>CM060904.1:774484910-777210743 GCA_030737815.1 Allium fistulosum
AATAAGTTGTGACTTAATTGAAATCCCAATATCCATATGTTTTAAAGTATTGCGCTCATTATTCGGTTTAGCCGGGAGAGGACCTTAGTGTCATATAACCCATTCCGAATAATGATACGACGTATATGGATAGCATTTGAAGACCGATGGTGAAGACCGGATATTTTCGAAAACGAAAGGACAACTCGTCGAATGTCTCTGCATCGACTGGCCCCGATATAGAGATTTTATCACCCTTTGTGATGGGAAGTCCGGACGGGATCGTGTATACCCGGATTTGCAAGGGCTTCGTAAGAAGTGCCTTTGGTTCTGTTCGAACCCGGAACAGACTTATATGGATACATGTCTGACATTACACTTTGAGATATAAAGCCGATTTCTTTCAAATACATTTCTGTTGGTGGCGGAGAATTTATTCTCTTAGCTTAACACCCTTCTCTGAGACGTACGAGCTCAGAGGTTATGTAGTTGAAATTTATCAACGATATATCCCAATTTGGTAATGTGACATGCTGAGTGTTGCTGTGTGATGATCAGTGTTTGATCATTTGCGATATGATCATTTATTTGATCATTTATCTTTGTGATCATAGGTTGATCATCTGTTGACCCAAAGCGTGGCTTTTTGAAAAAGCGTAGCTTTGTGGACGAGACTTCGTCAGGGCCTCACAACCCGGAAATGGTCGAAACAGGATCGTTGCGGCAAGGTTATGAGGGTCGCGCCCTTTAGGGTATGTTATTTCCTTCTGGAAAGGGGTGGTGTCATGGTATGGAGCCCAGATACTTACTCATGTGGATACACTTTCTTTATGATGTGTGATGTTGGATACCGAGCTCGGATAAAGGTCCCAAAGGACCAGGAGGTGGCATATTCGTGAGTTACCTGTTACAGGGGTAACCCGGCCTTGTTAGCAGAGAGCAGTTTGTCTCTCGAGACGTCCCGCCAGAGGCGATCCCATTCGGCAGGAGGAAAGGAAGTTCCTTAGCCTGACCATTTGTTGGAAAATCCAAAGAAACAATACGGAACTTGTACGGTTTTAGTTGTATTACCTGTTATGGAATGTGGCGGTAACCTGCTATTGAACATAGTAGCTATAGTAGGCATACGATACTGGTCGTATGTTGGCTAAGATTAATATTATACTTTCGAAATGTTTTCTGCACTATGCACTAATAATAATAATCCAATGTTTGCGTAGTAAGCATCTTTGACTATCATAAGAAGAAATCTCCTCCAATTCTGCGTTTGCATTGTGTGTGTGGCGGGAGGTCTTATGGTAGTTTCATTTTCTAAAAGCATTGCGGATTTCAATGTTTAAAACCTTTTGTTGTTGTTTAAAGATAAACTGTTTTTGTTGCTCACACCAGTCCCATGACTGATCCGGAGTTTATTGTTCCCTTCCTAAACTCTGGGTGCCCACTATTTTCCACACGGGCAGTCTAGAGTTGGGTTCTTTCAGATATTCAGGTTGAGTAGATTATTTGGAGCTAGCTATGGATTGGAGCACTCTATTGGAGATATTCTATCCGCTGCTGTTGTTATCTTTTCTTTTCCGCTGCTATTTGTTGTATCATATCTCTGATGTATATTGATATTCATTGTATCACTCTGTTGTATCAGATATTGTATATCAATGTATTATTCTTTTCTTCCGCTGTGTTATTTACTTAATGTTGTTATAGCTCCGGCGAATCGGATTTGAACGGTCGAATCTGCGGCATTCTAGTACAATGTGAAGTACGGATGTTGATTTTCGAGCGGGCAAAACCCGATACGTTACATCCTCCAAAATGCATCCGTGGAAAAACCTGAACTACTTGGCTGCTCATAAAAATTTGAGCACCCAAGAGTTTTAGGGAAAGAAAATAAAACACCGGGTCAGACATGGGTCTGGTGTGAGTAAACTCAAACAACTTGATTATTACATTTCAAAACCTTTTAAAAATCAAAGGTATCTCGTAAGACCATGTCGCACATAAACACGGATGGGTTTTTACCTTACGATAACCAAAACACTTTTATTGAAAATCCAATGATATTATAATAATGTCTAAAGTACAAATACTTATTAATCTTAGCCGAAATTGATACATTAATTAAATTCCAGCATACTAGGCTTTACAATCAAAACTGTAAAGACACGTATTGGAGAATGGATTACATACTATGACCATGTAAGGAACTACCTTCGATGGGTACATATCTAGAACAATGCACCCGGGTCCGACAAGAACATCTTGTACCCTGCCACACAGAATCGGCCTACCACTTGACTAGTAGTACCGAATATGTCATCATCCCGGTCTTCCAACCTTAATCGAGATCTCTCATGCACAACCAAATCCATCAAAATAGGATAATCTAGAAAGATGATGACTTACCCTAATGGGAGCGACCCACATAGCCATGCTGCATGCCCTATTTTAGTCATTTCACGGTTGATGTGGCTTGAGGCTACGTTTACCTTTTATATAGCAAACCAACTTGGAAGGCTAACACTGCCCTCTAGGCATCAATGCAATGTTAGCAATCATCCATACAAGTTCGTTCTGGTACTGAACGAAATCGAAGGCACTACTTTCTATTACATCTGTTACGGGGAATCCCTCCCCAAGAAAATAGAAAATAGCCCTTGCACTTCAAAACTCCGTCTTTGATTCCATGCACTTCAAGATGCTTTAACACGAAACGCTTGAGTTGGATCGAAGTGGTTTTCGGATAACATATCCGATCCCCATCTCTTCGAAACAAGTTTCGATATTTCCGGTAAACTCAACCTTGGTTCTTTAAGAAATAAACAGACAAAAGATAAGAGCGGAGTTCACCTCCTAACCGTTTTTTTCTGAACGGATTTCCTTATCATTTATACTAGAAGAAATAAATGAGTTTATACGTACAGTATAACACCCTCGACGGTAACTGTACCATATAATTCCCGTGTTTCTCCTAGATATTTTCAAACTTATGCTTTGGTCCAGATTTGATAGTCGGTTATTTAACTATCAAATAAACAAACAATCAAACACTGATTAAATTCCATATGGGATCTTCTAAGTCTTTATTAATTAATCTTTAATTAATAAAATCACTTTATAAAACTTTATCAAAGGATCTTTTCTAAAAAACTTTTCCCAAACCACTTACATCCCTTTTACTTGGAAAACAATATAAACATTTACCAAAAACATTTGGGAAATTCTCTCTTCTCACATTCCATATTAAATGGCCAAACCATTCCCTTTCAAAACATCACTTAATATAAAACTCGTTCACTTTATAAAACCCATTCACTTATTCCTTATAAAAATTCTTTTATAAGTTTACTTCACATTTAAAACCTCTTTACAAATTTAAAACTTGATTTAAAACATATTTCAAAAAAATCTAAAATGATTTATAAATGATTTATAAAATCTCTTCCTATTTTTAAAAATATTTAAAAATCTTCCTTCATAATTCCTTTATAGAATCTCCTTTATAAAATATCATTTTCAAGATATCATTTGTAAATCACTTTTGGTAAACCTTTTATTTAATAAACCCCTTTTTAAAAACAAGATATTACTTAAAAATACTTTATAAAATAATAATAAAATTTGAAAACCATTTATAACCTTTAAACCCAAATCGATTTAATAATTAAAGTTAATTCAAAAACATACTTTAGTAATTCAAAAAGAGGCTTAGCAATCTCAATGGTACTAATTTAAGTTACCATTCAATTTTAATTTCAATTCACTTAACAGTTATTTACATAGGTCAACATATATGTAAATACAACTCATATCCAAATCAGGGAATAACATGTCAATATGAACTAACTAGCATATACATGTTCAAATAACATAATAGTAGGATGGTGATTTGTCCTGCTAAATAGATGTCCAAACAATTCAATCAATTTATAGTAGAACGGGGATTTATTCTACTAACACCTGTCTACACAAACAAACAAACTACATTATAACTCAATCATAGTTATATGGTTCCTTAATGGTATCAACACTTGAATCACTTGTATTCAAAACCATCTTTTAAAAAGAAGTACACTTAAACAATTTTACTTTTGAAAACCAAGGATTTAAAACTAAAAAATATCTTTTCAAAAATAATTAATTATAACTTAAATCCTTATTTAAATCATAATTAATTTTAATTGAATCTTAACTCAATTTAATTAAATAGTTAAACAATAATTAACTAATAATTAAACCCAAATTAATCCTTTATTAATTATTAAATAATTAATTAAACCTACATTAATAATTTAATATTAATTAATTAAATAATCTTTAATTAAACTTAATAATAAATTAAACCTTTAATAAATAATTTATTAAACCTTAATTAATTTATAATTTAAAAATAATTAAACACTTGATTAATAAGTAATTAATAATTAATCCTATATTTAAAATAATAATTAATTAAAAATAAATTATATACTTAACTCATAATTAATTAACTTAATTAATAATTAATTAAAATAAATCTTAAATTTAAAATATAATTAATTAATAACTAATCTTCACTTAATTATAATTATTAAACCTTGTTTAATCCTTAATTAATTATTATTTATTCAAAACTTAATTAATTAAATTAATTATTAAAACTTAATTAACCTTTAAAATATCATTATTTAGTTTATAAAACATTTACAAAACAATTTGAAATATAAAAACCAAACCTTGCAAAAATCAAATTTTTAAGCGAACTGCATCCATAGTGACCATCGCTATGGATACCTGCAATTTTCAACTTTTTTATCACTAACTCTTCCATTTACTAATTTTACTTACTAACTTTCCATATCACATCCAATTCCAAGACAAAGATCACAATTTTATAACCAAAACACCACTTAAATCATCAATTCAAAGTTCTAATGCTGAACCACAAACTAGCACACACATATACATCCAAACCATACCATAATCCAAATAACAGCATCACATATGCAACCATATAATAACCATATATATGTATGTAAATTATTTCTCAAAATGTTAAGGAATTTACTCACCAAAGGTTTTGAAAACTTGAAATACTTTAGCGCTCGGAAAGCTTGGAAAACCACAAAGATCTCATTATTCTATTTTGAATTTATCTCCCAAGAAAACTCAAGATCCAAATACCTGGCTTTTATTTCAAAAACTTTTTGAAATGATACTCTATATTTTAAATTATACAAATATATAAATATAGCCTGGGTAACTCCAAAAGAATACTATGGAATCGGGTACTACCAAATAGTATAATGCATTCCCTTACCAAAAAAGGTAATACTCAAAAGAAGTGTTTACCATCCAAACACATCTCTTCCCCAAATTTTAAGTTATTTTTGAGCCACTCGAACTAGTTAACTTTAAAAAATATTCCTTTTGTTTCAAAATCCCATTTTTGAAACAATACTTTACATTTTCCAACAAAAACATTTATCACCAACTTACTTTGGATTCGTTCGGGTTGAATTCGTTTCGATTGTACAGTGATAAAGAGAATAATTTACTAAGTGCACGATAAAGTTCGCCTAGGCAAACATTTGATCGTCACTTAGAAGATTATTCCGATCATCACAAAACAATCACAACTCATTCCCCCTAACTAACCTAAAGAAAACACTTCTCACTTAAATTCATTCTTAAAATTTCACACTTTAAGCAAAATTGCGTTCAAATACCATTATTATTTCCCAAAATATTGAAAATTAATTTTCCAAAGCATTGGGATTTAGGTTCTCAAGTTTTCAACCTAAATTATTTTTAATTAAAAAGACACATCTTATTGTATCTAAACATTTACACAACAGTTAATGCTCAAACTGGAGGAGCATGACTAACCAAAACTTATATGATAATAATAAAATATTATTATCTCCCAACAACAACATCTCAAAAATACAATACTATGCTATTTTTATAAATCATTCTTTATATATATATAAAATATATCCTGGGTAAAATTATTTCATTTACCCTAATTTCAAAACAATACTATGTCAGTTGGACTGGTTCAAGTGTTTAGGAATCCCTATCGATAGCGTTGGCCAAACGCATCGACCAGAATACATATACCACTCAACCGATCAAACAACATAATTGTTACCTAAAGGTTTGACCAGGTAACTAGGCACTCGGCACTTACATTCTAGAGTGATCGGCATACATGGATCGGCATACCTAGATCGTTCGGCATACATGGATCGGCATCCACACTTCGTTCGGCATGGCAGAACCGTTCGGCGTACCTGGATCGTTCGGCGTACCTGGATCGTTCGGTATGGCAGAGCATTCGACATACGGAGTTGATCGGCGTCTAGAGATGTCTGACATCAGTTGGTCGGCATCGATGGTTCGGCATCAATCTGATCGGCATCAATGGTTCGACATCAGTCTGGTTGGCATCGATGGTTCGGCATCAATCTGATCGGCATCGATGGTTCGACATCGGTCTGGTCGGCATCGATGGTTCGACATCGATGGTTCGGCATCGGTCTGGTCGGCATCGATGGTTCGGCATCAATCTGGTCGGCATCGATGGTTCGGCATCAATCTGATCGGCATCGATGGTTCGGCATCAGTCTGATCGGCATCAGTGGTTCAGCACCCAGAACTCACTCTTTCTAGGCTGAGGTAATCGGCTGCCAGGCCCACCAGGGGAGTCCAACCCATCTTTGTCTATAAATAGAGAGGCATGGGCACAGTGAAAGGGACCTTTTTTCAAGAACACTGGGGAGACTCTACCGCTTTCAAGACTCATTCTCTTTACTTAGCAATTGTATTCAAGTAGTTGGTATACAGATTGTATCTGTAATCAATTATCAAGTAAAGCAATAAAGATTAACCTCAAAGTGGATGTAGGCAGTTACGCCGAACCACTATAAATCTGGTGTTCTCGTCTTTGCATTCAATTTAGCATATTGTTCTTTGTTTAAATTTACTTTCATCATTTATCTCTCTACACAATCTTTCTCAACGAGGTTAGTGACCAATTTTGGTGCTAACACTTTGGTGCTTTCACTGAGAATCGAATTCTCAGACCTCAAGGATCTGCTTTGAAGCTACTGGATTGAATAAATCCCCCAAAGAAGATCTGATTCATTCGTAGGACGTCCGTTGATTTTACTCAGAGTTCATACTAATAACTCTACAATAGCAAGACCACGTACCAGATCAGCCTCTCATAATGCGGACGCCCACGAGACTGCTAGCATACAACAAGCAGGGCCTAGCAATCAGCAAGCAAATCTAGGTGCAGGGACTACCGCCCAGGACCAGATGCCAGTTGTCACCAGAATAGAGTTCAACGACTTGATGAGAGAACTTAGGGAAAGCAGGAGACAACTCGGAGAGCAGATGCAAGCTAACGCCAACCTCATGGCACAACTCACTCAACAACAACATCAGAATGCTGGGGGCAATCCAGCTCCTTATTCTTCATCCGACGGCTCGACTTCGTTCGATGAACCTCCCAGGCGTAGACGCCGCAAGACTGAAACTACGCAAGCAGGTACTGCTGTCCGAACAGCCGGGGACCATTTACACCTCGAAGACCGTGACTAAGCCGGAACTGGAAACTTAGGAGCTGGAGTGCAGGTGGAGGCTGGACGCTCGGCTCACCAAGATGATAATGATATCGAACCTCAAGATGCACGTTTGGCAGATCGCCAACAGAGGAGGCATCAGCCTGATCAATCTCATCGGACAGACTCCAACCTTCCACCTTCCATACAAACCCCAGACCTGACAGCTATGATCAGACAGTTGATGAAAGAGAATCAAGGCTTATCAAACAATGACTGGGGAGTGTCCAGAATTCATACTCCGTTCACAGACATTGTTCTATAGGCGGAGTACCCCAGTAAGTTAAGCATGCCAACTATCCCGGCTTTTGAAGGAAAGTCTGATCCCAGGCAGCATGTGATGAGGTACGAATGGATGATGGATTCAGCTAGAGCGAATGATGCAACCAAGTGCAGGTGCTTTCCAATAACTCTATCTGGGATCGCTACTATGTGGTTCACTCGACTTCCTCCGCGGTCCGTATCCAGTTTCGAGGAGTTGGCGAAGAAATTTATATAATAGTTCAGGATACATACTACTCGTCCAAAGGACGTGATGTCTCTATCAAGTGTAATCCAAGTTCTTGGGGAGTCGTTGAAGAAGTATTTATAGAGGTTCCATGTTGCGGCTACTGAAGTCAGTAATCCCAATGATCATGTAATTCTTATGGCTGTGATGCGAGGTGTGGATCCGGATTCAGAGTTTAGAGATTGGTTGGCAGGAAAACCTCCGACTACGCTAGAACATTTTTACTTAAAGGCACATCAGTTCATAAGAAGAGAGGAAGCCAGGTGGATAAGGCGAGATAAGGCACCGGGGCCTGTACAGGAGTCCGTAATAAGCAACATTGCTGTGAAGCAGTCCGGAGACAACTCGGGGAAAGTTCAAGTCAATGTCCAGAACAAGCCCAGGCAACCTAAGGAATCCGGAGGAAGAAATCAGGGGAAGAAGAGAGAATCAGGGAAATGGAAGCTGAGAATTCCGACCTACAACGAGTACACCCCGCTGAATGCATCTCTCGAGAACATTTACCTATCAACCTGCAATACCTTTCAGTATAGAAAGCCACATCCAAAGGAGTCAACCGAAGAACAAAAGCGGACCGGGAAGTACTGTCGCTTTCATGAGACTTATAGGCACAATACTGAAGAGTGCAGACACCTACACGATGCTATAGAGAAGTTGATTAGGCAGAAAAAGTCACAGGAGTTTGTGAAGAATCCGCAGGAAGGTGGACAGGGAACATCCAATCCAGGTCGTGCACCAGCTCCGCGTCATCCCGAGGAGCCTGCCCGGACCGTGGGCAGACTAGTCATAAACACGATCATCGGCGGACCTCACCCTGCGGATAAGAACTGGCAAGAGATGGAACGGTATGCTAATTCCCTGAGGCATGCAGACTTCGAGTGTTGTTCCAACGTAGAGGATGGGACCCCTGCTAAGCAGCTGTGCATGATGACAGACGATATAGTGTTCAGAAGCAGAGATGCTGACCAAGTGGAGGCTCCTACCATTGACCCGATGGTCATATCCGCGACAATCGGGTCGGCTTATGTAAAGAGAATTTTGATTGATTGTAGAAGTTCTGTCAATATCATCTTCAAGAAGGCTTATGATCAAATGAATATGGAGATGAAGGATTTGAAGCCATCTAGAGCTCGTATACATGGCTTTAATGGCGCCGCGACCGATGTAGTGGGATATGTTGAGTTGCCAGTTGAAATGGGACAAGGTGAACGTAGGAGAGTGCGAATCCTACCTTTCGTAGTTTTGGCTGGGGATTCTCCATACAATGTGTTTTTGGGCCGACCGGCCCTGGCTGAGTTTAGGGCAGCATTAGCCCTGTGGTGTTTGACTTTGAAATTTCCGACTGACAAAGGAGTAGGTGTTGTTGATGGCGACTAGGCGACCGGTCATACATGTTATGTGGCTGAGCTCCGAGAGGCCCAGCGGAGAGAGAAAGGAAAGGTTGCGGACAATCCCGTCCGCATCCATAATACCGACAATTGACAAATAACGCCCGAGTCCTGGCTCGGGCAAAATCCTCGGATCTACAGAGACATAGATCCGAGAAACGACGATGAGGAACCCAGGGAAGAAAAGGAAGCGCCGGCTGAATTGACAATTGACATTTCAGTCAGCCGAGACGATCCGTCGCGAGTACTGAAGATTGGATCACAACTCAGCCCCTTAATGACTGAAGATCTCAGTGATTTCCTCCAAGCGAATCTCGATGTTTTCGCTTGGACACATTCCGACATGTGTTGGATTTCTCCTGCTATTGCGAGTCATATGTTGAACATAGACCCGAAGTATGTCCCAGTTAAACAAAAGAGGAGAGGAATGGACCCGGAGAGGTCCGCTGCTCTCAAAGAGGATGTGGACAAACTCAAAGCCAATGGTTCGTTCGCAACGCCCTCTACCCTGAATGGGTATCAATCCCCGTGTTGATGAAAAAGGCGAACGGGAAATGGAGAACCTACGTAGATTATTTCGATTTGAACAAAGCATGCCCCCAAAGACAGTTTCCCATTGCCTAGGATTGATCAGTTGGTCGACTCCACTACAGGACACAAGTTGTTGTCATTCATGGATGCGTACTCGGGATACAATCAGATCCCGATGCATATTCCGGACCAGGAACACACCAGTTTCGTCATAGACGTTGGGCTATATTGCTATGTAGTAATGCCTTTTGGATTGAAAAACGCGGGAGCGACCTATCAGCGTTTGATGAATCGAATGTTCAAAGACCAGATTGGTAGAACGATGGAAGTCTATGTGGATGACATGCTCGTGAAGTCACGACAGTCAAACGACCACATTCGAGACTTAGCAGAGATGTTCGATATACTCAGATATTATGGGATGAAGATCAACCCTCTGAAGTGTTCCTTCGGCGTTGCGTCGGGGAAGTTTTTGGGATTCATTGTTAATGCCAGGGGAATTGAAGCTAACCCGAAAAAGATTCAAGCTATTCGAGATGTGCGAGTGCCCAGAACTATAAAACAGGTGCAAAGCTTGAATGAAAAGGTGGCTGTGCTGAGTCGATTTATATCCAGAGCCACGGACAAGTGCATTCCCTTCTTCGATATAATAAAGAAAGGGACGAGGAATTTCGAATGGACATCCAACTGTGAGGAAGCGTTCCGAGATCTGGTGAGGCATTTGGAGAGTCCTCCAGTGCTGTCGAAACCAGTAGACCATGAGATGCTGTACGTATACTTGGCCATATCCCCGCATGTTATAAGTGCGGCTTTGGTCCGCAAGGAGGACCGAGTCCAAAAGCCGGTGTATTACGTTAGCAAACGTTTAACGGGGGCAGAAAGAAATTACCCTAAAATTGAGAAATTGGCCTATTGCTTGGTGATTGCATCACGTAAGCTGCGTCCATACTTTCAAGCACACTCAGTCAGTGTCTATACCGATCAGCCCTTACGGCAGGTACTCCAACGACCAGAAACTTCTGGAAGGATGTTAAAATGGAATATCGAGTTGAGTCAGTTCGATATTACCTACCTGCCACGAAGAGCCATACAAAGGCAAGCATTAGCAGATTTCATCGCTGAGTTTACTGTATCTGACGAACTAGATAGTCACAGTGTCATTCCCCCCATTCGATGGAAATTGTACACCGATGGGGCATCAAACGATCGTTACTCCGGAGCTGGTGTAGTTCTCGTAACTCTAGAGAATCGACCGATTTGTTACGCTCTGAAGCTCAATTTCCCAGCTACGTATAACGAAGCAGAATATGAAGCACTGATTGCTAGCTTAAAGCTTGTTAGAGAACTCGGGGTTAAATCAGTTGAAATCTTTTGTGACTCGCAACTGGTGGTGTACCAAGTGCGAGGAAACTACCAAGCAAGGGGACAAAAGCTTGCTCCATACCTTGCTCTGGTTCAGGAACTATTGGCGAACTTCGAACATTATGACATTTTGCATGTCCCGCGTGAACAGAATGAGGAAGCCGACTCGTTGGCCAAATTCGCAAGCACAGGCAATGCGCAGCAAATGGGATTGGTTCCCATCGAAACCTTACACACTCCAAGCATAGATGTGATGGAAGTCGATTTTGCGTTGGAAACGGAAATCGAGGGGGAGTCGTGGATGACCCCATTCAAACAATACCTGCTAAACAGGACTTTGCCCGAAAGAAGAAGCGAAAGACGGCAGGTCATTCGCAAAGCCGCGCAATATGTCATGCAGGGAGGAGTAATGTATCATAGAGGGTTCTCGGTCCCCTTACTACGGTGCATTGCCCGTGATGAGGCAAAGCGGGTCTTGGAGGAGGTTCACGAAGGAGAATGTGGCGACCATACTGGGGGCAGACACTAGCGAAAAAGATCCTCCGCTGCGGATACTATTGGCCAACTGTGAATCGGGATGCTGCAGATTACACAAGAAAATGTGACAAGTGTCAAAGATATGTGAAAATTCCGAGAGCTTCACCAACAGAACTCACACAAATGGTTAGTCCCTGGCCGTTTGCAATCTGGGGAATCGACATAATCGGTTCTTTGCCTATATCCAAAGGTGGTGCAAAATACGCGATAGTTGCGGTCGACTACTTCACAAAATGGGCCGAGGTGGAGCCTTTAGCCACAATCACCTCCAAGAAGGTCATTAATTTCATTGTACGAAACATTATATGCCGCTTTGGTCTCCCGCGAACCATCATTACGGACAACGGAACTCAATTTGAAAGTAAAGAATTCAAAGATTTCTGTTCAAAGTACGGCATTGAGAAAAAGTTCACCGCCGTTGCTCATCCGAAGGCTAATGGACAAGTTGAAGCCGTGAACAAAGTAATCAAGTCCATATTGAAGAAGCGTTTGGAAAAGGCTGGAGGCAAGTGGGTAGATGAACTCCCAACAGCGCTATGGGCTTATAGAACTACCCACAAGTCCGCGACTGGGCACACTCCATTCGCATTGGCATACGGCTCGGAAGCTGTTATACCCGTGGAGCTTGAAGTTCCATCACATCGGGTGTCACATTATGATCCTAAGACGAATCAGTATCTCTTGTTGGAGTCACTGGACTGCGTTGATGAAAAACATGAAGAAGCTGAACTAAGGGCGGCAGCATATAGGCACCGAGTCAAGCGATATTACGATGAGAAAGTCCGCCCAAGGATCTTTGATGTGGGTGATCTCGTTTTGAAACGAGTTTTCCCTGTACCATCACGTATGAATCCCAACTGGGAAGGTCCATATGTCATTGAACGGAAGCTTGGAGAGGGAACTTTCAAGCTAGCGACCGTTGATGGCGTGACACTCCCCCGAGCGTGGAACAATGAACATTTGCGACTTTATTACAATTAGCATGTTTCTCTTCTGTTTTAGGGGCAATTGTTTCCCGTATGTTCACATTTCACTGATTTTTAGTTTTCTTTTTAGCATGTAATCGGAAGATTTAGTTTGTTTTCATTAATAAAGGCTTGAAGCCATCCTTTCTATGAATTATTGATGTTTTTGAGCCTTATGGTCCGGTGACAAACAACTGAAGTTGTATTATTCTGCCTGACATACGAACTCGCATAAACGACTTGAATCAGGGCGGGCTAGAGTATAAACGAATTGAATCTCCGAGTCCCCTGAATGCGGACCGGAGTACTCTAAGTCCCCAGAGCGTGGACTAGAGTATAAACGAATTGAATCTCCGAGTCCCCTGAATGCGGACCAGAGTACTCTAAGTCCCCGGAGCGCGGACTAGAGTATAAACGACTTGAATCTCCGAGTCCCCTGAATGCGGACCGGAGTACTCTAAGTCCCCAGAGTGCGGACTAGAGTATAAACGACTTGAATCTCCAAGTCCCCTGAATGCGGACCGGAGTACTCTAAGTCCCCGGAGTGCAGACTAGAGTATAAACGAATTGAATCTCCGAGTCCCCTAAATGTGGACCGGAGTACTCTAAGTCCCCGGAGCGCGGGCTAGAGTATAAACGAATTGAATCTCCGAGTCCCCTGAATGCAGACCGGAGTACTCTAAGTCCCCGAAGTTCGGACTAGAGTATAAACGAATTGAATCTCTGAGTCCCCTAAATGCGGACCGGAGTACTCTAAGTCCCCGGAGCACGGACTAGAGTATAAACGACTTGAATCTCCGAGTCCCCTGAATGCGGACCGGAGTACTCTAAGTCCCTGGAGCGCGGACTAGAGTATAAACGACTTGAATCTCCGAGTCCCCTAAATGCGGACCGGAGTACTCTAAGTCCCCGGAGCGCGGACTAGAGTATAGACGAATTGAATCTCCGAGTCCCCTGAATGCGAACCAGAGTACTTTAAGTCCCCGGAGCGCGGACTAGAGTATAAACGACTTGAATCTCCGAGTCCCCTGAATGCGGACCGGAGTACTCTAAGTCCCCGGAGCGCGGACTAGAGTATAAACGAATTGAATCTCCGAGTCCCCTGAATGCGGACCGGAGTATTTTAAGTCCCCGGAGTGCGGACTAGAGTATAAACGACTTGAATCTCCGAGTCCCCTGAATGCGGACCGAAATACTCTACGTCCCCGGAGCGCAGATTAGAAACTATTCTAAGTACCAAAAATGTGAAACAAGAGATGTACAATCCCAAAGAACGTCCGAACAATGTAAGAATGGATTGGGAATTTATGTAACTCTTAAGAACTTGAGTTTCGACCACAGTTATGCAGAAAGCTAAAGAGCAAAAATCGTTCAAATGACAAAGAAACTAAACTTTATTCAATAATCCAAAATGGGGTTATACAACTACTCCTCAAAAACTTGGAGTTAAAAATCTATCTGCATAAACTACGAAAAAGAAAAAGTAAAAGTAGTTACATGACCTACTTTTTCTTGTCTTCCTTTGTTTTCTCAGATGACTTCTCTCCCTCACGCTTCCTCTTGGACTTTTTGCTCGCTAAAGAAGTGGAGTCAAGAGTGGGAGGAGGAACATCCAGTGGTTTGGATTTGCCGGGAAGAATGACTTTCAGAGGCCTATTCAGCGGGTCGGTAAGCTCTAGTACTTGAGACTCGACCTTGATTTCAACCTTCTTTTTCTTCTCTTCCACGAGTCGCTCTTTCATACTCACCTTCGAAGTGTGTTCTGAGGCGCCCGTGATTTCAGTTTCATAACTCCCTTCAACGGGAGATGAAGTGTCAGACTTATCATCATCTAGCGCCCCGATCACTTGAGCGTCAGGACTGGGAGTTACTCCCGCATGAGTAGCATCACTTGTTTTCCCCGTCTCCTCCTTGGCATCATCGCTCCTCGGAGTCGGTTCAGGGTCAGAGCGGCCTACAAAAAACATAAAGAACGAACATTAGGACCAATAACCGATCGTAGAAAGCGACAGATCTTTGAACTTCTAGAAGAAGAGTTTTATACCGGTTTCTTGCTGGCTTTCAGTTGTACGCGGAGTTTCACCCTCCAGAATGGGAGACAGCACGTGAATGCCAAGACCGGAGTCTTCCGGATCATAGCCGGCATGCTGCTCGAATGGGTCGAGTGCTGGCCGATCGGCCGATTGAGTAGAAGGAGGGGCTGCAGCCTCGGTTCCAAATGGACCAGCTTTGTCATCTTTCTCTTTTGACGGAGGAGAGCCTTTACCAAAAAGAGCCATATCTACAGACAAGTCCGATGGCTCATTCCCCCTGAGAAACTCTTTCACTAAAGCCTCCTCGTCGACCTCCTCAGTGCCTGACTCCACCTGTCTAATCTTTACTAAAGTCTCCCAAGCCTCGGCCAAAGATTCAAGATAGCCCTCGCCTAAGAAAGTCAAGTCCCGATGCATGAGGACACGGGCATTGTATTCGGCTATCAATGGGTCGAACATACACTTGATTTCTTCTCTGCCGGCCTCTGCAGCCGCTTCAAGGCGGGAGTCAATCTCCGCGGAAGCTATTCTCTTGCCCTCCTCGCGGGCTTCATCCTTCATTGTCCCAACTTTAGAAAGCTCATCGTCAAGCTTTGCCTTTAAGAGACGTGTATCGACGATCTCGTTACAGTACCGTTGAGACTCCTCTTGAGCCGCTATCTTCTCTTCTCTCTCCTTAGAGAATAGCTCCTTCAACTCTTTAACCTGCAGGGTGAGTGCATCCCTTTCTTTTTGAATAGAATCTTTTTCTAAAGCTAGGGCCCTAATGCGTTGGACTGCGACGTCAAGTTCTTTCTTATGAGTCGTCTCTAGACGAGCGACGGCCTCCGCAGTCTCCTTAGCACTCTTTTCTACAGCTTCAAGTTTGGACTTGTACGAAGCGAGCTCTTCGTCCTGATTTTTGATGATGTCTTTATCGAAGATAGCTTCGAGCTTCAAGCGGTTGATTTCTTATTGACGCTCAACGGATACTTCTATGACTTTTTCGACTAAATGAACGAACGCGTCATGTTGAACATAGACGTCGTTGTTGTAAGCGATGGCACTCTGCTTGACATGCCCCGGAATGTGATGAATAGCTGGGAGGAACTTCAGGCCGTCGAAGCAGATTTTGGGAAATTTGGCTTTTAGATCGACCAGTTTCTCCGATATCGTTGGGTCTTCCGCAGGAACAGGGGGAGGAGGTTTTGAAAGTTCAGTTCTCTTACGATGTTCTCGAGATTGTCGTGTGCTTGATGAACCAGAATGTTGATCTCGGGAAACATCGGGTTGAGACCCCTTCTGTGAAGATTTTTCTCTATCTGGTTCTGTTTGAGGAGGGAGCTCGCGAGAGTATGAAGACTGGGAATGTGATTTCTTACGATAAGACGACTCTCGGGGACGGGTGTCACGATCTCCGTAGTCGTCCCTGTTCCGGCGTTTACCAAGGCCCGAATCCCGGCCAGGGTGGTGAAAGATGGAAGAGCTGTGTAGATGATCAAATCCATGGGAGCGTCCCATGTCACCTGCATAGAATGAGAATAACAACAAGTTAGAGAAGATCAGGGTGACGATTAAGATTGAAGTGCAAAGTGAAGTGCGCGTGTCTGTGTGTGTCCTAGTGTTTCCCCCCGACGGACCAGTTTCTTTACTAATTGGAGTTTTATCTCCCTGGACTTGGGCTTGAACTCCCGTACCGCCTCTGGCGGGCGAATGAAGCTTGAGGGCCTCTGGATCGTCGAAACCGTAGTTGAGTAAATCGTCAGGAATGGTAAAGTTCGACAGGCCCTTCAGAGAACTTTCTAAGTGCTCCGAGGAAGTTTCTTTTTCCGTTGGCATATGGGTAACTTTAGAAGTTCCGCCCACAGTTTTCTTCCTCAACTTGCGCGTCGATTTCTTCTCTCCCTTCGAAGGGGAAGACGACGTCTCTATGTCATGAACTTCAACCGCCGGTTCCCGAGACGGACTAATATTCTATCCATGTACTTCGGGCGTCTCAGTCTCCTTAATTTCCCCCTCTTCCAGTGCATCAGGAGCATTGCGTGCTGAAGACTCGGCTTGTTTTTTCCCTTTACCAGAGCCAGGCCTGGGAATGGTGACGCCTTGAGGAAGGCTTATCCGACGGCCTTCTGCTAACAGTCCGAGCCTTGTAAGTGACTCATTCGAAATGAGATTTCTAATGTCCCGTTCTTCGACGGGGAGCGCTCGAATGGTGTCGACGGCATCAGAATATCCGCGGCCGTCGGGACTTGGGCTAATACCTGAAAAGATGGATAAAGTTTAGAAAAGGTACGACTTCGACTAAACATGAGTAACAGACCAAGAAAAAGGTTTTCTTCCTTCAACCCATCTACTCACAAAGCCGGGAGGACAACGCACATAAAACCATTCATGTTTATACAAGGCGAACTTGGTCCACGCCCCGGTTAAGATTTGACATTTGTTATGCGGCTCGAGAAACATGAATGATGGGCTATCCTTCCGATTCTTGATGCAATATATGTATCGGATATCGCCCGGAGTTGGGAGCCTAGAGAAGACATTCATGAAGAGGATGCAAGTACCGTAGAGGAATGCATGGCCATTCGGGTGCAGTTGCGATGGGGCAATGTCAATATATTGCAGCCCATCCCGAAGAAACAAGTTGAACGGTGGCACACTGCCAACCCAGCACATGAATTTATTACAAGCAGTGTATCCGGCCGGGGCAAGTGTGGACGATCATGCCCCGATGGAACTAGCACGTCATCAAAGGGTATTCCGTGGACAGAGCATATCCAACGGAGTGTGCTTTCATTGATCTTTGAAGCATGTGAATCGACAGGGTTGTCCAAGAGAATTGCTGCCTCCAGAGCATCGGGAGCTAAGTCAGGTGCAGGGGAAGTTTATGGGTTTGAAGTATCTACGACTTCTCGTCGGGAGGACGGCCCAGGCCTGTCTGAAATCGTGGCGGAGCTAGATTTTCTAGACATCGCTGATAAGGAATGAATCTAGCAAAGTACCTGTTCGAACTATACTTAAAAAATAATCGACGTTAGACTTAACAATGCAAATATTCCCCCCGTGTAGTGTGTGAACAAGTGTGATCATTCAGGTATAAACACTGAGAAATTATAAGTCACAGAATTGATGGTATGAAGTTGAGCTTTGAACTGTCGTCTTCGAAGACCGTCATTGCTAACCGTCTTCGGAAACCAGCATTGCAATGTTTTCAATCATTGAACTCAGACATTGGCACTGCGTGTTAAAAGATTTAATCCGTTTTTGTTGGTTTAAGTTCAGGCTTGTGATTATTAAAACTAAGAAGTGATCAGTCCAGATTAGTTCGATATGCTAGTGTGCTTAGGTCCTAGTCCTTGTGTTTGTTATATGATTAGGCAAGGTGAATAAGAGTTCGGCTTTAGTTCTGATCGGCTTAAGTTCTGTTCGGCTTAAATTCTGTTCGGCTTAAGTTTTGATTGGCTTAAGTTCTGATCGGCTTAAGTTCTGTTCGGCTTAAGTTCTGTTCGGCTTAAGTTCTGTTCGGCTTAAGTTCTGTCTGGATTTCGTTATGATCGGTTTTCGTTCTGATCGGCCAAAATTCTGTTCGGCCAAAACCCTGTCCGGCCAAAATTCTGTTCGACCTCTCTCTTGTTCGGCTTAAAAACGAGTGCACACGGCAAGTCATGCCGAACTGATTCACTCGGCCTTCTGCCCTTAACATCATTTCTCTTCTTTTCCTCCATCTCTCCCAGCCAACGTACCCGAGTCGTTCGGCAAGCCGTGTCAAACCACGGTCATGCCGATCAACTTCACTAAACCTTAACTCCAATTTCACTACCGTACTTCCCCTCCATCGCTCGGCATAAGGAAGTCATGCCGAGCCATATCAATACGTCTTCCACTAACTCCCTCATTCAAACACCTCTGCCATCCTCTTCTCTTCTACCGTTCGTCTATCCTTAAACTCCTTTAAAACACCCGCACTTCGCCCTTAACACCTCCTGCTCCGCGCAATTACTTCTGACTTTGATTTTGAAGAGATTTGTGAGTTCGAATCTCACGCTAGGTATCCTAATCGGAGTGAAGTATTTAAGGAAAAGTTTTTTACCTAAGAAATGAGTCGGAGCTCGGGGAGAATCTAGAGTAGGGAACGTGGTTCTAATTGGATTCAGTTGGTTGGGGAAGGAAGTAAGGCAACGAATGGTGTTTGAGAAGGGAAGGGGAAAGTAGATAATTCTCTAAAGTCTGTTGAGAGGCAAAGTTCGTAAATACTGAAAAGCGGAGGTAGAAGTAGAAGGGAGAAGAAGAAGGAGCATCGACTTATATAGAGAGAAGGGAAGTCGAAGAGACTATAACCGGTTGAACCGGTCGAATCGACATTTTTTGGCATCCAGGGTGCTCGACATCGGCTATGTCGTTCGGCATCCAGGGTGCTCGGCTTCGGCTGTGTCGTTCGATATTTGCATATCGTTCGGCATCAAGGGTGATTCAAAGCACACCACATGTAACCACATGATGTACTTTAGGGGGCAAGTGTTACCTGAAGGTTTGACCAGGTAACTAGGCACTCGGCACTTACATTCTAAAGTTATCGGCATACATGGATCGGCATACCTGGATCGTTCGGCATACACGGATCGGCATCCACACTTCGTTCGGCATGGCAGAAGCGTTCGGCGTACCTGGATCGTTCGGCGTACCTAGATCGTTCGGCATGGAAGAGCATTCGACATACGGAGTTGATCGGCGTCTAGAGATGTCTGACATCAGTCTGGTCGACATCGATGGTTCGGCATAAATCTGATCAGCATCAATGGTTCGGCATCAGTCTGGTCGGCATCGATGGTTCGGCATCAATCTGATCGGCATCGATGGTTCAGCATCGGTCTGGTCGGCATCGATGGTTCGACATCAATCTGATCGGCATCGATGGTTCAGCATAGGTCTGGTCGGCATCGATGGTTCGGCATCAATCTGATCGGCATTAATGGTTCGACATCAGTATGTTCAGCATCGATGGTTCGGCATCAGTCTGATCGGCATCAGTGGTTCGACATCAGTCTGTTCGGCATCGATGGTTCGGCATCAGCCTGTTCGGCATCAGTGGTTCGGCACCCAGAACTCACTCTTTCTAGGCTGAGGTAATCGGCTGCCAGGCCCACCAGGGGAGTCCAACCCATCTTTGTCTATAAATAGAGAGGCAGGGGCACAGTGAAAGAGACCTTTTTTCAAGAACACTGGGAGACTCTGCCGCTTTCAAGACTCATTCTCTTTACTTAGCAATTGTATTCAAGTAGTTGGTATACGGATTGTATCTGTAATCAATTATCAAGTAAAGCAATAAAGATTAACCTCAAAGTGGACGTAGGCAGTTACGCCGAACCACTATAAATCTGGTGTTCTCGTCGTTGCATTCAATTTAGCATATTGTTCTTTGTTTAAATTTACTTTCATCATTTATCTCTCTACACAATTTTCTCAATGAGGTTAGTGACCAATTTTGGTGCTAACAATAATATAAAACGTTTTTATATCACTAACAAATATGCACTCTCATATAATATACAATCAAACTCATCCTAGGGTACTACTAACTCTATCTCTAATGAGTTAACCCCACCAAAGCCAAGGTTCTCGCTTAACCTTCAGCTCTGATACCACGTTGTAACGACCCACTTTTCTGTACAGTTTAAGTTAGCAATAAACCACACATGCCAACTCAAATTTAACAAAAAGATGGATTGTTAGGGGAAAGAAAGAAGGTAGAAGATAAAAGATAGAAGAAACTAAACAATCACAGAATCTCACAACGCAACGGAATAACATGTATTAATCACATAATATTTTACAAAGTCATCTCAAAAAAATACATCAGAGTTACACTAATACAATTCTAACCTAGGACATTAAAACAGCCCATCCTTATACATCAGATATAGAGACATAGTATACAGTGGAAACAAGATAATAACTAGCTATCGATGAAGCCTCCTACTCCGAGCTCCTCCAAAATGCATCTGTGGAAAAACCTGAACTACTTGGCTGCTCATAAAAATTTGAGAACCCAAGAGTTTTAGGGAAATAAAATAAAACTGCGGGTCAGACATGGGTCTGGTGTGAGTAAACTCAAACAACTTGATTATTACATTCCAAAACCTTTTAAAAATCAAAGGTATCTCGTAAGACCATGCCGCACATAAACACGGACGGGTTTTTACCTTACGATAACCATAACACTTTTTATAGAAAATCCAATGATATTATAATAATGTCTAAAGTACAAATACTTATTAATCTTAGCCAAAAAATTTACATTAACTAAATTCCAACATACTAGGATTTACAATCAAAACCGTAAAGTCACGTATTAGAGAATGGATTCCATACTATGACCAGGTAAGGAACTACCTCCGATGGGTACATCTCTAGAACAATGCACCCGGGTCTGACAAAAACATCTTGTACCTTGCCATACAGAATCAGCCTACCACTTGACTACCGAATATGTCATCATCCCGATCTTCCAACCTTAATCGAGATCTCTCACGCACAACCAAATCCATCAAAATAGGGTAATCTAGAAAGATGATGACATACCCTAACGGAAGAGACCCACTTAGCTCTACTGCATGCCCTGTTTTAGTCATTTTTCGGTTGATGAGGCTTGAGGCTACGTTTACCTTTTATATAGCAAACCAACTAGGTATGTTAACTCTACTCTCCAGGCATCAATGCAATGCAAGCATTCATCCATACAAGTTCGTTCTGGGACTGAACGAAACTGAATGCACTACTTTATATTACATCCGTTACGGGGGAATCCCTCCCAAGGAAAATAGAAAATAGCCATTGCACTTCAAAACTCCGTCTTTGATTCCATGCTCTTCAAGATGCTTTAACACGAAACGTTTGAGTTGGACCGAAGTGGTTTTCAGATGACATATCTGATCCCGGTCTCTTCGAAACAAGTTTCGATATTTCCGGTAAACTCAACCTTGGTTATTTAAGAAATAAACAGACAAAAGATATGAGCGGAATTCACCTCCTAACCGTTTATTCTGAACGGATTTCCTTATCATTTATACTAGAAGAACTAAATGAGTTTATACGTACAGTATAGCACCCTCGACGGTAATTGTACCATATAATTCCCGTGTTTCTCCTAGATATTTTCAAAGTAATGCTTTGGTCCAGATTTAATAGTCGGTTATTTAACTATCAAATAAACAAACAATCAAACACTGATTAAATTCCATATGGGATCCTCTAAGCCTTTATTAATTAATCTTTAATTAATAAAATCACTTTATAAAACTTTTTCAAATGATCTTTTCTAAAACACTTTTTCCAAACCACTTACATCCCTTTTACTTGGAAAACAATATAAACATTTACCAAAAACATTTGGAAAATTCTCTCTCCTCACATTCCATATTAAATGGCCAAACCATTCCCTTTCGAAACATCACTTAATATAAAACTCGTTCACTTTATAAAACCCATTCACTTATTCCTTATAAAAGTTCTTTTATAAGTTCACTTCACATTTCAAACCTCTTTAAAAAATTTCAAACTTGATTTAAAACGTCTTTCAAAAATATCTAAAATGATTTATAAAATCTCTTTCTATTTTTAAAACTATTTAAAAATCTTCCTTCATAATTCCTTTATAGAATCTCCTTTATAAAATATCATTTTCAAGATATCATTTGTAAATCATTTTAGGTAAAACCTTTTATTTAATAAACCCTTTTATAAAAACAAGATATTATTTAAAAATAAATTTATAAAATAATAATAAAATTTAAAAACCATTTATAACCTTTAAACCCAAATCGATTTAAGAATTAAAGTTAATTCAAAAACATACTTTAGTAATTCGAAAAGAGGCTTAGCAACCCCAATAGTACTAATTTAAGCTACCATTCAATTTCAATTTCAATTCACTTAACAGTTATTTACATATATCAACATATATGTAAATACAACTCATATGCAAATCAGGAAATAACATGTCAATATGAACTAACTAGCATATACATGTTCAAAGAACATAATAGCAGGATGGTGATTTGTCCTGCTAAACAGTTGTCCAAACAATTCAATCAATTTATAGATGAACGAGGAATTATTCTGCTAACACATATCCACACAAACAAACAAACAAACTACATTATAACTCAATCACAGTTATATGGTTTCTTAATGGTATCAACACTTGAATCACTTGTATTCAAAACCATCTTTGAAAAAGAAGTACACTTAAACAATTTATTTTTGAAAACCAAGAATGTAAAACTAAAAAATATCCTTTTAAAAATAATTAATTATAACTTAAATTCTTATTTAAATCATAATTATTTTTAATTGAATCTTAACTCAATTTAATTAAATAGTTAAACAATAATTAACTATTAATTAAACCCAAATTAATCCTTTATTAATTATTAAATAATTAATTAAACCTTTATTAATAATTTAATATTAATTAATCTCAATTAATTAATTAAATAATCTTTAATTAAACCTAAATAATAAATTAAACCATTAATAAATAATTTATTAAAAATTAAACCTTAATTAATTTATAATTTAAAAATAAAGAAACACTTAATCCTATATTTAAAATAATAATTAATTAAAAATAAATTATATACTTAACTCATAATTAATTAACTTAATTAATAATTAATTAAAATAAATCTTAACTTTAAAATATAATTAATTAATAACTAATCTTCACTTAATTATAATTATTAAACCTTGTTTAATCCTTAATTAATTATTACTTATTCAAAAATTAAAAATTAATTATTAAAACTTAATTAACCTTTTAAAATATCATTATTTAGTTTATAAAACATTTACAAAACAATTTGAAATATAAAAACCAAACTTTGCAAAAATCAAATTTTTAAGCGAACTACATCCACAGCGACTATCGCTATTAATACTTGTAATTTCCAACTTTTTTATCACTAACTCTTCCAATTACTAATTTTACTTACTAACTTTCCATATCACTTCCAATTCCAAGACAAAGATCACATTTTCATAACCAAAACACCACTTAAATTATCAATTCAAAGTCCTAATGTCGAACCACAAACTAGCACACACATCACATATACAACCATATAATATCCAAACCATACCATAATCCAAAAAACAACATCACATATACAACCATATAATATCCATATATATATATATATGTAAATTCTTTTCCAAAATGTTAAGGAATTTACTTACCGAAGATTTTGAAAACTGGAAATACTTTAGCGCTTGGAAAGCTTGGAAAACCACAAATTCCTCTCGAAAATGGATCATTTTGCACTCGACTTTGGACCTTTTCCTCTCGAATTTTGGAAAAGTAATCAAAAGTAAAGTTTTATATTATTCTTTCCTCTATCATTTAAAAAATATAATTGCTCAAAAAGGTTAAATTTTGAGGAAGTTAGGGCCAAAATAGTGAGGGGTATTTTCGGACATAAAAATCTAGGTTAAAAAACACTCTTGCAAAATTGAATTTTTGGAGCATCTAAGCTCGAAGTCAGAAAAGGTGGTAAACTACAAAGTTGTTGCCATTGGAATTCTAAAAGGTTTGAAAAAATAAAATCTGGTTTTTGAGTGGTTTGTAAGAAGTTATGGCTGAAACCATTTCGGGTAAAATGGAAGAAATTAACAAGTTTTGAAAACATTTTAATCAAATGAATTTTTGATTTTTAAAACTATTGAAAACTCAAAGGAAGCCATTAAAATTCTTTGAAAAGCTTGAGAAAGATGATAAAACTTTGGAATTGAAAATAAAAATGAAATATGGAGGAAAAGAGATTAGGAATTTGTGTGTGTGTGTGTGTAGTGAAATACCTAAATTACTAAAAAGCCCTTAGGGTACCTACCCTCCACTAAGTCAATGACCCATCACCACCCATGTCCCCTCCATATCCTACATGCCCAACATGAAAAGACTTCTTTACATACTCTTGTCCCCCTTAAATTGCCAATATGTCACATCATGTCCTCCTGATGCGACAAATTTCTATTTTTTTATTTAGTTGTCAAAGTGTCACGTCATGATTGTCTTAACTTAATTAACTCAATTAATACTAATTATACTATCTTAAACCATATTATATAATTAGTCTATGCATGCATATATATAAGAAAGTGTGCACAATATTTCAAACAACTTTTACACGATGAAACGTCGAAAATAGTTTCCGGTCACATTTTCTGTTTTTCATCGAACTATATATTTTTGTAAAAAAAATTTAAAAACTATTTCACCATTATTATTTATTATTAAAAAGATTTTTATTTTCATTATAAAACATACATATTGAATACTTAAAATTAATTAAATATTCACAAATAAAAGCAGTGAAATTCTAGGTCATTACACTTCTGATTTTTTTGAGAAAATATATCCAGGTAAACCTTGAGTAGGCATCTACAAATGCGATATAATATCTTAACCCATAACCTGAGCTTATTGGAGATGGTCCCCAAAAATCTGTAGCTATAAGCTCAAGTGGTTTGTTATAAACAGTAGAAGAATCTATAAACGGTAGTTTATGACTCTTGCCTAACTGACAACATGTGCAAATATAAGGAGTAGATACACTTTCAAAAAAGATTTTATCGTCTTTCAATACATGTTCTACACTTTTAACAATGGGGCGTCCCAGTTTACAATGTCATAAGTCAAATACATTCTTGTTGCTATTAGTATTAGATTCTACATTGTTGCACCATGTTCTCCTATTAGTAAAATTTATTGAATTTCCAAAGCTAAACTTGTACAACCTTTTGTACAACCTACCCTATAACAGTATATCTTGATTCAGTATATCTCTTACTAAACAGAATTTAGGGTGAAACTCAAAGTACACATTGTTGTCATTGGTAAATTGTGAGACACAGTTCTTTTTTATTTGGGGAACTCTCAATAAATTGTTAAGATAAAGTTGTCTTTTACCTCTTATACTACTACTTTCAACATGTGTTATACTTACAGCTTCACCATTACCCATATGTGTAGTTTGTGTACCTGTGTATTCCTTTTTGCCAAGATTTAGGTTCTGAATGTTGCTTGTGAGATGATTGGTGGCACCTGAATTAGGATACCACTCTTCACTGTGTATGTCTTCTGGTTTGGTGAGATTATCTGAATTTAGCTGTTGATTTCTTGAACTTTCAGTTTGATTTCTTGATTGTTGGTTCAGTTGAGCAACATTTACATTTGAATTGTAATTTCTTTGCACATTTTGATTTTGTTGATTTCCACTAAAATCTGCATTGAATTTGATGTAGCACTTACTTGCAATATGACCAAATTTCTCAACAAATTTGATACTTAACTCTATTATTGTTATTCCATCTTCCACTTCTTCCTCTACCTTTCTAAGTCTGATCCTCTCTTTGACTTTGATCGGTTCTGTTGTATGAGCTTCTTTCTTGACTCTTGTTTCTAGAATTAGAAACATAGTTGACTGAATACTCTGTTTGAGTTGATTTTCTCTGTTCTACTCTTCCTTCCTGAGAAAGTAAAGTGAAATGAACAAACTGCATATTTGGTAGTGTTTCCTTTGAAGGGATGCTAGCAACAATAGATTCATACTCTTCATCAAGACCATTTATTATTGTCAAGATTTGTTTAGTTTTCTGAAATTTTATGACCAGCAGTTTCTAACAAGTCACAATATGTCTTGATCTTAGTTAGACATTCTCTCATTGACATATTTTCTTTCTTAAGATTTTGCAACTGCCTTTTGTAATGCATAATTCTTGCTACACATTGAGAATTAAAATTTTGCTCCACAATATTCCATATTTCATAAGATGATCCACATCCAACAATTTGAGATAATAGGTTCATATTGATTGATGATAGTAGCCATGATGATAGTAAACTATCTTGTCTTTTGTACTTTATGTATTGTTGATTGCTTGTTAGCTTTCCCTCCTTATCTATAGTCATCTTGGATGGAATTGCAGCAGTTCCATTGATAAAGTCTTCGAGACCAGACCCACTTATGGCAGTCTCTACTTGATACTTCCATAGCAAAAAATTATTCTCATCAAGTTGTATGGTAATTAATTGGCTTTTGGGTTTTATAAGTGAGAATATGGTGGTTTCATTAGGTGATGTGGTGGAAGAAGCATTGCCTCCTTCGTCAGACATGATGATATCTTGAATACAATAGAGAGATTTTTGGCGAGGCAAACTGCACTTCCGTATGTAGTCAAAAATGGAATCATATTATGAAAGCACTTCAAGAAGGCTTTTCTGATGATCAAGCTGTGTGCAGCAAGGGATCCAGAGTGATGAAATGGTTCTGACTGGAGTTCTTTTGGCGTGGTACACTCAGATGCAGATCAAGAATCAGGTTCTTGAATAATAGCAGTAAGATAGCAGGGAGAAATTCCTTCTTTGATGATAAGACAATCTCTGAGGAGAAATGATTGCAACCAACTCCATGTAATGAGGCTTTTCTGATGGAGTTTTGGCACGACACGATGATCTCAACCCAATGATGTCATTAGGCTACGACTCTGATACCATGAAAGAGAAAGGAATGATTGAGAATATTGCTTTATGTTATTAAAAGAAAGTAATCTCATTACATTACATACTATGTATGTACATTGCTTTATATAGCAGTTATAATTGAATATATGGGATAATGGGCTTTTGGGCTTATGTTATGCCCTGTACCCGAACTTAAATATTTCTACTTTCTGCTTATATTATAATGTTTTGACTTTCTTTACTTCATAACACTATTACTGTTGAGTACTTAATACTCAAGTTAGTAAATAAGTCGATAGCATACTGAATGACTTATTCTCCAATATTTCCATTCAACTATTCAACGTGCATACGTATTGGAAATAAATAAATTATCATAGGTAAATTTTTTTGGATAAAAATTCTAGTTTCATTTCATGTTGAATGAGGATAAATAATTTCCTTGCATAGAAAATGTACTACATTGTGACTTTTAGATTCTTTTAACATCATTTTAGCTAGCCATTTCATGTTGTACATTATTACATTGCTCTTAGGATCATTTTAAGCCTATAACATAAAGTTTTACTTCAATTGTAGTAATGTAGTGCGAACCTGGAAGGGAGAAAGAGAATAAACATAAAAGGGTTGTTGAATAAAAGAATAACAATCATGATATAGGTAACATATACATCATATTGGGTTAATAAAATGATAAATATGCAATTACTGTTAAATTTAGGTGATTCAAATATTTGCCAAAGAAGAAAAGAATTAGTTAATTGATCTTATTAATCAATTAGGTTATATGTGGAAAGAAAAAGAGGAAAGTTATGTGCGATTGTTTAGAAGAAAACTAATTAATTAGCCAATCAATTAATTAGTCAAATAATTTGTTATATGAAGAAAGAAAAGATTGCTGATGGAGATTGATTTAAACAAGGAAAATTACAGAAATCAAGGTCACCATTATCCATTTGCATAGAAATCAAATCATGGATATTTGGAAAGCTTTCAAGATAATTGGACAATTAATTTTCCTAATCTCCAAGTAATCCCTTCATCAAGTCTATTTAAATGCATGAAGTTCATCTTCATGTTAGTGTGTAATACAGCATCCACCATTATCCTCTTCTTCAATAAACTTTAATTTATGTAGTCAAATCAAATTAGGGGTTTTGAGTGCAAACAAGTCTTTGAGAAATTGATTATTCAATTTGTAATTATAGGTTAGTCTCTCCACTTTGCTACCTATAATTTTGTAATCTCTCTCTTGAACCCTCTTTCTTCAGCAAAATAAAGAATAGTTGTTGGGTTCAGGGATGTATGCAATCTAGCCGAATCACGTTAAATCTTTATGTTCTCTACTTTTCTGTTTTTCTTTGTTTGTGAACATAACTCTTTTATTTGTTCAAGGGACATTGAACATTTAAGATCCAATTAATCCGAGTTCAAATTCAAAAATAGGTCAGTTGAAGGGAAAGTAAAAAAATAAGGAATTCGTCGTGGTTATAGCCTAACTTCAATAATTCAAAATACTACTTAATACTAATTAATAAATACTAATAAAAAAATTATTAATTTGAATATTCTTTCATTTTCATATTTTATAGTATTTTCTATAGTATTATATTACTAATACTAAGAAATTAAACTTGGAATGGAGATAAAAATTGTCTTTATTGTTACTTCAATAACAAGTATCTTTGATTTGATATAATAAAAACAGATCCGAACACTAGCCCCGGATCGACTTCAATATCATAATTGCTCTAGTGAATAACTAAAATAAATAGCTGAATGGGAGATAGGGAAAGAAGGAAACTAATTACTATTATAAATATAAAAAAATATTATTTTTCATTGAATTGGTGGTTGATAATTAATCGACAAGTTAGATCCTTCTTTTGGTTGCTTTTGGGCCTTAGTATTCCGCTGCAGTTTTGGAGATAGTGCAAATTAATTAAAATTTTGCACAACAGATTGGTATCGGAGCCAGCTGTCTTGTTCTACATTAGTTATCAATGACAAATTCTTTTAGTAGTGGTATGAAAAATTAAGGCGTCATCAAATTTGTTAGAAAAGGAGTTTTTGGGACATGAAAGGCGATGACTAATGACGGCGTTCTTCAGCAGCAACTTTGTTCATTTAGAGGAAAAGATAAAAGCCAGAAGCACCTTGGAGGTAGAAGAGATATACATAAGTCCCACTTCAAGGGTCCTAGAAGGGGTGCTTGCTATTATTGTAAGAAGAAGGGGCATTTCGTATGGGATTGTCTAGCTCTTAGAAAGAAGAGAGAGAAGAAGGAGAAAGCTTCAGTTTCGACAGCAGTTAGATCGGATGCAAATAGAAGCGATAGTAATACATCATTATTTTCAGCAAGTATTTCACCTTTAGATAGTAAAAGTTGGGTAATTGATTCTGAAGTCTCTTGTCATATAACGCCAGATAGGAGTTGTTTTGTTAGTTACAAGCAAATTGATGGTCGAGTAGTTCATATGGGGAATGACACATCTTGTCATGTTGTGGGCATCGGAAGTGTGACGTTGAAGATGCATGATGATGTTATTAGGACCGCCACAGATGTTAGACATGTTCCAATGTTGTGTAGAAATGTGTTTTCTGTTGGAGCTTTGAGTAGACTTGGTATGAGGATAATAATAGATGGAGAGAATTTAAGAGTGGCGAAGGGTTCCTTGGTAGTGATGAAAGGTGTACGAGTTGATGATATATATGTACTTCATAGAGAGACAGTCTTAGGAGAGTTAGTAGTTTCTACTGATTCTAGTGTTCCAGATTCTACTCAGTTATGGCATCTTCATTTAGGTCATGTTGGTAAGGAGAGTCTTGAAGTATTAAAGAAGTGGGGGTCGATTGATGAGGTTTGTCAGTCGTAGCCTAGCTCTTGTGGAGATTGTTTTTGGGAAAGAACAAGCGTGTCACATTTGATGTTTGGAGACCTGGAGCTGCAGAGTTTCTGGAGTATATTCATTCTTATGTACGGGGACCACCCCAGTTGCATCTTTTGGTGGAGCCAGCTACTTCGTCTTATTTATGGATGATTTCTCACGTAAGGTCTGGGTCTATTTCTTAAAGGCCAAAGACGAAATATTTGTCCAGCTTTGTAAGTGAAATACTTTGGTAGAGAAGTAGTCGAAGAAGCGTTTGAAGATTCTCAAAGTTGGAAATAGTAGTGAATTTATTTCACAAGAATTCACCAACTATTGTGCGTCCGAGCATGTAGTTAGGGATTTTTCTATTTCTATTGAGTCACATTATTATGGATGGCATAGAGCATGTGTCGGATATTATGGGAGAGAGTTATGAGCTTGAGAATGACTGCTGGTCTAGAAGAGGGATATTGGGTAGAAGCGAGATCTATGGCAGTATTTCTCATCAACCATACACCTTCTATTGCCATAGATATGAAGATCGCAGAAGAGATATGGAAAAACGAGCCTGTTGATTATTCATTCCTTAAAATGTTTGGTTGTCCAGCTTATTTAGAAGATGTGAGACATGATAAGTTGAAGTTTAGGGTAAGCAAGCACATTTTGTTAGGCTATAGAGAAGAAGTGCACTACACCATACTGTCCATTTTGCCACTCCCAATACGGAAAAATTGCCACGGTCATAAGTCGTGGCAATTTTACCATGGTTTTGAGCCGTGGTAAAATAAATTACAATGGTTTCTGGCCGTGGAAATTTAGCAATGGCCGTAAACCGTTCCAATGTTATCAAATTTTTTCCACCCCTTATCGTGTATACATCTCAATGAAGCTCCCATCCTTCTCAAAAAAAAAGAACGCCCCCTTCCATAATTAACCCGCATACCCTAGCTAAATAATTTCCATCCCGCGCCCTAACTCTCGTTCATTTTCACCTAAATCTCCATCGCTCCGACGTAAACGTGAATAGCTCGTATTCTCAATCAAATCGCATAAATCTAGGTTCTCACTCAAATAGTTCGTCTTGGTTTCGAGGTATTCATACAAAAATAGAAATGGTTGATTTGTTAGCTTTTCTGGTATTTATGTAATGTCTAAGATTGATGCTTTGTAAGATGGCAGATTTGAACACAACGAATTTGTGATTTGGTTTGTGGTTTTATTGCTGAAGGAAGTATATGCTAAACAAGAGTTGATCAGGTATGCGTATTTGTAATATTGATAGCTTTGTGTTTGTAAAAAAATGCACTGCATCAATGTAGAGGAATGACCAAGCTATGTTAATTCTTTTTTATTTTTTGGTTTTATTGTTCTTTTTTTTTAATTTTGGTTTTGCTGTTCTTTTTTCTTTTTTGGTGTAAATTGAGATAGGTTTGTTTTGTTTCTTGATTTGCAGAGAATTGAGATGAATGCGAAACGGTGATTGAGTGTGGATATTTTTCATAAGTTTGTGTATATGCTAGAATTTTCAGTAATGAATGATTTTGCATAGAAAATTAAGAGTATTGCATTTTCTGCAAAAGTATATTACAAATTGTAACCATAATTGTGAAATCTTATTATTATATTGCCTATCAAATTCATAAGTTTTTGCTAGAAGCCAGTTAACAAACAAAATCATTGTTTATCTAGTTTTTATCGTGGAAAAAAATACCATTAGCTTTTATAATTCTATGTGCCTTAGCCACTGGCTATGCTATAAGCACACAAGCCGGGCCCGAGTTTTTAGGGGCCTGGGATGCTAGAAACAAGTCAACATTCTTTTATACGGTAACAAGAAGGAAAATTCAATTCAAAATGGGATAAGTTTAACAACTAAAATGTACTATGGTCAAGCAGAGCTGTATAAAGGGCATACAAATATATAAGAACATAATAACCTAAGGAACATACTAAGGGCATACAAATATATAAGAATATAATAACATAAGGAACATACTCACTTTCTTAATTTAGTTTAGGTTCACATATGATATAGTGATAACATTTGATAGGTTTTGTTCAGTAGAGTATATTTCGATCAAGTATTAACGGTTGTTTCAACAAAAACCATAATTTGCAGTACACCACATACGTTAATGCTAATTTTTGTTATAGGTTACAGGATAGAAATGGAATTAATTTCTTTTGTAGGAAGTGGCTTTATAGAATTGTTAAAACGTATTTTTGTTTCTTCAGTTCATCTAGTTCTTATGTTGCAGCATTAAGCTCTTCCATTCGATCGTCTAAAAAACTATCAAATGAGTTGGAATTCAATGCTCTTTCTATTGATTTTTGCAATAAACACCCTAAAATTGGTTTTTGATTATTATTAATAATAGGAGGTTTTAGATCTAAACAGCATATGAAATGATTATAATAATTAAAACTCGTCGTTGCCTGATAAAAACAGATAAAAATGAGATATGACAATGAACGAGATGTTACCGAGTTAATGTTGTTGCCAGCGATAAAATGTCGTTGCCAGCGATCAATAGGATGTTACCGAGTTGCTAGCTGTAGCAATTCAAGCCTATCATTATATGGTCTAATTATGAGTTGTGAAGTGTTTCACCATTTTATATCTCAATAGCATCCATGGTCATTTCAATTCCTTTTAAAATTGCATAGGTTCCACATGATGGTGTTGAGCTGTGATTCAAGCAAGTTGTTAATCAGTTTGTGCATGATCATTCCCGCACCGAGGTACCTTTTTATGCTCTTATTTGACTATATATGAAATGTCTTCAAATGCCCAATTATCATTTTTAAATGTTATGCTTGACTTATGTGCTTAATTAATAGTCATCCTATTATTTCTAGTCCATCGCTGTTGGAATGAATGTTGTTGGACTGATTTGTATTCGAATGCCTTTAGTAAGTCATCTTCACTTAATTAATTTTTTGTGCTGAATTATTGTTACTTCACTTCAATAATCATATGTTTGCACCAATTTGAATTTTATTCTTCATTTTCTTGTTTTCACATGAAACTGCTAATCATCGGTGAAAGATGTGTATAGCTAAAATAACACAACATATCATGTTTACCATGAGTTCAAATTGGGACAATCTCAAGAAAAATGAATTAATTCTTATGGGCTATTGTTTTCTTTTCTGTATGATTTGTACAATTGCACTTGCTTTGCATGATGCACAAGTGAGATATATTACTTCTTTTTTCTTTTGTGCACAATCTCGGTTTTTTCCATGGTTTCTACTTTTCAATCATACATGCACTCATCTCCCTCTACATTTTCTTGTGTGAGAAACCATTGGTTGAAAAGGGTGTGTAATAACCTTGAAGAAAATAAAGTGGGTTATAAGGTTCCACCGGCGATAAATTGGATAGTTTGGCTTGTTGACCATTCAAATGCATGATCTTATATATGTAAAAGTACACTCTCGGGGCTTTTTTTGCAATTAAAAGAAAAATTGTTTTTATTACTATTGTTTTTGAAATATCAAAAGTCGGAAAATTCAATTTAGAAAAGGCATTTGTAAGCCCAAAAAAAAGAAGGAAAAAAAATTAGAAAATGAAAAGCATTATCTACTTTAAAAATCAATATGCAAAAAATAATTGCTTTTAGATTAAGCTGAAAAGTAACTTCTAAAAGTCGTTAATCTAAGTGATGCAATCAGCTTATGCTTCATATAAGCAAATAATGCTTTTAAAATTCATCCAAAAGGTCAGATTATTTTCTATCATACTTGTATTTGTTTGGCTAGTGGATTATGAAAACATTGGCGGTATATCTAACAACTTATTTCATTCTAGTGTCATGGAAGTGTAGCATGTTTATAGTAAAAAAATTTCAGGAATAATTTGTTTTTTAGTCATTTCTTTATTCAATGAGTAGAATCATACTCTATTAGAATGTAACAGAGTATTACTTGTTCATTTTTGCCAACTTAATTATTATTTGTCTTATACAAAGCTACATGAGAAAATTACCTTTTCCACGCCTTCAAATTATATATGTTAAATGATAACTGGTTTTTTGCTTAAGGTTGGCATAGTGGTAATAAATACAAACATTAGTGGAAACCCCATACAGTTCCTTTCTACCCGCTTTAGGAAACTTTTGTGTCATCGAATGGCTGTAATCCTTATTATTGAAAAATGCGATCAGCTTACTGCAATGTGCCATCTGCATGAATTTAGCTAGGCCCAATGGTTTTAACTCCATCCTTTTAGTACGTACATCGGGAGATAGTATCAAATCCCATTCATGTAGCTCTTTCCTTTTTTCCCCATTTCGGTCCACACATTTTACCTTATACTTCATCAGTAATGTGTTGGGGAAAGATTAACGTTGACATTTTTATTGTGGCAGCTAATGTAAACTAGAAAAAATTGTTAACTTGATATCTAATGTCAGTTATGTGACATATCCCTTGTATCTCAAACCTTTATAAATTGGACTATTGATGTTATATTTTCATGGTATTGTTATGTTATCCTAAAAGTAGACACATATGAGTTTTAATTTTTGAGAGTACTAGTTGCATCAAATTTGATTGATAATTCATTAACATAAAGCATAAATATAAAATCATCATGGAATATGCTGATTACACATGCCTATTAACTTTGGAATAAAATTGTGATAATGCGTCCCTTCTGCAAATTGGGTCTGAAACACGTCTCTATTAACCGTATGCTCATCCATTACCATGATATATTTATTAACCATTTTACTGATTGATTATATTTATATCAATAAATAGAGTTGCTCTAATCTTTAAACCTTATTCTATTTTTATAACTTATATTTTCATGTTTCTTATTTATATCTTAGTTAATGAATGAGATCTTCTACAAGACCATGTATTTATACAAGAAATGACATGAGAAAGCAATATCAATGGCAGCTTGTAAATGTGACCTTGTATTAATTCTTTTTCTTTTTTGCATCTTCCCATTTGTATATTGAATCTTAAGTTACAACTCTACTACCAAACCTCTATTAAGAATTGTGTATGATATTTTAATGCTTAGGTGAACATAAGAAGAAAAATGACCAATGAATAGAGATTGGCACTAGTAATGGCAGGGAGAGAAGAGAGGAATATAAGAGTCAAGAGCCGTTGTAAAGAAGAAAAAGGTAAAATAATAATAACAATTAATTATTGCATTGCTTTGCTGTGAATTATGAGAGTTAATACCAGCCAAATGCAATGTTGGCTGCAAATTGATATGTTTTTATTGAAGGTTTAAGATGGAAGAATGATTTAAGAGGGAAAAATGAAATAATAATCTTTTTGACCAAGTTCAATATAGTAGTTTCACTCAGTTATTCCTAAATGCTTTATGTCCATGTTAGCTATTTATTTATTTCATTGGCTTAGAGCTGTTGTATATTTAAAAGGGAGATATATTTATCTATATTTTTTTAGTCAGTATATGGGAAAATATACTTGAAATAATATTAACATGAGTGTTTTTTCCCCTTCAATGATGAGAACACAAATTTTGCACAATATGAGATGGTATTTGATATAATGGAAACTGCAGACTGGTGGACTGAGAAATAAGGAGAAAAGAACACAAGAAGGTTAAGCCTATTATTGCAAAAAGATCTAAAGTTGCTCGGTCTCGGCATGAGAAACAGATGAATTCCAAGCATGCTATGTAAGAGTAAGTCTTAACAATTGAATATCATCTAACTGATTAATTTTTTTTAAGTGTAATATATGAGGCCAAGCATTAACTTATTGAGTATCATGCCATGCCACCTCGGTAAAAATGGTACCTGGTAAGCATTAATGATAAAATGAGATAAAAATGAGATATAACAACTAGGCAACATCCTATTGATATGCTTAGAATATTATTTCCAGCCTCTTTGAAATTGTTAAGAGTCTTCATTTCCCACATTTTTGTTAGCCTGTGTTCCAATTAAGGAAAGTTAACAATTTTCTCAATCATAATGTTTGTTCATATCATTTTATGCTAAATGGCAATGAGACACCACTATTTGCTTTTGGTGTCCAATATGTATTTGTCAAGCACCCTTTCTTGATTTTTTTTTCCACTAACTTTCCGCTTGCCTTGTCCTATATGACAGGTTGGTTGTGGACAATATACTGCTAAAACAAGCAAACAAAATAATCCTCTTACTATGACCTTTCATGAAGTTGGAATTGGTGGTTATATGTGTCATCCAATGAGTAATATTCGATATCTGTAGATGCATAAGCAGGTATGTATGTATTATTATACTTTAGTAATTTTAAAATGACTTTATTTGTTTCCAAATTTGATGCGTGCTCATATAAATTTGAATCGTTTAAATGTTAGTTAGATAAACTAATAATTCTATGTAAAGTTTTCAAATTGGATGTGTGGTCATATAAATTTGAAATATTTATCACAAACATCCCTTCACTTTCTAGTGTAAAGTTTATCCTTCAAGTATAAAAGTGTTTGTAACTTAGAGGTCAGAGTTTTTATCATGTCATCTCGTTCACCCTTCAGCTACCTCAGTGAATGCAGTTCCTCCATCGTTTTATTTCTTCTATTGGCACAGAGTACTGTTTTTCAAGTAGGATTTGCCTCAGGAGTTTTCATTTTTCTAGTTTCTTTAGATTGTTTTTTTCCATATTCAAGTTTCAACATACATTCACCAATGTATGTTTTGTTCTTGCATTTGTGAACCATCAAATGTGTTTATTCTATGCTCCATCTTATAGTGCGTGTTACTAGCGTTCCCATAACAAACGAATATGGTAAAATGAAGGTAAAACACAGACAAAACAAGATCGTATTAAATTCTACAAAGATGATATGAGATAATATGAATGGAAAAAGAAAGGAATTTTACATTGAGGAAGTAGTTGCAGATGATACTTTCTGTTTTTATTTATTTTTTATATTGGAGAAAGAAGAACCAAATAAAAATTTTGTCAAGTCTTTTTTGATGCTAGAATTTGTTTTCATATATATCCCCTTCAATTATTATTTTAGGAATGCAAAGCGCAAATATGTTGTAAATTCACTGAAATTAATTTTTTGTTGTGAACTATTTTTGATGCAAGTGTAATTAGATTTTGTTTGTTGGATTTGTACTTTATTTTGATAAAAATAAAGCATTCATGCACATGCCCCTTTCGATCAATACAATCCTTTTTTACTAAAAACCCAATCATCTGCTTTTGTTTGACACATACAAAGATATAGCCAAAAAATGCACCATTCTCCACTTAGGCATGTCGATCGACTGGTCCTTCGAATCAACGCTTCCAAATTAATTTAACACCTCACCCATCGGCCGATGGGCTCCAATCAGTTATCGATTAGGGTACTTCAGCTCATGGGTTGTTCTATATCTGATTATGGTGAAAGCTTCATTCTTCATCAACTTCCAATTCGTTGTTCTGTTTGACCTTTTTTTTCCTTTGCAAATCTCTTTATCTTAATCTTCAATTTGACAATGTGAAAATCAATCATCTGGTATACAAGTGTTTTGGATTTTTGGCACTTCCATTTGCACTTCAGTATTTTAGTTTGGTAACTTGCAGATATTTTGAGCAGTTTTCTACATGTATATCGGTAAAAACTATTTTGAATTTAGAACCGACAATGGCAATAAAATAGTGCACTACAAATATTTTTAACTGTTTAAATACTAAATATCGATGCATATATATTGTCTTGGTGCTAGATACGACTATCTGTACAAAATAATAATGAAATAGTTTAATGCTACAGGGATCTAGTATATATTTTCAAATAGTAACAGAACTCGTGAGGTAGATTGGAGGCTTATAGAATTTTGATTACTTTCATGGTTTGGGAATTTGTCTGGGTTAAGATGGTTTGAATCAGTGTGCTATTGAGTAGTTTAATTAGTAAGCTACTGAATTCATTGAATTAGGATAGCTGTAGTTGAAAATGATTCTTTATTCTTCATTGGAATAGAATGGTGCCTTCAAGCATTGTATACTACCTCATATGTTTTAATTAAGGTGACTGCATTTCACATTGTAGTAGGTAATCCACCTATCAGATTCATTCTAATGGCTCATCGGTTCCCTATGTAAACCATTCAACATGAATGCTGCGAGAAGTTGCCTCCGAGCGACTTTACATTATACTTGTGCTGTTACTGGTCATGGGAATGAAACTGGAGTCCACGACAACTTAAAAGCTTATAAATAAATAAATAAACTGCCGCTGTTTCAGACGATTACTTGAGCGACTATCTATAGCAGATGTCAACCATTTAATAAAATTAATACCCATAAGGCTAGTGGATAAACATAGTTATACTGGAATGTCACTTCTTAGAGTATCATATTAGCATACAGTTCATGCTAACATTCTTTGTAAACTCACATTCCATCATATCTCTAAAAGGCTTAGCTGAAAAGCTCGTTTCCTCTCCTAATTTAAGTCAAGATAATAATAAATCTTAGTTTTAGTTCGGTGTTCGACCCAACTTAATATTAACAAGAATAGCAGTCATCTTACTTTTATATAGAAGTAAAGTTTATAATAAACAATGAAATTTTTTAACCAAGGAGTAATTTGTATAATTACTTACATCGGTTTCAGATTTTCGGGAACCAAAGTAATGGTCTATTTGCATTTTTGTGGAAAATTTGTCATTATTTCATATATGAACATGAATGTATGTATATAATATCAATTTTATGTAGGTACATGTGTACTGCATCAAAATTTATCAGATAATTAACCTCACACAAAGTATTTAAAAAGGACAATGTTCATTTTGCTATACCAAGACAATTTCTTCTGTATATCTACATGTTAAATAATTTACAGCTTCATTTCTTTAGTAATCTACATGTTAAAATTACCATAAAATTTGCCCACTTTGTGTAGGAAATGAAGAGCAGAAAATAATAAAGAGAGTTCAAAGAAAGAAGATGAAATCATTGCAATATACCAGCTCTGTCACAGTGTATGCCACATCTTCTGTCCATTCAAGCACTTGATCAGAATATGTTTATCAGCTATGTCAACTTTAGCAGACTAGACAAGCACCATTGTCCAAGTGGTTAAGTGATTCGACTTTGGTGCGAGAGGTCACAAGTTCGAAACTTGCGTAGTGTGATTCGAACGTTTATTGACATGTGATATGTTGTCCCAGTGACATGTTGTATATAAAATACCATTTCAAAAAAAATACTTTAGCAGACTATAAATTTGTGACTTGGTCTAAACTGGATTTTTGTGTTTATTTGATTGTTGCGTTGTGATGAATTTTAAACACTTTCTTCATTGTTTGCTATATTTTTTGGGTCTAAATATTAATATTAACTTAAGTTGAATTAACAGTAGAAAATGGATTATCGTTTTGCTCTTGATTATTGTCACTATTTTCTCATGCTTCATCAATATCCATTCCAAAATTATTATGTGTTAATGTCTGGCTGTTTTGGATTCCATACTTTTGTAAACTAACCAAGTTGTTCTATGTGACCAAATTTGTAATAGTTTGACTAAAATTCAGCCACGGCTCATAACCGTGGTTGATATTTAGCCACGGCTCAAAGTTAGCCATGGCTAATTTGAATTTAGCCATGGCTCGGAGCCGTGGCTAATGTCCATTTAGCCATGGCTATGAGCCGTGGCTAAATTTTTGTCACTCCCCATTTAGCCACGGCTCTTGGCCGTGGCAAAATCAATTTGCCACGGCGTAGAGCCGTGGCGAAATTGCTTTTCTAGTGGAGTGGTAAAGAGGTAAGTTAAGGTGTAAAACAACTGGGAGAATTATGACTAGCAGACATGCGATATTCGATGAGAGGTCTTTGTTGAAGGTGAAGCCTCCATTAAGTGATGACATTGGGAGAACAGAAAATTGCCAAACACACTTGGAGTCATCGGATTGTTTCCATATTTGGAGAGATAGTATTTCCGATGATACCATGGTTGATGAGAAGACTATAGAGGTTCAGACTCTAGGTGGAGCTCAGTTGTAGGAAAGACCTTTTGGTTCAGTTGGCCCTATCTGTAAGCATATTTATGTTTTGAATGTTGCGGAGCTTGTTGATGAGTCTGTTGGTGTTGACTTAGAAATGCCTAGCAAAATTCTTGTGGAGGATATTGGAGTAGATAATATTGAGTATGTTCTTACTCAATTTGGAATGGAGAAGGTGAAGCGCGCTGTAAATCTCGATTGGTATCTCGAAGTTTAGTATCTACATGTTCATCTCCTACATCATATATATTAGAGAATTTTGGTATTTGCTCGTATGCATTTTGTTTGTTGATGTGCATACTCCCTTTCTTATGCTTGGGAAAGATTTTGAAGTTCTGTTTGAACAATAATGTCCAAACTTGTTTATCTTGAGTTTGACGTCATGTGACGTAGACCCAACAATTTGTTAAGATGTGGTGATGAAGAGAGATTGTTATATTTGAATTAAGATGGAGTGTTAAATTTAGGTGATTCAAATATTTGCCAAAGAAGAAAAGAATTAGTTAATTGATCTTATTAATTAATTAGGTTATATGTGGAAAGTAAAAGAGGAAAGTTATGTGCGATTGTTTTAGAGAAAGAAAACTAATTAATTAGCTAATCAATTAATTAGTCAAATAATTTGTTATATGAAGAAAGAAAAGATTGTTGATGGAGATTGATTCAAACAAGGAAAATTATAGAAATCAAGGTCACCATTATCCATTTGCATAGAAATCAAATCATGGATATTTGAAAAGATTTCAAGATAATTGGACAATTAATTTTCTTAATCTCCAAGTAACTCCTTCATCAAGTCTATTCAAACAAAGGAAGCTCATCTTCATATTAGTTTGCGAGAGAGCATCCACCATTATCCTCTTCTTCAATAAACCTAATTTCTGTATTCAAATCAAATTAGGGGTTTTGAGCGTAAACAAGTCTTTAGAGAAATTGATTATTCAATTTATAATTATAGGTTAGTCTCTCCACTTTGCTACCTATAATTTTGTAATCTTTCTCTTGTACTCTTTTTTTTTAGTAAAATAAAGAATAGTTGTTAGGTTCGTGGACGTAAGCAATCTAGTCGAATCACGTTAAATCTTTATGTTCTTCACTCTTCTGTCTTTCTTTGTTTGGTGATTATTTTTCATTGAATTGGTGATTGATAATTAATCGACAAGCTAGATCATTCTTTTGGTTGCTTCTGGACCTTAGTATTCCGCTACAGTTTTGGAGTTAGTGAAAATTAATTAAAATTTTGCATAACAATTAGTTGTATACAACACTCAAATCATGCTTCGAATTAACAAAACATGACGCTCAGTGGGGTGTCATAATCATTTTGCATTGTTAGTCAGTAAGACTACTTCCACTTTAAATGAAATTTCATACAGCTCTGTGTATGTCATGATAACATACTTTGTATTTTTAATGTTTGAGGTGTTAAACTTTTCGAGAGCAGATCATCTGGATCAAATGTCTTTTGTTTTCATGAGGCAGCCAATCAAAATACATAGATTTGTAAAAAAAATTGCAAAAAGACACTAGCTAAAAGAAAGAATGGACTTTTTAGTAAAAATCTCCGTGTTTTGATTGGTTTGGATGATTTGCTATCAAACTTTTCATATCTCCGTGGACTTTGGGTGCAAAATTTGTCCGAAAATTTTCAAATTACGTACTGAAGTTTTCATATATCGGTATATGGATATTATATATAAGAATGTTATTGAATCCGTCTGTATATTTGTATATAGCTATTTTTTAAGACGTGCAGACAAGATATTACGATGCATTTCTAATCTTATACGTACTAATTAGAATTTTCGATTTTCTTTACTAATCATACGATTCAGTGCATAGTTTTCAAACATTATTTTACATATCTAGAAAATAATATATTTGAATATGGGATTTGCATGTGCGCATGGGAGGTATCTTCATGTTGACATTTTTCACTAACGTACTTTAATACAAATTTCCTTTAAAGTGAGATCTAAAAGAAGTTTCAAAATTTGTTTTAATTAGAGCTAAGTTAGCTATGGTTGTACTTTATGATGAATAAAATAATTTACATAAAAATGACTGACTTTACGGTTCTTGATATACCTTTATTAATACTTGGTTTGAAAGCACAAATTTTTTTGGTCCGACCACAAACTTTCAAAATTACCCTTTATATGTAATTCTTTATTAATAGTTGTAATATATTTGCTATCACACTTTATTGGTATCAGCAAGAAATACCAAAAATGTTTATCTACATGTATTATTAAAATTCAGCATTGCTTAAAATTAGGATCTGACAATTAAGCTTTTTTTACAAATTCAAAATTTCCTCTACAAATACTTACTAAGTCTTAATATCACTTAAAAATAAGGTCTAGCAAATAAACTACTTTGCAAATTTGTTTTTTATTAGTTAATAATATCAATAAAATTTTAAACTTACAAAAAATTAGATAGTGCAGCATAGAAATAAAATTTCAAATTACTTATATATGATTCAACACAAAAATATGACTAAATATGTGTGGAAATCATTTTCTTTTGAGCATATTTAAATACAATTTGTAGAAAAACAATTCAGTATTCTTCATCATGCGTGAAACGCGTGCCCTAACGCTCGTTTAAATAATTTGATTTGTCCTCTTTGCTGCTATGAATCAAAGTTCTATGGATACTTAATATATTGTTTTTCATACATGAAAAACTTTATAATAGAGTGGTGCACTTAATAATTAATTCCTATTTTTTTCATTTTAAAGTTAAAAAGAAGTAACGCGATCTTGATTGTAAGATGATAACTTAGAAAGTAGGGACCTCCGAATATCTGATGACAATTATTTATTAAGTTTATACCTTGCACACAAGCCACATCATAAAATTTTCAAACATGATAATAAACTGAACTTCACAATTCTAAGTACTACTCCAACTAAGCACAGTACAATTTTCGAAAATGCTTCCATTAATAATAGTCCGAACATGCCAACAAACTCAGATTAAGAAGGAAATCAATATAAATCATGTTTTGTTAACACATTTACGTACTAAATTTTGGGTATTTTAAATGTTTCGCTATCTACTTTTTGCTCAAATATGCTGCATAACAGGGTACAAACACGGACGAATTTAAGATTCACACCCAAGAACCAAACGCTAAAAAAGGAGGAAGAATAGGAGTTTTTATCGTTGAACATCTCTTTCACACATAAAAAATAATCAGTACCAAAATTATAATATTCTAAACTATTTCCCTCCAGTCCCTACACGACTTCCTCAAACAAGTACATTGGCCTCCATAGCATCAAAAATATAGTGAAACTACTAACCTTAGTTGAAGCTAAATAAAGTAGCTACACTGCAATGGCAACATCAATTAATAAATACAATATTAACCACACAATATGTTGGAAATAAATGAGTAAGACAATAGAGAGGTGTTGGAAAAAGTGAAATTGTGCATTGGGATATGTGAGACATTTAATCCTTAGAATATGAATAGTCCCACATCTTGAAATATAATAAATAATATGTGTTTATATACTAAGATGTGGTCCCTATTATAGTTACAATAAGAAAAGAGACATAAAACCACAATCCATATCGCGCGCGCCCGTGCCCAAGCCCGCACCTGCGACGTGTGCGAATGGGCATTTGAGGCGTATTAGAGGCACTTTGCAATTGGCGGTTGGTAGTTGGCTTGGCTTGGCTATTCAGACCAGACATTTTTTTTGAATTCAAACACCTTTTCGGACAAACGATAACAAACGGTCAGTTGGTAAAGGGTCGCAACCTTTCAAACATACACGACCGTTCAGACCCGAATAGACACCTCCTCGAGCCTATATATAGGCAGACAGAAAACGAAAATAGTATTCATTTTTTTTTTCTACTGCTCTTCTTCTATACAGAACTTTGTTCTTAATTTTATATTCTCTTTCATTCGTCGTCGCTCCGCTTGCAAGCACAGCATTGTGGGGTTGGTCCGTTTCATCCTGGGAAGCAAATTGCTCACAACCTACGGTGCATACAGGGAGCAATATTGTTTCAATGCAACAGTATTCACTGCACTCGGACAGATTGATTGGTAATTTAATTATTGATTCTATACTTACTGCTTATTTACTGAGAAATTCCGTTTGCAATATTTTTGTAGCAGATTAGAAAACGTTTTAGAAACGTCAACTTTGCAGCAGTTTCTGCAACAGTTTTCTATAGCATAATTGTGATAGTGTTACAGTATAATTATAGCGGTTTTTTGTAGCACTTGAGTTGCACAGCAATAACACTCTTGAAACAATATTGATTGTTCACTGGATCTGCAGACGATGATGTCTCAGAATAGCAACAACAACTCTGCACCAACTCAGACTGTGACTAACACTCAGTCTGTGCCTCTGATTCCAACAATTGCAATATCTCATGGAGAAAGGCCTGAAAAGTTCATAGGATGGACTTTAAGCACTGGCAACAAAAGATGCTATTTTATCTGACGACTTTGGGCCTTGCAAAATTTCTTACAGAAGATGCTCCCATAGTCGAAGAACTGGAACTCGATGCAACTAAAGTTGAAGCCTTGAATGTCTGGATGAGTTCTGATTTCATGTGCAGGAACTATATCTTAAATGGTCTCGACAATAGCTTGTACAATGTATATTGTACTGCTCAAACTTCCAAAGAACTCTGGACTGCATTGGATTAGAAATACAAAACTGAAGATGCAGGCATGAAAAAATTCATAGCGAGAAAGTTTCTGGACTTCAAAATGATTGATGCAAAGACCGTAATCAACCAGACTCAAGAGCTACAAGTCATTATCCACGAATTGCATGATGAAGGAATGACTCTAAGTGAATCCTTCCAGGTTGCCGCTGCAATTGAAAAACTTCCTCCATCATGGAAAGATTTCAAAAATTACCTTAAGCATAAGCGCAAGGAGATGACTATAAAGGAACTTGTAGTTCGACTGAGAATCGAGGAAGATAATAGAAAATATGTAACGACCCAGAATTTCTGTCATTTGAAATTCGTATATATAATTGATTTTAAATATTCACAAGTTAATTTTATAAGCTAAATAACTTATATTTCGAATATAGTGATTTAATTGGATAAATAAATTGCTAATTTAATATTTGAAATTGTAGAAATAGATGGAAATTGAATTTAATGTGAATAAAAATGATTTATAAAGTTGAATTAAATCTTATTTGAATTAGAATGATGTTAGAGAACTTTTAAAATTGATTTAAAAGTTAAATTACATAAATTTAATATTTTAATGTTTAATTGACGAGTGAAAATGGTCATTTTTCTAACAGTCTCGGATTTCGACAAAACTAGTTTCATTGGACCCGCAATGTTATATTATTGTAAGATTTCAAATTTCGTGTCAATCGGATTTACGGTTTGTCCGGGACAAGCTAAAACGCGTAGAAAATCGTTTAAGTGAATTTTAAATTTAAATAGTCGATTCGAAAACCTATCTTCCAAATACGATCGAATTGGCTCTCAATATATATTCCATTGTGTTCGGAATAGGGGTAAAACATTATAAACGCCCGGCGGCACGCTTCGTTTCAAGTTCGACAAAATTTTGGGTGAATAGTGTCGCAGAATTTTATATAAAAGGACCTTATTTCTTCTATTTTCACAAAACCTAATCGCAGCTAGGGCTAGCCGCCGCTTTGAAAACAATGGCCAGAAAACACCCATCTTTCTCCCTCATTTTCTCCAAATCTGTCGATTTTTATCAAAATCTTTCAACTACAACTTTGTAGAGCTCGTCGAGAGCTTCGATTTCAACGGTCACGATCGCCAATGGCTTAGCGAAACGACGGCGATCTTCGTTTGAACGACCGGCATTCATTCATGTTTTCCAAGCAAGATGGTTGACCGAGCTCGTGCGGACTTCGGCCATAGGTAGTGTCGAGGTGGGGCTTCGTCGTAGCGAAGCCTGATCGTCGTTGAAGTGGCCGAGGTACGTGTGATAATTCGCGAAAGAATGGCGGCTTTTGGGTTGTTGCTTACATAAGAAACGAAGGGGGGGGAGAAGAAGCTTGCATCGGCCAGAATCTGATGGTGAGGAAATGAATGGCTCAGATCACTTATGGGTTTAAAAATAAAAAGAAAATTCAAATTAATTCATATTAAAATTCATATAAACTTTAAAACATCATATCTTTGTCATACGAGGTCCGTTTCTGACGAAACAAATTGTGTTGGGTCTGTATTGACGAGCACTACATTTTAGAGCTGGTTTGGAGTTGATTGGAGCTAGTGTAAATTTTGGGTAACATTAAACGCGCGTTTAATTTTATTCGGAATAAAACACTACAACTGCTATTGGAATCAATATGAGTACAACTCACTCTTTCTGACTCACTGGTATTTTTATATAAGTGAGAATAAATGTTATTTATGCTGATTGATGATTTTTTTGGATGATATATGATATATTGTATATATATTGATTGGTATTTGGATATATACTTACCTATTGGAGCTGATGAGATCCTATACGTTCCCGTGTATGAGCGGATGACCCTTTGCACACGCGTCTGCCTCGAAGCGGACATTGTACACATATTCTAATATGTATATTTGTTGCAGGTGACAGGTTGGAGGGATCCAACTGGATTCCTCATCAGTATTGATTTATTTACAGATATTGTGATATATGTTGTTATCATGTGATATATGATGTTTGGATGCCGTGATTGATGTATTTAGTGTTGTTGCAGCATTGGGCCTATTTTGGAAATTTAAAAATGTTAAAGTGATGTTTTCAAATTAAAAAGGATTTTCAAGTGATTTTGAAAATAGATGTTTTATTGATTTTTGAATTGTAAAGGAATTGAATTTATTTTAAATAAATAAAAGATTAATTAAAAGGGCCTAGTGATTGTATATGGTGCTAAATATTTGTTTGTTTGCTTTGATAGTTAAATAACCGACTATTAAATTTGGCCATTTTAGTTCCTTGACTTGATGTGGGAACTATTTAGTCGTACACTTAGTACGTAGCCTTCTGTGTAGGCTTGATTATCGTTTGTGTTGAGGATGTTGATTCGTGTAGTGCGGAGTATTACTCCCATCTATCGAGCTTCCTTCTTGGCCCGAAGGATAGCAAGTTGAAAGTTGGAGACGTGATAAGTCTATGAGACTTAGTTTCTGTGTGAGGTTGAGAGACGCTTTTGCGTTGTTGGAGCGAAGAGATCGAGATCAGATTTATCTGAAAACAACTTCGGACCAACGTATATGCGATGAATGTGCGGGTTGCTTATGATGATATTGATATTCTGGATTTTCATAGTGGAGGACTGCTTGTTGATCGTTTGGGATTAAAATCCTAATATACATCCAGTAGCAGTGGTCTCTTCATTATGAAATATCCAATGTAAGGACTATTCACTACTAACCCTAGGGATTTCCCGACAGGATGTGGTAGGAAAGTGCCTTCGGTTTGTCCTGTTCCTGGACAACTTGTATGAATGTTTGTCTAACATTGCATTTCTGAAGATTATGTACATTGGTTTTTACAAACGTACATCTGTTTGGTGGCGGAGAAGGCAACTTCTCTTAGCTTAACACCCTTCCTTGAGACGTACGAGCTCAAGGGTTGTATTTTTGTGGAAGGCAATTAGTAGTCAACGAAAATGGCCGTGTGGCATTCATAGTGATGTGATTGTGATTTGTGAAAGGTAATCGTTACCTTAGGCCTCTGTTATCCCGCCTTTTGGCAAGGCCGTAACACCAAGGAATTGACTAGTAACCAATGACGGTCCATCCTAGAGGTCAGCTATACACGGGCTCACTACGGATATCGATGAATTTTGTCCGAGTCCGGATCGAGCCAAAATTGATAAGACATATCAAGCAAGGTCAGGAAAGGCAACGTTCCAAATTTCAAGTCAATCTGAGGTCGTACGCTCAAGATATCGTCGATGCAAATGGAGCACATGGCCTTGAGTTCGAATCCATAGGCAGTAACATACGTTCGAATCCATGAACCTTCCCCTGCTTCGCATCGATGAAACCCCTCTACTTCGTATCCATCTGGCCTCGAAGCTTCGTAACCATCAGTGAACACTCTGTTCGAATCCATCTGTTCGGCTTCACGTGGATTCGCATCCATCAACAAGCGTTCGCTCGAATCGGTCCAGATGAGTCGCTTCGAATCCATGAAGCTACGCTAATTCATAACCTTGAGGTTAAAGTCCTTCGAATCCGTTTGAGATGAAGTACTTCGAATCCGCGAAGACTAATCGCCTCGTATCCATCCAGTATCATTGCTTCGAATCCACTCCCTCGAATCCACTACGTCAAAGCGGCTAGAATCATGGAGTCAACCCAGTCAACTCGGAGTGAAAGGCGGATCGATACAAAGAAGATGCACCACGTCAACAATACCACGCGTGAAGCCATCGATTCGACCCTATCGATTCGAAGGGGATCGATTCGAACAGACCACATCAGCCAGAAATGAAATCTTGAATCGATCATATCTCGAGATCTACAAGTCCAAATGCTATGAAATTTGGACAGGAGCTAACTGACAACCTAAGGAATGTCCATGCCAAATTTCAGCTCAATCGGAGCAAATCTTGATCGATTCGAAGCAAGGGTCGAATCGATCCCAAAGTGGGCCCGGATTTCCAAAGAGCGGGCATGTGGGCCCCCTCACGTGCCAGAACTAGTCTCCCCTCAATTTAGGCGAAATATCAGCCTCCTACACCTATAAATAGGACCCCCGATCATTCAGAAAAGAGGATCCTGGATTCTGAAGCGTCCAGACTCTGCCGGATCGAGATTTGCACCTTATTCTTACTATTGAATCCGAATTCCAAGCTATAATTTGCTGTTGTTCGCTGTAATCACTTGTAATTATTGAAAGAGAATCAATAAAATCATCAAAACTTCATAGTGGACGTAGGCGATATGCCGAACCACTCTAAATTGCTTGTCTGCGTATTTACAATTTTGTTTATTGGAGTTTTTGTTAGATAATCTCTGTTTTACATTTACGTTCTTCATTTTATCTCTTCAAATAACTCCCGAAGAGTGTTGTGCCCATTTTTGGTACAAACAGCCTCATCAACCGGAAATGACCAAAACAGGGTTAGATGCAGCAAGGCTAAGTGGGTCGCTCCCAAGTAGGATATGATCATCCTCTTCTTAATATATCTTTATACGCTATAACGTCGTGTATATGATTATTGTGGTTTGTATGTTATGAGGGCCCTCGGTAAAGGTCGGTAACGACTGGAGGATGACATATTCGGTACCATCTAGTTATAGAGGTGGGCCGGTCTTGTGTTGGTAGAGGAACTTTGTGATGGTTTCTCGGTGCATCTTCTAGAGATGTACTGCCGGAAGGTAGTCCCTTCACCTGGTCATTTGTATGGAAATCCAAACTCCACTACGTACCTGCCATTTTGATTGTATTACCCATTTTGGGCTATATGCTGGAATTTAATAATGGTAACAATTTCGGCTATTTTGATTATTACTTGTATATACTAGACACTAGTATAATATAAGATGATTCGATATGAAATCTTTTAGTTATCGTAATGTAAAAACATGTCTGTGTTTATGTGTGGACTTTTCTTACGAGATACTTTTGTTTTGATAAAGGAAAAGTTTGGTAATCTAATAAATTCAGTTGAGTGTGTTTCTCACGCTGGTTTACCAGACTAATCTGGGCGTTCTTTCCTTTCAATGCTCAGGTCAGACCGAGTATATTTACAGGTTCAGATTGGTGCTATTGGAGCTTCAGCAGGAGAGCTGGAGATCTTCATTTCGTATACACGTACATGTTTTGCTTGATTATCCGCTGTGCTTAGTTATTGTATATTGTCGGGAATTGTGAGGACAGGTTATTATAACTGTATATGCTAATAACTATTGATTGATTGTTGTACTCTGATTGATGTATGTATATACAGTTTCTGTTTTGTAAAGATCATTGATATGATATTATATGTTTTCCGCTGCGATGTGAGATTTTGTATTGTTCTGTTTTGTTCTACCTTCTCTCTTTCTTCTCTTCTGTTCTTCTCTCTTATCTTTCTTTCTCTTGACTTTCCGTTAGTCTGTGCTTTTTGGGTCGGACATGTGTGGTTCATTGTCGATTCAAAGGGTACGAATTTGCGGGTCATCACAGCTGGTATCAGAGCTTAGATTTCCATTTTCCTAAGCTTTGATGTGTACTCAGTATAGATAGGGACAGTAGCACCCTAGATTGAGTTGAGTGTAGTATATATGAACGCATATTTGTTAGTGATTATAAAATGTTTTATATTGTGTTTGCTTATCCATTGAGCTGTTTGTGAATTCTGGTCGGTATGTGGGACGCCATATTATCGATAGGGATTTCTAAACACTTAAACGAGGCAAGTCGACATAGTATTATTTTAAAAGTGGGTAAATGAAATAATTTACCTCGATTATATTTTATATGTAAAGGAAATGATTTTTCAGAAATATTATAGCGTATATAAATGAATTGTTTGGTTGTTGAAGATGTAAATATATATTGTTAGGAACTGGAGATAGTGGTTTTGAAGACAACAACCTTTGTAACTTATTTTATTATAACTTATATACTAACACTATTGTCTAGATGTATATGAATGTTATTATGCAGGATATATATAAGGCAGATACTGATTATTGAGACTGTACAATATAAAGATCAAGGATGAAGAAATCAAGTTTGAAGACTCATGAGTATCAAGATCAAGATTTCAAGATATGTGTCTAGTTTTTGTTAAAACTTCGTAATAGCATAGAAATCGTCATTCCGAATTTCATTTGGGATGGAACCCATTTCTACCTTCTTAGTGGCTTACAAACCCACGACAAGTAACTTACAAACCTATGACAAGTGGCTTACAAACCCACGAACATCTTGGTTTTGTACAAGTTCTCAAATCCTGATGTGATGAGATATTCTGCAGGAAGAAGCTTGCAAAACTACTTCAAAATGGTTTTTCAAAATGAATTTCAAAACTGCTTTTCAAAATATTTTAGCCTTCAAATTATCTTTACAAATGATTTTCAAATAGATGTTTTAGCCTTAAAATATTCTTTGTTTTTGTGTTTTAAAACATAGTAAAATTAGTTTATTTTACTCCAGAGTCATTTCATTTCAATACCATTTTCAAAACAAATTTTATATTATTTTTAACATTGAGATGTCGACATCATGGGATACCCCATGTCGACATGGTGGCCGTTGAATTCAAAAGTTTCAATTTTCAAAAGAAGTGTCTATTCGTTTAAATCTCTTCACGAATGGTTATGACTGTTGGTGCTCTATAAATAGCCTTCACAAACGAATTTTTTAACTAACTATTTTCATATTTTCTTCACTCCTTCTTCTCCACAAATCCATATTCCAAAATATTCATATTTTTAAGATCGTGCCGAAATTCTGCCGAATTCTCAAGTGAATTAAATTAGAATCTCATTCTTGTTTGATTCTCTGCCCTCTCTCGAAGATCAAAGTGCTATTCAGAGTTATAGGATCAATTTTTTATCAAAAGTTTATCGAGTCTCTCTATAAGGTGTGGTTGTGCTTGGAAATCAATTGGGTAATCTTGTGGCCCGTAAATTAAGAGAGTTTGCCCCGGACTCGTGAGACAGGAGGGTACCTCAAGGCCTTTAGAAACTGAGGATTGTAATCTCGACTTTGGTATAATAAAAATCTGTATGAGGTGTTCAGCCTTGGTACAGGACTGGATGTAGGGTAACTCCGAACCAGTATAAAATCTGGTGTGTTCTTTCCTTTTACTGCTTTTTATTTACTTTCTGCATCTGTGTTTGATTCTGTGATTGTTCTATGATTAAGTTCTGCATTTGTTTGTGTCATAATTTTAATTTAGTCCATATAAGTCATAGAATCCATTAAACACTATTCACCCCCCCTCTAGTGTTAAATTAGCCTTAAGATCCTTAATCCGCACTCCCTTTCAATTGGTATCGAAGCACAGGTTTTCATAGTTTTCAAAATTTGAAACTTGAAAAGTTGAAAATGGCATTTTTAGAAAATTTTGTTAATACTAGTTTGAATCTATGCATTTCATCAAAGTATCATAGGTCTGCATATAGTTTTTATGAAAAATCAAGTTATCTACCCAATTGGTTTGTTATGCAGGAATAGACATGTTACATGGCTTTTGAAGAATCAACAACCAATGGACAAACTGTGCAAATTGAGAAAGATAAATGGATACTTGATAGTGGCTGTTCAAGGCATATGACTCGAAATCTCGAGATACTCAATGGCATTATATATCAAGATGGTAGATTGGTCAACTTTGGAGACAACTCAAAAGAATATGTGATTGGCATCGGCAATGTCGGTAATTCTAAAACTCCTCTTATTTCTGATAATTTGCTAGTTAGGAATTTAAAACATAATATGCTTAGTATAAGTCAACTATGTGATAAAGGGTTTTAAATTAAATTTGGAAAAATAAGTGTCACATCGAAGATAATAAGTAAAATATTATCTTTGAAGGAATCAGGAAGAAAAACATTTACATCCTTAGTATGAAAGTTTCAAATGATAACTTATGTCTTTTGGCTAATACAAGTGACCCTTGGATTTGCCATAAAAGATTTGGTCATTTAAATTTCAAACTGTTATCTAGGTTATCAAAACTTAACTTAGTTAGAGGTCTTCCCAAGTTAAACTTTATAGTAGATAATATATGTGATGCTTGCCAATTAGGAAAACATAAGAAAGTTCATTTAAATTAAAAGATATGATTTCTACTTCTAAACCTCTAGAATTACTTCATTTAGATTTATTTGGTCCATCTCAAGTTCAATCAATTAATCACAATAAATATGTTTTTGTAATTATAGATGATTATTCTAGATATACTTGGACAATTTTTCTTAAACTTAAAAGTGATGCTTTTGAATTATTTAAGAATTTTACTAAAAGAATTCAAAATCAATTTTCTTTAAAAATAAAAACTATTCGTAGTGATCACGGTGGAGAATTTGAAAATTAAAATTTTGAGAATTCTGTAATAAAAAAGGAATCACTCATAATTTCTCTTTTCCAAGAACTCCACAACAAAACGGAGTGGTAGAACGTAAGAATAGAACGATTCAAGAGTGTGATAGAACAATACTTTCTGATAGTAACTTACCTAAAAACTTTTGGGCTGAAGCAATCGCTACAGCTTGTTATATATTAAATAGGATTTTAATTAGACCATTAACTAATAAAACACCATATGAATTACTTTACAATAAGAAACCCATAGTAGCTTATTTTAAAGTTTTTGGTAGTAAGTGTTTTATTCTTGATACAAAAGATAATTTAGATAAATTTGAACCTAAATCCGACAAAGGTATCTTTATCGGATATTCTAATAGAAGTAAAGCTTTTAGAGTTTATAATTTAAGAACTAACACTATTGAAGAAACAATGCATGTATCCTTTGATGAAAATTTTAAAAATACTGTACAAATAGAAGATGAAGAAGATTTTGTAACTTTAAATAATGAAACTAATTGTGAAATTATTCAACCTAATAAAAGAATTAGACTATTAAAAGACCATCCTGTAGAAAATATACTAGGAAATATTGAATCTATAGTTAAAACAAGAAATCAACTAAATAGTATGAGTAATGTAGCTTTTATATCAACTATTGAACCTAAAAATCCAAAGGAAGCATCTTCTGATGATTCATGGATTCTTGCTATGCAAGAAGAATTGAATCAGTTCACCAGAAATGATGTTTGGGAACTTGTTCCTAGACCTGAGGATAAAAGTATAATTGGAACAAAATGGGTTTATAAAAATAAAATGAATGAACTTGGTGAGGTCGTGAGAAATAAAGCTCGTTTAGTCGCGCAAGGTTATTGTCAAGAAGAAGGAATTGATTATGACGAAACCTTTACACCCATAGCAAGACTAGAAGCTATCAGGATTCTACTTGCTTTCGCAAATTACAATAATTTCAAGTTATATCAAATGGATGTTAAAAGTGCTTTTCTAAATGGTTTTGTAAAAGAAGATGTTTATGTTGAACAACCTCCACTTTTTGAAAATAATGAATTTCCAAATCATGTATATAAATTAAAGAAAGCTTTATATTGTCTGAAACAAGCTCCTAGAGCCTATTATGAAAGACTAAGATCTTATTTACTACAATCTGGTTTTGAAATTGGTAAAATAGATACAACTCTTTTTATTAAAAGAAACAAAAATGATATTCAATTAGTACAAATATATGTAGATGATATAATATTTGGGTCAACTAGTAACATAATGAATAAAGAATTTTCAGATATAATGACTAAAGAATTTGAAATGAGTCATATGGGAGAACTAAGCTTCTTCTTAGGACTTCAAATCAAACAATTAGATAAAGAAATTTTCATTAGTCAAGAAAAATATGTCAAGGTATTAATTAATAAATTTGGATTGAACACTTCTAGTGGGAAACCAACTCCAATGACAACTAATGTAGCTTTAAGTAAAGAAGATAAATCATAAGATGTTGATCAAAAATTATATAGGGGAATAATTGGTTCGCTGCTTTATATAACAACAAGTCGTCCTGACATCATGCATAGTGTCTGTCTCTGTGCAAGATACCAATCTCAACCTTAAGAAACTCACTTAAAAGCTGTTAAAAGAATTTTAAGATATGTAAAACATACTTTAGGTTATGGTTTATTTTACCCTAAAAATGATGTATTTCATTTAATTTCATATTGTGATGCTGATTACGCTGGTTGTAAATCAGACCGAAAAAGTACAAGTGGAACTTGTCACTTTCTAGGACATTCTCTGGTTTTCTGGTTTAGTAAGAAGCAAAACACCGTATCCTTGTCAACAACTGAAGCAGAATATATATTTGCTGCTTTGGCTTGTTCTCAAGTTATATATATGCAACAAACTTTAAAAGATTTTGGATTAACTATAACTAAATCACCAATTTATTGTGATAATACTAGTGCAATAAACTTATCTAAAAATCCAACTCATCATGCTAGAACAAAACATATTGATATTAGACATCATTTTCTTAGAGATAATATAAGTAAAGAAGTCATAACTCTTGAATATATTAATACTGAAAAACAAATTGCTGATATATTAACCAAACCATTAAATGAACAAAACTTTACTAAATTTAGAAGAGAATTAGGTATATGTTCATTAACTGAAATATAAATTATAAATAATACAAGTATAGTTAATTTGTATATAAAGTGTTATCTTAATTAATGTTCTTCTAAAAACAATCTTTGATGTATAAAATCTTGAATTCCATTTAACTTAGGATGCTATATTTCACTCATACACAGTTATTATTCTTAAATCATATGTTTGTTTATCTCATTTTCTATTAAGTTCAAGGTTTATAGGTTATTGTTTTGTTGATGACAAAGGAGGATAAGTTATATAAAATAGTAGGCTTGGAGTAAAGGGAGTTGTTGGTGTAAAGGGGAGTTATGGTATGATCGAAGTGGTAAGTATATTTTATAAGGTTGTCATCATCAAAAAGGGGGAGATTGTTAGGAACTGGAGATAGTGGTTTTGATGACAACAACCTTTATAACTTATTTTATTATAACTTATATACTAACACTATTGTCTAGATATATATGAATGTTATTATGCAGGATATATATAAGGCAGGTACTGATTATTGAAGACTGTACAGTATAAAGATCAAGGATGAAGAAATCAAGTTTGAAGACTCATGAGTATCAAGATCAAGATTTCAAGATATGTGTCTAATTTTTGTTAAAACTTCATAATAGCATGGAAATCTTCAATCCGAATTTCATTTGGGATGGAACCCATTTCGACCTTCTTAGTGGCTTACAAACCCACGACAAGTAGCTTACAAACCTACGACAAGTGGCTTACAAACCCACGAACATCTTGGTTTTGTACAAGTTCTCGAGTCCTGAAGTGATGAGATATTCTGCAGGAAGAAGCTTGCAAAACTACTTCAAAATGGTTTTTCAAAACGAATTTCAAAACTGTTTTTCAAAAAATTTTACCCTTCAAATTATCTTTTCAAATGATTTTCAAATAGATGTTTTAGCCTTAAAATATTCTTTGTTTTTGTGTTTTAAAACATAGTAAAATTAGTTTATTTTGCTCCAGAGTCATTTCATTTTTTTTTTCATTTCAATACCATTTTCAAAAAAAAATTTATATTATTTTTAACATTGAGATGTCAACATCATGGGATATCCCATGTCGACATGGTGGCCGTTGAATTCAAAAGTTTCAATTTTCAAAAGAAGTGTCTATTCGTTTAAATCTCTTCACGAATGGTTATGACTGTTGGTGCTCTATAAATAGCCTTTACAAACGAATTTTTTAACTAACTATTTTCATATTTTCTTCACTCCTTCTTCTCCACAAATCCATATTTTAAAATATTCATATTTTTAAGATAGTGTCGAAATTCTGCCGAATTCTCAAGTGAATCAAATTAGAATCTCATTCTTGTTTGATTCTCTGCCCTCTCTCGAAGATCAAAGTGCTATTCAGAGTTATAGGATCAATTTGTAATCAAAAGTTTATCGAGTCTCTCTATAAGGTGTGGTTGTGCCTGGAAATCAATTGGGTAATCTTGTGGCCCGTAAATCAAGAGAGTTTGCCCCGGACTCGTGAGACAAGAGGGTACCTCAAGGCCTTTAGAAACTGAGGATTGTAATCTCAACTTTGGTATAATAAAAATCTGTATGAGGTGTTCTGCCTTGGTACAGGACTGGATGCAGGGTAACTCCGAACCAGTATAAAATCCGGTGTATTCTTTCCTTTTACTGCTTTTTATTTACTTTCTACATCTGTCTTTGATTCTGTGATTATTCTATGATTATTCTGTGATTAAGTTCTGCATTTGTTTTTGTCATAATTTTAATTTAGTCCATATAAGTCATAGAATCCATTAAACACTATTCACCCCCCTCTAGTGTTAAATTAGCCTTAAGATCCTTAATCCGCACTCCCTTTTTTTTTTGAAGAGCAAAGAGCTTTAAGCTCATTTTATTGACTTAATTAGTATTACATCAAAGAATTACAACACCACAAGTCACCAATTCAGTTACAACCCCTCACTTGACAACAGTCAAAACCAATAATACAGAACAAAAAATTACAAAAAGACAGCTAGCCTAAAATGAACTGAAACATACAAATTAAACATCAATCTTTAATTCAGCATCATGTCTCGAGCAGGCTAACCAGTTGCTCTCATGCCAGCATTGAAAGCAGCTTTACATCAAGTAATGACAGTATATCAGAAAAACTGGGCATCCAAGCTCATGATATTAACCCTTCCAAGACTTATGATCAAGCTTCAGCTACAGTCTGCCTTCAAATCTCTAAGAATACTACCATGGATAAGATTATAGAGTTGTGAAGAATTTTTACTTGCAATACCAAACACTCTATTATTCCTTTCTGTCCAAACTGCATATATCAACTTCTTCAATAGCTTAAGAAGCAGTTTAGTCATTCTGGTTTTCCATCTTGTTGCTTTAAACACATTAAACCACTCAATAGCACTAATTGTTGAAGGCTTATAAAAACCACCATTTGACAAAAGCCTATACCAAATCTGATACACAAAAGTGCATTCAAAAAACAAATGTGTATTTGTTTCTGATTCTGACCTGCAGAAAACACAAATATACTCTGAAATAATTCCCATTCTACAAAGCTTATCCTTAGTATTTAAAGCATTAGCCATCACTTTCCACAACATTAAATTTTCCTTAGCACTTCCACCTATATTCCAAATTCTAGAATGCCATGGGAAATATGAACCAGTTCCGCAAAGAGATTTATATACATGCTTAATGGAATGAAGCTTACCCTTATCTGACCAAATCAAAACATTTCCATTATTCTTTATGGGATTACAACTAATAATATTCCATAAATTTCTGAGCTGAGTGGAACTGGAATAAGGTAAGACAATACTATCTCCCTGTAAAAAGTCATCCACAATTGCCAAATCTGAAATTCCAGAATTCCTTCTTAGATTATAATCAACAACAGAGCTTAAAATCAAACCCTGTCTTGCCCATGGAGAATGTCAGAAAGATAAACCTTTAGTTAAGGCATAGTTGCATTGTATGAGAGGGATAAAAAATTCCCTAAGTTTAAGGATACTTCTCCAGCTCCAACTGCAGTTCTGAGGGATTTGCATAGTCCAAAAATTCTTCTTCCCAATCAAATTTTTATTAACCCATTGTGACCATAAATTTCTATCAGACTCAAATATCTTGTTGAAGTAAACAGACATGGCAGCCTTGTTCCAGAGAAAAATATTAGTTATACCTAGACCACCATTCTTCTTAGAATCAAACAGCTTATAATAAGAAATTGGAATGAGTTTTCTAGAAAAAGGATCACCATGCCAGAGAAATTTATTAAGAGCACTAGAAATCATGTTTATCAACTTCACAGGCAGAATGTAATGTCTAGTCCAATAATTGGTTATGGCCACAACAATGGATTGGATGATGGTAAGCCTACCAGCTTGTGATAGCTTATCAATAGGCCAAACTCTAAGTCGTTCAATAATCTTCTCAAAAAGAGGCAAGCAGTTCTGCTTAGTAATTCTGGAACTTAAGATAGGTAAACCCAAATAGTAAGAGTTCTTAGGTAATTCTTGGAGACCTGAAAAATTTATGATATCATTCTTTTGCAAAGAATTTAACCCAGCAACCTTGATATTCGATTTATGGAGATTTATTTGTAAGCCAGTGATAGAGTGAAAAAAATTAAGAGAAGAAGTAACACATTGAATATTATGATGAGTGGGCTTCGTAAAGATTATAAGATCATCTGCAAAAAGAAGATGTGTGATAATTGGATTTCTGCATTTGGGATGAAGCTGAAAATTATTTTTGACTACAAGATCATTCATGATAGAATTCAGAAGCTCCATGACTATTATGAACAAATAAGCTGAGATTGGATCACCTTGTCTAACACCTTGATTACCCCTAAAATAACCATGCAATCCACCCTCTCTCGATATAGAAAACATAGGTGAAGATATACATGTGAAGATCCAAGCTAAAAAAGGTTTAGGGAAGTTCATTCTAGACATTATAGCTATAATAGATGGCCAAGCAATGGAATCAAATGCTTTTTTAATGTCTAGCTTAAGCATGCACCTTGGAGAAATATTTGCCCTCTCATATCCATACAATAATTCTTGAGTTAAGAGGATATTATCACTTATTGATCTTCCAGAAATATATGCAGCTTGATTATTTGTGATGATAGATGGTAAGACTGCTTGTAATCTATTAGCCACAACCTTTGAAATAATTTTGTAAATGATATTACAACAAGAAATAGGCCTAAAATCAGCAACTGAAGATGGATTACTTATTTTGGGAATTAATGTAATAGCAGTAGCAGCAAGACCAACAGGGAGTTTATTATGAAGAAAAAAATACTGAATGGCCTTAACAATATCTGATCCAATTATCTTCCAACTCTGCTGAATAAAATAAGCATTAAACCCATCTGGTCCACCACAACTATCACCATCTAAACTAAAAACAGCAGATTCAATTTCATTCCTAGATATTACACTTATCAGAGTATTAGATTGAGAGGCAGATATGGTAGGAAGGCTAATGTGATTAAGAGAATTAATATCAGGAATGAATAAATTGGATGGAGCTAAAATAGATTTAAAATACTGAACAAAAGCCTCATTTATTCCATCAAAAGTATTCACCATGTTTCCAAACATATCCTTAATCTGAAAAATGCATTCATTATTTCCTTTAACTTTAAGAAAATTATGATAGTACTTTGTGTTCCTATCAGCCTCTCTTTCCATTCTCAAGTGTATTTTCTGTCTGATTGAAGAAACTTCTCTTTGTATAACATGATCCAGAGCATTCTTTAATTGCAGTTCAATATGAAGTAAAGAAGCATCAAAAGGTCTATTACTCAGCAAAACTTGGATTTTATAGAGCTCATTTCTAATCTGCGTAGATTGTTTAGAATCCTTACCAAAGTTAAAAGCAGACCACTTCTTAAGATGAAATTTTAGAGCCTTCATTTTGAGGATGATATTTGTAAGAGGATCCTTGCCATATTGCATATTCCACACCTGCTTTAAAATAACATGATAATCAAATTGTTTAGTCCAAAAATTAAAAAATTTAAAAGAATTCCTCCCACCACGATGATTGTCTTCCCCACAATGAAATAATAATGGGCAATGATCAGATAAAGAAGGTTGTAAGATATGATAAAAAGATTTTGGCCAAAGATGAAGAAAAGGAATGTTTAAGAAAATATGATCAAGCTTACATAACGTAGAATTTCCACTCCTATTACTGTTAGACCAAGTAAAGTCAGAACCAATATATTTAGCAGGGATAAGATTTGAATGAATTAGGGCACTGTTTAATGGAGAGATATCCTTAAGAGATAGTGGACAGCCACCACATTTCTGATTACTAGCAAACATACAATTGAAATCACCTCCAATTAGCCAAGGAGTGGAAACTGAATTTAAAGATGGAAGAAAATCCAGAAATATCTGTCTCAAAGATACAGAGTTATGGGCATAAACAGAGGTAAGATGAAAAGAAACATTGGATGGCAAATGAATACAAAGATAATGAATATATTGATCAGAAGCATTTATCCTGGAAAGTTTAAAAAAATTTGGATTCCATAAAGTGAGCAATCTGCCATAATTAGCTTCAAGAAAATTGTGATCATAAAGCCAGGATGGAGCAATCAACCGCATAGCATTGATGGTAGAATGTTTATCAAGTTTAGTTTCAGATACACACATTAAATGAATATTCTTATCCTGAATAAGATTTTTGATCTCAACTTGCTTAGATGATAAATTAGCCCCTCTTATATTCCAAAAAGCAATATTATTCATTTAAGAGGTAATGGAGGAATCAATGGTGAAGGATTTTTCCTAGTATGTCTATGATGGGAGTTATTTTTTGATGAGGATAAAGGTACAACTTCATGAGGTTTAAAGTTTTTACCATTGTTGAGATCATCAGTGTTGACATCAATATTATTGCTAGAATTTGAAAAGGCAATAGAACACTGATTAGAAACAGAAGATACAGAAGATACAGAAGGTGGAGGTAACAAGATATGATTAGGTGGAGACAAATGCAAATAAGGTGATGAAGAATTAGGAATTGGAGATTTTGAACTAAATTGAGAAGAACATGAAGCTGAGGTAGAATTGGAATTACAAGGTGTACCAGTTGAGACAACTTTATTAGCAAATACAGAAGCAACAGAACAAGTGGCTGAAATAGAATTGGATGAAAGCAGTGCTTCAGCAACTAAGAAAGTGGCAGAATGATCAGAATCATTAACATCAGAAACAACTTTTGGACCAGATTCAGATGAATGCAAGGAAAGATTTAAAGCTGGTAAAGATGTACTAGCTTCATTGACATTATCCTTTTGTGTAGCAAGAGATGAATCATTTAAAACTTCAAAGGAATTAGGATTGACTGTGATACATGAACTGCTGACTTGATGAACTACTGCTTCCTTTGCCCTCCCAACTTTCAAATTTCTATCTGAATCAACATTTGACTTAATATTATCCTTAACCACCGATTGCTTCTGTTTCCATACCCCTTTATTCCTTTTATTAACCATTCTCCAAGTATGGTCAACTATATTAACATCTTTATCACCACCTTGATTAATATTCACATTCTCTCCCACCACTTGACTTTTACTTCCAACAATATCACCCCCAACACACTTCTTATTTACAAATTCACAGGATACAGTGTCATGTCCAAAAATCTTACATTGAGTACAAATTCTAGGCTTCCAGTCATAAGACAATTGAACATCAGGACAGTTACTACCTAATTGTGGAATATGAATTGAATCTGGTAATTCACAATCAGGTGAGATCTCAACCAGTGCTTTTGCATACTTAAATCTTTGCAATTTCTCAGTGCTACTATCAAAACAAATCAATCTGCCAACATGACAGGCAAGCCAATTAATACCAACTAAGGTCCAAAGAATAATGGGTATCTTATGAAAATGGATCCAAATAGGTACTTTTTTAATCTGAGCTTGAGATAAACCAATAGATGGATCCCATTTTGTAATTATGAACATTCTACCCCTAATGAATATAGGATCTGAATCAAGAACATGATCCTTATCTTCTTGATTAGTAAACTTGAAATAGAAATTAAAACCATCTGATTTAAACTCAACTTCACCTTTAAGCTTCCAGGATCTTTTTAAGAAATTAACCACAGTCAAAAAAGATAACGTACCATCCAAAAAGAACCCAACTAAGTGATCATTCCAGTACTTAATTCCTTCTTCTCTTACTAAAATTGGCAAATCAGAGGAAGGCTTATCGCGAGAGATATCAAAATGAACCGGTTTATAAGATCCAGCATTCCTAGGAAGAGATTTGAAGAGCGATGACCAATTCGATTTCAAAGAACAAGAATCATTGTTAGAGGAAGAAGTCAAAAAATCATGAGTAACAGAAACAGAATTGGGAAGAGAAGGAATGGAGGAAGAGGAGTTAGAAGAAATAGCAGAAACAGAATTGGGAAGAGAAGAGAAGGAGGAAGAGGAAGAAGAAGAAGAAGACGACAAGGTAGAGAGAGGTGGAAAAGAAGCAGAGTCAAGAGCGAAAGAAGAAGAAGAATCAAGAACGGACGCCATTAAAATTTCAAAATCAAGCTAACAATTACATGGCGGGAAGCATAACCCATTTCAAAAATAAAAGATGTTTGAATAATCCAAATAAAAGCAAAAATTGTAAAAGAATAAATTATATAAGCAAATGAATTATAAGTATGGTTATAACTAATATGATTTGCAATTGTGAAATAATCTTATATAAGTGAAGTAAAATAGTGGAATTGTATAAGTAAAGATTTATAAATATTATTTATAAATATAAAAGGATTTTAAAAGAATATAAAGCACTGAATTCACTACTGTTGCTGGGAAATAATAAGGGTGATGACTGCAGCATCATCAATATCATTTTCGAGTTTCTATGTGATAGATTTGCTACTAATAGTAAATTGAAAATTTAAGTTTTGTTGTGATAAACAAATTTGAATTTAAAATCCAAGTTGAAATTGATAAATATAAGTAAAATGAGTTTTGGACTTATAATATGAGATAGTAAATTTAACTTTGGTAAAGTTGAAATAAATTTGAGTTAGTATAATAAGATATGTGATTTGAAATTTAACTAAAGGAAGGTTAAATAAATTGAAATGGATTAGATAAATTATTGAAATGGAAATTTAAACTTAAAAGGTAAGTTATTATATAACATGAATTTGAAAGTTTAAATAAATAAGTTGTATAACTTATAAAATGAGAAAATTTAAGTAAAACCAATTGTTAAAATGGTTAAACAATTTTGTTAAGCAAAACAAAATCTGAATTTGGATAGTGATATGAAATTTGACTTAAGTAAAAGTTAAATAAAATGACTTTAGAAATGAAATCTAAGTTAAGTTAAATAAAATAGAATTTGAATTAAATTAGTAGTAAACTTAAGTTGTATAGTGAAGATAAATGCAAGTGAAGATGAAATGAAACATAACTTAAGTGATGTTGAAGGAAGTTGAATTTGATATCAAAATGAATGAATAAAGTGAATTAAAAAAAGTGAAGTGATGAATATGAATATAAACTTGAATTATTATAATAAAATTCAACTTTAGTTGTAAAATGTGAATATAGTGAATACTAGAATTCAATCTAAATTGAATATCAACCAATTAGAATTAAATATGTTAAACCAAATTGAATGTAAATGAAGTAAATTAAATAAATTTGGTTATGTTGGATATGTATTGGTTGTTTGATGGATGTTAGTTGATTGTATAGAGATTCATTAAGTGTTAATGAAATTGAATTAATGGAAATTGAAAGCTAAATAATTGAATTCAAAGTGGAAGTTAAGCAAATTTAAATAGAATTGAATTTAATTTTAATTTGAATTTGGAAATGAAGTAAATCTAAATAAAATTGAATTTGATTTAATGTGGAAGTGAACTAACTTGAACGTAAATTAGTGAATGTAAACTAATTGAATATGAATGAATGTTAGTAAAATCCAATGTAAATAAATCGAATGTGAATAAATTGAAAACCAATTGAATGAATATTAATGAGAAGTGAATTTATATTAATTTGGTATGAATTTGATTGGATAGATATTTGATTTGTTGGATGGTTGGATTTGTTGTTTTGTTGCATTTGCTATAGTGGCATATATAGTTGTTGTATTGGTATATGTTGTATATTGATATTACTTTCATATATACATGTTTCTCATTGTTGATTGAGTTTAGTAGGTGCGGATGGCACTTGCTTCGCATTTGGAGCTCGCTTTCGCGCTATATTAGCCGTATATGCTCGCTAATAATATATAAAGTACATATCTCGGATCACATATCGTACTTTTATACTTTTTTCCCTACGTATGCCTCATCCTCGAAGATGAGATGTATATTTGTGATATATATATATATATATATATATATGTTGTGATCCTACTACGATCGAACTGCGCAAAGGAGGCTATGGCGAAAATTTTTGAAAATTTGAGGCGTTAGAATTTTTTTGAGAAATTAGAAAAATTTTTAAAACTAAAGTTTTGATTTTGAGTGATAAAGTTAAACGATATTGGTTGGTTTTGAAAAGATAATTAGGAATGGATTTGAAAACTTAGAAAAGTTTTCATAAGAAGTTTAATGAATGGATTTTGGAAAAAGTTAAAATGTTTAAATAGATTTGATATCTAATTGGAACAAATTGTTTTGAAAGGTTAATGGACTTTTGTGACTTTTTCTTACTTGGTAATTTTGAGGACGAATTCTTTTAAGTAGGGTAGAATGTAACGACCTAGAATTTCTGTCATTTGAAATTCATATATTTAATTGATTTTAAATATTAACAAGTCAATTTTATAAGCTGAATAACTTATATTTCGAATATAGTGATTTAATTGGATAATTTAATTATTAATTTATTATTTGAAATTGTAGAAATAGTTGGAAATTGTATTTAATGTGAATAAAAATGATTTATAAAGTTGAATTAAATCTTATTTGAATTAGAATGATGTTAGAGAACTTTTAAAATTGATTTAAAAGTTAAATTACAGAAATTGAATATTTTAATGTTTAATTGACGAGTGAAAATGGTCATTTTTCTAACAGTCTCGGATTTCGACGAAACTAGTTTCATTCGATCCGTAATGTTATATTATTGTAAGATTTAAAATTTCGTGTCAATCGGATTTACGGTTTGTCCGGGGCAAGCTAAAACGCGTAGAAAATCGTTTAAGTGAATTTTAAATTTAAATAGTCGATTCGAAAACCTATCTTCCAAATACGATCGAATTGGCTCCGATATATATTCCATTATGTTTGAAATAGGGGTAAAACATTATAAATGCCAGGCGGCACGCTTCGTTTCGAGTTCGACAAAATTTCGGGTGAATAGTGTCGCAGAATTTTATATAAAAGGACCTTATTTCTTCTATTCACAAAACCTAATCGCAGCTAGGACTAGCCGCCGCTTTGAAAACAATGGCGAGAAAACACCCCTCTTTCTCCCTCATTTTCTCCAAATCAGTCGATTTTTATCAAAATCTTTCAACTACAACTTTGTAGAGCTCTTCGAGAGCTTCGATTTCAACGGTCACGATCGCCAATGGCTTAGCGAAACGGTGGCGTTCTTCGTTTGAACGACCAGCATTCATTCACGTTTTCCAAGCAAGATGGTTGACCGAGCTCGTGCGGACTTCAGACATAGGTAGTCTCGAGGTGGGGCTTCGTCGTAGCGAAGCCTGATCGTCGTTGAAGTGGCCGAGGTACGTGCGATAATTCGCGAAAGAATGGCGGCTTTTGGGTTGTTGCGTACGTAAGAAACGAAGGGGGGAGAAGAAGCTTGCATCGGCCAAGATCTGATGGTGAGGAAATGAACGGCTCATATCACTTCTGGGTTTAAAAATAAAAAGAAAATTGAAATTAATTTATATTAAAATTCATATAAACTTTAAAACATCATATCTTTGTCATACGAGGTCCGTTTCTAACGAAACAAATTGTGTTGGATCCGTATTGATGAGCACTACATTTTAGAGCTGGTTTGGAGTTGATTGGAGCTAGTGTAAATTTTGGGTAAAATTAAACGTGCGTTTAATTTTATTCAGAATAAAACACTTCAACTGCTATTGGAATCAATATGAGTACAACTCACTCTTTCTGACTCACTGGTATTTTTATATAAGTGAGAATAAATGTTATTTATTCTGATTGATGATTGTTTGGATAATATATGATATATGGTATATATTGATTGGTATTTGGATATATACCTGCCTATTGGAGCAGATGAGATCCTTTGCGTTCCCGTGTATGAGCGGATGACCCTTTGTACGCGCGTCTGCCTCGAAGCAGACATTGTACACATATTCTAATATGTATATTTGTTGCAAGTGACAGGTTGGAGGGATCCAACTGGATTCCTCACCAGTATTGATTTATTTACATATATTGTGATATATGATGTTATCATGTGATATATGATGTTTGGATGCCGTAATTGATGTATTTAGTGTTGTTGCAGCATTGGGCCTATTTCGGAAATTTAAAAATGTTAAAGTGATGTTTTCAAATTAAAAAGGATTTTCAAGTGATTTTGAAAACAGATGTTTTATTGATTTTTGAATTGTAAAGGAATTGAATTTATTTTAAATAAATATAAGATTAATTAAAAGGGCCTAGTGATTGTATATGGTGCTAAATATTTGTTTGTTTGCTTTGATAGTTAAATAACCGACTATCAAATTTGGCCATTTTAGTTCCTCGACTTGATGTGGGAACTATTTAGTCGTACACTTAGTACGTAGCCTTCTGTGTAGGCTTGATTATCGTTTGTGTTGAGGATGTTGATTTGTGTAGTGCGGAGTATTACTCCCATCTATTGAGCTTCCTTCTTGGCCCGAAGGATAGCAAGTTGAAAGTTGGAGACGTGATAAGTCTATGAGACTTAGTTTCTGTGTGAGGTTGAGAAACGCTTTTGCGTTGTTGGTGTGAAGAGACCGGGATCAGATTTATCTGAAAACAACTTCGAACCAACATATATGCGACGATTGTGCAGGTTGCTTATGATGATACTGATATTCCAGATTTTCATAGTGGAGGACTGCTTGTTGATCGTTTGGGGTTAAAATCCCAATATACATCCAGTAGTAGTGGTCTCTTCATTTTGAAATATCCAATGCAAGGACTATTCGCTACTAATCCTAGGGATTTCCCGACAGGATGTGGTAGGAAAGTGCCTTCGGTTTGTCCTGTTCCTGGACAACTTGTATGAACGTTTGTCTGACATTTCATTTCTGAAGATTACGTACATTGGTTTTTACAAACGTACATCTGTTTGGTGGCGGAGAAGGTAACTTCTCTTAGCTTAACACCCTTCCTTGAGACGTACGAGCTCAAGGGTTGTATTTTTTTTGTTTGGTATAGTGCTGTTGTCAAATTATTTCAAACAGCTACTGGGTATTAGTTTTTTTTTGAAATGGTACTTAGATACAACTTATCACTGGGACAACAAACCACAAATCATGTGTCAATAAATGTTCGAATCACGCTACGCAAGTTTCGAACTTGTGACCTCTTACACCAAAGTCGATTCACTTAACCACTGGGACAATGGTGCTTGTCAAGGGTTGTATTTTTGTGGAAGGCAATTAGTAGTCAACGGAAATGGCCGTGTGGCATTCATAGTGATGTGATTGTGATTTGTGAAAGGTAATCGTTACCTTATGCCACATCAACCGGAAATGACCAAAACAGGTTTAGATGAAGTAAGGCTAAGTGGGTTGCTCCCAAGTAGGATATAATCATCCTCTTCTAGATATATCTTTATACGCTATGATGTCGTGTATCTGATTATTGTGGTTTGTATGCTATGAGGGCCCTCGGTAAAGGTCGGTAACGACCGGAGGATGACATATTCGGTACCATCTAGTTATAGAGGTGGGCCGGTCTTGTGTTTGTAGAGGAACTTTGTGATGGTTTCTCGGTGCATTCTTCTAGAGATGTACTGCCAGAAGGTAGTCCCTTCACCAGGTCATTTGTATGGAAATCCAAACTCCACTACGTACCTGCCATTTTGATTGTATTACCCATTTTGGGTTATATGCTGGAATTTAATAATGGTAACATTTTGGACTATTTTGATTATTACTTGTATATACTAGACACTAGTATAATATAAGATGATTCGATATGAAATGTTTTAGTTATCGTAAGGTAAAAACATGTCTGTGTTTATGTGTGGACTTGTCTTACGAGATACTTTTGTTTTGATAAAGGAAAAGTTTGGTAATCTAATAAATTCAGTTGAGTGTGTTTCTCACGCTGGTTTACCAGATTGATTCGGGCGTTCTACCCTTTCAATGCTCGGGTCAGACCGAGTATATTTACAGGTTCAGATTGGTGCTATTGGAGCTTCAGCAGGAGTGCTGGAGATCTTCATTTCGTATAAACGTACATGTTTTGCTTGATTATCCGTTGTGCTTAGTTGTTGTATATTGTCGGCAATTGTGAGGACAGATTATTATAACTGTCTATGCTGATAACTATTGATTGATTGTTGTACTCTGATTGATGTATGTATATACAATTTCTGTTTTGTAAAGATCATTGATATGATATTATATGTTTTCCGCTGCGATGTGAGATTCTGTATTGTTCTGTTTTATTCTATATTCTCTCTTTCTTCTCTTCTCTTCTTCTCTCTTCTTTTCTTTCTCTTGACTTTCCATCAGTTTGTGCTTTTTGGGTCGGACATGTGTGGTTCATTATCGATTCAAAGGGTATGGATTTGCGGGTCGTCATAATATGAGAAAAAGACTTCGCTTGTAGTGCCTGCCAAAGCAAATGTAGTCGAGTCAGACAAACCTAACAAGAGGAAACGTGAGCATGCTCCTAAGAAGTCAAAGAAATTTCAGGGTTCATGCCATAACTGTGGAAAGAAAGGGCACAAAGCAGCCGAATGTCGGGCACCTAAAAAGAAAAAATCAGAAGAAAATATGGCTGAAACTTCAGATGGCGTTTCTGATATGGAGTTATGTGCAGTAGTATCAGAATGCAACCTTGTTGGTAACTCAAAGGAATGGTTTGTAGACACAGGAGCCACTCGACACATATGTGCAAATAAGTGGATGTTTACAACCTACAAAATCGCAACTGATGATGAACAACTTTTCATGGGCAATTCATCTGCATCAAAGGTTGAAGGTAGGGGAAAAGTAGTACTAAAACTGACTTCTGGAAAGGAACTTACCTTGAGTGATGTTCTTCACGTTCCGAAAATTTGCAAGAACCTAATTTCAGGGTCGTTGCTTAGTAAGCATGGTTTCAAACACACCTTTGTGGCTGATAAATTTGTGCTAACAAAGAACGAAGTGTATGTAGGAAGAGGATATGTATGTGATGGTTTATTTAAAGCAAATGTAACCACTATTGTACCAAACAATGATATGAATAAAGTTGAATCTTCTGCTTATAGTGTTGAGTCCTCTAACATATTGCATTCTAGGTTAGGCCATGTAAATTTTGATACCTTGCGAAAATTGATTAATCTAGATTTTATACCAAAATGCAAAATAGACTCCAACTATAAATGTCAAGTTTGTGCAGAAGCAAAATTGACAAGAACCTCGTTTTACCATGTTGAACGAGAAACTGAACCTCTAGACCTAATGCACATAAATGTGTGTGACTTAAAAATGTGTCAAACTAGAGGTGGAAAAAGGTATTTCATTACCTTTATTGATGATTGTACAAGATACTGTTATATATATCTCCTTAGAAGCAAGGACGAGACATTCAAGATGTTTAAACAGTATAAAGCAGAAGTTAAGAATCAACTTAACAAGAAAATAAAATCTTTAAGAAGTGATAGAGGAGGAGAATATGAATTTCCCTTCGCGGAGTTCTGCGCCGAACATGGTATTATACACCAAACAACGGCACCATATTCCCCTCAATTGAACGGTATAGCAGAATGTAAAAATCGTACCCTTAAAGAAATGATGAATGCTTTGCTCATAAGCTCTAGTCTACCAGATAATTGCTGGGGAGAAGCTATACTTTCTGCTAATCACATTCTAAATAAAGTGCCTCGAAAGAAGACTTCGAAATCTCCACATGAACTGTGGAAAGGCAGAACACCATCCTACAAATACTTAAGAGTGTGGGGGTGTCTTGCCAAAGTAGAAGTACCAAAACCGAAAAAGGTCAAAAATGGACCGAAAACTATAGATTGCATATTCATTGGGTATGCTCAGAATAGTAGTGCATATTGATTTTTGGTGTATAAATCTGAAATTGATGACATTCATGAAAACACCATTATCGAATCTCGAAATGCTAGATTCTTTGAACATAACTATCCTCTAAAACCCTCTATTGAAACTATTGTTCAAAAGAGAGCAAGAGATCCAAAAACTCCTGAGGATAATGCTGATCAAAGCACGCATGAAAGTAATATTGAACCAGAATTAGAGGAACCAAGAAGGAGCAAACGACAGAGGACCTCTAAAACCTTTGGACCCGATTTCTATGCATATATGATAGAAAATGAACCTCTAACATACGAACAAGCAATGTCATCTCCCGATGCTCCTTATTGGAAGGAAGCCGTCAATAGTGAAATTGAATCCGTTTTGAAAAACCATACATGGGAACAAGTAGATCTACCTAAAGGATCAAAAACGCTAGGATACAAATGGGTCTTTCAGAAAAAACTAAAAGATGTTATCCTCTAGATTCGACATGAAAGACCTAAGAGTGGCTGATGTGATCTTAGGTATAAAAATTATGAAGATGTCACAAGGATATTCGGTGTCTCAATCACATTACATTGCCAAAATACTTGAAAGGTTCAAGCAGCATAATATAACTATAGCAAAATCACCAGTGAATATGAACCAAAATTAGGTAAAAAACACCGGTGATGGTATATATCAGCTTGAGTATTCTAGAATACTAGGAAGTATTATGTATGTCATGAACTGCACTAGGCCTGATATTGCATACGCTGTAAGCAAGCTAAGTAGATATACCAGCAATCCTGGTAAAAATCATTGGAAAGCAATAATCAGAGTTCTAGGATATTTGAAGCATACACAGAACTATGTTTTGCAATATGAAAAATATCCTTCAGTAATAGAAGGATATAGTGATGCAAATTGGATAACTAGTTCAAAAGACACAAAATCCACAAGTGGATATGTGTTTACATTAGGAAATGGAGCAATTTCATGGAAGTCATCCAAACAGAATTGCATAGCAAGGTCAACAATGGAATAAGAGTTTATTGCTCTAGATAAAGCCGTAGAAGAAGCAGACTGACTTCGGAGCTTTTTGGAAGACGTTCCAAATTGGGAAAAACTGGTACCTCCAATATGTATACATTGTGATAGTCAATCAGCTTGGAAGAGCTAATAGTAGACTATACAACGGCAAGTCTTGACATATTCGTCGTAGACATAAAACTATAAGACAACTTCTCTCTAATAGAGTTATGACTATAGACTATGTAAGGTCAAAAGATAACATCGCGGATCCACTAACAAAAGGCTTGCCTAGAGAGAAAGTTCAAACTTTGTCGATGGGAATGGGGTTAAGGCCCATAAACTAAAAAGTTTCTCTAAAATGGAAACCCTACCTAGTTGACTGGAGATCCTAAGATCTAGGTTCAAAGGGACAAATAAATTTAAGATAAACTTAATAGCACTGGTATACACTCAAACCATTCCTATGTATTAAGTCAGTGCATTACTTGAATAGGATAAGTTTTGATACTTTTAATGATGTCTGTACTTGGTAATACTAAAGAACAAAGCGGGGAATTATGAATACCCCTTACAGAATCACCTACGTGAGTGCGAAGGCGCCGCTTCAAGGAGAATTATAAGGCCAAATTCTCTAAGCACTCATGAGACCAGGCATGTGTTCATGACAAAAACGAACACAAACAGAGAACGAAGGAATATAAGAAGCGTTTATCGTGTGCTTTCTATATTAGAATTACACAAAAGGCTTACAGTTCAAGGACATCCTAAGTCTACTGATTCGCCAGTAATTCAAATAGGTAATCACTAGGAAAGTTCAAAGCCAATAGTGCTACTTTAACCGATACGTTAAATGTTTTCGTGAAATTAAGAACAGTCGAACAATTACTCATTCATGTGGGGGATTGTTGGAAATAAATGAGTAAGACAATAGAGAGGTGTTGGAAAAAGTGAAATTGTGCATTGTGATATGTGAGGCATTTAATGCCTAGAATATGAATAGTCCCACATCTTGCAATATAATAAACAATATGTGTTTATATACAAAGATGTGGTCCTTATTACAGTTACAATGAGAAAAGAGAGACATAAAACCACAACCCATCTTAGCGGGTGGTGCAACGCACCACCCCGCACGCACCCGCACCCGTTCCCGAGTCCGCACCCGCGGCGTGGGTGAATGGGCGTTTGAGGCGTATTAGAGGCACTTTGAAATTGGTTGTTGGCGGTTGGCTTGGCTATTCAGATCAGACATTTTTTTTGAATTCAAACACCTTTTTGGACGAACGGTAACAAACGGTCAGTTGGTAAAGGGTCGCAACCTTTCAAATAGACACGACCGTTCAGACCCGAATAGACACCTCCTCGAACCTATATATAGGCAGAAAGAAAACGAAAATAGTATTCATTTTTTATCTGTTTTTCTACTGCTCTTCTTCTATACAGATCTCTGTTCTTAATTCTATATTCTCTTCCATTCATCGTCGCTCCACTTGCAAGCACAACATTGTGGGGTTGGTCCGTTTCATCCTGGGAAGCAAATTGCTCACAACCTATGGTGCATACAGGGAGCAATATTGTTTCAAGGCAACAGTATTCACTGCACTCGGACAGATTGATTGGTAATTTAATTATTGATTCTATACTTACTGCTTATTTACGGAGAAATTCTGTTTGCAATATTTTTGTTGTAGATTAAAAACATTTTAGAAACGTCAACTTTGTAGTAGTTTCTGCAACAGTTTTCTATAGCAAAATTGTGATAGTGTTACAGTTTAGTTATAGCGGTTTTTTGTAGCACTTGAGTTGCACAGCAATAACACAATATAATTTATGTAGATTGCTTCTCACAAAATGACGAACAAGTTGCAATTGCTAGTGACTTAATAACCACCAAGTCTCAAGACAAGCGACGCAAGAAAAAAAGCTAGGAACTCAAAACTACTATGGTGATGACTCCTCAAACAATCCATGTATAACCACCAACCACATGTTTTTTTTACTTCATCTTACTACTTTACCACTATGCATACTTTTATCTTCAACTTCGTAACTTATTGTTTATTTGAACCATGTCCACATACGTACTCATTTTTAAAACAGTAAAATTCAACCACATACGTATTAACTTATGATCATTTTTGTGCTTGGACTTTGTTAATTTATTCATTCTTTATGATTATGTTTAAGATGATGTATTCACCTACTTATGTATTTACCCTGTATTTTCCTGCGCAAAATTTACTTTTTTTTAACGTCAAAGACCGCTAGCTCAAGTGGTTAGAGGTACGAACTTTTAGACAAAGGTTCTAAAGATCATGAATTCAAATGCTTAAGACATTATAATGAGTGCTTTGCTTGAATAAAGTATCACTTTTGTTATCAAAAAAAGATTTCCGTTTTTCAAATTTCATAGTTGAATTGGCTTTTTTAACATAAATGCATATAGCATACCCATCACCTACCTGTGAGCGAAGCATTGGCTCCATCCTAGTGAGTTAGTTATAGCATGAGTAATATTGGCTGCTACAATGGTAGTCTGAATATATTTGAAGCAACATCCGAGGAGTAATATGTCATGCAATAGCATAGACAATCTGAAGCAATGATAAAGCCAAGTAGTAGTTCGAAGTGGTGAAATTTCTATAAAAATTGCTGAGATAATTAGTACTTGATATTGCTATCCTTAATCAGTATAGTTATATCCATGCCAAGAGAAACTAAAAACAAGCATGGCGAGGAAAGAATTGTTGTATCACAATAAATTGCTTTTGTCACTAATGCTCATTTGTGGGAAGCACATGCCTTGTTGGATTCTCTTAGAGTTTATAATGATGTTACTGATTCAAGATTCTATGATTCCTTTGTGTATCCCTTTATGGCTAAAGCTGCAGCGGCATGGACGTAGAAATAAATACAAGTTTAGTCAGTGTATTATTGTGTTATTGTTTATTTGTGATTTACAATGTATAAGATTTATTGTTAAATACACTGTAACAAATGAAAGCGTTCTTTAGTGTACACTAAAGTTGGTTTAAAATTATAAAATATGTCTTGAAATTTGATGATTGTAACTTTTTCTATCTATGTATAATGTATGAAAACTTCTTTACTGACTAATTAAAGATTTACTTAAAACATTAAGTTGATCACTGCTATTGTAAGTTCTTTATAAAGAACTAAAGAGTGTGTATCACATTTAAGAGAGGTAAAGGAATAATGTAAAACCAGACCACACATAAGGAGAAAGGGCATGAAATAATGTTATGAGATGAAAATTTGTACTGTCAATCTGAGTGGAGCGAGTTGATTTATTATGGAGCACAAATACGTCATTAATTGGTGAAAAATGAGAACAGGGATTTCTATGTTTGTTTAGTTTAAACAACTCTTTTCCGACAGTCTAGGAGATCTACGTAAGATAACCTATTTTCCAGTTTCATTTTGGTTTTATATGTCATTATTTTAGTCCTGTTTTTTAATTTATTCAGTGATCAGAAAAGGTTGAAGGATCATAAAAGATTGAAGGACCAAGAAAAATGTATTTAAATTATAATTCAAAGTAATATGATCCACATGCTCAGCTTGTGAGATCCATGCGGGTAGCAAAGATACAATATTTTCTTCATGAAAATGATGATTATATTCGTAACTTATATGTATGATAAAATGCATAATTTTATTCCATAAAACTACGTACAGAGATCTACAAATTAAAAGCCATGATATTGTTGTTAAATAGAAATAATCATACTATTATATATAGACGATTCATACTACTGTATATTAATAGGTATGATGTATGCTTTCTTACATTGATCCACTTAATAAACATAGGTTTTAACCAGTGTTTTAAAGACCCAACCCAACCTCGGTTCAACCATGGTTAACCTTCGATCTTGAAGCGTTACGGCTTTGAAAATGAAATAACCTTGCGTGTGCATGAACCTGCGGTTTAACCTCAAAATCTTGAAAAAATCTCTAGCCCGACCTCTTTTAACCTTACATCTCTTCAAATTTGAGAAAAATTATCGCTTTATTCTTCATTTTTTCACATAATTAATTTAACAAATAATTTCATAACCTCAGCTATTAAATTATTGGACTATCGTATTAATTTTGGACAACATAATACATTGTTAGTATACATTTTATGAATTATTGTTGAATTGAAACTTTTTCATTTTAAAAATAAGAAAATTTACAATTTTACGCTAAAAAAGTTTATAGAATTATTGAAATTAATATTTGTTATGAAATATTTAAAAATAATTGCTTTAAATTTCAATATATTGATTATAATTGGATAAATTTTTAACATTAATTGAAATAATTTACATTTAAATCTATAAAATAAAAATTAACGATTAACGCGGTTCTCACGGTCTGACCGGTTGAACCACTAGAGCCTTTGACCTTGCACCAACACGGTTTGACTTATGGTTCGGTCTTCGATACTATGTTTTACCAACTGTACTATAAAATATCATATGAATATGCCTAATGTGTGAATACAATCGCATATTATAGTCACTGAAAAGTTCCTATATTAAAAGAAATTATTAAATGTTTACCAAATTTATAGCATACTCATTTTCTTACACTAAAAACAAAAGGAATAAACATAGTTAATCATCCTAATTTTCAAGATATCTCATTCACGTTTTACAATAAAAGCAAAACAAAGTTACACTATAAAAGAAATACAATTGCTCTCAATGTATAATTAACAAAAAGAAAAAAGAAAGGATGGACCACTCACTAGTTAATTGATGAGCGTATTTTTCTGCAGTTTAAACCGTTCATTTCGTATATTTTTATTTTAATAAAATGGTATTACACGGATATTTTATTGTTGTTTTGTAGATTATGAATCTCGAGATGCAACGTTGAAATTAATCAGGTTGTGATGTCCGTTGATTCAAAAGTTCATACGCAATGCAAATACATCTTTTTGGCTCAACATATATTCCAAAGCAAGTACATTTTTCTCTTCACTGATTCAAAAGGAAGGACCGATTGCTAGCTCATTTATCTATTTTCGGTTGGATTCAAGAAGCATAACTAGTTGCAAACAATTTTTTCATAAAAAATGAGCAAGTCACGAGCAAAGGAAATCATGTTACATGAGGAAACACGTGAATACCAATTCAAAGAATGAAGGAAACAACACGTCAGCACATTTCATTTCAGCCTATAAAGCAAAGACATGGATCATCAATTCAAAAAGTACAACACGTTGGCACTATTCTGATACAACCGCATATGTTCTAAAGATAAGCCAGCTCATTTATATTATTTGGGTGAAGAGAGAGTACAACACGTAAATAAGCATTACCGATTCAAGTTTGAATGATGTGGCTATCAAGGACGTACACATTTCTTTTGTCATCTGGAAGAATTCAAGCATGCTCATATTTTTCGTTCAAAGAAAGTACGTGGCACAATATATTCCACTTGTTAGTTCTGTGGACCACTTCAAACATCTTTTCGGCAGAGAATTTCAGGGCTAGAAAAAGCTATATATATACATCATACCACAACCGAGGATATCATCATTTCCCAGCACTTCTTTCTTCAAGTTTAATTTATTTTTCAGCATTGTTATTTATTTCTTCAGAGAATGGACAGAATTGTTAATTAGTTTTAGCAGTCTTTTTATTCTGGTTTTAGTTATTTGTCAGTACTCTTTTCATTTCAGTAATTTAAATTCAGTTCGTTTGATTTTCAGTTGTTCACTCTGCTTATTTCCCTTCCGTACTTTTTATTTTTTTTACTCTGAATTCTACAGTAAATTTTGTTGATTAGTTTCTGTGAAATTTGGAATCTTAGGGTGATTGCTTTTATTATTGTTTTTATCCGCTCAAAACCATCATCGAATTTGTTTAACACGCCTAAGATTTAAAAATGGATTTCAAACATTTTAAAATACAATTCCCTGTGTTCGACCTGCATACTACATATCTGTGCGCCTGCAGAATTTATTAAAATTTGTGTTTTTCTAATCAATAGAAAAGTCGCAACAAGTTTTTGGCGCCGTTGCCGGGGAATTGCTATTTTGAAATTTTCGATTTTTCTGTTTTTTTTAAAAGTCTATTCGTGTTAATTTATTTTTCTGTTAGTTTTCAAAAAAAAAAAAGTTTTTTTTTTTTTTCGTTTTTCAATTCCTTTCACCAAAGTAGCGTTTTACATAAAAAAAATTCTGTTTTTTTTTCCACTGCATATTTCCAAGTTTAGCATTTGGTTTAGTTTCTGTTTCATTTGCTTTACACGCTACATTTTGCATGTCAGTTGCATTTCATTCTGCTTAACATACTAGCTTACGTTAGTTTTAAAGCATTTTTCAAGTTTCGCATTACATTTATGTCAGTTGCATATCAGTTACATTTTGCTGTCAGTTGCATTTTCAAGTTTCGCGTTTAATTTAGTTTCTACGTCTATTACCGTTTTTAGTTTATTTTTATTCCTTTTCACATTCACTTTGCATTTAGTTGCATTCATTCACACGTCAGTTGCAATTTGTTTCACCCGTTTTGTTCGCATTCACCTTATTCACGTAGTTGCATTTTGTTTCTGTTTAAGCTTGCATTATTTACACATAACCACTTAGTTGTTGCCACGTAAATTTTAGTTTGTCATCAAATTGCATGTAAGTTTCATTTTCAACTCACGTAGCTTGTTTTTGACTCTATTTTTGCATTCAACACATCAGCTTAGCTTGTTTTTGGCTCTATTTTTTGCATTCAACTCACGTAAGTCTCATACTCACGTAACTTTTTTTTTTTACAACTCACGTAGTTCCATCAACACATATTTTTTTAGCAGCTTAGTTTGTGACTTTCACTACTGTACATGTGAATATTTGAATGCACGTGTCATCAGCATTTGATAGCTTAAATTTACTTTTTGCTATTACACCTTGAGTTGTTTATGCGCGTTTGGGCAAGAAATAATTTTAACCGTTTAGAAAGCCAAAATATCTCATTAAACAAATCAACGGAAATTTCAAATCAAACAAATATGAGCAATCACGGTTCGCAACACAGTTCACATTGCAGTTCACCAAAATCGTCACCTAAATCACATGTTGGAAATAATGAATTTCATGAGAACCGACCATTATCCCTTAGAGACCGATGCTATCCAACTAGGACCGTTCAACCTTCGGTTATTTCATTTCCACCCGCCGAAGGAAATAATTTTGAGCTAAAATATTCTTTTATCCAAGGGGTACCAAAATTCACCAGGTCTGAAAATGCATATGAATTTCTCAGTGAATTTGAGTTATACGCTTCTACAACTAAAATGCAACAACTTTTTAATAAATCCATCAAGCTAAGGCTTATTCCATTTGCACTTCTAGAAAGTGCAAAAGGATGGCTTAATTCTCTTCCTAGAAATTCAATTAAAAGTTGGGACGATTTCGTCACTATATTTTTGAAAAAGTTTTTTCCTTTCCACAAAACACTTAAAATTCGAACTGAAATCAATCAATTCTCTCAGAATGAAGGAGAAACTTTTTCAAAATATTTTGAAAGGTTCAATCAATTGTTATATAGTTGCCCTCATCATGTGATCCCTAGACACATCTTGTGCCAAATCGTCTATGAAGGGCTTAACTATCAAACAAGATCCCAACTCGAATCAATGTGCGGAGGAGAATTCATGGCAAAAACAGACAAGGAGCTTGGGAATTTTTAGAAGAATATTCGGAAAAGGATATGCAATGGGAAACAATTCGTGTTCCAATTCGTACTCCAAACAGAGGAGTACATGCCATTGACCCATCACATCTTCCTATAGAAGCCCAAACTCCTCAAGAAGGAGAAGGACTACCCCATTACTACACACAAGACCAAATCAATGCTATAGCTCAAAACAGTCCTTACTCATCCACATACAACCCTAACTGGAAGCATCATCCAAATTTTTCATGGTCAAATCCTAACAATGCAGCTAATCCATCACATTTGTATCCGATGATACCAAATCCGAATTATCGAGCCCCAACCTCTAATGCTCAAAATTCTCAACCAACTCCTCAAACAAAACCTTCGAATCAACCATACAGGCATCCTAATTTCAATCCATCAGCCCAACCTTCTCAACCATCACAAGAAATTGCTCGATTAGAAAAACAAATCACTAACCAAGATGCGAGAATTGAGCAAATCACTAAACAAAATGAACAATTGTTGATTATGATGAAGGACTTTATGAAAATCAATGAGAAAGGTAAATTGCCTAGTCAACCCGAAGTGAATCCAAAGTATAACACTCGAGGAGAAAATTCTTATGAGGACGAAAATATAAATCCAGTTAATGTTGTCACCACATTAAGGTCTGGAAAGAAGGTAGACAACCACGTCGGCAACCCCGACATCCTCCCTAAGTCTACCCATGTTCAAAATTCTGAGACTCAGTCGACACCCACTGTTGTCGATCCTATCAACTCTCATTCTTCATCTAAGGTTGGCAATCCCAACCACTCTTCAACTTCTGATGTTGGCAACCCCAACATTCCAGTTTCTTTATCTTCACCCTCTAGTATAACACCTTCTTCTTCAAATGAAAAAACTACCGAACGAGTCTACAAACCCATAGCTCCATTTCCTCATAGACTCAACAAAAAGAAGAAGCTCGCTAATTTTGACCAAATTCTTGAAATCTTCAAACAAGTTCGAATCAATATTCCACTTCTTGATACCATTGAGAAAATTCCTCAATATGCCAAGTGTCTTAAAGAGCTATGTACTCAAAAACGTGCCACGAACGTTCCAAAGACCGCATTTCTAACTGCAAATACTAGCTCTGTTCTTTCGAATCCCTCCCCAATCAAGTATAAGGACCCTGGTTGTCCTACAATCGGTTGTAAAATTGGTAACACTCACATTAGTCATGCCCTACTTGATCTTGGAGCGAGTGTAAATCTTCTACCTTATACTGTGTACTGTCAACTTGGACTAGGGGAATTAAAGCCTACAAACATCACAATTCAACTAGCTGATCGATCTGTCAAAAAACCATTAGGCACAGTTGAAGATGTTTTGATACAAATTGAGCAATTGTATTTCCCAGTCGATTTCATAGTCCTAGAGACCGCTCCCATCTCAAATTCGAACAGTCAAATTCCCTTGATATTAGGCCGTCCATTCTTGGCAACATCAAATGCTACCATAAATTGTAGGAATGGTCAACTACGACTTTCCTTTGGACACCTAACCATCGAACTAAATATCTTCAATCTTAACAAACAACCAAGGGATCTTGAAATAGAAGAAGTTGACATGATTCAAACGACTGTAGAAAATGATTTGAGTGATACTACAGAGTCTCTTAACATGTGCCTAGATCATTTTAATTCCAACTTCAATGATGATGAATACATTTCTGAATTAAATGATATGCTCTACTCTTTTCATACTTCACTAGAATTTAATCAGTTGATGTCTACTAAAACCTCAAAAGAAGAGCGCCCTAAGTTAGACCTTAAACCTCTTCCAAACGATCTTAAGTACGCATACTTAGATTCTTCGGAAAATTTCCCAGTAATCTTGGCCTCCGATCTCATTAAGGACCAAGAAGAACAACTTTTGAAAATTTTAAGGGAAAATAAAGAGGCATTAGGATGGGTAATCGCCGACATTAAGGGAATCAGTCCATCAATCATCGAACATCGAATACATTTAATCGATGAGGCTAAACCCACTCGCGAAGCTTAAAGGCGATTAAACCCTAACATGAGAGAAGTGGTAAAGGAAGAAATTATCAAATGTTTAGACAATGACATTATTTACCCTATCTCTGATAGTACTTGGGTAAGCCCGGTACAAGTTGTACCAAAGAAGTCTGGAATCACCATGACCACAAATGAGAATAATGAACTTGTTCCCACAAAAGTCAAAACAAAATGGCGCGTTTGCATCAACTATCGGAAACTCAATACAGCAACAAGAAAAGATCATTTTCCCCTCCCTTTCATTGATCAAATGCTCGAACGCTTAGCCGGTCATGAATATTATTGTTTTCTTGATGGTTACTCCGGCTATAATCAAATTCCCATTGCGTTAGAGGATCAACACAAAACGACGTTCACATGTCCCTTTGGAACTTTCGCTTATCGTCGCATGCCCTTTGGTCTTTGTAATGCCCCCGCCACCTTTCAGAGATGTATGATGAGTATATTTTCCGATATGGTGGAGGATTTCCTAGAAATATTCATGGACGATTTTTCAATCTATGGGTCATCTTTTGATCAATGCCTCCTTCGTTTAGAACGTGTCTTAAAGCGATGTAAGGAGAAATCACTTGTGCTTAATTGGGAAAATGTCATTTTATGGTTAAGCGAGGAATAGTCTTAGGCCACGTTGTCCCTAAAAATGGCCTAGAAGTTGATAAATCTAAAGTTGATCTCATTGCTAACCTTCCTCCTCCAAAGTCCGTCAAGGACATTCGCTCATTCCTCGGTCATGCAGGATTTTATAGGAGGTTCATTAAAGATTTTTCAAAAATTTCAAAACCTCTTTCGAATCTACTGGCTAAAGACGTTAAATTTGAATTTTCCAATGAGTGTAAAACGTCTTTTGAAACCCTTAAATCGATCTTGACCACTGCACCTATCATCCAATCTCCAAATTGGACCTTGCCTTTTGAATTAATGTGTGACGCTTCCGATTATGCCATTGGAGCCATCTTAGGTCAACGAATAAATAAACTTCCTCGAGTCATATATTATGCTAGTAAAACTCTTAATGAAGCTCAATTGAATTACTCAACCACAGTAAAAGAGTTTTTAGCAGTTGTCTTTGCCCTCGATAAGTTTAGATCATATCTCGTGGGTTCTAAGGTCATAGTTTACACCGATCATGCCGCATTACGGTATTTACTTACGAAAAAGGATGCCAAACCCCGCTTAATCCGTTGGATCCTTCTTCTTCAAGAGTTTGACCTAGAAATACGAGACAAAAAGGGTTTTGAAAATGTCGTAGCCGATCATCTTTCTCGTATAGTTCATGAAAACATCGATAACACTCAAATCAATGATCATTTTCCCGATGAACAAATTCTTTCCATATCCAGTGCACCATGGTACGCAGACATCGTAAATTATCTTGTCACAAATGAAACACCTCCCCATTGGTCAAAACAAGATAAACAAAAATTTCTCTCCAATGTAAAAACTTTTACTGTGACGATCCTTATCTCTTCAAATATTGCACCGATCAAATCATACGTAGATGTGTCCCCAAACATGAATTCCATAGTATCCTCTCTTTTTCACATAATCAAGCATGTGGAGGACATTTTGGAGCAAAGAAAACCTCTGCCAAGGTGTTACAATGTGGTTTTTATTGGCCTTCTCTTTTTCGTGATGCCCACGAATTTTGCTCCAAATGCGTTAGATGCCAACAAACCGGTCGTATTTCCAAACGTAACATGATGCCCCTAAACCCAATACTTGTCATCGAAATTTTTGATGTTTGGGGCATCGACTTCATGGGCCCTTTTCCTAATTCGTTTGGAAATCTCTATATCCTACTTGTAGTAGATTACGTGTCTAAATGGGTTGAGGCCATTCCTACCAGAATGAATGACAATAAAGTTGTTGTCAAATTTTTGAAAGAAAACATATTTTCTCGTTTTGGTACACCTCGAGCTATTATAAGCGATAACGGTTCTCATTTTTGTAATCGTGCTTTTGAATCTCTTCTTAAGAAATACTCTATCACTCATAAACTATCTACTCCATATCATCCACAGACTAACGGTCAAGTCGAAATTTCCAATAGACAAATTAAACAAATTCTTGAAAAGATAGTTAACTCCAACAGAAAAGATTGGTCATCCAAATTGATAGATGCCCTTTGGGCATTTCGCACAGCTTATAAAACCAATCTAGGAATGTCACCATACCGATTAGTCTTTGGAAAAGCATGTCATTTACCTGTTGAGCTCGAGCACCGCGCACTTTGGGCAATCAAATATCTTAATTTTGACATGGAAAAAGCCGGATCACATCGTAAATTACAATTGTCAGAATTAGAAGAACTAAGAAATGAAGCGTATGAAAATGCAAAGATTTATAAAGAGAAAACTAAATTTTATCATGATAAATTCATACTTCGTAAGACATTCGAAGTAGGGCAGAAAGTTCTCTTATATAATTCCAGACTTCATTTATTTCCGGGAAAATTGAGATCTCGATGGGTAGGTCCATATATTGTGAAAACCGTATACCCTTATGGTGCAGTTGAAATTGAAAATCCTAGGGACGGTTCCATTTCAAAGGTCAATGGACAATGCTTGAAGCCATTTCTAGAGTTCGAACAACATGAGGACGACGAGTTCGTGGATCTCCACGAACCTAGCTATTCGGCATGAGCCACTCACTATCTTGTACATATCAGGTTGTATTTCTTTTAGTTTTTCTTTTTAGTTTTTTTTTCATGTGCATGTGCATTCCATTTGACAGTTGGGACACTGTCTCATTCCAGTGTGGGGGGGACGCATATCTCATATTTTTTTGTTCATATTTCACAGTGTGGCATCACTTCAAAAAAAAAATTCATCTCATTATTTGTTTTCAATTTTTTTTTTCAAGCTTCATCTCATTTTCCATTATTTTCAGGACTTTGATTTATTTTTAACTAGTCAAGACAAAGTAAGTAAACAGTTGAAGTCAATTAATGAAATTTTTTGCGAATCGCTAATTTCAAATGTAAAATATAATGAAAAGTTGAATTACAAGCGATAATAGTGAGGTTAGTATATAGGGAGATTCGTAGGTGATGGTTATGAAATCCTTTCTAAATTGTAGTCTTTGTTTAAAAAATGGTAGATTTAAAGTACATGCGTTGACATTTCAAATCATTGAAGTTAAGTGGTGTTAAGTTGATTTGCATAACTCTCTTCAGTTCATTTTATAAAAAAAATGATTTAAGAAACACCTAGAGTCAATAGGTGTACACACTTATGAAAGTGTGTACACTTGCCACGCTCTGTACTCTTCTCACGTAAGCCCGCAAGGCAGTGCATGGATGGTATATCTGGCCTCAACATTCTAAGTTAGGTGTATAAAGAAATTAAATAAATAATCACCTAAGGATTATCGACCTTTTCTGACATAGTCGGCGTCGGTTTGCACAATCCGCCAAGCTCTGTCCCAACTCTCACGTAAGCCTGCGAGGCAGTGCATGGGTGGTATACCTTGGTCCAAAAGTTAGGTGTATATATAAAAAAATTAATAAAGAGAGACTAAGCTATTGAAACCCAAACACTTCTTGACTTTGTTGATTTGGCTTGTTATACAAATGGAAATGAAAAATACCATTTTGAAAAAAAAAACTATGATTAACAATAAAGAATTTATTTCACGGCTGCACTATGTTATCGACCGAAACAACTGGCCAAACTAGAATCTAATGTATGAAAACTTGAGTTATATTGAAATTTATGATTAGTTAGGAACCAAAAAAAAATTCTAGAAGTTGACTCAAACCGATATACATTATTTTGTTGTTATGAAGTAAATCGAGTGTCCATTTGTTTAAAATTTTGCATTCATGTAGTACAATAGAATCATCACATACTGCATTTGGATTTTGTGGGTAGTATCCGCTGAAAACCCTCACGAGACACCACTCGTCGTACTAGGGACACCTAGAGGTTTAATGGCTTGTTGCATACGCTCAATGCAATCGTGTTTCCTACGAAAAAGGATTTAGTTAGTTTTTATTTTCTTGTTTATTCGAGGACAAATAAAGTTCCAGTGTGGGGGTATTTGATGAGCGTATTTTTCTGCAGTTTAAACCGTTCATTTCGTATATTTTTATTTTAATAAAATGGTATTACACGGATATTTTATTGTTGTTTTGTAGATTATGGATCTCGAGATGCAATGTTGAAATTAATCAGGTTGTGACGTCCGTTGATTCAAAAGTTCATACGCAATGCAAATACATCTTTTTGGCTCAACATATATTCCAAAGCAAGTACATTTTTCTCTTCACTGATTCAAAAGGAAGGACCGATTGCTAGCTCATTTATCTATTTTCGGTTGGATTCAAGAAGCATAACTAGTTGCAAACAATTTTTTCATAAAAAATGAGCAAGTCACGAGCAAAGGAAATCATGTTACATAAGGAAACACGTGAATACCAATTCAAAGAATGAAGGAAACAACACGTCAGCACATTTTCATTTCAGCCTATAAAGCAAAGACGTGGATCATCAATTCAAGAAGTATAACACGTTGGCACTATTCTGATACAACCGCATATGTTCTAAAGATAAGCCAGCTCATTTTTATTATTTGGGTGAAGAGAGAGTACAACACGTAAATAAGCATTACCAATTCAAGTTTGAATGACGTGGCTATCAAGGGCATACACATTTCTTTTGTCATCTGGAAGAATTCAAGCATGCTCATATTTTTCGTTCAAAGCAAGTACGTGGCACAATATATTCCACTTGTTAGTTCTGTGGACCACTTCAAACATCTTTTCGGCAGAGAATTTCGGGGCTAGAAAAAGCTATATATATACAGCATCATACCACAACCGAGGATATCATCATTTCCCAGCACTTCTTTCTTCAAGTTTAATTTATTTTTCAACATTGTTATTTATTTCTTTAGAGAATGGACAGAATTGTTAATTAGTTTTAGCAGTCTTTTTATTCTGGTTTTAGTTATTTGTCAGTACTCTTTTCATTTCAGTAATTTAAATTCAGTTCGTTTGATTTTCAGTTGTTCACTCTGCTTATTTCCCTTCCGTACTTTTTATTTTTTTACTCTGAATTCTACAGTAAATTTTGTTGATTAGTTTCAGTGAAATTTGGAATCTCAGGGTGATTGCTTTTATTATCGTTTTTATCCGCTCAAAACCATCATCGAATTTGTTTAACACGCCTAAGATTTAAAAATGGATTTCAAACATTTTAAAATACAATTCCCTGTGTTCGACCTGCATACTACATATCTGTGCGCTTGCAGAATTTATTAAAATTTGTGTTTTTCTAATCAATAGAAAAGTCGCAACATTAATACACACTTATATTTATAATATATAAAGATTAATTTAACATGTTATATTTATACTAAAAATGTGTGTGTGTGTGTGTGTACACACATATTCAAATTATACACACACACATACATACATATGTATGTGTGTATGTATATGTATATATACATAAATGTTTTGAAATAACTTTATATAGATACATACATACATAGATGTATATATATAATTTAATCATAAATTTACATTTTACATATGATATAAAAAATTTATTTTATTTAAAGATCAATTTTTGCTTAAATATTCTTTGCAACATTTTAAAATCCGATTTTTTTTTAAATTCCATGGCCGAGATCATATTGAGTGTGTATATGCATAATTTGTTTTTTAGTTATAATAAAATTAGATTTGGATGTGTGTGTGAGTGTGTGTGTACACATACCAAATGAACAACACTCCTATATAAGGATTCGTGGTAAATATTCGATCTAACCATACGTGGATCATACAGTGGTCAAATATATATATGTATAAATGTAAACAAGAGTGTTATCTTACTATAGCCTAGAGATTATACCTTGAATGCTGAATCGGATTGACTCTTTTTGAATCTGAATTCGAACTCTTCCAGAAAGCGCCGTTCGAATGAAAGATCTACGCACCATGTTGATATTTGATTCGAACTTGTGTTTTTGGAGCTTGAAGTGATAGAGGAAGGACCCTTGTTTTTTGGCCAGAAGTGGTAAGACAAAGAGCAAAAAAGAGAGAGAAAGTGAGGGGTTAAAGGATTTTAAATATGAGAGAAAGGAAGGAGCTAAAAGTGGATCCGAATCCATAATTTTCTCTAAAAATTCAAACCTTACTAAAACCAAATCAACCCCTCCTCCCCACACTTCATAGCTGACTATAAACGCCCTTTTATGAGCCTCTAATTTGTTTCAAGCCCGACCAGACAATATCCATTTATGTTAAATTTAAACGTAAATCGATATCATATATCCATATGTGCGTATACAACTTTTATACACGCACTACTTTCAACACTGATAAACACAAATCAAATAAAATTTTATAACTAATATTTCATAAATATTAATTAATTTAATTAATTTATAACAATTATAATTTAATTAGATCAAGTGGTAGTTGGAGTATTCAACATTTCAGCTGTGTGACTTTTAGATGTAAATTCAGTCAGTGGTTAATATCGAATAATTCAAACATTAATGTTAACACGTCACCTTAGCTAGTGACATGAGATTATTACCAAAATTATCCCATAGTTTCAATAAAATCCAATATTACTTATTTTAAGCGGCCCTCGATAGTAACAATTATTTACACCAATTCCCTTCTTCAAAACTACATCTTAATAGGACTTATGAAATTATTAATGGTAAAAATTCTAATACCATCCATATTTAATGTGTATAGTCCAAACACAAGTCTTTGGTTCAATAATAATAATAATTAACCGAACTGCTTTGACCAAAGAATTTGACTTTGAGTTGACTTCAGTTGACCGTGATACTAACCTTATATAACTGAGGAGATGAATTCTATATTAAATTGTATTTCACTTCCATTGCTTCAACTCAACCCAACTATCGTCGTTCGATGGACGTCGTGCAATGATTTAATTATAATCAAAGCGGAGTTTCCATATTGAAACTCGATGGTATTCTCAAGTCAAGAGAACTGTGTAATATTGTCACATTGATATTTTCATTTTGACCTTGGTTATATTAACCCATAGGAAACCATCGAACAAGTCATTCTATAGTTATTTAATAACCATTAGTAGGTAACCCCTTGGCATTCTCAGGATCCATGAGTAATACATTACCTAACATTCGGAGAGCGTTACGTACTCTAGTCTCAACGGATATATCGATATTCAATCTCGATGCATCTTGACTAGGAATATCTATAACGATATGTTTGTTTTATTGTGATAAATTGCACATGATTACAACGCATTATAATTACAATTACAAAACATACCATTTATGGATTTTCTATTAAATATACTAAAATAAAATAAATAATTAATATAACACATTATATCAAGCATATAATAGAACAAAATACATTTTAGTTTGAACGAGAATTTATTATAGAGTTAATAATTTACAGTAAATTATAGAATTGCCCATATGGTACAACCCTAACTCTATCAATCTTCCATTTGAACTTGGGGCCAATAATGGAGTCTATATCCCATCCCTTCAATTAGTTTATTGAGAACTGATTGAGCCAGTCCCCTCGTGAATGGATCTGCTATGTTATTTTAATTATCCACTCAAGATCAATTCTCTTCGATGCTAATAAATTGTCCTTATTGTGTGGAATTATTCGCAGTGTCTTTTTCTACTTCTAGTGAGCTCTTATCATTACATTGTTATCATACAACAATTATGTAATATTTTCAATACTTGGAATAACCCCTAGCTCAGTTATAATTTTGTGCATTTATATTTATACATTGCTTTTATTGTCGTGCAATTCAAGACGATGTACTTAGTCTTTTCGTTGAATCAGCTACAACCTTTCGTTTGGAATATTTCCAACTTAGAGCTCATTTATTAGGCTTTAAACATGAATTGAATATTGACATATTATACTCGATATTACTTATGAAGTTTGAGTTTGAATATTCTTTCATAAGGAGTTTGTTGTTTCTATAAACAGCTCTCTAGTATTTCGTAAATAGTCAAGAATACTCTAAACTATCATTTAGTGATTTTAATCTGGATTTGATATTTTCTTAATGTATCAGATACATTAGCTAAATATGATATTGTACATAACACATCATTTATGATAATTCCTATTGCCAATGCATAAGGAATCCATTTTATATGATCCATATTAAACACTTTAATATGGTGTCTGTCTATGTCATTTGGGTCATTCCCAGCATTCTTTATGCTTATTATAAAAGATATTATTTATAAATCCGACATCGAGTATTAAACAACCAAACTAGGATTAATTTTAACATAAATACATCGTTAACAGAAAGCGATATGTTGTTTACTTATAGTTCAGAAATATCAATGTACTTTTTAATATTCTTACTTATATGCATATGCTTCCTCCATGTTTTGACTGAAAATCAACCTATTTGATATTTCTACCAACACACTTGTTTAACAATGATACTTGTCGAATGATACTTTCATATCCATTGTTAGATCATATTCGAAAACCCACAAACTCAATCTCGCTTCCACTTACTTCGAGACAGTTCGGTAGTTACGTGCAAACTGTCTATTTTAAATTGTTATTTATAATTTTCTACTACAACACAAATGTACCAAAATGCAAAGTTATACTAGGCGATAATTTTGTGAATACAATTCAAGTTAACCTGGGTATGTTGAAAGATGAATCTGTTACGTTAATTTCAACAATTGAAATTTACGATGTTATTCTTATCAATGTTTTTCATTATATTCCAACTGCATTAGTTATTCTCTTGAAGACACATTTGCGATCAATGGATCATTTCCCTTCGGGTACAACTATCAAAATCATATTTTGATAGCATACTTGGAATCCTATTGGATTTGTGCATCACACCATATGCTAGAGTCAATACTCTTAATGGTTTAATTTGACAACAAAGAATTATCTACTCTTTATATAGATAAGAAACTCATAGTTTCTCTTCAGTATGTGTGAACACTTATTAAACACTCTAATTCATTGTGTTCGTCTATGTCTGGTTAATTTCATTTCATCCCATGTAATCAGTTTCACCTTTGAATCGTATCCAAATCCATTTTACTACCTTCTAAATAAAATTCCTTTAATATGAAGTAGGTATTTTTTGAAACACAACAATTGTTTCTTAATGAAACGAAATAGGTATTCACAAACACTTTATGAATTGGCATATATAAAGCTGATTTGGCTTTAGTTTACGATACTTATGTTCAAAACATAAACTAGTTATCTAATGAAGATCGTTCCTAAACTCCTTTTGGGATGATCATATAAGATCCCTCACATACAATCGTTATGCGTAGTCTTTCGACTCGCGTAAACTGTCAACTCCTTAATCTAAGATATGTTGAGGTTTTTTATAAATCCTTATGTTGTATGATTTTGTAAACTATTCATTAGTTGAAATTAATTTTAACCCTGTATACTATTCTTAAGCACACCGTAACAACCCGTACCTTAATGGACCTAAATTTCAACAAAAATCAAAACCCAAGTCCATCAAAACATAGATCGCTGGATATGGTACCTGCAAATAAGCATGAGCATTATCAGAGATTGATAGAAATCTAAACTCACGGCAGAAACAATAATAGGATAAGAATACCGATTATGACTATTACTTTGGAATTGATGGCATTCCTTGGATAGCAGATTGTCACATCAACATCGAGCATGAGAGAAAAGAAGACTTCTCCAACAATTAAACACATTGTAACGACCCTGAATTTCCGACCCAATTTAAAATTTTTAAATCAATTATTTTAGTATAAAATTTGAATTTTATAAACGTTCTTGGTTAACGTCCAAACTTCAAATATAAAATGCATCTAGTTAGTTATAGATGTAGGGAAAGTTTTGTTGCAAAATATCGAAGTAAATTCGTTCAAATTTAATTGCATATCAGTTCATTTTGAAGTGCGTAATTTTCATCTTCTGAATCTAGATATTTTACATAGAAATGTTGTAGAAAAATATCTGATCGAGACGTCACATTTCGTTTCGTCTAATTTCATCGTCGTCTGCTTCGTTTAAATTGTTCTATCGAACGAACAATTTAATCGTCGTAAAAATTTGAGTTTTAATAGAACTGTCGTATCGTCAATATCTGTGTACCGTTTTAATCGCCTCGTCGCGCTGATCTGAATGGTATATTCATTCGTACAAATTGAAGTTCGGCGTAAATCGTTGCACTAATTTAATCGGTTCCAAAACGGACCGGTTACATAAATATTCAGTCCATTTTCAGCCCACTCTAATTCACATTATTGTACCCATTTGATTCTGAATTGAAACAAAATTTATCTCAGCCCAAAATTGTCAGCCCATTTTCATTCAAAATTCTGAAATACCCTTTGGCTGAATTGAATTGATTATTATAGTTGGTAGCTGATTTAATGAGCATAAAAAGTTGAATGGCAACTGGTTAATGACATGGGAAATATACAGCACCTCTCGTTGCTCACCACCATTAAATATCTATGTCTATTGGTCCCATCCATTCGTTGAACCCCTATCTTTATATAAATCAATTCATTCGCTTCCATACTTTCGTTTGCAAATATATTTCAATCAGGTAAAGAAACGTGCGCTCCCTGATAATTCCTTTTTCCTCTTCTCTTTTATTTTATTATGTTATATGTCATGTTTTCAAAAACCTGGTAGCAACCCAATCCCGCTTCAACGTCCCTCCGCATGCCCCTTGCCTTCGCCACCTCGCTTCCCCTCATCGCGCCGCCTTCGCCTACCCTCCGACGTCGCCGACCACCACTGACAACCCTTAGAACCCAAGCTCCTCTTTCATGAAACCAATACCCGAACTTTTCTCACCCAAGCTCCTCACCGCCGCTGACCTCTCTGACCTGTCCACCGCCGACCAACCCTGACACCCCACCAGTCGTCGTCGCCAGCACCTCCAAGCTCCAGCCCCGCGAGCCCAAGCTACAAGACCCGAACCACCCCTCCTCCATTTAGAGCTGCCATGCTCCTCCCGTCGACATGAACTGCGCCACCATCCCACCCTGCCACGTCAGTCGATGCCATCGAACCCGAGCCGCAGTACCACCTGCCCTTACCTATGCATCCCTTCTTTTGCATGTTGATCATTTTCTTTTACATATGAATATATATATATATATGTATGTATGTATGTATGTATGTATATGTTAAGATGTGTTATAGTAAGTGATGTGGTTGTGTCTCTGTATTGTACAACAACTATCTGAAGCCTTTCATCTTGCAGCAGCACCCTCTCTTAGCTTCTCTTCTCTCTCTTGGTTGATTGGTAAGAATTTGTATATATATATATATGTTTATATATATATATGAACGTTTATATTGGAAGTTGATGCTATTTTCTTCTTGTCGATTGTTGCAGCTTGTTTGATTGTCCGTGCTAGTGTTTGTGTTTGAGTCAAGTTTATTCGTGCCTCTTCGTGCCTTCGTCGTTCATTCTCCGTTAACCACTAAAGGTGAATTAAATTTCACGACTCATATTATTATACAATGATGACCAAGTTTGAATTGATGCTAGTTATGATTTGATTGAGATATGTGATGACTGTTTGTGATGTTAGTATTGAATATTAATATTGTTTACACATGAAATGATAAGTTACATACACTCGAACTTGACGTATAATAGTTGGCATTGTGAAAATTGACATGTATAGAGTTGAATTTGTTTAAATTGAAATTTGTGTAGTTATGGCCTTTAAATGTAAAATTAGTCGACATATGAATAATATAGTTAGCGATACTTTGAAACGATGTAAACTAATTTAATATTGTGTAAATGGTGATGTAGTACTGATTTGAATTATGTTAATAACAAATGTAGAATCACATGAAATGATAGCGTAGTTTACTTGGAATAATCTTTAATCTACATGAAATGATAGTGTAGATTCTAGAAATAATTATATTATTTTACATGAAATGATAGTGTAAAATCAATACGATTATCTCGTGATTATTTGAATCAATTATATTGTTGTTGTTTGATTGTTGTTATTGCTTGTTTATTTACTTTGACACCATCCCAGTTATCACACTGCAAGTTCCCTTTACTATGCCTCTCATTTTGAATTGGAATGGAATCGGATTGAAATGATAAATACCCAAATAAATCACTTGACCTAGGATAGAGAATTAAATAAGAAACCCGATTAGTCAAACGATTTGATTTGAAACAATAAAAATGAGATTTGAATTTAAAGAGAATAAATTGAAGAATCTAATATGAATTAATTTATGATTTGATTTGAATTGAAATTCAAAGGCTAGAGATTTGATAATTGAAATAAATGTTTAAACAAAATGTTTAATGAAAGTTTAATTGTTTAAATTTAATGAATTGTCAAATTGAGATTTGTAAACTTTATTTAATAACAAATTAGATTTGAAACTTGTTCATTTGATAAATCTAACTTGTGACTATTTAATTTAATGATTAAATAAAGTGGAATTATATTTCTTTAATAAGAAATAAACTCGATTTATTAAATGATTTTGATATAACCTTTTGACTGAAAGAAATTGATAAGATGAACTTAAGTAAATTCAAATTGTAAATTTTGAATCAAATTTATGTCAACTAATGTAAATGATTTAATCAATTTGAAATTATTAAATTTGATTTAATTGTCAAGTTAACTTAAATTAAATAACTATTGAATGGAATTCAATATGAAATGAAACCAATAATTGAATTGTTTTAAATTGAATTGAAAATGAATTGCGAAATCAAATAGGAATTTGAAATTGGAAACTTGAAACTTTGAAACTTGAAGATGGAAATCGAACATTGGAAGTCAAATGGAATGTTGACTTTCAAAGTTTAATTAAAAAATTTGATTTTGATTTTGAAAGTTAAATTTAAAGACCAATCGGTGTAATAATTACGTAGTTATTGAAGAGTCCGGGATCAGTTATGGACATACTCTCTGTCTAAACCGAAAACCACTTTAATAACTATTATACACGAAGTGTGATCTAGAATGAAGTGGTTGGAATGATGACGTTGCTAGATTTGAAGAAAGAGAACGATAATGGATAGCCTTGACACTTGTGTCACATTTGAAATGACTTAAACAGGAGCCGCGTCTGGCCAATGAGGTTAGCTACCTCTAGCGGACACACTTCTTCATAAACTACTCATTACTTTTTTTGATTGGTGCACAACCTTGAATTAGGAGTGTTGTTTCGCGGTGTTGCGATCGTTGCGGCGATGCGTTTTCATCAGTTCGGATCACGCAAACGGTAGTTTCACTACCTTGGGTATAGCCTCATCTGTCTTGTCATACTTGTATCCCTATTCGCGACAACTACGATTTGTTTTGTGCTATACCTATGGAGTACTCCCTGATAGCCCACTAGTTTACGGTGGAGTTTACAATGCTGTATAGACTATGACGCTTATATAAAATGTGTTAAGCGGGATAATGGTAATGCCTTAACGCTATTTTGATACTTTATATTACTGATAGACATTAACTATTTAGTGTATACTACTATATATAGATAGTTTAACGGATCCTGAAAGATGTTTATTCCATTCATCTTTGAGTTATTAATATTTCTCACTTGAGTCATATTATCTTGTATAAGAATATTTGTCCTGACTCGAGTGTTTTGTTTATGCTTATGCTCGGGTCAGTCTGAGGATCTTTATCGCTGAGCTGCTTGGGAGTTGAAGTCCTTTTGGAGACTCTATCATTATCTTTATCAGTATTTCTCTATTCTGTTTTGATGTACTTGTATTGGACATCTATGTACTTCTATTTCCATCACTTTTGCTTTTGAGACATTGTTGTATTTACTTAGTAGCTTCATGAACTACTATTATGACATGCTGTATTTCCGCAGCGTTATTCTATGTCTATTTGTGTTTGTGATTCTGTAATGATTCTCATTTATATACATACACTCCATTAATGATTCGTGTTTTGGATTATTTAAGTTGACATGTGTGGATTATTGTCAATTTAAATGGTTCAAATATACGGGTTGTTACAGTTGGTATCAGAGCTTTTGGTTCCCAAAACCTTAGCATGTGGAGTTCTAAAGCTCATTAGAGATAGGGTAGCAATACCTTAGAATGAGGAGAATCATTTCAGAATCTATATCTATTTGATTCCATCTTTCTTATTGAATTCGTTTGATTAGAATTTCCTTAAGTTCTATAATTTCTATTTTTGATTCTAAAATCGCTTTTGGTATTTCAGGATGAGTACCAGAAGGAACGCCGGTGGTGGGGGTAGAGGAAATGCTCCTGCACCACGTGTCCCAGCTCCAGCAGTCAAGTTCACCACTCTTAGCAAAGAGTACACCCAGCTTGGTGGCATCAAATTTTCTAGATCCGAGAGCATTATTGGAGCTCAGCAATGGCTAAAGAGCCTGGAGAGGATCTTCACCGACCTTGAGATTACTGATGCACAAAAGCGTCAATTAGCCGCTTGGCAGCTTTAGGATGCGGCACAGGATTGGTGGGAGTCGGTCACCTCCCATACTACCGAAGAAACCATCACTTGGACTCAGTTTAGGGATTCTTTTTCGGCTCAGTGGATGCCAGCAGCCGGAAAGGCTCAGCTTTATAAGTCTTTTATGGACCTCAAGCAGGGTAGTATGACTTTCTCGGAGTATGAGAGGAAGTTTAACGAACTCTCTAAGTTCGGACCAGGCTTGATCGACACACCACTTTTGAAGAACGTGAAGTTCATTCTTGGAGCACGTCCAGAGTACTATGATCTCCTCACAGCCCATGTTCATGGCACTTTCACCGAGTTGATGGATTAAGCCCTTAGATATGAAGGAAAGCCGAAGGGTGCATCAGCCACCAAGGCACCAGTTGTTCAGCCATCCTCTAGTCAGCCTGGAAAGAGGAAGCCGAATTTTGAGCGGAAAAGGAAGAACTGGAAGAAGACTACCGGGCTTGGCTACTCCCAGAAGAAGCCCATTGACTTATCCTCCATCACCTGTTTCAAGTACGATCAGAAGGGTCACTATGCCAACAGTTGTCTAGCATCTGCCAGTGCCGCCATTCCTCCACCTCAGGATACCAGGAACAACCTTTATCATGTCTGTTTGCAGCCTGGCCATTTCAAGAAGGATTGTCCCTTGTATCAGAAGGGCAAGACATCTGGAGTCTTTGCCATGACTTCTTCCACCCGTGCTCCACCTACTCTACCTGCTCCTAGTGATACCCAAGGTACATTACAGGGCACTTTTATGTTGCATGCTTTACCTGTTAGAGTTCTATTTGATATTGGAGCAACACATGGTTTTATATCTACTGATTTGTGCAATAAACTTGAATTGGAACCCGTTCTTGCCTCAACTTTCTTGTGTGTATCTAATCCTATCGGAGGACCCACTAACATTAAAAGGGTCTGTAAAGATGTTGTGCTTATGTATGGTAGGTATCGTTTCACTTGGGATTTCTACGTCCTTAGATTCGAAGCATTCGATATCCTACTTCGTGTTGATTGGTTAAGGATGTTCAATGCAGTTATTTTTTGTAAAGCTCGAATCATTTCTTTAGTTAATGTCAAGGGTGAACCCTTAGTCATTGAAGGTAAATCGCCTTAGGAGTACGCTGGAAGTTTTATATTCTCTCTCGACTCTCATCCTAATGATCTAAGTTCTACTCCTATTGTTCAGCTCTTTTCCGATGTGTTTGGAGAAGTCAATTCTCTACCACCTCAGCGGGAAATTGAATTCCGCATTGATCTTATTCCAGGTGCCCAACCTGTAGTTCTCCCTCACAGGAGAATGGCTCCTAAAGAGAAGGCTAAATTAAATGCTCAGATTGAAGATTTGTTTGCTAAAGGTTTGATTAGGAGAAGTCATTCAGAATGGGGTGCCGCAGTTGTATTCGTTACCAAGTCGGATGGTTCTCTCAGAATGTGTGTGGACTATAGAGAGCTAAACAAGCTCACACACAAGAACGGATATCCAATGCCCCGCATTAATGATTTATTCGATCAGCTCCATGGAGCTAAAGTTTTCTCTCAGCTCGATCTTGCTACCGGTTTTCACCAACTCAGAATTGCTGAGGAGAGTATTCCAAAAACAGCTTTCCGTACTGATAATGGTTTCTTTGAATGGCTAGCTATGCTATTCGGCCTAACCAACGCTCCAGCTTATTTTGTTGATTTGATGAACAGAGTTTTTCGTGATGTCCTTAATAAGTTTTTTCTTGTCTTCATCGATGACATTCTCGTCTTCTCTAAAGATGAGAAAGAGCATGAGACGCATTTGAGTTTTGTTCTTGAAACTCTTTGTAGTCATCAGCTTAAATCCAAGTTTTCGAAATGCCACTTTTGGAGAGATGAAGTCTGAATTCTTGGCCATATTGTTTCGGAGAATGGGATTTCGGTTGATCCAACAAAGATCGCCATAATCAATGCAAGTTCTATCCTTATTCATCATTTTCTATTCGAACCATCTTATCTCTTCTAAACTCGAGTCCTTTAAATTTGCAGGATTGGGAGACTCCCAAAACTCCTATAGATGTTCGTAGCTTCTTGGGCTTAGCCGGCTATTATCGTAGATTCATAGAGAATTTTGCTCAGATTGCCGCACCTCTCACCGCACTGACTAGGAAGGATGTCAAATTTAATTGGAATGAAAAGTGCGAATCAGCTTTCAATGAGATGAAATGAAAGTTGACTTCTGCCCCAATTCTTATAGTTATTGACGGAAGCGAAGGTTTGACCGTCTATACCGATGCTTGCCGTGATGGATTAGGTGCAGATTTAATGCAGAATGGGAAGGTTATTGCTTATGTTGGTCGTCAGTTGAAGACCCATGAAGCAAATTATGCAACTCACGATCTAGAACTTCTTGCGGTTGTATTTGCTTTGAAGTATGGAGGCATCATCTTTTGGGGACCAAGTTCGAATTATTTACATATCATAAGTCGTTGAGGTATATTTTCTCCCAGAAGGATTTGAACCAGAGACAAGTCCGATGGCTCAAATTCTTAGCTACCTATGACCTCGACATCAACTACACCCCGAGGAAAGCAAACGTTGTAGTTGACGCTTTGAGTAGAAACAAGGCGATGTTATGTTGCAATCTTGTGGAAGGAATGTTATTCCAGCTTGTTGTCTCCCCAGCTCTTATGGATCACATTATAGATAAGCAGTATGAAGACACTTTGCTCTATCGTATCAAGGAGATAGTCCTCGGTAGAGTCGGGAATATTGGTATTAAATTGGTGCACAAGTTGATAGTAATGGAGTTTTGAGGATCGACAACCGTATTTTTGTTCCAAATGTTGATGGTTTAAGACAGGAGGTGCTTAGAGAAAACCATCAATCCTCGCTTTCATTTCATCCAGGAGTCATGAAAATGTTTCAGAATATGAAGCGATTGTATTGGTGGAGTGGGATGAAGCATGATATTTCTACCTATGTCAGTAGATGCACAACCTGTCAACAAGTTAAGGCCGATCACAGAAAGACGACAGGATTGCTACAACCTCTAGAGATTCCAAACTGGAAATGGGAGCAGATTTCTATGGATTTTATTGACGGGCTACCAAGGACCAGAAAAGGTAATGAGAGCATTTGGGTGATTGTCGATAGGCTGACAAAATCCACTCATTTCATTCTAGTTAAGACCAATCGTACTGCTTTGAGTTTGGCCGAGATATATATGAGGGAGATTGTAAACTTCATGGTATTCCATCTAGTATCGTATGCGATAGAGACCCTATTTTCACTAGTAAATTCTGGAAGGCATTTTAGGATACCTTGGGCACTAAAATGGATCTGAGCACCGCTTATCATCCTCGGATAGATGGCCAAACTGAGAGGGTGAATCATATTTTGGAAGATCTTCTCCGAGCCTGCATTTTAGACTTTGGTGGATCTTGGGAAGACAATCTCCATTTGGTTGAATTCACTTATAATAATAATTATCAGGTAAAATCAAATTTCAATTTAAATAGTGTATTTGAATCGGAATGTAATTATCTTTAATAATCAGGCGAGTATTGGTATGGCGCCGTTCAAAGCTTTATATGGACGACCGTGTAAATCGCCAGCTTGTTGGATTGAACCTGGGGATCGATTGGTGCTTGGCCCAGAAATGATTATGGAAGCTTCCGAGAAAGTTGAAGAATTAGAAAGAAGATAAAGACGACACAAGATAGACAGAAGTGCTATGCTGACAGAAGAAGGAGAGATCTCGAATTCAGTGTGGGGGATGAAGTATTTCTCAAAGTGTCTCCTTTGAAGAATGTTATTCGATTTGGAAGGAAAGGAAAGCTTGCTCCTAGATTTGTTGGTCCGTTTGTGATTACAGAAAGGATCGGAACCTTGGCCTATAAAATCACATTACCAGAGAAATTTGTGGGTGTGCACGATGTGTTTCATGTCTCACATCTCCGAAAGGTAGTACGCGATCCATCTATGACCATCCCCACTGCCCAACTGGAAGAATTGGTTATCGAACCTGACTTGACTATTGAGAGGAAGCCACTTCAGATAGTCGACCGAGATACGAAACAACTTAGAAGGAAGACGATCAATCTCGTCAAAGTTCAGTGGAGTTCGGATGACCGAGATTGCACATGGAAAACTGAGGATAGTATTCGGGATTCAAATCCCGAATTGCTAATTCCACGTATAATCCGTTTTTAAATCTATCTTAATTTTCTGCTTGTTTCTTTTCTACTTCTTCCACCTCGTTCCTTTTCGAAGATGAAAAGTTTTGAGTGGGGGAGATTGTAACGACCTTGAATTTATGACCCCATTTAAAAATTTTAAATCAATTATTTTAGTATAAAATTTGAATTTTATAAACGTTCTTAGTTAACGTCCAAACTTCAAATATAAAATGCGCCTAGTTAGTTCTAGATGTAGGGAAAGTATCGTCGCAAAATATCGAAGTAAATTCGTTCACATTTTATTGCATATCAGTTCATTTTGAAGTGCGTAATTTTCAACTTCCGAATCTAGATATTTTACATAGAAATGTTGTAGAAAGATATCTGATCGAGACGTCACATTTCGTTTTGTCTAATTTCGTCGTCGTCTGCTTCATTTAAATTGTTCTGTCAAACGAACAATTTAATCATCGTAAAAATTTGAGTTTTAATAGAACTGTCGTATCGTCAATATCTGTGTACCGTTGTAATCGTCTCATCGCGTTGATCAGAATGGTATATTCATTCATACAAATCGAAGTTCGGCGTAAATCGTTGCACTAATTTAATCGGTTCTAAACGGACCGGTTAAATAAATATTCAGTCCATTTTCATCCCACTCTAATTCACATTATTGTACCCATTTGATTCTGAATTGAAACAAAATTTATCTCAGCCCAAAATTGTAAACCCATTTTCATTCAAAATTCTAAAATACCCTTTGGCTGAATTGAATTGATTATTATAGTTGGTAGCTGATTTAATGAGCATAAACAGTTGAATAGCAGCTGGTTAATGACATGGGAAATATACAGCACACCTCGTTGCTCACCACCATTAAATATCTCTGTCTATTGGTCCCATCCATTCGTTGAACCCCTGTCTTTATATAAATCAATTCGTTCGCTTCCATACTTTCGTTTGCAAATATATTTCAATCAGGTAAAGAAACGTGCCCTCCTTGATAATTCCTCTTTCCTCTTCTCTTTTATTTTTTTTATGTTATATGTCATGTTTTCAAAAACCTGGTAGCAACCCAATCCTGCCTCAACGTTCCTCCGCATGCCCCTTGCCTTCGCCACCTCGCCTCCCCTCATCGCGCCGCCTTCGCCTACCCTCCGACGTCGCCGACCACCACTGACAACCCTTAGAACCCGAGCTCCCCTTTCATGAAACCAATACCCGAACTTTTCTCACCCAAGCTCCTCACCACCACTGACCTCTTCGACCTGTCCACCGCCGACCAACCCTGACACCCCACCAGTTGCCATCGCCAGCACCTCCAAGCCCAGACCCTCAAGCCCAAGCTACAAGACCCGAACCACCCCTCCTCCATTTAGAGCTGCCATGCTCCTCCCGTCGACATGAACTGCGCCACCATCCCACCCTGCCGCGTCAGTCAATGCCACCGAACCCAAGCCGCAGTACCACCTGCCCTTCCATGTGCATCCCTTCCTTCTTTTGCATGTTGATCATTTTCTTTTACATATGAATATATATATATATGTATGTATGTATATGTTAAGATGTGTTATAGTCAGTGATGTGGTTGTGTCTCTGTATTGTACAACAACTATCTGAAGCCTTTCATCTTGCAGCAGCACCCTCTCTTAGCTTCTCTTCTCTCTCTTGGTTGATTGGTAAGAATTTGTGTATATATATGTTATATATATATATATATATGAATGTTTATATTGGAAGTGGATGCTATTTTCTTCTTGTCGATTGTTGCAGCTCATTTGATTGTTCGTGCTAGTGTTTGTGTTCGAGTTGAGTTTATTCGTGCCTCTTCGTGCCTTCGTCATTCATTCTCCATTAACCACTAAAGGTGAATTAAATTTCACGACTCATATTATTATACAATGATGACCAAGTTTGAATTGATGCTAGTAATGATTTGATTGAGATATGTGATGACTGTTTGTGATGTTAGTATTGAATATTAATATTGTTTACACATGAAATGATAAGTTACATACACTCGAACTTGACGTATAATAGTTGGCGTTGTGAAAATTGACATGTATAGAGTTGAATTTATTTAAATTGAAATTTGTGTAGTTATGGCCTTTAAATGTAAAATTAGTCGACATATGAATAATATAGTTAGCGATACTTTGAAACGATGTAAACTAATTTAATATTGTGTAAATGGTGATGTAGTACTGATTTGAATTATGTTAATAACAAATGTAGAATCACATGAAATGATAGTGTAGTTTACTTGGAATAATCTTTAATCTACATGAAATGATAGTGTAGATTCTAGAAATAATTATATTATTTTACATGAAATGATAGTGTAAAATCAATACGATTATCTCGTGATTATTTGAATCAATTATATTGTTGTTGTTTGATTGTTGTTATTGCTTGTTTATTTACTTTGACACCATCCCAGTTATCACACTGCAAGTTCCCTTTACTATGCCTCTCATTTTGAATTGGAATGGAATCGGGTTGAAATGATAAATACCCAAATAAATCACTTGACCTAGGATAGAGAATTAAATAAGAAACCCGATTGGTCAAACGATTTGATTTGAAACAATAAAAATGAGATTTGAATTTAAAGAGAATAAATTGAAGAATCTAATATGAATTAATTTATGATTTGATTTGAATTGAAATTCAAAGGCTAGAGATTTGATAATTGAAATAAATGTTTAAACAAAATGTTTAATGAAAGTTTAATTGTTTAAATTTAATGAATTGTCAAATTGAGATTTGTAAACTTTATTTAATAACAAATTAGATTTGAAAATTGTTCATTTGATAAATCTAACTTGTGACTATTTAATTTAATGATTAAATAAAGTGGAATTATATTTCTTTAATAAGAAATAAACTCGATTTATTAAATGATTTTGATATAACCTTTTGACTGAAAGAAATTGATAAGATGAACTTAAGTAAATTCAAATTGTAAATTTTGAATCAAATTTATGTCAACTAATGTAAATGATTTAATCAATTTGAAATTTAATTAAATTTGATTTAATTGTCAAGTTAACTTAAATTAAATAACTATTGAATGGAATTCAATATGAAATGAAACCAATAATTGAATTGAAAATGAATTGCGAAATCAAATAGGAATTTGAAATTGGAAACTTGAAACTTTGAAACTTGAAGATGGAAATCGAACATTGGAAGTCAAATGGAATGTTGACTTTCAAAGTTTAATTAAAAAATTTGATTTTGATTTTGAAAGTTAAATTTAAAGACCAATCGGTGTAATAATTACGTAGTTATTGAAGAGTCCGGGATCAGTTATGGACATACTCTCTGTCTAAACCGAAAACCACTTTAATAACTATTATACACGAAGTGTGATCTAGAATGAAGTGGTTGGAATGATGACGTTGCTGGATTTGAAGAAAGAGAACGATAATGGATAGCCTTGACACTTGTGTCACATTTGAAATGACTTAAACAGGAGCCGCGTCGGGCCAATGAGGTTAGCTACCTCTAGCGGACACACTTCTTCATAAACTACTCATTACTTTTTTTGATTGGTGCACAACCTTGAATTAGGAGTGTTGTTTCGCGGTGTTGCGATCGTTGCGGCGATGCGTTTTAGCGTATACTACTATATATAGATAGTTTAACGGATCCTGAAAGATGTTTATTCCATTCATCTTTGAGTTATTGATATTTCTCACATGAGTCATATTATCTTGTATAAGAATATTTGTCCTGACTCGAGTGTTTTGTTTATGCTTATGCTCGGGTTAGTCTGAGGATCTCTGTCGCTAAACTGCTTGGGAGTTGAAGACCTTTTGGAGACTCTATCATTATCTTTATCGATATTTCTCTATTCTGTTTTGATGTACTTGTATTGGACATCTATGTACTTCTATTTCCATCACGTTTGCTTTTGAGACATTGTTGTATTTACTTAGTAGCTTCATGAACTACTATTATGACATGTTGTATTTCCGCTGCATTATTTTGTTATTCTGTGTCTATCTGTGTCTGTGATTCTGTAATGATTCTCATATATATACATACACTCCATTAATTATTCGTGTTTTGGATTATTTAAGTTGACATGTGTGGATTATTATCAATTTAAATGGTTCAAATATACGGGTTGTTACACACATCCAGCTCCAGTGATCTGTTCCTCTAAATGTATCATGTGGGTTGTAATGAGGAGGGGTCAAAACAACATTCTGGTGAATGAAAAATCTATAAATTGTCTGTAACATAAATTTATACCAATTGGTTTCCATTTAATTAGTATGTCTATTAAGGTTAGTAATTCTAATCTAATCTTGCATTGCATACACGATTATTTACCTATCCATTCCTAAGGTACAAAATATTGACGAATCCTTATCAACGACCCAATACTTCCATACTCATTTACCACTTAATACTTCTAAATATAAAGCGGGCTTCTACTATCACCACATAATAGTTTTAAAAGAGAAGTAGGTAGAATTTTACATTTAAGACCTCAATCGAGGTAGACTCCATCATTTAAGACCTATTCCTAAGGTGGACTTCTAGCATCATCATTATTGGTCTATTAGTCCTAACTACAAAAAATCTTTAACCACTATATTGCCTTATAATTTATAATAGCCATACCACTAGCGCATCTATCGTTATTAAAGTCTTAGCAATGTAAGAGACTGTACTCAAATCACTTAATACCTCATTAATAAGGACTAGGTAGGCCTCTGACCATTTAACACCTATTTATAGGTAGGCCCTTTTCATTTAATACCTAACACTAAGGTAGACTCCTCACTGGTACATCTAGTTGACATTGCTTGGAAATCTCATTGGGCTACTTAGTACTCCTTTAATAGAGAGAGGCAAACCCTAGATCAGTCACTTAGTACCTCAAACCCGAAGTGAACCCTTCCTGAGATATCTATCATTACTCTTAATTACAAATATGGAATCTCATTAGATTGCTTCTTTTGATAGGGAGGCGGGCCCTAAGATATCCACTTAATACCTCAACACTGAAGTAAATCTTTTTAGAGATATCCCGCCGCTCCTAATTCCAAATTTGGACCATTTAATACTTTTCAATTAATAAAGTATGTCTGATCTCTCACGATGTCATGGGTCCTAGGATTAGCGATATCTTACATCAGTAGTAAGTGCACCCGACCACTGGTAGCCTCACTGTGAAGGGCGGTCTTCCGTCGAGTGACTCTACTGACCTCGCATCACTAACCCACTAAGTCCAATTAATTATCCTAAGCATTTACTTATATTATCTTAGGTAGATATTAGACTTAGCTTATTAATTCCCCTTTTATTTAAGGCAATAAGATTCACCTTAAATACTCATCTACCCATAAATCCTCATTTAATGCTCATAAATGCCAATTTGTCCATAAAATCCTATTGGATGTTTCCCTGGACATTTATGTATGATTATTAATTTCAAGTTAGTAACCTTTTATATCTACTCCATTTTTATCAATCTCATTAATCCACTTGTCCCTATTAATTGTAACCCTTAATTTAAGACTATCCATTATTTCTAATTAACAATCCATTAGTTTAAATTATAATCTTTCATTTCCTATTAATTAATTAATAGGAATTCCTAATTTATTTTCCACTAATATGAATTACCATCGTTTCTAATTCAAACTATTCACTTTCCTAAATATAATAATAACTAACAAACGTTATGCATAAATAATGCATGAATAAATGCTTTTCTTCTTTATTAACGCAATAAATATGTATAAACTACCTAATAAAACTATCTATTCGTAACCAAATATATTCTAGTCATGAATATATAACTAGAATATGTTTTCATATTTAATTTGCTGGAATTAAATTCCTTAGGAAGAATTTTTGCTATGATTTCCATAAATTGGTTTAACACCAAAAGGAAAGATTGACCCTGTTTAAAATTATAAGGAATGGATAATTTCTTATTCCTTGTTAAATCAAACGATACCCTTTTGAATAAGTGAAAAAATTAATCAAATTTATAAAATCAAACGAATGTTCTTCCTATAAATCAAACTATGAAAACTACAACATAGCACAAACTGGGCAACACTCAAGTACAGATTTGGAATAAAAATATACAACATTCAAATTCTAAAATCTTTGGGACTGATTTCCAGATCTAGGTGTAAGCATATTTCTAAGACAGATCTAAGATAAGAATATGTAGGCAATAGTTTCTACACTAATTTGAGCCTACAACTCACAACTAAAATTGATTTAGGCATAAAAATTAAATGTATGCCAATGGAATAGATTTAAAATCATAAACAATAAATATAATTTCTCACTCACCTTTTAAACACGATCCAAATCTCCAGATCTGAAGTAGAACTTTAAATTCATCTCTAAATCCTTTTTAATCCAAGAAATATGTATAAAAAGGGTATATACATACATTAGAATTACAGATTTGAGAATAAATTTGGGATTGGGAGAGAAAATAGATACAAATATATAAATTACCTCAAATACGCGTATAGTTGATTCTCTTCTCTTCTCAATTTTATTAGATTTCTGATTTGTATGAATATATATATAAATATCTTATTTTTATAATTTAGAAAGAAAGCGGAGAAGAAGAAACGACAGAACTTCATTGCTCTATTTAGAAAAATATGAGAAGAGAAGGAAGGGTTAGGCATGTATTTATAGGCGCTAGAATCAAATAGAACCGTTAGATCCAAATATAATAGATTCGAGCTATTGGGCCTGGAAACCCCTAACCGCTGCCTTGAGAGCGATCGACCGCCACCCTCATGGGAGTCGACCGCTACATTAAGCGGGTCGACCTGTGGATGCCATTCAATTAATTAAAAAAATAAGTTTCTTAAACGGATTATTTCCGTTCCGAATTCGTTTATCGTCTGTAACTTCTTCGTTTGAACTCCGATGGCAAAACTCCAAATATGAAAGTTGCTCAGAATTTTGCGACAAACACAATGGTACAAGTTTCATGGTCTAATTTCATCATTTCCACAAATTCCCTTTTTGGAGCCTAATTAATTAACTAACGAACTAATTAAACAACTAACGCCAAATTACGCGGTGTTACATTCTTACCCCCTTAAAATGAATTTCATCCCCGAAATTTAACCAATGACTAAGTCATAGTTTTGGCTTATAATTATCCTAAACTACACAACGAATGAGTGTACAACCAATTTTGCAACCAAACCTGCACAAGTGCATAGTATATTACTATATCACCACACAGAAAATATGTATGCAAAATAATTTTAAATCAGATCCTCCTATATGAATGCATTTCTTTGAAAAATATTTTTGGAAAATATGATGCAAACAACCTATATGTATACCGACAGTTCTATATGTATGCAGCTTTTGAAAAATCTTTTCAATTAAAACCTCTATACTCCTACAATTAGAAGTATGAAGCAAATAATTTTACATCCAATTCCTATCATCCAAAAATCTAACGCGTCGAAAAATCGCTTCCTAAACTTTACTCCTATGTTATAAAAAGGAATTAGCTGGAGAATTTAACATTCTTACCACTCTATAGTCTTCCTATTTTCGTAGTACTGTGGAAATTTCCTCGCTGCCCCAGATTTACTCCAAATTTTTCATGCACAAAATGCATAAGAAGGCTTATTTTTAAGCTCTAAAAAGAATTGATTCTAAAAATAGACTCGTACGCATCGTCGACAAGGTATGGATATAGAAATTCCAAGGCTAAAACAGCTTTTCCTTATTACCGCTTGCATTTATTGCATCATCAATCCTAATGCACTGCTAAATCCACAAATTCTAACTCTATATACCTTCCCTAAGCTTAGCATGTGGCCTTCAAAATCAAAATTTCACAAAAATCCTTCTCACTTTTTAAATTTGTATGTCATTTGAAAAATAAAATTCCAAAATATTTAGACGCACATATTTTCTTGAAATCAAATTTTTGGACAAAAATTCTAAAAATAATTTAAGAGATAAAAATAACTAAAACCTAAATTTTTTTTTCAAAAGAGAAGCTTTTAAAATTTTTCTTTTTCAAAAATTTTGATAAATTAAGCCACAATTTCAGTTTAGTCTGAAATCGGTTCTACGCTAAATGCATAAACCAAATTCTAAAATTCTATAGCTAACATTTACCTATAAAACTTGACATTTTATTTAAAAATGTCACCATGTTCAATTATCCAAAAAAATTATCTTTTAAGGAACATAAGCAATGATCCGTGATACCATAATAACTTTATCATGTCCTTCGCTAAAAAATTTCAACTATTCTAAACTTCCAGTCTTATATTGCATTTACTGTTAGTTAAGTGTCTTTTATGAGATTTTCATATTTATACCACTTCTTCACTATGCATATATAAGAGCGATTTGCATGTCCAGAAACAAAAACACAGTAAATAAATAGGAACTCATAATATCGTGCTTGCCTTTTTCAAGAGACAACTAACAGTTACAACCCAAACAACCTAAAAAAAGAACAAATGCTAGAAGGAAAAAGACAACAACACCATAAATCCTAAAATAATGTATTAAGACTACGAGATGCCTTGCTCCATGGATGGAGCTCGATCCTTTACCGTGACCCTTGAATGGTCGTAGCATGGTAGCTATACATCCAATCTCGTGCCATTGGGGCTGCTGTGTTGCTGACGGCTTCGAAATTTTCATCTTCCTATTGAAGAATCTAATGACGGCAGGAGGAACCTTCTACTAAACTACCTCTCTACGGAGGTTCACCCATATTACCTAAAGAGGAGAGTGGATAGGAGAAATACAGAAATTGACTCCATGAAGTGCTAATCCTTAATCAACAAATTTCATCATAAGGGTGCGGGTCCAATTGACAGCGATGTTTCCAATACTAGCATAGGTGGTCTTCTGCATTATGGGATAAATTCGGTCGTAACTTCCCATCTTAGGGATGATGTTATGTTGAATGATGGGCATAACTTGACGGGTAGTCAGACGTAGATTATCTGTCTTCCAAACACCGACATCCTGGGAAAAGATCTGTTGCAAAAATTTTGAGTCGGTCACTTTAAAATCATCCAAGTCCGCATCCTTTATGGACGCCTCTAAAATTTCAGGGAGATCATCATTAGTCAGCTCAATCAAGACACCCTTTACCTCCGAATGAATCAAACTGTTGCCTCCATCGAAATTCTATGCCAACAGGACATCGAAATGGCAGATGCAGCACGGGTAGCTATCCCACTCAAAGGTCTCAAAGTAGTGGATCGGTGCAAATCATACCGCAACGAATAGCGCATCCAGCCCAAAAGTGGCAAAACCTTATGCTCATTCCAGTCCAACCAAGTGGCCACTTGAGGGTTGAGACCGTAATGTTGTGAGGAAATACCGGCAGTGCAGAAAGGTTTCTTTAGCTAAGAAGTGGTCAGAGGGAGGAAATAGGATTTAGATCTGGAGTGGTGGTAGAGCGAGATCTAATGTGCAAAACCAGCACGACGGGGAGCGAAGCTGCTACTCTTAGGGAAAAATGACATCACCCAGGGAAGGAATGGAAGAGAGAGGTCGATACTTGAAGGAGGAGGAGGATGGAGATTAGGTTCGGCTTATTGAGGAAGGAGGCACGAAAGAAGGCAACTGGAGGAATTTGGATGTGACTTTTATATTCCTGTTCCAGGTTCAAGTTGTGACAAAACTCGTTAACTAGTAGAACGCTTTAGGTTTACCTCTAGGTGGTTAACCACTAGACGGACTTTGGACGTTAATTGAACCTAGACCCAATTATGGTCGGATTAAATAATAATAATTCTTTCACGCCATCTTTTTTGATTCGACACGATCCGAAAAATTCCTGTCCTCATCACGGCAGTGTCAAAAGCCTACACCTAGTCCCGAACCATGCTCCAGCAATTCACAATAGTCCCAACAAAACAGCTGCGACCAACAACAATTCCAAAAAACAAAAAATATTTCAGCTGCTATTTCCTGCCTGCTTCGCACGAAAATATTTCTTCTAACAACCGGTGGTACAAAACTTCAAACTACACCCTAATAAAATTAAATGTCATTCCTATTTTGTCTGTACCTTAAAGTGAGAAGATTTTAAAAACCTCGATTTTATAAACCCGAAAATCACTGAGCTAAATATATACTACTTTATACTTGTTTCTAAATAATAGAAACTATTTTATACCAAAACTTCCCTTTAAAATCAAACTTACATATATATGTTTTATATTTTCCAAAATCCTTTTTTTTTTTAAATTCCCAAATTGGAAAACTATTTCCTTACCAAAAATTAAAATCAAGCCTTTACTGATATATACCTATAAATATTTAAGGATTTCAAAAATTAATCTTTTATAAACTAAAAATTTCTTAACACGGCCAACATAGTAGTATACGTGTTTCTTTGAAAATTAAAATTTCAAAACTTTCCCAAAACAAAATTTCCAAAATAAATCCTTGGAAAAAGTAATCATTTGAAAATCCTTTTTCCAAAATTTAAGGCATTTCCAAAAGACGCTTTATAAAAATTTCCTCATAGATTTTAGACTAAGGAATTGAAATTAATTATTCAAATAAAAATCCGATTTGCTATCAAAGAGGCGATCAATGAATGCACCCTAGCAAAAACTTGCCTCTGGACAATTACGATATATAGACTCTAATTTCTCCCATCTGGAATAAATATGTGTCTCGATTGGAACTCATCATCAAAATCCAAAATTACAAGATAACTATAATCTCAACCATCAAGTCAAACACCTCCGTCCTCGGGATTATGCCATATGTCATACTCATGCTCTTCATCATCATCGTCTTATGCATCGCTAGCACTCCATGGGGTACTTCAGAGTCGACGTGAAAAACTTAACTCTAAGATATTTATACCCATAGTTGCTTTGCCTATTCCTTTAGAGTGGAACTACAACTAGTTCCATGGTCGGAATTCTTAGAATATAACTTAAAAATATAATAATACTAAATAGGAAATTATGAATGCATTCTCTCAATTTATCCAAATTCCTCTGATCTACTAACCTAAGCTCTAATACGAAATGTAACAATCTGTACCTTAATGGGTCTATATTTCGATAAAAATCAAAACCCAAGTCCATCAAAGCATAGATCGTTGGATTTATTACTTGCAAATAAGCATAAGCATTATTAAAGATTGATAGAAATCTAAACTCATAGCGGAAACAATAATATGATAAGAACACTGATTATGACTACTATCTTGGAATTAATGTTATTCCTTGGATAGCAATTGTCACATCAGCATCGAGCATGAGAGAAAAGAAGACTTCTCTGATAACTAAACACGTTCATCTCCAGTGACATGTTCCTCTAAATCTATCATGTAGGTTGTAATGAGGAGAGGGTCAAAGAGGAAGGGGTCAAAACAATGTTCTGGTGATTGGAAAATCTGTAAACTGTCCATAACATAAATTTATACCAATTGGTTTCCATTTAATTGTTATGTCTATTAAGGTTAGCAATTTTAATCTAACCTTGCATTGCACACACGATTACTTACCTACCCATTCCCAATGTACAAAATATTGACAAAGCCTTATCAACCACTCAATATTTCCATACCCATTTGCCACTTAATACTTCTAAATATAAAGCAAGCTTCTACTATCATCACATAATACTTTTAAAAGAGAAATAGGTAGAGTTGCCATTTAAGACCTTAATCGAGGTAGACTCCATCATTTAAGATCTATTCTTAAGGTGGCGTTCTAGCATCGTCATTATTGGTCTATTGGTCCTAACTATAGAGACCTTTGACCACTATATATGGCCTTATAATTTATAATAGCCATACCACTAGAGCATCTATCGTTACTAAAGTCTTAGCAACGTGAGAGACTGTACCCAAGCCACTTAATACCTTATTAATAAGAACTAGGCATGACTTTGATCATTTAACACCTATTTATAGGTAGGCCTTTACCATTTAATATCTAACCCCAAGGCGAACTCCTCACTGGTACTATCTAGTTGACATTGCTTGAAAATCTCATTAGGCTACTTAGTACTTCTTTTATAGGAGAGAGACAAATCCTAGATTAGTTGCTTAGTACCTCAAACTTGAAGAGAACCCTTACCGAGATATCCATCATCACTCTTAATTATAAATATAGAATCTCATTAGGTTACTTATTTTGGTATGGAGGCGAGCCCTAAGATGGCCACTTAATGCCTCAACACTGAAGTAAACCTTTTTAGAGATATCCCTTATGGCTCCTAATTTCAAATTTGGACTATTTAATACTTTTCAATTAAGACAGCAGGCCCAATCTCTCACGCCATCATGGGTCTTGGAATTCGTGATATCTTACATCATTAGTAAGTGCACCAACTATTGGTAGCCTCAAAGTAAAGGGCAGTCTTCTGTCGAGTGACTCTACTGACCTTGCATTAGTAACCCACTAAGTCCAATTAACTATCCTAAGCCTTTACTTTTATTATCTTATGTAGACATTGGACTTAGCTTACTAATTCCCCTTTTATTTAAGGCAATAAGGTTTACCTTAAATACTTATCTACCCATAAATACCCCTTTATGCTTATAAATGTCAATTTGTCCATAAAATCATAACGAACATTTCCCTAGACATTTATGGATGATTACTAATTTAAAATTAGTAATCTTTTATATCTATTCCATTTTTATTAGTCTCATCAATCCACTCATCCTTATTTATTGTGACCCTTAATTTAATACTATCCATTATTTCTCATTAATTGCCCATTAATTTAGGTTACAATCTATCATTTCCTATTAATTAATTAGTAGCATTTCCTAATTTATTTCCCATTAATATGAGTTACTACCTTTTCTAATTCTAACTAGTCGCATCCCTAAGTATAATAATAACTAACGAACGATACGCATGAATAACACACGAATAAACGTCGTTCTTCTTTATTAACACAATAAATACGTATAAAGTGCCTAATAAAACTATCTATTCGTAATCAAATATATTCTAGTCATAAATATGTAACTACAATATGCTTTCCATATTTAATTTGCTGAAATTAATTTCTTTAGGAAGATTTTCCGCTATGATTTTCATAAATTGGTTTAATACAAAAAGGAAAGATTGAATCTATTTGAAATTACAAGGAATGGATAATTTCTTATTCCTTGTTAAATCAAACGTCGCCCTTTTGGATGAAACATGGAAAAAGTAAACAAATTTATAAAAATTAGACGGATGTTCTTCCCATAAATTAAACTATGGAAAATATACAACATAGCACAAATTGGAAAATAATCCAAAAATCCTATTTTACACCAAGCACAGATCTGAAATAAAAGATACAACATTCACATTCTTAAATCTTTAAAGCTGATTTCCAGATCTAGGTTTAAACATATTTCTAAGATAGATCCAAGATAAGAATACATATGAAATAGTTTTCAACACTAATTTGAGCTTACAACTCACAAATAAAATTAATTTAGGCATAAAAATCAAATGTATTCCAAAGGAATAAATTTAAAATCATAAACAATATATATAATTTCCCACTCACCTTTTAAAAGCGATCCAAATCCCCAGATCTGAAGTAGAATCTTACTTTCATCTCCAAATCCTTTTTAGTCCAAGAAATAAGTAGAAAAAAGGTATATAAATACATTAGAATTACAGATCTGAAAAGAGATTTGGGATTGGGAGAGAAAATAGATACAAATATATATAAATTACCTCAAATGCGCATATAGTTGATTCTCTTCTCTTCTCCTTTTTATTAGATTTATATTCTTCTCCAATTTGTATGAATATAGATATAAATATCTTATTTTTATAACTTAGAAAGAAATTGGAGAAGAAGAAATGGCAGAGTTTCGTTGCTTTATTTGGAAAAATATGAGAAGAGAAGGCAAGGTATTTATAGGTGCTAGAATCAACCAGAACTGTTAGATCAAAATAAAATAAATCCAAGCCACTGGGCTAGGGAAAATCCTAGCCATCGTCTTAAGAGCAGTCGACCGTCCCCCTTATGGAGGTTGACCGACCCAGGTCGAATGCTACACTAAGCGAGTCGACTTATGGACCCCACTCAATTAATTTAAAATATTAATTTCTTAAATGAATTATTTCCGTTCCAAATTCATTTTTCGTCCGTAACTTCTTCATTTGGATTCCGGTCGCGAAATTCCAAATATAAAAATTGCTCAGAATTTCGCCACAAACGCAATGCTGCAAGTTTCATAGTCAAATTCCATCATTTGCGCAAATTCCATTTTTGGAGCCTAAATAATTAACCAACTAACTAATTAAATAACTAACGCTAAATAAAGGGGTGTTACACACACGACCTTATAGAAATAAGTTAACTCAACTTCACTCATCATCAATTGTACTTTGTTTAATAAAATTTGATTACTCCTCTTCGATACATCATTATGTGTCATAGGGAGGAGTTACTTTTGAGATCGAATTTTTATTCGTTTTAGGTACTTCTGTAACTAGTTTCCAATATATTAACCTATTCAATCAAATCAAATGATTTTATTATCTATTGCATATAATTTCCTTTACTTCCATTTTATATTCTATGAACTTATCATAGACGTGTTGTATGTGTATCAAACACACGCGTTGATGTTTGTGATAATTCATCGGTGAATTTAACGAAGTATATGGAATCGATTTGGTATTATTAGATGTATAATTGCATATATCTATATTCATCAATCCGAAGAGTTCATGAACTCTTATGTCGCTCCAACTGAATGGTTGATTTTCCCTTAATGGTATGAGATATAATTCACTAGTACCATATGATCCATAATTATATAATCAAAGAATTATTTCTCAAAACAGTGGCTTAGTCTATAATTCCAAAATAATTGCAAACAATTTCAACTACTTATGTATTTTCCAATGCATCACTTTAGATATAAAAACAAATACCACTAATATAGTTTTATTGTATAATGAATATTCATAATATTCAATTGAAATATAACTATGTCTATTTTTCTGTCATCACTATAAAAAAGTTATTATTTCATAAATAATGTTTGGTATGTTTTACGAAAATAATCGTAACTTGATACGACTAATAAGTGAGTGCTATATGGTATGCTCCCACTATTTGTGTCGTTACTATAATAGCGTATGAAATATGGAGCTTCATTCAACCACTTAATATAGGCAATTTCTTCCATCTATTATAACCAGTTACAGTCGAGAGTTTTCAGACCAAAAAACTTGAACTCAAAGAAGTAAATTTCATAAAAAACAATTTTCTATATGAAAATACATCTGGAATATGAAATCCTATTTCTCATTCAATGTTAAGTATCTACTATTATTTTATACAATTCTCATTTCCATTGTCTTTCCATAAAGCAGAAGTGACTATTCACTCTCTTCACCCCAACTGTGCCTTAGGTTACATTCACTCTCGTACATTTGCTTTCCTTTATTAGTGGTTGAACCATTCAAATAAAATCATTGTTACAATATAATAATGAACTCTTTACAAAGTTGCATCTAATTGTCCTTAACTTTTAAGGATATCTAATAAGTTGCACCTTATGTAAAATGATCAAACTCACATTTCAGTGATCAGGTTCTCAGATCTATCTTGTAGCGCTTGGTCTAATTTTACATTTAACACAACATCATCATGATTGTAATCGATCATATTGTATACACGGTCTCATATTATAGTTTACTTGCTTATTTCGAATGAACTAATTTCATCTAGGTTTCGTACATTATGAGCTGCAACCATTTACCATATAACATTTGTATATGATTGGAAATGGATCCAATATTCATATCCTTGTATTGTTTTTAGAGTTCGGAACTCTTTGAAGATAATACATAGTGGAAAGTAAGCACATTCGTGACCAAGTTATGAATGTATCTACTAGTTTTATAATTAGGCACTTGCATGCGTCAATATGCAAAAAAATTGGTGAGCATATTTTAATTATCAATCCTAATTCAGTTTATTAGTATATTTTAGTTGATAAACATTTTATCAATTATAACGGTTGCATAGATTTATCAAAGTAGATTAGCCTAATTTATACATAGAAGATGTTCTTACAATATTAGAAAGGTTAAATGTTACCATTTCATTTTTTAATAACGCTCTTACTGGAGTTTTATGTTTCTCAAAATCCTAAGATGAAAAATAGAAGTCTTTTGACTTCTCTAGTGGGTGTTAGGATCACTTGCCTTGAGATTCCGACCTTGAGGAATATCAACAAATCATGGGTCTGCAAGCGATGGATAACAATTTATCGGTTGTATCATATACAAGTCATAACCCATGGTCTTTGTTTTAATCTCATTTCGACCTTAAGGAGTGTCAACAAATTGAAAGACATTATTCACTCATACATACCATTTTATGATGGCCTAAGTATAAATGTATGTACCTTGAGCAATATCAATAAAAACTTTGCATTGTCTAAACACTATATAATAGTGTCATATATAACATTCATAGTATGCGTACTATATGTATATATTTATTTCTTAATCTAATTAGGGTTTCTTACCATTCCATCCCTTATTATACATTCACTATATAAGTTTAATTATTGTATTACATTTTATAATTTAATCAACTTATATAATAATCTTGTATAATCTTATATTAATTTTATTTATTAAATGTTAATTAATTAACATTTTAATTAATAATATATTATTCAATTAAACATTTTAAATTGAATATGTACACTATAACATTTATAGTTATCCACATATATCTTATACATATATATGTATTATATTATATATTTTTTATTAATTAACCTTTAATTGATTTATTTAACTACTTTTTTTAATCAACTATAGTTAAGTTCAAAAATTATGTGTGTATGTATTACCTTAAACATTTTAAGCTAATCTTACGTATATCAAAATATATATTATCTAATTTAATTAGTTAACTTTTAATTAATTAGTCATTTAATTAATCTAATTAATTATTAATAATTTTTGAAAGTAATTATTTTATTTTCAAAACAAATTTGAAAATTATTTTATAACATTTATAAAATCAACACTTATATGAAACTTCAAAACAAATTTTGAATATTAACCCAAGGCCCAAATCAATTTTGGCCTTTATGCCGTGGATAACCTTTAGGCTTACCTTATCCTTCGGGCCAGGCTAGTAGCTTGGTAGGGCAGAGTACTTAATTACCCAAACTCAACATTAGACACTACTTTTCTAAATACTCTACTATATGGGTAGGCTTTAATAAGTTAGCCACAATACTGCTAATTCAGATCACATAGGCTACTAAGCTCTAATATTATTGCTGGAACTAGGCTAACAAGCTAAGTAGGTGAATTTCAATTTTTTACGATTAAGATCTTACCGGGTGGGCCTATGAAGTCTAAATTTATTTGGATCTAATCTAACTTAATTTTAAATAAAAACATAATTTCATTTAATTTTTTAATAAAGTTGAGTTTGATATTATATTTATATTATATATATATGCGTATCGAATACACATGTATGTGTACGTGCTGGTTCAATATATACAGTGTGCATTGTTTAACATGCCCGTATTTAAGTGTTGGGATTTACACTACAATGGAAATTTTAGCCCCCTCATATACATATGTGTTATCTAATATATATATATATATTGATATGATATAAAAACATATGCACGTTAATGTATATATGTATATATATAATACATGATATTATAAAATTACTATTATCTATATACATTTGTAATAGGGGCATTTCACCAGAAGGACAAACTTTGCAGTCCAATTAATTTCTAGGATACACATTCAAAGAAATTACTTTCAAGGCCAAAGTCAGTAGAATGATTACTTTCAAGGACAAAGTCATCAGTCCAATTACTTTCAAGGACATAATTTTATTGGTTTTTAGGCCCTAGAAACTAATTATTTTACGTTTTGTCCTTGAAAATAATTATTTCAGTTGGGTGTCATAGAAACTAATTCCACTTGCTAAAGAGGCCCTTGTGGCTAATTTCCACTTTGTAATATATATATATATATTTGTATTTATAATTATAAATATAAATAATTTTGAATTCAAACTCAAATCTCAAATCTAGATCTAGATAAAATTATGTTTTAATTTCAAATTTAAAATCTTGATTTGTAAACAATTTTAGTTTTAAATATGTTTAATACACACACACATACAAATGTATATGAAAATATTTTCTTTTTGAATATATAAGTATTTATATATTCATATATATATATATATATTAAACCATTAATATTAAATAAAAGTTATATAATTAAATATGTAATAAATAAATAATTACAGATAGATACATATATACTTTCAAACACATTCGTATTTTGAAAAAATATAATTTTTTATTAAGTCCTTTTGGATTTGTTTCTAATTTTTTAAAATAATTTCCATATGGAAATAGATTAATTTTTTTTTATGTTTATGAAAAATTACTTTATGATGTATGTGAACTTAATGCATATTAAAATATGTATATATACATTTACATTTTTAATATATAAGGATTAATTTAACATATTATATTTCAACTAGAAGTTTATATATATATATATTCGAATAAAATAAGAGTGTGTGTGTGTATATATATACAAGTATATAAATTAATTGAAATAAATTTATATAGACGTATATAGTTTAATCAAAAGTTTACATATGTTTTATTTAATTTAAATATCAATTTTGTTAAAAAATTCATTTTAAAATTTAAAATTCCATGGTCGAGTGCATATTGTTGTGTGTATGCATACTTTTTTTTTAAATTATAATAATAATAGATTTGAATGTGTGTGTGTGTGTGTTCTAAATGGACAACTCACATATACAAGGATTTGTGATAATATATTCGATCGAACTATATATGGATCATATAATGATTAAATATATTTGTATAAAATGTAAACAAGAATGTTGCCTTGATATAACCTAAGGATTACTCCTTGAATGCTGAATCAAATTGACTATTATTGAATCTGAATTAAAAATCTTCCAAAAAGTACTACCCGATTGAAATATTTACACACCTTGTTGATATTTAATTTGAACTTGTGCTTTTGAAGCTTGAAATGATTGTGGAAGGTGTAGAATATAGTAGTTAATGATTTTTATTTTAATGATAATAAACATCCATATATATATATATAGATATATTAATATGTGTTTGTAGTAGTATTATTATACTATTATGGAAAGAGATAAACAAGTAAAAAAATTATTTTAACAAATATCTTATTTCAAATAGTAGACATGAAATGATTTTTTTAATAGTATACACAATTACAACAAAAGGTCCCATAATTTTTCATACACTATTCATATACAGTAATTTCTACTATCTCCTAAAATACATCTTTTCAAATACAATATTTTTTTATACACTATAATTTCTACTCGAATGCAAAGCTTATTTTCTTGCTCTAGCTTTTGTCTAAACATCTGCTTTACCTGCCAAATAACAATGCAGCAAATAACAAAAAAAAGAGGTTGAAACTGCAAAAACATAAATATATTTAAACTCGACATTGCCTTAGTTATTGTTATTTTTGTTTCATATTTTAAATAAGCACCAAATTTAATGAACATGGACTAGTACAATAGGTATATACAGGGACCACGACAACATGTTCACATAGAATAAAAAATTAAAATCAAGTCAATAATGTGCACGAGCAACTTACAACATGCATTGTATATCATTGTACATGCCATAAGGCCGAGAAATTCAAAATAAGTAAGCACATTAAAAAGGCTATTCAAATGCACATGTGCATAGGTTCATACATATCAAAATAGCAAGGTCAAGCCCGAAGTTATACTTTAGGCTCAACACAGTATTCAAGGCAGAAACATCAAAAGTGCACAATAACTTAAGGTCAGGTACTTGAGCTCAAACTCGACACAGTTCAAAAATAGTTCAAAAATACACACCAGCAACCAAACACGAGAGCAATAGGCAAGTGCATAATCTAGAAGCATATACCAAGGAAGCACAACACAACCCTGAATAGCTGTAGACACAAAAATCTCAAACGAGGAGAAATTGCATCAATTCACACATATATACATATGTATGTATATACATGGAAAATAGTAGCATCTCAGGTCGAACGGATACACGGTTAAGGCAAATGCAAATATATGTGAATATGCAACATGGTGCATTACAACAATGCTATGCACAAGGCACACATATATACAAGATCATAATTGGAGCAAGTCAGGTGCAACACAGCTAAGGCAACAATAAGTTCACACAGAATAGATTTTAGGACTCAAGGCAAAGCTCACAGGTGAAACACAGCCATGTTTAGCAACAAACGCACACAACCAAGATAAGGTAGCAACACCAAACTGAGATGTTCACAAGCACAAAGTACAAAAGACACACACAATCAAGGCTAGAAATACATAAGAAAATGCACAACATTACACACCAATATACATATATGTATATATACATGTATATATGTACAGTAAAAATCTATGAAATGTACAGGGGAGCATCACAAGCAAGTACACAGTCAAGTGTAGCAACAAGTCCAAGGATGTAAAGTCATGCACCTGCAATCATAAGGACAACAAGCAACCGATCGTATAACTACAAGCATAAGTTACGCACATCAGATTAGCAAATGAATGCATACATGCACAAGGACAGCAACACACAGAGCAAGCACAAGTAGTCAAGTTCAAAGATAATCAACTAAAAAATTCACTAGTGGATCAAGTAAATATGTATATCAAGAATCTCTATTGTAAAAATCCCTCTAGGCCTTCGCCTAGGCCCCGCCTAGGTGCTAGGGAGACTTACCACCTAGCGATTTTCTTAAGCCTGCCTAGTAAAAATCTAAACGTTTATATAGGTACTTGTTAGGCAATATTTAAGGTTCAACATTACGTATAAGCATCAATGTGCTAATTTTAGACGGTCTTACCTCCTTGACTACTCTTAATCACATTAAAAATCCCAAATTTCCGATTTATATTAATTGACACTAAAAGACACTAAACTTTTATTCAAAATATATGAGTTATCAAAAATTCATAGCTCCGATTAATCCTCAATTAATCCCTGCCTAAACGATTTATCCTAGTCTGTTCTTACCGCCTAGCATCTGCCTAGAAATTTTTACAACCTTGTTAGGAATATACAAGTCAATGTTCTATAAACCAAAGACCAAAGGATCAATCAAAAGTCAACAGCTAAGATTAAAAGAAAAAATCGAAGTTAAAAAATTCAAAACAGAAAATCATGAAATATATAAAAATCCAAGGAAGATTTTTTTCCACAATCAAACCCTATATAAACCAATCTCATCATCAGCAATTGGGATAAGTCGAATAGGAATAAAAACCAAATATAATTAGAGAATAAAATTCGTACCCAATAATTAACAGCAAATGAGTTTGACAGTGGAAACAATCGCAACCTTCAATCACTAGCAAATCGAAGACACGACCTTCAATCACCAGAAAATCGAAGGATGCAACCAACCGAGGAACAAAGGCGTGATTTAAAACTTAAATTGCAAAGCAGCGGCTTCCTAAATCAAGAATCCTAAAATCAGAATAAAGAAGAATAAGGGAAGTGGCGTTGAAACATAAGAACCGGCTTAAATGAATACCTCACTTTCCTAATGGGCCTAACTTATTTAAATTTTTAATTATATATATTTGTTTAGGGTTTTTTAATTTTAATATTGTGTTTACCTTTTGATTTAAAACTCTAGTTTGTAACTAGGATTGAACTACGGTGTGTAGTTCGGGAAATTTGCAACTTGGGGATAGTTGAGGCAGGCTTTCTAGGCTTTAGGTTAGAATAATCAGGTAAGCGATAGTCGTACGTTTACAAGATTTTGTAAGCAGTCAATTGTTTAATCTTGGTAGAAATTTTAGGGGCAGTAGTAAGTAAGTTTTGTCGAAGCTATGTAAATTTGTGTGTTGCTTTTATTTCCGCTTTTATACTAATATTTTCCGTGGTGCGATTTTATTATTCTATGAATTTTTTATAAACCATATTCACCCTCCCTCTGGGGTTATTTCGATCTTGCAAGTGGTATCAGAGCGGGTTGCTGATGAAAATGTCTAACTCTAGTTGTAGATCTAGCGAGAGTCGGTCCAGTGTTTGTCCATCTATTTTTGATGGAATAGATTATTTAAATTGGAAATCGAAAATGGAACTTTATCTGTAATTTGTTATTTCTAAATGTTGGGATATTGTCGAAATTGTGTGTGATATGGTAGATAAGAAAATTATCGATTAACGCTTATGCCATGAATATTGTAACGACCCGACTTTCCAGACCCGGAAAATCGAACCATTTGAGTTAAGAAGAAGAGGTAGAAGAAGAAAAATAGAAAACAAAATCAGAATCTAACCATCACAACGGAATAAAATATAATATATATTAACAGATCTTTACACAAATCAAAACTATATCAGTTTTATATAATATAGCATCAGAGTATACACCAGAGAACACATAACATACAACTGGACAATAACCATATCATGTCCTCAATACAACAGAGTACAACAATCAACACAGCGGAATATATATATATATATAAACAAGTACGGGAGATACGTCTCGCCATCCAGCTCATCTCCTGAGCTCCACAGCATCATATCCTGTAACCTATAATACTCGGTCTGACCCGAGCATCATATAGAACAATACCCGAGTCAGTCTGGAATACCAGCGTGAGAAAATCACACTCAATTGATTATTAAAGTTTCAAAAATCCTTTTGAAAATAAGAGCATCTCGTAAGACCACGCCACAAATAAACATGTCGGGTTTTTACCTTACGATAGCTAAAACACTTTTTATAAAAATCCTCTGATATTATAATAGTGTCTATTCACAAATACTTATTACCATAGCTGAAATTGTTACATGATTAAATTCCAGCATACTAGCCACAAAGTGGGTAATACAAACAAAACTCGTACAAGGCACGTAGGGAGAATGGATTTCCAACGAATGACTAGGCACTGGGGTACCACCTGTCACAGTACGTGGCCTAGATCACAGTACCGAGGAGTACGCCCGCTCCCCTGCAACACAAGACCGGAATCATCCCTTACTGGATAATTCCAAATAAAATCACCCCACGGTTGGGATCAGCAACCGCACCACTAAGCCGAAATAAAAGGGACATCTAGACAGGGATGACCTTACTCTCAAGTGGGTGCTACCCACGAAGCCTTGCTGCATAACCCCTGATTTTCAGTCATTCCCGGTTGATGAGGCTTGAGGCTAAACGTTACCTTCAGAACGTTTCACTTAGAATGCCCATCGTCCCCTGACGATGTCCGATAAGCATTCATCCATACAAGTCTGTTCCGGGTCCGAACAGAACTGATAACACTATCCCCTTATCAATATTACCCTCGTTTTCCCACGAAACGTACAAACCGGATCGAAGTGGTTTTCGAGTCTCCAGACCTAGAATCCCGGTATACGGAAACCCGATCCCGGTCTCTTCGAAACGATCAGCGCATTTGGCCAATTCTGATAGTCGGTTGTTTAACTATCAATTTACATCCATAACAACCATCAACAATAAATAATTTTTCCCAATTATCTATTTTTTTTTCCAAAATATCTTCACAAGATATTATTCCCCTTTCCAATCCCCATTGGAAACAATTTCAAACTATATTCCTTTCACGGAATAATTTCCCAAATATTTATTTTCACTGGAATACCAAGTACAACCCATTTTAGATTTTAAAAATAATTTTAAAACACTTTATTATAAATATACTTTATAAAACACCTTTTGAAAACTACTTTAAAACTTAAGTTAAAATATATATTTAAAAATATCTAAAATAAAACCACTTTAAAAATATAAACAAATTTCCTTTTAAAACGTATTACCAAATCACTTCTATATCTATTACAATAATAGTTTTGAAAAATACTTACTTTTGAAAATTTACATTTGAAATAATAGATTTTCTAAACCTGATTTTAAAATTAACAATAAATCTTTAACAAATATTTAGAATTGCTTTTAAAACCAAATGTACTTGGCTATCCAGAAAATACTTCTCTTCCACTTCTTTAAAAATAAATCATTATTTATTCTTAAACCAATTCTCCTTCCCTTATAAATTCCCATCCTGAATTTATATTTAAAATGCCCACCGACATTTATTTCACTTTATAAACCCAGTTTATAAATTTCCAAAATCTCATTCTCTTTAAATTTCCAATTCCAAACATTTACATCAATTCTACCATTGATTTCAAATTTGCTTTACTTTGGAATAAAATTCCTTGTTTACTTTATTTATTTCAAAATACATTAACTTTTAGATTTATTTCTTTATTTGAGTTAAAACCCTTTTAACTGAAAATACCAATTTTAAACTTCCAAAATTCCTTCTTTATCCATTAATTAAATTTAATCCTTACATTCAAAAATAAATTCTTTATTCTTTAAATTTAATATCACTTTAGTTTTAAAGTTTACATTTTCCCTGTTAATTCAAAATTCCCTTATTCCAATTCACTTGAATTATTTACTTAAAATTTACTCTTTTATTTCTTTCAAAAATCCAATTCAATATATTTTGATAACTCATTTTATTGAAATATTCAATCCAACCGTATCATCCAATATTTCAATCATCAATAAAATCATCACAGGATATCAATATTCATAACACAGAATATCAAATAATCTAAATAATTTTGAGGAATCCAGATGGATCCCTCCAACCTGTTTCCCTGCATCCACAGACGTTAGCACAATACCAATTCCACTTCGAAGTGGAATATCGCGGTATATGGGTTTTATAAAATATCATCCGCTATTATGCGGCGCATAGGGTCTCATCCGCTATATAATGCGGGAATATCAACAACTCCAATATATACATATGCCAATATGTATATATTGCTATACACTACTATATGATATAACACATCCAAATCAATTCAACCATTCAATCAATTATTAAATTTAACCATTTAAATTTAAAATAAAATTCAGCTGAGTGAGATTAACTCACCTTTTATTTTATTTTGCAATCCCACTCCAGACCAGCTTATTTTCTCGATTTTAACCTTGTATAAACAATTTATATGATTTATTACTATTTGAACTAATTGAACAATAAATTTCCATCAATAGATTGAATCAACAAATTATTTATTTAAAAATTAAATTAACTGTAATACATTATTTTTAGTAACTAAAATAATTGAACAAGTCAATTCAACAAATTAATTCCCTGAATACATTTTCTAAAATAGTAGTAAGCTAAAGCAGGTTTTTTTTTCTTTCTCCAAATATGTTTATATTTATAAATTCCTCTTATATAAATAGCAAAATCAGAAATTTTCCTTATTATACAACTTTTCCTCACTGTAAATAAATGTTAAGTTATACTTTTTATATGTTTAGCCAAATTTAATCGAAATAAACAAATCGCATACCTCACCGAGTCGATCAATCGAAATATCCAAGCTCTCAACACTCCGCTTGACTACCATCATCGACTACGCTTCCGATCCCGGCCTTTCACTGCCTAGAGTCGCCATCGCGATCTTCCACCGCAAATATCTGCCATCACGACCCCGCCTACAACCACCACGCACCCCGACCTTATCACGAAGACCGCTTCCACTACTTCGTATGCGAGCCTGATTGTGGCGTCGACCCTCATCAACCATACTGCTTCACGCGAGTCGAGCCGCTCGCGCGTGCCCCACAGTGCTCCGATGAACTCGAATCTACCCCCTCCTCTTCCCATGCTCGCTCGCCCTCCTGCGATGTCAACATCGCGAACGTCAATCGGCCATCGCGACTAAGTCGCGCCCCTTTATTTTTTCGAACGAAAAAGATTTGAGAGGAAAAAGAAATGGAAGCGTAGCTCGGCCCTGGATTGAATTTTCGAAACTGAAATATGAAGAAGGGATCTAATTTGAATGAGGAGTTATCGCAATAGATTTCGGCCATTATTATTTAAACGATAGATATTTCATTTCTTGAGGAGAAAGCTTCGTTCATTATCTTTTTTGAAGATTTGTTCTGGTATATTCGTGAACGAAGATAAGGATAAGGACGGGTTTATTATATAATTTTTTTTTTCGAAGGTAGCGTGTTATGAACGATTGACTGGACACAAGATACGATTATAATTTAAATCTGAATTCGATATAAATTTTCACGCGTTTATCTATCGTGTTGACACACAACAACTCCAAACACTCCGAAATTTGAAATCCGATAATAATACAATATCACGGATCCAATGGAACTGGTTTCGTCGAATTCCGAGACTGTGCCCCGGAAGGCTATTTTTAAATTCAGTTTAAACAGTATATATTTTTAAAACTGAACAAGACACTTTGAAATTCAATTTTAAAAGTTCTATTATCTTCAGTATTATTAATATGAATTTTACGAGCTTTCAAAATATTTTTAATTAGCTTAGAATACCAGATTTACTATTTTATCCAATTTCAAATAAATTTAATTTAATAATTAAATTACTCAATAAACAGCGATATTTGAAATTTTAGTTAAAATTTAACCCTTTGAATATTTAAAATTAATTAAATATTCCAATTTCAAATGCTCAAAAATTCCGGGTCGTCACATTCCTCCCCCCTTAAAAGAATTTCGTCCCCGAAATTACTAGTTAAGAGGAATGATCCATAACCCATTAACTATTTCCCCACAACCCAATAGTTCCCAACAATTTGCCAACAGATCTTTTTATCAAAGACACACTATCCCTCTTATTAACTTTCCAACCCTATCCATAAGTCCCAGACAATATCACTTACTTATCAATTCAAATTTAAATTTAAAACCAAATTTGAATTATCAAAATTTCTCAAAATTTTTCTAACTCCCTAAATTTTCGAAAAATTTTGCCAGCATCTCCTTTGCGCGGCTAGCTCGGTACAACTACAAAATGGCTCTACGGCCTCCCAATCTCAAAAAGAAAACAAAAAGCCAAGTGGCTGGATCAAAAACCCAATCAAATTTCATATAGAAATTCAAATACATACCTTTTGTCGGGCCATTAAATTTTATCTTCAAAAATCAAAAATCCCAATTTATCCATTGCTTTTATACACCTGTATATCCTACTAAGCAATAATATTCAATCACAATTCCAAAGTCATTTTATACTTTCCTTTACAAATTTTCAATATTTGTTTTACTTAAGCCCGTACGATGCACATATATCATCCGTACGCAATATCACATTCGATCGCTCAATCGATCACACAATTTCACTTCCGAACTAGTATCGTCCACCCGACTTCCTAGTGCGGACTCAGATCTGGTTTCTTGATCAGAAACCGTTATTCTCCTTGCATAGTCACAAACCATGATAGAGAATATCCAGAATCAATCAACAATCCATATCCAGGTTCGCCGTTGAAAATCGAGTGAAAAATCCTGATTCGGATCGATAAAACTATCTCGAAATTCTGTGCTCGAATCCGGATCAAATCACTATGCGAATAAAATAATATACGTACATCCTACGTATTAATTTCAATTGATTATCAGTTTTATCAATTTTCCTTTATTCACATTCATTTTGACTACATTCACTTATCCACAATTTTCTCGTTTCACAACTTCAAATTTTAATCGTCATTCAATTTTCCATCTAGAATAATTTTCCTCAATAAAATTACTTAAGAATTTCACCATACTTCTTAAGTTCAATATAAATATTTTACATACTGCTTATACTTATTTTCACTTCACTATTGAAGTTCATATCCATTTCTAATCACTTTTTCCTTTACAATTCCAGTTGATTACAATTTGGCTTTCATTTTGGATATTGAATTAGTTGCACTTGCTAATTATTTAAATTTCAATTAACAGTTTATTTGCAAACTTCACTTCTTTAGTTTCTTCAATTTCACTTCACTTTACATTCACATTTGAATTAGATTTCAATATCCAGTTTTCAATTTTATTTGCTTAGCAAATTTAAATCATTTATCGTAAATGAAAATTTAAAATTTTCTAACTTCCAAAATTTCTAGAAAATTTTGGCAGAGTCTCCTTTGTACGGAGGGACTTCTGCGATATCGCAAGATGCACAAATATGTATATACATCGGCCTCAGACCGGAATTCACAATATATATCAATATATGCAGTTCATATTTCCTATTTTGAATTCTTTTGCGTAGGCGTACCTTTATTTAGCAATTTAAAGCAAGCGGCTATTTATTTAAGCAATTAACGCAGTCAAAATCAGCCAAATGGGTTCCCTGAACCTGTACTAACTCAATTTAAACAGTTAAGTGATAATATACAAAATTTATAGCATTTCAATTCATTCAATAGCTAAATCATGGGTTTTACAAGTCATACTTGCCAAATAACACTTAAAAGTAATTTATAAAGTTTCAACCACCAATTTAATTGTTTTTACTCGCTTCCAACCAATTTTAATGTCATTTCGTTCAATTCCATTGGTTCACAATTCAATTCCTTATATCCAATTCATTTGAATCCAAACGAACTTATATTTATTACAATTGATTCAAAAACCAATTATATTTACTTCCATTAGTTCATAGAATTTTATTCAATTTCATTTTTAATTGATTCATTCAATTTATTTTACATTCCATAATATTTACATCGAATATTCATTTCATCATTCATTTACAAGAAAAATACTTGTCACATCAAATTTATATCTGACTTGCATTTAACCAATTCAGGTTCATCTCCATATTTCCATTTACCAATTTATTATCTATTTATATTTCAATACTTGGTTTTTAATTCCAAATATCACTTCATTTAAATTCCTTAAATTAAATTTATTTTATAATTCAAGTTTGAATTATTCGTTTATTTTCCAATTCATCCAAAATATTTATTTTGGGGTTTCCATCCCACTTTCAGTTTTATATGTCACAACTTATGATTTTACACATTTCCATGGATTTTTAATTCTTTCACAAGTTATTCTAATTTATTTATTCCAATCCAATTCCTTATCCAATTTATTCAGGTAAGAATCCAATTCCATTTAATAACTCAACTGGATTTTTATTTTCTTCCAATTCAAATTAACTCAGATTTATTTAATTCAATTCGATTCAATTTTATTCAAATACAACTGGATATTATTCTCAACCTATTCAATTAATTTCAAACCAGTCAAATTTTTATTTCCCAATCCAAGTTAAGTTCATTTTTAACTTTTCACTTTACAGGTTAATGCTAACATTCAAAGCTTATATTCCCTTCCTGATCTGAAAATCATTTCAAGTTATAACTTACAACTTATTTCATCAGGATTTCCCCTTTTAAACACCGGCTTTTAATTTCAAATCATTTTGGAATCTCCAACATCTCCAAATCACACTTCTCAAAAATTTAAACCAATCTTGGTTTTTATTTCCCACAAATCCCCTTTGAAAATTTCAAAAACAAAGCAAATTTTTCTAAGTAAATCAATTTGGCAGCAATCCGTCAATCAGAAGTTCGAAAATAAATTCTGAAGATGCGGCCGTCATCCTCCAAATTATTTTCCAGCAACTGAAGTGAATTCATTGCTATACCCCTTTCAAAAATTTATTTGAAACAATTTCCTTTCCGAAATTCTTTTCAAAATAATAATACTATTATTTGTCTTCAAAACACTTTGAAAACACTCCCAAAATCTCCGGGTTTTAATTCTAAAATTTGATTAAATCAAATTTTAGCTATAATTCATTTGTACAATTTATACTTATGCAAATTCCCATTGATTATGTATATCTTTCTAATTTTATAATCTTACCATATATATATATATATATTTTTGTTAGAATATTTTCATCCAAACATCCAAATACTATAATACTTTACAAAAATTTATATTCTTTATATACAAAAATAATTTGGGTAAAATTATTTCATCTACCCATTTTAAAACAATATTGTGTCGAATTGTTCTATTCGAGTGTTTAGAGATCCCTATCAATAACGTTAATTACTCGCATTGACCAGAATCCATAAACTACTCAATAAACCAACCAACACAATATAAAACCATTTTATATCCACTAACAAATACGCGCTCATATTTATTACTACTCTCAAAATTCCCACCAGAGCCAAGGTTATCGCTAGCCTAAGCTCTGATACCACTGTAACGACCCGACTTTCCAGACCCGGAAAATCGAACCATTTGAGTTAAGAAGAAGAGGTAGAAGAAGAAAAATAGAAAACAAAATCAGAATCTAACCATCGCAACGGAATAAAATATAATATATATTAACAGATCTTTACACAAATCAAAACTATATCAGTTTTATATAATATAGCATCAGAGTATACACCAGAGAACACATAACATACAACTGGACAATAACCATATCATGTCCTCAATACAACAGAGTACAACAATCAACACAGCGGAATATATATATATATATAAACAAGTACGGGAGATACGTCTCGCCATCCAGCTCATCTCCTGAGCTCCACAGCATCATATCCTGTAACCTATAATACTCGGTCTGACCCGAGCATCATATAGAACAATACCCGAGTCAGTCTGGAATACCAGCGTGAGAAAATCACACTCAATTGATTATTAAAGTTTCAAAAATCCTTTTGAAAATAAGAGCATCTCGTAAGACCACGCCACAAATAAACATGTCGGGTTTTTACCTTACGATAGCTAAAACACTTTTTATAAAAATCCTCTGATATTATAATAGTGTCTATTCACAAATACTTATTAACATAGCTGAAATTGTTACATGATTAAATTCCAGCATACTAGCCACAAAGTGGGTAATACAAACAAAACTCGTACAAGGCACGTAGGGAGAATGGATTTCCAACGAATGACTAGGCACTGGGGTACCACCTGTCACAGTACGTGGCCTAGATCACAGTACCGAGGAGTACGCCCGCTCCCCTGCAACACAAGACCGGAATCATCCCTTACTGGATAATTCCAAATAAAATCACCCCACGGTTGGGATCAGCAACCGCACCACTAAGCCGAAATAAAAGGGACATCTAGACAGGGATGACCTTACTCTCAAGTGGGTGCTACCCACGAAGCCTTGCTGCATAACCCCTGATTTTCAGTCATTCCCGGTTGATGAGGCTTGAGGCTAAACGTTACCTTCAGAACGTTTCACTTAGAATGCCCATCGTCCCCTGACGATGTCCGATAAGCATTCATCCATACAAGTCTGTTCCGGGTCCGAACAGAACTGATAACACTATCCCCTTATCAATATTACCCTCGTTTTCCCACGAAACGTACAAACCGGATCGAAGTGGTTTTCGAGTCTCCAGACCTAGAATCCCGGTATACGGAAACCCGATCCCGGTCTCTTCGAAACGATCAGCGCATTTGGCCAATTCTGATAGTCGGTTGTTTAACTATCAATTTACATCCATAACAACCATCAACAATAAATAATTTTTCCCAATTATCTATTTTTTTTTCCAAAATATCTTCACAAGATATTATTCCCCTTTCCAATCCCCATTGGAAACAATTTCAAACTATATTCCTTTCACGGAATAATTTCCCAAATATTTATTTTCACTGGAATACCAAGTACAACCCATTTTAGATTTTAAAAATAATTTTAAAACACTTTATTATAAATATACTTTATAAAACACCTTTTGAAAACTACTTTAAAACTTAAGTTAAAATATATATTTAAAAATATCTAAAATAAAACCACTTTAAAAATATAAACAAATTTCCTTTTAAAACGTATTACCAAATCACTTCTATATCTATTACAATAATAGTTTTGAAAAATACTTACTTTTGAAAATTTACATTTGAAATAATAGATTTTCTAAACCTGATTTTAAAATTAACAATAAATCTTTAACAAATATTTAGAATTGCTTTTAAAACCAAATGTACTTGGCTATCCAGAAAATACTTCTCTTCCACTTCTTTAAAAATAAATCATTATTTATTCTTAAACCAATTCTCCTTCCCTTATAAATTCCCATCCTGAATTTATATTTAAAATGCCCACCGACATTTATTTCACTTTATAAACCCAGTTTATAAATTTCCAAAATCTCATTCTCTTTAAATTTCCAATTCCAAACATTTACATCAATTCTACCATTGATTTCAAATTTGCTTTACTTTGGAATAAAATTCCTTGTTTACTTTATTTATTTCAAAATACATTAACTTTTAGATTTATTTCTTTATTTGAGTTAAAACCCTTTTAACTGAAAATACCAATTTTAAACTTCCAAAATTCCTTCTTTATCCATTAATTAAATTTAATCCTTACATTCAAAAATAAATTCTTTATTCTTTAAATTTAATATCACTTTAGTTTTAAAGTTTACATTTTCCCTGTTAATTCAAAATTCCCTTATTCCAATTCACTTGAATTATTTACTTAAAATTTACTCTTTTATTTCTTTCAAAAATCCAATTCAATATATTTTGATAACTCATTTTATTGAAATATTCAATCCAACCGTATCATCCAATATTTCAATCATCAATAAAATCATCACAGGATATCAATATTCATAACACAGAATATCAAATAATCTAAATAATTTTGAGGAATCCAGATGGATCCCTCCAACCTGTTTCCCTGCATCCACAGACGTTAGCACAATACCAATTCCACTTCGAAGTGGAATATCGCGGTATATGGGTTTTATAAAATATCATCCGCTATTATGTGGCGCATAGGGTCTCATCCGCTATATAATGCGGGAATATCAACAACTCCAATATATACATATGCCAATATGTATATATTGCTATACACTACTATATGATATAACACATCCAAATCAATTCAACCATTCAATCAATTATTAAATTTAACCATTTAAATTTAAAATAAAATTCAGCTGAGTGAGATTAACTCACCTTTTATTTTATTTTGCAATCCCACTCCAGACCAGCTTATTTTCTCGATTTTAACCTTGTATAAACAATTTATATGATTTATTACTATTTGAACTAATTGAACAATAAATTTCCATCAATAGATTGAATCAACAAATTATTTATTTAAAAATTAAATTAACTGTAATACATTATTTTTAGTAACTAAAATAATTGAACAAGTCAATTCAACAAATTAATTCCCTGAATACATTTTCTAAAATAGTAGTAAGCTAAAGCAGGTTTTTTTTTCTTTCTCCAAATATATTTATATTTATAAATTCCTCTTATATAAATAGCAAAATCAGAAATTTTCCTTATTATACAACTTTTCCTCACTGTAAATAAATGTTAAGTTATACTTTTTATATGTTTAGCCAAATTTAATCGAAATAAACAAATCGCATACCTCACCGAGTCGATCAATCGAAATATCCAAGCTCTTAACACTCCGCTTGACTACCATCATCGACTACGCTTCCGATCCCGGCCTTTCACTGCCTAGAGTCGCCATCGCGATCTTCCACCGCAAATATCTGCCATCACGACCCCGCCTACAACCACCACGCACCCCGACCTTATCACGAAGACCGCTTCCACTACTTCGTATGCGAGCCTGATTGTGGCGTCGACCCTCATCAACCACACTGCTTCACGCGAGTCGAGCCGCTCGCGCGTGCCCCACAGTGCTCCGATGAACTCGAATCTACCCCCCTCCTCTTCCCATGCTCGCTCGCCCTCCTGCGATGTCAACATCGCGAACGTCAATCGGCCATCGCGACTAAGTCGCGCTCCTTTATTTTTTCGAACGAAAAAGATTTGAGAGGAAAAAGAAATGGAAGCGTAGCTCGGCCCTGGATTGAATTTTCGAAACTGAAATATGAAGAAGGGATCTAATTTGAATGAGGAGTTATCGCAATAGATTTCGGCCATTATTATTTAAACGATAGATATTTCATTTCTTGAGGAGAAAGCTTCGTTCATTATCTTTTTTGAAGATTTGTTCTGGTATATTCGTGAACGAAGATAAGGATAAGGACGGGTTTATTATATAATTTTTTTTTCCGAAGGTAGCGTGTTATGAACGATTGACTGGACACAAGATACAATTATAATTTAAATCTGAATTCGATATAAATTTTCACGCGTTTATCTATCGTGTTGACACACAACAACTCCAAACACTCCGAAATTTGAAATCCGATAATAATACAATATCACGGATCCAATGGAACTGGTTTTGTCGAATTCCGAGATTGTGCCCCGGAAGGCTATTTTTAAATTCAGTTTAAACAGTATATATTTTTAAAACTGAACAAGACACTTTGAAATTCAATTTTAAAAGTTCTATTATCTTCAGTATTATTAATATGAATTTTACGAGCTTTCAAAATATTTTTAATTAGCTTAGAATACCAGATTTACTATTTTATCCAATTTCAAATAAATTTAATTTAATAATTAAATTACTCAATAAACAGCGATATTTGAAATTTTAGTTAAAATTTAACCCTTTGAATATTTAAAATTAATTAAATATTCCAATTTCAAATGCTCAAAAATTCCGGGTCGTCACAAATATTCTCTACTCTCTAATATTTATAGCTGAATTTAACCATATCTTTCATTGTTTAACTACACAGGAAACCTGGAACACTCTTGATGCAATATATGGTAGAAAAGTCAACAACAGCAAGAAAATCCCCAAACCGATTTAATAGAAAAACTTTGTTTGACAGGATCGACAAAAGACGATTCAGATGATGATAGTAACGACAATGTTTCAACAACTAATGAGATAAGTGATGTTTTGTCTAAAGATTTAGTTCTTCTGTGTTGTAAATTCTCTAAAACTATTGATGATCTTGAATTGGAAAATAACAGGTAGAAAAGCAAAAAATCTAAACTACATCAAAAAATAATAAATATGAAATAGAGTTTGAAAATATTAAGAAAAATGAAAATTCTAATTGCAAAAATTGTTTGAATTACGAAAAAGAATTTGCTCATTTTCATGAAAATTTTCAAAAGCTAGAAAATGAAAATTTGATTTTGGCGAAAAATGAGACTGAGTTGATTTGCAAAAACAACATTTTACAACAGGGGTCAGAAAGTTTTAAAATGTCCTAAAATTCCAAAATGCAAATTATGAAAGGGAATTAAATAAGGTCAAATAAAATTTCAAAACCCTTGAAAATGAAAACTTGATTTTGAAAAATAGCAAAACTGTAATTATTTGAATAAATTATGAATTAGAAAAAGGGATCGAAAAAAATCAAGTATTTTGAAAATCTTGAATTTGAAAAAGGGCAACTCTTTGAAACCAAGATGCTTGAAATTGAGACCAAATTAAAAGGGCTAGAAAGTGAAAATATGACCTTAAAAATAAATGTTTTTATAAAAGGAGAAAATGTTATTAGTTATTGTTCAAAGCTAATAAATGAAAATAAAATTTTAAAATCCAAAGTCAATGATCTTGAGTTGACTCTTCAAAAATTTTCCATTGGAAAAAAATCGTTTGATATGTTATTAAGAAAGCAACTCTTTGCAAACAACAAAAAAGGACTTGGATTTGAAAATGTGTCAATATATAAACAAACAACTAGTAACACTACTAGTGGAAGAACTGCGATACCCAAATTCATAAAGTGTGGCAATATAGGATATAGCGATAATAATTTTCGAAATAAGAACAAACTCAAAACCATTAAACAAATTGTACAATTATAAATTTTCTTAAATTTAAACAAGTTTGGATTCCCAAGATTACAATTGTAATACTAATATTTCGCTATATAAACAAATTTGGGTAATAAAGGTTACAAACGAAAATGAAAGCGGTCATACATCCTTTGTTTGGCCACTTGCTTCTTCTAATATTTAAGTACAAAGTCGTGCTAAGGAACAACTACGATAGAGGCATATTTTGAGTTTTTCTATATATTTGATGAGGATAAATTGCAGTGTTGCTTAGCCTAGCAAAATGAAGAGGAGATCTACGTGGTGAACACGAATGCGATATCAAAAGCAGGTAAAGGTACGATCTCTAATCTCTATTTTCTTCCCTTATTGTGAATTTTGTTTTTATTGACACTGCTGTAATATAATTGCCATATCTTAAGCTCCTTAACTTCAATTTGCAAAATTCAAGATGTTCTGAAAAATAGATAGAAAGGTTTATAAGTTTTATATTTTGTTCTTTTCCTTAACTTGAACTTAAACTGTTGGAAAACTTCAAATCATTCAGTGTATTGTTTGAAATTTTTTTCTGAACTTCTTAACACAACTGTAGTAAATCGATCATAATTTGAACATCGTTACTCCAAATTTAGAATTATCGATGTTTTGGAAAGCTAATCGATAACACTACAACATTAATGTTTTGATTTATTACTGATTGATTTTGTAAAACCTTGAAAAACGGTAATCATATTAGCACAGTACTTGACAAAGGTTTTTGATTTATGCAAACAAGTTGTATTTCGGACATAACCTTTGACCGATTCATCGTTTGGACTTGAAATCAATTTTATTGATTAGCAATATTAGATACCTAAATCTTCTAAGTTTTCTGCTAAATAAAATTATGGACTTAAAGTTTTCAAATAGTGGTTTCAAATGGACTGAATTTTGAAAACAATAATGGTTGATGGTCTATACACGATGATTACCTTCATTTCATTGCCTTTAATGATGACAAACAAATTATTAGTTGAAGAATTTTTAGCTATATGTGCCTTTGTTCAATATAAATAACTTTGTCCTTTTTTGACGTAAATGACTTCGAATTTATCAATTGATATTCTAAAGTACGCTATACTTGTTTGATGATACTTATTTTTCACACTTAACATTACATGCCACCATGGATAGCCAAAGGACAAGTGGTATCAGGCATCACTTCACTCGAGATCATATTTACATTGGATTTATATTTCAACTGATTTTAAAACTAACAGACATTTTTATAAAACCCCTTTTAGAAAATAGATTACCACAACTTCATTTGGATTTAGAAATTTTACAAATAACTTAGATTTTCTTTAACAAAAATACTCTTGTTTTACTTCAGTAAGAGATGCTAGTTGACTGTTTGAATCTTTTGAAATATATCAAAAATTATTAATAGTGATTGAGAAAGTGATAGGTAGTGATCAAATTATACTTCATAACTAGAGGAAGGATATGTTAATTTTTTTTGAAAATTGAACAAGTTTTATAATATTTTTTAATCAGCACATATTTCATGATCATCTCTACTACTTTCATCTTTCTTACAATCCATACACCAAAATTTAATATGGCACGCAGAAGCTGGTATTCAAAAAATAAGGAATTATATTTTTAGTGTAATTTAATTATCTTATTCCGTCCTAAAGTATTCACTCTCATTTAAAAGTCTTCATGGTTATAAATAGGTGAAGAACTTTAATCTTTAGATATATTCTTCCATCTCATTTAAAAGTTCTCATGGTTATGCATGAATGGAACACTTATACAAGGGAGGGATAAAAATTCAAGTAATTTCTAACCTCATTTAAAAGTCCTAATGGTTATGCATGGTTAGAAAATGCTTGACATTCTTTTTAAGTAACTACTAACCTCATTTAAAAGTCCTAACATTTATACATGATTAGTAAGTACTTAACATTCTTTCTAATTTAAAATTTTTAAAATTTCAAAATTTCCTTTACTAAAATATACCATACTACTATCGCTATATAAAGTTCCTCCTAAACCATAACCCGACCATCACTCTAAAGTAGAATTTGTATCTAATTAATAAAATATTATAATTTTTGTTTGATTGATTGGAATTTTTTAACATATATTTATCTCTATATGATTTATAGTTTCAATCAAAATTTATTACTATAACAATTATTATTATAATTTTGATGATAAAAAAATGGGTAGAGAGGTTAAGATTTTAGCGGCTGAGTAATAATCTTACTGATATTCAAGAGTTGGTTTCATTTTTTTTCAAACCTTGTTTTTCCTTAGCATTTAGTCAATTATTTTATAAGCAGTTAGTTTTCCTTTTGACATCAAAGTTTATTTGGCATTTAGGACATTATTTATTGCATGCATATGTAAAGAGGGAGTTTAGTTGTAGAGGGATTATTTAAATAGTGTACCTTAGCGGATTTGAATTTACCCTAATATTGTTGTTGTGTGATTAATGTAAGTATCATAGCTATTTGTAATGATTTATATTCTACACCCTAGACATTATCTATTATATCACTATGTTAACTTAATGAATGGTTGGTTTCTTTTGAGGGAAAAACAGTAACGACCCGGATTTTTCGACATTTAATTTTCAATATTTAAATGGTTTTAAATATTGGATTTAGAATATAAACTGATTTTTGAATATGAAGATTTTGGTAGGAATTATAAAATGAATTTAATTTTCAAATATAGCAATTTATCGTAATACGGAAATGATAAATAATTGAAATTTGAATTGAATATGAATCGAAACGATTTGTAATGTTGATATAAATTTTATTTGAATAAGAACTGAGGTAGTAAGTTTTTGAAACTGGAATTTCAAGTAGTTTCGTCGATTTTGAAAATCGTCAATTTAATCGACGTGTTAAAATAGCCTTCCGGGGCATAGTCTCGGAATCCGATGAAACCAGTTCCATTGGATCCGTAATAGTGTATTATTATTGGATTTCAAATTTCGTAGCGTTTGGACTTACCGTTTGGTCGTACGGGATAGAAACGCGTTGAAATTAATATTGAAAATTTAATTTAATAATTGGGTTTAAAAGGCTATCTTCCACATACGATCGAATTAGGGTCCGAAACTTGTTCCATTGGGTTTGGAATAGTGGTATAACATTAGGAACGTCGGCAGCACGCCGCAATAGGAGTTTGAGATTTCCCTGTATATAATACGAGATATTTTGAATATAAAATTAAAAATATAAAGTCAAACCCTATACTTGAGCCGACCTAGCACTGATGAGCCACCCTATACGTTTGATCGCACTGCCCTCGATCGTTTAAAATCGTGTATGCTTATTTTTCCCTTTCTTCCTATCCATTCCGAAGCTCGAGAAAAGAAAAAAGGTGAACGAAATCGCATCGCGATCTTTCCAGGGAGGAGGAAGCGCTCAGAGTCGTGGTGCTTGGCCGAGGGCGATCGTCGTGGGGGCGGGGAGGAAGTCGCGTTTAGTTCTAGGTCGACGTTGGTTGATTTAAGGGGTTAGGGAGGTGGGGCGGCTGGGGAGACACGCGTGCGACCTAGAGATGGTGACGAGGGTGGTCTGGGTTTTGTCCAGCAATGCGTAGGTGGTGCAGTTCGCCATCAAAATCATCTTGAACGTCGCGATGATTTGGGGTCCAAACATTGATGCGATGGCAGGCGGGTATCAATGAGGTGCGGCTGTGAGTTGGAGGTCCGATGATGTGGTACGATCCGAGGTTGGTGGGTGGCATCCGAGGATAGCGGAGCATGAATGAAACGCGAGTAGTAGCGTGAGAGGGAGAGTTGAAAACTCTGCTTTTGGTTCAAAATCTGCAGGTAATATTGATGCTTTGTGTTTTAGTGATATTCCTAGTGTGCATGCTAGTTTCAGAGAAGCAGTTAGGTTGATTCATAAAAAAAAGTTAGAGTTGAACTGAATCTTGGTTTGAATTTGAAGGAAATGAGTGCTGGAAGTTCTGGAATAGAGGAAGGTATTCGTTTAGGTTAATTAATTGGTTAATTAAATTTATTTATTAAAAACTTTAATCATAATCGTTATATTAAAAATCGTATTTATTGATACGAGGTCCAAAATCATGGAATTAGTCACGTTGGATTCGTAGCTGTGAAATATACAACCTGGAATTTATTCGGAGTCGATTAGAGATAACTGGAATTTTAGGTTAAATCGAACAACAGTTCGATTTAATCTAAATTGGGCATTTGGCAAATTTAAAAATCAAGGTGAGTAAATCTCACTCATTTTGGATTGCTGGATTTAAATTGTAATAATTAAAATTTATTATTGGATGATTGGTTGAATTGATATATTATTATCTGTTGAATGTTATATTATATATATTAGTAGTTGGATATATTTTCGCCGATTGAAGTGGATGAGACCCTATGCGCCCCGCGTAATAGCATATGACCCTATATTACCGCGATATCCCGCCTCGAAGCGGGATTGGTATTTTATGTTATATAACATTCTGTGGATGCAGGAAAACAGGTTGGAGGGATCCAACTGGATTCCTCAAATATATTGATTATTTTCATATATAGTGATATATGATGTGTTTGGATAATCCGTTATAGATTATGTTGTAGTTTTAAATTTTTGGATGCTATAGTAGCACTGGCCTAAATTTTGGTAATTTAAATACCATAAATATTATTATTGAATTTGAAGGAATTAAAAGGAGATTTTGGATATAAAGATATTTATATCAAAATTTGGATTATTTTAAAGGAAATTGATTTGGATTAAACAATAATGTTATTTGGAGTTGTACTTAACTATTTGTAAAATGTTTTAATTAGATATTTAAAAATTATTTATATAACGGATTTTTAACAATGGATTTTTAAGTGATATTTCTGGATTTATGGAAAAGGAGTTGACATCGATAGTAAAAATAGCTTTGAAAAATAAATGGGATTTATTAAGAAATGGGTTCATAAAATGTGATTTTATAAATGAGATTAGTTTTATAAACAAGTGAAACTCAAAGGAGTTTATAAATTCATAAACGATGTTTATAAATAAAGGATAATGATATCAGTTGATAAAGTGGGTATATAAATTCACAGTGTGAATTTATATCGAGATATGGAAATCGGTTTTGGGAAAAATAGTGGATTCTACTTTTGAAATGTGAGAATGGTTAGGGAATCAGAATAAAATCGATGTGTTATGAATCGAGAGGGATTTATAAATTGAAATTGGTTAATGGAATTTTAAAAATATATTTTTATCGAGAAGTTAAGTTGTTTTTAAAAGGAAATTTTATTTATTCAAACTATGTAATTTAAAGCTGTTTTAGTATTAAAATACTTCAGAAAGTGGGTTTTTCAAATATTTAATATTAATTGATATAAATTCTATTTTTTTATAAGCTTTGTAAATCGATTTGTTTATTTAAAAATGATTTGGAAATGAGTTATCGATGTTTATTTAAAGTGTTTTGATATTTTAAATAATTACTTAAACGTGTTTTAAAAATAAATTATTTTTATTTAAAAATACTTATCATATATATATATATAGTTGTGAAGTGATTGAAATTATTTATAAGTCCTCTCGAGATTTGTGAACGAGGTTTATTTAACGGATATGATTTTGATAAGAGGAATCTTGTAAGGGATTTTGGAGGAAATGGAATTTCCAAGATATTGAAAAAATGGGAACTTCGAAAATGAATTAGAATTCATAAAAGAAGTTAGGAATGGGTATTTGGAATTATAGACGAGTATAATCGATTTCGGAAATTTTGAAAGAAATTAATTTATGAATTCCGAAAACTTATGGAATCCGTTGAGTTAAGGAATTTACAAATAAATTGAAAAGGATTTCGAGAAGTATGAAATAAATGGAATATTTCCTAAGTATTGGAAATAAAATGATTTTGGGAAAATATACTTACAAATATTTCCTAAATATTGGACCGGAAGGATTTGGGATATTTAAACTACGGAATGATTTATATAGAAATATTTTCTAAGCAATGAGTTATAAAAATTTGATTCGGAAATATTTCTAAGTGTTGAAATGATTTAAAATATCCGGTTATGGATAAGTATTTGAAATTGTTTTAAAATGTTGGAATGCTGGAAGAGAATTGAATATATATCTTTGTGAAGATATTTTGAATAAATATTTGAAAGAATAAAATATGGGCCTAGTGACTGCTTATGTGTGTAAGTTGATAGTTAAATAACCGACTACCAAAATTTGGCTAAATTTGTTGATCGTTTCGAAGAGACCGAGATCGGATTTAAATTATTCGAAAACCACTTCGATCTGATTTGAGCGTTATGAATTGTGATATGGTGAGATAGTGATTTTGGAGATTCGGTTTGTTCAGACCCGGAACAACTTGTATGGATGAATGCTATCATTGCATTGTTGCCTTGAAGGCAATGTTAGCATTCCAAGTATGAATGCTATTCTTAAGGTAAAACGTAGCCTCAAGCCTCATCAACCGGGAATGACTAAAACAAGGGAGATGTAGTAGGGCTAAGTGGGTCACACCCAAGTAGGGTATGTTATCACTTTTCTAGATACCCTTGGATATAATATAATTATGAATATGGTTGTGCATGGAAAAGAGAACGCTCGATTAGGGTGGGAACACCCTGGGTGATAACATATTCGGTACTGTCCAGGTCAGGAGTAGGCCGGCCTTGTGTTGGCTAGGATCGTTGGGTACGATCTCTGTACATTTTTTTAGAGGTGTATTGTGACAGACGATACCCCAGTAGCTCATTCATTGTATGGAATCCAATATCCACTATGAGCCTGTACGGTTTTAGATGTGCCCAACTATGCTGAAACGTGAGATGCAAGCATTTCAGCTAGTTTATAGTTTACTTTCTATAGACACTATTATAATATCAGATGATTTTGCTATAAAATGTTTTAGTTATCATAAGGTAAAACTCGTCGTGTTTATGTGTGACGTGGTCTTACGAGATACCTTTGTTTCCAAAGGATTTTAATAACAACAATAATTCAAGTTGAGTGTGTTTTTCTCACGCTGGTTTTCCAAACTGACTCGGGTGTTATTATATTATAATGTCGGGTCAGACCGAGTATTACAGATTCAGGTTGGGATGCTATGGAGCTCAGGAGAAGAGCTGGAGGAGTCTCGGGCGTATTCCACGTACTTGATTATATCCCGTTGTGTGTGTAGGTTGTATATTCAACACTTGTGAGGACTAGTTATTATAACTATCCAGGATTGATTGTTGGTTGTTGTACTCTGATGATGGTATGTATAATAACAATTTTAGTTATTATTGTATAAAGATATGTTATTATCTATTATACATTGTTCCGCTGCGATTGTGAGATTCTGTGGTATAGTTTTCTATTCTTCTATCTCTTCTTCTCACCCTCTCTCTTCTTTCCATGACCTTCCGTCATTCTGTACTTTTTGGATCGGGCATGTGGTGTTATTGTTGATTCAAAGGATATGGATTTTTTAGTCGTCACATTTAGTATCAGAGCTGAAGGTTAAGCGAGAACCTTGGCTTTGGTGGGGATTACTCATTAGAGATAGGGTCAGTAGTACCCTAAAATGAGTCTGGGTGTATTATAGATATGAGCGCGTATTTGTTAGTGAATATAAATTGTTTTATATTGTGTTGACTTATCAGTTGAGTGTTTATGAATTCTGGTCGGTACGGGAAGTACACCTGTATCGATAGGGGTTTCTAAACTCTGAAAAAGTTAAACCGACACAGTATTGTTTTGAAATGGGATAAATGAAATAATTTTACTCAAATTATATTTTGATATAAAATAAATAATATTCAAAAATTATTATAGTATATTTGTAGTGTTTGGTTGATATTATTATAATCAAAACAAGATTATAATAATTGAAATGGTTTATATAACCAAAGGGAATTTCAAAGGTGAAATTTATGGATGTGGTTATAACTAAAATTTGATTCAAACTAGAATTTGAAAATTTAAAATCCTGGAAGCTTTGAGAAACGTTTTGAATGGATTTGAACTAAGTATTTGAGAATTTTTAAATCTCAGAGATTTTGGAAATGTTTTCCAAAGTGGTTTGTGAAGAATAATGGAGTATTATTTTGGGGATATTTCTGAATAGAAATTGTTTTAAAATGGGTTTTGGAAGTAAGAAAGCATTGAACTCATTTCAGTCGCTGGAAAATAATTCTGGTGATGACGTCCGCATCATCGGTGTCCATTTTCGAGTTTCTAAGTGACGGATTGCTACCGTAGTGATTAGCTATGATTATTTGTTTTGGACTTGTTTGGTAAACAAGTTTTGTTTTAGAAATGCTAAAAGGGAATTATTTTGGGCAAAACTAAGTTGTTTTAAAATTTCGAAGGTATGATTTGATATACAAAAGTGGATATATGTATATTTATGATTTCAAAATGATTTGAAATAAAACCGAGTGATTGAATTCAGGAATTTCAAACTAAATGTTTTATGAAAGTAACATGAAATAAGTTTTGAACTTATAAATTGAGAATGATGCAAATGGGAAATGAAAGTGAGAATTTTAATCCTGGAATTAAAATTTAACTTGAGTAAGTTAAAATGGATTGAACTTAACTTAAGAAATGTTAAATAAAGTTAGATTAGACTTGAAACAATATCGAATTGAATTGGATTCAAAATGAGGTTAAACAAAGTTTGAATTGTAAAATGGTTATATAACTATAAGTTATGATTATGAAATGGGAATAAAACTTAAGTGAAAATTTATGGAACTGTGAATAATAAGTTGTATTACTTATAAAAATGGACAAATGGGAAGGTGGAACCCAATTTAAAAGAAAATGTTTAAATATTTGGTTAAAGGAAATGAAAAATCAGAATTGGGATTATAAAATGGAATGGAACTTAAGTCGAGTTAAATTAAATGATTTCCAGAAATGAAACTTAAATTATGTTAAGTAAGAATGAGACTTGAGTTATAAATGGAATTCGACTTAAGTATAAACGAATTAATTATGTTTTTAATGTTGCTGATTGAAATAAATGGATGGTGAATTGAAATTGAATGAACTAAATTTGAAATTGAGTTGGAATGGAATTCAGGCTAAGTTTATATGAATTGGATTCAGTTTGGGATATTGATTGATAAGTATGAAATTTGAACTTAAGTAGTGGTATGGAACGTATACAATAAACCTTAGTAATAATTTTATGAAATGGCTTATTAGTAAATTAGCATGGAATGAAATGTCATTCACTATAAAATAAAGTGAATAACACTATGTGAATTAAATGAAAGTGAATGGAAAGGAAGTAATATAAGTTGGAAGTGAAATCAATATGAATGCAAGTGCATGAACCTAAGTTGAATTGTTCGAGAATCGATTTACATGGAAAGATTCCGAAGCTTAATAAAATGGATTTGAATCTAGTGAATGTGAATATGAATTGAATGCAAGTAAATTTGTTTGTGAATCATTCTAAATTGAATGAAATGATACATAAATCGACTGTAAATGAATAATCGAATGTTTGAACCTTGTAATTGTTTACGCATCCTAAATAAACATGTTATAACATGTTTTGTTTATGAAATTTAGATGATTAATGAGTTAAAAGGATATGATGTTATCAAAATTTCATTTTTATGGAACTTATGGGTTTTATTTGAGTAAGTACAGGTACAGGGAGCTGTTTGGATAGATTTTGGTTGCGTAATTGCATATCAATTAAGCAAACTTGCTTAATAACGCTAATATAAGGTACGCTTACGCCATAAATGCGAAATGATATAAATATTGCTATATATTGTGTTTCCGACCGTGTGGGTCGATGATATCATTTTTATTATGTTTGTAATATTGCAAAAGGCTATCCGTACAAGCAAGACTCTGCCAAAAAAATTCAAAGATTTAGGGTATTAGAAAAATTTTGAAAATTTTGGAAAATTTTTGTTAACCAAAATTTGATTTCAAATTGTAATTGAAGTAAGGGATTTTGGTTTAGAAATGGAAACTAATGGTTTTGGTAGAAACTAAAGGATTTAGAGAAGTGGAATATCGAGTTTTAACTTAGTGGGTTTTGATAAGTTAATGGGTTTGGAGCATTTTTCCTACCTTAGCAATTTCAGGGACGAAATTCTTTTAAGGGGGAAGGAATGTAGATTTTCCGACATTTAATTTTCAATATTTAAATGGTTTTAAATATTGGATTTAAAATATAAATTGATTTTTGAATATGAAGATTTTGGTAGGAATTATAAAATGAATTAAATTTTCAAATATAGCGATTTATCGTAATACGGAAATGGTGAATAATTGAAATTTGAATTGAATATGAATCGAAACGATTTCTAATGTTGATATAAATTCTGTTTGAATTAGAATTTAGTAAGAATTAAAACTGGAATTTCAAGTACTTTCGTCGATTTTGAAAATCGTCAATTTAATCGACGCGTTAAAATAGTCTTCTGGGGCATAGTCTCAGAATTCGACGAAACCAGTTCCATTGGATCCATAATAGTGTATTATTATCGGGTTTCAAATTTCGTAACGTTTGGACTAACCGTTTGATCGTACGGGATAGAAACGCATTGAAATTAATATTGAAAATTTAATTTAATAATTGGGTTTAAAAAACTATCTTCCATATACGATCGAACTAGGGTCCGAAAATTGTTCCATTGGGTTTGAAATAGCGGTATAACATTAGGAACATCAGGCGACACACCGCAATAAGAGTTTCGAGATTTCCCTTTATTCCTATCCAGTTCGAAGCTCAAGAAAAAAGGCGAACGAAATCACATCGCGATCTTGCCAGGGAGGAGGAAGCACGTGGAGTCATGGTGCTTGGTCGAGGACGATCGCCGTGGAGGGGGGAGTCGCATTCAGTTCTAGGCCGATGGTTGATTTAAGGGGTTAGGGAGGTGGCGCGACTAGGGAGACACACGTGCGACCTAGAGATGGTGATGAGGCTGGTCTGGGTTTTGCCAAGCAATGCGTAGGTGGTGCGGTTCACCATCAAAATCATCTTGAACGCCATGATTATTTGGGGTCCAGACATTGATATGGTGGCAGGCAGGTACCGATGAGGTGCGGCTGTGAGTTGGGGATCCGATGATGTGGTACGGTCAGATGTTGGTGGGCGGCATCAGAGGATAGTGGAGCATGAATGAAACGCGAGTAGTAGCGTGAGAAGGAGAGTTGTAAACTCTACTTTTGGTTCAAAATCTGTAGGTAATATTGATGCTTTGTGTTTTAGTGATATTCCTAGTGTGCATGCTAGTTTCAGAGAAGCGGTTAGGTTGATTCATAAAAAAAAGTTAGAGTTGAACTAAATCTTGGTTTGAATTTGAAGGAAGGGAGTGTTGGAAGTCCTAGAATAGAGGAAGGTATTCGTTTAGGTTAATTAATTGGTTGACTAAATTTATTTATTAAAAACTTTAATCATAATCGTTTTATTAAAAATCGTATTTATTCATACGAGGTCAAGAATCAAGGAATTAGTCATGTTGAATTCGTAGCTGTGAAATATACAACCTGGAATTTATTCGGAGACGATTAGAGATAACTGGAATTTTAGATTAAATCGAACAGCAGTTCGATTTAATCTAAATTGGGCATTTGGAAAATTTAAAAATCAAGGTGAGTAAATCTCGCTCATTTTGGATTGTTGGATTTAAATTGTAATAATTAAAATTTATTATTGGATGATTGGTTGAATCGATATATTATTATCTGTTGAATGTTATATTATATATATTAGTAGTTGGATATATTCCCACCGATTGGAGTGGATGAGACCTTATGCGCCCCGCATAATAGTGGATGATCCTATATTACCGCGATATCCCACCTCGAAGCGGGATTGGTATTTTATGTTAAATAACATTATGTGGATGCAGGGAAACAGGTTGGAGGGATCCAACTGGATTCCTCAAATATATTGATTATTTTCATATATAGTGATATATGATGTGTGTGGATAATCTGATATAGATTATGTTGTGTTTTTAAATTTTTGGATGCTATAGTAGCACTAGCCTAAAATTTGGTAATTGAAATACCATAAATATTATTTTTGAATTTGAAAGAATTAAAAGGAGATTTTGGATATAAAGATATTTATATCAAAATTTGGATTATTTTAAAGGAAATTGATTTGGATAAAACAATAATTTGATTTGGAGTTGTACTTAACTATTCGTAAAATGTTTTAATTAGATATTTAAAACTAATTTATATAATGGATTTTTAACAATGGATTTTTAAGTACTATTTCTGGATTTATGGAAAAGGAGTTGAAATCGATAATAAAAATAGATTTGAAAAATAAATGGGATTTATTAAGAAATGGGTTCATAAAATGTGATTTTATAAATGAAAAGTTTTATAAACAAGTGAAACTCAAAGGAGTTTATAAATTCATAAACGATGTTTATAAATAAGGGGAAATGACATCAGTTGATAAAGTGGGTATATAAATTCACAGTGTGAATTTATATCGAGATATGGAAATCGGTTTTGGGAAAAATAGTGGATTCTATTTTTGAAATGTGAGAATGGTTAGGGAATCGTAATAAAATTGATGTGTTATAAATTGAGAGGGATTTATAAATTGAAATTGGTTATTGGAATTTAACAAATATATTTTTATTGAGAAGTTAAGGGCCCGTTTGGTTTCGTTTTGAGTTCTTTGTTTTGTGTTTTCAACATACACTACAAAATACAAGAAAACATGAGAATTTTTTTTTACAATTCTTAGCCATTACAACAATGGACGGGAAATGGAGGGGAGGAATTGTTTTCCATCCTTTTGTTATGTCTCAAAACACGAAAAATCAAATAAACTTGTTTTCTATTTTCTATGTTAATTTCATTTTTCAAAATTGTGTGTTTTCCAATAATGCATAAGAAATGCGTATTTTTGTTTAGACGAAAACACAAAACTAAAAACAGCAAACCAAACGGGCCCTAAGTTGTTTTTAAAAGGAATTTTTTTATATTCAAACTATGTAATTTAAAGCTGTTTTAGTATTAAAATACTTTGGAAAGTGGGTTTTTCAAATATTTAATATTAATTGAAATAAATTCTATTATTTTATAAGCTTTGTAAATCGATTTATTTAAAAATGATTTGGAAATGAGTTATCGATGTTTATTTAAAGTGTTTGATATTTTAAATAATTACTTAAACGTGTTTTAAAAATAAATTATTTTTCTTTAAAAATACTTATCATATATATATATATACACACACACACATATATATATATAGTTTTGAAGTGATTGAAATTATTTATAAATCCTCTTGAGATTTGTAAACGAGGTATATTTAACGGATATGATTTTGATAAGAGGAATCTTGTAAGGGATTTTGGAGGAAATGGAATTTCCAAGATATTGAAAAAATGGGAACTTCGAAAATGAATTAGAATTCATAAAAGAAGTTAGGAATGGGTATTTGGAATTATAGACGAGTATAATCGATTTCGGAAATTTTGAAAGAAATTAATTTATGAATTCCGAAAACTTATAGAATCCGTTGAGTTAAGGAATTTACAAATAAATTGAAAAGGATTTCGAGAAGTATGAAATAAATGGAATATTTCCTAAGTATTGGAAATAAAATGATTTTGGGAAAATATACTTATAAATATTTCCTAAATATTGGACCGGAAGGATTTGGGATATTTAAACTACGGAATGATTTATATAGAAATATTTTCTAAGCAATTAGTTAAAAAATTTGATTCGGAAATATTTCTAAGTGTTGAAATGATTTAAAATATCCGGTTATGGATAAGTATTTGAAATTGTTTTAAAATGTTGGAATGCTAGAAGAGAATTGAATATATATCTTTGTGAAGATATTTTGAATAAATATTTGAAAGAATAAAATATGGGCCTAGTGACTACTTATGTGTGTAAGTTGATAGTTAAATAACCGATTATCAAATTTTAGCCAAATTCGTTAATCGTTTCGAAGTGACGAGATCAGATTTAATATCCAAAAACCACTTCGATCTGATTTGAGCATTATGAATTATGATATAGTGAAGATAGTGAAGACGGTGATTTTGGAGATTTGGTTTGTTCAGACCCAGAACAACTTGTATGGATGAATGCTACCATTGCATTGTTGCTTGGAAGGCAATGTTAGCATTCCATGTATGAATGCTATTCTTAAAGTAAAGTGTAGCCTCAAGCCTCATCAACCGGGAATGACTAAAACAAGGGAGATGCAGCAGGGCTAAGTGGGTCGCACCCAAGTAGGGTATGTTATCACTTTTCTAGATACCCTCGGCTATAATATAATTATGGATATGGTTGTGCATGGAAAAGAGAGCGCTAGATTAGAGTGGGAACACCAGGGGTGATTACATATTTGGTACTATCCAGGTCAGGGGTAAGCCAGTCCAGTGTTGGCAAGGATCGTTAGGTACGATCTCGGTACATTTTTCTAGAGGTGTACTGTGACAAGCGGTACCCTAGTAGCCCAGTCATTGTACGGAATCCAATATCCACTACGAGCCTGTATGGTTTTAGATGTGCCCAACTATGTCGAAACGTTAGATGCAAGCATTTCAGCTATTTTATAGTTTACTTTCTATCGACACTATTATAATATCAGATGATTTTGATATAAAATGTTTTGGTTATCGTAAGGCAAAAAAACGTCGTGTTTATGTGTGATGTGGTCTTACAAGATACCTTTGTTTCCAAAGGATTTTGATCATAGTAATAATTCAAATTGAGTGTATTTTTCTCACGCTGGTTTTCCAGACTGACTCGGGTATTATTATATTATAATGCTCGGGTCAGACCGAGTATTACAGATTCAGGTTAGGATGCTATAGAGCTAAGGAGAAGAGCTGGAGGAGTCTCAGGCGTATTCCATGTACTTGATTATATTCCGCTGTGTGTGTAGGCTGTATATTCAGCACTTGTGAGGACTAGTTATTATAACTGTCCAGGATTGATTGTTGATTGTTGTACTCTGATAATGGTATGTATAATAACAGTTATAATTCTTTTTGTATAAAGATATGTTATTATCTATTATATATTGTTCCGCTGCGATTGTGAGATTCCATGTTATTGTTTTCTGTTTCTTCTATCTCTTCTTCTCACCCTCTCTTCTTTCCTTGACCTTCCTTCATTCTGTACTATTTGGATCGGGAATGTGTGGTTATTGTCGATTCAAAGGGTATGGATTTTTGGATCTTCACAAAAACCATTACGGTAATCCATACGGTCTCAATAGTTACTGTTACATGTTACATGTTGCATGCATCTTGGGTTGTCTTATACCAGACTCATGTCTGATACTTAGTTTTTGCTTTCCCTAAATTCCTCGCATACTCTTCAAGTCGGGTGAGTAAAGCAGGTTTTACTTTGGACACTTCAGACTTTAGGGGATGAGCTGGAGGTCTCCATTATCTATCTATGTGATGACCGCCCAATAACACCAGCAGCAGTAGAGTATAAATAGTGCGCTGCAGTCGTGCTCGATCGATATTGGACGATCATCATAGTTTAGAGTGAAAAAATGCAGCATATAGCCTGTCGTATATCTCACAATGCATGGGCAAAATATAATATCACATATACAACAGAAGAGATAGTAATAACAATGTGAACAAATCATCATCATAGTATAATATCCACAGAGTTATACATAATAGTAAAGTTTATACAATGGAAACAAACTCAACAACTGTCTCAAATGCAAATAGTAAGCAGTCACTAATAAGGCTCCCCAGTGCCGCATGGCAGAATAAGCATAGACTACATATATGTATGTAATACGAGATAGCTCTATCCAGCTCGTCCTCCGAATAGCTACTGCATCACCTAGACCTGTTATCTAGCTACTCATTTAAGAGTACCCAAGATAATAAGAATCAAAGCATAAAATTTTGGGTCAGACAACAGTCTCGTGTGAGCGGTAAATAAATCTCAATGTACTATACAGATAAATATGGTAAGGAGCAAGAGTACATGAACCATACCTGGCCCATCCTTACAACAAAAGAGTTAGCACATAACAGTGTAATATGCTACTCTACAATATTGTAAAGGTACAATATAGAATACCATAGTGGATACCCAAATATCCCTATCTACAGTGCCTACTCACAATGATATTCCTAGTGATAGCCCACTAAGGGAAAGCAATTGTAACAACCCGCATATTTATCGATTTTACATTTAAATATTTTATTTAAATATTTCATCGTTCGTCGGATTTTGGTCCGAAAAGCTACTTTTTGCAAACAGTCGAATTGGGACTCGAGACCACCTCCATTGAGTCCAAAACGTCGTTTGCGATCTTTTTGAGTGTAAGCTTCGATATGTTTGGAGCTAGTCAAAAATTTGACCATTTACACTTTGGGTTTGGTTTTGAGTCCAACCCACTAGCCAACTTAATACCCCAAACTGAAACCCCCCTCTTCATTCACTCCCTCTTCCTCCACTTTTCAGTTCTAAGAAGATTAATGGAGGAGAAGAAAAAGAATTAAAACTCCAAGCCCTAGTTCTCTCTTGCAAATCAAATTCTAGCTCCAAATCCAAGTTGAAGCCATTGGTAAGCATCCTCTTCTCCTTCTCCAACTCTTTCTCCTTTCAATCTCAGAAATTTCCTAAACCTAAATTCGGGAAATGTTTCTCTTTTAGCTTAGATTCAAGCTTGTTAAGTTGGAATTGAAGAGTGATTGCCCTTGCCATTGCTTCAAAGCTTCTTCTTCATTTGTTTGGGTTCAAAGGTGAGATTTTTATCTCACATCTAAGTCAATAATTATCTTCGATTGTTAGGTATGAATTCCTAACACTTATCCTTGTGCAATTCCTGAGTCGTTGTTGCTCGACCGATCGTTATCGATGTCGTTTGGCCATTTTTGGCCTAGGTTCAGGGAATGCCCTGAATAACAGTTTCAGCCGTCTGAACGTATGGTTCAGACGTCTGAATGGAATACTGGGAATTTTCTTCTCCCAGCATTCAGACGTCTGAATCAAAATTTCAGACGTCTGAATTGGTTCGTTTTGAACCAGAAAAGGAATAGGCTAAAAAGTGCCTATTTCAGACGTCTGAAATCTAGGATTCAGACGTCTGAATTCTGTTCTGGAAAATAGTTTATTTTCCAGATTCAGACGTCTGAATTCTTGATCTCAGACGTCTGAATCTGCTGTGTTTTGCCAAGTTGTTTTTTTTAGCTTGAATATCCAACTCTAATCAAGTCAGGTCGAACCCCGTATTACTCTGCGTAGGCAATCTTATATGAAAAGCATTCATCAGAACTTCCATTTTGATGCATTTTGAGCTGATTTCCTTGGATTTTATTCACGTCTCCGAATGTGAATTTTTGTGATGGATTGTTCCAACAATCGTTTTATGACTTGTCACTTTAAAAATATAAAGGTTTCAATACTAGTAGTAAATATCAAAACTCTATCATCAAAACGATTTCAACTCTATTTTCAATATCAAACTCGTTTATAAAACTGTTTTCCAATCTACTAGTATATACAAACCTTTACCTCATTCGTATGAGAAAATATAATTAAACGGCTTAGCAAAACAAGTGGTATGAAACGCTTGCGTTTACTTCGTCGGTTAATTTATGGACTTGTTCGATTGAATCTCTTGTGACAATTTTCTAGTGCAGATCTACAATCTGTTCGTAAATATTTGAGTTAAGCAAGTGGTTATGGGACATGAAGCTAAACTCTTATATTTACTAGCTTAGTGTAATCGACACTTCCTTATGATCATGATGATCAATCTTGTGATTTAGACTAGCGATTGAGCGATGTCTCTTTGTCCATGTGAAGGACTGTACTTCATTTTATTGAGCTTCGGCTCAAAGTCCGCAATGGGGGACTATACCCAGTCAGGAGGAGCTTCGGCTCATCAGGAGGAGCTTCGGCTCAAAGTCCGCAATGGGGGACTATACCCAGTCAGGAGGAGCTCCGGCTCATTTTTATAGGATTGGCCATCCTCTTTTATTGTGATTTCTGGATTTCTTGTTTGATTTCTGGAATTTTATGTTTCACCAGCTTTTACCATTGACATTGATGAGTATGTCATTTTATTGTGGCTTGGTGAATTAAATTAAGAATATGACATTCTTTTCTCTGTTTTGAGATTATTGAGATATTGTATGACTTTTGTGGGATTTCTAAGGTATACTTATCATAGTATGACACCTTTTTGTTATCATATGTTCTATTATCATATCTCATATTCTATCTCATTTTATCTGATAATTATAGCTAGACTGATCCGTTTATTATTTTCTTCTTAAATAATACTCGGGTCAGACTGAGATTTTACAGGTGCTTCCTCATGACTTCCTATCTGGAGCCATCATCTGACTTTTGGCTAACTACTCTAGTTTAGTAGTTTTTGTTTGTATACATTTGAGATTAGACTCCTTGATGTATACATATTCTTTTGGTTAGCACTTGTATCTATTCTTTTGTGTTATTGTGGATCTTATTTGACCACTTCTCTGATGTACACTTTCATGTGTTATATTCATATCTATTTCCGCCTTTGTGATATGAATTGTCTGTGACTGATTTATGTTACGTTTATTTCTATATTTGTTTCCGAAGATTATACATAGCCACCGTGTGATAGCTTTGTGTTTGTATCGGTATGTCGGATTTCCTCCTTAAAAGATATGCATCCTATTCTATCTGACATATCGGTGCTCGCACAAAGAAGTTACATGGATGGTCGCTCCTCAACAGCCTTATTCTCCGTGCTAATTGACAGCACTACACCGTAGTGTTCTTGGTTAGCGTGGGTATAGAGGTGGGGCGTCACAGCAATCAAAGCAACCATAGCATCCATCAAAAAAGACTTACTACCACTCATCCCTGTGCTCTGAATACATGATAACTCATATGGCCTCCTTACTGCCAGGGACTAATGGAAATCCCAGTTCTCTGTGTACTCGCATATAACGCAGCCCAAAACTTGATACTTATCTCATAGCCCCAAAGCTAGACACTAGATCCGAAGCCATTGGTCCAGAGTATTTGGATCCTCGCTACCAATCCATGGGCATCCCCACTTACAATACCCCTGCTTCGAGTACACAAGAAAACACTTCGAGTATCAACGATCCCTTAGCTCATGCGTATCTGAGCCCTCCTTTGCTCCACTTGGACACCGAGCCCTTCTTCCTCAATCCAACTTCTATTATTCACGAGGAACGTTTCCATATTCCTCGATTCTACAGCTCCCTCCATTACCAAGCCGTCATCTTTGGAACATACTCCCCATACGAGCCAACATCCAAATATTTTATCTTTTTGTAACATCCCCCACTTGGAGGCCCAATACTAACGGCTACGGATGCTGCAGTCATCCATAGTTATTAATTCTTGGCGACCAAATGCGGTAATGTTAGGTACATTGATACAACAGAAACACATGGACATGAAATTTTTTCTAAAACCATTAAACAAATTTCTCATTCCATTTCAATCATATTTCAAATTCATTACATAATCCCAAATTCGAGAACCGGGTTCAGAGAAAATATAATTATTACAAACTACGCCAAGAGCAACATATGAAGATGCCCCCTTGGATGATCAGAGTGTATATATATAGGCAATTATATAACTTTTCCTTTACATCAAAACACAACGGAATCAAATATAGAAGAACTCCTATTAGCTAGCTTGCCCTCTGCATGTCTCCGGAAGCTTATTCGTCAAAAGGAGAACCTCAAAATCATCAACTTTCAAACTACTCAAAATCAATTGAGTACCCGATAGTTTAAGAGAAAATATAAACTTCAAGTCAGACAAAAAGCCTGGTATGAATAATAACCTACCATCTCGAACCATTTAGATATTTATTGAGACCACGCCGCTTAGCGGAATGGGTTTTCCCCTCGCTAGTATCTTACCTAAAAATTTATAATAACCATATATTGTGCTCCTATATCCACAATGGTTAAAAACATAGCAATCTAAAATATATCATGATGATATGCAAACAAGTAAAATATCCTGGATTTCTCATCCCCATTCATTTAACTATCTGTCTCAGTTATAGTTTCTAGGGTCACTATTAACCTATTAGTTTTCAAGGGCTGACTAATAACCTTTTAAAGCTTATGGACTATCTGTATAGTTTCATAGTTTCATGGGATCACTAAGAACCTATTGGCCCTTGCCAATAACTTCAGTATTTCATGGGTTCTCTCTAAACCTATTGGTATCTCCAATAACTTCTCTTACATCATAGTTTTCATAGGTTAACTATGAACTTATTGACTTTTGTCGATAACTTTATCCGGATATAGTTTTCATAAGATCGCTACGAACCTAATGGCCCCTGCCAATAACTCTTTCCAAACATAGTTTTCATGGGTTTACTATGAACCTATCTAATCTAACAACTTCTTTTATCAGTCTTCGGGCATCCTATGTTCTTGCCTACCAGACCTCCTAGATGCAATTCTATCCATACAGGAGTTAACTTAATTTATATTCACTACTGGGTCAATCTAGCTAGTTATTTTGCCATTTCACCCCAAAATACAATTATGGGTCCATTATACACTGGATATGTTTATAGAAGAAGCATATAAAATAACCGATCATAACATAATAATACCAACATTTATGGCTTAATGTCTTTGAAATCATTTTCACATGAAACATGGTTAATCCGTTTACCCCCGTCAATTTTATCAAGGAAAGCTTCTTCATAAATTCCCAAAATTATAAGCCATTTCAAAGCTCTTTTATATTGCCATGGGTTTCCTTTAGAAAAATGAGAGTGGGTTCATTATTTTGAAAACTAAGGCTTTCGAAACCTTAGACCTTTACTTTCGAAACCATTAGAATATCCCTTTCAAAAGTATTCAAATCTTCTTTTCAAAACAGTAAGCATATGCCTTTCGAAACACTTTAAAACATCTCTTTTGAAACCATCAAAACATTCCTTTCGAAAGTATTAAAGCATCACTTCCCAACTTATAGAAGCATAGCTTCGAAACCATTTGAAAGTATCTCTTTCGAAACCACTGGGTTTAATCTTAAATATAACTTTTGGGTCAAAGTGAACATAAAAGAAAGTACCTCTTTCGAAACCATTAATCTTCGAGTAAAAGAATTTGGGGAAAACAGATGACTTCGGACACATCCTTTCGAAAACTTTAGTCTTTAAGGAAAACAATTGGAAGGATAGCTTTAAAACATCTTTCGAAGCCATTGCTTTCGAAACCTTTGATTTAAATGGCTACTAGAGCCCTTTCGAAAGCATTGGGAAGCGAGTTGTTATATTTATAAAACAAAAGCTTGCCTTTCGAACTCATTGAAGACTTTCAACCTATTCAAAAGATATGAAGACAACAGCAAGATTTCGACCTGGTTCAAACTACCCTTTCGAAATCTCCCTTTTTAAAACATAAAACGCGGCAACTCATTCGAAAGCTACCCTTTTAAAACAAGAAGGCGACAACCTCTTCGAAAGCTATATAAAAGTGATTTAACCCTTTCGAAAGCATCCATTGAAAAGTAAGCAAGTGGCATCTCTTTTGAAAGCAAAACAAAGAACTTCGAAAGCTATTTAAAATGGCCTCGACCCCTTCGAAAGCATGATTTTGACTATATACCTTCCGCCTTTCTCCAATCCACTGCGTACCAAAGCATTGATACCATGTGTATTGGTTTCGACTTGGTTGGGGCGGAGGTATGAGGTCGAAAGGTTGCTACTGGAAGTGGCGAAACAATAAATCTGTACAAAATTGTTTTGTTGCTTTTTTAAGTAAATGCTTTTCAACTAACTTGCCTATTTGTAAAAGTATAATTTGTTGCCATAATCTTTACCAAAATCTTTTCTAAAGATTGCCGAATTTGTCCTAAATTAATTAAAATTAATTTATAAAGTAGCACTTCCCTTTAATAAAACAATTAAGACATTTAAGTCCTCCAAGTTACATAATTTAATTTACATAGTAAATTAATTAGGATAAATCCCCAGAAATCATCAAAATTCACTTTTAATATGTTATCTAAAATATATAAATTTCAGATCCAAAATCCTTTATATAATAACCGAAATAAAATTTTAAACATGATTAATTATTTCTTCTTTCAAAAATTCATAATAAATTATCCATAGCTTGGATAATTACAAAAATTTAAACCCATCTCCAAAATAATGTTTTACATAACATATTAATACCTCATGGCATTCAAAACCCAATATGTATGATTTTAGCCTTAAATCGAATAAAACATTCATCAAACATACTTTTGAATCTAACATATCATCCAATCCAAGCATATCATCATTAAAATCATCATAAAGGTTTTAAACTTAAAACCCAAAATCAAATGCTCTTTAAAAACGAAAATGAGATGGTTTTCACTATTATTCACCTTGCTTTGGATAAGGAACTTGAGATTTGATCTTTCTTAATTCTCCTTGCTTGATTCCTTAGCTTTTACTTGATTTGTAATCCTCTTATCCCCTAAGTTATGGCCGGCTTGAGCTCCATGGTTTATGTTTTAAAATTATGAACTTGTGAAATGAAAATGGGAATAAGGGTTTAGGGGTTAAGGGTTATGGTGGACGGCTAATCCCCATAATCCCCTTGCCTTATTCTCTTATTAGTTAACTTATAAAACCATTTCCTAAACTCATTCTTTTAAATTTTTATTTAGTTAAGCATGGCCTCTAATAAATTTCCAAATCCCAATCCCCTTATCAATCTTATCTTTTCATTATTCTATTTAATTTATCTAATTAAATCTCCTGAATAATTTTAATAAAATTAGCAGTATTACAAGCTCCCCTCCTTAAAGAATTTCGTCCTCAAAATTCAGTAAGGACTAAATACTAAGCATAGAAATCATATGTAACATTTCTAACTACCATATTAGCCTACCTGACTAGTAACAGTCTATATAAAGCAAGTATAGAACATACCCTCACAGCAGATCAGGATAAGTTCTCTAATCCTGTCTTCGGTCTCCCAAGTATAGTCCTTCTCGTTGTCGCTCCACTGAACTTTCACCAACTTGACTGCCTTGTTCTTTAGCCTCTTCTCATCTCTCGCCACAACCCAAACTGGTTGCCTATCAAAAGTCAAATTCGGTTCTACTACCAAATCTTCCAACCCTGTCGGAGGAATAGTAGTCTCTGGATCATGCACATACTTATGAAGATGAGATACATGAAACACATTATGGACACTTGCCATACTGCTCGACAACTCTACTCTATATGCGAGCTTCCCGGTCCTCTCTATAATTGGGAACGGACCAACATATCTCGGTGCCAGTTCCCCGACTTTCTGAATCATACCACACCCTTCATCGGTGATACCTTAATGAAAACTCTATCTCCAACTGAGAATTCTAGATCTTTACGGCTTTTATCTGTATAACTCTTCTGTCTAGACTGAGCTTCCTTCATCCTTTCTCATATCAACTCAATCTTCTCTGTCGCCTCTCTAACAAAATCTGGACCCAAGACTAATCTGTCTCCCGTTTCCAACCAACATGCTGGTGATTTACATAGCCTTCCATACAAAGCTTCAAAAGGCGCCATTCCTATGCTTGCCTGATAACTATTATTATAGGAAAACTCAATTAAGTGTAGGTGATCTTCCTAAGATCCACCAAAGTCTAGCATACAAGCCCTCAATAAATCCTCGGGTACCTTATTGACTCTCTCTGTCTGCCCATCCGTTTGAGGGTGATACATAGTACTCATCTTGAGCTTGGTACCTAACACATCCTGTAGACTCTTCCAAAATTCACTAGTAAATAAAGCATCTTTGTCACTGACTATACTACTAGGATTCCATGCAGTCTAACTATGTTCTTCATGAATAACTTAGCTAATACACGTGCCGTCCTGGTTAACTTAACTAGAATGAAATTGGCATTCTTGGTCAACCTGTCCACTATGACCCATATCTTTCATTTCCCCTATTCGACCTGGCAACCCATCTATAAAATCCATCAATATCGAATCCAATTTCCAAACTAGAATTTCCAAAGGCTGAAGCAATCCACTCGGCTTTTGATGTTCGGCCTTCACTTGTTGATAGTTCACACACTGCCTAACCCATAAGCCAACATCCTTCTTCATACCTTCCAAGTAGAAGCTCCTATTCATATCTTGATACATCCCGGCTCCTCCAGGATGAACTGTAAATTTGAATCGATGACATTCCTTAAAAACTTCTTTCCTTAAGTCCTCAACATTTGGAACACATAATCGTCCCTTCTTTCTCAACCATCCCCTCTGGTCAAGACTAAAATCCTTTAGATCATCGATCTCTGACCCAACCTCAAGCCTTCTAATCTTCTCGGCTAATAATGGATCTTCTTATTTGCTTAGAAGCAATTCTTTCGATCAGCACTGGTCGAACTTTTAAACAGGACAACATGGCAGTGCTCTGACTAGAACTAGTAGTTGATCTTAACCGCACACTACAAGTAGTCAAAGCTTCTAAATCTTTCCATTTTTCCAACATGGCTCGCCACATTCTGATGTTTTCTGCTAAGAGCATTCACAACTTTATTTCCTTTCCCAGGGGTATACTACATACCAAAATCATAAGCTGCTAAAAACTCCAGCTACCTCTGCTGTCTCATATTCGACTTTTTCTGAGAGAATAAATATCTTAAGGACTTATGATCTGTATATAGCTCAAATCTCTCCCCTAAGATATAATGTCTCCATATCTTCAATGCAAAGATCACCGCAGCCAACTCGAAATCATGAGTAGGATATCTCACCTCATGCGGTCTAAGTTGTCGTAAAGCGTAGGCAATGAATTTACCCTTCTCTGCATCAACACAGCTCCTAATCCAGTTTCGCATGCATCGGTATACACCACCAACCCTCAGTTTTCATTTGGAACTACTAACACAGGCGCGTTGGTCAACAAATGCTTTAACTTAAGAAATGCTTCATCACATTTGTCAGGCCAAATAAACTTCACATCCTTCCTGGTTAGCTCAGTCAAAGGCACTGCTATCCGTGAGAAATCCTTAATGAATCTCCGGTAATAGCCAGCAAGTCCAAGAAAACTTCTAATCTCAATCACCGTCTCTGGTCTCTTCCAATTATTAACAGCTTCGATCTTATCTGAATTGACCGAAAAACCCTTCTTTGAATCCACGTGACCAAGAAACTTAACCTCTTTCTTCCAAAAATGACACTTGGAAAACTTCGCTTTCAGCTGATACTGCCTTAGCATCTCAAGCACTACTCTAAGATAATCTTCATGCACTCTTTCATCCTTAGAGTATACTAAAATGTCATCTATAAATACCAATACGAACCTACCCAAGTACTCTCGGAAAACTCGGTTCATTAAATCCACGAAGAAAGCTGGTGCATTTGTTAACCCGAATGGCATTACTAACTACTCGTACGAACCATACCTAGTCCGAAATGCTATCAACGAAATACAGTCCCCTGCCACCCTTAACTGATGGAACCATGTCGCCAAATCCAACTGGGAAAATACTCTGGTTCCATGCAACTGATTAACTAGATCGTCGATTCTTGGCAAAGGATATTTATTCTTGATCATTTTCTTATTCAACTTATGATAGTTTATACACATCCTCAACGATCCATCTGGTTTCTTCACGAACACCGCGATCGCACCCCAAAGCGAACTGCTTGGTCTAATAAAATTTCTCCCTTCTAGATCCACTAGCTGCACCTTTAATTCCTTTGTCTTGGTCAGTGTTATCCTGTTAGGTGGTCTACATACAGGTTCTGCTCCTGGCACAAGATATATCCGAAACTCTATGGCTCGTTTCGGTGGTAATCCTATAACCAGCTCAAAAACATCTGCAAATTCTCTTGCTACTCGAACCTGACTTAACTCTTCTTCTACTTCCATAGCACCCAACAAGCACAAGCACTCCGGTCGGAATCCTCCACTGAGAATATAATTCGGTTATGACTACCAGGGTGTCTCAGCGATATTTCCCTATCCTGACAAAATATCCTAGCCTTATATCTACCCAATCAATCCATATCCAAAATGATTCTGAAATCTATGAAATCGAAAACATATAGACTTCATGCAAACTTATGACCTAATAAATCAAGTTCTAACTGGTCACATCTCATTCTCAGAGTTGCATACCCTCCTATCGGATTCGCAACCCTTAAGGAAGTAACAAGGTTTGTGGGTTCTAAACATAACATATCAAACAAACACTGGGATATAAATGAATTCGATGCACTAGTATTAAATAGTGCCCTAACTGGTATACTTCGAATAAAAAATGTACCTTCCACCATAGTCCTTCCCTTCTCAGCACCAGTTGGCCTAGCAGACGATGGTCCAACAGCAAAGGCCTTTCCCCTATCCGCCCTGACTGGTTTTGGACACTGATTCTTATAATGCCCAAACCGGTCGTAGTTAAAGCACTTCACTCTTCTTGTTTGTGGCCTTCTTCCCCTTGCCATTTTGGCATTCATGAGCATAATGACCCTTCTTGTCGCACTTGTAGCAAACCAGATCAGCCTTTGCCTTCTTGGCGGCTTCTCCCTTCTGGGTTCCCTTCTTCTTGAAGAACTTCCTCTTCTTGCCAAGAGAACTCTAGGTTTCAACCTACTTCTCTTTACCATAAGTAGCAAGCATCTCCTCATGTCGGATTTCCATTTCCACAACAACATTACAAGGATCACGAAGATGTGGCAGGGTTGCCCTAGCAATCTCGGGTTTCAATCCCCGAATAAACTTCTCATTCCTCTTGATGAGGTGTCAATGGTAGCATGTCTATACCTAGATAGCTCATCAAACTTCGTGGCATACTCAATCACCGACATCTCGCCTTACACCAAGTCCATGAACTTCCTCAACAATGTTGACTTGGCAACTTTAGACAAAAACCTCTGGTCGAATCTCCTCCGAATTCCACTCAAGTCAACTCTTCCTCAGGAACTCCGGTAGTAAAACTATTCCACCATTGAAGCACTACTCCCTGCAATTGTCTAGAACCAAGCCTCCTTTTCTGCTCATCATTCAAACCCAAGTCAGTGAAGATCTCTCATCATACAAAAGCCAATTCTCAACTTCTATAGCATCCTCCGTTCCCAAAAATGGCTTCCCACTAAGACTGGTATAATATCTGCTTAACTCAGCATAGTTGTTTCCAATTAGAGCTACGGGATTAGCTCCTCCAACATTCCCAGCTACTCCAGCAGCTGCTCCAGCTTGCATCAGATTGACGAAGAACTGATACATCATCCCCATATTTACTGGTGGATTTCCAGCACCTACGTTGGCATTTGCATTTTGAATAGCATTTTTCTGTCGACCCGGGTTCCTTCGAGTATTAGGTCGAGCATTTCCATTAGTTGTAGTGCTTCCTCCACCAAAATTTCCTCTTCCGTTTCCTGCCTCCATATCTTCCTTTCACGTAAATCTGCATATGATCCTTAGTATGATATAGAAGAACGGTCTAAGAGAGAGGGAAATACATACTTATATATATATATATCAAGTACAAGTACATTACTATAGCATTAACCCAAACCCTGATCTTATTTTCCGATTCATTGGATTATGTTTTGAAAAATCTTTTAGGTTTAAATTTCTTAAGTTTTCATAAACCTATGCTCTGATATCAACTTGTAACATCCCCCACTTGGAGGTCCAAAACTAACGGCTACAAATGTTGTAGTCATCCATAGTTATTAATTCTCGACGGCTAAATGCGGTAATGTTAGGTACATTGATACAACAGAAACACATGGATATGAAAAAAAATTAAAACCATTAAACAAATTTCTCATTCCATTTCAATCATATTTCAAATTCATTACATAATCCCAAATTCGAGAACCACGTTCAAAGAAAATATTATTATTACAAACTACGCCAAGAGCGACATATGAAGATGCCCCCTTAGATGATCAGAGTATATATAGGCAATTAAACAACTTTGCCTTTACATCAAAATATAGCGGAATCAAATATAATATAACTCCTATTAGCTAGCTTGCCTCCTACATGTCTCAAGAAGCTTATTCGTCTAAAGGAGAACCTGAAAATCCTTAACTCTAAAACTACTCAAAATCAATTGAGTACCCAAGAGTTTAAGGGGAAAACATAAACTTTGAGTTAGACAAAAGCCTGGTACGAATAATAAACTACCATCTCAAAGCATTTAGATATATAGTGAGACCACGTCGCTTAGCGGAACGGGTTTTTCCCTCACTAGTATCTTACCCAAAAAATTTATAATAACCATATACTATGCTCCTGCATCCACAATGGTTAAAAATATAGCAAATTAAAATATATCATGATGATATGCAAACAAGTAAAATATCCTAGAGTTCCCATCCCCATTCATTTGACTATCTGTCTCAATTCTAGTTTTATGGTCACTATTAACCTATTAGTTTTCATGGGCTCACTAATAACCCGTTTAAAGCTTATGGACTATCTTTCCGGTTTAATAGTTTTCATGGGATCACAAAGAAACTATTACCCCCGCCAATAACTTTAGTATTTCATGGGTTCTCTCTGAACCTATTTTATCGCCAATAACTTCCCTTATATCATAATTTTCATGGGTTGACTATGAATCTATTGACTTCTATCAATAACTTTATCCGAATATAGTTTTCATAGGATCGCTATGAACCTAATGGCCTTTGCCAATTACTCTTTCCAAACATAATTTTCATGGGTTTACTATGAACCTGTCTAATCTAACAACTTCTTTTATCAGTTTTTGGGCATCCTATGTTCTGGTCCACCTGACCTACTGGACGCAGTTCTACTCATACAGGAGTTAACTCAATTTATATCCACTACTGGGTCAACCTAGCTGGTTATTCTGCCCTTTCACCCCAAAATACAGTTATGGGTCCATTATACAATGAATATGTTACAAAGAAAGCATATAAAATAACTGATCATAACATAATAATACCAACATTTATGGCTTAATGTCTTTGAAATCATTTTCACATGAAACATGGTTAATCCCTTTACCCCATCATTTTTATCAAGGAAAGCTTCTTCATAAATTTCCAAAATTATAAACCATTTCAAAGCTCTTTTATATTGCCATGGATTTTCCTTTAGAAAAATGAGAGTAGGTTCTTTGTTTTGAATACTAAGGTTTTCGAAATTTTAGACCTTTACTTTTGAAACCATTAGAATCTCTTTCGAAAGCATCCAAATCTTCTTTTCAAAACACTAAGCATATGCATTTCGAAAGACTTTAAAACATCTCTTTTGAAACCATCAAAGCATTCCTTTCGAAAGTATTAAAGCATCACTTCCCAATTTATAGAAGCATAGCTTCGTAACCATTTAAAAGTACCTCTTTCGAAAGCATTGGGTTTAATCTTAATTATAACTTTTGGGTCAAAGTGAACATAAATGAAAGTACCTCTTTCGAAACCATTAATCTTCAAGTAAAAGAATTTGGGGAAAACAGATGGCTTCGGAACCATCCTTTCGAAAGCTTTAGTCTTTAAGGAAAACAATAGGAAGGATAGCTTCGAAACAGCTTTCGAAACCATTGCCTTCGAAACCTTTGGTTTAAATGGCTACAAGAGCCCTTTCGAAAGCATTGGGAAGCGGCTTGTTATATTTATAAAACAAAAGCTTGCCTTTCGAACGCATTGAAGACTTTTAACCTATTCGAAAGGTATGAAGACAACAACTAGGTTTCGACCTGGTTCAAACTACCCTTTTGAAAGCTCCCTTTTTAAAACATAAAACACGGTAACTCATTCGAAAGCTGCCCTTTTAAAACAAGAAGGCGGAAACCCCTTTGAAAGCTATATAAAAGTGATTCAACCCTTTCGAAAGCATCCGTTGAAAAGTAGGCAAGTGGCATCTCTATTGAAAGCAAAACAAAGACCTTCGAATGCTATTTAAAATGGCCTTGACCCCTTCGAAAGCATGATTTCAACTACATACCTTCTGCCTTTCTCCAATCCACTACGTACCAAAGCATTGATACCATGTGTATTGGTTTCAACTTGGTTAGGGTGGAGGTATGAGGTCGAAAGGTTGCTACTGGAAGTGGTGAAACCATAAATCTGTACAAAATTGTTTTGTTGCCTTTTTAAGTAAATGCTTTTCAACTAACTTGCCTATTTGTAAAAATATAATTGGTTGCCGTAATCTTTACCAAAATCTTTTCTAAAGACTGCCAAATTTATCCAGAATTAATTAAAATTAATTTACAAAGTAGCCCTTCCCTTTAACAAAACAATTAAAACATTTAAGTCCTCCAACTTAAATAATTTAATTTACATAGTAAATTACTTATGAAAAATTCCCCAAAAATCATCAAAATTCACTTTTAATATGTTATCTAACATATATAAATTTCAGACCCAAAATCCTTTATATAATAGCCGAAACAAATTTTTAAACACAATTAATTATTTCTTCTTTCATAAATTCATAATAAATTATCCATAGCTTGGATAGTTACGAAAATTTAAACCCCTCTCCAAAATTTTGTTTTGCATAACATATTAAATCCTCATGGCATTCAAAACCCAATATATAAGATTTTAGCCTTAAATCGAATAAAACATTTATCAAACATACTTGTTTGAATCTAACATATCATGTAATCTAAGCATATCATCATTAAAATCATCATAAAGGTTTTAAACTTAAAACCCAAAATCAAATGCTCTTTAAAAATGAAAATGAGATGGTTTTTATTATTATTCACCTTGTTTTGGATAAGGAACTTGAGATTTGATCTTGCTTAATTCTCCTTGCTTGATTCCTTAGCTTTTACTTGATTTTTAATCCTCTTATCCCCTAAGTTATGGCCGGCTTGAGCTCCATGGTTTATGTTTTAAAATTATGAACTTGTGAAATGAAAATGGGAATAAGGGTTTAGGGGTTAAGGGTTATAGTGGACGGCTAATCCCCATAATACCTTTGCCTTATTCTCTTATTAGTTAACTTACAAAACCATTTCCATAAACTCATTCTTTTAAATTTTTATTTAGTTAAGCATAGCCTCTAATAAATTTCCAAATCACAATCCCCTTATCACTCTAATCTTACATTATTCTATTTAATTTGTCTAATTAAATCTCCTGAATAATGTTACTAAAATTAGGGGTGTTAAACTTTTCATCATGCCGTTACATAACCATCTAACCATGATGCGAACGAGCCAATACCTCCAATACGATCTATAGAACCTCTAGATCATTCCTCATAAGTTCCACTCCCATTGGACTCACCATAACAAGTCGGTACCGACCTCTTCATATCAGTGACAATCTCTCTACTTAGCCAACTAATGGTTGAGTTTTCTTCCATATCTTCCTTACTTCCAGTACTCCATGCCTAGATGCTTTGACCCTAACCTATCAACCTAAAACAAGTCATTATAGGAACAAGTCTTCTCTTCAAAGCACTCAACTCCTCATTCTAGAAATAAGTCCTCATAACCTCCAACACTTAGCCAATCACCGGTCCATCACATTGGGCAACCTCCACTAATTTTGCCATTGCTCTGCCCAAAATCGCTGACCCATAGGACAAACCAAAACATGTCGGTGTTGTGCTCTTCATGTCGATGACGACATATGTACTTCAGAATTGGAACTTGCGACTTGAACCCTATGCTCTTCCCATACTCTAGATCCTCCCCTTCAAGTTTCATCCAATTTCAACTATCTTTGCCTCTGATATGCTCAGTTCTCCTACCTCTGTTTCTAAACATCCAAAATACTAACAAACCACATCAAATCACATCATACAAACACAGAAAAACAAACAATTTCATCCATTCAAACATGTTATCCATAGAAATAAGATAAATATGTTAATCTCTAACATAGATCTACGTATATCATGAATATATAAACATAAACAAAGGTGATTTCTATTCAGTCTGTATCGTCTGCATTGATTAACATGTAATTAGAGTCAGAAAGGTTTTGTGGCCAAAATTAATTTAAAACATGTTAAATACTATAATTCTACCATATAAACATGCATAGTATAGTGAGAAGGTATAAACCACTCACCAATTACCAAATTCAATCAATTAGAATGTAGATCCAATCCGAACAGCAATGAAAAGCACTTCTAATCAACCAATTTGACTATCACTAGCTTCTAATCGAAGATCTAATCCCTAATCCATACTCTAGTATGATTTAGAGAGAAATTTGGATGAATTAGGATGGATTTAGGGCTAATTAGGGTTTAGATCTAATTTGGAATGAGAAAGAAAAGTTCTAATTTGACTCTTATTTCCCCTATTAATAGTAATATCTAATTACACTAATGGGTCAACTAATTAATTTAATTAATTACACACTAATTCTGACCAATAGCTTTTAAAACTTAAAACATGCATAAATTCCTAACCGTAAGTCCATTTTTCTATTATGACCACTCTATAGAAAGGAAAACCATCATCCTGGAGTAATGGAACTAGTTTCCCTAATTCAGCTTCTATCAAAAGTTATAGCTAAAACAAGGTTTTCAAGGTCAAAATAATCACTTAGAAATTCGAGAAAAATCGCAAGTGTGTGAAATGTCCTTAAGAGTCATATCCTAAAATTCTAGAATCATACGACCATACATGAATAAAATTAAAATATTTTACGATCCTCCGATACGTAAAATACGGGTTGTTACATTCTCCCCCACTTTAGAAATTTCGCCATAGAAATCCCAAATTAAGCCGAAGTACAAGAAACCATAGTTATCCCACATGCCTACCAATTATAAATAATCATCACATATATTAAGCAAGCAACCATGTAATCAATAGTATAGGTGAACTATCCTAGAATGCAGAATATTAACCTATCTAATATAATATAATATACAATGGTGAAAATATATATAATAAAAATTGGATCTTACCATTCAAAGAGCTCTGGATACCTAGTCATCATGCTCTCCTCCGTCTCTCATGCACAATCTCCATCACTTTCGCTCCTTTGTACCTTAACTAGTTTCACCATCTTTCTCCTAAGTTGTTTCGTAATGTACCCCACAATACAAACCGGCTTATGAGATATAGAACTTTTGGTTCTACCTCAACATCTTCTAGCTGATCCAGTGTAATCATCATGCTTGAGTCATGTACAAACATGAAAACGCTGTGCACTCCCACTATCTTCTAAGGTAAGTCAACCTTATATGATAGCTTCCCAATCCTCTCGATTATTGGAAAAAGTCTTATGAATCTCGGTGCCAACTTCCCCTTTTTGCGGAAATGAACTACACTCTTTAGAGGAAAAACCTTCACAAATACCGTATCTTCGGTAGAAAATTCCATGTCTCTTCGTCTTTTATCCGCATAGCTTTTTTATCTATCCTAAGCAGCTTTCATATGTTGCTGAATGATCTCAATCTTCTCCTATGTTTCTCTAATCACATCCGGTCCTAGTATCGATTTCTCGTCTGCTTTCCATTGACATAAAGGAGCATTACATGGTCTTCCATACAACGCTTCATATGGAGCCATTCCAATAATCGACTGATAATTGTTGTTATATGCAAACTCCACCAAATGCAAATGATCATCTCATGATCCACCAAAGTCTATAATGCATGCTTGCAAGAGATCTTCCAATATACAATTTACTCTCTCGGTCTGCCCATCTATTTGTGGCTGATAACTTGTACTAAGATTCAACTCCATCCCGACGCCTCTTGTAAGCTCTTCCAAAACCCACTAGTGAACAACGGATCTCAATCGCTCACAATGCTTTTTGACACACTATGTGTTTGCACTAAAAATTAGCACAAACACCCAATAGAAGTTTTGAAGAGAAATAAATGAAGGATATAAAATAAAAAAAGAGGATAACAACAAAGAAATAAGAGTAAATAGAAATAATAACATGCACATAACGATTAATAGTGGTTCGGTGTTGTTACCTACGTCCACTTTGAACAGATTGCTTTATTAATCACTTTGTAAACCGAGTACAACAGGGATCGGATGAAAAACCTTAGTTACAAAAGAGTATAAAGCAACTAGTAGCGTAATGGTCCCCAAAATGAACAACCATACCTGTATTTACAAACAAATATGGCCAAATATCTCCTTGAAAATTCGGCAGAAGGACCTCCAGAGCCATATGGACCCACAAGAGGAATCGCATGGTCCAATTCCCAAAAAAGAGTGATCGATATCGATTCCTACTTTGGTGGAATTCTAGGATGCGATCCCTATGGTAGCTTCCTCAAGCTAAAATATGCTTAGCCTCCAAATTTCATTCTAATTAGATCAGTAGAACTTGAGTTATTGTCTGATCTTTGCTTCAACATAGGTTGCTTACTGATTCCTACCGATCCCTTAAAAGGGAAGAGTGTCGATCCCCCTGACTTCATCTTTTTGAGGTGCGATCCCTAAGGTAGGCTCCCTAGGGTCCACATATCATGCTTATAAAATTCCATATGCATTGGACTTATTGGTCATGAGATATTTATTATTTTCTATTGAAATGCTCTTACTCCCTAAAACATACCGATTCCTATGATCGAAGTTAATTTATGCCGATCCCTCCTATATGTTGAACCATATTTATACTTCGAACATTCTGCCTTGCATATCTATCAATTCCATTCAACCTCGACTTCATGTTATTATATGTACTTCACTTCTAAGCCCCACAATCATCACATTGGATTAATCGGCCTTGATTCCAGTTGAATCTAACTTGTGCAATTAGTTCAATATAGCCGGGTCAAAATGTCGAATAACACTTGCCCCCCTACGTATGTCTTGTGTTGAACACGACGTGCTTTGAATCGAAGCAAGTTAGGGTCATCGGAAAGAAACCCGTCTAGTTTTCTGACTAGTTGTTATCCTTCTGTTGAATTATTTTTCCAAAGTATTGTATCTCTTTTTGATCGTCGTGACGCTTGGTCGATTTCCGATAGTATAAATCTAGGGTTATACTCTGTTAGTTGATATATAAGTTTGGATCCACGAGACTAATAAGCTTTGGTTATCTGGTCCAGCCTCAAACTTGATGGCTTCAGGCTTGATTTCATTTTCTGTTGATTTCAAAAATTGAACTTTTAGACCATACACGTGCACGTTCAGATACACGTTCTCGTCATTGGCTCCCGGACGCGTTCGTATGATCATGAGTTGTCGCCAGTAAAATGCAATACATATGTGCTCTGAATAATTTCCATGCCTATGTTTGTTTGCTTACATGCTCATAGCTGATCCCTTTTTTCTCTTCTTTTTTTTAAAACATTTATAGGGATCAACATATGTTTAGCCGATCCCTCCTCCTTTTTTTACAAGGATCAACATATTCCTAGCCGATCCCTCTCTTTCTCTCTTTTTTATACGCATGCTTATAGGGACCGATATATTTTTAACTGATCCCTCTCCCCTTTGCTTCGAGTCGAAACTGTAGGCCAAACCCTCATCCCATATATAAGCTAGTATTTCTCTATCCAATACTCACTTATTTCACTTTCCTACCATTTCCTCCTATCCCTTATAATATTGAACCTTCCTCGTTCCACCATTAAAGCCGATCCCTCCCTTCTTTCTTCTTCCCTTAATTTTGAAACAAAATCTTCTGTAATCCATATTGCCTTACGAACCCACTTCCTCTTACCTTCCATCTCGATCATCTCCAAGCCACTCATTAACACTTCTAACATATATACATATGTAGGTAGATTTTCTTGTTTTTAACTTTTAATTTTATGATGAGGCGACGGATTCTATATATTAACGATGGTTTGGATTTCGACACAGTGGTGAAATGATGGCCGAAGTTGCTTGGAGGAGATGAGATGTGGGATGTGGAAGAGTTTGACAGAGTAAGAAAGGAGGAGGAAGAAGGGAGCATACAACATAGGGTTTGATTGAAAAGTTTGAAGGATAGCATGTTGGGTAGAGGAGGGATCGGTTGGAATTTGGTGTAATGCGTGGGTATATTGATCGGTATAACAGTTGATTGTAGGGATCAGTTTCTAGCATATGATGAGGGATCGGTTTCTAGCATGTGATGAGGGATCAGTTATGGGCTTTTCGAGAGGGTTCGGCATGGAATTTTGATGGAAGGAAGGGATCGGTAGAGTTGGTTAGAATGGAGGAATCGATAGTGGAAGTTTGCGTGGAGGGATTGGTAGTTTTGGCAAACCAAAGAGATCGACAAGGATCTTGTAGGGAAAGGGATTGGTTGCTTTTTGCTCTGGGATAGGGATCGGCTATTTAGGGTCGATATATATGTACTTGGCTAATTCTAGGCTTTGAATTGAACTCGAAAACCAATCCATAATCGCTTGTTTGAGCAATTATAACCAATCCCATCTTAATGAACTTGAACATATGACGATGCTGAACAAAAGGATTTGCATATTCATTATTAAACTCGAAATTGAATGATCAAATCCTTGGGACTTAGAAAATGAACTAAAACTTAACATATAGACTTTGATAACGGATTTCACACTTCGATATGCCGATGATCGATCCCAAAGCTTACACAACCGATCAATCTATTCGCCAGCTGAGATGGTCAGTGATGACGGTCACTCTGGTCAGAATCCAAAGTCTTGTCATTTAACTTTGCTTTCTTATTTTAAGCTGCTTATCTTTGCATTACATGACACAGCACCACATTATCTTTACACTTAGCATGAGGGATAGGTAAACTTTCTAATCTCGACTATCTACTGAGTATAGTTGGCATGGACTTCAGACGTTCAGAGCGTCTAGCTGCAATGTCTTGTGGACCAACTTCACAACATGGTAATCCCAAAGCTAATTCAAGTTCCGCAACTATATCTGGCAGGCTTTCCCCTGGTCGTCAAATTGTACAACTAGAAATTTCTAGCCCATTGGTCGACCTTTTCCCTGAGTTCCCTTCCTTTCGATGGAAGATATAAGTCCTGCCCTTGACGTTGTAGAAGGCGCTATATTTTTAGATAACCCGACAGATTCTCAAGCCTCCAGAATTGGTGAGGCTGCTCTTCACAGACTATGTTCTACATTTGGGATTCCCTTCGAAGATGTTCTGGTTCCTTCGATAAACGACAGGGCTCATTCGCCCTCGGAGGGTTATACAACATGTAATGAGTTCATGTGCTGGGCCGGATGCATGTCGCCCTTCAATTCTTTTACCCAGGAGATGCTAAAATATCTTGGAATAGCTCCTACTCAACTACACCTGAACAGTTATGCCTTTCTCCACGGAACTTTCTTACTATTTATGAACATCCTATTCCGCCCGCCAACTCCTGAGGACATCAGGTTTATTTACAACTTCAAACGATGGACAAAGAGCCTTTAGTACATTTTCCTTGAGTCTTTGCCCAACTTTCAAGTCTTAATGGGTGCTTGGAACAAGCTCAACCTCTTCAAACATGAATGGTTCTATGTCTGATGTCCGCCTGGCTTTGCGAAACGATGGTTGGAAGGACGTAAGTGTCATCTTCGCTCTATTCTCAGATTCTTTAACCTAAGTCATATCCTGAATCAACTAACATTTTGAAAATCTACAGGTGTTCATCCACATCAAGAGGGAGATAGTTTTTCAAGGGTAATCTCGGCAATTCGTGCCACCCCGGTCAAAGACAGGACATTATACTCCTTGTAACCGATGAATGGTTATCTCTATTCGGGTTGCTGGAGGAAGGTTGCAGCATTGGGCTTCCAGGAAGCGCTGCACTACCAAGATATGTGGCATAACAAGAAGGTGATAACAATAACCCTGTCGTGCCCCCAATCGAAAGGACTCGGGATGACGTCGAAGAGGGCGAAATTAGGCGTGCCAAGACCAACGAGCCTGGCGATGCCGATACAGGTTCGGGCAATGCGCTTGTGGTCAAACCGTCACAAGGTATGCAACCTCACACGCCAGCTAGGAGAAGAAAGAAGATTGCATATAAGCTCCGTAGGAGAAAAGCTGCTATGGAGCCTGAGTTTATTATCACTTCCGTCGACGAAGAGTCATCCTCCCTACGTTTAGAAAGCTCGATGAAAGGGTTTTCAAATCTCCAAATCCCTGATGACATCATGACTTATGGCTTCCCCAACATCAGTATTGAGGGGCTCAACCTCCCTTCAGAAGTGGTGAAGGCATTCTTCCCACCGGCAAAAGAGAGAATACTCCTGTGAGCAAGGCTGTAGCAACTGGTCCATTGAGGGGACGCTAGGACACTCACAATCATGTGCACTTCACCACACAATCTCCATCTATCTTTTGTATAATGGTCACTTATACACTTTTATTTAGTTTTTTCAGGTGCGATGTCTCAATCCCTAGCTTTTGATCACTTGAGGGTCTCATCGACGCAATACGGATCCAATCGTGATTCAGAATCATATAGGTGTAGAGAGAGGGATGACGGTCGAGAAAGAAGTTGTCGTTCGAGAGAATCTTCATTTTCCAAACATAAGTCCCAGTCTCGGTCGTCCCACTAATAAGTTTAACCTAATAATTCTAAGCACGGTAGGGATCAGACCTCTTTCCATGGTCCTTAAGTTGTCGTACCGCCTGAGCAGTATTTTGGTTCATTTAGCTCCAAGCAGTCCCATGACCGTAGGTCGAGCAAACGCCCAATCATCAATTTTGATCCATCTTTGCCGACTGTTGATCCTGAAGCTTCCACAACATAAAAATCAGCCAAACTTAAGTCAATTTTCTAAAGATTTGTTTCAATAGGCTTAAGTTCCTCCCCTCCATTCATACAATCCCAAGGAATGCTAAGGAAAATTCTCTCGCATGCGTCAATGATGTTTTTATGCAACATAAATCATTCCAGCACTTAGCAGAGAAGATCTCCGAGGTGTTTATCGAGAGACATCAAGATATCGATCGTCTCGAGCTAGAGGCGATCCATGATAAAGATATAATTAAACATCAAGACATTGAGATCTCGGACTTGACGGTGAAGATGACCTAGGCAGAAAAAAGTGCTAAGGAAACATCTGAGGCGGTGAGTCGTATAGAAGTTGCCCTCAACCGTAGTGTTGCACTTGCCTTGGAAAAAGATACCTTGCAAAAGGAGAAAAATATTTTGGCCCCCCGCATTGAGGAGCTTGAAGAACTTCTTAGGAAGGAGAAGGAAGAGAAAATTGAAGCTCAAGAGGAATCGTAAAGATAATGCGAAGAGTTCGTTGAATCCCAGAATTTGAAGATTAAGCTTGATGAGCAACTTGCTCAAATTAAAGTCCTCGAGAAAGAGGCAAGAGAAGTAAGTCGTAATGGTATGAGAGAACATATCGAGGCCCGGGTAGAGATGCCAAAGAAGCTGGTCGAAATGAAATTAAGGACATGTTTGATCCCCTGATCATTGAATACAATGCTAAAGTCCTTATCCACCGTGATCTGAGCTTTCTTGGTGAGGGTAATCTTGAGTCGTTCGCTAAGGCAAACCCGATTATCAATCTAAGGTGCTAACCCCTACTCTGGAAGGGTCCAACGACAACTGAGAGTAAGTCGGAGCCAGGTATTCTGCTTTACTTTCTACTTTTCAAGAGGTTTCGTTCCTCATGCCCAATAGTCTTGGGCTTATCTTCTTATTTCCACGAATCCACGGGTCTTCCTGGTCCTAGCCAAACTCCAAAAAGTGATGCTGCCATGGAGCAACAATCGACATCTATTGAGATTCCGACGGTCGTCAACGCTCCAGGGCCGACGCTCGAGTTATTGGAGCACTTGATGATGATAAAGCTGAAGACCCACCATTGCCTGATGAGTCGGATGATGTTGTAATTACCAGCGTCACTGAACATACCGACGAGCTTAGCTTAAATAAGCGCAACGAGAGGGAGAATTTGTTAAAGAAAAGCGCTAAGGTTGGACTAACTGACATGGACATTGACGATCCAAATCTCATCCCATTACAAGTCATTCCACCTGGTGGGTCAATTCCCAAAGAACTCCCTCCAACCATTGAAAACTCTCCTGCCAAGGGCGGTAAAGGATCGAGAAAAAGGACAGGTGGAAGCTCGGGTGGCACCACTCCTATAAATCCAAAAAAGAGAAAGGACAAAAGAAATAGATGTTACTTCGGCTTAGTTTGCACATAGCTTGTATAGTTGTTTTCCCTTTTGTTGGCCATGATTGTGCAGGTACGGCCCCCGTTTTGAATAAACTTGTATCAGAATTTTGAAGTTTATTATGCAAATAAAAGTTCTCTGTTATCTGTTGGACTTTCATGTGAATTGTTATTTAAGTAGTTAAGCTATTACTTTTCCATTCAATGTATGTATAATTCATCGCTCATTAATTTGAATAATAATTCATTAATTTTATCCCAAAGCCTCCAAGCGGTCATGGCCCTGAGTCGTACCAAACAAGGGGCTTGAGCCCTAATGTTGCGTTGTCAGATTCAGCGGTTTGAGGGATTATGCTCGTGCCCCCAGTCTCGGGTTAGCGAAGTTAGACGGTGGATGGTCGAACTCCATCCTTAGTGAGTTTATACTCCTCCTGTCGGTTTCAGGCCGGAGTTCACGGGATAGTGAGTGGTTAAACCACACTCGTCTATTTGTTTATACTTATATCCGAACTCTGGGGATAAGAGTTCGTTAACGGGTGGTCGAATAACACACGACTTGTATTTATACTCCAGCTCACGCTCTGGGGACTTAGAGTTATTTTGGAAAATAGTCGGATCGTACTTTCCTTAATTGGTTGATTTACCCCCAACGTGCGAAGTTTGACTTAGCGAGCGGTCAGTCGTATCATGATCACTTTTGATTCATGACTATCCCATCGCTCGATTGGATTAACTTGGTTATCAGATGGTCAAGTCACATCCATTTCTTATTATGTACTCCGTTCATCGGGTTGTAAACGAGAATTATCAAATGGACGGCTGGACCACGTTCGTCATGTTTAGTTCAATCAGAAACTAATGTAATTAGCTAGCTCCAAACTCTGGGAACCTGCTTGGACATGTCAACATCAGTCGGTTTTCTAATTTAGCTAACATGTAATGCTATAATAAACAAAAGTATTGAGGAAGTTCAAAACTTTATTTGTCAAACCGAAAGAAATGACATAATTTTTCTTATTACATATCAAGAAAATAAGATGCTAAAACAAATCCTGAAACTAAATACAACTAAATGGAAAAGAAATAAATTAAGTGAAATAGCGTCGCAAATGCTCGTTATTCCACGCCCTTCGGAGTGTGATGCCATCAACAGTCGCTTGCTTAAAAGTTCCCTCTCCAAGCCTCTGTTTAATGACTTACGGTCCTTTCCAAGTTGGATTCTTATGCGATGAGGCAGGAAAAACCAGTCTCAAGATGAGATCGCCAATTTCGAAGGTTTTAGGTCAGACTTTAGTGTTGTAGTATCAGCCGACTCGGCACCGATGCACAGCTGCCCTCAAATCAGCTTCTTCGCACTTCTCATCTATAAAGTCTAGAGATTCCAAGAGGAGATCTTATTCATTATAGGATCATAGTAGGTCACTCGATGAGAAGGAACTTCGAGCTTGATGGGAATAACGGCTTCAGAACCGAAAGTAAGGGCGAATGGAGTATGACCGGTCGTGGACTTGTGTGTGGTCCTATAAGCCCATAGTGCTGTCGGGAGTTCATCCACCCACTTGCCTCAAGCCTTTTCCAAACGCTTCTTTAGAATGGATTTTATGATTTTGTTCATAGCTTTAACTTACCCATTTGAGGGTGAGCGACTGCTGCAAATCCCTTTTCAATATTATGCTGACGGCGGAAGTCTTAAAATTCAACACTGTCGAATTGAGTCCCATTATCTGTTACAATAGTTCATGGAAGACCAAAACGATAAATGATGTTCCAAACGATGAAGTTGGTTACTTTCTTGGTTGTGATCGTGGCTAAAGGTTCCATTTCGGCCCATTTGGTGAAGTAATCAATTGCGACGATAGCGTACTTCGCACCACCTTTAGAGATCGGTAAGGAACTAATAATATCTAAACCCCACATGGCAAATGGCCATGGGCTGACCATTTGTATAATTTCCGTCGGCAGAGCTCTTTGAACTTTTGCATATATCTAGCACTTGTCGTATCGCCTTACATAATCAGCAGCATCTCGATTGACAGTCGGCAATAATACCCATAACGGAGTATTTTTCTTTGCTAGAGTTTGCCCCCAGTCTGATCGCCACATTCCCCTTCATGAACTTCCTTTAAGACTCATTTTATTTCATCATGAATGATACACCAGAGTAGGGGAACGGAAAAACTCTGTCTGTACATAACTCCTTCCTGTATGATATAATGTGAAGCTTTACGAAGGACTTGTCGTTTTTCATTTCTTCGTTTGGGAATAACTCCCTATAGCAAATAGTCTTTAATCAGAGATATCCACGACTCCTTTTCAGGCTCTATTTCTAGTACCCGATTGATTTCCATCGGGGTTATTCTTGGAGTGTTTAATACTTCGACTGTAACCAAGCCCATATGTTGTGCATCCTCGGTGCTAGCAAACTTTACCAATGAATCAGCCGCTTTGTTTTAATCGCGGGGAATGTGCGTAATATCTTACTACTCAAAGTCAGTTGGTAACTCTTGGACTTGGGTAAGGTGTAGAGCAAGTCGTTGTTCTTTAGCTTGGTAATCTCCCCTGACTTGGTATACTACCAATTATGAGTCGCAAAAGATTTCAAGAGACTTTTTCCCTAGTTCTCTAGCGAGTTTAAGTCTAGCAATCGGACCCTCATACTCAACTTCACTATTTGTTACAGGGAAATCGAGCTTTAAAGCATAGCAAATTGACCGATCTTCGGGAGTTACAAGCACAATTCCAACTCCAAAACAACAACCATTGGATGCTCCAACTGCATATAACTTCCACTGTACGGTAGGGGTTTCACTGCACTCTATGAAATCATAATGCGTAGTAAATTCTGCTATAAAGTCCACCGGTGCCTGACCCTGGATAGCCCTCCGAGGAAGATAAGTGATGTCAAATTGGCTAAGCTCGATATTCCACTTGAGTAACCTTCCAGATGTCTCAGGTCCCTGCAGAACCTGTCGTAACGGCTGATCGGTGTAAACATTAATAAGATGGGCCGAAAAGTTAAGGCATTGCTTTCGTGAAGCAATCAACAAACAGTATGCCAGTTTTTCTATCTTTAGAAGTTCCTTTCAGCTCCAGTTAATTGCTTGCTAACATAATATACTGGTCTCTAGATCTGATTCTCTTCGTAAAGAAATGTTGTACTTATAGCGTGTACTAACACAGCTAAGTAGATATACAAGTCTTCATAATCTACTGGCTTTGACAAGATAAGAGATCTCTCTAAGTGATTTACCAAAGCTTGGAATGCGTCTTTACAATCCTCCATTCAAAATTCCTTTTCCCTCTCCTAATCAAGTTAAAGAAAGGAATGCGTTTATTGGTAGCTCTGGAAATAAATCGACTTAGAGCGGCAACCTTCCCATTCAGGCTCTGTACTTGTTAGATAGTATTTGGCGCTTTGATATTGTGAATAGCTTGGATCTTCTCGGGAATAGCTTCGATTTCATGGGCATTAATGATAAAACCCAAGAACTTTCCTAATGCTAGTCTATAAGAACACTTCAGAGGGTTAATCTTCATTTTGTAGTATAAAAGGATATCCAACATTTCTGCCAGGTCTCTAATTTGGTCGCTAGACCATCATGACTTCATGAGCATATCACCCACATATACCTCTGTAATACCCTAGATTTTTGGTAACATTATTCAGAATATTTAATTAGTTAAATAAAATAAAATAATGTGCTGACTTAGCGATTGAGATTTGATTTTAATTAAGGTGAAGCTGTGCCATTTAAATAATGAATTAAAAGAAGAGTTTAACATGAAATAGGGAAGGGGTAAAATAGAAAAGAGGTTATTCCTATATCTATTCCCTTGGGTCGTGTATCACATACATGTTCAATTCATTTGAAAAAAAATTATATCCCAAGGTCGGCCACCATTAACAAGGGAAAGAGGAAAAAGGTTAATAAAATCTAAGGAAGAAGCTAATTCAAATCAAATCTATTCACATCTCAATCTCTTTAATCTCTAAAGCTAAGGTGAATAATTTTTACATCTCATTTTTTATTGTGTTTTCAGTTTTTAGATGAATGCCAAATATTTTGCATTGAATTGCCATGATTTTGAACGATGGAATGGTTATATATACATGTTGATGATTTATGTATGTTCATATTGATTTTATGATATGTTTTAAGCTGAAAACCCTATTAAATGACATCCAAATGCCTTGCAAATTTTTATGAAGGTCATAAATATTATTTTGGAAATGGGTTTTAATTTTCAGAATTTTCTGTAATTATGTGGAAATTATATGAATTTTCTAGTAAAGAAAATGTTAATTTGAATTAATAATTATTTACTATTAAATAATAAAAGATTTGGGTCTGTAATTTTTATACGTTGGAAAACGTATTAAAATAGATTTTCTAGAATTTTTGTAGATTTTTTCTAAGTGTTTTAAGGGTTATATAAGATTATTTAAGGTATGGGACTTAAATGTTTTATATAATTTAAAGGGGAGAAGGGACTTTTTGTAAAATAATTTAAATTATTAAATCTGGAAAGTCGGCAACACTTTTGAAAATTGCAGCACTTTTTATTGGTAAATAAAAAGGCAACCAATCAAAATTAGACACGTGAAGCAGGTTAGGTGAAAAGAACTATTTGCTACATATTTTTCACTATTTCGACATCGTCGACACCAGGTTCCGCCTCCTCATCTTTGCTTCCGACACAGTCGAAACCAATGCACATGGTATCAGGGAACTGATACATAGTGAATTGGATGTAGGAGGAAGGTAGGGAGATGAAACCAGTGGTTCCGAAGGGGTTAGGGCTTTGCTTCGTTTTTAAATCAAAAATGCGCCCGCTTGCTTTCGACTAAGATGCTTTCGACTTGGTTAGCTTTCGACTGGGTCAAATGGTTTTAAAAGGAATGGTTTTGATTGGGTTGCGCCACTGTTTTTAAATAATTTCTTTCGACTAAGTCAAAACCTTTTTGATGCCACCTTTTTACCTTTCGACCCAGATTGTTTCGAATGGCTTGTTTTGTTTTCTAAAAAACATGGCCACCTCTCCAATGGTTTCGACACCATCACTTATTTACTTAGGAAATGGTTTCGAAGCAGATGCTTTCGACTTAAATGTTTTTAAGACCCGTTTTCTATAATTGAAGTAAAACCCAAATGGTTTCGAAAGAGATAGTTTTAAATGGTTTCGAAACAGACACTTTCGACTTTAATGGGTTTTTGATCCTTTTGCTCTACTTGAAGGCAGAATCCAAATGGTTTCGACCGAAATGTTTTTCAAAGGTTTCGAAGGGGTGAAATTTTGAATGATTACGAAAGGTTTCCACATGTATTAAATTGAACTCAAAGTGCTTTCGAAAGGATTGAGTTTTGACTGTTTCGAAAGGTTTTAACCAACGGTTTCGAAAGGGGTGGTTCCCCAAGGTTTCGGAAGGGTGGAAAGGAAGGGTTTTTCCTATGTTTTCAAAATGCAATGTTTAAAAGGTTTTTAAAGGACAATGTCTGATTTTGAAGCTTTCGGAGAAAAGAAAGGAAAGGATTTTCCAATGTTTTCGAAAGGCAATATTGAATGATTTTGTAAGGGTCATTCAATGGTTTTGAAGGGGTTACCTTCAAGGGTTTCGAAAGGGTTGTTTAAAGGTTTTAGACAAAGGTTTCGAATGTATGAAATAGGCATTATAGCCTAAGTATTTTAAAGTTAAAAAAGGTTTTAACTTGTTTTGGAAGGATAGCTAATCCTTATTAAATTCCATCAACATTATTTTGAGTGAAGTATATATATATATCATGGCAAAATAGCTTGGAGTAAAGCTAAGAAATATTTTCCTTGTATAAGTATGATTTAAAAAGTTATTTTTGAAAAGGTTTTCAAGGAAAAGATAAAGGGTGGTTAACCCTAAGAAAATGATTCGGACAGTTAGTCCATTTTGATTCGGACAGTTAGTCCAGTTTGCAGGCAGTCGGCCTGGTTGTATGGACAGATAGTCCATTTGTAGCATAACGGACCTTGCTATTATGTTGTGGACAGATAGTCTACTTATTACTTGTTTATGGACAGATAGTCCATTTATTAGCATAAAGGATATTGCTATTTTGATATAATCAGTTTGATTAACCAGTTTGGTTGCAGGAAAGGATTTGCAAAATATAAGTTTTAAAGAAGATATTAGTGAGGGGAAACCAGTTCCGCTAAGCGGCGTGGTCTCACTTAATATCAGTAAACCGAGATGTAACAGAATTATTCACACCAGGCTTTATGTCTAACTCTAAGTTTTTGTTTCCCCTTAAACTCTTGGGTACTCAAGATTGATTTGAGTAGACTGAGGGTTGAGGTTTTCAGGTTTTAGTCTTTTGGCGAATAAAGCTTTCGAAGACGAGCAGGTGGCTGACGGATAGCTAATTAGGATTTGCAGTTTCATTTTGTTTTGATTCCGCTGTGTACATTAAGTCAGATATGACTATATTGCTTTGATCAACCAAGGGGGCATCGTCATATGTCGCTCTTGGCGTATTTTTGTAATGATTATAATTCATATTTACCTAGGAAACATTATGGGATTATGTAACTTGGATATGAAATTGTTTTGAAATGTAATCAGCAAAATGTTGTTTTTGGAAATATGTGATTTTTTTCATATTCAAGTGCTTTTGATATTATGATACCATTATCATTGCCGTATTTTGTCACCAGAAGTTAATCTATAGATGACAACAGCATCTATAGCACTTAGCTTTTGGCCTTTAGATACGGGATGTTACAACTTGGTATCAGAGTATGGTTTTTGAAAGACTTTAAACTAAAAATGGTTTTTAAAGCATAATCCTTAGGAATTAGAGTAAGATTGAGATATGAGATAACGTTATAGTAACGTACTTGTATTTGCTATATATAAGTATACGCTTTATCTCTAGTCTCCTATCCTTGTTAGGTTATTTTTCTGTATCTCTTGAGGTTTGAATACATATATGGAATGTAGAAGAGGAAGAGTTAATCCAAGAGGGAAGGGCATCGATGGGAATGCCAGGCCTAATATGAGAAGAGGTCAAGTTCAGGCACAAGCAGAGAATGTAGGTGTTGGAGTCCCGCTAGTGGACATGGGAGCTATATATCAGTTTTTTGTGAGTATGATGCAAGCTGGAGTTGCAGCTGGAATTGTAGGAGGAGATGCTGCAGGGGTAGGAGTTCTAGAAGTTAACCATTATGCTAAGCTGAGTGGAGATTACGCTAAGCTTGGAAGGAAGCCTTTTCTAGGGAAAGAGGATGCTATAGAAGTGGAAAATTGGTTGTTGCACTGTGAAAGAATTTTTGCAGACTTGGGGCTCAATGATGAGCAGAAGAGGAGGTTGGCATCCAGACAACTTCAGGGAGCCGCATTGTTTTGGTGGAACAGTGTGACGGTTGGTGTGGACGAGGAAACTTTGTCATAGGAAGATTTCAAGAAAAGGTTCCATGAGATGTTTATGTCTGCAATGGCACAGTCAGCACTGATCATGAAGTTTGTCGAGTTAGAGCAGGGGGAGATGTCTGTTCTGGAGTATGCTAGAAAGTTCGAGGAGTTGGCCCGATATGGGTATGCTTCAGTGGATACAGTCATGAAGTGGAATGAGAAGTTTATCAGGGGGTTGAAGCCTGAGTTAGCTAGGGCTCCATTACCTCATATTAGATATCCTTCTGACTTTGTTGTGGAGATGGCCTTAAGCCATGAGGAGATTCTTGGTTCTTTAGAGAAGAGTAAGGCTAAAGAAGTCCAGGTTGCACAGAATCAGAAGAGGAAGTTCTTTTCTAAGAAAGGTGCTCAGAAGGGTGGAGCAACTAAGAAGGGGAAGTCTGAGATTGTCTGTTTCAAGTGCAACAAGAAGGGGAACTATGCTATGAGTGTCGTGCTAGAAAGGTAAAGGAGGTAGCTGGAAAGAAGAATGTCAGGTGCTTCAACTGTGACCAGATTGGTCATTATAAGAGCCAGTGCAAGGAGCCCTCAAAGGAAGGAAAGGGAAAAGTGTATGCATTGGAGCTTGCTACCTCAAAGCCAATAGCCCAGGAGAAAGGAAAGGCGGTCTTGGGAGGTACGCTTCAAATTCATGGTATGTCTGTTATCGTTCTATTTGATACTGGTGCATCACATTCTTTTATATCTAGATGTTTGATAGATAAGCTTAACCTAGAACCCACATATTTAGTTATTTCCTTACGGGTTGCGAATCCAATAGGTGGGTGTGCAACTCTAGGGTTGAGATACGACCATTTAGAGTTTGACCTGTTAGGTCAAACTTTTGTTTGCAGTTTGCATGTGTTTGATTTTGTGGGTTTCAGGATTATTCTTGGCATGGATTGGTTAAGTGAGTACGATGCTAAGATATTTTGCCAGGATAGGAAAATATCGCTTAGACACCCAGATTATAGTGATCTGATTGTTTATACCGTAGAAGGTTCTAGCGGAGAAGTGAATGCTTTGTTGGGTGTTATGGAATTGGATGATGAGTTAAGTCGAGTTTTCGTGGTTAGAGAATTCGCAAATGTTTTTGAGCTTGTAGTTGGATTACTGTCGAAACGAGCCATTGAGTTTCGAATAGATTTGGTTCTGGGAGCAGAACCGGTGAGTTGGCCGCCAAGCAGGATGACCCCTATAGAGATGAGTGAGTTGAAGGTGCAGTTGGTGGAATTGGAAGGCAAGAATTTTATCAGGCCATGTAGTTCGCCTTAGGAAGCAGCCGCAGTGTTTGCTAAGAAGCCGGATGGGTCGTTAAGGCTATGTATCGATTATCGTAAGTTAAATGAGAGGACGATAAAGAATCGATATCCATTGCCAAGGATTGATGATTTATACGACCAGTTGAGTGGATCCAAGGTATTCTCGTAGTTGGATTTAGCGATAGATTTCCATCAGCTCAGGGTAGCAGAGGATAGTATACCTTTGACGGCGTTTAGGACTAGATATGGGTCGTACGAACGGTTAGTTATGTCGTTCGGACTAACTAATGCTCTAGCTTTCTTTGTGGATTTGATGAATCGGTTTTTCCGAGAGTACTTGTATAGGTTCATATTGGTTTTCATAGATGATATCTTGATATACTCTAAGAATGAAAGAGAGCATGAAGTTCATTTTAGAGTGGTGCTTCAGCATCAGCTAAAAGCGAAGTTTTCAAAGTGTCATTTCTGGAAGAAAGAAGTGAAGTTTCTTGGTCATGTAGTCTCAGAGGAAAGGTTTTCAATAGATCTGACTAAGATTGAAGTAGTGAACAGTTGGAAGAGACCCAAAACAGTGATGGAGATAAAGAGTTTCCTTGGGTTGGCAGGTTATTATCGGAGATTCATTAAGGATTTTTTGTGGATAGCAGCATCGATGACTAAGCTAACAAGAAAGGATGTGAAGTTTGTGTGGACCGGTAAGTGTGAGGAAGCATTCCAGAGTTTGAAACACTTATTGACCCATGCGTCTGTGTTGGTTGTTCCAGAAGGGAATCAGGATTTGGTGGTTTATACCGATGCGTGTGGAACAGGACTAGGAGCTGTGCTTATGCAAAGAGGTAAACTAATTGCCTATGCTTTTAGATAGCTTAGACCGCATGAGGTCAGATATCTAATGCATGATTTAGAGTTGGCTGCAGTTATTTTTGCGTTGAAGGTGTGGAGACATTACCTTTTGGGAGAGAGGTTTGAGTTATATACAGATCATAAGTCGCTGAAGTATTTGTTCTCTCAAAAGGAGCTGAACATGAGATAGCGGAGATGGTTAGAATTTATAGTCGCTTATGAATTTTCTATTGAGTACACACCAGGGAAAGGCAACAAGGTTGTAGATGCACTTAGCAGGAAACATCAGAATGCAATTTTAGCGATGATTACTGAATGGAAAGATTTGGAAGCATTAGCAGATTGCAGAGTGCAGTGGAGATCCGAGGCTGGGTCTAGTGGAGATATAATTGTATTATCTTGTTTGGAAGTTCGACCAGTGATGATCGAAAGGATCGCTTCTAAGTAGGAAGAGGATCCAGTGTTAGCTGAACGGATCAGGAAGTTAAAGGATGGAACCAAGAGCGATGACTTGAAAGATTTCAGCCTTGATCGGAATGGAAGGGAAAGAAAGGGAGATTATGTGTTCCGAGTGTAGGAAACATAAGGAAAGAAGTCTTGGAGGAATGCCATCGTTCGAAGTTCTTTATTCACCTAGGAGGTACTAAGACGTATCATGATATGAAGAGGAGTTTCTTCTGGGAAGGTATGAAGCGGGATAGTGGGTTGTGTGTGAAGCAGTGTATGATTTGCCAGCAGGCAAAGGTCGAACAGCAGAAACCAAGTGGGTTGCTTCAGCCATTAGATATTCTGGTATGGAAGTGGGATTCTATTTCCATGGATTTTATTGACGGGTTGCCAAGGTCGAACAGGGGAAATGATAGTATATGGGTCATAGTGGACAGATTGACCAAGAGTGCCCATTTCATTCCAGTTAGGTCTACCAGAATGGCACCTGTTTGGCAATGTTGTTTTTGAAGAATATGTTCAGACTGCATGGAATTCCTAGTAGCATAGTTAGTGATAGAGATCCTTTATTCACTAGTGAGTTCAGGGAGAGTTTGCAAGAAGTTTTGGGAACCAAGCTAAAGAAGAGTATCGTTTACCATCCGCAGACAGATGGGCAAACGGAGAGAGTTAACAAAGTCTTGGAAGATTTGTTAAGGGCTTGTGTTCTAGATTTCGGGGGATCATGGGAAGACCATCTGCATTTAGTCGAGTTTTCGTATAACAACAGTTATCAGACTAGTATTGGGATGGCACCGTTTGAAGCTTTGTATGGAAGGCCATGCAAATCTCTGGTATATTGGTTAGAGACCAGGGATAGGTTGGTTCTTGCTCCAGATTTGGTTAGAGAAGCTGCATAAAAGATTGAGGTCATTCGGGCTAGAATGAAGGAGGCTCAGTCTAGGCAGAAAAGTTATGCAGATAAGAGACGGAAAGATTTAGAGTTCTCAGTTGGAGATCAGGTTTTTGTCAAAGTGCCACTGATTGAGTGGGTGGTTAGGTTTGTAAAATCGGGGAAGTTTGCATCGAGATTCGTTGGACCTTTTTCTATTGTTGAGAGGATCAGGGAACTCGCATATAGAGTTAAGTTACCAAGAAGTTTGGCAGGAGTCCATGATGTTTTCCATGTTTCTCATCTCAGAAAGTGTGTTAGAAACCCGGAGACTACTATTGCACCAACTGTGCTAGAGGACTTAGTAGTAGAACCGGATTTGACTATAGTGAGGAAGCCTATTCGTATTATTGCGAGAGATGAGAAGAGGCTTAGAACCAAGACAATCAGATTAGTCAAAGTCCAATGGAGCGACGATGACAGGGACTGTACTTGGGAGATTGAGAGCAGGATTAGAGATACTTATCCTGACTTATTTGATGGTAATTTTTACCTTCTTGTTTGATTTGTTGTGTATCTTATCGTAATTTTGAGGACAAAATTTTTTAAGGAGGGGAGACTGTAACACCCTCAGATTTTTGGTAACATTACTCAGAATACTTAATTAGTTAAATTAAATTAAATAATGAGTTGATTAGGGGATTGAGATTTGATTTTAATTAAGGTGTAGCCATGCCATTTAAACAATTAATTAAAAGAAGAGTTTAACATGAAATAGGAGAGGGGTAAAATAGGAAAGAGGCCATTCCTATATCTATTCCCTTGGGACGTGTATCACATACACATTCAATTCATTTGAAAAAAGATTTATAACCCAAGGTCGGCCACCATTAACAAGGGAAAGAGGAAGAAGATTAAGAAAAGCTAAGGAAGAAGCTAATTCAAAGCAAATCTATTCACATCTCAATCTCTTTAATCTCTAAAGCTAAGGTGAATAATGTTTACATCTCATTTTTTATTGTGTTTTCGGTTTTTAGATGAATGCCGAATATTTTACATTGAATTGCTATGATTTTGAATGATGGAATGGTTATAAATGCATGTTGATGATTTATGTATGTTCATATTGATTTTATGATATGTTTTAAGGTGGAAATCCTATTAAATGACATCCAAATGCCTTGCGAATTTCTATGAAGGTCATAAATATTATTTTGGAAACGAGTTTTAATTCTCAGAATTTTCTAAAATTATATGGAATTTATATGAATTTTCTAGTAAAGAAAATGTTATTTTGGGTTAATAATTATTTATGGTTAAATAATAAAAGATTTGGGTTTTAAATTTTTATATGATGGAAAACATATTAAAAGAGATTTTCTGGAATTTTTGTAGATTTTTCCTAAGTGTTTGAAGGGTTAAATAAAATTATTTAAGTTAAGGGACTTAAATGTTTTACATAATTTAAAAGGGAAAAGAGGCTTTTTGTAAAATAATTTAAATTATTAAATCCGGAAAGTCGGCAGCACTTTTGAAAAATGCAGTACTTTTTATTGGTAAAGAAAGAGGCAACCGATCAAAATTAGACACGTGAAGCAGGTTAGGTGAAAATAACTATTTGCTACATGTTTTTTCCTGTTTCGACACCGTCGGCAACAGGTTCCGCCTCCTCATCTTCGCTTCCGACAATGTCAAAATCAATCCATATGGTATCGAAAAAGGATTGAGTTTTGACTATTTCGAAAGGTTTTAATGAATGGTTTCAAAAGGGGTGGTTCCCCAAGGTTTCGAAAGGGTTGAAAGGAAAGGTTTCTCCTGTGTTTTCGAAAGGTAATATTTAAAAGGTTTTTAAAGGACGATGTTTGATATTTTGAAGCTTTCAGAGAAAAGAAAGAAAAGAGTTTTCCAATGTTTTTGAAAGGCAATATTTAATGGTTGCGAAAGGGTCTTTCAATGGTTTCGAAGGGATTACTTTCTAGGGTTTCAAAAGGGTTGTTTAAAGGTTTTAAACAAAGGTTTCGAATGTATTAAATAGGCATTATAGCCTAAGTATTTTCAAGTTAAAAAGGGTTTTAACTTCTTTTGGAAGGATAGGTAATCCTCATTAAATTCCATCAACATTATTTTGAGTAAAGTATATATATCATGGCAAAATAGCTTAGAGTAAAGCTAAGAAAATATGTTCCTTGTATAAGTATGATTTAAAAGGTTAAATCATTTTGAAAAGGTTTTTAAGGAAAAGATAAAGGGTGGTTAACCCTAAGTAAATGATTCGGACAGTTAGTCCATTTTGATTCGGACAGTTAGTCCAGTTTGCGGGCAGTCAGCCCAGTTGTATGAACATATAGTCCATTTGTAGCATAACGGGTCTTGCTATTATGTTGTGGACAGATAGTCTACTTATTACTTGTTTTATGGACGGATAGTCCATTTATTGGCATAAAGGATATTGCTATTTTGATATAATCAGTTTGATTAACCAGTATGGTTGTAGGAAAGGATTTGCAAAATATATGTTTTAAAGAAGATATTAGTGAGGGGAAACCTGTTCCGCTAAGCGGCGTGGTCTCACTTAATATCAGTAAACCGAGATGTAACAGAATTAATCACACCAGCCTTTATGTCTAACTCGAAGTTTTTGTTTCCCCTTAAACTCTTGGGTGCTCAAAATTGATTTGAGTAGGCTAAAGGTTGAGGTTTTCAGGTTTTAGTCTTTTAGCGAGTAAAGCTTCCGAAGACAAGAAGGCGGCTGACGGATAGCTAATTAGGATTTGTATTTTCATTTTGTTTTGATTCCGCTGTGTATATTAAGTCAGATATGACTATATTGCTTTGATCAACTAAGAGGGGCATCGTCATATGTCGCTCTTGGCATATTTTTGTATTGATTATAATTAATCTTTACCTGGGAAACGTTATGGGATTATGTAACTTGGATATGAAATTGTTTTGAAATGTAATCAGCAAAATGTTGTTTTTGGAAATCTGTGATTTTGTTCATATTCAAGTGCTTTTGATATTATGGATATCATTATCGTTACCGTATTTTGTCACCAGAAATTAATACTATAGATGATTTCAGCATCTGTAGTGCTTAGCTTTTGGCCTCTAGATACGGGATGTTACAACCTCCATCGTTTTTCCAATCTGATCTTCAAACATTCTATTGACTAAGCATTGGTAGGTCACTCCTGCGTTCTTTAGTCCAAACGACATTACCACATAGCAATATAATCCAACATCGGTAATGAAGCCATGTGCTTTTAATCGGGAATGTGCATCGGGATCTGGTTATCTCCTGAGTATACAGCCATGAAAGATAGCACTTTGTGTCCCGCGGTTGAGTCTACCAGCTGGTCGATCATTGGAAGGGGAAAGCTACCTTTTGGGCATGCCTTGTTCAAGTCCAAGTAATCAACGCATGTCCGCCATTTCCCATTTGCCTTTCTCACAAGTACATGATTAGATACCCACTTAGAGTAGAGTGCATCGTGAATAAACCCATTGTCTTTGAGCCTATCCACCTCCTCTTTAAGAGCAACAAATCTCTCCAGATCCATGCCATGCCTTTTTTGTTTCACCGAGACATGTCTCTGGTCGATATTCAATGCATGGCTTGTAATTGCATGCGAGATCCCACACATGTCAGAGTGAGTCCAAGCGAACACGTCGAGATTTGCTCGGAGAAATCCAGCAAGTTCTTTCATCATCGGGGGGTTGAGCTGTGATCCGATCTTTAGGACCTGTGATGGATCATCGTGGCCGACTGTGATGTCAATCGTCAGCTCGGCCGGTGCAGCCTTAGTCTCTTTGACCTCCTCCTCGTACTCTCGGATCTATGTCTCTATAGAACTGACAGTGGTGCCTGAGCCAAGGTTCGGGCGCTGGTTGTCAATCTTCAGTGGCTTGGATGCGGACTGACTTGTCCATATCCTTACCTTTCTCCTTTCATTTAGCATCCCTCAATTCAGCTATATAACATGTATGCTCGGTCGCATGATCACCATGAATAACTCCAACACCATTATCTGTCGAGAACTTCAAAGTCAAACACCATAGGGCAAGGGCTGCCCGGAACTCAGCTAGGGCTGGTCAGCCTAGAAAAGCGTTGTATGGAGATTCGGCACCCAAAACAACAAAAGGCAGAATTCGCACTCTCATGCGGTCACCTTCTCCCAACTCCACGGGCAATTCAACATAACCAACAGCTTCGGTTTCAGCACCATTAAAGCCGTGAATGCATGCATTAGACGGTTTCAAGTCCTTGGCTTCCATCCTCATCTGATTATAAGCTTTTTTGAAAATTATATTACAGAACTTCCATAATCAACCAATATTCTTCTCACTAAAGTGGGGCCAATCATGGCCGAAATGACCATTGTGTCAATTTTTGGAGCCTCCACCTTATCTGTATCTCTATTTCTAAACACAATAGCATCTGCCATTGTACGTTGCTATTTTGCCGAAGCTCCATCTTTTGTACTCGAACAACATTCAAAATTCACATGCTTAATCACGCTAGCGTAGCGCTCCATCTCATGCCAACTCTTATCAGCTGGATGTGTTCCTCCTACTATTGTATTGATTACCAATCTTCCACCAGTCCATGCAGGCTCCTCGGCCCTATGCGGTGCTTATCCTCGGTTGGGGTCGGATATCCCCTGCCCGCCATCCTACGGGGTTTTTACAAACTGTTGTAACTTTCTTTCTCGAATCAACTTTTCGATAATATCCTGGAGATGCCTACATTCATTTGTGTTAAGACCATAATGTTCGTGAAACTGATAATATTTTTCGGTCTGTTTCTACTTCTCCGTTGATTCTTTCAGAGGCGGTTTTCTTTACTGCATGGTATTGCAGGTGGACAAATAGATATTCTCTAGAGATTTATTCGGTGGAATGTAAGTATCGTACATCAGAATGCTAAGCTTTCCTCTTCCAAAGCTATCATCAGACCGCTTCACTGCGATATTACTCTGTACTCCCTTTCCACTTGGTCCTGCAACATTCTTTTTCCTAGAGCATCTGGATTTCTCTTTCCTCAAATACTAAGCCGCCTTTGCATAAAAGCACTCTAACGTTGTGGGTAGCTTTCCAACTAACCAACCACCAAAATCAGACTCTGGATCAATCCCTCTTATTACGGCCGTCAATGTTGCATGGTCATTCGGATTACTGATTTCTATGACAGCTGTATGGAACCTCTCCAAGTAATCTTTTAGCGATTCTCCTGGAGCCTGGATCACGCTGGATAGGGACATTACATCTTTGAGGCGAGCTGCGTGCATAAGGAACTACTCCATAAACCTTGTTTCCAAATCATCAAATCTAGAGATCGACCACGGGGGTAGCCTTGTAAACCACACGTTGCTATTCCAGAGAGAGTAATAGGAAAACATCTACAGTTGGTCACATCATCTGCTCGTGCGAAATCCATCAACCATTCATATCTCATGATGTGCTGCCTGAGGTCGGTTTTTTCCTCGTAGGCAGGCATCGACGGCATGCTGAACAGCCATAGATACATTGCATGTAGGACATCGTCAGTTAATGGAGTTTGGATTCTCGAGATTCCCCAGTCATCATTGGTCAAGCCTTGGCTCTCTCTCACTAATTGTCTAACCATAACCGACAAGTCTGGAGTTTGGATAGTTGGTGCTAAGCGATGGTTGTAACCCACCTCATGTGAATGGTCCGGTCAATGTCTATGGGCCATTCCACGCCTTCTTGGTTCACCATCCTCCTGATGTATACCACATACATTCACTTCATCGTCATTTCGAGGAAGAAATTGGTCAATATTTAACTGAAATCATCATCCAAATCAGTCGCAGCAGCTCCAGCTTGAATTGCAGCATGTACAGGTAAGTTCCTTCCTCTAGAGGAGGGATCGGTACTGATTCCTATGTAGGGATTGACATCGATCAGTCTTGGCAGACCAGGAAGGTCTTCCTGTTGATTCCCTGAAGTTTCTACGCGATATCTGTCAACTATGCGATGCTTGTGCCTGTGATACTCGTCTGATTAATTAGAACTATCCGATGCAGAGTAAGGAATGGGGTCCCTCCTTGCTTTTCCTCGCTGTTGCTGAATAAGTTGGTTCATTAGGTTGATATCGGCTTGAATCTGCTGATTCAGTTGTCGATGGCTATCCACTAGCTCACTCATCAGATTCTGGAATTAAGCTTTTATAATGAAATCGGCTGGATTCCAAACTTCAATTGGATCAACATTCACATCCATTGGTTGTCTGCTCGGGCCTCCTTGCTGGATGTTAGCATTCTTGTTTCCTTCTTCATTCTGAGAAGTAGATCTAGTGTTCCTCACAATTGTAGATGGCTTTGCTTAGATTTTTGCAAATCTGAATAAAACAAGCAAACTTCTTGAAGATAACCGTAGATCTCCTTCGGGGGATTTATGCAATTCAGTAGCAATAAAGGGATCCTAATAAGCTTCAAGATCTCTTAATGAAAGCACTAAAATATTTGCACTAAACATTGGCACAAATACCTAATAGAAGTTTGGAAAGAAATAAATGAAGAATATAAAATGAAAATAGAGGATATCAACAAATAAATAGGAGTAAATAGAAATAATAACATGCACAAAACGATTTATAGTGGTTCGGTGTTATTGCCTACGTCCACTTTGAACAGATTACTTTATTAATCACTTTGTAAACCGAGTACAACAGGAATCAGATGAAAATCCTTAGTTACAAAAGAGTATAAAGCAACTAGCAGCGTAAAGGTCCCCAAAATGAACAACCAAGCCTATATTTATAGACGAAGATGGCCAAATATCTCCCTGAAAATTCGGCAGAAGGACCACCAAAGCCATATGGACCCACAAGAGGGATCGCATGGCCCAATTCCCAAAGAAGAGGGATCGGTACCAATCCCTACTTTGGTGGAATTTTATGGTGCGATCCCTATGGTAGCTTCCTCATGCTAAAATATGCTTAGCCTCCAAATTTCATGCCAATTGGATCAGTAGAACTTAGGTTATTGCTTGATCTTTGCTTCAACATGGGTTGCTTGCTAAGTCCTGCCGATCCCTACCAAGGGAGAGTGTCGATCCCTCTGACTTCATCTTCTTGAGGTGGCATCCCTAGGGTAGGCTCCTTAGGGTCCCCATATCTTTCTCACAAAATTCCATATGCATTGGACTTGTGGATCTTGAGATATTTATTGTTTTCTATTAAAATGCTCTTACTCCTTGAAACATACCGATCCCTATGGTGGAAGTTAATTTATTCTGATTCCTCCTATATATTGAACCATATTTCATACTTTGAACATTCTGCATTGCATATCTATCAGTTCCATTCAACCTCGACTTTATGTTACTATCTGTACTTGACTTATGGGCTCTACAATCATCACTCTGGACTCATCGTCCTTGGTTCTAGTTGAATCTAACTTGTGCAATCAGTTCAATATAGCTAGGTCAAAATGTTAGATTACACCGTGAAATTGTACTATCCACTTTACATACAACTCTGCCAGCTTGGATGTCGTTCTGCTTGACTTGACGGGCATAAACTTCACATTCTTGGTCAACAGATCTATTATGACCCAATTGCCATCGTGCGTTGCTCGATTCCTCGGTAGTCCATCTATAAACGAAATCGATACTTGCCCCCATTACCGCTCAGGAATCTCTAATGGTTACAACAATCGATTAGGTTTCTTTTGCTCTTCCTTTACCAATTGGAAGTTCATGCACTTTGAGATGAATGCCCCAACATCTCTCTTCATGCCTTCCCAGTAGTAAGTTTGCTTCATATCTCGGTACATCTTGTTACCATCAGGATGAATAGTCAATCTGGAATGATGACACTCTCTTATCACTTCATCTCGTAATCCATCAACATTGGAAACAAACAACCTCCTGTCTTTACAAAGCCAACCTTCTTGGTTGAGTTGTATTTCTTCGTATCTTCAGATTCTACTACTTCCTCTATCTTCCTTATGATCTCCGCTAGCCTAGCATCTCGCTTTTACTAATAATGACTCTTTCTATAAGAGTAGGTCTGATCGACAAACTTGCTAACATTTCAGGTTCTAGCTGGCCTGAAATCAAATCCAGCAATATACTTTATCTGCTTCCATTCTAAGAACATTGCTCCAACCCAGCATGTCTTTTACTCAATGCATCCGTGACTACATTCCCTTTTCTTAGAGTATAGAAAATACTAAAATCATAAAAGGCTAAGAACTCTAACAACCGTTGCTGACGAAGGTAATGAGATCCTTTTGAGAGAAAATGTACTTCAAGATTTATGATCCATAAACAGCTCGAACCTCTCTCCTAATATATAGTGCCTCCACATCTTCAAGTCAAAGACAATCGCCGCCAACATCAAATTATGAGTTGGATAATTCCTTTCATGCGGCTTTAGCTATCGACTGGTATAAGTGACAACCCTTCCCTTCTACATTAACACCACACCCAATCCAATACCACAGGCATCAATGAATACTGTTAACTCTTCATTTCCACATGGAATGGTCAACACTGGTGCAATCGTCAACCTCTCTTTTAGACTCACAAACGCATGCTCGCACTTTGTGTCCCAAACAAAAGTCTGATTCTTCTTTTTCAAATTTGTTAATGGTGATGCTATCTTCGAGAAGTCTTTGATGAAGCATCTATAATATCCCGTCAATCCTAGAAAACTCCTCACATCTGTAGCATTCTTAGGTCGATTCCAATCTTGAACCGTTGTTACCTTCGTAGGATCCACCGCTATAACCTGTCCCTAAATAACATGACACAAGAATCTCACTTCTTCCCTTCAAAAGTGACACTTAGAGAACTTCGCTCTCAACTTGTGCTTTCTCAATATCTCTAGCACAATCCTCAAGTGCGTCTTATGCTCCTCTTCAGTTTTGAAGTAGATCAGAATATCATTTATGAACACAACCACGAACTTATTCAACTGGTCTTTGAAAACCCAATTCATGAGATCCACAAACTATGTCGGACCGTTGTTCAACCCGAATGGAATCACCAACCACTCATAAAAATCTAACAGCGTATGAAACGTAGTAATAGGTACTCTCTCCTTCGCTACTCTATGCTGGTCCAAATCTATTTGGGAGAACACCTTAGCACCATGCAACTGATCGAACAAGTCATCGATACGTGAAAGTTTTACTTGTTCTTCTTCGTTGCTTTATTCAACTCATGATAATCCACACATAACCTCAAAGTGCCATCTGCCTTAGTTGCGAATACAACAGGTGCGCCCCACTGATATATGATCTTCGAATAAATCCCTTCCTTAATAGGTCATTCACTTGCACCTCTAATTCTTTTTGCTCCTTGGGTGCCATATGCCTCAAAGGCATAACTATAGGTCTGGCTTCCTTCACCAATTAAATCTAAAACTCGATCTCTCTATGCGGCGGCAATACAGTCACTTCCTCAAAGACATCCGGATACTCTCTATCGATCGACATAGATGGAAACGCCTCCTATGGAACCACAAGTGAATATAGAAAGCTAACTATTACCTCATCCTTTGGTAGGCATCTAATCACTATCGTTCCCCTATCCACATCTCTGATTGTCACCAATAGCTTCTCGAAATCCACTATAACCGCATACTTCTTTAGCCAGTCCATTCCCAAGATAATCCTGAACCCAACGAAATTCAAAACAAAGAAATCACAAACAAAAGAGCATCCATGACTCGATAAAATTAAACTGCTACAAATCATGTATAGGCTAGTCAAGCCTCCAACATGGTTTGCCACAATCAAGGGTCGGTCTACTATCTCGAGTCGCAATCCCAATCTTTCTACTAAGTCACTACATATAAATGAATGTGAAGCACAGGTATCAAACAAAACGCGAACATGAACATCACCAATGAAAAGCATACCTTGGATGACAACTCCATTCTCCTTCAACTTCTTCGAGGGAGCACTCGACGAAGTCGGGACTGCATCCAAATCATATGCCTTCACTATCTACTTATCCTTCACCAGTTATGGACAATCTTTCTTCAAATGCTCTAGTTTAGCACAGTTGTAGCACTTCTTATCACTCACTTTGCAATCCTTGATTAAATGACCCTTCTCTTTACACCCATAACAAATGGGTTCTCATGTACCCTTTTCCTTACCACTCTTGCACTGGGCTTCTTTCTCTTTCCATTTCACTTCTTCTTGCCTTCACCGCCTTGCTGGGGCTTTGGCTCCTCCTTCTCAGTAGAAACAACAATAGCAGTCCTAGCTTTAGGGTATAAATTCTCATGGCTAAGCCCTACTCTACCAGCCTCTCAAATGGCTCATTAATATTATCCACTAGCTTCTCCCCAAGATAGTCCTCCAATCCTATGATGAACTTTTCATTCTTCCTCAAGGGAGTATCAATGAATGACATCCCATACTTTGACAAAGCATAAAGTTTTGCCACATATTCAGAAACTGTCTTCTCTCCCTGCTTGAGATTAGCGAATTTCCTTAACAATACTGACTTCTGAGTAGCCGGAATGAACTTCTCTTCAAACCTCATCCTAAACTAATCCTAAGAAAACTGGTCTTCTAGAGTAGCAATAGTGATAGCATTCCACCAATTCATAGCCCGGGCCTGAAGCTGCCTCAAAGCCAACTTTCTTTTCATAGCATCTTCCACCTCCATATCACCGAAGATGCGCTCACAAGTATCCAACCAATCTTGTACTTCTATGGTTGGTACCATTCCATTGAATGGCTTCCCTCCCAAAATGGAGTAACCCTTGCTTAACTTGGCGAAATTAGCCACTGGTGCTTGCACTGGAGCACCTCTTCCCATCACAACTCCAGAAGTATTTCTCATCATATTAGCCATCATAGCATTAAACATGGCTTGGAAATCAGGTGTAGCAGCTCGTGATCCCACTCCTTCCTACACTCCAAAAGCCAATCTCACAGTATTTCTTGCATGCCAACTCATCCATATCTATAATAAGAATGATCAGTCTCCCATAAAGAAAACAGTGTCTATAGTGCTCATATGCATGCAAATTATACTATACTACTATATAGTTTTGAAAACCTAACTTATAACAAGTATGCACTCTCTCGTATGTATACACTCTAGATCCAATCTAAGGCAATAACCTCATCTCTATTGGATCACGGTATCAACTTAGGTTACTATGTAACCTAAGCTCTGATACCAAATGTGACGACCGCCCTATACCTCATCGGTAGAGTATAAACAGTGCGTTGCAGTCATGCCTGGCCGATATAGGACGATCATCATGGTTTATAATGAATAAATGCAGCATACAACCTGTTATATATCTCACAGCGCATGGACAAAATATAATATCATATATAAAACAGAAGATACAGTAATAACAATGTGAATAAATCACCATCAGAGTATAATATCCACAGATTTATACATCAATAGTAGAATTCATACAATGGAAACAACCTCAACAACTTTATCAAATGCAAATAGTAAGTTATCACTGCTAAGGCTCCTAGTGCTACATAGCGAAATAAGAGTAGATTCCATATATGTGTATAATGCGAGATAGCTCCATCCAGCTTGTCCTTCGAACAGCTACCGCATCACCTAGACTTGTTATCTAGTCTACTCATTTAAGAGTACCCAAGACAACAAGAAGCAAATCACAAAACCTTGGGTCAAACAACAGTTTGGTGTGAGTGGTAAATAAATCTCAAGGTACTATACAGGTAAATATGGTAAGGAACAAGAGTACATGAACCATACCTAACCTATCCCTTCACCCAAAGAGTTAGCACATAATAGTATAATATGTTACTTTATAATATCGTAAAGGTATAATACAAAATACCATAGTGGTTGCCCAAATATCCCTATCTCCCGTGCCTACTCCCAATGATATTCCCGAGTGATAGCCCACTAAAAGAAAGCAACTAAAGCAAATATAGCATCCATCAAACAAGACTCACTATCACTCATTCATGTCCTCGTAATATACGATAACTCGTATGGCCTCTTTACTTTCAGGGACTAATGGAAATCCTGGTTCTCTGTGTACTTTCGTATTACACAACCCAAAGCTCTATACGTGTCTCGTAGCCCCAAAGTTAGACACTAGACCCAAAGCCACTAGTCTAGGGTATTTAGATCCTCGCTACTAATCCATGGACGTCACGACTTACAATACACTTGCTTCGAGTACACAAGAAAACACTCCGAGTATGAACGATTCCTTAGCACATACTTATCTGAGCCCTCCTTTGCTCTTTTTGGACATTGAGCCCTTCTTGCTCAATCCAATTTTCATTATTCACGAGGAACCCTTCTATATTCCCCGATCCTACAGCTCCCTCCATTATCGAGATTCCATCTTTAGAACCTACTCCTAATATGAGCCAACATTCGAAGATTCTAGCTTTACATGTTGTTACATAGCCATCCAACACTAACGCAAACGAGCCAACACCTCGAGCATGATCTACAAAACCTTTACATCATTCCCTAAAGTCCCACTCCCATTAGAATCACCATAACAAGTCAGTACCGACTTCTTTATGTCGGTGTCGATCTCTCTACTTAGCCAAATAATGGCTGAGTTTTCTTGCACTCCTTCCTTGCTTCTAGTACTCCATGCCTAGACGCTTTGACCATGACCTATCAGTCTAAAACAAGTCGTCGTAGGAACAAGTATTCTCTTCAAAGCACTCAAATCCTCGTTCTAGAAACAAGTCGTCATGGCCTCCAATAATTAGCTAATCACTAATCCATTACCTTGGGCAACCTCCAATAGACTTGTTGTTGCACTCCCCAAAATAGATGACACATGGGACAAACACAAACATGTTGGTGCCAAGCTCTTCATGCCAGTGCCGACATGTGTATTTCATGAATTGGAACTCGCGACTATGCTCTTCCCATACTCTAGAGCCTCCCCTCCAAGTTCTGTCCAATTCTGACCATCTTTGCCTCCGATATGCTCAATTCTCCTACCTATCTTTCTAAACATCCAAAATACTAACAAACAACATCAAATGCCATCATACAAATATAGAAAACAAGCAATTTCATCCATTCAAACATGCAATCCTTAGAAATAAGATAAACAAGTCAATCTGTAACATAGATCTACATATAACATGAATATATAAACATAAACAAAGGTGATTTCTAATCAATCTATATCTTATGCATGGAATAACTTGTAATCGGAGTTAGAAAGGTTTTTTGGCCAAAAATCAATTTAAAACATGTTAAATCCTATAATTCTACCATATGAACAGCATAGTATAGTGAGAAGGTATAAATCACTCATCAATTACCAAATTCAATCAATTAGAATGTAGATACAATCCGGGTAGCAATGCAAAACACTTCTAATCAACCAATTTGACTATCTCTAGCTTCTAAAGATTTAATCTCTAATCCACAATCTAGTTTGATTTGGAGAGATATTTGGATGAATTAGGATGGATTTAAGGCTAATTAGGGTTTAGACATGATTCAGAATGAGAGGGAAAAGTTCTAATTTGACTCCTACAACCTCTGTTTATAGTAATATGTAATTAGACTAATGGGCCAACTAATGGACTTAATTAACCACACACTAATTCTGACCAGCAACCTTTAAAACTTAAAACAGGCATAACTTTCTAACTGTAATTCCCTTTTTCTATTATGATCATTCTATGGAAAGGGAAACCATCATCCTGAAGCAATGGAACTGGTTTGAAACCCTAATTTGACTATTATCAAAAGTTATAGCCCAAAAAAGGTTTTCAGTGTCAAAATGATCACATGGAAATTCGAAAAAAAAATCCCAAGTGAGTAAAATGTCCCTAAGAATCATATCCCAAAATTATAGAATTATACTACCTCACATGTATAAAATAAAAATATTTTACGATTCTTCAATATGTAAAATATAGGTTGTTGTTTAGTAGTTTAGACGTGTCTATTTATCTCCTGCTTTCCTTTTATTGTCTTAGCTGATCCGGAGCTTGTTCCGATCACCTATTCTTTTAAATGTTTGGGGTAATAAATGTGAACGACACACGTTAAACGCCACTGGCTTTCCCAAAATAATATGGGTTGTTGCAATCTATTTCTATTTCTATTACATTGTATTATGCAAGTATATATTAGCATTGTGAGAACAGATAGTTATAACTGTCTAGGCTGGTGATAATACTTAGATTTTATAACTTCGAAATTTTCATAGTCAGAGTAAACATTTGTACTATTCTTTTGATATTATATATTATCGTTCCGTTGTGAGATTCTGATGTTGTGTTCTCTCTTTCTTGTTATATTCTTTTTTTACCTTAACTTTCTATCTTTTCTACTCTTGGGTGCTCGGCACACGAATACCACAGATGTATTTAGGTCAATATTTGATGGTTCAAAAGTTGGGTCATTACATTGATCACAACACACCAAACACATTTGTTTGTCATAAAATCTTCATATATATGTTTGTTCGGTGATAATAAACACACACACACACAGATATATACACACACACACACATATTCAAATGTGTTTATAGCAGTACTATTATAATATCATGGAAAGATGTAAACAAATAAAAATTTCATTTCAACAAATATTCTATTTCAATAAAATTTCAATAGTACACACAATTACAAACAAGGTGTCCCATAATTTTTCATACAATATTTATATACAACAATTTTTACTATCTCATACAACACATCATTTCAAATACAATATTTTTTTATACACTACAATTTCTACTCAAATGCAAAGCTTATTTTTGCTCAAGCTTTTGTCCAGACATTTGCTTTACCTGCCAAATAACAATGCAGCAAAAGAAACAAGTTGAAACTACAAAAATATAAATATATTTGAACTCAACATTGCCTTAGTTTATTGTTTTATTCTTTTCATATTTTAAATAGGCACCAAATTTAACGAACATGGACCAGTACAACAGGTATATACAAGGACCAGTACAACATGTTCGTATGGAACAAAATTTGTAAATCAAGGCAATAATGTGCACGAGCATCCTACAACATTCATAGTGTATCACTATACATGCCATAAGGCCAAGCAATTTAAAATAAGTAAACACATTAAAAAGATATGCACATGTGCATAGGTTCACACATATCAAAATAACAAGGTCAAGTCTGAAGTTGTACTTCAGGCTAACACAGTGCTCAGGGCAGAAAAATCAAAAGTGCACAACAAGTAAAGATCATATACTAGAGCTTAGACTCCACATAGTTCAAAAACAGTTCAAAAATGGACACTAGCAACCAAACATGAAAGCAATAGGCAAGTGCACAGTCCAGAAGCACACACGAAGTGTAGCATAACACAATCCTGAATGGCAGTAGACACAAAATCATGTACTAGAGCTCAGATAAGGAGTAATTGCATCAGTTCACACATATATACATAAATACGTGGAAAATAGGAGCATCTCCAGTCGAACAAATGGAGAAGATCAATGCAAATGCAAATATATATATATATATATATATATATGAAGATGCAACATGGTACACTACAACAATGCATATGCATAGAACACACACATACAAGATATGAACTGGAACAAGGTCCGGTGCAACATAGATAAGGCAACAACAAGTTCACACAGAATAGATTTGGAGACTTAAGGCAAAGCTCACAAGTGAAACATAGCTATGTCCAACAACAAACACACAACCAAGCTAAGCTAGTTACACCAAACTCAGATACTCACAAGCACAAAGTACAGAAGACACACATACACAATCAAGGCCAGAAACACACAAGAAAATGCATAACAGTACACACTAATATACATATATGTATATATGCATGTATATATGTACATAGTAAAATCTATGGAGTGTACATGGGAGCATCACAAGCAAGTACACAGCCATGTGTAGCAACAAACACAAGGCAGTAAATTCATGCACCAGTAATCATAAGGACAACAAGCAACAAGTCGTACAACTACAAGCATAAGTTGAGCACATCAGATCAACAAATGAATGCATACATGCATAAGGATAGCAACACACACAGCAAGCATGAGCAGTCAAGTTCAAAGATAATAAAATCTTAAATTCACAAGTTGATCAAGTCAATATATATATCATGGATATACAAGTCAATGATCTCAAAAAAAAAGACCAAAGGGTCGATCAAGAATCAAAAGCCATGATTAAAAGCAAAAATTGGAGTTGAAAAATTCAAAAAAGAAAATCACAAAATATATGAAAATCCAAGGAAGACCTTTCCACAATCAAACCCTATATAAACCAATCGTACCATCGGAAATTGGTATAAGTCAAACAAGAACAAAAATCCAAATATAATCATAGAATAAAATTAGTACCAATAATCAACAACAAAGGAGTTCGTCGGTGAAAACAATCGCAACCTTCAATCGCCGGCAAATCGAAGAACGCAACCTTCAATCACCAGCAAATCGAAAAACGCAACCTTCAATTGCCAGCAAATCGAAGAAAGCGACCAACAGAGGAATAAAGGCACGATTCAACACTTAAATTGCAAAGCAATGGCTTCCCAAATTAGAAATGCTAAAATCAGAATAAAGTATATAAGGGAAACGACATTAAAATAGAAGTACGGGCTTAAATGAAGACCACACTTTCCTATTGGGCCTAACTTATTTAATTTTTTTAATTTACATTTTTTTGTTGAGGGTTTCTACCTTGTTTTAATATTGTATTCACCTTTTGATTTTAATACTCTAGTTTGTGGCTAGGATTGAACTACGATGTGTAGTTTGGGAAATTATCAACTCAGGGATAGAGTTGAGCCAAGGTTTCTAAGCTGAAAGTTAGAACAATCAGGTAAGCGATAATCACAAGTTTACAGGGTTTTGTAAGTGTTGACATCAAAAATGGCTACCAACACCCAGACAGTTATGAAAGCACTAATATCCAGTCAAGATCTCAAATAATATAATGTAAAGAATATAAATTGAAGAATAATAAAATTAAAATAGAAAGCAAGTAAAGAAATACATAGATTTATAGTGGTTTGGCTAACTCCGGCCTACGTCTACTCCAAAGATTTCTTTTATTCGTTTATGCCACTGTTACAGTTACAAATCCTTGAAATCCCAGAATAAAAATGGTAGAGTATAGCCTAGGTAGAAGATGGGATGAAGCAGAAAGATGGTCCTTTTGCCGATGCCATGTCCACTGTATTTATAGGAGAAAACGTGAAAATATCTCGCTCAAAACCTAGATCTGGAATCCTGGAGCTAAGACGAGAGTGCCTAGAAAGTTTTGGGCCCACCATAGTCCATAATAGGGATCGGGACTGATCCCTATTTTTATGGAATCATAAGGTGCGATCCCTATGTTGGGTCCCACATGATGTTATCTTCTTGCTCTCCAAATTTCATTTCGATCACACTTACAAATCTTGAGATATCGATCGATCATCGCCACATTATGTCGTGGAAAGGGATGAGGGCCAATCCCTATATAGGGATCGGCCCTATATAGGGATAAGGGCCGATCCCTCTTACTAGCTCCTTTGGGGTTGCGATCCGTATGGTGTGTTCTTTATTTTGTAATATGCTTGTACTCCAAGTTTCATGTTGGTAGCGCCTACAGATTTTGAGTTATTGACTGATCATTGCTCCAAATTCAACTAAATTGATCCCTGAATAAGGATAGGGGTCGGTCCCTATAGAGGGATCATACCTGATCCCTCCAATTTGCTTATTTGTCATGCAATCCCTTAGACAGACTCCTTAAGGTCTTTTCTTCTTATTCTCAAAGTTTCACTTCAATCCGCCTTATGGTTGTTGAGTTATGGAGCGATCGTCATTAAGTTGTGTTGTGTGCATCCTGTTCAATCCGATCCCTTTACTCCAATCCCTCTATTCCGATCCCTTTTGGTAGAGTGAATATTCCAATCTGACCCCTCTCCCAAGGGGAGTTCTAGTTTCATACTTAGCCATTTTTTGATTGTTGTTCATCCGAATCCATCAAACTATCGTCCATAGTTCCAAATATAATTGATCTCCAATCCTGGTAACCATCTCTCCGGGCTTTCTGCCTTGATGATCGTGAAGTCTATTGGGTTTAATCCACTTATATACTATCTTGGAAAAAGGTGAGTATACGGTAAGTGGTCGATCATTTAATCTCAGTAGAAATCCTAAGGGCAGCAGTAGGTAGGCTTTGCCGAAGTTGGGTAAATTTGTCTGTTTCTTTTATTTTCGTATTTATTCTATTATTATCTGTGATGTGATTGTTATTATTCTATGAATTTAATATAAACCCTATTCACCACTTATAGGGTTAATTCGATCCTATAGAAGGGCCCTTGTATTTTTAGCCAGAAGTGGTGACGTGGAGTGTAACAAAGAGACAGAAAGTGAGGGGTTAAAGGAGTTCAAATAAGAGAGAAAGGATGGAGATAAAAGTGGATCTAGATCCACAATTTTCCCTACCAATTCAAACCTCACTCAAACCAAATCAACCCCTATTCCCCATACTTCATAGTTGGCTATACATGCACCATTATAGGCATCCAATTTATGGGCCTCCAATTTTTTTCAAGCCTGATCAGAGAATGCACATTTAAATCAAATTTAAGCATACATCGATATCGTATATTAATACGTCACTACAAGAAAAACTAGTAGTAACAGCAATGACAGTCAGCGTTTTTACGTCGAGTGCTGTGATACTTATTTTTTTCCCAAATATAAATATAATAGACGCTGTGTAATATAACAGTAGTTGCCTAAGCGAAAAATAATTAAGGCGCAAAATTTATTTCCTCTCCCTCCAAAATTGTATTGATCCTTTTCGATTTTTTCTCTCCCAAAATACGATAACTTTTCTTTGCCTAATCCAGAACCCTAAATCATTTACATTTTCTCCTTCAGAAACCCTAATTCGACGAGCTTAATTCCTTTGGAAACCTTAAATATCATCGACTTCTCATAATTATGGTTTGCTAGTTTTCATGGATTTGAGGTTCATCAAGGTTAGGCTCATCGGTTTTCTCAAATTCCTCTGATCGCATCACCAGTATTCGTAAGTGCTACTAATCCCCTTCCCTAAAAATCAAAGGAACTATGAAGTCTTAATTTAAGATGGCTCATCATGTTTTTCAAATTTTATCATGTAATTTGATTTCATAAAGAAATCCCAAACCCCTCTTTTATTTTAAATCGTCTTATTAGATATTTTGAACTGATTTTGGAGAAAGTGGATGTGATTTGTCTAAACTGTAAATACATTTTAGGCTAAGAAGGTGATTTCTATTACTATATTGAAATTTGTAAATAAATAAATATTTGAGCATTTGGACAATTAGTGGCGCCATCTTATAATTATTATATTAAATAGGATTACGTATGGTTTTAAGAAGCTAATGTATTGGCTTTAATAATTATTTTAATTTTGGATCAAAACAAATTAAATTTAAATGCTTTTGGTCCAATCTTATTACAAGGAACATAAGGTTTATTTATATATATATAAGGATAAAGGAAACAAAAAGTAATATTCTACTAAAAATATATCCACTAGCAGCCTTGCCTTTGACAATTTCCAATAATCACTCTATGAGTCATGGTGAGAAACCACTTCCTTTTTGTACGTTTTTACTACTTGAATGCCACAAACTAACATAAAAGAAATAATCAATTACGATACCACAATTGTTTGGTTAAAATTCAATTTTTTTCTTCTTGAAATTAACAAAATTCCACCATTAGAACTTTATTTCATACTACTCAACCAACCATCTTCATGATATAGACTGATACTATCTCATTGTTAGTTTTAAAATGAGACATTTATTATTATTTAGGCAAACAAACTATAAGAAAGAATTATCCATGAATATTTCATGTTGTTTAAATGCATTAGATTCTAGCATATATTTTATTATTTTGCGTTCCCTACGCACTACTAATTTTTCATTGTCTGCTTTAAAAACCATTTTGGATATACGTGATGATTTTTTTAGACCATGTTTTTTAATTTTTAGATAACACAATTTATAATATTTTAGTAGCACCCCTTTCTTTGATATGAACTTCAAAGTTTAAGCTCACAATCTTAATTATACCATTGTACTGTTTTTCATGAATATAAGTTTACCTGCACCTTCTTTTACGTCCAAATGTAGATCATTTGCTAATTATTTTAAGTCTTTGGAAACAGAATATGACGAAAATGTTCATCGTCGGTTGGGAATAAGGTGCTGAAGGCAATGGCTGCAAGTTTAGTGCAGATCAACTACTAACTGAGAGGCCATATTGTCTGCATTGGTGACGGAGAGGTCGATCAAGAGGGCTGTGGATTTCAATAGTGTCCTGGATGATGTGGCCATTACCCATTTGAGCTATGGTGTTGAATTTAGCATTGCAGTTGAGAAGAAAAAAGTTTCAGAACAGGGGAAGAGGTAATCCTTTTGTGTTAATAATATTGGGAATTTTAGAAGTAGGTTGATAAGGTTTTTATATTTGTTTATGTTGTGTAAAATTGTAGATAGAGGATTGATCAATTGTAAGAACATTCGTTAAAAAACTTCTATTTCTCTTCTTTGGCAATTGGTAAATTTAGTTGTTAGTTTATTTACGCTTTTGATTCAAATTTAATCTTTACCTAAATTGATTGACATGAAGTTTGACCAACAAAGAAACTGATCTGCTAGTTCTCTAGAAGCCATGCCATCAATTCCTTAGCACCAATTGTAAAAGGATAAAATGCCGATCTTTTATAGAATATTGGTTGGTAATGATATCATAAAGCTTATCTACTATGTACGATAAATTACATAAAATTGCCATTAGGATAAAATGCAAGAAATTCAACTGCCTAAATTACATAAAAAATAATCATTATTATATGAAGTTGAGATCTCAAGATTCATATGAATATTATATTTCATATAGCTACTAATTTCTTATGTGTATATGATGACTGAAATAAACAAAGTTACATTGTGCCGCCTAGCAAATTATTTATTGGATGTTGCTTTCCCTTCTTTCTTTCAAGCTGATATATTGCAATTAGAAAATAGAATATTGCTCATTAAGTTATAGCATAGCAATTAAAGCCACTATGTACACTAATATTAATATAGCTTGTGTGAAGATGAGAAGTGATCAAAGTTTGTGTCCTATGAAGCCATTAGGAGTACTATGGCAGCTTAAGATATGTTTTTTTTATTAGGAAAAAAAATGTAGTGAACTTAGATATGTAAATTTCAAAATATATGAATTCTATAAAGAATATCAGTTGTGAAAAGGTAATTTTAAATGGGATTTCAAATGATATAAATAAGCTGAAGACGGAAGAGCTTGTCTTGAAGGATAATTCAACTGATTTAGTTAGTGGTGATAAGGGTTTTAATACTAATATTTATCATAAAACTAAGGGAACTAAGTTTACTGTTTTCGATATTGAATGTAATAATCAGTTCAAAGTTCTTGCATTGGATACTGATAATAAGTCCTGTGTTAGAGAAATGGATAATGTAGGTATTTGTTCACAAATGGACAATGTAGGTATTTTTTCACAATGGAGAGTGCAATCTGCAGTTCAAAATAAGAGATGTACTAATGATATTGTATACTTTAATGGATCAAATGCTCATGATACTCTGAAAGGTTAAAACCCCTTAATTAAACAAATATTTGTTGTTATTTGTTTTAATTGAAAAGGATGTGGATAGAAGTTGATAGGCTATAGAACTTTGGCTAAATGTGTTTATTAATTAAGAAATTTATATAAAAGCTTTTAAAAAATTTAAACAATTAAGTTAAATCAATTGTCTTGAAATTCATTTCTTTGTAATGAATATGTTAAATAAAATTAAGTTGTATGATTTTGATTAACTTAAATATATTAAATCAAAATCTTAAGTTATTTCCAAATTAAATGGGAAATGTAATAAAGTAATTATTGAGAAAATGTTTTTATCTTAAAACTTAATTAAAGTTTGATAATTAATAAGATGATTAAATTAGTTAATGATTAAGGATAGTTACAGAACTTTGGCTAGAGTTCCACGATCAGGTAAGAAAAGCATAGGCCTTACATCCTAAGCTTGCTCTGTGGTTTTTCATCATATCAACATTAATAAGTTAGTGAATATTAAGTATAAAAGTAAAATTATCCAAGTAATATTTTTTCCACCTCATCGTGTTCATCACTTGCATATCTTGTTGTCATGATTTGAATTATTTAACTGTTTGAGAAAATTCTCATCTGACATAGACTGAATTGATGTAGGTTGGATTTGTTGATGATCTGTAATGGGATAGTTCTGAAGAATGATATTATAAAGGATATTAAAAGACTCCTTTTGTGAAATCACTCTTGACTGTAATTGCTGATTTGCAACCATTGCCTTGCTGTTATCCAATTCACTCTCTGTAAATTGCTCTTCATTATAAGGATGGAGTGAACAAGTCTGAGAAATAACTGTGAGTAATAAGCATTTTTTATTTTTTATTTTAATCAAGCATTTTATAACAGAAACTTGAGACCATGGTTCATGGTTAAGGATCATAAATGAAACACAAGATTTTGTCTTCCTATACAGGGTCTGAGTTTGTATCTCAGTAACACAATTGATATTTCAAAAATACCATGAGTATAATAACCTTTACAGACTTTTACTATATTTAATAACTTTTGTCCAATTTATCCAACCCAAGCAAATTATAAAATGAGTCAAACATAAAAATGGTCTATGAATTGAGTTAACTAATAACATTTTTTCCACTAAGTCACTAATCATATTAGCATAGGCTTATGAAGATGAATTCACTAATCAAATAGTACAAGCTTGATCTTCATATAGTCATATGACCTATCGGCCACATATTAAATTGAAGTATTATTACTTAGAGTTCCCAGTCTCATTGAGATATAATTAAGATACAAAATAATGAAATTTCTTAAACACAGCCTTAATAATCACTGAATCTTACATAAGCAGCCTTTGAAGTATGTACATTATTATTCAAACATTTGAGATTCTACTATTTAAAAGCTTGTCAAATTTTAACCTATGACTGTGAGATAATTTTTTCATTTATATTATGTGCTAGTATTAAGAAATAATTAACTGTTCCACTCGTTATCTCTTCCTAGTACATGTGTCCATTGATTAGTTTTATGTAAGAAATTTAAATTAGTAATATAAAATGGTTTTTAAACATATATTTTTCATACAACATAAGATATACCTTAACGTTACAAGCCACTTTATGTCTTTCACTTTCATCAATTTATTATGGGGCAATGGTTCTTATGCATATGCAAACAGGCATATGCAAACCATTTGTGTATAAATAATAAACAGAAAGAAAAATAAACTTGCACAGAAAGTAACCTAAAAACAAAATTTATTTATCTTCAATCGAAATCAGTGTTGCACATACAATTTATGAAACCACATAAATTTCAGTTGCAGTCATTGCAGTTGCATGCAATGGGTTGTAAAGCACAGGTACCATAAGGCTTTCCAGGTATGTTGCAGTTTATTCTATGGCAACAAGTCGAGGATACCACACAATTGTTTCCAGAGCAACATTGGCACTGGGCACAAGTTTTGAAGGGAGGATTACCAGTGTCCATGATTCGGTATGTGAATCTGTTGCAACAAAATGGACAAACGAGAAACACAAGTCTTTTCTGAATCGCATGGAAGCATTGTTCATTGAGCAACTACACAACAATGAATTATTTGATTGGTTGTGGAGAACTCCAGTACATGCAGTTTCACATGGATTAGTTCCGAAAAGCCAATCAATCGACCAGGTTAGAAAGTATTTATTTCACAAATAAGTTTCTTGAAAAATCAAATTAGTTCATCCTTATGTGCTAATGTATGATGTCAGGCCTTTTATCCTCATCCTTGAAATAACATCAAAATTTGCAGTTTAAGGTTCGACGCAGAGGTTTTTGGGAGAACTCTGGATTTGAGAAAGATGATAAACTCAATAAAAATGGAAGTGATCGTGAAAGGAATGGAGGAAATGTAGTTAATTTCAAGAAGGCAAAAAAGCAATTCTGCTTTCATAGACTTCACAGAGATTCTATAGGTAGTGTTACAGGTGCTTTAACATCCTCTATTATATACATGAAGTTTATATGGATTTCTATATCAGCTCTACTTTGCTTTTCGACATGGTATCTATACGTAAACGAACATATTTAGTCACTTCATTTGATACAAAATCATTTTTAACTTACTCAGAGGTTTCAGATCAGAACTTCGTGGATGATAATGTAGCAGATGAAGGGTTAAGTAAAGGAAGAGGAAAGAAACGACCAAGAAGTACTGTTTCCTCAATCACCGATCAAGTACAACTTTTATTCTCAACAACTGTTGTTCTTAATCATACAGATTGGTTAATCATACATATTGAAGTTCTTATGCTCTTAGCATGGAACTGCAATAACTTGCTTTACATTTTCTAGTGAAAATCTTAACTTGAAAAACATTTCTACCTATTCAGGTTGTTCCCTTTGTGTCTCCAATGCCCACAGAGAAAATGGAGGAGTTTTATGAAAAAGAAGTTTAAACGAGTCGCATTGTAGGTTGGTGTTCGCAGCTAGTCTGGTGATGTAGCTATGAAGGAGTTGATTGTTTAGCAAGAGATGGAGGGTGGCTGTACATTCAAGGGTTGAGTGTTGTGAACTTTGTAGGTGGTCTGGTTGATTTGCTGAGGAACTTTGTGAAATTTGAGTGTTGAGGGTGGCTTTCCCATGTAATTGGTCTACTGTGTTATTTTTGTTTATGGATATTATTGAAACTTGATTTATAGATGTTTTTTGTATATTAATATTGTTTTAGCTAGTTTATTTAACAGATTATTATTCATTAGAACATGTTATATATACTGGTTGTTTGATTATACTCAAAATGTAGTTCTGGAATATGCAAATATAGTGGAATGTTAATGCTGTAAAAATCATATAAATAGAAGACAGCATCTATTTTAATGTTGTCAATGAAGAAACAACAGCGTTTAATTCGTGTTGTAATTATCATTAAATAGTGAGTAACAGCGTTTATTAAACGCTGTTGTAAAGTGTAGTAAAACATCATCCAAACTGTAAAAACATAACACAGCACGCATTAAACGCTGTTCTAAGTTCTCTTTATACGATAGCTTGTCGTTATACAGCGTTTGTTCTAACGCTATTGTGTCATATAACAGCGTTTAATAAACGCTGTGGTATCAAATTTTTTACAGCGTTTTCTATTTTGCTGTTAAAACTTTTGCATCTACGATAGCATGTCGTTATACATCGTTTATAATAACGCTGTCGTATCATATAACAGCGTTTTTGAAACGTTGTCAAAAGCTGTTTCTGGTGTAGTGCGTGTGTATACAACATTTATAGATCAACTATTTCAACACTGATTAACACAAATCAAATAAAATTTTGTAATTAATATTTCATAAAAATTATTTGATTGAATTAATTTAATTAACATATAAAAATTATTATTTAATTAAATCAGGTAGTAGTCGAAGTATTCAACATTTCGATTGTGTGACTCTTAGGTGTAAGTTCGATCAGGGCTAACTATCGAATAATTCATATGTTAACTTACGCATGTCACCTTAACTAGTGGTGTGATATTATGGCTAAATTTATCGCTTACATAGTTTCGGTAAAATCCAATTTTACTTTATTAAATGTTGTCCAGTAGTAACAATTATTTACACCAATTCTCTTTGTCAAAACTATATCACGTTAGGACTTATAGAATTCAGTAATGATCAAAATTCCAATATCATTCACATTTAGCTTGTATAATCCAAACACAAAGTCCTTAGTTCATCAATAACAATTATTATTAACTGAACTGCTCTGGCCAGATACTCTGACTTTCATTTGACTTTAGTTGACCACGATACTAACCTTATATAATAAGAAGAAAAATTCTCTATTAAATAGTGCTTCACTTCCAATGCTTCAACTTAACCGAACTACAGTCATTCTATGGACATCATGCCACGGTTTAACTATAATCAAAGAGGGGTTTCCTTATTGAAGCTCGATAGTATTCTCAAGTCGAGTGAATTGTGTAATACTATCACATCGATATTTTCTGTTTGACCTTAGTTATATTAACTAATGGAAAACTATTGAATGTGTCATTCCATAGTTATTTAATAATTACTAATATGTAAGCAATCATCTCTGGATCTGTATTTCTACATGTGAAACGAGCACAAGAACTGATAGCAGTAGAGATTTGCAGAGCCAATGGGTGGGGTGGATCCCAATCTTTGGTTCCCCAGCAGTCATGAGTAATACACCTTCCAACATTTGGAGAGTGTTACGTACTCTAGTCTCAACGAATATATCGATATTCAGTCTCGATACATCTTGATTAGGAATATTTAAAATGATATGTTTGTTTTATTATGATGCTCACGATTACGACTCATTGTAATTACTATCACAAACATATCATTTGTGGATATACTTAAATTAATAAATAATCAGTATAACACACTATATCAAGTACATAATAGAAAGAAAACCACCTTTTAGTTTGAACGATATTTTATTATAAGGTTAATAATTTATAGAAAATTACAGGCCCTTAGGGGACACCTCTAAGTCTATCAATCCTACTTGTGTGGAATGAATCTTAAGGCTATTATAACAATAAACCAGGGGGGAAGGGGGTTGAGTAGTGTATTTAAACTTATTAATACTTTGACTTATATTTTTCAAACTTATCAATTCAGAATCACAATCACATGTATATAATAATATAAATGCAGAATAAAAAGTAGAAAAGTAGTAACACCGGGCATTTTTATACTGGTTCAATTTCCAATCCTACTTCCACTCTTGTACCCCGTACAGAATTTGCCCTATAACAATACATTTCAATTCCGAAGGTGGCAAGTACACCTATCAACTTGGCTTTGAATTAAAGGGAAAGCACAACTCTCTTGACTTTCCATGGGTGGGAGGAAACACCCAGCCTATTAAATTTCCACGGGTTGTCAGTAACACCTATACAATCTTTACTTTTTGCAGGTTACACGATACACATTTACAATTCAAGTAGTAGAGAGCCATTCTACAAGAAATCACATCTTTTGAATACAACATATCATAGTTATCAGTACAATGATTCTATAGACCTTTGGTAGCATTATGTACTTGAAATCTTTGATAAATAGGAAGAGATCATAGATAGAATGATAGAGAATTTTAATAAGAACTCTCTGGTCTTTTGTGGTTAATGAGAGTGACAAAATATGAATTGCAAAGTATATGCATTGTTGGGCCAAAAAGTGGAACAATACTGCAATCAGAATTATATGAGATAGATCTAACTAAAAAAGCATGAAAACAGTAGAAAACACATGAATTTTATAGTGGTTCAGCTGATCTTTAGCGTACTTCCACTTTAATTTTATTAAAGAATATTTTTTTCATGAATACAAGGATTTTACTATTCAAATCAGCTTAGAATAGTAAGAAGTAGCCTTCTTAGTGACAAATTTGAGTAGAGAAAGAAGATGAAGAAAAGAATGGCCAAGAAACTCCTTAACAATTTGTTATATGTAACAACCCTCGTTGAAACGGGCCCAATTTTCGACCCAATAAAAGCCCATCGAACCTTAGGCCCATTCCAAAGCTAACTGTTGATAAAATTGATACAATATATAATATAAAGAGCTATCTATCTATGTTATCAGAATCTCAAGGTGGAAGTGATAAAATATAATATAGAAATAAGTATCCATTTCATAAAAATTCAAATCTCGGCATTATAGCATATCATCCCAAATATCCAAAATACATTGTCTTAAGATAACATGAATGTCTGAAACTTGATACATCACAATATATCAAAAAAATAGGTAGACAAACTACTATAAGTCGTCGCTGCCACCTTTCAACGTTATTTTCTCTAACATGTGTGTTGTAATGAGGTAGGTGTCAGAATAACAATGTTTTAGTAAATGAAAATCTCGAGTCTTACCATAATAGTATTTGGGCAGTATCATTTAGATAAGTAATATGTCTTACGCATATTATATTGTACCCTAGTAAGAATCCCTCCAAATGTAAGCCTAGAGGATCTTCCTAATCCAACTCCATAAAGTACCTTCAACTCTAGGCCGAAAGCCCTTTCCAATCCAACGCAACTACCATCAATTATGTCCTAACAATATGAGAGCAAGTACCCAAGCCACTTAGTACCTCTTTAACGGAAATTAGGCAGACTCTGACCATTTAATAACTAACCCAAGGCAGACCCCTCTTTGGTACTTCCTAACTGACACCGTAAGAAATCCCATACAACCACTTAATACTTCATTTATTGGAATAGGTGTACCCTACAATTGCCACTTAATACCTCAACCCCAAAGCAGACCCTTTTCGAGATTTTCCACTACCGCACCAAATAGATAATCTGTATTATAGCCCAAACCCAAACCGCGACGTCTCACATTAATCCGCCTATTCGTAGGTACAGATAGCCAGGTTAATTGGATGGTTACCCAATAGAATTAGGACTAAAATCACGTCCATCATGGGTACTTATTATAAACATGTCTCATATCAGTCTCAAAGTCACACTAATAGTAGCCATATTAGCTGGGCAGACTTCTATGTGCTTTTGACTAACCTTGCATCCCTATAATTTAGCCATTTTCCCTTCCTTCTAACACACTACCATAAATATATAATATTTGTATAGTATACTTCATCTGCATTTACATGCTAAGGCCATGTAAGGAAAACTCTTTATTTCACCTTTAATTATGGACTAATTTCCATAATTATCCTTAATTTCCTTCCTAAGGGTTTAACATTATTAACTAATCTATTTATTCTATACTACACGATTAATATGTTACTATTAGTTATACTTTATTAATATATTTATATGCTAATATATTTATATGTACATAATTTAGGCAAACTAAATATTCCTAAGTGTGCGAAGATCATCGTTTCCTATACTAATCATTTAAAATGTCAAAACTTCCAAATTCGTACAAGTCTAACTCCGTACAATAACTTACAAAATAGTTAATATCATTAGCCAAACAATAGACTTGCATTAACAAAATAGAATCAAATACCAAACTTATTTTATATTAATATAATAGAATCAGCGCCTCTATTTCAAGGAATAAAACTTACAATTTATACCCTTTATATTCTATTCAACTTTTACATATACAATGAAAAAGGGATTCATATTTAAATTAAGAAAATAGGCAGTGCAAAATACGAATAAGAGAATTCATATTTACAAATATTTCCTAACTTATTTTCTTTTTAGAACCCTTTAGCATAACAATAGAGAAAAGTTAGAGGTGGAACAAAATATAAAATATACAAAAACAATAAATTCTATTATTTTAATATAAAACAATTAAGATTCCAATAAACTTAAGAATTGACATTTCATTTGAGGGAATTTTAGGGTTTTACTTTTAGGATTTTCGCATACAAAATTCCCCAAGGAATAAAACAAATCCAAACTTCTACTATACAAATACTAAAAATGTGAAAAACTAATATTTCCACTCACAGATGGTTTCCATTTTCCTTTGGATTTGATCAATGCCCTTGTCTAACTGCTTCTTCAGGTTTCCTCTTTGTAGAATATACAACCGTTCAATTATATATACATTAGATTAAGAATTTAGAGTTTAAGGAAGGATAAGAATAGAGAAACATTAATATACACCAATTTATTACCTCTTTTCCTTAGATTGAATCCTTGAATCTAATAGTAGAAGAAGACTGATGGAGTTTCCATAGCATCCCAAATATTTTTGTGAATAGAAGTGAGAAGGTTAGCCTCTTATTTATAATGATTGGAACGCATCAGGACCATACGATTAAAGTTAGTTTAAAATAATAACTCTAGACCATTCATGCCTAACAAAACTCTAGTCGTAATAAACCCATTGGTCAACTGCTCCTCCCTAGACGGTCGACCGGCCCTAGTGGAGGCGATTGACTGGTTCCTTATTTGGAACGTGAATTAATTGTTGCATTTATTCTATTTTTTCCTATTTTTTTATAATCAACGTTAATGATTATTTAACATTTGTTTAAATCCTAAGAATCTCATCAATGTTAAAAATATTTATTAACGTTTTTAATTTCACATGTTAGCATTAATTAAGTTTATAAACTTAAATTCATCCGAATTATTTAAATTTGAACATTTCAAACTTTAATAACTTTTTCGTTTGAGCTTCAATTATAAAACTTTATGTATGAAAGTTGATCAAAAAATAGCCACGAACGCAATGATGTAACTTTCATGGCCAAATTCCAATATTTACAAAATTTTCATCTTTAGCCTTATCTTACTTAATTATTTTCTTATTAATTTTTACGGGTCGTTACGTTCTCTCCCGCTTAATTGGATTTCGTATCCGAAATCCCTAAAGGACATATAGTGTAATGCACACTCAACATCCATGTGATACAACCAAGTTATATATACAACCATCTACTCAGCCAAAAGTGCAATTTGATTATATATGCAACATACTACATGCGAGCTCAATCCTAGCGTGAATGTAGGATCGTGACATATAGGCATGTGTGCAAGCATCTTAAATATGCATAAGGTTCTATATAAGTGCAAAATAATAGTAAAAGTGTGACAAACATCCTCTACCATCCATTCTAGCAACCACGATGCAACCAAAAACCTAAATTTTAAAGAGAGAAAGTTTACCGGAGAAAAGCTTAGGATGAGAAGCCTTCATCTTTTCTTTAGTTTCCCATGTGCTTCAGCTGGATTATCTCCCCATTGCGCTTGGACCAGCCTAATTTCTTTGTTATGAAGCTTTCTAGTTCCGTTCTTCGCTATGCATGTGGTGGAACAGGGCTATCGACTTCATCTCAATATATGTTAATTGATCGTGCTCTACTATAGTGGCGGTGTCGTAAAGGCATTTCCTCAAGTGTAAAATATGAAAGATGTCATGGACTCCAACTAACTTATCCTAAAGCTTTACTCGATATGTAAGTTTCCCCACCCTTTCTAAAATCGAGAAAGGCCCAACAAACCTCAGCACCAACTTCCTCGATGTACCAAACCTCATAACCTTCCTAAGAGGGGGAACCTTAACGAACATCATGTTTCCAACCTCAAACTTCAATTGCTTCCTTCACTTGTCAGCATAGGACTTCTGACGGTCCTGATCTACCTTCATTCACCGTCTAATTATCTTTATTTTTTCTAAGGTCTCATGAATCAAATATGGTGCAAGTAGAATTTTTATCAGTGGTTTCCCATCAATAATTAGGCAATTTTCATGGCCTCCCGTATAACGCTTCAAAAGGTGCCATGAAAACTTGGTAACTATTATTGTATACGAACTCTACTAAGGTAAGTGCTACTCTCAGTGTCCTCCAAAATCCATAATGCGAGCTCTCAGCAAATCTTCCAAAATCCTATTCACCCTTTCAGTCTGACCGTCGGTCTATGGGTGGTAGGAGGTGCTAAGATCCAACATCTTTCCTAAAGCTGACTGCAAACTCCTCTAAAATTCACTAGTGAATAAGGGATCTTTATCACTCACAATGCTGACCGAAACTTCATGTAGTCGTACTAGTTACTTGATCTAAATTATTGCTGGAGATGTTGCAGTCCTATTACTCCTAACGGGAATAAAGTGGGCGCTTTTAGTGAGCCTATCCACAATAACCCAAATAGCTTCATTACCTCTTTGACTCCTTGGAAACCCATCTATAAAGTCCATCGATATGTGTTTCCATTTCCAAGTCAGCATCTTTAACGGCAATAACAGTTCTCTACGCTTCCCTTATTTTGCCTTTATCTTTTGGCACGTTAAGAACCTAGAGATAGATTATGCTATCTTCCTCTTCATTCCCGACCAACAGAAAATTCGCTTCATGTCCCTATACATTTTATCTCCTCTGGGGTGAATGGTCATCCAAGAATGGTGATACTCAGCCAGAACTTCCTCTAAAATGTCCTCCACCATAGGAATACAAAGGCATCCATCTTTTCTCCAATATCCTCATTTGTCAATTTCATACCTACAACCATGGGGAAATGTTGATCTCCTCTACTTAGCTTGTCCAAAATACCTACTATCATTGCATCTTTCTTTTACTCTTGCCCAATGCAGTCCATCAATGCTGGACTAGCTTCCATTGCTGCCAGATTGCCTAGAGTGGGTTCCGATGGCGGTTGGAAATTAAAATTCAAGAGGAACACTAATTGTCTCCATTTATATATAGCACCTAGAGTAGAATGACTTTGGCTAAGGGCATTGACGACAACATTCCCTTTTTCAAGGGTGTACTATATCTCAAGTCATGTGATTCTATGAACTCCATCCACTTCTATTGCCTATGATTCATCCTTTTGGAAAAATAGGCATTTAAGGGATTTTTGGTCGGTGAATAACTCATATCTTTCTCCTAAAAGATAGTGCTTCCACATCTTCAAAGCAAAGACAGTAGCTGCTAACTTTAAGTCGTGAGTTGGGTACCTCTTCTTATTGTCCTTCAACTGCCTACTTGCATAGGCTATTACATAGCCCTCTTGCATAAGAACAACCTGTAACCCCGTACCACATGCGTCGGTATAAACCATGAAAGGCTTCGTCCCATCCAGAATAGCAAATACTAGTGCACTAGTCAACAACTCCTTTAGCTTCTCGAATGCTTCCGTGCATTTCTCATTCCATGCAAAAACTAGATTTTTCTTGGTTAAGCCAGTTAGCGAAACCACTGTCTTGGAAAATTCCTTAATGAACTTCCTATAGTAACCCACCAGCCCAAGAAAACTCCTAACTTCCATGGTATTCTTTGGAACCTTCTAGTCTTGAGTAGCTTCTACCTTCGCAGGGTCCATGGATAATCCCTTCTCAGAGACAATATGACCAAGAAATCTTACTTACTTCTTCCAAAAATGACACTTTGAGAATTGGCTTTTATTTGGTGCCTTCTCAAAGTCCTTAGTACCTTCCTTAAGTCATTTTTATGCTCACCCTCACTTTTGAAGAACACTAGAATGGCATCCACAAACACTATGACGAACTTATTTAGCTGGCCCCTATAGACTCTACTCATCAAATTTACAAAGTATATAGGGAAGTTTTTCAACCCAAAAGGCACAGTTCCCATTCATATAGCCCGTTTGAAGTGCAAAAAGCAGTCTTCTGCTTGCTATCCTCAGCTATCCTTAACTGATGGAATCCAGTGCCTAAGTCCAACTAAGAAAAGATTTTTGCTCCACCAAGCTGGTCCAATAAGTCATCGATTCTAGGTAAGGGATACCTATTTTTCTTGGTTGGCTTATTGAGCTCTCTATAGTCAATGTATAGCCTTAAAGAGCCATTTGCATTAGTGGCAAAGATAATAGGTGCTCCCTATTCAGAAGTACTTCGGTGAATAATCCCTTTCTATAGTAGCTTCGAGATCTGCTTATCCAACTCTCGCCTTTCTTTAGGGCCCATATGTTGTAACACCCTTGATTTTGATTAACATTATTTATCTAATTAGATAAATAAAATAAAATAATGTAAAATAGTAAGGAGATTGAGATTTGATAATTAATATGGGTCGTGCCTAATGAATGAATTAATAAGAATGATTAAACTTTAAATAAGAAGGAGGAATATAAGCTAAGGGAAAAATAAGAAAAGTTACATTTCCTAACCATATACCCTTATTGTTCCTTCTCCTTCATTTCATTTACATCCACTAAATATCCTAAACTATACTAAGGCTTGCCATTAGAAGAGAGAAAGAAAGAAGAAAAGCTTAAGAAATAGAGAGTAAAGCTTAAGGGAATCAATTAACACTCAAATCTCTTTCTTCTTCATCAAATCAAGGTGAATAATAGTTATTCATCTCAAGTTTTATCTACAATTTTGGTTTTAAGTATGAACACGAATCTTTTGCTTGTATTATGCCATATTTTAATTGTTTGGGTGATTATATGCTTGAATGACGAATAATGGGATTTATTATGGAATTATCTAATAGGTTTTAAGTGTAAAAACCTAGTTTTTGATACACAAACAATTTGAGTTTTTGATATGGTGTTTAAAATATTATTTTAGAAGTGGGTTTTTAATTTCATAATTTTTCAAGCATGTATGGATTTATTATGAATTTTCTAAGAGGAGGAAATTATTTATTTTGAATTTTAATTATTAAAAATAATTAAATAAAGTTTTTGGCCCTGAAATTTTTGTATGTTACATAATATACAAAATCCAATTTAATGTGATTTTTGGAGATTTTTCCCAAGTTATTATGATTTATTATGAATTATTTGGGCTAGAGAAGCCTAATTAGTATATTAAAATAATAATATAAAAGATATGGTTTGCAAATGTTTTGAGAATGATAATTCTGGTAAACGATAGACTTTTGAAAAGAATTTTTGATAGAGTATTTGTTAACCAATGAGATTTTGACAAACAATTGGAGTTGGTGAAAAGAAATTACTTTTATTAGTAAGAAAATAGTTTTCATACTAATTACGGCTTTGCCATACCAAAGGTTATGATGCTACACTTCATATGTCGTGTCTATGGTCTTCAAAGTCAATCATAGGAGATACATTGGATACAACTTCGGTTGATATGGAATGGATTGGCTTGGTTGAAGTAGGAAGCATAGCATCAGGGTCGACATCAATACCCTCGACGTATGTGATGTCACTTGTCTCTAAACACTCTGATACCACGTTTTATATAAAACGGCATGATGCCGCTTATTTCTACAAAGCCTTCGACTCCATATGGAAGTTATGCCACTTGTTTTGATTATTCTTATTTCTATAACGATGCCGACCCTATTACTTTCGAAGTGATCTATGACAGCGATAATGAAGTTGCGTTTATCTTTAAGGCATTAGTGTCGCTAGTCATCAATGTTGCCGCTCCTATAACTCTAAGTTTTAAGGTTTTATACCATGCAAACCAAGTTTCATACACTATGACATCAGCACCCTATGAAGTGCTATATATATGTACTATCGGCGTTATGGCCTTACATTTTGTAGATTAAAGACTTTAACATATTTTGGAATTGAAGAGGTTCGATGACCCTAGTGGCGATATTGATCCCAAGCTTCATCTATAAGCTAGTTTTATTAAGTTTTGGCTTTATCGCCCATAGCTTTAAGAGGCGATGACCTTAGGTGCTTTCGAACTTCATCGATATTGTTTTATAAAAGCATATATCATGGCATAAGTATTTTGGATAAAATAAAGGGCTATAATTTTTCTTGTTTTAAAGTATCATCTCAAAGGTTAAATCATTTATAAATAATTATATTTTCAAGCAAATAAAAATGGTATTTAGCCCAAAATTTTACTAAAGAGGTTATTGTTCATTTCACCTTTAGAAAAATTGTGATAAAATAAATTCACTTGGAGATCAGAAAACTGGATGGGACTAGCGTAGGGTAGCGCCCTATACTTCAACTGTTAGCCCTAGCTGATATAAGTCCAAAATTTCAGTGCATAGGGCTTTGTCACTAATAAGACTAAAAGCAGGTTTACGCATAGAAACAAATACACAAATATGAGATTGGTTATTGGTGAGTCCGCAAAACCATTAGGATCAAAGTGACCTTAGGAATAGTAAGTTTTGGACAGAGGGTCCAGTTTCCTTCTAATGGTATGTTAGAGAATTTGATATATTTGTTAGGCTCAAGTCAGCTATAGGATTCTAGTTACCCTGAGAAAACTATGATGTTGGGATAGATAGTCCAGTGATTTAGACTGATTAGTCATGTTTACTCATGTTGCATGGATGCATATTAATGTTACTATTGTCTATTTTAACCACTATGGCTGTAGGAGTTTTTTTGCAAAAGATATATTTAAAAAGGGATAATGGTGAGGAGAAAACCCATTCCGCTCAGCAGTGTGGTCTCAATAGATATCCATAAATCGAGATGGCATATTATTAGTCACACTAGGCTTTTTGTCCGACTCAAAGTTTATGTTTTCCCCATGAACTCTTGGATGCTCAAAATTTGGTTTGAGTGGGTCGGGAGTAAGGGTCTACAGGTTATGTAGACTGGACGAATAAAGCTTTCGGAGACATGCAGGAGGAAGATCTAGCTATGTAGAAGCTTATCTATATATATTATCCACTGTGTTGAAATTTCATTTTGTTGTAATGTATGTAATGGCGGATGTTATGACTGCTTAGTAGTAAACTCTGATCAACTAAGGAGGCATCTTCATATATCGCTCTTGGAGTATTTTGTGATAATTATATTTCATCTAAACCTGGGAAACGTTTGGGATTATGTAATTAATATGAAATGTTATCTTTGAAATGAAATTAGAAAGTTTGTTTGAAATTGGGTTTAAGAAAATTTCATATTCTTATGCTTTGATGTTATCGATACAATTGACGTATCCCTATTTTGTCACCGGAGATTAATACTGTAGATGACTGCAACATCTGTAGTGGTTAGTTTTGGACCTCAAAATGGGATATGTTACATATGTCTTAATGGCAGAACGAGGGTCTAGCATCCTTTCTCTAAATCAAGTCTGCACTCTATCTCCCTACAGGGCAAGAGACTCAAGACTTCTTCAAAAACATCAAGAAATTTTCAAACTACGGGCACAAATGAGAGCTCATCTTGAAATAGTCTCGGCGAATATATATAGCTTAACTCGACTAAGTTTTGATGTATACAATGAACATCTATATTCGTCCCTTACAACTCTTTAACCATACAATCCTCTTATCACAATCTAAGATAGCCCCAAAGTAAGACAACCAATCCATCCCTAAGATAAGTCCATACCCCTCAAAACCAAGAATATATGCATTACATATAAAGTCGACGTTACATATATCCACAACTAGGTCTTTAAAAATCAAAGAAAGGTGTTTTGACCCCCCAATAGGATTTGATATGAGCATTGGGTTAGTGACAATTTGGGTTTTTAGACTCAAGGAGTTAACGGTATTTCTAGCTATGAATGAATGTGATGCTCTCGAGTCAGATAAGGTATGAATAGTATTTTTGGAAATAACAGTTGTACCTTCTATTGCAGCTTTTTCTGGATCTCTAGGAGAAGGTCTACTTGAGATAGGTACAGCCTCAATGGTATAAGCTCAACCACTTTATCCCTCATTTGCTAGCTTTGGACACTGATTTTTGTAATGTCCCTCCTCATGGCAGTTATAGCATCTTCCTTTGAACTTCTCCCTCATTAAGCTCATCTTGCAGTCCTTAGCAATATGTCCCTTCTTCTGACATCCACGGCACGTTACACTTCCCTTCTTGATTTTCCCTTTAGCCTTCTTGTCCGCCCAAAATCCTCCTTTCTTTGCTCCACCATGACTTTGCGTCAGTCCCACCTTCTCCTCAATACACCTAGTCCGCAGCATCGCCATTTAAACTATCATCTCATAAGTGGCGCCCGTGGGTACTTAGGTCAAATACAGCTCCCTAAATGGAGAATTGAGGCCTTTAATGAACTTCATAGGCTTCTTCAGGGGGTATCAATCAAACCCAATTCGAACTTAGCTAGCTTCATGTACTTACTAATATACTCGTTAAACGTGGAGTCTCCATGCCTAAGTTGTATAAACTTTTCCTATTGCAAACTTACTTCATCTTTGGACATGAATCGCAACTCAAAGCGAGTTCTAAATTCATCCCAAATGATTCCCTTCTTGGCATTCTCCTCAGCCATTATAGTCCATCAATCTAGGGCCTCCCCTTTTAGATGTTATGCAGCCATCCTCCTCTTCATCCGATCTTCCCATCCGAGCTCCTGAAATATACATTCATAGTCATCAATCCAAGCCTTCTTTCCATAAAACCTTCAGCTCCCGTATACAGTCATCCTTCCATATACTGGAAGTCTTTACACAATTTGGGGAAGTCTAGTGGGCGAGTGCTGCTTTAGTGGGTGGAGCAAAAGGATTAGTATAGGTTGTTGAGGAATGGAAACTTTCCTTACATGCCTTAGGTATTGCTTGAACCATTCTGACATCCCCCTAATTGTACGTATTTCTTTGGTAGATGGGTTCTCAGTCTCTGAGCCGTTGTTTTCAACCATAATCAAGTATCTGTAGGTTTGAACTTTTAGTTAGAACTTCCTAAGATAATATTATTTGCTGAAATAAAAAAATTTCTCGTATGCTTGCGTGTGTTTATAAAATTATATATATGGTAGGGTTTGAAAATTTCTTTCAAAAATAATAAATACGCACTCCTACATATGCTTATTCCCGTTGATCGAGTAATGTAGGCTCTGACACCAAATATGACAACCCTCTCTGAAATGGGCCTAATTTTCAACCCAATAAAAGCTCATCGAACCTTAGGCCCATTCCAAAGCTAGCTATTAATTGGTAAAATTGATACAATGAACAATATATGGATCTATCTATCTATACTATTAGAATCTAATAGCGGAAGGGATAAAACATAATACAGAAATAAGCACCCATTCCGTAAAAATTCAAATCTAAAAAATACAGCATACCATCCCAAATATCCAAAATACAATGTTTGAAACTGGGCACATCATAATTTATCAAAAACATAGATAGATAAACTGCCATAACTCTTTGTCGTCGCCTTCATCTTCTCTATCAGCATTGTATCATTTAGATAAGTAATATGTCTTACGAACCTTATACTGTACCCTACCAAGAATACCTCTGACTATAAGCCCGAAGACTCTTTCAATCCAACTCTATAACGTACCTTCAACTATAAGTCAAAGGCCCTTTCCAATTCAACGCAACTACCATCAATCATGTGCTAACAATGTGAGAGAAAGTACCTGAGCCACTTAAAACCTCTTTAATGGAAGTTAGGCATATTTTGACCATTTAATACCTATACCCAAGATTGATCCCCGACATTTAATACCTAACCAAAGTCGGACCGCTCTCTGGTACTTCCTAACTGACATCATAAGAAATCCCACGCAGCTGCATAAAACTTCATTAATTGAAAGAGGCAGACCCTATAATAGCTACTTAATACCTCAACCCCAAAGTGGGCCCTTTTTGAGATTTTCCACTACCATACCAAATAGATAATCCGTATTATAACCCATACCCAAATTGTGACGTTTCACATTAGTCTGCCTATTCATAGGTATTGGTATCCATATTAACTAGTAGATTTACCTTACATAATTGGGACTAACCTCATGTCCCTTGTGGATATTTATTATACGCGATGTCTCACATCATTCCTAAAGTCACACTTTTAGTAGCTAGATTAGCTGGGCAGACTTCTATGTGCTTCTGATTGACCTCGCATACATATAACTTAGCCATTTTCCTGCTCTCCTAACATACTACCATAAATATATACTATGTATACAGTATACCTCATCCACATTTACATGCTAAGGCCATATAAGGAAAACTCCTTATTTCGCCTTTTTTTATGGACTAATTTCCATATTTATCCTTAACTTCCTTCCAAAGGGTTTAACATTATTTACTAACCTATTTGTTCTATACTATGTGATTAATATGTTACTATTAGTTATACATTATTAATATATTTATATGCTAATATACCAATACATATGTAATTTAGGCTAATTAAATATTCCTAAGTGTGCAAAGTTTTCACTTCCTTTACTAATCATTTAAAATGTCAAAACTTCCAAATTCTTATAAGTCTGACTCCATACAATAACTTACAAAATAGCTACTATCCTTAGTCAAACAATAGACTTGCATTAACAAAATAGGATCAAATACCAAACATATTTTATATATTAATATAGTAGAATCAGCGCCTTTATTTCAAGGAATAAAATTTGCAATTTAAACTCTTTATATTCTATTCAACTTTTACACATACAATGAAAAAAGGATTCATATTTAAATTATGGAATAGGTAGTGCAAACTACGAATATAAGAATTCGTACTTTACACACCATTTTCTAACTTATTTTCTTTTTAGAACCTTTTAGCACAATAATGGAAAAAAGTTGAAAGTTGATAGAATATAATATATTCAAATTGCAATAACAAAACAAATTCCACTATTTTAATAAGAAACGATTGAGATTATAATAAACCTAAGAATTGAATTTTTTTGGGGAATATGGGGTTTTAATTTTAGGGTTTTCATATACAGAATTCCCCAAGGCATAAAACAAATCCAAACTTCTACTATATAAATACTAAAAATGTGAAAAACTAAGATTTCCACTCACAGATGGTTTTAGCTTCCTTTAGATTTGATCCACACCCTTGTCTAACTGCTCCTTTAGGTTTACTCATTATAGGATATACAACCATTCAATTGTATATACATTAGATATAGAATTAAGGGTTTAGGGAAGGATAAGAATAGAAAAACATTAGTATATATAAAGCTATTACTTCTTTCCCTTAGATTGAATCCTTACATCTAATCACAGAAGAAGATTGACGAAGTTTCCTTAGCAACCCAAATTTTTGTGAATAAAAGTAAAGGGGCTAGCCACTTATTTATAGTGGTTGAAACGTGGCAGGACCGTATGATTAAAGTCGATTTAGAATAATAAAATCCAGGTCGTTCGTGCCTAACAAAACCCTAGCTGCAATACACCCACCGGTCGACTGCTCCTCCCTAGGAGGTCGACTGCTAGCGGTCGCCGGCCCTAGTGGATGTATGATCTATCCCCTATTTGGATTGTGAATTAATTGCTACATTAATTAAATTTTTATTTTTTCCTATTTTTTATAATTAACGTTAACGTTTCCCTAAACCCTAAGATTCTCATCAATGTTAAAATATTTATTAACGTTATTAATTTCAAATGTTATCATTAATTAACTTTTTAAATTTAATTCGTTCAAATTATTTTAAATTCAAAAACTTAAAATGTCAATAATTTTTCCGTTCGAGCTCTGGTTACAAAACTTTATATATGAAAGTTAATCAAAAAATCGCCACGAGCAAAATGGTGTAACTTTGGTGGCCAAATTCTAACTTTATAAAATTTCCATTTTAGCCTTATTTTAATTACTTGTTTCCTTATTGAATTTTATGGGGTGTTGCACTATGTGCTTGCTATTTACAGAATAATCGCCCAATGAAGTCGTTGGATTATGAAATACCAGGTCAAACTCCATATAGCATTTTGGAGCTGTTCAACTATTTCTTCAAAAATAGGCCTCAGGATGACCATTTTAGCCAACTAACCCTTATCATAGCTTCAGAATTCACCAAAGAGCATAAAAACAACTTGGTACTGACCTGAAGTGGTCAGTATCGACCTCTTTCCTTGTGTCGTTTTACACTTTAACTCCTTGAAGCTTCTTCCATTGCCATTCCAAGCTTGCTTCCAAGTCCTTGAACCACTTCGTCTTCATTTTAACATCCAGATTTATCTGAAAGCTACTTGGTCTTAAAGCTAGATAACATGCATGAAGTAGTAAGAGAACTTGTTTGAAAAGTAGTAAAGAAAGAGTGAGAGAGAAGAATAAAAGTTGACTAAAAAATTCGTTTTCTCTAGCCTTTATATATAAGATGAAGATAAGTATTTTTGGGTTAACTAGTGAAAGGATGTGTCTTTCATTTAAATTCATGGTTGCAACAACAGTTAGTATGTCATCACATCTTCAAATAGTATGTCAATATATACCTAGTGATTTTTAAAAACTTTTAAGCCGCTACTACGTTGACATATATTTTCAAGTAATGTCCATATTTGCTAGTTCATTTTGAAAAAAACTTTATAAAAATTATTTCAAACTTTATAATATTTAAAATAAATACTGCACTTCTTTAAAAATGTTCTAAAGGAAAAAAATAAAGATCTTTGAAAGAGAGATTTCAAAGATGTGCTATGGGGTCTTTAACAAATATTTTTAAGACTCTTTACACATGGTTTTGACTAACTGGATGTCTTGTGCACTTCGTCTTTGTTTCTTGAGTCTATTATATCTCTTAGCATTGTCGTTGATTTTTTATCTTATTAATCTGCTTGATTCCTCTTGGTCACCTTGATTTTCTTAATTCTTGTCGGTCTCCATGTTTCATCTGTATCCCTACAATACTTTTGGGATTTGTTCCTGCATTTCCTGTACTATAATCTACATAACTTGAAAATCATTAGTAATAATATTTATATGTTATTGTCACCAAAATCAATACACGTGGTTCTAATAATCTCCCTCTACTTGATGATGACAACCATCTAAATACTCCTTGACATAAGATATAATAATGTTATCTTGTTTTCGTTATAACTACCCCTAAATATATTATCCAGAGTTGATGCATCTATTACCCCCCCCCCCACCCAATTATGTTTTTTTGCCTAATATATCTGTCCCCCTTTGTTGTCAATAAAAATGGGTTTATATATAAAAGAGATATACATATAATTATCTAATTAAGGAGTATAGGGTGATGATACATATGTAAGCAATCAAAATCAATGATACTAATAAATATATTAAGAATATCTTTTCATAACCATTTAAATTAGATAAACACATTATTTTCAAAGTCCTAGAAAAGAACATGTTCCTAGTTCTCGTCATAATTTAGTGAACGTATTTTGTACTAGTGGTTTTGTTAACGATTATTTGATTTTCAATATTTGTGAATTCTAAAGTCATATTTAAATAATCTCATATAAAATGATACCTTCTGTATTTGTGTTTTTTTCTACATGATTTGATGGATTTTTAGATGAATTTATTATGGTAATATTATCGCAATAATTAGTGATTAATGTACATGTAGGCCAAGATATTTTAAATTTTGTTTCATGAATGTCACATTACTCACTTTGTTTAATTGGTTCCTAATTGTTATAAAAGATTCAATATTTTCTAATATATTCTCTTAGGATGATATTTTAAAATTCTTGTTATAGTTAATTTATTCTCATCTATATCTTTATTACTGTTTGTTCCATGTTCAATATTTTCATTATTTGGATTAGTGACATCTTTTTCGTCATTATCAATATTAATTATTTTAAAGTTTTCATAAAATGAAACATGCAGTTTCTTCGATTGATTTAGTTCTTGTATTATTCATTATGTATGCTTTGCTTCTGTTAGAATATCTCATTTATATTCAAATTTGTCATCTTTTGCATCAAATCTATCTAAACGTTCTTTTGTACTAAGTACAAAATATTTGCTTCCAAAACTTTAAAATAAGAAATTTTTGGCTTCTTTCAAGAATAATTCATATAGTGTTCGTTGTTAGTGCTATTATCAAAATTCTATTTATAACATAACAAGCTATCGCGATAGCTTCAGCCCAAAAATTCTTAGGTAATTCAATATCATTTAATAATGTTTTTGTACATTCTTGAATGGTTCTATTTTTATGTTCTACAATTCTATTTTGTTGGTAGGTTCTACGAAAAGAAAATCTTTAAGTTATACTTTTCTTATTACAAATGTTTTTAAAGCTTACATTTTCGAATTCTCCTCCGTAATCACTCCTTATAATTTTATTTTTAATGGATTTTTAGTTTTGAATTCTTTTAGCAAAAGTTTTAAACATTTCTAAAGCTTCATTTTTATGTTTCAAGAAAATCATCCAGGTACTTGAAAATAGTCTATGATTACAAAAATGTATTTATTATTATGGTTTACTGATAGTATTTAAGATGGTCCAAAGAGATCCAGATGAAGAAGTTCTAAGTGTGAAGTAGATATCAATCTTTAGACTTGAATAATTTCTTATGGAGTTTTCCCATTCGACAAGCATCACAAAGATTTTTTCTACTTTGAAGTTCATCCTTGGAAGGCATCTCACAAGTTCGTGTCTGGTAATTTCCGATAGGTGTTTAAAATTTAAGTGTCCAAACCATTTATGCCAAATCTCGGGGCCATTTGATTAGGCCATAAGACATAGATTATCTATTGAAACTTCCATACTTAACAAAGAAAATTTTACTAACATTGATTAGGCCATAAGACATGAATCAAAAAACATCATATAAACAAGGAAAATTTTCGCAGTTGCATGTATATCCCAATTGTCATCATTTTACTAACATTGACCATTGCTGTTTAGAAATATTGATCTATTTTGAAATCACTATTTAAAAATTTTAAGTCCACAATTTGACGTAGCATAAAAAAATGGAAGTTTCAGATATTTTAGTTAGTTAATCAACAAAATTTGTTTCAAATCAAAGTGATAAACAAATAAAAAGTTATGCACAAATTACTACAACATGTCACAAAAAATCTTAGATGGTTTTCAATAGAAGTTATGACAAGATTGCAATTTTCAATATAATTGTGATATGAATCAATAGAAATTCAAAATAATAAAGTTTCATAGGTGCCTACTTTCTAAAAGATTAAGAATTTTTCAAATTTGGAGTAGTCGAGTTCAATTTACGATCAAAATACTACAGCTACATCAAAATAATTGTGAAACAATTGTTAGCTCTATTGATAACTTAAGTGCATTTGTCCAACATATATATGATTGAATCAAGAAAAGTTTAAAATATAAAAGTTGTATGAATTGGAGTACTAAAGCTCAAATTATGGTCAAATTCAAATAACATGTTATAATAAATTTAAATTAGTTTTTAACAAATTGAAAAGACCCTCCTATTTCCACCCTAATTTCATAAGGATTTTTTTTTTGCTAAGAGATGATATATAGATATATCATTCATTACAAATATATTTTCCAAGGTCATTTTCTTTTTCCAATAAACAAAATATATCCAGGATCAAAATAACTTACCAATATAAATATATCAGTGTATATCTAATAACATACACATACATATGAAGATGTATGTGTTCTTCTTGTTTAAATTCAGAGTATATACTTTATTTTTTTTGTACAAGAACATTCTGTTTGATTTAGATTTTTAGCAATTCAGATAAATTATTGTATTCAGATTTTTGGTCATAAAATCCACTAGAAACATGTACTTTAGTCTGTCATTAGGATTAAGAAATGATCAAGTAATAATCAGTGGTAAACAAGCTTTTAATATAGATGATTATGTTAAAGTCTGGATAGTATCAAATTCAGTATAAAAGAAAGTGGATCCTAAGTGAACACAAGCAACATCTAGGCGTAATGGAAATGCGCCTAACTTATACACAAGGGGTCACGAGTTCGAGTACTATGCTGGTCGGTTCAAACACAATTTTTGTTTTTCTTCCTTTTTTTTGTATGGTTTGAAATCTGATACCTACCTATCTTTGTACATATATATTTAATGTTTGCCTAACATACAAAACAATTCTTCCAACTTTACTATTTTTGAATCTCATTCCTACAACTGTTCTAGGAATTATAAATATATATATTTTTTTGTTCAAATATATCAACATGTACACAGATATACATGTACATGTCAATATCTCTGCTCATTTTCCAGAAAACTGGGTGAAACAATTGCTAATGCACTAAGCTTTGAAATGCATTTTTATTTCCAGAATACAATCTATCATGATCAACCAATACTTCATTTATTTGAAGCTGGTTAACTCCTGAATCCTGTATCTGCCACACTAGCTCAAAGCAATGGAGATACCTTTCATTGCATTCTGTCTGAAGTTTTTTTTTTTTTTGAAAAACATTTTACTTTTCTCAATACAATTCAGAAATAAATTCAAACTTATTTACAAAGCATTTCAGTAAAAAGATAATAAAATCTTTTTAAGTTTACTTCTTGCTAAATCCAGATTTTGTTCTAGAACTCAGTGCTCTGTTATGTCTCAAAATTAGCTAATACATATATATAAATTATGCAAAACAGTAGCTCACATAATTGTATATTTCTTACCAGATTTTTATAGTTGATACTTGAGCATATTTCTCTTGTCTATGTTTCAGACCCTACTTCAAAACAAATCAAACCTTAACACACAACAATTTCAACAGACCAACAAATTTAATCTGACTCTTTACAGAATATAAGGGCAACATGATCACTATCCATAAGATATTCAATACATGACTGGAAATCTTAGAAACATAAAATTTTTCCTGAATACATGCAGATATAATCAATTTAAGCTCTTATTGAAACTAGCTAGCATGTTCATTCACTCCTCCATAATAGCCAAAACTTCATTTTACTTAGTACCTGGGTTACCTGAAAGAGCATGAGTGGCTGCCTCATTTTAAAATGAGACACCCCAGATGCCATGAGCAAACAAGGGTCAGATCTATGATCTGGTATGAGTAACATCAATTCATTCATGATATTAAGCAATAGAGAATGTAAGGGTACTAACTTGTTATTTAAGCAAATTTCTGCTATCAATTACTTTAACATAGTATAATTAAGTTGATTCAGGTATGATATATTCATCTATCATTCCTTCACTTGCATACATAATCATACAAACATAATTATCTACTGGCAACAATTTCATTCACTGGAATCATCTTGGTTCCATACCATTCAACCTAAGAAATATCCACATTCCTATTTCTTCATTTACAGGTTGTAATATTCAATTTAAATCCCTGCCTCATCTGCTATTAAGGAATCACTGGGACACATTGCAATGATCTAATTCACATCATTGCACAAAGATCTCAGGGCTTAAACAAACCATGTGCCAACTTGCATACTTCAAATATGACAAGCATTCCAGCAGTCTTCTTGGCCTTCCCTTCCCTAGTTTATTTACTAGTGTATTGTCTTAAATTCTATCATCAAATATGCTAAGTGAACATGTCACTGCAAACATGGAAACATCCATAAATTTTTCCTAGCATAATTCTCCTCAGAAATAAGCAGACAGTTATTTCCTAAATGGGGTCAATATGTCTTGATCTTAGTAAAATATAAGAACATTTTCAACTGTAAAAAGAGACATGGCATGTTATATTGATCTGCAAGCCTTTATGATTGATTCAGATTCAAGATCTGGTTCAATCATAATTTTAGCTTGTGGGTTTCTCTTTTTTTTTGATTTGATTAAGGGCTCAGCACTTAGAAAATTTCTATTGCACCCTTAACAATTTTCTTTTCAAGCCTCAGCACTTATACCAAGTATAATGCAGCTCCAATCATTTTCATAAAGTTTCCATGCCGTAGATCTATAACAGCTGAGAGTATTCTCTATATAATTATTAAGATCCTAAACTTTAACATTTATGAGTATAAATATAACAGTATGACACTCATCCAAAAGCAAATGTCTCAACCAATCAAAGATCATCAAAATCATCCATATTAAATCATATCAGATTTAAAATAAGACATCTAAAAAGCATTGATGAAATCATATACATCAAAACCAAAAATACATAAATGGCAATAAAAGTGGCTGCCTCAACTCAGGTCTTAATGCCATGAACTCAGTGAGATTACTCACCTAAATGTTTCTTCTTATTAATCCAGAAAATTCTTGTTTGAGTGTTTTCTCCTTCCTTCCAATATTTTTTTTTTCTTCTTTTCTTATTTTTGTGCAGCCCGGGGTAAAGACAATTCTTCTGTCTATTTATATACATTTTTCCTCTAGGGTTTTGTTGAAACAGAATTCCATTTCTGTCCTGGCTAGCATCATGCATTTTGCATTCATAATACCCCGGCCATATTAACCAATTTAAAGGCTGCATTTTCTTTTACTTTTCAGAAAATGGCCACTCACCTAGTCATGTTAAAAGTGTGACTATTTTCTTTTATTTTTTCAATTATTTCTGAAAATTCTCCTTTGCTATTTTTGCCTATACAAGCTTATTAACTTGTATCACATTTCATGTCATTTTAATGTTATAGTTTTACCTGCTTATATATATATATATACTTTTCAGTACTTAAAAATATATATATATTTGTACACATATCTTATCTAGGCTTATTTAATTTCTCTTTAATTTCAGAAGCATATGCACCTATATGTATACAGGTTTACAAATACACATAATTTTCTCTTCTGGGTTTTAAATAAAATTTGTTTACTGATTTAAAGTAAAACTTACTTTTCTTATTTTCTAAGATGATCCATATAATTCCAGAAATCAAATATCCATGTTGCAAAATCATGTTTGTATTGCTTTTTAATTCTTGTTTTAAATCCAAGAAATCTGGAGTTCTTCCTTGTGCCATTTCAGTGTGCACATGCACACATATACTTGCACACTATTTATTCCAGAAATTTCACCATATTTAAATCTAAATATTTCAAAAATTAAATCATTTTACAAAAATGATTTTTCACAAAATTTTGGGGTATTACATTCACCCCTCCTTTTAGGAATTGTGTCCTCACAATTTTTCTAACATTTATAGTGAGCATCTTTTTCTTTTCTGAAAACTTATCAAACATATGCATAAGCAAACAAATTCAACCATATCAACCATGCATAACAAAATTTTTCCAGAGAAAAAAAATACCTTTTAATTTGCAAAAAGCTTAGGATAATCCATTCTAATCTTATCCTCTAACTCCCATGTGCAGTCATTAGGATCACTACTCCACTGGATCTTAACTAGTTTCAAAGTTTTGCTCCTTAATTTCTTTTCTTCCTTGGCTACAATCCCCACTGGTTCTTTTTCATAAACCAAGTCAGGGTTTATTTGAATTTTGGTAGGCTCTTCCAAAATGTCTTCTTTATCATGTACCCATCTTCTAAGTTGGGATACATGAAAAACATTATGCATTGCTTTCATTTCCTCTGGTAGTTCTAATTTGTAAGCCAATGAACCAATTCTTTCCAGAATTTTATAGGGTCCAACATACCTTGGTGTAAGCTTACCTTGCCTGCCAAACCTCATGACTTTCTTCATAGGTGAAATCTTGATGAAAACAAAGTCTCCCACTGCATATTCCACTTGCTTTCTCTTCCTATCTGCAAATTTCTTTTGCCTATCTTGAGCTGCTGCTATTCTTTTTCTTATTAACCCAATTTTCTCTGTAGTTTCTTTAACATATTCAGGTCCAAGAACAGGCCTTTCTCCAGTCTCTACCCAGCATATAGGTGATAAACATGGCTTGCCATATAAGGCTTCAAATGGTGCCATCCCTATGGTGCTTTGGTAACTGTTATTGTATGTGAATTCAGCTAGATGGAGGTGGTCTTCCCAGTTGCCTCCAAAGTCCAGTGTACATGCTCTCAACAAATCCTCTAAGACTTTGTTCACCACCTCAGTTTGACCATCTGATTGTGGATGGTAGGCAGTGCTTAAGCACAATTCACTCCCCATAGCCTCTTGAAAACTTTTCCAAAACCTTGAGGTGAAGATGGTATCTCTATCACTCACAATAGTTTTGGGTATGCCATGCAACCTTACTACCTCTTTCACGAATATTTGAGCCAATTTTGGAGCATTTCTTTCTGTTTTAACTGGGATAAAATGTGCTACCTTAGTTAGCCTATCCACTATTACCCATACACTTGTGTTTCCCTTCTTAGACCTAGGCAGACCATCTATGAAATCCATAGATATATCCTCCCACTTCCACTGTGGTATACTAAGGGGTTGCAATAGTCCTGATGGCCTTTGTGTCTCTGCCTTGACTTGTTGGCAAGTCATGCACCTTGCAACATATCTGGCCACATCTGACTTCATCCCCTTCCACCAAAGATTTCTTTTCAAATTTTGATACATCTTGGTGCTACCTGGGTGTATGGAGTATTTACTCCTATGGTACTCATTTAATATTTCCTCCTTCAATTCTATATTTTCTGGAACACATATCCTATTTTTATTCCTTAAATAACCATTTTTATCAATTTGATAATTTATTACTTCCTCCCCTTTTGATATGAGCATTTTCTTTTCCACCATGTTTAGGTCTTGTTCCTGCATTTTCCCAATCTTAAGAAGTAAATCTGATTGCAGAGATATCATACTTAATTTTCCTTTACCTTCACCTTCTTCAATGGGCATCATTTGTTCCTCACTGTTTTCCTCAATTTCCAAATCAGTAAGTATAGACAAATCCTTAAACTCTTCCATCATCAACATGGCTACCTTGGCATGTTGTCTACTCAAGGCATCTGCAACTTTATTTGCCTTGCCTGGTGTATACAGTATATCTAGATCATAGGCAGCTAGGAACTCTACCCATCTATGTTGCCTCATGTTCAAATCTTTTTGTGAGAATAAATATTTCAGTGCCTTATGATCAGTGTACAAAATGAATTTGGCACCTAACAAATAATGTCTCCAAAGTTTCAAAGCATACACTACTGCTGCTAATTCAAGATCATGGGTTGCATACCTGGTTTCATGTGGCTTTAATTGCCTAGATGCATAGGCTACCACCTGGTCTTGCTGCATCAACACAGCCCCTAACCCAGAGCCACTTGCATCAGTGTACACAACCAAATTTTCATTTCCTTCTGGCACTCTCAATACTGGTGCATTAATCAGGGCTTCTTTTATTTTGATAAAAGCTTGCTCACATTTTTCTGTCCATACAAAGGCTTGGTTCTTTCTAGTTAAATTGGTAAGTGGTGATGATATTTTTGAGAAATCTTTTATAAATCTCCTATAATATCCTGCCATCCCCATGAATGATCTAATCTCACTGATGGTGCTAGGTCTTTTCCATGCTTGGATTGCCACTACCTTGTTAGGGTTTACTGATATTCCTTTGGCAGAGATAACATGCCCAAGAAAATGCACTTCTTCTTTCCAAAATGCACATTTTGAAAATTTTGCCTTTAAATCATTTTCCCTTAGCCTTGACAAAACTAAATGCAAATGATTTTTATGCTCTTCCACTGTCTTGGAATAAATCAAAATGTCATCAATAAAAATCAATACAAACTTGTCTAAATAATCTCTAAATATTCTATTCATCAAATCAACAAAATATGAAGGAGCATTTGTCAAACCAAATGGCATAACCAAAAATTCATATAAGCCATATCTTGTGTTAAATGCAGTATACTTAACACTTGAGTCTTCAACCTTCATTTGATGGAATCCTGATGCTAAGTCTAATCTAGAAAATATTTTAGCTTCACTGAGTTGGTCAAAGAGATCATCTATTCTAGGCAATGGGTATTTATTCTTGATGGTTACTTTATTTAGTTCTCTGTAATCTATGCACATTCTCAAGGTACCATCATGTTTTCTTACAAACACTACTGGAGAACCCCAGCAGGAATTGCTTGGCCTTATAAATCCCTTGCCTTCTAATTCTTCCAACTGATTTTTCAATTCTTTCAGTTCACTTGGCCCCATCCTATAGGGTTTTTTGATTATTGGACTTGCTCCTGGAATGAGATTAATTTGGAACTCAACTGGTCTGTGGTGTGGAACACCCTTAACTTCCCCAAACACATCCAAGTATTCATTAACTATGGGAATTTCTTCAATTGTTAGTTCACTCAGATCTTTTTCTAAGTCAACTAAATGATACAATTTCCCTTCCTTAGCTATTTCACATAGAACTGTGATTCTCTGGCCTCTAGAATTTTGCAATGATATGGTGGATGAGTCTAAATTAATTATGGCTTTAAATTGCCTTAACCAATCTACCCCCAATATAACTCCTATATTTGGGTAATTTAAAACATATAAATTGGAAATAAAAATATTTCCTCCTATGTTTAACTCCACATCCACACAATTCATGTTCAAAACACTAGAACTCCCTAGGGGACTTTGTACAAGCAATGGGGTTTCAACCAATATGCAGTTTAATTTTAACACTTTAACTAATTCATAGGAAATCAAAGAGTGTGTTGCTCCAGTATCATATACTACTGGTATGGGTATGGCACAAATGAGTAATGTACCTTCCACTTGGCCATGATTTTCAGCATCAATTTTCACTGCAGATTTGCCTTTTCCTTCCAAAGTTGCCAATTTCCCTTGCTGTTTATTCTCAGGACAGTTCCTCTTCATATGCCCCTCTTTCCCACATAGGTAGCATTTGAAGGCTCCTCCTTTTAACTCTGGGCACCTTGGTTTGATGTGTCCTTCTTTTCCACAATGATGGCAAACCAATTTCTTCTTAGTATCATTGGCTTTTGTGTCTTTACTCTTCCTGTTGTCTGCCTCCTCCTTCTTTTTATCATAAGGGTGATATCTTCCCTTATCCTTCTTGTTGTTGCTCTTAAAATTCCTATATTTCTCTCTTTCTTTGTCATGTTGTTCCAGTTTCAAAGCCAGATCAATTACTTGATCAAAGGTTCTATCTGCATATGGTAGCATAGCTCTGCTAAGTCCTGGGTTCAGTCCTTTTATATACCTATCATTTTTGGATGCTTCATCTGCCACTAGCATTGCTCCATAGTTGGATAGCCCCTCAAACTTTTGAGTGTATTCAGTGACATTCAAAGTTCCCTGCCTAAGTTTGATAAATTCTTCAAGCAAAATGGTCTTGGCTGATGCTGGTACAAATCTTGCCTCCAACATCTCCTTGAACTGATTCCAAGTGATTTCATTTTCATTTCTTCCAGCTATGATCACCTCCCACCAGCTTAAAGCTACCCCTTTTAGTTGTCTAGAAGCTACTTGCCTCTTCCTTTGGTCATCCAACTGCATGTCATTGAAAATCCTATCAAGTGTTCTCAACCATGCTTGAATTTCCATCACACTCTCAGTTCCTTCAAAACTCTTGCCTCCCAAATTGGAATAAGTCTTCAGTAGTTTTGAAAGCTCTTCATGTGGGTTCTCAGGCCTATGCCCAATTCCATCTCTTAAAACCCTCACAAATTCTTGCATATCAAGCATTTGAGGTGCACTGGGTCCTGCATTGTGATGAGATCCTCTTCCTACCATGGTCTGCTAACTAAATTCTGGGTAAATGGTATTAGTATATTATGAGTACTTCTATAATTTCTATTTTCTTATCTAAATTATTTCATCCAAAACAAACAGACATTATACATTATAATACTAATCAATCAATGCAACCAAGTGCTCTGATACCAACTGAAAAGACCCTCCTATTTCCACCCTAATTTCATAAGGATTTTTTTTTTGCTAAGAGATGATATATAGATATATCATTCATTACAAATATATTTTCCAAGGTCATTTTCTTTTTCCAATAAACAAAATATATCCAGGATCAAAATAACTTACCAATATAAATATATCAGTGTATATCTAATAACATACACATACATATGAAGATGTATGTGTTCTTCTTGTTTAAATTCAGAGTATATACTTTATTTTTTTTGTACAAGAACATTCTGTTTGATTTAGATTTTTAGCAATTCAGATAAATTATTGTATTCAGATTTTTGGTCATAAAATCCACTAGAAACATGTACTTTAGTCTGTCATTAGGATTAAGAAATGATCAAGTAATAATCAGTGGTAAACAAGCTTTTAATATAGACGATTATGTTAAAGTCTGGATAGTATCAAATTCAGTATAAAAGAAAGTGGATCCTAAGTGAACACAAGCAACATCTAGGCGTAATGGAAACGCGCCTAACTTATACACAAGGGGTCACGAGTTCGAGTACTATGCTGGTCGGTTCAAACACAATTTTTGTTTTTCTTCCTTTTTTTTTGTATGGTTTGAAATCTGATACCTACCTATCTTTGTACATATATATTTAATGTTTGCCTAACATACAAAACAATTCTTCCAACTTTACTATTTTTGAATCTCATTCCTACAACTGTTCTAGGAATTATAAATATATATTTTTTTTTGTTCAAATATATCAACATGTACACAGATATACATGTACATGTCAATATCTCTGCTCATTTTCCAGAAAACTGGGTGAAACAATTGCTAATGCACTAAGCTTTGAAATGCATTTTTATTTCCAGAATACAATCTATCATGATCAACCAATACTTCATTTATTTGAAGCTGGTTAACTCCTGAATCCTGTATCTGCCACACTAGCTCAAAGCAATGGAGATACCTTTCATTGCATTCTGTCTGAAGTTTTTTTTTTTTGAAAAACATTTTACTTTTCTCAATACAATTCAGAAATAAATTCAAACTTATTTACAAAGCATTTCAGTAAAAAGATAATAAAATCTTTTTAAGTTTACTTCTTGCTAAATCCAGATTTTGTTCTAGAACTCAGTGCTCTGTTATGTCTCAAAATTAGCTAATACATATATATAAATTATGCAAAACAGTAGCTCACATAATTGTATATTTCTTACCAGATTTTTATAGTTGATACTTGAGCATATTTCTCTTGTCTATGTTTCAGACCCTACTTCAAAACAAATCAAACCTTAACACACAACAATTTCAACAGACCAACAAATTTAATCTGACTCTTTACAGAATATAAGGGCAACATGATCACTATCCATAAGATATTCAATACATGACTGGAAATCTTAGAAACATAAAATTTTTCCTGAATACATGCAGATATAATCAATTTAAGCTCTTATTGAAACTAGCTAGCATGTTCATTCACTCCTCCATAATAGCCAAAACTTCATTTTACTTAGTACCTGGGTTACCTGAAAGAGCATGAGTGGCTGCCTCATTTTAAAATGAGACACCCCAGATGCCATGAGCAAACAAGGGTCAGATCTATGATCTGGTATGAGTAACATCAATTCATTCATGATATTAAGCAATAGAGAATGTAAGGGTACTAACTTGTTATTTAAGCAAATTTCTGCTATCAATTACTTTAACATAGTATAATTAAGTTGATTCAGGTATGATATATTCATCTATCATTCCTTCACTTGCATACATAATCATACAAACATAATTATCTACTGGCAACAATTTCATTCACTGGAATCATCTTGGTTCCATACCATTCAACCTAAGAAATATCCACATTCCTATTTCTTCATTTACAGGTTGTAATATTCAATTTAAATCCCTGCCTCATCTGCTATTAAGGAATCACTGGGACACATTGCAATGATCTAATTCACATCATTGCACAAAGATCTCAGGGCTTAAACAAACCATGTGCCAACTTGCATACTTCAAATATGACAAGCATTCCAGCAGTCTTCTTGGCCTTCCCTTCCCTAGTTTATTTACTAGTGTATTGTCTTAAATTCTATCATCAAATATGCTAAGTGAACATGTCACTGCAAACATGGAAACATCCATAAATTTTTCCTAGCATAATTCTCCTCAGAAATAAGCAGACAGTTATTTCCTAAATGGGGTCAATATGTCTTGATCTTAGTAAAATATAAGAACATTTTCAACTGTAAAAAGAGACATGGCATGTTATATTGATCTGCAAGCCTTTATGATTGATTCAGATTCAAGATCTGGTTCAATCATAATTTTAGCTTGTGGGTTTCTCTTTTTTTTTGATTTGATTAAGGGCTCAGCACTTAGAAAATTTCTATTGCACCCTTAACAATTTTCTTTTCAAGCCTCAGCACTTATACCAAGTATAATGCAGCTCCAATCATTTTCATAAAGTTTCCATGCCGTAGATCTATAACAGCTGAGAGTATTCTCTATATAATTATTAAGATCCTAAACTTTAACATTTATGAGTATAAATAAAACAGTATGACACTCATCCAAAAGCAAATGTCTCAACCAATCAAAGATCATCAAAATCATCCATATTAAATCATATCAGATTTAAAATAAGACATCCAAAAAGCATTGATGAAATCATATACATCAAAACCAAAAATACATAAATGGCAATAAAAGTGGCTGCCTCAACTCAGGTCTTAATGCCATGAACTCAGTGAGATTACTCACCTAAATGTTTCTTCTTATTAATCCAGAAAATTCTTGTTTGAGTGTTTTCTCCTTCCTTCCAATATTTTTTTTTTCTTCTTTTCTTATTTTTGTGCAGCCCGGGGTAAAGACAATTCTTCTGTCTATTTATATACATTTTTCCTCTAGGGTTTTGTTGAAACAGAATTCCATTTCTGTCCTGGCTAGCATCATGCATTTTGCATTCATAATACCCCGGCCATATTAACCAATTTAAAGGCTGCATTTTCTTTTACTTTTCAGAAAATGGCCACTCACCTAGTCATGTTAAAAGTGTGACTATTTTCTTTTATTTTTTCAATTATTTCTGAAAATTCTCCTTTGCTATTTTTGCCTATACAAGCTTATTAACTTGTATCACATTTCATGTCATTTTAATGTTATAGTTTTACCTGCTTATATATATATATATATATACTTTTCAGTACTTAAAAATATATATATATATTTGTACACATATCTTATCTAGGCTTATTTAATTTCTCTTTAATTTCAGAAGCATATGCACCTATATGTATACAGGTTTACAAATACACATAATTTTCTCTTCTGGGTTTTAAATAAAATTTGTTTACTGATTTAAAGTAAAACTTACTTTTCTTATTTTCTAAGATGATCCATATAATTCCAGAAATCAAATATCCATGTTGCAAAATCATGTTTGTATTGGTTTTTAATTCTTGTTTTAAATCCAAGAAATCTGGAGTTCTTCCTTGTGCCATTTCAGTGTGCACGTGCACACATATACTTGCACACTATTTATTCCAGAAATTTCACCATATTTAAATCTAAATATTTCAAAAATTAAATCATTTTACAAAAATGATTTTTCACAAAATTTTGGGGTATTACACAAATGTACTGACTTGTTCTCTGTTTTTTGAATGGTCTGCGATTTGCAATGTATACCAAGTTTCTAAACCTTTTGTAATTTTCCAATTTGCAATTACGAATTTCAAATTACGATTACATTACAGTAGCATTGTGAAAAAAATTTGAACTGACAATTAACCTTAGTGTTACGTCCATCATAATTTTTTAAGGAACTTTTGTAAGAAACTAAGTTCAAAACATAAAAGTTATATAAATTTTTGTTAAGTTTCAATCCTATTTGGAATTTTATCATTTTACTAAGCAAAGTTCATGATATGATTGAAACAATGCAGCAGTGTAAAATTTTAGAATTACATTCAACCTTCAATCATCCACAAGAAAATTTTAAAGTTCAAAAAACATCACCTCACATTGATTTATAAAGAAATATTCAAACTTATAATCATTGTCGAATAAAAAAAGTCGTTCTCCTTAACTCCCATAGGCTAAGAAAATTTACAATGTCGCTTAACAAATATTGGAAACAACATGAAATTTGGTTTTGACTTAATTGTTTCTTAGCTCGTCTTTGTACTTATGTGTTAGTGGAGGACATGGTCTACAAAATGATATAAGTCCACAACTATTCTTGTTCAATGTTTTTGATACCCAAACTCATGTATATAATTTTTGTGAATGACAAAAAAGTGCCTTTAAGGAACCCAACTTTATTTAACTTTCATATTTTGTTCCTATATTGACAAGTATTATGATAATGTCCAATTTTGTAATATTTTAAACATTTTGGAAACACACTTTCCTTCTAGCAATGCCTTTGATCTTTTATCGAATCTAACCATTTTTCCGTATCCTAGTCTCTTTCTATTAGTTGCAAACAGTTGACTATCAATAACATGTTAAATGATTTTCACACGTGGATTTGTATTCAACTCAAGATCATAAACTTTGGATTTAAGAAAATCGTTTTCATTGACTAATGTTGAAGTAAATCAGACATTTCATGCATTTAATAAGTTTGACTATTTTCAAATTCTTCAATTCTAACTCAACATTATAATGAGGCAATTTATTTTTGCCCAATTTCAATTTCATGTTTTTTTGCTTCAAGTTTATCAACCATTTAAGTTAGATCATAACACATATAAACTAATTCTCGATAAGAATTTTTGCTTCCTCCTCATTATCCTCCTTTAAGGTTGCCACCAAACATGGATTTGCACTTGCATCTACTCTTGCCAGTTTTTTGTCTTTTCAATTTGGCATATTTTCCATCAAAAATTCTTTGAATTTCTTGTGTAGATAAATAGTCAAAAGTATGGTTATATTTTCTATTAAAAGAATAGACAAGACTTCATCGCTTCATAATTAATAGAAAATTAATCCTTATCTATTAAATCCCAAACATTTACTATGATATCCCATATTCCAAAACTAACAGATTTTAAATAAATTTACATCCTATATTTCAATGAGAAAAATCTGATCGTCAAAAATGGGTGGCCTAAATATGGGCCGACTCTTGGAAAAACCATATATAGTGTTTGGCATAACTATATTATGTTCTAGTTACCTAGTTACACAGCCCTAATACCACTAGTAAGATCATAAATATGCACTAAAGGGGAAGTAAATATGGTATTAAAGATTATTTCATAAATAAATAAATAAATGTGAAAATGTAAAATGCGAAAAATAAAGAACACACGGATTTATCCAGCTTTGGTCATTACCATATAGTTTCTACTGCTTCTCTTAAGATTCCTACTAAAATTAAATAATCTATCAATTACAAACCCCTGATATTGCAAACCTTCGCTAAAATGAATATTCGAATCATATGCCTAGTAAACCTACCTCAACCTAAATCCCGGGTTGAGAATCTCCGAAATTACAGACTCCATAGCTCAATCCCAGAAAATATTCTAGAGTCTAAAGTTTAAAAGGAAAATGCAAAACAAATATAAAAAATTGACCCTAAATAACTAAAATTCTGTTAAATGTAAATAATAGAAGAAGAAAAAGATGGCTAAATCAAAATTGTCCCTTTTCACTAAGAATGGATGTTTCTCTTATTTAGATCCAACTCTTCCTTTTTTAAATACAACAAAGACTTCTCCAAAAAATGATATATTTTCCTTTCACTGTGTAAATTCTAACTGCATCAAAAATCATTGCTCAAGATAGAGCTCGCACCGATGTGAAAGAGGATGATTCGCCTTTGCCTTGTGTCGAAGTTTGTCGAAGGATAATCAGCTATCCTTCCATAGAAAATCTCGATGCTACTAGTTGATGTAGAAATGCATCGTCATGTCTACCGTTGGTTTGTCGAAGCTCATAATAACCACTTCCCAGAGTCGTCGCCATCAATCTAATGACAACGCCGCCACTGCTCTTTAAGATTTCGACGTGATTAGGGTTTGTCTATCAAAAGTGCATGCCTAAATTTCGATGCTACCGGGCAATGGATATAGAGATGTTTGGTGATCCGTCATAGCATTGGACTTGCTGTAACAACCCGCACTTCCCGACATGAATCATGTCGAGAATACGGGGTGTTGGATTTTTAAAACATTACAGAGCATAATTTTAGGGATAGAGTTCTAAGACATTCTACACTTTCAGATCTCACGGCGTAAGAAATTAAAATATAAATATAGAAAATAGACATTTCAGAAAAACTACTTCCAAAAATACTTGATTTACATATATTTTGTTTCTAAGTTACAACACAAGTTTGACAATATCATATACAACAGAAAACTACAAGGAGAAAAATAAATGTTATGGAAACTCTAACGTAAAGCTCCTTCCTTCAGTGCAATGTCCAATTCAATTGCTAACCTATCATCCTATGGTTGGGGAAATTGAAAAGAAGATGGGTGGGTCAGATACAATGTCTGGTGAATGAGTACAAGTTTAATATGTGATGATCATGTGCGGTTAACTTCAGAACTATTCTAAATGACATAAGGTGTACTACAAGTGTCTGTGAATTCCTAAGGTTCATTACCTATACATATCTACACTAGTACTTGTGTAGACTACTATAAGGATCAAACTATAGATAGAACCTCCCATTAACGAAAGGCTAACGTCCTTTGAATTATCCAAAAATACCTATCATTACTATATGCAAGAGGAGAACCCCAAAATGCAAACTCGCATAGTGACTCATCATATGCACCCATTGTCCACCTCTCGATCATAGTGTCAAATATCTCTTATAGTAGCCACTTATCCTCCGACGTCGGCATCCACCTGTACCATGTAGTGCAAGTACCATGCGTACAAGAACTCCCATTAGGATCGGGCTCACTCACCTGGAATCTCCGTATGTGTTGTGTGCCACCACGACGGAATACCCCATGAGTGTCTGCGAAATACATCGTTCTAGTCAGCTCTTATCTCTCATTTGGGTATTCAACTGTTACCCAAACTGCGATGACTTATAGTCCTTTAGTAGGGGATTTACGGCCCTACAATTCTCTTGGTATGGGATTTACGGTCCTACCATCTCTAGTTTGTCTACTTAGCTCAAGAATAGGCTAAAACAGTTAATTTTCTATTTATATAATTTTTATACTAAATTATACAAATTTTTATTATAACCCTGTGTCGCAGGCCGAGGTTCAATCTATGCATTTTATAGTCGAACAGTCGACCCAGACCTACCCAAGGTCGACCGCTACCTGTCGACCGCTAAGGTATTTAGGTTGACTAGCCACGAATAAACTTTTAGGATTGTTCGGTTTTTAAACGTCGATTAACTTTTATTTAATTTCATTAATTCCAACAGTTAATTATTGATTTTAGTTAACCCTGATTTTTCTAATGTCATCTTAGTGTCAAATATGAAATTCAATTAGGGTTTTAATTTAGGGTTCCCAAATTTAATGATAATAAATGTCAAATTAACAAATTTCATAATTTAATTACAAATTAAATTATATGGTTTAAGGTTTAGCAAATTCAATTTTTATTTAACAAGTTAATCATAGGGTTTCTTCAATTCTAATTAGAGTTTTAAAATATGATCATAAAGAGTTGTGGTAGCATCGAGTCAGATTTAACAATTTGTAGAATTTAACTCTAATCTAGTTTACAGATTCAAATCAGATTTATAATTCACTGTTTATATTACTAACACCTTAGATCATATAAAATAGATTAAATTTAACTGTACTAATCATCTTATTAAAATTGTTCCTGCTCACCTTAAGCCTAAGCTCTTCCTATTTGCTTTGCCCAAGAATTTCCCTCCGTTCGCCAACTTCTCCTAGATTCGATTTGTTGAATTCTTCTATTTTGATTTTATTTGATTTGAAGAAAATTTAAAGGTTGGATAAATGGAAATATTTTAGCAAAGTTTGGTTATTGTAAATTGATATGAGAGTTTTAGGTTAGGTTAGGCTTTCTCATATAGGGGTTTGCAATGAATTGGGGACGTTGATTTGGGTTGGAGATATTTTATTAACATCTTACCAGTCATCAACACTTGGCGACGAAGGAACGAATCAAGGCCGTGCATCGCAATGCTTAAAACAATGCCCAAGTTTGGGATATTTTAGGTGCAAGGTCGACCTAAGAAGGCCCATGGTTGACCTATACCGGTCGACCTATGCCTATGTTTTATTTTTATTATTTATTTCTCTCCATTTTGTTCATATATCTTTCGACGTCCATAACTTCTCCATACGAATTCCATTTTCAAAGTATTAAACATGAAAATCATCTAGAAAAGTGCTACGAACGCAATAGTGCAAATTTCATTGCCAAATTCGGATAAATGTGGAAATTTTCTTTTTAGCCATTGTTTTAATTAAATTTACTTAGTAAATTTCCATTTAAACTCCAATTAATTCCTAGTTAAATTTTACATAAATTTATGGGGTGTTATATTCTTCCCCCCTTAAAAGAATTTCGTCCCTGAAATCTTAAAAGGATAGAAAAATATAATTTATACACACAACAACCAATAGCCACAACCTTCTATGCATCCATCATCCATGAGCAATCATTGTCCTTAGAAATCTTCTAATGTAATATATACATATATATATATATATATGCAACGTGAAGTGCATGTGAACCTATACTAATGTAAAAGAGCAGTGGTCTATTGCTTCAGTCGACCTCCTGTCATATAAATGCTCATGTTATACATCCAAATGTATGCAACATCCTAAATAATTATACTTGCACTTCTACATGTATGTGCAACCATTACATCTATATGCAACATCCACACGCACAATGATAATTAAACATCCGTACGTATCCTATCTAATAGCTAGACAAAAAATAAAAGATAATGTTAGTGTGTGTACTACTTAGAGGATATATTGTCTTAGACGTGTAAAAAAATACAATCCAAGTAATACATCCAAATACATCCATTAGGATTCATCATCCACAATATGTCCTGTTGACACGTTGCAACCATTCCTACCATCCAATTGTCTCTACCTCAACTAGAACCTAAATACAAAAGTAACATATGCCTTCTTAACTAAAAATAGCTTGATTGTGGCAGCTAAAGCACATAAACACTTCCACTAGTATCTAATGACGACTTCCCAATAATTAAGCCGCATTTTAACCTTCCTTGGGGATTTTCTACTTGTCTGTTCTCTATTATGGACTCGGCTCCACGGACTCCATATGGACTCAATTCCATGGACTACCAAGATGTACCTACCATCAGTAATTGCTTCCAGTCTATCTGGTGCAGGCTTTGCCCTTCTGCTAATTGGATTCCAACTACCCTAACCAACTTCCATCGCTGGCACAATTACCAATTCAATTATATATGCATCGATGACCTTAAGTAATCCTTGCTACTAACAAAATAATGTCATCTTGCACCATGCTAGACCACTGAGCATTAGCATACTCTTGCTAACTGTAGCTCCATTGTAACATCCCGTAATTTGATGTTAGTTATTTAATTAGTTGGTTAGTTAATTAATTAGGCTCCAAAAATGGAATTTGTGCAAACAATGGAATTTGACCACAAAACTTGCAACATTGCGTTCGTAGCGAAATTTTAAGCAACTTTCATATTTAAAGTTTTGCGATCGAAGTCCAAACGAAGAAGTTACGGATGAAAAATGAATTTGGAATAGAAATAATTCGAATAGGAAAAATTAACGTTTTATATTAATTAATTCGGGCCCACAAGTCGACCCATCAATATAAGCGATCAACCAGGGGCAGTCGACCTCTAGGTAAGGGTGGTCGACCGCTCCCCATGTGGCGGCTAGGGTTAGCCTAGGCCCAACGGCCCGGATTTAGTATATTTTGATCTGACGGTTGAGGTTGATTCTTATGCCTATAAATTCAGGCCTAACCATCTCTTCTCTTCTCATATTTTTCTGAAGGCAGTAGCGAAGCTCAGCCATTTCTTCTTCTCCACTTTCTTTTTAAATTATAAAAATAATATACATATATTTATATTTATAAAAATTGGAGAAGAAAAGAAATCTAATAAAAAGGAGAAGAGAAGAGAATCAACTATACGCATTTTTAGATAATTTATATATATTTGTATATTTGTATCTGTTTTTTCTCCTAATCCCAAATCTCTTCTCAGATATGTAACTCTAATATATGCATTTACCCTTTCTATACATATTTCTTGGATTAAAAAGGATTTGGAGATGAATTTAAGGTTCTACTTCAGATCTGGAGATTTGGATCGCTTTTAAAAATGTGAGTGGGAACTTTTATATATTGTTTATGATTTTAAATCTATTCCATTGGCATGCGTTTGATTTTTATGCCTAAATTAATTTTATTTGTGAATTTTAGGCTTAAATTAGTGTAGAAAACTATTGCCTGCGTATTCCTTTTTTAATCCTAATTTGAAATATGTTTACATGTAGATTTAGAAACTAGTCCCAAAGATTCAGAATTTGAATGATGTATATTTTATTCCAAATGTACTTGGGTGTAAAATAGGATTTTTTTGGATTATTGCCCAATTTGTACTATGTTGTAGATTTTCATAGTTTAATTTGTGGGAAGAACATCCATTTGATTTTTATAAATTTTGTTTGCTTTTACACCTTTCATTCAAAAGGGCGACGTTTGATTTAACAAGGAATAAAACAAAAATAGAAGAGATGTGTATAGATATTGTAGTTTACACTATATATTCCAATTAAAAAGAAATTCATTCCTTGTAATTTCAAACTGAGTCAATCTTTCCTTTTTGTGTATTAAACCAAATTATGAAAATCATAACGGAAAATCTTCCTAAGGAATTTAATTCCAGCAAATTAAATATGGAAAGCATATTCTAGTTAAATATTTATGACCATAATATATTTGGATATGAGTAAGTAGTTTCATTAGGTAGTTTATACATATTTATTGCGTTAATAAGAAGAACATCGTTTATTCATGCGCTTTTTATGCGTAACGATTTTAGTTATTATTATATTTAGGGAAGCGAATAGGTAGAATTAGAAATTGTAGTAAATCCTATTAATGGACAATAAATTAGGAATTGCCAATAATGAATAGGAAATAAAAGATTGTAACATCAATTAATAGGCAATTAATGGGAAATAGTGATAGGATTAGATTAGGGGTTATAATTGGTTAGTATGGGAATTAAAGACCGTAACTCCAATAAGTGAGCAATTAATGAAAATGAATTTGGGAGTTACAATTAATAGGGACAAATGGATAAAAAGGGACTGATAAAAATGGAATAGATGTAAAAAGTTTACTAATTTAGAATTAGTGGCCATACATAAATGTCTTAGGATAATCTATTAGGATTTTATGGATAAATTTTCATTTATAAGCATTAAAAAAGGATTTCTGGGTAAATAAGTATTTAAGGTAAATCTTACTGCCTTAGATAAAAAAGAAATTGGTAAGCTAAGTCCAATGTCAACCTAATATAGTATAAGTAAAGACTTGGTTGATTGGAGTTAGTAGGTTAGGGATGCGAGGTCAGTAGAGTCACTCGACGGAAGACTGCCCTTCACTTTGAGGCTACCAACAGTTGGATGCACTTACTACCGATGTGAGATATCACTAATCCTAGGATCCATGACTTTGCGAGAGATAGGACCTGCTTTAGGGTCAGAGGTATTAAATGGTTATTTGAGGGCCCGCCACTTTCCCAATTAAAAAGTATTAAATTGTCCAAAATTTGTAATTAGGAGCGGTGATGGATATCTCCATAAGAGTTTGCTTCTGGTTTGAGATATTAAGTGGCTATAGGGTCCATCTCTCCGAAAAGGAAGTATTAAGTAACCTAGTGAGATTTCAAATAAATAAGTATATCTCCAAAAAGGTTCACTCCAATGTTATGGCATTAAGTGGCTATTGCAGCCTGTAGGGCCCGCCTCCCTATTGAAAGAAGTAACCTAATAAGATTCCATATTCATAATTAAGAGGGATGATGGATATCTCAGGAAGGGTTCGCTCTGGGTTTGAGGTACTAAGTGACTGATTTAGGATTTACCTCTCTTTTATAAAAGAAGTACTAAGTATCCTAAAGAAATTTCCAAGCAATGTCAGCTAGATAGTACCATTGAGGAGTCCGTCTCGGGGTTAGGTATTAAATGGCAAAGTCCTACCAATAAATAGGTGTTAAATGGTCAGAGGTCTGCCTAGTCCTTGTTAATGAGGTATTAAGTGGCTTGGGTATAGTTTTTCACATTGTTAAGACTTTAATAATGATAGATACGCTAGTAGTATGGCTATTATAAATTATAAGGCCATAGATAGTGCTCAAAGATTTCTATAGCTAGGACTGATAGACCAACAATGACGACGCTAGAAGTCCACCTTGAGAATAGGTCTTAAATGACGGGGTCTACCTAGATTGAGGTCTTAAATGACAGGGTCTACCTATTTCTCTTTTAAAGGTATTATGTCGTGATAGTAGAAGCCCGCTTCATATTTAGAAGTATTAAATGGAAAATGGGTTTGGAAGTATTGGGTGGTTGATAAGGCTTTGTCAGTATTTTGTACCTTGGGAATAGGTAGTTTGACACCGTTGTGTTGGAACAGGACCATAAAAGTCACGTTCGAATTTTCCCAATTGCATTCTTTCGTTCCTCCTTCCTCAATTAGCTAAACCCAATTTCCATCCTCTACCTCCTCCTTCAAGTAGCATCCTCTCTCTTCCGTTCGTTCCATAGGCGACGCCGTTTTTCCCTAGGAGCAGCACCTTGGCCTCCCCCTCATGCTGGTTTTGCACGTTAGATCTCACCCTACCACCACTCAGGATCTAAACCATATTCCCTCCCTCTGACCACTACTTAACCCAAGACACCTTCCTGCACTGTCGGTTCTTCCTCGCACCATTCTAGTCGCCCCTTTAGAGGCCATTTAGCTGGATCAGAATGAGAAAAAGGTTTTGCCATTTTTGGGTAGAAGAGCTATTCGTTGCAGAAGGATGTGCACCGATCTCTGCTTCGAGACTTTTGAGCGGTAATATTACACGAGCTGCATCTGGATTTTCGATGTCTTATTGGCATAGAATTTCAATGGAGGCAACAGTTTGATTCGTTCAGAGGTAAAGGGTGTTTTGATTGAGCTGACTAATGATGATCTCCCTAAGAATTTGGAGGCCTCCACGAAGGACGCAAACTTGGATAATTTTGAAGCGACAGACTCAAAGATTTTTGCAGTAGATCTTTTCCCAGGATGTCAGTGTTTGGAAGATGGATAATCTACATCTGACTACCCATCTGACTATATGCATCATTCGACATAACGTCATCCCTAAGATGGGAAGTTATGACTAGATTTATCCCTTGGTACGGAAGACCACCTATGCTATTATTGGTGGCATTATCATCAATTGGACTTGCACTCTTTTGATTCAATTTGTTGATCAAGGATTAGCACTCCACAGAGGCACTTTCCGTATTTTCACATATCCACTCTCATCTTTAGGTCATGCGGGTGAATCTCCATGGAGATGCAGTTTAGTAGAAGATTCCTTCTGCCATCATTAGATCTTTCCTTAGAAAGATGGCAATTTTGAAGCCGTCAGCAACATCAATAGTGCCAGCGGCACGAGATTGAGTGTATAGTCACCATGCTACGACCATTCAAGAGTCGCAGCAATGGATTGAGCTCCAGCCGTGGAGCAAGGCATCTCGTAGTCTGTAGGCATTGTTTTAGGATTTATGGTGTGTTGTCTTTTTCCTTTCAACATTTGTTCTTTTATTTTAGGTTGTTTGGGTTGTAACTGTTAGTTGTCTCTTGTAAAAGGCACGCATGATATTATGAGTTCCTATTTATTTACTGTGTTATTGTTTATGGACATGCAAGCCACTCTTATATATGCATAGTGAAGAAGCGGTATAAATATGAAAATCTCATAAAAGACACTTAATTAACAATAAATGTAATATAAGACTGGAAGTTTAAAATAGTCGGAAAATTTTAGCGAAGGACATGGTAAAGTTGTTTTGGTATCACGGGTCATTGTTCATGTTCCTTAAAAGCTAAATTTTTTGAATAATAGATATGCTGACATTTTCCTTTATGTAAAATATTAAGTTTTATGGGTTAAGGTTAGATGTGGGATTTTAGAATTTGGTTTATGCATAACCGACTTCCGACTACGCTGAATTATGGCTTGATTTATCAAAAAATATTAAAAGGAAAATATTTTGAAAATTTTCCCTTGATCTGAAAATTCTCTTTTGAAAAAAATGTTTTTAGTTTTAGATATTTTTAGCTCTTAAATTGTTTTTAGAATTTTTATCCAAAAAATTGATTTCAAGGGAAAATGTACATCTAAATATTTTGGGATTTTATTTTTCAAATGACGTACAAATTTGAAAAGTTAGAAAGATTTTTGTGAAATATTTAATTTTGAAGGCCATGTGTTAAGCGTAGGGAAGGAAAATAGAGTTAGAATTTACGGGTTTAGCGGTGCATTAGGACCAACGGTACGATAAATGCAAGCGGTAACAAAGAATAAGCTGTTTTAGCCTTGGAATTTCTATTTTCATACGATGTCGACGACTTGTGCAAGTCTATTTTTAGACTCAATTCCATTTTAGAGCTTGAAAATAAGCCTTCTTATGTGTTTTGTCCATGGAAAATTTAGACTGAATCCGGGACAGCGTGGAATGTTTCAATGTACTACGGATATGGGAAATTTTTAGGGTGGTAATAATGACAAATTCTCCACCTAAATTCCTTTTTCCAGCATAGGAGTAAAGTTAAGGAAGCGATGTTTCAATGCGTTAGATTTTTGGATGGTAGAAATTGGATGCTAGTTGCTCATACTTCTATTCGTAGGAGTATGGCGGTTTTCATTGAAAAGATTTTTCAAAAAGCTGCATACATATAGAACTGCCAGTATATATATTGGTTATTTGCATCATATTTTTCAGAAATGTTTCAAAGAAATGCATTCGTATAGTGGGATCAGATTTAGAATCATTTTGCATACATATTTTCTATATGGTGATATGGTAATACATTATGCACTTGCGCACAATGGTTGCAAATTGGTTGTACACTCATTGGTTGTGTAGTTTAGGATAACTAGGAGCCAAAACCATGACTTAGTCATTCGTGAAATTTCAGGGACGAAATTATTTTTAAGGAGGGAAAAATGTAACACCCCGTAATTTAGCGTAAGTTATTTAATTAGTTAGTTAGTTAATTGATTAGGCTCCAAAAATGAAATTTGTGCAAATAATGACATTTGACCATGAAACTTGCACCATTGTGTTCATGCTGAAATTATGAGCAACTTTCGTGTTTAGAGTTTTGCGATCGGAGTCCAAACGAAGAAGTTACGGATGAAAAAATGAATTCGGAATGAAAATAATTTGAATATGAAAAATTAACATTTTATATTAATTAACCCGAGCCCACAGGTCGACCCACCACTATGAGCAATCGACCAGGGGCTGTCGACCGCTCACTATGTGGCGGCTAGGGTTATCTTAGGCCCAACGAACCGGATTTAATATATTTCGATCTGATGGTTGAGGTTGATTCTTACGCCTATAAATTCAGGCCTAACCCTCCCTTCTCTTCTCATATTTCTCTGGAGGCAGTAGCGAAGCTTTGTCATTTCTTCTTCTCCACATTCTTTCTAAATTATAAAAATAAGATATATATATATATATATATATATATATATATATTCATACAAATTGGATAAGAAAAGAAATCTAATAAAAAGGAGAAGATTTATTTAAGGTAAATCTTATTGCCTTAGATAAAAAGGGAATTAGTAAGCTAAGTCCAATGCCAGCCCAAGGTAGTAAAAGTAAAGACTTAGGATGGTTAAGTGGACTTAGCAGGTTAGTGATGCGAGGTCAGTGAGCCACTCGACCGAAGACTGCCCTTTACTTTGAGGTTACCAGCAGTCGAGCGCACTTACTTCTGATATGAGATATCAATAATCCTAAGAACCGTGGCTTCGCGAGAGATAGGACCTGCTTTAGGGTCAGAGGTATTAAGTGGTTGTTTGAGGGCCTGCCTCTTTCCCAATTAAAAGGTGTTAAATGGTCCAAATTTGGAATTAGGAGCAGTGAGGGATATCTCCATAGGGATTCCTCTATAGGGGTTCACTTCTGGTTTGAGTTATTAAGTGGTTGTAGGGTCCGCCTCTCTCCAAAAAGGAAGTATTGAGTAACCTAGTGAGATTCCAAATAAATAAGGATATCCCCAAAAAGGTTCACTTCAGTGTTGAGGTATTAAGTGGCTATTGCAAGGCCCGCCTTCCTACCGAAAAAAGTAACCTGATGAGATTCCATATTTATAATTAAGAGTGATGATGAATATCTCAGGAAGGATTCGCTTTGGGTTTGAGGTACTAAGTGACTGATATAGGGTTCGCCTCTCTCCTATAAAAGAAGTACTAAGTAGCCTAATGAGATTTACAAGCATTGTTAGCTAGATAATACCAGTGAGGAGTCGGCCTTAGATTTAGGTATTAAACGACAAAGGCTTACCTATAAATAGGTGTTAAATGATCACTGGCCTGCCTAGTCCTTGTTAATGAGGTATTAAGTGGCTTGGTTATAGTCTCTCATATTATAAGACGTTAATAATGATAGATGGCTATTATAAATTATAACGCCATAGATAGTGGTCAAAGGTCTCTGTACTAGGACCAATAGACCAATAATGACGACGCTAGAAGTCCACCTTGTGAATCGGTCTTAAATGACGAGGTCTACCTCGATTGAGGTCTTAAATGATAGAGTCTATCTATTTCTCTTTTAAAAGTATTATAATGTGATAGTAGAAGCCCGCTTCATATTTAGAAGTATTAAGTGGCAAATGGGTTTGGAAGTATTGAGTGGTTGATAAGGCTTCGTCACTATTTTGTACCTTGGGAATGGGTAGGTAAGTAATCGTGTGTGTAATGCAAGGTTAGATTAGAATTCTTAACCTTAATAGACATAACAATTAAATAGAAACCAATCGGTTTTAATTTATGTTATGGACAGTTTATAGATTTTCCCATCACCAGAACATTGTTCTGACCCCTCCTCATTACAACCCATAGGATAGATTTAGTGGAATGGGTCACTGGAGCTGGATGTCTCTAATTGTTGGAGAGGTCTTCTTTTCTCTCATGCTCGATGCTAATGTGACAATCTTCTATCCAAGGACTACCATTAATTCCAACGTAGGAGTCATAAGTAGTATTCTTATCATATTATTATTTCCACTGTGAGTATAGATTTCTATCAATCTTCGATAATGCTCATGCTTATTTGTAGGTACCAAATCCAATGATTTGTGCTTTGATGGACCTGGGTTTCAATTTTTATCGAAATTTAGGCCCATTAAGGTATGGATTGTTAAATCTATAAAACCTCCAATGAACAATATACTGTCTTAACTCTTTCAGTAGTGTACCTAATCACCCCAACACCTAGATACCAAGCAGGATAACTCAACTATGGATTGTACTTCTTTCAATGGTACTTCCCACTTAGCCCTTTGTTATACTTTCATTTCCCTCAAGATTGTCCAAACTGGTGATTTCCTAAATATCAAAAATAACACAAATTCTATTCCCATTCGGCCCGACTCAAGTCATTTCTCTTTACTCTTGGTCTGTTTTCCAAACTTTTAAAAGTCAGGGTACCTAGGTTCATGTTTATTGTCTATATTGATCAATTTCAAGTTCTACAAATGGAGGTTTGGTCTATCTCTCATTTAGTCTTAACAACTAAAAGTCCTCAAATTCATTAGAGTTATAATCTAAGATTGTTCTAACCAAAATAATATCCACTTGATGGTTACTTCATTCACATGTGGTTGCTATGCACACGACCAGTTTTCCATAAATTTTTCTTAAGAGAATAATCTTCCTCCAATCTTAACGATGTTTGAGAAAAATCTTTTTATCCCTTCCTTCAGATCTTATCAATAATTTCTCGATCTTCCTTTCTATAAAAATCGCCTCACATTCTTAATGCTTGCTTATAGCAATACCTTTTTCTTGACTGAGAGCCAATTTATTGAATTCACTATCCATTGAAATTTTTTGACTAAATTCTTGTCTAGGATACCTTTTGTAGTTCGTATTTTCAAAAAAAAAATCTTTTCCATTCCTTGATGTTAGTTCATAAATAAGACCTTTACATTTTAATCCAATTGACCTAATGACAAATACTTCCCATTATTTTCCATTCTCAAGTATCTGCAATGTTCAATACTATAATTCCAAGATTCACCTCAAGGCATTCATGGAACTTAACTACTATGACATAATCCAATAACATATATAAAGTACATACCTTTCCATTCTTGTGCAACTGATCTGCACGTAGCCTACAGGGGATTACACGATACCTAAACTGCCAGGAGCCTACAGGTAACCTATTCTCATTTATACGGTATCAACTAATATCTTACTGCTATAGTGCACAAACCTATATTTAATGTTCCATTTAAGATTGCCAAATGTAATCAAGGAAATGCCTATTTGTTACTTAACACTCTAAATACAGATTGAAGTAGACCCTGCTTGTCTTTTTTACACTTCAAACCAAAAATCTTCTTGCATATGCAGTATTCTTTGATACAATTAAAACATTTTGACTTACTCTTTACTTATTCTGAAATAAGTTTAGTCAAATCATACTTTCAAATCCTACCTAAAATATTCTACAGTTTAAACCATACTTAGATGGAGAAACACAAGGCGGTGTTCACCTTTCACTGCCATAGGAAGTTCGATCTAGTATTCTGTCCTTCCAATTAACCATTGCTTGAAAAGGTCACAAAATTCATATGTTACCACTGATCTCTGTCCCAACCGTTCCAATGTTTCCAAATTCCATAGTCAATTCTGTCCTAGTGGGCTATTTAATCTTATTTATCCAACTCCAACTTATTCCTTTCCATTTTTAAGTGATAGTCATAGAATTTGCATTTTACCTTCTTAAATCAAAAATTTTGACTTTATCATTACTACAAAAGTAGAAAGTTTTTAAAACTTTAAAACCCTTTTTTCATTTTTAGCTACCATTTCCTTTTACTAGGGTCATAACATTTTCTTTAATTAGATTATCAAAAAAATGATTAATTTAACTTAGTAGAAATGTATATAAAAACTCACCTTTCTAAAATTCTTATTTTATAAATAAGAAATTTTCACACAAACGTATTTTAAAAACAATATGGTATTTTTAACTTATTTTTACTATTATTTTATAGTTTGACAAAACGTTGACAAAAGTCATTTAGTACTAACCAATTCTTATTTACAAAAGGAATTCAAAAGTTAGACCTTTCATACTCTTAAATTTTTATTTTTATTTTCAAAAGTTCTATTATTAAAAAAAGTGCACATTGAGATAAGTATAACAATGTACCCAAAAACAAAACAAAAGCTTAAAACAGTTATTAAAAATAACTTTTCACCAAATTCTTTAATTTTTACTTCTTAAACAAATTCCATAAAGTTTGTCTGACTATTTATATAAAATCAAAACCAACTTTTCTTTCCTTTCAAAAGTTTTGTTTTCAAAGCACGGTGCCTATTAAAGATAAGTGTAACAATGCGCCTAAGAGACAAAACAAAAACATTATGACAGTTATTAAAAAAAAGCACATTCTTTTATTCCTGCTTTTTAAACAAATTTTTATATAGTTTATTTGATTATTTTATAGAAAATCATAAACTAACTTAATTTTCTTTTTATAATATCAGATGTCTACCGTTTCACATTTTTTCAAAAAACATTTTCACTGTTTCATCACATAAATTGGAGTAGACAATAGCAACCTAATTACCTAAACCCACCTATACCTAATAATGCTCTAATTGCATAAGGTTCTGCCTTCTGTTTTCAAAGATGGTTACCTCAAGCCTATTTCCCAGTACAGTGTCCACTTTAATATGGAAATGATTCTAGTCATACCTTTAAATAAACATGAGTTCTTACAACTACTACCAATATGAATATAAGGTTTCTACTCTAATTGGGGAAATTTGCATTAATTTTGAAAAATCCTGTTCCATGTTTCCCTTATACTTACCACATCGCATTTCTTACTTTAGGGGTCTCATATACTAATCTTCTTTATTCACCTTTAAATCCATAATAAATATGAAAAGTCTATCTTTCACTTAACTATTATAGCCTTAGCATTTATTCCGACCCACAATTGTCTGCTTCTATAAGGGATAAGCCAACAATTACCTTATGAGTCAAAATATATAGGTTATTGTGTATTAATACACTTATCAGAAAATTATAATTCTACTCCCTTAATCGGGTTAGACTCATTTTGTCTCCTCGCATTAGACACCGATGGAACTATATAAGTATTCACATTCAGCATCTTAGCTGTCTTTTATGAGCCATCCTCTTAAGACTTATACTCATTCTCACTATTTGTGTCTGAAAATTATTTTCAACTTTTCCACAGATAGTATAGAAACGAATAAAAGAAATTTCAATATATAGAGAAAATCTTTGAAAATATTTTTGAAAACTTATATATATATATACACATATATTCAAAACCCATTTTTGAAAACTTTTTGGAAAACATTTTGGGAAATCTTTTTGAAAAGCCATTTTATTTCAAAAACTTTTCAAGTACGTTCGCTCAATACATGCCTAAGTCCTAAGGGATCCTAAACCTAAGCTCTTATATCAAATGTAACAATCTACACTTCCCGACATGAATCATGCTGAGAAATACGAGCTGTTGGGTTTTTAAAACATAAAGAGCATAATTATAGGGATAGAGTTCTAAGACATTCTACTCTTTCAGAACTCACAGCGAAATGAATTAAAATATAAATATAGAAAATAAAAATTTTAGAAAAACAACTTCCAAAAATACTTGATTTACATTACTCTGTTTCTAAGTTACAATGCAGGTTTGACAACATTATATACAATAGAAAACTACAAGGAGAACAATAAATGATATGGGAACTCTAATGTGAAGCTCCTTCCTCCGCGTGTTATGCCCAATTCAACTGCTAACCCGTCATCCTATGGTGGAAGAAAATAAAAAGAAGGGGGTAGGTCAAATATAAAGTTCGATGAATGAATACAAGTTTAATATGAGATGATCATGTGCAGTTAACTTCAAAACTATTCTAAATGACATAAGGTGTACTACAAGTGTATGAATTTCTAAGGTCCATTACCTAAGGGTTCTTGTTTGATACATATCTACACTACTACTTGTGTAGACCACTATAAGGATCGAATTACGGGTCAAACCTCACAATAACGATAGGCTATGCTAACGTCTTTTGAATTATCCAAAAATACCTATCATTACTACGCGCGAGAGGAGAACCTCGAAATGCAAACTCGCATAGTGACTCATCGTACGCACCCACTATCCACCTCTTGATCGTAGTGTTAAACGTCTCTTATAGTAGCCAATTATCATCCTACACCAGCATCCACCTGTACCATGTCGCACAAGTACTTCGTGTACAAGAACTCCCGTTAGGATCGGGCTCACTCACCTGGTATCTCCGTAAGTACTGCATGCCACAACGATGGAATACCCCCTGAGTGTCTACGAAATACATCGCCCCAGTCAACTCTTACCTCTCATTTGGGTATTCAACTATTACCAAAACAACGATGACCTATAATCTTTTAGTAGGGGATTTACGGTCCTACAATTCTCCTGATAGGGGATTTATGACCCTATCATCTCTAGTTTGTTTACTTAGCTCAAGAATAGGCTAAAACAATCAATTTTCTATTTATATATTTTTTATACTAAATTATATAAATTTTTATTATAAACTTGGACCTCGGGCCGAGGTTCAATCTGTGCATTTTATAGTCGACCCAGAACCTACCCCAGATCGACCGGTCAAGTACAAATTTTTAGGGTTATTCGATTTTTGAACGTCGATTAACTTTTATTTACTTTCGTTAATTCCAACATATAATTACTGATTTCAATTAACTCTAATTTCCAGTTAATTAACTCTAATTTTTCTAATGTTATCTTAGTATCCAATTTGCAATTCAATTAGGATTTTAATTTAGGGTTCCCAAAGTTAATAATAACAAATGTCAAATTAACCAACTTCATAGTTTAATTACAAATTAAATTCTAGGGTTTAAGTTTTAGCAAACTCATGTAACATCCGCCTACTTAGAGGCCCAAAACTAACGGCTACAGATGCTGCAATCATCCATAGTTATTAATCCTCGACGACCAAATACGGTGGTGTTAGATTCATTGATACACAGAAACACATGAATATGGAAAAAAAATTAAAACATCAAACAAGATCACATTCCATTTCAAAACATTTCCAATTCATTACATATTCCCACAATCGTCAACCACATTTAGAGAAAATATATTTATTACAACATACGCCAAGAGCGACATATAAAGATGCCCTCTTGGATTATCAGAGTATATATAAGCAATATAACAACATTGTCATTACAAACAACACAGTGGAATCTAATAAAATAGAACTCTAGATATCTATCATGCCTCCTACATGTCTCCGGAAAATTTATTCATGTAGTGAGGTACCTGAAAACCTCAACTCTTAAACTACTCAAAATCAATTGAGTACCCAAGAGTTTAAGGGGAAAACATAAACTTCGAGTCAGACATAAAGCCTAGTATGAATAATAATCTACCATCTCAAACCATTTAGATATCTAGTGAGACCACGCCACTTAGCGAAACAGGTTTTCCCCTCACTAGTATCTTAAAACCTTTATAAAACCATATACTATGCTCCTGCATCCACAATGGTTATAACAATTCAAAACAGTATGATATGATGATATGAAAAACAAATGAATCAATTCTGAATTACCCATCCCCATTCATTTTGACTATCTATCTCAATTATAGTTTCTAGGATTACTATTAACCTAGTAGTTTTCATGGGCTGACTAATAACCGGTAAAATGTTTAAGGACTTCCTGTCCAATTACATAGTTTTCATAGGATTACTATGAACCTATTGGTAACTCCAATATCTTTACTCTTATCCTAGTTTTCATGGGATGACTAGGAACCTATTGACATCTATCAATATCTCGATCCGAATATAGTTTTCATGGGCTAACTATGAATATGTCTATCTAACATCTTCATTTATACATAGTTTTCATGGGCTAACTATGAACCAATTGGCCGCTGCCAATATCTTTTTCTATACACAGTTTTCATGGGCTTATTGAGAACCTATTGGCCCCTGCCAATATCTTCCATTAATATTTTAGCATCCTATATTTTGGTCTTTTCTGACCTCATGGATGCAATTCTACTCATTCAGGAGTTAAATTAATTTATATTCACTACTGGGCCAATCTAGCTAGTTATTCTGCCCTTTCCCAAAATACAGTTATGGGTTCATTACAATGTGAATATATATACATATATGAAGAAGTATACACAATAACTTGGTTAATCCCTTTAACCCTTTTAATCAAAGAAAACTTCTTCAAAAACTCCTTTTCAAAACACTTTATATATTTATGCCATGGCTCTCTTTTAAAAATGAGATTGGGTTAATTGTTTTGAAAACTAAGGCTGTCGAAACCTTCAAAACCTCGCTTTCGACCTCACTGGATAACCTTCTTCGAAACATTAGGCTCCTGCCTTTCGAAACACTTTAAAACTTCTCTTTCGAAACCTTTCGAATATAATAAAGTGTTACTTATTATCTTTTAGAAGCATAGCTTCGAAACTATTGAAAGTACCCCTTTCGAAACCATTGGAAGTAACCCTTCTGAAACCATTGAAAGTCCCCCTTTAGAAACCATTGGGTTTATACTTAAAATCATTTGGGTCAAAGTAACTTTAAACGAAAGTATCTCTTTCGAAACCATCATTTGTCATATAAAAGTATTGGGGAAAACTTGATCGCGTCGACACCATCCCTTTCGAAAGCTTCAAATCATTTAAACAAAACACTGAAGGACAGCATCGAAACCCCCTTTCGAAGCTATTTCCTTCGAAACCCTTGGACTCTTTCGAAAGCATTTAGGAAGTGGCTTAAGACATCTTTAAAACAAAACTACCCTTCGAAGGCATTGATGACTTCAATATACTCGAAAGGCAAAAGAACGGCAGCAGGGCTTCAACTAGGTCAGAACCCAATTTTATAAGTAAAGAAACTCATTTGAAAGCTTACTCTTTAAAACATAAATGGAAACCCCTTCGAAAGCCTTTAGAAAACCTCTTTCGAAAACATATTCTTCGACTCCTTCAAAGGCTTTAATAAACGAAGGCAGGTGCTTCTCTTTTTAGAACAAACAAAGGTATCACCCCATCGGAAGCAATGCTTCGATACCAAGCCTTCCACCATCCTCCTTTCTCAAATCCACCACGTACCATCTAAGTGATACCTTGTGTATTGGTTTCGGCTTAGTGGGGTTTCGACTTGATTGAAGGCGGAAGCTCTGAGTCGAAAGGTCATTCTATTAGAGGCGAAACCTGCTTTTTTGAGTAAACCTAATTTAATACTAGTTAAAGCAAACACCTTCTAACTAACCTACCACGTTTAAGCTTATGATTGGTTGCCTTAACTTTTCAAATTCTTTACTAAAATAACTACCGCTAATTTCAGATCTAAACTATGGCTAAGTTAGCAAATAAGCCCTTCCATTAAGCAAAACCAATATCGCTAATAAGTCATTCTTCTAAAATAATTTAATTTGCATAGAAAATCACTTAGGAAAATCTCCAAAAATTCCAGAAATTCACTTTAATCATGTTATCTAACATATCAAAATTTCAGACCAATTTCTCCCTGAAAAAATCATAATTAAATTTAAATCCAATTTCATCATATTTTCCTTTGAAAATTCATAATAATCTTTCCATAGTTTGGAAAATTATCAAAATTAAAACTCAACTCCAAAATCATGTTTTATACAACATAAAAAAATTTCCATGGCATTTAAACATCAATATAAATCGGTTTTTCCATAAAACCGTGTATATTCCTATTTAAACAATCTTGTTTATATTAAACAAATTATAACTCAAGCATATCATCAACCAATTCATCATAAAAACGAATTTACCCTTAAATCCGAAAACATATGATTATAAAACAAAATAGAGATCAAATGAATTATTATTCACCTTGATTAAGATAAGGAAATTGGATTGAGATTAAGATTTATTCCCCTTCTTTAATTCCTCGGCTTGATTTGAATTTTCTTCTCTTTTCTCTTTGATTATGGTCAGCTTCTCTTCTTACATTTTTGTTTTTGTTTTCAAAATGATGTGAATGGAAAATGAAATGATAAGGAACGAGAATATATAAAAAAAGGGTTATATGCGCCTAATTCCCATTATACCCTTATGTAGACTAATTAACTTAAAAAAACCATTCTTTAGCCCATTTAATTAGTTAATTGAGCATGGCCCTAATTATATTTATTCAAATCTCAATCCCCTTATCACTCATCATTTACATTATTCTATTTAATTTATCTAATTAAATCTCCTGAATAATGTTATCAAAAATTAGGGGTGTTACAACTCAATTTTTATCTAACAAGTTAATCATAGGGTTTCTTCAATTCTAATCATATTTTTACAATATGATCATAAAGGGGTGTGCTAGCACCGAGTCAGATTTAACAATTTGTAGAATTCAACTCTAACCTAGTTTACAGATTCAAATCAGGCTTATAATTTATTGTTTATATTACTAATGCCTTAGATCAGATAAAATAGATTAAATTTAACTGTACTAATTATCTTATTAAAATTGTTTCCACTCACCTTAAGCCCAAGCTCTTCCTATTTGCTTTGCCTGAGAATTTCCCTATGTTTGCTAGCTTCTCTTAGATCTGATTTGTTGAATTCTTCTATTTTGATTTTATTTGATTTGGTGAAATTTTAGTGGTTGGAGAAGAGGAAATATTTAGGCAGAGTTTGGTTACTGTAAATTGATATGAGAGTTTAGGGTAGGTCAGGCTTGCTTATATTGGGGTTTGCAATGAATTAGGGACGTTGATTTAGGTTGGAGAGTATTTTATTAACATATGATCCGGTCATTAACACTTGGCGACGAAGGAACGAATCAAGGCCGTGCATCGCAACGCTCAAAACAACGCCCATGTTTTGGATTTTTCAAGTGCTAGGTCGACCTAAGAAGGTCCATGGTTGACCTATACTAATCGACCATGCCCAACCAAGGGTTGACCTATGCCTATATTTTATTTTTATTATTTATTTTTCTCCATTTTGTTCTCATATCTTCCGATGCCCGTAACTTTCGTTACTGTTTTAGCCCTTGTTTTAGTTAAATTCGAGCATCTTTGGAAATTTTCTTTTTAGCCCTTGTTTTAATTAAATTTACTTTCATTATTAAATTTCCATTTAAACTCCTATTAAATTTTACATAAATTTCTAGGATGTTACACTTGTGATGATTATTCTCGTTGCCTAGGTCTAAACGATGAATCACCACTACTAAAACCGAGATATGGATTTGTTGACTTGGTTGATGATAAGTGAGTCTTCTCCTTATCCTCTGTGCATGAAAAATGATGTGTTTTAGTTGCTTGATATGTATCTACTAGCTTTTTATTCGATCTTTTTTATTATTATTTGGCATGATGAGGAGGTGGTTATAAATACGGTTGCAATTTGATGTGATATGCTGAGCTCGGTTATGGAGAATTGAAATCCTTGTTGATGCTTAAATGTGGAGTTGATGTAATGATGTAGAGAGCTATATGGTTGATGATAGTACTTTGATATTTGTCATGCTTGTACAAATGATGATATGAAGCTCAAGTATGAATTGGTGGTGATTGATTTTGAAATAGGGATGCTTGGTCATATGTAAGTTGATTACTGCTCAAATTTGGTTGAATGTAGGTCGATAATGGAGACGCTTGCTTGGTGATGGTTGAGCTATAACTGAAGATGGTGGTGAAGATTTTGTGATCAAATATTATGTTAATGAAATTTGATGAACCTTTGATATGTCGATTTTGTATCCAATACCGTTTAAGTGGAGAAGAATGAACTTTTACAGTGTAGTAGAGAAAAACTAGAGAAATATGAAAGGGGTTTGACTCAAAATTAAAATATAATTATATTAAAGTTGAAGTTGATTAAAAAAATCTTTTGCATTTGTATATGTACTTCTTATGCCCGCATTTAAATATATATATATATTTATACCTAATTATCCTTATGATTTGAAAATATCAACTCCACATTTTGTTCATCAACCCATATTTAACATAATCGTTTGAAAATGAACATGAAATTGAGTAATCCATATTTAAATTTCTTTGATTTCCCCACATGAAAAATATTCACGCTCCTCAACTTGAAATTGCTTATTATTAATGTTGTCGATATTTCATTTGTAACACAATCAATAATTAATATTAGTATAAATATATAAGACATATATAAATATATTTACCAAATCAAATCATCAATAATTTTTTTATATAGTATAATTGATATCTACTTCACACTCAATAAAAAAATTAAGAAAAAGTGATACTTATTTTAATTTAATATAATTGATATCTACTTCACACTCAATAAAAAAATTAAGAAAAAGTGGTACTTATTTTAATTTAAGTAGAGCACTCATCACTTAATAGACAATATTAAATATAAATATATGTTTGTTATCATCAAACAATCGATTTTCATACATACACTTCTACTCTTGATGAAAGTACATTTACTTCCAAAGACTATTTCGAGTATAATAAATTTCATTCTCGAGCATAGAATCTTTATTATGATTTTGTAGATGACATTACAATAGACCATAGGCCTATAATCTTCAATTCTTGATGGTTTACAAATCTTTGGAACTACATTCAGAAATATATGATTAATTTCCTTAAGTATTTTGCTATTGGACAAGGCATTTAGCATTATATTATGTAAGCCCTTTTTTCAATAGGTCCTGACGAATTTTATAGAACTTTATATTAAGCCCATCAACCCCTAAGATTGAATTCTCATCCATGTTGAAAATGCACTCTTTTAATTCTTAAATACTTATTGCACTAGTTAATAAAGCGTGCACAACTTCATTCAAAGCCTTTCTAGCTTCTTTCAATATGCACATATAGTTCGATATCCATCTTTGAGATACTCCAAGAGTGAGCTTAGACAGGCAATAGGGCTCACTTTCATCTTCATTTGCTTAAATTACATTGGTTATCGTCTTCTACTTTGAGATGAATCCTGATGCCTAATGGTAATTTTGAAAAGTAAGTTTATTTTGAGGGAGTCATGACCCAAGTTGAACTTGGTGAGTAGAAAAAAAATAAGGTAGCCGAGGTTGAATAGAGATTTGGATCTTCCTTCTAACACCAAATTGCTAAACTAGTTTTTCACTATTCAACAACAAACAAAATTGGTTTCACTAAAACAAGAGGCTCGATTATTGGAGTTAAACCGAGGTTACAATAGTTTTGCGGTGCTAAATGCTGAAGAAAAGTGGTAAAGTTTGAAGGCAAATGAAATAAAGTAAAAGATACATAGATTTATAACGGTTCGGAAAAACTCATACATTATCTTTCAGTGCTTTTCTAATTTAGAGTATTTTCCAAATATACATAAATTATTGGGGAAGCCATTAATGTGTTTACAATTTTCTCTAAGTTAGAAATCTACAAATTTTTCTTATTGTCTGCAATATTGCTTGTCTATTTACGTTGGGATCCACGCCTATTTGTAGTCTCTTTGCTGCTTAGCTATTGGTAAAGAGCTTTCGATGTGGATTGCTAACATGGCAGATTAGAGGTAGTGATTGAGACAATTGTTGTAATATGGTTATACATTGATAGACGCAGATTGATATCACGTACTTTGTTGATGCCTATCGCATCTTCTAGAAGTTTGGTCAGATATTTAACACGTGTCATTGTTGAATAACCGAGATTTCATAGTTCATAGTACTAATGCCACATGTTACCCAAGGCATTTGTTCCTAGGTTGACCTGCCCATGCTTTGTGAAGTACCTACAATATTTAAATAACAACTCACCCGATCATTGTATTTGAGCTCCAACACTTTTAGAACCCAAGTCTGAATGCCTTACCACCTGGAATTGGTCTTGAATATTTAAACAACATATTATTGAATAATAGCATATATGTCCCTTGCCAATTCGACTATAAGAATATATCTTCCTTTAGTTTTTTCAAAGTGAATATTTTTGTTCTTAACGCTTTAATGTTGAAGGGATTACTATGCAAAATATTATAAAATACCCTTGCTAAAATATGATGCAACATTATTTCTTTACTATCTTTGAACATACACTCTATTCTTTTTGCATTGTCCGGACTTCATACTACGGCCTACAACGTATAACAATCAATGAAGTTAACAATATATGTGTATTTCCAAGCTGTGAAAATACAATGTTTTGCTAATCGTTCAATTCGTCACATGTCAATAAAGCAAAATATCAACAACAAACACACATCCATCTCAAAAGGAATCATAAAGTCGTCACCTCGCATCTAATGAAGGACTGTCATGTGATCAATCTATGTGGTAAGCATCCAAGAATGCTAAACCAGTACACTTTTACCACATCATTGATCCATGCCAATCTCGTACCAGCATAAATAGACACATACGCTACGTAGGTGGGGACTTTAGGCTGATGGAATCATTTGTACTTAAGTTTATCAAAGTTTAAAAAAACATTTTAGTGACAACTTTAGGAAATTTCTACAATCAATTGCAACACACACACAAAAATGAAGATATTGTGTCTTCCTTCGATCCAGCATTTATCATTTTGTTTCACATTTTCAGTTTTATCCACTCGATCCCCACTCCGAGATTGGGTACTTCTTTTGATCAATTTGTAGATGGTTAGTGTACATGAAAAATGATAACACACACATTTATATCATATGGAAATTCTATTTGAATACAAAATGATGACAGAAAATCTGACATAAGAAATCTTAAGTATTAGATCTTCTCTTTATTTCCACCTTGTATGTAAGGACAAAAAATCCAATGGCCACTACCTATTGTGTCGAAATTTATGTTTTATTTTGTGTCTCAATTAGCCGCTTCCATTACACACGTGCTTATACATATATATTCAAACTGGTTAGCTAGGACCATAGATTCATGATAACGATTAAGCAAGCTAAATTATAAAATAGTATATTCTAAAGTACCGTCAAAATTGTGTACTTGCGGTATAACAACCCGTATTTTTAGATTGCTCTGGATATTTAAATTTTGAATATTAAATATTTAATTGGTTTATTTAATCGATGAGCTAAAAACTCGATTTTTGCAGACGGACTTTTTAGGACCCGAGATTATTTTCATTGGGTCCGAGTGGTCCGAACGAGCCAGTATGAGTTTAAGTATATATGTATTTCGACTATTTGATTTCGAGTTAGAAGGTCAAATTCAATTCGTAAATCGAGCGACTCGGAAAGCTAACTTTTGAATATGTTGAAATTAGGTCCCAAAAATATTTTCATTGAGTTCAAAATAGGAGTATTTGGCTAGGAACGCCAGTGAGCACGCCTCGTTTGGAGTTTGTGAATTTTCGGTCATGAATAGTATCAGTTGGTTGCCTATATAAGGACCCCTACCCTCATTCATTTTCTCAAACTCTAACCCTAACCCTAACCCTAGTCGTCGAATCCGACGACCGAAATTACTCCGACTACTAGAGGCCGAATTAGGGGAAACGTCCAAAATGAAAATGTGCGACGAGCCCGGGGGAGTTCATCGGCGATGGTGGATTGGGTTGCGGTAGAGCATGGCGGCAAGGATATGGGTTCAAAGTCGACGTAGTTTTTGGGTTCTTTCTCCTATTAAAGGCATCGTGGGGGGAGCCGTGGGTGGCATAGGGATGCTGGAGGTTGAGGCTACCTACGACGATGATGGGACAGCGCTTGGAGGCATATGGCGGCGGCGGCTTGCAAAAATCGAATCGCGATTAGGGTAGTGTCGATAGTCGGCCTAGGTTTGAACGTGTGAGAGGAAGGTAAGTAACATATTAAACCTAATTAACTAAGTTAATTATTAATTTAATTAATCTCTAAATGTACACTAATTCGTAACTATTACGTACGAGGTCGGATCCGAAAGCGGTCAGTCGCGTTGGACTCGCAAGAATGTCATGGATTGGTTAAAATTGGAGCTTGTAGAATTTCAAGCTAAAATCGAACGCTATGATTTTAGACAGAACCAGAATGCTTTGGCAATAACTAGAATTTTGGTGAGTTAAACTCACCTCTTTGGATAAATCGGTATATTATATAATAGATAAAATTTTACCGTTTGTGTTCGGTTGAAATTATTAGTTGATTAGTTAAAATATCTGCTTTGAAAAGCAGTTAGTGTTTAAAATTGAAATACAGGAAAATTTGTTGAGAAATCCGGATTTCTCGAAATTGTGATTATTGATTTCCAGTCATATTCATGTTGTTTTATTTTAATTATAACCTTGTTATATGGATTGTTAATTGTTGAACCTTGATTGTTTAGCACTATTAGTTACGACATTGTTATATGTTCAAAACTTAACCCTTGTAGCAATAAAAATCAATAACAATATTAGTTAAGTGCTTTGGTGGCTATTGGCCTCAATTTAGTATTTTGAAATACTATTACTTTCCATTTGGATTGAAATTAGTTTTTGATTAGGGGAATGATTTTAAATCTAACTTTTGGGTTTTCTGAATATTTTTATTTAAGTGGATTTTGAACTTCTCTATTTTTCCCCAACCTTTTTATTTGTCTTTTCTAAACCATTTAGAAATGTTTTAAAGTTGTTTAACTATTATTTAATAGTGTTTTAAAAATTGTTTATTTATATTTAATTGTTTGAAGTTATTTATCAATATTTTAATATTGTAAAAAATTATTTATTTAAATGATTAATGTTGTTTGAAGATAATTAAAAATAATTATTTATTAAAAATGTTTTGGGATTTATTAATAACGTTTTGGAATTAATAATTATCAAATATTAATAATGTTTGGAAGTTAATTATTATTTATTATAATAATGTTTGAAGATTAATTATTATTGTTTTATTAATAATGTTGAAAATTATTAACTATTATATGTATAATGTTTGAAGTTAATATTTATTATTTATTAATAATGGTTTGTTGTTAATAATTATTGTTGTATAATAATGTTTTGAAGTAAATAATTGTTATTTATTTATAATGTTTTGAAGTTATCAATTACTATATTAATAATGTTTTGGAGTTAATAAATTATTTTATTAATGATGTTGGAAAGTTAATTTATCATTTATTAAGGATGTTTAAAGTAAATTAATTTATCTGATTAATTGTATTTATAAATAATAAATTGATTTATAAAAGGAATCTCATTTAATAAAAGAGATTTATTAAAGAGTTTATAAATGAAAATGGAGTTTGGATTTATAAAAAATTTAAAAGGCTTTATAAAGAATTTTTATAAAGGATCTTTAAAAAGGAGTTTTATAAATAGTTTTATAGATTTGTAAAAGAGTTTTATAAATGGTTTTAGAAATTTACAAAAAAAAAATTTATAAATTGTTTGAGAGATTTATAAGGGAGTTTTATAACTTGAAACGAGATCTTGAAATTTGGGAAGAAGTTTAATAAAGGATTTTTGGAAATTTATAAAAGAAGTTTTATAAATGATTTTGAATATTTGTAGAAGAATTTTATAAATGGTTCTGGATATTTATAAAAGAGTTTTATAAATAAACTTGGAGATTTATTAAAAGTTTTATAAATGGATTTGGAATTTTAGTAAAGGAGATGTTTATAAATGAAAGAGATTTATTAAAAATGATTTATTTAAGAAATTTATAAAAGAAATTAAGATTGGATTTCCCTAAATTGATCTTCTTAATTTTGGTGGTATGAACATTCGTTCCATGCTTAACATCAAAGGAATAGTGTTTGGGTTTATCCTTATCTCCATTTCTTTTAAAATAATATTTGTTTTAATCCTTTTGATATGATTTTAAAATAAGAAATCTTTAATAATGTTTTGTGAATATACTTATACCATTGAGATAAGTATATGAATAAATTTTCTAAGTAGGGAAAGTATAGTGTTTTTGTGGATATACTTAACCGTTTAGGTAAGTATATGGATATGTTTTCAAGTATTGAAAGGAGTATAAAGAGTTTGTAAATATATCTTTGTAAAAGTAGTTTGATATAAGTATTTACAAAGTGATTTTAATTAAAGAAAGGATTAATTAAAGAGGTTAGTATTGCTTATGTACTTAACCAATGTTGGTTTTCCTATGGAAACAAATCGCTGAATTGATTGTTGTTTTTAATTGATAGTTAAATAACCGACTATCAGACTTGGAAGTTTTTAAAACTATCGCTGTCGGTTCGGAAAGACCGGGATCAGATATGTTATCCGAAAAACACTTTGAATCTGCATAAGCGTTTCGAATTGGTAGATACCTTGACGACGATAGTTTCGAAGACGGGGTTCTTTGAAGTGCAAGGACTACTTGCTACTAATCTTGAGGGTGATTCCAAAATGGATGTAGTGGAAGTAGTGCCTTCGGTTTCGTTCAGACTCAGAGCGAACTTGTATGGATGGATGCTGGCATTACATTGCTTCCTGGAGTGTAGTGTTAGCATTCCAAGTGGGTACTAAGAGAAAAGGTAAAATCATTACCTTATGAGCCTCACACCCCGAAAATGACTAAAGTAGGGTAGATGCAAGAGGGATATCTGGGTCGCTCCCATAAGGGTGTGTCATCACCTTTCTACATTATCATAGTATGGATTTGGTTGTGCATGAGAGCTCTCTATAAAGGTTAGGAACAACCGGGGTGATGACATATTCGGTACTATCCAGTAAGAGGTAGGCCGGTCCTGTGTTGGTAGACGGGCAAATGCGTTTGTAGCCATCGGTACATTTTATCCAGATATGTATTGTATGGAAGGTAGTCCCTTACCTTGTCATTATATGAAAATTCATTCTCCAATAAACGCCTTCGGACTTAGTTATATACCTATTATGCTGGAATTTAATTAATGTTACAATTTCGGCTATGGTTCAATATTTACTTTAAACCCTAGACACTATTATAATATCACTGGATTTTCTATAGAAATGTTTTGGTTATCGTAAGGTAAAAACTCATCCTTGTTTATGTGCGACATGGTTTTACGAGATACCTTTATTTCAAAGTTTTTATAAATATAAAAATCCATTTGAGGTGTGTTTCTCACGATGGTTTACCAGACTGATCCGAGCCTTATTTTTCTTACAATGCTTGGGTTAGACCAAGCATATTTTCAGATCTAGTTTGGACGCTTTGGAGCTTCAAGAGACGAATTAGAGGTCTCCAAGTCGTATTTCCATATATTCTATTTCCGCTACATGTGTTGTTTATTTGTCAGCATTTGTGAGGATAAGTTGTTATAACTGTCCAAGCTGATGATTTGTTTAGTGTACTCTGATTGATGTATGTATATTACAGTTTTTCTTTGTGTAAAGATCTGTTGGATATTATATATTACTCGTCACGATGTGAGATTCTGTTCTTTCTTTTTCCCTAACAATCCGTCTTTCTGGCACTTGGATGCTCGGCAAGTGAATACCGTGGATGCATTAGTGTTGACTTCCGATGATTGAAAGGGCAGGTCGTTAATGTATATCGTTGGTAAACTTTAACTTATAAAAGTTAGTTCAAAAGTAAATTAGATTTTAGTTTTGTTTACAGTTGTAGAAGTTCTAGGTGTTGTAACACTTAAAGTATATGTTCAAAGTACCTTTAATGTCTCAATACCCGCTTCATTATACATACATTCATACGTATACATACATACATATATATATATACACACACACACATATATATATATATATACACACACACATATATATATATACATATATAAACATGTTCTTTATTTAGTGACGTATAAAGAACGCTGTTGGATTTGTCTCCTTAAAAAACATTACCAGAGTAGTAAGGAAAAAGGATGCAACTTCACAACAGTTTACACCAGGGTACAAATTCACCAAAACAAGCAAATAAATACATATAGCCCACTCAAAATAAAGCCCAGCTCCAAAACACACCCGAAAACAAACTTATCCGACCCGAAAACACGGTCTTAAACCCTACTACGTCGTCACCCTCTATCATGAAGCTCAATCCCCCATCTATGCAAAAAATACTCTTTCTTCTCTGCTATAGTGGCGGTTCTCTCGCTGTCGAAAAGCAAAAATAATAATATCCTTTTCAATCACCCATATACGTTGCCTCTACGATGATTGTTTACGCTTGAAGATTCTCCTATTTCATTCGCTCCAAAGATGATAAGCCACTGTAACCATGGAAACACTAGCGAAGCATTGCTCAGTGCTTTCCGAAACAAACGAAGTCTAGATCTGACGAACAACTTCATAGAAATCAACTGGAATTAAATTAGAGAAACCCAATCTCTGCCAGAAATAAGTATCGACTGATCTGCTATATTCACAAGCAAAAAAGAGATGCTAGTGCGATTCTTCTTCCTTCGAACTTAAAGGATAGAGAGTATCGAGCTGGATCCCCCACGTTGATAATTCATCCTTCGTATGTAATCTCTGCATCGCGATTTTGAATGCACAAAAAGACATCTTTTTTGCATTATATTTATGCCATATTACACGGCGCCAATCCACCTTATCGTATGTACATATTTGTTGCCATACTGCCGTGAAGTTGAATTGAGCTTCACCATTAATGCCCCAATCAATAGGATGTTGTGTGCTAATCTGAACTGTATTAATTTGATGCTTAGATTCTCTAGTTTCTAGTAACATATCATGACATAACTGATTATTGTGTATGATTTGCGAGACTGGTTTTTCCGTATTGAACATAGACACACGATGCCATCCCAAAATTTCTACTAAATTTTTGTGGTTGATCCAAGGATCAAACCACAGAGAGGTATTTCTGCCATTAGAAATAACTCTATTAAAAATGTTTGCTGCTTCATGTCTGCACCGTAGCATGTGTTTCATAGTTGATGAGAGATTGTTGTTAATAGCCAGAGTCCAGAAATTTGCATGTACATATTTAGTCCATAAGCATCCTTTAGTCAGAAAAGTCCAAATGAGTTTAAGAATAGCTGTAGTTCTCAGGTCTGACAATCTTCTCAAACCAACGCCCCCTTCCATTTTTTATTAACATAAAATATCCCATGCAATTTTGTGTGATTTGCCATCCCAAAAAAAATTGGCACATAAAGATTCAATCTTTTTAAGAACTGATTTAGGGAGATGATAGATCAGTAACTAATATAACACTATAGGAATAATAACATTTTAAAGAAGTTGGGCTCTTCCTGTTGTAGATAGAAAGTTATTGTCCCAACTTTCGAATTTAGTAGTCATCCTCTGGAGTAAGGAAGAGCATTGACCTGCATTAATGTACTATGAAGATAGGGGAACCCTCAGGTATTTACCCGGTAGGTGTTCCTCTTTCATGCCCAATACATGAACTATAGCATGACCATTTATCACATTTTTACCGAAGTAAACCTTCGACTTGAGCTGATTAATTTGTAAGCCATTAGTAGTGGATAATTCCTCAAAAATCTGCTTAATTCCAAAAGCATTATCGGTAAAAAAAAAATCATTACATCTGCATGGAGTAAATGGGATACAATGGGAGTAATTTTGGAAATAGGTCTACTGTCTCCCTTAGTATAAGTATCTTCCATTTTGAGAGAAAAAATTCCATCGCTATGTAGAATAAATAAGGGGACAGGGGATCTCCTTGTCGTAAACCCTATTACAGTAAATAAATCCATGTGGTGCACCTTCAACAAGAATAGAGAAAGTAGGGAAACCTATGCATTCATAAACAAGATTAATAAAGGAAGTAGGAAATCCCATGGCCTGCATCATATGCTTTATGTAAATCGATTTTAATGCACATCTTTGGCTTCCCAGTCTTCTTAAAATCTCTAATCAACACATGGGCAGGTAAAATATTTTCACCAATGTTTCGCTCCAGTATGAAAGCAGATTGGTTTTCTACATTTAGAAAAGGTAAGAAGCATTTGAGCCTGTTGGATAAAAATTTTGAAACAACTTTATATAACACATTAGCACATGCAATAGGCCTAAAATCAGCTAGAGATTGGGGCTTATCTTTTTTGGGATGATAGTAAGGAAAGTACGATTAAGCCCTTTATCCAGCTTTCCAGTTTGAAAATTTTCCGTTGCCACTGAAAATGGTTCTTCTTTGATTTGCTCCTAATGCAACTTATAAAATTTAGAAGTGTAGCCAGTTGGTCCTGGACTTTTTGCATCATTTATGGAGTCAATGGTTTCCCTAACTTCAAACAATTGAACTGGGGAAGACAGATAGGCTTTTCCTTGCTGAATGATAGCAATTCAAGTCTCAATGTGAGGAAAGTTAAGAGAATTATCTCCAATGAATAGTGTAGTATAATAGTCAACATATTTTTTGATTATTACATCTCTATTATATACATATATTTGCCATCTGCATTAAGAAGGGCTTAAATTCGATTCATGTTTCTCCTCGTAGACATTTTAGCAATGAAGAATCTGGAATTTGTGTCACCTTCTTGTAACCAGTAGGTCTTACTTTTTTGCATTAAAGATTCATTCTGCAGCTTGATTTGTTTTTTCAATTCAACACTGATATGCATCATTTTATCATATAAAGATAAGTTTTCAGGTTCATCATTTGTTTGCAAATAAATATTCTGGTATTCCTCCTACAAGATTTTAATAGCATCCTGTTGAGAGATACTTTTGCTCCATGCTTTTAAATTTTCTTTAGTCCTTCTTAGTTTGGCAATGAAATCGTGAGTACAGTCCCCCCAAGTGTTAGCTTTAAACCCTTCAACGACACAGTCATAGTGGCCATGCATTTGACACCATGTGTTTATGTATCTGAAAGGAGCTCTTCTATCTTGTTTGTTATTGTATTTGAATTTGATTAGAATAGAAGTATGATCACTTAGAGTTGAAGGCAAAGCAATAGTAGAAAGCTCCAAGCACGGTTGCATAAAGTCTTGATTGACAAGCACTTTATCAATGTTTGTAGTCCATACCCATCTTCCTCCACGTAAATTTGCAACCCTGCATAGCACATTGAGCAAGTCCACATTGTAAAATAGAGTTATTAAAACTAGTAGCATAAGAAAAAGGAATAGGCAATCATCCCTTCTTAACTTTAAGGTTTAAAGCGTTATTAGAATCCCCACAAGCAATCCAGGGCATATGAATAGTAGTTGAAATGAGAACGAGATCACTCCACCGCTTTTCCCTATTTGAAAAGGAATTGCTAGCATAAACAAACATGGCTATACATTGGAAACCCCCAGCATTAGTTAGAATTGTAGTAATCTGAATCATCATTATGGAGGCAGGTCCAATAAGCAGGAAATTTTATCATAAATTTCTGAATGCCCGTAGGATTAAGTTTTGTCTCTAACAAGGCTACAATGGACACCCTATGAGACATTAGAAGACTAAACATTGATAAAATTTTGTTTTCAGTATTCAAATATCTTACATTCCATGCTATGTGGCATTCTTTTGATCCTAGTGCTGCCCCTGATAAATCTTTTAGGAGGAGCTGTTGGAGTGGTCACTTTCTCGTGCTTCTGCTTATATTTCATATTGGCATCAAGCATGTAGGGGACAGTATTTTTAATTTTTTCCTTTTTTCCCGTATCTTCAATATGGTGCGCAGTTTCCTCATTAAAATCTTCTTGTTCATGTAGAAATTCAGTATTAGTAGATTGCACTTCTGGGTGAAAATCAGTTTCTGCTTCAGTAGTCTGGTCTGTGCACACTATATGTACATTTTGTTCTGGATCAGCCTTGTCTCTCTGGTTTGTTTCATTTACAGGTGTGCCCGAGGTTGGGTGATGCATGGAGACAAAGTTAGAAGGGCTTGCAGGAGGGCTTGCAGGAGGGCTTTTAGAGAAAGACTGCTCAAGACCTTTGTCTTCCTCAGAAGATGATAAACAAGAAAAAACAAGAAAATCTATTGCCCAGTATCCACTTGTCATTTTCCCTTTGTTTCTGTATTCTTCCATGAATTTGTTGTAGTTTTTGTATTACTACTGTGTAACACATGCGTTGCACACAGTAATGTTATTAAAAAATAGTATTTATATTATAATTATTGCTAAAAATATATTTTATTATGCAATATATGATAATTTTATTGTGATATATTAATCATACGCTAAAATGACTTACGACGTTCATATATAAGATTGATGGTTCAATACTTGCTAATTGCATATCTCTGTAAAAATTAATGTCCTAACACAAAAAAATTATAGATTGAAATTATTATTACTATATATATATAGAAATAATATATGCTATGTGATATATATTTTTTCATATGTATGAGTGAATAAGTAACTTCACCATTTTGTTAATATGATTGTTGTATATATATTGAACTGTAATCTTTTTTAAAGGATTTATAAATGGATTAATGAACATTAATTATTGAATTTATTTGAATAATTTGAATTAATGATTAACATAACTAATTAAATATATGGAGATAAATGTAAAAAAATTGAAGAAAATTGAGGACTTTGTACAAATTTGTAATTGAGAAGAGCGTAGATCTTATGATTAGCTTATCTACATGTGAACCTTTTTGAATCAGATGTATGAACTTTTATTCATTATTAAGTTTTCATTTTTATACAATTTTATCCTTGTAGTTAACCGTAGATTTCATGTTATTGTAGGAGGATCATGCTTACAACTTTGGTAATTGCAAAATAATATTATGTAGCATTTAGTTAAGTTATAAGTTGGGTATAGTTTGATAGCACGTTGAAAGTGAGAATGTTTATATAATCTAATTTTATCGCTGTAATATGTGCGTTCACATTATAATTGTTGTAAAATATATAATTATCTTTTAAAGGTTGCTAAAATGAAATTATGTTGTGTAATGTACGATAATTTTTTTAAGATAAATGAATTGAAAATTAAAAGAGTTACTATTATTTACGTATACATTTTATGTTATATGATTTAAATACCTTTATATATCTGAATAAAAAAGAAATAATTTTTTCATTTTTCTCATATACATAAATATTGTATGTATGGAAATCCTCATATTTTTAGGATTTATTAGATAGATTAATAAATATCAGTTAATCATAAAGGTGGAATCCAGTGCACGAGGCTCCCGCACGATACGGACTCTGGGGGGGTCGATAATGTACGCAGCATCTCCTTCGCATTGCGAAAAGTTGTTTCCCGACTCGAACCTGTACGCCCAGATCACCATGCGGGTGACATAACAGTTGCGCCAAGGCTCCACCTTTAAATATCAGTTAATCATATTTATTTAAATAGTTTAAATTTAAGATTACACAATTAGTTTAATATATAGATTCGAATGTAAAATATTTAAAGATAATTGAGAAGAATTTCTAATTAATTGCAAAAAAAAAATTAAAATTTTACGTATTTGAAGTTAACAGAATTTTATAGTGAAATGTATGATAAGTTCATTTAGTATATAAATTATAAAATAAATTTGTTATTGTCATTAATGTATAATTTATTTTATGTGATTTATATATATTTGCATCTAAATGAATTTTCTTTTACCAATTTATTGATGCACCTGTAGTATACATACTGAAAATTTCATCTTTTAGGATTTATTAATAAATATTAATTAACTAAGTTTATCAATTAGTTTAAATTTTGAATTATGTAATTAATTTAAATGTGCAGACTATATTGTAAATTTGGAAGAGAACCGTGAAAGATTTGTAAATAATTGTAAATTCATTTAAAAGTTGGTTTGAATGTAAAATAGTGTTAAAAGTTTAGTAGAATAATCGTAAAGTGGTAAAGGATTTTGAAAATAAAATATTCATTTGGAGTGAATTAAGGAGAATAGAGATAACTCCAACAATCAATCAGAGAGCTTTAAATTCTTTCGCTTTACTATCTATACTATTATATTATTACCGAGTTAGATTTCGAGGGCACAGAAGCCTCCTTGGTATTTTGTGAAATGAAGCATCGCGATTTATACTTCTTCCCTTCTCGACCTTCCTCTCCGCTTCATCCTCATTTTCCATAAAGACAAAAAAGGTTGCCTTTCCCCCCAATTATGATTTTCTTTTTCTTCCACCGCGCCTCTCCCCTTCTTTTACCCATCCTCACGAATATGATTTTGTTCTTCCACCACGCCTCTCCCCTTCCTCTTCTTTCCACCTTAAATAATAAGGCCCCCCGATTTGTTGCTTTTCCGCTCTGCCGCGGTTGTCCACCCCTCCTACCAACTTCGCCTGCCATATAAAGTCGCTATATCACCATTATTTCCATCGACTTTAACGATAGTATCATCCTCCTCAAACCCTAGAGGCAATTAACCATTTTTTCCATTTTTGTTTTTAACCAATAGAAAAAGGTATTGTTACTGATTAATCCTCTTCTGTATTTGGTATTCTCACAGCACGCAAATACAAGTCTTCCTTTCGTTGTTTGTTGTTTGCTCATGTCGCTCTTCAACATGTTTAAGCTATGTGCTTTCTACGACAATTGCAGCGAAAAAATAAATAGTAGAGAAATATATTTGAACCTTTGAGTCTACAATGCTGTATACTTTAATTACGGTGTTTTATTATTTCTGTCAGTTTCTGATTGAATAGTAATAAAATGTTAAATGATTTCTTAACTGTCATATATGTCTCCATGCTTTCTAATCTAATACTAAAACGGTGATCCAACGAAAGAGAAATGTGCAGGAATTGTATAGCAAATTCATCAAAAGTTTGGTTGCTTAAAATAAATTATTACTTCGTTCAGCTGATTTATGTTGGTTTAAGCTATTCACCTTATTACTCTGACTAAAGTTTAAATGTTTTAACCTATATTTCTTTGTAGCTAAATTGCATTTGTCTTCCCTTTTTCTTATGCTAACAAAATATATATTCGTATTAAAGATAAACGACATCGAACCATGTGGGTATTGAAACCGCCTTTAAGATGCATCAATTTGTAAACATAAAAAAGGCTATATTTCCCTCGTTTACAGATTGCCAGGTTTGAAACATTAAGTTAGCTGAAGTCGTTGTTGAATTTTGTCTCAAGCCTGCTTACAAAAATTTTAGTCTTCGAAGCACTAGAAAGGACGGTTAATAGAAGCGTGTTGTACCCTTTCATTTCAGTTGTAGTATTACTTCGGAATACTAGAAGTAGCGAATGCGGATGCAAACCCAATAATATTATTAAAAATTGAAATATAAACACAACCATGAAATTTTGTTCCTACTACAGAACATTAAAATCCAAAATTTACTCTTGCATATTCTAGCAGGTATCCTATATCTTAATCCTAAAATACCGAACAAAAAGAAAAAAGAAGAAGGGACAGAAATACTGTAAAATATAGTATGTGCTTTCTTCTTTAACATCTAAACAAAAGTTTATTTACTTTTCTACACATGAGATACAGTAGTAGCTAACTGTCGCATTTACTTTGTTTTAGAAAAACAAGGAATAAAGCAAATTTTAGGGAAAAATTAATGTTACAGAAGTATAATCTTTTAAACCGTGCTTGAACCCATGTTTTATCTCAGCATAATCTGCATTTGCCTTCCCTTTTTGTTATGTTGCAAATATTTATCTTCTTTCTAAAGCTATATTTTTGATTTGTTTAACCTATTTTATGTATGTCGATAATTTTGGCTCATTTCCAATTTAACTTGCATTTATAATAATAGGTAAGAAATACTTTATAAGCAGATTTCATATCAGTGTTACTTATAACTTTATCCCAAGATAGGTAGTGTCCGGTAGGTTAACATTCAAGTATCTTGCTAGGAAGTATGCACACAATATGCATTTATTCAATTACCAATACAATGGCAAGCAAGATGAGTATGTAACCCAATTATGCCACTGACAGAACATCTATTTTTACTGCATCTAATATCTACGTTTTTTAAGTCAATTTATGTTACGAATATAATAACTATATAATTGAAATAGTTTATTTACATCTAATATATTTCGATAAAATGAATACAAAATATACATTTTCATTAATTATATCTAAAAATCTCAATTTTACTTGAACTTCAATTATGTGAAATAGTTAGTAAACATACTATGGAACACAGTCAAATCAAAGTTTTTATCTCTTATAACGTTAGGTCGTTGTAGTCATTTAATGTGTGCACATGTTACTGGGGAGCATGTATTGAATATGCGATCCTTAACTTTGAATACTATGGTGAATGCAGTGAGCTCTTAACTTGATCATGCCAGTGAAATTTTGGCTTCCTGATTTCTAATCCATGGTTGTTACTCCCTATTTGGGTATGTTTTCCAAGCAAAAAAAAAGAATTTTAAGTTGGTGGTTTCTTTGTTATTATCTGAGTGTCGTGTTTGAATGATTGTAGCCTTCATCACTATTGTGCTTATTCCTGCCTGGGACAAATTCCAGTTGTTTTGCAACATTTTGGTTTCCGTACCCGAAGATTGGAACCAAAAACCAACAATTGTTATGTGTTTATTTTTTCCATCTTAAGTAATGTATGTTTTTATTGTACAACTTCTTACGCTTGAGTTAATAATAAGATTTGATATGTACCTAACTGATGATAACTATGACGCTAGAATACACATAATTCAAACATACAATTTACAGCAGGCTTTCTTAGAATACACCAAATTCAAATATATGGCTTACACAAACTTCTTTCGTACAAATTCTTACACGGTAATCAACCAACTATACCTTCCATAGATGCCGGAGACGAACCTGCAAATAGTACGAGCAAAAAAATTATGCACAGGCAGTTTTGTTATTCCTTGTGTTGCAACCAAATCGATGTGATGCAAAATTGTGATCTTCATTTAGTAGTTCCCAGAAAAATAACTGCACAGTAATTCCCCAACTGCCATAAGTATGCCTAATATGCTAAGTTGAAGTTCCCCCATGTAATAAGTAATTCAATATAGGGACATGCCTGTCAAAATTGGATTCAATATTTATATATGAAATAGGTTATGCTATATATTTTACAATCACCAACATGTAAAAGAAGGGTTTAAAAATAATGCAACTCAAGCTATTTACACTTCCGTAAAGATGGGTTCTGTTTTAGTTTCGATTTTTTTTGCTCTTAACAAAAATTCTGGCCATTTTAAGCTATCCCTACCTTTTTTTGCTTCTATAGCAGTTCAATTTCACATTTTCTTGATGTAGGAAAGAAATGGTGACTTTAAAACCTGGTGAATCTCCTTATAAAACATCTTTAGTCCCATCAAAAATAAACAAGGTCTACACCAAATTACGTTTGTTTGCATAAGCTTCAGTTTCACTCTATTTTTTTAAAACAGAATCAAACTTCTAAAATTCTATAATTCAATTCAGATTATTTATATTGCAATTTGCTTCAAGTTCATTTTATGTGTTGATTTAAAATTAATACTGCTTACTTTAGGATTGTGTCTGCGGACTTTACTATTAAAGGCCTTCTTAATTTGTCATTTTCATCTCTTACACCTTCCTTAAGTCGTGTTCTGCTATCGTATAATTAATTTTCTTACATGGTAAGATTGCATGTGTACAAAAGTTATATACTCTAGCGATCGGTCTTTTTGCAAGTTGATTTAAATGCTTTAAATGGTATATTTAGCTTTTGAGTTTAAGCTCAAGATTTAGTTTGTGAGCTTTTTACAAGGATTACATGAAATTTACTTATTAGCATATGATGCGTTTATAAAAGTGAACTTCTTGATGTGTTTTTTTCTCATACTGTTAGAGTTTAACTACTTGATTGTTTACCCTACCTATAATCATATACAGTTATATGGATTTGTAACAACCTAGGCAGTGAAGCTCAGCCATACTTTGGCAGTGGATATACTACTGAATATCCAACGCCCATTTGTTCCAGTAGATAGTGGCGGGTATCCAATGCCCATTTGTTCCAGTAGATAGTGGCGGCGGCGGCACCATAGTTCAACTGCCCATGTAGCCACTTATAATGGTTGTCCTCCAATCCTACATTTGTAATCCTCAACTGCCTATGAAGTCTCATTTCCTTATGTATTATATGGAATATATATACACGTGAAAACAATTGGTATCATTTAGACTTTTTGACATAAAATTATGTTTTTCTCAAACAAAAACTGTTAAAAATAAATATTATGACGCCCATTTGCAATTGTTGCCAAATTTCAAACATGCTTTTATCATTTTACCATATGCAACTACGTACTATAAGTTTATTCACATTAACTTTCTTTCTGTTGATTTAGTCCATGCATGATGCTGCACTTAAGAGGTTATATTTTGTGCACCTGTCTTCAACATCTGAACAACACGCTGTCTACTTAGGTCACTTAGTTTGTTTGACTAAGCCTATATATAGCTTGATTACAGTTTCATACCCATGGAAAGTAATGCAATTTAGAAAATATTTAGACTGTAGTTAAATGATGTAAGGTCATCAGGATATATCGTATATAGGATAGCAACAACATTTACTTACATTAGATTACTATAATTTGGAATAACCATTTGATTATTGTAGGCACAATATGTCAAAATAAATAAGATTTGATCTTATACCTTATGGGTAGAGAATACATAAACATTGTTTTAAGGAAAACAAATTGTAAAATGTGAGCAGAATATGATGGCCGTAATCTTGGCATTTACATGAAACGACATCAACTTTTTTAGATAAAATTTTTGTATCAATCTACCAAGTATTTTGCCATTGTATATTTCTTCGACCTTGAATTATATTAAGGTTCCATTGAAGGTTAACACAATTTAACTTTCTCAATATCAAGAACATTCATCGGTAGACCACGAAAAAGTGTTCTTACGACAATAGCTTTTACTGTTCTGGCTATTTATTTGAAATCAATATCCACTGTTAAAGCGGCAGTTTGTGGGTGATCCAAAGTTTTAAGAATGTTTGTGTGACACAACCCCCACACACATATAGCTTGATATAGTAGCATGGTGACGATGGGATGTATTGTAATTTAGAAAACACTTACAATGTTGTTAAATATGCAAGATTATCAACATCTATCATATTTATGATAGCAACAAAATTTACTTGCATTCGTTTTGTAATTTGTAGCTTTTTAATTATTATAGGCACATTATGCCAAAAGTTATTATCTGTTAAATTACATATAATAAGTTAAAAAATAATATTAAGGCTCAAAGTTCTAATGAAACGCCTTCACCAATCCATTTTTAATACATGAAAACATGGAAATGGAATTTCTTTACTAAAGTAAAAATCGGTGTGCTAGATTAAAATGCCACGACCACTTTGTACAGCTGGAAACTTTATAGAAAGTTTCCTATATTCCCAGTTTATCAATTTACCAACACAATGTGTTCACACTATATTTCACTGTTCCTATTACTTTGACGTACGTTCTACGAGTTTGATCAATTTATATTGCTTCCTTCAATTGTGCTTCGTTACTGATTGATCCAAACTTTTTAAACGGTTAAAATTCATATTGCATCCTTAATACCATACACTACAAGGATAATTCTGTTTAGCGTCGGCCTATAGCCAACTACGGCCGACTCGAGCCGTCGCTAAAGGCCGACGCTAAATAGGTCGTCGCCAAGTGAAATGACCTCCGGCCGACTCCGATCGACGCTAAACATAGTCGACGCTAGCCGACTCTAATCTGGATAAAAAATTTCTGTATTTTCAGCTCCCCTTTCTGCCATCCATCCACACAATCATATATATTCTACAAATATACTTCACCAAACAACAATATACATCAAAAATATGTCCAATTAAGAACCACAAAACATCAATATACATCTCCAAACGTTCATCATCACAAATATCCATAATATTTACAAAAGTCAACCAAAAGTTCATCAAAAAACATATATAAAAACATGCTACCACTCACCCCAGCCATCATCAGCGCCAGATCCCTATGATGGCGGCATATTCGTCCCGTGCTCTGCCAAGTAAGCAGCAATCGCCTCGTCTAGTTGCTGCATCAATCTAGTCTTCCTCCAATCGTTCAACTCGGCGACTTGCGCTTGCAGGGCCGCTATTGTTTCTTCAGCCTGTTGCTTATTGTAAGCGGCTTGCGTCGCGACCTGTATATTAATAAATTCATAGTTATAGTTTATACGTAATATTCAATAAAATTTATAAACTGATTAATGAATTAATTAAATTCAATAAATATTACCGCTTGATTGCCATATCCATACTTTCTATTTCTGGTCGGCGGGTCGGTAATACGAGCGAATATCCTGTCTGTCTCCTCAACGGTCAACTGCTCCCTGCCAGACTCTGCAAGCACGCGAGCAATCTCCTGATTGCATCTCTCCTGTGTTTAGAAATATAATTTTGAGAAGATGAATATTCAATTTAATGTACTGTTAAATAAAAGAAACATATATGGAGTTTTCATACACATCCACGGAGGTAAATTATAAGGTGTAACGATAATAGGGCAAGACGAATATTTACTACCAAATTGAGAGAATGGTGAAAATCTATTTGTACATAAACCAAGTCTCATATTACGACTCTCTACGGCAAACGCAAGATAAGTCTTATCGAAATGTTTCCATGCTTCTCCGTCCGATGGATGTATCAAAGTCCCTTCTTCCTACGTTCTCACACTATGTCATCTCATATGTGATGCTGTCGTAGACGACGCATATAACCTTTGAAGTCTGAAAGTGATGGATAAATAATGCATTCTCTTGTATGGAACTTCCTTTTTTTTCTTGGTTTGTATCTTTCCTCATTACATATTCTGCATTTCTTAAGATTAATGTCATCTTTCCAATACAACATACAACCTTTTATACATGTATCTATCTTCTGGTAGGGCAAACCGAAAGCAGACATTAGTTTTTTCACTTTATAATGACTATCGCACATCAGATTATTGGGTGGCATATGTCGTTTTGCAGCTTGTACAACTGCTGTAAATCCAGCTTCTGTAAAATTGAATTTTGATTTCATAGTAATGTATTCGGCAGTAACTGACAATTCTGTTCCGCTACTACAACCTTCCCACAATGGTCTTTTCGCAGAATCCAGTAAATCATAAATTGTTTTTACCCCCTCGATTGGTTCTTCTTCGACATTTACATCATTAACTTGAACAGCAGGGAACATTGACCGTGCTGCATCTTCCACCATATCTACTATTGGATTCGTCGTAACATTATTGTTATTCACCTCAACCTCGAGCACTATAGAATTAGATGCACCAATTTTTTCTCCATTACGATCCCATAAATAATAGTTTGGCACAAAACTGGATTTACACAAATGTACGATAACTAAATCCGGTTTCCGATAATGCAAATGTCGACATTTACGACATGGACAACGAATTTGTGTGCCGCCTTCTTCATTATTAGCTTTAGCGAATTTAACAAATTCATGTACACCATCCTTAAAATGTTTTTTCGTTGAAACTTTCGTTCTTGTTCGACTTTCATACATCCAGGTACGGTCGATGTTATTCCAACTTTTGGCAAAGCCGAGATACCCAAAGATTAACTGAAAATCAATGATTATTAGTCATGAACATCGATTGTGCATCGCAGGTTCACCATGAATGTCGATGAATTTTGTCCGAGTCCGGATCGGGCTGCAATTGATAAGACATGTCAAGCAAGGCCAGATGAAACAACGTTCCAAGTTTCGAGTCAATCCGAGTTCGTATGCTCAAGATATCGCCAAAAGGAGATGGATGATATAACATAGGTTCGAATCGATAGACCACATGTGGGTTCGAATCCATCCACGAGGACACGGTTCGAATCCATCGAGGTACTCTTGCCTTCGAATCCATCAAGGAGAGATCCTCCGAATCCATGAAAAGGACTATAGCTTCGACTCCATCGAGCCAGCCTCTGCCTCGAATCGATCACGACAAGCCTTGCTTCGAACCCATCAGAATACGCCTTGCTTCGACTCCATTGAGCAAGCCTTAGTTCCAATCCAATAGCTCGAATCCATTGGAACGTTCCCACCTTCGAATCCCTTCAAACAGTGGAGTCTTCATATCAATCGACTGAAGGTTACCCAGATCGATTCGAAGGAAGCACGTCTTCGAATCGATCACCTCGAATCCACCACGTCTACATAGCTAAAACCCCGGCCACGACTCAGTAAAACTCGGAGATAAAGGAGGGTTGACCCGAGGCATGCGCACCACGCCATAGTCTTCGCGGCGTGCAGGAAAATCGATTCGAACGAATCGATTCGAGCATATCGATTCGAACGACTCCAGGAAGCGAAAAACATCAACTTGAATCGATCATAACTTGAGATCTACAAGTCCAAATGCTATGAAATTTTCGCAGAAGCTTGAGCACATATTGAAGAATGTTCACACCAAATTTCAGCTCGATTGGATGATTTCTTGATTGATTTGAACATAGCTTCGAATCGATCCCAAAGTGGGCCCGGATTTCTAGAAAGCGGGCATGTGGGCCCCTTCACGAGCCAGAACTGGTCTCCCCGAATTTTAGGCGAAATATCAGCCTCCTACACCTATAAATAGCCCCTGGTCATTCAGAAAAGAGGTCAGACAATTTTGAGAGCTAAAGAGCGCCCAGACTCTGCCAGACTTACTCCAGATCACCACTGCTGCCTTAGATCCAGACTTAGCTCAGAAATTCAGTTGTAATACAACACCACGAAATTGTAATCTTCAAGCATCGAGCAATAAAATTATAAAAACCTTGAAGTGGACGTAGGCCGGAGATAGCCGAACCACTATAAATCTTGTGTCACTGTTCATTATTTCTGGATTGCTATTTGTTATTTGCTTAGATCTGTGATTTGTGTGTGAATATTGTTGATTTATATTCATACGCTGGTGCTTTCACTACACTTGGGGTTTGTGACCAATTTTGGCGCAAACAGTCGAGAAGATAGTTGAACATTTTTCCTAATTTAAAAACATATAGTGGAAAATAGGCACAAGGACAAATTTTCATAAAAATTTTGACTGAAGAACAACAAGTTTCATTTTTAGGCTGAATGACAAACTAGGACAATGCTAATACAACTAGCATTTTGTACAATGTAAAACTGGATATAATGCTAGTTATAATTAGCATTTTGTACAATGTTTGCACTGTACAAAATGCTAACTATATTTAGCATTGTCCTTCAGCCTAATTTTCTTTCAAAGTTTGTCCTTCAACCAAAAAATGAAACTTTGTGTTCTTCAGCCTAATTTTTTTTCAAAGTTTGTCCTTGTACCTAATTCCCTCAAACATATATATATATTAGAAATTTCGACAGCATTTCTTTTCTATTCCTATACGCATATATACTTTGCATCTGAAGTTTTATGTGATTATTATCGTATTTTCTAATCTACCAAAGCCTTTTAGGACTAAAGGCTTTGTTGCTGTCTTATTTTCGTTTAAATTATTTATATTAACTAGAGATAGACTAAAATACCTACATCCAATTATTCCCAATTCACACTTTCACATTTTCAAATTCACACTTTCACACTTTCAAATTCTCAATTCTCAATTCACACTTTCAAATTCTAAATACCTACACCCCAATTATTCCCAATTCACACTTTCAAATTCAACGATTTCATACTAATTAAAAATAACATAATACACTAAATTAGCAATGCCTACACCCAATTATCATCACAATAATGTACATTTAAACCTAATTAAACAATTTAATTCGAAATTAGGGTTTAGAAAATTACCAAATTCAAGAAGAAGAAGAGATTCCGACGAGTTCTGGTGAGTTCTAGGCTTCTACGGCGACAACAACGAAGGGTGACGGCTGGAGAGGGTCGGAATCGGTGATGGAGAAGATTAAAAATCGTTTTTTTTAGGGAGCAAAGAAAGTGAGGAAGAAGGGTTCAGCTGAAACCTGTATACGCGACATGGCGTCGGCTGGCGTCGGCCTGCATCGGCCCGAAGGGCGTCGGCTAGCATCGGCCGTATATATTTTTTTTAAATTCTTTTTTTACAACTATTTCGTTTAAAAAAATAAAAAACACTGCTACATTATAAAATAAAATAAAATTGACATTATTATTATTATTGACCAAATGGCGGATCGTGATAGTTTAGATTGGTATTTTCGATGATATATGTTCGTGTAATTCAAAAAGTTATCGTTGTTGAAAATCTAACTCGCACGACCAATCGATGCAACTTTTAGTCGATCCGCTATACAAATTCGATAAAGGTGGTTATATGTAACATTTTAAAGAATTAAAATAATTTTTTAAACCGTTGGGTAATCAATTATGAATTTTTAAATGTATTTGGTATAATAAAATTATATAAAATAAATTATGCGGCGTAAAAATAAATTCTTTGGATTTTATGTCGATCTAAGGTATTTTGGACATGTTTCCAGAATATGGTTAAAAAATTAACGAATCTGGAGTGTCGATCTTGAATTTCAAATTTATGACCGTTCGTGGACTTTCGGACAAAAATCTTCGTTCGACGGTCGAACGACCTTCAAACGAGACCAAATTTGAACCAGCGATGCTTTGTAGTGTTTTAATCGAATCCGTACGGTTGGATTCGCAAAAAAATCATCGAAAATAAAATTATCCCAGAAATATGTCATTTTGTAGGAGTTAGCTATAACACTTATATTATATTTGTATGAAACTCAGAATCAATTTCAATAAGGACACAAGCGAATTGTAACCTAATTTCCTTTGTTGTATTATTATCCATCCTTATCGGTTTACCAAGTATACTAGCGAGACGACAAATTGCATCTTTGGTCCACAGTTCTAAACTTAAATCATGCGGTTTAACCCAAATAGGAATGGATGTAAAATAGTCTCTGACCAATTTCATGCCAAACTTACACCGTTTTAAGATGATGACGTGGGAATTAAAAGTATATGGTCCTTGCTTTATAACTCGCATGAAGTCATCTTCCAGTTCAAAATGCAAGATTATAAAACCACCATGTTTGTAGAAAATATTAACCTTAACAACCGGCTTTCATACTGATTGGACAAATCGTGAAAATTGGGCAAATAATGGTCTACTACATAGAACATAAGTCACCATAGTATTTTTCACATTTTTTCTCTGATTCATCTTGGTTCGATTCTGGAATCTGGAACAACGTTATGCCATCGGTCTGTATAGGTGCTATGAAATGAAGATCTGCATCCTCCGTCCTATCTTCCTACGCTGCTACTCCTCTTACCGTCTCAGCCCACATCCGCCTCCTTGGAGATGCAGTTGATGTCGATGTTGCTGGCCAGTCAAGGAGCTTTGGTAGTGGGTCGTCAGTTGTAACCGCCTCAAGAGACGTTGCCTTACCCGCCATGATTTCAGTTATTTTATATGTATGCATGTATGTATGTCTGTGTGCGTGCATGTATTCAAAGTGGTTAGCTAGGACCATAGATTCATGATGAAGATTAAGCAAACTAAATTATAAAATAGCATATTTTAAAGTACCGTCAAAATTTTGTACTTGCGAATCATTGGTAAACTTTAATGCATACATACCTATATACATATGTATGTATTCAAAGTGGTTGGTTAGGACCATAGATTCATGATGAAGATTAAGCAAACTAAATTATAAAATAACATATTTCAAAGTGCCATCAAAATTTTGTACTTGTGGATCATTGGTAAACTTTAATACATATATACATACGGCCCAGAGGGCAGCCCACCAAGCCCGTGGGCTGGGGCAACCCACTGGGTCGGGGCAAAATTTACAAATATTTGAGTTATAAAATATTTAAATATAAAGAACTTGTTAAAATTTACACACGTTGGAAGCTGTAGTTGAGTGGTAATGCCTATTAGTTGCTCCATGACATGCTGGGTTCGAGTCTTGCCGGGGCAACAAATTTTGACATATTAGTTATTCTTCACGGAATCTTCATTTTGGGCTGGGGCAGTAGATTACTTGGGCCGGGCCTGTACATACATATGCACACACACGTTTGTGTATTTAAAGTGGTTAGCTAGGACCATAGATTCATGATGAAGCTTAAGCAAACTAAATTATAAAATATCGTATTTTAAAATATTGTCAAAATTTTGTACTTGCAGATCATTGGTAAACTTGAACTCATAAAAGTTAGTTCAAAAGTAAATTAGACTTTAGTTAGGTTTTCAGTTGTAGAAGTTCTAGGTGTTGGAACACTTCTATATATGTTCAAAGTGACTTCGAAGTACATGTTCAAAGTACCTTAGAAATTTTGTACTTGCACACCATTGGTAAACTTTAACTCATAAAAGTTACTTCAAAAGTAAATTAGACTTTAGCTGTGTTTTCAGTTGTAGAAGTTCTAGGTACTGGAACACTTCTATATATGTTCAAAGTGACTTTGAAGTATATCCTCTTTTAGCACTACTGCTCGAGTGCTAAGAAATAGTGCTTTTGAAAATAAAGCTCTTTTGGCATGAGTGCGCAAAGTCTTGACAAATTGTGTTACCAAACGTTTGATTTTAAACCATGTGCAAAGCAAAGAGGGCAACTGTCCACCTCAAAAAATAAACTAAAAATCCTAGTAAAGAACATGTTAGATATCAAAAGAACATGTTAGATATCTAATTCAGAAAGCTGCTAAATAAGCTAACAATCGAAGATTCATTTTTATCCATTTTATTGCTAGAGTGCTTAAAAAAAATTCATAAAACCAAATTATTCTATTTACCAAGTAGGGTTGGTCTGGGCGTCCAGATTCGAGTCCGGAAACAGTTTCTTCGCAATGCGAGGGAAATGTTGCATATATTATCGACCTCCTCATAGCCCGCTATTGTGCGGGAGCCTTGTACACCGAGTTCCACCAAGTAGAGTTGATATAAAGTCAAGAAGTGGATAAAATGTCATTTAAGTAGGTACCAAGGCAAGTATAAGTTTGTTGTCAACTTTCCTCTTCTCGTTAGTAATTACAATAACCATAATCGCCTCTCGTAATTAAAATTTGTTGTAAACTATATTCAATTAATTTTATTTGAATATCGGAACAAACGAAGACAATTTACAAAAGTTGACGAATAGACAATAGGAACGTGGATATGGCCCCTGCCAGTAGAGTAAGAGATTTATCATAGACATCAAAATAGCCACTAATTTTATTCTCATATCAAATCAAGAGCAATTAGCATTTAGTTGTTGAGTGTGAAGTTCGATCAATACACTTCCAGGATGTGGGATGTTTGTGTTTAATTCTACCTATTAGTATGTGTGTTCAGACTACAGATTGAAACATTTAACTATGACTTTTATTCTTTAATGCATTTATGAAAGATTAAACATAAAATTGAGTTATTTGACAAATTTGAAGTATGCAGAAATTTAAAATTTGCCAAATAATTACATATTTGTCCAATTTAATATTTGTATTTGGCAAAATTTAAAGTCATATATTTTGTATTAGCGCGACTAAATGCATCTCGATTTATTTTTCAAAACATAGATTCAAAGAAACATCAATTATTGTACTAATACATCTTAATACCAGACTACAACTTAATACCAGACTACAAAAGATTCAAAGAAACATCAATTATTGTACTAATACATCTTAATACCAGACTACCAAATATTAATTTAAATCCCAAAAGAATTGTTCGACGACGTTTCAGTGAAAGAAATCGTAATACATTACCTTACTAGTGTAAATAACTTCGTTTGGCAAGGTTTTGCTGCAAAAACTTGAACTCGTTTTGTTTAATATTGCGAAATGAACATTATATACTGAAGCATAAAATTTTATATTTTAAAGCATGGCACAGGGAAGAAACACTTTGATGTGCTTTTATCAATACACTATGTATATATTCAAACTATATTAAACTAACAAACAAAACCTACTCGGATTTGGCAGGTAGCTCTCTTTCCGGCCCCATAGAAAGGGATTTGCAATTACACCTCGCACTAATATTTGGGTCCCTCACTTATTTGAGTCAGTATTCTCTACCATCTATTATTTGATGCCTTCTTATACATCTTCTTCTTTCTTGTCTACGAACAGAACTCACTGAATATCAAACCAATATGGTATCGTCTTCTCCCCAACAAATATGTCCAGCTTCTGCACATAAAAGCTGTAAAAGTTACAATGGTAGTAACAAAATAAAGAAAGGGGACCATGGTTCTTCATCATTTAGCCTCGGGAACCTCTCCAAGCTCATTCTTCCACCTTTGGGTGTGTCCGGTTACCTTCAGACTCAGACTGCTTCAAATGGAAATGTTATTTCACCTATGGATACAAGATACAGGTTAGTATTAAATCAACAAAAATATATATATGAGATTTTTTGTAATTTATTACCGACCGGTTATGTTAGTAAATTTGGGTCAGGTGCTGGGAGTCGTTCATGGTGATATTGGTGGTTTACTCGGCATGGGTTTACCCGTTTGAGGTGGCTTTCTTGAATGGTGCTCCTAAAGGAGGGCTATATATCACAGACAATGTTGTTGACTTGTTTTTTGGTGTAGACATTGTTCTCACTTTCTTTGTGGCATACATTGATTCTAGGACACAGCTATTAGTTCAGGATCGAAGGAAAATTGCTGTCAGGTTTGTTTTTGGTCTATAATTTCTTGCTGTGAAATGGCATGTATGTTTTAGTGCATGGATATCATCTAGTAAAAGTGTTTTAGCATGTTGATTTTCTTTTTTCCAGTAATCTTCTTTAGACAAATCCAATGCTTAGTGAATTGAAAGAAATGATGTGCAGAAATCATTCTTTTTGAGTAATACTAAAATCTAGGATCCATGGATAACGAGTTAACGTTGTTGAGAGTTAACAAAAAGACTATGTCAATCCCAGTGATGAGTTGTGATTCTACTATTGGACTCGAGTCTTTTGCTCCACATAAAACTCGCTTATTAACTAGACTAATAGAACAAAGACAGTTAAGTTAGATACCAATATTTATGATGTTGCAGTACAGTACATTAGATAGTACTAGAAGAAGCAATATTACCAAAACCAATAAGTATGAGTTAAGTAGACAAATAGGGCATTGAATATTTTAAAACATAATGGCATATGGTTCTAGAATTGAAATACACACGCTGAGGGAGACGAATGAGGCTTGTATTTCATTTCTTCAGCAAAACAAGGAAATATTCTAGCACATGTAAAGGGCATATGGTATTAGCTAGAACATATTCTGTGAGAACACGAAGTCTTGAGAGATAAAAGATTGTTTCCAGAATAAAATGTGTCATTAAAACTGTGCTGCAAACTGCAGATAAATAAAATGCTCATTTAGCGCCACCGAATACTTAAGAACTTGGCAAACGACCCTAATTATATCTTTACTCGCCTTTTAGAAAGAAAGAAACTATTACAGCAGTGTCCTATAATGCATAATTTGAGAGGATCAAATTCTTGCATATTATTTGTAAACGATGCCCTTTCACTTTAGGACCAGATAGAATAATAGATTGAAATCACTTTAGCTTTATTTAACACTATAGTTCTGTGGACAACTTGGTTTGTTGTGGTCTCATGTTGAATATATTAATCCCAAATAAATCAAATATTTTTCGGATATGTTAACCAAATTATAGTGAGCATAATATATGTATGGATACTTCAAAAGTAACGCACTTCAAAGAATATTTTCTGAAAACACTCAGCTGTCGGCCTTCTGGACTTACTGTAATAAAACACAAAGAACAACTCAATGCATCATCCAGTGCAAAACATGTAAGTTTGGATATGTTATTGTAACCAAAAAGGAAAGAAAAGAAGAAAAAAAATTTAGTATTAGAAGCTACAAAACCCATTTATATATCACTCTACATCTTATAGGTTTTCATGTGAGATTATTCTCACTCAATTGCATTTATCACTTTTATTGTGAATGTGAGACATTTCCAACATTTTGACTAGCATATTATAGTATGGAAATTAGGATCCGCTCCTTATATTCAAATTTAATACCAAAAAAAAAAAAAAAAACCCCTTCTCATAAACAAATTTGACGAAACACACATGTAATTATTTTCAGCGAAAATGTACAGTCTATCTTACAAATATTTGCGGTTAAAACTACATATATTTGCGGTAAAATAAATATTTGCAGTTAAAACTGTAAATACTTGCAACATAAACTGAACCGTACGTTTTCGCTGAAAATAATTACATGGTTTTTTCGTGAAACCTGTTTTTAGAAAGGGGCGGAAGTGCATTTTGAAACTTACGAAGGATGTTTGACGAAACGTCCATATTATAATTGTCTGCATGACAACTGGTGCACTCTCCTGCTCCAGTAAAATTAATTATTAGTCTATCCCCGCTGGCAATACGTATAGCAATTCCAGCTTATGTCTGAAAGTCAAAGACTTAAGCTCACTCATTCTAAACTAACCGCCATGCTTTATATTATCATAATAAGATATATTATATACCATTTTGACCAATTGAACCATGGAGCTTTGGGCCTATATTAGGTTTCAACCTGTCAAGTTGTTTAGTTAAGAAGATATAACTCCAAAAGAACCACTTACCCTAAGTCATGCCAACACAGGTTGAAAAAAAATCCTTACACCATTCAATGAGGCAACGAACAATTTTGGCACTATCGTAACAAAAGGAATCAACAACATTACATGCTTCCAAAATCCATATTTATTATTTTCTATTTGACTTATTTTTCTACAATGTTGTCGTCAAAAGCTAGGTATGTGTGATATACACACTTATCTTCTACAAAAAAGAGCATTGATTGCATAGGATTCACCAGTGCGCCACTCATTTCAACCATCAAAATTACATAAATACGCTTTCAAATTTTCATATTCTATCGCATTTCTACATCATGTAAGTGCACGTCATACGCGCGTGTGTGTATATACACACAATGCCCATGTTTCCTCTTTCATCATGATGTAAGAATATTTTTATCTTTCTAACATACCATTGTCAACTATACCTTGGACATTGTTGACATAAAACAAAGTTGTGTGTCAAATTGACATAAAGCACGGTTGATAATGTTTTGGGCACTATTGACAACCACGTTGACTTGGGGAGTTATGGAGTATTTTTAGCCAAATGTTTAACATGAAGCCATGCTATTTATACCGCTCTACAAGTTTCTTTTACCCAACCTTTACCTTGTCCAGTTAAATTTTAATGTGTGCTGATTATTACCAGCACTGTAATTGGTTTTGTTTTGTCATTCAAATCAATTGGCGCAAGAATACAAAATGAAACATGAAGGATATAGTGAAATTATCAAAGGACAAAAGAATGATGAATGACAAATGAAATGAATGGCTATATATTGTTGAAATGGGTATTCAAATAGTATGTATTTTAAACGAAATTAACTATGCTTTTTTGTGGGTAAAAGGGAACATAATAGTATGGTGTAAATTGATATATATTCTTCAAAAAGATGAGGACTACTAGGGTTAAATTTGCAAAAGAGAAATGAAAGATACAGATTTTGGAGGAGGAAAATAAATTTTATTACAAACATTTCTTACTATCTTTCTTGCATACTAAATGAGAGACTTCATCCCTTTCATACACTTATTTGCCTTTCAAATGTATGGTGAAGATATGTTTAATCCAATGGTACAAAATTATTCTCTAAAACTCTAGGACTCTCTTCCATTACTTTCCATGACTCATCCTTTGTCATTAAATGATTCTCCATAAAAGGTTTCATAGTTCTTTAAATGAATATTGATATCATTTCAAAACGGCTTAACCGTAGCCCATCTAATTAAAACCAATATAATTAGCATATGCAAATTCATGATATATTTCCAACACGGTATGGTCTAAATAGCATCCCTACTGATATGACGACTAAGATAATGTGATATTCTAGTCTAATGGAAGATGAGATGTTTATATAAATCTTAGCCCTAGCTTCCTTCATTATTTTTCTAAACATAACTCTAATTATTCAATCAATTAAAACATCACTCTGGTTATTCTGATTCAATCTCTCGTATTTGTAGTGAAGTAATAAGGTATTGTAGGTTAATAGAAGTTCATCAACTGATCAAAGCTGTATAAATTTTGTGCATTGTGATTTGTTGCATTTATTATTGTATTTAATCATTTGTCAATTAATTGCAATGTGATAAACTATATCTTGGGGATTTCTGCATTAATTTTAAAACTCATCAAAATAAGTTGATCCATCTTTTACAACTCAAGATAATCAAGCTCTTCGACATAGGAATGCTTACAAAAGACTTAAACACCAAATCCTACATCTAAGTATTTAAAAAAAATGATGAAAGGAACCAAACAACCACGACTTGTTAAATATCGGAATGTACATATCTTGTTTTGGTAATGAGCCTTCACACATCCACGAATCAACACTAGGTTAAAATTTCATTTGACATTTACAGGTTTACTTGCATGCATATCGTTCTTCTAATTATATGAGTATTTGCGATGGGTTTCGGCAAAGTGTGCATGCCCTAAAAATTCACAAATATGACTTGACTATCACATATAGGACTTGACTATGCTACACTGTACCCAAAAGTATTTATTTCTTGCCTGAACTGAAACTATATTCTCGGTAATTGGGTTAATGAGGTTAAAAATTATATCATATTTAACATTTGTAGTTGATATAAATTTCCAAAGCCTTAAAATATTGTTGATGGCAATAAGATAATACAGAATCTGAATGAACACATAATTTCAACTGTGAAATACCTGTAGCTGAATCTCACACCATGCCACTGTCACTCCATGCTTCTATCTTGTCGGCCTAATATCCTGTACTAAAAAATGGAGATAGTAATAAATACAAAGAAAGAGCACTGAAACAAAGATTTTAAACTGATGTTTGCTGTAAAATGTAAATTTTAAGAGCTACAAAGTTCAAAGAATACCTTAATTTAGTATAGAGAAATACTAAGCAGGTAGAGACGTAGAGTGTGCTTGTACTCTCCACACTATTGGTGGAGAGTATAGGCAATCAGTGTTAAAATGTAGAGCAATCATTGACAATGATTGTTGAACACTTTGCACCAACAATGTGGAGAGTACAAGCACATTCTGTGCTTAGCATTCCTCTTAAGTATATTGTCTTGATAAGCCCACCATATGTTAGCCATGCTTTTAGTGAAACAGCTAATATAATTTTATATATACAGTGCATTTAACGATTAGTTATACACCAAATTGAGAATTATACATAGATACTAATCTGAGAATCCACTTTATTTTTTCCAAATTTCACATTTTCTAATTAGGCAGAATATGCGCAAAAAATGCTTGAAGTTTGCAGTATTCCAACAAATAACTAGATATCTAAATATGCACTTCATCTGCTTAGTTTCTGTCCACAAAGCTACAATTCATACTTGATATTTGCCACCAAAAAAAGTTCAAATGAGAAGGGAAAAAAATATGGAATTTTAATATAAGTTGACAAATTGGATTCGTTCACAAGCTTGATAAACTTGTACACTGCAAGTTTTACAATATTCTCCCTGGTGACGCTTATTCAATGTATTCACATTTCACATTTATCTAATAGAGTTTTGCACTAAACTTAACTGTAATAGGTATCTATCAACATGGTTCATCATGGATGTCGCTTCAACAGTTCCATTTCAGGGTTTGGGATACTTAATTACAGGACAAGTCAAATCAGGATTCACCTACACATTGTTAGGCATGTTAAGACTTTGGCGTCTGCGGAAAGTTAAACAATTTCTAACAAGGTAATAACATAATTTCAGTCCTACAACAGTTTCCAGTGTTATAACACATATTCTACTATTATACCTCCAGACCCCTCTGATTACTATGTTATAACACAAGAAATATTTGGTGTTAGATCCATTCATATAGCCCATTTTATCAAGGGCATACATAAAAGTTTTTTGGGGATTCTCTGCAGGCTTGAAAAGGATATAAGGTTCAACTATTTCTGGATCAGGTCTATTAGACTCCTACTTGTAAGTTCAATTCCTTTTATACATGTTGAGCTCTGTCATATATATAAACTGGATTGAATAACTGAGTAAAAAAAGATTAAATACTCATGAACTTAGCGCACAGGTTTCTCTGTTTCTGGTGCATTGTGCTGGGTGCCTCTACTATTCGCTAGCAGATCATTACCCACATCAAGGGCAGACATGGATCGGTGCTCTGATACCAAATTTCAAGGATGCTAGCATGTGGAGTCGCTACATTTCCTCCCTTTATTGGTCAATAACGACAATGACAACTGTTGGTTATGGTGATTTGCATGCTCAGAATACATGGGAGATGATCTTTATCATATTCTATATGTTGTTTAATCTGGGCCTTACAGCATACTTGATTGGAAACATGACCAATTTGGTTGTGGAAGGAACAAGACGTACCATGGAATTCGTAAGTATATTTACTCTCAAATATTTGGATGAAAAAAAAAAATTGCACACACCAGAGTACTTCCTTAAGCAAATTAAACGATGGGTTTGATCCCTTGACATCTGTTATTATAGTTGTATAAACAGTTAATATATTTGGTGCAGAGGAATAGTATACAAGCTGCATCCAATTTTGTTTCACGCAACCATCTACCTCCAAGGTTGAAGGAGCAGATATTGGCATATATGTGTCTTAGGTTCAAAGCAGAGAGCTTGAACCAACAGCAACTGATGGACCAGTTACCAAAGTCTATATGCAAAAGCATTTGTGAACAATTGTTCATGCCTATTCTAAAGGATGTATATCTATTTAAAGGTGTTTCAAGGGAGATCCTATTACTTCTGGTAAGATCTGCTATTTGTGTGTTTGTGTGGGAGTATGAAAACGTACCAACCAAATGGATGCATCGTAGATGATAATGAGTTGAAGATTATACAACAAAATCTTATCCTACATATTAAAGATTTTAATCCAATGATTAACTGGCTTGTTTTTTTTAATTTTATCTATTTATTTTGAAAACCGGGGCTACTCTTGCTAGTCCCATAAACTTACCGGGGGAGTGTTTGTTTGTCGTGTGTGTGTGTTTGGGGGGGGGGGGGGAGGGGGGTGTTGTGTGTTTTGGGAAGATGGATTGGGAATGTGGGATAACAATATTTTTAAGCCATATCCCAATCTCATGATGGATAGGAGAAAACGATATTAGTTCTAATCTTCCAAATACATGAGTGCATAAACAAAAGGGCATATATCTGCCATGTTTACGAGTTCCTGCTCTCCATGAGTGCACAACATAATCATGTATTGACATGGTATACGATTGAAGACATGCATGCATATAAAGATATGTTTTTTAGAAGAAAAATTGATAAAGAGAAGACTGAATGTGTTGCTTGGATCAGGTTACACAGATGAAAGCTGAGTATATTCCACCCAAAGAAGACGTCATCATACAAAATGAAGCACCAGACGATGTCTATGTTATTGTCTCAGGTGAAGTAGAAATTATATATTCTGAGGAAGAAAAAGAGGAAATTGTAGGAACCCTAAGCACAGGAGACATGTTTGGAGAAGTCAGTGCATTGTGCATTAGACCACAAGGTTTCACTTTTCGAACAAAAACCCTATCCCAACTACTGAGGTTAAAGCACATCACACTTAGGGAAGCAATGGAAACCAAACCCGAGGACGGCATAGTCATAGTTAAAAATTTCCTCAAGGTACTAATGCATTTAAACACGACTCTGAATAAAGTATGTATAGATAAATAAAAATAGACTAAATGTAAAGGTTCATAACAAATATGTAATTTACTGCAGCATCAAATCGACTATAAAAACATAAGCATTGACGATATACTAGCAGAAAACGAACACAGTACCGAAGCAAAGATACCCTGCAATCTATTGACAGTGACAGCTACAGGAAATAGCTATTTCCTAGAAAAGCTTCTTAGAACTGGGATGGATCCTGACATTGGTGACTCAAACGGAAGAACGCCACTGGTACGCTCTATGAATAAATGTATCACTTGATTGAGTATGCATGATTGTGTTTCCTCTATGTAGTTTATACACGTGTAAGGGCTGTAAGGTAAAAGTTTGCTTATAAATTTAGAAAATATACCATATTATAAACCATCTATTGAAATACCATTTTAATATATCTTATTCTTAGTGGATGAAATGATGGAGGGATTTCTAAAACTTAATCGATTTGAAGCATCATAATGGTTTAAGAGCTATGTTGATTGACAATATATATCTTATAAGTTTCTTTGCAATACAGCACATTGCAGCAGGAAGGGGATTTGAAGACTGTGTTTTGGTTCTAATCAAGCATGGCTGCAATGTAAATATACAAGGTACATAAATCTTGTGTTTGCCTTACGCCTTGGTGATCGCTTTGTATCTGTACACATCAGTCATATTTAAAGTTATCATGTTCAAGAGATCCGAGTCTCTTTTTTTTCTTTCTTTGTAAAAAAAAAATTAAAAAAAAAAAGGTTATCAAGTTCAAGACTAGCAAAAAACTAGTTTACTAAAGCCCAATTCTTTCCTTGCGAACACTTCATGTATGTAATTTGATTTGAATATATCATTTGCAGATTTGGATGGCAATACTCCATTATGGCTAGCAATCACTACAAAACATCATAAGATATTCAGTCTACTATACCGTTGTGCATCTCTCTCCAACCCCCGAACTGCTGGAAATTTACTGTGCCTTGCAGCAAAGAGAAATGACTTACCTACCCTTAAAAGTCTTCTGGAACATGGCTTGGACATAGACGCCAAGAATGATGAAGGGCTGACTGCCCTAGAAATATCTCTAGCTGAAAACCATGACGACATGGTTAAGTTTTTAATTATGAATGGTGCAAAAATAGAAGAATCAAAACTTGATAAGTGGCAAAAGAATAAAATGACCCAAAAAGAATTTGACGAGTTGATGCAAAAGCAGGAAATTGGCCATTCAATTACAGTACTAGATTCTCCAAAACTTAAACAAGTAAGATTAATCGAGGAGCCTGGCCACATACTTAAATGGGATAGAATAACCGATCTCCATCCAAGGGTTAGTGTTTACAAAGGTCTGCCAATGCTAAGAAACTCGAATTCAGAAGCTGGGAAGTTGATAAAATTGCCAAGAACCATGGAGGATCTCATGATAATCATAGGTATGCATATCTTTCTGTCTTTTATGACGAATATAATTACAATAGACGTGTTACACGCATATGTATGTAGTTTGATATTGATACATGTTTCACAGGTGAGAAGTTCAAGATTGATGAAAAAGACATGATACTGACAAATGAACAAGGTGCTGAGATTGACTCCATTGAAGTAATAAGGGACAACGATAAATTATACATTGTCAAGCATGAAGAATATACGAGGCTAAATGAACAATACTGTATCTAAGATATCGAAATTATTCACGCACTGATATTCCTAATTTTTCACAGCACTGATTGTGCTAAAAAACCAAAACATCCCCTATCATCCTGTTAGAAAAGCATATAGTGCACAAATAACGATAATACATCGTTTTCTTAGGTTGCATTGGCTAAATAAATTGATTTGCTTCATCCACTTTTTTCAATGGGAAGCAGATATCAAATAGAAACCGATGTTATTGAATACTCAAATTAGCAGCAATAACGAATTGCATTAGAGAACAATACTCACAAGATACACGTTTAGGTCGTATGATTATGTGAAAGGTAACTTGGAGCGCGCAATTGATACTTTCATCAATTCATGACAAACGAAGAAGAAGAAAATGATATAGGAAACCAGAAAATGATATAGGAAACCAAACACGAAATAGATAATCTAGTTTAAACTCACCAAAAGCAGTCAACCTTCTTCGCCTTGAATATTCATGCAGCAACTATTGTTTATTGGGGCTTGATTCGAACTTTAAGCAAGAAGATGCACTGACTGTGTTCGCTCTGTTCTTGGGCCAAATGCAACCTGTAATGTCAAGGCCTAGCATCCATGGCCCACGTAGCTTTAATTTTAAAATGGTTATAGCAATCTGAATCAGGTATTCTCGTCTCGTGGTTTAAGATTAATAAAAATAAATAAATAAAAAATTCAAATGGCAGTGAGTCTTCAACTACGTAGAATACCTGATTTGACAAAATAGGAAGAAAACAACTTTTTTTTTCATTTTTCGTCTTTTGAAAAAAACGGAAGCACGAGCAACAATTCATTTTTCCGTCGTTCCTCCATCCACTTCGTGGTCCCCTCCAATCTTCCGTTCATCCCTTCCGACCTCCCTTTATTCTTCTCATATTTTGTAATTAATGTTGAAAACTCAAAACATAAAATACGAAATAAACCAAACGATCCCTAAGGCTATGTTTGGTTTACCGTTTTTAGTTTTGAGTTTTCGTCCATACAAAAATACGAACAACGCATGTAAGTTATGAAAAATGACCATCTTAGAAAACGAATTTAACACACAAAATAGAAAACAACTTTTTTTCATTTTTCGTGTTTTGAGAAAAACAGAAGCACGAGCAACAATTCATCCTTCCGTTGTTTTTCCATCCACTTCGTGGTCCCCTCCAATCTTCCGTTCATCCCTTTCGACCTCCCTTCATTCTTCTCATATTTTGTAATTAACGTTGAAAAGTCAAAACATAAAATACAAAATAAACCAAAGCCACCCCTAAATTTCTAAGATTGAAAATGGTATGCCTATAGCCTGATTAAAATTTTAAATATTCTGCAAATCTGAACATGTTTTTGTCACGTTGCATTTGAACTTCTATGCTCCTTTACTCTCTGCAATGAGTTCTGGACCTTTCTGCTTTATGCTGCCAACTAAATTTGAAAACATAACAGTCATTTTCTTTCCTTAAAAGATTGTTTTATCGTCAACAATATTTAGCAATTATCGAAAATTTGGTACGCATATCATAGGCAGTTGATACTGGAAAAAAAATGAGTATACAATGTACGTTGAACTGCATATGCAAGTGTAGTGATGATAGAGTGATTACTATATTTTCTAAATCCATTAATGATTTCATTAAAGAGACAACTGGCGAGATTCTTTTGTAGGTTTAAATGGCGAGTTGAATGTGAGTTAAAGAAATGTCAGATATGAGGCACAGTGCCATTGATTGATTGATTGGTTTTTTTATAAATTATACGTGATGCCCCTTGTTTTCATTATTGATCGTTTTGATTTCACGTTGATTTTACAACGAAAGTACACACAATTCTTGTTGTGTGAAATTGAAGGTGTGAATGTTTGTGGCAAAGCAATATAAACATCGAGAATTTTGCAAAAATGTCCTTTCTCTTTCTTAAAGAAAGGGATTTTTGCAAAGTTTTCACAAAATTATATGTTTTCATTGGCTGCTTCACGAGGACGAAGGAAATGGGACCAGGTGATCTCCTCCCAAACGAAATGGATCAAATCTGCGTTAGCACTAATTTTTTAATCTGTTATAACATCAGAAACGTCTGACGCATCTATTGTCGTAACTGGTAAACGATCCAATTTACACCGTTTAAACTACATGATAGAAATGAACCATCGTTATCAAAAACGCCCAAAACGTCGAATGTGTCCGCCATCAATAGTTCACTGCCCAACCACCATATCCCCTTATAAAACCCCTCCTCCTCCTTTCCACCATCGTCTCCACCATCAATTTTTGAGTAAATCAAGCAATTTCGAGCATTTTCAAGCATCGGATAGGGCTATTTCATTTAATCGTGGTTATTTCAATATTCTATATCATCTATGATTTTTTTCATTCTAATTTTTATTATTTACTTTACAGCATGTCTATCGCTTCCTCCGGATTTGCCACCTCTAGAGCCATTGTCGATTGGACTAGAGAACATACAATAGCTTTATTGAAGTGTGGGTGGAGATGATCGACGGTCGAGCTAGGAATGCTGGTTTTTGAAACAGTTGGGTCGCGCCTGCTTTTAATACCCAAGAAGGTGTTAACCTGAACAAATCACAAATAAGGAACAACCATGACAATCTTAAAAGCATACGTTCTTCTTGGAACAAACTGCTGCAAATTGAAGATGATCCTTAGAACGTCGAAAAAGACACCGTGGATGGAAACGAAGAATGATGAAATATTGCAGTCAAACACTACAAAAAATTCAAGCTGCAATTTCCACCAAATTTCTGAGAAATAAACACAATGAACGGTGGTTGTATTGGGACACCACAATGCAAATAAAACATTCCTTCATCTCCTCCAATCAACCTTAACGCTCAAGCATTCTCGATGGATTGGAGACAGAACTGGGTATTGCTAGCTTCCCCACCGTATCGTTAAAAACGGCCCACTAAGGGTACTTCATCATCAAGGCCTAGACGATCCAGATCGACGCTCACTCATTCAGTAGATGACTGTGAGTTCTAACGGGCATTGATCTGTGTATGGAGTTGAAGGAACCTGGTAACTTTTATACGAGCTAAGAAATTTTGTATATTTTCACCCTCTAGAAGCTCGATTACACGTTTGCCCGTAATATATCCCGTGGTACGGGCATTAGGCAGTTATTGAATTTTCCAATAGACAATTTGTGCGTTGGTCGTGTTGGATCTGGGCCAACACGCAGCTAAAGAATTGGGTAAATTTCAACAAATTTACCTTTTAGGTTCTTTGTTGGGCTTATGTAGTCTAAATGTATTTAGAATTTTTCTAAATTTTCTTTTAAATAAAATCAATATTTTATTTGAATTTATAAATAAAATTTATTATTATAATTTTATATTATATTTCATATATGTTTATCATATGCAGATAAGTGTGTGCGTGTATGTGCAACAGTAGAACGTAGCATGGTTTGACATGCACGTGTATAGATGCTGGAATTTACATCATAACGAACATGTTAACCCCTCGTGTATACTATTGTATCGTCTAAATATACATATATGTGCATCAAGGTTGTTGTATAAATAAATTTACACATGTGTGTGTGTGTGCATATATGTATGTATAAAGTTAACTTTATATTTATTATAAAATATTGACTAAAAATTATTTACATAAATCATTTATGACGTGTGTATGTGTGTTAATTAAATTTCAAAATTATTTTAAACATTAATTTGTAAAATAATTTTAAACCTTTATCGTACATTATGGAAATAAAATTAATAATTTTTTTAATTCATATATATACATAGATATATATTATATATAAACATATAGTTATTTACTATATATATATATATATTAAATATATATATATATATATTAAATATATATCTATATATATTTGCTGCTACTCAAGGCTTGGAAATTTTTTTATTTTTTTATTTATATAATTTTTAAGTAAAATTTACTTTAAAAATTAAAATATGTGCGGATTTAATAAGTAAAAATGTTCAAAAATCATATTTGAAGTCAAAAACATATTTTATAATCTCTGCTATTAATAAAGAGAATTCAATGAATAGATTTCCATAGTGTCTCTATGAAATTTCAAAAATACCCTACATCCATTAACGGAATCTCACCAACAGTTTGCAACCTCCACCACTATCCACTTTTCAACCACCTATCAACGGAATTCAATATCAATTTGCTTCAAATAAAAGTGATGTGACCATCAAATTTTTTGCATTTATAGCACACATAAGTTCACAAATTTTTTATTAAATAAAAAATAAGTATATCTAACTATTACGTGCGATTTACACTAGTGTATATAAAAAAATTCCAAAAATATTATCTATAAATGTAATAAAAAATATTGATTTGCTTAGCTAATTTTAAATCAGATAAATAATTTAAAATGTTTATATATAAAAATATTTCTTATTTATTTTTACTACTTAATGGTTTTAGGTATGTGTACTTTTTTTTAAAGTCTAAATACATATATCATATGAATTAGTATTTTATATTTAAGTTTAATTTATAAAATCATTTCACTACAATAAATACCATTTTTACAACGGACAATACACGTTGTAATAGGTGTTTAACAACGGGCCTGCAACCATGGTGTTATGCGAAGTTGTAATAGACCGAAAAGATTTTACAACTGTTTACAACAATTATAAAAGCCCGTCATAGTAAAGTTTTTTACAACTACCCAACTATTTTCGACCGTTGTTAAAAAATGCCGAATTAAGAAAAATTGAAGCATTAGTGCAGTATTTATAAATTTCAATGACCCAAACTACAACAACACAAATCCAAATTACCACCATTAAAAATAAGTCAACAATGTATTAACACACAATATTTTATTAATTTCAGAAAAACTTTCATACCACAATTCAATGACACAAAATCTAGGATGATCCTATATTAAGTAGCTCTTGGTTGATCATTAATTATTAAGGTTCGAGTCATAGTTCGATCCTTGTAGAAGACTACACAAATTGTAGGGTAGTTGTGTGTTAAATAAAGACCCTTAAATGAAGGACCCTAGGAATGCACAACACTTGTAAGACACCCTAGGTCATATATGATAGAATTAAAGTTAACTGCACATGATCACCATATATTAAACATGTACTCATTCACCAGAATTTTGTTTGACCCACCCTTCTTCCTTTCTTTCCCCATCAGAGAAGGACAGGGCGGTAGGTGATTTAGCCTGATTTCAATACTTCGAGAGGTGAGATCATCATAGGAGTTACTCATTCTTTAATTACTTTCCATGTAAATGTCTATCAATCGGTACTTAGTATTTCCTTTATCAAACTATGGGCAGTATTTCTATATACTCTGCATTTGACTACATACTGTTTTTTCGAGACTGTGTTTTGAGATGTTTTCTGAGATGGATATTTTCTATATCTATATTTTGTTCCATTTTGCTGTAAATTCTGAAAGTGTAGCAAATTTTAGATCATATTTGTTTACTTTTAGTCCCTATAATGTTATAAAAACTCGATAGCTCGTACTTTTGGCACTGACTCGAGTCTGAAAGTCACCTTAGACTTTGGATTGGTGCGTCGAGGGGTGCGGGTCGTCAATTGAACTGAATTGAAGATTAGCAAATAGAAATATAACACATATTTACTAATAAATACTTATTGCATGTTAACGTTTCAACACCCATGCGAGGACCTGATTCTACAACTACTAAATACATTTGTTATTTAGTCGCTTGCATTTTTATTTGGTCGAGACCGTGTAATGTATTCTAAAAGTTTTGAACTCAAAAGCAATATGATACTATGGATATTTGATCCATATACTATCACATATAAGTGTTATATGGTGAATAATCACAGTTCGTAATGTATGATTCTTCGATGAAATTAGTTCATTCAAAGCAAACAAATAAACCAAAGTGTGAGATCGAGTATTCAATTTAATTGATTACGGTAAATATCACATTGTGTTAGATGTAACATAAGAATAAAACAACAATATAGATCTAAGAACTCGATCACGAAATGTCAATTTGATCTGCTTACGTAAGGCGCATCATATTTGATGTCCTTAAATGTTAAGGATAATCAAATGCATTTTTATAAAGAGTTCATTATGATATTGTAGTAAAGGATTTCTTTTGAATGGTTCCACCATTTAGAAAGAATAATGAATGTACAAGAGTAGATGTAACTTAAGGTCTAGTTAGGATGAAAAGAGTGAATGGTCACTTCTGCTTCATAAAGAAACACTGGAAACGAAAATTGTAATAATAATGATTGATACTTAACATTGGAGTAAGAAATATGATTTCTATTCCAAACTGTATTTTTATATAGAAAAATATTTTCTTTGAGGTTTATTTATTTGAGTTCAAGATATTTGATCAAAGAACTCTCTGATGTAAACTAATTACAGTATATGAAATAAATAACTTGATGGACCTATGAATTTAGTACGCTATTATAGTAATGGTGGAAATAGTGGGAGCATGTCATATAGCACTTGTTGATTGCATCAAACATTGAAATTTGTTTTCATAAAACACGCTAATATTATTTATGAAATAATGACTATTTTTTGGCGTCGATTGAAAAAAGATATAGTTAAATTTCAATGTAAATATTATGGATATTCACCGTGAAATAAAATTATAATGTGGCATTTGTTTTCACAAAAAAGTGATTCATTAGAAAATACTGAAGTATCTAAACTTAATTATAATTATTTTGAAATTATAGACTAAGCCGTAGTTTTGAGAAATAATTTTTATTATATGATTACGATCCATATGATACTAGTTGATTATATCTTAAACAATTAAAGGCTATGTACACATTTAGTGGGAGCGTCATAAGAGTTGATGAACTCTTCAGATTGATACATATAGATATATGCAATAGTAAGTCTACAATACCAAAAAGGTTTGATATACTTCGTCTTATTAACCGATGAGTTATCACAAACATGCACATGTGTATTTGATACGCATGTATAAGCGTATGATAAGTTCATAGAATATAAAATGGAAGTAAATAATATAACATGCGACATAAATTATTCGATTTGATCGAATGGGTGAGTATCTTGGAGAGAGTTACGAAGGTTCCAAAAAATATGAATAAAGATTCAACCTCAAAAGTCACTCCTCCCTATGATACATAACGATGTATCGATAAAGAGTAATCAAACTTTGTTGGACAAAGGACGATAAATTATGAGTGAAATTGAGTTAACTTCTTTCTATCAGGTTATGTGCTTAAGAGTAGTACAAAAGGTTATTATTATTTCATCTAAATAATAGTTTAGAAAATCATACAAAATAAGGGTTTATAAGAAACCCCAACGTATCCTACGCCAAGGAGTTGGCAGGTTGTGCGACTCGAAAGTCCGCACGTTATAATTGTTAGTGATGGATCTTGTATGAATCTCCCTAAAAGTATTTTGGGAAAGACCATTATTGGATGACATTTTATGTTTTGAACATAAGTTCTGTAAAATAAAACCAAATCAGTTTTATATATAAGAACATTTATAAAATGTTTATGAATACATATTTCATCCCACCGAGAAACAATTGTTGTTTCAAGCAATACCAGTTTCAAAGTAAAGGAATTTTTTGAGAAATTATTGGTAGTAAAATGGAATTAGATATGATCTAAAGATAAAATTGATTACATGAGATGAAATGAAATTAACTAACCTAAATGAACATAAATACATTAGAACGTCTAATGAGTATTCTTGTACAATAAAGAGAAAGAGTGAGTTTCTTGTCAATGTCAAGAATAAATACTCCTCGGTTGTTCAATTAAACCATTAAAGATTGACTCTATGATATGGTACAATGCGCTAATCTAAAATAGATTTCAAGTACATTATCAAAATATGATTTTGATAGTTGTATCCGAAGGGATATGATTCATTGACCGCAATGTGTCTTTATGAGAAAGATAAATGCAGTTGGAATATAGTGAGCCACATCGATAAGAATATTACCATGAATTTCAATTGTTGAAATTCACGTAATACATACACCCTTCGATGTGCTCAAGTTGGTTCAGATTTTACTTACACAATTATCGTCTAGTATGACTTTATGCTTTGGTATATATGTGTTGAAACAGAAAGTTCTGAATATAGATTTAGACTAGTCCTCTTGCACATAATAACCAAATCTCTCGAAGTCAGTGGAAATGATATTGAGTTTATGGTTTTTCGAATATGATTCGAGGACGGATGTAACAAACCGCAATTTTAGGATTATATATTTAAATGTTTTATTTAAATATACTATCGTTAGTGGGATTAAAGTCTGAAATTTGACTTTTTGTAAACAGTCGAATTCGGAATCGAGACTACTTCCATTGAGTTCAAAACGACATTTACAACTTTTTTGAGTATAAACATTGATATATTTGGAGTTGATTAAGGTTTTGCTATTTTCATTTGGGCTTTGGGTTGGGTTCTAGCCCATTAACCCAATAATAGAACCCAAACTCTTCAACCAAATACCCTAACTCCTCTCCCCTTCATACATTCTACTCATAATAATTCCTAACACTCAAGCTAAATGAAGAAGGGGGGAAAGAGAGGAGATTATAAATTCCTAAGCTCTAGTTCTCTTAGGAAATTCAAGTTCTAGTTCTAAAATCAAAGAGAAGCTTAGGTAAGCATCCTCTTCATCTTCTCCATCTCAATCTCTCTTCAATTTTCAGAATTTCCTATAAGCTAACTTAGAAAAAACTTTTCCTTTGATAATAAATTGAGGATTCTAGAGGTGTAGTGAAGAGGAATTGGTCTTGCTTTGTTTTAGAGCTTCTCACTACTTGTTTTTGAATTTAAAAGTGAGTCCTTGAACTCACATCTATGTCTATAGCTTTCATTGTTGTTAGGTATGAATTTCTAACATCTATTTCATGTCCAATTGCTTTTGATTTGAATTGATTTGGTGAATTTTTCGATTTTGGGTATTTTGAAATCAAAATCCATGAAAATCCTATTATGGATGTTTGGACATGTTGTTTGGGGTGTATCGAAGAGCCTATAAGGCTGGGTTGTCACTTGGCATAATTCCCTAGCCTCTGTCGCTCGTTCGATCGCTTCCGAACCGATTTGGCTATCAATGGCCTAGGCAAACTGTTGCCCATTACAGGCAACCAGACGTCTGGTTGAAGAACTCAGACGTTTGGTTATGGTACCAAAAGAAAAAAAAAGATATGGCAGAAGAAAAAAAATGGAAGAGCCTTGGACCAGACGTCTGGTCCAAACCAACCAGACGTTTGAGAAGCTTCTGAAATTAAAAAGAAAATGGGGAAAAGAAAAAAAATCCCGAACCCCAGGTCAGACGTCTGGCCAATCCAACCAGACGTCTGGTCCTGTTGGTTTTGGCCCATTTTGCCTATTTTTGTGCGAATTTCCATTTTCTTATCGATTTTTGTTGATCCGATTAGTTGTTGTCATTTATTATCGACTTTGATGACTTCTTTTCTGGATTTTTGAGAATATCCATTTGATGGATTTGATATTGATTTTCATGGTTTTAATTCACGTCGTTGAATGTGGATTTTTGGTGATATATTGTTTTTACAATTCATTTCTCTGATTTGTCACTTTAAAATACAAAGGTTTTTATACTAGTAGTAAATACTAAAAACTCCTTCACAAAAACGATTTCAACACTATTTTTAATACAAAGCTCGTTTTTAAATCCGTTTTCCAATCTATTAGTATATACAAACTTTTACCTCATTCGTATGAGAAATCTAATTAAACGACTTAGCAAAACAAGTGGTATGAAACGCTTGCGTTTACTTCGTCGGTTAATTCTTGGACTTTTTTGATTGAAATCTCGTGACAATTTTCGAGTGGAAATCTACAATCTGTTCGTAAATATTTAAGTTAAGCCAATGGTTATGGGACATGAAGCTAAACTCATTTATTTACTAGCTTAGTGTAATTTACACTTCTTACTGATCAATGATGATCATTTTATGGTTTAGACTAGCGATATGCGATATCTCTTTGTCCGCGTGGGGGACTATAGCTCGTATTATGGAGCTTCGTCTCATTTTTAGGGGCTAGCAACCCCTGGTCTTTTGACCGTTCGTAGAGCAATCGGCTCAACGAGTTCGGAGCATGGGGCGTATCTTTTAAGTGCGTCGATGTTCGGCTCAATAAATATATGCATGGGGCGTATCTTTTTAGGTGCGTCGATGTTCGCCTGTGCATGGGGCGTATATTTTTAGGTGTGTCGATGTTCAGCTTATCAGTCCCTAAGGGGGGACTGTACCCCGTATTTTTATGGGATAGCGTCCCGTTTGTAATACACGTGTTGGTGAGTTTTCATGCTCCCGTTTATGATAGGCCTTCCCCCCTCCCTTTTTGTGTTTTCTGGATTTCTAATTGTTGATTTCTAGAATTTGCGTTTCACCATTTTTTTTGTGATTTGCATTGATAAGCTTTATTAATATTTGAGGTTTGGTGAATAAAAATAAAGAATATGACATTCTTTTGGTGTATGAGAAAATTTGAGATATTGTATTATTTTTGTGGTTATCATATATATATATTTGTCATATCTCTTATCCTATCTCATATTATCTGATATTTATAGCTAGACTGATCCGTTTATTATTTTTCTTCTTAAATAATACTCGGGTCAGACCGGGGTGTTTCAGGTGCTTCCACTTGACTTCTTAGCAGGGACTAGCTTCTGACTTTTGGTTAACTACTTTAGCTTAGTACTTTTTGTTTTTATACATTCGAGACAGAGACTCCTTGATGTATTCATATTCTTTTGTTTAGCACTTGTACCTATTCTTTTGTGATGTAGTGGCTCTTGTATGACCATTACTTTGATATACACTTCTATGTGTTATATTCATATCTGTTTCCGCCTTAGTGGTATAAATATATGTGACTGATTTGTGTTATGCTTATTTTATATTTGTTTCCGAAGGCCTCATAGCCACTGTGTAGTAGCTTTGAGTTTGTATTATATATGTTAAATTTCCTCTTGAAATGTAATGCATGTCATACTATCTGACATGTCGGTACTCGCACAAAGCAATTACACAGATGGTCGCTCCTCAACAGCTCTATTCTTCATGCTAGTCGACTGTAACGACCCGTAAATTTAACTGGTTTTAATAACGTTATTAATTGAAATTTTGTGGAAGTTTAAAAATAAAATTTTAAAATAAAAATTTAATATTTGAAATGCATCTAGTTAAACATAGCAACCGGTAAATTTTCGTCCAAAAATATGAAGTTTATTTCGTGTGTAATTTTATTCCAATTTAATCAGTCAGAAATTGATGAAAATAAAATGTTTTCGAAACCTGAATATTTTTACATAGAAAAATTCTAAACCATCTTCTGAGCAAGACGTCATATTTCATTTTTCCAATTTCGGACTTCTCTAGCTCCGTCGATCTTATTTTTCTGCGTTTTTGCTGCATTTTCCGCTAGTAGAAAATTCGAAATTTTATAATTCAATCGTACCACTGATATCTGTATACCGTTTTGATCGTCTCGTCGTGCTGATCTCCGCGGTATATTCGTATATGTGCTTCGACGTCCGATGAACGGTGAAATTTGTAAAACATTGAACCGTATTTGTAACTATTTCGAAATCTTTTCGTTTCCTTCTGTCTTTTCATCTGCCTGCCTATCCAACTAACAACTATCTGCACTTAATATTTCTAGAATTCGTAATCATGAATTCTCTTTTCCAATGGTTGTGAAAAAAAAGAGAAAAGCAAATATTTTGCACTTCATTTAAAACCAACTTTTACTTCCTCTTTCTTTTCTTTGTCCTCTGCCTATTCATGCCAGAAAGAAACAGTATAAGTTTCAAACTTTTTTTTTTTCGAAGCATATCTTGCCAACCATCACCGCTGCCACCACCATGATGGCCTTCATCACTCAGTAGCCAACCCCTTGCCTCAATCACTCCGCCTCCCTGACCCGTAACCTGCGGCCTCGCACTCCCAGATCTCCTTCGCTAACACCACTCCTCCTGTCTCCGAACACACGAACGAATCCCCTGCCTTCACACCTCAGATGGCACCCCACCCCCGCCGTTCTTCCCCGCCTTTTCCGGCCTAGCCTCCGCTTCCACTGGCAGCTCACCCATCCTCCACGCGTAGCACCAGTAGCACCATTTTTCTCTCCCCTCCGAGCCCACTCAGCCTTCACCACATCTTGAGACCGCCACCGAACCCATGTCCATTCGAGCATGCCTCTACCCCACGCAAACTCCAACATGTCCACTCCTATTCCATACGTTCGACCTCGAGCAACAGCCCACGTCCGGTCCATCACCGCTCTCTGAGCCTCCGACCTCGTCCACAGCCATGCTTTACTGGATCCGACCACCGACTAATCGCGTGCCACCACCTAGCAGCCACCCCTCGCAACCAGCCCGCAACCTCCTCTCCTTTCTTCCATCTGCTGTAAGTGTAGACTTGTAGTAATGCATATTATTTTATTACTTGTATGTAAGTAAATTATATTAAAGGTATATATAAATATACATTTGTTTATACAAGATTTTTAAATATCAGTTGCATAAGCGTGTCATACAGTATACGTACAAAATATGCTCAGTTAGTTTGAGTTTATATTTATAATTTTTAGATAGGTTTGTATAACATATTTATATATCGGCTTGTGAAAATTTATCTGTACAAACTAATTTCATATGATGGGTACAAGTATTGCTTTAAATTATAATATATATTGCGTGAGTATAGTTTGTATTAATATATTTTATATTAGTATAGTAGTTTATATATATGTAAACTGTTATGAAGATATTAGTTTATCAGTATATTAATATCACAAAATTTGAGGCTGTTCTTTCTATTTTATGGATATGCCAGCTTATATGTATGGTATTGTATATCTTCTTAACAGTTGCATACAAGATTATGTTAGACTCTTGGTTAGCCTGTATATATGTTACATACTTGTTTTGGTATATAATGTGTCCTCTGTTAACTTATAAAGTTTTAAAGTTGTTTGTATAAAGTTAGTATGTACTGGTATTTTATATCTACCTATATATATTATGCTGTAAGGTTGATTCTGTTGGGTTTAAGTATATTAACATGATATTTTTGTTGATTCTGTACATATAGGTTCCAGCTTGTTATATTTATATTAGTTATAAAAGCTTTATAGTAATTTTTTTTATTTTTTATAATTAGTATATACTGATTCAATAACGTATTGACCTTAAAATCATTTTTGATTTATTTATGTGTTTTGATTTAAACAATAATTTTGAAGAAAAAAAATTTAATTTGCATTGAAGTTAGAATATGATATTTATACATATAGTTATATATGGTTATTTAGGTTCTCTTATACCAATTATCTTCATCGACCCCGTTCTGATTTTTTCCATCTATTCTTATTATCAGCATGATCGTTGAATTCGTGCCGATTTTGCTTTGCTTCAATTCATCATTCAAATTTCAATGTCCGTGTCTGTGTTCGTATCCGTGTTATCTCCTGTCACTATAGCCTCGAAAGGTGAGCAATCACTCACGATTAATATTCTTTTATTTATTAAATTTGATTTCAATTGAAACGACAATTGAAATATGCTGATGTTAGTTATTTACACTGTATATATGTTATTACCTGTATCAGTTCACTTGTGACATCAGACACCATTATCTGTTATTTATACGATGATAATCCAGTTTGGTTGATAAATGATTGACTGTTGATGTTGACATTGGACGTCAAATTGTAAATGTTGTAAGTGATAAATAATTTGAAATTGAAATTGACGTAGGATAGTTAGATTTGATATATGTGATAAATTTGATTTGATGACATTTGCATAATATGACCTCTTCAAATGTTTAAATAAATTGACATGTAGAAATATGGTAAATACACCTTGAACCATTTAAATTTATGTTGTTTAAATCAGTGTAGTATGAAATTGAATAATAGATATCAAGTGAAGAACCGTATAAATATTAGTGTAATAATCTTTAATCTACATGAAATGATAGTGTAGATTCTAGAAATAATTATATTAATTTGCACAAACACCAATGTAAATTAATACGATTATTTCGGAATTATTTGAATTAATTATTGGATTGTTATTGATTGTTGTTATTGCTTGTTTATTTACTTTGACACCATCCCAGTTATCACACTACAAGTTCCCTTTGCTATGCTTTGGTTTTTGAAATGAAATGGAATCGGGTTGAAATGATATATACCCAAATAAAACTTTGACTTAGGATAGAAAATTAAATAAAACCCGATTGGTCAATAATTTGATTTAAAAATAAAATAAAGATTTTATTTGAATAAATGATAAGGTTTTGAAATGAAGTTGGAATTTGAATTTTTATGAAAGGAAAATGTTAATATTTAATAATATGAAACAAAATATTAACATAGTAGATGATGAAAGAACGTTGTTTTAAAATTAATTATTTAATAATTAAATTTGGAATTATTAATAATGAAGTTTTGAAATTAGTTAATAATTAAGTTTTGAAATTATTTAATAATTAAATAAGATTGAATTATTTAATAATTAAATAAAATTGAATTCTTTTTTAAGTGAAATTGAACTTCTTGAATAAGTGAAATTAAGTTTCTTTATTAATTGAGTTTTGAAATTGTAACTAAGTAAATAAATAAGTGAAATTGAATTTCTCTAACAAGAAATAAAATGTGTTTTATTGAAATTAATGTAAGACTTGAAATGTAAAGAATTTGATTTGATGAATTTAATTTAATGCAATTTGTAAGTTTTGATACAATGGAGTTGAACTTAAATAATTGATTTAATAAATTGGAAGTTAAATAGAAATTGTTTTGAAGGATAAATTTACTTAACGAAGATTGAATGAAATCGATAAATGAACCTAAATTGATTTGAATGTAGATTAAATCATTTTAAATGATTTCGGAATGAAACTTATGTACGAATTTAAATGAATATTGGAATGGTTTTAAATAAAAATCGAAATTGTATTATAAGATTTTGAAATGGTAATTTGGAAGTTTTGAAACGTAAATTATGGAAATTGATTTAGATAGACAAATGAAATGTTGATTTAAAAATTCTAATTGAAATTGAAATTGATTTGGTTTTGAAATAAATAAACGACCAATCGGTGTAATAATCACGAAAGTTATTAAAGAGACCAGAATCGGTTAGGGACATACTCACTGTCTAAACCGAAAACCACTTTAATAACTATACGCGGAGTGTGATCCAGAATGAAGTGGTTGGAATGATGTACGTGATGACTGAAGAAAGAGAACGATAATGGATTGCCTTGACACTTGTGTCAAATTAGAAATGACTAAAACAGGAGCCGTGCCGGGCCAAAATGGGGTTAGCTACCTCGAGCGAACACACTTCTTCGAAAACTACTCATTACTTGTTATCGATTGGTGCACCCTCGAAATTTTGGGAGTGTTGTTTCGCGGTGTTGCGATCGTTGCGGCGATGCGTTCTCACCAGTCCGGATCAGGCAAACGGTAGTTTCACTACCTTGGGTATTGCCTCATGTGCCTTGTCATACTTGTATCCCTATATACGTGACCACTACGATTTGTTTTGTGTTATACCTATGGAGTACTCCCTGATATCCCACTAGTTTACGGTGGAGTTTACAGTGCTGTATAGTCTATAACGCTTATATAAAATGTGTTAAGGGGGATAATGGTAACGCCTTAACACTATTTTGATATTTATATTACTGATAGGCATTATCTATTTACTGTACACTACTACATAGTAGATAGTTTAACGGGTCCTTAAAGGATGGTTATTCCAAACCTCCTTTGAGTTACTTGTATTTCAGTTGCTATTTCACTTGAGTTGGATTTATTGATATAAGAATGTTAATCCTGACTCGAGTGTTTTGTGTTTTGCTTTACGCTCGAGTCAGACTGAGTGTACCAGTATTTGAGACTCACCTTTGAAGTTGGAGCTTCGCTTGGAGATCCAGCTTTCGGATATCCAGTTGATTCCATTGATTGTATTCTGATTCTTGTATTTGACTATTGTATTCGAGACATCTGCTGTACCTTATTTAACTCTGATATGTATATAGTAGCTTCATGAACTACTATCTTTTGTTTCCGCTGCATTTATTACTCTGTGTATGTGATCTGTGATTATTTATTTACTGTATATGTTCAGTTTTGCCAAATTTAAATTAACAATTCGGTATTTTGAATTATTCAAGTCCGACATGTGTGGATTTATTGTCGATTTGAATGGTCCAAAATAGTGGGTCGTTACATCGACGGCATTACCCGTAGTGTCCTTGGCTAGTGTGAGTATAGAGGTGGGGCGTCACAACGGATGCGAAAGTATCATTCTAAAAAGCATCAAAATTGAATCAATATTTTGATAGATGTATCCAATAGTTTGATTATTAGTCAAAATGCAGAGTAAGCATATGCTCATAAGAAAGAAAGTTAAAAGGTACATAAATATTTCTAAATCATAAGTAAACAACACAATATAGATTTTTAACAATCTACTTGTGTTAAATAAGTTTTAGTTGTCTTAATACTCAACGTTGGATTTTTACATGATGTCTTTTATCCTAAGTATAAAAGATATTAAGAATGTCCCAAAATGATATGCAAGGGCACCTTACTAGAATGTTTAATACGAAACATGTAAAATGGATTCCTTATGCATTGGTAATAAGAATTATCATACATGTTATGTTTTCTATAATATTGTGATTTGTTTATGTATTTCATACATGAAGCAAATATCAAGTCCAAATTGATATCACTGAATGATAGTTTTGAAATTTTCTCATGTATTTATATAATACTAGAGAATTGTTTATAGAAACAACGAACCCCTTATGAAGGAGTGTTCGAACTCCAACTTCATAAGTGATATTGAGTATAATATGTCAATAATAAATTCAAGTTAAGAATCTTTAAGATGGAAATGTTCCAAATAAAAGACTGCTGTTGATTCAATGAAAAAGGCTAAGTACATCAACTTGAATAACATTGCAATAAAGAAATGTAAATAAATATAAATGTGCAAATTTATAAATGAGCTAAGGGCAATTTCAAATGTTGAGAATCCTATGACATTGTTATATGATAAAAATGATGCGGTATAGTTCGTAACAGAACTTAAAGCTCATTGGAAGTCAAGAGACATACTCTGAATTGTTCCACATGATAAATGTAGTTTATCAACGTCGGAGAGAGTAGATTGACAGAGTAGATAATTGAAACATAATAGCATATCGTTCATCGAGGGACTGACCCAATTAGTTTTGAGGAAACCGATTGGGAAAGTTGGAATAAGATTCCATAATTGACCCCAAGTGCAAGTGAGAGATTGGGTAGAGTTAGGGTATGCCCCAGGGGAAATTATGTAACTTGTTATATATATCTAACTCAATAACCGATATTGTTCAAAATAAAATGTGTTTTCTAACTATTATATAGTTGATATAATGTGTTATATTAATTAATTAATTAAATTAAAAGTATATTTAATATAAAATCCATAAATAGTATGTTTTGTGATAGTTATTACAAAGTGTTGTAACCATGAGTAATTTATCATAGTGAAAAAATATAGCATTTTATATGTTCATTGTCAAGGTGCATCGAGACTGGATATCGATGTATCCATTGAGACTAGAATGTGTAACGCTCTCTAAATGTTATGCAGTATATTACTCATGACTGCTGGGAATACTTTGGGGTTACATACTAATAGTTATTGGATAACTATGGAACGACTTACTTGATAGTTTTCTTTTGGTTAATATAACTAAGGTCAAACTGAAAATATCGATGTGAATGATTTACACAGTTCTCTCGACTTGAGAATACTATGGATCTTCAATATGAATCTTCGCTTCAATTATAGTCAAATCATGGCATGACGTCCGTCCAGTGACTATAGATGGGTCGAGTGGAAGTATTAGAAGTGAAGTACTATATAAGAGACGATTTGTCTCCTCGGTCATATTGGGTTAGTACACGGTCAACTCAAGTCAAATCAAAGTAAAGTCTCTAACCAAAGCAATTCAGTTAATAATGATTGTTATTATTGAACCAAGGACTTGTGTTTAGACTACGAAGCCGAATATGAACGATATTGGAATTTTGACCATTACCAAATTCCATAAGTTCAAAGTGATATAGTTTTGATGAAGAGAATTGGTGTAAATAAAAGTCACAACCAGGTAACGCTTTGGATTTTACCAAACCAAGTAAGTGATAAATTTGACCAAAATATCACACCATTTGCTAGGTGATGTGTGAACGTTTATAGTCGAAAAGTTCGATATTAATCGCTGACCAAATTTAAACCTAACGAGCCATACAACCGAATGATGAATTCTCTTTTGACCAAACGATTTAATTAGTTTATAACTATTATGAATCAATTTATATTTATGAAATATTAATTATAAAATTTGATTATGATTCGAGGAATAAATATTATTAAATATATTTATCATAGTTATAAATATATCAATCGATGTATAGTATCGATAAACGGTTAAATTGGATTTAGTTGAATAATATTTTTTATGAGCTTAAATAGTAACTTGATCCGTCATGATGGGTATCGTTTTCAGCTGAAATAGGGAGAAAAAGGGCGGCTCAATTAGGGTAGATTTGTTAGTTTTTGATTGGCCCAGATTGGGGGAGAATTAGTATGAGATGCGATCCACTATTTTCTCTTTTCCATCCACTATTTAAACACCTCTAACCCTAATTTAAAAAAACATTTTTTTTGCTTCCACTCCTTCCTTCCATTGCTGGCCGACTTCATTCTTTAGTTGCCCTATCATATCAAAGTCAAATCAATTCAAAGTTAATTAATATGCGATATTAAAAGTTCAATGTTCCAAGGATTAGCAGTCTACCGAATCAAAAAGCTTTCAAAGGTGAGATAAATCATTATTACAAGATGTGCTTCAAGGCATTTCTTTTAGTTATGTTATCTTAAATTATAGTCTATAATTTCTAAATAAAATTTCGTTATATACGTATGTTATTATTATACTATTAGTTAGGTGATGATTTTTATATGTATTGATGTTGACAAGTTAGATTGGTTACATGTATGTATTTACATATAAAAAACAATTATATATATATATATATAAGTTAGATATGTACAGTCGAATATTTTATATATAATAATTATTATTTTATTAATTTATATATACATATACGTATATATATATATCATTTAATTATACATATATAGTTTATATTTAATTATAATATCATTCCGTGGCAATAACTGATCAGATAATTTTACACATGTATATTTATAGCAAGAATAATTTTTGAAATTTATAAAATAATTTTTATAATTATTTATTATTATTTATTATTATTCAATATTAATTAAATTAATATACTATATAAATAAATCTTATAAAATAAAATATGCTTCGAAAATTATTTTATCTAAGCGCTCGGCAAGAAAATAAAAAATCAATTTTTCTATTTTTTAAAATTATTATAATAAACGGCTGAAAAACCATAAATTAATAAAAAATAAATTTTGATCGAAAAAATTATGGAAATTTTTTCTAACTTTAAAATATAATATAAGATTTTTTGGAAATTTAATTTTTTTCAAAGTTTTTTGTTATTATTATTTTTCCTCTTTTCGAGTGAATAATCAATTAGTATATACTTTAAAATTATAAAAATCAATAATAAAATTTTAAGGTTCTGTATGTATGATCTGGAACTATTAAAAAAATATTTTGTAAATTAATATATATATATATATATATGTATGTATATAAATATCATAAATATGCTTATGAATAAATAAATAAATATACATTTTCTAAAAAATATTATTTTGTTGATTTACATACATACATACATATATATATATATAGTTTACAAAAAATTATATATTATATATTTATATACTATTTTAATAATTATTATAATAATATGCATATATATTATATATAGAGAGAATTAGGGAAAATGACAAACTTTGAAAAAAAATTAGGCTGAAGGACATGAAGTTTTGTTTTTACACTACAAGACACACAGTGCATTCCAACGGCGGCCAAACGTTGGCGGCCGTTGAAAAGCCGTTGATGGACGTTGGAAACATCGTTGATATACGTTTCAACGGCGTCCAACGTCTACCAACGGACCCAACGCCCATATACCAACGTCTTACAACGTTCCGGTTGTCCACGTGGAAGAAGATGTTGACCAAATAGACGTTGGAAAGACGTTGGAAGACGTTGGAAGATCCGATGGAGGACGTTGTAAGACGTTGGAATAAATGTGCCAGTAAACCGTTGGTGTACGTTGGAAGACGTTGGAAATATGAGTGTTTTTTTTACAGAACCAACAATGCATGCTTCTAGCGACCTTCAACATCGTATATCTCATAAAAGCTCAATTTCGAGCACATATACAACAGCATATCTCACATATAATCAATCATAATAGTAAATCCAAGTAATAAGCATATATACTAATCAATATACACAATACAAATCAATATAAACAACATAAACCATCCAACATCAACATCCAACAATATCCAAACTACTACGTCAACATCTCAAAAATCACATCCAAAACATCAAAATGTATCAAATCCTCACACTCTCTAAATATACATGTCCATAGCAAAACAAATCAAATCATACCTGAAATCACTCTCCTCCAGAACCACCAGAAGAAGGAAACTGGCCGTATTGCTCCATAAACTCCGTAAGACGCCTATTCAGCTCCTCCGTCTTGGCTTCGGTGCGGATATTGCGTTCCTCGAGCGTGGCGACCCGGGCTCTGAGCTGTGCAATCTCCTCCTTATCTTGAGCCCTCTGATACTCAATCTGAGCCGTCTTAGCCTATAAATAAAATTTAAATTATTAGTGTTTAATAATTGTAATTCGTGATTACTATAATCCATCACAATGTGCAACAGTTAGTTCAGAATAATTATTTTAAAATTTAAGTTAAAGTTATTACCGATTGATTCCCAAAACCATAGCGTCTGCCATGTGCCGCTGGATCCATGACAGACTCAAAAATAGCATCCTCCTCATCGGCAGTCAACTAGTCGCGCCCAGAGCCCTCGAGAATGGAAGTCCGTGCTTGCTGAAACTTTTGCTGTTATGCAAAATAAGTTGAATTTAGATAACATTATTTTAATTAACTTATATAAGTGTTAAGTCATTATGTTACTTACATTTGTGTGTACACAGGGAACATAAAAGAAGCGCTGTCGAAATTCTATGAACCATTTAAAATGAAATGTTTTACGAGATTTAATTACGTTATTGTGTTCGTAACTTGTCCAATACAAGGACAAATCCAACAAATATTGTATACGATGAATATAGATGTCCGTTCTGTTAAAAAACGAATATCCACATAACGATCATATACAATACTTATCAGACGGGGCCGAAAGGCACTCTAAGGGTTTCATGAATATAAAATATCGTTTTTGAAATTTTCTAAAATACATAAACTAATTGTATGCTCACTAACAACTAACGTTTCCAAACAAACCTAAAACTAATTGTATGCACATTATTCTATTGTTAACACAAACTTAAATATATATAATCTTGCAATACATAAGTTAATAACATAAATTATGCCTCAATAAACTAGATTATACATACAATAAGGCAATACAAACATTTAATACACTAATTTAACAAATTTAATTAAATATAGGGATTAGGGTTTATACATTTTCTTGAGAGATTAGGGAGTTAGAGAGGACGAGAGGGAGGCTTGGAGTTGGAGGAGGAGCCGTTGATCGTCGGAGCAGCGGGGGGGGGGGGGGGTCGGAATTGGAGCAAATTTGGGAATTGGGGAGGGGGGAGATTGTTTCAGCCGAATGGGGAAGAAGAAGCTGGGCTTCTGTTTTGCTCGCGGATTTCCAACGTCATTCAACGGCCGCCAACGTCTAGCAACGCCAACGTCCCACAGTTTTTACCTACTAAAATATACGAGAAAACACTGGACGTTGGAAGACGTTGGAGGCCGTTGGAAGGCTCCGTTGGAATACACTGTGTGTCTTGTAGTGTTAGGCTGAAGGACAAATGATAGTTATAATTAGCATTATATTCAACTTTTACACCATACAAAATGCTAGTTATATCTAACATTATATTCAGTTTTACACTATACAAAATGCTAGTTATAACTAGCATTGTCCTTTAGCCTAAAAAACAAACTTGTTGTCCTTTAGCCTAAATTTTTTTCTAAGTTTGTCCTTGTGCCTATTTTTTTGTTATATATATATAATTTTTATATATAAATACACATACACACACAAATATATATATATATATAATTTAAATATTTTCGTTTACACAAAATTATTTAAGCAAAGTTAGCATATACATTTATGTGTATATATATATAATATTTATATAGGTAACAAGTTTAATACATACATATATTGAACATATCGGATGAGCTAACGTGTCTATTGTGACGTAAATCCCAACTTTTATACACGGGCATGTTATACCTTGCATGGGCTGTCATGTTACACATGCACACACATGCGTTTATGCATATGATACATATGTGTATATTTATATGTTTTTGAGAGAAATGTGTGATCCTCTATGACAGAGGAGAGCACACATATGAATATATATATATATATCACCAAAAATAAAGGAGCTGCCAACATGTCTGGTAGGTAACAAATCATAACCAATAACAATGAACAAGTCAAAAATAAAAACTCTAGAACATAAGGTAACTTCACAAATGAGTTTCGGCAAAGACACCACCGATTACACTTTAGTATCGAACTCCTGCAAGGCCATCACCCGATAGTGAAGTGTTAGAAGTAACCAAATAAGCACTTGTGCAACCAAATGCACAAGAGAGACCACTAAGAAGCTCCACAAGTGAAAGAACACCACATATCTAGCACGGACGATCTATAACCAATCTATGAAAACTCTCGTAACAAATAAACATGTAAATAGCTACCCGATACCCCTATAATCCCCAACCCTACAACCCTGCAAATAACAATCCTACAGCATCCTCAGTCTAAACCTGTGCCTGTAGAGAAAAACTAGACAAAAAATGTAAGAATGATACATATATATGTATATAAATAAATTATATATACATATATATGTATCAATTAAATAAAGTTAATAATATCAAACTTTATACTATAAGAAATCTACCAACATGCAATATATACTAGATTACTAATAAATTCAATCACATTAAGCAATCTCTAACTTTCTACTACGTAATGAAACAGTGTTCATGAGATCAAAAAGCGTATATAAAATTAAAATATTTAATACTTAAATTCTTAAAACAAAAGTCAAACAAAAAGAATAAAACACTATAAACCTGCAATCAAAAGTACTCGTGGGTGATTCCTGAAGTCGACGTTCGAATTCGACTAAATGCTATTGCGAGAGTTATTACTATTAAAAATATTGTGTTTATGTTTAAATACATTAATGTTTTTACTAACCAAATTAACATATACTTTAAAGTGATTGTTTTTTGCCAATTTATACTTTGGATTAGAGATCCAATTAAAACAAAATAGCGCGATTATCATTACCAATTTATTTATATGACTATTATTATTATTAAACAATCTCTGATTTCTCTCAAACCAAATAAACCAACAAATTATAGCAAATAAAGTGTCAAGTAAAAATCTATATCCCTTTTTAAATTTAAATCTTATATTATTCTAGTAAAAATCACAATTAGAAACTTTAGCTGTAATATTAAAGTTAAATATTTTAAGAGTATTATTAAGAATATAATCAGTATCTTTACAATCGTAATATATATGATTAATATTTTCTAAAGATAAGGTACAGTATAAACATTTATTATCAATTGGCAAATTCTTATTTTTTAAAAGCTCTATGGTATTTAGCTTCCCATGTATGATCAACCGCATATGTAACTTAGCTTTCGGTGGTGCATTTGCTTTCCAAATAAGTTTAAAAGTGTTATTAGTTACACTCGAGTAATTGAGAAATTTATATAAAGAATTAGAAATGAATTTCTTACTATTATCCCACTCCCAATTAATAATATCATTTTCATAACCAATATCATAGAGAATCAATATTGCACATAATAAAGCATATTGTCTAAGAGTTATTCCATCTAAAATTCTATTAAAAGTAAAGTTCCCAAGGAGGATCATTATTCTGAGAAAAAAAATCTTTAATCAAAGCATTTTTAAAGTTACAAATTTCAAAAAGCTCTTTAAATTCTATCCTAAGAGGAATGACAGATAACCAATGATTATGCCAAAATGTTGTATTATTACCGGAATGTACGATCGTATTTATACCAAGATTAAAAATATCCTAACATTTAAGAATTGATTTCCAAAAATTAGACAAGTTATTATTAACATTAGTTGTAATTTGATATAAATTATAACTACCATTATAATAACATTTAGATATGATTTCCTTCCAAATAGAATTATCATTAATGTCCTTAAATTTCCACAACCATTTCCTATAATGACAAATTCATGTTACGTAAATTAATAACACCTAGCCCTCCCTCCTTTTTTGATTTACAAACGGTGTCCCAATTAACTAAACATTTTAGACTACTGTTTGGATTATCACCACTTCATAGAAAATCCCTCCTTATATCATCAATTTTTTCGATAACCCATTCTGGAAAAAGGTGCAAAGACATCCAATATATTGGAAGTGCAGATAAAATTGAATTCTATATTTAATTTTATCAATTAAAATCAACCAGTCATCATGTTTATGTTTGGATGGTTTAATCAAAAAACCTAAATAGTCAATAGAGAAATTCATTATAGAACAGTTTAACATATTAGCTACTAAACCCTCACTCTTATCAATATCATTTAAAACTAAAACCGAACTTTTATCAAAATTAATTTTAAGACCCGATAGTAATTCAAAACTGTATAAAATAAATTTAAGAGCAATGACATATTTAGGTAAATGTGAAGTAAATAACATGGTGTCATCCGCAAATTGAAGAACAGAAAGTCCATTACGAGAAATATTACTCCCTATATTCCTTAAAGTTCCATTACTTACGACATTTTTAATTATCCTAGCAAAAACATCAGCAGCTGGGTCAAACAAAAGAGGTGATAACAGATCTCTTTGTCTAAGACCCCGTTTAGATTGTATTTTATTCCCTAGAACACCATTTACCATTATACTAGAATTACCGGTCTTTAGAAGTGACATGATCCAACCAATCCATCTAAAACTAAAACCTCTAGCCATTAACATCTCTCTAAGAAAATCTCGATCAATTGAATCAAAAGCTTCCGCAAAATTAATTTTCAAAAGCGTACATGTAATATTATTCTTACAACAATGATTAATAAATTCTTGGACTACTGCAACACCATCTGTGATGTTTCTACCCTTAATAAAAGCTGTTTGAGAACAATCAGTTAAGTCATTCATTTTCATACTAAGCCTATTAGCTAAGACTTTATAAATAATTTTAACTAAATAATTAATTAAAGAAATTGGTCTAAAATCTTTTAAATTATTAGCACCAACTTTTTTATGTAATAGAATGACATTTGCAAAATTAAATCTTCCTAGTTGTAAATTTTCGTTATAAAAAACATTAAACGTATTAATTAAGTCAGATTTTAATACATTCCAAAATTGTTTATAAATAAAATTGAAAAACCATCAGGACCCGGAGCTTTATCACTAAGCATATCATTTATTGCCTTCAAAATCTCCTCTTCCAGAAAAGGACTATCAATATAATTAAGATCAATTCTAGAATCATAGGGATATAGTTCATTCCACCTATCTTTAATTCTATGATTATTCTTATTACCAAAGATATTCTTATAATAATTAGTAAAAGCCTAATTCAAATCACTTTGATTAACCAACTCAACATTATTAACAAAAATAGAATTAATGGTATTACAACGCTTTCTACCATTTGCCATATTATGGAAAAAAATTGTATTATTGTCGCCTTCATTGATCCATTGAATTCTAGATCTCTGTTTCCACATCACCTCTTCTTTTCTAAAATTAAGTTAAATTCTTCCTTTAAGTTATTGAGAATATTACTTTCTGCCAAATTTAGGTGTCTTATATCTTCTATCCTGTTAAATTTAAAGATTTCATTAAGTAAATTCTCTTTTTTAATTTTAACACCACCTAGTACATTTTTGCTCCAAATCTTTAGAAAATTTCTAAGCTTCATGACTAATTTTTTTCCTGAATTACCAATATGTCTAATATTATGAAAATTCATAGAATTCCATTTATTATGAATTAAATTAAAAAAGTTAGGTTCTAATAACCACATTTTTTCAAATCTAAATTTTTTGCCAACAATTCTATGATAATCACAAGTAAAAACAATAGGGAAATGGTCGAATACAAATAAGATAGCCCATTGACTTTACAAATCGAGTATTTATCTTCAGTTTCTTTGCTCATGAAAAATCTATCTAATAATGCTATAGAGGGAATTTCCCAGTGTTAGACCAAGTAAATAATGTGTATATTTATATGTATTAATATATAAATCAAATAAAACTATATAATTTATAAATTTAAATAAAATAAGAAATTTTATTTAAATAAAATTTAAAAATGTTCTAAATAAATTAGACTTCATAGGCCCAATAAATATCCAATAGGGTAAAAGAAATTGAAACTCGTCCATAACTTCCGTTGTGGACTGGCTTAGTTCCAACAGTAGGATTGGACGTGTTGTTGGAGACGATGAAGCAAATTTCGTGGCTGAAGGAGGAGGGAGGAGATTTGTGGCCGTAGGCGATGGAGTTTGGAGGCAATCGACTTTAATTTGAGGGGAAAAATAAAATGGGAAATGGGTTTGGTCAAGAGGGATATATAGTAGTGGAAATATGTAACGACCCGTATTTTTACGGATCGACAAGTTCGTCAAAATCTGGAATTTTTGCATTTTTAAGTCATTTCAGATTTTTGTGGAAATTTGTCTAAGTCCTAGGTCGTGGACGACCTAAGAGCTAAGTCGTGACCGAGTTAAGGACTTGCGAGTTAGTGTTAGGTCGTGGGTTAGTTGGAGCGACCTATAAAATTGTGCAACCTAGGATTTAGTTAAGTAATTAGGTCGGCAGGGCGAGTTAACGACCTAAAGACTGACCGACTTAAGAAGTTTAGGCGACCTAAGAGAATGTTGTGAGCGACCTAAGTTTTGTTAAGTGTTAGGTCGGCTGGGAAAGTTAGCGACCTAGTAGTTGCCGAGTTAGCGACCTAGTAGTTGCCGAGTTAGCGACCTAGTAGTTGCCGAGTTAGCGACCTAGTAGTTGGCGACCTAAGGACCTAAGGAGTTAACAAGTTGGCGACCTTAGGAGTTAGGCTAAGTGTTAGGTCGCGTGGAGGCTTAAGGAATTAGGTCGTAACCTGTTAAGTCGTAGGTCGCTGGGTTTCGTCTAAGTGTTAGCGTAGTTAGGTCGTTAGATCTGTGTTGAGTTAGGTCGTAGACGACCTAAGATGGTTAGGTCGCGTGTGTGTTAGGTCGCGAGTTTGCTGAGTCGTAGGTCGCGTGAGTTGTTAGGTCGCGTGGATCTAACTGTTAGGTCGTATGTTGTTTTAGGTCGACATGTGTTAGGTCGCGTAGGAGCCTAAGTTGTTAGGTCGCAACCCAACTGAGTCGTAGGTTGTTAAGTCGCTTAGATAGTTTAAGTGTTAGGTCGTAGCCTATGCTTTAAGACGAAAGCGACCTAGGAGTTAAGTGTTAGGTCGTAACATCGTTAGGTCGTAAGATGGGGAGGCCTGTTAGGTCGCTAAGCGCGTAAGAGGTTAGGTCGCGCGTGCGATGAGTCGCTGGGTCTGGCTAAGTCGTTAGGTCGGAGAGGCTTAGGTCGGAAACGACCTAGGGAGATAGCCGAGTTACGACTTAGAGCAGTTTTCAGCTATAAATAGGAGGGGTTGTTCTCACTTTTTGGGATCCGGATTTTGAAGCGACGAAGTGCTGCCATTTTGAGAGCTCGACTTCTACACTTCTTCACTTCTTTTCTCCACTCTAATCTAGTGCTTCCATCCATCCAAATCGAAGATCGAGATTGAAGATTCAAAAGCTTGGATTGAAGATCTTCATCTTTTCAAGAGAGATTTCTTCATTTGAAGCGGATTTGTGATAGATCTAGCTTCATCCTTCGCTGTCCAGATCTGAAGTGTGTTGATTTGAGGTTGTTTAGGTGGTTTGGTGAGTGGTGATTATCTCTCACACGGATCCAAAGGAGTAGATCGGATTGTTGGCTCGATTTGGTGTTAAATTAGTGATTTCCATGCATTTTCTTCATCCTATGTGTAGATCCATGTAGATCCATTGTTCATGATGATGTTGCATCCATTTTATCATATGTTAACCTATGCAAGTTCATTCATCAAGTTTGTAGAGATATAACCCATGTTTTCATGCTTATTGGACTTTCAACTCTTTAATTACGAAAATGCCATTATTGTTATAATTGTCTACTTAGATCATTTTTGAATGCTTGATTGCTTGGATTGATGTTTGATTTGATTGATTATTATGAACTAGATGATTGATGATTAGATTTAGACCAAAGGTGATTCAAAAGCTAAGGGAAAGGCTCTTGGATTGGGAAAGCTGCTCGTGGCATATGTAGCGGGATGATGAAGCTCTTATGCATAGATTTGACGATGTGATGTTGAGATGAGGCTTCGCGAGGATGTTATGAAGCGAGGCAATCATATGATGAAGACTTGGTCTAATCCAGGCGGGATCATTCCAAGCATGTTGATAACTCGGTGATATGATTCGAGTTGAGGATAATGGATGCTCGAGAGGCGCTTGAGCTAGTATGGCAATAGTCGTCGAGGAGGATGACTAGGAGGTTGAGATCTCATCGTTGTTGAAGGTTCTAGCATGCTCTAAGCAAGAGTACATGGGGACGCCCAAAAGACTAAGTTGATGGTCAAGTACTCTGGGTAGATTCGATAATCCTAGGCACGGGTCACGATGACGTGCGGGAGTTATGTCTAGAACCGGGGTTACCATTAGCCCTTGACGGACGGCTGAAAGAATGTGCCGGTCATTCAATTAACGGTGATATCGCAACAATGATAACAGTGATAGCCGAGTCATGGATGTTTGGTTGTATCGTCATTCGGTCTCAAGAGCGGTATTTCCTGGGTGCTTATCTGACCTTGGTTTTAGACCTTGGGATTTGTACTTGGAAAACATCGCTCTTGACTCGAGTGACAATTGCTTTACTTTAAATTGTATGCTCTGCTATGTTTGCTTCTGCTTAGTGTGTGTCTGGGGGCTATCACTGTAGAATGAGGTTGGGGTGGGAGGGTTGTATTCCTATTCCTTTGCCTTTATGCTCTTTTGGTATGTTGTTAGTTAATTTACTGCTCACTAAGACTGTTGTCTGACTCAAGGCTTTATGTTTTAATTCTTATTGCCTTGGGCTGTTCGTCCATTTTGGGACGGGCAGACTAGGTAGCAGGTGACAGGTGCTGTTCTCTTCTTACGATGTTGATATCGAAGACGAGCTGGAGGATTGCATATTATCTTCTTATTATATGTACTGGATATTCCGCTGTTTTGTATTCTCTGAGAGATATGTAGTGAGGCTGGATGTATTGACTATATGGATGCTTGTATTCAACTATTATGGAGTTTTATATGATGTCATTTTGTTCTGTAAAGCTTCACTATACATATGTTCTATTGTATTTTGTCCATGCGCTGTGAGTAATACGATAGATTCTTTTGTTTTAAATCTTACCTTGACAATCGTCCATGGTCGCCTGGCACACTTTACAGCGCACTATCTCTAGATTCGGTGCAGGGGTCATGGGCGGTCGTCACATTTGGTATCAGAGCATTGGTTAATCGATTTTACCCAACGCTCGCCGTCGTAACTACGTATGAGAGACGTAATTGTATTTTTGATGGATGAATACTATATATAATATAGTAGCTTAGTAGAGTTTGAGTCCTTTATGCAGTTGTTTCTCTAGATGTTCTAATCATTTCTTTTTATAGATATTGAGAATGAGTCAAAAAGGGAAACCAGCTGCTAGGGAAGGCCGTGCTACTGAAGGGGCTGCTGATTATGTTGCTATGTTCGAAACCATGATGACTTCGATCAGGAGAAGGATGTCAGCCCCGGGGCCATCAGTAGATGTTGGGGATCAAGTACAGGCTCCAAGATTGATGGATCACTTGGACGATTCATTTAGGAAGCTTGTGGAGGAAGCTCTTAGACACGAGAATCTGTTTCCTAAGGAAGGATCTGTTGTTGCTGTAACCAGGGAAGAGTCTAAACCCCAGCAGGGTAGAAACAAGAAGAGGAAGCAGCAGCAGCAGAAGGGTAAAGATGGTCAGAAGAGGCCGAAAGGCGAAGTGACTTGCTACAACTGTCAGCAGAAAGGCCATCTCTCCAAGGATTGCAAGAATCCGAAGGCGCCGGCAAAGTGCCACAACTGTGACAAGCCAGGGCATTTCAGGAAGAATTGTCCAGAACCGAGTAGGGACAAGCAGATTGTGCAGGCTTATACTTTGGGAGCTGTTCCGTCGTCTTCGAAAGCTCCTACCGCAGAAGAGAAGGGAAAGAGTGTGGTGGTTCAAGGTACTCTTTTCCTATGAGGTGTTCCAGTTAGAGTCTTGTTTGATACCGGAGCGTCGCACTCGTTTGTATGTAGTGAACTTGTAGGCCGGTTAGGCTTGGAACCGGGTATTGTTGATAGGCCATCGGTTGTGACTAATCCAGTTGGGGGTTCGTCTTGTTTGTGTATGTTATGCCGTGGTCTAGTTGTGTCGAGTCATGGTTGCTCTTTTGTTTGTGATTGTTTTGTTCTGAACTCTGCGGGGTTCGGAATTATTTTGGGTATGGACTGGCTTAGGAAGTATGCGGCTGAGGTTGATTGTGAGAGGCTGGAGGTGACAGTCGAGAATGTGGAAGGGCGAAAGAAAGTGATACGATGTAAGCATGAGGAAGGCGTCTTCATGAGCTTCATGTATTCGCTAGTTGTTCCACGGGATGGACTGTCTTTAGTGCCAATCGCAAATGGATTCGAGGATGTCTTTGACGAAGTCAAAGGGTTGCCGCCGCATAGAGAGATCGAGTTTCGTATAGATCTAGTTGAAGGAGCCAGACCTGTTGTGATGCCTCTTAGGCGGATGGCGCCTAGGGAACAGCAAGAGTTGAGGGTGCAAGTTGATGATCTTTTGCAGAAAGGATTCATTCGGCGTAGTGTGTCCGAGTGGGGTGCACCAGTTGTGTTTGCAACCAAGGCAGGTGGATCGTTGAGATTGTGTGTGGATTATCGTGAGCTGAATAAGGTGACTAAGAAGAACAAGTATCCATTGCCGAGAATAGATGACTTGTTTGATCAGCTTCACGAGGCTAAGGTGTTTTCTCAATTGGATTTGGCAACGGGATTTCACCAGTTGAGAGTGGCTAAGGATAGTGTGCCGAAGACTGCTTTTAGGACACCATCCGGTTTCTTTGAGTGGCTGGTAATGCCGTTTGGATTGACTAACGCGCCAGCATATTTTGTGGATCTTATGAATAGAGTGTTCAGAGATCAGTTGAACAAGTTCGTACTTGTGTTCGTGGATGATATTCTGATTTATTCCAGAACGGAAGAAGAGCACAAGACGCACTTGCGTATTGTTTTGGAAATCTTGCGGAAACATCAGCTGAAGGCTAAGTTTTCGAAGTGTCACTTCTGGAAGAGTGAAGTGAGGTTCTTAGGCCATGTGATTTCTGGAAATGGAATAGCGGTTGATCCCGCTAAGGTGGCAGCAATCCAGGATTGGGTTAGACCTAAGAATGCATCTGATGTGAGAAGTTTTCTTGGATTAGCAGGATATTATCGACGGTTTATCAAAGACTTCTCCAAGATAGCTGCACCGTTAACAGGATTGACGAAGAAGAACCAAGTGTTCAGTTGGGATGCTAAGTGTGAGCAAGCTTTCGGAATCCTGAAAGAGAGATTGACGAGTGCTCCTGTTTTGACTATTCCAAGTGGGAATGATGAGATGGTGGTTTACACCGACGCATGTGGTACGGGACTTGGAGCAGTGCTGATGCAGAGAGATAAAGTGGTTGCGTATGCCAGTCGACAACTGAAGCCGCATGAAAGGAATTACCCAACTCATGATTTGGAGTTAGCGGCGATTGTATTTGCTCTGAAGATGTGGAGGCATTATCTGTTGGGAGTTCGATTCGAGTTGTTTACAGATCATAAGTCGTTGAAGTATCTTTTCTCCCAGAAGGATTTGAATCTTCGGCAGCAACGTTGGCTAGAGTTTTTGGCATCATATGATTTTGGTATAGCTTATACTCCGGGAAAAGGTAACGCAGTGGCTGATGCGTTAAGTCGAAGACATGCAGGATTGGGAGCCATGTTTTCTGAATGGAAGAGTCTCGAGTATTTAGCTGGATTTGACTTCAGGCCTAGATGCGAATTGGAACCTGAGATGCTGGCAAACTTATCAATAAGACCCACTCTTGTGGAAAGGATTGGTGAGAGCCAAAAGCGAGATGATAAGCTTGTCAAGATTATCCGTGAGTTGGAATCTGGATTGGATCCAGAAAAGGATAAAGGATTCGAGGTCGATCGAGAGGGTTGGCTTCGGAAGCAAGGACGACTAGTTGTTCCCGATATAGATGAGTTGAGGAGTGAAGTTCTGAAGGAAAGTCATCACTCGAGGTTGACAATTCATCCAGGTGGAAATAAGATGTATCGGGATATGAAGAGAACCTACTATTGGGAAGGTATGAAGAAGGATGTTGGAAATTTTATTTCCAAGTGTATGAACTGCCAGTTGATTAAAGCTGAACAGAAGAAGCCAAGTGGATTGCTTCAACCATTAGAAGTTCCTACATGGAAGTGGGAACAAGTGTCGATGGATTTCATCGATGGATTGCCTAGAACCAGAACGGGAAATGAAGGGATTTGGGTCATTGTGGATCGTCTGACTAAGAGTGCACGATTCATTCCTGTTCGATCGACTAGGACTGCATCAAAGTTGGCTGAGTTGTATGTGAAGTGGATAGTTCGATTCCATGGTATTCCGAAGAATATAGTGAGCGATCGAGATCCATTGTTCACTAGTGGATTTTGGAAGAGCTTCCAGGAAGTTTTGGGAACCGAGTTGTGTTTGAGTACAGCTTATCATCCCCAAACAGATGGTCAGACCGAGAGAGTCAACCGAGTTTTGGAAGATCTCCTCAGAGCATGTGTTTTGGATTTCGGAGGATCATGGGAAGATCACCTTCATTTGGTGGAGTTTGCGTACAACAACAGTTACCAGTCAAGCATTGGTATGGCACCGTATGAGGCGTTGTATGGAAGACCGTGTAACTCTCCGACATGTTGGTTGGAAACTGGAGAAAAGCTGATACTTGGGCCAGAGATGATTCGACAGACTTCGGATTGCATAGAGATCATTCGGCAACGAATGAAGGCAGCCCAAGACCGTCAGAAGAGTTATGCTGATAAGCGTCGAAAGGATTTGGAATTCGACGTAGGAGATATGGTTTTTGTGAAGATTTCTCCACTGAAGAATATTATCCGATTCGGGAAGAAAGGAAAATTGACTCCGAGATTTGTTGGACCATTCCCGATTATCGAGCGAATTGGAAAGCTCGCTTACAGATTGGAGTTACCAGAGAAGATGTCGAGTGTGCACAATGTTTTTCATGTATCATATCTACGGAAGTATGTGCACGACTCGAGAACAGTGGTTTCTGCTGATAGCTGTGAAGACTTAGAAGTTGATCCAGTTGATAGAAGACCTCGTAAGCCACTTCGTGTTGTGGAAACCGACACGAAACAGCTTAGGAGGAAGGTAGTTAAGTTGCTCAAGATACAATGGAGTGATGATGATAACGACTGTACGTGGGAGGTGGAAGAGAGGATGAAAGCAGCTCATCCTGAACTCTTCAAGGTATGGCCCTAAGGTGTCGTCTCATCTCGCGATATTGTAACTTGTTCTAAGTTTTAGAATTCTGTACGCTAAGTTAGAATTGGATACATGGTTTGTTGATTGCTATGGATGGTAGGCGTACAGAATAGTTTTGATTGCTTGGAATTTCGGGGGCGAAATTCCTAAGGGGGAGAGAATGTAACGACCCGTATTTTTACGGATCGACAAGTTCGTCAAAATCTGGAATTTTTGCATTTTTAAGTCATTTCAGATTTTTGTGGAAATTTGTCTAAGTCCTAGGTCGTGGACGACCTAAGAGCTAAGTCGTGACCGAGTTAAGGACTTGCGAGTTAGTGTTAGGTCGTGGGTTAGTTGGAGCGACCTATAAAATTGTGCAACCTAGGATTTAGTTAAGTAATTAGGTCGGCAGGGCGAGTTAACGACCTAAAGACTGACCGACTTAAGAAGTTTAGGCGACCTAAGAGAATGTTGTGAGCGACCTAAGTTTTGTTAAGTGTTAGGTCGGCTGGGAAAGTTAGCGACCTAGTAGTTGCCGAGTTAGCGACCTAGTAGTTGCCGAGTTAGCGACCTAGTAGTTGCCGAGTTAGCGACCTAGTAGTTGGCGACCTAAGGACCTAAGGAGTTAACAAGTTGGCGACCTTAGGAGTTAGGCTAAGTGTTAGGTCGCGTGGAGGCTTAAGGAATTAGGTCGTAACCTGTTAAGTCGTAGGTCGCTGGGTTTCGTCTAAGTGTTAGCGTAGTTAGGTCGTTAGATCTGTGTTGAGTTAGGTCGTAGACGACCTAAGATGGTTAGGTCGCGTGTGTGTTAGGTCGCGAGTTTGCTGAGTCGTAGGTCGCGTGAGTTGTTAGGTCGCGTGGATCTAACTGTTAGGTCGTATGTTGTTTTAGGTCGACATGTGTTAGGTCGCGTAGGAGCCTAAGTTGTTAGGTCGCAACCCAACTGAGTCGTAGGTTGTTAAGTCGCTTAGATAGTTTAAGTGTTAGGTCGTAGCCTATGCTTTAAGACGAAAGCGACCTAGGAGTTAAGTGTTAGGTCGTAACATCGTTAGGTCGTAAGATGGGGAGGCCTGTTAGGTCGCTAAGCGCGTAAGAGGTTAGGTCGCGCGTGCGATGAGTCGCTGGGTCTGGCTAAGTCGTTAGGTCGGAGAGGCTTAGGTCGGAAACGACCTAGGGAGATAGCCGAGTTACGACTTAGAGCAGTTTTCAGCTATAAATAGGAGGGGTTGTTCTCACTTTTTGGGATCCGGATTTTGAAGCGACGAAGTGCTGCCATTTTGAGAGCTCGACTTCTACACTTCTTCACTTCTTTTCTCCACTCTAATCTAGTGCTTCCATCCATCCAAATCGAAGATCGAGATTGAAGATTCAAAAGCTTGGATTGAAGATCTTCATCTTTTCAAGAGAGATTTCTTCATTTGAAGCGGATTTGTGATAGATCTAGCTTCATCCTTCGCTGTCCAGATCTGAAGTGTGTTGATTTGAGGTTGTTTAGGTGGTTTGGTGAGTGGTGATTATCTCTCACACGGATCCAAAGGAGTAGATCGGATTGTTGGCTCGATTTGGTGTTAAATTAGTGATTTCCATGCATTTTCTTCATCCTATGTGTAGATCCATGTAGATCCATTGTTCATGATGATGTTGCATCCATTTTATCATATGTTAACCTATGCAAGTTCATTCATCAAGTTTGTAGAGATATAACCCATGTTTTCATGCTTATTGGACTTTCAACTCTTTAATTACGAAAATGCCATTATTGTTATAATTGTCTACTTAGATCATTTTTGAATGCTTGATTGCTTGGATTGATGTTTGATTTGATTGATTATTATGAACTAGATGATTGATGATTAGATTTAGACCAAAGGTGATTCAAAAGCTAAGGGAAAGGCTCTTGGATTGGGAAAGCTGCTCGTGGCATATGTAGCGGGATGATGAAGCTCTTATGCATAGATTTGACGATGTGATGTTGAGATGAGGCTTCGCGAGGATGTTATGAAGCGAGGCAATCATATGATGAAGACTTGGTCTAATCCAGGCGGGATCATTCCAAGCATGTTGATAACTCGGTGATATGATTCGAGTTGAGGATAATGGATGCTCGAGAGGCGCTTGAGCTAGTATGGCAATAGTCGTCGAGGAGGATGACTAGGAGGTTGAGATCTCATCGTTGTTGAAGGTTCTAGCATGCTCTAAGCAAGAGTACATGGGGACGCCCAAAAGACTAAGTTGATGGTCAAGTACTCTGGGTAGATTCGATAATCCTAGGCACGGGTCACGATGACGTGCGGGAGTTATGTCTAGAACCGGGGTTACCATTAGCCCTTGACGGACGGCTGAAAGAATGTGCCGGTCATTCAATTAACGGTGATATCGCAACAATGATAACAGTGATAGCCGAGTCATGGATGTTTGGTTGTATCGTCATTCGGTCTCAAGAGCGGTATTTCCTGGGTGCTTATCTGACCTTGGTTTTAGACCTTGGGATTTGTACTTGGAAAACATCGCTCTTGACTCGAGTGACAATTGCTTTACTTTAAATTGTATGCTCTGCTATGTTTGCTTCTGCTTAGTGTGTGTCTGGGGGCTATCACTGTAGAATGAGGTTGGGGTGGGAGGGTTGTATTCCTATTCCTTTGCCTTTATGCTCTTTTGGTATGTTGTTAGTTAATTTACTGCTCACTAAGACTGTTGTCTGACTCAAGGCTTTATGTTTTAATTCTTATTGCCTTGGGCTGTTCGTCCATTTTGGGACGGGCAGACTAGGTAGCAGGTGACAGGTGCTGTTCTCTTCTTACGATGTTGATATCGAAGACGAGCTGGAGGATTGCATATTATCTTCTTATTATATGTACTGGATATTCCGCTGTTTTGTATTCTCTGAGAGATATGTAGTGAGGCTGGATGTATTGACTATATGGATGCTTGTATTCAACTATTATGGAGTTTTATATGATGTCATTTTGTTCTGTAAAGCTTCACTATACATATGTTCTATTGTATTTTGTCCATGCGCTGTGAGTAATACGATAGATTCTTTTGTTTTAAATCTTACCTTGACAATCGTCCATGGTCGCCTGGCACACTTTACAGCGCACTATCTCTAGATTCGGTGCAGGGGTCATGGGCGGTCGTCACAAAATAAGTCGCCGCCGATGACTTTTATCTTTTGGCTATATACCGACTACACCGCCTCAAGTCTTCGGTAGGTCCTCGGTAACATATCGTAGGTAGATTGTTCATTTTCTAATAGTGCGTTAATTATAATGTTATCGCACCTTTAATCTTTTAAAAGTTATCGAATGTCACAAATTCAATACTATCGAGTGTTCACGATGGAATTTTTTTAAATATCTGAAAAACTAATTTATTTTCTTTAAAAGTAATAACTTTTTACCAAACCAATTTCTTTGTCAAATTTTCATTGAATAATCAGATGTTTTCAAAAAAAAATTACGGTAAAATAGAGAGAAATTTTCTCTTATTTCCCAAAATATTAATTTTCTATTAATTAGGCCATTTATTACCTTTTTACAATTAATACCTTCTTACACAAAAAGGTATTTTAGATCGAAATTACTTGGGGAAATCCCCAAAATTCTCAAAAATCATAATTTACCTCTTAGAAAATTCCATAAAAGTATTGAAGAGCAAAATATTATTAAAAATGTAATATTAGAAATTCAAATTTTGAAGATCAAAATCTATGTTTTTAACACAATAACCCCTTAGAAAATTCCATAAAAGTCTTATTTGATAACCATAAGTCATATAAATGATTGTCCAATGCATGCATGATAAACATCAACTAAAGTTTAAATCTACCGTTAAATCCAAGTTAAACAGATCAAAAACATAGAGATGAAGATATTATTCACCTTATATTGGATCTGTGCCGAGATAATTGTCTTTAGTTTCTTTTCTTAAATTTTTCTTTCTCTTCTTTCTCTTAGTTGAATTAGTTTTAATGGAGTGCTCCTTGTTTTATGCTTTGTTTTTCTTTCTTTTATTATGAATGTGGCCAAAAATAAAGAGAGGGAGGAGAGAAAGTTAGAGGATAATGCTTTATTATTTATTCCTTATCTCTCTCTAATTTAATTAATATCTTTAATATATTTCCACTAAATCAATTGCTCCATTTAAAGTTTAAATTCATAATTTTATTAACATAACAATTATCTACACTTTACGCACTTTTCCACATTATTCATTTAATTATCAATTAATTAAGTTCCTTGAATGATGTGCACCGAAATAAGGGTATTGTAGAAATATTAATTTCATTAAAAAATGCGTAACTAAATAGTCCCCAAAGCCTATATCTTGTAAAAATCCAAATATTGTTTCATTGGCATCAACTTCTAGGAATTCTGATGCTAGCGAGTCATGAGTTTTTCCTTCCCTAGTCTATCTAAAATGTAATTTTGATATGATTACATTAAATGATAGTTAATTTTATAAATGTTTAATAAATTAATAGTTATTTTTCTTTTATATATTCCAATTAATCAGATTTTAGACGAATACAGCAAATACTATTTCGATTACTGTCAATTTTAGTAATTGTTCATTTACCAACTGTCCCTTTAAGTGTCAAATTAAATTTAAAAAAGCATACGCAAGTATTAAATGTGAGTACAGTGTCTACGTCCATCAACCTTCTTCGAATGACGATTGTTCCACTACTCTTCATGTGTGAATATTCTCATTTTCTAAAGTAATTAGTGACAAAACGTGGGAAAAAAAATTGTGATATAGAAATTGTTCGTTGAAATATTGATGAAGTAACGAAGGCTATGTTTTTTGATTTGGGAAAACGATTTATTTATCATTTATAATGCCGAATGGATAAATGGATGGTTAAAATTAGCCGTCATATCTCATGTGCATCGCAATCTCATCAACTATAAAGCATCTTTCGTCTATCCGGCACCGGATAACTTGCTGCGGTTAGAAAATGATGAGTCTTAATGGGTGAAAGATTGCTGACCAGGCACCATTGCCTCCAAATCAGAATGATAATTGTTGTTTTGTCCTATTGCTGAAACTATAATGATTAACGAGCACGATGGTTGTTTTAACGTCAGATCAACTTTGATTTTGCCTCGAACACGCACAGTAAAAACTAGTTACTGTTTGCTTTTAGTTTTTTTTTTCCTTACTATACTAGTATTCTGTACTGATTGCATGAACAGTACTAAAGTAGATCACAGCCTTTTACAAGTCATTAGAATCAATATTTCTCGTGATCCTATTTTGCCCTCATGTGAATCTCTCCTCCTTGTCATACTTTAAATTGGTAGTACTATCAATAGCATTATTGCAAAATCGTATAAGCAGTGTCATACCTTTATTTTACTTTTGTTATATTTTATACGTTTTAAAAATAAACGTTATTAAATCTTGAAACTCAACATAGGTATTCCAGTTTTTTAAAAAAATGCTGACAAAAATCATATAAGTTCTGTTTTCGTTGATGTATAATTTTGTAGGTCAGTCTGTCTAACTGGAAACAGTTCATTTCCACTTACTAATATTCATTCATAATTTTATAATAACTATGCAGGATAAATTTATGTATATGGGCTATAAAAATAGGAAACACTTCCTTTAACCATCCAAAGTAATAATGGCAACATAAATGACACATCAATACCAGCTCAATCCCTCTCTACTTCACACGCGATGGAGAGTGTGCTTAACATTTATCAATTAATTATATTAAATAAACTAATCGTGGAGTTTTTCCATTATTCATATGGTTTCCAAACTATGGAATCATAAAAACGATTTAAGCACAATAACCACGCCAAGTGCCATTTTTATTCAAGGTTTCGCTACATCTGATCTTTCAAGTAAAATGCATCAATCGGCAATATCAGCACCTGCTCTACAATCTCGGTGGTTAATGATGCATGTAAGTATGATGTTATTGAGCTATGCGGTTCTTTTATGTGGTTCGTTATTATTAGTCGTTTTTTTAGTCATTACATTTCGAAAAAACATTGATATACTTTTTAGAAGCAAAAATTAATTAATATTAACTAAGTCATTTTTCTTTGGAAAGATGGAATACTTGAACGAGAATTGAACCCCATCAATATCAAATTAATTTCTTTATTTCCATGTTCATTATCATCAATTCATCATGTGCTTATTCCAATCTTAACCGTATATTACATGATTTAATTGTTGATTGGGTTCCATCACAAAATGAGGTGAACTTGATACAAACGACATGTGAAAGGATGAGGGATGAATTGAACCCCATCAATATAACAGTTGCTGTGTAGATAAGAATTAATAGCATTGATGCATGTATTAATATTAAAGTACAAACCCTCTGTCTTTATGCTCACAATATAAAGTAAACACACACAAACAAAACTAGGAAGTAAAAAAGGGAAAAAAAGGAAGGACAATGGAGAGCGTGGGCGAATCATTTTTGAAGCAACTAAGCTTTGGAACAGCGCCAAATTACTACCAATCGAGCTCCAGTAATGGATCAAAAAGGTTCAAGAAGAAGAAGGAATGCGATGGTTTAAGTAGCAAACATCACAATGGTAATAACATGAATGTGAAGAAGAGAGTAATAGTGGTGATAGACGATAGCGCAAGAGCAAAGCATGCAATGATGTGGGCTCTTACTCACGTTACAAATACTGGAGATCTGCTCACTCTTCTTCATGTTTTGCCTCCTAATGGTAGACATGCCTATTCTCCTAATCTTGCTGATTCTCTCGGTTCTCTTTGCAATGCCTGCAAGCCTGAGGTACTTTATTTACATCCATTTTTTCTATAATAAAAAAAGTTGGAAGAATTTTCTTTTTGGAGCTTGCAATCGTAGTTGAGTCATTTTTTATTTTGAACTGAATCCGTTGCTTCTGTGAAACCAAACTTTTTTTTAAAACTTTAGTAGCAATTTTTTTTGCTAATTCAAGTTATTTGTGCTTCTGAGATGATTTTTTTTCTTCAGCAAAACAAGCTTTTACTCGAACAGATTAAAGAGCTACATGAAGCCGAGGGAAAATTTCCCCACTTATTTCTTTCCTTTGATGTTGTACTTGAAATGGAAAAAAGTACAAAATTTCACTATTATTTACACTTCTAATTAAGCTTGGATTACACATTTATCAAGACTTGTTTGCCTTCTAGTGTTTTGCTCATTTACCAAGATCTAACTGCTTATATAATACTTGAACAATTGAAAATATGTCTGTTGAGATAACTAAAAAACCAGTTGATGTTAGTATGTCACATGTGCTCATTAATCACACATATTTTCAACAAACAAAAATGAAGCAGCTTAAGTTCAAAATTGAACTTGCCTTGATTAAATTAATTAGTTAAACTTAGTATGTTAATTTTTCTTCTGTAGTCTTTCATGTGTAGATTATTTTATTTCTGCCCCAACACTTAATTTTCTTGAAAGCCTCATCATTACAATTCAAATAAGATTTATGAATTTCCTGTTCTTTTTTTTTTTTGCCCCCAACTTTCATTATATATTTCGTACTTTTCACTGGCAAACAAAATAATAACAAAGAAAGGACTTTGCCGTTTTGGCTTCATGATAAAACGAACTATTGTGTTTCAGAATTTTCAACTTGTATCAAAAGGCAAACAAGTCCTGAAACCGGTTCTAGCACAACTCAAACTCAAAGTAGTCTTTTAGTAAGACAACTTTTAATATGATGCACCCACGTGTTCTAATCCATTTTAGACTGTTTAGAGAACTTTGAAGTTTGATTGGTAAATTTTGGAAGTGCACCATGGATTTAAAACTGTAAAATAAAAGAACAAATGACATTTCAGGTTGAGGTAGAAGCACTTGTGATACAGGGACCTAAACTAGCCACAGTCTTAAACCAGGTCAAAAAATTAGAGGCCTCTGTTTTGGTGCTCAGTCAAAGCAAGCCCTCTGCTTTCTCTTGGTAAGTCGCTATATTAAAATTTGAAATAACTGCAAACATAAATTTAAACTTTGTTATGTAAATTCAATTAAAAATAAATGATACTGCTATTATTTCAGCTGCTGGAAACTGTTCAAGAGCAGAGATGAAGAATTCGTGGAGCAATGCATAAAGAGAGCAGCATGCTTGACTCTTGCAGTCAGAAAACAAAGCAAAGGAATTGGTGGTTATTTGGTCACCACCAGATGGCAAAAGAACTTCTGGCTATTAGCTTAATTACTTAATTTTCAAATATCAAGGGGTTACTGCTGTTAATTACTACTAGTTCTAACAAATAAATCTAACCTCTTCAAAATTGTATCACGTTGCCTTGTCTATGCATGTATAATTATGCCGTGATGAATAGTTCATTTGTTCTTGTTTGTTGTAGCACACTATTTCTGACTGTACAACTACAGATAGCTGTGTGTAATCAAATGCTATGTTTACTTTATGACGCATGAATTTAATCTAACAGCCAATAAAGAGTTGAATCCATGTTATAGTACTTCCATGAAGGTTCATTTTTGAAAGGACACAAGGGAGCAAAAGTTAGCAATTTTGGACTGGAAGCAAAGTTTCATACTGGGAACACCTAATTATTACCTAGATGCTTTCCTAGTTGCACTTTCAAGGCACTTGATTAACATACGAACAAAAATGAATAAAACATGTATTCGATTATGCACAGTATACAGAACTATTGCCTAAGATCAGTCCCACTATTACAGTTATTACCAACAAAACAAAGTAATCATTAATTGCCCAATAAAAAATACCAACAGCCAAATAAAGCAAACAGACAATTTTTAAACAATATCCAATGATTTTGTATCAAGAAAATATCTTCTAGGATGATAAACAAAAATATGAAAATTACAGTATTTGATTCAATATAACTTATCCAGTTAATTACGGAATAGACAACTGATCCACTCCTGCGCTTGATCTTTAACTGTTGTTCGATAACCTGCATGTAACAGCAGAAAAAAATGATCAGTTTATGATTATATGTGTATACATACATTTAAGGATAACAAGTTCACTCTATCTTCGCAAGTGAAAATGTTTCCACTGAGAATCATCACATAATTTTTCTCCGGGGAAACGTAAACACAATCCACACTTGATAATTGGCATATCAATTTCATTTCTAGCTAATTAATTAAGAAGTTTCATCTCGATCCCTGCTGCATATCAGCTCAGCAAAAATCAATTAACTAATATCATTTTTTTCTCGAAGAACAAAAGAGGATCATCTTCCTTGCACAAAGAAAGACAGTCGCCTTCCCCATACGATGAAGGAAGATCATCTTCCTCGTATGATGAAGGAATATTATATTCCTTCTCAAACCTTGAAGTGACCATCTTTATTTTTTGAATAAATGATTACGGTCACCAAGTTTTGTATCTTTAGAAAGTTTTTGATGCATAAGTTTGAATGTTGAAGAGAAAAAAACATTATCATGACCTTTTTCTTTAAAATATTGAATTTTAAATTTCGAGCTTTACAAAATTGATTTAACGTACCGCTCCTTAGAAAGGCTATATATAATTGATGAATAATAGTTAAAACAAATTTTCCTTTTGAGTCTTTTTTGAAAATATTATCATATTTTAAAGATTAACTTATTCTACTAATGAAAGTATAGGTAGTTAGTAAATAGGCGATGCTAGTTTTGTGAATTAAAATGAAGTAAACACCAGTTCAAGTGATTTAAAGTTTTAAACGCAGAGCTTTTTGTTTATTTGATTAACAATATGAATATAATGTGATTTGCACCTTAGAAGCACTACAAACAGCACAGGGTGCACCCTGGTTTTTTTCAATAATACGCGTGCTAGTTTGTACTTTAACACATAATAGACACCCAATGGAGTTTCTGGTTCGGAGAAGACAAAAATAATTGCCCGGCTTTCTTGAAGCCGGCAAACTCAACTTTTATATTTCAGCCAATAACATCACACCATTTGCTGTGGCACACAGAATAATTTTTTGCATTATTTGTAATTTAAGAAAGTTGGGTAAATCAATGACCCTAGGGTTCCAAATCTAAACATTCAGGGTCAATGGACCACTGTTGGTAGTAACCTTAGTTTAATTTAGTGGCCACCCTCTCTTTATTTCTGATTTTCTTCTCTATATCTAAGCAAATGATACTACACAAAACAGCATGTACAAAGTCATGAAACAAAAGATTAAAAACCCCTGATATGTACCCTGTACTCTTGCTATTATATCAAATTTGTACCTTTAGAAAATTGCAGTAAGAAATTAGAAATAGTGGATGAGCTTCCTACCACCAGTACACAATAAAAGCAAGAAACAGTAAATTGCAGGTAAAACCCAAGTAATCGTAGGTCAAAATGTTGAGTCTGTCTCTACATGAGCTACTACTAATTTTTTGTACTTTTGAAGACACACGATCACAACCGCGAGGTTTTATTGTATAAAAATTGAATGAAATCAATGGTTCTTGGATTGTCAATCAAGATATAATTCATGGATGATGTTTATTCTAACAATCAACATTAATAGGATATTTTTACCCGTTCACTTTACAAAATATACTACGTATTTAAAATGTGATCATATATACCGATGCTATTTGAAATGGCGTTGGTACGCTTGAAAATTTTGTACTAGCACTATTTTAAATGAGACTTTTTTTTAGAGATCCTACAATAAAATTAACAAACTCAAAGGGCCTTTCACTTATCAGAATACAAATCAAGTTCCTCCCTTTTAAAAAAGATGAAAATACCCCTAAATTGATATAGGAAAAAAAAACTCAGCTAAAAAAGCTCGAGAGAAAAAAAAAAGAATTTGAATTTTTGAAAAAGCTGATTAAATTAGATTTCACTATATTACGGATTTGCTTGGACCACATACAACGCAAGCCATTACTGTCATAGGACAATAAAAATTGGTCTGCGTTGTATATAATGCAAGCAAATTCTATTAAACTGCTACGAAAATGCATGCACTATATATGATGCAAGCCAATACTGATAAAAAACTATAGATATTGATTTACATAATAGACAATGCAAACTAATCTCGTCAAACTACAATATAAATTGGTCTGCATATAAGGTGATCCATTACTGTAAAATAACCATATATATTGGTTTACACTAACACAAGCCCATACTGGTAAAGAACTATAAATATTGACTTACATTATATTAGACTAACTTGCATTTTATTGAAATCCACTTGCATTATTCTGAACTTTGGTTTGTACTGTATTCAGAATTGGTTTCACTATAATAAATTGACTTGTATTTTATTAAACTCAGTCCGATGTTTGCTTAGACGTTTTTTCAAACACTTTGCATGCATGCTACATCACCTAGTTTACAATCCACATACACACACTGCTACCCGTATCGATTTCATTTTTCCATTTTTCATAAGCTTATTCTTCATCCTTAAATATTCAGTGTCCAGCAAACTAAATCTCTCATTTATCTTTTCTATATCACCTTCTTTGTTATTACTGAACTCGTTCATAATTTAAGCATCGTTAGCAATTAGCAAGTTCATTTTATAATATTTAACTTCAATCAGATGCCTGATTTTTCCAACCTTCGATTAGGTTTTTCCCCTCAGAACCCACTTCTTGGATATTAGTAACAGAAACTTTCTCAACTTTGATGAATCTTGGTGCAGAATTGATAATTTGGTGGTGCTATTTGGGTTTTTGAGGCATGGATATTTAAAAAGAAGAAAGAGACGCAGGTTCTATGCAGGGCTGGTCTTTCATCAAGGCCCATCAGGCTTTGGACTTGGGCAACCGCCCGATAGGGGCAAACTATTTTGATTAAAACCCTAAAATCTGCAATCAGAAAATATGTCTTTCTCTTCCTCTCGCATCACACAACACAATCGCCAGCTCTCGCATCGCCGCACTCCCAGTCGCCAGCTCTCGTCATCTCGCGACTCGCGGTCGCGGCACGATCTCAGATTTTCACCTACTGGAAGTCTGGAATTTGGAGGCTGCAGCTCAATTTGGCTAAACACTTGAAGATAACCTTTCAAAATTTAACTGTGTTTTCAGTATAGTTTTCCCTAATTCTATATTTCAATTTTTAGACTTCTAATGTTGTGTTGAATAAATCTTTTGGTTCTATGACTGTTAATTCTGTACACAGTAGAATTGGTATTTATAATTGACTAATTGTACACTTAATTCATTAAATTGGAGATTAACTGATTATGTAATTGTGGTGTTTTGTTATAGATTATTTTGTTTAAATAACAAAAAAACACTTCAGATGATAAATAGATTGTTTTTGTTTCAAAAGAAAATTTGTGCCATTCTTTGGAATAAAGGAATTATGACGAAGAATGAAGATAAAAATCAAATTTGATTTCGAAAACAAAACTCCGGAGCTTACAATAGAAAAATTAAACAAAAAGAGACGGGCTCACAAAATCACTTATTGGTTCAATTTCTAATTTATTTCAAACAAAAATTCAAAATTCACAACCATCAACTTCAAGTATGTTTGAACAAACTAGTGATAAATATGAAAACATCGAAGAGAATGTTGAGGCTCATGAAATGTTAATAAGTGAGAATGTTGATATACTAATTGAAGATTTTATGAATGAAAATATCAATGAAGAAAGTAATGGGAATGGAGCTATGGATACTACAGATGAAGTTGTCGTCCATGATACGATTGAATTTGATCTTGAAGAAGATATTGGTGTTAACTATGATTTAGAATTATGAAGAAGAATTACCGATAGTAAAAAAGTAATGTTAGTTCAAAAGGACCTACTAAAATCTTAAAAATGAACGACAAGTGTTTCCCAAAAATGAAGACGATGGAAGACATTTTTCTACTAAACATTATATCGATCATTATCCACATGGAGAGGAGCATGAACGAAAGTGGATTGTTTACTTAAATGAAATGAATAAAGTTTTTTGCTTTTGTGGTACGTTATTTAAAAATACACAAAAGACATTCAAATTAGGGGAAGAAGGGTTTAATGATTGACTTAATATTACATCAAAACTTCGAGAGCATGAAAGTAATTCGGAACATATGAAAAATCTTATCAAATTGGTGAATTTGTATAGAGGTCTTCAACTAAAAATAATAATAAAGGAATGGAATCACTAATCGATCAAGATAGACAATGATGGAAAAAATATTAGTTCGCATTATCGGTGTTATTAAAACCCTCTTTCAAAATAATTTACCCTTTCATGAATCTAACGAGAAGATTTATGAGAAGAACAATGTACTTTTTTGCCAACTTATAGAATTTGTTGCCGAATTTAGATCCAATCATGGAAGAACATCTTAGACATGGGATAAATAATGAAATAACGATCATTATCTTAACCATAGAATACAAAATGAATTAGTACTTTTGTCGGCCAAAAAGATAAAAGAAATATTGCTTACAAAAATATTGAAAGCAAAATTCATTTCGGTTACTCTCGATTGTACTTCAGATTTAAACCATAACGAATAAAAGTCAATTATTGTAAGATGAGAAGATGTTGAAAATACAAGTAATATTAAGGTGGTGGAGTTTTTTCTTGGATTTATAGAAGTTGATGACACATCACGACTTGGCATTTTCAAAAAACTTGAAGATATTCTAGTCGATCTTAAACTTAATATCGACGATGTAAGAGGACAAAGTTATGATAATAGATCAAATATGAAAGGTATGTTATCTTTTTTTAAATATTAGTAACTATACAATCATTTATTGTTTAATCTCATTTGTGTAAGGAATCTTAATATCCTTATAAGTAAACATCAAGGCGCACAAAAGAGACTTCTCGATGTAAATCCTAGAGTATTTTATATCTCATGTGAATGAATCTTGCATGGTGCGATACGGTCAAATTATGTATTAAAGCTAGAAATTCTTTTGCATATGTGCGAAAGATTCGTACTTTATTTTTCGGCTCAACACATCGATGAGAGATGCTTAGAATGTAGTTAAAAGGCTTGACTCCTGAAGCATTGTCTACAACTCATTGGGAAAGCTATATAGAAAGCGTTAAGACAATAAGAGCTCAACCATTGAAATTTAGAGATGCGTTGATTGATATTGCTAACAATTCTAATGATGATATGTCGATGATGGAAGCTAAAATTCTACGCAAAATGCTTTAGAGGATTTTGAGTTCTTGATTAGTTTATGCATTTGGTACACTCTTGGATAACACTAATCGAGTTAGAAAAATACTTCAAGGGAAGGAAATGGATATTGCGAATGCAATCACTAAAGTTATAGGAATTATTGCATTTTTTGAAACTTATAAAGAACTTGGATTTGAAGATATGATGAATGAAGAAGTTGGCATTGAACCTAAATTTCGAAAAAAAAAGGTTGTTAGTAGAAAGAAGCAATTTGATAAAGATAAAGAACCTGATGCTAATGAAAGTCAATCTTTGGTGAATAAATTTAGAATCACCTATGTTCTTCACATAATAGATAAGCTCTTACTTCACTTAATTATTGATTTGAACAATTAGAGCTTTTTGAAGATATTTTTGGTCTTTTGATGAATGCAAAATTTAAAACTTTTGATGACAAACAATTGAAAGGGCAATGCACGAAACTTGAAAGCGGGGAAGAACTTAGATTCGATACCCGGCTAAGTAAGATTCACTTAGATGATCTACCAGCTATTAGATATTATTTAAGACTGATTCTCAGCACCTTACTGAAAGTTTTTTCAAATATAATCAAGAAAGTGATATTTGTGGAAAATGATAATTTCTTGAACTTAAACAATTGAAAAGGATTTTACCGTTGAAATTACCAAAATCAACTAGCATTCTTGATTTCTTAAAATCTTACCGTGATGTTAGTGTATTTCTAAACGTATGGGTTGCATATCGAATATCGATAACTATTCTGGTTGCAGTTGCTTCAGCGGAAAGAAAATTTTCTATGTTGAAGTTGATAAAAACTTATCTTCAAAGCACAATATCGCGAGAACGATTATGTGGTTGGCAATGATTTCGATTGAAAATGACTATTTGGATAAGCTAAAATATGGTGACATCATTGAAGAGTTTGCTTCAAAGAACGCAAGAAGTTGTTGCCGTTGAAGTTTGATGTATTATGATGTTAGAATGTTTGATATAGATGATGGTTTATTATCACGTTTTCGTCATAATATATTATGTACTTAAAAAATATATTGTTTTTGGTATGTGAACAATGAAAAATATACTATAATTGTAAATTTTATGTGATCGTTTTTTGTCCAAGAGCGCAATAAATATTGCAGTTGCCTCGAACAACCCAATTTGTTGGACCGGCCTGGTTCTATGCTTTGCAATTTGATTTTACAGATGATGAGTTGAGGGGTAGATCCGGAAAGAAACAATGAATTACATTATAAATAATAAATATATAAATCGGGCCCGTACCAGGGACCCACTCTATATTTATCAAAACGAACTAGGGCTTATAATCCATTAATAAAATAAACAAGGACCTCTGACCCATTCCTCGTTATATAAACTACAATGCATTTTCTTTTATATATAAAAAGAAAGTTGTGTTGACGCTGATTCAAATGGCTTCCAGGCAATATTTAAAAAGAAAAACATTTGTGTTGCAACTATTTGAAATAACCTCATTACAAATAATCAAAACATGTACTATATTTGCAATACGTTTTACAGTTTAAATACAAACTTGTAATGACTTTTGAATAATAGAACAACCTGTATTAAAAAAGTCCATATTAATATGACAGAGTTATGGATGATGTGATCCAATTAAATATTTTGGGGGCTTATTCAATAGACATTCAACTTTGAGCATCGTTTCAATAGATGCCCAAACCCCCAATGTGCAGAGCTTCGGATTTGGAGCTCTAGAATTTGGCTCCAACCAATTAATCAGGGTTTGTCCCCTCTACTGGAGGAAATTTTTAGCAAATTTTAAAATTTGAAGCTTATAAGGAGTACTGGACATGCCCTTAGGCATTAATAGATAAAAATAATGTCAAGGTAATTAAGGCGCAAAAAAGCGCCAAGCTGGAGCCTAGGGCTTTTTTGGGAGCCTTGAGCATGAGGCGGCGAGCAGTCTGGACGGCTCTCGAACTTCGAGCTAGGTTACGTATTTTAATTTGATCGATTTGATTTTGAGTTGGGGCTGGGCACGAATTTGTTTTTGAGCTGGGTGATTTAACTGGGTGTGGATAAATTGAAGGGAAGTTATGTGTTTCGGCTCATATTGGACCAAAAAAAAATTCTCCAACAAAGCAGCCCAAGGCGCGCTTTTACAGCGCCTTGGGGCTTTTCCGACGCCTCGTGCATCCATGGCGCCTCAGAAGTCAAAAAAGCCCCAGCTTGGAGCCTAGGGCTTTTTGGAGCCTAAGCGCGCCTAGGCGAGGGCTTTGATAACACTGAATAATGTACAGTCTTACTATGACAGAAATGCTCACAAAGCCGTTTATCTGTTCAAGACATAGTCATAGTTAATTTATGTTGCATGCATTTCTCAAATAACATCACCATCCTTCTAATAACATTGGAAAACTTCTGAACTGCTAATAAACAATAAAAATTTAACAACTCATAAATACCAAAAGGCTAATATGTCTTTATTTGGATTCAAAGATGTTCCGTATAGATTATAAAAACTAACAGCAAAAATCAGGATAGCACAATACAGTCACAATCAATAATCTCGCTTCAATTTGAGATGAACATAAAAATTTCAAGCATTAAATAGGCGTGAAGGCGAATTTGTCAATGCAAACAAATAGCATCAATTCAAAGGGAGCAAACTTGAAAAATGTCAACCGAAGAAATAGAAGAAACAACATCAGCAATATCATGTGCAAATATGGCCAATGTGCTCACTGTAGAAGTAATTAGCTTAGAAAATGTTTGAAGGCTGACAATACGAAGAATAAGGAATGTATGCAACTCTTATTTAATAGGGTTAGTGAATCTAATGGTCGTATAAACTACTAACTAAAAGCATAAAGCCTATTCGCATATACATTGCATACTTGTATATGTTATTGAAAATGCAGCTAGAAAAAAAATACATAATGAATGAAATCAGCCATGTAATGACCATTAGTTAGTTATAAAAAATTGTCAGTTATCTCTAAAATTCATGGATATTAATATTTGAAAATTTTACGAAAAATTATGTTGTAACATATAATGAATTGATTATCTATTTACATGCAAACCCAGTTTGAAATCACAAAAAAGAAAAAAAAAAAAGACTGCCCACTCACTAATTATTGATATGACTTACTGCACAAAGAGAAATTTTCACATCTGGCTCAGATGTATCAACATCGATCTACTTTATGCCTCAAGGCCCTCAACCATCTTTGCGAAAGACCATTCAATTTAGAACCCACGTAATTGCAAATAAAATCTTGTTTGCAATCAAATCTCTTCAATTACGTTTTTAACTTCAAATTACGATTCAAAATTCAATTCAAACCGCATTAGAGAAAAATCATTTAATTCATGCTAGAAACAAATAAAAAATATCAAGTACTTGAATCTACAATTAAAATTTATATTGTTTCCCAAACAAAATAAAGATGGGACAAAAGAAAAGTTTATGTTTTAGGTTCAAACTTACAAGCTCACACATCAAAATCAATTTCGAAAATACAAAATTATTGTAATTATAAGTAAAAGTTGATGCTCTCGCATACTTATATGTCATTTAATAGCCTATATAGCAAACTCTTTAGCATACAAGTATGTATACACATAAAAATATAAATCCTTTGAATATAAAATTTATGACTTAAATTCACTTTTGATTTAAAATTTGTACTTTACGATCTACGACTTGAATATTGTATAATTGCAACAACATAGAGGCAAAGATGAAGAGAAAACTGATAGTCCTATAAAACTATCTATCGCCAAATTATAAATTGAAAAGACGTATAACGACGGGGACAAACGGGTAAAATCTAAAAGCTCCAAATTGAATACAAAAACAGGATTATCAGTTCATTACATAGGAAAACTATGTAAAAGAAATGACCTGTTGTGAGTGACTTCACTATAACCACATATATTCCATCATTGAATTTCGCTACCTAACTGTTTCAACTGCGGAAATAAGAAAAAAACACCATCAAATTATATTTATACATCTAGTTTATGCTTAATTCCAACATCTGTAAGCTCAATGATAACATTGTATGGATTGCAATTGCCAAATTGCTAACTAACCTGTGTCTACGTCTCTTTGTATTGTCTTCCATATAGAGTTCCCAATTCTTATGATTAAGAGAGCTGAGATCAGAAAGTTCCGCAATAGCCAACAAATATCTTGTGAGCTTTACTAGCTCCTGATCACTATTGCGGTTCAAATGTGCTTTCCGAAATGGCCTAATTGTAAGACCATTTTGTGGATTCATCACAAAATTCCTTTTAAGGTCATCAAACATTATAGTATTTTTTGAACTGTAAAACTGATAGAAATAATAATTGAAAAGTATGTTAGTGGCTATATGTTAAAGGAGGAAGGCAACGGTTTATGTTTATTATATCAGAGTTAACCTCTGGGAATTGAGCCCAAATAAGACCAAGTGGCTTGCAGTCAAAGGTGCCATGGTGATCAGACTGTACCGTGATCATGGCCATGTGATCAAGAAGAGCAGTAATTTTGTAGTTTGGATTATTTAAAACTCCAAGTTGGTTCATCTTTAGCTCTACCCATTTCATTCTGCAAAATGAGCGACATCTAAGCATATGCTATCATTATGAGTAATGAGTAATGTCTGACCAAAAAGGGTTAATATAACGAAAACAAATAATATACCCGGTCGCAGACCATATCATGATATCATACTCGGAATATGCAGCAGTTAGGAATTCATGAAGATCTGTTAAGACACTATAATGTCAGTGCAGTTAGAATAATAATAAGGCAATATCAATATCAAGTATCGATATTCATCTACTTACATGGACGCATTAACTCAAGTGGATTTTCAGCTGCAGATCTGTGATCGAACAGAGTGTAATCGATATCCAAGACAAGCAGCTTTTTTCCCTCACGACAAGGATTCCGTAGTTTCAACTAAGCAATTGAGCATCAGCAAGCAAATACATTAGCTCATTGCAAAGCTCACAGAACAAAAAGATAAATCAAACAAGAAAATGTTGACAACACAGGTATAACAGTAAAATTAATAATTAAGGGTATGGCATAGTCACCTACTGTGACCAATGAACAATATGGATACATCTACGTATGAATGGAAGACCGTTTTCTAGCACATTATCTTGGTAAACCGATAGGTAATAGCACAATATCTTGGTGAACTGATAGGTAGGTGTGGTGCTTTAAGTGAAAATACACAATAACACACATGAGTAAACAATAATGCCTAGGACATATGAGAGTTCAAGTCATATTTGCATTGATTCAAAATGGACCATGATCCTAAATCATATAGGCTAAGTTAGAAAATGACAAAACAAATTAAACCTTAAGTCAATTTGAATTACTTAGTTAACAAATTTTCTTTCATATGATATAGAATTATCAGCCACGGATTTATTTAACATGTCTCTGAAGTCATTATGGACTTCAACTGGATGCCTAATTTGAGCTTCTAGATTTGAGTCGAAGGAGATGTTAAGCATTTAATTCATTCACACAATTACTATTCATCTAATTATTGATTAGTATTCACATTGATGTCTTCTCATTGATACATTATCTACAGATGCATAATGTGTGTTAGTTCCAAAACCAAAGTAACATAATAGAATTTTGTTTCAACGCTTTAAGCATCAAGCTCCCAAGTGCCATAATAACTCTTAGTGCAAGGAAACAACTATGCCAGCGCTAACAGAGAATCACAATGTGTGGTGCACTGAGTTAAGAAATGCACCTTATACTGATTAATTCTTCTGTTCAACTTCTGCTTATTGGAATCCTTGTCTTTAATATCCACTACCTCGTCTTGTCCAATCTCAAAATCATCCACAACCTCCGGCGCATCCACTTGATCCACGAATATCTCGTCTTCAACCGTCCTACAAATCAATCAACAATCATGAATAGCCCCAAAAGTACATGTAACCTGAGAGGAAAAAAAAAATACAATAACAAACCCAATCATAGTCATCTTGACAGTAGGCTTAATGTTAAGCTGAGACAGCAACACAGAATCGTCGCCAAGCTTAGATGCCATTTTGGGGTAAAGAAGCTTTTGTCTTTTTGGGAGCACATTGGTCACCTCGCAAATGCGGCGCTTAAGCTCGGTGATTGTGTCGTCGCCGCAAACCCTAACGATGTACTCTTTGCCGCTCCATTTTACGGTTAGGGTTATTTCCTCTAGTCCTTCTTCTGGTGAGACTGAGGAATCTGATTTTGAAAAGGAAGTGGAGGAAGATTCCGGTGGTGGTGTAAGCGTCGCCTCTGTAACGGTTGGTGGTGGCGATGGGATTTCCATTTATTTAATTTTGGGTTTTTGTCGATGTGCTAACGAAATCGCACTAATTTTTGGACGAAGGGTGCATTAGTGGACAATGAAGAAGAATGTAAGATTATATCATTTTATTTATTTAATTATTATTAAAACAAATATTAATTTAAAATTTCTATGTAGTTTTTGATAAAATTAAATTGAAAAATAGAATGAAAAATCATTGGAACAGAGTTTCGAACATGTAATCTCAGTTATATTTCAAAGTTTCCATTTGAAAATAAATGTTAATATTTGTTCTTTGTGAGCTTCGAACTCCTGCCCACTTGTGTGCATGTAAATGTATTTTTAAAACTCCATGGTCGAATCAAAAAATTGTGTTTCTATTCCAACAGTTAATAAAGATGTAACTTAAATTAGTAATGTAGTAATATTATAATTTAATCACTGAAATTCACACTTTGACTTTCGGAGCACCGAAAAGGAACCGTGTGTATTCGCACCTGTTGTTAATCGATTGCTCAAAATAAGTGGTTAGAAAATTCGCAAAGGAGTGTCATTCCCAACCCACCTTACAACCGTCGCTCATCTTCTTGCTATTGCTATATAATTAGTTTAGTAGTCCTCTAACAACCTACGAGTTAGCATTAGGACCCTAAGCCCAACCATCAAACTCAATCATTTTCATGAAGTTCCTAAGCTATTTTATCGACCTTCCCTTCTTACATTTTCATTTTCTATTGGCCGAAGGATATTCACCTTGGAGACCGGATACAAGGGGGGAAAACCACAACCCTAAAGTATCAAATTATGTGTACATATGGAAGGAAGATGTTAAGAGGGAGATTGGGTGGAGAGGATGGATATAACTAGTGAGGTGGAGCTGTTGAAATGGAAAATGGGACGGAAAGGCCGGAGGTATAAGAGGAATGATATTAGATGTTGTAGATGGCCGACCTGACATATTTTAAACAAGCGAAAGGGTATTTAGAGGTAAGGGGATGCCTAAAATACTGGGAATATCCTAGATCTAAAAAAACATGTAGTTTCTTAAGGTGAGATAGCACAAGGGAAGATCATGACCCTAGAATGATGAACGAATGAAAAAGGAAGAAAAGTGTACAATTTTACGAACTTAAGGTGATTGGTAATGAAACCAGGGCTTTTATTTCAAGAAGTGTTCCATAAAAGTCGAAAGCTAAGTGGAAGGTTTCTTTGTGTAGACTAAATATCAAAAAATTCCATATGGTCTTCAATGACCAAAAATCCTAACCTTATCCCCCTATTCTTTCACAGCCGTCACACTCTTGGCAGCCTGCTCCCCTAGATTTGAACCAGCATCTTCCTTCTAGTGTTGTGTAGGACGAAGGATTCACTCAGGTAATCTCTAGGCGACCACAGAAACAACTTCGGACATAAGATAGAGCTGCGGTTCCCATATTAGGTACAAGCCATCCATGGAATTATTTTGCCTAGAACTCGATTTACCGTAGTTTCTACCCAGGAATTTTCCTTTATACATGAAGCAAGCACATGTCCCCTGAAATGCCTCGTCAAGAATCTCAAATAATGACCAGGTGAATGGAAAATCTACCTTAAAACCCAAATCTAGAACATGGAAGGCAGTGATTACTGAAGAGGATATTTCGGTCTCCACACCCCTTAAATTTTATAATCCTATTGATTTTAGCCAAAAGAGGTGCACTAGAATGACTAACTCTGCAATTGATTCAGTGAAAAAATACTGGGATAATTCGATTGTTATTTATATAGTATGTTATAACCAAATTTTCCGCAGTCTTTGAACGGATTTAAACGAGCGGATTGGACTACAAACCGATGAAGGAACGGATTCGGAAGCTTGTAAACTATTAAGAATGACAAAATGAAGGAACTCAACAATTTTTGGGTAAGTATTAAATATGCAAAATCTCTCGTTGGAAACCTCTCGTTGAAGACCTCTCATCGAAAACCTCTAATCGAAGACCTCTCGTCGAGAACATCTCATCGAAGACCTCTCGTCGAGAACCCCTCATCGAAGACCTCTCGTCGAAGATGTAGAACTTGAAGACCTAGAAAGTATGAAGAAAGATCAAGAAAGCAAGTAGACAAAACCTCTCGGCCTCGACCACCACCAATCGGTATTTAGATCTTTTTATCAATGTTTTGGCCCTAATGCTTACTTCTGTATACTTTGACTTAGACCTAGAATTGATATTTCATGGGCCATCGGTTCTGCTAAATAGTTTTCCTATAAATAAAAGACCTAGAGCTACTAGAGATGGACTTTTTGGCACTTAATTTCTCTTCTATCTTCTTCTTCCCCAAATACTCTAAACACTCCCAAATCCAAGATCCACTAGATTGTGGTCAGATTTGAGTTATAATCATTATATTTCAGAGAGAATCAATCAATAAAAAAGATCAAAGTGGACGTAGGACGGAGTATTTGCCGAACCACTTAGAAAAGTGTTGTTTGTTCTTCTTTTCCTTCATATGTTTCCTAAAATATCTAGATCTACTTCCTTCTGGGGTATTTATACCATTTTTGGTGCTAACATTTTTGGTGTTTCCATTGAAAAAGAGCTAGATTTAACAACCTAAAGCTTGGATCTGAAGTTTAGAAGAGATGAAGAGGCCTAACGCTTGATTTATGATTGGAGGAAGTCAACCAAAGCATGGGGTCCGCTAGGAGGTGTCCTTAAGTTTTAGTCAATCCATCCACGTGGTTAGAAAGAAGATGGAAAGAATTATGAAAGAGATGCAAGATGGAGTAATGGTTTGACAGTAGGAAATGCTGGAGAGATTTTTTGAAGGGTGGAACAATAAAGAATGGCCGGAGTAGCTGGAATTCAGAACCTAACACTACAACAAAATTTGCTTTTCACGGCAATGGTTCTCAGCGTTCTAATCACATATGCAGTCAAAGTGATTTAAACAAAAAGAAAATTATGACCAAACGTTGTATGATGGTATCAAGAAAATTACAAGGCGGAGTAATGAAATTATATGGCGGGCTTTCCTTTGATTTTTGTGGCCAAATCTTTTTTCTATTATCTCTTCTTCCTCTCGTTTCCAAAAGCAAAGTGGCGACGAAACCCTAGAACGATTCTCGTCGGTGCCAACCTACGGAAAAGCAATCGTTCGGCCTCATCCTCTGCATTGGACTCATTTCTTCACTCAATCAAAACTTTCCTCTAAGCAATTGTTTGGCCTCATGAAGAAATCGTTCAGCCTCCTCCTCCTTGCTGGATGGAATCGTTCAGTCATTTATTTTCCTCCATGCTAATGTACTCAATTTTCAGGTGAATATTTTTTTTTGTAACTCATCATGATTTATCATTTTTGTAATTTTTAGGCAACATTAAAATTTACTTACTATATTTCTTTTTTCCCCTTTCAAAAATATCGAATTGAGTTACCAAGCTCTTTCACAGACAAACGTAAAGTAAAATTGCTTTCGAGGTGAATTATTTGTCTGTTATCCGAGTTGTTCTCTGTATTTCCTCTACGTGTGAAAAAATGCAGTATACTTAAAGAAGTTCTCATGACTAATTTGAACTAAACTAGAACTGAGTTAAATTATACCAAGTACCCTCCTTGATCATGTCATAGAATTTTGTTTCTTTTTTCCTTTCAAAGTTCAGTTACTGAGTTCTTTAATTGACAGACACAATGTAATGTGTTTCATGTTCCTTATCCCAAGGAAGTGTATTCAACGAGGCTGTTGCTTTAGATGATGCGGCTATGTAACCTGAAATGACTTTTGTGCATAGATATAAAAAAGAATTGCCTGATATGTCTCATAGATGTAAAACTACATGCTATTGATTTACCACCTTCCAAATGTTAAAAAAAAGATTAAAGTTGGATCTAACAATTGTTCAAGGTTAGTTGCTGATAATGATTTAACAAGTTAATGAGGTGTTGGTAGATTTAAGCCTCTGTTTTCCTGAGGGAATCTACTTAAATCTTTTTCATTCAGAGGATATTATTTGTCGTTACTAAAGCATGATATCTATTGTTGTTGACATGCAAAATTTTGTTACTAGTTTTAATATTTTGATCGGTATATTGAGATTAACTATCCTTAAGCTTAGCAACATAGTAATGCTCAAAGGCTAAAATATCTCATAAAGTGCTTTATGTTGTCATCAACTTATTCTTCTGTATTCACCAGATTTGAGTCAAATAACGACACTATATTTCACTGATATATAACAGTTTTATGGTTTTGTTATGTTTTTTTCCCTTTCGATTATTAACTGGGTGCATTCTAGCCTCATCTCCAGTATCTCGTAAGTTCAATGTAATAATTCAATTTTGAATAATGTGCATGAAATTTTGTTTTTGTTTTGGAGTTGGAACAAGTGGATGGTTATTTTGTAGCTGTCCGGTGTTTTAAAGATCAAAAATGAAAAATTAACGGACTCTGATTTTGTTAAATCATGTTGTTTGAGACAGCATAAGCGGAAGGCCAATGACTAAATTTCTTTTATAGACAATGATGGACAATGAACTATACAAACTATAAACATATCAAAAAAATAATATCATTTTTGTGCATTTTCAGTCATTTCTTTTATAAGTTGTTTGATAATGCTAATCTCTTGTGATATTCCATAACACTAATGCTTGATAGTGCTGCAGGTCATGTGCTGTCGTGTTCTATACTCGACCGGTCTTCGACTAGTCACTTACCTCCACTTCCCCATTAAGGTGTAAATTTTGCCACACTTGTCAAGTGCTTTGGAGAGCCAAGATGAATATCCCCTGCTGTGCTATTTGCAATATAGTTTACTCTGTGCCTCTATCTGGTAATCTCTATATTTTATTGAAGTCTAATTAAATAATACAAATTGGTATGTACAGAAATCTTAGTTTATGACAGAAACGATTTAACATTTCCTTTTCTATTTTTTGATAAAGACAACATATAACATGATTTGGAGACTATTTTTAAAAGGTCCTAAAATACCATGCTTAATATCTGGAATATATTTTGTTGATGCTATTCAGGACATGTAGTGTTCCTAACACATTAGGTTGGAAGCTGGCTTAGCATATGGGCACGTAATGTACTGGTTGTGGGAAATAAATAACTGTTCCACTCATTATCTCTCCCTAGTACATGTGTCCATTGATTAGTTTTATGTAAGAAATTTGCATTAGTAATATAAAATGGTTTTTAAACATATATTTTTCATACAGCATAAGATATACCTTAACGTCTATGAATGAAAGTGCATCTTGAATCCTCTGCTAATTTAGTTTTCCTTCTGTTTGAAAAACCAGTACTCATGTTCCTACCAACATTAGCATGGCTACTTGTCTTTGCTTTTTTTGATTTTTTTTTGTTTTTGGCTTTTAATTGATTAACCATGTTATTGCAGGCCAGGTTTTTCAATAACATCCAAAGGCATTAAAGCTTTAAACTCAAAGGGCATTTCATATGATCTGGTTTTTGCTCATGGACCTCAATTTGGTTGTATATTGAGCAGTAGATGATTGATCAGGGGTTGACTCACTGTATGCTTCTATGGTGTAGACATTAGCATCGATCTAAGAGACATTCAAAGCTGCATCATATTTGGCAACAGAATTGTTAGCAATACTGTCTCGTAAGTGTTCTGTTTGTAACTCGGAATTTTCCTCATTTAGCTATGATATAGACTTTGAACTCATATTCTATGTATCTGAAACTATAAACAGTTTGCTTAAAGCACATCAAGTCTCTAAGCTCTTTTGTTTGGCATTATTTAACTATTTTATAACTAAAATTGTAATCCATTCAACTATTTATAAATATTTTATTAACTAAAATTCTAATTTTAACTATTTATAATTCATTCAACAACTTGAATATTTTATTAAACTATTTATTAGTTAAATTTTAAATCATATTTTATAATTTATATAACTATTTAATTTTTTTATTTAACTACTTTTTTTAGTAAAACTTTTATTTAACTATTTCAATCAACTAAAAATTTTAAAATTCAAAATTTAACTATTTAATTAACTAAAATTTAAATTTTAAACCATATGTATAATCAATCACACGACTAACATTTAGAAATGTTACCACGTCAGACATAGCTTATCATTTAGAAATGGCTTGACTATAGAATGGATTGCTATTCAGAAGCTATTACTTCCTCTAAAAATTATTTATCTAAAAAATGGGGGCTGTGGGTTTTTTGGTTAAAATTATACAATGATAAAGTTCCATTTGTTGGCGTGTTTACTATTTTATACTGGCTTTATTATGCAACACACGTATATTGTTTGTAGCAATAGTCACCTCCTTAAGGCTTATTAAGTTGCTATGAATTAATATAATGAGTTTAGTTTGATTATGTTTTTTATTTTAGGATCAACATAGTTTCTGGCTAGGTTTCCTTTTTCTTTTTTTACTTTGTTTAAATTGAATGTTTTAGCTTTGTGCATTCGACAACTCATCTATATTCCTCAATTTTTGTAGAGTATTTATTTGTTATTTTTATCATCATTTTTCTTATGTTGGTGGTGGCAACTAGTATGTGAGAGCAAACAATGTATATCCAAGGTTCATACTTTATGTTATTGGAAGGTAATATGAAAGATAGCTCTTAGTTTTAACATGTTACTCAGTTTATGGTTAACCATGCCTATAGGAAATGGTGCAAATGGATGAACCCTTATGGATTAAGGATATAGGTAACAGGAAAGAGAAACTGAATTATGAGACTTACATGCATGTTTTTCCTTAATGCATTGGAACGAAGCCTGTTGAGTTTGTTTATGAGGCCATAAGGGATACGGGCACGTTGACCATCAGGTGCATGGAATTCGTCGAAATTCTTATGGATTTTGTAAGTTGAATTTGCATTTTTTTTTTAAAGTTTATTAATTTGCATTATGTAGTTGATAGCGGACATAATCTAATTATTTCAAAAATAATGGGCTGAAATGTTTCCAAGCATGATCACAAGTGCAACAGTCATCGACATAATCACTGGTGCTATTACTGGGACTAGAGATGGTGTACTTCATGAAAACTTTGAATTCGTTTATACACTAAAATTATTAATTATCATTCTAACTTATTCAACTATTTGCTCCATTTTTAAAGGAAAAAAAAGAAATGTACACTTTGTGATTTAAGGAAGAAAATGTGTGTAGAAGATAGCAATTTGATCATGCTTTTGGAGTGATAAATTAACCCTATTTTCAACAAGTACATTTTTTCTTAGCTTTAATACAAACCAATGGTTTGCGTGTGTGTTGCATGTATTTGGAAATAATTTACCATTATCTGAGCCTAAATCCAATTAAATTTTGCACACAGTTATAAGTTTTATCATCACCATATCCCTACTCAAACTAGAGATGGTTACTAATGACATATTTGAACCTCTTTCTTGCTTCATATAATAACATTTTGCCATCTGCAATTGAATTTGAGTAGTAAAGCAACGCACACTATATACACAAGGGCATAATTGGTACATAACCGATTATGCATTATGCAATCAGTGAGGGAATACGATCTCATAATTATTTTAATGACATTGCTATTAATAATAATCATTTCTGGTCACAGAAGTATATGTTGCAAGAGAGAAGAATGGTATTTACATACCAAGGGATCGCTATCTGCAAGAAGAAGCGGAGAAAGAGGTTACTTCATCATATACTTCTACATTTTCTTTTCAATTTGTTAATATTTTGTAAATATGTATCATATTGAAAAAAAAATGTGGTGTGATTGTATAGGCCATGACAGAAAAAATTGAACGCATGGAGCTGGAATCAGAGTCAAAGGATAAGGTACTTAATTAAGCTTTATTATACTGAAGAGTATAAATAACTTTGGCAGTTTGATCAATGTGTTGTGTACTGCACAACAATTAGCCAGGCTTCAAGAGCTCTACAATTCTCAACAACTCCTAATTGCAGAGTTTCGTGAGAAACTTGAAACAACACAGGTGACATTGATTTTACGAGTATTTGTCCTTACTGTGATTTTTATCACTTTAAGTTGTTTATTTTCTTGTGATATTACCACAGAAAAAGTTGGAAAACACTGAATATGCTTTGCTAGACCTGGAAGAAAGATATCAGCAGGCAAACAACACGATCAGTGAAGAAGAGTTTTTGATATCTAACCTCCTTAAATCAGGTGAATACAGCACCCTTATAGTTTTTAAACTACGTACATTTACCCCACCGCTTTAAGTATAGTACCATATTCACAACCAGTATAAAGTGCAATGCCTGTATTAACTAATGTATTTATTTTTATCACGAATTGTCTGTATTAACTAATGTATTACAGGACATCTCAACCATTTTGCAACCCTGTAATTATGATAACCATCAACAATTCATAACATACAACTTTGAATCATATGCTATAAGTTAATATGATGGTGATACGTAAAGTTAAAATTTGTATGTGTGAAGTTCGGAAAATGTAGTATAGTGGAAAGTTTCTCAAATTAACTCAGGTCATAATTGGAAAGTTCTAAACTACAGATCTGAATGAAAAAAACATAGATTATTAATCTTAATCTACTGAGATAATGATACGTATATGGATTAATTTGATGAATGACCGCTTAAAAACACTTAAAAACTGAGCACACTTTGTAGCTTGTTCTCCTGGATACGTCCTAACGATTTCATATACAAATGGTAATCTTATCCAACCATTTTTACCGCTCTCTGGACCAAACATTGGGTGTATATTTGAGCGTTCTCTCAGTTAAAAAGTGAGCTATGCTCAGTTGAAAACTGAGCAAGATGCTCAGTTGAAAACTGAGCATGTGATCTGTTGAAAACTGAGCCCATGCTCAGTTGAAAACTGAGTGTTTGACTGTGCTATGCTCAGTTGAAAAATGAGCGAGTTTGCTCTGTTGAAAACTGAGCATATGATCAGTTGAAAACTTGTCAAGTTTGCTCAGTTAAAAACTAAGCATGTTGCTTTGAAATTATTTAAAACTCGTAAGCACACAAGACCATTTAATTATCTTACATGTTTAATGTTTTTAAAACTTGCACATTTTATGATTATTTTCAGAGGCAAAAATTTGTGGATGAGCACAACTCTTTGACAGAGCAAATCTCCAAACTAAATGAGTTACTGCCAAGTAAAAAGCTTATGTTCAAGGTATCTTCTTCCCTTCAATTCTGTGTTTTTATCGATCAGTTCATTTTATATAATGGTATTATTCATGAAATATTTGGAATTATCTTGACAGACTTACAAAATATTCAAGAAATGAATGGTTAACAATGACCATCTTGGTCATGCGTAGATTTTATATTAAGAAGGACTGCTTCTTCACTTAGTATTTAGGTGATCAACTAGATCGTGAAATATAACTATGTTATTGTAGAGCAGTTTAACTTCGTTAGCTGAGCTAACCTACTAATGCGTATATTGGCTAGGTTTCGGCTTAACATACCATATAGTGATTTTTTGGCGCAGTTAAGCATTTTAGCATATGAAACTTCAAATTTTTAGATGGCGTTTACTCACTGACTTCAAATTTCTTCATTGCAGGTAATTAAAGATGGCGATGACACATTCTTCTTCCGTAGCAAGTAGCAAGCATATGAAACTTTTTAGATGCACGTTTTGTTGTTGGCATTTGGTGCGGACTTACTGTATTGATATTATATTTTTGTTTAACATATAACGTGTCTTTGTTTAACAGAATTTGTGGCAACTTGGTTTACTTTGTTATTTTTGTTTATGGATATTATTGAAACTTGGTTTATGGATGTCTTTTGTTTATTAATATTGTCTTAACTAGTTTATGTAACTAATTAATAGTTATTAGAACATGTTATATATACTAGTTGCTTGAATATACTCAAAATATAGTTTTGGAATATTCAAAAATAGAGTGGAATATTATAGCTGTTATATAAATAGAAGACAGCGTCTGATTAATGCTGTCAATGAAGAAACAACAGCGTTCAATTCGTGCTGTAATTATCTTTAAATAGTCAATAACAACGTTTAGTACATGCTGTCGAAATAGTTGATGATTCAATAATAGTGTTTATAAAAAGTTGTTGTAAACAGTTAAAGTAGAATTAAAACATCTCCGACAACTAAATTATTAACGCTGTAGAAACATAATACAACATGTTTGAAAACGCTGTAAAAACATTATTGACAGCTTGTACGAAACGCTGTCAAAGTGATGTTTCAACAGCGTTTGTCAAAAAGCTGTTGTAAGTTCTGTATATACGACAGCATGTCGTTATACAGCGTTTGAACTAACGTTGTTGTATCATATTACAGCGTTTATCAAACGCTGTTAAAAGCCTTTTGTGGTGTAGTGTAAGGTCGGAAACCAATGCGGGAGCATTTAAAGTTAGAGCGGAGCAAACTGCAACCGAGCCCCCATGATCAACGATTGATTTGGATCTAGGATGAGCTGGAACCGGTGTCGCCGCAACCAGAAAGGCAAATCGGAATGCGAATGCACCACAACAGGAGTTGGAACCAGAAGCTCACCATAGGAACGGGGGCATAATGAAGTTATGGATCATAGACTTTCATTGAATGATAACCCCATAATCGGGATGGATTGGAGTCAGGTTCAATTCCCTTACCTCGCCTTTTATTTAAATAAATGATGCAATATGACTATCAGACCGCTTACACATGTATAAGATCCTCATCGATGCCTAGGCACGCTCTAAGTTGGAAGTCTGAAGGTGATCCTTAATAGGATTAGATGTTTTGATGTTTGCTAGATGCTCTAACTTCGACTTCATAAGTGATGATTGACATCGATTGGGAAATACCAATGGAAATTGATGACCCCTTGAAATTGATTAGGATTTTATAAACCACTTGAAAGTGATGGCCGGTATTGATTGAACATGGTAGTCTTGTCCGAAGAGATGGGGCAATGGCCATAAGGTACAAGTCCCCTTGCTGGAAAGCGAGTGGATTGGGTTTGTATGAAAGTAAGCCCCATCACCAGAGAGTGAGTGGATGGGATTGCTTGGACGTTGAGTCCCTTTGTCGGAGAGCGAGTGGATTGGACTCAGCAAGGATCTGGAGAGATTGAACCCTAGATTGGATGTTAAATGATCTGAAGAGGTTGAACTCTAGATTGAATGATAAACGGTCCAGAGAGATCGAACCCTAGTTTGGATGATAAATGATCTGACGAGATCGGTTCTTAGAGATGACGTTGACTTGACCTTAGCATTTGAGCGCCTTGTAATCAGACTAAAATAGATAAATCTTGAAAGAACACATGACAATTTTGATATATGATATGATAACTCTTGATGAAAGTAGACTAATTATGATTTATGACTAACACTTAAGTAAGGACTAGAGTCCTTAGCTACGATGGTTTGGAACGACCATGGAATTGTAGGAGAATCTGAAGGAACCAGATGATTCAATACAACTAAACCGATGGATAGCCGAAAAACTTGACTGCCAAAAGTCGATTACTGCAAAAACTTGTTCTTGAGCAAAACACGACTTACATTTATAGCCGTACTTTGGGGGGCAAGTGTTATAACCAAATTTTCCACATTCTTCGAACAGACTTAAACGATCGAATTAGACTACAAACCGATGAAGGAATGGATTCAGAAGCTTGAAAACTATCAAGAATGACAAAATGAAGGAACTTAACAATTATTGGCTAAGTATTAAATATGCATAACCTCTCATCGAAGGCCTCTCGTCGGAAAACCCTCGTCGGAGACCTCTCGTTGAAGACCTCTCTTCGAAGACCTTTCGTCGGAAATCTCTCGTCGGAAACCACTCGTCGAAGACCTCTCATCGGAAACATCTCATCGAAAATCCAAAACTTGAAGATTTGGCAAGTATGAAGAAAGATTGATAAAGCAAGTAGACCTCTCAGCATCAACCGAAACCAGTCGATACCAAGAGATTTTATTGATGTTTGGGCCCCGATGCTCACTTCTGTATTCTTGGACTTAGACCTAGACTTAATATTTCATGGGCCCTTGGTTCTGCTAGATAGTTTTCCTTTAAATAGAAGACCTAGAGCTACTGGAGATAGACTTTTTAGCACTTGATTTCTCTTCTATCTTCTTCTTTCCCAAATACTATAAACACTCCCAAATTCAAGATCTACCAGATTGTGGTCGAATTTGAGTTATAATCATTGTATTCCAGAGGGAGTCAATCAATAACAAAAATTAAAGTGGACGTAAACCGGAGTATTTGCCGAACCACTATAAAAAGTGTTGTTTGTTCTTCTTTTCCTTCATATATTACCTACCATATCTAGATCTACTTGCTTCTGGTGTGTTTGTGTAAACTTTGGTGCTAACATGGTTGAATCCTAACCATATTATCACTATTTTAAAGCGTATATTAAAAGAGTGTGGAAGCCCTTAGGCGAATTTTTCATTTACACAAAAGACAACGGCTTTTACGTGATCAAATTCGACAATAAGGAAGATTGTGAAAGAATAATGGAAGGAGAACCTTATTTCTATGATAGAAGACTTATGATGATGAAGAGATAGATTCTGGATCTTGAACTAAATAAGGAATTGCTGCAATCAATTCCAGTTTGGTTGTGTCTCCCAGGTTTGAAATTAGACTTTTGGTCAAAGGAAGGTATCGGTAGAATTACCTCTGTATTAGGTAACCCCATTAAGATGGACCAATACACGAAAAGTATGATTAAAATCTCTTTTGCCCGCATCTTGATAGAAATTAATAATGATTTAAGTTTCCTAATGAGGTCTCCATTGTAACTAAAAATAATGATATATTCTTACAACCGGTTGAATACGAATGGAGACCTAGTGTATGCCAAAACTGTAATTGTTTTAGTCACTCGATGAAGTTTTGTATGTTCAAAAAAATATGGATACCCAAAGAGACGACAAATCAAATAAACGCAACTGATTTCATGGACACTGATAGTGCACGAATAGTGAAATTCGTAGCACAACCAGGGAAAGAAAATGACGTAGTTACTTATCATGCTACAAATAATGACAAGGATCTTCAAATTTTGTCCCCTTCCTTAAATGGAAAGCAAAATAGTCAAGAACAAAGTACACGGGAAAGGGATAATTTGAACCAATGTGTGCAAAATTGTGTAACAACACATAGTCCATGTCATGCAAAACACACAACAACCGATATTATTATTTTGCAAATATATAGGTTCATAACTAACAGCATAACAAATCCAATGAAATGCAAACATAAGCACAAAACCAATAGCTCAACGCAGCACTAGAAATTAGTAAGCTCAATAATGACATTACACTGGAGTGCTTTGAGGCACTTTCCAGTTTTGATGAACCAACGCAGGATTGTGCAGTTTCTAATCAGGAAAATCACACTTACATTAGCTTCGTACAAACATAAAACAATCCAAGTTCACTTGCAGAGACTCAATACAATTCTAATATAATACATACAATAGATGTACAAGGTGAAAGCAGCAGCATAAATAAACAAGTAAACTTTAAGTCAGATGATCCATAGGATTTAAAAGACTCTAATGAAGATATGCAGGAAACAAATGCTCAACTTGACCTCAATGATACTCCTTCAGATGGTATTACTGCTTTAGAGGATAATGATGACCCTCCCTCTAAGTGGAAAAAGTGTTGGAAGCAACGATGGATGAAGCCTCCTCTGAATTCTCAACTTCGAAGACAATAGATGTAACAGATAATCCTTCATTGCATAACATGATGCCATACTTAAAATCAAAATGTAAAATATGAAACTGTAACGACCCGCAAAATTTATCACTTTGATAAATAATATTTATTTTTAAAATATTCAAATACAAGTTTGTCTAGCATAAACTATGATGTTTTAAATAATAAATAATAATGGTAATCTTATTTTGAATAAGTATTTACAAAAATATATACTTTTGAAGAATATCGATAGAATGGTTGAAAATCGTTCTATCAATAAACATCTTTATAATCATCAAAAGTCACGCACGAAGCTGGATACATACACTTATTTATATAATTAAACAAGAATATGAAATAAAATCATTTATTTTATTTTTGGGAAATAAATTATATTTATGACATCATCAATAGTGACATCATGTTTAATAATTGATTTATGAATTTAAATTGAGATTTAATGATTTAATAATTATTATAATTATTAAAATAATTGTTTTAAATGATAATAATTCATTTTAATTAGTTATATAGTGATAATAAATTGTTTATAATAGTTTTATAAAGATATATACTTGATTTGAAAATATAAGAAAATTCGTATCGCTTTATCGATGTAACAACACTTTTTTAAACAATTACTTAATATTAATTTACATGTTTTATAAATCAAATGAGATCATTTTAATTAATTGAAAATGATAAGAAATTAGTTTTCAAATTTTGTTTATATTTATATGAAATTCAATTAAGAAGTAAAAATATGACCGGTGATCGGAATCGGAATTCGTAACGGTTTAACGTATAAAAGTTGTAAACAAATCAATATAATGTTGTGACATATATACACATACATTAACACATATACAAATGTATACACATATACATTTAAATATGTTTCAGAATTAGTCAAATCAAGTAAAGAAAATATCCAAAAACAAATGTATATATACAAGCTCCTTATGCGTAAACAAGAAATAAAAACAAAGCACCACATCACAAGCCAAGCACATGGAGGGGGGAGTGGGCTTCATGGTCGGCCGAAGTGATGGGGGTAGTGGCACATGGTGGTGAGGTGTAAAGATGATGTGAAAGATGGTGAAAATATTATGATATTTGTTTTCAAACATTTACCTATATATACAAGGCCTTAGCTCTCTCATTTCATTCATCCATTCACTTCTTCTTCCTCCTTCTTCTTAAAGCTCTAAGAGCTCTTCATTAATGGCTTCCATGCCTTGAAAAAATATTTTCAAAATCATGGCAAAATAAAGTAAAATATATACACATATATATACCATGTCGATCCACTTCCAAACCAAAGCCAAATCACTCCACATCTCCACTCAAAGCTCACAGCCACTACCATCCATCACTTTGGCTAAGCACTCCACCATCTTCTAAACTAGCCCGAGCTTTCCCAAGGTCCCGAGCTCGACTCCATAGACTTTGGTTCGATCGTAGCGAAGCTATAGTCTGTTTTTCTAAGTTTGATATCCAATAAAGGTGAGAAAACTCTATAAAACTTTATATATATATATATATATATATATGATGTGATATAATTTCTATAAATGTTTACTATGCTTTGATCATCAAGTTTGGTTGTTTACTATAGTTATTTAATGGTGTTAACAAGTCACGCTAAATATACGTCGAATATCACAAAGAAAATCACTTTCCTTTATTGAATAAAATGGTGTATATGAGCTTGTTAAACCTCTTTAAAATGGTTTAAAAATGATTTAGAAATATTTTATAAACATTTAAAAGTATTTCGACAAAGTTTGAAAAGAAAATGAAATTTGAGTTAAAAATGGGCGCGTCACGTAACGGTAGTTCGCGATTTCATGCCGTAAAAGTTTAAATCCATTTATACGATGGAATCAGAGTCTGAATTCTTTGGAATAATTTTTTTTCAAACTCTTATAATCATAGTTTTCAAACAAAGGAAAATGATCGAGATATCATCTAGTAAAATTTGAAATATGAGCAAAACAAGTTTTCAAAATAGTCGCGTTTGATAGTTCGGAAACCAAAGCGATAAATTCTTTAAAAGCAATATTTATAATTCTTTAAAAATATGGAATAAATTCTATAAACATTTTAAATGTTTTAAAAGAGATTTGAGTTATAAAAATTGATTTCTAAATGCCAAAAAGGCTGTTTTGATCAAATAAGCTTTGAAACACTTTTTACAGCACTTTTAATAACTTTGGAAATATGGTTTTAAACTTAAGTATTCTTTACCAAATCTTCTACAAAAGTTTTCAAATAAATAATTAAGTATTTTAAAGATGATTTGGAGGTTTTTATAATTTATTTTAAAAGGTCAAAATAAATGATTTAGAGAAAAGCTTTTATAATAAAGCGATTTGTTCTTGGCTCTAAAAGCCGATGAGTAGACTAGATTTTTCTATTCATGAGATCCGGATGTGAGGTGCTTAAACTAAGAAAATGTTCAGGAGCAACTAGTGCCCTGGCTCACCTGGCCTCTTTCCTGGGCGAGGGATAGATAAGGTCGAAATGTCGGAAACGAGACAAGTATAAAAGATTTAATTTTTATAATCAATTAATTGCAACTTGGATTGAATAGAGATAATCTTCTTATACTTGATGTTAAATTCCGAGAAGGGAACCCGTACTAATCATATGAATTTAAAAGGCGATTCCACTACGATTCGATGAATAGTACAAGTTGAATATGGAAATTAATATCGAGTAAAATTAGTATAATTTCAATGGATTCGTTTTACTCGAATACTAACTAATTTGGATTTACCATCTTAGATAACGTGGTTTCAACCTATTAAAAAGTTATGATTTGGAAATAAGAAATATTTTTTCAAGATTTAAATAATGGTTTGAAATTATTTAATTCCTTTGGATCCTTTTACTTAAAATTAATTGTTTTGGGTTTAAAGTAAATGATGTATTAAATAACATTGTTTTTTGACCCATTTAAAAGCTATGATTTGGAAATAAGAAATCTTAGTTAATATTTAAATAAATGTTTTGGAGATACTTTACTAAGTAAAGGATGAAATGATTTGGAATTACTCCAAGGTTTAAAAAGGTTTTAATTAAACAAAGATTTGATAAATAAGGTTTAATGATCCCGTGTATATTTAAAAGAAATGGTTTTTTAAAAAAGATATATATCTCTAAGAAGATATTTTAGATAAAAATATACTAATTAATGGAATATTAATCACCCACCTACTTAACATCTTTGTATCGATGTTTGTTTGGAGGAACCGGGGTCGGATTTAGGCAAATTCCTATCCGAAAATCACTTAGAACCAATTTACGAGTTCGAATGTGAAGACATGTTAAAGGCAATGAAGTTGAAGGTAGGGATCTTCATAACGGAAGGATTGCTTGTTGATATTTTGGAGTAGATCCCGAGATAAATAAATAGCAGTGGTCCATTCGTTCTGGGATCTTCGTATATAAGGACTACTCGCTATTAATCCTAGGGGTAATTCCCGATAGGATGTAGTAGGAGAGTTCTTCGGTTTATCCTATTCCTGGACAACTTGTATGGATGAATGTTTGATATTGCATTTCTAAGAACACAGTGCATTGATCTCTACAAACATACATCTATTGGTGGTGTAGGAGGTAACCCCTCTTATGCTTAACACCCTTCTTTGAGACGTACAAGCTTAGAGGTTGTACTTTTGTTGAAATCAATAGTGTGTTCTTGGAAATGGCAATGTGGCATTTTAAGTGAAAATGCTATAAGAAAGGTAAACGTTACCTCAAGCCTCACACTAGGGGAATTGTGAAATAGGGATTGCTTTAAGGCTAAGTGGTTCGCAACCATTATGGTATGATATTACCTTTGTAGATTTATTTATTTCTACTCGCTATAATGTTGGGTTTAAACTTTGTGGTGTATGTTAGCATACGTCTCAAAGAGGTCGGGAACGGCCGGGGTGATATCATATTCGGTGCTATCTGTATCATCTGTTGGTCTCGGGTAGGCCGGTCTTAATTCACAGAGGACCATCTATTGGTGGCCTCGATACATTCCTCTAGAAATGTACTATAAGGAAGGTAGTCCCTTACCTCGCTATTCATTGGAAATCCATTCTCCAGTAAGTGCCTTCGGACTTAGTTGTAAACCTATTATGCTGTCAAATTTAACCAATGTAACAATTTCGGCTATTTGAATATGTTTATTTGAAAAGTTTTTTAAAGAATGTCATTAAAAATAATATCACTGGATTTTACATAGAAATGATTTGGTTATCATAAGGTAAAAACCCGTTTCGTATTTATGTACAGCGTGGTCTTATGAGATACCCTTTGTTTTCAAATACTCATATTTTGGGTTTCTCACACTAGTCTGATGACTGACCCGGAGTTTATTTTCTTTCCTTTAAACTCTGGGTGCCTTATTTTTCCGCGTAGCCTAGTAATCAGGTTTAGTTTGGAGCATTTTGAAAAAGCTCGGATCATAGAGCTAGAAGATTCTTCTGAAGATTGTTATCCATTTCCACCACACGTATGTACTATTGTATTCCGCATTTGTAAGGACAGAGATTTATAACTGTCTATGTTGATGTTAAGTTAAACTCTGATAGATGTATTTAAAATTTTCCACTGTAAAGATTATATGTTGAAATAATATATGTTATTCCATTCGTGTAAGATTCTATTCTGTCTTTATTTTTTTCTTTCCCTTAATGGTCGGGTTTTCTAGCACATGAATTTGTGGCACGTGAATACTGAGGATGTATGAATTTCGATTTTCGAGGGTCAAAAATCTCGTTCTTCACATTTGATATCGAGCATAGGTTGAGCGAACACCTGAGCCTGGTTAGGGTGTGTCTCATAAGAGATATGGTTAGTAATACCCTAGGATGAGTAACTCATTGGAGATAGGGTAAGTGACACCCTAGAATGAGTTAAGGGTATTATATATGAGCACGTATTTGTTAATGTTATATAAAAAATGATTTTTGTTTTGGAAAATTGGTAAATGAAATAATTTTACCTAAGATTATATTTTGAATATAAAGGAATATCTTTCCAAAGATATATTTATTATGTAGTGTTTGGTTGTTAAGGGAATGATAGTATTCCGTTATTATCATTAATTGATTGGTTGTTTGATTTAAAAGTTTGAATACGAACACCTTGTGAATTAAGTTTCACGATTTGATTATAAGATATTTGGCAATAATGTTGGGTTAAGGATAATGAATTTATATAAAATGATAAATTAGCATGTTGTATAAAAGTGTGTTTTACAAAAAATAAAAGATATATATTAATATTTTGAAATAACAAAATTGGTATTTGAATTCTAAAGAAAGTTGATTCAAAATAAAAGGAGTGTTTTGACAAATAAGTTCATCTTTTATTACAAAGGAAATACAGTTTTAAAGAAGATAGAAATAGTTTGAAACAAATATTTCCATAATGGTTTATATGAAAGATTTATAAAAGTAATATTTTATAAATATAGTAACAGATTTATAAACAGTGTTTTATAAATATTAATGATGGGTTTGTAATTGATATTTTGTAAATAGATTTATAAAATGGATTTTATAAATAAAGGAGATTTAAAAAGGAATAGATTTATAAATGGAATTTTATAAATAAAGAGGTTTTATAAAAAAGAAGTTTTATAAATAGGAAGGAGATTATAAAACATGGTTTTATAAATATAAAAAGGGTTTATCTTGAGAAGTAGAGGATGGTTTTTATAAGAGGGAGATACATTTCGTTTTAAAAGCAAAATAATCTCTTAAAGAAATGTTTTGAAAGTGATATTTGCAAATAGAGTTTAATAGTTTTAAAAGTGATTTAAAATGTATTAAGGATAGGAAGACATGAATTTTAACATTTTTGTTGTAATAAATGTTTTCGAGAAAGCGAGGAAAACACAGACTATAATACTGTTGTTATAGTAAGTGATTTTCGAAAGAAGATGTTTTATACGGGATTTATTCATATCCTATATTTAATGTAAAGATTCGGGATGGGTAACTTATACTTATTTTTAAGTTAAGATTGTCGTCCATTCGAGGTCTGAGAGGTAATGATACCCAACTTGATCGGCTTCATTGTTAACTAATAGTTTAAGTTCGACATCGAAAATTAATATTAATTAATCAAATCCCTATACTAGTGTTTTTGGGTTGTCATAACGATGTTTTACGTAACATTTGTTTTGACCCAATAAAGTGTGTTTTGGAAATTATGAAACTTTCCTCAAAGATTTTTATGGATTTAAGTATATAAAGGTATTTTCTAAGTGTTCAAATTGAAATGGTTTCTTTAGAAAGAAGATAGAAAATTTTATTATATATAAAGAAGAATCTTTATAAAAATGTTTGAATAAAAGATTTATGAAATGTTTGAATAAAAATTTTGAAAAAATAATTTGATATAACTAAGTACATATGAGATATGTAGATCATTTCGTTGCACGATTTTGATCTAAGATTCTAGTACAGAACTTTGAGGTGTTTACACCAGTTCGAAAAAGGATTTATTACTCAATTCTTGACGAATAACATTGATGAGAGTTTGTGGTTGGATACTTGAATTTTCTATCATAGTTGAGAGCTATGTAAGAAAAGCTAAAATTCTGATCAGAAAGCTTGATCGGAGTTCGCACTAGAGGATCAAGGGATCAATACTAGTTTGGAAGTAAAGTTGTGGATTCAAATAGTATATTGAGTCAAATATTTCATATGGATGATCGATACACATTGTACGGGAGTAAGTTCAAAAATAAATATTTTGGGTAAACGCCTTTGGGTTTTGCATCGTAATTTCGAGGGCTAAATTCTTTTAAGGAGGGAAGTCTATAACGACCCGCAAAATTTATCATTTTGATAAATAATATTTATTTTTAAAATATCTAGTATAAGTTTTTCTAGCATAAACTATGATGTTTTGAACAATAAATAATAATGGTAATCTTATTTTGAATAAGTATTTACGAAAATATATACTTTGGAAGAATACCGATAAAATGGTTGAAAATCGTTTTATCGATAAACGACTCTATAATTATCAAAAGTCGCGTATGGAGCTGGATACATACACTTATTTATATATTTAAACAAGAATATGAAATAATTTTTTTTTGGGAAATAAATTATATTTATGACATCATGAATAATGACATCATATTTAATAATTGATTTATGAATTTAAATTGAGATTTAATGATTTAATAATTATTATAATTATTCAAATAATTGTTTTAAAACGATAATAGTTCATTTTAATTAGTTATATAGTGATAATGAATTATTTATAATAGTTTTACAAAGATATATACTTGATTTGAACATATAAGAAAATTCGTATCGCTTTATCGATATAACAACACTTTTTGTAAACAATTGTTTAATATTAATTTATATAGTTTATAAATCAAATGTGATCATTTTAATTAATTGAAAATGATAAGAAATTAGTTTTCAATTTTTTTTTACATTTATATGAAATTCAATTAATAAGTAAAAATATGACCGGAGATCGGAATCGGAATTCGTAACGGTTTAACGTATAGAAGTTGTAAACAAATCAATACAACGTTGTGATACATATACACATATACAAATGCATACATGTATACATTTAATTATGTTTAGGAATTAGTCAAATCAAGCAAAGAAAATATCCAAACACATATGTATATATACAAGCTCCTTATGCTTAAAAAAAAATCAAAGCAACACATCACATCACAAGCCAAGCACATGGAGGGGAAGTGGGATTCATGGTTGCCGAAGTGATGGGGGTGGTGGCACATGGTGGTGAGGTGTAAAGATGATGTGAAAGATGGTGAAAATATCATGATATTTGTTTTCAAACATTTGTCTATAAATACAAGGCCTTAGCTCTCTCATTTCATTCATCCATTCACTTCTTCTTCATCCTTCTTCTTAAATCTCTAAGAGCTCTTCTTTAATGGCTTCCATGTCTTGAAAAAATATTTGAAAAGTTATGGAAAAATAAAGTAAAATATATACACATATATATACCATGTCGATCCACTTCCAAACCAAAGCCAAATCACTCCACATCTCCACTCAAAGCTCACGACCACCACCATCCATCACTTTGGCTGAGCACTCCACCTCCTTCCAAGCTAGGCCAAGCTTTCCCAAGGTCCCAGGCTCGACTCCATAGACTTTGGTTCGATCAGAGCGAAGCTATAGTCCGTTTTCCTAAGTTTGATATCCAATAAAGATGAGAAAACTCTATAAAACTTTATATATGTGATGTGATATGATTACTATTGATCTTTACTATGCTTTGATCATCAAGTTTGGTTGTTTACTATAGTTGTTTAATGGTGTTAACAAGTCACATTAAATCACGTTAAATATCACAAAGGAAATCACTTTTCTTTATTGAATGAAATGCTGTATATGAGCTTGTTAAACCTCTTCAAAATGGTTTAAAAATAATTTAGAAATGTTTTATTAACATTTAAAAGTATTTCGACAAAGTTTGAAGAGAAAATGAAATTTGAGTTAAAAATGGATGCATCACGTAACGGCAGTTCACGATTTCACGCTGTAAAAGTTTAAATCCATTTATACAATGGAATTAGAGTCGGAATTCTTTGGAATAAGAATTTTTCGAAATCTTATAATCATAGTTTTCAAAGAAAAGAAAAAGATCGAGATTTCGTTTAGTAGATTTTGAAATATAAGCAAAATAAGTTTTCAAAATAGTCGCGGTCAGAAACCAAAGTGATAAATTCTTTAAAAGTGATATTTTTAATTCTTTAAAAATATGGAATAAATTATATAAATATTTTAAAATGTTTTAAAAGATATTTGAGTTATAAAAATGGATTTCTAGATGATAGAAAAGTTTTTTTGATCAAATAAGCTTTGAAAACACTATTCACAACACTTTTTGCAGCACTTTTAATAACTTTAGAAATATGGCTTTAAACTTAAGTATTCTTTCCCAAATCTTTTAAAAATGTTTTCAAATAAATAATTAAGTATTTTAAAGATGATTTGGAGGTTAATATATGTACATGTGTGCTCTCCTCTACTTTAGAGGATCACACATTTCTCTTAAAATAAAAGATGATTTGGAGGTTTTATAATTTATTTTAAAATGTTTAAATAAATGATTTAAAGAAAAGTTGTTATAATAAATTGATTTAATCTTGGCTCTAAAAGCCGATGAGTAGACTGTATTTTTCAATTCATGAGATTCGGATGTGAGGTGCTTAAAATAAGGAGATGTTCAGGAGTAACTAGTGCCCTGGCTCACTTGGCCTCTTTCATGGGCGAGGGATAGATAAGGTCGAAATGTCGTAAACGAGACAAGTATAAAATATTTAATTTTTATAATTAATTAATTACAACTTGGATTGAATGGAGATAATCTTCTTGTACTTGTGTTAAATTCCGAGAAGGGAACTTGTACTAATCATATGAATTTAAAAGGTGATCCCACTGTTATTCGATGAACAATACAAGTTGAATACAAAAATTAATATCGAGTAAAATTAGTATAATTTCTATGGATCCGTTTTACTCGAATACTAACTAATTTGGATTTACCATCTTAGATAACATGGTTTCAACCTATTAAAAAGTTAGGATTTGGAAATAAGAAATCTTGTCAAGATTTAAATAAATGATTTGGAATTATTTTAATTCCTATGGATCCTTTTAGTTAAAATTAATTGTTTTGGGTTTACAGTAAGCGATGTCTTAAATAACATTGTTTTTGACCCGTTTAAAAGTTATGATTTGGAAATAAGAAATCTTTGTTAAAATTTAAATAAATGATTTGGAGATATTTTCTTAAGTAAAGGATGAAATGATTTGGAATTACTCCAAGATTTAAAAAGGTTTTAATTAAACAAAGATTTGATAAATGAGGTTTAATGATCCCATGTATACTGAAAAGAAATGGTTTAAAAAAAAGACATATCTCTAAGAAGATATTTCAGATAATAAGATACTAATTAATGGAGTATTAATCACCCACCTACTTAACATCTTTTTATCGACGATTGGTTTGGAGGAACCGTGGTCAGATTTGGGAAAATTCCTATTCGAAAACCACTTCGAATCAATATACGAGTTCGAAAGTGAAGACATGTTAAAGACAATGAAGTTGAAGGCAGGGATCTTCATAATGGAAGGACTGCTTGTTGATAATTTCGGAGTAGCTCCCGAAATAAATTAACAGCAGTGGTCCCTTCCTTCTAGGATCTTCGTATGCAAGGACTACTCGCTACTAATCATAGAGGTAAGTCCCGACAGGATGTAGTAGGAGAGTTCCTTCGGTTTGTCATGTTCCTGGACAACTTGTATGGATGAATGTTTGACATTGCATTTCTAAGAATACAGTGCACTGATCTCTACAAACGTACATTTGTTGGTGATGTAGGAGGTAACCCCTCTTATAGCCCTGTTTTAATTTATAACTGATGATAGAAAATTTATTTTTGAATTTTATTTACAAAAATAACTTGTTAAAAGGAAATTAGAAAATGTAACCGAAGAGCTTTTTCAAAAATCCTGATTTTTGGTCATTTAAAAGTTGTTTAAAATGTTGTGAACACCTTAGTACACTTAACCACACACTTACACAAATAATGAGAACTTAATTAAGTATGTTAAAAAGTGTATATATATATACTTACTTATAATAAGAGATAGATGCTATAATTTTCAAAGATTTAAATTAAATAAAATGTAAATTATGAAAAGTCACACATCATTTCATATCATAAGGACAAGGAGGTGTATTATATAGTGGATAAAAGGATAGTTCATCGGGGTAATGTGTAAAAGAAGGGATGTAGGGTGGTGTGGTGATGTGGCATTAAATTAGTGGAGGGTAAGTACTTTAGGGCTATTTTGGTAATTTACTAAATCCATTTTATATAAAACTAACTCCTTTTCTCTCTCACCTTCTTTATTTCATTTTCTTTCTTTTTCAAAGTTATCTTCTTCTTCCTTAAGCTTTTCCATTCTCTTTAATGGTTTTTAAAATATTTTCAAATGTTAAAAATCACCTTTTTCTCCCTTTTTTTAAAACTTCACCCTCGAGGGAAGAGCTCCTGCCTAGAGAGTCCGCCAACCCTAGGAAGGTTTTTCTAGCCCCAACACAGAGGTTTTTTGTTCCCAACCAGTTTGATTTAGGGTTTATGAGAATCCACCTCCGTGACTTGAGGGGAGTAGGGCAGACGAGTATCGAACTCGTGACGTCGTTAACAGGAGGCAGGTGTCTCAATCACTACGCCACTACTTGCGACCTTTTTCTCTCTTTTAACACTTAAAAACACTTAAAAATCATTTCTTTCTTCTTCTTACACCTTCCTCTTCCTTAAACAAGGCCAAACCCTCCTTTACAACACATGGCCGAGCTAAAAAGCATGTTTCTAGGTCCAAAATCAAATTTTTACATAAGATAAAGCTTAAATCTAAAGCCTTTCCAAAGTTCTAGTCGATATGGTTGAGATTTAGTGAGTAAATCTCATATTTTTATAAGTTTAAAACTTTATCTTATTGCAAAATTTTATGTTGAGCTTGGTTGGATATATATATATATATATAATGTTTGGTAATGGGTATGTGTGAATCTTATGTGTATTGTTTGTTGTGAGTTTGGAATTTTAGTTCGAATGTTAAGTGAAGTTAGTAAATTTGCAAGTTATGATCTTTATGTGGTGAATGATATAAAGTTGAAACCTTTACTTGTGTTTGTGATTTGTGATATGCTTTGTATGTTATGGACATGAATATGTGGTTATATGCTAAGAAGTTATCACTTTTGTATGGTTAAGCGACAACTAATCCTTGTGTGAACCTTTGTTTTTTAGTTTTAAAAGTAAAAATCAATTTCAAGTTTCAAAGTTAGTTTAGTTTTCAAAACACTTACTTTATGTTTTCTAAAAGTAAGTGAGCTTTTAAAAGTGAAATTTTATCAAAGTAAACTTAGAAAACAATTTTCAAGTTATGGTATCCATAGCAATAGTCGCTAGGGATGCAGTTCGGTGAAAAATTCAACTTTTTACAAATTAAGTTTCTATACTTAATAATTTTTTTGAAATGTTTTATAAACTTCATAATGATGATTAAGGAAAGTTAATTAAGGATTAATTAATTAATTATTAATTAACTAAGTTTGGCAGTTAATAATTAATTAAGTATTAAACAAGGATTATTAATTATAATTAAGTGGAGATTAGCTACTAATTAATTATCTTTTAAAGTAAGATTAATTTTAATTAATTATTGATTAAGTAAGATTAATTTTTAATTAATTATGAGTTAAGTATAAGATTTGTTTTAATTAATTATTAATTAAGTATAGGGTTAATTATTAATTAATTATTAAGTAAGTGTTTAATTATTTTTAATTATGAATTAATTAAGTGTTAGTTTATAAATAAATTATTTATTAAAGAGGTTTAAGTTTTTAGTTACTTTGTTTTTCAAGAATCAATTTGTTTAAAGGCAACTTCCTTTTACAAAGAATAGTTTTGAACACTAGGGATTCGATTGTCAATATCATTAAGTAACCATACAAATGTGCAAAAGTTATACTAAATTTATGACATCTGTTTATCAGAGTAGATCTCCATTCAGGTATAACTTAATTGATAGATTGTTTGGACATCTATTAGTAGAATAAATCCCCCTTCTGTTATAAATTAACTGATTTGATTATTGTGGACATCTATTCAGTAGGATAAATCAACATCCTGCTATTATGTTATTTGGACATGTAACTGCAAGTTGATTTATGTTGACATTTTATTCTCGGATTTGGGTTATAGATTTATTTACATATACATTGTTTATGTAAATGCAAATTATGTGACTTGAAAAGTCAAACTGGATGTAATGGTAACTTGGTTTAGCACCATTGTGGTCGCTAAGCCTCTTCTCGATTTTGTAAAGTTATGGATTTAATTAACTCAAATTTTATAACAATTTGGGGTTTTGTATTTATAGATTATGTTTTAAAGCAAGTTATTAAATTATATTATTAAAATGTTAAAGATATTTAATTTTATTATTAAATTTGGTTCAAGTACTTAATGATATTATTTTGTGTTTTAAAGTTAATTACTTAATTATGGTTTAAGTTAGTTAATTATTTATTTAATGATAATTTAAAGTTAATTAATTATCTATTTATGATATTTGAAAGTAATTTATTTATTTGAGGATGAGTGTTTACAAAATGATATTTTCTAGATGATATTTTATAAAGGAATTATAAACGAATGTTTATAATGGAGTTTTATAAATAGCAAGGGGTTCATAAATCATTTTACAGATTTATAAAAGAAGTTTAGAAATTAATATGAAGGTTTAGAAAGATATTTGTAAATTATAAATAGGCTTACAAAAATAAATTTTATAATGAAATGAGATTCGTTTTGACCATATATCCTTCTTAATTATGGTGGTATGGAAACATTCTTTCAACGCTTAACACCGAAGGATAATGGTTGAGTTTTAGTAAGAAATATTTTAATAATATTTATTTTGGCCCATTTAAATATGAATTTGGAAAAGAGGAAGCTTCCTCAAGCTTTGTTAATATACCTATACTGTTGAGATAAGTATATGGATATGTATTTTCTAAGTATTTAAAATATAAGAGGTTTGTGAAAATATCTTTTGTAAAGGTATTTTGAATTAAATATTTGAAAGTGATTTGATTTATGGAAGATTTATTCAACGAGGCTTAGTGGATCCCATATGGAATTAAATCTATGATTGATTGTTGTTATTTGATAGTTAAATAACCGACTATCAAAATTTGGACCAATTATTTACTCTAGAAATACCTAGGAGAAACACGTGAGTTATATAGCACTGTCGTCTTCAATGATGTTGTACCGTGTGTATAAATTTTGTTTTGTTCTCCTAGGACAAATGATAAGGAGATCCGCCCACTTAAATGGTTAGGGGGTGATCTCCGCACTTATTCATTTGTCTTTTTATTTCCAAAAGAACCAAAGTTGAGTTTACCGGAAACTACCGTATGTTGGTTCGAAGAGACCGGGATTGGATAAATATGAGTTATCCGAAAACCACTTCGAACCAACTCAAGCATTTGAATTGGAAGTATCTTAAAGATGATGAAATTAAAACGAAGTCCTTTGAAGTGTAAGGGATACTTGCTACTAATCCTGAGGGTAATTCCAAAATGGATGTAGTAGCAGTGCCTTCGGTTTGTTTATATCCTGAATAACTCGTATGGATGAATGCTAGCACTGCATTACTGCTTGGAGGGTAGTGTTAGCATTCCAAGTGGGATTTCTATCCAAAAAGGTAAAACGTAGCCTCTAGCCTCATCAACCAGGAACAACTAAAACATGTGATATGCAGTAGGGCTATGTAGGTCGCACCCATTAGGGTATGTTATGACCCTTCTAGATATATATTCATTTATGGATTTGGTTGTGCATGAGAGCTCTCGGTAAAGGTTGCAAAGCAACTGGGGTGGTGACATATTCGGTACTATCCAGGAGGGGGTAGGCCGGTTCTATGTAGCATGGGTGCAAGATGTTTTTGTTGACCTCGGTACATTTTTCTAGAGGTGTACTATGACAGGCGATACCCCAGTAGCCTTATCATCGATGGAATCCATTCTCTGATACGTGCCTTTACGGATTTAGTTGTATACCTATTATGCTGAAATTTAATTAATGCAACAATTTCAGCTATATTCATAATTTATTTGAAAATCCTAGACATTATTATAATATCATTGGATTTTCTATAGGAAATGGTTTGGTTATCATCAGGTAAATACCCGTTCGTGTTTATGTGCGGTGTGGTCTTACGAGGTACCTTTTTCTTTTAAAGGTATTTATAAGTTATAAATAAATTCTTTGTGATTTGAGTTTCTTACGCTGGTTTTACCAAACTGATTTAGACGTTGTTTTCTTATAATGCTCGGGTCAGCCCGAGGATATTTACCAGATTTAGCTGGACACTTTGGAGCTTTCAAGAGACGAGCCAGATGCCTCCAAGACGTACTTCCGTATTTTCTATTATCTTCCGCTGTTTGTTCTTGCTGTAGTTATCAGCAATTGTAAGGACAGGTTTTTATAACCGTCTAAGGATGATGATGGATTAGTGTCGTACTCTTATGTATGAATGTATATATTAAAGTCTCTTTTTTTTGTAAAGACTTACTTAGTATTATATATTATTCGTCACGTTTTTGTGAGATTCTGTCTTCCTACTTCTTTCTCTTTTTCCTAATGATCTATCTTTCTGGCACTTGAATGTTTGGCACGTGAATACCATTGGTGCATTAGTGTTGACGTCCGAGGGTTGAAAAGATGGGTTGTTTCAAACACATAGAATGATATAGATACGACGGAAACATTACAACCATGGACATAACAATAAAAAAATGCAATTAGAAAGCCTATCATTCCATGTAAACAAATAGTCATGAAAAATTACAAATACTCAATTTAACACAATAGGGTATAAACTGGAGAAACAAGCAGATGTCCCTACAGAGGAATGTAGTAAAGTAATTCAAAACTGGCAACTGTTCAATATAGAACAAACCAAAATATGTTGAAACATAAACACAACCACATAGTCTAAGAATTCACAAATAAAATCATGGATTACATAGATGATGATCAGGAAGCTGGATAATGGCTAACCTAGAGTTTAGAGCATGAAACTGTAATACGCCTGAAGTAGTTGATTGAGAATTTTTAAATTCAGAACATGTAGAAACTGATTGATAGTATGGTAGAACATATCGGTAATGAGCTATATGTAGAGCTTAGTGGCAAACAAACTAATATAATAGAAAATGTTGCTACCAGTATATACTCATTTGATCAGACTTCAGTAAGCCTTGGAACCTTGCTATATACGTCCATTTAATTAGACTTCACCAAATCTCGGCACCTTGCCATTTTTCATCTCTTCACGAGTGAGTATATTTCATAATATTAGGTTCATTTCAGTTTTTTTTCATTTATCATTTGTGCAACTTACACATCCAATAGACCCTTACACATAGGTCAAGTAAGCCCTTCAATTCTTAGATAAATCATTTTATCTTTTATGTCAATCCAACGATATATTTTATCATATCTAGCTTATCCTAAGCTTTAGTCATTTCCAATATTTTCATAAGTTACTGCATTTATAGTTAACAACGTAACATTTTATAGCTTTGCATTTTTAAAGTTAATGCTATAAAAACTCAAGTCCAACACCATGGAAACCTGCTTCCAAAATGCTTTCAAAAACATGCTTTATATTGTTAATGGAAGTATACACAAGGATAATGAAAAATCATTTTACATTGTTAATGGAAACACCCTATTTAGATAAAAAAACGCACTGCATGTGCTAATGGAAATACACGCTATTTGTTAACAGAAATGCACATTATACGCTAACGGAAACACATGCTATTTTTTAACGAAAATGCACGATATGTGTTAACAGAAATATAGCAACTTGTTTATGTAAGTATGGTATTATTCCTTACAAAGACAAAGGTCTTATATTAATGGAAACATGGTATTATTGTTAACGAAAACATAGTTTAATATCTATTGAAACAAGCATATTTCTTAACGGAACATAGTTTAATTCGATTAACGAAAACATAGGTGAATGTTAATGGAACTATGGCATTTTACTAATGAAAACACAGGGTATGTGCTAACGAAGACATAAATATATGTTAATAGGAGCATACATCTTTGTTAATGGAAACATACTTCAAAAGGCTAGCGGAAATACACTTGTGAAAACACAAATAATGAAAGCATAGGCCAACAAAGCTATGCTAATGGGGATCTAGCTTACGCTATTGGAAATACCCTTGACATAATTTTAATTAAATCGAAAACTGTATTATTACTTAACAAAGTAATATTTTTTGACTAAATTTACCGCTTGTCAAATTTACATTTGTTATTTCTTTTCTTTTAATGCTTCCTTCAGTACATTTAGAAAATTATTTCCTATTATAATCACTTAATCAATTATATTATTAATTGAGTGATTTCCTAACAAGTTTTCTCGGTTTTTCTTACTTTGATAATTCATATTAAATATAAAATACAAGTCAAAATCTAGAAAAATATTTGAAAATAAATTTCAACTTAATCACATATAAAAATTTCAAGACAAAAAAATAAATTTTCGTATTTTAAATTAATTAAATCCAAAATTAACTCATTTTTCCCTTGAAAAATTCATAAAAAATCATAAAAATATGAGAAAATTTTCAAATTAAAAACCCATCTCTAAAATTGCCTCTTACTCCTCATATTCAAAATTTATAAAGATTTGAGTTCATATGCTCAAGTTATGATTAAATTTGTTTACTATATTTCACACAAACCATATATGTTCATTCATATGCAATAGGCAACTCATATTCACTCTTTTTGCAACGACCCAAAAAATTTAACGCTGTTAATATTAAAGTAATTAAAAATAAATTATTAATATGAAAGTGAATTAGGTATCGTATTTATAACCATTATGAATGTCTTTCCGAGTTGATCAATTTGATATATTTGGAGTTATGGTTTGTGAAATCGAGGCGATATGATGTTTAAATAGTGTACGTAGCTGCTTTGGATCAAACTGGATAAACAACCCATAACCCAACCAAATGACTATATAAGTGAGGCTACGAAACCCTAAGCATCACCTCTATCTTCATTTTTCCTCTCTAATTTTTGAAATTTCATAATCATCTGCTAAAGGAAGATGATTATCTATAATTACAAATTAATTTAAAAATCAAGTGCCTAAACCATATCAAATTATATATCGTCAAAATGTTCTCGGGGAATGGAACAGACGACAAACATTCATTTCCGGTACGATATTCGAGGTGATCAGAAATTGGCGATTTATCTAGGGCCGACCATTCTAGGGTTTGATGATCTATGATGAAACATTGACTATGGGATAATCGAAAGCTACTAAGTTTTAGAGTAGGACAAGGGGAGTCGATCGATACGATTGGATCATGCAATAGGTGGTTAGATTCACTAGGAATCGACCAAGAATGTTGGTGGCCAAGGTTCATTCAGGTCGAGGGGGAGCATCGCGGGTGATGTGGTGGTTGGTGTGGGGTCAAAATTTGATGGGCATTACGGTGGTTGGGTTTCATCTGAGTGCAGCTATTTAGATCGGCGGTGGTCGATGATTGAAGTGGCGGCAAGGTGTGGGTTTGAATGTGAATTATTTAGGGAGGGAGAGATATAGTATATGGCATACTGTTTTTTGTTTTATTATCTTATATAAATAATATCGTATATCTTTTAATCTCAATATCTCTCATACATGAACCCTGATTCATGTGCAATTTCTTCTATTGGAGTCGTGGTGAAATTCCAAATGATATACAATTGGTTTTCAGAGGTTGAAGAATGTTGGAAAAAGCATATTGGTATGAATTGTTTAATTTAATTGATTTGAATTTAAATTATAAAATCCGTAATTATTGATGATAAATCATATCTGTCGAAGTATGTTATGTTATATGGATGACTATTTAATTATTATAATATTTTGAATGTGTTGTGCATTGGTTGGATAATTATGATTGATTGTAGTACTTTTGGGTGTTTAATTATAATTAATTGTTAAGTTGAATTTGAAAATAATTAATTAAAATAAAATGAATAATAATGATGAAGTTAAATAAATAAATGATAGATAAGGTTATTTACAGATTTTAGATGGTTTCTGTAAATAACGATGATTTAACCAATTTTACTAAAACAAAAGGATGTATTTATAAGGTCATTATTTATGATTTTTTGGGTAAATTCATAAATAATAATAGAAATTATATTTAATTGAACTTTATGAAGTTTATAATTTAGAACGAGGTTTTAAATAATAATATAGTTTTAAAAACGATTTGGTAAAGATTATTATTTCTGATTTAAAATACGATGTTTTGAGGGATTTGAAAAATGTATAATAAAGGAAAACAAATGTGGATTATCGTTTTGAAGAAGTATTATTGTTTTAAGATGCAATAAGTAAATGAAACCCTTGTAATAAACAATAATAAGACAATTTAATGCTTAATGGACGCAAATATATTTTGATGATTGTTGAATGTGTGATTAATTGTTGATTGTAATTATCACATATGTTTGACGTTTGATGAAAATATCGCATTTTGATGAATGCGCGATAGTTTACCATTATTGATATTAGTTGATGGGTAGCTAATTATAGTTATTTGATAATGGATGTTGTGTTACAAATGTTGATTGGACTAGTACACATTTGGTGATTCATATTTACATTGATGATGATGTATGTAAGTATGTTTGTGTGTTGTGGTTTCCTTATTTGATGGATTGGGTTGTCATGAGAAATTGTTGGTATTTGACGACTGTGTGCTTTTATTGTTGTGGTTGCCCCATATGATGAATTATTGAGATGGATGAATAGGAATACTATTTTCAACTTCTATAAATTTCATTAGTTGCATTAGTCGCAATGGATGCGATGGTTGCATTGGTTACATTGACTGCATTGGTTGCATGTATGTCATGTTACAATGTACTAACCAGTATTTGGATGCAGGAAAAGAGCAGAAAATAGAACTACGTGGGCTTGATCCCCCAAAAGAGATACGTAGGTAGTTTTTTCCTATGCAATTGCTACCGAGCTTATAATCATAGTGTATAGGGTTAGACATAGTCCAAACATAGTTGAAACCAATTTCCTTTAATTTTATATATAGTTGTACATGTGTGAAGTTGAAGGTAGAAGCAAAAGAGGAAATGGAAAGGTGGACGAAGGCTAATCGCGGATGACTAGTTTAGTATATTATTTTATATCATTTTTATATTGCTCATCAGTTAGTGATAATTATTGTATTGAAATGGAAATTAATGTAATAAATGTATTATGGAGTTAGTGTCCATTTATTCTTATGATTGATTTCGCTACGAGGTTTCCCTTTTTATTCATTATTTTAGAACTTTTAAATTTTTATCTATCCATGGACCACTGCTTTTAATATATGGAATTAGTCGTAAGCATGTTTTAGCGTCATTTATAAATGATTTTAGATTTTAAAAGTAGTAGGCCATCACACTCGGTATCAGAGCTTAGGTTTAGCGATTCCTGAGCCTTGGATAGGTTTAAACCAATTGTGGTAGTTTATTTTATATCTTAGATCAGGTTATAATATAGATGACGAAGCGTTTAATTAAAAATTGTGTGTTGTGTGTGTAGGGGTTTGTTTGTTTAACCACTGTTACCTCACCCTAAAATGATGGTTGTTTATGATGACTGTAATAACCCGTATCTCTATACCCTTTGAGTCGACAATACATCTCGCGTGTCCAACTCAAATTGAACAGAAATACGAATCATTAGGGGTAAGAAAGAAAGATAGAAGATAAGAATAAAACTAAACAATACAGAATCTCACAGCGGAACGAATAATCCATAATATCTCAAAAGTCTTTACACAAAGAAAAACTGTAATCCATATATATATGCAAACATCAATCAGAGTACAACAATCAATACATCAATATGAACAGTTATTATAACTTGTCCTCACCAGTGCTGATTATACAGTCTACACACACAGTGGAATATAATCAAGTACGTAATATACGTCTGAAATCCTCCAGCTCGTCTCCTGAGCTCCATAACATCCTATCTTGAATCTGTAATACTCGGTCTGACCCAAGCATTATAATAAAATAACACCCGAGTCAGTTTGGAAAACCAGCGTGAGAAAACACACTCAATTTGAATTTAATTATATTTCAAGAATCCTTTGAAAAACAAAGGTATCTTGTAAGACCACGCCATACATAAATACGATGGGTTTTTACCTTATGATAACCAAAACATTTTATATCAAAATCATCTGATATTATAATAGGGTCTATAGAAAGTAAATTAGAAAATAGTTGAAATGCTTGCATCTCACATTTCAGAAATATTTGGTATACAATCAAAACTGTACAGGCTCGTAGTGGATATTGGATTCCAACAATGACTAGCTACTGGGGTACCGCCCGTCATAGTACATCTCTAGAAAAATGTACCGAGATCGTGCCTAATGATCCCTACCAACACAGGACCAGCCTACCCCTTACTGGATAGTACCGAATATGTTATCACCCTGGGTATCCCCATCCTAATCGAGCGCTCTCTTTTCCATGCATAACCATGTCCATAAATTATAATATAATATTTCCGAGGGTATCTAGAAAGGTGATAACATACCCTACTTGGGTGCGACCCACTTAGCCCTACTGCATCTCCCCTGTTTTAGTCATTCTCGGTTGATGAGGCTGGAGGCTACGTTTACCTTTAGAATAGCATTCATACTTAGAATGCTAACACTGACATTTCCATTGAGTACTAATTGCTTTCCACAATAATACAACCCTTGAGCTTGCACGTCTCAAGGGTGTTAAGCTAAGAGAAGTTGTCCTCTCCGCCACCAAACAAATGCATGCTTGTAAAAACCAATGTACGTAATCATTAGAAATGCTCTATCAGACATTCGTCCATACAAGTTGTCCTTCGAAATTCACCGTCTTCATAAGCTTCACGATATCACAATTCGTAACGCACAAATCAAATCGAAGTGGTTTTCGAAAGATTAAATCTGATCCCGGTCTCTTCGAAACGATCAACAAATTTGGCCAGATTTGATAGTCGGTTATTTAATTATCAAATAACAATCATTCAAACATAGATTACATTTCCCATGAAACCCACCGAGCTTCATCTTCATTAATTTGAAATCACTTTTCAAAATACTTGGAAATCCTTTCCATATAGTTATCTCACAAAATAAGTATAGTCACAAAACTAAATATTTTCCAATACTTAGGAAATAAACCAAGTTCTTACCTTAACAGTATAATATATTTCAAATCATTCCTTTCAAAACTTGAAGAACCTTTTCATACACTTCAAAATAGTATAAGTATCTTAACCAATTATCTGGAAAGGTTTACTTATCTCAAGATCCTATTAAGATGATTAAACACAAGTATCATTTAAAATGGAAATATAAACATTCCGAAATATAAACATTCCGAAATATACTTTCTCTCCTTAATCATTTTTTAATATCTCTAAACCGTTAACCTTCCACATGATCCTTCAAAAATAAACTCCTTTTCCAAAACCCAACATTTTCACTTAATAGCCTTTTGAAGATATTCCTTCCATAAAGGAATCTCTTTAAGATAATTCCAATTAAATATAAATACTTCGGAGTCAATTCCTTATTCATTTAAAATGAATAACTTAATTTTATAAAAATATCACTTTAAACCCTTTTATAAAACAATAGTATAGTTTGAACCCCTTATAAAGAATTATCAAATAATATATCTCATAATGACTTCAAACAACCCTTAAAAATCTTCCAAAGCAATTAATCTGAAACAAATTATTTTAAATAAAGTAATCAATGTTTCACTATCTATTTATCCAATAATTTTGGTACCATAAATAAATAATACCACTTAAAATCTCAAAGTAGTTCTTCACAATTTAATCAAAACAACCAACATTTCTGTATAACCCACTCTTCAAGTCATTTACAAATAATAACATAATAAAATACTTGTATATATTCAGTAAATAAACATTTTACTTCATATTATAAAATCTGAAATTAATCACAATCAAAAACCTTTCAAATTTCAAAACAAGCTCAATAGCTCCAATGGTACTTAAACAAGCAACCAATATATTCAATTTAACTATCCAAGTTAAACTATCAATATTCACATGTTCCATTTACAAATATTCATCCAATTCCATGATTAACAATCAATCCGTTAATGGCACTTATTCCATATTGATTTACTATCAATTAAACATTTGCCCAATTTTACATCATAGCATATCATTCAAACCACATTTTCATTTAATACTAGACGGTGTTTATTTGGCCAAATAGATAACACCAATATATTCCAATTCAATTTACGTTATAATTAAACAACGTAATTCAAAAACAATCCATTTATCAAATTTCACACATATATGATTCAATACTGGAAATAGACTTAAAAATAAACATAAACAGTTAATAGCAATTCGAGTTGCTATATCGTGACCCTAGATCCGGTTCAACCAATCTAATAGCATTTCAAGATGCTATATCGTCATCCTAATCAATTTTAACAATCAGCAATTTTTCAACAATCCAAACAGTATAAATAAATTTATTTACTATAAACATTACTAATTAACCAAATGAGTAAGTTTAACTTACCTTGAGCTTTTATTTTTAAATTAAATCGAACGACGTTTAATTTAACCTAAAATTTTAACTAGCTCTAAATGACTCCAAATCGGTTCCAATATGTAGTACTCGTCGCCACGATTCCAACACCGCTTGTTTTGTCCAATTCTAACAACGTATATGAAAGATACACATTTTTAAACATTGAATACAATTTATATAAATAATTTTTTTACCCTAAACGAATCAGAGCCGTTCAATCTGCTCCTGGAATCAAGGCCGTTCCTTTTCATTTTCTTCCAGTTCTCTCCCCCTCGTTCGAAACCCATCGACCGCCATCCATCATCTAATTATCGTGACCACCATAGTCCTCCAGAAATCAATCAGCTACCACCGAACGACACCTCGCACCCACGCGCACCCACGACCTGAGCGACGACGAACTCGAACCCTCCAGCACCATGATTTCGCCTTAGAACGCTGAGGGAACGTGGCTTTTTCCCTCCTCGTACAACACTCGAAAAATCATCATGACCGTATGGATTTGTCTTGCTCGAGAAGCTCTACGATTTTCTAGTTGAAGGTTTTCTCTAATAGTCGAAGGATTTGGAGAAATTAGGGGAAAAGTTTTGCATATTTTCGGCCATTAAAAATAATAAATGGCGGCACCTGATAGATTAGGGTTAGGGTTTGATGGATGGGCATTTATACACACACACACACACAATTCACTATTTAAAAACCCCGTTCACACTTGATTTTTTCCGATCTCCAAAAAAAGCATGCCGCCTTGCATTTATAACGTTTTACCACTATTCTGAACTCAATGGAACATGTTTCAAAGGCTGATTCCAAAGTATACGGTAGTTACGGCTTAAAACGACTGATTTTAAATTAAAGTCCTTAAATTAATTTCTGCACGTTTAAAGCTCCCACGATCAAACGATAAATATGATTGCTACGAAATTTGAAATCCTACAATAATACAGTATTACTGATCCAATGAAACTGGTTTCGTCGAATTCCGAGACTATGCCCCGGAAGGCTATTTTAACGTGTCGATAAAATCGAGCGATTTTCAAAATCGACGAAATTACTTGAAATTTAAATTTTAAAAACTTACTAACTCAATTATAATTCAAATAGAATTTATATCCATATTAGAAACCATTTCGATTCATGTAAAATCACAAATTCAATTATTTACGCTATCCCAAATATTATATTCCACTATTAAATAAATATATATAAATTCCAAATTTTAATTTATCGACTTTTAATTCCATTCAAAAGTCCACTATCACCACTCTAATCCAAATAGAGTTTAAATCAACTTTAGAAATCATTCCCATTCACATTTAATTCCAGATTCACATATTATCAATATTCAAATATTTAATTTACTATTTACCAAATCCAATTAATTGCCATATTTGCAATTTTAAACCATTTTACTATTTAAACTAGAATCTCCATATTCAAAATCAATTAATATTTCAAATTCAACATGTAAAAGTAAATTAAACATTCAAAACTAAATGACCAAAATCCCAAGTCGTTACATTCCTCCCTTCTTAAAAGAATTTCGTCCTCGAAATTGCCAAGGTAGGAAAAATGCTCCAGACCCATTTCTTTTCAAAACCCATTTGGTTAAAATTCTGTTATTAATACTTCCTAAGTATTTTAGACTCGTCCAAATCCACTAATTCCTATTTATTCATCTAATTCCATTATTTCGAGTTATAATTTCAAACCAAATTTAGTTAACAAAATTTTCCAAAACTTTCAAAAAATTTCTAACGCTCTAAATTTTCAAAAAAATTTGACAGAGTCTCCCCTGTACGAAGAGCCTTTTACAATATCACAAATATGATAATTATAATATATATCGACCCACACGGTCGGAAACACAATATATATCAATATTTGTATCATTTTCGCTTTTAATGCGTAAGCATACCTCATATTAGCGTTATTAAACGAGTTCGCTTAATCTATATGCAGTTATGCAACCAAAATCTTCCCAATAGCTACCTGTACCTGTACTTACTCAAATGAAGCACATAAGTTTCAAAATCATGAAATTCTCATAACATTCCATTTTTTAACAAACTTAAACACATGTTTTCATAAAACAAACATATTATAACATGTATTTCAAATGCGTAAACAAGTACAAGGTTCAAACATTCAATTATCCGTTTCCAATCAACGTATATTCAATTTTAAGTTGATTCACAATCCATTCAATTTCATTCTATTCACATTCACACTTAGTATATTCATATCCATCTTATTAAGCTTCAATTTATCCATTTAAATTGATTCTAATCAATCTATCTATTTTCCATTGATTCCCATTCAATTTATTCACATCCATTTACTAAGTATATCTTAATTTATAATGTACCACCAGGGAATCATTCCATGCTAACTTATTCACAAACCATTTCATAAAATTATTTCTAAGGTTTATTATAAACATTCCATATCGCTGCTTAAGTTATATTCAGCTTTAAAACTTAAGTGCACGCTCAAACTTATCCAATCCATACTCCAAAATCATATTCAATTTATTTCTTGTTATCAAATGTTTAACCAATTTAAGTTGGTCATACTTTTCACTTTCTTAGTTTAATAAGTCATACAAACCTATTTATTCACAATTCCCTGAATTCCCACTTAAGTTTACTCACATTCTATATTTATAACATATAGTTATATAATAACTTCACAATTCATATTTATATTCAATCTACTCAAATCTAATTCACCCTCCATTTAAAATTTAAAATTTTGAATTTCCATTCCTTTACCGTAACATCAAACCATTTTCATTTTGGTTTACCATTTCATTTCTCAATTCATAAGTTCAAGAACTTATTTACTTAAAATCTCATATCTCTTACTTGAGTCTATTCACATCTTATAATCATAACTTTAGATTATATATATCACTTTATAGCTTAAGTGTATCCATTCCATTCAATAATCATAACTTATTGTTATATAACCATTTTACATTTCAAACTACATTTGCAATTCAATTCTAATCCAATTCAACTTTATTTAACTTATCTTAGGTTGAATTTCAACCTATAATATTCATTTTAACTTACTCAAGTTAAACTTTAGTTCCAAGATAAATTCCACACTTTCCTTTCTTATCTATATCAATTCCAAATTATAAGTTCAAATACTGATTTTCTCCTTACTTCAAAAATCATTTAAATGGAAATCCCAGAATTCAATCACCCGATTTTATTTCAAATCATTTTGAAATCATAAATATACATATATCCATCCTTGTATATCAAATCATAATTTTGGAGTTTTTAAAACAACTTGGTTTTGCCCCAAACAATTCCCTTTGGAATTTCTAAAACAAAACCTGTTTACCAGAATTATTTTCCAGAATTATTTTCCAGCAACTGAAGTGAACTTAGAAACTCGAAAATGAACACTGGTGATGCAGCCGTCATCACCAGAATTATTTTCCAGCGATTGAAGTGAGTTCAGTGCTTCCTTTCTTCCAAAATCCATTTTAAAACAATTTCTATTCAGAAATATCTCCAAAATAAAACTCCATTATTCTTCACAAACCACTTTGGAAAACATTTCCAAAATCTCTAAGATTTAAAAAAAATTCCCCAATACTTAGTTCAAATTCATTTAAAACATTTCCCAAAATTTCTGGGATTTAAATTCTGGTCTGAAGCCAATTTTAGTTACAACTCATATGTATAATCATACTTATATACCTTTTAAATTGGTTATATAACCCATTCCAAATTTTATAATCTCATTTAGATTATAATAATACCAACAAAACACTCCAAATATATACACTATAATAATTCTGAAAAAAAGTTTCTTTTATATCAAAATATAGTTTAGGTAAAATTATTTCATTTACCCTCTTCAAAACAATACTGTGTCAGTTTACCTTGTTTAAGAGTTTAGAAACCCCTATCGATACGGTTGTACTTCCCGTATCGACCAGAATTCATAAACACTCAACCGATAAGTCAACACAATATAAAACATTTTAAATTCACTAACAAATACGCGCTCATATCTATTAATATACTCAAACTTATTCTAGAGTACTACTGACTCCATCTCTAATGAGTAATCCTCACCAAAGCCAAGGTTCTCGCTTAACATTCAGCTCTGATACCAACTATAATCAAGGCTGTTCCTTTCCATTTTTACCCTAAATGAATCAGAGCCGTTCGATCTGCTTATGGAATTAAGGCCGTTCCTTTCCATTTTCTTCCTGATCTCTCCTCCTCGTTCGAAACCCATCGGCCGCCATCCATCATCTAATTATCGCGACCACCATCGACCTCTAGAAATCGATCAGCTACCACCAAACGACACCTCGCACCCACGCGCACCCACGGCCTGAGCGACGACGAACTCGAACCCCCCAGCACCGTGATTTCGCCTGAGAACGCTGAGGGAACGCAGCTTTTTCCCTCCTCGTACAACACTCGAAAACTCATCATGACCGTATGGATTTCTCGAGCTCGAGAAGCTCTACAATTTTCCAGTTGAAGGTTTTCTCTAATACTCGAAGGATTTGGAAAAATTAGGGGAAAAGTTTCACATATTTTCGGCCATTGAAAATAATAAACGGCGGCGGCTGATAGATTAGGGTTAGGGTTTGATGGTTGGGCACACACACACACACACACACATAATTCACTATTTAAAAACCCCGTTCACACTTGATTTTTCCCGATCCCCAAATGAAGCGTGCCGCCTGGCATTTATAATGTTTTACTCCTATTTCAAACTCAATGGAACATGTTTCGAAGGCCGATTCCAAAGTATACGGGAGTTACGGCTTAAAACGACTGGTTTTAATTTAAATTTCTTAAATTAATTTATGCACGTTTACAACTCCCACGATCAAACGATAAATCTGATTACTATGAAATTTGAAATCCTATAATAATACAGTATTACGGATCTAATGAAACTAGTTTCATCGAATTCCGAAACTGTGCCCCGAAAGGCTATTTTAACGTGTCGATTAAATCAAGCGATTTTCAAAATCGACGAATTTACTTGAAATTTAAATTTTAAAAACTTACTAACTCAATTATAATTCAAATGGAATTTATATCAATATTAGAAACCATTTTGATTCATGTAAAATCACAAATTCAATTATTTACGCTATCCTAAATATTATATTCCACTATTAAATAAATATATATAAATTCCAAATTTTAATTTATCGACTTTTAATTTAATTCAAAAGTCCACTATCATCACTCTAATCCAAATAGAGTTTAAATAAACTTTATAAGTCATTCCCATTCACATTTAATTCCATATTCACATATTACCAATATTCAAATATTTAATTTACTATTTACCAAATCCAATTAATCGCCATATTTGAAATTTTAAACCATTTTACTATTTAAACTAGAATCTCCATATTCAAAATCAATTAATATTTCAAATTCAACATTTAAAAGTAAATTAAACATTCAAAACTAAATGACCAAAATCCCGGGTCGTTACAATGATCTTCGTATAGAAAATAAATAAAGTAGTAGTGGGGTAGGATGAACACTTATAAGAGGGTTGAGTTTTAGTTATAACTCGAGTGACACACACCTGATGTTAAATTAATTGAAACATAACCTTAATAAGATGAAGCCACTTTTATTTTTAAGTGAATAGTATTTATTTAGAAAACTTACGAAGTGTAGATTCCCAATTTAAAATGATATTCGATTAAAAAGGGAAAAAAATCTATTTTTAACATGAAGTGATTCGTAAAAAATTTGTTTGAAAAATAAGGGATTTAATTTTGCGAAATAAAATATTTTTATAAAGATATTTTTTTAAGAAAGAGAAAATATTGTAAAATACATTTTATTTAGAAGTGTTTTAGTTAGATATTGGAAGCCGAATTCGGCTTTTAAAGAAACACTTTTGTATGGGAACTTCCATTATTTTTAAAGCATCCTTTGAGAAGTACTTCTATAATGGTAATAGGATTTAGAAATACTTTGTTAAAGGTGGAAAAATTTAACCTAAGGAAAGAAATTTTGTAGTTGATATATTTTCTTATGATAGGAAGTTTAGTTTAAAATATTCTATTCTAATAGAAATGTTTTAATGAGGATAGCTTAGCTAAAATTGTTTTTTATTAGGGAACATCCTTTGAGAATGGTATATGTTAAAAAGTATTTTATAACCTCATTATTTAATTTGGAACATTTTGTAAAAATACCCCGTTAAGAGACATTTTGAAAAGAAATATTTTTGGTTAACATATATTTTAAAATATATATTGAAAGGTTTGAGTAGTATTTGGTCAAAAAGATGTTTTGAAGGGGAAAACTATTTTAGTGATAGTAAAAGATTTTAAAATGTTTTTGTTAAGAATACCTTGTTGGGTAGTATCTTCTGAGAATCCTTATTTTAAAGAAAAGAGTATTTTGTTAAAGCATTGTTTACAGTGAATATTATACGATTTAGGGAAGATTAATTTTAAAGGTACTTTACAGGAGGGTTATTTCTACACAAAAAATGTTTTATTTTAATGGAATTATTTTCTCAACATGAGTATTTGGAAAATATATAATGGAAATATTTTTAAAATGAGAAATTATATTATTTTTGGATGGGAATAGTATAATGGAGGTATTTTTGGGAAGTATATTTTTAAAGTGAAGAATGCGATAAAATATTTATTTAGCGAAAAGTTTTATCAAGTAGTATATTTAATTTCAAGAAAACCCTTTATTTGTAAATTGCTTTCGGCTGCAAGGATTTTCACTTAAAAGGGTACTCTTTGATAAATAATGTTTTGAAATGGAAAACATTTTTGGGTAAGGAGTTTTGGTTGAAAGAGACCTAATTTGAAAATTGTTTATTTGAGAATATATTTGGAGATATATTATAAAGAAATGATGTATTATAAAATATCTAGTTTTATAATACCTTGAGAAAATATTTTACTGATATGAGGATGATTTGATTTGAGAAGTAAAATATTTAATTGGATAACAAACTTCAGATGTGTTTGTTAAAAGGTATTTTATTAAAAAGATGTTTTATATGGGAATTTTAACCGAGAACTATAAAACTAGACTTTGTAACATAGGGTGTAAGACAATGGTATAAGATGAGTTTTGAATCTGTTCGGCACCCATTATGATGAAGTTACCTTTATGACTATTGCATGTGATTCCCTAATGAGCTATAGGGACGCCTAGTTATTCCCTTCTATGAGAGAGTTGGGATATGAAGAAGGGACTGCCCATTTCGATGTGTGGGGTAGTAACCTTTCTGTTGTATTGACTTGCCTTAGTTGAATTGTTTGTATTGCATTATTGTTAAATTTTTTGTAATTAAGAAAATATAATTACTTATTTACCCATGTCTGCTTATTAGTTTATGTTATACCCATTTGAATTAATTTCTTATGCTTGTATTATGTTGTTGATTTCTTATTTTACTATGATTGATTTTAATTATTTGTTTGTTTTGTGTTCACCTGTTAATTCATGTCATGTTTGTTTGGAATAATCTCTTTTGGTTATACCAGTTATTGTTGATTATTTGTTTACTATAATTAGTTTATTTGTTTGCTTGTTGTTTGTTTGCTGCTTGTTTTTTTTGTTTGTTTTCTATGTATGATAGTTTTATTATGAAATAGTTATAAAATGTTGACTTTTAGTAGGATTTACATTGGAGAACTAGTAGGATGTTAAGGGACATATTTGATTCAATCATAGTGGAATAACATAGTTTATTAAGCTAAGGAAGGCTAGATATTCAGATTAACTAAGAGATATGATGTTCCCTAAAGACGAGTAGTAGTGATTAGAGGATTTTGATGACTAAAGGCTTGATCGATACCGTGGAGGAACCAAGGATATGCGGGAGATCCATTATATGGAATTTCAAAATATGTATTTCAAAACCTATATTTTTGGCTTCCATAAGTATTTTAAAACAAGTGTTTCTATTTCAACGAAAGATTTGATTTCGTATATAAAATGATGTTTTCTCGAAACTTATTTTGAGAAATTGTTTTATAAACTAATGGTGTATTTTTAGGAAGAAAAGGATATTTGTTTTAAAGGAAATGGAAGTCTTGATTTGAAAAAAAATATTTTGGTAAATATTTTGCTTTTAAGGTACTGGAACTCTCCTCACTAGCAGGTCCCTCTTTGATATTTTGGATGGGTTATCCTAATCGTTATAAGAGGATTGGAACAAATGACTTTATGATTCGATGATGATGGAGTCATGATGACGATCCACAAGAACAAGTTCTAGGACGCGAACTTTTGAATTGGATTTAGGACTTGCTATACTACGCGAAAATGTAATAAAGACAAGTCTAGGACACAAACTTGTGAAGTGGAGCTAGGACATGCTCTACTATGGAAAATAGAATGAGGAAGAGTTCTATTATATAAAATGGAAATAAATGGAGCAAGGAAGGGCTTAGAGACACGTGCAAAAGTGGGTCGTTGATACTTGAAATGTTTCGAAGTATGCTCATAAAGCAAGGGCATGTGAGGAAACTCAATGGGTATTAGGACATTTATCTCGGATGTAGGACATGATCCGTATACCCTTGACATCTAGGATGTGTAGTTTAGTTGCTAAGCATTTGAGTGGCTTAGGTTCGAGCATCTAGAAATCGAGACTTTTCCATTAGTCTCTGGCATAAGACGGTTATCGAGTTATCGTATATCCAATGCATACAAATGATGCGAGGATTGGTGCAACTGCAGAGTGAGTGGAAGACCATATTGTTTTGAGGATGTAGCCATGACTAGACACATACTATTTTTAAGGATGTGATCATGAGTAGTGCACATGATATTTTGGATGGTATAGGTATGAGAAGGTACATCAGTTATTTTGAGGACACATGGATTATGATGGATGTGTAGTCAGCATGGGAATAAACACACACATGTTAATGGTTGATAGTTAGTATGGTGATGATACCATATTATTTTGAGTACGTGTGTTTATTTTGATAAGCAATGCTAATTGTTGATTTATGTGTATTCGTTATTTGAACATGCATGTTTTTGTCAACCTATGTTTTGTTTCAGACTTTTATTATGGTCAATCATGATTGATGGTTGAAATGCATGATATGACTTGTGAATAGAATTGGTGTGATTGAAATTGTTACACTCTTTGTTGATGGAGTGTTATTTCACATATGGTAGTTATAGCGTTTGGTTGAGAAAGTGTATGTGTTACTATAGTTTATGCATGTGTGGAAATTTAAATTCAGTTTATGGACGAATTTGATTGTATCATAGTTAATGTTATATAATCGTTGTATACCACTTTATAAGTAATTAACTTGTGATTGGTGTATTTCCTTATATTCTGTGATTAAAGCAATTATTTATTGAATTTGATTGAAAATTATATTTAAGGAAATGCGAGGGCACAATTCTTTAAGAGGGGATATTGTAACGACCTAAAAATTTAACATCGTTAATATTAAAGCAATTAAAAATAATTTTTTAATAAAAAAGTGAATTGGGTGTCATATTTTACGAAGGTCTTTCCAAGCCGATCAATTTGATATATAATTTTTATATATTTGGAGTTACGGTCCGTGAAATAGAGGCGATGTAGTGTTTAAATAGCATACGTAGCTGTTTTGGGCCAGACTGGATAAACAACTCATAACCATGCCTAACGTAATGCTACAAAATCCTAGCCATCACCTCTATCTTCTTTTTTCCTTTTTAATTTTTGAAATTTCTTAATCACCCGCTAATGACAAATGATTACCTCTAATTACAAATTAACTTAAAAATAAAAGTGCCCAAACCCTATCAAATTATATATTGTTAGAAAACTCTCGATGAATGGAACAAATGGTAAGCATTCGTTTTTGGGTTTGATGTTCAAGGCAGCCAAAAATTGGCAATTTATCTACACCTTTTCGTTCTAGAGTTTGGTGGTCAACAGTGAAACATTGACTTTACGATGATCGAAAGCAACTGGGTTGTAGAGGAGGACAAGAGGAGTCGATCAATATGGTTGGATTATGCAATAGGTGATTGGATTCACTAGGAATCGACCGAGAAGTGTCGGTGGCCAAGGTTCGTTTTAGGCTGAGGGGATTGTCGTGGGTGATGTGGTGGTTGGTGTGGGGGAATCTGATGGGCGTTAGGGTGGTTGGGTCTGATTTGAGTGTAGGTGTTGAGGTCGGCGGTGGTCGGTGATTGAAGAGGTGTCTAGGCTTAGGGAGGGAGAGACACAGTATGCAGTGTATTGTTTTTTTAATTTTATTATCTTATTTAAATAATATCATATATCTTATAATCTCAATATCTCTTAAATACGAACTCTAATTCATGCGTAAATTTCGAACGATACGAAACTAGGTTTGCTGAGTTTGGAGACTATTGGAAAAAGCACAATGGTACGAATGATTTAATTTAATTAATTGAAATTTAAATTATAAACCCATATTTATTGATGAAAAATCATATTCGCTAAAGTACGCTATGTTATATAGATGTCTGTTAAATTATTATAATATTTTGAATATGCCTTGGTTGGATAATTATTGTGTATTGTAGTACTTTTGGATGTTTAATTATAATTAATTATTGATTTGAATTGGAAAGTAATTAATTAAAATAAAATGAAAAATATTGAGGAAATTGGTTAAATAAATCATAGATAAGTTTGTTTACATATTTTAGATGGTTTCTATAAATAATGATGATTTAACAAATTTTACTAAAACAAAAGGATGGAATTAAATAAGGTTATTAAATTCATTTATGAATTTCTAGAGAAATTTATGAATACTAATAGAAATTATATTTAATTTAACTTTGGGAACTTTATTATTCAGAATGAGGTTTTAAATAATAATATAGTTTTAAAAAGTGATTTGGTAAAGATTATTATTTTTGATTTAATATACGATATTTTGGGTTATTTGAAAAATGTACAATAAAGTAAAACAAATGTGGATTATCATTTTAAATAAGTATAATTGTTTTAAGATGCCATAAATAAAAGACCTTTGTAATAATCAATAATAAGACAATTTTATACTTAAGAGAATAATATACACAAATATATTTTGATGATCGTTGAATGTTTGGTTAATTATTGATTGTAATTATCATATATGTTTGATGTTTGATGAAAATATCGCATTCCGACGAATGTGCAATATTTTACCATTATTGGTACTAGTTAATGGATAGTTAATTATGATTATTTGATGATGGATGTTGTGTTACTAATGTTGATTCGACTAGTACATATTTGATGATTTATATTTACATTGATGATGATATATGTAAATATACTTGTGTGTTGTGATTTTCTTATTCGATGGATTGGGGTTGTCATTGAATATTTGTAGTGTTTGATGACTGTGTGCTATTATTGTTGTGGTTGCCCCATACAAAGAATTGTTGAGATGGATGAGTAGGAACACTATTTTTTACTTCTACTTATTGCATTGGTTGCGATGGTTGCATTGGTTGCATTGATTTTATTGGTTACGATAGTTGCAATGGTTGCATGGATGCTATGGTTGCAATGTACTAACAAGTGTTTGGATGCAGAAGAAGAGTAGGAAATAGAACTACATGAGCTTGATCCCCCAAAAGGGGTACGTAGGCAGTCTTTTCCTATGCAATAGATATCGAGCCAATGGTCGTAGTGTATAGAGTTAGGTGCAGTCCAAACATAGTTTAAACCTTTTTCCTTTTTATTGTATACATATCTATGCATGTGTGAAGTTGCAGGCAGTATAAAATGAGGGAATGAAAATGTCACGGCCCGTTTTTCCATACCCTTTGAATCGACAATAAACCACACATGTCCAACTCAAATTGCATGAAAATACGGAACATGAAGGGTAATAAAGAAAAATAGACAGAACAGAATCTCACACGAATGGATTAACATATAATATTGAAAAAATATATTTACAGCGGAAAACTTTTAAATACATATATCAGAGTCTAACCTAAATTCAGCTTGGACAGTTATAAACATCTGACCTTACAATTGCCGACAAACATCAAAATGAACATAACCAATATGCATATTAATCACTAACATAACATCCATTCAATAAATCACATAACATATGATTTCAAATCCAGCATTCACTATTAATACCATAACGGGATATATTATCACAATTCAATTATCTAATCAACTATCAATCATCCATATTAACAATCAATTTGGTATAAACATTCATATGTCATAAGGGTGTAAATGTGATTGTTTTAACATAACCAAAATATAAATTCAAAAGCGATGAGAATTTCTCACCTTCATATCCACTCTGTCGTGCTTCTCGAACTAATGCGCTTTTCCCAAACGTTTTGAATTCTCACCTTTATTTATTTTCCTCCCGAACTGCTTTTGTTTTCCTCTCACTTTTCTTTTTCTTTTCTTTTCTTTGTTTTCTTTTGTTTTTTTATATGGAGGAGAAGAGTGTACGGCCTTGAGTGTGGAGGAGGGTATGTCCTAGGATGCTTGGGTTTAGGAGTATAGGAGGAGTTTTGGGCTCGGGTTCGAGGGGGTGAGGCTCGGCCTTGGTGTAGGAGGGTATGGCCTTGGTGTGTAGGGGGGTGTGGCCTTGGGTAAGCTCGGGTTTGGTGAGGAGGAGGGGGTGTGCGTGGGTTATAGGAGGTTTGGGTGGTGGTATGGTTGAGTTTTGGTGATGTGGAGGTGATAGCTTGAAGGTAAAAGAGAAATGGTGGAAGTAGCCTTAGGAAAATGAAGAGAATGGTTGTAAAAGATGGTGAAAATGACATGGCTATTTATAAATGTGATTTGAGTGGCAAATGACTATTCTAACCTTCTCTACTTTTGCATTTTTTAAATCTTTGATTAGACCCTTAAGGACATGCATTTATGAGAGAAAAGGATGGCTCATTAATGTGATTTGAATTTGTGAAATGATTACTCTCTTTTTTTCTTAAATTTTGTGTTTTTAAAGAGAAGACTTTTGCATTGATTTGATTTGCATTAATGGTGAGTATATGTGTCATTAATCCCTTTAGTTAATTATTTTTTCACTTTCCATTTGCTTGAATTTAAGGTGGATAGGTTATATCATATGTAAGAAAAAAGAAAGTTATGTAATGATGTTGTTTTATTTGTTTACTTTTGCATCTTTTTGTCAAATCATGTATTTTCATTATTTTCTTTTGTTTATATAAAAATTTTCAAAAGTAAACTCTTTTTGTCTTTAGTGCTAAATGTGTAATGTTTAAATAGTTTGTAAACTTGTATTTATATGTTAGAAAATGTATCAAGTTGCAACAACTTGACGACAACTTGTTTTGGTTGAAAACGGTGTTTTTGTCGATAAATTTACAATCAAAATTTAACGTTTTTGTTAAGCTATATATTGATGTAAACCAAATTTTAAAATGAATCATTTCCTTCTTTGAATAAATTAAAATATGTCTCTTTATATTTAAAAATCATATTTTATTAATATCAAAATCTCTAATTTTACAGTGTATGTAAAACTGACAAAATACGACAAATTTTGGTTATTTTTGTAAAACGATTATTAACATATTTTTAAATATATTAATATACTTTCATTATCATTATTAGATGTTTTAAATGAGATTTAACTTATCAAATAAATATTTAAACTTATTTATTTAAGCCTTTATTATTAACAAAACTTAACTTTTGTCGATTTGTTCGAAAATCCAAATTTATACTTTTTAATTTATTAACTATAAGAATATATAATTATTTGTTATATATAACATATTTATTTAAGTTTTAAATTCCTTTTAAATTTAAAAATAAATAAAATCTCTCATTTTCGAAGTAACGAAATTACGGGTCGTTACATTCTCCTCCACTTAAAAGCATTTCGTCCTCGAAATGAAAGTTAGATAAAGGAATCTATCTCATACTCGTATTCTCAAATATTTTGACTTATTTGTACCGATGATAGAAAAGAAGAAGGTCGATATCATAACAACACTAAAACAAATGATGCCAAACATACATACAGAGATTCCCCACACTAACCTGAGTACTTATCACGTAATTAATGTTATATATACATACATCAAGTCAGACTTCTATCGTACCCATCCTAGTGCATACCACACACTTAAGATAATATATCCAACAACCAAACAAGACTATACATCCAAAAATAATCACACTGATACTGTATCAATATAAATGAATACATCCAACATAACTCATTCCCTGACCTGAGCATGTACTACACCCGAGGTTTATATATATACACATATCAAAACATAAGTCTAACCCCTATATCTTAGTGTCTAAGATAACTATCTAACTACTACGTAGACAGACCCAAAACATCATGCTATATGTGATATTTGATTCGATCTACTATTCGAATCCACAACTTTACTTCCGAACTAGTATCGATCCCCCGATTTTCTAGTGCGGACTTTGATCATACTTTCTAATCACAAACCCTTGCTTTCCTTGCATAGCTCTCAACTATGATAGAAAACTTGTGTACATAATCATAAACTCTCATCAATGCTCGCCGTCAAGAAGCGAGCGACAAATCCTTTTTCGGATTGGTGTAAACACCTCAAAATTCTGTACTCAAATCTTAGATCAAAATTTTCTGTGCCGAAATGATCTACGTTTAACTTATGTACTTATTCACATTCATTTTTACCTAACATATTTTTCAAAATTTCTATTAATCCAAGTTTATTTCACAACCATTTACATTTTACTAAACCCATTATTACTTAAGCATACAAATATGACTCAAACTTGTATAATATACCTTTACTTCCTAAGAGTATATATACATATCCCCAAACATCAAACCGTCATTACTTCGATTAGGGTGTTCAACAAATGTGGAATTCTACTATTATCTCAAATTAGTAAGTTATAAAACTTAATCCTTAGTTTTATTTATCTAAGGTCTTGATTTAGCTAACATTTGTTTATCTTATCCATATATTAATAAGGCAACTTGACTAAGTGTACATCCTTTTCTTACTAATTCTATGATTATCCACTTAACTTATTTACCTATCCATTTTCTAAATCAAATTTCTTAACCTTAAATCCATCAAATACCTTATGGTCAAATTGTGAAACTCAATTCACATGGTATTTGTTATTTAAACATTTTCATCCAACAATCAACATACTAACAACCATATTATTCAAAACTATCCACTTCTAATCTTACTTCATTTTGAATTACAAATGTTACCCTAAATGTATCACTAATTCAAAGTTTTATATTAGGATGATATTTCTTATATCTCTTATTCCTAAATTTCACTTTAATTTTTAACCTAATCAAAGGTTCTAAATTTCAAATTATTTTATCTCCTTATAAGTTATAGAACTTACCCTTTTATATTATATTTACCCAAAGTTTTAATTTCAGCTTTATCCTTTTTTATTTCATTGATAAGAATTTTTCTAAGCGTACATTTTCTTTTTACTTTCTCCAATTACAACTTCTAGCTTCAATATTATCATCAAATATCTTATAATCAATCGTGAATTTTACTTCACAAGATACTTTTACTTAGCTTTTAAATCCATCCATTATGATAATCACTTAATCATTATTATTTCTTAATACTAAATATCTAGGGGTATATGATTAATGTTCTAAATTCTAATTTTCTATTAATTGATTCTATATGGAATATCTTATAGTCAAATTGTGTAATTCTAATCACAAGGTATTCATATTTTAGTTTTAGTAAGCAAAATTAAAAACAACCCTTAATTTCTAACCAAAAAATAATAATATACCTTTTGATATTTAAAATATAAACCCAAGGTAAAATTATTTCATTTACCAATTTCTTTAAAACAAAATCACTTTTATAAAATTAACAAATACACGCTTATATATATAATACTCTCATAACTCATTGTACGGTGTTACTAACCCTATCTCTAATGAGTTACTCATCCTAGGATATTACTAATCCTATCTCTGATGAGACTTTACCCATAACAAAGCCAAGGTTCTCACTTAACCTTCAGCTCTAATACCAAATGTCACGGCCCATTTTTCCGTACCCTTTGAATCGACAATAATCAACACATGTCCAACTCAAATTGCACGAAAATACGGAACATGAAGGGTAATAAAGAAAAATAGACAGAACATAATCTCACACGAATGGAATAACATATAATATTGAACAAATATCTTTACAGCGGAAAACTTTTAAATACATATATCAGAGTCTAACCTAAATTCAGCTTGGACAGTTATAAACATTTGACCTTACAATTGCTGACAAACATCAAACTAAAACTAACTAAGCACAACGGATAATAGAATATTTCCATACGTAGATGAATATCTCCAGCTCTCCTCTGGAAACTCCAACCATCTTCGACTAACCCGAAACTACTCGGATCTGACCCGAGTATTGAAAATACCCGGATCAGGCTTGATAAACCAGCGTGAGAAAAACTCAATAATAAATGACACTGTCATATATCAACCTTTAAATAAAATCCTTTGAAAAAAGAGTATCTCATAAGACCACGCCCACACATAAACATGGACGGGTTTTTACCTTATGATAACTAAAACACTTTTATATCAAAACATTTGATATTATTTTTAATGACATCTCTTTGAAAACCTTTGCAAATAAACTTATTAATCTTATCTGAAATGGTTACCCATATAGCATTTTGAGGCTATTCATTACGCCAATACAAACAAAACCGTAGGTTCTTATTGGAGAATGGATTTCCATACAAATGACCAGGTGAAGGATCTACCTTCCGAAATGGGTACACCTCTAGATGGATGCCCCGAGGAACATCACAAAGGAACCTCTACCAACACAAGACCGCCCTACCCTTGTAACTAGATAGTACCGAATATGTCATCCCCCGGTCGTTACCGACCTTTAACCGAGCGCTCGTTTCCATACACCACATTAATTTACATCCCGAACGTCATAGCGGAAAGAAATATATCTAGAAGGGGATGATCATACTCTACTTGGGAATACCCCACTTAGCCTTGCTGCATCTAATCCTATTTCGGTCATTTTCGATTTGATGAGGCTTAAGGCAACGATTATCTTTTCACATAGCACATATCACATCTCTGAATGCCACATTTGCCATTTCCGTTGACTACTAATTGCCTTCCACAAAAATACAACCCTTGAGCTCGTACGTCTTAAGAAAGGGTGTTAAGCTAAGAGAAGTTGCCTTCTCCGCCACCAAACAGATGTACGTTTGTAAAAACCAATGTCCGTAATCATTAGAAATGCAATGTCAGACAAACGTCCATACAACTTGTCTAGGAACAGGACAAACCGAAGGCACTCTCCTACTACCACTAGTAGCGAGTAGTCCTTGCAATTCGAAAAATCTCCACAACGAGGAGACCGCTGCTATATATAACTCGGGAGCTACCCAGAGCAAGTCAACAAGCAGTCCTCACGCTATAAAGATCCACGGTCTTCAATAATCATCATCTTCAATATGTCTTCACATTCGAACGTATACATTGGTTCAAAGTGGTTTTCAGATAGGAATCACCCAAATCCGACCCCGGTTCCTTCGAAATCCAATTATCGATAAACAGTGAATATGAGTATACAGGATTTATTAAGTCTCTTTTCACTTTAACTCTTTTCGGATGATTTCGAAATCTCTTTCTTTCGACTTATAATAATTCTAAGAAATTCATTCTTTTGCTTTGGATAATATTTTCAAATTTCCTTACTTAACTCTTGATCCAAATTCCTTAACTTTTAGGCGGGTCAAAAACAATGTTATTTAAGACATCGTTTATGATAAACCCTAAAATAAATCTTAGCAAACATTTTTGAGTAAATAGGATCATAGAAATCATTCATTTTGGGGATTGCTTAAATTTTGATAATACCAATCTTCTTTTATTTTGGAAACTCAATACGATCTTTTAATTTAAGAGCATCCGGGCTTTCCTTTCGATCTGTTCCACCCCTCGCCTAAGAAAAGAAAACATAGACCAGGTAAGTTCAGGGCACTAGTTGGTGCATCATTAACCTTAGTTAAACACCTTGTTTTATCTTCCAAGATCTCATAGGCGGGACAAATGTACTAGTCGTTTCCGCATACTAAGTTATCAGCTTTATTTTGGAATTGATTATAAAGATTCCCAATTATCTTTTAAAATGCTTAAATTTCCTTTTAAAAACATTCTCAATTGATTCAGGGAAAAATCGTTACATTTAAACTTATTTTCAAAAAGTTATACAATTCCCAGCATAAAAGTGCTGCGGAAAGTGCTATATAAGCTTATTTGTTTAAATCAACTTTTAAACATTCGATAATTCATATTTTCCAATGCAAATCTATTTTAAATTATTTAAATAGATTTATAAAATTTATTTCATATTTTTCCATAATTAAAAACGTTCATTTAAACATATTTCCTGTTATGGTCACTTAACTGCACTAGCGTGATTTTTCTAGAAAATTGATTTGGACTTAATTCAAAATATACTTAACAAAATTTTGATTTTCTTTCTTTGTTTAGAAGATATGAATATAATATTCTGGAATTTTCTTATCTCGAAGAATTCCGAGCTATATTCCACTATACACATTCATTTGAACTTTTCGACGCGAAATCGCGAACTACCGTTGCGCGACGCACCTTGTTTTAACTTATTTTTCAATATTTGAAATAATTTATTCAAATTGATTTCTATCACTTATATAATCATTATAAATCAATATTTTCACTTTTTAAAGCATTTAAAATATATTTTCACTATTACCATATTATAATATTATAATATCCACATTATTTTAATATTAAATTTTTAAATCCCAATTTCAATTCTAACTTCAATTTAAACATATTTAAAACTTAAAATTCAAATCTAATTTCAATTTAAACTTCAATTCAATCTCAAACTAAACTTCAATTTTCCAAATCGATTTCAATTTCAATTTCACTATTCTTTTCAATTTCAATTTCAAATTAACTATCCTTTTCAAACCCGTTTCACTTCAAATTTCAAACTCTATTTTATTTTTACTTTAATTTCACTTCTAATTGAAAAGAGACTTATTTTTCCAAAATATCTCATATCACTAAAATATGGTCTTATTAACAAATGATCACTTAATCAAAATGAACATAACCAATATCTATATTCATCACGAACATAACATCCATTCAATAAATCACATAACATATGATTTCAAATCCAACATTCACTATTAATACCATAACGGGATATATTATCACAATTCAATTATCTAATCGACTATCAATCATCCATATTAACAATCAATTTGGTATAAACATTCATATGTCATAAGGGTGTAAATGTGATTGTTTTAACATAACCAAAATATAAATTCAAAAGCGATGAGAATTTATCACCTTCATATCCACTCCGTCGTGCTTCTCGAACTAATGAGCTTTTCTCGAACGTTTTGAATTCTCGCCTTAATTTATTTTCCTCCCGAACTGCTTTTGTTTTCCTCTCACTTTTCATTTTCTTTTCTTTTCTTCTTTTTCTTTGTTTTTTTATATGGAGGAGAAGAGTGTACGGCCTTGAGTGTGGAGTAGGGTATGGCCTTGGGTGCTTGGGTTTAGGCGTGTAGGAGGAGTTTTGGGCTCGGGTTTGAGGGGGTGAGGCTCGACCTTGGTGTAGGAGGGTACGACCTTGGTGTGTAGGGGGGTGTGGCCTTGGGTAAGCTCGGGTTTGGTGAGGAGGAGGGGGTGTGCGTGGGTTATAGGAGGTTTGGGTGGTGGTATGGTTGAGTTTTGGTGATGTGGATGTGATAGCTTGAAGGTAGAAGAGAAATGGTGGAAGTAGCCTTAGGAAAATGAAGAGAATGGTTGTAAAAGATGGTGAAAATGGCATGGCTATTTATAGATGAGATTTGAGTGGCAAATGACTATTCTAACCTTCTCTACTTTTGCATTTTTTAAATCTTTGATTAAACCCTTAAGGACATGCATTTATGAGAGAAAAGGATGGCTCATTAATTTGATTTGAATTTGTGAAATGGTTACTCTCGTTTTTTCTTAAATTTTGTGTTTTTAAAGAGAAGACTTTGCATTGATTTGATTTGCATTAATGGTGAGCATATGTGTCATTAATCCCTTTAGTTAATTATCTTTTCACTTTCCGTTTGCTTGAATTTAAGGTGGATAAGTTATATCATATGTAAGAGAAAAGAAAGTTATGTAATGATGTTGTTTTATTTGTTTACTTTTGCATCTTTTTGTCAAATCATGTATTTTCATTATTTTCTTTTATTTATGTAAACATTTTCAAAAGTAAACTCTTTTTGTCTTTAGTGATAAATGTGTAATGTTTAAATAGTTTGTAAACTTGTATTTATATGTTAGAAAATGTATCAAGTTGCAACAACTTGATGACCACTTGTTTTGGTTGAAAACGGTGTTTTTGTCGATAAATTTACAATCAAAATTTGACGTTTTTGTTAAGCTATATATTGATGTAAACCAAATTTTAAAATGAATATTTTCCTTCTTTAAATAAATTAGAACATGTCTCTTTATATTTAGAAATCATATTTAATTAATATCAAAATCTCTAATTTTACAGTGTATGTAAAACTGACAAAATACGACAAATTTTGATTATTTTTGTAAAACGATTATTAACATATTTTTAAATATATTAATATACTTTCATTATCTTTATTAGATGTTTTAAATGAGATTTAACTTGTCAAATAAATATTTAAACTTAATTATTTAAGCCTTTATTTATTATTAACAAAACTTAACTTTTGTCGATTTGTTCTAAAATCCAAATTTATACTTTTTAATTTATTAACTATAAGAATAGATAATTATTTATTATATATAACATATTTATTTAAGTTTTAAATTCCTTTTAAATTTAAAAATAAATAAAATCTCTCATTTTCGAAGTAACGAAATTACAGGTCGTTACAGAAAAGGTGGATGAAGGCTATATCGCGGATGGTCAATTTGGTATATTCTTTTGTACCGTTTTTATATTGCCCATGAGTTATTGATAATTAATGTATTGAAATGGGAACTAATGTAATAAATTGTATTATGGGGTCAGTATTCACTTATTTTGACGATTTATTCCGCCGTAAGGTTTCCCTTTTTATTCTTTGTTTTAGAAGTTTTAATTTTTTTATCTACCTGTTTGCACAAAAAATGGACAAACACCTCAAAGTCGTATGATTTAGTAGATCTTATGTTGTTCTTAGTGATTTGGGTGATTTATGCGAATATATGAAAAGCAGGGGCTAAACTGTAAAAAGACACGCAGATTTACAGTGGTTCAGCCAGAATGTGCCTACGTCCACTTTATATGTTATTTCTCTTCTCTTGTTTAGATTACGAGTACAAAGCTTTGATACAAGTAAAAGAAAGTTGTTTGAAAGTTCTCTCCGTGCTTGAGCTCTCAAACTTCTCCCTCAAAGCTATACCCCTGCCCCTCTATTTATAGAGTGAGGTTGGGAGCAGGGGTCTGGGATGTATATAGCCGCTGGTGGGCCTGGGCTGATGTGATCTGGCCTGGCACGTCTCGGTTCGGTAGCATTTGGTCCGGCGATGGTTGGTCCGGCATGGAGTTGGTTCACCATTGAGTTGGTCCGGCATCAAGTTGGTTCAGTATTGAGTTGGTCCGGTGGAAGAAGACGAGTGGATCGGTGTACCTTGATCCGGTGGTAGGAGTATGGTGGTTCGGTAATGCTTCATTCGGTGGTTGAACCGGTGATGCTGGTTCGGTATTGATGTGGAGATGTTTGGTTCGGTAGGTGTTGGTTAGGCAGCCTGTAGACTTTGGTTCGGTTAGGGTTGGTCCGGTGGTGAAAATTCACCCAACATTTGCCCCCCAAAGCAGGGCATATGTTTAACATATGTTGTGCTTTGTTTCAGTTTGTTGATCTCATCCGGCCTGAGAACCGAACCGGCTGGTCCGGTCAATCAACCTCCCCCTATAAGTATGGGCCTTATGTCTCCACCATTCCTTACCGTTTGAAGACAGCCAAATCGAAATTCTCGTCTGCCGAATCAAAGTCATTGCCGGATCATCCTTGACTGCCGAATCAGGTAGTTACCGAATGGCTCTTATACTTTGAATTACCGAATGAATCTGCTCTATAGGTACTTGAGTGCAGAATGAGTTTTGATATTGGGAATGCCGAACGAACCGTGATATTGGGGATGCCGAATGAACTGTAGTATTGGGAATGCCGAATGAACTGTAGTATTGGGAATGCCGAATGAACTGTAGTATCGGGAATGCCGAATGAACTGCCAGGCCTCTCGGGCTTTTTAAATCACAAACGAAAACCCCAGACTGTTCGCACTTGCTTGTTTCATACTTCTGCATTCTTCGTTCTAACAATGTGCTTTTTTGTGTTTGCAGATAAATGTCTCAAAGAGTAGAAACCCGATCAGAGAAAAAGAGATCTCATGACACAGAAGAGCCTTCCGCCGTGCCCCCAGCTCAGCCAGGACCTGTCCGTCATGGGCCCACCCCGAGATCATTAGTGGATGGATACGGTCCTCAGGAACTTCTTAACTCGCCTCCCGATTGCTTTCCTAGCTTACTCAAGGGCGAGCAACTCGACGTTATATCTCGCTCCTTCGGGATCGACCGAGCACGCATGTTATTGCCGGATGCGGGAGTGATGCCGTATGATCCTCCCGAAGGATATTTTGCCTACAGCAGATACCATTGCATGTGTGGTGCCATCCCGCCTCTCAACGCCTGGGTAATCAGCTTTCTCACATATCTAAAGGTAGCTCCATTCCAGCTTCAACCCAACTCTTATGCCATTCTGGTGAGTCTCTTCGTCATCTTCCAGAGGAGATATGGGCGTCCTCCTTCCAACCGGGAGATCCGGTATTTGTACAACCTGAGAGGCTACAAGAAAGGGTCTCCCTACATCAGTTTGGAATCGGCCGTAACCTTTAAGCCGGTCCTGGATTTATACTCCAAGTACAGCATGTTCAAGAAGGAATGGTTCTTTGTCAGGGATGACTCTGTTTCTATTCGGCGCTTCACCTCCGGATGTAAGTCAAAGCTTTATTTTTAATTCCCGTTCTGGTTGCAATACTCTTTCTCATGTGTTTTTATTTTTGCTAGCGACAGGTGGTTTTGCGGTCGTGGAGAATGACCGCCTGGTTCAGACGATAGCAGAAATAGAAGCTATTACTGGGAGAGATAGGTCAGCTGCCTACCTGATCAGGAACGCTACACTCTTAGAGTACAACTTGATCCTTCCACAGCAGTCCGTGGTCAAGCAGAGGGACACGGCTGAAGAGAAGGCTACCCAAGCTAAAGAAGGGGCTGAGTTGAAGAGCAGTAAAAGGAGGCCCTTTTCGAAACACCCGGTTGCCGGGGGGAAGAAGCTCAAAAAGTCTGACGGTCCCTCTCCCAGCTCATGTCCAGATATCCCGGAGGAGGGAGACGTGGAGGGGAGGCAAGGCGAAGATGGAGGAGAAGGTGCTGGAGGTGGCGACGGTGTCGGGGCTTTGTCTTCCGGGCAAGTAGGCGAGATGCAAGAGTGGACGGATGACGCTTTCCGCCAAGCCTTCGAGGGTTTGGAGGGGACGGAGAAGCCCCAGAAAGCCGATAACGTCGGGACCGGCGTCGATCTGTCTTCCGGGAGTGCCTCTACCGAAACAACTTCGGCGGTTCAAGGTGAACTTCACTTTACTTTTTTATTCTTGAGTGATGGCCCAATACATGTTGGTAACACTTGGTTTTTATATCGGGAGTAGGTAAAACGGTCAAGACCTCAGATCTTCGGCACAGGCTTGAACAATACAAGCTCTCTAAAGCTTCCGCCAAGCCGAAGCCTCCGACCCACCGTTCCGGGGATGTAGTCGGCTACCGTCCTCTTCTCGGGGTTATTGGAGAGGATATTCAAAAGAGAAAGAGGAGTCGCTCCCTATCCGAGCCTTCACCTGGTCCTCAGCCCCCAATTCAGCCTCTTCATGATATTACGGAGGAGGATACTGAATTCACACCCTCTCCGCACCCGTCTGAAAACCCTACCGTTACTCAGATTGATCATCCTGGCTTGGCTCGTAATCCATTTGCGGGTCATCCTGATCTAGATCCAAGTTCTCATGATATTTCCTTCGACGAGGTTACCAGTGAGCACCTTCTTCCTCGCAACCCTATGGTAAAGGTGCTTGACGAGGCCAAATCTCTGGACCTTGATTTGCTCACTACTCGGGTTGTCGCTATGGGGAACGAAGCTAAAGCAAATATCGACCGGGTTGCTGAGGAAACCAGGAAGTTGATGGGGCATCATGCCCGACTGGTCAAAGCCGGAGAGGAGATTGGGAGTGCCAACATAAGACTGCGGTTAGTGGTTTCCGACCAGGCCAAGCAACTCGCTGATCAGGCCATCCAGATCTCTCAGTACGAGGCCGCCTCCGGACGTCTAAAGAAAACTATGGAAGAGGCCAGCCGGGCCGAACTGCGGAAAATGGAGGCTACCTGCAAGGAACGGATCGATATGGCCATTGCCACAGTGGACGAGGTTCGGAAAGCGGATCTTGAGCAGATAGAGGAGTTGTCTAGGAAGCTTGAGGCTGCAGAGCTTGCTCAAGCCAAGTTGAGGGAGGAGATGGAGGCAATGCGGAAATCCCTTCAGGCTGACTGCTCGAGATACCAATTGGAGAGAGATGCCGCCGTCGTAAGGTTGTCGGATTCCGAGGCCCGGGCGAGGGAGTTTGAAGAGAACGAGGAGCTGATGGAGGGGATGCTCCAGGATATGTACTTTCGTACTTGGAGGCAGGGTAACTTGTCCTGGATGGATGATTACCCTCGGGTTATGGCTAAGATCTATCTCAGGGCTCTAGAGGAGGCCCAGGCTGAGGCAGATAAGGAGGGTGGCGTGGCCTTTAGGATGGATGCTGTTACCGCCCAGTTTACCAAGGAGGAGAAGGTGGCGGTGAAGGAGGGCATGCGTTGCTTGCAGCTGATGAGACAGGTGTGCAAGCGGAAGATGATGATCAAGCTGATCAAGGAGCAGATGCTGGTAAGTCTTCCTCTCTAGTCTTTCCATTAACTTGGTTGTTTATCACTAACGAATCCTTTTTCTGACCGGACAGGTGGGCAACAGGACAAGGACAAAACTCCGACGCAGCCGGCTCCTTGATTAGGCCTGGAAAATTCTTGACATGGTTGTATATGTTAGTCTTAAACTAGTAAAGTAACTCTTAGGTGGTAATTTTTGCTACTTGTAATAAATAGCTCTATTCTTGACGTGTAATTCTTTAACTTAAGCTGATTTTGTCGTCTTTTGAATATTTTTTGCTATTTTGACATGTCGTATGAGAAATATAGCTATGCATATTCTTGTAATTAAATCGTGTTTGATGTCAGGTTTTTGTTTAAAACATAATTTCATGACTTGTAATGTTAGCGTGAGGTGTGAATAAATTATAGTCACATGTTTGCATATGAAAGAAGGAAATACCGCCCTTTATATCTTGCTTGTGGATGGCAACTTTGAATATTCTGTGTGACCGAGTAAGGGATGCGGTCCAGTATCTCGTCGTGAGCGTCTACTTCCATTAGTGAATGTCTCCTGCTCTGTGTCCTGTACTTCAGGGATTGTTACAGAGGATAGGAGAAAAGTTGCTTAAGTAAAATTGAAATATGTGAAAAGGTAAAACTTCCAATCACGGAAGGCCTTCGATGTGCTTAAGTTCGTGGCAAACGGGCTTTGTAGTCACTTTCCCTAGCTGTGGGTCTTGGAGACATTTGTCACCCATCTTAAGCCTCCGTGGGGAGTTAATTCTTTTTTACCACAGCCGCACTTAAGACACATCGGAGCCGAGATCGCGCACAGTAACTACCCGGGCCATTATGGCCCGTAATCGTGGGTATTATTCGATTTACTGTGGCCGGCTAGCGTGGGTGCCGATCGTCAACCGTGAACTGCCCCTGGCTGGCCACACCTTATGTTGGGGCTTATAGTCGGTTCACAGTTGCCGGCGAGCCGAACGCCGTAATGAGCTGCCTCGGCTATAATCGGCCTTCTTGGTGGCTTATAATCGGCTCATTACAGTTGGCTTTAAGGGCCGTCGCGAGCAATGAGTTAACCCGCAGCAGAGGGATGCTGGAGCAAAAGTGTCTCATTGGCGAGGGCATAGATTCGCATAGTACCTGTTAGGTCTTGTCTAGGTGAAGTTGCGCTGTGGAGTGCTTTGGGTGGAAATGCTATACGCATAGGATTTTGTCCAACAGAAAAGGATAAAGTTAACAAGCAGCCAAGATATAAAGGAACAAGTAAAAAAAGAGACAAGGTTTTTTTAAAGTGGTTCGGCACGGAAAGGCCTACGTCCACCGATTCTCTTTGTTAATCCACTTCATATGGGCAGTACAAGTTAAGAAAAGTATCGACGGAGGTGTTGGATGTTCCATGCCCTCTGGAACACCTCTCCGTCCACTGTTGACAAAATATAAGCTCCATTGTGGAGATCTTTATGAATTACATATGGTCCATCCCAGATTGGGTCTAGTGCTCCGGGGCAAGGGAAGATTCGCTTGAGGACAAGATCTCCTTCTTGTAAGGTACGATGTTTGACTTTGGAGTTGTATTGTGCTGCCACTTTTTGCTTGTGGGCTGCTGCTTTAAGGATTGCATTATTTCTTCTCTCCTCAACCAGATCCAAAGACATGTGAAGGAGTTCTTCGTTCTCTTCTGGGTTATAGTGGATCCTACGGTGGGAAGGCACAATAGTTTCAACTGGGAGCATAGCCTCCGATCCGTATGCCAAAGAGAAAGGAGTGTGCCCCGTTGAAGTTCTGAAGGATGTGCGATAGGCCCATAGTGCCGTGGGGAGTTCATCCACCCAAGCACCCTTTGACTTTTCGAGTTTCTGTTTGATTAGGGTTTTCAGAATTTTGTTGACGGCTTCGACTTGTCCGTTTGCTTGGGGATACGCCACGGATGAGAAGCTTTTGTGAATTTCGTGCTCTCGGCACCAGTTGGCGAATTCCTCGCTGTCAAACTGAAGCCCATTGTCTGATATGATTTTGAGTAGGACTCCGTACTTGCACAGAACATTTTTGATTAAGAAGTTAATAACTTTTGTTGAAGATACTTTATTCAGAGGTTCCGCTTCCACCCATTTGGTGAAATAGTCGACTGTCACTATAGCATATTTGGCCCCGCCTCGGCCCATTGGTAGCTCGCCGATTAAGTCAATTCCCCATATTGCGAAGGGCCAAGGGCTGGTCATTTGAGTAATCTCAGTTGTTGGTAGCCGCAGAATCTTAGCAAACTTCTGGCATCTGTTGCACTTTTTGACGAAATCTAAGGCGTCCTTGCTTAAGGTGGGCCAGAAATATCCATATCGGAGTATCTTTTTCGCTAATGTTTGCCCTCCGGTGTGATCTCCACAGCTTCCCTGATGAATGTTGAATAAGATTTCCTTAGCTTCCCTCCCAGCGACACACCTTAATAACGGGTTAGAGAATCCGCGCCGATAGAGGATGTCTTCTTGTATTGTGTAGCGGGATGCTTTCCTCAAGATTTTCTTGACTTCGTTACGCCCATTGGGTAGCGTGCCGCTTTGTAGGTAGTCTCGGATGGGAGTCATCCAAGTTGCTTCTTCGGTTGCAGCTATCAGATTCACTTGCTCAAAACTTGGGGCCAGTTGCTTTGAGATGGTTACTGCTCCGAAGATGGCGATGTCTCTCACACTTGCTTGCTTTGCCAATTCGTCGGCCTCTTGGTTCTCTTCCCGAGGGATGTGCTTGACTAAGTAGTGGTCCAATCGGCTGAGAAGTAACTTGGTCTTCTTTAAATATGCTATGAGTCGTTCTTCTCGAGCTTGGAATTCTCCTAGTATTTGATTAACAATAAGTTGAGAATCGCTATGAAGACACAAAGAATTAGCTTCGATTTCTATGGCAAGTTCTAATCCAGCTATCACTGCTTCATATTCTGCATCATTGTTGGTGGCAGCGAACTCCAACCTTATAGCATAGTGCAGCTTATTTCCCCTGGGAGTGATTATTACCACACCTGCCCCCGAGCCTTGTTCGTTTGATGCACCGTCCACAAAGAGGTTCCACTTGATATCTTCTGCTATTTCCAATTGCTCCTTATCTTCGTTGGTAGTGAATTCTACAATGAAATCAGCCATGGCTTGTCCCTTGATGGTGGTGCGAGGGTGATAGGTGATATCATACTGACTCAGTTCAATGCACCATTTAAGTAGTCGCCCAGAAGTGTCGGGACGATGGAGTACCTGCCTCAGTGGTTGATCGGTCAGAACTTTGATGGAATGGGACTGGAAGTAGTGACGCAGTTTCCGTGATGTGATTAGTAAACAGTATGCTAGCTTCTCAAGTTTAGGATATCTGACTTCTGCCCCCGTAAACCTCTTACTGACGAAGTAAACTGGCCGCTGCGTGCGGTTGTCTTCCCTTACCAAGGAAGCGCTTAGGGCGTGGGATGACACAGCAAGGTATAGGTATAATTCTTCGCCTTTGCTTGGAGTCGAGAGTACCGGTGGTTTCTGGAGGTGTTCGATTAAGTTAAGGAAAGCAGTCAAGCATTCGTCGGTCCATTCGAACTTTCCTTTGTCTTTCTTTAGAGCTTCGAAAAAGGGGACACACTTGTCCGTTGCTTTGGAGATGAATCGGCTTAGGGCGGCCACTTTTCCATTCAGGCTTTGCATTTCCTTTCGATTGGAAGGTATCTTGATATCCCTTAGCGCTCGGACTTGTTCAGGGTTTGCTTCAATCCCTCTGGCATGGACGATGAATCCTAAGAACTTTCCTGATGACACTCCGAAGGAGCATTTTAGAGGATTCAACTTCATTCCATACTGGCGAAGTACTTGAAACATCTTGCCTAGGTGGCTTACGTGATCGTCTGCTTTCCTTGACTTTACCAGCATGTCATCCACATATACTTCCATAGTTATCCCTATTAGCCCTGCAAACATCTTGTTGACGAGGCGCTGGTAGGTGGCTCCTGCATTTTTAAGTCCGAAAGGCATTACCTTATAGCAGTATAAACCCCGGTCGGTGATGAAACTAGTGTGGTCTTGGTCGGGAGCATGCATAGGAATTTGGTTATACCCTGAGTATGCGTCCATAAAAGATAAGAGCTCGTGCCCGGCTGTGCTGTCTACAAGTTGGTCGATTCGGGGGAGTGGGAAGCAATCCTTTGGGCAGGCATCGTTTAGGTTGGAGAAGTCAATGCATGTTCGCCACTTCCCATTAGCCTTCTTCACCAGTACCAGGTTAGCGATCCATTCCGGGTAGATGGCTTCTCGTATGAAGTCATTGGCGAGTAGATTCTTTACTTCTTCATCGAGGGCTGCCGATCGCTCTGCCCCCATACTTCTCTTTCTTTGTTTTACGGGTGCCTTGGTAGGATCAATGTTTAGTATGTGGCATGCTACGTCGGGGTAGATTCCGGTCATATCAGCGTGTGACCATGCGAATACATCCAAGTTGTGGCGGAGAAAGTCAATGAGTTGCTCCTTCAACTCTGCTTTTAGTTGGGACCCAATTTTCAATAGTCTACTTGAGTCGTGCTTGTCTACAGATACAAACTCCATAGCCTCTGCAGGCTCGGTGGTGGCCTCCTCCTCTTTGTCCCTAGGGTCTAATTCATTGAAAGGGTCGCTGGTATATCGAAGAGGAGGGGCTTTCTTTAGTTGCTACGCGTCTAGACTTTTCGTGCAGAGGGCAACCTCTACATCCTTCCCTTTATCCTTCCTGTGGTTGTTGCGAAGTTCAGTCACATAGCAGTCTCGAGCAACGTCCTGGTCTCCTTCTACTTCCCCTATTCCATTGTCCGTTGGAAATTTCATCTTTAGGCACCATGGGGCTAGGACAATTTGGAAGTCAGACAAGGCTGGCCTTCCTAAGAAGGCGTTGTAGGCCGAATGGTTTTCTATTAGCACAAACGTCTGTTTCCGTACAACGGAGCGGGGATGGCTTCCAATCTCAACAAAGAGGTCCAATTGCCCGAGGGGCATCTTTGCATCCCCAGTGAAACCGTGTAGTGGTTTATCGCAGGGAGATACATCCTTCATTGATAGCTTCATTTTGTCGAATGCATGTTTGAACAGGATGTTTACTGAGCTTCCAGTGTCTACTAGGATTCGGTAAACTTCGGCGGGGCCGAGCCGGGCAGAGATAACCATGGGATCCATGTGAGGGTATTGCCTTCCTTCTAGGTCACGCTTACCGAATGTGATGTCATCACTTTCTTTCCGCTTCGGGTGGCGCTCTTCTATAACCGAATTGACACAGTCTTTATTGTCTCTAAGCGACTTTCCATATCTTTCCAGCTTCTGTCTGCGATGTGCGGTCCTCCCGAGATGGTATGGACCACTATCTTCTCTTGACTAGAGCCGCTAGTGTTGCGGTTTCCTCTGCCGATCTCCGGTGAGGGTAGCCTTGGGTTCTCATTGGCAGGAGCTGGAGTCCTGTCCTGACCTTTTACATAGCGTTCCAGTTTCTTCCTTCTGATGTGTTCCTCAATCAAGTCCCGGAGATGATGGCATTCATTGGTATCATGCCCATGAGATTCGTGGAAGCGGTAGAACTTTCCAAACTTCTGTGCGTTATCTGATTCCTTCTTGTATGGTGGGCGTTTGTATCTAACTTCGCCTTGGGTGGCAAGGAAGATATATTCAACGGTCTCGTTCAAAGGAGTGTAAGTGTCGAATCTCGGTCCTGGCCCATATAGGCGCTTTTCTCCCTTCTTGCCCCAGCATTGTCTTTGGAATCATTTCTTCAAACATCCCTTGACATAGCAGGGGCGTTGCTGTGAGTTGCCTTATTTTGCTGTCATGACTGCCCCTCGACGGCAGCATCCTCAAGCCTCATATATTTTCCGGCTTCATGGAAGAAATCGGGTAAAGTAGCTGGTTTTTCTTTTGTCAACCTTCTAGCAAATTTAGTGTCCGGATGCACACCACTACAGAGGGCCATTAGGATAAGCTTCTCATCGGCATCTTGGACTGCGGCTGCTGCGGCATTGAATCGGGTTAGGTATTGCTGCAGTTTCTCTCTAGGTTTCTGTTTGACGCTGGATAAGGAATAAGCGTCCTTAGGTTGTTCCACATGAATGTGGAACTGACTGATAAACTTTTCTTTCAACATTTCCCACGAGCTGATGGATCCCTGGGGTAGATGACAGAACCAGGAGGTAGCGAGATCTGCTAAGAAGAGCGGGAAGCATTTGCACAGTACTCCCTCTGTCGCTCCACTCATGAGCATATGTTGTGTGTACCTCTGTAAGTGTACAACGGGGTCGGAGGTTCCTTTGTAAGGTTCCATTGTTGGCATCTTCCATTCTCGGGGGTGATAGCAATTTCGATATTGCGAGCGAAAGGGCTGGTTACCCTAGCGCCTATCCCTCGATCTCTTTGCTCCCGTTGGACGCGCTCTCTGAATAAGCGTGCCATCCTTTCATCAGAATTTGGAGCAGATAGAAATGAGTTTGGTTCGGTTCTGTGGGATTGATTCCGTCCAGATGACCTGTAGGGATGGTACCGTCTATCATTCCTCATATTTTCCAGTGGCTGCCTTTGATCTTCTGGGAGCATGCTAGGGTCAGCTACAGTTGGCCCTTGCCTTGATCTTCCCCTGCTGGGTTCTGATCTAAGCACTTCCTCGGGTCCAACTTCGGGCTGGACTCTAGCTCGGCCCCGTTCACTGGCGTTTCCATGGTTAGGCAGTATGACAGGCTCAGCTACAGTTGACCTTCGTCCGGTACCTCCCCCGTTGGGTTTGGTACCAAACGTTTCCTCAGGCCTAACTTTGGGCTGTGCTCGATCTCGGCTCCTACCATGGCTACTTCTGCCGTTAGCTCCTTCGAAGAATGAAGACCTTTATTGTCTCTGAGATCCTCCAAACTGGGACTCGCCCCATGATTCTGTGTTGCGGTTGGACTCTTCAGTATCCCTTAAGCGTGACATGAGATGGTCCACCAAGGCTTCCTGCTGGGACGTGAAGTGGTTGGTTACTTCAACCACAAACCTGTCTAAATCTGCCCTAGTAATTGCTGCGGGCTGTTCTGTGGCAGGAGTGGTCGGATTAGCCTGTCCTTCATTTGGTACTGCTGCTGGAGGAGGGCGATTTACTTGATTCGTGACAGCTGGTTCTGGAAGACTGCTGGATGCGATGTTTTTTCCTTTGTTAACATCTTTTTTCTATTTGGGAGGCATGTTTTCCAAGTGGCGAACGATGCTGTTTAGGAAAAATGTTAAGTGGATGAAGCTGAAGCTTCGAGCTTCTAGCCCTCTCTTAGTGAAAGCACCAAAAATATTTGCACAAAAAATGGACAAACACCTCAAAGTCGTATGATTTAGTAGATCTTATGTTGTTCTTAGTGATTTGGGTGATTTATGCGAATATATGAAAAGCAGGGGCTAAGCTGTAAAAAGACACGCAGATTTACAGTGGTTCAGCCAGAATGTGCCTACGTCCACTTTATATGTTATTTCTCTTCTCTTGTTTAGATTACGAGTACAAAGCTTTGATACAAGTAAAAGAAAGTTGTTTGAAAGTTCTCTCCGTGCTTGAGCTCTCAAACTTCTCCCTCAAAGCTGTACCCCTGCCCCTCTATTTATAGAGTGAGGTTGGGAGCAGGGGTCTGGGATGTATATAGCCGCTGGTGGGCCTGGGCTGATGTGATCTGGCCTGGCACGTCTCAGTTCGGTAGCATTTGGTCCGGCGATGGTTGGTCCGGCATGGAGTTGGTTCATCATTGAGTTGGTCCGGCATCAAGTTGGTTCGGTATTGAGTTGGTCCGACATCTTGGTCCGGTGGAAGAAGACGAGTGGATCGGTGTACCTTGATCCGGTGGTAGGAGTGTGGTGGTTCGGTAATGCTTCATTCGGTGGTTGAACCGGTGATGCTGGTTCGGTATTGATGTGGAGATATTTGGTTCGGTAGGTGTTGGTTAGGCAGCCTGTAGACTTTGGTTCGGCTAGGGTTGGTCCGGTGGTGAAAATTCACCCAACACTACCCACTGTCCATTGGCTTTTAATATATAAAATTAGTTGTAAGCATATTTTGTCATCATTTATAATTGATTTTAGATTTTAAAAATAGTGGGTTGTCACACATTTAAACCATCAAACTTGAACAAAATACAAATTGAGCTCACCTTAGGGTGAACCTGAAATTAGAGTTGATATTACTAACCAAAATAAATATTTTAGCTTGGCTTCTTTCTTCAAGGCGTTTATCTTTCCTCTTGGTGTTGTTTTGCTTTAGTTTCCTCTTCCTTAGCAAATAGACTCCATTTTTTTCTTCTTTTTTTGTTTATGTTTTATATTTAGAAGAGAAATGAATGAAAGGGCACGAGTTTCTTAATCAGTTTGGGTCACTCCTTGCCTATTAAGTTAGATCCTATCATTCTTCATTTATTTTCATTCATTTGTTTTTTGCCAAGGCAAGTTGGTTCTATAGTGGATCGTCCACTTTTTTTTTAAATCACTAAACAGGTGCGAAGCTCAAATATTCTGTAACTCAAGTACAAAGTTTAGAACAGGGGTGAGACCAAAATGTCTCAACTGCTATAAAGATACAAGATTAGTCCTCCTCTACAGAGGAAGAGCTACCAAAACCAAGACTCTACAGGGCCTATGACATGGATTGGAGCTAAAAAAACCTAACGAAATATGGGATGACGTAATCTTCAATGTCAACTGAATAAATGAAGCTTCTGTGCCAACTGTTATCTTGTAGTATTTCTTTATTGCTTTTCCCTAGATCACCATCATAAGTGAGAGAAAGGGAATCCCTATTAATGTGCTAATAAAATCTCTATTCTTCATCAACGTCTCTACAAACTTGAAGCATGTTTGTACCAAAAATGGGCACAACACTCTTCGGGAGTTGTTTGAAGAGATAAAGTGAGGATTATAAATGTAAAACAGAGGTTATCTAATAAAAACTCCAACAAACAGAAATGTAAAAATGCGCAGACAAGCAATTTAGAGTGGTTCGGCGTATAGCCTACGTCCACTATGAAGTTTTGATGATTTTATTGATTCTCTTTCAATGATTACAAGCGGTTACAGCAATGAACAGCGGATTACAGATTAGAATTCGAAATTGACAGCAAAAGTAGGATGCAAATCTCAATCCGGCAGAGTCTGGACGCTTCAGAGAAAAAAGATCCTCTTTTCCGTTGATTCTGGGGCTCTATTTATAGGCGTAGGAGGCTCAGATCTCGCCTAAACTTCGGGAGACTTGGTCTGGCACGTGAGGGGACCCACGCGACCGTTTCCAGAAAGTTTCGCCTCGATCTGTGATCGGTACGAATCCATTTCGAATCGATCAAGATGATGTCCAATTGAGTTGAAATTTGGCATGGACATCCTCCAGTGTGCATGCAAGCTTCCCTGAAAATTTCATTGGATTTGGATTAATAGATCACGAGATATCATCGATACGAACTGAGATTCCTCATAGGCTGTCTGGTTCGTCTCCATGAATTCGACTCCATCTGTTCGCTTCGCTGGCTGCACGTGCTCTTGAAGTGAGGTGGCGCGTGCGCTTCGTCTCGATTCGGTCTTTGCGCCGCATTGACTGCTTCGACTCCAGGCATCTCGCCTTTTTTACTTCGATGGACGACACGTCACCCTAGTTGGTTGACCCGTTGGATGTGAACAAGTCATGGGTCGCGGGTTCGAAGCAAGGCTCTCTAGTGGATACGAAGCGTAGCGCCTAGATGGACACGTAGTGTAGCGCCTCGATGGATATGAAGTGTAGCGCCTCGATGGATACGAAGTGTAGCGCCTCGATGGATACGAAGCAGATGTTGGTTGAAGGATACGAAGTGCTTCAATTGCCGATGTGTATGAAGTCCATCGATACGAGCTCGATGGATATGAAGGAAATCGAGTCGAACCTGGGTACCTCGATGGATTCGAAGCTGATTGGTGCGAAGCTTGATGGATTCGAACTAGGGCTTCGGTGATGGATACGAAATTGCCTAGAGTAATGGATACGGAATCATCTAGAGTGATGGATTCGAAATCATCGCTCTCCCCTTCAATCTTGAATCATTCATATCTTGGGTGTGTGAACCCGGATTGGCTTGAAGCTTGGGAACGTCAGCTCTCTTCGTTCTACTCTTCTCCAATTGGTCCCTTGGTGTCCTGGCCTTGCCAAAAGGCGGGATAACATTTGCCCCCCAAAGTACGTCTTGTGAAAACATGACGTGCTTTGAAAAGTCGCAAGCCTGCAACTCGTCGCTAGTTTTAGGTCGTTGTTGAATTTTGCAACGATTCTCTCATGGCACCATGGTAAGAAGTCAGGATGTATTCCTTCGAATCGATGCAGGGCGTTATTAATGGATACGAAGTTTTGATTCGCACTCAAGGATCGCAACTTGTGGTGAATTCTGCTTCGCATCGATGTCCTTCGATGGATACGAGATAAACTTTCGCATCGATGTGTTTTAACAGACATGAGTATCGAGTTCGTATCGATAAACCTGACCTGTCGTGAATCGATGGTTCACAAAACGGATGTATCGAATCGATGGCATCTAGTGAACATTGCGTCTTGATGAATGCACAGCCTGATGGGTTCGAAGAATGCGTTTGCACAGACCCATCGCTTGACCGCTTGTGACCGGTTACATTGACTGGGAGACGAATCGACTCGGTTCGCCTCCAGGCTTCATATAAATACCTGAGACTTGGTCTATTTTCACCTTTTTACTTCTCACCTTTACTGTTGCTCTTAACCCCTTGTAATCGACTCAGACAGAGATAACAGCTCCATATTCTCGACTCGATCAAACCTACCTCTTCAGATCTTCGAATCTCAATCTCTAGGTAAGCGACAGCGAATCCAAATGATAAGGTTGCTATAGATCCATTCTTTCTCCACCAATCTTCTCTTCTGGCGACTGGTAAAACCAGATATGGCTTGAAGATATGATGGCCATGGCGTTTTCTGGCAGGTTGGAGAAGAAAGAGTGGAAGAGGCGATTCTGAATCGACGTGGGAGTCATGTTCGAATTGATCAAATCAATGGTATTCTTCTTGGGGTTCGTATCGATTAAGATGAGACTTAATGTGGAGACGATGCGATTTCGTATCGATGGTTGTGGAGATGAAGTGGTCTCGTATCGACATGGAGTGGCTGACAACGAGTCAATGACTACTCTGAAGCCCTTAGCTTTCGGATCGATACGAAGTCTGCCCCTGCGATCGATGCAAAAAATATCGATTCGAGTGTTATCGATACGCACCAAATCCCCAACGATCGATACGAAAATGCACCTATTGCGATCGATACGAACCAGATCCCTAACGGTCGATATGGAAGCGCATATATTGTGATCGATACGAACCAGACTGCCAATGGTCGATTCGAAACATAACGCTTGACATCGATTCGAAATCCCCCTTTGACGGATACGAAATCCTAAGCACTTGAAAACATGACTTTGACGAACTTCATTCCTGCATATCTGGATTTGACAATTAAACTACACACTTGATTCCTACGAGCTTCCGCATTGTATAATCGAACTTGATCATAACATCGCACATATGACTGCCCTTTTGAAGCTCGTAGATGGAACCGTACCTCAGCAAAGTGTAACGAACTTCTAATCTGAATTGAACGACAGTCTTTGGAAGGCGCGGTCGTGACGGTCAGCGATGACGGTCATTGTCGGTCTGACTTCCAGAGTTTCGTCGCTAGCGTGTTTTCTTTAATTCTGCAGAATTTGCTCAAGTCATGCACAACATTTGCACTACACAACACATTCATGCACTTCACACTGGGGAATGCACGGGCATTTTATCATCTAATGATGGTTTCTCGTGAGTTAGCTAGTTATGGAACCGTCAAGTTCGCAGCAGCAAGAAACTCAGAACCTTATCCCTCCCAGACTTGAGATTCCGGACATCGAGGCCGAAGCTATTGGTCCAGCTCCGGATGAGTTGCCCGATGCGTCCTTCATTAATAGTCCACCTGACTCTGTCCCGTCCAACATCTCTGAAGATATGCTAGGGAGAATATGTTTGAGGCATGGCTTATCGTTGGACGACGTGATGTTGCCTGGACCGGACGACAGACCACACAACCCTCCGGAGGGGTATACTGCCTTTAATCGACATGCATGTGCGGCCGGTACACTCCCTCCATTCAATGATTACATAAGAGAAGTGTTGGCTTACCTGGATATTGCTCCGTCTCAGCTACATCCGAATGGGTACGCTTCACTCAATGGCTTGTTCATCACATTTATGGAATACCTCTACCGGCCTCCCCGCCCGACCGAGATAAGATACCTCTTCAACTTCAAGAGTCGAACTGACAGCCCATCTTTCACATTCTTGGAGTCTGTTAGAAACTGCCAAGTTGTCACGGGGTCGTGGACTAGGCTAAGCTACTTCAAGTCAGAGTGGTTCTATGTCCGATTTCCGCCGGGGTTTGTCAGAAGATGGCTGTTTAGACGTGAGCATTGTCTTTTCCCCAAGTAATTGACGGGGCAATTCTTGAATGAAATTAAACTCATATCTCCTATTCTCTTTCTTTCAGCAATAATCCAGCGACCTAAAGGCGGCTACTATAAAGAGATAGTTCGCGTCCTTCAAGAAGTCCCCAGCGAAGAAAGGAATATCGAGTTGCTACTGACGGACCAAAACCTTAGAGTTCTTGGGTTGATCGGGCGGAGGCAGAGCATAAGGCTCGATGGTGCATTAAAGACCGTCTCCAGAGAAAAGGTCAAGCGGAAGAAACCCAAGGTTGTGATAATTGAGGAACCTGATTCCGAGAGAACTCACACCGACGATGAACCGTTGGTCGGACCCGCTAATGTAACCCCGGAATCCGATGCAAAGAGGAAAGGCAAAGCAGTGGCCTCAAAACAGCCTAAGTCCGGGAGGCAGAAGTCTGTGGTTTTGCACCGTCCTTTGCCAGGAGTTAGGATTACGGAAGCACCCTCCCTGCAAGCTGAAAATCAATTCGAAGGGCCTGCTGACCCTCCAATCCCGGACATCGAGCCTGAGCAACACGACGTTGAATCGGGTGGACCGCGACATATCGTCGATGTTAGCGAGTCTCTTCCTGCCAGTGCGATTGACACTTCTGGTTGGTCCGGGGGGTTACACATTCACACACTCTTCACGGCACAACACATTTTCCTAACCGTAAACAACATATTGCAAACGGTTACTGATTCTTCGTGGTTTTCTTTTCAGGTACGATGTCTGGGCAAGGTTCTGTGCTGGGTAGTTTGCGCAACAAGCGCCGTAACCATGAGCCACGCAGGAGAGAGGGCAAGAGGGATTACGACTCAGGACATTCTGGTCAGGAGAAGTCTGATAGAGATAGGGGATACGTTCGCCGATCCCGATCTCGCTCTCCTCCCCCCAGGACCTCTGCACCTCCTACGGCCGCAGTTACTCGTCCTCCTGAAATTCCTCGGCTTAGGCTACCTTCTCAAGCTTCGAGGCCCGATCCTCCGCGCAGGACTGAAATAGCCACCTCTTCGGCTACTGCACCGGTCCCGACTGAAGCGTCCAGTGAAGGAGCGCTTAAATTGGCGTAGATGAGGAAGGAGTTCCCCGACATCTGCTTTGATGGTTATGTCTTCCCTCCGCACTTGAGGAGAATTCCGCCAACCGCTGAAACCACTATCCATGATTATGTTGCGGACATCTTTTTCCAGTACAGGGAATAGGGACGGGCCGCGAGGAAAGCGTCCAAAGTGGCATTCGATCGGGGCGTCACCATTGAGAAGCTTGAGAAGGAGTTGGGTCACAATGACCGAATCATAAAAGCGCTCAACTCGGAGGCTAAGTCTTCTCGTAAATCTGAAATGGATGCCCTAAAAAAGGTTGATGAAGTAAACGCTGCCATGACTAGGATGAAGCAAGAGCATTATACCGCCATCGAGGACATGGGTCATAGGAACACCACCATTACCACCGAGAGGGATGCTGCTCTCAAGGAGCTTAATGAGCTGAAATCAAAGTTCTCCGAGATGGCGAAGGAAAAAGACGCAGCTAATGTCTCTGCGCAGGAGGCCTGTGATCAAGCAGTGACGCTCCGAAAGGAGAAAGAAGCGGCTATGCAACAAGCTCACGAAGCTGAGGCTGGGGTTGACGAGAAGGTACGGCAGGCGGAGGCCAGGATTGAGGCCGAGGTAGAAGAGTTGCTCGTCACGTACAACGCCAATGTGCTAAGGCACCGAGATTTGACATGGCTTGACGATTACCCCACGCATCTCTATAACGCCTGGAACTTACTGGTTGATGAGGAGAAGTCTGGGCACCCTGATGAAGCCCTTGACGAATTCGAGCTGGAGAACCGCATTCTCAATGATGATGAAAAGAAGGTTCTCCATGACTCCATGATTTCCCACGATAAGGAGAGGCTTGGTGCCCAGACTCAAGACGTCGGAGAAAGCTCGGGTGCGGAGCACCATGTTACGAGTTCTGAGATAATCGTGTCATCTCAATCTGAGCCAACTCCTATGATCGACTCCCAGCCTATTCCGGCATATGACCCAGATCGACCGCATCTATCTCCTGTTAAGGAGCATTCTTCCGAAGTCGTTCAGACGACCCCGAGCCAAACTGAGGAAGGTACTCTGAACTAACTTCTTGTATATTTGGATTGAAGAGTTTGTGTCGAAGTATACACTAATGACATGTCCCTTTTCTTTGATCAGTGACAGGAGTTGCACCAGCTGCGCCCTTCATTGCCCAAGAATCAGGCCAAGCGCCAGAAGCCATCGTTTCTGAGGCGACCTCTGTCGTGGCAATGGCACCAGTTGGAGTAACGCAGGGGAGCTCACTTTCTTTCGATGAGCAGATGATAAACGAGCTCCTCGGCCGTCAGAGTGATCCTTTTGCGGACCTGCCGTTTGGCCTGGGTGGATTCTCGTCTACTTCCGACACTTCAACTCGGACTATCACAACCCATAGCGAGGCCAGAGCACAACGGGAAGTGACGATGTTGGCCGAGATTAATGCCGAGATGGCGGCCGCGGCGCGTGGCGGCAGCGTAGATGGCGGAGCATCAACACAGTGCCCCACTCCTCTTAGGATTGTGTCTCCTGGGGGCACGCTCATTGATACCAATGTACCAGTCCCTCCTCCGGCTGCGGAGTCTGTTCCTCCAACTCCTCCTGTGGGAAGCATTCCCATAGAGTCCAGCTCGGACGAGGACGTCGACATTATGCCTTCACCCGAGGGGAGCCTGCCTAAGGAGAAAGGTTCCAAGCGAAAGGGTACTGGTGGTTCCAGTTGCTCCTCGAGGAACAAGAAGTTGAGGAAGCAGAAGGATTAGACACTCCTTTTAGGCATACTTTTCTTTTTTGGTAGTCAGGGATTTTGTCACTTTTCTTTGTTCCCTTTTGTAGGCCGTGTTTAGATGTGGGTTCGGCCCCTGCAAGTAGGAGTATTTTGAAAAGGCTCATGTATGAACCGTAGCTTTTGATTTAGTTGAAAATAAAATTTTGTCTTCTAGTTTCAGCTTATGTTCCTTTCTATGCTTGAATATTGCAGTGTTCGAACTTTGGTCCGGTGTACTTGCATTATCTTATTGTTTCAAGAACAGCTCATTTTACTTGTTAAGTATGGAAATCTCGAACTTGAGTTGTGATAGGGGATCGCATCGGAGCTGAGCATCGCATAGTTTCGGGTAATGACTAACATTTGCCTCTGCCCCCAGCTCCAGGGTTAAGTTGTGATGATCAGCTTGTGATTGCATCAAGCGAGGACCGAGTGGTCGAACTACACTTGTTCTCTTATGAATCGTTTCATCCACACTCCGGGGATATATGTCATCTCGTAAGCGGTTGTTCGCATTCTGGGAACACGGAGTTGACTGATGTTTGTACTCCGTCTCGCACTCTGGGAACACGGAGTCGAATGTTTATACTCTTCTTCGCACTCTGGGAATACGGAGTCGAATGTTTATACTCCGCTTCACACTCTGGGAATGCGGAGTTGAATGTTTATACTCTGCTTCGCCCTCTGGGAATGCGGAGTTAAATGTTTATACTCCGCTTCGCACTCTGGGAATGCGGAGTTGAATGTTTATACTCCGCTTTGCACTCTGGGAATGCGGAGTTGAATGTTTATACTCCGTCTCACACTCTGGGAGCGCGGAGTTAAGTGTTTATACTCCGTCTCGCACTCCGGGAGCGCGGAGTTGAATGTTTATACTCCGTCTCGCACTCTGGGAGCGCGGAGTTAAGTGTTTATACTCCATCTCGCACTCTGGGAGCGCGGAGTTGAATGTTTATACTCCGTCTCGCACTCTGGGAGCGCGGAGTTAAATGTTTATACTCCGGTTCGCACTCTGGGAATTCGGAGTTGAATGTTCATACTCCGCGTCGCACTTTGGGAATACGGAGTTGAATGTTTATACTCCGGTTCGCACTCTGGGAACTCGGAGTTGGATGTTTATACTCCGACTCGCGCTCTGGGAGTTCGGAGTTTGTTGATGTTTATACTCCGGTTCGCGCTCTCGGAATCCGGAGTTAGTTAATGTTTATACTCTAGTTCGCGCTCTCAGAAGCTGGAGTTTGTTGATATTTATACCCAGCTCGCGCTCTCGGAGTACTCTGGGGTTTTGTGAATGTTTATACTCCGTCTCGCGCTCTGGGAGTACGGAGTTGAATGAATGTTTATACTCCGCCTCGCACTCTGGGAGTACGGAGTTAAGGAATGTTTATACTCCGCCTCGCACTCTGGGAGTACGGAGTTAAGTAAAAAGTTTGTACCCAGCTCACGCTCTCGGAGTACTCTGGGGTTTTAGGAAAATGTTTATACTCCACCTCGCACTCTGGGAGTACGGAGTTAAGTAAAAAGTTATCGTGTATCAGCCCGTTTCTGGCCTGATGTGAGGGCTTGTCCCTGAGCTAGGTGTTTCGCTTAGCGAGTGATCGGTGGGATCCCGATTAACTTCCACTTATAGGCCCCTCAACAAAGGATGAGGTTTAGAGTATGGACGGTTAGATCGCGTCCATGTTCATTTGGATTTCGCTTTTGCCAGGCCTAAGGAGTAAGATTAGTGTTCTGGCAAGCTTTGTGCTCGAGCATAGGAAAGGATGGTCGAACTACATCCACTTTGAGTTGTACATTTTCCCTTAAGTCGGGTGCAAGAAATGGAGAGCAGACAGTCGAGTCACATCCAATTTATACTTTGCATTCTTTCGATCGAGCTAAGGAAGAGAGTTGAAATGATGGCTCATGATGGTTAGTGAGTAGACAATCAGTCGTTGATGACTTTAAATTGAGGGTTGGACCTTTAAACATGTGTTCCCACAAATAATCCCAAATGTCTAATGTAGGATTGGATGCATGGATGGTGACATCACGTCCACCCTTGATGTGATTCCGATTTTATCGGGCATTAGAAGAAGCATAAGTATTTTGGCAAGCTTCAAGTACGAGATGGAGAAGGCACTGTTGGGACATATAACTCCAAGTCTTTCTTACATCTCCTAATTAAATTGCGTAGGCAGATGAGTGGATGATCGGTTGCATCCACGTTGTACTAAAGTCCTGACCTTGTCGGTCTCTTTTGCTTTGATGCCTTGCCCCCAGTCAGGGGCATATAGTAGCCGATGAGTGGTCGAATCATGCTCATCACGATGGTACCTCAATGATTTGATCATGGTCCGCGGAGGTTGTTTTGCACCCAATCTTAAATACTCGGTTACCTGCATCATTTGCAAGTAGTTTAATTCAAGTAAGTCATATTTCGCAACATAAATGAAATTGAATTAGAAATAATTCAAAAGAGATCAGATCAAATCTCATTGATAAGTGAGGCAGCGTCGTATGCTCGCTATTGCACATCATTCCATCCCTTCTCAGTTGGAAGTCTAACGCAAATGGTTCAATTTGATCAAAGTCCTTGATCGATATGGGTCGGATGTTCCCGGTCCTTCATTTTATGGGGCTTGAACATATTGTTAGAGTTATCCTTTCCGGAGTGGCTTTATGGCGTTGGCATCCATGGTAGCCATCTAAAGAAGAGGAGTTTTCCGATCTAGAGTATGGAGTAGGTTTCCTCCTTATCTCGCCAAGTTGATCCTTCATCTGATGCATCAACTAAATATTTGCCTAGACATGTTGGTGTAGTTGTCGGTGGCGGTCTACCAGTTCTCTTGTCAAAGTCTGGAAATAAGCGCCGGTGATGAATTCATTTATGGGTATCGGCAGCAACTGGCTGCGGGCTTTGGATAAATTCGTTGGCTGCCAGCTTCTTCATTCACTTCAACAATATAAGAAGTAGATCTGGTATGTCTAACCACGATTGACAATGTTCTTTGAGGAATGGGGGAAGACAACTACATTTGATGGCAGTCATCACTCTTGGTGTAAGCCATGCGCAATTCTCACTTCATGAGGTAGTGCCGGGGGTTGTATTTCCATAACACACCGACATAGTTAACATGTTGAATTTTCACTGGAAGTTCTGCATGTAGGATGGTTTCAACGAATAGGTCTTGACTAGGAAAGATTCCCCAATCGGCATTATGATCAGGCTCATTTTATTGCCCAAGGGTCTTGTAACACTGGTCAATGACGTATGCATGATTGCGTTCGAGTTGTTTGCAATGCCGATAGGACGGTGAGTTGGTTAAAATGGGCTAACAGATTGGTGTTTATCCCAAACTTTCATCCAGATAGGGGACCTATATAGGGTGTTAAGGAAGTCTTCTTGAGGTTGTATGCCATGCTTTTAGTCATGTGGACGCAGAATGATTAAGATGCGGGCATTTGAAGATGGTTCAGCGGTGACCAGCTATGCCTTGAGTCGGTAGAGTAGATAGTGTAGGGGAGTCATCATATTAGCCGTCGTACCATAGTTGTCAACTCAGGAGTTTGAAAGCTGGTCAATTGGAGGAAGTTGCATTCCACCTTAAAAGCATGATATATTAATCAACCCCAGTTCTTGGCATACTAACTAGGTTCTCCAGCCTTTGGGAGTACGGTTGAGTAGTATTTCTTTACCCATTCCTTGATTGCAACTCAACATTTGTTGTTGTGATCTCCTATGTCTTGTTCAGTCATGGAACAATCAGAAGCATGGATGGAATGTTCCTTCATTAAATTGGTGATTGAATCGACAATGCGGGTGCCCTGCGCTGCGGCAAATTTTTTTTTAGGCTCTTTTTAGGAAATTTGGGTCGTACCCGAAAAATATTTTTTTTTTTGAAATTTTGTATCGGTACGAATTGGACACAGATGGATCGATACGAGCAGCGTGCGAGTATCGATACGAATTGGAGCAGTTGCGATCGATATGAACAGAGCGCAGGCAAAACAGATCGAGTCGAAGTGATCGATTCGAACGGAGCGATGCGAAGTTGATCGATTCAAAGTGATCGATACGAACAGAGTGATGAGAAGCAGATCGATTCGAAGTGATCGATACGAACAGGGATCGATCGAATTGATACGAACGGAGCGATGAGAAGCAGATCGATTCGAAGTGATCGATACGAACAGAGATCGATCGAATCGATACGAATGGAGCGATGCGAAGTTGATCGATTCGAAGTGATCGATACGAACAGAGTGATGAGAAGTAGATCGATTCGAAGTGATCGATACGAACATGGATCGATCGAATCGATACGAACGGAGCGATGCGAAGTTGATCGATTCGAAGTGATCGATACGAACAGAGTGATGAGAAGCAGATCGATTCGAAGTGATCGATTCGAACTTTGGCATTTTTTCTGGATACGAAATGATTGATGAATGCAGTTCCTCTTAGATCTTGAGCAATCTGAATAGAATAGATGGAACCACTTGACGACAGATCTGGATCTCCTCCTTAGATTTTTGCAATCCAACTACGGTAGTAGATCCACAGAGCAGGAGAAAAGCAAGGTATTTCTCAGTGAAAGCACCAAAGTGTTTGTACCAAAAATGGGCACAACACTCTTCGGGAGTTGTTTGAAGAGATAAAGTGAGGATTATAAATGTAAAACAGAGGTTATCTAACAAAAACTCCAACAAACAGAAATGTAAAAATGCGCAGACAAGCAATTTAGAGTGGTTCGGCGTATAGCCTACGTCCACTATGAAGTTTTGATGATTTTATTGATTCTCTTTCAATGATTACAAGCGGTTACAGCAATGAACAGCGGATTACAGATTAGAATTCGAAATTGACAGCAAAAGTAGGATGCAAATCTCAATCCGGCAGAGTCTGGACGCTTCAGAGAAAAAAGATCCTCTTTTCCGTTAATTCTGGGGCTCTATTTATAGGCGTAGGAGGCTCAGATCTCGCCTAAACTTCGGGAGACTTGGTCTGGCACATGAGGGAACCCACGCGACCGTTTCCAGAAAGTTTCGCCTCGATCTGTGATCGGTACGAATCCATTTCGTATCGATCAAGATGATGTCCAATTGAGTTGAAATTTGGCATGGACATCCTCCAGTGTGCATGCAAGCTTCCCTGAAAATTTCATTGGATTTGGATTAATAGATCACGAGATATCATCGATACGAACTAAGATTCCTCATAGGCTGTCTGGTTCGTCTCCATGAATTCGACTCCATCTGTTCGCTTCGCTGGCTGCACGTGCTCTTGAAGTGAGGTGGCGCGCACGCTTCGTCTCGATCCGGTCTTTGCGCCGCATTGACTGCTTCGACTCCAGGCATCTCGCCTTGTTTACTTCGATGGACGACACGTCACCCTAGTTGGTTGACCCGTTGGATGTGAACAAGTCATGGGTCGCGGGTTCGAAGCAAGGCTCTCTAGTGGATACGAAGCGTAGCGCCTAGATGGACACGAAGTGTAGCGCCTCGATGGATACGAAGTGTAGCGCCTCGATGGATACGAAGTGTAGTGCCTCGATGGATACGAAGCAGATGTTGGCTGAAGGATACGAAGTGCTTCAATTGCCAATGTGTACGAAGTCCATCGATACGAGCTCGATGGATACGAAGGAAATCGAGTCGAACCTGGGTACCTCGATGGATTCGAAGCTGATTGGTGCGAAGCTTGATGGATTCGAACTAGGGCTTCGGTGATGGATACGAAATTGCCTAGAGTGATGGATACAAAATTGCCTAGAGTGATGGATACGAAATCATCTAGAGTGATGGATTCGAAATCATCGCTCTCCCCTTCAATCTTGAATCATTCATATCTTGGGTGTGTGAACCTGGATTGGCTTGAAGCTTGGGAACGTCAGCTCTCTTTGTTCTACTCTTCTCTAATTGGTCCCTTGGTGTCCTGGCCTTGCCAAAAGGCGGGATAACAAAGCAAGTATCACTAATAGGCAAATATCTAAACTGAGTAGACAGATGAATCCAAGTTTACTCTATATCATTCCAAATGGTTGGAGAAGTTATCTCTAAATAAGTGTCTATGTCAATAGCTGTAGGGACAAGGAAACTAAAGAGGTGATAAGGTCAGTTATACCCGAACTTCACCGGGAGGGGATGACACTAAAAGTGCGGAAGTAACAATACGAGGAGGGGATTCGGGTGGGGCTCCATTTTGCAGGTCCACTTTTTAACTAGGGGCATCATAAGTGGAATCTTCTCTGGAATGGAAATAATGATTTCATCCTTCTTCATAGGAAAAGGTGCTAGTGCAGAGGAAGCATGCTTGTAGTCAGAAGCTAGGTGCCCAAAAGGATTGAAATGTCATGCAAATTGGAAGTTTCCAGTTATAGGTGGCACTAACTAAGGCAATTCCCCAAGGTCGATTCAACCGGCAAAGCAGACAACAACAACCTATATAGCTTTCCTTGATCAAAGCCTTTGCATAACCTAGTTTATCTTTTCTAATAGTTGCAGCACCAAAACAAACCAAACCACTAACCAAGTTTTCCAACCAATCATAGACTACATAATAGAAGGGATATTGGAGAAGCGAACCTTAACAGGATAGAGAGTACCTCCTCATGAGCTGAATAGATAAAGGGGCTCTATCAGGTAATGATGGTTGAAAGATCTTTTTATAACTATAGGTTCAACTTCTAGATATTTTTCCTATCCTCAAACGAAGAGAAGTCAAAATAGAAGAGAGTGTTATCATACTACATCTTTATGCTGCCCTTTAATCTCTAATAGTGGATAAGTATACTCTTAACTATGGAGAAAGGGGGGTTGTTATCGAGGAAGAAACCGACTAGATGATCATACCAAAACAAGTTTCCCACATAAATAACTTCACTTGGAGGAATATTGATTCCATCAACACATTAATTTACAAATTTTCGAGGAATAGAATTTCTCGGTTTGCTAGTGAAAAGAGAAGCCCAAGGCTTTATGGAGTTAGCTATTCGGTATAATTGGGATACTGTGATGTTGTTGGGCACTACAAGAGGGACAAACTCATGACATCGAGAAAGTGGGTAGGAAACATCAGCTATAGAAAGTGAAAAGGCACCACTGATTGGCCAAATAGCATAATCATCTAGAGCATAAAGCAAATCATCGAGAAGGAATGTCTCTTCAGAGGGAACACGGGCGATAATATAGCTCTCACAAGGCTATTGCATGAAAGAGCAAGGAAAGCTTCAGAAGTTAGCAAAGGAGGCGTTGAGGCATTATGAAGGGTGAGCATCAGACCAATGACCTTGGCTGGCATTGTGACAGCTAGAGAGAAACACACTCGATGCTTGTGGTTCCTTGGCATCACGGAGAGAGAGACCGACGTAAAGAGAAATCATATAGTTGATGATGGTAGGAACTGAGAAATTTGCCTAGATCTAAAATGGGCTACCATGTTATTTCATTGAGATATTTTTTCACTTTTAAAGGAAGTGGCCTTTATTATAATTTCAATTGATCACTCTTGATTACACTTAATTTTTTATGCGTCCAACTAAACTTCATTAATTAAATCCCCTTTTGGGCAATTCTCTTATTGAATTTCTTTAATTATTATTAAATAAAGTTCATATAACAACCCGCCATTTATGGCCCTCTGATTTATGCCCAATCAACGTTCAAAACATTAAATCCGACAATAATGGATCATTTGGTTATGATAACAAAGAACAAAATAGATTCTAACTCCATCTTTCTAATCTCACAGCGGAAGGAACAAATACATAATATCAAACAGTCATATATCCAAGCCAGTCCAACTACATAGTCATATCTATACAAACAATCCAATACACACTATCATATTATATTGTCAAATGATACACACACACACATAGGGAATATCTTCTTCATCCTCACCTTCAACATCACCTATATCAGCTTGACTTCATATTCCTTCAACCTATTAATAATTGATACAAAACAATGTAGAGGGGGTAATACATACGTCTAAGTGTGTGACATAGGCATATCTTATATGCACTATAAAAATAATGATATAACATCATCATTACGAAGCATGTGTGTAAATATACCATAACGCGCCCAACCTGCACCAAGGGAGTAATTTTCAACACCGTAACTACTCGATTAAGGTCATGTTACCCCTAAACTACAAATATATCAATGACACAACAAAGCGTATCTTACGCTCATTACTCATTTAACCTGATGGCATGGTCGTAAGTACGATCCATTAAAGGTCATATAGGCCTGCATATGGATGACTCCATTCTCTCATGGTCCATATACTCAATATGTGCGACATGGGATGCCATGGTAAGTCATAGGAGCCACTAAAAATTAATATGTAGCATCAGTAAACATCAATAAGCGCATCAAACACTTCCAACACTAGACACTGAGCGTCCAAACATCTAATAGCCTAATCATACATCCAATTCAAGTGTATTAAGAATACACACATTCAATAATATCTATATGCCATGCCACGTCAAGGTCGTACCACACAGTCACCTCAAAAGTAGTTCGAAGAGTCATACAAAGTCCTAGTTCTGCAAAATAGCTCCTGTTCAAATTACCCTTGTTGGGTCCAGGTTCAACTTAGTCCTACCGGGCCTCATCAGTCTACCATGAGCCCACTATTGGTCGAACGGCCATGATGGGTTCATAGGCAGACTAGTCAGAACTATATTTTTTCATTCATTTGTTTGTTCTGTGATCATTGTACATTCATTTATTCCTTCTTCTCTTGCTGTTTTCTTTTCTAATTCAAGTTCTATTTTTTTTATTTCACCAATACACTTCAATTTAGGGTTATTTAACATTATTTAAGGGTTTTATAACTTCATTATATCAAATTTATACTATAAATCAATTATACTTCACCATTTAACATTTTATTCCAATTATTTCTTTATTATTCATTTCATATGATTTAAAAAATTACGCTTCAATTAAATTCAAATTTTATCTCCTAATATGGCAACTAATGATATTAAACCATAATATTCGCATTATAGACGAATAAAGTCATCCTACTCATCGAATATAAGAAAAAAAATCAAGTTTTTGATGAAGATCCTTTGTTGTCCAGAAATGCACACCCGGAAACCGCTCCAATTCATCTTGGATCTGGTATTTAGTCATAGTCCTCAACCTATTAACCATTTCAATATAAAGATGCTCATTCGACCAAGAAACAAGTGGGATATGTTGATTTGAACTCCTTAGAGGAATAAAAAAGAAGATGATGAAGAAGAGAAGTGAAAATTTAAGATCTCTATGTACTTTGATTTCTTATTTATACATGGAGTGAAACATCCATTATAATTCAAATTTGAACTAGTGGATTAACCTATTTCAACACGTCTTGAACTCGAATCCTATAGCCACGGTATATCCTTCGTACGATCTCCAATTCAGACGAGTTTATAGTTGAAACTGATCAGAAAAACCTGCTGCATGTACATAATTATCGTTGTCAAATTCCATCATTTGTGAAATGACTAATTTTCATTTTTAATTAATTACCGAAATATCTGAGATAGTACATTCTCCTTTTAAAAAAAATTCATCCTCGAAATTTCCAAGGGATAAAGAGTGCAGTTCGCACACTCTCGTATCATGTATCGAATGCACGCCATCTATAATGTATATATAAACAACAATCCAAACAATCATCCACACATAACATGAAAAATCAATCACCAAGATTTCATATCATGTATATATCCTAATGAACACACGAAAACAACAATAATGTTGCTCATTTTTCTCGCAAGTAACTAGCAAGCTGATTAAGGTATGGTCAGGCCCAATCAAAGTCAGCCCGGCTACTCTATTACCAGCCCACATATGCTAGCTCAAACTTGGGTTAATTTCAGACCAGACCATCTACTCAAGTAGCACATCAAGCTGACAACCAACTATCTCACTCAAAGTAGCTTCCACAACTAACTCATCGGGTAAGGATAAAGCTAAGTATAGCTCGGTCCACACCTCCCCGACTCAATTACAACTGGCTCCCTCATTCCAGCCTACCTCTAGCCTACCTTTAAGTCAGCCTATCCTCCCAGCATCACTTTAGGTTTCAGCCAACATGGCTCTAAATAGCCTAAATATTAGACAAGACTAGCTCAAGAGTGACCCGTCTTTGGTACGACTCCATCATAGCCGCCTTTGATCGGTCCCAAGTAGCCATTCTCATCATCTTATAGTCGGCCTAACATCCCTTTTGTAACATGGTCCTTAGTACCAGTCAACTCTCACTAACTTAGGCATTGGGCAACCAGTCCGCTCATGATGATGTACATCTGACCTAGCTTCATGCCAGCCCATTAAAACTAGCTCCCTAGCCGATTGGCATTCTCAGAATGGCTTCAAACAACACTCATCCATCAAGATCGACTCAAGCATGACCCATCTTTGGCCCGACCTTATCACGGCCGCCTTCGACCGGTCCCAAGTAGCCCATCCCTTCTATACACAGCTAGTCTGATGCCTCCCTCACCACTTGTTCCTTAGAAGCATTCAGTTTCCTTCATATCTTCAGCAATCACCAGCCATCTTATTTGCCTTTCCATGTACGTGTGAAAAGGTAAACCACAAACCATATAGCCAGTTGTATAATGTACTATAGCAAAGCAGCAAAAAGCCTTCCTACTTCTGTAACAAGCCGTTAGCATTAGTGCGCATTAAACGAAAAGTCTGCGTCTATCATAGAAGGACAATTGGCTTGCTTCTTAGCCACATGTCCCATTCCACCTTTACAATTACCTCCCATCAATACACACGACCAACTCAATGGCTAGGCATGCTTCCTGCCTTCTCTATTGCACAATCTCAGTCATCCATCATCCATTTCAACCACATAAATACCCCATGCATTACCACTTCGAAGCGGTTGAAAAATATTTGAATTATGATTAACATCTCCTTTCCAGAGCACTCCTCACAATAAATCAAAGCCCTAACTACCTAAGATTAGCTAACATTTTTTTGCCTTAAGTGCTTTATTTCTTATTATTCTCTTGTAATTCTTTATAATTGTAAGAGAGAAATATAATAAGAGATTTTCACAGTGAAGGCAGGCAAGCTTACCGAACCACTCTATATTTAGTATCATTTACTTTACTTTGCTTGCTTTTTTCCTCATTTTACATTTTAAAGCCTATTTTCATAGCATAACCAGGATAATTCCGAGGTTGACTAAATCTCTAGTCAACATTTTGGTGCTAGAAGGAGGACATTTCCCTAAAACTCTCCCTTTTTATCACTTTTCTTCTCTAAAAAAATCTGATCTGACTTGTTACCATGGACATAGTTCTTGAAATGGAAAGTAACAGCTCTAACAAGTATGAAACCAACGCAACACCATTGCCAGTGTTTCTTATCCCATTCCCAGGCTCAACGATGAGACGTGGTGTACCATGTTGCAACAACTAACAAACTTAGGTGCTCTGGCCATGAAGTACAAAGTTTGAGGACACGGTTGGACGCCCAAGCTACTATAAACATTGTCCCATCGGCTCCTCCCATAGTCAACCTTGTCGACCCACCTATCCACCAACCTACATTGCCCGACGCCTACAACCTCATGAACACCAATGAGGCCTGGGAAGAGTGGTGCTTGAAACCCCACTCATGGATGTTGTTTATCCAAGAAGGTAATACTGCGTGTGTGCCCAACCATGTTGGTATTGCTTTAGATGTGGCCATACATAGAGAACTAAGATACCACTGTTCTCTCTCAATGGAACGACCATCATATTTTGAGCATATACAGACCTTTTCTTTTGACCATCTCAATGGCAGTGCTCCTGCCATCAACAGGGAGCATATGGCTTTCTCAACACACTCCGGATCTCATAGGGGTGTGGCCAAAAATAGATTAAGAGTGGGGCAATTTGGATATTCACCCTCTATGCATAGGAATAGGAGGTCTCCTGCTCTAGCTCCCCATCATCATCACTCTCTCTCTCATTATCAATCTCCTACTCCACCTAGCCACATGTTGAGTCCTTAGCCCATCATTGCCATAATATCCCTTAGCAAGCCGATGCTGGCCTTAGAGAGAAATGCACATTCTTTGCCAACAACCTAACATAATGAAAACTCAAAACACTGGGGCAAAACATTCTCTGATGATGAGAATGGAGAACCAATTGCTGATGAGATTCTGAATACTTACATTCACCGGCGATATGCTTTGCCACCCATAGACAAGTATGATGCGAATGCTGACCCATTTGATCAATCACTACCTTTAACTCCATTACCCATGTTGGTTAGCTTTTCGATCCAAAGTGCTTGTTCTTTCCATTCACTCTCACAGAATGAACCTCCTATTGGTTCTTACATCTACGACCAAACAATATTGTTTCTTGGGACCAGTTTTGCATAGATTTCAAGAATCGACTCTTGACTTCTAGGACCCATGTTATCATGGTTAGTGAGTTAGGTTACTTCAGACATGGTCCTACTAAAAGTTTGCAGTCGAATGTTAACCGCTTCAATAAAGAGTCCACCCAGGATAAGGGTGTAGACATGAACAGCTTAGCCATGACCCTTTGTTCGCGGGTTTGATACAAGTCCAAAATATGGAAAGAGCTCCAGCTACATCCTTGACTGGTTTTTATCAATGGGTGAAGGAAATAATGAGAATGGAAGATGTAGATCTTTCAGACGGTGATAATGAAACTAGGCCTCCCACCTAAGTCGGTCCTTGCAACATAATGAATGATGACGCAATGGTCGTCAGAATGAAACCAGGAGGCGAGCAGAGGCCTGCACTTAATACAAGCCCAGGTATGCTAGTTATGCTACCTTGAATAGGGATATCACAATATTATATCTCACCACCCAGGACCGAGCGCCCTTCCAAAGACTCAACGACACCAAAGATGGAAAGAGGGAGGAACCCTACGATAATAGCAAGCATTGTGAGTTCCATCAACTTAATGACCACTCCATAATCGAGTGTCTGGTGCTTAAAGACAAAATTGAGAGACTCGTCTGAGATGGAACACTTCTGGAGTTTGTTCAAAATCAGATAGTGTAAAGAGAAAACCATGATGACTGACCAATTCAGCCTCAACGGTCCAACAACACCATCGCAGCAGTCACCGACATCTTGACCATATGCGAAGGCCCGCTTGTGGCCGACATTACTTAGGGAGCATAATCTTGGTATCAAAGAGAAATGGGCATAGCTGGTCAAGTCTATTTAGTAGAGCATTGAGCATTGAAAGCACCCCGACTAGAATAAGACCGGTTGATCATCTTTATTGTCGAGGACAATGAAGGAGTATCTTACCCCATCATGATCCAATGGTCATCACTCTTGCAATGGCTAACTCCAACGTATATAGGCTTCTGCAGATCGGGGCATCTCAATCAATGTCATGTTCAAGCATGTCTTTGAGGCTCTTAGACTTTGTGCATCCATCCTCACCCAATGCGCCCTGCCAGTTTATAGCTTTAGAGGTATAGGCATTGTTCTAATGGGCACCACCTTACTTTGACAATGTCTAGCTAAGAACCCTTTACTGTAGAGATTCAAGTAAACTTTGTGGTAGTTGACTGTCATTTTGCATATAACCTATTAAAAGGATGATTGACACTTACCAGACTATATGTCATTATCTCCTACAACTGCCTTGTGATGAAGTTCCCCGTATAGGATGAGGTTGGAAAAATCAGAGGTAATCAGTAGAAGGTTATAGAGTGTTATGGAACCTCCCTTAGACAATCAAAGAAGGGTGTTCTTATGCTTCAACAAGAGCTTGCGATAATCAATGGTGCATCACTTGAGAGAACCATCGAGCTAGTCAGCGCTCTGGTTTATGCCAAGACCGCCTCCAATTCTGAAGCATCAATACCATCAACTCCTCCCACAAGCGACCACCCACCCGAGCAAACTATGGCAATCAACGATGTGTCACCTAGGAGAGTGACAAATACTTGTTTCGAGACCATCCTTGCCATTGAAGGAACAAACACCATCACTTTGTCACCTGAAAGTACCCTTGCCAAACAACACTCAAGGTTGTGGCAGGACCACCCTTGGATATGAAGCTGCATCAATTGACTGTATGTCACCGGTGAATACGCTCAAGCCAACAATGCTTTATGCAATGTTAGGACCATCATTCACACCGAGACTGGGATGCTAGGAACCCAATATCCTTGTACACTCCCCAAAGAACTAGAGAGGTCACCACAGTGTGGAATTAAAAAGTCATTCCTCATTGACAATGAGAGGTTTTTGGTCAAGCAGAAATCACTGGAATTGGATGAAACCTGGAGGAGGGGCTCTAGAGCATAAGAGGAGCTTATGTTTCAAGTCGCATTGAAATCTGGTTGATAGAAGATCCGGAGATGAGTGGTCTAGTGGTTGGCAACGAGTGGTTTTTGGTCGGTAGAAATTAAGCTGGTGGCACTTTGCTTTGGGGCTTGGCAAAGGAATGGAGTTAGGTTCCGATGATGGTGGTTCGATGTTGAAAGGAGTTATGAGAATGGTTATCCACAAAGGGCAGATTCTAGGAAGGGTGACCCGCGAATAGAATATTGAATGGTTATATCATGGAAAAAAGGAATGAGGAATGGTTCCTTAAGACTAATAGAAACTAGATGGAGTAAGGAAAATGCTTAGATATGCATGCTAAGGGATCGTTGATACTTGGAGTGCTTTCTGATGTACTCGAAAGCAGGGTATTATGAGTGCACTTATGAGTACTTTGAAAGGCTACCTTGGTTCATTTTAAAGGATCCATATACCCTGGACCCTGGGAAAGGGTCCAGTATTAGCTTCGGGCTAAAGACAAGTACACTAAAAACTAGGATTTCCATTAATCCCTAGCATGGGAAAGGTCATACGAGTTATCATTTGTCTAGAGCACATTGAGTGATAGTAAGGATTGTTTGATGGATGCTATGGTTGCTTTGATTGTTTTCTTTTGTAGTCTATCACTCTATGGATGTCACTAGAGATAGGTATTGGGGATAGAGATACCTTGACACCTGTCATCATACTTTGTTTGTAGCATACCTCTATGATATGCGTAAACTAGCACATATTTGTTATGTGCTGTAACACCCCTAATTTTAGTTTAACATTATTAAGGAGATTTAATTGGATATATTAAGTAGAATAATGTAGTGGGATGTGAGGATGAGATTTGATAATTTAATTAGGTTGTGCCTTAATAAATCAAGTAATAAGATTGTTTTTAAACTTATGAAAAAAAAGAATAAATGATAAGGACAAATTAGGAATAGAATCTTAGTTCACACCTTAAACCCTTCCACCCTTTCATTCATTCACACATTCGAATTACACCAAGTAAAACAACAAGCAAGGCTGGCCATAACCAAGGTAGAGAAGAGGAAATCAAAGGGGAAACCTAGGGATTCAAAAGGGCAAAGCTTAGAGAAATTAAATCTCAATCTCATCATCCAATATTAAGGTGAATAATAATAAACCATCTCTATTATTTTGTTTTTGAATTCGATTATGGGTAATTTTCGAATTATTCTTGCTTGTTTTTCCATGTTATGAATGTAGGATCATTGTTTGGATAGAATAATGATTTATGGAATTTTATGAAATTATTCAAGTAGGTTTTAAGGGTATAACTTAATTTTTTAATCTTCAATCGACTTGATTTTCAGGTACGCTATGTAAAATATTATTTTGCAAATGGATTTTTAATTTCATAATTTTCCAAGTTAAAACGAATATTTTATGAATTTCCTAAGAAGCAAATAGTATTTATTTTGGGTTTTAATTACTAAAAATAATTAAATAATTATTTTGGCCCTGAAATTTTATATATGAAAGAATATGTTAATTTTTATTTTTGGTGATTTTTGGAGATTTCTCCCAAGTGATTATGAATTTTTATGAATTTAATATGCTAGAAAAGTATTTGAATTAATATTAACTAAAAGCATTAATTAATTAAGTTGATACATGTTTTCGAAAATGTGAAAACTGACTTGCGGCAGATTTCTGAAAAGAAATTAGTAAGGTTCATTTTTAACCAATGGAAAATTGACAAAGGTTAAAGGTTGGTGAAAAGTAATTACTTTTAATAGCAATAAAACAGTTTTTATAATAATTAGATATTACAATGTGGCTAATATCAATGCCAAACCATAGCGACATTAGCATGAATGGATGCATACGATATCGACTATGTCGGTATGGAATGAATCCATTCAGGTTAAAGTCAAATATGACATTAAATCAATGTCGACATGGTTATCTCGTAATCTATCAAAGCAATGCTAACCGCCTTTGTTTCTTTGTTTTGAAATCTATAACATACGGCATTAATGCCGCATGTCACTACCTAAGTTTTAAATGATGTCGCATACCACTATTTCGGTATCAGTTATTTTCGATATTAACTATACTTGGGCAGTAATGCTGCATGTCGATAACCTTTAAGTTGCGGCATTGACACGACAATTTTATGAAGCCACTGTTAAAGGGTTTAAAGGTTTTAATGCCGCAAGTCATCAATTTTGGTATCAATCTATTTTGCAGCAATGACGCTGCTAGTTTTTCCATGTATGCGGCATAATAGCCGAAGTACTATGTTTTTGACATTTTAATGTCGTAAGTATTGATTTCAGCAACTGTGTCGTGCAGCATTGATGCCGCATCTCTTTATTTCAATGCCGATGAGGCCTTGTTTTATGTAAACTAAAAGTAAGTTTTAAAGGCGAGATACCTATTTTTTAAGAAGGACGATAACCTTATGATTTCGGCAGTTAGCCATATGATTTATAAAATTAGATTTTTTTTCTTCTAATCTTGGATAGAGGTTCGACATTGTTATTGCGACATGAATGCCATAAGTTTTCTATTTTGATATATTAATGGTGGTAAGCCATATGCTTCTTGATTCAACATTGTTCATTGGGGATACCAATGTTTTATATTTTTATATGTCATAAGTTTATGAATTCGACATTAATCATTGGGGATACCGATGCATATTATTTTGACATGTTATAAGATTAAGAGTTATACCACCCAATTAGGGATACCAATTGACATAGGTTGGGAAATTGGGTGAATAAGATTAATTATGAATTAAATTAATAAGTGATGGGTTCATTCATCTTATGAAAACTATGGAATGTATGATGGATAGTCCACATAATGCTTGAGTTGGATAACTCTATATGGTTAAGGAATGGTTCATAGTCATCCTAGGAAAACTATTTTATATGCGATGAATAGTCCATATAATTTTAAATAGTTAAACCATATGTGATGAGTAGTCCATAGGTAGGGGATATATAATCTATATATTGTATACATGTGAGATGGGTAGTCCACATCAATATAAGACGGATAGTCATTCGAAGTTAAGACAGATAGTTAGATGAAATTGAGACGGATAGTCATTTAAATTGGGATGGGTAGTCCATGGTATGTTGCATGATTGCAAATGTTTTTTTATTATGTTCTAACCATTGTGGATGCAAGAGCATAATATATGGTTGATATAATTTGGTTAAGATACTAGTGAGGGAAACACCCATTCCGCTCAGCGGCGTGGTCTCGCTAGATTTCTCTTTTGGCTCGAGATGGTAGGTTATTATTCACAGCAGACTGTTTATCCGACCCAAATTTTTTCCCTTTAAAATCTCGGGTACTCATTTGAGCAGGCCGGAAATAGGGTTTTCTGGTTTCCAGTTAGACGAATAAGCTTTTGGATACGTGCCGGAGGCAAGTTAGCTATTATTAAGAGCTTTTATTTTCCGCTATGTCACTTTATCTGCTTGAATGGATGTAATAGCAAACTGTATAATTACCAAGTATTAGATTCTGATCAACCAAGGGGGCATCTTCATATGTCACTCTTGGAGTATTTTGTAATAACTATATTTTATCTGAATGTGGGATCGAATGGGATTATGTAATGAATATGAAATCTTATTTGTGAAATGAAATATGAAAGTTTATCTTTAAATTGTGTTTGAAAAGTTTCATATTCACATGCTTCTAATATTATTGATATGATTTATATAGCCGTATTTTGTCGCCGGAAATTAACACTATGGATAACTGCAACATTTGTAGCACTTGGTTTCGGGCCTCAAAATGGGGTATGTTACATGTGCTAACTCTTTGGTTACAGGGACATGTTAGGTATAATTCGTATACCTTTGTTCCTTACTATATCGACTTGTATAGTTTTTTGAGATTCATTTATCGCTTACACCAGACTGTTGTCTGACTCGAGGTTTTATGCTTTGCTTCATATTATCTCTAGTACTCTTAAATGAGTAGACTATATAGTTGGTATAGGTGCGACGCAGTGGCTGTGCAAAGGATAAGCTATGTGGAGCTATCCCTTATTATATATGGATTTCTATGCTCATTCCGCTGTGCAACACTGTGGAGCCTTGATAGTGTTTACTTATTACAATTGCTATAAGACAGTTACTTGAGTTTATTTCCATTTTGTATAACCTAGCACTCTATTATATGATTATGTGCTTTGATATTTAGTTCACTTATTTATTACCGTCTCTTCTTTTTTATATCTATGATGTATATTATATTTTATTCCATGCATGTGAGATATATGACAAGTTCTATGATGTTTTATTTCATTTCAACCCTTGATGATCATACTACATCGTCCGGGCACGTCAACAGCACATTACATAGTTATATTGGGTGCTGGTGATGTAGGGCGATCATCACACATCTAGGGGTCATCGACTTTATAGGTAGGGATTGTAGACTAGCGATTACATTACAGAGGGTCTGCTTTGGGGTTGAGGTATTAAATGGCTATTAGGTCTGTCTCCTCCTTATTTAAGAAGTATCAAGTGGCCAGGGTTTCTTTTTAGGTATTGCAATGCATACACACACATGAATATATATAGTTATACATCGAAGAATGTTGGATATATTATATGCGCATATGGAATTAAGAGGATAAGCCAGGAATAATAGACATAACACTTAAATAAAAATCAATTGGCATAAACTAGTGTAATGGGTAAAGTGTGTAATTTTCCAATCACCAGAACGTTGTTCTGATCCCTTTCTCATTACAACCCACATGATAGATTTTGAGGGATATGCTACTGGAGCAAGATGGGAATGGTAGATGGAAATTTTTTCTCATTCATGCTTAGCACTGATAAGGCAACTGGATATTCAAGGAATAATATTGATTCCAAGGTAGTACCCTTAGTCGTTATATATGTTCTATTATATTTTACCATTCCACTATGAGTTCACTCTTTGATATACTTATGTTTATTATAGGTTACTAACACTGACAATTCATACCCTAATGGACTTGGGTTTTGGTTTAGTTGAAATTCGAGTCCATTAAGATGTGGGTTGTTACATGAGACTTTCAACATCCCACGTCAATACAACATGAAACTAAATTCAAAGAAGAGCCCAGTGCTGTTTGGTCCAATAAATTCTTGGGTTATTTTGTGAGTGCTAAGGCCACTGAAACTAATCTGGATAACATCCAAGCCATTCAAGGTATGAAAGTTCTCTAAGAGGAAGATCAATACAACTGACTGGTGTCTCCCTTCCATGACTTCATCAATAAAGGAAAGTCGTTCACTTGGAGTGAAGAATGGGCCAAGGCATTCAAGGAGTTGAAATAGCATTTGTCCACTCCTTCGACACTATCTAAGCCCGCTGACGAGGAGGATTTGTATCTATACTTAGTAGAATTTGACCATGCGATCTGCACTGCCTTAACCAAGGAAGATGAAAAGGTCCAACGGTAGGTTTATTATGTCAGCAAGAGATTGACCGGCCCCGAAACAAGATACTCTAAGCCAAAAAAGCTTGCCTTCTGCCTACTCATGGCATCCTGAAAACTCTAGTCGTGCTTCTAGGTGCATCCCATCAAGGCCTACCAATTTGCCTTTAAAGAAAATCCTTAGCCGGCCCGACACAGTGGCCGACTATTGAAGTTATCTGTTGAGCTTGGACAACATCACATCTCCTTCTAGCCTTGCACTTCCATGAAGGGCCAAACCATTGTTGATTTTTATTGTCGAGTGCTCAAGCCCCGATAATGTAGAAGAAGAAACCATCACTAGCTAGCCAATTTGGTATTTGTATTTGAACGGAGCATCAAAGGAGAAGGGAACAAGGGATGACATAGTCCTTGTCATACCTAATGGAAAAGAACTTTTAAGGCGACCAACAATGAAGCCTTCTTGGTCAGCCTCAACATGGCAAAAGGTTTGCATGTGGAGTCCATCTAAGTTTTCAGCAAAGCATCTTTGATCCTCAATCGGATTGGCGAACGCTTTTAAGTGAAGAACAAAACAGTAGTCTTATATGTTGCCAAGGCCAAGATGATCATCAATACCCTTGCCGAGTTTAAGTTGGGGTAGATACCTTGGGAACAAAATGCCAAGGTTGATCAACTGTCCATGAGGTAAGTAATCCATAAGATATCACTCCTTGGGTCCCCTTAGAGATTCGAGACACCTCCTGCTATAAGCTAGTGGCAACAATAGTGGAAATAAACAAGCCATCCATGTAAATTGGATGGTGCCTCTTGTTAGATATTTAACAAGTGAAGAGTTCCTTGTTGCTCGCAAAGAAGTCAAGAAGATTCTTTACCGAGCTTCGAATTACACAATCGTAGATGGAAAGCTCCACAAACGAGGGTAATCTACACCACTTCAGCGGTACATGTCTGCAGATGAAGCCAACCAAATTCTCGAAGAACTGCACAAAGGATTTTGTAGGATCGTGCTGAGAGGCACAGCCTAGCAAAGAAAGCTGCTCGACAAGGCTATTGTTGGCATACTATGAACAAGGATTTCATGAACTATGTGAAGAAATGTGACCGATGTCATCCGTTCGCAAATATCCGCAAAGCCTTGCCTACTCTCCTCACTCCAATGACTTCCCTATGGCTGTTCGACACATGATGAATCAACTTGATAGGGAAGCCTTTGAATACCAAGGTAGGGCACGATAATGGTATAGTTGTCATCGACTACTTCATCGAATGGGTCAAGACCAAACCCCTTACTGGGGTCACTGCCTCTAAGATCTTGAACATCATGATAAAGAACATCATTTATCATATTTTCCTGCCAAAGAGGATCATCACCGACAACGACACTCAATTTGAGAGCAGCCTCTTTCAAGACATCTACGTGAGGAATGAAATCACGAAGTGCTTCTCCTTCATTACCCACCCTCAAGCTAATGGACAAGTCAAGGCCATCAAAAAACCACCAAATCCACACTCAAGAAGCGCCTCCCAAAATCTAATTGGAACTGGGACGAAGAAATGCTGCTTGTTCTTTGGTCCTATCTCACTTCTAACCGCACTTCAACCAAACATACTCCATTATTGTTTTCCTATGGTAATGAAGCCATGCTGCCAATAGAAATAAAGGTCCCATCACCATGGCATCAAACCTTCGAGCCCAAGCAAAATGACGAACTACTCAAGCTTGGACTCAATAGTGTAGAAGAACGAAGAGCAGAAGCCAAACTCCGAATTGAAGCTTATAAGAGGAAGATCTCCAATCACTACAAATCAAGAGTAAAGCTTTGACAATTCATTGTCAGCAACATGGTCCTACGTCGAGTGTTCGCAAATACAAAGAATCCGACTGAAGGAGTGCTTGGCCCAAACTAAAAGGGGTGTATGTCATTAGTGCTGTCCTAAAACATGGCGCTTACCACCTCTCTCACCCAGATGGTACCAACCTCTCCTATGTTTGGAACATCATTCACCTCCGGCATATCACATATGATTGCCCTCCACAATTATAAGTCCATGCAATACCTCTTTTCGTGAACAATCGAAGACTCCAAAGCCAACATTGTTCAACTCTCACCCAGACTATCCAACGAAGGATGAATTTTTAGGTGCTCATTTGCCTTGTTAGGGACTACCGACTTCTACTGCTAAGTACATAGCGAGACATGCTCCTTAATTCCCACCGGGTATCTACGAGGGTGAATTACCGTGCATTCACTTCCATGTTGGAGACTGCCACTTAGTGTTCAAGTTTGTACTGGGCCCGACTGCCACTCTTAACTGGCATCGTGTCACCCTAGAGAACCTTCGAACAACCCAAGCTATCCAATGAAGGATGACTTTTTATGTGCTCATTTACCATGTTGGGGACTTCCAACCTTTACCACCAAGTGTGCAGCGAGCCATGCTCTTTGCATGCTGGTTGGCTATCTATGAGGTTGAACTACCATACATTAACTTCCTTGTTGGGGACTACCACCCAACATTCAGGTTCATGCTAGGCTCGATCGCCACTCTCAATTAGTATCGTGTCACCTTGGAGAACCTTCGAGCAACCCAGACTATCCAACGAATGATGAGTTTTTATATGTTCGCTTAACTTGTTGGGGACTGTCGACCTTTGCTGCCAAGTTCATAGCGAGTCATGCTCCCTGCTTGTTGACGACTATCCATGAGGGTGAAATACTATGCTTTCACTTCCTTACCTGGGACTGCCACTCATTCTCGCAGTGTGTCACCCAGAGTAACCTTCAAGTCACTAAATGCTTAGGTTCATGCCAAAATCGATGCCCTCCATTCTTGCAGCGTGTCACTTAGGAAAATATTCAAGCCACTCAGCACTTAGGTTCATGTCAGGTCCGCCAAACCAAAGGATAGCATAATTAAGCATGGCTATTATATACTGACCTTGGTGCTTAGCAAGCAACCAAGTTACACAGTCAATGCTTGCATCCGAGTCATTGAGTGGCCCAGCCTATCAACTAACATATGTTGATCAATTCAGTATAAGGTTTCTAAGAATGGGCTGCACTTACCGACCATCACTTACCTTTAGTTAGAAAATATATCTTGTGAAAAATACAAAGTGCAAATTCAGAAGGACTATAGGTTATTCAGTGTATGCTGTCCTACAAGCTAAGCATTAATAGACAAGAGCAAATATGGCCACCAAAGTACTTAGACAATTTTCAACAAAAGGGAAATCTATACAAATCCCAAAAGTGTAGGGACACATAGCATGCCCCGCTAGCTTACAAAAGAGGAAAAGTAAAGTATCTACAAATCCGACCCCTCGGGTCATCGAGCCAAGTAGTTCGACTACTCCTGGGTTAGCATAACTGACACCGGAATGCCCTTAGCCTACATCTATTCTGCCACATCTGCTTGGGCCCTCGCAAAAGCTACGACATCAAATTTGCTGGTTGAAATGGGAAATTGGTAATTCTCCCTAATTAGGGTCCTTACCATGTTCTTTAGCTAAATTTTCCACTTAGCCTCCTCCTCTTATTTAGCGACAACAACATCCTCCTCTATCTAGCCTTTAGCTGCATGCTCTGTTAGTCTGCCCGCAGCTGGTTAGCCTTCTTCTCCAACTTCACAAACCTCTCCTAATGACCGCCTCCTCCTCCTTTTCCTTCTCATCCCTTCCCCAGAGATCAACCTTTACTTTATCTGCCTTCTCAACGCTCCCTTGGGCCTCGGCTGCCTCCTATGCAGACTTTTCAGCCACCTCGAACACCTCCTTGTTGGCCTTCTTGACCGCCTCTTTCTCCTCTCGGGCCTTAGTAGCGCCTACCTCCACTGCTTGCCAAGTATACATGTTGGCCTCCAGATTACTCCAAAGCTTCAATACACCACCCGGATGCACATTCAGTAGTACTCGGCTTGAAGAAAAGCAAGTGTTAAAACAATTAAGTAAGAAACAAGCAAGTTCGACGTTAGAAACTTACCAATAAGGAGTTCTAAGTCTGGAAGTCCATAACGTCTTCCAAGGTGTGACAGTTCGGGCTGGATTAGACATAGTGGGGTGAGTGAGGATTCAATCAGCATAAGTTGGTAGCCCGAAAGTATTTGGTCCATGTCATTGGGGTCCTCGACTTGTTGAAGGTCTTGGGTAACCTGCCCCAATGGCTTAGCTTCTTTATTAGCAAGCAGCTTCTTTGTAACACGCCATATTTTGGAGTACCAAAATTTGTGCGATTAATTAAATATATATTTAATCAAATTAACCTATAAGATAAAAATAAAGGCAAGTTAATTAATAGGGAATGAATTTAGGATGAAGAGTTAGGGGAATTAATAAGAACAAGTTAGAATAAGGTTTTAGCCCAAAACCCAAATTACTAACCCCCTAATCCTCTCACATTTCATTCATCCTTCACTTACTCAAAGAACAAAAGAAAATTAGGCTAACCATAGTTTCAATGGAAGAATGTGAAAGCTAAAGTAAAGGAAGAAGCTTCATCTATAAGAAGAAGTAAAGTTTTTAATCAACCAATAATTAAAAAAAGCAAGCAATTCTTTCTTTAAAACATTCCAAACCTATACAGGTAAGGATTATATGTGTTTGTGATGTTTTGGAGGATACCCAACTAATGTAACCAAATTAAATAATATTTTTTCATAATGGAAATTTAAATATAATGATTTTTGATGTGTATGGGCAAAAAGGTGAATCAAACCTTTTTCTAAATCACTTGAAATTTTTGTAGGATGTGTAAAACGATAATATGGAGACGGGTTTCTAATTTCATAATTTTTTGAAATTATTTGTAATTTACATTAATTTTCCATATTGAGAAAATGCATAATTTCATAAGTTAATCATTAGAATTAATTATTTTGGCTTGAAAATTTTATATGAGGCAAAATATGATAATTCAGATTTTTGATGAATTATTATGATTTTTCCTATGCTTTTACAAATTTATATGATTTATTTAGCGGGGGAAAAACCTAATTGCAAATGGATATTTAATGAATTAAGTAAAGTGATAATTAATTAAAAAACAAAAAAAAAACTACAAAATCCTAGAAGCACCAATAATAATTTTACATGTATCCAGATTTGGTGAAAAGCGATTTCTTTTAGTGGTAAATAAATAGTTTTCAAGTTAATTACTAAATTGCCACTTCAACATACGATAGCTCCTAAGAGCTTAACTTGCGATGATTAATATGAGATCAACCTGTGAAAGTCAGGTTGGTGTCAACTTGCGATGGCTCAGTCGGGATAACTTGTGATGGCATGTAACCGTTAACCTGCGATAACCTTTTAACCATCAACTTGAAATAATTAATATAAACACCAACTTGTGGTTGCTAGTTGGGTTATTAACTTTTGATAGCTTATAAGAGCTTGACCCATGAAAAACTAAAAGGACTGCCAACATGCGATAGTAGGAGTGTATCAACCTATGATAACTAGGGTAGTATCAACGTGCAATAACCCTAGAGAGTGCATCAAATTGCCATAGCTCTAGAATACTCGACTTGAGATGGTTTATAGATTAAACTGCGATAGCTAGGGAAATGTTAATGTGTGATAGCCTAGTGTCAACATGCGATAGTAAGTAATCTTAATATGAGATGACTAAGAATGCTTTAAAAATTCTAAGTAATAGAATGAGCTTTTGTTGTACTTGGGAAGCCATCCCTACTGATGGTTGAGAATTTCACAGAGATGAAACGACCATAAGGAATAATAAGTTAAAGAAAAATATCTGACTTAAAGAATGGAAATTGAGATTTAGCTTAATAGCTATATAAGGATAAGTTGAATTAATTGTAATAATGGAAAATATAAATATAAGGCCTCAGTGGCAAACTTATGTCTATTCACGATAATATATGAGATTAATGAAGTAAGGCTTTCATAGCATCTAATTGTCTATTCATGACAATATATGATAATAATGGTCCAAGGATTTTGTAGTATCCAAATGTCTATTCATGACATTTTATTTGACGGTTGATGGTGTAAGGCCTGCTTGGCAGATGTTTGTCTAAAGTTGACATTTTATTTGACGATTGATAGTATAAGGCCTGTGTGGTAACCGTTTGTTTAAACACGACATTTTATTCGACGATTGATGTTGTAAGGCCTATGTGGCACCCGTTTGGTTAAACATGATATATTTTTACGATTGATGCTATAAGGACTATATGGCAACCAAATTATCTCTTCATGGTAAGATAGAGAAATAATAAGATAAAACACCTAAATGTTAACCTCAAGCGTCTAATACCATTATTAAATTTGCAAGAGTAAGGCTTGTGTGGTAATTTGAAACAAACTAATTGTAGAAACTAGTCAAAAATATGTGAAGGAAATCTCACACTTATGATGAATTAATGATTTATGTTTGATCATGACATGATGACATTTCATAAAATAATGCAATTAATGATGATTTCAATAGTAAGGGGAAACCCATTCCGTGTTTTAGTGGCATGGTCTCACTATATGTTTGTTTTTCTAGGGTAATATATTACTCATACTAGGCTTTACGTCTGACTCATGTTTTTATTATTTCCCATAAACTCATGGATACTTATTCAAGTAAGCCGAGTTTATGGCTTAGATAGGTACCTTTCGGAAAGACGAACAAAGACACCAAAACCTAAGCAGGAGGCTTATCTAGCAAATTAAAGTATTTTGGAAATCCCGCTGTGTAAAACCATGAATTATAACCGGTTAAGTGTTATGTTGGCATCTTCATATGTCGGGCATGACACTAAATTTATTTCTTATTATATTTATCCCTGTTTGCACAAAAAATGGACAAACACCTCAAAGTTTTATGATTTAGTAGATCTTATGTTGTTCTTAGTGATTTGGGTGATTTATGCAAATATATGAAAAGCAGGGGCTAAACTGTAAAAAGACACGCAGATTTATAGTGGTTCAGCCAGAATGTGCCTACGTCCACTTTATATGTTATTTCTCTTCTCTTGTTTTGATTACAAGTACAACGCTTTGATACAAGTAAAAGAAAGTTGTTTGAAAGTTCTCTCCGTGCTTGAGCCCTCAAACTTGTCCCCCATTGTCGTACCCCTGCCCCTCTATTTATAGAGTGAGGGTGGGAGTAGGGGTCTTGGATGTATATAGCTGCTGGTGGGCCTGGGCTGATGTGATCTGGCCTGGCACGTCTTGGTCCGGCAGCGTTTGGTCCGGTGGTAGGAGGTGAGCTGGTTCGGCGAAGCATGGGAGGTGAGTTGGTTCGGCGAAGCATGGGAGGTGAGTTGGTTCGGCGAAGAATGGGAGGTGAGTTGGTTCGGCGAAGCATGGGGATGAGTTGGTTCGGCGAAGCATGGGAGGTGAGTTGGTTCGGCGAAGCATGGGAGGTGAGTTGGTTCGGCGAAGCATGGGAGGTGAGCTGGTTCGGCGAAGCATGGGAGGTGAGCTGGTTCGGCGAAGCATGGGAGGTGAGCTGGTTCGGCGAAGCATGGGGATGAGTTGGTTCGGCGAAGCATGGGAGGTGAGCTGGTTCGGCGAAGCATGGGAGGTGAGCTGGTTCGGCGAAGCATGGGAGGTGAGCTGGTTCGGCAGAGCATGAGGATGAGTTGGTTCGGCAGGGTCGTTGCATGCGAAGCAGGTTGGATCGGCGAAGCTTTGGACCGGTGGTGAGAATCTACCCAACATTTTCCCCCCAAAGTGGGGTATATGCTGGCGTATGGCCTACTTTGTTTCCTCTTATTCGGTCGCTGAGCGCCGATCCAACTGGTCCGGCATCCTATATTTTCCTATAAGTAGGGGCTGTATACTCTCGTTATTCCCTTCCAATTCAAGATAGCCGAACCAAACGTTTCTGCCGAATCAAGCTCTCTGACGAATTGCTTCAGAATACCGAATCAAGTACTGCCGAACGAATTTACGTACTCTAAGTGCCGAATGATCATTTACTCTGGGTGCCGAATGAACTTTACCTTGGGTGCCGAATGAACATTCACTCTGGATGCCGAATGAACTTGATTCTAGGTGCCGAATGAACGTTCACTCTGGGTGCCGAATGAACTTGATAAACTTGATTTTTTCACTTGAAATTTCAGACTGCATACACTTGCTCCTTTACTTCCTCTATTCTAACGACGTTCTTCTTTGTGTTTGCAGATAATGTCTCATAAAGCGGAAACTCGATCAGACAAAAAGAAATCCGGGGGCGAAGGAGGTTCCTCCGCCGTGCCCCCAGCTCAGCCGAATCCAGAACGTCACGGACCTGCCCCGAGATCACTAGTGGATGGGTACGGCCCTCAAGAACTTCTGAACTCCCCGCCCGATTGCTTTCCTAGCTCCCTCAAGGAGGAGGAGCTTGATGTTATTTCCCGATCTTTTGGAATTGATAGGGCGCACTTGCTGTTGCCAGGGAGAGAAGTTTATGCCGTACGAACCTCCTGAAGGGTACCTTGCCTACAACAGATACCACTGCATGTGTGGTGCCATTCCTCCTCTTAACGCTTGGGTAGCCAGCTTCCTCACATATCTAAAGGTGGCCCCATTCCAGCTTCAACCCAACTCCTATGCTATACTAGTGAGCCTCTTCGTTATTTTTCAGAGGAAGTGTGGTTGTGCTCCTTCCAACCGGGAGATCCGGTACTTATATAATCTGAGGGCTATAAGAAGGGGTCCCCATACATCAGCTTGGAGTCGGCTGTAACCTTCAAGCCGGTCTTGGACCTGTATTCCAAATTCAGCATGTTCAAGAAGGAGTGGTTCTTCGACAGGGACGGCTCAGTTTCTTTTAGGCGCTTCACCTCTGGATGTAAGTCTACACTTTATTTATTTCCATTCTGGTTTGCGAGGCTTCTTCTCATACGTCTTCATTTTTGCTAGCGACAGGTGGCTTTGCGGTGGTGGAGACCGATCGCCTGGTTCAAACGGCGGCTGAGATAGAAGCTATCCCCGGGAGGGATAGATCAGCTACCTTCCTGATCAGAAACGCGACCCTTCTGGACTATAACTTGATCCTTCCACACCAGTCAGTAGTCAAGCTGAGGGAAACAGCGGAGGAGAGGGCGGCTGCTCAGGCTAAGGGAGGTGTCGCGGCAGAGAGTGGAAAGAGAAAACCTTTCACAAAACCTCCAGCCGTTGGAGGTAAGAAACTTAAGAGATCGGACGGTCCTTCTCCCAGCAATTGTCCACTTACTCAGGGGGAGGAAGACGTGGAGGAGGAAAGAGGTGAGGGTGGAGATGGCATCGGGGCCTTGCTTCTTGGGCAAGCGGGCGAGATTCAGGAGTGGACGGATGATGCGTTCCACCAAGCTTTCGAGGGGCTGGACGAAGATCCGGCTTTGGTAGAGAAAACCGGGAAAGCGGACAAGGTCGGGACCGGTGCAAGCGAGTCTTCTCAGACCATTCCAGCCAAGGTGGCTCCGACGACTCAAGGTGAACTCTTGACTCCTGCATGCTTCATTAATGATAGGGACTTAGGAATATTTTATGATCCGCTCCCGTCCTGGAATGAAATCCAGGACTCATTGCAGTATCCTACTTCTCCCCAGGGTTTGTATAACAGACGTGCTTTCTTTCTTCTTTTAACTTGTAATTTACCACACTTCTCGAATTATATAGTGATGTAAGCTTGTGACACTTGTTCTTTATATCAGGAGCAGGTAAGACATCCAAGGCCCCAGATCTTCGGCACAGGCTTGAGCAATACAAGCTTTCCAAAACTTCCGCCAAGCCTAAGCCTTCGACCCACCGCTCCGGGGATGTAGTCGGCTACCGTCCTCTTCTCGGGGTTATTGAAGAGGGTATTCAGCAGAGAAAGAGGAGTCATCCTTTATCCGAACCTTCACCTGGTCCTCAGCTCCCGGCTCAGCCTCTTCATGATATCATGGAGGAGGATAGCGAGTTTGCACTCTCTCCGCACCCGTCCGGAAACCCTTCCGTTACTCATATCGACCGTCCTGACTTGGCTCGTAATCCATTTGCGGATCATCCTGATCTGGATCTAAGTTCCCACGATATTACCTTTGACGAGGTTACTGGTGAGCGCCTTCTTCCCTGCAATCCCATGGTACGGGTGCTTGATGAGGCTAAGTCCTTAGATCTTGATCTACTTACTACTCGGATAGTTACCATGGGAGACGAGGCCAAGGCTAATATTGATCGGGTGGCGGAGGAGACTAGGAAGCTGATGGAGCATCATGCCCGGCTGGTTAAGGCTGGAGAGAAGATTGGGAGTGCCAACATCCGACTTCGATTGGTGGTTTCAGATCAGGCCAAACAGCTTGCTGATCAGGCCATTCAGATTTCTCAACATAAGGCTGCTTCTGGACGACTAAAGAAAACCATGGAAGAGGCCAGCCGGGCTGAACTGCGGAAAATGGAAGCTACCTGCAGGGAACGGATCGACATGGCTATTTCCACGGTGGACGAGGTTCGGAAAGCGGATCTTGAGCAGATAGGGGAGCTATCCGGGAAACTTGAGACTACAGAGCTTGCTCAAGCCAAGTTGAGGGAGGAGATGGAGGCAATGCGGAAATCCCTTCTGGTAGACTGCTCGAGATACCGATCGGAGAGAGATGCCACCGTTGAAAGGTTGTCGGCTTCCGAGGCCCGAATGAGGGAGTTTGAGGAAAATGAGGAGATGATGGACGAAATGCTTCAGGACATGTACTTCCGTACCTGGAAGCAGGGCAACCTATCCTGGATGGATGATTATCCCAGGGTCATGGCTAAGATCTATCTTCGGGCTTTGGAGGAGGCTAAGGCCGATGCAGATAAAGATGGTGGCGTGGTCTTCAGCATGGATGCGGTCACGGCTCAATTTGCCAAGGAGGAGAAGGTGGCGGTGAAGGAAGGTGGCGGTGAAGGAAGGTATGCGGTTGCTTGCTGCTGAGGAGGTAGGCGTGCAAGTAGAGGACGACGATCAAGATAGCCAAGAAGCAGGTGCTGGTAAGTCTTCCTTTTTAGTCTCTCCATTAACTTGGTTGCTTATTGCTAATGAATCCTTTCTTTGACTGGACAGGTGGTCAATCAGGACAAGGATAAAACTCCAATGCAGCCGGCCCCTTGATTATACCGCCTTTCATGCTCTAATTGTAGATGGCAGTTTTGAGTATCTTGTATGACCGAGCATGGAAAGCAGTTGAATGCCCTGCCATCCGATTGTGAGTCCCTGCACCCATTGGCGAGTATCTCCTACTCTGTATCCTGTACTTTAGGGGTTGTTATAAAGCTTTTTATGTAAAATTGAAATAGGTGAAATAGTAAAACTTCCAATCACGGAAGGCCTTCGTTGTGCTTAAGTTCGTGGCAAACGGGTTTTGTAGTCACTTTCCCTAGCTGTGGGTCTTGGAGACATTTGTCACCCATCTTACGCCTCCGCGGGGAGTTAATTCTTTTTTACCACAGCCGCACATAAGACACATCGGAGCCGAGATCGCGCACAGTAACTACCCGGGCCATTATGGTCCGTAATCGTGGGTATTATTCGATTTACTGTGGCCGGCTAGCGTGGGTGCCGATCGTCAACTGTGAACTGCCCCTGGCTGGCCACACCTTATGTTGGGGCTTATAGTCGGTTCACAGTTGCCGGCGAGCCTAACGCCGTAATGAGCTGCCTCGGCTATAGTCGGCCTTCTCGGTGGCTTATAATCGGCTCATTACAGTTGGCTTTAAGGGCCGTCGCGAGCAATGAGTTAACCCGCAGCAGAGGGATGCCGGAGCGAAAGTGTCTCATTGGCGAGGGCATAGATTCGCATAGTACCTGTTAGGGTTTGTCCAGGAGAGGTTGCGCTGCGGAGCGCCTTGAATGAAAATGCTATTTGCACAGGATTTTGTTCAACAGAAAAGGATATAGTTAACAAACAGCCAAGATATGAAGGAACAAGTTAAAAAGAGACAAGTTTTTTAAAGTGGTTCGACACGAAAATGCCTACGTCCACTGATTCTCTTTGTTAATTCACTTTATATGGGCAGTATGAGTTAAGAAAAGTATCGACGAAGGTGTTGGATGTTCCATGCCCTCTGGAACACCTCCCCGTCCACTGTTGAAAAAATATAAGCTCCATTGCGAAGATCTTTATGAATTACATATGGTCCATCCTAGATTGGATCTAGCGCTCCAGGGCGCGGGAAGATTCGCTTGAGGATAAGATCTCCTTTCTGTAAGCTACGATGCTTGACTTTGGAGTTGTATTGCGTTGCCACTTTTTGCTTGTGAGCTGCTGCCCTGGGGGGCTGCATCATTTCTTCTTTCCTCAATTAGATCCAAAGACATGAGGAGGAACTCTTCGTTCTCTTCTGGGTTGTAGTGGATCCTACGATGGGAAGGCACTATAGTTTCAATTGGGAGCATAGCCTCCGATCCGTATGCCAAAGAGAAAAGGAGTATGCCCCGTTGATGTTCTGAAAGACGTGCGATTGGCCCATAGTGCCTTAGGAGGTTCATCCACCCAAGCGCCCTTTGACTTTTCGAGTTTCTTTTTTATTAGAGTTTTGAGAATTTTGTTGACGGCTTCGACTTTTCCGTTTGCCTAGGAATAAGCTACGGATGAGAAGATTTTGTGAATTCCATGCTCTTGGCACCAGTTGGCGAACTCCTCGCTGTCAAACTGAAGTCCATTGTCCGATATGATTTTGAATGGAACTCCGTACCTGCATAGAACATTTTTTGATCAAGAAGTTAATAACTTTTGCTAAAAATACTTTATTTAGGGGTTCTGCTTCCTAAGGGATGTGTTTGATTAAATAGTGATCCCATCGATTGAGAAGCAACTTGGTCTTCTTTAAATATGCTATGAGTCGTTCTTCTCGAGCCTGGAATCCTACTAGTATTTGATTTACAATAAGTTGAGAATCGCTATGAAGACATAAAGAATTGGCTCCGATTTCTAAGGCAAGTTCTAATCCAGCTATCACTGCTTCATACTCTGCATCGTTGTTGGTGGCAGTGAATCCTGACCTTATAGCATAGTGTAGTTCATTTCCCTTGGGAGTGATTATTACCACACCTGCCCCCGAGCCTTGTTCGTTGATGGCGGTGCGAGGATGGTAGGTAATATCATATTGACTTAGTTGAATGCACCATTTAAGTAGTCGCCCAGAAGCGTCGAGACGATGGAGTACCTGCCTTAGTGGTTGATCGGTCAGAACTCTGATGGAATGAGATCGGAAATAGTGACGCAGTTTCCGTGATGTGATTAGTAGGCAATAGGCTAGCTTCTCAAGTTTAGGATATCTGGTTTCTTCTTGTGCGGGGGGCGTTTGTATCTAACTTCGTCTTGAGTGTCCCGGGAGATGTTTTCGATCGTTTCATTTGAAGGAGTATAAGCGTCAAATCTCGGTCCTGGCCGATACAAGCACTTTTCTCCCTTCTTGCCCCCAGCATTGTCTCTAGAAGCATCCCTTCGAACGTCCTTTGCTACAGCGGACGTGCTGCCGTAAGCTGCCTTATTTTGTCGCCCCGACTGCCCTTTAGTGGCAGCGTCTTCAAGCCTCATATATTTCCCGGCCTCATAGAAAAAATCGGGTAAAGTAGCTGGTCTTTCTTTTGTCAATCTTCTAGCAAATTTAGTATCCAGATGCACACCACTACAGAGGGCCATTAAGATAAGCTTCTCGTCGGCATCTTGGACTATGGCCATTGCGGCATTGAATCGGGTTAGGTATTGCTACAGCTTCTCTCCAGGTTTCTGCTTGATACTGGATAGGGAATAAGCATCCTTAGGTTGTTCCACATGAATGCGGAACTGGCTGCTGAACTTTTCTTTCAACATTTCCCATGAGTTGATGGATCCCTGAGGTAGATGACAGAACCAGGAGGTAGCGAGATCTGCTAAGAAGAGTGGAAAGCATTTGCACAGTACTCCCTCTGTCGCTCCACTCATGAGCATATGTTGTGTGTATCTCTGCAAGTGTACAACGGGGTCGGAGGTTCCTTTGTAAGGTTCCATTGTTGGCATCTTCCATTCTCGGGGGGTGATAGCAATTTCAATGTTGCGGGCGAAAGGGCTGGTCACCCTAGCGCCTATCCCTCGATCTCTTTGCTCCCGTTGGACGCACTCTCTGAATAAGCGCGCCATCCTTTCATCAGAATTTGGAGCAGATAGAAACGAGTTTGGTTCTGTTCTGTGGGATTGATTCCGTCCAGATGACCTGTAGGGATGGTATCGTCTATCATTCCTCATATTTTCCAGTGGCTGCCTTTGGTCTTCTGGGAGCATGCTCGGGTCAGCTACAGTTGGCCCTTGCCTTGATCTCCCCCTGCTGGGTTCTGATCTAAGCACTTCCTCGGGTCCAACTTCGGGCTGGACTCTAGCTCGGCCCCGTTCACTGGCGTTTCTGTGGTTAGGCAGCATGACAAGCTCATCTACAGTTGATCTTCGCCCGGTACCTCCCCCGTTGGGTTCGGTACCAAACGTTTCCTCAGGCCTAACTTCGGGCTGTGCTCGGTCTCGGTTCCTACCATGGCTACTTCTGCCGTTAGCTCCTTCGAAGAAGGAAGATCTTTGTTGTCTCTGAGATCCTCCAGACTGGGACTCGCCCCGTGATTTAGTGTTGCGGTTGGATTCTTCAGCGTCCCTTAAGCGTGACATGAGATGGTCCACCAAGGCTTCCTGCTGGAACGTGAAGCGGTTAGTTACTTCAACCACAACTCTGTCCAGATCTGCTCTAGTAATTGCTGCAGGCTGTTCTGTGGCAGGAGTGGTTGGGTTAGCCTGTTCTTCATTTGTTACTGTTGCTGGAGGAGGACGATTTACTTGATTCGTGACAGCTGGATCTGGAAGACTGCTGGATGCGATGTTTTTTCCTTTGTTAACATCTTTTCTCTGTTTGGGAGGCATGTTTTCCAAGTGGCGGACGATGCTGTTAGGAAAACTTGTTAAGCGGATGAAGCTGAAGCTTCGAGCTTCTATCTCTCAATGAAAGCACCAAAAATGTTTGCACAAAAAATGGACAAACACCTCAAAGTTTTATGATTTAGTAGATCTTATGTTGTTCTTAGTGATTTGGGTGATTTATGAAAATATATGAAAAGCAGGGGCTAAACTGTAAAAAGACACGCAGATTTATAGTGGTTCAGCCAAAATGTGCCTACGTCCACTTTATATGTTATTTCTCTTCTCTTGTTTTGATTACAAGTACAAAGCTTTGATACAAGTAAAAGAAAGTTGTTTGAAAGTTCTCTCCGTGCTTGAGCCCTCAAACTTGTCCCCCATTGTCGTACCCCTGCCCCTCTATTTATAGAGTGAGGGTGGGAGCAGGGGTCTTGGATGTATATAGCTGCTGGTGGGCCTGGGCTGATGTGATCTGGCCTGGCACGTCTTGGTCCGGCAGTGTTTGGTCCGGTGGTAGGAGGTGAGCTGGTTCGGCGAAGCATGGGAGGTGAGTTGGTTCGGCGAAGCATGGGGATGAGTTGGTTCGGCGAAGCATGGGAGGTGAGTTGGTTCGGCGAAGCATGGGAGGTGAGTTGGTTCGACGAAGCATGGGGATGAGTTGGTTCGGCGAAGCATGGGAGGTGAGTTGGTTCGGCGAAGCATGGGAGGTGAGCTGGTTCGGCGAAGCATGGGAGGTGAGCTGGTTCGGCGAAGCATGGGGATGAGTTGGTTCGGCGAAGCATGGGAGGTGAGCTGGTTCGGCGAAGCATGGGAGGTGAGCTGGTTCGGCGAAGCATGGGAGGTGAGCTGGTTCGGCAGAGCATGGGGATGAGTTGGTTCGGCAGGGTCGTTGCATGCGAAGCAGGTTGGATCGGCGAAGCTTTGGACCGGTGGTGAGAATCTACCCAACAATCCCTACGTGGGAACGAGAAGGATTAACGATGATGTAATGAATTATGTAAAACTAGTTGATGTAATGGAAATTTATTTAGCTGCTTTGTTTACTCAATGTTGCGCAAAATAAATACTTAACTCACTTTGTCACTTGAAAATGATTAGTGATTACTACATAATCATGGACGTTTATTTTTGGGTTTCGTAGTAGGGGATGTTACAATGTGGTATTATAGCTTAGGTTAGGGGAACACTTAAGTAAACCAAAGCTAAGTAAAAGTTATGTAGTAGAAAAAGAACAACTTGGGTAAGGGCATACGCTATATATAATGTACTTGTATTTGATAAGATATATAGTAGGATATAACTATTCCTCTACTATTGTTCTCACTCTCATTACTTCCATTTCTTACAAATCCATGCTCATGCAGAAGGATAGAATGGATCTACATATCAGACGTTTTACCTTGGGAGGTACGAGGATGAATCCTAGTAGAGGAACTGATCGTACATAGATTAATGACCAAGGAGGGGAGGAGGCCCTGGAAGTTCGTGTTGAAGCTGGTACTCGAATGCATACCCTGGTTGTAGGTAACTTGGACATGAATGCACTTCTCCAATAATTCCTTATGAACTTAGTGCTACAACGAGCATCAATGCAGGCCCCAAATGTACCTAAAGGCCCGGAGCTAGCAGTCTTGGAAGACTTTGCTAAGATGAACAAGGATTTCATAAATCTAAAAGAAGAGATGTTTGATGGAATGAAACAAGCATTGGAGGCAAGTGATTGGTTAGTGATTTGTGAGAGGATTTGTGAAGACTTAGAGCAAAGGATGCCTAAGAGTGAAGCTTATATCTAGAAAATTCAAGGGACCTACGAGTGTCTGGTAGGAAACTATGAGAGTCGAGATTCCTGAGCAAGAAATTACTTGGGAAAGGTTCAAGGAGATATTTGGAGAACAATATATTCCTGGATAAGAGCTATCAATGATGTCACATAAGTTTGTGGAGTTATAATAAGGGAGTTGACAATGCTGGAATATGGGTAAAAGTGTAATGCATTGTCTAAGTATAGAGTTGGTTTGATTAGGACCCTGAGAAAGAAGGTGGAGAAGTTTATGTTGGGATTGAGGCCGGGATTGAGCGACAAAATGATGGCTCATCTAGCACTTCCATTCAATGAAGTGGTAGATATGGCGAGGAGGTATGAATTGATGTATGCAAAAGGCAGAGTGGGGGAGGGGGCATGTAACAACCCGTCCCGAAATAGACTTAAATCCCGACCCCGAAAAGGCCTATTGGAATTTATAACCATTCCAAGACTGGCCATTGGTTGGTGAAAATTAAACACATTACATAATACACAGAGCTATCTATTAACGTTCAGAATCTCACAGCGGAATGGATAAAATATAATAGTAAAACATGTGCCTATAAATAAAAGCCATTTTAGAAAACATAGAAACATTATCATAAAATCTCCAAATATCCTAACATAATCATCTCAATACATAAGTCCTAAACGAATAATAGAAATAACAACAACATAGTCTCAAAGTCTGGGTACATGAAAGAAAATAACATAAACAAGTAATAGCGGATAAACACTACCACAACGATCAGCCTTCCCACCTTCTGCTTCTTCAACAATACCCTGCACCTCTAAGCTATTTGCTGAAATGAGGAGGGAGTAAGAACAACAAATTCTAGTAAAAGAAATTCCAAGTTTTAACATAATGACAATCTAGGTAGTATTATCTTAAAATTATCATATACGTATGAAGTCAACTATAGACCCAAAGGCTCTTCCAGCTCAACTACACAAAAGTTAACTGTAAGCCTGAACGCTCTTCTAGTCTTACTCTACATTCTTCATAACTAGCGCATACAATGTATAAGGAAATACCCAAACCACTTAATACCTTTTTAACGGGGCTTAGGCAAACTCTGATCATTTAAGAGTATAAAATAGGCAGATCCTCATCATTTAAGACTTAGCCCAAACCGGGTCCCAACACGATTCCTCCTCACTAACATCATAAGAAATCCTAATAGGTCACTTAATACTTCACTTAAGAAAGAGGCGAACCCTACCATTGCCACTTAATACCTCAAACCCGAAGCAGGTTCCTCCAAAGAACTTCACCTACCATATCCAAAGCGCAATTATGACCCACAACCCACTTGTGATGTCTCACACTAGTCCGACTATTCGTAAGAACCGGTAGCCAAATTAACTGGGCAGGTTTACTCTACAGAATTGGAACTAACATCGCGTCCACAGGAGTTATTTCCTATAGGAGATGTCCCATATTCACTTGGAAAGCCACACCGCTGGTAGCCAAATTTAACTGGGTAAACTTCCATGTAGCTTTGGACTAACCTCGCATCCCTATAACTTAGTCATAATTTATATGTATGTCCACTACATACATATATTACCCTACAAGAAAACTAATTTAGGCCATATAAGTACTTCCTTATTTCGCCCCTAATTAGGGTTTGATTCCCTAATTTACTCTAACAATCTTTCTAAGATTAGTATTACTTAGCTATTCTAATAATACTAATTATTACATTCAAAATGCTATAATTAATACACTATAATCAATACGTTACACACACACATATTATATTTACGTGTGGAGTTTTGGGTCTAATTATTCCGTTTCAACAATTCACTAATAATTTTCTTAAGGTAATGTGTAATATCAATCTCATACAAATCTACTATTTCCACATGAACTGCTACCACCATAGCCAAATAAAATAGATTTGTACAAACGTGGAATATCTACAGTTGTGTCCCATATTAATACACTAGAATCCCCTTTTCTATTTTAAAGAACAGATCCTCACAAATTAGATCGTCTATGTTTAATTCAACCTTTTTATACAACATTTTGAAGTGAGAAAGGAGTTCTTTGTTTATTTAATTGGTAGAAATTGGCGTTGCAAATTATAAACAATTCAACTCATAATTTACACACTATTTCTAAATTATATTCTTTTTGAAACTTTAATTTCAAATAGGGAAAAATAGGTTAAATTGACCATAGATTATCCAATTCTAAAAATTAATTAGATTCTAATATACCAATACCAAGAACAATTAAAATTCCAACAATTACAAAGACTAATATTTACATAAGGAAATTCTAAGGTTTTATTGCTTTAGGGTTTTGCATTTTTAGAATTACCCAAGGCATATATCAGATGCAAATAGGTACAAAACAGATACTAGATGGAAAAAAGTGAAATTCCACTCACAAAAGATTACTTTGTTTTAGGCTTGGATCTGAATTAAATTGCTTTTAAACCTCTAACATATCTCCCCCTTTTAATATACACAAATAGATTGTATACGGGTAGATTTGGTTTCATAAATCAAAAGATAGAAAGAAGGAAGATTGTAGATTGAATTTGAAATAGAGATTAGAATTTAGAATTGCTTACCTATACTTTACTGTTTTCTAAAACTCTAGAAGAAATGATTTTGACAAAGTCTCGGCATGGTTACAAAATTTTGCGTGGAAAAAAGGAGGGTCTCTAGGTCTATTTATAGAGGTAGGAAGAAACGAGAACCGTTAGATCAAAACCAAATGAATCCAGGCCGCTCGGCCAGCTCATTTCTGGGCTAAACCAACCCGACCGGTCAACTGCTATTATAGGGGCAGTCGACCGACCCTATAAGGCGATCGATCGGCCACCTTTCAGCCAGTAACTTGTGATTATTTCTGTTTTCGGTTGATTTATTACCCGTTTTTAATTCCAACTAAATCATCGTTAACTTTAATTTCTTCTTAACGTTAGTTCCAGCCTAAGTAAATGTTTCAATTTAAATTTCAAACTTTTGAAATCCTCCCAAAATTCAAATTTTAAATTTCAAATTCATTATAATTTTTTTAAATTTGAAAACTTCAGACGTCCATAACTTCTCAATACGGACTTCATTTTCAGCATATTATATATAAAAATACATCAGAAAATCACCATGGACGCAATGGTGCAACTTTCGTGACCAGATTTTGGTATTTACAGAAATTCCATTTTTACTCTTATTTTAATTATTAGTTTCTTAATAAATTTTACGGGGTGTTATAGGGCAGAAGGCTCAGATTGAAAAGAAAAGGAAGTTTTCTCCATATTAGAAAGGTAGAATAGGCCAACAACAGATAAGGAAGGCATAAGTGGAGGTGAAAGGAATGCCGTGGCTCAGGTGACCTACTATAATTGTGGGCATAAGAGATACTATGCTAATAAGTGTTCGAAGTTGACTGGAGCAGCGAAGGTTAAGTGTTTTATCTGTGACAAGCCCATGCATAAGAAGGAAGACTTTTCCAAGTAAAAGTAGCCAAAGGTTTTCACTTTGGAAGGACCATCAGCCGAACCAATGGCTGAGGAGAAGGGGAAGAAGGTTGTGCTAGGAGGTATGATCTTTATCTAGTACTTCGGTTAGAATTGTTTTTGATATGGGTGCCACCTATTCTTTTATATCGAAAGATGTGGTAGATAGGGTGGAGTTAGAAACAACCTATTTAATTATGTTATTACGTGTGGGTAATCCAATTGGTGGGTATGCTGCTCTTGGATTACGGTGCACTGACCTTATGTTTGATTTGTGTGGTCAATTACTTGTTTGTAACCTATACATGTTTGACTTCGTTGGGTATAGGGTAATTTTGGGTATGGGCTAGCTATTGCGAAATAGTGCTAGGATCTTTTATGCCGATCAAGTTATCATTTTATAAAATCCAAGGGATAAGGAAAGGATCAAGGTGGCGTTAGATGCATTGATGAAAAGTCAAGATTGATGTTATGTATGATGAAGGAACAAGAGGATGAGATAAGTAGAATCTACGTAGTTTGGGAGTTTACAGATGTTTTTGAACCAGTAACGAGATTACCTCCGAGAAGATCGATTGAATTCTGATAAACTTGATGCCGAGGCTCAGCCTTTTAGTAGACCACCTAGCAGAATTTCTCCTAAGGAGATGGAGGAACTAAAGTGGCAACTAGTGGAACTTGAGCATAAAAGTTTTTTCAGACCGAGTAGTTTACGGTGTGGAGCATCCATAATATTTGTAAGGAAGTCGAATGGATCTTTATAGATGTGTGTTAATTATCGAAAGCTAAATAAAGTGATGTGAAGAATCATTATCCATAGCTCAGGAAAGATAACTTGTTTGATCGGTTGAGTGGATCTAGAATGTTCTTGTAGCTAGATTTGGCAATACGTTTCCACCAACCGAGGGTAGCAGAGGATAGTATACCATTAAATGCATTTCGAACTAGATATGGTTCATATGAATGGTTAGTGATGCCATTTGGACTGACAACGCCCCTACGTTCTTCATTGATCTTGTGAACCGAATCTTCCACGATCAGTTGGATATATTTATGTTGATTTTCATTAATGGTATCTTGGTATATTCTAAGGATTAGTGAGACTATGAAGTCCATCTTAGATTAGTGTTGGAGACTTTGAGACAACACAAGTTGAAGGTGAAATTTTCAAAATGCCACTTTTTGATATAAGAAGTTAAGCTTCTTAGGTATGTTATTTCAGAAAGTGGATTGGCTGTGTTTTCATTGAAGGTAAAAATTATTAATGATTGGAAGAGACCAGAGACTGTCTAGAAAATAAGAAATTTTTGGGTTTAGTTGGTTATTACCATATATTCATTAAGGATTTCTCGTGTATGGTTGCACCCTTAACTAGGCTGACTAGAAAGAATGAGAAGTTTGTATGGATTGATAAGTGTGAAAGGTCATTTTAGGAGTGAAATAAGTTATTAATAAGCGCTCCTGTCTTGATTATACTTAAGAAGAATTAGGAGTTGGTAGTATATACAGATGCTTATGGAATAGGGTTGGGAGCAGTGTTGATGCAAAAGGGCGAGTGATCGCGTATGCATCATGGCAATCGAGGCCACATGAGGTTAGGTATTCAATAATGACTTAGAGTTAACAAAGGTAGTGTTCGCATTGAAAATTGGAGACATTATCTTTTGAGAGAGGGGTTCGAGCTATATACGAGCCTCAAATCCCTTAAGTATCTATCTTCTTAGAAGGAGTTGAATATGAGGCAACAGAGAGGATTAGAGTTCTTAGTGGCATGACATCGGGATAGAATATATACCAAGAAAGAGAAAAAAGGTTGCCGATGCTTTGAGTAGAAAGCAACATAATAGAGTATTAGCCATGATATAAGAATGCAAGATGTTAGAGACGTTAGCCTCTTGTGAAGTGCACTATAGGCAGAATAGTGGATAGGATACTAGGAATAACAACAAGTTTGGAGGTAAGTTCAGCACTTGTGGATAGAACTGCTGCAAAGTAAAAGGAGGACCCATTGATAAACCGAAAGTACTATGTGATTAGGGATGGGAGTGGATATGGAAGATCTAAAAGTATTCGAGGTAGACTTAAAAGGATGGCTTAGGAAGAGAGGAAGACCGTATGTTCCAAATGTAGGAGATCTTTGGAAAGAAGGCTTGGTGGAAAGTCATTGGTCTAAGTTTACTGTTCATCCTTGGGGCACAAAGATGCACCATGATATAAAGAGAATCTTCTTTTGGGAAGGGATGAATAGAGACATAGGAGAATGTGTAATGAAGTGCTTCACCTGTTAGCAAGTGATGGCCAAAGAGAGATTTACTTCAACCATTGGAAGTACCAACGTGGAAGTGGGATTCAAAATTTATAGATTTTATAGATCGGTCACCTGGTTCAGTGATGGAAAATGATAACATTTGGGTGGTAGTTGATAGGTTGACTATGTGTGCTCACTTTATCTCGGTGTAGTCGATAAGAACGACAGTTGATTAGCAAAGCTATACATGAAGAATGTGGTTAGACTGCATAGGGTTCTGAGCAGTATTATTAATGATAGAGATCCATTGTTCACTAGTGAATTTTGTAGAAGTCAGTAGAGTGCATTGGGTACAGAGTTGAACTTGAGTATTGCTTACCACCCATAGACCGATGGTAAAACAGAGAGGGTGCACCATGTGCTCGAGGATTTGTTGGGAGCTTGTGTATTGGTTTTTGGAGGATCTTGGTAAGATCATTTGCATATAGTGGAGTTTGCAAATAATAACATTTACTAGTCGTGTATCGAGATAGCCTCATTTGAGCACTTTATGGCAGACCATGAAAGTCACCAGTTCTTTGGTTAGATATGGGAGATAGACTCGTGTTGGGTCCAATTTGGTAAGAGATGCTACTAAGAAGGTAGAGTTGATTTGCGCTAGAATGAAAGTTGCCCAATCAAGGCAGAAGAGTTATGCCGACAAGAGGAGAAACGAGCTTGAGTTCACAGTAGGCGACTGTTTATTTGTAAAGCTTTTTCCAATGCAAGATGTTATGCGCTTTAGAAAGGTAGGAAAATCAACACCTAGATATGTAAGATCGTTTCCAATGGTTGAGAGGATTGATAAACTCGCTTATCGAGTTCAGTTACCAAGTAGTTTATCGGGTGTGCATAAAATTTTTCATATATTACATTTCAAAAAATGTGTATAAGACCCAAATTCGATGGGTGAACCGAGAGTAGTTGAAGATTTGTCAATAGAACTAGATCTAACTTATGTTAGATGATCGAAGATAATAGTAGGTCATGATATGAAAGAGCCGAGGAACAAAGTTATTAAACTTGTTCTCGTCCAAGGGAGTGACGATGTTAATGATTGGATTAGGAATGTCTATCCCAAATGGTTTTGACATATATGATTAGACATGTATGTTTTTCTTATGTAGAGTGGTAGTAACACTAGTTTGATTATATGGTATGATATTTGCATGAGTCAGTAATGATACTAATACATTATGATTGATGATTGATGATTTACATTAGTGAACTAAGGTAATTATTGTACAATGTGTAGACTGTTTTGATTACTTGGATCTTTATCCTAAATTGTCTGAATTTCGAGGATGAAATTCTAATGAGGAGGGGAGATTGCAACACCCTATATTTTGGAGTACCATAACATGGGTAAGTAATTAAATATATAAGTAACCAAATTAACCTATGAGATAAAAATAAAGGCAAGTTAATTAAAAGGGAGTGAATTTAGGATGAAGAATTATGGGAACTAATAAGAATAGGCTAGAATAGGGTTTTAGCCCAAAGCCCATATTACTTACCCCTAACGCTTTCACCTTTCGTTCATTCTTCACTTACTCAAAATCAAGAACAAAAGAAAATTTAGGCCGATAATAGTTTCAAAGAGGAAGAAGGAGAAAGCTAAAGTAAAAGAAGGAGCTTCATACATAAGAAAAAGCAAAGCTTTTAATCAACCACTAATTTAACAGAGGTGAGCAATTATTTCTCAAAAACCTTCCAAACCTATACAGTAAGGATTGTATGTGTTTCTGATGTTTTGGAGGATAACGAACTATTGTAACCAAGTTAAATGATATTTGTACATGTTGGAAAATTTAAAGATAATGATTTTTGATGTGTAAGAGAAAAAAAAACATGAATCAAAACCTTTTTTAAATCACTTGAAATTTTTATAGGATGTTTAAAATAAAAACATGGAGAGGGTTTTTAATTTCATAATTTTCTGAAATTATTTGGATTCTATATGAATTTTACAAGTTGTGAATAGGCCTAATTTTGGAAATTAATTATTTAGATTGTTTAAAACAATTATTTTGGCTCGAAAATTTTATATGACGCAAAGTATGATAATTCAGATTTTTGGTGAATTATTAGGATTTCTCTCATGCTTTTTCAAATTTATATGAATTATTTAGCAAGGGAAAAAAGCTAATTGCAAATGGGTAACTAACTAATTAAGTAAAGTGATAATTAACAATTTCTGAAAAGAAAACTACAAAAGCCTAGGAGCACCAATAGTAATTTGACATGTACCTAGATTTGGTTAAAAGCAATTTCTTTTAGTGGTAATAAACAATTTTCAAGTTAGTAAGTAAATTGCCATATTAACATGCAATAGGTCCTAATAACTTAACTTGCGATAGTTTATATTAGATCAACTTATGACAGTTGGGTTGGTATCAACTTATGATAGCTTAGTTGAGATGAACTCATGATGGCATGTATTCAACCTGCGATATCTTATAACCATAAACTTGAGATAGAAAATATGAACACCAACTTTTTATAGCTAGTTGGGTTATCAACTTGTGATGGCACATAAGAGCTTAACCCGCTCCAGCTAAAAGGACCGTCAACATGTGATAGCAGGAGTATCAACGTGCAATTAATGTGCGATATCCCTAAAGAGTATATCAACTTGCAATAACTCTAGAATACTTGAATTACGATGGCTTATAAGATTAAATTACGATAGCTAGGGAAACGTCAATGTGCAATAGCCTAGTGTCAACATGTGATAGCAAGTAAAGTTAATATGAGATGACTAAGAATACTTTAAAAATTCCAAGTAATAAAATAAGCTTTTTATTGTATTTGGGAAGCCATCTTCCCTAGTGATGGTTGAGAATTTCATGGAGATGAAATGGCCACAGGGAATAATAAGTTAAAGGAAAAAACTAACTTAAAGAATGGAATTGAGATTGAGTTTAATAGCTATATGATGATAAGTTGAATCAATTGTAATAATGGAAAATGTAGATATGAGGGCTTAATGACAAACTTATGTCTATTCAAGACAATGTACGAGATTGATGGAGTAAGCCTTTTGTAGCATCCAACTGTTTATCCACAACAATATACGAGATTGACAGAGTAAGGCTTTCGTAGCATCCAATTGTCTATTCATGACAATATACAAGAACGATAGTATAAGGCTAGCTTTTGTAGCATCCAGATGTCTATTCAAGACATTTTATTTGACAATAGATGGTGTAAGGCCCGTGTGGCAATCGTTTGTCTAAACATGACAATTTATTTGACGATTGATAGTGTATGGCCTGTGTGGCAACCGTTTGTCTAACACAATATTTTATTCGATGATTGATGGTGCAAGGCCTATGTGGCAACTGTTTGTCTAAACATGACATTTTCTTTTACGATTGGTGTTGTAAGGCCTAGGTGGAAACTTAATTATATGTTTATGGTAAAAAAGAGAAAGAATAAAATAAAACACCAAAGTGTTAATCTGTGTCTTATACCATTAATAAATTTGCAAGAGTAAGGCCTGTGTAGCAACTTGAAATGAACTAACTATAGAAACTAGTCGAAAATGTATGAAGGAAATCACATACTTATGATGAATCGATGATTTATGTTTGATTATGCCATAATGATATTACTTAGTATAATGCTATTGATGATGATTGGAATAGTGTAGGGAAAACCTATTCCATGTTTTAGCAACATGATCTCCCTATATGTTTGTTTGTTCAGGGTAAAATATTACTCATACCATGCATTATGTCTGACCTGTATTTTTATTATTACTTATAAATTCATGGGCACTCATTTGAGTAGGATGGGTTTATGGCTTAGTATCTTTTGGAAAGACGAACAAAGACTCAAAGACGAAGCATGAGGCTTATCTAGAAAATAAAAGTATTTTGAAAATCTTATCATGTAAAACCGGGAATTATAACTGGTTATGTGTCTTGTTGGCATCTTCATATGTCCGGCATGATACTAAATTTATTTCTTATTATATTTACCCCAACATGGGAACGATAAGGGTTAATGTTGATGTAATGAATTATGTAAAACAAATTGACATAATGGAAATTTATTTTAGTTGCTTTGTTTACTTAGTGTTGTGCAAAATAAATAATGAACTCACTTTATTGCTTGCAAATCATTCTGGTTATGACTGCGGCATCATCGGCGTTTATTTTCGGGTTTCAAATTGGGAGATGTTACATCCTGTTAGTCGCTATACACAAGATCGAAGATGGCCAACAATAATAAACAAAGTAAATGCAGCGGAAATAATATAGTATATTACACGGTCGATTTTATACTAGTTTGGACCTCTTGTCTTATGTCCAGTCTTGTAGCTCCACTTTGGATTTCCACTAATCAAACACCCTCACTTAGCCTGGAGGAATAGGCTTACAACAACTACCTGAAGCTGTAGAAACATGACTTCAACAAGCAATGTAACAAAAAATTACTTCTTGACATAGTGTACCTTTTATATACAAATTGTCTGTTTTTTGTACAAGGACTCCTATAACCAGACCAAATGATATTAAGTGGAGGTGTAGAGCCTAAGGAGTTTATTCGACTAGAATATAGAATGTGGAGATAAAACACACTAGTCGATATTATCTGAATCACATGAATCTTTTGAAGTTCAGAATATTGCCTTTTGGTTTAAGAGTTTTAGGCATGGAATTCAAAGAAAAGAGTTGTATATGGATTCAGGGATGACTAAGAGATTTTATAGGTGTTGTAGGGACGCTAAAATAGGGTTACAACTTTTCAGAAGTATCCAGGAATGAAGTGAAGCAACCATAGGTGCGAGGAGATGTGAAGACATCTTTTCATGAACTGGCTATTTACTATGCCTTCAGTCGACTAGAGATAGAGTTCAGTCAACTAACGCTTTGTAGAAAACAATCCAGAGAGCATAGTCAAAATCAGTAGACTAAATAGTAGTTTAGTCAACTGGTTCAGTCTAATGGGAAGTTAGTACAGTCGACTAATTCCTTCATCCTTTTGTTTTCTCCTTCATAATTGATTTCTTCGGTCTTTACTCGAGTGAATCTTACATTCTAGTAAAACTAATGTATGTTTGCGCCAAAAATGGTCACAAACCCCAAGTATTGTGAAAGCACTAGTGTATGAATACAAATCAGCAATATTCAAACACAAATCTCAGATCTAAGCAAGCAATAAACAGCAATTCAGAAATAATGAACAGTGACACACAATTTATAGTGGTTCGGCTATCTCCGGCCTACGTCCACTTCAAGGTTTTTTTTATCTTTTATTGATTATCCTTGCTGGTTACAGATGATTACAGCAGATATAACGAATGAATTTTGAATATAACAGCGATGGTAAGGTATAGAATTGAATCCGGCAGAGTCTGGACGTCGAATGGCCAAAGATCCCCCTTTCTGCAGGCTTCAGGGGGCTATTTATAGGCGTAGGAGGCTGAGATCGCGCTCAAACTTCGGGAGACTTCTTCTGGCACGTGAGTGGACTCACGCGACCAGTTCCACCAAGTTTCGACTCGATCTGTGATAGATTCGAAATGATTTTGAATCCATCAAGAAACGATCCAATCGAGCTGAAACTTGGCAGGAACATTCTTTACCTTGTGTTCAAGCCTCTGTGAAAATTTCGTAGCATTTGGATGAAGGGTTTGTGAGATATGATCGATACGAAATTGCAATTTTCGTGTGTTGCCGAGTTCGAAACCATGATTTCGCATCCATCCCTGTCGCATCAATCGGAAGCACGCGCACGCAGTGACATGGCGCTAATTTTAGGGTCGATCCGATCTCTATGGCATGTTGACTGGGTTGCTTGCGCTTTGTTCGTTCCAAGATTCGAACAAGCCAATGCCTGATGGATACGAATTCGATGGATTCGAATAGAGTGAGGCGACGTCTATTTGGTAGATTCAAAGCTGATCGATTCGAACAGACCGGTGTCACGTTATTGATCGATTCGAACTCGATCGATTCGAAGAATATGGGACCTGATGGATTCGAACAAATACAAATCCTATGGGTTCGAACAGAACATCTTCTTGACCTTTTGATGGATACGAACGACATACTTTCTTTAATTCGAATCGGTCATATCTCGTCCATACGAACTCCAATTAACCTGAAATTTGGAACGCTGGCTTTTATGGCTTTGCTTGTCATGTCTTGTCAGTTGTAGCCCGATTCGGACTCGGACAAAATTCATCGATATCCATGGTTATCCTGCAATGCATAGTTGATATTCATGGCTAGTTATTATTGATTTTCGGTCAGTTTTGGGTATCTCAGCTTTGCCAAAATGTGGGATAACACTTTGCCCCCCAAAACATGCCTTTTGGTAAAAGGTGTGTTTTGATCAGTCTCAAATTGAGTGCAGTGAGTCTATGTTTCATTCAAGTCTTATGGTATTTTTAATCGAGTTCATGACTTTCGAGGCCAAATTGTTATCAATTCCTTCCAGTGGAAGTTAAAAATGAAATTCCACAGTCTCTCCGGACCATCGATGGCCGCTCCGGACCCTTGCCAAGCCCATTCCAGACTTAGCGATTGAATAGAAAGATCCTATTGCACTCCGGTGTTGCTTTCTACCCCTTGCACTCTGACCCCAGTTAGGGCGTAAAGCGATGTCTTGGTCGTTCTGGAGCGATCGTAGCCTTTCCAGGCTCCTGCTGGATCCCATCCTGTCACTCTCCGGTGAAGGAGAAACAACGTTAAGTGAGTCAATCCTATCGCTCTCCGGCGAAGCGACTCACTTCCTGCACTCTAGTTCAGTGTATCTGAACATTAAGCGATGTCATGGCCTAAATCGTAGGCCGATCATAGCCTCTTCGGGCTCTTATCGAATCCCGATCCAATCACTCTTCGGTGAATGGGAAACGGCGTTAAGTGAGTTGATCCTGTCGCTCTCCGGTGAAGCAACCCACTTCTTGCACTCCGGACCCCGTCTCTCTGGGTAGGGTCATAAAGCGATCATTTTTATATTGATATCTAATACTCATCCTTTAACTCTCCGGTCAAAGGTTTATTTCAAGAAATTCAAGTTTATTTATTTAATTCAGGTCCTAGATGTTCAATCTCAAACATCAGGAAAAAACTAAACATTGCCTCTCCGGGCAGATCGGTCTATCTCCCTCTTAGAGCATGCCTAGGGATCTCTCTGGTTCCCATACATGAGTAAGTGGAGTAGTCGTTTATTCTGAAAACAAATCTAATGAAATTATTTGACCGAAGTCCAAATCCTGAACTTGGCCCTTGCCATCTTAATCAGTTGACGACGAGTCGTGATCCCGATCCAGGATCGTTTCTGTTAGGTGGAGGCGGTAGTTGTTCGGGCCTTACCGCCGCTGCCCGTTCTCTGACATATTGTGGCAACCTACCACTCCTGGCATGTTCTTCCACCTCATCCCTTAGGTGGCGGCATTCATCGGTTGTGTGCCCATCCAGCTCATGGAATAGGCAGTATTTTCCAGTCCTGCGTTCCTGCTCCGTGGGATCTCTCCCGGGTGGTTTTCGATAGGGGAGTTGCCCCCGAGTTTCAGTGTAAATCCTTTCTAGGCTTGCCGTCAAATCTGTGTATTGCCTGAATCTAGGCTCTCGGAATTTCTTCCGTTTAACAGGACCATCATGTGCATCATCCTGCTTTCTCTTTCCTTTGTCTGCCCTGGACTGTTCCCTGGCGGTTCCTTCGCCTTGTGCAGCATTTACTTCCTGCCTCTCGGCTCGTGATTCTTCTAATCGAATGAATTTCTCAGCTTCATGGTAAAACTCTCCAAGATCTTGTGGTGGATCTCTTGTCAATGAATCATTGAATTCGGTGCCTTCTCCAACCCCTGCCACCGCCGCCATCAAAATCATCGATGGATCCGGGCGATCTACCGAAGCCACCGTTGCATTGAATCATAGCAGGAAACCTTTTATGGACTCTCAGGTCCTTTGCTTTATCGAAGCTAAAGTCATCACACTCTTGGGTCTTGTCACATGGACCCTAAATTGTTCCATGAAGTAATCTACAAGCTCGCCCCATGTCCTGATCGATCCAGTCTTTAATTGCCTGAACCAAAGTGCAGCCAAGTCTGACAAAAATAAAGGGAAACATCGTGCCATCACTTCCTCGGATGCTCCCAGTACTTCCATGTGTCTAATGTATATGGTAATATGCATGGTCAGATCCGACTTCCCGTCATACGGATCCAGCGTTGGTAATTTGAACTTTGGAGGGTTCCTTGCATTCCTGATATTCGGAGTGAACAGACTCCGACTGACTTCTTCCAACCCTCCGCTAGACAATCCTCCTCTCATGAGTCATCGCACTAATCCAGCCATCTTTTCATCTCCATCCTGGGGTTGCCCTCTTGGTCTTGAAGGGTATTCTGGTACGTACTCTTCGTGTGGCCCGTTAGCATCAGCGTTGGCTCCAGCTTGTTGAGCTCCATCTGTAGGCCTTCCAGCATCGGATCCTGAGGGTCTGCCCCCAAGTCCTTGTTGATTGTCTTCTGGATCTACATTCTGACCTTCATTGGGTTCTGCAATCCTAGCTCCTTGTTCCACATTCATAGCCGCTGTAGCTGGTCCTAGGCTCTGCATCCCTGCAGCTCTCATCTGTTCAAAGAAATTCTGCAGCATCTCTTGTTGGCTCTTCATTATTCTTTCGTGCATCAGATTGGTCATGGTCTCCATTTCGTCTCTGGTGATGTAGATCGAAGCTGGTTCTTCTCCAGCACCAGAGGATGCCTCTTGACTTCCTCCTTGTTGGCTTCTCTCAGCTCTTTGTCTCGTTTGTCGAGTCATTGTCTCCCAAATCTGATCCCTTTAAGCTTTTAAATCTGAACTCTGAATATTGTGTAGCGGGTGCTAGTCCTTCTCAGTGAAAGCACCAAAGTGTTTGCGCCAAAAATGGTCACAAACCCCAAGTATTGTGAAAGCACCAGTGTATGAATAAAAATCAGCAATATTCAAACACAAATCTCAGATCTAAGCAAGCAATAAACAGTAATTCAGAAATAATGAACAGTGACACACAATTTATAGTGGTTCGGCTATCTCCGGCCTACGTCCACTTCAAGGTTTTTATCTTTTATTGATTATCCTTGCTGGTTACAGATGATTACAGCAGATACAACGAATGAATTTTGAATATAACAGCGATGGTAAGGTATAGAATTGAATCCGGCAGAGTCTGGACGTCGAATGGCCAAAGATCCCCCTTTCTGCAGGCTTCAAGGGGCTATTTATAGGCGTAGGAGGCTGAGATCGCGCTCAAACTTCGGGAGACTTCTTCTGGCACGTGAGTGGACCCACGCGACCAGTTCCACCAAGTTTCGACTCGATCTGTGATCGATTCGAAATGATTTCGAATCCATCAAGAAACGATCCAATCGAGCTGAAACTTGGCAGGAACATTCTTTACCTTGTGTTCAAGCCTCTGTGAAAATTTCGTAGCATTTGGATCAAGGGTTTGTGAGATATGATCGATACGAAATTGCAATTTTCGTTTGTTGCCGAGTTCGAAACCATGATTTCACATCCATCCCTGTTGCATCGATCGGAAGCACGCACGCAGTGACGTGGCGCTAATTTTAGGGTCGATCCGATCTCTGTGGCGTGTTGACTGGGTTGCTTGCGCTTTGTTCGTTCCAAGATTCGAACAAGCCAATGCCTGATGGATACGAATTCGATGGATTCGAACAGAGTGAGGCGACGTCTATTTGGTAGATTCAAAGCTGATCGATTCGAACAGACCGGTGTCACGTTACTGATCGATTCGAACTCGGTCGATTCGAAGCATATGGGACCTGATGGATTCGAACAAATACAAATCCGATGGGTTCGAACAGAATATCTTCTTGACCTTTTGATGGATACGAACGACATACTTTCTTTAATTCGAATCGGTCATATCTCGTCCATACGAACTCCAATTAACCTGAAATTTGGAACGCTGGCTTTTATGGCTTTGCTTGTCATGTCTTGTCAATTGTAGCCCGATTCGGACTCGGACAAAATTCATCGATATCCATGGTTATCCTGCAATGCATAGTTGATATTCATGGCTAGTTATTATTGATTTTCGATCAGTTTTGGGTATATTAGCTTTGCCAAAAGGTGGGATAACAATGTACTCCCATAATATTACTCTGAAGCAAAGTATCCTCTTGATATGTGCTTTTATTCTTGTCTCTTCATTGAATGCTTACTACATCTGTAATGTACTTGATGAAGATCGTTAGTAGAATTATTGTTTGGTTGTTATCATTAAAACACCACAAACATGGTCCTTTCATTCTCCCACTTTTTGATGATGACAACCACAAAACTTTATAATATAAAATAATAGCTTCCCATAAATAAATGTTATATATAATAAGTTTATTTCCCTTAAATTAAGTTGTTTATGTCAATTTGAAAACATGTAAACATTCTTCTCCCCCTTTGTCTTCAACAAAAAGACATAAGATCATAGGCATATTATATTTTAAAAACTCCCCTTAAATATAATATTCTTCTTAAGAAATAAATCTATGTACTTTTTCTATACATGTTTACCTTTTTCCCCTTTATAAAAGAGATAGGAAGTATCATGGATAAGTTAATAGATCTATTTTAAAACTGATTTATAACTTCTTTTCTTTTTAATGGAAGTTTGTCCCGCTTCTCTCTCCTCTCCTTCTTCAAATTTCCCACCGCACCCTGTCCCATCTCCTTCTTCTCCAGTTGTCGCTTCGATCTTGGTCCCGCCTACTCCCGATCCCCCCTCCTGAACTGCCACCTCCTCTTATCCTTCCCTGTTCAGCTTCCCAGCCTTCTCCATCTTCCTCTTTGCAACTACATCTCAATTCCTCTGTCGTGCCTGTCCCCAAATGGAACTCTCTCTTCAAGTCAAAGCCCAAAAATGCTAGCAAGTACATTCCATCTGAGATCCCTATTATCCTTGCTGGGGATGTTCTGATTCCCCCTCCTGAAGTGATTCAAGCCGGGAATGTTGTTTGGGGTGAGTATCTAGTGGGTTTTTTTCTTAATAAACCCCTATCCTACACCACTGTAATCTTGCATCTAAAAAAGTGTGGAAGCTCAAAGGGGCAATCACTGTTAAATCTGATGGCTTCTTGTTCCTATTTAATCTATCTTCTAAGGAGGATAAAAGGAATATAATTTAATCTAACCCCTTGCTTATTAGGAACAAGCTATTCATTGTTAAGCCTTGGGATCCTACAATTGGTATCAGTTGCAACATGACTAAATCTGTCCCTGTCTGGTTAAGGCTCTCGAATATACCATTATTTGCATGTTCCCACCTTGGCATCAACTGGTTAACTTCAAGAATTGGGAAATTACTGTGCCTTGATGAGAGAACTGACTAAATGGAAAGAATAGGGTATGCTAAGTGTATGGTTGAAGTATCACCTGATCATGATTTGATTGAAGAATTTCCTGTTAGATTGTTAGATGGAAGTGTTCAAATGGTAAGAGTCTGCTATCAATGGAAGCCAGCAATTTGCACAACATGTAAAGAATTTGGACATGATAAAAATAATTGTATGAGAGCAGAAAAAGAGGATGTAATTGAAGACAGAGGGAAATTAATTGATACAAGAGACAAAGAGAAAGTTGAAAATGATAAAGATAAACAGGGAAAGATGATTAATAAGAATCGAAGTTGGCAGAGGGTCAAGAGGCACAAGTTTAATATGAGGAAAGTTGCTTTGAATGATGCTACCTATAATCATTGTGAAATGAAAAAAAGTGGCAAGGCAAGTTACCAGGGAAATGATAACACAGATGATTTTCTTGCTGCAAATGAGGTTGTAGAGACAAGTAATAAATTCTCTATTCTTCATGTTGATAATGAGGATTCGTCTGAAGTGGTGGTGATGGATGCTGATCTTGATATAGTGGAAGAGGGTGAAATAGTGTTATGCAATGAAATTATTGACAAGGGCAAAAAAATTGTAGTTAACTCTGAAGAAACAAAGAAAGTTGATATGCATGTAGTTCACAGTGCCAAAGTAAATAACAGTGTGCATGTGCACAATAACAATCTCACTATGCATGAGAATATCAAACATCCAACCTCCCAACCATTACTTCCAAACATTAATTATCCCCATGCAAAGGTACCTGTTTTATGTGAGTCATCACAAATTACATTAACTACAACTCAATTTAACATTGATCAAGGCAACATGCCCAACCAATACCTCTTCCCATCTGCTACAATCAACCCAATCTTCTTCCATTTCTGGAACTGTGTAACGACCCTAGATTTTAATTTAATTTAAATTGATAATTAAATGAATTTTTGAATTAAAATTGTATAATCTATTATTAATGGAAGCGAGTTTCCCCAAATCCAAATAAATTTGGTATAAATCATTTAAATTTAAAAATATTGTAAATATTGTATATATGTGAATATATATGTATTTGGGCATATATGAGTGAATTTGAAAATAATAAATATATAGATATATATTTGACTTGAATTTAAATTGTAAATAAATGGTTTAATAATAATAAATAATAATACATATTTAAAATTGATGGTTAATGATAATTTGAATTTATAAATTAAATATAAGACAATAAATATTAAAATAAAATAAATAATTGAGTTTATAAAATAATAAAATGTCTATGAACATGTATAGGGTATAGAAGCAAATCAAACAAAGCAAAGAAACGAAAATATCAGTAGAAACAAATACAAATATAATCAAGGAATGAAACAAACTATAAATATAAGATAAATTGCCAAATAATTGAGTAAACATATAAATGAATGATAATGAGAACCCTTGAATAAGAAGAAATAAGAACAAAACAAAGAAAATAAAAATATCTTTGTACAAATAAACAAAGTTTATAGGAAAATATCAATAAACAAAATATTAGTATAATAGAACAAAAGAGAAGAAAGGACTTAGGCATTTAATGCCATTACCTTCAGCCACCATAACATTATCATCAGCCGAGAAAAAAAGAAAAAAAAAGATGTAGGCAAGCATGGGAACAAAGTACTGTGCATTTAATGCTAGCATAAACAATAGTCAATTCGAAATATTATAAAACATTTCAGCCACCAAAGATCTTCAATATATCCCTTCAGCCATGCCTATATGGTACAAACAAGAATTACATCACCCTGTACACTTCTTTTTATATATCAATATCAAGCTTCACATTTTCAGTCTCGTTCATTTTCAAGCTGAGTAAAACCAGAGAAAAACATCATTTCATATTGAAAACAGCAATACAACTTGAACAACAATCAACCTAGCTCAAAATAAATCAAGACAAAGAAGATTTGGCATCTCAGTTTCAATTTTTCAAAAACAGTCTTCAAAGTAAAGGCTCTGTCCATTTCTTAATCAGGTGAGTAACTTATTTCTTAAAAATTTAAAATATAAATTTGTTGTATTTATATAATTGTGAATAGGTTATATATATACGTATGTGGATCCCCTGAATATAAAAGAAAACTGGAATTGTTATCTCTGGTTGTTGGTTACTCAAGTCCCCTGTTTGAGTTCCTAAATACTAACGGTTGATGTTTGAATCATTTCTCTGGATATTCTAAATTGTTTGAGCTGGGAGATAAAACGAATATTGGTTGTTATATCCTAACTAAAGATTTAAACATGTAGTCAAGTTAAAAACAGTTTGAAATATCTCTGGAAAAGCAAAGACTGAGAAACATCATTATATATATGCAATAATTCGAGTGTTTTAATTCTCGAATTCAAATATATAATTTGAATTCTTATACTTTGACTTGAATTTTAAGGCTGGAATCACGATTTTTCGAAGTAGGAGGCGAGATTAATCTTGGGTTGAACGGAAATGGCTTTTCGACCATTTTCCAGTGATCTCGGTGAAGGGGGAGGTCGTGGCTCTCTGGGGTGGTAGAGGAGTGAGTGGAGCATCTGGGAAAATATTCGTATGGTGGTTCGATGAACGAGGTGAAGGCGGTGAGCAATTTTTTGCTCGTAAACCTAGTTTGGAGTGGTCGAAGTAATGGGTCTCGTTCGTCACCGTCAAGCGATCGAGTGCAGGGGGATTTCGAGAAGAGGTAGCATGGTCGTAGCCGAGCCATTAGCCGGAGTTAGGGATCTTCAGGTGGTCGGGGCGGTGAATTCGAGGCCGAGTTGGGTGACTGATTGGTTTGGGTTGGTGGCGAAAGTGCTCGATTTTGATTCTCTTTCGAATTCGAATATGCGTGGAGTTGGAAGGCATGTGGAGATCGACTGTGATGTACGGGGAGTCTCGGTGATGGTCAGCGACCATCCAATCGTCTGGACACGTGCACGCGGTGACCTCGTATCAGCGAGAGTGTGAGTGGGGGAGACGTAGTTTTTTCTCGAGTTCGAATCGAAGTAGGCTATGGGTTTACTCGAAGGAACTGGGAAGTGCGAAACTCGAAGTCGAACGCGGGAATTTTCGCCTTTCGCTCGCGGAAGTTGTTGAGGGGGTCGGGTTTGCTAAGCCTGTGCCACGCTTCAGGCTTTAGAGACCAGGCTGTGTTTAGCCTGGTAATTTTTTTATGTAAATCTCTTTTTAAAAGGTAAAATTGGATGAAAAGTTAATAAATTTGTTTAACTTGAATTTGTAAGTTAAATAAATCAATTTATCTTTGAAACTAGAATGTAAATAATTTGATTCAAACTTAAATTCAAAATGGGACTAAATTGTAAGTTCAAAAGTAAATGTTTAAAAATATGTACGTTAATGATAATGAAATCATTAATAAAGAAATTAATTATCTTAGAGATAATGAAGAGATAATGAAGGTAATTAAAAATGATTAATTAATAAGATGATTAAAGAATGATTTATTTAATTTATAAATAAATAATTTAGATTTATTTATAATTGGAAATGATTAATAATGAATTAATCTAAGATGATTTCTCAAGAAGGCAATTAAAGAAATGTTATTAGTTAATGAAGTTAATTAACTAGAAAATTATTAAGTAATCAAATTTATGTGATAAATTTTGATAAATAATTAGATTAATTAATTGAGATAATCAATTGTAAATTGTTAATTACTTTGTGAAAGCAATTAAGGGGTTAATTAATTAGGTAATTAATTTGAGGATAAATAATTAATTAAAGAATGATTAAAGGTCAATTAATTAAAATGGTTTATCATTAATTAATGATTAATTAACCAAGATTTGTAGTTATTCATAAGTAATTAATCTAGTATAAATTAATTATGATCAGATATTAATTAATCCTACTTGTGAATGTTTGGACTTGACTGAATAATTGAATTGTTTGACATCTCTGAGTTGTGATGCTTTGTGATATGAATTACTTTGTGCTGAGCTGTGATTTCTATTTCTGTGATATACTACTATGTGAATAAGAAACCCTTGGCCCGTAAAACGACACTTGAATTTCGATGCGACAGGGAGTCGGATTCCAGTTGGTTATCCGAAACCCACATCGAATTGTAATAGTGAATCTTTGTGACCGATAAATTTATTTTATCTATGAATCTGTGAATGAAGATAAGCGTTATCTATTATACCGCTTATCGATATATCTGTGATGATTGATGTTGCACTATTGTGTGTAAAACCCCTGGACTACACCATACACACACAAATATGGATTTCACGTGGAAATCGGTTAAGTCACAGATAATTTAAATTTAATGTTTTTGAAATTAACATTTTAATTTCAATTGATTTTGAAAATGAATTTGGGTTTAAAGTGAAAAGCTTTTGAAATGGAATTTCAAATATAAAAGTTATTTTGAACAACTTAATCGACTTTTGAAAATTTAAATAATTTGATTGAATTCAAGTTTGAAATTGAATTCTATGATTCGAAACTAGGGATTTAAGATGCTGTACATGTTATATGAATTTAAACCATTTTAAAGATATTGGTTTGAGAATTTGAATTTAATCCAAGGATTTCAACTCGTATAAATGAATCAGATTTCCAAAATGAAAACTGTTTGTTTTAAAAGAATAAAAGCTTCCAGATAAGAGATGAAATTCCAGTTTAATTAAAGGAATTTCAAGTATGAATTGAAAAAATGGTTTTCCAAGTTATAAATGAATTCTTATTGAAAGCTATGAATTAAATCTGTTTATATTTAACAGATTTGAAATGATGTTTTGTTTAAACCATTTGAAATGGAATTATTTTGAAAGCTATAAGTTAAATCTTTGTTTTAAAGATTTAATGAGTTAATCAAATTGAAATGGGAATTAATTTGGAAAATCTGTGATTAAATCTTTTATTTAAAAGACTTAGTGTGGAAATTGTTTAAACCGTTAAAGGTTGTTAAAATGAATCTTTTTGTTTAAAAGATTAAAATGGTAATTTGTTTAAACCATTTGAAAGAAAAGTTTGGGTAATAAGTTGTGACTTAATTGAAATCCCAATATCCATATGTTTTTAAATATTGTGCTCACTATTCGGGTTAGCCGGGAAAAGACCTTTGTGTCATATAACCCATTCCGAATTAGTGATACGACAATATGGATCGTATTGAAGACCGGTAGTGAAGACCGGATATTTTCGAAAATGAAAGGACAACCTGTCGAATGTCTCTGCACCGAGTTGCTCCGGTATAGAGATTTATATCACTCTTTTTGTGATGGGAAGTCCGATCAGGATTGTGAATACCCAGATTGCAAGGGCTTCGTAAGAAGTGCCTTTGGTTCTGTTCAAACCCGGAATAGACTTGTATGGTTACGTGTCTGACATTACACTTTGAGATATAAAGCCGATTTCTTTCAAATACATTTCTGTTGGTGGCGGAGAATTTATTCTCTTAGCTTAACACCCTTCTCTGAGACGTACGAGCTCAGAGGTTATGTAGTTGAAATTTATCAGCGATATATTCCCAATTTGGTAATGTGACATGATGAGTGTTGCTGTGTGATGATCATTGTTTGATCATTTGTGATATGATCATTTGTTTGATCATTTATCTTTGTGATCATTACTTTGATCATCTGTTGACCCAAAGCATGGCTTTTTGACAAAGCGTAGCTTTGTGGACGAGACTTCGTCAGAGCCTCACAACCCGGAAATGGTCGAAACAGGAAAGATGCGGCAAGGTTTCAGGGGTAGCTTCCCTAGGGTATGACCATTCCTTCTGGAAAAGGGTAGTATCATGGTATGGAGCCCAGATACTTACTCATGTGGACACACTTTGTTTATTATGTGTGATGTTGGTTACCGAGCGCTCGGATAAAGGTCCCAAAGGACCGGGGGTGGCATATCTGAGGTTTTGTATATTCCCCGGGAAGGGGGGTAGCCGGCATTGTTTGGCAGAGAGCAGTTTGTCTCTCGGAGCGTCTAGCCAGAGGCGTTCTTTCGTGGCGTAGGAAGTTCCTTAGCCTGACCATTTGTTGGAAATCCAAACAAAACAATACGAGCCATTTACGATTGCAAATTGTATAACCTGTCTCCTCAGGAGGCAGCTATAGCAGGCATAATATAATGGTACCTATGCTGGCTAAGATTAATATTGTATTTTCGAAATATTTTCCACTATGCACTATTAATAATATCAAAAAAATGATTTGTTTTGCGTAGTAAGCATCTTTGACTATCATGAGAAGAAATCTCCTCCAAGTCTGCGATTACATTGTGTGTGTGGTGGTAGGTCTTATGGTAGTTTCATTTTCCAAAAAAGCATTGCGAATTGACTTTAAAAGTTCTCTTATTGTTCGTTTTTAAAGATAAACTATTTTTGTTGCTCACACCAGTCCCATGACTGATCCGGAGTTTATTGTTTCTTTCCTAAACTCTGGATGCTCAAATCTTTTCTATACGAGTAGTCTAGAGTTGGGTTTTTCAGATAGTCAGGGTTAGTAGATTTTTCTGGAGCTAGTTCAGTCTTTGGATATGGACTGCACTTGCTTATCTTTATGCATCATTATTGGGAGTTCAAGCTATTTCTGGATTGGTGTTCTGAAGATGGAGATTATCAGCTGCTGGTGTTATCATTTTCTTTTCCGCTGCTATTTCTTGTATCATATCTCTGATGTATATTGATATTCATTGTATCACTCTGTTGTATCAAATATTGTATTAGATATTGTATATCAATGTATTATTCTTTTTCTTCTGCTGTGTTATTTACTTAACTGTGTTATAAGCTCCGGGAAGCCAGATTCGGCGTTTGAATCTACGACATTTTGAGTACAAGCGAAGTACTGGTGCCGATTTTCGAAGGCCGAGTCTTTGGACTCTTACAAACTATTCCTCCAAGCCTAACCCAAACTAACCCATCAATCAAACCACCTTAACCCTATGTCTTCGTGGGCAAATTGCCTGGTTGGACTTCTCCTCATGGCTTGCCTGCCTCTGCATCTTCCCACCTACTTAATGTGCCCGCTGAGTGCAACTCATCACCAAAACCAAGTAAAAATGATAGTTCCGAAATTATCATTCTGGATGAAAGGCTAACTAAGGGATCTCCAACAACAAGGAGCATGAAAGAAACTGTCCACGTATCCCTATAGTTTATTTAATGTCACACCATATGGAAGTATGGAATATCAGAGGTGCACATTGCATAAATAAACATGATCAAGTGAAACTCCTTATCCAAACTCATAAGCTTGAGTTATTTTCAATTCTTGAAACCAAGTAAACCATTCTCTCACCTTGTCTGCAAGCAATTACATTAACAGTGGGTGGATCTTGCTTCAGAATCTTTAGGATGCTTCTTATGGGAGAATTATGGTTATCCACAACCCAAATGTGTTCACTCTTCAACCCATCAAGTCTACCCCTCAACTCATTCACTTTCATGCCTATCTCATTCCATCTAAAATCTCTTTCCATCTAACAATTGTCTGTGCTTGTAATTATTTGACGACAAGATAGTCATTACTTGACTTGCTCCCTGCTTTTAGGCAGGACACTCATCCATGGCTTGTTGTAGGGGATTTTAACTGCTGCTTTAACCTAGATGACAAGCATGGTGGAATTCCTTTAACAACTAGAGACATTCAACCTTTAAACATTGCTATTGAAGATTCAAGTCTCTTAACAATCAATAAATCTAGTGCCAAGTACTCCTGGAATAATAGGAGTAGGAGTGGCACCGGAACTCTTTCAACAATTGATCACTCCTTCTGCAACTTCAAAGCCTTATCAACATGGTCCTCCTTATCTTCTTTCCCGCCCCTTCCCATTTTGTCTAATCACTCCCCTATTATTTTGTCAACTGGCCCCTTTACTGCTATAGAGAAAAGAAGTTTTAAATTTTATAATACTTGGGTCCATGTACCTGGGTATAATAATATAATAAATGAGGCCTGGTCTAACATTTTTCATGGCAACCCTATGTATGTTTTTTGCAGGAAGATGAAGCAAGTGAAAAAAGCTCTTAGGTCATGGGCACAAGGAAACTTTGGGAAGGGATGTCTTAGATCCACTACAATCAGAAAACAGCTGGAGGAAGCTCAATCAAAAATGATAAGTAACACTGTTGATGTTGAAGCTGCTAGTGCTGAGAGTTTCCTTTTTCTTGCTCTTGCTGATGCACTCAAGATGGAAAGCTTGATGAAGAAGCAACAACTCAATTATAAATGGTTAACTGAAGGAGACATCAACATTGCCTTTTTCCATGCTGCTATTAAATCTAAACAGTCTAGGGAATAAATAAATTGCATTCTTGATGATGGTGGGAACCTTCACTCATCACCTCATGCTATGGATAATGCATTGGTTGAATATTATTCTAAGCTGCTAGGTAACTCATCCATTTTGAGCCTAATCTTTCTATTCTTGATAATATTGAGCTTCCTGCAATCCTACCTTATCATACTACCCAATTGACCTCCCTTATTACAGTGGATGGGATAAAAAGAACTCTTTTCTTTATGAACAAGAAGTCTAGTGGAGGGCCAGATGGGTTTAATGTCGTTTTCTTCATTCATAGCTAGGGGAGAGTTTCTTCTGATTTTTGCAAGGCTGTTCAAAACTTCTTTACCAATTTTAAGATGCTTGGTGAGGTGAATGCTACAAATTTAGTCCTTATCCCCAAAGAGAATCCCCTAACTTCAGTTAGCTCCTTCAGACCCATCTCTTATTGTAATGTGATGTATAAATGCATTTCAAAATTAATTGCCACTAGGCTTCTTAGTGTCCTGCCTGATCTTGTGTCTCAAAATCAGGCTGCTTTCCTACCAAATAGGAGTATCCTTGACAATGTTATGCTGGCTCATGAGCTTTTAAAGGGGTATGGTAGAGTGCAGTTAGCTCCTAGTGCTATGATGAAGCTAGACTTAAGGAAAGCTTATGATAGTGTTTAGTGGAAGGCAATTGTGAGAATCATGGCTCTTATGGGTTTTCCTAAGCCATTTGTTGCCTGGATATATGCTTGCATCTCAACCCCATCCTTCTCAGTCAAGTATAATGGCAAGGCTTCTGGTTACTTTAAAAGCAAACAGGGAATAAGGCAAGGGGACCCGTTGTCTTCTTATTTATTCATTTTAGTTATGGAAGTGTTTTCAAGTATGATCAATGCAAAATTCCTGAATAAGGAGATCAGGTACCATCCTAAGTGTAAGCATACTAGAATCTCCTCTCTTCTTTTTGCAGATGACATTATGATATTTACTAGACCTGATACCTATTCCATTACTTGTATTAAAAGCACCCTTGAAGCATTTCATTCAACCACTAGCCTTATGCTTAACCCTACCAAGTCTTGTATTCTATTCACCGGAATCCCTCAAGATGATGCTGATGAGCTATCTGCAATAACTGGTTTCCTTCCAATGCAAAATGACATGAATTATCTTTGCCTTCCCTAGTGCACTTCAAGGGTCACAAACGCTAACTATCTCCCTCTTTATACCAACATAACTGGAGTTATGACCAACTGGGCAAACAAGTTCCTCTCACAGGCTGGGAGATTAGTCTTGATAAAGTCCATTAGCTTCTCTATGATGGTTTACTGGACCAGGACCTTCACTCTCCCTCTAAACATTCTTAGGATGGTCAGAAGTGCTATGTTGATATTTTTCTGGACTGGGAGCATTCATAATAGAATAACTATACCTTGTTCCTTCTCAAAATTTGAGAAGCCTAAATTTAGAGGTGGGCTAGGGATAGTAAGTATTGATTTGTAGAATAAAGCTGCAATAAATCACCATTTCAATTCTTTACTAATAAACAAGAGGAGTCCTTGGGTTGAATGGACCATGAAACATAATATTGGGAAGAAGTGTTTTTGGACAATAGATGTTCCCCAATCATGCAGTTGGATTTGGAGAAAACTCCTGGAGTTGAGGAAAGTTTATCTGCCATATCTAAGGTTCTCCCTCTCTACTGGTAGCACAAAAACCTTTTGCCATGTTCCATGGTTGAGTGAGGGTATTATTCTATCTATAGTGATACCACAATAGCAAATATATCAGTCTAGTATAAATATAAATGCAAAGGCAATTAACTTCATTTTTGATGGTAAGATATCCCCTCCATATACTAGTAACCATAATTTGAGAGACTACTGGGCTAGTAAAAGTGGTTATCATAATGCATATCCTAAAATAGATGAGTTGCTGTGGGGAGGTAAAGCTCATTCTGTCAAGCTTGTGCTTCAACTTCTTTCTGGAGTGAACAGTATGCCAATTTGTCCTTGGCATAAGGCCATGTGGAACAAATAATCAACAAGCACTGAGAATTTGATGTTATGGAAGGTCTATCACAATGCCTTGATGACTAAGGAAAAGATGCTTGATTATGGGTTGTTAACTGACTAACTGTGTTCCTTCTACAATGCTTGTAATGTATCAATGCACCACCTTTTTTTTGAATGCCCTGAACTGTATCATATATGGGAGAGGATTATGGTTAGCACTGGTAGATTTGATGTATCTATGGTTTTATCTGTTGAATGGGCAGTAATTCAGAAGGCAACAAAGTGGATGGAAAGATATCGGGGACTGTTGTTTTACCGCTTAAAGAAATATATGCATCTTGTGTAGAGAGAAAGAAATTTAAGATGATTTGAAAGTAAATCGCACGGTAAGTTGGTTTTATGGACTGTATTGAAGAAAGAGATTGTGAATGAGTTGAAGCTTCTAAATTCTCCTCTTGCTTCTCCGCTGTGTTCATGTTTCTAGGAGGGTTCTATGTTTTTTTTGTATGTCTGTTTTCTTGCCGTGTGGTCCTTTGCTTGTGTGTTGACATAGAGCTTGTTCTATTTTTTTTATTGCCTTGCAATAAAATCTGGTAGGGGCCAGTCAACCTCGCTAGCTTTGCTAAAAAAGAAGTTAATAAAAAATAATCTAACATTAATGCAAAGTGATGAGTATGTAATAGATATGTCAAGTGTAAGCAAAATGATACTCATTTTCTAAAAATATAGGGTTTGCGACTTAGGAAACCATATCCAGTTGAATGTGGTTGATCCTATAAAAATATAGTTTTCATTATTAATCACGGTGTCGAAATAATTGCTAATGTATAATTGTCTATCATGATTGGTTAGCTTAGTAGAAACCCATACATCAACAATAATTATCATTGATTTAGTATTCAAAGGATGTTTTCTATTTCTAAGCATAATACTGTCATGACATGAAGTAGCTTTAGAATTATCTTTATTTTTAGTACCAGCATTAAAAAATGTATACATAAATGCATATCTACTAGTATTTCTATAATTATCTTGTTTATAGCCTAAATTAGTTCTATCATTGTGGGCTTTGGCATTCGTAATTAAGGATGATAAATCATCTATTCCTCTATTAAAATTTGTGATTTTCTTATTTAATTTATCAAAAACAACTTTAGAATCACAAATTTATTTTTGCAAGATAATATTGTTATCTTTTAAAAGTTCACTTTCTTTAAATAGTTCTAAATTCCTATCATTTAAAGTACTATTCTCTTTTTTAAGAGAGAAAAGTTTAGAGTTAGAATCAACTAAAGAACTTTCTAAAAACTTATTTTATTTTGCAGAATTTCAATTTCCTTCAAAAGATCAATATTCTTTATCATTTATATGCTCATTACCATTTAATAGGAAATTTTTTTGTAAACAAGTTCTTTTAATGTATTTTTAAAAACTTCAGTTTATTTTACTAAAAAATTATTTTCTTCTTTTAAAATACTAATTTTACACCCATAATCATCTAATTTAGCTAAAGCAATAAAATTGACCTTTTGTGACGCTTTAAAACCTTTTAATAAGTTCCCACGCATTTCTAAAAGATTGCTATATAAAGAATCTAAGCATATCGATTTTGATCTGAGTTAGCCATGCAACACATGTACCTTGATTCTATTGAATGTTGCTTGCTTTCAAAATTTTCCTTTTCTCGACTGTCTTTGGGCTCTGACTAGATCTTCCTTTTCTGGCCATTTTCTAAGATAGTATTATGATCTCTAGAATTCCAGGCTCCGATACTACTTGGTAGTCACTATACACAGGATCAAAGCTGACCAGTAGTAATAAAAAATGTAAATGCAGCGGAAATGATATAGTAGATCATACAATCGATTTTATACTGGTTTGGACCTCCTGTACTACGTCCAATCCCGAATCTCTCCTTTGGATTTCCACTAATCAAACACCCTCACTTAGCCTGGAGGAATTTCTTACAACAACTGCTTAAAGTCGCAGAAATAGGCCTTCAACAAGCAATGTAACAAAAAGTTACTTTTTGACACAGTGTATCTTTTATACACAAATTGTCTCTTTTTAGTACAAGGACTCCTATAACCAGACCAAATGATATTGAATGGTGAAGTAGAGGCTAAGGAGTTTATTCAACTAGAACATGGGATGTGGATATGAAGCACACTAGTCGATATTATCTGAATCACATGAATCTTTTGAAATTTAGACCATTGGCTTTTCGGTTTGAGAGTTTTATATATGGAATTCAAAGCATAGAGTTGCATATGATTCAGGGATGGTTAAGGGATTTTATAGGTGTTGCAGGGATGCTAAAATAGGGTTACAACTTTTCAGAAATATCCAGGAATGAAGAGAAGCAACCATAGGTGTGAAGAGATATGAATGCACCTTTTCATGAACACAATTTACCGTGCATTTAGTCGGCCGAAGATGGAGTTCAGTCGACTAACTCTTTGTAGAAAACAATCCAGAGAGCATATTCAAAATCAGTAGACTAAGTAGGAGTTTAATCAACTAGTTCGATCGACTGGGAGGTTAGTTCAGTCGACTAAAACCTTCATCATTTTGTTTCCTCCTTCATAATTGATTTCTTATGTCTTTACTCGAGTAAATCTTGTATTCCAGTAAAATTAATATACTCCTATAGTATTACTCTAAAGCAAAGTATCCTCTTTATATGTACTTTTATTCTTGTCTCTTCATTGAATGCTTACTGCATTCGTAATGTACTTGATGAAGATCGTTAGTAGCATTGTTGTTTGGTTGTTATATCAAAACACTATAAATATGGCTCTTTCACATCCTCCATATCATAAATGTAAAGGAACTTCTTATATGGCCCGACGATATCAATTGCCAAAGACGGCACGATCACGTCCATCTTCCTCTTCTTGGATTGTGGGAGCGAGTGAGTAAGGCTAGGAGACAAGTCAGCAGACTTCCAAATTTGATTAGGAATGTCGAAGTTCATAGGCCCATGAGGTGGGGGAGTTGCATGAGTCACACTAGGAACAATGAGGGTGGTGATAACTTCAATCAAGGTATCCTTGACCACTCCCTCGTCATACACATCAAAGCCTAATTCATCAGCCACTACAACAATAAGGAACAAAAGAGTTAGTCAAAATTTAGTGTAAAAGAAGACAAGTGCAAGTAAACCACTATTTGTACTTGCTTAGCCCCTATTTCTAACAAGGGGCCGACATGATGTGATCGAGCTATCTATGCTTGTTACTTCTGTCCCTATGTGAGGCTCAACCATAGATCCTCCTTCATATCTAGTGTATGAAGGGTCATATTCATGAATTTGCCAGGAGGAGGCACTTGCGTCCCTACCAACGCCCAACACTTGTCCCCCTCCTACAACATTACTTTTGTCGGAGCTCGCATCAGTATCCCACTCTTTGGGCATTATCTCATGGCGGGGGACTGGGACATCAACTAGCTGTTGTGGGTCAAACCGTTCCTATTATGGATCTGTTACAACATCACTTAACTTCTCAAGGTCAATTTTCTACTACTCTTCTTTCTCCTTACATGTAACAATGTTATCATATCCCCGATTTGCATCTATGATTGACCCGGCTTTTGGGCATGAACTGGACTTTATAATATTCCCGCTTAACCTTGACCAACTTCTCCACTACGACCATCTTCATTGTTGGCTTCCTCTATTGTTGGTCCCCACCCATTGTCTGGCTTCCCTCGTCAATCCAACCTGGTGGAGGTTGGAGTCGGTCACCAGAAGTCTTAAGTCTTAGTTGTTGGGGGTGGTGTAATAACCCGTAGTTAAGAGGTGATTAATTATGATTTAAAATAAAGATTTAATGAATTAAAATGGGGTTTTAATATTAAAATGTGGATAAGTAGAAATAATTTGGAAATTTTATGGATAGATATTTTACAAAGTAATAAATAACTTAATTGTGTTAAATTATGATTTTTAAACAGGTTTGGATATTTTACAACAGTCAAAAAGATTTTAAATATAGTAAAAATTGTTAAATAATTTTTATAAAGTCAAATATTAAAATAAGTGAGATAAAGGAATTATTTCAAAAGAAAGAGAATTTTTATTTCACTTGTAAAAGTAGTTTATAAATTTATTTTTAAAATTGGGCTTTAAAAGGAAAAATGAAAATAATTATGTTATTGGTACAAATTATAAATAATAATAATTTTGATATTTATGAAATGGTAGTAAACACTTATGAAGAATAAATATGAATTTTATTTAGGTATTTGAGCTAATTTGACATAGTAGAAAAATAGGTTAGCTAAGGAAGAGAAAGAAAAGAAATAAATATAATGACCAACACCACTTTTCCAATGGTTAGGGTTCCGATTATGGTGCGAGATGTCACATGTTCAAAACCTGCATAGCATGATTTGAACTGCTGAACTTATATTGACATTTTGTATGCTATATACTACCTAAGAGTTGTAGTACTAATATGTACTACCATCTAAGTATCCAATTTCATAAAAAAGAAATAAATAGAAGTGAATTAGTTGAGCCCATTATCCCATCCTTGTAGTTAGAAAAAGATATCTTCTCTTTTGCATTTTTTGAGAAGTCTAGAACCCTCCGTATTGCATACAAATCTCCATCCCATATACCACTTTTGTATACTCCTGTAGCTTTCCATTTTCAAAACCAATTACTAAATTCCTAATCCCCTTCTTAGAAAATTTAAGAAAAACAGAAATAAATTTACAAAAATTCTAAAATTAAAATATATCCATCTTAATACCTTATTGCACTAGTAGGCATGATGAAGTTGTGATTTTGATGGTGTTTGGCTTGCATTGGAATTTGTAGAGAAGAGGAAAAGAGGAGAAAGATGGAGAAATTCTAGTGTTGAAGCTTAACTATTTCAAGATGAGTATTCTCTACTCACTATCCATGTCCAAATGTATGTATTTCATGTTGATTGTTGAAATATTTAAATTATATTTTGCATACTCCTCTTGAACCATTGCTTTGAATTTTCTTATTTTAATTTGAGTAACAAGAATGCATTTTGGGTTGTTGGAATGTAGCGTAGGGTACGGTGTTGAAATAAGGTTCATGCGAAGGGGTCATAAAGTGGTTGAAGTTGTCTAAACAGGTCATTCCAGGCCGTGAACCGGTGGACCGGTCCATGATTCATCGGTGCATGGCCTGGACGCAGTTCCAGGCTTATGCGTGTCTAGTTTAATATATATATATATTAATTTTAAAATAAAATGAAATAAAAAACAATGGATTTAAATCTTTAGTTATATTTTAGCGGTGGGTATTTAGGAGCTTTGATAATAGAGAAAGCGTTGTGTGGATAACAATATATTGAAAGTGAATATTAATTATTAAAAGGAGATAGAATAAAAGTTGAAATAAAATTGCTTTGAAGCTTTAAAAATTATTTCAAATTTAATGTGTATTTGGAAATGGTGTGGAGTGCTAGTATGTAAAAAAATATGAATTCTCTATGATTTTAACATATGTGGTTATTTTTGAAATTAATAAAGAAAGTTAAAAGGTATGCTTTAATCATAAATAAATATAAAGAATATTGTTTGTTAAATTAAAATATGCAAACATATTATAAATGAACATATTTTTCTATATTTAAATCTCTTTTTATAAGAATTGAATGTTAGATTGCCACTTATGTGTAATGAGGAAATTGAATAAACTGGGTTATAAAACTGCCTGGTATGGGACTTTCATTAATGTTCCTTCCATTATCCATTGGACTTATTATATAGAATATCTTTTAATGAGACAAAAGTGGCTTACTAGCTAAAGCAAACATGTAAGTATCGCTAAGTGGTATGGGACACATGTGATTGTTCGGTTGCTTTTTGTAAGTGAAAATCACTCCTTTGGGGTTTTTGTATCACATGTTATCATATATACTATGATGCGAACTGAGAGTGAACAGGTTGAGAGCCAAGAGTGTTTCTATATACGTCGTGCAATTCTATTATTCGGGAGGAGTAAACCAAATAAGGGTAGTATCCATCCTAGCGGCCTGATTGCACGGTCTATCTCTGAATCCGTGACATACTTATATTGTATGGTTGAGAGCCAACACTGAGAGCCACCGCCCTTTATCATAAAGGCCAGTGGTCTATTACCATATAGGGCAATTGCAGAGGCATGACTATGGCATAGCATTCTCGTGCACCCGATGGAAATTGGGTCACGATGGTCATCGAAGTAATTAAAGACTAGAGTAGCGCTGACAGCACGTAAGGAAGACTTCTAGAGCAAGGTGAGAGCCGTCAATCTCCTGTTTGGTTATTCATATTTTGAAATAGATGTATACTTATATGATATTTGTTAGAGGCGGCTTAAGGCTGAAGAAATTATCTCTATGGCTGAGAATCAATGAGGTAATCAACCTATGTATATGTTGCTTAATTTATCATCAATAGAATGATCTATAACACTACTGAGAGTACTGGATTGAGTATATGTAACCCTGCACCTATCTCTTTGTTGAGATCTTAGCTGTGTGCTAAGCATGGCATGGCGTAGTACTTGTATACCCTTCTTTGATAGAGTTGGTGTGATGGTTGCTCAATGGATGTATGGTAGCTTTACCTTGAGATGGTATTTATTATATGCAGTTAATGTATATGGTGGTGATATAACTCTTGGTTTAGGGTATTGTATTATGCTTGAGATTGATCCTCACTTTATGATGTATATGTTATAATATCACCATCACATATTGACATCTGAATTTTAGACATAGTCTGAGCCGTGTGTTATTTTATAACACTTGGATCAGTCTAAGATATTTCAGGTCCATGAATGAAGTAGCTAGCTTAACTTGTAGGACATTTTTGGAGGCTATTATACACTTTAGGATGATAGTTTCCCTATGTGTTTTTGTGGCCTCATTATTTATGTTGATTTATCTATTTGACTTTAATATGTATATTTGACGATGGTGAGCATCTGACTAACATCTTCTTGCTCACCTTGGATATGTATTATTAATATATTATATTTTATTGCTACGTTCTAATTCTGGTATCTTTGTTTTTCATATATGTATTGTGTATTTTTCTATCGTGGAAGCCACACGTATTTATTGCTTTGTGCTGATATTATGTAAATAATAGTAAGCGTTATACAATTTGAGATATGTACCGATGTTAGCCCAAAGGAATATTCACATTTGTAAGCCCCTTATAACCTTATTCTCCGTATTATTAGGCAACATTACCCATTAATACTCTTTGGAAATATGAGTAAAGAGACGGGGTGTTACATTTTTTTCATAGCAGGTTCAAAAAAATATATGATATAAAGAGACATGAGTCAGTAGCTTTAGATGGACTTAGGAGTCCCCGTCCCTTAGGTTTTTGGGTAGATTCCCTAAGTAAGAGCTAGGAGTATATGTGAATATAGTTATTTTGTTTATCCTAAATGTGAATATCACTTTAATGCAGAAGTGAGAATGGCCGATGGCCGATTTACCCAAGCAGATGCTGGAGAGTCCTATGGTTCGGGCAACTAGGGTGTATTTATGACTACCGATCAGTTGATGGAGCACTATGGAGCATCTAGGAATCCAGTGCTTCAACAACTCCTAACCCTCTTTGTGATAACCCGGATTTTTAGACATCTGTTAATTGGTAATTAACTGGATTAAAAGTACCGATTTATAAGTTGAACGAATAAAATTCTGATAAATATCTGGATGTATATATATATATATAGAGATTTGAAAACTATAACAAGTATTGAATTATAAATCTCTGGAGATGATAAATCTTATAGTATATGAGTAAATAATATATTTCATTATTTAATTCAAGGTGAGATATCCATATATATAGATATAAATAAAATATAGGGAAGTTTGTTATAATATGGATATATAAGGTATTCTATTATTCCAAAGTTATTTTCAAAATCTCAAAAGTAAATTAGATTAAAACTTTACATTTTCACTAGTACATATATATAGTTACTGAATAATATAGGATTATATTATTTCTTTAAAAAGATACATTTATTAATAAAAGAAAGGGTATAAATATAAAAGATAAAAACAAAAATAGAATATAAATAAATATAAATTCAAACATGCATAAGAACATTTGTAAGACTTGTATGTATGCATTAAACACTTGTAAGCTAAGGGTGACATGCATAATAACAAGTGGCTTTTCTCATTTGTATTTTCATTAAAACTGAAATTATATGTAAATAATATGAAGTGAGAAAACAAGCTATTTCAGTTTAAAATCTTTTACAATTCTCTCGACTCCATTCTTTCTTTTCTTTCTTCATTTTTTCAAAATTTAAAACCAAAAACCAGAAAAGAAATCTGAAACAAGTTCAGATACCACTGCAAATTAATTCAAAACTAAGATAAATTTAAAAAGCTCAAGCAAAAGTTTTAAGCAAATCAAGTTCAACTCAGAATTTAATTAAAGCCAAGTATTAACCCAGAAAGCACTTCAGTTCCAAGGATCATCTAATCTAGTAGTAGATCAGAATTAAAGAACAGATCAGATCAAATTGCAGTTTTAATTCAAGCTTGCAGATTTAAGTTCACATCAATTGCCAGCTTTTCAAAAATAGCTTTCCTCTGTTTATCAAAAACAGGTGAGTAAACTATTTCTTTTAAAACCCTTAATCTGTTTTAATAACCTGATGTATGTGATCAGTACTTGAAGTTTAGTTGTGGAAAATTTTATATGAATATATATTATGCTTGCATGTATATATATATATATATATGAAGATTATATGTGTGCATGTCTGTACATATGAATATATTGCCTCTGTTCTAAGTCTACAGGTTCAAGAACATATCAAATAAAATCATATCTCTACAACTAAGCAATTTTAGACTATGAGTATTTAAGGAAATTCGTTCATAGTCTCCAGGTTTAACTTTTAAAAATAATTTCAAGGTAAAAATATTAAGCATACATTGGAAAAGATTTAATTTACAGTAAAAACCAATCCAAGTCAGAAAATAAGTTGTCTTAATCTAATGTTTTGTTTATATAATTGAAATCGTCATATGAAATGATGATTTTAGGTTATAATTTCGTGATTTTTATGCTTGTATTTCAAGAGAAATTTCATGTTGAACGGAAATTGGGTTTTGTTCATTTTCTGGCGATCGAAGTAAAAAGGGAAGTTGTGATCGTTGCTGGTGGTAGCGTGAAGGCCGGAAAGTCTGGGAAAAATGGTCTCAGATTTTTTAGTTCGTCGTGGCGATGGCAGTTCTTCGATTTAGGGTTTTAGCACTGATTTTTGTCAAGGTCGGAAGTGAGGCTTCTGAGTCGCCGTCGTAGCATCGGGGAAGACCGGTTGTAACGACCCCGAATTTTATAAATAATTAAAATGATAATTTATTAATTTTTGAATTAATATTTGTGAAATAAAACGATAAATGGATTGAAGAGATGCGAGTTTCCCCGATATCCAAGTATATTCTGTATAAATCATTTAAATTAAAAATATTGTATATATATATGTATATACGTGAATATATATGTATACGGGCATATATGAGTCAATTTGAAATTTTAAGTATATGTATATATAGTTGGTTTGAATTTAAATCGTAAGTAAATGGTTTAAGAAATGAAATTATATAAGATAAATAATAAAAATATCAAGTAAATACATTTGCTAAACTTTAACAACTAAATAAAAATAGAAATCATCAATATTACAAGATAATGAGAAATAAATAAATTCTATAGTACATACAATATAAAGTAAATCTCAATATTAATAAATCAATACAACATAAAATAAAATAAAATATAAGTATATGAATGAACAAGCAAAGGAAGCCACCAAAAACATAGTGTCTCGGCCAACAAAGAAGAAGATCAAAGAAAAGTAAAATATAAATACATTTGTATCTAGTATTTGCTGGTAGCTTGTTATTGAAGCTAGGCAAGTGAAAATATGAGATAAGTATGAATAAACAAAACATAAAGTACACAACATTAAATGCCTTCAATCCTTGCAGCCAACAAATCTGTTCGAATTGGCATAAAAACTTCTTTCAGCCTCCAAGCAAAAGAAAAAGTCTGGTGTTTGTACAAACAAATATTAATAACCTGTACAACAAGATTTTTACCTGTACAAAGACAAATCTTTGTGATATTTCTTTTATACATATCAATTCTTCTCATATCAGTTCGTTTATTTTAGGCTGAGAAAAATGTGAGTAAAACATCACCTTTTAACTTAAACAAAAGTTCAATTTAAATAGCAACTTCAACCTGATCAAGTTTTGAATCTGGAAAAATCAAAGCTCGGACCCAATCAAAACAACATCCTCTGTTCTTCTTCTCTGCCATTTTCAAGTGAGAAACTCCTATTTTAATAGCCTGACTTGTTTTGAAAATTTAAATCTAGATTATTGGTTCATATAAAAATATTGTATTGTTATATACTATGCTGTGATGTTTGTTACTTACTGGATGCTCTGTCTCATGATGTTCTTCAAGTTTTTCCATGTTTCTAAGGGAAAAGAAGCAAATAATGGTTTATACTCTTCGTATAAAAACATTTAACTCAGAAATTTAATTAAATAAATTGTTTAAAACTAAAGATCAGAGCTTGGAAACTGTTAAAGGGTGGTAGTGGAAAATAGGCATTGTAAAACCAAATTTACAGTAGAAAGCATTCAAATATGAAAATTCGAATATCATGAATTGTTGATTTGAGTCCATTTCTTGAATTTACATATGAAGGAAGGATTTTTAAAACCAGAATGATGATTTTAAATTGAGTATGTATGGAGCAGTTTGGGTTTGACCGGGAAGGGGAAGTTTGGGTTTTTCTGACGATCTGTGTAACTGGAGAGGTCGAGGCTCTTCTGGGTGATGGAAGAGTGATCATAGATGCTAGGAAAAATGAGCGGAGGTGATGGAAGCGACGGTGGCGGAAGCGGCAAGCATCTAAAGTCTGGAAACCTAATTTTGGACAAGGCTCAGTTTTCGAATCGTTCGTCGCCATCGTTCGACCGAGTGCAACCGGTCGTTGGTGGTTGGAAGTGGGGTGTCAGATGAGGTCGTGGCCGGAATTTCGTGGCCACCGGTGGTCGAGGCGGCGAGGACAAGTGGATTGACAGGTTTTGGTTTGAGGTTGGGTTACTGGTTCCAGGTTTTGGGTAGCGAACTCGAATTCGAGTTCGAGACGAACTGAAGGGGGCTGGTGGTTGGGATCGGAGATGGGGATGACGTTCGACCTGCTCGAAGTATTGGCGGCGACCAGAGTTGGCCAACGACCATGTACACGTGCACGAGCACGATGTGTTGGTCAGAATTTTGCTTGGGGTAGAGCAGGGAAGTGCTAAGGGTTATCTCGAGTTTTACTCGAAGCGAATAGGGGATGGACTCGAAGTAAATCTGGGAAGGCTCGAGTATTTCGTTCTATTGTTGTTAGTGAACCTGTACTGTTATTTTTACAAACCTGTTCCTTTATTTTTGAATGTGAATGGTTTTATAACCAATGTGAACTAAGTTATGAAATAAGTTTAAAAATGAACTCGAGTGAAATTTAAAACTGATTTGTGAATTAAGTTTAAAATTTATGTTAATGTAAATAAATGGTAAAGTATTTAAAGGTGTTTTTAACGTGTAAGTTTTTAAGGGGTTTTGGGAAATTGTTTTAAACTTTATATTAGGATAGATGGGAAATTAATCAAGAAGTATGCTTTGAAATAATTACTTATTAAGGATAATTAATGGAAGTAATCTAAATGAATAATCATTTAATGTTATAATTTGGAATTGATTAATTTGATTGTTTTAAGATTTTAAGTAATTAATTAATTAATGGAATTAAAGATTTATTAATAATGGAATTAATTATTGGTTAAGTAATTAAGGATAAATTACTTATTGTAATTGATTTTGGATATTTTGATTTATTAGAGTTAATTAAATTAGTTTAATTAACTTAAGAAAATAACTGGACAAGTGAATTTACTTAGTGAAATTTATGGAGATAATCAATTTTTTTTTAAGTAATTAAAGTTAATTAATGAAGGTGATTAAAGAAATTGAGGGATAGTTAATTAAAGCAATTAATTTAAGATAATTAATTAAATGGTGAAATTGATAATTAAAGGTTGATGAATTAAAATTAAAGGTTAATTAATTTATTATTAATGGTTAATAAATAAATGATTAAAGAATAATTAATCAAAAAGATTTGTAATTAATTAATGATTAATTAACCTGGATTTGAAATTCATAAGTAATTGATCCAATTTGAATAAATCAGATAATTAACTGACCTTACTTATGAATATTTGGATTTGATTGGATGATTGAATTTTTTGATATTTCCTGATTTGCAACGCGTTGTGATATATTCAGATTTGTGTGTAATCCTTACTGCAGTTTATTTATCTGTGATATTTATATATCTGTGATCTGTGCCTAAAGATAAGCGATATAGTTTATATCGTTTATCAACTATATTTCTGTATTTGATATATCTGTGATGATTGATGTTGCACTACTGTGTGAAACCCCTGGACTACACTTTACACACACAAATATGGATTTCACGTGGAAATCGGTTAAGTCACAGATAATTTAAATTTGATGTTTTTGAAATTGGAATTTTAATTTCAATCGATTTTGAAATTGGAAATTTGGGTTTAAAGTGAAAAGCTTTTGAAATAGAATTTCCAAGATAAAAGTTATTTTGAATAACTTGATCGAGTTTTGAAATTTAAATAATTTGATTTAAATTTGAATTCAAGTTTGAAATTGAATCCTATGATTTGAAACTACGGATTGAAAATGTTATGAATGTGTTTATCTGAATTTAAACCATTTAAAAGTATAATTTTGGGAATTTGGATTTAACCCAAGGATTTCCACTCGTATGAATGAATCAGATTTTCTGAAATGAAACTGTTGTTTTAAAAGAATAAAAGCGTTCAGATAAGAAATGAAATTCCAGTTTAATTAAAGGAATTTCAATATTGAAGTGAAAATGGTTTTCCAAGTTATGAATGAATTGTTTTGAAAAGCTATGATTTGAATCTGTTTATTTTTAACAGATTTAGAATAATGATTGGTTTAAATCATTTGGAATGGAATTGTTTTGAAAGCTATAAGTTAAATCTTGATTTAAAGGTTTAACGAGTTAATCAAATTGAAATGGAAATTAATTTGGAAAATCTGTGAATGAATCTTTTGTTTAAAAGATTAAAGTGTGGAAATTGTTTAAACCATTTAAGGTTGTTAAAATAAATCTTTTTGTTTAAAAGATTTGAAATGGTAATCGATTGAAACCATTTAAAAAGAAGTTGAATTATTAAGTTGTGACTTAATTGAAATCCCATATCCATATGTTTTTAAATATTTCGCTCACTATTCGGTTTAGCCGGGAGAGGACCTTTGGGTCGTATAACCCATTCCGAATATGTGATACGTCGTATATGGATTGCATTTGTAGACCGGTGTTGAAGACCGGATATTTTTGAAAACGGAAGGATTACCGTCGAGTTACTCTGCATCGGCTGATCCCCAATATAGAGGTTTTATCATCCTTAGTGACGGGAAGTCCGGACGTGATTGGAAATTATCCGGATTTGCAAGGGCTTCGTGAGAAGTGCCTTCGGTTCTGTTCGATCCCGGAACAGACTTATATGGATTGTATGTCTGACATTACACTTTGAGATATAAAGCTGATTTCTTTCAAATACATTTCTGTTGGTGGCGGAGAATTTATTCTCTTAGCTTAACACCCTTCTCTGAGACGTATGAGCTCAGAGGTTATGTAGTTGAAATTTATCAGCGATATATTCCCAATTTGGTAATGTGGCATGCTAAGTGCTGCTGTGAAATGATCAGTGTTTGATCATTTGCGATATGATCATTTGTTTGATCATTTATCTTTGTGATCATAGGTTGATCATCTGTTGACCCAAAGCGTGGCTTTTTGAAAAAGCGTAGCTTTGTGGACGAGACTTCGTCAGGACCTCACAACCCGGAAATGGTCGAAACAGGAATGTTGCGGCAAGGTTATGAGGGTCGCGCCCTTTAGGGTATGTCATTTCCTTCTGGAAAGGGGTGGTATTATGGTATGGAGCCCAGATACTTACTCATGTGGATACACCTTCTTTATGATGTGTGATGTTGGATATCGAGCGCTCGGATAAAGGTCCCAAAGGACCGGGAGGTGGCATATTCGTGAGTTACCTGTTACAGGGGTAACCCGGCTTTGTTTTGCAGAGAGCAGTTTGTCTCTCGGGACGTCCCGCCAGAGGCGATCCCATGCGGCGGAAGGAAGTTCCTTAGCCTGACCATTTGTTGGGAATCCATTTCCCAATACGGAACTTGTACGGTTTTAGTTGTAGAACCTGCCATCTAATATGGTAGCTATAGTAGGCATAGTATAATGGTACCTATGCTGGCTAAGATTAATATTATACTTTCGAATTGTTTTCCACTATGCACTAATAATAATAATTCAATGATTTGCGTAGTAAGCATGTTTGACTATCATAAGAAGAAATCTCCTCCAATTCTGCGTTTGCATTGTGTGTGTGGCGGGAGGTCTTATGGTAGTTTCATTTTCCAAAAGCATTGCGGATTTCAATGTTTAAAATTCTTTTGCTGTTGTTTAAAGATAAACTGTTTTTTTTCGTTGCTCACACCAGTCCCATGACTGATCCGGAGTTTATTGTTCCCTTCCTAAACTCTGGGTGCTCATAATTTTCCACACGAGCAGTCTAGAGTTGGGTTTCTTTTCAGATATTCAGGTTTAGTAGATTATCTGGAGCTAGTTCATTCATCGGAGTTGCTTATCTTGGAGTTGTGGATTCATTCTTGTCTGAAGATCATTTTGGAGTTATCACTTCTATTGATATTGTTCCGCTGCTGTTGTTATCTTTTCTTTTCCGCTGCTATTTCTTGTATCATATCTCTGATGTATATAGATATTCATTGTATCATCATTGTATCTGGATATTGTATCAGATGTTGTATATCTATATTCTTTTTCTTTTCCGCTGTGTTATTTACTTAATTGTGTTATAGCTCCGGCGAATCGGATTTGAACGGTCGAATCTGCGGCATTCTAGTACAATGTGAAGTACGAATGTTGATTTTCGAGCGCGAAAATCCGAGTCGTCACACCGGTCGTGGGGGAAAAGAGAGAGGGGACTCGGGTGTGGCTCCAGGCATGACGACGTGAACTCCGGTGATCGGGTTTGGGTGGTGCAAGGTGGAATAGGTGATTGGGTTACAGCCTGATGGGTTCGAGTTCGCTCGATTTTGTTTTGCATGGAGGTTCGAGATTCTGGGTGGTCAGTTGAGTTAGGATGGTCGTCGATGACTTTCTGAGGTCGCAGCGTCGATCGGAGTAGCGGAGAGGTGATGTGCACGTGTACGCGTGTGTGTTGTGTCTGGGAGATGTTGTTGTTTGGGGAAGAATGATATTGTCTCGGGTATATACTCGAAGAAGATGGTAGTTCGACTCGAAGGAAGGAATAGTGCGTGAGTGACTCGGGTTTTACTCGAAGTACTTTGGCTTTGAACCCGGGTTTGTATTAAAATTGAATTAACCAGATTATTAAAGGTTAAAACAAAAGTATTAACAAGTTTTAAAGTTATTAAAGTAACTAAGTTATCGAGGAATCATTATCAAGTTTTCAAAGTAAAGTATTAACAAGTTTAAACAAGTTTTCAAATATTTTAAATGTTAAAATTAAATGTTTAAATTATTTTGTTTGTAAGTTTTTAATTATATAATTGATTTCTAAATGTTTTCTAAAGAAGATTAAATGATGTAATTAAGTATTCAATTTAATGAGATTTAAATAAGTAATTAATTAAGATAAAGAAATTATCTTAAATTTATCAAGGTTGTGATTAATTAGGGATAATTAATAAAATTTATTAAAAGATAATCACTTAATGAATTAATAAGGGTAAATAAATTAGTGATAATAATCAAAGGGTAAATACTAAATGAAGGTAATTTAGGGATAGTTAATGAATGTAATTAATGTGATGATCATTAACTAGTGATTAAGAGATAATTAATTTAAGCAATTAATTGAATGATAATTATTTAATGTGATTAATTAAGGTTAATTAATGAATATGTTTAATTAAAGATTTTTTGTTAAATGTAATTAATTAAGGAAATAATTAATTAGTGAAAGTAATTAGAGGATCATTAATTAATGTAATTAATAAGAGTAATTAAGGGTAAATTAATATGAATGGTTAAAGGATAACTAATTCATGTAATTAATTAAAGGCTAATTACTTAATGTAATTAAGGAATAATTAATTTAGGATAATTAATTAAGATGAATAATTAAAGGATGATTAATTAATTGGTTTGTAATTAATTAATGTTAAGTAAGCATGATTTAAAAGAAATTAAAGTAATTAATTTAATTTATGTGGAGATTAAGTTAAATTAATTAGGAATTATACATCTAATTAATCTTGCTTATGAATGATTGAATAATACTGAATGCCTTGGATTATTTGATATATCTAATATGTGATTGTGATGCTCTATGATACGAGATGCTTTGGATAAATTGTGATAATGTAAGTCATCTATCTGTGATAGAATTGCTATATGAATATGATATCCTGAATTTAAATTAAATTGTTTAACTTAAACATCTTGGCTTAAAAAGAATGACATTTGAACTCGAAGAGACCAGGGTCGGGTATCAGTAAATACCCGAAACCACTTCGATTTGAAATCTTATATAATTCTTTATAGATTGATATGTGAAATCAAATAGGCCGGTTTGGGATAATATGGACCATTTAAACTAAGTTGGATACTTAGATATTGTTTTGTGCAAATAAGTGTTGACTATATAAGTTGTTTACTTATAGTAAAGTACGAGTTACCCCGGGTTTAAATAAGTTCTATGAATTGAAATTTCATGTTAGATGAGTTTACTCACGCTGGTTTCCAGCCTGACCCGGGTGTTACTTTGATGTTATGCTCGGGTCAGACCGAGTATTACAGATTTCCAGGTAAGAACGTTCTGAAGCTCAGGAGGCGACCTGGATGGCAGGAACGTATGGAGTTTACCGCTGTGTATTTGAGAGCTTATTGATAGTAGTCTGGGACCGGTTGATAACTGTCTAGTCTATTTGTAAATGGTTGTAACTCTGATGTATTGAATGTAAATTAACAAATACAGTTTTCTTTGTATAACTGATATTATTATTTGATATTGTGTTTTGATCCGCTGCGAATGTGAGAATCTGTGTCTTGTTCTATTTCTTTCTTCTATCTCTTTTCTTTTTCTCCTAACTATCTAGAATTTTCAGGTTCGAAAATTCTGAGTCGTTACATTTGGTATCAGAGCAAAGGTTAAGCAAGAACCTTGGCTCTGGTGGGATTTACTCATTCAGGATAGGGTCAATAATACCCTAGGATGAGTTGAGTATATATATATATGAGAGCGTACTTGTTATTTTCTTATATAAAGGTTTTAAAATGGTTTTAAAAAAAATGATTTTTATATAAGTTTAACTTTTGATATATAAAGAAATAATTTTCTAATTATTAGATATATTAAAGAAATTGGTTGTTGAATCATTGGAATAAAATAAAATAATAAGAATTAAGTGGTAATACAACCAAATTGAAATTGAATGAAGATAAGTTTGAAATGGATCCAAACTGAAATTAAAATATTGAATTTGTAGAAGTGTTATCAGAATAAAGATAATAATAAATTGGTTTCCAGATATGATAATCTTGGTTATTATCATAAATGGTTGCTGTGTTTAATAATAAAATGTTGTTAATGATTAAGTAAAATGAAATGTTTTAGGGAAGTAAACTTTTAGGTGAGTATGACTTATAAATTGGAATTGAAGATAATTTAAAATTGTGAAGTTTTAAATCTAAATCCAGAAAACTTGAAATTATTTTAAAGAAATCTGTTTTGAATTAGAACCAAAGGTGGTTTAAAAAAAAATTAAGGTATAACTTGGTGTGTAAAGGAAATAAATATCTATATTTGGAAATAAACTCTAAGGTTGAGTTTTGAATTTTCCTTGGGATGTGATGTGAAACCCAAAGTGAAGTAAGTTTTTAAACTTAAATGGAAAGTTAATTAATAAGAAGTTTAAAATTTGAAATGGAGAATTCAAATTGAGTAAGGGTGATTGGATTCTGAAGATTTAATCATTTAAAAAGTTTTGAACTTTAATTTGAACTTTGTAATAAGTTAAGTAAAGATAATTTTAAAATGGAATTTTGGAATTTGGATTCAGAATTAAATGGTTTAAAGATTTAAGTTGTCAAATTAAAAATAAAGGTTGATTTGATTTAAAAGTAAGGGTTAATTTGACTTAAGGGATTAAATCAACATTTAAAATATTTAACTCGAAATTATATAATTCGAGAAGGTTTTAAGTTGAGATTTGAATAGAATTAGTTCAAATTGAATTTGATTTGAATTAATTAGAATTGTGATTGAAGATGTATAAGTTTAAAAATTCAAATGGTAAATTAGAATTGAAATGTTTTGAAATTGAAGCTGGTTCAATTTGAAATTAATCCAAATTGATTTGAAATAATTTGGAATTGTGATTAAAGATGAATAAGTTTTAAAAAAAAATCAAATGGAATTTGATTTGAATTTGGAAAGGAATTAAGGTTAATTCAACTTGAATTGGGATTAAATCAATTGATGTATTGAGTCAATTTAAAAGGAAGTGGAAATTTAAATTGAATTGATGGGAAATTAATTGGATTGGGAAATTAAACAGTTTGGCTCTGGATTATTTTCAAAATAAATTGTTTTAATACAAATATATTTTTTCCAAACTATTTACTATAAAATCTTTCTTCTTAAACCCCAAATTATCTTTTACTTATTTTACAATTATTTTGGAACTATTTAACTATTTTGAAACTATCTTATAAACTAATTACTATTTTTCAGTTACTTATATCTAATCACTATTTTAAAAACTATTTTGCAATTATCTAACTATTTTATACCTACTTAACTATTTTACAACTATTTTACAAACTAATAACTATTTTTCAACTACTTATCTATTTTAAACTTTTTCAAGCTATTTTTAAATTTAAATAAGTCAGAGTTCAAACTGTTTGTAATTGAAGTAATAACTCAATTGGAAATGGAAGCAATTGAGAATAAGTGAATGGAATTAAAGGAAATGTGAACAGAAAAGAGAATTGATTTGGCTAATAACCAATAAAGATAAATACGTAGGATATACGTATATTATTCTATTCGCATAATAATTTGATCCAGATTCGAACACAGAATTTCGAGATAGTATTATCGATCCGAGTTGGGATTTTTCGCTCGATTTTCGACGGCGAACCTGGATATGGATTTTTGATTGGTTCTGGATATTCTCTATCATAGCTGTGACTATGCAAGGAGAAAGACGGTTTCTGATCAAGAAACCAGATCTGAGTCCGCACTAGGAAGTCGGGTGGACAATACTAGTTTGGAAATGAAATTGTGTGATCGAGTGAGCGATCAGATTGATATTGCGTACAGATGATATGTGTACATCGTACGGATTTGAATAAAATTTGATATTAAAATTTGTGGATAAAAACTGTAAAATGATTTTGAAATGGAAGGGTACATTTTGAAATAAATGATGAAATAAAATGGGAGTTGAATATTTCTGTGATTAGAACTCATTTTATAGAAAAGTGATATGGTTAATAAATTTATGAAAGAGTAATCAAATTTAAATATTTGATTTGAAATAAAAAAAGTTATATATCTTTGTTATATACGATAAACTCCCCTTGTTGAATCTATAGCCAGGAGAAAAAGGGTTTTTGAAAATATTGGAAGTATAAAAGAGGTTTTATACAAATTTGAAATGATCCAAAGATTTTCAAAGTTATATATATCTATATATATAAGGGATTTTATGGGAATGATTTTAGAAAAGGTTTTGGGAACCTATGAATTTGGAAATGGCTTTTGATTTTTGGGAAAATCAATTTTGGAATTTGGAAAGCCAAGTTTGGAACTATCGATTTTGGATATCGATTTTGTGTAAAGGAGATTTTGATATAAATCATAAAGGATATGATTTGAAGATACTATAAGTGTATAGTATAAAGTGTTTTGAGAATAGCTCTGGGGAAAAAGGCGCTCCCTTGAAATGAACTTCTCAGGTGTACCACAGGGTGGTACTGCCTTGAACCCCAAGGGGGGATTCTAAAGTTGATCCTGTGAGGAGTCCGGACAAAACTAGTTCCTGAGGATTATTTGTGTAGCGAAAGTCGAGGGGATGGTGCCCACAGAGGCATTTGGGTTATGCTGTGACGACAGTGTAACTCGATGTCACTGCGATCTACTACAGACCATAGCGAAGGTCGTGTGAGCCGCTGAGAGCCAACAGTCTGCGTTTGATTTTATATCGATAGACTGCGACACTATGGTAACATAGCGAAAGTCATGTGTGCCGCTGAGAGCCAACAGTTTGCGTTTGATTTTATATCGGTAAACTGCGACCTATGTAGAGTGGAGAAGTTTCATTTTGACATCGAAATCGTGTGTGCTGCTGAGAGCCAACAATTACATGGACTTTTGCTGCGATGGCAACGTAACCCTGGAATGTAACTGCGATCTGTTGTGGGTTCCATGCTGTCATCAGTTACATGGACTTTTGCTGCGATGGCAACGTAACCCGTGATATAACTGTGACCATGGATGGGGGTGATGATTTCCAGAGCATTCTCACCAAAGATATTTCCTCTATTTTCAAAACTGTTTTCTATATTTTCAATAAATTATTTTCCAAATATTTTCACTGGGTGTTGGAAACGGGTTTGCTAAGTCCTTATAGATTTTCAGTCCTACGTCTGACCAACGTATGACCGAATTTCTGTGAGAACGAGGATGAACTTGTTGAGACATTGAGTTATAAAAAGTATTTTTATAAAAACTATTTTTGTAATATTATATAGATTTTAAAGTATTTTAAAAATTTAATATAAAGGGAGTTTATAGTTTAAAATGTTCAACAAGTAATTTATCTGATAATAAGTAAATAATAAATTTTGGCTTCGTTCCTTTTCGAGGACGAAAAGATTTAAAGGGGGGAGGAATGTGATAACCTGGATTTTTATACATCTGTTAATTGGTAATTAACTGGATTAAAAGTACTGATTTATAAGTTGAACGAATAAAATTCTGATAAATATCTAGACGTATATATATATATATATAGATTTGAAAACTATAACAAGTATTGAATTATAAATCTCTGGAGATGATAAATCTTATAGTATATGAGTAAATAATATATTTCATTATTTAATTCAAGATGAAATATCCATATATATATAAATAAAATATAGGGAAATTTGTTATAATATGGATATAGAAGGTATTCTATTATTCCAAAGTTATTTTCAAAATCTCAAAAGTAAATTAGATTAAAACTTTACATTTTCACTAGTACATATATATAGTTACTGAATAATATAGGATTATATTATTTCTTTAAAAAGATACATTTATTAATAAAAGAAAGGGTATAAATATAAAAGATAAAAACAAAAATAGAATATAAATAAATATAAATTCAAACATGCATAAGAACATTTGTAAGACTTGTATGCATGCATAAACACTTGTAAGCTAAGGGTGACATGCATAATAACAAGTGGCTTTTCTCATTTGTATTTTCATTAAAACTGAGATTATATGTAAATAATATGAAGTGAGAAAACAGGCTATTTCAGTTTAAAATCTTTTACAATTCTCTCAACTCCATTCTTTCTTTTCTTTCTTCATTTTTTCAAAATTTAAAACCAAAAACCAGAAAAGAAATCTGAAACAAGTTCAGATACCACTGCAAATTAATTCAAAACTAAGATAATTTTAAAAAGCTCAAGCAAAAGTTTTAAGCAAATCAAGTTCAACTCAGAATTTAATTAAAGCCAAGTATCAACCCAGAAAGCATTTCAGTTCCAAGGATCATCTAATCCAGTAGTAGATCAGAATTAAAGAACAGATCAGATCAAATTGCAGTTTTAATTCAAGCTTGTAGATTTAAGTTCACATCAATTGCCAGCTTTTCAAAAATAGATTTCCTCTGTTTATCAAGAACAGGTGAGTAAACTATTTCTTTTAAAACCCTTAATCTGTTTTAATAACCTGATGTATGTGATCAGTACTTGAAGTTTAGTTGTGGAAAATGTTTATATGAATATATATTATGCTTGCATGTATATATATATGAAGATTATATGTGTGCATGTCTGTACATATGAATATATTGCCTTTGTTCTAAGTCTACAGGTTCAAGAACATATCAAATAAAATCATATCTCTACAACTAAGCAATTTTAGACTATAAGTATTTAAGAAAATTCGTTCGTAGTCTCCAGGTTTAACTTTTAAAAATAATTTCAAGGTAAAAATATTAAGCATACATTGGAAAAGATTTAATTTACAGTAAAAACCAATCCAAGTCAGAAAATAAGTTGTCTTAATCTAATGTTTTGTTTATATAATTGAAATCGTCATATGAAATGATGATTTTAGGTTATAATTTCGTGATTTTTATGCTTGTATTTCAAGAGAAATTTCATGTTGAACAGAAATTGGGTTTTGTTCATTTTCTGGCGATCGAAGTAAAAAGGGAAGTTGTGATCGTTGCTGGTGGTAGCGTGAAGGCCGGAAAGTCTGGGAAAAATGGTCTCAGATTTTTTAGTTCGTCGTGGCGATGGCAGCTCTTCGATTTAGGGTTTTAGCACTGATTTTGGTCAAGGTCGGAAGTGAGGATTCTGAGTCGCCGTCGTAGCATCGGGGAAGAGCGATCATGGGGGAAAAGAGAGAGGGGACTCGGGTGTGGCTCCAGGCATGACGACGTGAACTCCGGTGATCGGGTTTGGGTGGTGCAAGGTGGAATAGGTGATTGGGTTACAGCCTGATGGGTTCGAGTTCACTCGATTTTTTTTTGCATGGAAGTTCGAGATTCTGGGTGGTCGGTTGAGTTAGGATGGTCGTCGATGACTTTCTGAGGTCGCAGCGTCGATCGGAGTAGCGGCGAGGTGATGTGCACGTGTACGCATGTGTGTTGTGTCTGGGAGATGTTGTTGTTTGGGGAAGAATGATATTGTCTCGGGTATATACTCGAAGAAGATGGTAGTTCGACTCGAAGGAAGGAGTAGTGCGTGAGTGACTCGGGTTTTACTCGAAGTACTTTGGCTTTGAACCCGGGTTTGTATTAAAATTGAATTAACCAGATTATTAAAGGTTAAAACAAAAGTATTAACAAGTTTTAAAGTTATTAAAGTAACTAAGTTATCGAGGAATCATTATCGAGTTTTCAAAGTAAAGTATTAACAAGTTTAAACAAGTTTTCAAATATTTTAAATGTTAAAATTATTTTGTTTGTAAGTTTTTAATTATATAATTGATTTCTAAATGTTTTCTAAAGAAGATTAAATGATGTAATTAAGTATTCAATTTAATGAGATTTAAATAAGTAATTAATTAAGATAAAGAAATTATCTTAAATTTATCAAGGTTGTGATTAATTAGGGATAATTAATAAAATTTATTAAAAGATAATCACTTAATGAATTAATAAGGGTAAATAAATTAGTGATAATAATCAAAGGGTAAATACTAAATGAAGGTAATTTAGGGATAGTTATTGAATGTAATTAATGTGATGATCATTAACTAGTGATTAAGAGATAATTAATTTAAGCGATTAATTGAATGATAATTATTTAATGTGATTAATTAAGGTTAATTAATGAATATGTTTAATTAAAGATTTTTTGTTAAATGTAATTAATTAAGGAAATAATTAATTAGTGAAAGTAATTAGAGGATCATTAATTAATGTAATTAATAAGAGTAATTAAGGGTAAATTAATATGAATGGTTAAAGGATAACTAATTCATGTAATTAATTAAAGGCTAATTACTTAATGTAATTAAGGAATAATTAATTTAGGATAATTAATTAAGATGAATAATTAAAGGATGATTAATTAATTGGTTTGTAATTAATTAATGTTAAGTAAGCATGATTTAAAAGAAATTAAAGTAATTAATTTAATTTATGTGGAGATTAAGTTAAATTAATTAGGAATTATACATCTAATTAATCTTGCTTATGAATGATTGAATAATATTGAATGCCTTGGATTATTTGATATATCTGATATGTGATTGTGATGCTCTATGATACGAGATGCTTTGGATAAATTGTGATAATGTAAGTCATCTATCTGTGATAGAATTGCTATATGAATATGATATCCTGAATTTAAATTAAATTGTTTAACTTAAACATCTTGGCTTAAAAAGAATGACATTTGAACTCGAAGAGACCGGGGTCGGGTATCAGTAAATACCCGAAACCACTTCGATTTGAAATCTTCTATAATTCTTTATAGATTGATATGTGAAATCAAATAGGCCGGTTTGGGATAATATGGACCATTTAAACTAAGTTGGATACTTAGATATTGTTTTGTGAACATAAGTGTTGACTATATAAGTTGTTTACTTATAGTAAAGTACGAGTTACCCCGGGTTTAAATAAGTTCTATGAATTGAAATTTCATGTTAGATGAGTTTACTCACGCTGGTTTCCAGCCTGACCCGGGTGTTACTTTGATGTTATGCTCGGGTCAGACCGAGTATTACAGATTTCCAGGTAAGAACGTTCTGGAGCTCAGGAGGCGACCTGGATGGCAGGAACGTATGGAGTTTACCGCTGTGTATTTGAGAGCTTATTGATAGTAGTCTGGGACCGGTTGATAACTGTCTAGTCTATTTGTAAATGGTTGTAACTCTGATGTATTGAATGTAAATTAACAAATACAGTTTTCTTTGTATAACTGATATTATTATTTGATATTGTATTTTGATCCGCTGCGAATGTGAGAATCTGTGTCTTATTCTGTTTCTTTCTTCTATCTCTTTTCTTTTTCTCCTAACTATCTGGAATTTTCGGGTTTGAAAATTCCGGGTCATTACACTCTTACTCTTACTTTGATTTTGCTCGGATGTGTAGTGCTTACGCTAGCCTTGGAGGAAAGACCTTCAAGGGCGTAGAAGGCATCACTGGTATGAGCTCTTAGTGGCCATGATTGAGGACACCGAACTGATATGGGACCAGTTCAGGCTTCGCTTTGAGCTTAAGTTTATCCCCAAGGCAAAGAAAGTGACTATGCTAGGAAGTTCACTAATTTTAAGTAGGCTTAGATGTTAGGGGCAGAGTTTTTGGCTACTTTTGAGGCTCTTTCGTAGTATGGTATAGATCTCATCAACACTCCTCTCAAGAAGAAACATAAGTTTGTTTATGGCTTGACCACAGCTATGAGGAAGGCCTTACTTCCCCAATTAGAGGCTACATTTGAGAAGTTAGTGGACATTACTTTGAGACTAGAGGAGGCCGAGAGGGAGAGTGAAGATAATGGGCAGAGAAGTAAGCCTAATTTTTGTCAAAAGAGGAAGTTCCTATTCAATAAGCAGAATCCAAAGTTTCAGAACAAGAAGCAAGCAAGACATAGTGCACCAGAGTTTCAGGCCCGAGCCAGAGATTTAGTGAAGTGTTACAGTTATGGAGAAAAAGGCAATTATTCCAAGGAGTGCATGAAGCCATGCCTTCCACCATCTCAAATGAAGTGCAGAATCTACAATGAAGAAGGTCATCCCAGTTATACTTGCCCAATAGTTGGTGGGAAGAGTGCGAAGTTGAATGCTATGGAGACTATTAGTGGACCATCTCAAACTAAGAGGAAAGCTCCATCCATCCTTAAAGGTACTACCTTATTCAAAGATTCTCCTATTAGAAATCTTTTTGACATGGGAGCGTCTCATTTATTAGTGTCGAAGGAACTTGTCGATAGATTTGATCTTGAGGTGGTTTGCTTGGTTACATCAACCCTTGGGATATGTAAAGACGTTGTTTTGGACTTATGTGGATTCTCTTTCTTGCCTGACTTTCATGTATTCGATTTTTCGGGATCTGGCATTATTCTCAATGTTGATTGGCTGGATATATATGTGGCTCATCTTTTATGTCCCGAAAGAATAATCACACTTATCCATCCATATTCCATAAAGCGTCTCAGCCTACCCTTGGAAACCTTAGCTAAAGCTTAAGTGGTTCTCTATTTGCTCTCGAGTCTCGAGAAAAAGATGACATTGTCAGAATCCCTATTATTAGAGATTATCTTGATGTTTTCGAGCCTATTATTGATTTTCCTTCGAGACAGGCCATAGAGTTCCGGATTGATCTTATTCCCAAAGCTCAGCCAGTTAGTCATCCTCCCTTGAGAATGTCTGCCAAGGAGAATGAAGAGTTGAAGAAGCAATTATCAGAGTTCAAAGCTAACCACTTTATCCAGTCTAGTAGTTTACCTTGGGGCACCGTAGAAGTGTTTTGGAAGAAAGGCATGATATAGTTAGCAGTATGCCCTAGGGGCAATTACGTAATTTGTTACTTATATCTAACTCTATGACCAATCTTGTTCAAAATAAAGGTGTTTTTCTTCCCATTATAAACTTCTTATATATTGATACAAATAATAAAGTAATTAATTTAAAGCATGTAAATGAAAATCCGTAAATGATATGTTATGTGATAGTAATTACAAATTGTTGTAATCATGAGAATTTTTATCACATTGTAAATAACATATTGCTTTAAATATTCCTTGTCAAGATGTTTCAAGAAAGGATATTGATTCATCCGTTGAAACTAGAGTACGCAACGCTCTCTAAATGTTAGATAGTGCATTTCTCGTGGCTACGAAGCATCAAATTATTACGTAATAATAGTTATTTAATAACTATGAAATGACTCACTCAAGGATTTTTTGTTGGTTAATATAACCAAGGTCAAACAGAGAATCTCAAAGTGACGATGTTACATAGTTCCCTCGACTTGAGAATACCATGGAATGTTAATGTGAACACTCTACTTTGATTAACTGCAAGTAGCATGATGAGGTTTCTCACATTGTGATCCATGAGGAAGCACTGCTCTTACCCCTACATGTCCTATTATGGTTGTGCTAGTTGAAAGGCTGCATGTGAAACTTCTTCGTAAGGTACCTAGAAGGGTCACCCTAAAGGAGTTTGGACCAAAACTTCAATGGTATTAGAGCAAGGTTGGGTGAGGCATTAACCTAGTACATTGGATGTCCTAAGTTTGATTCCTGCAACTAACATGATAGGGGGTTCTCACATTGTGATCTATGATGAAGTATTACCTCTTACTGCTACATGTCTTGTGATGGTTGTGTTGGTCGAAAGGCTACATGTAAATCTCACTAGTGAGGTATCTATTTGGATCACCCCAATGGAGTTTGGGCCAGACCAATATTGGTATCAGAGCCAAATAGTCTATGCAGTCTAACTTAACCATGTTAGTGACAACAAATTAAGCTTAATCATTAGTAAGGTGTCTAAAAAGTAGTGTCTAGGTTGGGGTTGGGTAATCAAGTACTGTAACACCCTATAAAAATTAATGATAATTAATGAACAATTAATAAGGCTCCAAAAATGGAATTTGAGCAAGCATGGAAATTTAACCATAAAACTTCCACCATTGTGTTCGTGGCGATTTTCTAAGTAACTTTCACATTTGGAGTTCTGCAATTGGTGCTCAATATTAGTGTTTGAAGTTTCTAGAATGAAAATAAAAAAATTGAAAATATAAAATAAATTATATTATATGCGCACCCCACCGGTCAACCTCGCTCCTTGGGTCGGTGATCGCTAGCGGTCGATCATCTATAAGGGAGCGGTTGGCCGGTCCTATAGTCACGGTTGTTGTTTGAACCTTGGTCGAACAAGACTGGATTTAATTATTTTAACCTAGCAAATACGATTGATTCGAGCGGCTATAAATACAGGCCTAACCCTTCACTTCTCTTCTCATATTTACTGATCAAAGTAGTGAAGCTTTGCATTTTCCCTTCTCTACCATTTCTAGAAATTATAAAATATTATATACACACACAAAAATCGGAGACGGGTGAAAATAAAAGGGAAGAAGAGAAGAAGTGAATCAACATTGTGAAAGAAAAAGGTGAATTTCATTATTGTAAATCTATATTCCCCTTAATCCCAAATCTCTTCTTGGATCTGTAATTCTAATAGTATTTATATACCTCGTTATACATATTCTTTTGGATTGGAACGGAAAAGGAGTCAAGTAAAGAGATGGATTCAGATTTGGGAGGTTTGGAAAGCTTGAAAGGTGAGTGGGAAACTATATGATTTATTTATAACATTGAAATTTATATCGTTGAATTTTCTTTAATTATTATGCTTATATAAGATCTGATGAGTTGTAGGCTTAAAACAAATGTATAAGAGTATCGTCTACATATTCTGTAAGATAGGAAATTATAATTGGAATGATATTTACACCCTAATCTGAAAATTTGGAAACTAGCCCCTAAATTTGTCAAAGCAGAATGTTGATAAGATTGTAATATTTATTCTAGATTTAGAATAATTGGATGTAATTTGTTAATATTAGTTTAGGATGCCCTAATTTGACTTGGAAAATGAATTTCTATGCTTTAATTTATTAGGAGTGTTGTAGGTATAATTAATTGTATCTATTTCCATTTAATTTCCATAAATTATCTAATTCCACAAATGAATAAATAGTGCATCGTTTGAAATAATTAGGAATATACCAAAAATGAAAGAGATACGTAAAGTACGGATGTTCTCCTCCGTAGTTTGCATTGCCTATTTCAATAAAAGAAAAGAAATAATTTCTTGTAATTTCAAACGAGGCAAAGTTCTCACTTTTAGTTAATTTATAGAAAGTTATAATGGTAATCCTTTTTGGAAAAATAGCTCTGGTAAATTAAAATGTGAAAAGGAATATTCTAGTTTAGGGATTAATAGTTAGAAATAAAAATACACACACACACACATATACGTATATGTATGTGTGTATGTATGCATGTATAACCACACTTACTGATTAAAAATAAAAATATATTTATATAGCGTAATATACGTCAATACTCACATTAGTTATAATTAGGACGTCAAGTTATAAATAGCTTACTAAATTATAGGATTAAGAGGTGTAATGGAAAAGAAATAGTAACTCCAAAATTAATATGGTAATAAATGTGTAGTTAATAGGGAGCTACATGAATTAAATAGGGACATAAATGTGTTAATGAGACTAGTTAAAGAATTTATTATGGCATTATGGAGAAATGAATAGGCATAATAGGTTGAATTAGAATGAATAAATAAATGTTATTGGAAATTATCCAATTAGAATAATAATGACCATTTATCACTGAAAATTGACATTTATGAAATATAGTAAATAAGTGTATAAGTTAAGAATTAAATGCTAGGATGCAGTATTAGTAGGAAATTATATATCCTTAATACTGCGTTTAGGATGAGTGTGAACTAGTGGGCCTAGTACAACCTATAATCTTAGGATGGTTGGTTTGGTATAGTGGGTTGGGATGTGAGGTTGGTAGAGTTACACCATAGAAGTCTGCCCTTTACCTGGAGGCTACCACCAGTTGTGTATATGTGATGTGAGACATCTCTATCGAAGGACACGTAGGGAAGGAATATGCAGCTGCAGATAGGTAGGGGAAAATATACCAAGGGTTCATCTAGGATTTGAAGTATTAAATGGCCCAGCAATTTTAAGCAAATGGAGTTTGCTTCATTTCTAATAAGATGTATTTAGTAACTGAAAATGTCATTTTCCTTGACTTACGTAGGTTAGTCTAAACAGGATTTCAGCTGTGGAAGGTCGGCTGGCTATGCCAGTATTATTGTTGGACTAGTACTTAGTAGTAAGGCTGACATATAGGCTATGACCACCAACGGTCCCAAGCGGTCGGTAGCAAAGATTCGGGTTATGCTCTTATGGATTTCACTTCCTACCAGTATAGAATCCGTATGAGATACGCACATACCACAAAGTTTAATTCTTTAGTTGTTTATTTGTCGGATGTGGTCTAGTTAACCTTTAGATGAGTCCTCGAGATGCGTTTATAGTATGATAATTAAATTACAAAGCCGTATATAGGGGCTATCGATCTCTATAGCTAGGATCGATTGACTAGCATTTGCGTTGCAAAGAGCCCGCTTCGGGGTTGAGGTATTAAATGGTCATTGGGTCTGCCTCCTCTCTATTTAAGAAGTATTAAGTGGTCGGGGCTTTTGGGTATTACAACTTTAAACATATATGAGTATAGGCGCACGCACACATGCGCATGCAAATACACACATATATAATATGCTCAAATAGAACCAATCAGCATAAGTTAGTATTATGGGTAAAGTATGTAATTTTCCAGTCACCAAAACGTTATTCTAACCCCCTCCACATTACAACCCACATGATAGATTTAGAGGGACATGCTACAGGTGCAAGATGGGAACTGTAGATGGTGTAGTCTTCTCTTTCATGCTCGACACCGACAAGGCAACTAGATATCTAAGGAACAATATTGATTCCAAGGTAGTAGCCTTAGTTGGTACATTTATATGCTATTATATTTTTTTATTCCGTTGTGAGTTTATATTGATCGCTCTTTGATATGCTTATGTTTATTATAGGTTACCAAAACCAACGATCTATGCCATAATGGACTTGGATATTGATTTAGTCGAAATTCGGATCCATTAAGGGGTATGTTGTTACAAGTACCCAGCTCTACCTAGCTACCGGCCTGGTCCGAAAGGTGAAGTGGGTTTGAAGGTTATCTCTAATAGAAAAGGCCCAATTTGAATTTAGGACTGGCTAATTTTCAAAATCTATTTGAAAATTTAATGAATTTAAAATTAAAATAGAAAATAAAATTTATAAAGTTATAAAATGCATTTTCAAAATTGCTTTGAAAATAAATTAGTATTTTAATAATTATTAAAAATTTAATTAATTAGATTAAATAAATAAATTATTAATTAAAATTTAATTAATTAAATTAAAACATATATATGTTGATGTATATACATAACTATAAATGTTATAGTATGACATGTAGATATATTTATCTTCAATTGATTAAGGTAAATTAAAATAATTTTCAATTTATTATAATTGTTTTAATTAAATAAAATATTTATTTGGTAAATAAATAAATTAAATATTATTTAATAAAACTAGATATACATATTTATAATGGTATGTGCATGTAAAACTATAATGTTATAGTCAATATTCATCTTAAATTGTTTAGGATGAATAAAATAAGATTTTGAATTTTAAGAATACTTTGACTAATTAGTTAATTTTTTTGGCAAAGCCAGCGGGGTTGAATGGCCCCTACCATTTATTTATATTGAAAAGAAGATAGTACAATATAAATGGAGAGAGATTACATGGGGAAGATAGAAGAGAAAAGATATATAAAAAGAAACAAGAAATAAAAAGATAAGGACACTTGAAACTACAGTAGAAAACACTCAAGACCACTTCACTATTGCAGCTTTCTCAAAGGGGTATGCAAATAAATTTAGCATGTTGTAAATTCTCCTGCATATTTCAAAATATAATTGCATTCTATTCTTTCTTTTCTATTATATAATGTTAATTAAATTAAAAAATTAATTAAATATGATCTAATTAATAATATACATAAGAATATTATATAAGTTAATTAAATTATAAAAGATTATAAAATAAAGTTGTATAATATCAATGTATAATATATGTGGAACTAAAAAGAAATCCAAGTTAGATTTAAGGAGTAAATACATATGTATAGTACGTATACCATGATTTCAGTTGTGTCCGACACTTGAATCAGGACGGGTTTCAAAAGAAATAAATTATTTTTTAAATCGATATAACTCGATTAAATATATGAATGACTATGAATCTATAATATATCAGTTGTCCTCTACCATTTATATATTAATAAATTACTTGCATACTCTCTAGTTGTTGAGCAAACTTAGGCTAGTGATGTTATTGGTAGTATTATTAATATATTGTTAGACAAGTTACTGTACATGTACATATATATTAAGGAAACTTAAGGTATGTACGTCTATACTTCGAACGTCGTGAAATAGTGGGCATGAATGAATAATCTCTTTCAATTTGTTAAGCAAATTCAAGGTCGAGATTGAGATTATAATAAAGACCACGGGTTAGGAATTGTGCATGACATAGCCAATAAATTGTACCCATCGCTTGTGGGCTATGTTTTATTAAGAAAACTCAAGATCAGAATCCCAAGGCAAGCGAGTCCTAACGTCCACTAGAGAAATTGAAAGATTTCTTTGTTTTTCTTAGAGTTTTGAGAAATATAAAAATCTAGTCGGAGCGTTATTAGAAAAATGAAATAGTAACATCTAACCATTCTAATATTGTAAGATCATTTGCTATATAAAGTTGAAATAATTTACATCGATAATTTGTGCAACTAATATAATTGATAAAGTGTTTATCAGTTAAAATATACAATTAAACTGAATTAAGATTGACAAGTAATATAAAATATACTCACCTCTAAATCCTTTGGCATGTTTTCACTTCAAAACAAGTGCTACTTTTCAAAACCACTAAAACACTCATGTCTCAATTGCTTAAGAATTTATTTTTCTAAGATCATGTATTGTCTGTTATGAGTTTCGAACCCTTCAGATGGAGATTCGCTCCTTGATTCAGAAAATATGAGGAGAAAAGTGAAGGGTTATGCTTGTATTTATAGGCGCATAAATCAATTCCATATGTTTTTGCATTTTTGTTATGTGTACATTTAATTTCTTTTATACGTTATTCTATGTATTGTTAACCAATTTATCCTAACGTTTATCACTCTTAATTGTTAAGCAACATTAACAATTACGAACTTAATTAATTACATTTATTTCATACCATTTGTTGTTGCTTTAATATATTAATTTTAATATTAATTTTTAATGTTAGGTAAGGTTTCTTTCTTTTATTGCAACATTAACGTTAATTTTAACATTACTTAGGGTTAAAGTATTGTTTACCGTTAATTACACTGTCTATTTCCTTTTTGCGTTCAATTTACTTATTTTCTTCCATGCTTGGTTCTTTGATTGAACGCTATTAATTTACATTTGTAGTTAACAATTGCTTAAATGCTAAGTCCCCGTTTGGCTTGCTATTTTTAGTTTTGCGTTTTCGTCTAAACAAAAATGCGCATTCCTTATGTATTGTTGGAAAACACACAATTTCGAAAAACGAAATTAATATAGAAAATAGAAAACAAGTTTATTTGATTTTTTGTGTTTTGAGACATAACAAGAGGACGGAAAACAATTCATCTCCTCCATTTTCCATCCATCGTCGCAATGACTAAGAATTGTAAAAAATTTCCTCAATTTTCTTGTATTTTGTAGTGTGGTTGAAAACACAAAACACAAAACTCAAAACGAAACCAAACAGGCCCTAAGCTGCTAGTATCTATTGTGTTCTTTATTTTTAGATGTTAACATTCATTATCTTCATCCTATATATCCTTATTTAATTCCTTTTTAATGTCGGTTTAATTAGATTCACCATATATGTTTCCTTTAACGTTACATATATACATAATGTCCATTATAATGTTAAGTTATTTACACTTACTTCCTTAATTGGTTTAGAATCGTTTCTGATCCGAAAACTTCAAACGTTAATAATTTTTTTGTTTGAACTCTGATCATAAAAATTTATATATAAAAATTGATAAGAAAATCACCATGAACCCAACGGTGTAAGTTCGTAGCCAAATTCTGACGTTTGTAAAAACTATATTTTTCTACGTTATTATTATTATTATTATTTTCTTTTCAATTAATTGTTGTAAAAAGAGTCGGTAGGCTCCATTAGCTAAGACTTCTGCTACAACCAGCAGACCCTCCCAACTTGGGTCCAGAACACCATCTATTGAATCCTTTGTGTTAGTCATTACTCTTCGCAGTTTAGATCCCATTTGTAGAAGTTTCTTTCTCCGAGCCTAAAATTGTAATTCTTTGCCATCCTTCTGTTGGTATGCGGCGGATCGGACTGATGCCTCGTCTCTTCTTTCTTGAGTAAGATAGAGGTTCTTTCGATTCCTTATTATACCCTACCACATACGATATTCTTCTATGTAATGGATACGGGGTGTTACATTGAGTCAGACTCATAAGACGATTCGTGATAATGATGCGACGTGCCATGCCTCTTATATTCACCCCCGAAGCTCTGAAGTTCATCGAAAAGATGTTGGTGATCCATGAACCTGAAATATGATATTTAAACTTACGTCCAGACAGCCATATCTAGGGAAAACTCGAGAAGACATGGTATAAAGAAATATTCCCCTTTAAGATAGTTAAGTTTGTTAAAAGGCCTCAGATGACATGATAGCCTGCGGATAGCTCCAAATAGACGAGAGAAAGTCTCCCTTTTCGTCTCTTGAAAGCATATAAGTAACGAACTTCCTCTAAGTCAGAACCCTACCCAAGTGTCATAAAAAGGTCATATATATGTTACTCAATGGAGCATACTTGTTCAAATGAAGCTGGACAGGGGCAAGACTCCTATACTGGAGCACAATCAGGATGAAGTGATTAAATGGAAGGACACACCCAAATAGGAGCATATACCGGTTGCATGCAATATAACCTTCAGGCGAATTGTGAGCCCGTTGATAGGGCTTCGGAATAAGAACGTCTTCAACAAGAATGTTGTGCCTATCACAAATTCTTTAGACATCCGCCCTATCAAGCCTAGATGCCGGGGAGTTTGGTAGGTTATCCAGAATTATGGCATCCTCGAGATCAACTTCGGGGGTAATTTCAGCAAACTCTTCACCCACTGTTACAAAAGGAACAATCTTCAGAGATTGCCCACTTGACGACGAGGTGGTTGATGATGTAGATTGTATCGAAGATGTTGAGGTAGAGTCTGAATCTGACTATGCCGCAGACTGAACCTTTTGGTGTAGACGAACCCACAGCCATCGCTGAGATATGCAAAAAGCATATACAATCCATAACTATTGAAGATGACATAGATGAGCAATGTCAGGTAGAAATTACCTATAATTCCCATGTTGAAATAAAACCTTATACAACCAATGCATAAGACCTAACGGATGTCAACATGTGTTGACCGATTGTATCTTATACATTGATAGGGAGCAACGAGGTGTATTTATTCTATGCAATGTTTGTCCAGTGTCTGGAGTAGTTTAGATGCAAACTACCTACGTAGACAGCTTGCTCATGCTGGCAAACGAGGTCGTCACATAATGGAACCACACGTTAGATTTTACCTGTTATCATACGATTTAAAATAACAGAACAGTTGTTTAGAGCGATATAGAATTTCTCTTTGTAGGAAATCAAAGTGAAATATCAAGATAAAGCAATGCTAGAGGGTCTATTTGGATGTCAGAGTGCATTCAATATGACCACTGTCTAAAACCATCCTATTGAGCATGATCATCAATTGCAACTCGACCAAAAACTGCTTGAGTGTTTTGCTTCCCCACTTCTTATCGAATTTAGAGAACTTTTGAGAAAATTATTGAAAAACCTTTGGCTGCTCAAAAAACTCGAGTCCAACCCGAGTACAACCTAGAGCTTGATGGAAATAGGGGTATACTCTAGGGGCAATTATATAATTGTTGCATATATCTAACTCGCTAACCAATCTTGTTCAAAATAAAAGTTGTTTCCTTTCTATTATATACTTGATATAACATGTTGTATTAATTAATTAATGTAATGACCTAATAATTTAACGCTATCAATACTAAAGTAATAAAAGATAAATTTTTAATAGAAGAGTGAATTGGGCGTCGTATTTACAACCATTGTGAAGGTCTTTCCGAGACGATCAATTTGATATACGATCAATTTGATATATAATTTTGATATACTTAGAGTTACAATTTGAAAATAGAGGTGTTACAGTGTTTAAAAACTGTACGTAGTTGTTTCGGGTAAAACCAGATATACATCCCATAACCCAGCCTAGCAACTATATAAATGAGGCTATGAAGCCCTAGTCGTCATCTGTAATCTCGGTTTTCTTCCCTAATTCTGAAATTTCGTAAATTACTGCTAATGGTGTTAGCAAATTATTTAAAAGGTGATTTAAACCCTAAGTGATCAAATTCTATCCTATTATATATCATTGGAAAGCTCTCAACAAGGCAAAAGGCATTTGAAATTAATATATGTTACATTATCTTGAATTATTTAAGATGATATAATTATATATGTATATACATAGGAAATTTTTGAAATTAATTTTAATTAAATGATCTAATTAAATAAGTTAATTAGAAAAATAATAAAATACATACATATATATATATATATATTTGTATATAGATTTGTATGTATAACCATAAATGTTCTGGTATACATATATACATATTCAATTAAACCGTTTAATTGAATAACATAAAATTAATTAAAATGTTAATTAATTAAATTTATTAAATATAAGACTTAATTAATGTAATGCACATAAGACTATTACATAAGTTAATTAAATGATAAAAGTTACACAATAATTAAAATTACATAATGTTAATGTATGAAACAAAAGTGGAACAATAAGAAATCTAAAATAGACTTAATGAATAAATGCATATGTATAGCATGTATACCATGATTTTTGATGCGTCCGACACTTGAATCATGAGGGTATTTCACAAGAAATACATTATTCCATAAGTTGATATCACTCAATTATATATATTAAAGATTATAAATCCTTAATATAAGTGTAGTCCTTTACCATTTATATATTAATAAATTACTTACATATTATCTGGTAGTTGAGCAAACTCAAGTTAGGGATGTTATGTGTAGTATTATTGATGTATAGAATAGACGAGGTAATATAACTATATGTATTTGTTGAGCAAACTCAAGGTACAAATACGATACTTAGGCCGTCGTGAAATGGTAGGTACGAGTGAATAATCTCTTTCGATTTATTGAGCAAACTAAAGGTTGAAATGAGATTAAGACAAGGAATCAAGGGTTGGGAGTTGTATATGATACAACCGATAAGGAGTTATCTATTGTCCGTGGGGCTATGACTTGTTGAGAAAATTCAAGTTCATAATACCTAAACGGATGGGTCCTAATATCCATTAGTGAAGTCGAAAGACTTATGTTTCATCTTAGGATTTAGAGAAACATAAAAGACTAGTGGGAGCATGAATAGAAACATGAAATGGTAACATTTAACCTTTCTAATATTGTAAGAACATCTGCTATAGAAAGTTATAATAATCTACATTGATAAATTTGTGCAGTTAATATAATTGATAAAATATTTATCAATCAAGGTATATAAATAAACTGAATTGATGATTGACAAATATAATGTAAAATATACTTACTAATAAATATTTGCATGTTATTTTTTCAAGACCCATGCAAGAATCAAACTTTATAACAACTAAATACTTTCATAATTGGTCATTTACATATTTAGTTGCCCAAGACTGTGTATTGTCCTTTATGAGTTTCGAACTCTAGAAACAATACTTGAATATGGATCAGTATTCGTTCACATATAAATGTTATAAGGTGAATGGTAGTAATTCGTAATGTACAAAACTTTGATAAAATTAGTTCGGTTGAAATAAGCAAGTGAACCATAATATGAGATCATGTATCCAATATGATTGATTTCAATGATGATCTTGCCATGTTAAATGTAACACTAGACCAAGATCTATAAGATTGATCTAAGAATTCGATCACTGAAAAGTCAGTTTGATCAATTTACGTAAAATGCAACTTATTCGATATCTTTAAACGTTAAAGAAGATCGAATGCATTTTTGTAAAGAGTTTGTTATGATCGTCGAGTAAGGGCTTCCCTTTGAATGGTTTGACCATTTAGATTGGAAAATGAATGTATGAAGGTGGACGTAACTTATGGCACAGTTGGGATGAAGAGAGTGAATGGTTACTTCAATTTCGTAAGGAAACATCGAAAATGGGAATTGTAAAGTGATAACCGATACTTAACTAGGAATAAGAAATATGATGTCCACTCCAAATGTATTTTCACATAAAAAATTATTTCCATGAATTCATGTCTTTGAATTCAAGATACTTGATCTAAAAATTCTCGACCGTTAACTAGTTATAATAAATGAAATAAATAGACTTATTAAGTGGTTGAATGGAGCTTCATATTATATATGCTATTATAGTAATAACAAAAATTGTATGAGTATGCCATAGAACACTTATTGGTCGCATCAAGTTACAAAATTTGTTTTCGTAAATTGTACTAAACATCATTTATGAAATAATAATTATTTTTCAGTATTAACTGAAAAATAGAAATAGTTTTATTTCAACATGAATATTATGAACATCATTGTAAATAAAACTAAAATAGTGGTATTTGTGATACATCAGAGCAGTATCTAAATTTATTTAAAATTATTTTGGAACTATAGACTAAGCCAAAGTTTTGAGAAATAATTTATGATTATAAATCACATGGTACTATTAAATTATACCTCGAATAATTAAGGGCAAAGCACTTATTCAGTGGGAGTGTCGTATGAGTTTATGAATTCTATGGATTGATACATATACATGTATGCAGTCGAGAGTTCCAAAATGGTTCCACATAATTTATTGTATTCACCGATCAATTATCACAAGCATGAACATGTGTACATGTTACATGTATGATATGTTAATGATGAGTTTATAGAATATAAAATATAAGTAAATAAAATAATTGCAAAAAAATAAATAAAATGATTCGATTTGATCGAATAGGTGAGTATAATGGAAAGAGTTCCGAACGTACCTAAAAATGAATAAAGATTCAATCTCAAAAGTCACTCCTTCCTATGATACATAATGATGTATTGATAAGGAGTAATCGATCCTTGTTGAACAAAGTATGATTAACTATGAGTGAAGTTGAGTTGACTTCTTTCTGTAAAGACATGTATTTAAGAGTAGTACATATTGTTAAAATTAATTTCAGCTAAAGAATAGTTTACCAAATCATGTAAGAAAAGGTTTTATAAGAAATTCCTATATATCCAAGGCCTAGGAGTTGACAGGTTGTGCTAGTCGAAAGGCTAGGTATGATTGTACTTGTGGGATCTTGCATTGATCACCCCAAAAGGAGTTTGAGAACGATCGTCATTGGATGACTAACTTACGTTTTGAACATAAGTATCATAAATTAAAACCAAATCAATTTTATATACAGGGCAATTCATAAAGTGTTTATGAATACCTATTCCGTTGCACTGAGTAACGACCATTATTTCAAGAAATGTCAACTTTGTAGTTAAGGAATTTCTTTGAGAAATTATTGGTAGTAAAATGGATTTGGAAACAATCCAAAGATAAAACTAATTACGTGGAATGAAGTGAAACTAACAATAATGACCTGGAATTTCGGACACTTCGTATTTAAATATCTGAATTATTTAAATATTTGAATCTTTGATTAAATGTTATTAAAATGATTTAATAATCTTTTAACCTCCTTTTAAATCATAACTAACGATGGTAAACTTGTTTCGGAAAAATGTTTACAAAAATATGTACTTTGGAAAAATAGCGATAATATTACCGAAAATCGTTTTATCGATAAACGGCTATTTACTAAATGGAAGTTGGTCAAACTTTTTGCACATGTCTAATTAATCATTATGGAGATAATTAGCAACTAAAAATATTTTCATGTTTATGGTCAATAAAAAGAAAATGAGCAAAAATGGAAATAATTAACTCTTATGCTAATATCTAATGAACACATTAGCCACTAATTAAACACTCACCACTTCATACAAGCTTGGAATATTCTAGAAGCTTCCTATAGGATTAGAGAGATTATGGTAAGGGTATAATAGTAATTATCCCAATGGAGAAGTGATATAAAGTAAAAGTAAGCATAAATGGAAATGCTTAAGTGTCAAGCAAATGATAAAGTAGATGTGATGGGAGGTAAGCTTTCCAAGAGGGTGAGAGTAAGCATAAGCTTCACCATTTAAAGCCTATAAATAGAGGGAAGGGGTTCACTTAATAATCACAAATAAATTCCTAATCTTGAGATGAAGTAGGAGGGTTGAAAATGGTGGAAGTGCTTAAGCCCTAATCCATTAATTGCTCTCTAACTTTTTAAAAATTTAACAAAATCTTCTCCAATCTCTTTTAAACTTTGGCTTTGGGCCTTAGACATCACGGAAAGCATGATTAGCAAATAATAATGGGAGGAGGTGAGAGGAAGAGGGTGATATTGGATGGGTCGTGAGCATGGAGGAGGAAGAGGAATGTGGCTTTGGTTTGGAAATGCTAAAGGTTGGACATTTAGGCTTGTGTCAATGGAAGGAGGTGGTTCTTTGGTTCTTGTAGCTTTGTGCTTGGGTTTGGCATGGATCGAAGTGAGTTATCTCACTATCTCTTAAGTATATATTGTTTGTATATATGTTGTGTTTGAATTATAAAAGTTAAAGTGACATTGACTAAGTAAATTTATAAACTTTGGACCCCTCTTGCTTTTAAAAGCAAATGATAACTTTATATTGTATAACATCACTTCTATTACCATCTTGAACATGTGGCACGGCCTTGACTTGATGTTTAAATAGTTTATAACTTGGGCGTTAAATTGAAGTAAGTTTGAAAGTGTTTGGAATGAGAATAATCGTTATAAGTGCACTTCGGAATCTCTTGTTTTCGAGAATTTTTATAAATAAATGGAAAGATATTCTTAGAGATTTCTTTCCATAGGTTTTAAGTACCCTAATGGTAGTATGTACTATAAAAATTTTAAGTCTTAAATCATTGGTTTATGTGGTTAAAACAAGTCGCAGAGATTGTACTTTTCAATGTTGTTTTAAAAAAGACTTTTAATATCACTTATATGTAGTAAGTCACTTATTATTTTAAGTGTTTAAAATGTGATGTTTTGGCTAGTTTTTCATGGTTTAAATGGTTTTTAATTTCTTTTCTTTACAAAATATTTTGATGGAAGTTCTTATAAAATGTATTTGATTATGAAAAAAGATTAGAAGTTTAAATATAGTCTTAATGATTATTTATGAACTTTGGAAGTAAAGTGGTGCAAAATGTAAAACATGTTTTTAATCAGACTTCTAAATTAGTTATTTTCAAGTAATATTTTACATAGATATTTAAAACATATTTACAAGTATTTATAAAGTATTATTTTGTATATATAAGTTTTGACAAAGGCGATTGACTATGCTTAATACTAATAAGTCGACGAGTAAACTTTTCTATTTGTGAGGTTCAAGAATGAGGTGTCTAGACAAGGCTTGGAGCAACCAATGCCCAAACTTACCTAGCTTCACTCTTGAACGAGGAACAGGTTAACTTGAAATGTCAGAAACGTGTTAATCTTGTTGTCTACTTACTTGTTTAAAAATGATTATTAACTTTGCTTAACGCTAAAAGCCGACGAAGTAGGTTTATCCATTTCTAAGAGTTAAAGATTGATGTCGAGTAGGGATGGAGCAATAGAGCTCAAACCTATCGAGCTTCCCCCTTGAACGAGGAATAGTTAAGTCGGGAATGTCGGAAATGAGTTAAGTATAGAAACATTGATTTGTATAGGCAACTGCTTTAACCAGATAATCAATTAATCGACTATCGATCATAACTTATTGTTAAACTTAGATCATTAAAAGGATGTTTTAAAGATAGTAACAAGTAGGAAAATGATTTGGGTTTGTTGTGACAATGTGTTAATCACATTTGTCTTTAACCCTTTTTGATTATACTTATGAATGTAAATAGATCTTTAAAAAATGTTTTAAAGATAAGCATGAGTGAAATGGTATTGGGTTTGTTGTGACAATGTGTTAATCACATTTGTCTTTAACCCTTTTTGATTATACTTATGAATGTAAATAGATCTCTAAAAGAACGTTTTAAAGATAAGAAAAAGCGAAATGGTTTTGGGTTTGTAGTGACAATGTTTGAGTAACATTAGTCTTAAACCTTTTAAATGGATTTGTGAAAGTACTTTGATCCTTAAAATGGATATTTTGAAGGAAATTATAAGTAAGGAATCTTTTTGAAAAAGATAGAAAAAGTAAAGGTTTAAAGTAAGAAATCTTGTTAATGATTTGTGAATATACTTATACCAATTGGGATAATTATATAAATATTTTTGAAGTATAAAAAGAGTAAAAGTTTTGAGTAAGAAATCTTTTTAATGATTTGTGAATATGCTTATACCATTTGAGATAAGTATATGAATACTTTTTGAAGTATTGAAAGAGTATAAATGCATGGTAGGAATTCATAAACAATGTTTTATTAGATAAAACAAGTTTTACTAATAAAAGAGGTTTTAATTAATAAAAGATTAAATTAAAAAAAAGGGATTAGAAGTCGCTTATGTGACTTGATCATGCTTTCTGTGGCTTGATCATGCTTTGTTTACTTCCTTGTTTGTGGAAAAGTTATTCGTACACTTAGCACTAAAAGCCGATGAAGTAGGCTTGTCTATCCATGGGAATTAAGAACGATGTTCATATAGGGATATGAGCAATAGAGCTCTAACCTACTGGATTCACTCTTGATCGAGGGATAGTGTGAGAGGAAAGTATTGGAAACATGATAAGTATACGAGACTTGGTTTTCATATGCAATCGTTCTCATTATCATTGAATGACCAAATTCGTCGATTCAGTCTTGGAGAGACCGGGATCGATAAGTGTTTTACGTAATGAAAACCACTTCAAGGTTGCAATACGTGTTCTATCTCTTAGAAGTGGATTGGTTCTAGATGCTGGAATCTATGTGGAGATTCAAGATCTGTTTAAGATGCTCGAACACATGTAGTTGTTCGTGATCTATTAAGGATGTGAGAATCCATGTGTGATTCCAAGATCCGTTGAGATATGGGAATCCTGTGTTGCTTTGAGATCTATTTGAGATGTGAGGATCCAATTCGGGATTCATGTTTTGTTCGAGTAATGAAGACTCGGTTAAAAGATGCCGAACATAACCTCGACATCGGAAATGGCTAAAGACAGAGTAGGATGCACGACCTAGGGTTAGCGACCCATGTCAGGATGTTATCAACTCCATATCTAGAGATACTTATCGATTGTTGGCCGACGGGAGTTGATGATATTTGGTTCATGCTGTTCATATTTATGTTCGGACGCTGGGCCTCTAGTGTTTACCTTATGGTATATTATATCCAGAGATATACGACGCTCAGAAGGTATTTTCTGATCCTTGTGCATGGAGTTTGGATTCGGCTTCTTCGAAGAGATCTCCATGCAAAATCCATTATGCGAACGTTCCTTATCGATTTTGATTGTACTCCTAATATGCTGTCGAATGTAACCAATGTAACCATTCCAGTTATGTTATAATATTTATATTCTACACCCTAGACATTATCTATTATGTTATCTTATATACCTATTGGATGGTGGTTCTTTTGGGGGGATAATTGTTATGGCATTATATGCGATCTCAAAAGTATTATTATATGTTGTATATATATTTCTTGAGTTTCTCATACCAAACTTATGTCTGACGCTTGGTTTTTTCCCCTAAATTCCTCGCGTGCTCGTTCGAGTAGTTTGAGAAAGGCGGGTTTTTCATTGATGTTCATTGGAGCTCGAGAAGACAAGCTGGATGTTTCACCTACCGTAGTATTCTTATTTTCGCTGCATTACTATATTGTACATATCAACATTTGTGAGCATAAGTTGTTATAACTATCCAGGCTGATGATAGTACTTAGGTTTTGTAACTCTGAAATTTCTATATCGGAGTAACCACTTTGTACTGTTCCTTTGATATTATATATTATCATTCCATTGTGAGATTCTGATATTGTGTTATATTCTTCCTCGTTCTATTTCTTTTATTTCACCCTAATAATTCGTCCTTCTGGCACTTGGATGCTCGGCACACGAATGCCGTGGATGTATTTGTGTCGATATTCGAGGGTCGAAAGGGTGGGCTGTTAGACTCAGTATCGGAGCTGAAGGTTAAGCGAGAACCTTGGCTTTGGTGGGTATGACTCATTAAGAGATAGGGTAATGGAAAGCCCTAACATGAGTTGAGTGTAATATACATACGAGAGCGTATTTGTATTTGTTATAATCGTATAACTTAATCGTATTTATAACTGCGAAAATTAAAGATCTTATATAAGTGAATTGTCTAAATATAGTTTAATTAATGCAGGGGTTAATGATGTTTATCTATTATCCCTCATTAATTAGTTTATTTATGCTCGGCCAATTTATGGGCATTAACTATCATTTGTTGATTGTTGATTGTGCTCGACCAATTTTAGGCACTTTTACCTTTTACTGTCGGGATTGGGTAAATAGTAATTATGGGAACATTAGAACGAACACTTTATGAATTTAGTTTCACAATTTGACTATAGGTGTTCAATAATAATGTTGGGTTAATAGTTTAATTTAGTAAAAGATGTTTATTTTATTCTGCGGAAGATAAGATATTTAGCAAATAAACATTTATGAAAAGATTTTATATAAGAATGCGACTTTATATAAATATGGTTTATAAATGTGATTTATAAACAAGAGGATTTAATTGATATTTTGAGAACTTAAATCCTAGTGTGTTTGAAAATGTTTTCAAAATTCCGGAAAAATAATAGTAGTATTATTTGAATGTAAGTATTTGGGAAATTGGTTTATGAAATCGGGATCATTGTACTTAGTAATATTTATGAAGTATTTGATATCATTTTGAAATGATTTTGGTTATGTCCGAAAGGCATGAATTGGATGTATTGAACTCACTCCGGTCGCTTGAAAATAATTCTAGTGATGACTTCAACATCTTCGACGTTTATTTTCGGGTTTCTAAGTGGGGAATGCTACAGGATTGTTTTAGTAAAATAGATTTTGATTTAAATTTCGAAAGTATGATTTGATATACAAAAGATATATGCATGTATTATTATTTCAAAATGATTAGAAATAAAACCCGGGTTTTTAGTTCTAAAGTTTTCTTTTGGAAAGAATTTGATACGAACTTTTTAATGTAGAAAAGTGTTATATGTAGGGTACCCGAGTGATAGTGGCATAGCCCAAAATAAATGTTTGAACTTTACAGGTTTTCCCTTTATGGGGTAAAGTGTGTTTAATAAATTATTGGAATACGTTAAAATATTTTATGGACACATGTAGCCTATGCATTAGGATTGTATGATATGTGCATCATATTATGATATGTTGTTTAGTAATTTTTATTTGTTAAAATGAAACGGGATTTTTCAACGATTTTGGACAGTCGAAAACTTCCGAGTCATTATAGAATTTGAAACTAAGTGTTTTGTGAAAATATAAAGATGAGCTTATGTAACACTTGAATAGAGAAGTTAGTAAGTTAAAACAAGTTTAATTGGTTAAACATACTTGTTAAGTAAAATGAATTTAATGTTTTGTAAACTCTTAGGATGTCATGGAGTATTATACGAATATGAACTTAAGTTGTATAACTATTTATAAACTTGAAGGTATGTTTTATGAAATGATTCATAAATGATTTTAGTATTGAATAACATACTATTTGGAAATAAATGTGATTAAAAAGGAATTGGTGTAGTTAAGAAACCAAGAGGATAAATACATAAGTTGTACGTAGATCGTTTTATTCACATGATTGTTCTTGATCCAGGATTCGAGTACATGATTTTGAGGTGATTTACATAGGTCCTAACAAGGATTTTCACTCGATTCTTGACAGCGAACATTGATATGGATTCTTGATATGATCCTTGAGTTTTCCATCATAGTATATGGCTATGTTAGGAGAACGGAGGTTTCTAATCGAGGAACCTGATCGGAGTCCACATTAGAGAAGTCAAGTGATCTATACTAGTTAGGAAGTGAAATTTATGTGATCGAGCAAGTGATTTGAATTGATATTGTGTACGGATGGTCCATATGTATCGTACGGGTTTAGTATTTGCATACTATGTTTTGTTGGCTTATAGAGTTTAGGTGACGAATCTTCGATTTGTTATGATGTAGCATGAATTATCGACTAAGTAATAACATGAGGCTGTTAAGCATAAGGTACGCTTAGTAGGTCGTTTGTCATCCTTGTACGATGAGAGGATTTTGAACATGAGCAAACCATGAGTTTTGTTTGTAAGTGATTGAATACCGTTAAGTATTGTTATGTGATTTTTTCTTTTGTCGCTCGTGTTGGAATTTCGAGGAGAAAATATTGTAAGTGGGGGAGAATGTAATGACTAGGAATCTCGGACACTTCGTATTTAAATATATGAATTATTTAAATATTTGAATTTTTGATTAAATGTTATTAAAATGATTTAAAATCTTTTAACCTCCTTTTAAATCATAACTAATGATGGTAAACTTGTTTCGAAAAAATGTTTACAAAAATATGCACTTTGAAAAAATATCGATAATATGACCGAAAATCGTTTTATCGATAAACGACTATTTACTTAACGGAAGTTGTTTAAACATTTTGCACATGTCTAATTAATCATTATGGAGATAACTAGCAACTAAAAATATTTTCATATTTATGGCTAACTAAATAGAAAATGAGCAAATACAGAGAATGAGCAAAAATAAAAATAATTAACTCTTAAGCTAATATCTAATGAACACGTTAGCCACTAAATTAACACTCTCCTCTTCATACAAGCTTGGAAGGCTCTAGAAGCTTCCTATAGGATAAGAGAGATTATGGTAAGGGTATAATAGTTGTAGGATCTAGATTAACCCTAGAGGGGGGGGGGGGTGAATAGGGTTATAGCAAATTTTCTCTAATTAAAACACGAAAACAAACTGCAGAGAAGTAAATATGCTGAAAAGTAAATCACTCACAAAATTTACCCAGCTTCGGCAACCCCTGCCTACTGCTGCATTCCCATATTTCTATTAGAATTAAACGGTCTCTCGCTTACAAACACTCTAACAGACTCGCAAACCCTGCTACCGCCTATAGAGTTTTGCAAACTCGCAAACCCTGCTCACTGAACTAATCCTAACTAGACAATCTGACACAACCTAAACCCTAGGTGGTGATTTACCCAGATTTAATTTGAAAAGTACAGAAAATAAAAACAAATTAAAAACAACTCCACACCCTAATTTAAATATACTAATCCCTTTGTAAATTAAAGCCAAAATAAAAAGGACCGGCCCAAACTATTATTATTAAAAAAGAAAATGTGGCCCTTTTTCTTTTATCTGATGTCTGCCCCGATTCCTTCTTTGTTTGAGATAATGGTGGCTCGTTCTTCTTTCTGAAATTAGGGCTTCGGCTCTCTGCTTCCAAAATTAGGGCTTTCGTGGATATTTGAAGATGCCGACTTTTAATTTCTCGATCGAATGATGATTCCACATTGTTTTCTCTGTCGATCGACGTCTCTTCGTAGCTTGGCTTCGGCTGCTCCTATGATCAAGTTCGATTCTCTGAAATTTGGGCTTGAGAAATTTGGTGAAGTCGGCTGGTTGCTTTGAGTTGATCGAATTCGACTTTTCTCTGGTATGTTATTTGTTCCTTTTGCCTTTTGGATTGATTGCTTGAATTCGATGATATTTATTTGCCGATGATGATTGGTATTTATAGGGTTCGAACCCCTGTATTTTCGTTCGCATGTATTTTAGTTGAATTTGCCACTTTATTTTGCTTAGCCGATCGATGATGCTTTGATGCTTGGGATTGATTCTGACTTTATCAAATTCGTATATTTCGATTTTCTATTACTTGATAATCACGGCTTTGATTTCGAAATGTTCGATCTTTCCTTGATCGATACGGTAGAAACTTTCCTCTTTTAACATTGATTTTTGACTTTTTCAACTTTTGATTTCGAGAATATTTTCTGGTTGACTATGTTGATTCTTTGGTCCGCATTTACATTTCTTCTGGCTTCTGTGTACTTCGTCTCTGACCATCTCCTCTCGTCGGTTTAACTTGAACTTCTCATTGCATTTGAACAATCTCGAGTTCATCCCTGTCTTCTGCTTTGATCATTTTTACTTTGTTAATGCGATCGACTCTGTCCATTTTTCTGGTTTATCCCTGAGCACTTTTTCGACCTGCTGTAGTTGTTCATATGCCAGTTAGCTTGCATCTGCTTGCTGTTGTTTGGATTTGCTTGTGTACTTGCGAATTGACTTCGGTCTGACTTTGTTATAACAACTTGTTGCCACTGGTTTATATATATTGATAAATTTAGTTCGAACTGGCCATTTGCTCAAATATTGTCTGGTCATCTCTCCGGCCTGTTTCACTATTGCTTGTTCCATTATGTGGTAGCTGTCTTAACGTTCATGTTTGTACTGTGTAGTCTGGTTTTATTTACATGTTCACTTGTATCACTTGGTTTGTTGACTTGTGCATTTGAGTTGTAGCTGTTGTTCTTGACTTTGGGTTGCACTGCTACATGATGAACTTGTATTCATTGGACTTGTTTGATTCAGACCCATGCTTTGTGTACTTTGGTTATTGTCCATGTTGCTTGTATGTGGTCTTGTGACATAGTGTATCAGTGATGGTTTGTCATTGTGTAGCTTCTGGCTTGTATTCAGTTACATTTCACTGAACTGGTCTTGAGTTGCAGACTTGAGTTTGTTTGTTCATGTGCACCACTTGTACACCATCTGGAGCTTGTTGTATTCATCTAGTCTGGTAGCTTCATGTAAATGATGCATGTTGTACTGATTTGTATTTGCATTGACTTTTGTCCACTGTACTTCGAGTCATGTTGTCTTGATTCCTGTATGTTGTCACTGCACACTGGTGTTTATTGCATTGTTACATTGTGATCTGCTACTTGTTGTTTCCAGTTGTACTTGGTCATTTTGTATCTGCACCCTCAGTTGAGTAATTGCCACTGTCTTTTTGTACTTGTCTTGTGATTTGGTTTGTTGCTGTGCACTTGAGTCTTTTTTTTGAGTTCATGTGTATAGATGCCTTTTACTCGAATCAGTTGTATTTGCTGCCTTCATGCTTGTGTAGCCTTTGCCTGTGCATGTTTGACTTTATAATTGGACTGTGCATTTATTTGGGCTTGCCTGTTCTCATGCTTGAAGTCGTATCCTGTACAACTGCCCTGTGTTGAATCCAGTTTCAGAACTCGGATTTGACCTTGTGCTGATGACTTGACTTTATTTATATTGCACTTGAGTTGAATCCGATAATTTGGGTTTGACCTGTGCTCACCTGTCCCTGTAACATTATCAAGTGTACATTTCGGTGTGCACGGCCTTGTGGCATGTACAGTGATACACTGTGCATGTCACAAGCTATTCGTGTATGATGAATTCAAATATGATGACGAACAACCCAAATAACTGAGGCAAATATTATTTTCAAAATCTATATTTTGTTTTATACTGCAAAAACATTTTATTTTCAATTTTACTGCGTCAATGTATATTTCTGCAGATTGCTCAGATGCTGGATTCACATTGGAATGAAGTTGAAGATAAATACGAGTGTGAGTGATATGTAGTGAGGAACTGATGTAACTATGAAATTGTGATGTAATTGTATTGTGACTGAAATTGTATAGTTATAGTGAGAGTTTGAAATTGTACTATCAAAATTGTAATAAATATTTGTTTGAATAAAATATTCGTTTGAATTCCAATTCTATGTTATTTATTTTATTCAGCAAATATTTATTTTATCTGTGAAAAATAAAATAGTACAATATCAAACACATTTAAATGACTGTATATATGTTTATTATCATCAAACAAAAATCATATACACGCATATTTAACAATCTCCCCCTTTTTGATGATAACAAACATTTTTTTTAAGATTTTGAATATATTAAATGTATTTGATCATTCAATTTGCTCCCCCTATTTGAATGCTCCCTCTCTACACAAAACTCCCACTTCATATATGCATGAGAATGCAATATGAATCTATATGCAAAAATAAAATTTGTGAATTTTATTTTCCAAAATCTTAACCTTTCTCTCCCCCTTTTTGATGCAGGCCAGCATCATGATACTATAGGTCGCTCAAACGACCTACGACCTAACCATGATCACAAGCTAAGTCTAATTCGTGTCCGACTTAATAGGAGGAAGAATTAACGAGTTAAGGAGATGAAAATTGATGCAGGCCAGAATGGAGAAGTCCTAGGTCGTGTACGACCTAACATGTTCTTAGGTCGCGTACGACCTAACGAGCTAAGGCATAAGTCGTGGGAACGACCTATCATGTCACCAGGGAAAGAGCTACGACTTAACTGGAGACCAGGGGAAGGAGTTAACTCAAGTTTACGACCTAAGGAGAAGGTTCTGGGTTGTCTACGACCTAACGAGATACTGGAACAACCTAACTTGTTTTTAGGTCGCATACGAGCTAACGAGTTAAGGTATAGGTCGTGGGAACGACTTAACATATCACCAGGAAGACGTTACGACCTAAGTTAAGTCGCAAGGAGTTAGGTCGCAGAGTTTTGATTCGACCTAAGTTAGGTCGCATAAATGAGTTACGACTTAAGGTAAGTCGCTGGGTGAACTGGGAGTTAAGTCGCAAGGAGTTAAGTTGCAAGGACTTAGGTCGCAAGGCTTAGGTCGCAAAGTTATTTCTGGAACCGCTTTTGTTTTAGGTCGCGAAGCTACGGATGTCGTCCATTCTTTAAGTCGCTGAAGTATGAAGACCGTTGATCTCGTAAGACGTTGATTCCTGATACCGCTTATGTTTTAAGTCGCTAAAGCTCTGGAGGTCGTAGATTCTTACGCCGAGTTAATCTGGACCAATGATTCTTAAGTCGAATGAAGCCGGTTATCTTAAGTCGCGTGAAGATGAATGTCGTTGAATCTTATGCCGAGTTAATCTAGATCATTGATTCTTAAGTCGTAGAAAGCTGTTGTTGTGTTGCATTGTTAAGTCGCATCTATTATAAGTCGTATGTCGTTTGTTTGTAAGTCGTTGTATGCTATACTAAGTCGCTGCCGACTTAAGTTGTGTCGCTGAGTTGTTATGTCATGAAGATGTGTTGTAAACTGTTATAAGTCATAGGTCGTTTGGTTTCATAGGTCGTCTGTTGTAAGTCGGGTACGACTTATGTTAAGTCGGAGACATTGTTAAGTCGGAACCGACTTAGGAGTTGGTGAATTTTGTTGTTTTTTTGTGTGAGTTGTAAAACGCCTATAAATAGGCCGGGTCTCTCATTTGTAAAGGTTGTTGAATATTGAATAAAATTCTCTTTTGATTGCTTTGTGCTTTCATTTAAATTGGTAGTTGAGTGTAATCTCCTATCTCCTCTTTCGGTTAATCGAGTGCGCTCGATTCAACGATTGTAGAAGCCGATTCACGGAATCAAGTGCGCTTGATCAACGCTTGAAGAATTGAAGATCTTTGAACCCGGTATCGTGCGCGATCAACGAGTTCGAGATAGCTAGAGTTCGGTATCTTCGGATCAACGAATTCGGGCATTCCAGTATTCTTCCAATTCACCGATTACTACATTCACCGTTTTACATCGTTTTGAATAATCCCTGCATCAGTTTGGTATCAGATCTTGTTCTAGCCAATCATAGCTAGATCGAGACTTGGAGCCTATTCATTTTGAAGGTTTGAAGTTTTGTTTATCACGGCCGAAAGCTAGTTGAAGTGTTCGACTGTATATTGAAGTTTGTAAGATTGGATTTGTGATTTGGAGAAGTTGTGTTCATCATTGTTTGAAGTTGTTTGTTTGGATTGAATTGGAGGCCGAAACTTTGTCCATCGTGTTCATCGCGATTTGCTACAAAGTGGAAGTTTTCGATCCATTTCATTTTGGATCTAAGTTCGAAAGGTGTTTGAAATTTGGAGTGGAGCCGAAAGTCAAAGTTTGAAGGCTTGATCATGCCTCCGAGATATGTTAACCGTCATCATAGTGTTGCAGATTTATATGAAAGAGAGGATCCTGAACAGAAGAAGCAACGTAGTGATGAAAGATTCAATAAGGATTTCGAGAAAGTAGAGAGAATGAAGTTTGACATGAATCGAAATCAACGGAGAGTGTCGCCACGTTATGATTATGAGGAAAGAAGTAGAGAGGACGTGCATGGACATAGAAGAGTCGATGTTCAGAATCGACGACGAAATTCAACTAATTTTGAAAAGGAAAGTTATGGTGATCGTGTTCATTTTCGATATTCCGGTCAAGGGCAAAATCAATACAAGAATATTGAAGAGGATGGTTATACATGGAAATCAAGAAAGGATACGGAGATTCCAGAATTCCGAGGTGGACTACAAGCAGAGGAATTCTTGGACTGGTTATCCACGGTTGAAAATGTGTTTGAGCTCAACTACGTTCCTGAGGATCGTCAAGTGAAGTTAGTTGCTGCAAGTTTGAAAGGAAAAGCCATGAACTGGTGGCAACAATATAAGTCAACCAGAGAGAGGATGAAGAAGTCTAAAGTTGTCAAGTGGGATAAGATGAAAAGGATGATGAAGGCAAATTTCTTACCCTACAATTATCAAGCTCGTCTTGATCAACAATTGCGGAAGTTGAGTCAAGGGAGTCGAGGAAAGGGTGTGGTTACAAACTCCAGCAATCAAACTAAAGGTGTTAATTGCAGTATGAATGTTTCTAGGAGAGTCAACGAACCAGTTGTACGTGGAATCACTAAGACAAATGTTGATGACAAAATTAAGCGCTATCATTATCAGGAGTCTGACCATCGAAATTTTGAATGTACAAAGTCCCAGAAGAAACCCTTTGTTATAGAAGAATGTGAAAGTGAGGATGTGGATGATACTACCGAAAGCAAGACAGAAGAGGAAGAGGAACCAACTAGTCCATTACCTTTCGGCGAAAGTGCTGAAGAATCGGAAGGTAGTGCTGAAACCTTGGTTAGGTATGAGGCAAGTGAAGAGCTTAAAACTCTCAAGGAGGTTAAACCAATGTTAGAAGAAATTGAAGTGGTCGGACATACAGAATCATTCGCAACCTTACCACTAAAGTTTGACAACGAAGATGAAGAGGTCGAGTTGGAGAACGAGGAATGTAATTTGATTGATGAAATTAACTTTTATCAACCACCACAATTTGACGACGATGAAGAATTTTTGCCAGGATTTGAGGAATCTTTATCAGGGAGAGTAGAAGTTTTGTCAATAGAGAAAGGAGGTAACTTGTTGTGGGGGACTGTTGAAATTGACTTTTATGAACCGTCGAAATTTGACGATGAAGAAGAAATTGAGTCAAAGTATGTGGAGGTAGAAGTTGACTACTTTTCATTGCCAAAGTTTGATGTTGATAGTATGAAAGAAGAAGCTGTGTTCGGGATGGAGGAAATTCATTTGACAATGGAAGATTCTTATTTAGCACCTGAGCTTATGGATGAGAGTCAGCCATGTATAAATTCCTTAGTTTCCGAGGAGCATGAACAAAGTGAGAGTGAAACAGGAGAGAAGGCAGAATCAGATAGTTTGTTATTTTTGAAAGAGTTCATCAATAAAATGGAAGATGATGATGAGTTGTCAATGATGATTGAACCTGGAGAAAATTCTGATTTTGAGAATCCTGAAGAAAATGAAGTATTTGAAGAATGTGAAGATGAGATGTCTGAGGAACTGCTTGAAGAATCTAGTCTTGTATGTTTGGAAGAACCTGATGAAAAGGTGGAAATTAGTACTGACTTGTTTGTATTATCCCGGCAAGGAACGAGTGAAGATCTTGAAGTTTATGAGGAAGTTGGATCAAAATTCGATGAGTCTGAAGTCGAATACTCTGAGGAGTTTTCTGAAGAGTTACCATCTCTACAGGACATCCAACCACAAACTGAACTCGTATCAGATTCTATTTTACTGCCAGGATCGTATGATCTTTTGAGTCTGAAAGGACAAGAAAAGTTGGTACGACAGGAGGAAGTGAATGATTGTCAGTTGAAGTTGTTGGATGATGTCCACGCTGCTAACATTACCAATGTCGATTGCTTGGAACCATATTATGAACATAAATATGTTGAAGGAGAAGCAAGTGGGAGTTCATTTCAGTCAGGGAAATTTGATGCAACACGTCAAGGGATGATTCAAGATAATGATACATCTGAACGGGATAAGGAAAGACAAGAATCTGAGCATGAGACATCACAATTTTTTGGTCGAGGTTTCCCAAGTCATTCCATGATTGTAAATTTCCTTATATCTTCACACATTTTAGACATGTTTTGGTTCTATATCACAACTTCCTATTGGCACAAACAATTTGGTATACGACACTATTCTTATGAAGTTCTATGCTATCTGAAGTGGATCTGGCATCTAGTGCTGAGTTTAGTCTGTACTTTTCCACATACCATATCCCTCAGGACACTTTCTTATGCCGCCTGCCTAATGCCACGTCTGTTCTATTCCATGTATTATTTAGCTCGAACCATAACATCCAAAGTACAAAACAAGTTTGATCTCAAGAATGGTTATCACCAGGGCCGTGTCAAACTAGATAATGAATGGAAGACGGCATCTCGAAGAAGAAAGCTTTTAAATTCGAGGACGAATTTCTCCCAACCAGGGGAAGATGATGCAGGCCAGCATCATGATACTATAGGTCGCTCAAACGACCTACGACCTAACCATGATCACAAGCTAAGTCTAATTCGTGTCCGACTTAATAGGAGGAAGAATGAACGAGTTAAGGAGATGAAAATTGATGCAGGCCAGAATGGAGAAGTCCTAGGTCGTGTACGACCTAACATGTTCTTAGGTCGCGTACGACCTAACGAGCTAAGGCATAAGTCGTGGGAACGACCTATCATGTCACCAGGGAAAGAGCTACGACTTAACTGGAGACCAGGGGAAGGAGTTAACTCAAGTTTACGACCTAAGGAGAAGGTTCTGGGTTGTCTACGACCTAACGAGATACTGGAACAACCTAACTTGTTTTTAGGTCGCATACGAGCTAACGAGTTAAGGTATAGATCGTGGGAACGACTTAACATATCACCAGGAAGACGTTACGACCTAAGTTAAGTCGCAAGGAGTTAGGTCGCGGAGTTTTGATTCGACCTAAGTTAGGTCGCATAAATGAGTTACGACTTAAGGTAAGTCGCTGGGTGAACTGGGAGTTAAGTCGCAAGGAGTTAAGTTGCAAGGACTTAGGTCGCAAGGCTTAGGTCGCAAAGTTATTTCTGGAACCGCTTTTGTTTTAGGTCGCGAAGCTACGGATGCCGTCCATTCTTTAAGTCGCTGAAGTATGAAGACCGTTGATCTCGTAAGACGTTGATTCCTGATACCGCTTATGTTTTAAGTCGCTAAAGCTCTGGAGGTCGTAGATTCTTACGCCGAGTTAATCTAGACCAATGATTCTTAAGTCGAATGAAGCCGGTTATCTTAAGTCGCGTGAATATGGATGTCGTTGAATCTTATGCCGAGTTAATCTAGATCATTGATTCTTAAGTCGTAGAAAGCTGTTGTTGTGTTGCATTGTTAAGTCGCATCTGTTATAAGTCGTATGTCGTTTGTTTGTAAGTCGTTGTATGCTGTACTAAGTCGCTGCCGACTTAAGTTGTGTCGCTGAGTTGTTATGTCATGAAGCTGTGTTGTAAACTGTTATAAGTCGTAGGTCGTTTGGTTTCATAGGTCGTCTGTTGTAAGTCGGGTACGACTTATGTTAAGTCGGAGACATTGTTAAGTCGGAACCGACTTAGGAGTTGGTGAATTTTGTTGTTTTTTTTGTGTGAGTTGTAAAACGCCTATAAATAGGCCGGGTCTCTCATTTGTAAAGGTTGTTGAATATTGAATAAAATTCTCTTTTGATTGCTTTGTGCTTTCATTTAAATTGGTAGTTGAGTGTAATCTCCTATCTCCTCTTTCGGTTAATCGAGTGCGCTTGATTCAACGATTGTAGAAGCCGATTCGTGGAATCAAGTGCGCTTGATCAACGCTTAAAGAATTGAAGATCTTTGAACCCGGTATCGTGCGCGATCAACGAGTTCGAGATAGCTAGAGTTCGGTATCTTCGGATCAACGAATTCGGGCATCCCAGTATTCTTCCAATTCACCGATTACTACATTCACCGTTTTACATCGTTTTGAATAATCCGCTGCGTCACTTTTGTTATCAGCAAAAGAGCAATAGTAATCGAAAAATAGAGATATAGTGATAGACATTAATAAAATATTCAAACTCAATCGAGTATAAATATTAATTTCAATAAAAATCAAACCAAAAATCATAAATACTTTAATTGACGCATATTCCACTTTAGAATGACTGGATGATATCATCAAATAAAACCATATAGTTGTGTCTATTTGTGGTATATTTATTTCAGGAAATTTGAATATCTACTGCATAACCATTATGACTTTTAAATGAGATTAGTAGTATTCTAAATTTTTATTTTTACTTTAGAAATGAATTCAAGTATCTTCTAACCACGCATAACCGTGAGGACTTTTAAATGGGATTAGAATCAACTTGTCTATTTAATCAATTAATTTTGATATGCGTTCCATACATGCATAACCGTGAGGACTTTTAAATGAGCATGGAAACACATAATCAAAAATCCAAGTAATTCACCCATGCATAACCGTGAGGACTTTTAAATGAGAGTGAATATTTTGGATATTATTATTTATTGTTAGAAATATAATAAAATTGAAGCACAAATGATTTCCCGTTTAAACTACCACATATTGACATACTATATTGTCTTTTGATGAGTGATGGTCGATAGAAAAATGATAGAAATAGAAATGATCATGGAATATTTATCAACAAAAAGTTTTTATAACTCTTGTTTAAATTTCTAAAGAAATTTTCTAATTATACTTTCTCAAATCATAATATATGATTAATATCAACACTCATCTTATTTTCAATCACTATCTATCTTTTTAGATAATTATTAGGGGGTCAGATCAATTACCATAGTTATTTAAAATCAATTTCAAAAATAGTTATAAAATCAAATTTTCTTAAATAACTAATCTGATACAAGGTCAACAGAAATTATTTTCTAGAAGGGGTTTTTAAGAAAAATTTCTGCTAAAATAGAAATTATTTCAAGTGAAAAATATGCAGATATTTTCTTTGAAAAAAGATGCAGCAAATGAATGTCTCGAAATATAATCACGTTCCACTAGTAATTTTTCTATCAACTATATTACCAGTGTGATCTGCATCTGACTTTAAATTTCACTCAATATTCACTCGTTGGATGTTATAGACCAGATTGTGAAATTTCAACAAACTATCTCAGAATTATTTTCAACAATTTTTAAATGAAATTTTCTTGACTTTGAATTGAAGTCGTGTTAACCATCAACCAAATATCATAGTGTCAGATTTAGAAACCATAGGATCAACAGTCATTAAACCAACATCATTATTTCAAAACAATTTCTTGAAGTTTCACCAATTTCATAAAGTTTCAACAATTTCAACAATTTCTCAAAAACCTTTTTATAGCATGAGTAATCAGTAATCAATCAACATCATAATTTGACCAAACAGATTAAGTTCAATGATGAAAAAAAATGGTTGGTCAACTTTTAAGCACAAATCAAAGTCATAGATAAGAACAACTCATGTAAGATCATATCAAGTAAGTTAGAATCTGTCAACCATCATAATCACTTCAAGTAATTCTATTTAAAGATGATTGGTTAATAAAAAAAATTAGAATTAACATCATGAATCATTTCACATAACTGGCTGATTTAATTTAGATTATGTTGCAGATTTTCACATTTTATCTATCGTTTGAAAATAAATACAATTACCTGTTTTACATGTATGATAATCTTTCGTTGTTTGCCCATTGTGAATCTGTCACCTTTATACTAGGCTAAGGAACGTTGATTTGTCGCCCGTTGTGTGTTTGGAACAGCCAGAATCCAGATAACACTAATGTTGTTCCTTAGCCTGCCACCACACCTACACGGTAAAATATTTTTGTGACCTATTTGTTTTTATAGGTCCATGGTTGTTAGTGGCAGAATAATTTGATGAATATGTTTGAGTAGACCCAAAACTATTAATATATATTCCTTTTATCAACCAAACTTGTTTTGTCCTTTTATTCTTGTTCCAATAGACATGAAATTTGTTTGTAGAATTCTTAGGAGCCCAAACTTGTATAAATTTTGTGTTCTTGTTCCTATGACTACAATTTTCAACACGATGACCAATTATTTCACATTTAGCAAAGACACTCTTACCTTTTGCATTATCATCAACTTGTGTTTTCCCAAAGCCTAGTCCTTTTTTGTTGTTAGCAAAAAGTTGGTTTCTCAATAACATGTTGAACGATTTTTCTCCTCTTGAAAAGTTATTTAGAGTTTTCTCAAGATTTTGGACTTTGGTTTTTAGTGTTGTGTTTTCAGTCACAAGTGAGGTGCATCTATTTATAAAATCCTTTTTCCTAGTGTCAATGGTTTTCTTAAGACTCAAGTTTTCTTTTTTAAGATTCTCAAAGCTATTCTTAAGTTTTGATAATTCTGAATCTAAAATTTTACATTTTTTACAGTCTAGGTTTTGAATATTTTCAAGTTCAGTTTCTAACCTAAAATTTTCATGGACAAGTTCTCTCCTGTCAGATTTCAGTTTTTCAATTTTAGATTCATGAGTATCAATTGTTTTAGCAAAATCACAACACATCAAAACAAGTTCTTTATAAGAATAGTTACTTACCTCACAAGATTCCTCTGAACTTGCTTCTGAATCTGATTTTACCATAAGACACAAATTAGCCTCTTCTGAGCTATTATTCGAAACTTCCTCTCCTTCTTCATCATCCCAAGTCGCTGCAAAGGCCTTCTTCTTCTTTTTCTTTCCTTTGTTGTTTTTGAGAAGTGGGCATTTTTGTTTGAAGTGGCTAGGCTTATTGCAGTTATAGCAAGTCAATTCATTATCGGAATTGTCAGAATCTTTTGACCTATTACCATTTGTTTTCTTCTTGCGTGGCCCGAATCTTGACCATTTTCTAAGATTATTGACAGCCATTGCAAGCTCTTCAATTTGATTTTCTTCTTCTTCATCGCTCTCTTCTTTGCTCTTTAAGGCAATCAACTTCTTCTTTGATTCAGAGTTGTTGCATTCCACCTTTGTTTTTAGTTCAAGCTCATATGTCATCAAGTTGCCGATCAACTCCTCCATGCTTAGTTTACTCAGATCTTTCGATTCTTGTATTGCAGTGACTTTTGCCTCAAAGTTCATCGGTAAGACTCGTAGCACCTTCCTCACAAGCTCTACCTCAGTGAATACCTTCCCAAGTGCTCTAGCATTGTACACTAAAGTTGAAAAGCGTCCAAACATGTCCTTTATGCTCTCGCCTTTGTCCATCACAAAGTTCTCGTATTCATTGCTGAATAGGGCTAGACGAGACTCCTTGACTTGAGAAGTTCCTTCATGTGTCACCTCCAAGGTATGCCAAATTTTCTGCGCAGTTTTACAATGAGAAATTCTATTAAATTCATTCTTATCAAGAGAACAGATCAAAGCATTCATGGCTTTAGCATTTGTAGTTTTTAATTTCTTATCGTTAGCGTCCCACCTATCCTTAGGTTTAGGAATCTCAGTATCACCAACAATTATAGTGGGAGATTTATAGCCAGTTTCAATAGTGTCCCAAACATCATAATCAACAGAACTAAGATAAATATCCATCCTAACTTTCCAATAAGCATAATCATTCCCATTAAACATGGGTGGCCTAACAATAGATTACCCCTCAGAAAAAGCATTATTTGGTGGATTCATGACTCTAGAGTTAAAGAAAAATACCGGGCTTTGATACCACTTGTAGGATCTAGATTAACCCTAGAGGGGGGGGGGGGGGTGAATTGGGTTATAGCAAATTTTCTCTAATTAAAACATGAAAACAAACTGCAGAGAAGTAAATATGCTGAAAGTAAATCACACACAAAATTTACCCAGCTTCGGCAACCCCTGCCTACTGCCGCATTCCCAGATTTCTATTAGAATTAAACAATCTCCCGCTTACAAACACTCTAACAGACTCGCAAACCCTGCTACCTCCTATAGAGTTTTGCAAACTCGCAAACCATGCTCACTGAACTAATCCTAACTAGACAATCTGACACAACCTAAACCCTAGGTGGTGATTTACCCAGATTTAATTTGAAAAGTACAGAAAATAAAAACAAATTAAAAACAACTCCACACCCTAATTTAAATATACTAATCCCTTTGTAAATTAAAGCCAAAATAAAAAGGATCGGCCTAAACTATTATTATTAAAAAAGAAAATGTGGCCCTTTTTCTTTTATCTGATGTCGGCCCCGATTCCTTCTTTGTTTGAGATAATGGTGGCTCGTTCTTCTTTCTGAAATTAGGGCTTCGGCTCTCTGCTTCCAAAATTAGGGCTTTCGTGGATATTCGAAGATGCCGACTTTTAATTTTTCGATCGAATGATGATTCCACGTTGTTTGCTCTGTCGATCGACGTCTCTTCGTAGCTTGGCTTCGGCTGCTCCTATGATCGAGTTCGGTTCTCTGAAATTTGGGCTTGAGAAATTTGGTGAAGTCGACTGGTTGCTTTGAGTTGATCGAATTCGACTTTTCTCTGGTATGTTATTTGTTCCTTTTGCTTTCTGGATTGATTGCTTGAATTCGATGATATTTATTTGCCGATGATGATTGGTATTTATAGGGTTCGAACCCTTGTATTTTCGTTCGCATGTATTTTAGTTGAATTCGTCACTTTATTTTGCTTGGCCGATCGATGATGCTTTGATGCTTGAGATTGATTCTGACTTTATCAAATTCGTATATTTCGATTTTCTATTACTTGATAATCACGGCTTTGATTTCGAAACATTCGATCTTTCCTTGATCGATACGGTATAAACTTTCCTCTTTTAAGATTGATTTTTGACTTTTTCAACTTTTGATTTCGAGAATATTTTCTGGTTGACTATGTTGATTCTTTGGTCTGCATTTACATTTCTTCTAGCTTCTGTGTACTTCGTCTCTGACCATCTCCTCTCGTCGGTTTAACTTGACCTTCTCATTGCATTTAAACAATCTCGAGTTCATCCCTGTCTTCTGCTTTGATCATTTTTACTTTGTTAATGCGATCGACTCTGTCCATTTTTCTGGTTTATCCCTGAGCACTTTTTCGACCTGCTGTAGTTGTTCATATGCCAGTTAGCTTGCATCTGCTTGTTGTTTGGATTTGCTTGTGTACTTGCGAATTGACTTCGGTCTGACTTTGTTATAACAACTTGTTGCCACTGGTTTATATATATGGATAAATTTAGTTCGAACTGTCCATTTGCTCAAATATTGTCTGGTCATCTCTCCGGCCTGTTTCATTATTGCTTGTTCCATTATGTGGTAGCTGTCTTCACGTTCTTTTTGTACTGTGTAGTTTGGTTTTATTTACATGTTCACTTGTATCACTTGGTTTGTTGACTTGTGCATTTGAGTTGTAGCTGTTGTTCTTGACTTTGGGTTGCACTGCTACATGATGAACTTCTATTCATCTGGACTTGTTTGATTCTGACCCATGCTTTGTGTACTTTGGTTATTGTCCATGTTGCTTGTATGTGGTCTTGTGACATAGTGTATCAGTGATGGTTTGTCATTGTGTAGCTTCTGGCTTGTATTCAGTTACATTTCACTGAACTGGTCTTGAGTTGCAGACTTGAGTTTGTTTGTTCATGTGCACCACTTGTACACCATCTGGAGCTTGTTGTATTCATCTAGTCTGGTAGCTTCATGTAAATGATGCATGTTGTACTGGTGTGTATTTGCATTGACTTTTGTCCACTGTACTTCGAGTCATGTTGTCTTGATTCCTGTATGTTGTCACTGCACACTGGTCTTGATTGCATTGTTACGTTGTGATCTGCTACTTGTTGTTTCCAGTTGTACTTGGTCATTTTGTATCTGCACCCTCACTTGAGTAATTTCCACTGTCTTTCTGTACTTGTCTTGTGATTTGGTTTGTTGTTGTGCACTTGAGTCTTTTTTTTGAGTTCATGTGTATAGATGCCTTTTACTCGAATTAGTTGTATTTGCTGCCTTCATGCTTATGTAGCCTTTGCCTGTGCATGTTTGACTTTATAATTGGACTGTGCATTTATTTGGGCTTGCCTGTTCTCATGCTTGAAGTCGTATCCTGTACAACTGCCCTGTGTTGAATCCAGTTTCAGAACTCGGATTTGACCTTGTGTTGATGGCTTGACTTTATTTATATTGCACTTGAGTTGAATCCGATAATTTGGGTTTGACCTGTGCTCACCTGTCCCTGTAACATTATCAAGTGTACATTTCGGTGTGCACGACCTTGTGGCATGTACAGTGATACACTATGCATGTCACAAGCTATTCGTGTATGATGATTCAAATATGATGACGAACAACCCAAATAACTGAGGCAAATATTATTTCAAAATCCATATTTTGTTTTATACTGCAAAAACATTTTATTTTCAATTTTACTGCGTCAATGTATATTTCTGCAGATTGCTCAGATGCTGGATTCACATTGGAATGAAGTTGAAGATAAATACGAGTGTGAGTGATATGTAGCGAGGAACTGATGTAACAATGAAATTGTGATATAATTGTATTGTGACTGAAATTGTATAGTTATAGTGAGAGCTTGAAATTGTACTATCAAAATTGTAATAAATATTTGTTTGAATAAAATATTCGTTTGAATTCCAATTCTGTGTTATTTATTTTATTCAGCAAATATTTATTTTATCTATGAAAAATAAAATAGTACAATATCAAACACATTTAAATGAATGTATATATGATTATTATCATCAAACAAAAATCATATACACCCATATTTAACAATAGTAATTAGCCTAATGGAGAAGTGATATAAAGTAAAAGTAAGCATAAATGGAAATGCTTAAGCGTTAAGCAAATGATAAAGTAGACTTGATGGGAGGTAAGCCTTCCAGGAGAGTGAGAGTAAGCGTAAGCTTCCCTATAAAAAGACTATAAATAAAGAGGAGGGGTTTACTTAATAATCACAAATAAATTCCTAAGCTTGAGATGAAGTAGGAGGGATGAAAATGATGGAAGTGCTTCAGCACTAATCCACTAATTACTCTCTAACTTTTCAAAAGTTAACCAAATCTTCTCCAATCTCTTTTAAAATTTGGCTTTGGGCCTAAGACATCATGGGAAGCATGATTAGAAAGTAAGAAGTGGGAGGAGGTGAGAGGGAGAGGGTGATATAGGATGGGGAGCATGGAGGAGGAGGAAGGTGGCTTTGGTTTGGAAATGTTAAAGGTTGGACCTTTAGGCTTGTGTCGATGGAAGGAGGTGGTTATTTGGTTCATCTAGCTTTGTGCTTGATTTAGGCATGGATCTAAGTGAGTTATCTCACAATCTCTTGAGTATATATTGTGTATATATATGTTGTGTTTGAATTATAAAAGTTAAAGTGACATTAACTAAGTAAATTTATAAACTTTAGACCCCTCTTGCTTTTGAAAGCAAATGATAACTTTATATTATATAACATCATTTCTATTACCCTCTTAAACATGAGGCATAGCCTTGACTTGATGTTTAAATGGTTGTTTAACTTGTGTGTTAAATTGAAGTAAGTTTGAAAGTGTTTGGAACGAGAATTGTCGTTACAAGTGCATTTCGGAATCTCTTGTTTTAGGAAATTTTTATAAATAAATGGAAATACATTCTGAAAGATTTCTTTCCATGGTTTTTAAGTACCCTAATTGTAGTACTTACTATAAAAATTTCAAATTTTAAATCATTTGCTTAAGTGGTTAAATCTAGTCGCAAATATTGTACTTTTCAATGTTGTTTTAATAAGGACTTTTAATAGCATTTATAAATGCTGTAGTAAGTCACTTATTCTTTTAAGTGTTTAAAATGCGACGTTTTGGCTATTTTTATTGATTTGAATGGTTTCTAATTTATTTTCTATATAAAATATTTTGATGGAAGTTCTTATAAAATGTATTTGAGTATGAAGAAAAGATTAGAAGTTTAAATATAGTTTTAATGATTATTTATTAATTTTAAAAGTAAAGTGCTGCAAAATGTAAAACATGTTTTTAATCAAACTTCTAAATTAGTCATTTTCAAGTAATATTTTACATAGATATTTAAAACCTATTTACAAGGATTTCTAAATGTTATCCCGCTTTTTGGTCAAAACCGGAATATCAAACAAATTGGCAAGAAAGGATGGATATCAGGATTGGAGGTCGACTGGAAACAAGGTTGTAATCGATGTCGTCAAAATTTGGCCGAGCTCCGATCAAGGCAAAATTGATTGGGAATGACAATCGAGGTTAGGAGAGGCTATGTTTCAATTTTCAGGACGATCGGAGTTCGTACTCACAAGATATGAATGAATTAAAATGCACAGAGCACGGTTCGAATCGATGTACTTCGCATCGATGGATGTTGGATCGAATCGATGAAGGTTCGAATCAATTGAAGTTCACTGCACTTCATATCGATATGGTTCGTATCGATGAAGACGAAGTCAGTCATTTGCTCTGGGACAACATGTTCGAATCGATCGAGACAAAGTATAATGCTTCGAATCGATGAGGTCAAGGAGAGTTCGAATCCATCGGGTTAGGGTATGTTCGAATCGATCGATTCGACGAGATCGATTCGAAGCATGCCCCTAAGATCGATGGGTACGAATTGGAAGTATGCACTAGTCAGGGAAACACGCACATACAGATCGATTCGAGGAAAATCAAAGGCATACGAGAAGGATACCTTGGGAGTCGGCTTCGTAGATACGAAGTCATGGATACGAAGATGGGTGATTGCATGGATTCGAAGGACTCAGGGACAATGTTCGTATCGATCATGCTCGAATCGATCGATACGAAGGAAATGAACAAAAGGATACGAACTGAGCATGAAGAATGGATACGAACTGAACACGAAGAATGGATACGAGCTGAGGTACGAAGCATGATTAAGAGTGTGAAGTATGCGCAACTCATGGGAAGAAACGTTCAACACGGCGACAAAGGTGGATCAACCCCAGGGATTTCGCGACACGTCATCGATGCGCACGTAACCGATCAAGTCGAAGGAAGTGGATTCAGACCAATGGATTCGAACGCAACAGCACTCACGAAAAACCACAATTTGAATCGACCATATCTTGAGATCTACAAGTCCAAATGGTATGAGATTTTCAGTGGAGCTTGCATACATGTTGAGGAATGTTCTCACCAAATTTCAAGTCAATCAGGCAATTTCTTGATCGATTCGAACGTAGCTTCGAATCGATCCCAAAGTGGGCCCGGATTTCCAGAAAGCGGGCATGTGGGCCCCCTCACGTGCCAGAACTGGTCTCCCCTCAATTTAGGCGAAATATCAGCCTCCTACACCTATAAATAGAGCCCTGGTCATTCAGAAAAGGGGTCGGACAATTTGGAGAGCTAAAGAGCGCCCGGACTCTGTCAGATTTACTCCAGATCACCATTGCTGCCTTAGATTCAGATTATAATCATAAAACCCGTTGTACTACGCGACAGGAAATTGTAGTCTTCAAGCATCGATCAATAAAAGATAAAAACTTTGGAGTGGACGTAGGCCGGAGATAGCCGAACCACTATAAATCTCGTGTTTTTGTTCATTATTTCTGGATTGCTGTTTGTTGTTTGTTTAGATCTGAGATTTGTGTTTGAATATTGCTGATTTGTATTCATACACTGGTGCTTTCACAACATTCGGGGTTTGTGACCATTTTTGGCGCAAACACTTTGGTGCTTCCACTGAGAAATGAACTCAGGACCCGCTACATCGGATTGAAGTTCAGATTTGGAAAGCGTGAAGAGTTTAGATTTGAAAGACAATGACTCGGCAAACAAGACAAAGAGCTGAGAGAAGTCAACAAGGAGGAAGTCAAGAGGCATCCTCCGGAGCTGGAGAAGGACAAGCTTCGATTTACATTACCAAAGACGAAATGGAAGCTATGGCAAATTCATTACATGAGAGGTTGTTGAAGAGTCAACAGGATATGATGCAGACTTTCTTCGAGCAGATGAGAGCTGCAGGAACACAAAACCTTGGACCAACTATAGCGACTGCAAATGCGGAAAAATGAACTAGGGTTGCGGAACCCAATGGAGGACAGAATACAGAACCGGAAGGCAATCAACAAGGGCTTGGGGGCAGGCCCGCAGGATCCAACGCGGAAGGACCTTTGGAAGGAGTTCAGCAGGTTAGAGCCAACGTTGCGGCTAATGAGCCACATGAAGAATATGTGCCGGAGTTCCCTCGGGAGCATGGGGGGCAACACCTAACAGGCAATGCTGGATTAATGGAAATCATTAGGAAGACTATGGGTGGAGGTTCGACCAATAGAGACTTGGAAGGGGTGAACAGGAGTCCGTTCGCTCGGGAAATCAGGATAGCTCAGAATCCACCTAAGTTCAAGTTACCTAGCGTGGAAGTATATAATGGAAAGGCTGACCCGACTGATCACTTGATGAGATACACTAGACACATGGAAGTGCTGGGGGCATCAGAGGAAGTGATGGCCTGATGTTTCCCTTTATACTTAACAGATCTAGCGGCAATGTGGTTTAGGCAGCTGGAAGAAGGATCTATCAGGACTTGGAGGGAATTGGTGGATAGGTTTTTGGGACAGTTTCGGGTTCATATCAAAAGACCTAAGAACGTGATGACGTTAACATCGGTAAAGCAAAGAACAGATGAATCGCTTAGAGCATTTTTAACTCGATTTAATGTGGCGGTTGCTTCGGTGGATCAACCGGATCTATCAATGGTTTTGATGGCAGCAGTATCGGGAGTCAGAGAGGATTCAGATTTTAAGGTATCTTTAGTACGAGACCCACCACTGGATCTCGGGGAATTCTTCCATGAAGCTGAAAGGTTCCTTCGGCAAGAAGACGCATGTATGGATTTAAAGCTAAAGGAGGTGAATGTGACCGGGGGTGGAGGACCATCCGACGGAAGCTCGGATAAAAATAAAGGAAAAAGGAAGCTGGACGAAAACTCTGAAAAAGCTAGGAAGCGATGGAAGGATCCAAGGTTTTCCACATACACAGAATTAAACGAGACACTATAGCGGATATACATGGAAACTCGGAATCGCCTTCCTTACCGGAGGCCGGCTAGGAGAGAACCATCCGAGCGGGAGAGGGCATCAGGAAAGCATTGTCTCTTCCATGATTTGGACGGGCATGATACCAACAGCTGCAGGCACCTAAAGGACATAATTGAGGAGCATGTGAGGAATGGACAGTTGAGGCAGTATGTTGGGGCTCGGAATGCAGCAGTGGAGCAGGAGCAACCACCGCCTACCTCAAACCATGAGGATATGAGGCACAGGAATAATGGTCGATTGGTCATCAATTGATCAGGATAATATGAAATAAGTAACAAACCATTGGCGAGCAACCGAGTCATTTACACATGTATGGGGACGGAGATAGCCCCTAGGCATGCTCTGAGTGATGATAAACCGCAAAGCCATGGTTTGCGAAATCTATCTTTTGTTTTTGGATTGGACACTTAGTTTTCTGGTTTGGTTTTTGGAGTTTGGATTGAACTCCTGATTTTGCTCGTTTCTCTGGTTTTGGCATTCATTCGGATGATTGTTCTCCGTTTTGGATGATGATTTTGATTTTTGGTATGAATTTCTGGTTTTCCGATTTGATTCGGATTTTGGATTGGATTTTGATTGGATTCTTTTTGGTTTTCGATAAACGGTCGTCAGGTGTGGATTACGCTTGGCAAGGGGTGAGTCTTTTTTGCCCGAACGTGGTAGATTGGCTCATTCAGGTCGTCGAGTATGGACTATGCTCGGCAAGGGTCCGAAGTGACCAGGATTCGGCCTAGGACTTAGGCCCCCTATTATCGATTATTGTTTCAGGTCGTTGAGTATGGACTATGCCCAACAAGGGTTCGGAGCGACCAGGATTCGGCTTAGGACTTAAGCCATGGCATTACTAACGTCCAGGGACACTGGACCACGGTCGTCAGGTGTGGATTGCGCTTGGCAAGAACCCGGAGAGGTTACCTCAGCGTCCAGGGACACTGGACCACGGTCGTCAAGTGTGGATTGCGCTTGACAAGAGCCCAGAGAGGTTATGGATTTGGATATCGGCCCGGAGAGGTCCTAGATTCGGTTATTGGCTATTGACGAGGATGGATTAGGACTCGGTTATCGAGTTTGAATGGATATGGAATTGGCTAAGGCCTTGGTTATTGGATTTGGGATTGGGCATCGACTCCAAGCAGTCAGGGATGATGCACTTTGATGAATTGACTATGGACTTTGGATATCGGATACGGAATTATTCAAAACACGCCTTCTTATCATAAGGCATGTTTTGGGGGGCAAATGTTATCCCGCTTTTTGGTCAAAGCCGGAATATCAAACAAATTGGCAAGAAAGGATGGATATCAGGATTGGAGGTCGACTGGAAACAAGGTTGTAATCGATGTCGTCAAAATTTGGCCGAGCTCCAATCAAGGAAAAATTGATTGGGAATGACAATCGAGGTTAGGAGAGGCTATGTTTCAATTTTCAGGACGATCGGAGTTCGTACGCACAAGATATGAATGAATTAAAATGCACATAGCACGGTTCGAATCGATGTACTTCGCATCGATGGATGTTGGTTCGAATCGATGAAGGTTCGAATCAATTGAAGTTCACTGCACTTCATATCGATATGGTTCGTATCGATGAAGACGAAGTCAGTCATTTGCTCTGGGACAACATGTTCGAATCGATCGAGACAAAGTATAATGCTTCGAATCGATGAGGTCAAGGAGAGTTCGAATCCATCGGGTTAGGGTATGTTCGAATCGATCGATTCGACGAGATCGATTCGAAGCATGCCCCTAAGATCGATGGGTACGAATTGGAAGTATGCACTAGTCAGGGAAACACGCACATATAGATCGATTCGAGGAAAATCAAAGGCATACGAGAAGGATACTTTGGGAATCGGCTTCATAGATACGAAGTCATGGATACGAAGGATGGGTGATTGCATGGATTCGAAGGACTCAGGGACAATGTTCGTATCGATCGTGCTCGAATCGATCGATACGAAGGAAATGAACAAAAGGATACGAACTGAGCACGAAGAATGGATACGAACTGAACACGAAGAATGGATACGAGCTGAGGTACGAAGCATGATTAAGAGTGTGAAGTATGCGCAACTCATGGGAAGAAACGTTCAACACGGTGACAAAGGTGGATCGACCCCAGGGATTTCGCGACACGTCATCGATGCGCACGTAACCGATCGAGTCGAAGGAAGTGGATTCGGACCAATGGATTCGAACACAACAGCACTCATGAAAAACCACAATTTGAATCGACCATATCTTGAGATCTACAAGTCCAAATGGTATGAGATTTTCAGTGGAGCTTGCATACATGTTGAGGAATGTTCTCACCAAATTTCAAGTCAATCAGGCAATTTCTTGATCGATTCGAACGTAGCTTCGAATCGATCCCAAAGTGGGCCCAGATTTCCAGAAAGCGGGCATGTGGGCCCCCTCACGTGCCAGAACTAGTCTCCCCTCAATTTAGGCGAAATATCAGCCTCCTACACCTATAAATAGAGCCCCTGGTCATTCAGAAAAGGGGTCGGACAATTTGGAGAGCTAAAGAGCGCCCGGACTCTGTCAGATTTACTCCAGATCACCATTGCTGCCTTAGATTCAGATTATAATCATAAAACCCGTTGTACTACGCGACAAGAAATTGTAGTCTTCAAGCATCGATCAATAAAAGATAAAAACTTTGGAGTGGACGTAGGCCGGAGATAGCCGAACCACTATAAATCTCGTGTTTTTGTTCATTATTTCTGGATTGCTGTTTGTTGTTTGTTTAGATCTGAGATTTGTGTTTGAATATTGCTGATTTGTATTCATACACTGGTGCTTTCACAACATTCGAGGTTTGTGACCATTTTTGGCGCAAACACTTTGGTGCTTCCACTGAGAAATGAACTCAGGACCCGCTACATCGGATTGAAGTTCAGATTTGGAAAGCGTGAAGAGTTTAGATTTGAAAGACAATGACTCGGCAAACAAGACAAAGAGCTGAGAGAAGTCAACAAGGAGGAAGTCAAGAGGCATCCTCCGGAGCTGGAGAAGGACAAGCTTCGATTTACATTACCAAAGACGAAATGGAAGCTATGGCAAATTCATTACATGAGAGGTTGTTGAAGAGTCAACAGGATATGATGCAGACTTTCTTCGAGCAGATGAGAGCTGCAGGAACACAAAACCTTGGACCAACTATAGCGACTGCAAATGCGGAACTAGGAACTAGGGTTGCGGAACCCAATGGAGGACAGAATACAGAACCGGAAGGCAATCAACAAGGGCTTGGGGGCAGGCCCGCAGGATCCAACGCGGAAGGACCTTTGGAAGGAGTTCAGCAGGCTGGAGCCAACGTTGCGGCTAATGAGCCACATGAAGAATATTTGCCGGTGTTCCCTCGGGAGCATGGGGGGCAACACCTAAATGCAATGCTGGATTAATGGAAATCATTAGGAAGACTATGCGTGGAGGTTCGACCAATAGAGACTTGGAAGGGGTGAACAGGAGTCCGTTCGCTCGGGAAATCAGGATAGCTCAGAATCCACCTAAGTTCAAGTTACCTAGCGTGGAAGTATATAATGGAAAGGCTGACCCGACTGATCACTTGATGAGATACACTAGACACATGGAAGTGCTGGGGACATCGGAGGAAGTGATGGCCAGATGTTTCCCTTTATACTTAACAGATCTAGCGGCAATGTGGTTTAGGCAGCTGGAAGAAGGATCTATCAGGACTTGGAGGGAATTGGTGGATAGGTTTTTGGGACAGTTTCGGGTTCATATCAAAAGACCTAAGAACGTGATGACGTTAACATCGGTAAAGCAAAGAACAGATGAATCGCTTAGAGCATTTTTAACTCGATTTAATGCGGCGGTTGCTTCGGTGGATCAACCGGATCCATCGATGGTTTTGATGGCAGCAGTATCGGGAGTCAGAGAGGATTCAGATTTTAAGGTATCTTTAGTACGAGACCCGCCACTGGATCTCGGGGAATTCTTCCATGAAGCTGAAAGGTTCCTTCGGCAAGAAGACGCATGTATGGATTTAAAGCTAAAGGAGGTGAATGTGACCGGGGGTGGAGGACCATCCGACGGAAGCTCGGATAAAGATAAAGGAAAAAGGAAGCTGGACGAAAACTCTGAAAAAGCTAGGAAGCGATGGAAGGATCCAAGGTTTTCCACATACACAGAATTAAACGAGACACTAGAGCGGATATACATGGAAACTCGGAATCGCCTTCCTTACCGGAGGCCGGCTAGGAGAGAACCATCCGAGCGGGAGAGGGCATCAGGAAAGCATTGTCTCTTCCACGATTTGGACGGGCATGATACCAACAGCTGCAGGCACCTAAAGGACATAATTGAGGAGCATGTGAGGAATGGACAGTTGAGGCAGTATGTTGGGGCTCGGAATGCAGCAGTGGAGCAGGAGCAACCACCGCCTACCTCAAACCATGAGGATATGAGGCACAGGAATAATGGTCGATTGGTCATCAATTGATCAGGATAATATGAAATAAGTAACAAACCATTGGCGAGCAACCGATTCATTTACACATGTATGGGGACGGAGATAGCCCCTAGGCATGCTCTGAGTGATGATAAACCGCAAAGCCATGGTTTGCGAAATCTGTCTTTTGTTTTTGGATTGGACACTTAGTTTTCTGGTTTGGTTTTTGGAGTTTGGATTGAACTCCTGATTTTGCTCGTTTCTCTGGTTTTGGCATTCATTCGGATGATTGTTCTTCGTTTTGGATGATGATTTTGATTTTTGGTATGAATTTCTGGTTTTCCGATTTGATTCGGATTTTGGATTGGATTTTTGATTGGATTCTTTTTGGTTTTCGATAAACGGTCGTCAGGTGTGGATTACGCTTGGCAAGGGGTGAGTCTTTTTTGCCCGAACGTGGTAGATTGGCTCATTCAGGTCGTCGAGTATGGACTATGCTCGGCAAGGGTCCGAAGTGACCAGGATTCGGCCTAGGACTTAGGCCCCCTATTATCGATTATTGTTTCAGGTCGTTGAGTATGGACTATGCTCAACAAGGGTCCGGAGCGACCAGGATTCGGCTTAGGACTTAAGCCACGGCATTACTAACGTCCAGGGACACTGGACCACGGTCGTCAGGTGTGGATTGCGCTTGGCAAGAACCCGGAGAGGTTACCTCAGCGTCCAGGGACACTGGACCACGGTCGTCAAGTGTGGATTGCTCTTGACAAGAGCCCAGAGAGGTTATGGATTTGGATATCGGCCCGGAGAGGTCCTGGATTCGGTTATTGGCTATTGACGAGGATGGATTAGGACTCGGTTATCGAGTTTGAATGGATATGGAATTGGCTAAGGCCTTGGTTATTGGATTTGGGATTGGGCATCGACTCCAAGCAGTCAGGGATGATGCACTCTGATGAATTGACTATGGACTTTGGATATCGGATACGGAATTATTCAAAACACGCCTTCTTATCATAAGGCATGTTTTGGGGGGCAAATGTTATCCTGCTTTTTGGTCAAAGCCGGAATATAAAACAAATTGGCAAGAAAGGATGGATATCAGGATTGGAGGTCAACTGGAAACAAGGTTGTAATCGATGTCGTCAAAATTTGGCCGAGCTCCGATCAAGGCAAAATTGATTGGGAATGACAATCGAGGTTAGGAGAGGCTATGTTTCAATTTTCAGGACGATCGGAGTTCGTACGCACAAGATATGAATGAATTAAAATGCACAGAGCACGGTTCGAATCGATGTACTTCGCATCGATGGATGTTGGTTCGAATCGATGAAGGTTCGAATCAATTGAAGTTCACTGCACTTCATATCGATATGGTTCGTATCGATGAAGACGAAGTCAGTCATTTGCTCTGGGACAACATGTTCGAATCGATCGAGACAAAGTATAATGCTTCGAATCGATGAGGTCAAGGAGAGTTCGAATCCATCGGGTTAGGGTATGTTCGTATCGATCGATTCGACGAGATCAATTCGAAGCATGCCCCTAAGATCGATGGGTACGAATTGGAAGTATGCACTAGTCAGGGAAACACGCACATACAGATCGATTCGAGGAAAATCAAAGGCATACGAGAAGGATACCTTGGGAGTCGGCTTCGTAGATACGAAGTCATGGATACGAAGGATGGGTGATTGCATGGATTCGAAGGACTCAGGGACAATGTTCGTATCGATCGTGCTCGAATCGATCGATACGAAGGAAATGAACAAAAGGATATGAACTGAGCACGAAGAATGGATACGAACTGAACACGAAGAATGGATACGAGCTGAGGTACGAAGCATGATTAAGAGTTTGAAGTATGCGCAACTCATGGGAAGAAACGTTCAACACGGCGACAAAGGTGGATCGACCCCAGGGATTTCGCGACACATCATCGATGCGCACATAACCGATCGAGTCGAAGGAAGTGGATTCGGACCAATGGATTCGAACGCAACTGCACTCACGAAATACCACAATTTGAATCGACTATATCTTGAGATCTACAAGTCCAAATGGTATGAGATTTTCAGAGGAGCTTTCATACATGTTGAGGAATGTTCTCACTAAATTTCAAGTCAATCAGGCAATTTCTTGATCGATTCGAACATAGCTTCGAATCGATCCCAAAGTGGGCCCGGATTTCCAAAAAGCGGGCATGTGGGCCCCCTCACGTGCCAGAACTGGTCTCCCCTCAATTTAGGCGAAATATCAGCCTCCTACACCTATAAATAGAGCCCCTGGTCATTCAGAAAAAGGGGTCGGACAATTTGGAGAGCTAAAGAGCGCCCGGACTCTGTCAGATTTACTCCAGATCACCATTGCTGCCTTAGATTCAGATTATAATCATAAAACCCATTGTACTACGCGATAGGAAATTGTAGTCTTCAAGCATCGATCAATAAAAGATAAAAACTTTGGAGTGGACGTAGGCCGGAGATAGCCGAACCACTATAAATCTCGTGTTTTTGTTCATTATTTCTGGATTGCTGTTTGTTGTTTGTTTAGATCTGAGATTTGTGTTTGAATATTGCTGATTTGTATTCATACACTGGTGCTTTCACAACATTCGGGGTTTGTGACCATTTTTGGCGCAAACACTAAAGTATTATTATATATAAGTTTTTACAAAAGTGATTGACTATGCTTAATATTAATAAGCGGACGAGTAAACTTGTCTTTTTGTGAGATTCAGGAATGAGGTGTCTAGGCAAGGCTTGGAGCAACCAGTGCCCAAACTTACCTGGCTTCACTCTTAAACGAGGAAAGGAAACGTGTTAATCTTGTTGTTTACTTACTTGTTCAACAAAGATTATTAACTTTGCTTAACGCTAAAAACCGATGAAGTAGGTTTATCTATTTTTGAGAGTTAAAGATTAATGTCGAGTAGGGACAGAGCAATAGAGCTCTAACCTACCGGGCTTCCCTCTTGAACGAGGAATAGTTAAGTCGGGAATGTCAGAAACGAGTTAAGTATATAAATATTGATTTGTATAAGCAATTGTTTTAACTAGATAATCGATTAGTGAACTATCGAACATAACTTATTATTAAACTTAGATCTTTAAAAGGATGTTTTAAAGATAGTAACAAGTAGGGAAATGATTTGGGTTTGTTGTGATAATGCGTTAATCGCATTTGTTCTTTAACTCTTTTTTATTATACTTATGAATGTAAATAGATCTTTAAAAGAATGTTTTAAAGATAAGCATGAGTGAAATGGTTTTGGGTTTGTTGTAGCAATGTGTTAATCACATTCGTCTTTAACCCTTTTCGATTATACTTATGAATGTAAATAGATCTTTAAAAGAATGTTTCAAAGATAAGCAAAAGAGAAATGGTTTTGGGTTTGTAATGACAATGTTTGAGTAACATTAGTCTTAAACCTTTTGAATGGATTTGTGGAAGTACTTAGATCCTTAAAATGGATATTTTGAAGGAAATTATATGTAAGGAATCTTTTTGAAAAAGATAGAAAAAGTAAAGGTTTAAAGTAAGAAATCTTGTTAATGATTTGTGAATATACTTATACCAATTGGGATAAGTATATGAATACTTTTGAAGTATAAAAAGAGTAAAGGTTTTGAGTAAGAAATCTTCTTAATGATTTGTGAATATACTTATACCATTTGAGATAAGTATATGAATACTTTTTAAAGTATTGAAAGAGTACAAAAGCATAGTAGGAATTCATAAACAATGTTTTATTAGATAAAAGATGTTTTACTAATAAAAGATGTTTTAATCAATGAAAGATTAGTTAAACAAAAAAGGGGATTAGAAGTCATTTATGTGACTTGATCGTGCTTTGTGTGACCTGATCGTGCTTTGTTTACTTTCTCGTTTATGGAAAACGTTTATTCGTATACTTAGCACTAAAATCGATGGAGTAGGCTTTTCTATCCATGGGAATTAAGACTGATGTTCATATAGGGATATGAGCAATAGAGTTCTAGCCTACCGGCTTCACTCTTGATCGAGGGATAGTGTGAAAGGAAAATATTGGAAACATGATAAGTATACGAGACTCGGTTTCCATATGCGATCATTCTCATTATCATTGAATGATTGTAACGACCAGTAAATTTTAGTGGTTTTATTTATTTATTTAATTGGATTTTTGTGGAATTTTAAATATTTGAATCTTGAAATAAATTTTTTATATTTGGATTACGTCTATTTCAATATAGCAACAGGTAAATTTTCGTCAGATAATATTGAAGTTTATTTTCTTGTGTAATTTTATTTAAATTTATATCAGTTAAAAATCAATGGTAATAAAATGTTTTCCAAACCTGAATATTTTTCTATAGAAAATTTCTAAATCCTCTTCGGAGTGAGACGTCATTTTTCGTTTTCCAAAAATTTTGACTGTTATTGCTCCGTTCATCTTATTTCTGGCAAATTGGCAACAGTTTGGTACCGATATCGACTTTTGACCGGATGATCGTGCCACTGATATTTGTATACCGTTTTGATCGTCTTATCGTGCCGATCTCTATGGTATATTCACTTCGGTGTTTCGATGTCCGGTACGTGGCGGAACCCGCGTAACGGATAACCATATCGGTCACAAAATTTCAATATTTGTTTTACAGTCCATTCATTTGTCCCACATGGTCTAGCAGTATGCTTCACGTATTTCCCTGAATCCAAATCTTGTGACCTTTGCTATTCGAACGGTATCAAATTTATATTAAAATTTATTTTGCCTCTGTGCGTTACTTGAAGAGTTAAAATATATATATTCAGTATGCCTTTTGCTTTTCTCATCCCCTGTCATTTTTCCTCTCCCTTGCATATTCTGCTCCTATCCACCATGGCCGAGGCAATCACCAACCGAACTCCATCAATGGCCGCATCCCCATTCTCATGCAACCCTCTACCACCTCCTCCTCCACTCGCGTGCGACCATCACCACAAACCTCCACCTCCATGCTCGATCTCCCTCCTCTAGCACAGACCCTCTCTCATGTTCCGCCCGATGCCTGTAGCCGTGCCTTCCCCTCCTAGTTGTCGTTCTTCCCGTTGAGTTGCTGCCATAATTTGAAAGTATGTAAGATATATATATATATATATATATATTTTTGGTCAAGATAAGTGGTATTGTTTTGGTTTGCATCTATATATATACATTTTGTATAAGGTATATATAAGTATAAGTATTAGTTTGTAGAATGAACAAGCTATTTCAAACTTTAGTGTACATTTTGGCTGTGATATATGCAGTGGCCGAGGAGATTTCGAAATGTGTACATATGTATTTCGATCTGTATAAGTTATACAACCTGTTTGATTTTTGTTTTTATAATATATATATATATATGCTGTTGGTTTGTAAACAAGTTATATAAACTTACCCATATAGTCGGTTGAGTGCATATGTATTTCTAAAGCAAACGTTACTATATACTTGTATATATGCAAAATTATTTATATTATATGAAATTTATACGGGTGTATAGTGGGGTATATATTATATATATATTAGCTGTGATTCGAGATTTTTACGGTATATATTTATTTAGAGCTAATAGTTTACATATGTATTTGAACTGTTGGGTTTTAGTACAAGTTTATAAAGTTTAGTCTACATATAAATATATATTATTTTGTAGAGTGTATGTATTAAATATAGCTGCATACGTACTGAGTAGCGTGCTTGTACTATGTTTGTAAAGTTATAGTATGTACAGATATTAAGTTTTCAATATATGCTTTGATTTTGGGTAAACTATAATATATTAATATGTTTATACAAGTGCACAATGTTGGTTTGCATAGGTTGTGGGTCACATGTGTAGTCTGCATAGTTTATTAGTTATCAGGTCAGTTTATATATATATATACTTTTATATAAGTTACATTATGGCAGAATATATATAGGTTCATTTGACTTGTTTGAGTTTATAGATATATCATAACAAGTAAGTCATTTGGTTTTATAAGTGTTATTGATTTTAAATTATATACATGATGTGTATTCTAAACGTATGAATTCAAATATAATAACGATTTTGGTATATACCTATAAACATTTTTGATTTTAATAATATATATATATATATATTTAGTTGAATTTATATCGACTAATTCTAATTACTTAATTAATTCTCGTATCATCTTTGGTCCATCGAACTCGTCTCCACCGTGCTTTGCTTCGAAATTCATTCTTTGTCGTGCTTTCCGGAGTTGGTTGTGTGTCTTGAATTGTTATCTCCAGCTTTAGAAGGTGAGTATTCACTCATGACATTTATACTTATAGAATTTGTGAAGTGACAACAAGTGAATGTGTAGAAATTATTATATCATGTTATACATGCCTGTGATGTATATTATATGATGTTAAACTCTGTTATAAACTTGTCACATCATCTGCTATGTTATATTCTGTTATATTTTTTATTTATATTCTGTTCTCACACTGCAAGTTCCATGTAGAATAGAATCACTATGGGTTGAAATGATACATACCCGAATGGGCTTTAGAATAGGGAAAAATCATTATGGGCTGAAATGATAGGCCTGAACGGTTTTTATTTAATTTATTTTGACTTGGGATTGCAGGTTTGAAATGATAGAACCCGGATTTTTCTTTGTAAACTGCGGATTGAAATGATACATATCCGTATCACTTGACTTAGGTTAGAAAACTATATACAGGCCCGTGGTTATTTTATAAAGTATTTTGAATATTTTAAATATGTTTGAAAGTGTAAATTTATGCTAATTTGATTTAAATTGGATTTTAAATTGTTTAAATAAAGAAATTATGATTTTTCTATAAGTTAAAATGTTGAATAAATGACTAGTTAAATTGAAATTGGAAATATAACTTAAGTTTGGAAATTTGGATTTTGGTTAAAAAATGAATTTAAGTTATGTATAAAATGGAAATTTAAATTTATTTGGAAAATGGGAAATATGATAATTTGATTTTTCAATGAACTAAAATGGTTAAATGAATGAATGCTTAAATGTGCAATTTTAAAATATAACTTGACTTGGAAATGGGAAATTTGGTTTTAATTAAAGGTTTAAATTAATTAAATAAATTGGAAATTTAGTTTAATTTGTGAAATGGTAATTTGAAAATGTAAGTGTTAATAATTTGTAAAAGGTAAAAATGGGAAAATTGTACATTTGAATTTGTTAAGTAAAATTATTAGAAAATTGGATTTTATTGTAAAGTTTACTTTATAAAAATCATAAGTAAAAAGATATTTAAATGAACATTTTTTTAATGTTAAAAATATGATTTTTAACATGTTAAAAGGGTTTAAAATGAAGTTTATTATTTGTTGGAAATACACTAAAATCTGGAAATTACTTTAATAGCATTCAGAAATGCTATGATTTTTGATTTGAACTAAAATTGAAAAAAAGAGCTATTACAGCATTTCTGAAATGCTGTAGTTGCTGTAGTTGAACTAAATAGACTAAAACTTGACTCAGGTTTATTACAGCAGTTCTGTAACTGCTGTAGTGGTCTGCTGTCTTTTCTGAATAAATTTAACAATTTTGCTACTTTACCCGATTTGTGGTTTGTCATTTCACGCGGGTTGACGTGGAATTCTACAGCAAACTATCTTGGCTGTACAATATAAACTGCTCCGCTAATTTCCTCCATCGGATTAATATTCGCACATACTAACTTACTAAATTTCGGTCATACCAGCATCTCCCTAAATTTAAAACCCTTATTTTGAAACCTGAGCTATTACAGCATTTTTGAAAATGTTGTCTTTGCTGTTTTAAACCAAATTTCAACTAAAATGAGATATAACTGCAGTTTTAAGTGCTGTCTTTGCTGAATTAAAATGTTTTCAAGTGTAACTTATAACAGCTTTTTCTAAATGCTGTGAAAGGCTGAAATTTTTAATAATTATGGGTTTTGACTTAGTAAATGAGCTAAGAATGGTTTGAAACTTTGGAAATTGAATACTTGATTTGGAAGTATAATAATTACACTTTTAAATGGTTAAATGAATTAATTTAATTGGAATATAAACTATTTAAAAGGTGACTTGAAATGATAATAAATGAATGATATCTTTGAATTTAAAAAGGTATTTAAAGTTAAATATTTGGATTTGAACTCAAATGATGATTTGAAATGAAGTTTTGAAAGGATATGATATTTTGATATATTAAAATGATTTGAAATGAAGTTTTGAAAGGATATGATATTTTGATATATTAAAATGATTTGAAATGAAGTTTTGGAAAGATATGATATTTTGATATATTAAAATGATTTGAAATGAAGTTTTGGAAAGATATGATATTTTGATATACTCAAATGATTTGAAATGAAGTTTTGGAAAGATATGATATTTTAATATATTGATATGGTTTGGAATTGATTTAATCTTTATTTTGGTAAAGATTTGGATTTGAAATGATATTCTATTTTGAAGTATAAAATATTATTTTAAAATTATAACCACGGGTTATAATAACGATTGGTTGTTAAAGAGACCGGGATCAGATATGGACATACCCTCTGTCGATACCGAAAACCACTTTGACAACTGTGTACGCGGTGGAGTTTCCAGAATGAAGTAGGATGGTGGCGACGATCCTAAGGTATATACGTGGACCCAACTCCCATGAGTTGGCATAAGGTGGCTAAAACAGGAGCGATCTCGGACCAGTGAGGTAGCACCTCTTATCGGACGCACTTCTTCAATACCATTCTATTACTTTGTGATTGTTTGGGTGCACCCCTTGATTTGGGAGTGTTGTTCGAGGTGGAGCGGTAGTGGCTGCTATGCGTTTCCATCAGTCCGTGTGCGTAATTGGTATATCTACCCTGGCATTGCCTTGTGTGCCGTGTCACCTACCATATCGAGCTTTACTACGAGTTTCTATTTGTGTCGTACCTATGGAGTATCTTCTCATAGCCTTTCAAGGTATGCAGGTATTGTATAGACTATTGGCATTATTTGTGTTAAGGGGAATATTGGGTCACTCCTTAATGCTATTTTAAAGTATGTTTATTTTAAAATTAGACATTATTATAATAGCGAATATTACTACATAGTAGATAGTTTAACGGATCCTTAAAGAATGGGCGATCCCAAGCATTCTTTAAGTTACTTGTACCTTTTATTACAGTTCACTTGAGTTGGTTTACATTGTATAAGTATGTATGTCCTGACTCGAGTGTTTTGTGTTTTGCTTTACGCTCGAGTCAGACTGAGTGATACAGCATTAGAGACTCACCTTTGGAGCTGGAGTTTTGCTTTGAAGAACCAGATATCTATTCATTTTGTTATCCAGTTGATTCCAGTTGTATTCTGAGTTGTACCTGATTTTCATACTGTTACTCTTGTTGTATCTTGGTATTCCTATTGTATCTTACTTAACTCTGATGTATTTATTTAGTAGCTTCATGAACTACTATTTCTTTGTTTCTGCTGCATTATACTACTCTGTGTTTGTGATTTGTGATTATTTATTTATTTACTGTATATGATGAGTTTGCCAAATTTTTATTTACAACGCGGTATTTTGAACAATTCAAGTCTGACATGTGTGGATGCGAATGGTTGAAAATATAGGGTCGTTACAATGACCAAATTCTTCGATTCAGTCTTGGAGAGACCGGGATCTGTAAGTGTTTTACTTACTAAAAACCACTTCAAGGCTGAGATACGTGTTCTATCTCTTGGAAGTGGATTGGTTCTAGATGCAGGAATATATGGGGAGATTTGAGATCTGTTTAAAATGCTCAAACACATGTAGTTGTTCGTGATCTATTCAGAATGTGGGAATCCATGTGTCATTCCAAGATCTATTGAGATATGGGAATCCATGTGTGGTTTCAAGATCTGTTTGAGATGTGAGGATCCAATTTAGGATTTATGTTCTGTTCGAGCGATGAAGACTCATCTGAAAGATGCCGAACATAACCTCCACATCGGAAATGTCTAAAGACAAAGTAGGATGCAAGACCTGAGGTTAGCGACCTATGCTAGGATGTTATCAACTCCATATCTAGAGGTACTTATCGATTGTTGGCCGGTGGGAGTTGATGATATTTGGTTCACGTTGTTCATATTTATGTTGGACACTGGTCCTCTTGTGTTTACCTTATGGTATATCATATCTAGAGATATACGACACTCGGAAGGTATTTTCTGATCCTTATGCATGGAGTTTGGATTCAGCTTCTCTGAAGAGATCTTCGTGGAAAATCCATTATGCGAAGTTCCTTATCAATTTTGATTGTACTCTTAATATGCTGTCGAATGTAACCAACGAAACCATTCCAGCTATGTTAAATATTTATATTCTACACCCTAGACATTATCTATTATATTACCTTATGTACCTATTAGATGATGGTTTTTTTGAGGGGATAATCGTTATGGCATTCCATGCAATGTCAAAAGTATTGTTATATGCTGTACACATATTTCTTGAGTTTCTCACACCAGACTTATTTCCGATGCTTGTTTTTTCTCCCTAAATTCCTCACGTGCTCTTTCGAGTAGTTTGAGAAAGACAGGTTTTTCATTGGTGTTCATTGGAGCTCGAGAAGACGAGCTGGATGTTTCACCTACTGCAGTATTCTTATTTCCGCTGCATTACTATATTGTACATATCAGCATTTGTAAGGATAGGTTGTTATAATTGTCCAGGCTGATGATAGTACTTAGGTTTTGTAACCCCAAAATTTCTATATCGGAGTAACCCCTTTATATTGTTCCTTTGATATTATATATTATCATTCCGTTGTGAGATTCTAATATTGTGTTCTCTTCTTCCTTGTTCTATATCCTTTTCTTTTATTTCACCCTAACAGTTCGTCCTTCTGGCACTTGGATGCTCAACACACGAATATCGTAGATGTATTAGTGTTGACATTCGGGGGTCGAAAGGGTGGGCCGTTACACTAACCTAACCTAAAAGAACACATTAGAGTGTCTAATAAGTATTCTCGTACATTAAGAGAATTTATGAGTTTCTTATCAATATCAAAAATTGATAATCCTCGATTGTTAATTAAACCATTATAGAGTACTGAGTCTACCATACAGTATGATTTATATTTCCGAAAGGATTCCAAGTACGTTATCAAAATATGATTTTGGTAGTTGTACCCAAATGGATAAATGGCTACAAATATGTCTTCAAGCGAAAGACTAATGCTGTTGGAATAAAATGAGCAATGTTGATAAAAATAAAATCATAAATTCAATTGTTGAAATTAAAGTAATAGATTCATCATTCAGTGTGCTTAAGAAAATTCAGATTGGCTCACAAAATTATCACTTGGTATGACTTTGTGTTTTGGTACATATGCGTTGAAATGGAAAATTATAAATACTGATTTAGAATAAAACTATTTGCACATAACAACCAAAGTGTGTCAAAGTTTGTCGGAGCGATATTGAGCTTGTGCGTTTTCATATATGATCCAAGAAATGATATACAAGAATCATTTTTGAAACATCAAAATTGAATAAATATTTTGATAGAAATATGAAATAGTTCGATTTTCAATCAAAATGCAGAGGAAGCATCTGGCCATAAGAAAGAATCACTATAAAGGTACATAGATATTTTTAGACTATAAGCAAACAACATATTGTTGATAATTAATGATGTACATCTCAGTAATAGTGATAGAGTAGGGTTATGCTCTAGGGGCAATTATATAATTTGTTACATATATCTAACTTGTTGACAAAAAATGTTCGAAGTAAAAGGTATTTTCTTTCTATAATATACTTGGTATAATGTGGTTATATGAATTAATTGATTTAATTAAAAGTATATTTAATAGAAAATCCATAAATTGTATGTTTTGTGATAGTAGTTACAAAGTGTTATAACCATTAGTAATTTATCACAATAAAAATAAATATACCATTTTAAATGTTCCTAGTCAAGATGCATCGAGACTGGATATCGATGTAATCATTGAGACTAGAATATGTAACGCTCTTCAAATGTCGGGTAGTGAATTACTCATGGCTGTTGGGGGGCACCTAGAGGTTACATACTGATAGTTATTGGAAAACTATGAAACGACTCACTCGATAGTTTTCTGTTTGTTTAATATAACTAAGGTCAAACAAAAAATATCGATGCGATTGATTTACATAGTTTTCTCGACTTGAGAATACTATGGATCTTTAATATGAAAGCTCCACTTTGATTATAGTTTATTTTATTGTACTAGCATTCCGATGCAAGAACGAAATCATGGCATGACGTTCATTGAGTGACTATAGTTGGATCGGGTAGAAGTATTGGAAGTGAAGCACTATTCAAGAAAGGATTCGTCTCCTCAGTTATATGCGGTTAGTATCACGGTCAACTCAAGTCAACTCAAAGTCAAAGTCTTTGACCAAAGCATTTCGATTAATAATAATTGTTATTATTGAATCAAGGACTTTGTGTTTGGACTATAGAGTTAAATATTGATGTTATTGGAATTTTAACCATTGCCAAATTCCATAAGTCAAAAGTGATATAGTTTTGGCGAAGAGAATTGGTGTAAATAAATGTCACAGCCGGGTAACGCTTATTAAACTAAAATTGGATTTCACCGAAACCAAGTAAACAAAATTTTTGGCCATAATGTCAGACCATCTGCTAAGTGACGTATGAACGTTAACATTTGAATAGTTTGATGTTAATTGCTGATTGAATTTATACCCAAGAGTTACACAACCGAAATGATGAATTCTCTTTAGACCAAATGATTTAATTACTTTATATTATAAATTAATCAAATTAATTAATATTCATGAAATATTAATTATAAAATTTGAATATGATTTGAGAAATAAATTTTGTTACATATATATATATATATAATAGTTATAAATGTATCGATCGATATGAGATATTGATAACAAAATAAATTTGATTTAATTAAATATATTTAATTGGGGTTAAATAGGCTATTGGCCCATGTTGTTTGAGGCATGGTTTGGCTGCAATGACATTGCATAGGGGCGGCAAAAAAGTGGCTAGTTGGTTTTGAAATGCATGGTTGAGATTAGGTGAGAAAAAGTATCAAATACTATCCTATTTTCTCTCTCATTCAATCGATATAAAATCACCTCTAAACCTAACTTCATCCAACTTTTGGGCAGCCCTTTCATGATTATCGTGGATGAAATACATTCTCAAAAAACCCTAGAATAATCTTAAGTCAAATCAACTCAAATCGACAGCTATTTGATAGCGAAAGGTCTGCAATTCAAGACTACTAATCCGATGAATCGAGGAAATTTCCTAAGGAAGGGGATTCATCATTTCAATGTAGACTTGAGGGCATCAGTTATGGGTAAATATTTATTTACATAATAAGGTATATGATTATGGTACAATAATTTATTGCTTAAGTACATCTATGTATATATATGTTATTATTGCTTAGTTAGTTAGGTGAGATTTCTATAGGTAATGTTGTTATCACAATAATGATTGGTTATGTGCATAAGTTTAATATACTCATACATACATATATATAATTAATAATCTAATGTTCTATACCAGATAAATGTACTTTATTTTAATATTACATTAATTAACACATATATATAAAAATATGTATATCAGTTTATTTACACAATCTATATCAAAGCATATATATATATATATATATATTTGATCTAATAGTTTTATAATATATGTTTATATTAATTTTAAATTTTAACAGCCGAAAATAATTTTTATTTTATTATTAAATAATATTTATCATTATTTAATCATTATAAGATTTTATAAATTCATATAAAATATATATTTTTATAGTTTATCATTTTAGAAGATCTCAAATTTTTTTCCAGATTTTTTGAATATGATTTCATATTTTTAATGATTAACCTAAAAATCGACCGATTAGTATTTAATTAATTAAAAATATAATTTTTACTCAGAAAAATCTAGACAAATTTCACAACACTTAAAATATTATTCTTGATTTGTTGAAAATTTAGAATTTGATTTTTTATTAAACAATCATTTTATATTGATATTTATGAAAGTTTGACTAATCAATTCATAATAAATATATTTTTATATGTTAAAATTAAAAAAATGGATCTGTAATGATTTCGAACTAGAATATTAAAATAAAATAAAAAATTATTTTATATATATTTATATTTATGTTTATATATATATTTATGTTTATATATATATATTTATTATAATAAAACTTACATTTAATTATTATTATTATATATACCATAATTACTTACTTTAATTCGTATGTGTATATATAAATAAACAAAATAATTTATTTTCTTAAATTTATAATATATTGGAAGAACCGGTACTTAAATTTATAATTTTGTATGTGTGTGTATGTATATGTATGTGTATATATACATATACATATACATATATATATATATATATATGTTTAATCGTTATTTATAATATAATATATAAATATATCTACACATATATATTCCTAATAGTTTTTCATTATATATATATAAATTCATATATAATTACTTGGATATTTATAACTATAAGTATACGCACATATTTGGACAACATACAATACATATAGAATGAGCCAATATGTCCATGCGATATAAATTCCAACATCTGTATACGGGCATATTATACGTTGCATAGAATATCATATTACACATGCACACACATTTACATATATATATATATGATACATATATATACTTATATAATAAGTGAAATAAATCAAATATTTCAAACAACAATTTGTGAATTTAAATAAAATACATGATTTTATTCAAACTAAATTTAAAAATATTCTTAATAAATTAGACTTCATAGGCCTGATAAAGATCTAATTGGTTAAAAAAAATTGATATCCACCCATAACTTTCGCTATGGGCTGGCCCAGACAATGGTATTAGAGCCCAATAGCCTATACGCCCTATATTAGTCATATTAGGTTTAACTATTAAGCTCACAGCCCATTAGGTTATCCCTTATTGGAAAAGCCCGATTTGCATTGAGCCTTGGGCTAATCTCAAAATTGTTTTGAAATTAAGAATAATTTTTTTTTAAATTTAAAAAGTTAAATATAAAATAAGAAAGATATTATAATGTCATAATATAAATTTTCAAAATTAAAATATAATATTTTAAATTTGAAAGTTAAATTTAAAGTAAGATATAAATATATTATAATAGTTACAATATAATAAAATTTTCAAAATGTTTGAATATATATATATATATTATTTCAAAGGTTTTTAAAATTATTATTTGGATTAATAAAGTAAATTAATTAAATAAGTTGATCAATAAAAATATATATGCATGCATTATATATTATGATATTTTAAAATGTTTAAAATAACATAAGTATAAATGTATGTATATGTATTGAATTTTAAAATTAATATAACTTAATTAAAATTATTTAATTAAATAAATTAAGTAAAGGTTAATTAAATAAATAAAATTAATTAAAGGTTAAATAAATAAATAAATAAATTAAAGGTTAATTAGTTAAATGAGTATACACATGTATAAGATATATATGTAATACTATAAAGGTTATAGTATGTAATAAATATTTAATATAAATGTTATATTAAAATAAAATTAATTAAAACAATCAAATAAGATTTGATTAATATAATATTATATATAAGATTATTATATAAGTAGTATAAAATATAAAATTTATATAATAATAAAACTTATATAATATATTGAAGATTATGAATCATAATATAAATTGTCCTCTATCATTTATATATTAATAGATTGCTTGCATACCCTTTAGTTGTTGAGCTTTCCTCAAGCTAGGGTTGTTATTTGTAGTATTATTAATATATTGAATAGATGAGGTAAGATAACTGCACATATTTGTTAAGCTTTTCTCAAGGTAAGTGCATTATACTTAGGTCGTCGCGAAATGATAGGTCTGAGTGAATAGTCCTACTTTACTTGTTGAGCTTTCCTCAAGGTAAAGACGGGACTGGGATAATAAACCACGGGTTTGGAGTTGTATGTGATACTACCGATAAGCGGTTATCCATCATATATGGGAGTATGATTTGTTGAGCTTTCCTCAAGGTCAGAATCCCAAGATATACGAGTCCTAACACCCACTAGTGAAGTTGAAAGACTTCTATGGGTTTGGTGAAACATAAAAGACTAGGTGGGCCTTATTAGAAAAATGAAATGATAACATTTAACCTTTCTAATATTGTAAGAACATATGCTATGTAATGTTATAATATTCTACAATGATAAATTTGTGTATTTGATACGATCGATAAAACGTTTATCAATTAAGATATACAAATGATTTGTATCAAAGATCGACAAATAGAAATATAACATATACTTACTAATAAATGCTTCTTGCATGTTAATGTTTTAATACCCATGCAAGCACCCGATTTTACAACTAGTAAATACGTTCATAATTTGGTCGCTTACGTGTTTATTTGGTCGAGACCGTTTATTGCATTTTATGAGTTTCGAACTCTAAAAGTGATATGAGATTATGGACATTTAATCCATATTGCATATAAATGTTATATGAGGAACGATCACAATTCGTAATGTACAGTACTTTGATGAAGTTAGTTCATTCGAAAATAAACCAATAAATAATACTATAAGATCAAGTATTCAATTTGACAGATTACAAAAGAATCGTATTGTGTTAATTGTAATGCTAGACCAAAACTACAAGATAGATCTAAGAACTCGATTGTTGAAATGTAAGTTTGATCAGTTTACGCAAAGTGCAACATATTTGATGTCCTTAAATGTTAAGGATGATCAAGTGTTCTTTTGTAAGGAGATCGTTATTGTAACAATCGACCTCGGAATAGGCCTAAATTTTGATATAGAAAAGATCCAATGAAACTTAGATCCATTCTAAGGCAAGCTGTTGGTAGTAAAAAGAAATAACATCGCAGAGCCATAACTAAACTTTCAGAGCTCACAGCGGATGGAACAAAATATAATAGTAAAGTGTGCCCATTTAATTCAAAATTATAAAAATGTCATAATACAAAATTCCATAAAATCCGTAACATAGTATCTGCTACAACAATTGTCTAAATCCATGGATACACATAAATGCAAATAATAATAATAAATACTACCATAAGCCAAGCTTTTCCATCTCTAAGCATCGTCACCGTCATCACTTCGTCCTTAACCTGTGTTGTGATTAGGAGGGAGTCAGAACAACAAGTGTTTGGTGAATAAAAACCTCGAGTCTTACCTTTTCAGTACTTGGGTAGTATATTTCAAAATAAGATTATGCCAACGACATAAAACCATTAAAATCATTTAATACTTCTTTATAAGTAAAGGAGGTGGGTCCAACCACCTAATACCTTCCATTCCAGAAGCAGGTTTCCAAAATCCCATATCCCAATCATATGTCATAAATAGCTAATAATGTACGAGACAGAACCCAAGCCATTTAATACCTTTTATTAGAAAATAGGCAGACTCTAGTTATTTAATATCTTAATAAGGTAGACCCCATCATTTAAGACCTACTTTCAAGGCTTGCTCCTCAATGGTACTATCTAGCTAGCATCATATGGAATCTCATAGACCATCTAATACTTTCAAGTGAAAAATAGGCAGACTCTGGTCATCTAATACCTTAATTAAGGCAGAACCCATCATTTAAGACCTATTTCCAAAAGTGGACCTATGTAGAGGTACCACCTAACGCGTCCCCTTAGCCGTTTAACACTTCATCTGGGGATAAGAGGCGGGTCCAACCACTTAATACCTCAAAACTCCGGAGCAGGCCCTTCATCTTATGGCCTATACTCATAATAACATATCACATTAGTCCGCTATTCGTAGGAACTGGTAGCCAGATTAGCTGGGAAGATTTCCCTATAGAATTTGGGACCAACCTCGCATCATTACAAATATTTATCATAAGGATATCTCACATCAATAAATGTGTACACAACTACTAGTAGCCTCAAAGTGAAGGGCAGACTTTCGTCATGTAAGTTTATTGACCTCGCATCCCTTTGACTTAGCCAAAAATCAATTACTCTCCATATATATATACACTCATCTAACCGTTTCATAAATAAGGCCTTATAAGAAATCTTCCTTATTACACCTTAAAATAATATTTAGGCTATATAAGAGTTTCCTCTTATTTTCATCTCATAATTAATTACCTTCATAATGGGGGAAATAAATGTAAATAAATGTCTAATTAACTATGCCATATACGCAATAATTATACGTTAATTACGTAAATAGAGATAAATAAATATGCGCGCCTAATAAGTTTTAAACGCACGAATTTTACGCCCTAAACAAGTGTTAAATGTCAATTCCCTAACCAATTATTACAATAAATCCTTTTTCTTCAAATTCCCAAGATTTCATAGGATTCTAATATCCAAAGTAGGGAATAAATATTCATAACCAAAACTGCAATAACAGACTTGTGAATAAAAAAGAAACTCAATTTATTACACCAATTCAATGGAATATCTTAAATAATAAGAATTGCAACTTAAACCCCATATTCTATTCAACTCCTCTTTTACAAAGAAATAGATAAGAATAAGTTATGTAAACTACGAAGAGAATTCATAATCTAAACCCCATATTTTATTGAAGAATCACAGTTTGACCTAACGAAGAAGGAGAAGTGGAATAGACTATGAAATTATCAAAAATTGCATAAATGACACAAATTCCATCTAATGAATGTAAATATTAAGAATCTCAGCATAAAATTGACATATTGAAATAAAAAGGAATTTTGAGGGACTTTATCTATCGTATTTTGGCAATTCCAAAATCCCCAAGGCATATTCAAATCAAAAAAGAAATACACTAAATGATTGCTGAAAAGAAATACAAAGGTTTCCACTCATAGATTAGCTTTAGCTTCACTCAAATGGATTTGTAGCCTTCCGACCTCTTCCAGAATCTCTCTTTTGATATTTATATGCACAATAGGAAAGAGGTATATATATTCATTAGATTCGGGATAATTGGAGAAGAATTGGATAAGAATAGATTGGAGGAAGAAGAAACAAAAAGGAAATAAGTTGACTTCTTACCTGAATTCTCTACGAAGTTTCTGAATCTTATGGAGAGAGACATCAATGGTAGAATTTTGTCGTATTCCTCAAAATAATATGAATAAAAGTGGAGAGGACAGGGTTCTATTTATAGGGGTTGAAACGCACCAGAACCGTAGGATGGAAGTAGGTAGGAAACGGGTAAATTTATAGTGTACAACTGAATAAAACATAGCTTCAAACCCTAGCCACCACTGGCACCATTCGTTGCCAAGTGGTCGACTGCCTATGTGCAACCAGTCGACTGCTACGGTCAACTAGATGACCTATATAGGTCGACCGCTCCACTATATCAATGAACGCTTATTTTGTTCCATTGCACAATTATTTTATTCTTAATACTTTTTGATGCTAAACGTTAATTAACGTTTACTTAGGCCCCAAACTAATTCTTGAAATTTAAACTCCAAATTTGATTTTTCATTTGAATTTGAATTCAAACTAACTTAATTCAAATCAAAAAACTTCAAATGCTCATAACTTCTTTGCTTGAGGTCCATTTTCAGCATATTGTATATGAAAATTGATCAGGGTTTCGCCACGAGTGCAACGGAATAACTTTCCTGACCAGATTCCAACTTTTATAAACTTTCATATTCAACCCTTATCATATTTAGTTCAATTTACTTTATTTATTTATGGTTTATTTTACGAGGTGTTACATTTTCCCCCCCTTAAAAACGATTTCATCCCGAAATCTTCCAAGGGGCGAACAACATAAAGCGCAATAGAATCCATGTTATACGACCAAGTTCTCTACACAACCATTTGCTCAACCAATAGTGCAATGTGATTATGTACTGCAGACATGCTAAAATGAGCTCCATCCTAGCATGAGTATGTAATTGTGTCATGAAAGTATGTATGCAAATATCCTAAACATGCATGAAAATTTCTACATAAGTGTAAAGTGATTGTGGAAAAAGTGTAACAACTATCTCCTACTATCCAATCTAGCAACCATGATGCAACCAAAATCCTAATTTTGGAGAGAGAAATTACTAATGAAAAGCTCTAGGTGAGTGTTTTCATCTTCTCCTCGGTCACCCATGTGCTTTCCACCGGATTTCCCCCCCATTATACTCGGACAAACCTAATTATTTTATCATAGAGTCTCCTAGTACCGTGCTCTATAATGCATGCGGTGGCATAGGGCACTGTCGGCTCCATTTCAAAATCTCCCAAAAGATCTGGCTCTATCCTTTTAGCGGTGTCATGAAGGTATTTCCTAAGGTGAGAAACGTCGAAAACAATGTGGACTCCTGCCAACTTGTTAGGAAGCTCCACACCGTACGCCAATTTTCCTATTCTTTCCAGAATTTTAAATGGCCTAACAAATCTAGGTGCCATTTTCCAGACTTGCCTAACCTAACAACTTTTGTAAGAGGGGAGATTTTAACAAATACCGTATCTCCAACATCAAATTCGAGTGCTTTCCTTCTTTCATCCGCATAAGATTTCTTACTGTCTTGCGCTACCTTTATCCATTGCCTGATCAACTCTACCTTTTCCATGGTATCATGGATCAAATCGGGTCCGAGTAATACTTTATCGGTGGTTTTCCACCAACAACTAGGCAATTTGCATGGTCGCCCATATAATGCTTCAAAAGGGGCCATACTAACCATCATTTGATAGCTATTATTATACGCAAACTCAACCAAAGGTAAATGGTACTCCTAATGTCCTTAGAAATTGAAGACACAAGCTCATAACAAGTCCTCTAAAATCCTATTCACCCTCTCTGTTTTTTCGTCAGTTTATGGGTGATATGTCGTGCTAAGGTTCAAAAAAGTTCACAAAGATGTTTGTAGGCTCCTCCAAAACTTGCTAGTGAACAAGCGGTCCCTATCACTGACTATGCTTACAAGAATTCCATGTGGATGAACTACCTCCTTAATATAAATCTATGAGAGAGAGACACTAGTCCTATTTCTTCTAATCAGAATAAAATGAGCACTCTTAGTGAGTCTATCCACAACAACCCAAATAGCCTCATTGCCCTTCTAACTTTTTGGCAATCATTCAACAAAATACATTGAAATATGTTCCCACTTCCAAGTTGGAATTTCCAAAGGTAATAATAATCCACCATGTTTCCCTTGCCCAGCTTTTATTTTCTGACATGTCAGACACCAAGCAACAAAATCAGCTACGCTTCTCTTTATTTCATTCCAAAAGGAAATCCTCTTCATGTCCTTGTACATCTTATCCCCTCCAGGATGAATGGTCATCCTTGAGTGTGACACTCCATAAGCACATCTCTCATCAAATCATCAATCACGCAGACGCAAAGACGTCCATCTCTTCTCAAACATCCCTTCTCATCAATTGAATACCTCCTAGCATGGGGGTAATACTCTCATTTTCTTAATTTTTCCAAAATCTCTACTATCGTATCATCTTTCACTTGCTCATGCCCTATACGATCCATCAAGGCTGGTCTAATCTCCATAACTGATAGAAAACCTTGAATGGGTTTTGTTGATGGTTGGAGGTTAAAATTCAAGAAAAACTCCAACTGTCTCCATCATATATAGCACCTAGGGTAGCGTGTCTCCGACTAAGGGCGTCGCCAACTACATTCCCTTTTCCAGGGGGTATATTGAATACTAAAGTCAAAGGATGCTACCTACTCCATCCACCCCTGCTCTTATTTGAGTGATTTATAATCAATGAATAACTCAAACCTTTCCCCCAAGAGGTGATGCCTCCACATCTTTAAGGAAAAACAATGGCTGTCAATTCTAAATCATGCACTTGATACCTTTTCTCATGGTCCTTTAGTTTTCTACTAGCATAGGCTACTATCTTCCCTTCTTGCATTAGAACTACCCCTAATCCTATGCCACATGCATCTATAAAAATCGTAAACAGCTTGGTTCCATCTGGAATAGTGAGCATAGGCCCACTAGTCAATGACTCCTTAAGCTTCTCAAATGCCTTGGTGCATCTATCATCCCAAACAAAAACTAGATTCTTCTTAGTCAATCGGGATAAAGGGGCCGCTATTCGTGCAAAGTTCTTGATGAACTTTCTATAGTAGCTTGCCAAACCTAGAAAACTTCTAACTTCTAATGCATTACTAAGAGTTTTCCATCCTTGGACAGCTTCCACTTTAGCAGGGTCCACAACCAATCCTTGTTCCGAAACAATATGCCCAAGGAACTTAACTTCATTCTTCCAAATGTGGCATTTAAAAACTTGGCTTTGAGTTGGTTTCTTCTCAGGTTCTCCAATACCTCCCTAAGATGGTCCTCACGCTCCTTCTTGCCTTTAGAGAAAACCAAGATATCATCAACAAACACCATGACAAATTTATTAAGTTTCCCTCTAAATATTCTACTCATCAAATCCACAAAGTATACTGGGGCATTCGTCGGTCCAAATGACATTACTTCCCACCCATAGAGCCCATATGGAGTACGGAATGTCATCTTCGGCTTGCTTTCCTTTGCAATCCTCAACTGATGGAATCCCATTGCTCAGTCTAATTAGGAAAAGACTTTATTCCCTACAAGTTGGTCGAATAGGTCATCTATTCTAGGTAGAGGGTTCCTATTCTTCCTTGTTAACTTTTCATCTCCCTATAATCGACGTAAATTCTTAAAGAACCGTCTGCCTTAGTTGCAAAAACAACAGGGGATCCCCACTCAGAAGTACTCCTATGGATGAACCCTTTCTTCAATAGCTCTGAGATGCGCTTATCTAATTCCCTTCTTTCTTTGGGGGCCATATGTCTGAAAGGTAAAGCGACGGGTCTTGCGTCCTTCTCCAAATCGATTCAGAATTAATCTCCTTATGGGGTGGGAGACCCAAGACCTCCTCGAAGACATCAAGAAATTCAGAAACCAAGGGTAAAAATGATGGCTTTCCAACGACAGACAAATTTAGTGAGTATAAATGGCTTAACTCAACTAAAGCTTTGGGTGTACAAAGAACTTCTAGGTCATGACCTCCACAACTCCTTAATCGTACCACCCTCTTATCACAATCAAGAATGACTCCATAATATGACAACCAATCCACACCCAAGGTAAGCTCACACCCCTCAAAATTCAAAACGTACCACTACAACAATTTGGACTTTTAGTGAGTTTAAAAAACGCTATTAAAGGCTTTTATAGCATTTGTACAAATGATGTATATCAACATGTTGTTATAGGTCTACGACTTACGATAGCAACACCAAAAACGCTATAAATGAGTTTTTTTAATAGCGTTTGGAAAATGCTGTAAATTGTTTTAATGGTGTTTTTTCACACGTTGTAAAAAAACATGTTATAAATAGGAAGGGTTATTAGATAGCAAGAATAAAACGCTATAAAAAGTTCCTAACAATAGCGTTTTACCAACGCTATCAAAACACTCTTAAACATTGCGCTTTTGGACCGCTTTCAACAGTTACATATTATAACGCTATTGTTACCTTTTATAGCATTTTTTAATGCTATTATCTTATTGCATAAGATTTTCTGTGCTTCTTTTTGACGTTTCAGTGCATATATGTGTAATGAATTTAAATATCACTAAGATCACATTTGATTACCAATACGTTATATGTAAACAAATAAAATTACACCAAAATAACATGTGTTCATTATATTTTATAACTACGTATGAAGATTGCAAATGCAAGTAAACAAAACTAATATTATACACAAGCAATCTTACCAAAACGATACATAGAAGTATTCAAACACTAAAGATACACACGACACTATATATTACTTCAAATCACCTTGTTGCTACTTGCTAGCACCAAATTTATTAGTTACCTGTAAAGAAAAAGTTCAATAATTAGTCGTAATCGACATGATTCATGAAAAATATGCATATAAAGTGACACTTTTGAACAACAATATACGATGTTTATGAACTTATTCATTTCTAAACCACTATTGTATTTAAATGAGTACATATACCATTAATTTTTTAAAACTTATTTAATTTTTATAAAACTTGATTTATTTCTATAATACTAGTTTAATTTTTGGCAACTTAATTAACTTAGCAAAATCTTTATGATACTTAATAAATTATATAGAAACTTTGCTGATTTAGTTAAATTTTTATAAAACACATAATTTTTTTATCAAACTTGGATAAATTTTACAAATTAAATTAAGTTAGTCGGATGTTTATAAAACTTGGTTAAATTTTATAATAATTAGTTAAAATTTATTAACTTGTTATTTTTATAAACTTAATTTATTTTAAAAACTTAATTAAAGTTTATAAACTTAGTTATTTTTTGTAGACTTGCTTAATTTGTATAAAACTTAGGTAATTTCTATAGAAATTAGTTAATTTTTATAAATTAGGTTGATTTTTATAAATTTATTTAATTTTTATAAAACTTTGATAACTTTGTTAAATTTTTACAAAACTTAATTATTATTTTATAAATTTGCTTACCTTTTACAAAATTTTGTCAATATTTAGATAATTATTTAATTTATATACAACTTGTTTAACTTATTTAAATTTTTATACAACTTAGTTAATTTATATAAATTTATTTTTAGTTTTCTAAAACTTAGTTAAGGTAGAAAATTATTTACTTTTTATAAAACTTGGTTAACGTAGTTAATTTTTATAATTTATCTAACTTAGTTTAATTTTACAAAAATTAATTAATTTTTTTATAAAACATAGTTAGCTTTATATAAAACTTGGTTAAATTTGACAAAATTAATTAATTTAATCAGATGTTTATAAAACTTGGTCAAGTTTTATAAAACTTAGTTAAATTTTATTATCTTTGTTATTTTTATAAATTTAGTTTATTTTGAAAACTTAAACTTACTTAATTTTTATAAAACTTAGTCAACTTCTATAAAAATTAGTTATTTTCTTATAAATTAGGTTAATTTTTATAAATTTATTTAATTTTTATAAAACTTAGATAAATTTTTAGTGCTATATTTTGTTTTAAATACTTTACTCAACAATTGCATGTCGATTGTTATAAACTTATTAATTTTCATAAAACTTAGAAATTTTATGAACTTATTTAATTTTAAGAAACTTAGTTAGTTTAGTTAATTATTATAAAACTTAATTAATTTTATAAAAATTAATTAACTTAGTTAGATATCATGTTCAATCTCAAAATATTTCATTCAAAGAGATAAAGGGAGTAGCATCTAAGTACAGGCTATATAGTTCTTAGTATAAGACTGGAAGTAACTGGTAAGTGATAACATCTTACTTCCAACGTATTATATTCTTGAGTGTCTTTTCTATCAGTAAAATTCCTTCTAAAACATTTGTAATGTCATATATTCGCCTTTTCTGTACCTGAAAAAATTACAATAGAGGATCAGAAAAGACGATTATCATGACTCCGACTTTTACTATCTCTTTATCCAAGAGAATGTTAACTTCCAATGTCCCCACTGTCCTACCCTCACAGAGTAACAAGTCTGTGTTGGGGTTTGCCTCTCTAAGAATAAAAAATTTGTTTTTAGTTTTTCCCCTTTGTTTCCTGGAGATTTGACCAGGCAACTAGGTACTCGGCATCCAGCAGTACTTGGCATCCAGGAAGTGCTCGGCATCCAACAGTGCTCGGCATCCATAAGCGCTCGGCATCCATAAGCGCTCGGCATCAGAAGACGTTCGGCGTGTACAATTGCTCGGCATGGCTGTATTGTTTGTCATAAGACAACGTTCGGCCAGAGCCATCGTTCGGCCAGAGACATCGTTCGGCCAGAGGCATTGGTCGGCTAAAGACAACGTTCGGCCAGAGCCATCGTTCGGCCAGAGACATCGTTCGGTTAAGGGCTTCATTCGGCCAAAGGTAGCGTTCGGCCAGATGCTTCGTTCGGCTAAGAGGCACGTTCGGCTTTGATTGATATTCGATCTACTCTTCCCATGCAACAAGCGCCTCGTTCGGCATGGAGAGAGTGGTTCGACATCCAACCGTTCGGCCTGTTTGGTTCGGCGTACATCGACCACTCCATTTGGGCCAAGGTGTTCGGCTACCAAGCCCACCTGGGAAGTCCAACCCATCTTTGTCTATAAATAGAGGGGCATGGGCAAAGTGGAAAGGACCTTTTCCCGGGGAACACTAGGGAGACTCTGCCGCTTTCAAGACTCATCCTCTTTACTTAGATATTGTATTCAAGTGTTTGGTCTACAGATTGTATCTGTAATCAATCATGAAGTAAAGCAATAAAGTTTAACCTCAAAGTGGACGTAGGCAATTACACTGAACCACTATAAATCCAGTGTTCTTACTTTCTGCATTTAAATTAGCATATTCTTCCTTATTTAATTTAACTTCATCACTTACATCTCTACACAATCTTTCTCAACGAGGTTAGTGACCAATTTTGGTGCTAACACTTTGGTGCTTTCACTGAGAATTGAATTCAGCTCGATTGGATCTCATCGTCTACTAGTGGATTTCCATATTCGCGAGATAGATCCAGTTGTTTACTAGAAAACTTCCTATTCTACTCAGATTTGAAAGAAATCTAAAGGAAGCTGATAGCCGTAGATTGGATTCACTGATGTATGCAAGATCTGGGGATTGGACGTTGAAGTTTGCACTCAAGTTGAATGAAGGCCGACCCTCCTCTAAAGGCAATTCAGCCGATCGCCTCAGAAAAGGCGTATGCCGACCGCTCCAGAAAAGGCGTATGCCGACCACTCCAGAAAATGCCTATGCCGAGCGGTATCCAGGCCGATCCATACCTCCAGGCCGAGCGACATCCGAATGCCGATCCATACCTCCAGGCCGAACACGTGTGGAATGCCGAACAGTGTGGATGCTGAACGGGGTGGAATGTCGAACGGTGTGGATGCCAAACAGTGTGGAATGTCGAATAGTATGGATGCCGAACAGTGTGAATGCAGAACACGTGTGGAATGCCGAACAGTGTGGATGCCGAACAGTGTGGATTGTCGAACAGTGTGAATGCCGAACAGTGTGAATGCCGAACAATATGGATGCCGAACAATCTTGTATGCCGATCGAAACTTAAGTTACACCGGTCTCTTATACGACCCCTATTTACAAAAAAATCTTTTTCGGGTACGACCCAAATTTTCGAAAATGAGGCTAAAAAAAGGAACATTCTATCCACTTAATCACTACACCAAATACTGAGATTTGCAACTAACCATCCGCGCATTTGGCAACGGTTATTAACCGTTGCCATTTAGCAACGGTTAATAACCGTCTTGGTTCAGTTAGCAACGGTTTTCTCTTGTTGCTAATTGGGAACGGTTATTAACCGTAGCTTCTTTGGAGACAAATGATGGCGGTGAATTTCATCCTTTCGCGCCATAATTTTTGGCGCGCTTCGTTCCAATTAGCAACGGTTTTCAACCGTGGCTAATTAGCAACGGTTATTAACCATCCCAATCTTTTAGCCGGCCCAGTGGCAAGCCCACCAAGCCCCTGGGATGGAGCAACCAACTGAGCCGGGCAACACCCAAAATCTGTTTTACTTCACAGTTACCGCTCAATAGCAATCTCCATGTTGGCGATCTGCTCGAACCCAAAAAAACTAGGGTTTCAAAAATCAACGCTTTCTAAATAATCATCGCTGCATACTCGGCTATTCCATCAGCCATCGTCGTCTCAAGCTTGCCTCCTACGCGATATTTTCTACTGCTGATTTGAAGTCCTGCTACAGTCTCTATACTGCCACTGCTAATTAAGTAAGCGAATTTCTTGTTTTGAGTTGTCTAATTTTCTAAAATTGAGTCGCCCTTTTACTGCTTTAGATTTCATTAACCTTGAAAACGCCTGAAGCTAATAACTTATTAGTATTTAGTTATAAACAAGTAGTTTTCTGTAAATAATCGTTTAAGAATTGAAATTTGAAAGCTGAAGCTAAAAAACTAATAATTATTTAGGAACTGATACTTACATTGATGTACTATTTTTCCTGCAGTGTGTGTATGTCTACCCGCAAACATTTAGGCAGAACCCAATATGATTTGCCTGTACACTTAACTAGATACACTAGTTTGTAAACTTGATACATTTCGTTAAAAATTAAATACACTGTTTTGTAAACTATTTGAGACTATAAGTATTGCAGCCCACTTAATGTGGCAACTTTTGTATAAAAAGTTGGTACTTTGTTATGTTATAGTTTTATATGTGATTTTATGGTTATATATGAAAAAGAAAAAAAAATTGACATGTTATATAGTAAGGGGCAAAAAAATTCACATTGGGCTTGGTCAACCGATTCTTTGGGCCGCCCTTGCTTTTAGGATTGATGTTTCATTAAGTTTTTGGGGATTGATTATAGTCAATATCTACTACTCTTTAACAGTTTGCCAAAGTAGAGATGCACCTTCTAATCTGAACCATCAGAATACATATTTGATGTTTTAAGTGTACAGTGTTAGAGAACCAAGAAACAATTGGTTATGCAAGGGATGATCTTTTTACATTTATATATGATTTGTTTTACAAATTGTAATGTACTGTACTGTACTGCATGCTAGTTAGACATAGTTGCTTATAGTGACTGCTAGGGTATAAGTTGATGCAATGAATTTTGTTTTACTAAATATGAGACCATATTTAGTAAGTGGATAAAATTGTTGTTAATGGCGCAAACCAAGTATCAAGAGAGGGGTAATGCATAGACATTACTCTGGTGCTACAAAATGGCGCCGTTGTAATGGCAAATTTTTTGGAAACAGTTTGATGCTAATGTTAAATTTCAAGTGAAATCAAAAGAATATTCATCTGTTTAGTTAATATCAGAGTTGAACTTGGTGGAAAGCCATAAGATATTGTTACCCATGATTTATTATTAGCTCTTGTTATTTTCTTTCAGTATGTCTTTTAGTATAGACAAACAATGGATGAATCAATCTAATCGAAGAAATACAGAATATGTGGAAGGTGTGAGAAATTTCGTTAAATTTGTTGCTGAAAATGGTGGCAATAAGGAAAAGTATTCGTGCCCTTGCACGCGGTGCAAAAATGAAGATACATTCAAATTAAATGACATTCATTTTCATTTGCTTAGATATGGTATTGTTCAATCATATACCGTGTGGTGTTTTCACGGGGAAAGAATACCGGAGAAGCCAAAACAACAACCGGTTAGTCATGCCACAAATACTGATGAGTCCGAACATATTAGGATGGAGGATTTGATCAATGATGCAGATCGATTCCATCATTTTCAACCTACAAGTCAGTTGCATGATAATGCTAATATTGGTGAGCAGTTTACAGATAAATCATTTTTTGATAGTGCAACTGCAACAGAGCCATTGTATCCTTCTTGTCAAAAAGAGATTACAAAGTTGTATGCCATTGTGAAACTGAATAGCTTGAAGACCCAATACGGCTTTTCAGACAATGGTGTGACTGCAGTACTCGAATTCATAAAGGAGTTACTCTCCGAAGGTAACACGCTACCTTCAAAGTACCCCGACGTGAAGAAGATCATTAAGCAAGTTGGGATGAATTACATAACTTATGATGCATGCATTAATGACTGCATCTTGTACTGGAAAGATAATGCGAACAAAGTTTCATGTACAAATTGCAACGCACCAAGATACAAGACATCATTCGACGAAGAGAGAAAAGCTACCACAGTACCTCAAAAGACCTTAAGACATTTTCCTTTAATTTCTAGATTGAGAAGACTGTATACTGTACCATGGATAGCATAAGCGATGACCTGGCATGGTCGTGCCAAGTCCGGTACAACCGTAATGCGTCATCCGCGTGATACTTCTCAATGGAAAACTACAGATTCTTTTGATTCTTTGTTTGCTGCTGAACCATGAAATATCACGCTTGGAATAGCAACAGATGGTTTCTGTCCGAATGCTTCTTTAACTAACCTTTACAGCTGTTGGCCAGTAATTGTAGTACCATATAACCTTCCTCCGTCTTTGTGCATGAAAAGAGAGTTCTCAATGTTAACACTGTTGATTTCTGGGCCAAAACAACCGGGGAAGGATATTGATGTTTATTTAGAACCTTTGATAAACGAGTTAAAGCAGTTATGGGAAGGAGTCGTTACATTTGATTCATTTATGAAATCTGAGTTCATAATGAGAGCTAGAGTGTTGTGGGCAATCCATGATCATCCCGCTCTTGGGACTTTATCGGGATGTACAACTCACGGCTACTTTGCATGTCCTCTTTGTGGAGAAGAAACTACATCTGTTTATCTCCCTGAAAGTAAGAAGATTTGTTACATGGGACATCGTAGATTTCTTCCGTCTGGACACAAGTTTCGATACGATAAGACAAATTTCAACAATGAGCAAGAACTTAAGCGTCCTCCAAAACCACTGACTGGTTATCAAGTTGAAAAAAAGGTAGCGAATATAAAAATGAAAGTTGGTAAAAACATACCGGAAATTGGTCGAAAATGGAAAAAGACAATCGATGAAGAAGTTCCTGCATGGTATAGGAGGTCGAAGTTCTTTGATTTTCCATATTGGAAAACAAATTTGACCCGACATAATATTGATGTTATGCATATGGAGATGAATGTCACGAAACATTTGATCAACACAATTATGAACCATAAAGACATGTTAAAAGATGGGATCAATGCACGGAAGGATTTGAAAATCATGGGTATAAAACAAAAGTTGTGGGTGATAGAAGATCCTGAAACAAGTAAAGTAACCATACCAAATGCGACTTTCACTTTGAGCAAAGAAGAAAAGATACGGTTTTGCACCGTTTTGAAAATTTTGAAAGTGCCGAGCAAATTCTCTTCGAACTTCCATAACAATGTGAGCATCAACCCTCCTGAACTAAAAAATATGAAGTCATATGATTACCACGTCATAATGCAACATTTACTTCCGGTATTGCTTCAGCATTGTTTTCCGCAACATAAGGATCTACGGAATGCTATTCACCGCATTAGTCTCTTTTATAACATTTTGTGCTCAAAAGTGATCAACAGGGAACATCTTCTAAAAGCAAAGGCTAGTTTGGTAGAAGCAATGTGTGTTATTGAAAAACATTTTCCACCTGCATTTTTTGATATCAGTATTCACCTTATGGTTCATTTAGCCGATGAAGCATTGATTTCTGGTCCTGTTAGATATAGGTGGATGTACCCATTTGAACGGTAAATTACTAATTTTAGTTATGTACATAATTATTTGATTTAAATAGCTATTGATGTCTATATTTTACAATTATTCATCTTCATAGGTTGATGAAAACATATAAAGGATATGTGCGCAACAAAAGATATATTGAAGGGTGTATTGCAGAAGGATATATTGTACAAGAAGCTAGTCTTTACTGCATGGAGTATATGCCAAAAGGAGGTGCTGGCACTCATAAACATACCCGTGAAGCATTTTTAGACGAGGATGATGAGTCTGCTGATGAAATAGCACTAGATAATGGTAAAGATATAACGTTAACTCAAGTGCAATTTCAACAAGTGCATAAATGGGTCCTTGATAAATATGACGGATTGGATGAATGGAAGAAGTAAATTCATGAATTTTTTCTGAATTCTTATTATTGTAAATCAATTCATATATATAGTATTTATTGTGTGTTTTTCGTAGGAGGTATAACTCCTATGTTCAAAGCACCAAATCTCAAACTCGAGGCGGGGGTACAGCTGGGGAAGCTATTAAAAATTTCACTTTTTGGTTACGTGAGGAGGTATATGTATTAAATATTTAACGTATTTTCAAGTTGACCATACACCTCCTTGATAATGTTTTTTTACTTATTGTGTTTGTTGTAGTTGTTGAAGACCGTCGATGTTGACTCAACTCTTTGGCAGTTAGTTAACGGGCCGAAGTTTGATGCCCGTAGTTATATGAAGTACCAAGTGAATGGGTTTTTATTTTCTCCGAAGAGTTATGAAGAGCGAAAGCTAACATAGGATAGTGGTGTATGCATAAGAGCAATTACACAATTTAGAGCGAGTGGGAAGGATAAAAATTTTAAGGAAGCAGAAACAACTTATTACGGAGTCATTCAACAGATAATTTAGTTGGATTACATTGACTTCAAACAAACAGTTTTTTATTGTGATTGGGTAAAGGTTGAAGATAAGATCAATGGTTGTAAAATAGATTCTGTTTCAAGCTTGATCACAGTTAACTTGGGAAAATTGAAGAATAAAGATAGCGTGAATGATGAGCCATTTATTCTTGCATCGGAAGCGAGTCAAGTGTTCTACTCAAAAGATTTAAAAAATAACGGATGGTTTGTGGTTTTGCATACACCAAAACGGTTGACCATAAATGTGGATGACACTGAGTATCCCACCGTTTATCAATCAGCTTTTGAAGACAATGAAAAATTAGAAGATCTTATCAAATGCATATGTTAACTTTGTATTTCAGAGCAGTTATTGTACCTTAACAAAATATTTATTTAAAATGGTGTAAAATGTAAAATATAGCGTGAATGATAGTAATAGATGCATTATATTTTTTATTAGTGTCATTATAATATCCTGATGGATCCATAAGGATGGATATATTGCAAGAGTTCATTTTGTGTTTGTAGTTGTAGGTACTTACATATGATCACATACATACACACATGTACACATACATACATATGATCAGCTTGACTATTCTTTCTTTCTTTGTGTTTATAGGTAGACAGGCAGTTCAAGATATTGTATTTGCACCCTTTAGTTCAGCAGTGCTAAGGTAATATATTTTTGTATTTGCATCCTTTATTTCAGTTAGTATTTTAGATATTGTTTTGAATCCGCTTAAGTTTAAAATTCTGGTGATGCAGGAAGACTTTATCACTGCCGCATTAAAGTGAATGTTCCCCTTCCCGCCCATCCCTATGATCCCCGATTGATGTTAGCCACATTATTGCATGGACTCCCATCCATAAAAAGATCAAATGCATTTTATGACTTAATAAAATTGCTCCAAGCGATTACTGGTAAGCTGCTGTACATCTGATATAGTAAACAACGTCCCCTTCTGATTTGTCTGATCCCATCAGTTTCTCATCACATTACGATTATTGTCAGTCGGACTGACAAAAATCGTAATGTGGTGAGAAGTTGGTGGGATCAGACAAATACATAAGGGGACGTTGGTTCATATATCAGATGTACAGCAGCTTAACTGTAATCGCTTGGAGCAAATTTTATTAAGACATATAAGGCATTTGATCTTGTTATGGAGGGGCCTCCATGCAATAAGGTGGCCAACATAAATCGGGCATCACAGGGATGGACTGGAATGGGAAGAACTGTACGTCATAATGTTGTTGGGATTATTTTAGGATTTGAGACTTTGCAGGACATAATGTTACAAGATGCCACACCACCGTCAAATGATACAACTTCCCAATCATCCACTTTAAAACGGGAGAAAATTGATATAGACAACTACGGTTCTCCAGTCGAAAAAAATGGTTCAAAGGTCGCTATGAAGATTGGTAAACTAGTAAGAAATCATGTGCCAATCTCATATCCAAGTTGGAAAAAAGTTCCGCCAAATTACAAGGAAGACGTGTGGAAAATTGGAGGTAATAATGAGCTCCGTTCATTTATAATGCTTTCAATACATAAATAAAAAATGGTTTACATGCATTTTTTGTTATGCAGAAATATTATGAGCTCGATCCTCTATCAAAGGACCTTATTATGAAAAAAATGTCCGAGGCTTTTAGGAGACACAAGAATGATTTGCGCAAGAATCATTATGACCTTTTCATCACTGATGAAGAAAGAATGAGAAATTGTCCACCGAAAATTGCTCAAGATGATTGGGATGAGTTCATAAGAAACGAATCAAAACCTGAGGCGAAAGAAAAAAGGAAGCGAGGCAAACAAAATAGATCAATGCTCGAATATGGTCATCATTCGGGACGTAAGAGTCACGCTATGATTACTCAAGAAATGGTATGTGTCATTGAATTGGTGCATCACATTGCATATACCATTAGTTCCAAATATAATTTTAGGTCATTGTATGCAGGTCGATTCAAGTAGTCCGGGAACAGAAGTATCACGTCTTCAAGTATGGGAGAAAACGCATAAGAAAAAAGATGGCAGCACGTCAGATGCGACATCTTCCTACTTTGTAAGTTAAACAAATAACAACGCCTCTAAATTAAATTTTCATTATTAATATATATGTATTTACTTTTTAGGACAAAATTGAAAAAGAAAAGGAAACGACGAGTGGTGGTGATGAAGCCGTCTTTATATCAGTGTTTGGTAAAGATGTAAAGGGCAGGAGCCAAAGTATTGGGACCAATATAGCTCCTAGCCAAGTTAAGAGTGCTGTCATTCCATGCAAACGGCTCAAACAGGCCCAAGGAATATATGAGTAGCGACTGCAAAATGTGGAGCAAAAATTGATGAAGCTGGACAATATGGATGATAAACTGGAGCGTCTTCTCAGCATAGCCCAAGATAATCGTCAAGTAGGCAGTGAAATCGCATCTTCTCAGTTTGCCACTCCGAACAATCAGTTAATCGACCAAAGATGTGAAATCCTGAACTTCGAGGACGAAGTAATTGCAACAGGTACTATTTTATTAAAATTTGAAGAAAATAATATGTTGCAAAGTCAGTGAATGCTTAACTTCGTGAACGGGAGAGTGTGCTGCATTTTCTTGCACGTATAAGCAAATTTATAACTTGCTGCCACATGTTTAATACAAAGTGAACCGTCACAATTTTGCTGAGTTATATCTCAACACATTTTTACATTTTTCATTTAACATAGCCGAACAATAGTGAGGCTGTTAGTCAAGAAATAATGGCTGATATTGTTTAAACTTCTGCACCCTTTTAAATTGAGTTGCTAGCTGTTGTAGAGTAAAGACAGGTGAGTTTGAAACTCACGCATTTAATATATATGTTGCCTGGTTTCCAAAAAAATTCTCTATAATGCACTTCTGGCATTAAACCTAAGTCATTATTAGGCAAATTTGGGTCTAGTTCATATGCTATGAAACTTGGGCCATCGCTGCATGTTTGTGAAATGGTTTTGGGTAGCATGAGTTTTGTTTATATAAGTTTTCATCCTAAAAAAATCTGGTGCACTGTCCCTGATGCATGCGAGTAAATCCTTTTGGACCTGCGTATGCACTGCCCCTGAACCATGCAAGTTTATTTCTTTGTTACCTGCGTGTGTTATTTTTGAAAATTACATGCTTTATACGTGTGTTTTACTTTGATTTTTGTGTGGAAATTCTTGCATGCGTGATATATATTGCATGTATAATTTTCTGAAGGCAAATGGTTCCAAGATTTAAAACTTTTATTCTTGCGTGTGTAGTGTCCTTGAAGCATGCAAATATACCACCTCTAATATATGCGTATCCTTGCATTTAAATTATTTCATGCGCACACTTATGCTTTTGTGCCCATATATACCACCTCTTAAATGTTTGGGAGCTTGTTAGTTCTGTAAATGTGATTCCATATATTCACTCCAAAAATGCTTATATAACAGGTACTATATGTCGAGATTCCACAGCATTAGTAATTCATGGAAAACCAGTACCACCCACATATGAAAAAGTGTTGTTGGACAAAATTTTATTGCCGGCTGAGCTAACCGCCAAAATATGTCGACAATTTACCGAGACCTTTGGGGATGTTGGAGCCGGAGGTTATGTGAGCCATCAAAAGGGTTTGATACGATATCTTTAGTCGGAGGTATTGATATTTCTGACTTGTTCTTTGCATATATTGCTGATTTTCTTTTGTTTGCTGTATATGAAATTTGCATATGCAAATGCATGTGTATTTTGTCCTGGTCTGTCTTGTTTACAAGGTAATCGACAATTTATAAAATACTAGGAAGTAAAGCTTTTACCTTCCAAAAAAAAGGTTGAAGCCCATTATATTCTCCTTCAATGCCTCTCAAACTAAAAAACAACCGTGTTTAAAAATTACTATAACATTATATATTTGCAAGTTGAAAGAAGTGTTGTCAACTCGTACAAAGCATAAAACATTATATTGACTTTGCATTTCAAAGTCTGAGCTAGAAAGATAATCAAACATTCACCAATTTTATTTTGATATTCGAAATAATAGAATAGAAATAGTTCAAAGTTGGATAATGAATTGCATTCAAGATTCAATGCAACTTCTATTAGTGGTAATTAATACTTATGTCACACGGACTGAGTCAGATTACATCCAGTGTCTATTTAAGACTGACCAAAAACAAGAGGGTTGATAATCTAATTGAATTCAGCCACATCAATGATGTTCAGATGATAACATGCACCCCAAGATCTAATGCTTTTCTTGATTAAACAAGAAGATAAGTAACAACATTAGCAACCTGTGTACATAACTGTGATATAAGAATAGCAATGCACCTGTTTTTATCTGAAATTATTTTCATATATGAAATTACATTATTTCAAGCAATTTCCTTTTAATGATCAAAGCCTAACATTCATTCTTTTGGGTGGTATGAATTTTTAGACAGGTTTATCAAACCTGTCATGTATAAACAGAGGCATGTTTCCTGTACACAATCGTACACACAGTCATGCATACATAAATACAAGCATGCAAGCACCTTTCATAATTTACATTCAAGACTTATCACATGCAAAATAGATATATCAAGTTTTAAGAATTTATAAGGGTGGTTTGCTCACCTGGATAGTTTGACAGAGAGGAAAGAGAACCTGAAAAAGATTTCAAAATCTGGAAATTGAGGCTTGATCAAATTTGCTTTATCCTAACCATTGTTTGCTTTGAATTGCTTTGTACTTGTAGTCTTGGCTTTAGTTAGATGTATATATATATGCCTTGTACTTGTAGTCTTGGCTCTAGTTAGATGTGCAGTTTGCTTTATTACTGTCTGGTCTGTCGTAGATGTATACTTGTAGTTTCTTTTACTGGTCTGCCTTTGATCTTGTTTACAGTCTGGCATAGTATCCATACGCATTTGGTCCAACCATTTTGTTCTTGTATATCATGTGATGGTTAGTTTGCATCAGTTATTTATGCATTTCAGTATAGTTGCATTCTTGTGCTTTGTCTCTGCATTCACTTCAGATATACTAACTTTTGTTTTCATCCCCTGGTTGCTTGGTACATTTCTGTAGCTCCACTGATGGTCTATATTGTGTTGAACTTCAAGTCTGCACTGCAAATCATTTTGCCTCGAGTTTGTACTGTCTGGTTGAGGTTCTGATCATATGTAGAATCAGGTAGATGCTTTTTGTTTTTGAAGTGGAATATTCTTTCCAGATTTATGAAGTTGAACTGCCTCTGAATTTAATCTTCGAGTTGCACATGAACCAGGTTGAACATTGAAGTCTGAAAACTGGAATGCTTTGCCCTGTAATGAACCATGTAGACTTCACTGCTTGCAAAACAATGTCGTGTAATTAATGAAATCTTTGTACTGTAGTGTAATAAACAATGCAGTGTAATAAGTATGATATTCCGGCACGGTAGCATTCTGTTTGCAAAACAATGAGTGTAATTATAAGTTTGATAATTTTATATGTATGGTATATGTGCGATATGTTTATAGTGCTTGTGTACCAATATTTTGATATTCTGGCATATTTTGATATATATTGATATTCTGATATATATACTGAGATATACGCAGTAGTGAGTTACATATGTGATTTTGTAGGAGCAGGAGCAAACACTATGTGCAACGGTTGTTAACCGTTGCTTTATGTGTGACTTTGTCCATTAAGCAACGGTTTGTAACCATTGCCTTTTGTACATTCAGCAACGGTTAATACCCGTTGCCTATTGTCCATAAAGCAACGGTTTACACCCGTTGCATTTTGCCCAATTTGCAACGGTTAATACCCGTTGCCTTTGGCCCAATTTGCAATGGTTTATACCCGTTGCCTTTGCCACAATTTGCAACGGTTTATACCCGTTGCCTTTTGGACATAAAGCAACGGTTTTCTCCCATCGCTAAATTCAACCACTCCTGTAATAAAGACGGTTTTTACCCGTTGCTTTTGGACTTAACAACGGTTTTTACCCGTTGTTAATATCTTATAATGGTGTAGTGAATAAAGGAACATTCTATCCACTTCCCTGACATCCCATGATCGACCAGGGCATAGAGGATCTAGCGGCAGCTTATGAACGACATCAAGGGAACGGACAAGCAACCGCTATTCAAACGGTACTCCCAAAGGTTGGAGAACATAGATGATATGACTCTAGCAAACGCCAAGATGACTCCAAGCACCATTCTTCGCTGACCCAGCACTTCGAATTTAGTGACTCCAAGCAAACCAATGCTCTAAGCAATTTATTCCAAATACTAACAAGGGTATCATACTGATCGCGTTTAAGGAAAGTCGACCTCCAGATATATTTTGGCGGCTAGTTAGCTAAAGAGCCTCCTACGACTATGGCTCCTTTCTTTTACAAAATGAATCAGAACTAAAGTGAGGAGGAGTGGAGCAGACTAAGAAAAATAACAATGAAGGCCCGTTGGCTAAGGATGTAGATCCCAGTAGCCGAAACAAGACTTCAGAATTCAGCTCATATGCTCTTTGAAAGATGCAATTGACAACCTCTACTTGAAGACTCACGACTCGGAGTGGTACTGGAAACCAACCTCGAGAGAGTACACCAAAGTCTAAAGAAAATCAGGGGAATGTTGTATATTCCCAGATGCTCACTGATCCTAACACGGGCGATTACAAACACCTCCGAGGTGTGATCGAAAAGATGACCTGGAAAGGAAAGCTTCAATAGTATGTACAAGTCCTGCAAAATGGCGGGCAACAAATATCCGATGCCTATTAATAAAGGGCTATGATTATCAATTGGACGGTTGACGGCCGACATCCCTTTGAAAGGAGCCAGGGGTGGAGTCGAATAGCGAGCACACGATGCTGCTTCACCTATCAATGAGATTTACCATAATCTTTTTTGAATTATTTCCATTTCCATCTCTATTTCAATTGTTCTATGAACTACGACTAGCTTGAACTAAACTACTTTCAAAATGATGCAGGTGACCAGGTACTCAGATTTGGTTGCCAACCAATCTACGCAGACCATGATCGGACTTGTGGAGTTACATCTGGACGAGCATAATTCTATCGCTCATCATCAACCATATGCCTTGATTTGGGGCTATGGACTAAATATTGAAAAGTTCGTCACGATCAGAGCCTAATACAAAGTCAACATGACCAACCATCCATTCATCGACCTCCACGTTTGACTCGGAGACCTAAGCAAGGCTTGGAATGGGTATGTCCTGATCATCCACTCAAATCGAGTCATAGAACAAAGTTCGACAAAATACAGATGCCCCTCCTGAAACTCAGTGACGCCGGGATCTGTCTAGAGTGGACATGATTTGTTCATCTACACATCAAATCCTACCTCGAACACAGAAGGTTATTCGAAAGCCCGACTTGAAGTAGTTGTGGTGGACTGCCTACTCATTAACCATCGCTCTCAATATATGGACACGACTGCACCTTGGAACAGATGCAACTTACTTTGTCTACTCAACAATCTATTATCCTTATTTTCTAGAAGGAGATATAGAGAAAATTGTAAGAGATTTGGCTATCTAACCCAACATGGATGTGATCCAACCATCTGTCATATACCTCCTTCCTTGACTTGGTTGGAAGAGCTATAATCACCAAGCGAACGAGAATCGATCGTCCATTTTTCAAATTCCGTCCCTCATCCTAGGGGGCAGAACCCCATTCCGTGAGCAAACGTGGTTTGATTGTTCATTCGACGACATTAGCCTCGATACAATAGATGAATACAAATTAAAGAGTGGAAATACGACTGCTCTCAACTTAAACCTCCAAGTCTCCAGAGTGCAGACTGGAGTACTCTAAGTCCCCAGAGCGCGGACTAGAGTTTAAATGACTTAAACCTCCAAGTCCCCAGAGTGTGGACTAGAGTACTCTAAGTCCCCAGAGCGCGGACTAGAGTATAAACGACTTAAACCTCCAAGTCCCCAGAGTGCGGACTGGAGTACTCTAAGTCCCCAGAGCGTGGACTAGAGTATAAATGACTTAAACCTCCAAGTCTTCAGAGTGCGGACTGGAGTACTCTAAGTCCCCAAAGCGCGGACTAGAGTATAAATGACTTAAACCTCCAAGTCCCCAGAGTGCGGACTGGAGTACTCTAAGTCCCCAGAGCGTGGACTAGAGTATAAACGACTTAAACCTCCAAGTCCCCAGATTGCGGACTGGAGTACTCTAAGTCCCCAGAGCGCGGACTAGAGTATAAATGACTTAAACCTCCAAGTCTCTAGAGTGTGGACTAGAGTACTCTAAGTCCCCAGAGCACGGACTAGAGTAAAAAGGACTTAAACCTCCAAGTCCCCAAAGTGAGAACTGGAGTACTCTAAGTCCCCAGAGCACGGACTAGAGTATAAATGACTTAAACCTCCAAGTCCCCAAAGTGTGGACTGGAGTACTCTAAGTCCCTAGAGCGCGGACTAGAGTATAAATGACTTAAACCTCCAAGTCCCCAGATTGCGGACTGGAGTACTCTAAGTCCCCAGAGCGCGGACTAGAGTATAAATGACTTAAACCTCCAAGTCCCCAAAGTGCGGACTGGAGTACTCTAAGTCCCCAGAGCACGGACTAGAGTTTAAACGACTTAAACCTCCAAGTCCCCAGAGTGCGGACTGGAGTACTCTAGGTCCCCAGAGCGCGGACTAGAGTATAAACGACTTAAACCTCCAAGTCCCCAGATTGCGGACTGGAGTACTCTAAGTCCCCAGAGCGCGGACTAGAGTATAAATGACTTAAACCTCCAAGTCCCCAGAGTGCGGACTGCAGTACTCTAAGTCCCCAGAGCGCGGACTAGAGTATAAAGGACTTAAACCTCCAAGTCCCCAGAGTGCGGACTGGAGTACTCTAAGTCCCCAGAGCGCGGACTAGAGTATAAACGACTTAAACCTCCAAGTCCCCAGAGTGCGGACTGGAGTACTCTAAGTCCCCAGAGCGAGGACTAGAGTATAAATGACTTAAACCTACAAGTCCCCAGAGCGCGGACTGGAGTACTCTAAGTCCCCAAAGCGTGGACTAGAGTATAAACGACTTAAACCTCCAAGTCTCCAGAGCGTGGACTGGAGTACTCTGAGTCCCAGAGCGCGGACTAGAGTATAAATGACTTAAACCTCCAAGTCCCTAGAGCGCGGACTGGAGTACTCTGAGTCCCCAGAGCGCGGACTAGAGTTTAAAAGACTTAAACCTCCAAGTCCCCAGAGTGCGGACTAGAGTACTCTAAGTCCCCAGAGCGCGGACTAGAGTTTAAACGACTTAAACCTCCAAGGCCCCAGAGTGCGGACTGGAGTACTCTAAGTCCCCAAAGCGTGGACTAGAGTATAAACGACTTAAACCTCCAAGTCTCCAGAGCGCGGAATGGAGTACTCTGAGTCCCCAGAGCGCGGACTAGAGTATAAATGACTTAAACCTCCAAGTCCCCAAAGCGCGGACTAGAGTACTCTAAGTCCCCAGAGCGCGGACTAGAGTATAAATGACTTAAACCTCTAAGTCCCCCAAGTGCGGACTGGAGTACTCTAAGTCCCCAGAGCGCGGACTAGAGTTTAAACGAATTAAACCTCCAAGTCCCTAGAGTGCGTACTAGAGTACTCTAAGTCCCCAGAGCGCGGACTAGAGTTTAAACGACTTAAACCTCCAAGGCCCCAGAGTGCGGACTGGAGTACTCTAAGTCCCCAGAGCACGAACTAGAGTATAAAGGACTTAAACCTCCAAGTCCCCAGAGTGTGGACTGGAGTACTCTAAGTCCCCAAAGCGTGGACTAAAGTATAAACGACTTAAACCTCCAAGTCCCTAGAGCGCGGACTGGAGTACTCTGAGTCCCCAGAGCGCGGACTATAGTTTAAACGACTTAAACCTCCAAGTCCCCAGAGTGCGAACTAGAGTACTCTAAGTCCCCAGAGCGCGGACTAGAGTTTAAACGTCTTAAACCTCCAAGGCTCCAGAGTGCGGACCGGAGTACTCTAAGTCCCCAGAGCACGGACTAGAGTATAAAGGACTTAAACCTCCAAGTCCCCAGAGTGCGGACTGGAGTACTCTAAGTCCCCAAAGCATGGACTAGAGTATAAACGACTTAAACCTCCAAGTCTCCAGAGCGCGGACTGGAGTACTCTGAGTCCCCAGAGCGCGGACTAGAGTATAAATGACTTAAACCTCCAAGTCCCCAAAGCGCGGACTAGAGTACTCTAAGTCCCCAGAGCGCAGACTAGAGTATAAATGACTTAAATCTCCAAGTCCCCAGAGTGCGGATTGGAGTACTCTAACTCCCCAGTGTGCGGACTCGAATATAAGCGAATCAGATCTCCAAGTTCCCTGAATATGAACTATGACACAGATGACTTGAATTTGTCAAATCCCTGACATATGGGCTAGAAAGTATTCTAAGTGCTCGAAGCACAGAATGGAAGTTCAACGACTCCCGAAGAGTTTCCAAGTTATATGAAGATGGACTGAGAAGTCTATATTACTCACAACTGCTTGGATTAAAATCACAATCACAAAGAAAACTGAACAATAAGAGTCTTTTGTAAGACAGAAAAAGGAACTAAACCTTATTCAGAAATGAGTTTCTATTACAACCCCTCCAAAGTTTGAAGTCGACATTCTATTTACAAGGACTAAGGAAATAGATGAAAATAATTACATGACTTAAACTAACCCTCGTTGAACGAGGATAGTAATCACTTCTTGTGCTTCTTCAACTTCTTTCCAGACGGCTCCTCTCCAGAGCATTTACCCTTGGTACTCTTCTTTGATAGAGGGGTAGCAACTGAAGGAGTACGGGGGCCTTCCATGGGCTTGGACCCACCAGGAAGGATGACCTTCAACGGCTTGTTCAAAGGATCGTCCAAGTCCACAACTCGGGGCTCTACTATGACCTTGACCGTCTCCTCCTTCTCTTTCTCGAGCCGCTCCTCCATGCTCAATTCGGATGTGTGCTCAGAGGCGCCTATAATTTCTACTTCATAACCCCCGTCGGTAGGAGAGGAGGTTTCAGACTTGTCTTCATCAAGAGCTCCGATCACCTGAGCGTCTGGACCAGGAGCCTCCCCTGCGTGAGTGGCTTCACTTGTTTTCTCCCCCACTTCCTTGGTGACATCGCTCCTCGAAGTGGGCTCGGGGTCAGAACGGCCTGCACAAAATTGTGGAAAACAAGCATTAGAATGCAATAGTCCTGCATAAAGAATAACGACTTATGAAATCTTAAAGAGAATCTAAAAGAGAAGGATTATCTACCAGGTTCAGGCAAACTCTTAGCCATCCGGGGGGTCTCACCCTCTGGAATGGAGACAGAATGCGGACTAAAGTACTCTAAGTCCCTGAGTGCGGACTAGAGTATAAATGACTCAAAAACCTCTACGTCCCCAGATTGCGGACTACAGTACTCTCAGTCCCCAGAGCATGGACTAGATTATAGATGACTTCAGAAAAATCCCTAAATCCCAGAAGCGGACCAGATTACTCTAAGTTCCCAGAGTGTGAACTAGAGTATAAACGAGTTGACGAAAATCTCTGCGTCTCGAACTGTGGACTAAAGCATAAACCGTTCGACAAATCTCTAAGTCCCCGGAGCGTGGACCGAAGCATATACACAAATTGGGCGCGAGTCAACCGGGGGGAGAATAACACTAAGTCACCAGAATGCAGAGTGGTGTATAAACATCGATAAATAGACGAGTGGATTCCGACCATTTTCTATTCCGCAAACTTCGGCCTGGAATCGACGGGAGGATTATTAACCCACTGAGGATGGAGTTCGACCATCCAACTAGTGACCTGGCCAAATCAATGCTGGGGGTAGGGGTACAAAACACTAAAAAGCCGAATACGACAGCTTACTATAGCTCTAGCGTGGCGTTCTTTATAACTTGAGGCAGCGACTGCAAGGAGGCCTCAATACAGAACCAATCGAAACGGCATCCAAAGCTACGAGCAACCTACTATATCATACCTCAGACCAAGGGTCAATGCCGATCCGCACCAAGCACATACGAATGTGACTCAGATGTTTTTTGAAAAACTATGACCCCCCGAGTATGGAAAGGAGGGAAAACCATGAATACTTGGTCAAAAATTCTCCAGCACCCTCGTTCGATTCGTCGGGAGGAGTATCAAACTGGATGAGCATAACCCGACTGCATTTGTAGCCAACTTTACCCCGAGATCTGATTACAGAGCATGAACCAAAGTGGACGTGGATGACCGTCCACTGTCCAAATTACGCCCTGAAACTTACGTGGCATTGAAGTATTCCTCTTGGAATGGAAAACCACGATAAAATCCAAGATAGGCGAGACCTAGTCTCCCATCGACTGACATGATCCCACGATTCAACGGGAAAGAGAGTAAAACTAAAGTGGGCGTGGCTGGCCTTCCTACTTATCGATATATGCCCCAGACCTGGGGGCACGAGCGAGAAGCAAGATGAATGTGAACCGACTATTCACCAATCACCTCTATGTCTTTGTAGTTTAGGTGAAAACATAAACATAGCTAGGACGAGACTCAACCGTCCATGAAGTACATTTATCAACCCGAGACTGGGAGAAGATGCATGGTCATCCAAAAAACTGGCTACGATAGCTCAGTATTAAAACTTATATATAGTGCTTACAGCTACTCAAGGCAACGACCAAAAGGATGCCTAGAGATAGAATCGTTAAATCGATACCTTAGCTCATGGGCAATTGACTTTCACTCCAACCCGAAGGACGGGTAAAGAATCATGAATGCATTGAATAGAAAGTGCGTTACTCGAATGCACAAGCAAATTCAAACTCATAGCAAGATCCAGCTACACAGTTGCATGCCACTCAAGGTTGACCCCCACTCGACATTTCCTTTAATGCGCTTTTAAGCCTGATTTTTGGCCATTTGTTGATAATCTATTAGAGCATTCAGAGCCCTTCGCTATTAGACTCAATAACTCATGACAAGAATCTAGGATTCGACCAGAGTAACCATCAACATTGACTGTCCCAACCATATTTCACATTGAATGTTATGCAAAATAGTTACATCTTTACTCAAAGAATCTAGGATGGCACCTGCTAAGCTGACGGTCGACATTACAACCAGCCATGGCGACCCTTTCTGGGAGCTGAATATCGGATCACAGCTTAGTGCAGTGATGATAAAAGAATTAGTTGGATTTTTCTGAATAAATGATGATATGTTCCCTTGGACCCATTCTGACATGCATATGTGATTTCATTAACTATCGCGAGCCATGCATTGGATATCAAACCGAAGCTACAAAAGCTAGCACAATCTCTATTGATTTCATCATGAAAGCTCCACTCTTACTTTTAGGCTCACCCCATCAACGTCTATGCCTACCAGCCGTTGCGACAGGGCATACAATGACCTGAGACGTCTGAAAGACTACTTGAATAGAATATCGAACTAAGCTAATTCGATATCACTTATTTCCCACGAAGGGCTATCCAAGGACGGAAATTAGCAGACCTCACACCCAAATTCACTACCTCAGATGACTATTCGAAGAGTAGAAGAAAACCATGATAAAGAAGATACTCTGCTACACGTATTACTGGCCAACTATCAACCCAGAAGCGGTTGATCATGCTAGAAAATGTGACGAGTGCAAGATGTTTGCAAAAAATTCGGGAACCCCGCCGATGGAAATTACTCAAATGGCTAGTTCATAGCCGTTTGCCACTTGGGGGCACTGAAATCATCTCCTTGTCGATCCTAAAGGTGGTGCGAAATACACCATCATAGCAGTTGATTACGTCACCAAATGGGCAGATGAAGAACTCTTAACCACGACCAAGATGAATAAAATAATCAACTTCTTTATTCGTAACGTCATCTGTCCTTATGACCTTCCATGATCCATTATAACTGCAAATGGACAGGTTGAAGCTGTGAACAAAATCATAGAGTCTGTACTGAAGAGAGGTTTGGAAAACTCCTCAAGTGGCTGATTGCAACCCTTATTTCATAGAAAATACAAACAAGGAATCGCGATAGAATTGCAATTAAACTAGATGGAGTTGGCGACGACTTATGAGCATATAAAACGCATCCGAGAGCCAATGGCAAGAACATGTACCCGAACGTGCATGTGTACATCCAAAAAAGTTCGACTTCTTGAAATCAACAGAAATTGAATTCTCACTAAGGGTTATTAAGAGAAGACTAGATCAGATAGCCGAAGCTTATTAGCTCTGCAGAATCAGACAAGGAATACTCGCTGAAGACAAGGAATACTCGCTGATTCAAAGCGTGTTGTGTTGCTTCACACGACACACGTTGGGTGGCAAGTGTTTCCTGGAGATTTGACCAGGCAACTAGGTACTCGGCATCCAGCAGTACTCGGCATCCAGGAAGTGCTCGGCATCCAGGAGTACTCGGCATCCAGCAGTGCTCGGCATCCATGAGCGCTCGGCATCAGAAGACGTTCGACGTGTACAATTGCTCGGCATGGCTGTATTGTTCGTCATAAGCCAACGTTCGGCCAGAGCCATCGTTCGGCTAGAGACATCGTTCGGCCAGAGGCATTGGTCGGCTAAAGACAATGTTCGGCCAGAGCCATCGTTCGGCCAGAGACATCGTTCGGCTAAAGACAACGTTCGACTAAAGACAACGTTCGGCCAGAGCCATCGTTCGGCCAGAGACATCGTTCGGTTAAGGGCTTCATTCGGCCAAAGGTAGCGTTCGGCCAGATGCTTCGTTCGGCTAAGAGGCACGTTCGGCTCCGATTGATATTTGATCTACTCTTCCATGCAACAATCGCCTCGTTCGGCATGGAGAGAGTGGTTCGGCATCCAACCGTTCAGCCTGTTTGGTTCGGCGTACAGCGACCACTCCATTTGGGCCAAGGTGTTCGGCTACCAAGCCCACCTGGGAAGTCCAACTCATCTTTGTCTATAAATAGAGGGGCAGGGGCACAGTGGAAAGGACCTTTTCCCGAGGAACACTAGGGAGACTCTGCCGCTTTCAAGACTCATCCTCTTTACTTAGCAATTATATTCAAGTGTTTGGTCTATGGATTGTATCTGTAATCAATCATGAAGTAAAGTAATAAAGTTTAACCTCAAAGTGGACGTAGGCAATTACGCTGAACCACTATAAATCCAGTGTTCTTACTTTCTACATTTAAATTAGCATATTCTTCCTTGTTTAATTTAACTTCATCACTTACATCTCTACACAATCTTTCTCAACGAGGTTAGTGACCAATTTTGGTGCTAACACTTTGGTGCTTTCACTGAGAATTAAATTCTCAGCTCGATTGGATCTCATCGTCTACTAGTGGATTTTCATATTCGCGAGATAGATCCAGTTGTTTACTAGAAAACTTCCTATTCTACTCAGATTTGAAAGAAATCTAAAGGAAGCTGATAGCCGTAGATTGGATTCACCGATGTACGCAAGCTCTGGGGATTGGACGTTGAAGTTTGCACTCAAGTTGAATGAAGGCCGACCCTCCTCTAAAGGCAATTCAGCCGATCGCCCCAGAAAAGGCGTATGCCGACCGCTCAAGAAAAGGCGTATGCCGACCGCTCCAGAAAATGCCTATGCCGAGCGGTATCCAGGCCGATCCATACCTCCAGGCCGAGTGACATCCGAATGCCGATCCATACCTCCAGGCCGAACACGTGTGGAATGCCGAACAGTGTGGATGCCGAACGGTGTGGATGCCGAAGCTGGTTGTTTATACTGATAGATAAGTCCATACTGATAGATAAAGAATCTTAGTTCTAACACAATCTCAGCAACAATTCTTCTAACACGATCTCAGTAATAACTCATTTAGTTAAAGGTACTTAATGAAGAAGCTGGTTGTTTATGATGTTTTAGAGTTGGATTAGCAATCTTTATGATACTTAATAAATTCTACAGAAACTTTATTAATTTAGTTAAATTTTTATAAAACACAATTTTTTTTTTATCAAACATGGATATATTTTACAAATTTAATTAATTTAGTCGGATGTTTATAAAATTTGGTTAAATTTTATAATAATCAGTTAAATTTTATTAACTTGTTGTTTTCATAAACTTAATTTATTTTAAAAACTTAATTAAAGTTTATAAACTTAGTTATTTTTATAGACTTGCTTAATTAGTATAAAACTTAGTTAACTTCTATATAAATTAGTTAATTTTTATAAATTAGGTTGATTTTTATAAATTTATTTAATTTTTATAAATTAGGTTGATTTTTCTAAATTTATTTAATTTTTATAAAACTTTGAAAACTTTTTTAAATTTTTACAAACTTAATTATTATTTTATAAATTTGCTTACCTTTTACAAAATTTTGTCAATATTTAGAAAATTATTAATTTATATACAACTTGCTTAATTTATTTAAATTTTTATACAACTTAGTTAATTTTTATAAATTATTTTTAGTTTTCTAAAACTTAGTTAAGGCAGAAAATTATTTACTTTTTATAAAACTTGGTTAACATAGTTAATTTTTATAGTTTATCTATCTTAGTTTAATTTTACAAAAATTAATTAAATTTTTATAAAACATAGTTAGCTTTTTAGAAAACTTGGTTAAATTTTACAAACTTAATTAATTTAATCGGATGTTTATAAAACTTGGTCAAGTATTATAAAACTTAGTTAAATTTTATAAACTTGATATTTTTATAAATTCAGTTTATTTTGAAAATTTAAACTTTCTTTTCTATGAAACTTAGTTAACTTCTATAAAAATTAGTTATTTTTTATAAATTAGGTTAATTTTTATAAAATTAAGATAACTTTGTTAATGTTATATTTTGTTTTAAATACTTTACTCAACAATTGCATGTTGATTGTTATAAACTTATTAATTTTTATAAAACTTAGAAATTTTGTAAACTTAGTTAGTTTAGTTAATTATTATAAAACTTAATTAATTTTAGAAAAATTAATTAACTTAGTTAATTATTTTAAACTTAGTTAATTTATTATTATTATTATAAACTTAGTTAATTTTTATACACTTAATTAATTAATGTTTATAGGAAAAATATTAGTAAGTGACGCAGCGGCAAATAACAGAAATGAATATAGCGATGAAAGTAGCAATCGGTGGATTGAAAATACCAAATGCTCAAATCCGTTGATCTCAAAGATACCAGATTCTAGCTATCTTCGTCACGTTGATCGCGCACGATGCCGTGAAAGAAGATCTACAATTCTTCGAACGTTGATCAAGCGCACTTGATTCCGTGAATTGGCTTCAACAATCATTGATTCGAGCGCACTCGAATGCTGAAAGTGGAGATAGGAGATAACACTCAACTACCAATTTCAAAGTGGCACAAAGCACACAAACAAAGTTTTATTCAAAATCAACTAACTTTTACAATGACACAACCCCCCCTATTTATAGGGTTACAATCATACAGGTCCACGGCCTAACAGACGCAACCTACGACCTATCACATTACAACACACGCGACTTACCAAATCACGTTACACGACCTAAGAACAATACATGTTACAACAAGCGACATAAGAAATATACACCATACGACTTAAGAAAATACAAATACAAATGACATACGACCTAAACATCATACGACTTAAGAACACACAGCGACTCAAGGCAATGCGGCCTAGAACATCAGCGACCCAAGAAAAACGGCTTCTGGAGTGATTCAAGGTTTTGCGACATACGCCTTAACATCTGGAGCGACCTAAGCTTCGCGACTTATGGTAGGTCATTCACGACCTAAAGAAAGCGGCATGTGAGAGCGACTTAAGGCAAACTGGCCGATACAATCAGTTACTTGTCCCAGTAGGTCGCTGGAGCGACTTAAACTTAACTCGTTACCATCGTTAGGTCGCTGGAGCGACTTAAAACATAACTCGTTAGTCTTAGGTCGAGACTTACTAGGTCGGAGCTCTTTAGGTTGTGGCTCATTTTGCCTGACATAACTCGTAAGGTCGCTTGAGCGACTTATCAACTCGTTAGGTCGCTCGTGACCTAAGATATCATCAAATTGCGCTACATCAGTAAGTCATGCATAACATGCTATCAACCGTCAAAATTTTATTTTCTATTAAAAAATTACCATAGTATGACAATTCCAATATTGATTGGTTCAAAAAAAACAAAGTGTTGTACAATAGAATATTTTTCTTTAAAAAAATAACATAAAATAAAATCTGCATATATTTAGCATATGCAACATCACATAAGAAGGAAGATATTCTTAATATAGAATTAGCAAATGGTAATAATACATGGTACACAATGGCAAAGGGACAGGGTCTCACACGTATTCTAACTTATATACTATCTATATTGAATACGAAGATCAACTTTTACTGCACAATGGTAATAATGTACCGCCAACTTTTTATTTTCATTAATAACAGCACAAACATGAGTATACTTTTAATCAAATGACTCCAGAATAGCTAATAATAGCAAGACATGTTACGATGCTATTACCCTTTGCAATTAATAGACCATTTTCTTGTAGTGTCCTAGTAAATTAGATAACAATGAAAATATTTATCATTTACTAGTTTTGTGTATACACCTAACAGCAGACTGTTAGTCCACATGAATTCAGCATACGACTTTCAAAAGCAAAATTCATATGTAAACACAAGTGTGCAATGGTTTAGCAAAACCTCCTCATAAACCCTATAGGATTTATATTACAAACTAGCTTGGTTAGAAATTAAAATAGATAAATATGAGTTTAGTTTAGCAATAAAAAGAGTACTGGTAGTTTAGGAATTATCCAGGAGGGGTAGTGTTATTGAAAAGCAACTATAGCAAAAAAGATTGCCTTCTATTAACATCATACATGTAACAAACCATATTTATTATGATGATAGTTTTTTTTGCTCATTAACTTCCTAATAGGAAATATTTTGATGTTTTTATTTTTTGTTTAGTTTACATTAATGTTTATATATATATATTTGCAAAACTTCATATTTTACAAAATATTATATTTAATTCTTTGACAAAATAAAACTTTAAAATGAAAAAGCATAGTTTAATTACAAATTTATGTAGAAACATAAGAAAAATTAGTTTAAATACATTAAATGTATGCGTGTATAAACTAAAAGATACACCGTTTCACATGTCATTAGTCTTATTTCAAATATCATAATATCTTTACAAATTAGAAATATAATTATTTCAAATAAGTTTATTCTTATTATATAAGTTTATATTCTTGTTTAGTTTATACATTGGTGTTTATTTATATATTTATGTGAAACTACATATTTTATGAAATATCATATTTAATTCTTTGACAAATTGAAATTTTAAAATGATATTATAGCTTAATTACAAAGTTATATAAAAAGATAAGAAAATTAGTTTTTTTGAATGGTACTTTATATACAACATGTCACTGGAACAACATATCACATGTCAAACTTGTGACCTCTCGCACCAAAGCCGAATCACTTAACCACTTGGACAATGGTGCTTGTCTAAGAAAATTAGTTTAAATACATATGAATTGTATTATATTTAATACCAAGAACCGAGACCTGTACATATATCACAGTTTGTGTCACAAAATGCCAAGAACAAACTAAATATGATATAGATACAGTTTATAGTATTGTCTCAAATATTTGGACTTTATGCAAACACATAAAGTCAGCTAGCTCTTGGATTTTATGCAAGCACATAAATAAATTCTTACACATATTGAAGAAATGCCAACTAAATATTTCAATATCATCAACCTGGAGATTTTCAGTCACCAATTTCAAGTGCCTTAAAATTCCAAATAGAACTCTAAAATTGTAAATTAATTTCTCTTAGAAATAGTAAGTTAAAACTGAAGCTTGGGGATGTATCAACTAAAAAACCGATGCTAGAATCTAAGGTCAATTATGTATTATTGTCATGCCCTTGGATGTGAGCTAGTTTATGCTACAACCACTTACCTCATGATCAGCATCCATTGATGCGAACCATTATCAGTATTACCTGCAAGTTGGTCTTCTAAGTTAGCACCTTTTGATTTTGATTTGGCATGACTGTCTACAACAAATCTTGCAAGCATTTCATCAATAACTCGATCAACAACATCCTGCATTCAAAATTATCAAATTAGAAAATTAACAATAACGTAAACTACTAAGAGGAATTGTCTTATTAAAGAGATAAACCCTGATAATGCAGAGTGTTAAATTTTGGTGATACAAAATCACAAATAGAGGGAAAGAAATATGCAAAAGAAAAAAAGAGAAGATTTTGTTTCCCCTAATTAATAGGCATATTGACTATGTTTATTTCTTTCTCTAATTGGCTAATCAAATTATTTTTTGCCATCTAATGTTAACTTGGGCATTAAGTAATTGATTATATAAATAGAGACTAGAAGAGAGGGTAAAAGTATGGTGGAAAATCTATTTGCTAATTCCCTATTCTCCATCTTTGTTCTTCTTCTCCAACAATTTTAGCCATATAGATATTTGCTCCCTTTCTCAATTTGGTTATTGATTCAATGGTATTTTGTTTATTTTAGCTTTGTTCTATTAATTGTAAATAAAAAAATTTGGTGAATCAATAAAGTGGGTGGTTGGGTGGAATATCTTGTCTTATTGCTTTTAATTTCAATTTCGTCTTATTTTTAATCCAAGTTATCTCTTTGTGATTTGGATGACAAAGATCCATTGATATAAGCTTCCGCAAAGCGCTACCATTTTTGCACAACAGTTTGGTATCAGAGCGCAGATCATCGCAAAGCTTAGAGTAATTTCGGATTGAAAAATTATTGATGTCGGATATGATTTCATTTTCGAAGATGACTATTTTGGATGGGAAAAATTGGGGTATTTGGAAGCCTAAGATGGAGGATGTTCTGTACCTCAATGATCTTCATGATCCGATTGATGGAGATGGAAAGAAGCCCTCTGATGTAGATGAGGGAAAATGGAAGAAGATGGATAAGAAGGCGATTGCTTTGATTCGCCAGTATCTTGATGATTCAGTTTTCCATCATGTGGCTAGTTGTGAATCCACGAAGGCTTTGTGGGACAAATTGGTATCTTTGTATGAGTCAAAGAGTGCTACTAGTAAGGCTTTTCTGGTTCGAAAGTTGGTACAACTGAGATTAGATGAAGAGAAGTCTGTTGCAGAGCATTTGAATGAATTTCAGGATGTAATAAATCAATTGGCAAATATGAAGGTCAATTTTGATGATGAGTTACAAGCTCTTTTATTGATGAGTTTGCTTTCAGAAAGTTGGGAAACTTTGGTTGTTTCTTTGAGTAATTCCAATGCTAATGGAACTATCTCTTTGGAAACTGTTCGAAGTAGTCTTTTGAATGAGGAGCTTAGAAGAAAAGGGTCAGGTATGAAATAAATTCAAAGTGAGGCTATGGTGGCAAGGGACTCGAAGAAAGATACAATTTGGAAGAAGAAGGATGCTAATGGTAAAGGTGTTATCACTTGTCATTATTGTAATAAGAAAGGTCACATACGTAGCAAATGTTATGCTTATAAAAGAGATCAGAAAAAGGCTGTGCATGGTGATACTAGTAGTGATGCACATGCAGGTTTTGCTGAAGGTACCGATAGTAATGCTTCTTATGATGTCCTCTTTAGTGAAAATAAGCCTTGGAAGATGGATTCGGGAGCCAGTTTTCACATATGTAGAGATGTGAATTATTTTTCTTCTTATGAGAAGAGTGTCGGCATGATTAGGACAGCCAATGGAGAAGAGCTACCAATTTGTGGTATTGGATCTATCCGGTTTCGTATGCATGATGGTGTGGTTAGAGAAGTCTCTGGAGTGAGACATGTACCCACTTGTTCGCATAATCTTATTTCTCTCGGTTAGTTGGATCGCCATGGTTGCACTTATGAGACTCAAGGTGGAGTTTTGAGAGTGAAGAAAGGTGGTCGTGTAAGGATGAGAGGAGTATTGGAAGAAGGAAATCTTTATAGCTTGGTTGGTTCTGTAGTCGAAAATGGAAAGCGAGTGACGGTTGAAGGACCTAGTCCACAACAAGGTGGAGAGGTTAATGTGGTCATTACTTATGATTCTAGCATTGAGAATCATATTTTAGACAGGTGTCTTCATGTTGATGATGATCGAGGGATCGATAGTGATCAAGTAATGAGCTCCGATCGAGTGATAGACGGGTGTCGAGTTGTAAAATCCACAAAGACAAGACGGAGATCTTTGTGGTATTACAAACATTTTTGAGACTGGATTTGTGTGGTGCACCTCATGTGGGAGATGCATCACTTGCAGACGGTGGTTGAGGTTTGTAATTTAGTGTGGTTGAGATATGGGGATTTGTGATAGATCTAGATATGGTATGCTCGATATGTTGGAGATATGTGATTTTACATCAAGATGGAGTGTTAAATTTTGGTGATACAAAATCACAAATAGAGGGAAAGAAATATGCAAAAGAAAAAAAGAGAAGATTTTGTTTCCCCTAATTAATAGGCATATTGACTATGTTTATTTCTTTCTCTAATTGGCTAATCAAATTATTTTTTTCCATCTAATGTTAACTTGGGCATTAAGTAATTGATTATATAAATAGAGACTAGAAGAGAGGGTAAAAGTATGGTGGAAAATCTATTTGTTAATTCCCTATTCTCCATCTTTGTTCTTCTTCTCCAACAATTTTAGCCATATAGATATTTGCTCCCTTTCTCAATTTGGTTATTGATTCAATGGTATTTTGTTTATTTTAGCTTTGTTCTATTAATTGTAAACAAAAAAATTGGTGAATCAATAAAGTGGGTGGTTGGGTGGAATATCTTGTCTTATTGCTTTTAATTTCAATTTCGTCTTATTTTTAATCCAAGTTATCTCTTTGTGATTTGGATGACAAAGATCCGTTGATATAAGCTTCCGCAAAGTGCTACCATTTTTGCACAACACAGAGGATGTCAAATCGAGATATAATTGGATCTATGAGTTCACATTTTGAGTAAATGTTTTAGATAGATCATACCTAATAAAATGAATTTTAATAAATTTATATAATAGGATCATGTAATACTGTAAAATAAGCAATAATTACCATCCACTAACTGGTTGGCAACAACAATAACACTACAACAAAGCCTGAAGGGATGTAACAATTATAACCTTTGATATACTGATACTCTTGTTGTTCCATGGCTCCATGAACACTAACCCTGCATATACAATGAATAACACATTAATTCCATGAATGAATAACTAGGGCTGCGAACTACTCAAAATATAAGACCCTTAAACTTAAATATCACTTAAAAATCTAACATGTCTGGCTTACAATTAAAACCCATTTTTAATTAAACTAAGTTTTTATTCAGTTGAAAACTGAGTTAACTCATAATATTAGACCCTCATCTGCCAATCCTTGTAATTGATCAATTTGCTCAACTCACTCGCTTTGTTCCTTAGATAATCCGGATTCATCTGACAGCGCCTTTACCACCGCCCCCAGGTCCTTCACCCGGACACAGTTGTAGTCCAGGTTCTTAAAGAACCACTTGTGCATGTTAAAACCGAATGAACTTGCCCCTTCAATTCCATTCAGGAAGTGTCTGAACTCCAGACTTGCACATAGCACCCACATATGCCCCATCCACATGCACCCACATCCCGTACTTCTTCGCCACTTGGAAAATCAGATGTTGAGATATAAATAGTTGGTCGATGTTGCTTGGAGGATGCATGCGCTGCGAGAACGATCAGATGAGCCACCGATGTCGCCTGGAGTGCTGCATCGTCGAGCGTTGTCGATGTTGTGAGCGATTGAGCCGCTTTAGAAGAATAACCCTAAAGATGAAATCAAAAATTATTCAGCCAAATTGGGAATGGAAGTGTGATAAAACAAAGCATATACTAAAACTACCGAATAGTCCGATTGTTAACGAATTATTACATATTTACTAACCATTGCAACACTTATTTGCGTTGCAAAATTTATAGATAAAATTATTTATTTTTGTGGGATAAGCTAATGAATATTATGACAATGCTAATGATGAAATTTGTAGGATAAGATAATGAATATCATGACAATGCTAATGATGAAATTTGTGGGATAAGCTAATGAATATCATGACAATGCTAATTATGAAATTCGTGGGATAATCATTACATGCAAGTTTGTAACTTGTGGTGTAGTAAATAAAGCAATAATTTAACCTGTGGTACCAGATTCGACATTTGTAATATGTTATTGGCTATGTTATGAGTAGGTACCTCAAAACCTAGCATCCTAATAATTTAAATGCAATAATATCGTACCTTTATTTTAGATTTGATACTATATGGTAGATTATAGTTTACCCTAAATGCTTGCATTATATATGATCGCTTCCTATGTCCTTATTAGCTTTATTCAAAGTTTTAAATAAACCTAAAAATGTAAAACAGTCACCTTTTGTCCTATAAGTCAAATTCATATCAACGTTAAAGCTTGTTTGCACCTTCTACACCCAATAAACATGTTGTACACTGGCCAACTAAGAAGGAAGAGGGAATCCTTAGAGGAACTAAGCCTAATGCAAGGCAACAGTTCTGAATGACATTTTGATTACTTATGAATTACAAGACATATATTAATCGCATACCAAAAATATATAAGATTATAAATAAGTAAAAAATGGTAATATAGGAGTAAAAACTATAAAATTACAATATTTTAACAATAAGCATACCTTTTCTTTTAGTTTGTGAAGCAACAGAGATATCAAGGTTTATTGAGCTTAACATGGAAGCCGCCCTACAAATATAGTTTTGAGTAAATAATTCATTACACTACGTAATAGGATAAATGTCCGAATGATTTCAATCACATGTCTAGTCAGTTATATAAAAGTACCTACTTGGAGCTATGCATGTTTAATTCAGCTCATAATCAGTGTTACATATGAAATTCTGATGTTGAAGTTCACATTATAGTTGAATATTTTGTTAGAAATGAATGGGTTGTATTGGGGAAAGTGAAGGCATTAATTGCCTTGGAAGTTGAATAGTCTCATATCTTAGAATAAAATAAACTATTTGTGTTTATATATTATGATGTGGACACTATGACAATTCATATAGGCAAATAGAGACAAGCCATGATGGCCCCACATGCACATGCCCGCACCTGCACCCATGACATGGGCGAATGGGCGTTTGAGGCGTACTAGAGGCAGTTTTTAAACACTAGACTCGGACAATACAGTCAGTACGTTATTTACTACTTTAATTGTTAACTGCAAAGTTATACTCGTATCACTTTTGTGACGTGCCTGTGACAGTTTGTTGTTCTTGCAATTTGCAACATAATTGTAACGGTTTCGTAACACTTTTGTAAGGTTATTGTTAACAATTTGTGTATACAGTTTCGTAATGCTTTTCTGACGTTATTGTCTAAAAATTTAGTAACACTTTTCTACCGTTACTATATAATAATTTCGTAACTTTTCTGACGTTACGACTAACATATTTAATGGAGAATGGGTTCACATTTCACACAAATGCGCTCATTTCGAAGATTGATGGTTCCATTTTTGTGTTACAAAAAACCAGTTTCTATGCGAAGGCAACACGAACCTACCATTGGTTTATTACCGTTTAAATTATCTTTTAAGGTGGGCTAGAAATGAAGTGATCCCGATGAAAACTGATTAAGCTGATGATTAAAAAAATAGGAATTATTTATTGCACCACAGTTACAAACTTGCTACATTAACTTATTTTATATGAGACAAGAACTGTGTTGCAAATGTTCTTGTGTAAAAAGAAATTCTTGATCAAGTTGAGGGGCATCATGAATGCAAATAGTAATATTTGCTGCATAACAAATCTGGACAAACTTAGCAAACATACATACATTCATTACTTTGTTTGAGAAAGAAAACTATGACAATATGAAACATATAAAATTCTATAGAACTTTATTGTACCAAGTATCTACATAAACAATTTTCAACATTAAAACAGACAAAAAGGGAGAACATTGTAACGATTATATATATGTAAATCCAATCATCTTAAAAATTATAAGGTTTGCTCATCGTAATAAAGTCAATTAACTTTCAGTAGTAAAGGACCTCGTAGTGAAGCAGCATCCGGTATACATTGAAATTAGAATGAAACTGAGATGCAGTAGGAAGAACTACAATGATAAAAAAAATTCATAGCTTAAATTTATACCATAAGAAGCATTTGACATAATAGCAGTAGATTTGAAACCAACACCCAAAATACTAGATTTCTCCCACGTGGGAGTAGGAATTGGTAACTGGGAAAAGAGCTAATTGACCAACACAATTAAGACAAAGCTTCAAAGTTGAGAAATCCAATTCGACCCCAATCGGTAAGAATGAAGGGACCATATTTAAGGGAAAATATCTTATTTTGACTTTAGATAGGTTAAATATATCAAAGATTACCTAGCTGAGATCTGAAACCAAATTTCAATAATGAAAACCGAGGACTGGAGAGAAGAAACCGAGGAAGATGGAAGAGGCGAGGGGATTATCAGATGGGAATCGAAACAGCAACAGGAGGAGGATGCAGAGATCCGGAGATGTAAACATATGCAACGGGTATCAAAGGATAGGTGGACGTCGATACACGGGCAAAGGCACAATTTAGGAGCAGAAGAATATTTAGGGTTTGGATGGTAATGGAGGAAGGGCAAAGACGCGGACGAATTGGTTGTAAAGTTTCAGAAAAGAGGGTTTCGTGGGAAAAGGAACAAGAGAGAGGGAGAGCAAAAATGTACCGCCAACTTTTTATTTTCATTAATAACAGCGCAAACGTGAGTATACTTTTAATCAAATGACTCCGGAATAGATATTAATAGCAAAACATGTTACAATGCTATTGCCCTTTGCAATTAATAGACCATTTTATTATAGTGTACCTAGTACATATGAAATCAACGTCGCATATGTTTAACACTAGGTCTTTGTAAATAAGAGAAAGATGGGTCAAACCCCCAATGGGATTGGAAACCTCTATTAGGCTATTGACCATCTGGGTTTGAAGGTTTAAGGAATTTACTATATCCTTAGCTATAAAGGAATGCGATGCCCCTGAATCAAATATGGTATGAATAGTAATCCCAAAAATAAGAGTTATACCTTCTAGAGCTGCTTTTCCTTGGTCTCTTGGTAGCTACTAGCAATAGGGATGACTTCAGTAACGTAGGCCTGTCTGCTTGATCCTTCCTTAGCCATCTTGGGACATTGATTCTTGTGATGCCTTTCCTCGTGGCAGTTAAAGCACCTTCCTTTAAAGGTTTCCTTTATCATATTCACCCTGCAATCTTTAGCTTCATGACCCTTCCTTTGGCATTTCTTACACACCTTCACATCCTTCTTAAACTTCCCTTTCGACTTCTTATTGGCCTAAAAGCTACCCTTCTTGGACCCTCCTTGCTTTTGGGTCAGTGTGGACTTCTCCTTCTCTCTTCCTTTATCTTCCTCATTGGCCACGTGCATCATTATCCTTTCTACCAACATCTCATACGTGGACCCTATAAGTACTTGGGTCAACAACATTTCTCTTAGCGAGGAATTTAAGCCCTTCATGAACTTCATGGATTTTTCCATAGGTGTGTCTATCAGGCTCATCCCAAACTTAGCCAATTCAGTAAACTTAGCTATTTACTCCTTAAGGGTAGAATCTCCTTATCTCAGCTAAATGAACTTTTCCAATTGCAAGCTAACCTCTGCTCTAGACATGAATCTCATCCCAAATCGGTCCTTGAATTCATCCTAAGAGAATATCCTTTCCGAGTGCTCATCAGTCACAAAGTTCCACCACTTCAAGGCTTCTTCCCTAAGCTGCCAAGCTACTATTCTTCTTCTTAGTTGATCATCCTAACCAAACTCTCTAAATATCTTCTCGCAGTTACTAATCCGAGATTTATCTTTCGAATATCCTTCAGTTTTAGAGTATGTCTTCCCTCCCATATTGAGAAAGTCCTTACACAACTTAGGAAAGTCGATAGGATGGGGTGCTGCTTCGGTGGGCAGGGCAATAGGTGCTACCGGTGTAGATGAAGAAATAATATGCTTGACAGTCCTAAGATATTGTTTAAACCATTCGGGCATTCCACGAATGGGTTGTCTTCCGCGGGTAGGGTTCCCTTGTTCAGAAGAAGATTGATTATCAGCCATATCAACTATTTGTAGGTTAAACCTTTGGTGATGATTTCCTAAGATAGTATTTACTGTTGATAGAAAAAGTTGCCTAGTGTACGTGCGTATGTTCAAGAAGAGAGGGTATAAATACATACACATACATACATACATATAGTAAGAATTCTTTGAAAATTCTTTTTGAAAAACCTTTTTCAAAATGACAAATACGTCTCTCATACTTATAGTTTTTCCCCGTTGATCAGGTAACCTAGGCTCTAATACCAAATGTAATAACCCACCCCCGAACAGACCTAAATTTTGACCCAGGAAAGGCCCATCGAAAGTTAGATCAATTCTAAGGCAGGCTATTGGTAGTAAAAAGAAATAACATTACAAAGCCATGACTAAACTTTTAGAACTCACAGAGGATGGAACAAAATATAATAGTAAAGTGTACCCATTTATTTCATAACCATAAAAAATGTCATAACATAAAAATCCATAAAAACCATAATATAATATCTGTTACAACAATTGTCTAAATCCATGGGTACACATAAATTCAAATAATAATAATAAATACCACCACAAGCCAAACTTCTCCATCTTTAAGCATCATCACCGCCATCACTCCATCCTTAACCTGTGTTGTAATGAGGAGGGAGTCAGAACAACAAGTGTTTGGTGAATAAAAACCTCGAGTCCTACCTTTTCAATACTTGTGCATTACATTTCAAAATAAGAATATGACTATGAACATAAAACCATTAAAATCATTTAATACTCCTTTATAAGGAAAGGATGCAGGTCCAGCTACTTAATACCTTCCATTCCAGAAGCAGGTTTCTAAAATCCTATATCCCAATTATACGTCATAAATAGCTAATAATGTGACAAACGGTACCCAAACCACATAATACCTTTTATGGGAAAATAGGCAGACTCCAGTTATTTAATACTTTAATTAAGGCAGACCCCATCATTTAAGAACTATTTCTAAGGAGTGCTCCTCAATATACTATCTAGCTAACATCATATGGAATCTCATAGGACACTTAATACTTTCAGGTGGAAAATAGGTAGACTCTAGTCATTTAATACCTTAATTAAGGCAGACCCCATAATTTAAGACCTATTTCTAGAAGTGGACTCCTATAGAGATACTACCTAACGTATCCCCTTGGTCGTTTAATACTTCCTCTAGGGAAAAGAGGCGGGTCCAACCACTTAATACCTCAAAACCCCGAAGCAGGCCCTTCGTCTTATGGCCCATAATCATACTGACGACTCATATTAGTCCACTATTCGTAGGAAATGGTAGCTAGATTAGCTGGGTAGATTTCACCTACAGAATTTGGAACCAACCACTACAAAAAAAAGAGCTTTCGTAGCGTTTTTAAAGTGCTGCCATAATCATTAGCAGTGTTTCGAAGAACACTGTATAATACCATGCTGCAATAGAGTCAGGAAATTCTGCAGCGTTTTTGAAATGTTCTAAATAAATGGCTATCGAAGCTTTTAAAAAACGCTGCAGTAAATTAATTTTGCAGCCTTAATTAAATGCTGCAAATTCATTTAGCAACATTTTGGGAACGCAGTCTAACAGTTTGACTTTAGGAGGACAGTAATATAGCTGCAGTTTTGAAACGCTGCAAAAATAAGTTATGCAACTTTTTTGAAACACTGCGGTATATCAACGTTTTTGCTACATTTTACAACTACTGCAGCAGGCTCAATTTATAAAACACTAATAGATATAATTTGGTACTATAAATAGTTATACAGATTAATACACCATAAAATTCAGTCATATACAACATTTCATGAATAATGTTTTAAGCACAAATGTTAACGACATAGAATCTTACAAAAAGAGCTTGCTAAAAGAGAAAATATAAATCGTGGAAAGTCCAAGCTTGTCTCCTTCAAAAGTCCAATATGCCTATAAGAAGAAAAAAATGCAATTAGAGATTAGCGGTAGAAGAGAACAAATATTCCCATATAATTAGACTATTTACGTTAATAGCGCGCATCTTAATGTTACATGCCAGGGAAAACTGGGAAGTATCTTGGCAGCTTAAATATTATAAAAAGTAACATTGATTACTTGGGTAGCGTCTATGAGAAATAATTGAGAGCTTATTGTACATTCTAGCCCACTGGTTCTTCTCAAGACCAACTAACATAGTGGCATTCTAAAATGAAAAAATAAATAAATTTAATGGATGATATCAACTTTCTTTAAGCCAGTATATTTCCCTCCAACTTTTATTATTAACTAAATTTTTTTAACAGTCATGAATGTATGGAATAGCTAGGAAAATTTAGATGTACAGTGAATTAGCGCAAAGCAAAATTTTGCCGAAGCTATGGATATTTAGTTCCCAAATAGAAAATGCTTTTATGTGTATGTATGCTCAACAATAAGGCATATCTGGTGACTATATTGAATTCTTGTAGCTACAAAATAATAAATATAATATGATACCACCTTATAAAACATCCTACCTGACCCAACTTAATATAAGTTGCACTCATTCTCTCAGACAATCTTCATAGGTAGACAGGAGAGTAATCCAAGCTGTAGTTGAGTGGGGAGACTGGCAGAATCATTTGTTGTCTGCTCAAAATTAGAGTATCTTACTGCTATTCTAACTCATATATGTAAATATGATAGAAAACTTAAAATATTAAAAAAAACTAGAAAATTTCGATCTATAGTTTCAAGAAGCTGAAGTTTCAAAATTCATACATGAAAAATTACTAAAGAAACGTGCCATGAAATTCTGTTCTGCTATATTCTTAATTTTTTAACTCACTAGCTTCGAGCTATATTCTTAATTTTTTAACTCACTGGCTTCTTGGTTATGCTTGCAATTATATTTAGCTTCGTACATACTTGAAACCGACTTTACTACCACTATTGCCTAATTCTTTTAATAATTAATTGTATAATAAAAATGGCTACTTTTGGTGTATTTGCATCCATAAACAAATTAGAAAAGGATGATATCAAGGATCTACTAAAATCATGGAAAGACAACCTATAAAGGGGTGATGATATAATTCAAAAGAGAAAAATGAAGTAAAGTGACTAGGACTGCTGTGTAGGATGGAGTGAAGCATGGAAGTAAACACCAAGCTGAAACAAACTGAAGCCCGAATGTAAATAGGGCTACGCGCTGATCTGAAGTGAAAAAGGACCGAGCTACACATGGTGGACTTGACCTGAAATGCACACTATAGATAAAAACTGAGATGCAAGTGTAGCCCGAAAGTGAGATGATTAACAAGATTCCCTGTCTCTACTACAAAGAATGTACTGAGTAGAGTGCACTACACTGTAGTGTGATCTCTACTGCAAAAACTGAAGTGAACAGGTTGCACTGCAATGCAAGGTGAACAGTGAATTGCACCATACACAATAGTGCATAGTGAAAAACATGTATATGGTGCAAATACACAGTGCAGTTAACTACTGCCAAATACATGGTGTAGCTCGAAAAGCCGAGGCAGGATAAAGAATAAGGTGCAATGTTATGCGATGTGCTGATCATGGTATGTAACAGAGAAAATGCCTCGACGGCGAGTACAACTTATGTGCAGGAAAAGCATTTATGGTGCGTTGCAAGCATATCTGAGATGTAAAAGGCACAATAAAGTTGCTAGGGCATGTAGAGCTGACGACATGATGAACTATTACTGAGCGTAGATCATGAAGAGCGAGCTTTTGGCATAAAACTTAGTTAAATTGGTTAACAGTTTATCATTTATCATTATTATTGTTACTATTGTCGTTGTACTAAATTTAGTTATTTTTTATGACACTTAGTTAATTTTATAATTTATTAGTGTTGGTATTATTATTATTATTACTATTATTTTAAACTTAGTTAAATTTATAAGCTTAGTTAATTTATTATTATTATTATTATTATTATTATATAAACTTAGTTATCTTTTAAAACTTAGTAAACTTAATTAATATTTTATAATTTATTACATTATTTTGATTATTATAAACTTAGTTAATTTATTATTATTATTATAAATTTACTTAATTTTTATAAAACTTAGTTAACGAAGTTAATTTTTATGAACTTAGTTAATTTAATATTATTAGTATTATTATATAAATTTAGTTACTTTTTATAAAATTTGGATTACTTAGTTAATATTTTATAATTTATTATTATTATTATATAAATTTAGTTATATTTTATAAAACACGTGTATCATGTAATGTCCTGGATTTTCTCTATTCATATGTGTGTACCTATAAATATTATAATTGTCAAAGATGTTAGATTCTAAATAGCAAATATTATAGCAAATGCATATATCAAGAGATATCTATTTCAAAAAACTGCTAGATAATGATATTTGATCATCTGTTATATCAACAGGACTTGGCCAAATTTGCCTACAAAGAATAATTAACATCCTTTGTTTCATACATCTTAAAAAAACTTAAGGTAGAATCCAGATTTGAATTTAACTGAACATTGTCATGATACTTTCTACAAGATAATAAACTTCATATAAAAAAATTAATAAAAGATATGAAAAACATACTTAAGAAGCACGGTGCATAAAACCAGTGCACGCGTATCGTTGTTAAAAACACTTCTATAGCCAACTAATCCCCTGTACAAAATCACAAATAAAGCATGTTATAAAAAACACTATGGGCTACATATAAGAAAATAGTACATATCTCTCATCAGAGTTGATCTCTACAAGGAATCAGTATCAATCAGTAGATTAATAAAAACATATGGGTAGGGTAGGGTTGCTCCTAGGAAATCATGTAGATGAATGAAAACATCAACATAATAAGTTACATGGGAAAACAATGTAGACAAAGGTAACAACTTGTCTCGAAGAGATATTTGTAATAAATAGCATGAATATATATCTCTTAAAAGAATAAATGAAAGAATTGTGAAAATTTTCAAAAATTGACCAAGTTCAATTTAGTTTTCCACAAAAAGAAATGAAAGAAAGAAAAAAAACAGAAACATGAAATTTGATTTAAGGGGCTCCAAAATTTATGTTGATGCACAATATTGTTTACACAAGTACATAACTCTTACCCTCACCATCTGACTGCCAAAGTGTTTGTAGCCTAAACTCTACCCAAACACTACACAGCTCCCTGGGGAAAAGTTGGGAAAAGAGTAAAAAAATGGCAGAAAACCTACAAATTATGAAGATTTATGAAACCATCAGAGTATGAATATAAAATTAAATTTTGGTTAAATTGAACATAAAATTAAATTAGCTTCAAGGCATAGAACTCTTCCACGTTAACAGTAAAATATTCTCGCGTGAATAAAATATGAGAAAAATATATTATGAATTTAATTCATTTAGCTCTAATTTTATACGGTGTCTTTTAAACAACACACACACACATGTGTGTGTGTATATATATGACTTAAGTAAGTAATAAAATAAGTGGAACATATGAATGTAAAGCGCCACTGTGAAGAAATAAATAATTTCAAAGTTTCAGTAGCTATTGTTAATGAGAATATAACCAAATAAAATGGAAAAAAATAGAAAGAAAAAATTGTACTTTTGTTGAGATAAATATTTAATGGATGAATTTTTGCGATAATGTTGATCCAAAACTGAAAAATTCATATGTAAGGTAAGGTTATTTTAAAGTATATGATTTATGAGATAATATAGATAACAATAGTAAAATGATTTGATGAAATATTTCTTAAAGTGGAATTTCAATGAAAACATTGATAAGTGATGAAGGAATGTGGATAAAATTACTGAAGATATGAACGATTTTAATTGAATTATTAATGATAAAGTTGTCAAGATATGAGAAAATGCTTTCGGATAATACTATAGGTAAGTTTGAGCATCGATAGGACTAGAGAACATGATCACTTAAAAATAGCTTCCATGGCACACAACATTTAGCTCACCTCAAAAAGAGTATTCCTTCAAATCCCCCATTGAGTCGTCCAATTCAATGTCAGTTATGCACTCCTCTATAGATATAGGAGGAAGCTACCTTGTCTTCCTCTATAGATATAATTACCGAATGACAAATGCATAAAAGGATAATGTTTCACTAATTTCCAAAAAGGTTATATACATACTAACCTTATGGTTTTATTTATTTATTTATTTAGAATAAAAACATAATTGAATATTTGGAAGTTTTTATTTATTTACTAACAGAGCTCGCGGGCAAGAAAACAAAATATATAAAGCATTGAAAACAAAGTTTAATGTGACTATAAAAATCATTAGTTTAGATTTCCACCATAAATAAAGTACCTTCAAGTTAACTTCAGAATTGACAAGGACAAGGATACGAGTGATCAAGGCACGAGTACCCTAATTCAAGAACTGATATATGTAGTGTAAGAGCATTTGTAGGGACAGCTGGAAGCTTTCATCTTATATGTAGGAGAAATCATGAAAAACTGTCACCATGGATGTCAAAACACTTGAAATTGACAATTTTTTACCATAGACAAAGAAACAGGTTAAATAGTCAACGGAGGACTCAAATGGTATAAAAAAATAGATCAGGGTAGAGAACCAAAATTAGTTTTAGGAACATCTGCTGCTTTTGATTCTCTAAAAATGACGCTTCACTTATATTTGCAAACTAACAGCTAAGGACATCGAAGATTTCATAGGAAAGACATTCATCCATAATGTATTGTATTTGCTAACCGTTCCTTATAAGCGGAACTTTAAGGTCCCAAACAAAAATAATTTTGTACTACAATTCATAATTATTTTTTATATTATAAGTTTGAATTTCAGCAAGATATTGCTAGACTAGATAAGATATTGATTATGCCATCCACACATGCTAAGAAGATTTCGGTTGTAATCACGTATATTTAGGATTGGTGGAGGCCTAGAAAGGAAAATTTATAAGAAAGGAAACCTATAAGACCAACTGATGCCTTCGTTTCTCCAAAAAATGATGCTTCACTAATATTTCCTAGCTAAAAAAAGGACATTCAAGATCTCATAAGCAAGATAGGAACTCTACCCATGACCTCTTGTATTTTCTGTTTGTTTCTTATAGGTGAAAATTTAAGGTCACTATAAAAGACAAATTCATACAATAAAATTTTCATTCTACTTCTGAAATTTCAATCAGCATATCTGCAAGATAGATAAGATAATGATTATACCATCTACACACGCTAAGAGAAAAGTGATTACAATCACATATTGTTAGGCTTGGTTCCTGATGGAGGATTGCATAGGAAAGTAAAACCTATAGCAACACGTGTGCGTAAGTCAAAATGAATAGCTGAACATAATTTACATTTATCGTACCTCATCTAGCTGAATCAATGATTCCTCTAACACACGAGTTTTCCGAAGACTCATGTTATCAGTTGCAGCAGTTATGTAGAACCATGGAAAAACCCTATCTTTCTGAAGAGCATCAGAGTTTCCTAAACTTTTCAGCTAACTCATGTATTAGACATTAAAAAGACAAACATGTATTAGATATTAAAAAGACAAACATGTATTAGATATAAAAAAACTATTATTTCATATTTCTATCATACATCAAGAAAATTTGGAAACTAAAAGGTGATTTCACGATACATAATGCTAGAAACAATTATTATGTTGTTCAATTTACAAATCCGCATGATTTTAATAATGTCCTAAAAAAGGACGTTTTCATACTTTGGAAAATTGATGATGGTAGACGCATGGTACCCAGGCTTTGAATACAAAAACGTTGATCTTAAAAAAGTTCAGGTTTGGGCGAGTTTTTATGATTTGGATATGGATATGTGGAGCAATGAGGCATTATCAATGATAGCAGGTTATATTGGTAACCCTATTAGATTGGATTCAAATACTTCAGAAAAACAAATGAAAAAATATTCAAGGCTTTAATTGAAGTCAATGTCCAATCCAAGTTTATTTCAAAGATACCAATATTACTACATAATATAACTACTAAAGGTATCAAAGTACAATATAAATACATAACTCCTTCTTGCTCGATATGCCATATTTTGGACATAAGGATGTTGTACATGACAATCCAACATAACCTAGATGGATGCCAAAAAATGCAGGTACTATATCTGCTACTGAACCTAAAAAGCAAGAGAACAAAGAAGTGGATCATCAAAAATTCACCCAAACTACTAAACGGTATGATGAAGCACATTCTACTAACACTATTAGCCTGTTTGCGCCAAAATTGGTCACAAACCCCAAATGTTGTGAAAGCACCAGTGTATGAATATAAATCAACAATATTCACACACAAATCTCAAATCTAAGCAAACAGAGTATCACAATTCAGAAATAATGAACAGAAACACGAGATTTATAGTGGTTCGGCGATCTTGCCTACGTCCACTCTGAAGTTGATGATTTTATTGATATTCGCTTGATGATTACAATTTCTTCTGATGTAATACAACTGATTTTAAGATTAGAATCCGAATCTAGGGAAGCAGTGGTGATTCTGAGTAAATCTGGCAAAGTCTGGGCGCTCTTTAGCTCTTAGAATTGTCCGACGCCCTTTCTGAATGACCAGGAGCTCTATTTATAGGTGTAGGAGGCTGATATTTCGCCTAAAATTAGGGAGACTAGTTCTGGCACGTGAGGGGCCCACATGGCCGAAATCTGGAGATCCGGGCCCACTTTGGGATCGATTCGACCCTTGGTTCGAATCGATCAAGAAAGAGTCTGATCGAGCTGAAATTTGGCGTGGACATTCTTCATCATGTGCTTAAGCTTCTGTGAAAATTTCATGGCATTTGGACTTGTAGAACTCGAGTTATGATCGATTCAATATTGCATTTCTGGTGATCTTGAACACTTCGAATCGATCCCTTCGACTCGATAGGGTCGAATCGATGGTTGATGTGCGCGAGTGATGTCGTAGCACGTGCATTCTTCGGGTTGACCCGGTCATTTCTCCGTGTTTTACTGGGTCGTTCCCGCGTTTCACGTTATTTTGATTTAGTGGATTCGAAGTTTATGGATTCGAACGTAGGCTCCTTTGAATCGGTTGCGCTATGCTATATCCACTCGATTCGAAGTCACTCCTGCAGGATGGATTCGAAGTGTGATGGATTCGGGGTGAAGTAGCATTATGGATTCGACGTGACTTGTCTGAATCGATTCGTAGCGCCCTGACTTGATGGATTCGAATGGTATCCTTTCTTATTGATTCGAAGCAGAGAAGTTCGATGGAGTCGAACAAAGATTGTCTCGTGGATACGAAGCCTGGTCACCAGATGGATTCGAACGCAAGCTCCTTCTATGGATTCGAACATATGACTATCTACTCCAAATTGCATCGATGATATCTTGAGCGTACGAACTCGGATTGACTTGAGATTTGGAACGTTGGTTTGCATGGCTTTACTTGTCATGTCTTATCAATTGTAGCCTGATCCGGACTCGGACAAAATTCATCGATACCCATGGTGAACTTGTGTATAACGAACTTTAACGACGAACTGTCTTTAGTTTTCCAGTCAACTTTTTGGTGTCACGGCCTTGCCAAAAGGCGGGATAACATTTGCCCCCCAAAATATGCCTTGCGATAGGAAGGCGTGTTTTGTAATACCATAAGCTGGATGTTCATATCCCGTTGATGACCTGCAAAGAAATTGATAGTTTTTCCTGACCATGAATGACGATCGTTCGCGACCGTATGTCATTTGAGGTAATATGGGAGCGTTCGAGGTCGGATGCCGTTTGCGGCAAATAAAGAAGTGGGACCATTTGCGGTCGGAGGTCGTTCTAGACGGATTGTGACTGTTCGAAGTCGGATGTTATTCTAGACGAGTTGCGACCGTTCGTGATCGGGTGTCGTTCTAGACGAATTATGACCGTTCGCAGTCGGGTGACGTGGAAAGAGGAACGTGACCGTTCGCGATCGTGTGTCGTACGAGGCAAAAATGTGATCGTTCGCGATCGAATGTCATATTAGGTGAATTGTGATCGTTCGTGGTCGGGTGCCGTACGAGGCAAATGGTGACCGTTCGAGGTCGGGTGCCGTTCGTGGCGATTTGAGTGTGCCCGGGGAGGGACTTAGTATCATCGATACCAGGTTTCATGTTCGGGTGAATTCCCGGATTGTTTGTTGCAACGGTTTATCGCCATCTCAGAGCATGCCTAGAGACCGTTCGCGATCCCGTACATGTGTAAGTGGCTTAGCCGTTATGAAATTACAAGTAGCATTTTCTCATTGAAAATAAGTCTTTAGCAGAAATGTTAAACATAATTAAGTTCAAATGTTCAAATCAAGACGAAACAAAAGCAAAGCAAGGATGTCAAAGTGTAAATTCCCACAATGATAGGGTTAGTAGTCATTCAGCGCATGCTTATGGACCGTTCGTGATCTCGCACATGTGCAAATGATTTACCCGTGTTGGTGAGAGGTTTACGACTTGTTCATCGTTATTTTAATTAATTGATAATCATACGGTGTCCTGGTTCAGGATCACCCCTAGCCGATGTAGACGGTGGTTGCTCTGGTTCCACCATTGGAGCTCGCCTCCTCACATACTGAAGTAGCCTACCGTTCCAGATATGCCCTTCTACTTCATTCTTTAGGTGTCTGCAATCATTTGTGCTATGTCCATTCAGCTCGTGGAATAAACAATATTTGTCTGATTTTCTCTCGTCGGTAGTTGGATCCCGTCGTATTGGTCTACGATAGGCAACTTGCTCTCGGGTGTCTTGGTAGATTCGCTCCAAACCCTCGTTGAGTTCTGAATAGGTGGTAAATCGCGGCTCCCTTCGTTGCCGCTTTGACCTGTCATCATTTTCTTCAGCCTTTCGTTTTCTTTTATCCTGGTCTGAATCCTTTTCAAAGGGCTTTTTGTCTTTAAGTGCATAAACTTCTATTCCCTCCCCTTCTTCTCTTTCAGCATTAGCGTCTTCCAATCGTAAAAACTTTTCTGCCTCGTGACAGAATTCTCCTAGATCCATAGGCGGATCCTTAGTTAATGAATTTTTGAATTCCGTGCCGTCAGCTACTCCGGACACAGCTGCCATCATAACCATGGATGGATCTGGCCGATACACCGATGCTGCTGCCGCATTGAACCGCGTCAAGAAATTCCTCAAAGACTCCCCAGCTTTCTGCTTTAGCGTTGCCAAACTCATCACATTCTTGGGTCTTGAAATATGAACCCTGAATTGCCTCATAAATGTCTCAATCAAATCGGACCATGTCCCAATGGAGCCGCTCTCCAACTGTCTGAACCATAAAGCTATTATGTCTGTCAAATACAATGGGAAGCACCGGGCCATGACTTCCTGTGATGCCCCCAGCACTTCCATGTGCCTTATATACCTCGTTAGATGGACCGCAGGGTCCGTCCTCCCATCATACCTTTCTACTGTTGGCAGTTTGAATTCTGGTGGGTTCCTAGCCAACCTAATCGCAGGAGAAAAGGGACTCTTGTTCACGTCTTCAAGATCTCTGTTTACTAATCTGCCCCTCATGGCTCGCCTGACCATCTCCGCCAATCTATCATTGTCTCCAAGTTGTAGTCCGCGTTCACTATCTTCGATCCGCCTCCCGAGTCCGTGTGAGCTTTCGGGTGTCTGCCCCCCTGGCTGAGCATTCATCCCTCTATCGCCGCCAGGTTGCTCGGATGTCCTTGTCTCTCTTCCCAGGTTCGGATCAACATGTCCTAAGTGTGTGCCCCCCAGCTCCGGCGCTGCCAAAATTGTTCACAAACCCCAAATGTTGTGAAAGCACCAGTGTATGAATATAAATCAACAATATTCACACACAAATCTCAAATCTAAGCAAACAGAGTATCACAATTCAGAAATAATGAACAGAAACACGAGATTTATAGTGGTTCGGCGATCTTGCCTACGTCCACTCTGAAGTTGATGATTTTATTGATATTCGCTTGATGATTACAATTTCTTCTGATGTAATACAACTGATTTTAAGATTAGAATCCGAATCTAGGGAAGCAGTGGTGATTCTGAGTAAATCTGGCAAAGTCTGGGCGCTCTTTAGCTCTTAGAATTGTCCGACCCCCTTTCTGAATGACCAGGAGCTCTATTTATAGGTGTAGGAGGCTGATATTTCGCCTAAAATTAGGGAGACTAGTTCTGGCACGTGAGGGGGCCCACATGGCCGAAATCTGGAGATCCGGGCCCACTTTGGGATCGATTCGACCCTTGGTTCGAATCGATCAAGAAAGAGTCTGATCGAGCTGAAATTTGGCGTGGACATTCTTCATCATGTGCTTAAGCTTCTGTGAAAATTTCATGGCATTTGGACTTGTAGAACTCGAGTTATGATCGATTCAATATTGCATTTGTGGTGATCTTGAACACTTCGAATCGATCCCTTCGACTCGATAGGGTCGAATCGATGGTTGATGCGCGCGAGTGATGTCGTAGCACGCGCATTCTTCGGGTTGACCCGGTCATTTCTCCGTGTTTTACTGGGTTGTTCCCGCGTTTCACGTTATTTTGATTTAGTGGATTCGAAGTTTATGGATTCGAACGTAGGCTCCTTTGAATCGGTTGCGCTATGCTATATCCACTCGATTCGAAGTCACTCCTGCAGGATGGATTCGAAGTGTGATGGATTCGGGGTGAAGTAGCATTATGGATTCGACGTGACTTGTCTGAATCGATTCGTAGCGCCCTGACTTGATGGATTCGAATGTATTCTTTCTTATTGATTCGAAGCAGAGAAGTTCAATGGAGTCGAACAAAGATTGTCTCGTGGATACGAAGCCTGGTCACCAGATGGATTCGAACGCAAGCTCCTTCTATGGATTCGAACATATGACTATCTACTCCAAATTGCATCGATGATATCTTGAGCGTACGAACTCGGATTGACTTGAGATTTGGAACGTTGGTTTGCATGGCTTTACTTGTCATGTCTTATCAATTGTAGCCTGATCCGGACTCGGACAAAATTCATCGATACCCATGGTGAACTTGTGTATAACGAACTTTAACGACGAACTGTCTTTAGTTTTCCAGTCAACTTTTTGGTGTCACGGCCTTGCCAAAAGGCGGGATAACATAGCCGTAATGAAAAAGAACAAACAATAAAAGGAAAAGGTGTCCAATTTTCAAATTCAGGAAATCTAACAGCAGATAAAAGCACAATATCTGAGGATACTTCTTCCAACCAGTAACAAAATGAAAGTAACACAATAGATGAAAATGACTCACTCAAATTCTTTGACGTTGAATTACCTTCAGAGGTCCTATCGGAAGATACTCTTGACAATGTTGCTACTATTATTCACCTCGGCAAGGACTGCAATAACTTGATAACTGGCTAAAACAGAGAAGAACTAGAGGTTTGCTGAAGATCGTGTATTTTGGAGATCGACGGCGGAGTTGTGGTGCACATATTATGAAGATCTTCAGTGGAGAGAGGGAGAGAATCGACAGCTGAGCATGTATTCTTGAGATCGCGTTTGAGAGTTTATTTTTTTATTAAATCCAAGAACTATTGAAGCTTACTTCTTTAACAGTAGTAGGAAAATGAGAAACAGCTCTAGCGTAAGCACAGAGCCTTTCCTCGATGCCATCTTTGAATTTTATTCCCTTTTTAGAAGAAGTAGCACTTGTTAGTTCTATAATGAGATTTGCAGCCTGAAGAAATATCCTTAAGATAAGATGTTTAAGCTTACAAAAGTCAACATCAAAAATTATTTATGTGTTTATTTTCTATGCAATTATATCGATTTTTAGTCTAAAATGTTCATCATTAATAAACATTTCCAAAATACATCGACTAGGAAGAAGCACTATGCACAAATCATTATCATATGAGCATGTGTGTGGTAGGATAAATAAATGTGAAAGGAAATCAACTTTTCATCCATATAAATTTACAACAAATAAGCAAAAGTAGAGGTTGTATTAAATATAATCAGGGAAAAAGGATTGAACATGCACCTTGGACCGATACTCTTTTCTATAATTCCAATAGTAGCTCGTGGATGAGGAGCTCTAAGAAGCATGAATGCTGAAATCCATATCAGTTTCTCAAACATCTGTCTCTCAAAAGCATCCTTCTCAAGAACCTAAATATTTTCACAAGAAAGCAAACAAATTATGAAATAAATAAGGATGAATATGTTTTATTCAAACAGATTGCCTAGTCTGTATACTTTGCTCATTATAAATCTTAGTTAACTTATTATTATTATTATAAATCTTAGTTAATTTACTATTATTATTATATATCTGAGTTAATTTTTGTAAAATTATTTTTTATTATTACTATTATTATACCTAGTTAATTCTTTATAAAATTTATTATTGTCATTATTGTTGTTGTTATTGTTATTATTATACTTAGTTAATTTTCTATAAAATTTATTATTATTGTTATTGTTATTATTAACTAGTTATTATTATTATTATTTAGTTATGTTTTCATAATACTTAGTTAATTTTTAAAAACTTATCGAATTTTTATAAAACTTAGTTAATTTATTATTGTTATTGTTATTGTTATTGTTATTATTATTATACACTTGTTTAATTATTACTATTATTATTACTACTATAAATTTTAGTTAATTTTTATAAAATTATTTATTATTATTATTATTATACTTAGTTAATTTTTCATAAATTTATTATTATTATTATACTTAGTTAATTTTTCATAAAATTTATTATTAGTATTATTATTATTTAGTTATATTTTTATAATACTTAGTTAATTTTATAAACTTATTAAATTTTATAAAACTTAGTTAATTTTTATAAACTTAGTTAATTTATTATTATTATTATTATTATAGACTCGTTTAATTATTATTATTATTATAAATCTTAGTTAACTTATTGTTATTACTATTATAAATCTTAGTTAATTTTTATAAAATTGTTTATTATTATTATACTTAGTTAATTTGTCATTGAATTATGAAGCAAAACTTTAATACTCATGGTTGTATCAAAACTTTGATATCGACTGTCAACTGGCTATATGTGAAGATTAATACCCTAAAAGATGAGTTAAGATGTATATTTACTAATTTTTCATAAAATAATTGACTCTGACAACATGTTTGAAAAATAAATAATTGTATAAAGCTTACCAAATTCTTGTACCATAGTCGTTCAAAGAGACCCTCACAACCAGTAAAGACATGCTCAGCCATCATCAACCTATCATTTAACTCTCTAATTTTAATCGTATCTCTTCTCATCCACTTCAAATCCCAAGAGTTCGTACCAAATGTCTAAAGAACCAAAATTCTAAGTAACATTATAAAACACAACATGCAGTGTAACTTATAAATTTAACATAAGGCCAGGGTTGTACCTTTATTTGGTAATTTATTTTGGTTTCTGCCTTCTTTAGCTCTGTAATTGACTAAAGGACTGAAATTTACAGGCATTCATGTAACCTCTTCGTCTAATAATTTTGTGATATTCTGTGTAGAAAACAGATACAACTAAGAAATGAACTTCACACTTTTTAAGTTTGCATTAGGATAACTGAGGCATTCAATTTCCTGGCATGTGTATGTATGTTAATTTATAAAGGAATGAATGCTACCTGCAGTTCAAAATTATTTATGCAAAAAAAATATTTTGTTGTAGTGAATGTGACTCGACTTAAAGTTGAACGTAAGAAAATGCGGAGAAATGAATGGTGCCTTCTCCATATCCACAAAAAGGGGTAAGTGTAAAGGTATCAACTGAAAAATGGCTCAGTTGTATAGATACAAATCTACATAATCAAGTATATTGGCAAAACTAAATTTTAATATGTGCACAATTTCCATTTCAAATTCAAAAAATTCATTGAATTAGCACCTTTAGGTTTCAATATTTAGTTTTCACATTCACTAGATGTATACGTTTGATGTAACTTGGAATCACCAAATTCATCTTACAAGAGTAGCTTTCCAGATTTATATATTTGAAAATCAAGGTACAATTCAGTGCAATAAAAGTAGTATGATTTTTTTTTCTTTTTTCCTTTTGGTATAAAAAGATCAAGTTTCGATCCTTTTATATTGTTTGTTTATGCACAGCTTAATTCTTGGCGAGGAAATATATAATATTTGTTAAAGAGGAGAGCATCATTTCATACATAGTTTGAACCAAAGACTACACTAAAGCCTAATACTTTATGTCAGCACGTTACGCTCTTATTCTCTTTGTTAACTGTAGGTTATAATGAGCTTGGAACGGCAGCCTAGTTGTCAGGCAACCAATACAGTCGACACATTACTCATTGGACAGTCCCTCGATGTCAACAAACAACTCATAAAAAAATGGAGAGTACAGCTTTGTATTCAGACTAACTGAATTGGCATTGTACATGAAGAAGAACATCAAGTATGGTGTCCTTTACAAGATCGATAATATTACTATTTAAAGTTTCTGAGTGAACTGACGGTCGAAGGAGCGCATGCTTACAAACTATCATTGAATCTTGGGGAGGAAGGAGGAAGTATTACGCTTGGGAACCCGAAGTACAATATGACGCTGTCATTTTTGAGGATTGAAGACAATGAGAATTTTGGTATAAAAACAATAGTTGTAAAACACCAATTCAGATTTAAAGATAGCATGTACGCTGTTTTGCAACAATGTATCGACCTATCAAAACTCAAAATTTTAGTAAGTGGCCAAAACAAAAATAATTTGTTATCCTCTTATCTTTCCAACAAGCACAAGACCGTTCAAGTCGGATCAAAATAACAAAAGTTAAAATTCTATACAACTTTTCTTTTTTTCTAATTTTGGAAATATCAAAACTTAGTTAAATTAGTTGAATATTTTAAAAAATGTTAACTTTTGTTAATTTTTAATTTTTATAATATTTAATTAACTCGATTAATTTTTATAAATCATAGTTAACTTAGTTTATTTGTTCAAACTTAAATAATTTTATAAAACTTAGTTATTTTTTTATAAACTTATTTAATTTTTCTAAAATCTGGTTAACTTAGTTAATATTTGTAAAAACTAAGTTAACTTAGTTAAAATTTATAAAAACTAATTAATTTTATAAATTTAGCCAACTTAGTTTAAATTTTATAAAACTTGATTAATTTTTATAAACTAAATTATTTTAAATAAAACTTAGTTAACTTAATTAAAAATTTATAAAATCAATCAAATTTTCTGTTTCTTTTACTTGTTATAATTGAAAATATAGTAAACAGAAAGTTGAAAATCAATCAAATTTGTCCAGCTTGTCAAATCTCTTATAAACTAGTTTAAATATCTATGAGTAACATGCTTTAGTTTTTAAGTTAAGCTCATTATATGCTTTCATTACCTCATTTGTGTTTGATATATTATCGAGATAATTGCTTCTATGAACTAAAAATTATTAGCTCTTTTAACATACAGAATCAAAAATGAAGAACTGATTATACATGCATTACTGGGAACTTGAGATTCCTTATGTTCAAGCAAACCTTTATAATGTTCTAATTTTTACATGAAAATTTTCAACTACGCAGGATGCATGCATTTAAGCTTATATACCATGTTCAAAGTTTAGCATAAGGTGCACTTTTTGACTTTTTCCTCAACTTTGCTTTGGTATTGAATTAGTACTGCTTATGTTAATGTAGTTTTCATAATCATCTTTATCTTACTCAGTTAAATGCAAAAGTAGACTGTATTCCATTGACAATTGTGTACAAACATTAGTTATGTTATGAGCATCAATGTCAACAGCTACTATTCAACAAAATGATCTAATCTCCACACCGGTTCAATGTCTCTAGTCAAGTTGCTTAACCAAACAAACTTTAGAGTATTAATACGCATGTATTGTGCCTTATATTAGCTAATAGAGTTGTTCTAACCATGTGTATGACTATGGATATTGATTTGATTATCTAACACAATGATGGTGGCACTGATAATTGTTTATGCAGAAAAACTCTCCTGCTTCTTTTTTTGACACCAACTTTTACGTTTAATTCCTAACATGATATGATGTATTTAGTGCAACTCTATGCATTTCTAAAAAAGCTATAATTTTATTCACATAAATATCACAAAGTACACTCTAAAATATATTCAAACCAAAATAATTTTTTTCACTAAATGTAATATTTTAGGCCATATGCAAGCATTTGCAGCCTATGCAAACAGAAAATGGTGTTTGATCAACGTCTTAACGTCTTAATATTTTATATTTATTTAAATTTCAAGGGTTTTCAACCTTTGCAACTATTTTTCTGTGGTGCCAAAATATTCATAGCAATCACCATCCACTATGCAAAAACAAACAAGATCCAAACTAAATTATATTCATATACCGTCCTTCATTTAAGCTATAAAACAGGTAAATTTGCCTATCTCATTAACGAACGCTGCCAACTTTCCTTACTACCTACTATATGGTTTAACTGAGACCAAATATACCATGCCATAACATAATTGTACTATGCTAGTGAATGATACATGTTGAAAAGGTTAATTTCGTAGGTTTTAAAATAAGTTTTTATTGAATAATTTGATGCATGGATGGTAATTTGCATCAAGGATAACATATTATGCATTAAAAGTAATAAATATGACTAATTAGTTAATTGAATACCTACGACTCCGGACATGGAAAGAATCCATGAACTCGGGCACCATCCTAGTAGACAACTCTTCCTCCTACTGCTTGAATCCATTCTAACTCATCTGGTTGATTTGACTGTAATTAGAAGAACATAATTAATAACTTCTATGTTAAAAAATTCATTTGAAAGGAAATTGATTGTGTTTCCTAACTAATAAAATGAATGACTTATGCTATAATAGATATTTAGGATATAACAATGTGTTAAAACAAAGGGAATTATTCATGTTGAAACAATTTCTAAAAATTTACCTTATAGTAGAGTGGATTAACTTTTTTATAACAAAGATTTTGAATATTTTAACACTATCTTAAATGATTATCAGCTGATTAATGAATCTAGTTAAGTTAGGTAACAAGAACGAAATATAAACCTTATGATCAAGGGAGAGAGGAACAACCATCCCTTTTCAACAAAGCACTGCCCTTGAATCGCCATAGTTTGACACCACAATCTCAATAGCATTGACCTGGCATGGCCGCACTTCGTGGTCTGTAGCTTGCACCTGCATCTGCACCTCACTTTTTGAACATCGACCACCTGATACGTTACCACCTCTGCATCCATTCCGCTAAAACTCCTCTCCATTATCCCTTTCCAACTCCTATTTCAATACGCTTCCATACAGTTCATTTCATCTGCTACTATCTTCTGCATCCTCTCCTTGTAGGACGTAACCACCTGAAATCGATTTCAAAAAAATAAGTGAATGAACAAAGCCAGTAGTGCGTGATGCTTCTAGATATACAGGATGAATGCATGCAATATGAACATATACTTTTGCATATACATTATTTGTGTTTATGATGAAAGAAATACCATTCTTACTTCTTTCTGAGCTGAACTTGCTTCTCGTCCTCCAACTTGTCATGTAGCCTTTCCTCTTATAATAATAACATAATTGAATTGACATTGAATTCGAAGGAACGAGAAGGCACCATGAATTATGTATTGACGCTGCCATGGAGAATTTACATTGTTAAATTAGTAAATTGATCACAAGTGTCATAGAAAACTAAAAACCTGATGTTCTCAAGAAAATGATTATTTTGTTTGCACAAGGCTACCTAAACATGAATGCACAGTGGGAAAAAAGATTGGAATGAAAAGGAAGATATACTAATAAATATACTCCAAAAAAAGGAAAATATCAATAAAAACACTAAAAATATTTTAGAAAAATTGGAAAAAAACAATTTTTAAATAAGTTATATTACTGATCAAAATATCTGCATATGGTGTATGGTTTGAGATGCTACTTTTAAAGAGAAAGTAATTGAAGTCGATAATCATAGGACTGACCAACAAAGTGCAAAAGAAAACTCTTGAGTAATATCTTAAATAAACCATTATAATGCTATCTTATGCACCCACACCCTATACCTAGTGTTTTATAAAGAATGACAGTGTTCATATTATGAACTTGTAAATCAATAAAAATAATAATAATTTAATCCTTCAAAAAAAAGAAAAAAAGTTATATTCATACATATAACTTAACTTTTACTATGTTAGTCCATGCTAGTAAAACTATTAGGTGAACCAACATTATGTCAAGAACCAATATATTTATCCATTACAAGATAAGTTAGCAATTTGCACGTATTAGTATTTTTATGATAAGTTTGTCTTTGATTATACACTCCTTTTATGTATGCAGCATATCTTGATCATATAACGCATGTATATTTACAAGGATGGCCTAAAGTATTTGTGGCTAGTAATTGTAAGAAATAATAATCATTAGGCATACTATTAACATGTCCCTTACTAAATCAATTAGTAGCATTATGTGTGAACCGGCCAATTCATGTATATTGGCCATTGGGAGTTTATATTTTCCACATTTTCGCTATGAGATGCATTCTAAGATAATAAAGTGCAAGCATGTGGATAATAGCTACAAGTGGTAATGTCTAATTAGTATAGTAATTCTTATACAACTAGTGCGAACCCGTGCTTCGCACATAGATGTTGAAAAAATATTGTTGTTGCATAGGTCATATCCAAATGTATAAGAAATTTAATACGGTGGTAATGAAAAAACATTGTTGAACGATAGTGTTACATCATGAATAACAATTTGGTAGGATAAAGAATACATAGATATATTTGGTTATGATAATCACAATTAAAATCGAACAAAACAATTACAGTGAATATGTTAAAGTTCACAAACTATTTAGAGGATAATGTGTTAAAAATTTATCCGCTAATGCATAGATATATTCACTGTGGCATATAACGCCAATGTTGTTGCTTTTGCAATTACACAGCTGCTTCAATGTGCATAGATATAGTTGAAGTATTCACTGTGAACTGCAGACACAAAGACACATTGCAGTTCGATTCAATTAAATAAGAGTAACAAAAGTTTTTTGCAATGGGGAGAAATATAGTAATAGGATGAAATTTGTAAACAGTCGGGAAAAGTATTTGTCAACAGCTGAAAAAAGGGAGCAAAAGAAAAAAGAAAAAAAGCAACAGATGTAGTACGGGGGAAAAGTAGTAAAACAGAAGATTCAATTGAAATAGAAATGACGATGCAATAAGAAAATAACATGGGTTCCAATATAAATTACTATTGTTCACCAAATCTGATCTATGTCGATGCAGGGTACAAAACACGGCATACAGTTGGTCGCAGTAACCAATATTTGAAAATATCCAAAACATACAGAAGAGAACAATTGTAAGAAGTCCATTCATTTTTTAGCCTCAGAAATAACTGCAAGCAACGCGTGTATGATATTGGCTTGAGCGCAAATAGGTGATGTTTTCTTGGCCTTAATAGATGCATTACATCAGTCAATTATTTTAACCATTGAAGGTATTTGTACCTGCAGCCAAAAAAGGCAAAAGTGTCATTGATGCAGTAATATTACTAAATTCTCTCACTGCTCGTCTGACCTATTAACTATATCTAATAATCAAACTATGACTACATAATCATCTATACAAAGATACATTCATCAATTGTTTTCTAGAAGTTTTCCGACGGTGGTGGTGCAAGTGATTTTAGAATTTACTGCAAAAAATAAAAAATAAACTCTTTTAGGTGGTTATCAACATTATTCTCACTACAACACATGTTTTGACCCAGCACTTAAACTGTGCATCTACCTTAAGCCCGAATACAACAACTTATATGCTTATTGTATTATTGATCATCGTAATTGTAAACAAAATTGAGTAAACTTAGCCAAATTATGTCATCAAACCTGGAAGCAATGTATTAAACGCTGAGCTGCACGGTTGAATCAAGCATTAATTATGTGAAGTCATTATTTAATCATCTCAAGCTATCAAAAATCAAAATTCATTTTTCAATTATATTTTCATAATGCGGTTAAATAACTATCGTTAACATCAAACAAAATTATTACTACAGCTAAATTAGTATTGCATCACACAAATGCAGTTAAAATATTCAAAAACAATAATTGCTTAATTCCAAAAATACTGCAAAATAATAACTGCTTTTGCTTAATGCATTTAAATTTTAACTACAGTAAGCTCGAATAAATCATCGTGTACAACCAAAATTATTACTGCATCACATAAATATAGCTGAAATATTCAATTTCTACCATGCATAATTCAAAATTGTCATTAAATTATAACTGCATTTTATTAATGTAGTTAAATTTTAATTGTATTAAGATTGAATAAATTCTTAAAATGTTGCCAAATTTATTATTTCATCACATAAATGTGGTTAAAAATCTTCAAATATAGTTAAATTTACCCAAAACTTGCTGGTAAATTATAATTGCATTTTCTTAATTTCATTAATTTATAACTGTTTTAAAATTGAATAAAATTATCAAATATAGTCAAAATCATCAATAGTAAATGCAATAAAAAAATGCTAACGTAGTTAAATTAATTCAAAAAATGCCTATAAATTATTACACCATTTTTTGATGGGGTTAAATTATAACTGCACTAAGTTTGAATACTGTCAAACACAATCAAGATTATTACTTTATTACATAATGTAGTTACAATATTCAAAGGCAACCATAATTGTATAATTCAAAAAAAATATTCCTTTCAAATATATTAAAAGATAATAAATACATTATAATAATCTAGGTAAAACTACTATGTAATGTTTATGATCATCATAATAATGCTGTTACAGAAACGCGGTACACAGCGGTGACACAAAATAATTGTGCAATTAAAGTTGCTATATAAAATTATGATTTTAAAAAATTTATTTTTAGCTATCAACAATGGATATCATTGGAAAGCAAATTAAATTTGAGATTTAATAGTGAAAACGATTCTTAAATCCAGTCAATGTAGAAAAAGTTATCACATTTTAAAGTTTGGAATATAAAGAAATTAAAAATGCGACTGTTCAGTTGCCAAATTTCAAGGGGGCCTGTGTGAGCTTGAAATTCAACTCACTAATAATAATATAGTATAGATTATACTAAACTACTTGAATTCTATAGATCAACAAATATAAGTAGTACTCGTTAATTGGTTACGTTTTTTAATATCTAATCTAAGATATTGCCTAGAAACTTAGTTATTACATGAAAAGTCTGTAGAAAGGTTTTTCAAGTGAAAGAACACATATAGTTAAAAACAAAGACTTTGAAGGTGTCATACCTCATTGTGCTCCTATAAGAGTACCAATCATAACAATTTGAAGTGGAAGCCCACAGGTAAACAAAATCCATAGCCCAAGCTTCTTCACATCCAGATATTACAAAATAATGATAATTATTGAATTACGCCAGAAGACACAGCAAGGAAAAGTTGAATTAAGTTCAATTTTGATCACTTAAGCGACGATAGATTGGCAATTGCATCTTTTAGTCATCTTTGAATCACTAATTTGTAAAAATCCTTGTATAAGACCTAAGACACTGATAACGCATTTTACTAGTTGTGAAATATAACAAATCCACTGTTTATTTTAGTAAAGGAGCCAAAAATAAGCAGCAGATAGCATACATCCTCCATATCAGTATTGGTAAACTATCAGTGACTTATCTATGTATTCCTCTATCTAACAATATCCTTAAATCAAGAGATTTTGGATGCTTAATTGATAAAATCAACAAAAAGATTAATCACTGGAACAACAAATTGCTTAATATCAGTGGTCGAATTGAATTGGTGAAATCAGTCATTCATCCAATGATTCTTTTTTGGTTACAGTTTTCCTAATTCCCTATGTCTATTATTCATAGAATCAATTCAATTTGTGCAAACTTCATTTGGAAATCCAAAGCCCATAAAATGTCCTGGGATGACGTATGTAAAACCAAGAATAAAGGTGAGCTAGGCATTAGGAAAATTGATGATATGGCTAAGGCAGTGGCTGTTAAATTACTATGGAATTTTTTACAAGGGAAATCTATTTGGGCCAAATGGATGTTTAATAAATACTACAATAGTTCTAATTTTTGGTCTGCTACCATAGACAATTATGCTTCTCATACATGGAAAATATTGCTTAATGCAAGGAAATGGTGCACATGTTTAATTAATAGAAATATTGTAAATGGTGAGAACACGGATATATGAATTGACCCATGGATCAATGGTAGCTCACTGGTGGGAAAATGTGGATGGAATTCAATGGATATTCATGGTGGAAATAACATAAAAGTATCCACACTTATAGCTAATAATGAATGGAAGAATCATCTTGAGTCTATTCCTATTCATTATCAAGATACAGTTCACCATATTAAAATAAATAGATAGATGCAACATGATTACTGGTATTAGATGCCATGCAATAATGGAGAATTTATCTTAAATTCAGCATGGGAGCATATTAGGAGCAAACATACGAAAGTTAAGTGGTCCGGAGTCATATGGGATAGTAAATGTGCCCCTAAAATGTCGATTTGCTCTTTATTGGCTATGTTGAGTCGACTGAACACAAAAGACAGAATATGCAGGTGGAATAATAACACTAATCGCTTATGTGTTCTGTGTTCAAACCAAAATGAGGACAGAGATCATCTTTTTTTCAATTGCTCCTAATCTAAACAACTTCTCGAAGAAATTAGGTAGAAACTTAGAATTAGTCTTGGTAACAGCTATGATATCTATCAAGTATTGGGGACTATGTATCAATCTCAGCATAGCAATAATTTACATAAACGTATTATGAACGTCGCATTTACTTTGTTAATTTGGCATATATGGTGCAAACATAATTCGAGAACATTAAAGGAGTAGAAATGCTAGTTAATGTAAGGAAGATTCTCAAAACTCAAGACTGCAGAAATTTACTTCAAGGATCAGTACAGTTGAAGAAGACTAATACATAATTGGTACTTATCTTGTCTAACTTCAATTTCAAAATTGCCCTGAGAATAGAGATTCACCCTCCTTGAGTTTGAAATTAGCTAGCGTCTGGTTGCACAACTTCGATTGTAGTTGGATCTACTGTCTTCGTGAAGCTCGGCCGCCATTTTTAGGATTTTCTTGAGTTATTTTTAGATCTGAGTTTTGTTAATTAAAGTCATCTAAAAGCTTCCGAGTTAACGTGCCTCTTCATTGAAGATATTTGTTTCCGATGGATATTTCCTATGCTGGATTTTGTTGGCCCCTACACGTGTCCTTGTTGTTATTTTTTTTGTGTGGGTTGTATTCCTTGAAGATATTTGGTTTTTTTTTGTTTGTTTTTCCCCCAAGTTGCACATATGGATGGTTTTGAGTGCGTCGTCATCTAGTTTCTACTCCTCCATCTATTAGTCAACTTGGTTTCGAGCAACTGTGTTGTTGTACTGTTAATATATGGACATGATATGTACTATTTTTCCTGGCAAGGCACCCATTTAGGTTAGGGGGATTGCTAGGTTTTAATGATGCATATCATGAAAGTATATGATTTTTTTCATTTATAAAGTACCCTTTTTCCAAACATGTTTAGCCTTGATCAAGAATTTATTACTCTGTGTTATATTTCAATTATGTAGAAACAAATATAACTCTAAATATGTTCTTGCTTCCCTTGTTTTGAATCATGCTAAACTATGGTCAGAATATAATAGGAATTGGTGTGGATAAACAGTATTTGTAATATAACCTCCACGCATTAATTCGGTTTGCCCCCATGTAACAACCCAGGGTTTCGCACAGATTTATTATCGTCAAATGACGATTAAAATTGTTGGCAAATTGCTGGTAGAACGTTTTAATCAGTTGTAAATTCTTTTGAAAAATTTGTTAAAGGATTATACGGGCTTTTCTTTATTAATTCAGCCCGTTTCCTTTTGATTGAGAGATGGTTATATTCATTCCCCTTTCCATATTCGTTCGCTACCCATCCCACTCTCATTTTCGAAAACAAAAACCCTAAGACATAACAACGAAAAAATGGTGGCGGCCTCATTTTCTTCTTCGCTCCAAAAATTAGGGCTTCTGCTCGATTCTGGAATTTGGGCTTTTGTCGCAGTCGACTTTGTTGCTTTGAGATGCTTTGATCGATCGAAGAAAAATCGCGAGTAGCTTCTATCCATCGTCTCCTCGTTGTCCACTTTGGCCGCTTCTAGCTGGTCGAGTTCGTCTCCGCTTCGAACAAGGTGAGTAATTTCGATTACTCACATCTAATTCGTTCTACCGGTTATATTGATTTGAGGCCTTGATTTTTGTTTGTCTGAATTCCTTCACTAGATGATTTCTGATTTTATACGAATTCATATGTTTTCTGATTCGTTTAAGCTTGTGATTTTCGAGGTGGATTAAATGATGCTCACGGTTTTGACTTCTGATTTTTTGTTCGCTTCCTTGATACTTACGGCTTTGAATTACCGTACTCGTCATGGTTTCGAATTTGCTAGTTCAACTTTGGCATTGACTTGCGTACTGTCGCCTTGGCATTTTATTAGCATTAATTGAAACTTCTACTGTTAAAAATGTTTGACCTTAACCTGTTTATCTCGGTTTTAAACTTGGTATTGAATGTGGTCTCTCGACTACGAATTTTCTTGTGCATTTGTGACCTGGCGTTGTTCCTTTGTTTCAGTTTGGTCTTGTTGGATTTCCTGACATTTGGTTCTGAGTTGGAGTTAGGGTTCTCACTGACTTCGGCTCTTGATATTGTTTGACGGTGTTGGTTTTCGACTTTGTGTCCGTTGACTGGTCAGTGCTCACGAACAGTGTGTCTGACGTTTTTATTTAATTGCTAAAGCATTGAGTTGTTTTAGTTGTTTTCAATATGATTTTGAGTGTGAAAGTGGCAGTACTGGTTTTGTTCGATATCACTCTTGTGCACATTGCTTCTTTGACATGCTATCTGATTTAGCTTAACACTGTCCAGTAGCGAATTCCTGTGGTTCCTTCCAGTCACTGTACTTGTGCATTACCTTCTTGTAGTTTGTAATTGAAGTGCACTGTTTTGAGTTTGAATTGAATAAGTGGCTCCATTATGATTTATTGCTTGCTGTTGATCATTTTTGAAACTGCTGCTCCTCTATCTTTGATTTTGTGAGCTGATGCTTGACTTCGTGATTTCAAACCTGCTGTTATTGTAAGTTTGAGTTGTTTGTTAAGTTTTTGTCAACTATTTTTAGTAAATATGCATATATACGATTGTATGTGTGTGTATGCATGTATCATTGAGTCTACACTTGAAATTACAGTCCTTTTACATCACTGTTTCAGTTGCAGTTTCGTTTTGCTGTTTCATTCGATTTGGACATGTATGTGCACTCTAGTATGTGCATACGTGTACATTAGTAGACTTTGATTATCCTATGGGGTTTTAGACTCGAGCTTTCCTTAGTTGAGTTTTGCTTACCTGAGTGCATACACTTAACTGGGTTGCTTCATCATGTATATTGTGACATGATACTCGACAGTTGTACTGGGTTGTTTTGTGGCACTTCTTACTGTCATGTTGGGGTATTTGACACTGTTTGATCTTGTGGTCTGGTTTCACTTCAAGTTTGCACTTCTTATTTGCACTGCTTCATTTGGTAGTTGTGGTGGTGTAGTTAGTTGAGTACATTGACTGTCTTCAGTCTTTGTTGATGCCAGACCCTTGATTTTACTGCCTTCAGTTGTATACTGTGTTGATTTGGCTTGATTGCCTTTGAGTTATTTGAAGTTGTAGTTCCTGAGCATGTGTGTCCGCTACACATGTCTCACTTGTGCATGTTGTTACATTGCTCAATGTCCTGAATTGATTTGGGTTGTTTTGTAGTGGCGAGGCAGTACACGCGTGCGTGTACTGCAGCCCTAACAGGATTGACAGATTTAGTTGATTTTTCGATTGTTAAATTGTTTCGTTGGTTAAATTAAATATTTTGAAGTTGTATTTTGAAATGGTTCATTTTGATTTGAGTTGGATCCGTTGGCTTTTGGATTCATTGATCTTCTGAGTATTTCATAGACTGTATTGGTGAGGCAGTACACGTTAGCGTGTACTGCAGCCAATCAGCATTGTTGTTTTTAAATTTACATTTCAATTGTTTAAATTGATTTGGATTGCTGATTTGTGTTTAACACTGTTTAGGGTTATATTTGTCGTTATCCGATTCTTTTATCGAGGAGTCGGATATACGAGATTTCTGTGACTATCGTCTATTTGATATTTAATTATTATTGCTTCTGTGCATTAATAACTGAGTTTGAATTAGACTGACCCGTGTATTATTTTCTTTTGAATGTAATACTCGGGTCAGACCCGAGTTATTTCAGGTTGTAGATTTCCTGCTTTGAGTTGCTGTTTGGGCTATGAAGACTTTTTATATCTTCTGAAGTAGTTTTCGTCGTTTTGTAGAAGTCGTGTCATTGTATAGGATGATATGTATTCATGTATATTAGTTGATAATGTACGTGTATATATAACTTCCAGAGTCGATAGTTGTAGTTGTATCATATGTATTGTGTCAACTATATTGTAACTGACATCAGTTATATATATATGAGACTTTTGTTTTATCTGTGTTCTGCATTTATATTATCTGTGTTATTATTATATCTAATGTCCTAAACTATTATGAACCATCGTAGTTTGTTTTATACTGGTAATTGGGTATGTCGATGGGAGTAAATAAAGAAACGATGAAAAATGAAAAGTATATATCACTCCTAACAAGACAACCAATACTAGTGTAAGGCCAACTACGGATGACCGCTCCTATCCAGCCTTATTCTTCGCGATAACAGACGGTATTTCTTTTAATACTCTTTGTTATTGTGAGCATAGAGGTGGGGCGTCACAGTTGGTATCAGAGCTTGGGGTTTATGGACATAATATAAAACATAACTTAGATGGAACATATGTTACAACTATGGGTCGATGTTTTATTTGTGCTTTGAGTCAAAAACTAAAGTTTTGAAATTTTGGTGGAATTTTTAAATATCTTTATTTAAAAATAAAAGTGAAATTGTGATTTGATGATTTGATTAAATGTGTTCTGTTAATCAGAGTGCGCAGCGGAAACAGTGAAACTGTCTTCGCTGAATACGGCTGATAATCTTTTTGATTTAAAAATTCGAAATATGAAATTGAAATAGATTTCAATTGTTGTTTACATAGATGTATTTATTTTGTTTCTTTGAGAATTACGAATCCGAATTGAGAATTCGAAATGATTGCAGTTATGTGATTTTTGTTGAGATTTTTGCTGATTTTCTTTTATGCTAATCACATGTTGATTAGATTTTTGCTGTTTTAAATTATCTTCATTGAAGATAATAGAGTAATTTCTTTGTGTATATTGTAGTGTGCGTGCAAATATAATTTCCACGTTACTGCATTAATTTTACGTTGTACCGATGCTTGGTTATGAAACGTATTTTGTTGCCATTATTTTATAACGGGATTTTTACACCAGTGCTATATTTTCGAAGCACGGTGTTTTGTTGATAATTTTGATGAATGAAAATTCACTGGTGTTACATTTTGATGTGAATTATTTTGATGAGATTTCGACGTTTAAAATTACTGTCGCTTTGACTTCAGTAACCGTCAAATTTTAAAGGTGGATTTTCAAGCGGTTATACCGCAATGCTGATTTGTGACCCGTTTTTACGATATTTTGAGAAGTACAATTTCCTTATCAAAATTGTTACTAATATTGCTGCTTTAATCACGTGATTGGAAAACGTTTTAAAAAATGAAAATTGTTTTATAAATTTTTAACAGTTTGCATTTTCAAAAGAATGAGGAAGCAACTTAAACGATTCAGCAAAATCGAGGATTATGACCCCTTTCTTTTACCGATTCGCTTAACTCCGGACTTGTTCAGTTGAGAGTGTGAATTGTTATTTTTATAAAATAAATAAAATTGTTTTCAGAAATTTTACAGTTTGCGCTTTCAAAAGAATGAGGAAGCGATTTAAACGTTTCAGCAAAATCGAGGACTATGACCCCTTTCTTTTACTGATTCGCTTAATTCCAGACTTGTCCGTTTGAGAATGTAAAGTGTATTTTTACAAAATACACAATTTTGCACTTTCAAGGAAACGATGAAGAGAATCAAACGATTTAGTAAAACACGTGGTATGGGACATGTGCGTTTGCTATTTCGGTTAATTCCGGACTCGTTAATTGAAATATCTGCTGTTTTGATGATTTTGATGAATTTGCACTTTCAAGGAAACGATGAAGAGAATCAAACGATTTAGTAAAACACGTGGTATGGGACATGTGCGTTTGCTATTTCGGTTAATTCCGGACTCGTTAATTGAAATATTTGATGATTTCGTGTGCTTTCGAGCCACTTTGTTGGACCTTCGGGTCATATGATGGACCTTCAGGTCAAATACCAGTACTAGACCTTCAGATCATTTGTTGGACCTTCGGGTCATTTGTTGGGCGCCAAAATTATGTTGAGTACTTGGTAGGCTTCGGCCATTTGTTGATGCACGTGTGGCGAATTAAAAACTCGCCATTTGATGGGATCGATCCAAGCTTTTATGTTGATTTTCTAGTCTTCTTAATTGATTTCTAGATATTTGTTGTTTCCAATTATCTGTAGGTAATTGGATATTTGTTGATATGAGTTCTGATTATCGTTTTTGATAATCGGATATTTGTTGTTTCTAATTATCGCTTGTGATAATTAGATATTTGTTGATATGAGTTCTGATTATCGTTTTTGATAATCGGATATTTGTTGTTTCTAATTATCGCTTGTGATAATTAGGTATTTGTTGATATGAGTTCTGATTATCGTTTTTGATAATCGAATATTTGTTGTTTCTAATTATCGCTTGTGATAATTAGATATTTGTTGATATGAGTTTTGATTATCGTTTTTGATAATCGAATATTTGTTGATTTGAAATTTGATTATCATTTTGGATAATCAAATATTTGTGATTTGAAATTTGATTATCGTTTTTGATAATCGAATATTTGTTGTTTCTAATTATCGCTTGTGATAATTAGATATTTGAGATTTAATTATCGTATCGGTAATTAAATATTTGCTGTTATGAGATTTAATTATCGCTTTTAATAAATAAATATTTGTTGAATTGAAATTTGATTATCGTTTTTGATAATCGAATATTTGTGAATTGAAATTTGATTATCGTTTGTGATAATCGAATATTTGCTGATTTGAAATTTGATTATCGTTTTGGATAATCGAATATTTGTGATTTGAAATTTGATTATCGTTTTTGATAATCGAATATTTGTTGTTTCTAATTATCGCTTGTGATAATTAGATATTTGAGATTTAATTACCGTATCGGTAATTAAATATTTGCTGTTATGAGATTTAATTATCGCTTTTAATAATTAAATATTTGTTGAATTGAAATTTGATTATCGTTTTTTATAATCGAATATTTGTGAATTGAAATTTGATTATCGTTTGTGATAATCGAATATTTGTTGATTTGAGATTTGATTATCGTTTTTGATAATCGAATATTTGTGATTTGAAATTTGATTATCGTTTTTGATAATTGAATATTTGTTGTCATTTTTGATAAGTAGATAATTGATAATTTGATAATTGTTGATTTGTTTTCTGACTATCGTTTAGATAATTGGATGTTTGCTGGTTTTGTTGATACGATATTTTCTAGTCTCTAATTGAATCTAGATTATGCTGATTTTTATTGAATTGCTGTTTTTTTCTATCTCTGTTGATAGTTAGAGTTTGCTGATATGAAGTTTGTGTTTTCTAGTTAATTGTTGAATAACTAGATATTGGCAGTTTTGCGAATTGTGATTTGTGTTTCATAATTATCTTTGTTGATAATTAGATTTTTTTTGTTTTCTAATTATCGTATCGACAATTAGATATTGCTATTTTGAGATTTTCTGTATTTTAATTATCTAGTTGATAATTGAAGATTGCTGATTGTTTGTACCAAAAATGGTCACAAACCCCAAGTGTTGTGAAAGCACCAGTGTGTGAATACAAATCAGCAATATTCAGACACAAATATCAGATCTAAGCAAGCAACAAACAACAATCCAGAAATATTGAACAGTGACACGCAATTTATAGTGGTTCGGCTATCTCCGGCCTACGTCCACTTCAAGGATTTTTATCTTTTATTGATGTTCTTCACTGATTACAGATGATTACAGCAAGTATAATGAATGGATCTGAATATAACAGCAATGGAAAGGAGTAGAGTTGAATCCGGCAGAGTCTGGACGTTGAATTGCTGAAAGATCCTCTTTCTGTAGGCTTCAGGGGGCTATTTATAGGCGTAGGAGGCTCAGATCTCGCCCAAACTTCAGGAGACTTTTTCTGACACGTGAGGGGGCCTACGCGACCGGTCCCACCAAGTTTCAACTCAATCTGTGATCGATTCGAGTCAATTTCGTATCGATCAGGAAATGCTCCAATCGAGCTGAAACTTGGCAGGATTGCTCTTTACCTTGCATGGAAGCTACTCTGAAAATTTCGTTGCATTTGGACCAGCGGTTTGTGAGATATGATCGATACAAGATTGTATTCTCGTGTGTGCTGCTCTGTTCGAATCCATGGATTCGTATCCATCGCTCCGAATCGACCTGGGCACGTGAGCGCGCAGTGACGTGGTGCGGAACTCTTGGATCTTTCCACCTTTTTTGCCGCGTCGAACGAGTCATTCGCATCTAGCGCTGAAGTTTCGCGCATACCAGCTCTTTATTCGCATCCACGTGCTTCTGTCTTTACTCGAACCGGTTATCGATTCGTCGTAGTCCACGTTCGCATCGATTATACGGATACGAAGAAGGACATATGCGCTATCGATTCGAATAACTACGAACCACATGGATACGAACCAAGGTTCCATAATCGATTCGAACTGGGTATACCCCTGATCGATACGAAATGCTTCGCCTACGATGGATACGAGCTAAACTGATATGACGCTACCGCCTACGGATCGATGCGAGGAGTCCAACACCGTATGGATTCGAACAACTCCGATTCGAACAAAGTTCTAGAACGGATTCGAACAGTTTGAGGCGGCGTCGCCCAAATGGACACGGAGCTGATCGATTCGAACAAGCCAATGCGATGGTTTCTGATGGATACGAAATCTGATCGATTCGAACAGGCCTTTGATGGATACGAACAACGCACTTCATCTAACTTGTATCGATCACATCTCGCTCATCTGAACTCCGATTTACCTGAGACTTGGAGCACTGGCTTTCATGGCTTTGCTTGTCATGTCTTGTCAATTACGGCTCGATCCGGACTCGGGCAAAAATCATCGATATCCATGATGAACCTGCGATGCACAATCGAAATCAATGACTAATAATCATTGATTTTCAGTTAATCTTTGGGTATCTCGGCTTTGCCAAAAGTTGGGATAACATTTTGCCCCCCAAAATATGCCTTTTGTTAAAAGGCGTGTTTTGATCAGTCTCAAGTTAAATGCAGTGAGTTCATGTTTTACTCATAGCTTATAGCGTTTTCAATCAAGTCCATGGCTGTTCGAAGCCGAATTGTTATCAATTTTTTCCCAGTGGAAGTTAAGAATGAAATTCTACGGTCTCTCCGTACTATTGATGGTCACTCCGGACCCTTGTCAAACCCATTCTAGATTTAGCGATTGAATAGAAAGATCCTATTGCACTCCGGCGTTGCTTTCTATCCCTTGCACTCTGGCCCCAGCTAGGGCGTATAGCGATGTCTTGGTCGTTCTCGACCGATCATAGCCTCTCCGGGCTCCTGCTGGATCCCATCCTGTTACTCTCCGGTGAAGGGGAAACAACGTTAAGTGGGTCGATCCTGTCGCTCTCCGGCGAAGCGACCCACTTCTTGCACTCCGGTTCAGTGTATCTGAACATTAAGCGATATCTTGGCCTAAATCGTCGGCCGATCATAGCCTTTCCGGGCCCTTGCTGGATCCCATCCTGTCACACTTCGGTGAAGGGGAAACAGCGCTTAAGCGAGTCGATCCTGTCGCTCTCCGGCGAAGCAACTCACTTTTTGCACTTCGGACCCCATCTCTCCGGGTAGGGTCATAAAGCGATCATAATTTTGTATTAATACGTAATATTCGTCCTTTAACTCTCTGGTCAAAGGCTTATTCAGAAAATTCAAGTTTATTTATTAAATTCAGACCCTAGATGTTCAATCTCAAACATCAGGGAAAAAGTAAACAATGCCTCTCCGGGCTGAACGGTCTATACCATCTCAGAGCACGCCTAGGGGTCTCTCTGGTTCCCGTACATGAGTGAGTGGAATAGCCGTTTTATTTTGAAAGCAAATCTAATGAAATTATTCGGCCGAAGTCCAGATCTCGAACTTGGCCCTTGCCATCTTAATCAGTTGATGATGAGTCGTGATCCCGATCCAGGATCGTTTCTGTTAGTTGGAGGCGGTAGTTGTTCAGACGCTGAACCCGTATGACGGAAAGTCAGACCCGACCATGCACGTTACCAAATACATCAGGCATATGGAAGTGCTGGGGGCATCCGAGGAAGTGATGGCACGATGCTTCCCTTTATTTCTATCAGATTTGGCTGCGCTTTGGTTCAGTGTATCTGAACATTAAGCGATATCTTGGCCTAAATCGTCGGCCGATCATAGCCTTTCCGGGCCCTTGCTGGATCCCATCCTGTCACACTTCGGTGAAGGGGAAACAGCGCTTAAGCGAGTCGATCCTGTCGCTCTCCGGCGAAGCAACTCACTTTTTGCACTTCGGACCCCATCTCTCCGGGTAGGGTCATAAAGCGATCATAATTTTGTATTAATACGTAATATTCGTCCTTTAACTCTCTGGTCAAAGGCTTATTCAGAAAATTCAAGTTTATTTATTAAATTCAGACCCTAGATGTTCAATCTCAAACATCAGGGAAAAAGTAAACAATGCCTCTCCGGGCTGAACGGTCTATACCATCTCAGAGCACGCCTAGGGGTCTCTCTGGTTCCCGTACATGAGTGAGTGGAATAGCCGTTTTATTTTGAAAGCAAATCTAATGAAATTATTCGGCCGAAGTCCAGATCTCGAACTTGGCCCTTGCCATCTTAATCAGTTGATGATGAGTCGTGATCCCGATCCAGGATCGTTTCTGTTAGTTGGAGGCGGTAGTTGTTCAGGCCTTACCGCTGCTGCCCGTTCTCTGACATATTGTGGCAGTTTACCATTCCTGGCATGTTCTTCCACCTCATCCCTTAGGTGGCGGCATTCATCGGTAGTGTGTCCATCCAGCTCATGGAATAGGCAGTATTTTCCAGTCCTGCGTTCCCGCTCCGTGGGATCTCTCCTGGGTGGTTTTCGATAGGGGAGATGCCCCCGAGTTTCAGTGTAAATCCTTTCCAAGCTTGCCGTCAAATCTGTGAATTGCCTGAATCTGGGTTCCCGGAATTTCTTCCGTTTATCAGGACCGTCCTGTGCATCGTCCTGCTTTCTCTTGCCTTTGTCTACTCCAGATTGTCCTCCTGCGGTTCCTTCGCTTCGTATAGTGTTTATTTCCTGCCTCTCGGCTCGTGATTCCTCTAGTCGAATGAATTTTTCAGCTTCATGATAGAACTCTCCTAGATCTTGCGGTGGATCTCTGGTCAGAGAATCTTTGAATTCGGTGCCTTCTGCAATTCCTGCTACTGCCGCCATCAAAATCATTGATGGATCCGGGCGATCTACAGAAGCCACCGTTGCATTGAATCGCAATAGAAAATCTTTTATGGACTCTCCGGTCCTTTGCTTTATCGAGGCTAAAGTCATCACACTCTTGGGTCGCGTCACATGGACCCTAAACTGTCTCATGAAGCATTCCACCAGCTCACCCCATGTCCCGATTGATCCAGTCTCTAGTTGTCTGAACCAAAGCGCAGCCAAATCTGATAGAAATAAAGGGAAGCATCGTGCCATCACTTCCTCGGATGCCCCCAGCACTTCCATATGCCTGATGTATTTGGTAACGTGCATGGTCGGGTCTGACTTTCCGTCATACGGGTTCAGCGTCGGCAGTTTGAACTTTGGAGGGTTCCTTGCATTCCTGATATTTGGGGTGAACGGACTCCGACTGACTTCCTCCAATCCTCCGATAGACAATCCTCCTCTCATGAGTCGTCGGACTAATCCAACCATCTTTTCATCTCCATCTTGGGGTTGCCCTCTTGGTCTTGAAGGGTATTCTGGTATGTACTCTTCGTGTGGCCCGTTAGCATCAGCATTGGCCCTAGCTTGTTGAGCTCCGTCTGTCGGCCTTCCAGTATCGGATCCCGTGGGTCTGCCCCCGAGTCCTTGTCGATTGTCCATTGGATCTGCATTCTGTCCCTCATCAAGTTCCGCAGTCCTAGCTCCCTGTTCCACATTCATAGCCGCTGTAGCTGGTCCTAGGCTCTGCGTCCCTGCAGCTCTCATCTGTTCAAAGAAATTCTGCAGCATCTCTTGTTGACTTTTCATCATTCTTTCGTGCATCAGATTGGTCATGGTCTCCATTTCGTCTCTAGTGATGTAGATCGAAGCCGGCTCTTCTCCAGCACCAGAGGATGCCTCTTGACTTCCTCCTTGATGGCTTCTCTCAGCTCTTTGTCTTCTACTTGTTTGTCGAGTCATTGTCTTCAAATCTTCGAGTTTTCAAATCTGAACTTCGAATCTGGTGTAGCGGGTGCTAGTCCTTCTCAGTGAAAGCACCAAAGTGTTTGTACCAAAAATGGTCACAAACCCCAAGTGTTGTGAAAGCACCAGTGTGTGAATACAAATCAGCAATATTCAGACACAAATATCAGATCTAAGCAAGCAACAAACAACAATCCAGAAATATTGAACAGTGACACGCAATTTATAGTGGTTCGGCTATCTCCGGCCTACGTCCACTTCAAGGATTTTTATCTTTTATTGATGTTCTTCACTGATTACAGATGATTACAGCAAGTATAATGAATGGATCTGAATATAACAGCAATGGAAAGGAGTAGAGTTGAATCCGGCAGAGTCTGGACGTTGAATTGCTGAAAGATCCTCTTTCTGTAGGCTTCAGGGGGCTATTTATAGGCGTAGGAGGCTCAGATCTCGCCCAAACTTCAGGAGACTTTTTCTGACACGTGAGGGGGCCTACGCGACCGGTCCCACCAAGTTTCAACTCAATCTGTGATCGATTCGAGTCAATTTCGTATCGATCAGGAAATGCTCCAATCGAGCTGAAACTTGGCAGGATTGCTCTTTACCTTGCATGGAAGCTACTCTGAAAATTTCGTTGCATTTGGACCAGCGGTTTGTGAGATATGATCGATACAAGATTGTATTCTCGTGTGTGCTGCTCTGTTCGAATCCATGGATTCGTATCCATCGCTCCGAATCGACCTGGGCACGTGAGCGTGCAGTGACGTGGTGCGGAACTCTTGGATCTTTCCACCTTTTTTGCCGCGTCGAACGAGTCATTCGCATCTAGCGCTGAAGTTTCGCGCATACCAGCTCTTTATTCGCATCCACGTGCTTCTGTCTTTACTCGAACCGGTTATCGATTCGTCGTAGTCCACGTTCGCATCGATTATACGGATACGAAGAAGGACATATGCGCTATCGATTCGAATAACTACGAACCACATGGATACGAACCAAGGTTCCATAATCGATTCGAACTGGGTATACCCCTGATCGATACGAAATGCTTCGCCTACGATGGATACGAGCTAAACTGATATGACGCTACCGCCTACGGATCGATGCGAGGAGTCCAACACCGTATGGATTCGAACAACTCCGATTCGAACAAAGTTCTAGAACGGATTCGAACAGTTTGAGGCGGCGTCGCCCAAATGGACACGGAGCTGATCGATTCGAACAAGCCAATGCGATGGTTTCTGATGGATACGAAATCTGATCGATTCGAACAGGCCTTTGATGGATACGAACAACGCACTTCATCTAACTTGTATCGATCACATCTCGCTCATCTGAACTCCGATTTACCTGAGACTTGGAGCACTGGCTTTCATGGCTTTGCTTGTCATGTCTTGTCAATTACGGCTCGATCCGGACTCGGGCAAAAATCATCGATATCCATGATGAACCTGCGATGCACAATCGAAATCAATGACTAATAATCATTGATTTTCAGTTAATCTTTGGGTATCTCGGCTTTGCCAAAAGTTGGGATAACACTGATAATTGTATTTATCTAGTTTTGCTGTTTTCTGATTATCTATTGATAATTAGGCTTTGTTGAGAATTTGTGAATTTCTTTTATGAAATTGAAGGATTTCTTGGCGTTTGTGTTCTCGATCTTTATTTTTCTAGCTTAACCAGTTATGTTAGAAGAGAAATAGTGGTTAACGACCTTAATTATGAAAATTGCGAGGACGCAATTTTTATAAGGAGGGGAGTCTGTAACAACCCAGGGTTTCGCACAAATTTATTATCGTCAAATGACGATTAAAATTGTTAGCAAATTGCTGGTAGAACGTTTTAATCAGTTGTAAATTCTTTTGAAAAAATTGTTAAAGGATTATACGGGCTTTTCTTTATTAATTCAGCCCGTTTCCTTTTGATTAAGAGATGGTTATATTCATTCCCCTTTCCATATTCGTTCGCTACCCATCCCCCTCTCATTTTCGAAAACAAAAACCCTAAGACATAACAACGAAAAAATGGTGGCGGCCTCGTTTTCTTCTTCGCTCCAAAAATTAGGGCTTCTGCTCGATTCTGGAATTTGGGCTTTTGTCGCAGTCGACTTTGTTGCTTTGAGATACTTTGATCGATCGAAGAAAAATCGCGAGTAGCTTCTATCCATCGTCTCCTCGTTGTCCACTTCGGCCGCTTCTAGCTGGTCGAGTTCGTCTCCGCTTCGAACAAGGTGAGTAATTTCGATTACTCACATCTAATTCGTTCTACCGGTTATATTGATTTGAGGCCTTGATTTTTGTTTGTCTGAATTCCTTCACTAGATGATTTCTGATTTTATACGAATTCATATGTTTTCTGATTCGTTTAAGCTTGTGATTTTCGAGGTGGATTAAATGATGCTCATGGTTTTGACTTATGATTTTTTGTTCGCTTCCTTGATACTTACGGCTTTGAATTGCCGTACTCGTCATGGTTTCGAATTTGCTAGTTTGACTTTGGCATTGACTTGCGTACTGTCGGCCTTGGCATTTTATTAGCATTAATTGAAACTGCTACTGTTAAAAATGTTTGACCTTAACCTGTTTATCTCGGTTTTAAACTTGGTATTGAATGTGGTCTCTCGACTACGAATTTTCTTGTGCATTTGTGACCTGGCGTTGTTCCTTTGTTTCAGTTTGGTCTTGTTGGATTTTCTAACATTTGGTTCTGAGTTGGAGTCAGGGTTCTCACTGACTTCGGCTCTTGATATTGTTTGACGGTGTTGGTTTTCGACTTTGTTTCCGTTGACTGGTCAGTGCTCACGAATAGTGTGTCTGACGTTTTTATTTAATTGCCAAAGCATTGAGTTGTTTTAGTTGTTTTCGATATGATTTTGAGTGTGAAAGAGGCAGTACTAGTTTTGTTCGATATCACTCTTGTGCACATTGCTTCTTTGACATGCTATCTGATTTAGCTTAATACTGTCCAGTAGCGAATTCCTGTGGTTCCTTCCAGTCACTGTACTTGTGCATTGCCTTCTTGTAGTTTGTAATTGAAGTGCACTGTTTTGAGTTTGAATTGAATAAGTGGCTCCATTATGATGTATTGCTTGCTGTTGATCATTTTTGAAACTGCTGCTCCTCTATCTTTGATTTTGTGAGCTGATGCTTGACTTCGTGATTTCGAACCTGCTGTTATTGTAAGTTTGAGTTGTTTGTTAAGTTTTTGTCAACTGTTTTTAGTAAATATGCATATATACGATTGTATGTGTGTGTATGCATGTATCATTGAGTCTACACTTGAAATTACAGTCCTTTTACATCACTGTTTCAGTTGCAGTTTCGTTTTGCCGTTTCATTCGATTTGGACATGTATGTGCACTCTTGTATGTGCATACGTGTACTTTAGTAGACTTTGATTATCCTTTGGGGTTTTAGACTCGAGCTTGCCTTAGTTGAGTTTTGCTTACTTGAGTGCATACACTTAACTGGGTTGCTTCATCATGTATATTGTGACATGATACTCGACTGTTGTACTGGGTAGTTTTGTGGCACTTCTTACTGTCATGTTGGGGTATTTGACACTGTTTGATCTTGTGGTCTAGTTTCACTTCAAGTGTGCACTTCTTATTTGCACTGCTTCATTTGGTAGTTGTGGTGGTGTAGTTAGTTGAGTAAATTGACTATCTTGAGTCTTTGTTGATGCCAGACCCTTGATTTTACTGCCTTCAGTTGTATACTGTGTTGATTTGGCTTGATTGCCTTTGAGTTATTTGAAGTTGTAGTTCCTGAGCATGTGTGTCCGCTACACATGTCTCACTTGTGCATGTTGTTACATTGCTCAATGTCCTGAATTGATTTGGGTTGTTTTGTAGTGGCGAGGCAGTACACGCGTGCGTGTACTGCAGCCCTAACAGGATTGACAGATTTAGTTGATTTTTCGATTGTTAAATTGTTTCGTTGGTTAAATTAAATATTTTGAAGTTGTATTTTGAAATGGTTCATTTTGATTTGAGTTGGATCCGTTGGCTTTTGGATTCATTGATCTTCTGAGTATTTCATAGACTGTATTGGCGAGGCAGTACACGTTAGCGTGTACTGCAGCCAATCAACATTGTTGTTTTTAAATTTACATTTCAATTGTTTAAATTGATTTGGATTGCTGATTTGTGTTTAACACCGTTTAGGGTTATATTTGTCGTTATCCGATTCTTTTATCGAGGAGTCGGATATACGAGATTTCTGTGACCATCGTCTATTTGATATTTAATTATTATTGCTTCTGTGCATTAATAACTGAGTTTGAATTAGACTGACCCGTGTATTATTTTCTTTTGAATGTAATACTCGGGTCAGACCCGAGTTATTTCAGGTTGTAGATTTCCTGCTTTGAGTTGCTGTTTGGGCTATGAAGACTTTTTATATCTTCTGAAGTAGTTTTCGTCGTTTTGTAGAAGTCGTGTCATTGTATAGGATGATATGTATTCATGTATATTAGTTGATAATGTACGTGTATATATAACTTCCAGAGTCGATAGTTGTAGTTGTATCATATGTATTGTGTCAACTATATTGTAACTGACATCAGTTATATATATATGAGACTTTTGTTTTATCTGTGTTCCGCATTTATATTATCTGTGTTATTATTATATCTAATGTCCTAAACTATTATGAACCATCGTAGTTTGTTTTATACTAGTAATTGGGTATGTCGATGGGAGTAAATAAAGAAACGATGAAAAATGAAAAGTATATATCACTCCTATCGAGATAACCAATACTAGTGTAAGGCCAACTACGGATGGTCGCTCCTATCCAGCCTTATTCTTCGCGATAACAGACAGTATTTCTTTTAGTACTCTTTGTTATTGTGAGCATAGAGGTGGGGCGTCACACTCCACTTAGAAAATCATCCAGACTTTGTGTCTCGGCGTGAATGAAATTTTGCAAAAAAATTCAATCTATGAGTTTACTTGTAAAATAAATGCATATGTGTACTTAATATCTTAGTGTCTATCCACATCAGTATAAGTGACAAATAACTTAGTTTTTCTGGAGGGTTATGTAAACTCTCTTTGTTAAATGTTTCAACTTTATTTCTGACATTCCCAAATCCTTTTTTGTTCTTACTCTAGATCTTGCTTTGAACCTTTGTATCCTAGCGGTTGAATTTGAAATTTTGCAACCCACATTGATTCTAATTTAAAGTAAAATGGGTGTACACTTCCTTTATCTAGTTAGCCACTTAGAGTTAGTATAATTCTAACTATGCGAATCACACAGTTTATCTTTATACATTCAAGGACTCAGTCCTTCGAAGTTGAAAACTTCTAGGTGGTTGACCAGTCTCGGTTGGTCTAATTTCAGCATTTTATACTTAGTAATTTTTTAGAGTGTACTTCTAAGTATACAGAAACGCTTTCTTATATTTTCAATATGAGGCTATGTAGTTTAATTTTTTTTTATTAACTGAAAACTTGTATTTATGCATAGGTGGATGAACTGAAATCATTAAGGCCACAATAATGTTATAATCACTCATTTGTTCAGACCTTTATTAACCTACAGATTTTCAAAATGGTAAAAATAAATTACCCAGTAATCTGATTGGCTGGCATGCACGTATATTAAAAATTATTGCTTAGTCCTACTTCCATGGAGTTTAAATTGTTTACCTTCTATAGTTGGGGTTAACATAACAATGATAACTCATAGTTTAGCATTATAATTTACATGTATCTACAATGATCAATTAATGTACGGCGACAAATTTGAGACATAAATAACAACCAATTTAGCATCAGACAACCAATTCAATAATAACATCAATTAACTATCATAACAGTGCTAATCAATTGAGTGGTTTATGTATGAGAACAACCAATGAAAAACTCACAGTTTTCATTTTAACTAGCCACATGTCAAATGGGAGATGGAGCTTGGAAGCAATAGCAAAGTGTGCGGCAGTGGAACTATAGGAGATGGTTGGTGGTTGGAAACTAGTCTTGAAATTCGGTGCGATGGGTAACGAATTGATGAATTGCAGTGGCAAAACACGATGATGTTTGCAATCAATACTTGTTGCGATGCATTCAAGAAGAGGAAGTAGAAGTTGCAGATGGGAAGTTTTCGTTGAGCGAGAGCCATTACCAAGAAAATAGCTTAGGGAAAACGGGCGGAGATCGAAAAATTAGGGTTATGAATTTTGAAGGGATGAAATTTGGGAAATGAAAACCATGGAAGTGTCTGGACTAAAAGAAGGGAGGAAAAATAAAATTGTCGTGCCTTTGGATGATGCAGCGTTTCCTATATTATTTTATTTGTTTTTTGTGTTTAAATATACTTAAGCCAGCACTTTGCATTAAAACGCTGCAATATGGTGTTGCAAAAAACTATTTTTCTTGTAGCGAACCTCGCATCATTATAAATATTTATCATAATGATATCTCACATCAATAAAAGTGTATACAACTGCTGGTAGCCTCAAAGTCAAGGGCAAACTTCCATCATGTAACTCTATTGACCTCGCATCCCATATGACTTAGTCACAAATCAATTACTCCACACACACACACTCTCTCATCTCACTGTTTCATAAATAAGGCCTTACAAGGAATCTTCCTTATTATGCCTTAAAATAATAATTAGGCTATATAAGAATTTCCTCTTATTTTCGCCTCACAGTTAATTACCTTCATAATGGGGGAAATAAATGTAAATACATGTCTAATTAGCTATGCCATACACACAATAATTACAGTTAATTATGTAAATAGAGATAAATAAATATTCACGCTTAATAAGTTCTAAATGCACGAATTTGACGCCCAAAAATATTAAAAAATTATAATTTCTAAAAGAAAAAAGAAAAGATTGGCCGATAATTTGGAGAATGAATCTTTTTATCGAAGGATCAAAAAACAATTGGTCCGGATCCACTGCGGGAATGATTTGGAAGATCCAAAACTAAAAACAGCGGTATTTGCTAGCAACAACATCATGGAGGCAGTCAATTAACCAATTATTATTACAAGTCCTTTTTCTTCAAATTCCCAAGATTTCATTGGATTCTAATATCCAAAGCGGGGAATAAATATTCATAATCAAAACTGCAATAACAGACTTGTGAATAAAATAGAAACTCGATTTATTACACCAATTCAATGGAATATTTTAAACAATAAAAACTACAATCTAAACTCCATATTCCGTTCAGCTCCTCTTTTACAAAGAAAAAGATAAGAATAAGTGATGTAAATTACGAAGAGAATTCGTAATCTAAACCCCTTATTTTATTAAAGAATCACTGTTTGACCTAACGAAGAAGGAAAAGTGGAATAGACTATAAAATTATCAAAAATTACGCAAATGAAACAAATTCCATCAAATTAATGTAAAAAATTAAAATCTCGGCATAAAATTAACATATCGAAATAAAAAGGAATTTTGGGGGATTTTATCTATCATATTTTTGAAATCCCAAAATCCCTAAGGCATATTCAAATCCAAAAAGAAATACACTAAATTATTGCTGAAAAGAAATACTAAGGTTTCCACCCACATATTAGCTTTTGCTTCCTCAATTGGATTTGTAGCCTTTCGATCTCTTCCAGAATCTCTCTCTTTTGATATATGTTCATTAGATTCAGGATAATTGGAGAAGAATATGATAAGAATAGATTGGAGGAAGAAGAAACAAATAGTAAATAAGTTGAATTCTTACTTGTATTCTCTATGGAGTTTCTGAATCTTATTAGAGAGAGATATCAATGGCAGAATTTTGTTGTATTCCCCAAAATAATATGAATAAAAGTAGAGAGGATAGGATTCTATTTATAGAGGTTGAAACACACCAGAACCGTAGGATGGAAGTAGGTAGGTAACGGGTAAATCTGGAGCGTACAACTGAATATAACATAGCATCAAATCCTAGCCACCACTTGCAACTTTCGTTCCAAGTGGTCGATCGCCTATGTGCGACCGGTCGACCACTGCAGTCGACCAGTTGACCTATATAGGTCGACCGCTCCTCTATTTCGAGGAATGCTTATTTTGTTCCTTTGCACAATTATTTTATTCCCTAATTAACATTTTGATGTTAGACGTTAATTAAACATTTACATAGCCCCCATGCTAATTCTTGAAATTTGAACCCTAAATTGGATTTCTCATTTGAATTTGAATTCAAACTAAATTAATTTAAATTTGAAAACTTTAAATTCTCATTACTTCTTTGCTTGAGCTCCGTTTTCAACATATTATATATGGAAACAGATCATATTTTCACCACGAACACAACGATATAACTTTCGTTGGCAAATTCCAAATTTTTTAAATTTCCATATTCAACCTTTATCATTTTAATTCAATTTACTTTATTTATTTATGGTTCATTTTAGGAAGTGTTATAGTTATGATATTTTATTAATAGAATTCTTCTTTCGAACGGTTCGACCATTTTGATAGAAAAATGAAAGTACCAGAGTACATGTAATTTATGGTACAGTTAGGATGAAGGGAATGAATAGTCACTTCTGCGTCATAATGAAACATCGAAAATGATAATTTTAATAATAATAATCGGTACTTAACATCGGAATGAGAAATACGATTTTTATTCCAAAATGTATTTTAATATAGAAAGTTGTTTCTATGAGATTTATTTCTTTAAGTTTAAGATATGTAATCAAAGAACTCACTACTGTAAACTAGTTGCAGTATATGAAATAAATAATTTATATTAAGTGAATGATGGACCTTCAAATTTAATATGCTATTATAATAATGGCAAAAATAGTGAAAGTATGCCATAGATTGTATCCCACTATGAAAATTATTTTCGTACAACATACCGAACATTATTTATGAATGACTATTTTTCGGTATTGACTGAAAATAGACATAGTTATATTTCAATGTGAGTATTATGAATATTTTTTATGAAATAAAACTATAACGTGCTATTTGTTTTCATGATAAAGTGATGCATTAGAAAATATAGAAGCACATAATTATTTACAATTGTTTTGCAATTATAGACTAAGTTGTAGTTTTGAGAAATAATTTTATCATATGATTATGAATCATATAAAATTGGTTAATTATATCTCAAACAATTAAGGGCTATGCACCCATTTAGTAGGAGCATTATAAGAGTTGATGTACTCTTCAGATTGATACATATAGATGTATGTAATCGAAAGTCTATTAATATCAAAATGGTTCCATATATTTCATCAAATTCACCAACGAGTTATCACAGACATGGACATATGTATTTGATATGCACGTATAAGTCTGTGATTAGCCTATAGAATATACAACAGAAGTAAATAATGTAACATGTGATATAAATGATTTGATTTGATCGAATGGGTGAGTATATTAGAAAAGGTTCCAAACGTACCTAAAAATGACACTATAAGGAAAAAAGCATTTTCCGACGGCAGAAAATCGTCGGCGGTCGTCGGAGGTCGTCGGAAGCCGTCGAAAAATGCCGTAGGAAAATAAGACATCGGGGTGTAGTGTTTCCGACGGCTTCCGACACATCTCGCCGTTCGTATTTCCGACGGCTTTCGACGAATTACGATGGATTCCGACACTTGTCGGAAGCCGTTGGAAAAATTGATCTGAAAGCGGTCGAAAGTCGTTACAAGCCGTTGGAAAAATATAACCTGAAAGCTGTCGGAAGCCGTCGGAAATCTGCTGCATTTTTTTATATTTCTGCTGCAATATAGCCTTCCATCCACATTTCCCATACAAACACTATTCTGCAGAATCCAATATATAATATTCCAACCAAATATCAAAAACCAAACTATACACAATTCACCAAACAAAAAAATTACATAAAATAAGTCAAAACACATAATCATCACCCAACATCCCCAACATCCACATAATTATACAACAAAACAGCTAAGTGTATCATAACATAGTACATAAATCAACATGCAGCCTTTTAAACATGTATCTATTTTCTGATAAGGTAAACCAAAAGTCGACATAAGTTTTTTAACTTCATAGTGATTTTCACACATTAAATTATCGGGCGGCATATGTCTTTTGCAGCTTGTACAACAGCCGTAAACCCAGCTTCAGTGATGTTGTATTTTAACTTCATCGCAATGTATCCTGCGATTACTGACAGCTGAGTGCCGCTTATACAACCATCCCAAATAGGTTTCTTAGCAGCATCTAGTAAATCATAAATTTTTTTTGATTCAATATTTGGTTCTTCAACATTTCCATCATCGTCGTCAACTTCAACCATATGAAACATTGATCGTGTTGCATCTTTGACCATATTTTCTATACGGGTCGTCGTAACTACTTCGTTAACGACACTTTCAAACTCTACAGAAGTATTTTCTACAACTTCTCCATGCCGATCCCTAACATAATACTCGGGTACGAAACTGTTTTGGCACAAATAAACTTTCACAATATCTGGTAACAAATACTTTAAATGTCTACACCTACTACACGGACAACGAATTTCTGGATCGTTTCCGTTATTACTTAAAGTGAATTCAACAAATACGTTTATACCATTATAAAAATCTTCTTTTATTGAGCCTCTCAGTCCTTTTCTTCGGTACATCCATCTCCTTCAATCAACAAAATAATCAATCATTTTTCCTATTTGAGAAAATGAGTCACAAGTTCAAAATTTAATATTTATTTTCAAGAATACAAATTCGAAAAAGATTATTTTCATGGTCGTATAATATTTGAATTTAAAGAACTATTTCACAAATTAAAAAATATTTTCAAATATGGCACAATTTATTTTTTAACGTATCGATACAAAATTTTGTACAAAAAGATTTTTTTTCCATGGTCAGGCATCCTACTTCCCGTTACAAACACAGTAAGCATTTACATTTCGTATATTACTTCGTCTCAAACGATTCAACAAAATTTCGGCAGCATTTCCCTTTTGTTCACTGCATTGTACACAAATGCGTGTACGCATGAAACAAAAAAGAAAAGTTAGGTCGAAATTTTATGAACCATTTGAGACGAAGTAGTATACAAAATGTAAATGCTTACTTTGTTCATAACTTATCCAATGCATGGACAAATCCAACAAACATTGTACCAGATGAATATAAATGGTCGTTTTTTGAAAAAAACGACTATTTATATAACGATCATGTACAACACTCGTCAAACGGGGCCATAAATTCTCTAAGGGACATTAGTTAATTAAATGTGCGCATTTTACGAAAAAATACAGTTTTACTAACTGTTCACATTTACAAAAATATATTTTAATTTAACACATTTATTCGACGTATTACATCAACTTAAGGCTGGTTTAACATTTTTGTCATTTTTCAATACACACAATTATAATTTAGACTCATGCATTTCTTTTGTTGCATAAGTCAATACGTGCACAATATAATACTCCTAGCTCGTGCATTCATTTTATCTTATTCCAACTAACACAATATAATGATAGCAGCGCTACAAACATATACAATCGTAGAATCAAGGCATACACAACGATTTACATATACACGAACAAACACAAATTATACATGTTTTTCACAATTTCACGATAAATGATGAAATAGGTATACCATGGAATGCTAGAAACTATTATAACACTATTGGAAACAATTTCAATCACCAATTAGCCCTAATTTATCAACTTATGCAAATCTAGAAATAGGGTAAAAATTGAATTTTTCGCGAAAATAAGAGATTATACCTGAGCTAGAAAGCAAGAGAGGTTGAATTCGTAGCCGGGGAGGATGCAAAAATACGAAACTAGTGATTGGAGACTTGGGGAGTGAATTTGGGAATTTCTAATTAGGTTTTGGGTATTCTAAAATGAGGAAGAAGAGGCTCGGCTGGAGCCAGTATTACGCGATTTTCCGACGGCTTCCGACGGCCGCCGACGGCCCGCCGGAAGCCGTCGGAAAATGGTCGTCGGAAGCCGTCGGCCCCCGTCGCTATTTAACCCTTTTCTAGTAGTGTGAATAAAGATTCAATCTCAAAAGTCACACCTCCCCTATAATACATAATGATGCATCGATAAGGAGTAATCGAACTTCGCTGGACAAAGTATGATTAAATGTGAGTGAAGTTGAGTTAATTTCTTTCTATAAGAGTATATACTTAAGAGTAGTACAAAATTTTAATATTATTTCATCTAAACAATGATTTAAAAAACCATACAAGATAAGGGTTTATAAGAAATCCAACATATCCTAAGCAAAGGAGTTGGCAGGTTGTGCCAGTCGAAAGTCTGCACATAATAATTATTTGTGAGGGATCTATATGAATCTCCCTAAAAGTAGTTTGGAATGGACTATCATTGGATGACATATTTATGTTTTGAACATAAGTTTTGTAAACTAAAACCGAATCAGTTTTATGTAAGGAAATTCATAAAATGTTAATGAATGTATGTTCTATTGCATTGAGAAACAAATGTTGTTTCAAAAAATACCAACTTCATAGTGAAGGAATTTCTTTAAGAAATTATTGGTAGTAAAATAAAAGTGGATACGGTCCAAAGATAAAGCTGCTTACATGGGATGAAATGGAATTAACCTAATCTAAATAAACACATCGCGTTAGAGTGTCTAATAAGTATTCTCGCACATTAAAGAGAAACTATGAGTTTCTTATCAATGTCAAGAATAGTTAATCCTTAGTTGTCAATTAATCCATTAAGATATTGGGAATGTCCCAAATGATACGTAAGAAAACCTTATTGAAATGTTTAACATGGAACATGAAGAAAATATTAACTCCAAATAGATATCACTAAATGGTTGTTTGAGGTGTTCTCGGGTTTTTATGAAATATTAAAGAAATATTTACAGAAACAACAAACTCTTTAAGGAGTATTCAGACTCAAACTTCATAAAGTGATATTGAATATAATATGTCAATATTAAATTAAGAATCATTAAGTTAAAATGTTCCAAATAGAAGAGATTGTGGGTGATTTATTGACTTGAAAAGCGATACAACAAAACAATGTATATACACAATATATGCATAAATTTATAACTAAGCCGAGGGTGATTACAAAAGCTGAGAATCCCACAACATTGTTATATGATAATAATGTCACTATATAGTTCATAACAGAACTTAGAGCTCACTAGAAGTTGAGAGACATTGTGGTGACCCTCGCTCTATAACACATAGTTTTTTTTCTCTAAGTTTAAAGAGGCATTCACCACTAAACCCCAACTCTTTTATATTTGAATATTTATATAATTTCCAAATATTTTTCCCAAGACCCTAGTTTTACCAATATAATTATATCAGTGTACAAACAAAATTAAGTCAATTGTATATTTGATGATATACAATTGTTTCTTTATTATTATTATATTTTTTTTTATCAGAGGGAATTTAAATCAAATAGAAATCAAAATACCATGCAAACTATTGACATTGCCACTTTGACAAATTATAACACTTATATATTTATCTTGCCTAGATAATTCTATTTAACACTAAAATAGCATTTACTTGATCTCATGATAGTTATCAAAGTTGATAATAATTAATAACAATAAGTTGGATCGACTAAAATCGACAAATCTTGGAAATTTACTCGAAAATAGACAAATTTGGCAAAATCAGCAGTTCAGACGTCTAAATTTTTATGACAGACGTCTAAATTCAATCTCAGACGTCTAAATTATTATGACAGACGTCTCAGAGTGTCTAAATTTTAAACAGAGAGTAGAAAACATTTGAACTAAATTCAGACATCTAAAATTTTATTGACAGACGTCTAAATTCAATCTCAGACGTCTAAATTATTATGACAGACGTCTCAGAGTGTCTAAATTTTAAACAGAGAGTAGAAAACATTTTGAACTAAATTCAGACATCTAAATTTTTATTGACAGACGTCTAAATTCAATCTCAGACGTCTAAATTATTATGACAGACGTCTAATTTGATCTTAGACGTCTAAAATTGTTGACAAGTTTTCTCAGAGGTTAAACTTAAATACTCAATTACTTACAAAATTTCCAGAATTCGTGCATATGCAAGTATCACTTACCTGCCATGCACAAATTCATCTCACTTGAATATTCTACTAAATTCTTGAGTGTTCATTAAATATCAATCTCCTTAGCTTATTAATTTCCATAAGGCAAAACATAAGCAATGAAAATCAGAGTTCAAATATATATGTATCCATATCAAATGTATATGACATGTCTAACCCCTTATTTTCTCCAAATCAGACATTCATAAAATAAATTTAGTAGTTATCAAAAACATCATCGATGATCACTCATAACAGGTTTTGATTAAGTACATATCTTCAACTCAAAATACTTAAAAAGTTTCCTAAAAGTAACTTCAATTACAGAAAATAAAATGTGTCTAGCAATTTCATTACAATGCATCTACAAATTTTAAAAACAAGTCTCTCTCTTATTTATACTAGCAGCCAATGCCTTCTCTACTCATCAAGCCAACTTCAATTTCCTGCAAGCAAATCATTTAGCTGCCCCAAAGAATTTTTGAGACACCCAGATGATTGCAAGGGCAACCAAAAGGGTCAGTTTTCACTGGTATGAGCATTTATCAATTTTGTATACATATTCATGATTTTAAAACATAATCTTGTAGTGCCTTCCTAGTTTAACAGATGTTTATACTTAGCATGTTTTGGTTCATACAAGGTAATACAAAAACACATTCATCTATTCAAACAAATACACAACAAACAGTAAAGATAAACATATGTATAATTCTTGATTTATTCTCCCCAAATCTAGATAAATAAACCCAAGTTTCATACTCCAAATTTTCACCCAGCAACTAATCAATGAACAAGTTTAACTCGATTAAATTAACGCCATATCTGGATATTTATAACCCAGATTTTTAAACCCCTGTCCCCATTTATTTTATGGTCTTTAACTCCTTGTCAAATGAATACTATGTATGCATTGTGAAGGAAACTCCCAGGTTGTTTAAATTATTCCAACACACAAAGGCCTCAGGGTGCAGTTGCACCATGCATATACTTGCTTCCACCTGAAGTAAGCAAATCATTGACTAACTCCCAAGTGACCAATTTAGTTTTTTTTCTTTCATTCATATTTCAGAAAGATATAACTGCTTGTATATTTTTCTGATTCAACCCCATGTTCCCCTGTTTAATCTATATTCATGTTTAATGATACTAAGATAGAACAAGAATGCTCCAATCATGTTAGCACCAAAAACCCACTTACAGATTAATACTCCAAACACACAATAAAAAAAATGCACCAACAAACATCCATATCACCCATAACAAAATTAATTCAGAGATTTGAATGTCTCATAATATTTTAGGTTGCCTGCAATAGGGCTTAATGCCATTGCACACAAAGGATAAATACTCACCTAATGTTTTTCCTTTCACTGCTTTAATCTTTTGAACAGCAAATCCCCCAAAGCCCCAAGCTAGTGTTTCTCCTAGTTTATTTTTATCTTTGTTTTGATCCCGAGAGAATGATGGTTTTGGCTATGTGCAGTTATTTATAAATCCATTCTAGGGTTTAAGAAAATGGGTAATTCTCCTAATACCCTTAGCTGTTCATGCATACATCTCATTCCTGTGTGGTCCTAAATGGGAAATGTACACATCAGGTTACTTTAATTGGTTATTTTGGGAGTTGAACATTTTAAACACTGCATGCTATTTTCATGTTTCTATTTTGTTCATGCCATATGCATGTGATCCTTTATTCATTTCTTTTTATAAGTTTATAGAATCTGAAAATCTCCTTTGTACACTTAAATTAAAAATCACATATACTATGCTAATTATTTCTGGCACAATTATAACTTTATATATAAAACAGAAAATGCCCCATATATATTAAATGTATATATTTTTGTTTTGTTTTATTTTAGGGTCATTACATACCCTCCCCCTTAAAGGAATTATGTCCCCATAATTTCACCTATTTTCTCCAATTAAAAACACTAACCCATAGCCTGTTTTAACTCCATAACCCCATACTCATATTTTATGGAAACAAACAATATATAAATACATTTAGAAAAATTATCTTAGGCTGCTTAAACATACCTCTCCATCAGTAAACAAATTGGGGTTTTTAGCCCTCATTTTGTCTTCAACCTCCCATGTACAATCATTAGTGTCCAAGCTCCATTGGATTTTCACCAGTTTGATCACCTTGTTCCTCAACTTTTTCTCTTCCCTGGCAACTATCCCTACTGGTTCATTTGTATAAACCAGATTTTTCTGGACTTGAACTTGAGTTGGTGACTCCAGAATTGCTCCTTCATCATGCACCCATTTTCTCAATTGAGAAACATGAAATACAGGATGCACACCACTCAACTCCTCAGGTAACTTAAGTCTGTAGGCCATAGCACCAATTCTCTGCATAATTTCATATGGTCCTACAAATCTTGGTGATAGTTTACCAGATTTTCCAAACCTGAACACTTTCTTCATTGGTGATACTTTCAGAAAAACATGCTCTCCCACTTCAAACTCCATTGGCTTTCTCTTTCTATCTGCATAAGACTTCTGTCTTGATTGTGCTGCCTTCATTCTATGTCTAACCAATTCAATCATGTTGGTGGTTTCTTTAACATGATCTGGCCCCAATATTACACCCTCTCCTGCTTCCAACCAACAGGCAGGAGACATGCAAGGTCTCCCATACAAGGCTTCAAAGGGAGCCATTCCTATTGTTGATTGATAGCTATTGTTGTAAGTGAATTCTGCCAAGTGGATATGATCCTCCCAATTACCCCCAAAATCAAGCACACATGCTCTAAGTAAATCTTCCAATATTTTATTCACTATCTCTGTTTGCCCATCACTTTGAGGATGGTAGGCAGTGTTTAAACAAAGTTGTGTTCCCATTGCTTCTTGGAAACTTTCCCAAAATCTTGAGGTGAACAAAGTGTCTCTATCACTTACAATAGTCTTGGGTATACCATGTAACCTCACCACTTCTTTAATGAACAATTGTGCAAGTCTAGATGCATTTCTATCTGACCTGACAGGAACAAAGTGAGCTGATTTGGTTAGTCTATCAACAATTACCCATATACTATCATTGCCTTTCTTAGTTCTAGGTAAACCATCCACAAAATCCATGGAAATGCTTTCCCACTTCCACTGAGGTACTTCCAAAGGTTGCAACATGCCAGAGGGCTTTTGGTGGTCTGCTTTAATTTGTTGGCATGTGGAACACTTTGCCACATATCTTGCCACTGCTTGCTTCATTCCTGGCCACCAGTAGCCTCTTTTTAAATCATGATACATCTTAGTACCACCAGGGTGTATGGTGCACCTGGTCTTGTGATGCTCATTCATGATTTCTTCCTTCAATTCTGCAATGTTTGGCACACAAAGTTTATCATTTTTCCTCAAATAACCTTGGGAATCTATTTTAAAATTCTCTGACTCAATGTTATTCAATAACATTTCTTTCTTCTCCTTTAGACTTTGATCTTGATCTTGCATGCTGCCAACTTTCTCCACTAGATTAGACTTCACTGTGATTATTCCCAGTGTACCATACTCCACCATATCACCATGTTCTTTAAAATTCACTGCATCCTTGCTGTATATATCTGCCTCCCCAAGCACTGCAAGATTTTTAAACTCATCAATCATCAGACTGGCTAATCTAACATGATTTCTGCTCAAAGCATCTGCTACTCTATTAGCTTTTCCAGGAGTGTACAATATATCTAAATCATATGCAGCTAGAAACTCCAACCACCTTGCTTGCCTCATATTTAAATCTTTTTGAGAGAATAAAGATTTCAATGCTTGATGATCTGTGAATAATTCAAATTTTGCCCCAAGCAAATAATGCCTCCATAGTTTTAGTGCAAACACTATTGCAGCTAATTCTAGATCATGAGTTGCATATTTGGTTTCATTGGGTTTAAGCTGTCTTGATGCATATGCCACTACCTTACCATGTTGCATAAGCACTGCACCTAACCCAGATCCACTAGCATCAGTGTATACAACCATTCCTTCATTTGCTTCTGGGATTTGTAGGACAAGAGCTTCCACCAATGCTTGCTTCAATTTCTCAAAAGCTTGTTCACACTGCTCAGTCCACACATATGGTTGGTTCTTCTTGGTTAGCTTGGTCATTGGTGCGGCTATTCTTGAAAAATCCTTGATGAACCTCCTATAATACCCTGCCAAACCTAAGAATGACCTCACCTCAGTCACTGTTTTGGGTCTACTCCATGATTGAACTGCAATGACCTTGCTTGGATCTACACTTACTCCCTGCTGTGACACTATGTGTCCTAAGAACTTTACTTCTTGTTGCCAAAATGCACACTTTGAATACTTAGCTTTTAATTCATGTTCTCTAAGTCTGGATATTACTAAATGTAGGTGCATAGCATGATCATTTTCTGACTTTGAATAAATTAGTATGTCATCTATAAATACCAAGACAAACTTATCCAAAAAGTCTCTAAAAATTCTATTCATCAAGTCTACAAAATAGGAGGGAGCATTGGTCAAGCCAAATGGCATTACTAGAAATTCATAAAGGCCATACCTTGTATTGAAGGCTGTGTACTCAATGCTTTCCTCTGCAACTTTCATTTGGTGAAATCCAGAGGCTAAGTCTAGCCTTGAAAATATTTTAGCTCCATGCAATTGATCAAATAGATCATCTATTCTAGGCAGCGGGTACTTATTTTTGATAGTTACCTTGTTTAAATCCCTGTAGTCTACACACAACCTCATTGTTCCATCATGCTTTTTAACAAAAAGCACTGGGGAACCCCAACTGGAACTACTTGATCTTATGAATCCTTTCTCTTCTAATTCTTCTAGTTGATGTTTTAATTCTACCAACTCTTTTGGACCCATTCTATAAGGCTTCTTAATGATTGGATTTGTTCCAGGAATTAATTTTATTTTAAATTCAACTGGTCTGTTTTGAGGAACTCCCTTTACTTCTCCAAACACATCTATATATTCATTTACTACTGGGATTTCCTCTACCTTTAATTCCTTTTGAACTTCATTAATACTCCAGATTTTATTAAAACATGTATTCTTTGCTGTTTCACTTAAGATGGTAATTCTTTTGCCTTCATTTGTTTCCAAAGAAATAGTAAGGTTTTCTAAATTTAGAATTGCTTTATTTCTCATTAACCAATCTACCCCCAAAATAATCCCAATACCAAGATAATTTAAGGTATATAGATCTGAATTAAATTCATAACCCCCTATAATTAATTTCAGACCCATGCACTTCATCCCCAACATGCAATGACTCCCTATGGGACTGTGTACAATTAAGGGCTGATCAATAGAAACACAAGCAAGTGTTAACTTCTTTACAATTTCCAAAGATATTAGTGAATGTGAGGCACCAGTGTCATATATTACTGATACTGGTTGGGTATGAATAAAAATTATACCTTCAAGTTGCCCAACATTCCCAGTGTTACTTGCTGCCAAAGCTCCTACCCTTGCTGTTCCTCTATTTGTTTCTGGGCAATCCTTCTTGAGATGACCCATCTTTCCACAATTATAACAGCCTCCTCTAGGTATTTTAGGGTCAGGGCATTGGTTACTATAATGTCCAGCTTTTCCACAATTAAAACAATGAGTGAATTTCTTGTTTTCAAGTGCTGTTGCTCCTTCCCCTTTCTTAACTCCTTTACTTGCATTTCTCTTGTCATAAGGTTGCACTTTGTTCTGACCACCCTTCTTCTTATTGAGCTTCATATTCCTGAATTTCTCTCTTGCAGTGTCATGTTGCTCAAATGAGAGAGTTAGATCAATTACTTGATCAAAAGTTTTGTCTTTGTATGGCAACATTGCCCTTGACAGACTAGGGTTCAAGCCTTGAATGTACCTTGCATTCTTTGCTTCTGCATTCCCTATTAACACCAGTCCATACTTGGAAAATGCTTCAAACTTCTGAGTGTATTCATTCACACTCATGCTTCCTTGCCTTAATCTGATAAAGTCTTCAAGCAGTGTGGCCTTGGCAGATGCTGGGACAAATCTGGGCTCAAGCATGTCCTTGAAATCATTCCAAGTGATAGTATCCTCTTGTCTTCCTGCTGTTACAACTTCCCACCAATCCAGTGCAACCCCCTTCAATTTCCTTGAAGCTATCTGTCTCTTCCTCTGGTCATGGATTTGCATATCTGTGAAGACCCTCTCCATAGTTCTTGTCCAAGTTTGAACTCCTATAGCTCCTTCAGTACCTTCAAAATCCTTTCCTCCCAAAGTGGTACATGTTTTTAGCAGTTTGGAGAGTTCCTCATGAGGATTGTCTTGCCTTGGTGCCATTCCATCCCTTAAAGCTCTCACAAAATCCTCCATGCTCATCACAGGTGGCTCTCGTGATGATCCTGCACCTGTATGGTGCCTTGGTCCTACCATAATGCTATAAATATGATTTTTACATTAGTTTATTTACCCCTATCATTTTTGGTGTCTTTACTTGGTTCATTTTCATTTCTGTGCACACTGTGCATGTATCACATGTACACATTTATATATATATTTTTATTCAGTCATAAAACAAAAGCATTCAACATCAATAATTCAAACAATGCATTCAAACATCCATATGCATACAACAATATTTACTATGTTGTTCAAAACATAGCTCTGATACCAACTGTGGTGACCCTCGCTCTATAACACATAGTTTTTTTTTCTAAGTTTAAAGAGGCATTCACCACTAAACCCCAACTCTTTTATATTTGAATATTTATATAATTTCCAAATATTTTTCCCAAGACCCTAGTTTTACCAATATAATTATATCAGTGTACAAGCAAAATTAAGTCAATTGTATATTTGATGATATACAATTGTTTCTTTATTATTATTATATTTTTTTTATCAGAGGGAATTTAAATCAAATAGAAATCAAAATACCATGCAAACTATTGACATTGCCACTTTGACAAATTATAACACTTATATATTTATCTTGCCTAGATAATTCTATTTAACACTAAAATAGCATTTACTTGATCTCATGATAGTTATCAAAGTTGATAATAATTAATAACAATAAGTTGGATCGACTAAAATCGACAAATCTTGGAAATTTACTCGAAAATAGACAAATTTGGCAAAATCAACAGTTCAGACGTCTAAATTTTTATGACAGACGTCTAAATTCAATCTCAGACGTCTAAATTATTATGACAGACGTCTCAGAGTGTCTAAATTTTAAACAGAGAGTAGAAAACATTTTGAACTAAATTCAGACATCTAAAATTTTATTGACAAACGTCTAAATTCAATCTCAGACGTCTAAATTATTATGACAGACGTCTCAGAGTGTCTAAATTTTAAACAGAGAGTAGAAAACATTTTGAACTAAATTCAGACATCTAAATTTTTATTGACAGACGTCTAAATTCAATCTCAGACGTCTAAATTATTATGACAGACGTCTAATTTGATCTTAGACGTCTAAAATTGTTGACAAGTTTTCTCAGAGGTTAAACTTAAATACTCAATTACTTACAAAATTTCCAGAATTCGTGCATATGCAAGTATCACTTACCTGCCATGCACAAATTCATCTCACTTGAATATTCTACTAAATTCTTGAGTGTTCATTAAAAATCAATCCCCTTAGCTTATTAATTTCCATAAGGCAAAACATAAGCAATGAAAATCAGAGTTCAAATATATATGTATCCATATCAAATGTATATGACATGTCTAACCCCTTATTTTCTCCAAATCATACATTCATAAAATAAATTTAGTAGTTATCAAAAACATCATCGATGATCACTCATAACAGGTTTTTATTAAGTACATATCTTCAACTCAAAATACTTAAAAAGTTTCCTAAAAGTAACTTCAATTACAGAAAATAAAATGTGTCTAGCAATTTCATTACAATGCATCTGCAAATTTTAAAAACAAGTCTCTCTCTTTTATACTAGCAGCCAATGCCTTCTCTACTCATCAAGCCAACTTCAATTTCCTGCAAGCAAATCATTTAGCTGCCCCAAAGAATTTTTAAGACACCTAGATGATTGCAAGGGCAACCAAAAGGGTCAGTTTTCACTGGTATGAGCATTTATCAATTTTGTATACATATTCATGATTTTAAAACATAATCTTGCAGTGCCTTCCTAGTTTAACAGATGTTTATACTTAGCATGTTTTGGTTCATACAAGGTAATACAAAAACACATTCATCTATTCAAACAAATACACAGCAAACAGTAAAGATAAACATATGTATAATTCTTGATTTATTCTCCCCAAATCTAGATAAATAAACCCAAGTTTCATACTCCAAATTTTCACCCAGCAACTAATCAATGAACAAGTTTAACTCGATTAAATTAACACCATATCTGGATATTTATAACCCAGATTTTTAAACCCCTGTCCCCATTTATTTTATGGTCTTTAACTCCTTGTCAAATGAATACTATGTATGCATTGTGAAGGAAACTCCCAGGTTGTTTAAATTATTCGAACACACAAAGGCCTCAGGGTGCAGTTGCACCATGCATATACTTGCTTCCACCTGAAGTAAGCAAATCATTGACTAACTCCCAAGTGACCAATTTAGTTTTTTTTTTCTTTCATTCATATTTCAGAAAGATATAACTGCTTGTATATTTTTCTGATTCAACCCCATGTTCCCCTGTTTAATCTATATTCATGTTTAATGATACTAAGATAGAACAAGAATGCTCCAATCATGTTAGCACCAAAAACCCACTTACAGATTAATACTCCAAACACACAATAAAAAAAATGCACCAACAAACATCCATATCACCCATAACAAAATTAATTCAGAGATTTGAATGTCTCATAATATTTTAGGCTGCCTGCAATAGGGCTTAATGCCATTGCACACAAAGGATAAATACTCACCTAACGTTTTTCCTTTCACTGCCTTAATCTTTTGAACAGCAAATCCCCCAAAGCCCCAAGCTAGTGTTTCTCCTAGTTTATTTTTATCTTTGTTTTGATCCCAGAGAATGATGGTTTTGGCTATGTGCAGTTATTTATAAATCCATTCTAGGGTTTAAGAAAATGGGTAATTCTCCTAATACCCTTAGCTGTTCATGCATACATCTCATTCCTGTGTGTTCCTAAATGGGAAATGTACACATCAGGTTACTTTAATTGGTTATTTTGGGAGTTGAACATTTTAAACACTGCATGCTATTTTCATGTTTCTATTTTGTTCATGCCATATGCATGTGATCCTTTATTCATTTCTTTTTATAAGTTTAGAGAATCTGAAAATCTCCTTTGTACACTTAAATTAAAAATCACATATACTATGCTAATTATTTCTGGCACAATTATAACTTTATATATAAAACAGAAAATGCCCCATATATATTAAATGTATATATTTTTTTGTTTTATTTTATTTTAGGGTCATTACATACATACTTCGAATCGTTCCATATGATAAATGAGTTTATCAACATCAAAGAGAGTTGATTGACAATATAGATAATTAAAACATAATAGCATACATGCTCACCGAGGGATGACCTGATCGGTTTATAGGAAATCGAATGGAGAAATTAGAATGAGATTCCGTAATTGACCTCAAGAGCAAGTGGGAGATTGATAGATTTAGGGGTATGCCCTAGGAGAAATTATGTAATTTGTTGCATATATCTAACTCATTGATCAATCTTGTTCGAAATAAAATGTATTTTCTTTCTATAATATACTTGATAAAATATGGTTATGTTAATTAATTAATTTAATTAAAAATATATTTAATAGAAAATCCAAATATGAATTGTTTTGTGATAGTAGTTACAAAGTGTTGTAACCGTGAGTAATTTATCACAATTAAAATAAATATACCATTTTAAATGTTCCTAGTCAAGATGCATCGAGACTGGATATCTATGTATCCGTTGAAACTAGAGTATGTAACGCTCATCAAATGTTGGGTAGTGAATTACTCATGCCTTTTGGGAGTACCTAGGAGTTACGTACTGATAGTTATTGGATAACTATGAGACGATTCCCTCGATAGTTTTCTACTGGTTAATATAACCAAGGTCAAACAGAAAATATCAATGTGACTAACTTACACAGTTCTCTCGACTTGAGAAAACCGTGGATCTTTAATCTGAAAGCTCCGCTTTGATTATAGTCAAATCATGACATTGAATCAATCGAGTGACTGTAGTTGGATCGAGTGGAAGTATTGGAAGCGAAGCACTAGTCAAGAGAGGATCCATCTCCTCAGTTATATGGGGTCAGTATCACAGTCAATTCAAGTGAACTCAAAATCAAAGTCTTTGGCTAGAGCATTTCGATTAATAATAATGGTTATTATTGAATTAAGGACTTTGTGTTTGGACTATAGAGTTAAATATGGACGAGAATGGAATTTTAACCATTATCAAATTCCATAAGTCCAATGGTGATATAGTTTTTGACAAAGAAAATTGGTGTAAATAAATACCATAACCGGGTAACGCTTATTAAACTAAAATCGGATTTTACTGAAACTAAGCATGCAAAAAATTTGTCCATAATGTTGCATCACCTTCTAAGTAACATGTTAACGTTAACATTCGAATAGTTCGATGTTAATTGCTGATCGAATTTACAACCAAGAGTTACACAACCAAAATGATGAATTCTCTTTAGACCAAACGATCTAATTAGTTTCTAGTTGTTATAAATTAATTAATATTTATGAAATATTAATTATAAAAATTGAATATGATTTGAGAAATAAATATTGTTATATATATATACATTTATAATAGTTATAAATATATCGATAACAAATTAAATTGGATTTAATTAAATATATTTTATTAGGGTTAAATGGGCTATTGGCCGATGTTGTTTGAGGCATGGTTTGGCTACAAAGACATAGCATAGGTGTGGCAAAAATGTGACAAGTTGGTTTTGAAATGCATGGTTGAGATTTGGTGAGAAAAAGCATGGGATACTATCCTATTTTCTCTCTCATTCAACCAATATAAAATCAACTTTAAACCTAACTTCACCCAACTTTTTGGCTGCCTCCTTCATGATTATTATGGCCGAAATACTTCCTCAAAATATCCTAAAAAAATCTCAAACCAAATCAACTCAAATCGACAGCTATTTGATTGCGAAAGGTCTGCGTTTCAAGATTAGCAATCGGACGAATCGAGGAAATTTCCAAAGGAAGAGGATTCATCTTTTCAACGTGGACTTGAGGGCATCAGTTATAGGTAACTATTTATTTACATAATAAGATATATGATTACGGTATAATAATTCATTGCTTAAGTACGTCTATGTATACATGTTATTATTGCTTAGTTAGTTAGGTGAGATTTCTATAGGTAATGTTATTGTCACAATAATGGTTGGCTATGTGCATAAATTCAATGTACTCATACATATACACATATTACTAATAATCTAATGTTCTATACCAAATAAATGTATTTTATTTTAATATTACATACATACATACATACATACATACATATATATATATAAATCAATTTTTATATTAAAGTGTGTGTGTATTTATATCATAAAATTTGATCTAATAATTTGATAATATATTTTTATATTAATTATGTATTATAACACCCGAAAATAATTTTTTTATTATTGTTAAATATTTTTTTATCATTATTTAGTCACTTTAAGAATTAATAAATTCGTATAAATAAATATTATTTCGAAAATTCAATTTTAAGTTTTTTAAAATTATTTTATCATCTCATAAGACATAGAAAGAATTTCATATTTTTTACATAAGTTTTTATATTTCTAAAAATTAACCTAAAAATTGGTCGATTGGTATTTAATTAATTAAAAATATAATTTTTACTCAAAAAAATCTAGAAAACTTTCAAAATACTTAAAATATTATTCTTGATTTTTTGAAAATTTAAAATTTGATATTATATTATAAATTATTTTATATTATTTTTTTATGATAGTTTAACTAATTAATTCATAATAAATATATATTTATATATTAAAATTGCAAAATTTTCAGATCTGTAATGATTTTGAACTAGAATATTAAAATAAAGTAAAACATTAATTGTTTTATATTTATATTTATGTACATATATTTATTATAATACAAACGTACATTTAATTATTATATTTATATATATCATAATTATTTACTTTAATTTGTATGTGTGTATATATATATAAAAACAAAATAATTTATTTCTTAAATTTATAATTATATATATATATGTTTAATTGTTGTTTGTAATATATATATATATATTTACAATAGTTTTTCATTATATATATATATATATTCATATATATTTACTTGGATATTTATATGTACAAGTATATGCACATATTTGGACAACATACAATACATATAGAATGAGGTAATGTGTCCGTTGCGATGTAAATCCCAACATCTATATGCAAGCATTTATACCTTACATGGAATATTATGTTCCACATGCACACACATTTACATATGTATATGATACATATGTATACTTATATAATAAGTGAAAATAAACCAAATAAATTTCAAACAAAAATTTATGAATTTACATAAAATACATGATTTTATTAAAACTAAATTTAGAATTTTTATAAATAAATTAAACTTCATAGGCCTAATAGAGATCCAATAGGGTAAAAAAGAATTGAAATTCACCAATAACTTCCAATGTGGACTGGTCCAATTCCGACAAATAGTTTGGTTGTTTAATACTCGATATTGGATTTGTAAATTCTACCTTTTGGTTGTTTAATACTCGATATTGGATTTGTAAATTCTATCTTTTATAATAAGTATAAAGGATGTTGGAAGTGTTCCAAATAATATGCACAGACACCACATTAAAAATGTCTAATATTGAGCATGTAAGATGGATTCCTTACGTATTGACAACAGGAATTATCATACACATTGTATTGCCTTTAGCTAATGTATTGATACATGAAGCATATATTAAATCCAAAATTAAGATCATTAAATGGTAGTTTATAGTGTTCTTAAGTATTTAAGAAAAACTAGAGAATTGTTTATAAAAACAACGAACTCCTTATGAATAAATTTTCAGACTCAAATTTCATAAGTGAAACTGAGTATAATATGCCAATATTAGATTCATTGTCAAACCTTAATTAAGGAGCTCTGAGTTGAAAATGTTCCAAACAAAAAGGTTGTGGTTGATTCAACGAAAAGGCTAAGTACATCGCCTTGAATAGTACCACAATAAAAGCAATGTATAAATACAAATGCACAAATTTATAACTGGTTAGGGGTGATTCCAACTATGGAGAATTATACAACATTATTGTTATATGATAACTATGTAATGTTAAGAGCTCACTAGAAGTCGAGAAACATACTACGAATACTTCCACATGATAAAAGTAGTTTATCAACATCAGAGAGAGTTGATTGACATAGTATATAATTAAAATAATATAGCAGATTCATTCATGAAGGGTCTGACTTAATCAGTTGTCATCAAACTGATCAAAGGAATGGGATTGAGATTCCAAAAGTTGGTCTCAAGTGCAAGTGGGAGATTGATAGAGCTAGGGGTATGTCCTAGGGGCAATTATGTAATTGTTACATATATCTAACTCGATAACCAATCTTGTTTGAAATAAAAGGTGTTTTCTTTCTATTATATACTTGATATAATATGTTGTATATATTTGTTTAATTTAATTAAAAGTATATTTAATAGAAAATCCATAAATGGTTTGTTTTGTGATAGTAGATACAATGTATTATAACCATGAGTAATTTATCACAATGAAATTAAACATACTGTTTTAAATATTCCTAGTCAAGATGTATCGCTGGATTTCGATACACCCATTGAGACTAGGGTGCCTAACGCCCTCTAAATGTTAGGCACTGTATTACTCATGACTGTGGGGCACCAAGGGGTTATATACTGATAGTTATTAGATAATTATGGAATGACTCATTCGATAGTTTTCTATTAATTAATACAACCTAGGTCAAACAAAGAATATCGATGTGATAATTTTACAAAATTTCCTCGACTTGAGAATACCATCGAGCTTCAATATGGAAATTCTGCTTTGACTATAGTTAAATCATGGCATATTATCCATCAAACGATTATAGTTGGGTCGAGTGAAGCATTGAAAGTGAAACACTATTTAAGAGAGAATTAGTCTCCTTAGTTATATCGGGTTAGTATCACGGGGTCAACTTAAGTCAACTCAAACTCAAAGTTGTTGGCCAGAGCGGTACGGATAAAATAATTATTCTTATCGAACCAAGGATTTTGTGTTTGCACATACAAAGTTGAATGTGGACAATGTTGGGATTTTGACCAAAACCAAATTCTATATGTCCTAATGTGATACAGTTTTGACGAAGGGAATTGATGTAAATAATCATCACTAAAAGGTACTGCTTAAGTGTTTGTGAAATTTGATTTTATCGAAAAGCCCAATAAGCGATGAATTCAACCAAACTATCACACCACTGTCTAAGGTAACATGTGAGCATTGATATTTAAATTGTTCAACATAAATCGCTGACTGAATTCACACCTCTAAGTCACACAACCACATTTGTGATTTCTCCAAAACCCACAAGATTTAATTCATTTGTAAAAATGTTATAAATTGATTAAATTAATTGATATATATATATATATATATATGAAATATTATTTATTGTTAATTTACTTGATTTGAATGTTATTAATACTTATTTAAATGCATATATAGAAGTTATATTTGCATATATCGATATACAATATCGGTATAATTATATACAAGGTTTAAATAACAAAATAATGACATAAAAGTTCTTATTTGGAGAATTTTCACATTAAGAATGTGCTAGGACCAACCACATAATGGTGAAGGAGGGAATCAATTAATTAAATTGATTGAAATTTAAACGGAATTAAAGAGGGAAGTTTTGATAAGAAGAATACGAAAGGTTCCTTTAATTCTATTAAAACAAAATCTCCTTATTCAATTTCTTTAACAAAACATAACTTTTCTTCCCCTTCTCCAACATTCATGGCTCAAATATCTTCCAAAAAGATAAACCTTAAAAGAAATTTTAATCGACATCAAATTAAATTAAAGAAAGGTGGTTTATCCTTCTCTCGCAAGATGGGGATGCTGATTTACTTAAAATATAAGGAGAAGCCACTAATTAAGGTGTGATAAAGGGTAGGGTTTATCGGGTAAGTTTATAATTCATTCGTGATGTTTAAAATAAAGTTCTACATATATGTAAATTATAGCCACTTATTAAAATCAATTTTAAAATTATTCTATGTATTGTGATTGACTGTGAGCTCTATTTGTGTATGGTTTTGAATGTTGATGATTTAATGGATCTAAAATAACTAATTGTTATAGAATTGATTTGTTGAATCTTTTTTATAGTTGGTTAACGATTTCTCTAACCATATTTCATTGGAGATCTGAAACAAATCCTCTTGTTTGGTATCCTATTGTGCATTGTTGTAAATCTTCTTTGTTTTAATAAATTACTCTTGCTGTCACACTTACTTCTTTCTAATCATGGATCAAATTTTAGTAAATTGAATCATGAAATTATGTGTGTATATATCACATGTATGTGTGTATACATTAATCAAGTCTTCTTCATACCTTGAAATCATAAACCAATATTAAACTAAATTTTATTTGGTTGATTTATTTTAGATTAATTTAGTTTCATGTTTCAAAATTAAATTTCAGTCCATTATATATATATGTATATACCTAAATATAAGTTATGTTTCAAATCCAATTATATCATTAGGGTCAATAAATTAAATTATAAAACTTCTAATTTTCTTTAAGTAAATTAAATGTCTTTTCAAATTTTAATATAATATTAACTTCTTTTATTTTTAAATGGTTTGGATGTTTACTATAACTTACTTTGAAATTCCATATGTTATTAAATTAATTGTTTAATTGGTGATTGTAGAAAATAAAAGTAGAGTATAATTACACTATATGACTGTTTCCCTTTTAACTTAGATTTGATTAGATTTAATTGCAACATCAATTACCTTTCCATCTTCACTCTTCTAATTTACTCTTACATTAATTGTCTTTTTATGTGAATTATTTTCATACCTTTGTATGTATGTAAATATAAAATATAAGTGGCAACAAAGATTACATATATGTATTTATATGTCTAAACTATATATATATATATAATATGCATTGTCAATATGTGTATAGAAATCATATACATATATTGTAGTATACTCAAACATATGTATATACTTAGGCATTTATATTCCCAATATGTATGTGAGAATGTAACATGTATATGTAAGTGTGTATACACACACAATAGATATAAATTCCAATATCTAGATGTGTGTGTATATACACACACACACACATATGTATATATATATATGTATATATACACACATGTTTATATTTTCTCATTTATGTTGTTATATATTTGAATGTATGTTGATGCATTCCTAACAAAACATTTAATTGAAATGTTAACATGTTTAACTAACAAATATAAATAATGAATTGAATAAAAAATGATTTTATTTAAAACTGATTGAATCTAGTATAACCCCATTTAGACTTCATAGGCCCAATGGATCCAAGGTAGAATTTTTTTGAAATCAACCTGTTTCACCTGCTTCTGACTGGGCTAATTCTAATAGTGCCGATGCGAAGCAAATTATGCAAGTTGGTGGCTCAAATCGTGCCTAAGAAAACCTTGCATTTGCTTCAAGTTAGCCATAAATTCTCAAAGCCAAGCCTATTTTGAAACCATTTTCAAAAATTCGCTAATTCCTAGTTTGGCTACCGATCCAAGGAGAAGAAAATCCAAAGTTTTAAAACGTGTCGAATAGAGAACGACGATCTACAACCAACCCCGGAAAACCCAAAATTTCATCACTTACCTAAGTCAAATTGAAGAGGTTTGAATTTAAAGTTCATGCAGAACTAATTTTAGCATGAAACTCAAATCGAGTTGGTGATTGGATTTGTATGTGTCGAATATGGAGATGGCAAGTTTTGGTAGCAGTTGAAGCTAAGGGCGACACTTTCTGAGGCGGAGGCGGCGGCTAAAGGAGCAATTTGAAATTTATGGTAGGGTTCGGCAATGAGGAGCTTTGGTTCAATAGTAATTAAGCAAGGTGAAATGAGCAAGTAAGCAAATAGAAGGGGGCTTGATTTGTTTAAGTATAGGGTCGCGCTGAAAAATAGGCAAAAAATAAGGTGTCAATCCATGAAGCCTAAATCGGCACCAATCTATAAAAAAAACAAAAGAAAAGGAAAATGAAGAGTGGGATTTATCATGCAAAGGAAATGCGAAATTCAGAAATTGATGTTTTACCTAACTAGTTAAAAGAAAGTACCTTCGGAACTTCCAGAATTCCTAAAGTTCCAATGACACACTACACCATAAATGACAATTTGATACGGCTTTTAGTCGTATCTAATAAGATTAGATATGGCTCAAAGCCGTATCTAATTGTCCATTTAGGTACGGCTAAAAGCCGTATCTAATAGTCGAATTAGATACGGCTTAAAGCGGTATCTAAAACAAAATTTAGGTACGGCTAAAAGCCGTATCTAATAGTCGAATTAGATACGGCTTATAGCCATAGCTAATAGAACAATTAGATATGGCCTAAGGCCGTACCTATGACGCCCCACCTCTATGCTCATAATAACAAAGAGTATTAAAAGAAATACTATCTATTATTACGAAGAATAAGGCTGGATAGGAGCGACCATCCGTAATTTGCTTTACACTAATATTGGTTATCTCGATAGGAGTGGTATATACTCTTTGTTTTTCATCTATTACTTATTTACTCCCATCGACGTATCCAGTTATCAGTATAAAACAAACTACGATAGTTCATACTAGTTTAGGACATTAGATATAATAATAACACAGATAATATAAATGCGGAACACAGATAAAAACAAAAGTCTCATATATATATAACTGATGTCAGTTAATACATAGTTGACACAATACATATGATACAACTACAACTGTCCACTCTAGAAGTTATATATACACGTACATTATCGACTAATATACATGACTACATATCGTTCTATACAATGACACGACTACTACAAAATGACACTGACAACTTCAGAAATGTGAAAAGTCTTCAAATCCCGAACAGCATCTCAAAGAAGGAAATCTACAACCTGAAATACTCGGGTCTGACCCGAGTATTAAATTCAAAAGAAAATAATACACGGGTCAGTCTAATTCAAACTCAGTTATTAGTGCATAGCAGCAATGATAATCGGATAGTCAAATAGACGACATTCACAGAAATCTCGTATATCCAACTTCTCGATAAGAGAATCGGATAACGGCAGATGTAACACTAAACAGTGTAAACCAACCAATCAGCAATCTCAAAAAGATCAATCAAATCAAATTTCTATGTGGCTGCAGTAAACGCACGCGTGCACTGCCTCGCCACATAGTACGTGAAATCATCACGACGGTGAAAACTAACAGCAATCAAAAATGTAGAAGTCAACATACATAAACTGACAGGGTCAAACCCGGGCCTTTGAGACCGGATTCAACTCGCTGTAAAATTTCACAAAACAACTTGAAACGATCAAAAACCAACAAACCAAACTCAACCAACTCAAGCGAAAAGGAAGCGGTGAACAAGTTCACGCTTCAGATCAAAACTGTGATATCGAACAAGCCATGACCGCAGTCAATACCCAAAGCAACCCGAACAAGCCTGGTCAAGAAACCAGACCCAGGATCACAAGACAATGGTTGTAGTGCTAGATCAAGTGAAGTGTACAACCACTGTAGACAATGGTTGTAGTGAAAACTGCAGACGCAATTGCTCAATACCAAAGAGAAAGCTATGCAACATAAAGGAGACTAAGTGCATTGTGCCGTGACAACAAAAATATATGTTAACCAACCAACATCAGAATGAAATGCTACATAAGTGCCAACAGTTCAGAGACAGTGCAAGAGCAGGCCTCAAGGACAAATGCACATGCCAACAGCACATAAAGGCAACAAAGAATACAAATCCCGACACAATGAATTCAGTGACAATATACATGAATCGAGATGCACGAATGAACAGGCAAATACGACACAATTGAACACTGCAGCAGGCTCATAGTAAACGCATGGATACAACTCAACGACAGTTAATCATACAGCTACCAGTGATATAAATGAATGATCAGTTTTCGACCAACTATAGGCAAGTGATACCAAGATGCTACGGAGAACAGTGACTCAACCCCAGACTTATACATGAATGCAGGATAAAGTAAAGACTACCCAAAAATACTAACCAGTTCAAAAATGCAAACTAATGGCTCATGCTATAGACATAGGTCAAAGGTCGACTGCATGAACACTCTACTCAAGACTTGAAGCAATGCTAATGCAATTCAGTAATCAAGTGATCACCAAAACCAATGCCATCAAGTAATACTCATGAAAACAAAACTAGGCAGTGATATGCACAGTGAAAACATGTACAAGTGTTTAACAATGTAACTGGCAACCAAGTGCGGTAGGATTGAGACTACACAATACTTTATAATGTAACTGGCAACCATGAACAGCAGAACGACCAGGTTAATGAGGCAACAAAATATGCAGTGACAATGCACATGAACCCAACACTGTCGAGCTATAACAATGAACTACACAGTGGATGTTCAAACTCAATAGACACAGGTGATACAAGTATTCGAACTCCGGACAGTACAACCCCAAAATGCAAGAACCCAAAACTGTCGACAATAAATTCAGTGCCAAAATGGAAGGTAATAGCAAAGTATCAAAAATCAACATGGTCGAACAAGTCAAGACAATTGTCACCAGACAGTAAGGCCGTGATGACCAAGGCAGAGATGAATAGAAACGACCATTCAAAGTCAACACAAATTCACAAAATAAAATCAGTATTTAAAACTCAAGGCCCTGCCGAAGTTAATCAACACTAGTTCGAACATAATGAAAAGCCGAGGCAATCAAAATCCACTAAGTCAGAAATTAGAACTCACACAGCAAAACAAGTCGAAATTTAACTTGAAATCATCATAGTCGAAAGAATTCAACATCGAAAGACAACACAACCGAATCAACATCATCAAACTCCTCCCACAAGTCATTAACTCCAGAAATTCAAAGCTCAACAACAACGAAATCAAAGTCGAGAAATCAAGCAACCAATTATTTAACGTTTTGAATTAGATGCGAGTGATACTTAGATCACTCACCTTAGACACCACTGCGAGCTCTCCAGTCGATCGACGAGCAAAAGTCTTCGATCGAGCAACCCCAGGTCGGCATCCCTAGTTTGTCGAAGATGACGCGGGAGGGACGAACGAAGTTGATCATTAGGTCGAACCAATAGAAGTCGGCGATGAATCCTACTTGTTGAAGGAAGCGGGACGCGAAGAAACGAGAGCCGCCATTTTTTTTTCCTTCTCGTTTTGATTAGGGTTATCTTTTTTTTTCTTTTAAAACAAAAAAGTGGAGAATGGGTTTTAAAAACGAACAAGACAAATACTAAAAAAAAAGGAATCGGTTATTTGCCTTTGCAAATTTTCACGGCCCAAAAATATAGACCACTATTAAATTTAAAAGCCCTTAATCCCTTAACAAATTTTTAAAAGGATTTCATCTCGATTAAAAACTCCAAACAGCGATTAGCAAAATCTATCAATGAATTTCAACTTGATAAAAACTTCCCACATCAATTAACCAACCGATAAATCGTTTACTGACGAAAATTAATTAATGCGAAATCTCGGATTATTACAGACTCCCCTCCTTATAAAAATTGCGTCCCCGCAATTTCCATAACGAAGGTCATAAACACTATTATTCTTCTAACATAAACTGGTTAAGCTAGAAGAATAAAAGTCGCAAATTCGAATGCCACAGAGATCTTTTATCTTTATAAAAGAAATTTACAAATTCTCAACAAAATCTAATTATCAATAGATAATCAGATGACTATTAAACAGAATAAATGCAATCATCAGGAACATTCAATTATCAACAAGGATGATTATAAAACACAAATCGCAATTCGCAAAACTGCAAGCATCTATTTATCAAACAGATAAAATAGAAAACACGAACTTTATAATCAGCAAACTCTGACTATCAACAGAGATAGATAGAAAACAACAATTCCATACAATCAACGAAATCTAGAATCAATAAAAACTAGAAAATCTCGCATCAATAAAATCAGCAACCATCCAATAATCTAACGATAGTCAGAAAATAAATCAACATATATTTAATTACCACAAACTGTAATCAAATTTAAGATCAATAAATATTCGATTATCACAAACGATAATCAAATTTCTCATTCAACAAATAATTGATTATCTTAAGCGGTAATCAAATTCTAAATTCAATAAATATTTGATTATCCCAAGCGATAATCAAATTTCAAATTCAGCAAATATTTAATTATCAAAAGCGATAATTAAATCTCAAATAAGCAAATATTTAATTATCAAAAGCGATAATTAAATCTCAAATCAGCAAATATTTAATTATCAAAAGCGATAATTAAATCTCATATCAACAAATATTTAATTATCTAAAGCGATAATTAAATCTCATATCAACAAATATTTAATTATCTAAAGCGATAATTAAATCTAAAATCAACAAATATTTAATTATCTAAAGCGATAATTAAATCTCATATCAACAAATATTTAATTATCTAAAGCGATAATTAAATCTAAAATCAACAAATATTTAATTATCTCAGGCGATAATTAAATCTAAAATCAACAATTATTTAATTATCTCAAGCGATAATTAAATCTCAAATCAACAATTATTTAATTATCTCAAGCGATAATTAAATCTAAAATCAACAAATATTTAATTACCTCAAGCGATAATTAAATCTCAAATCAACAAATATTTAATTATCTAAAGCGATAATTAAATCTCAAATCACAAATATTTAATTATCTAAAGCGATAATTAAATCTCAAATCACAAATATTTAATTATCTAAAGCGATAATTAAATCTCAAATCAACAAATATTTAATTATCTCAAGCGATAATTAAATCTCAAATCAACAAATATTTAATTATCTAAGGCGATAATTAAATCTCAAATCAGCAAATATTTAATTATCAAACGCGATAATTAAATCTCATATCAACAAATATTTAATTATCTAAAGCGATAATTAAATCTCATATCAACAAATATTTAATTATCTAAAGCGATAATTAAATCTAAAATCAACAAATATTTAATTATCTAAAGCGATAATTAAATCTCATATCAACAAATATTTAATTATCTAAAGCGATAATTAAATCTAAAATCAACAAATATTTAATTATCTCAAGCGATAATTAAATCTAAAATCAACAATTATTTAATTATCTCAAGCGATAATTAAATCTCAAATCAACAATTATTTAATTATCTCAAGCGATAATTAAATCTCAAATCAACAAATATTTAATTATCTCAAGCGATAATTAAATCTCAAATCAACAAATATTTAATTATCTAAGGCGATAATTAAATCTCAAATCAGCAAATATTTAATTATCAAAAGCGATAATTAAATCTCAAATCAGCAAATATTTAATTATCAAAAGCGATAATTAAATCTCAAATCAGCAAATATTTAATTATCAAAAGCGATAATTAAATGCAACAAATATCCGATTATCAAAAACGATAATCAGGACTCATATCAACAAATATCTAATTATCACAAGCGATAATTAGAAACAACAAATATCTGATTATCAAAAACGATAATCAGAACTCATATCAGCAAATATCTAATTATCACAAGCGATAATTAGAAACAACAAATATCTGATTATCAAAAACGATAATCAGAACTCATATCAACAAATATCCAATTATCACAAGCGATAATTAGAAACAACAAATATCTGATTATCAAAAACGATAATCAGAACTCATATCAGCAAATATCTAATTATCACAAGCGATAATTAGAAACAACAAATATCTGATTATCAAAAACGATAATCAGAACTCATATCAGCAAATATCTAATTATCACAAGCGATAATTAGAAACAACAAATATCTGATTATCAAAAACGATAATCAGAACTCATATCAACAAATATCCAATTACCTGCAGATAATTGGAAGCAACAAATATCTAGAAATCAATTAAGAAGACTAGAAAATCAACATAAAAGCTTGGATCGATCCCATCAGATGGCGAGTTTTTAATTCACTGCACGTGCATCTCAGAGTGGCCGTAGCCTACCAAGTACTCAACATAATTTTGGCGCCCATCAGATTGACCCGGAGGTCCGCAGAGTGACCCGAAGGTCTAGTACTGGTATTTGACCCGAAGGTCCGCAGAGTGGCCCGAAAGCCCAACAAATGACCCGAAGGTCCGCAGAGTGGCCCGAAAGCCCAACAAATGACCCGAAGGTCCTCATAGTGGCTCGAAAGCACACGAAAGCATCAAAATGTTTCAATTAACGAGTCCGGAATTAACCGAAATAGCAAACGCACATGTCCCATACCACGTGTTTTACTAAATCGTTTGATTCTCTTCATCGTTTCCTTGAAAGTGCAAATTGTGTATTTTGTAAAAATACATTTCACATTCTCAAACGGACAAGTCCGGAATTAAGCGAATCAGTAAAAGAAAGGGGTCATAGTCCTCGATTTTGCTGAAACGTTTAAATCGCTTCCTCATTCTTTTGAAATCGCAAACTGTAAAATTTTTGAAAACAATTTTATTTATTTTGTAAAAATAACAATTCGCATTCTCAACTGAGCAAGTCCGGAGTTAAGCGAAACAGTAAAAGAAAGGGGTCATAGTCCTCGATTTTGCTGAATCGTTTAAGTCGCCTTCTCATTCTTTTGAAAACGCAAACTGTTAAAATTTTATAAAAAAAATTTCATTTTTAAAATGATTTTCCAATCACGTGATTAAAACAGCAAATCAGTAACAATTTCGATAAGGAAACTGTACTTCCCAAAATACCGTAAAAACGGTCACAAATCAATATTGCGGAATAACCACTTGAAATCCACTTTTAAAAATTTGATTGTTACTGAAGTCAAAGCGACAGTAATTTTAAAACGTAAAATCACATCAAAACAATTTACATCAAAATGTAATATCAGTGAATTTTCATTCATCAAAATGCCACAAAACACCGTACTTCAAATTATAGCATTGGTGTAAAATCCCGTTATAAAATAACGGCAACAAAATACGTTTCATAACCAAGCATCGGTTCAACGTAAGATAAATGCAATAACGTGCAATTTAAATTTTTGCACGTACTACAAAATGAACAAAGAATCATTCAAATGTATCTTCGATGAAGATAATTTAAAACAGCAAAAATCTAATCAATAGATGATTAGTACAAAAGAAAGCCAGCGGAAATTTCAACAAAAATCACATAACTGCAATTTCTTCGAATCCTCAATTTGGATTCGAAATTCTCAAAGAAACAGCTATGTAAACAACAATTGGAATTCATATCAATTTCGTATTTTGATTCTTAAATCAAAAAGATTATCAGTTGTACTCAGCGAAGACAGTTTCACTGTTTCCGCTGCGCACTCTGATAAATAGAACACAAATCAATCAAATCATCAGAACACAATTTCATCCAAACAACAAAACACAATTCCACTTTTATTTTTAAATAACGATATTTAAAAATTTCATCAAAATTTCAAAACTTTAGTTTTGACTCAAATCACAGATAAAACGTCGACTAATAGTTGTAACATATGTTCCATCCAAGTTATGTTTTATATTATGTCCATAAACCCCAAGCTCTGATACCAACTATGACGCCCCACCTCTATGCTCATAATAACAAAGAGTATTAAAAGAAATACTGTCTATTATTACGAAGAATAAGGCTGGATAGGAGCGACCATCCGTAATTTGCTTTACACTAATATTGGTTATCTCGATAGGAGTGGTATATACTCTTTGTTTTTCATCTATTACTTATTTACTCCCATCGACGTATCCAGTTATCAGTATAAAACAAACTACGATAGTTCATACTAGTTTAGGACATTAGATATAATAATAACACAGATAATATAAATGCGGAACACAGATAAAAACAAAAGTCTCATATATATATAACTGATGTCAGTTAATACATAGTTGACACAATACATATGATACAACTACAACTGTCCACTCTAGAAGTTATATATACACGTACATTATCGACTAATATACATGACTACATATCGTTCTATACAATGACACGACTACTACAAAATGACACTGACAACTTCAGAAATGTGAAAAGTCTTCAAATCCCGAACAGCATCTCAAAGAAGGAAATCTACAACCTGAAATACTCGGGTCTGACCCGAGTATTAAATTCAAAAGAAAATAATACACGGGTCAGTCTAATTCAAACTCAGTTATTAGTGCATAGCAGCAATGATAATCGGATAGTCAAATAGACGACATTCACAGAAATCTCGTATATCCAACTTCTCGATAAGAGAATCGGATAACGGCAGATGTAACACTAAACAGTGTAAACCAACCAATCAGCAATCTCAAAAAGATCAATCAAATCAAATTTCTATGTGGCTGCAGTAAACGCACGCGTGCACTGCCTCGCCACATAGTACGTGAAATCATCACGACGGTGAAAACTAACAGCAATCAAAAATGTAGAAGTCAACATACATAAACTGACAGGGTCAAACCCGGGCCTTTGAGACCGGATTCAACTCGCTGTAAAATTTCACAAAACAACTTGAAACGATCAAAAACCAACAAACCAAACTCAACCAACTCAAGCGAAAAGGAAGCGGTGAACAAGTTCACGCTTCAGATCAAAACTGTGATATCGAACAAGCCATGACCGCAGTCAATACCCAAAGCAACCCGAACAAGCCTGGTCAAGAAACCAGACCCAGGATCACAAGAAAGAAACATACATGGTGACTCAAATCAATGTATATCAGTATCGAAAAGAGAAGACTTCACAGTGCTAGATCAAGTGAAGTGTACAACCACTGTAGACAATGGTTGTAGTGAAAACTGCAGACGCAATTGCTCAATACCAAAGAGAAAGCTATGCAACATAAAGGAGACTAAGTGCATTGTGCCGTGACAACAAAAATATATGTTAACCAACCAACATCAGAATGAAATGCTACATAAGTGCCAACATTTCAGAGACAGTGCAAGAGCAGGCCTCAAGGACAAATGCACATGCCAACAGCACATAAAGGCAACAAAGAATACAAATCCCGACACAATGAATTCAGTGACAATATACATGAATCGAGATGCACGAACGAACAGGCAAATACGACACAATTGAACACTGCAGCAGGCTCATAGTAAACGCATGGATACAACTCAGCGACAGTTAATCATACAGCTACCAGTGATACAAATGAATGATCAGTTTTCGACCAACTATAGGCAAGTGATACCAAGATGCTACGGAGAACAGTGACTCAACCCCAGACTTATACATGAATGCAGGATAAAGTAAAGACTACCCAAAAATACTAACCAGTTCAAAAATGCAAACTAATGGCTCATGCTATAGACATAGGTCAAAGGTCGACTGCATGAACACTCTACTCAAGACTTGAAGCAATGCTAATGCAGTTCAGTAATCAAGTGATCACCAAAACCAATGCCATCAAGTAATACTCATGAAAACAAAACTAGGCAGTGATATGCACAGTGAAAACATGTACAAGTGTTTAACAATGTAACTGGCAACCAAGTGCGGTAGGATTGAGACTACACAATACTTTATAATGTAACTGGCAACCATGAACAGCAGAACGACCAGGTTAATGAGGCAACAAAATATGCAGTGACAATGCACATGAACCCAACACTGTCGAGCTATAACAATGAACTACACAGTGGATGTTCAAACTCAATAGACACAGGTGATACAAGTATTCGAACTCCGGACAGTACAACCCCAAAATGCAAGAACCCAAAACTGTCGACAATAAATTCAGTGCCAAAATGGAAGGTAATATCAAAGTATCAAAAATCAACATGGTCGAACAAGTCAAGACAATTGTCACCAGACAGTAAGGCCGTGATGACCAAGGCAGAGATGAATAGAAACGACCATTCAAAGTCAACACAAATTCACAAAATAAAATCAGTATTTAAAACTCAAGGCCCTGCCGAAGTTAATCAACACTAGTTCGAACATAATGAAAAGCCGAGGCAATCAAAATCCACTAAGTCAGAAATTAGAACTCACACAGCAAAACAAGTCGAAATTTAACTTGAAATCATCATAGTCGAAAGAATTCAACATCGAAAGACAACACAACCGAATCAACATCATCAAACTCCTCCCACAAGTCATTAACTCCAGAAATTCAAAGCTCAACAACAATGAAATCAAAGTCGAGAAATCAAGCAACCAATTATTTAACGTTTTGAATTAGATGCGAGTGATACTTAGATCACTCACCTTAGACACCACTGCGAGCTCTCCAGTCGATCGACGAGCAAAAGTCTTCGATCGAGCAACCCCAGGTCGGCATCCCTAGTTTGTCGAAGATGACGCGGGAGGGACGAACGAAGTTGATCATTAGGTCGAACCAATAGAAGTCGGCGATGAATCCTACTTGCTGAAGGAAGCGGGACGCGAAGAAACGAGAGCCGCCATTTTTTTTTCCTTCTCGTTTTGATTAGGGTTATCTTTTTTTTTCTTTTAAAACAAAAAAGTGGAGAATGGGTTTTAAAAACGAACAAGACAAATACTAAAAAAAAAGGAATCGGTTATTTGCCTTTACAAATTTTCACGGCCCAAAAATATAGACCACTATTAAATTTAAAAGCCCTTAATCCCTTAACAAATTTTTAAAAGGATTTCATCTCGATTAAAAACTCCAAACAGCGATTAGCAAAATCTATCAATGAATTTCAACTTGATAAAAACTTCCCACATCAATTAACCAACCGATAAATCGTTTACTGACGAAAATTAATTAATGCGAAATCTTGGATTATTACAGTACCTAAGTGAACCTCGAACCGCGTCTTGTAGGTCATTTAGATACGACTGATGACCATGTCTAACTTGTTAGTTAGATACGGCTTTAAGCCATACCTAATGACCTGCTCCTACGTACCTGTTTAATTTGATACTAATTCTAGATTTGGGATTAACCGTATATTCAGCACATATAGGCACATTAAGCACAACAAAGATCTCACGCATATTTTTGATAGTTTACAATTCTAGCAACATTAATCCAACAGTGCATAGTTTAGATAGTTTACAATTCTACCATATTTCAGCATACGGTCTGAGCTTGAGCTTAATACAAATAGCTTAACACATAAAGTTGATTCAGATAACAACTTCTACAAAGGGTGAATCACAACATTCACATCTGATATTTCTTGCAAATATTTGACTGTCAGCAAGCTTCATAAAACCATTACTAAATTAGTTTCAAGCAACAGACATAAAGTAGAAGAAAACAACATAACAAGTTCAATAAGTTTTACAATGTCAAGTCGCCATCAATTTTTAACTTGATACAGATTTAGCATTGAAGAAAGAAAAGGAATGGTATGCAATTATCAACCACCACGCGCTTCCCTTCTCGTGGCATCGTGGAGGATGTCAATGTCAACGCCATCAGGAGGTAGCTGCACATATCTCACCACCGATCCTCTTATGAAGCAATTCCTCACTGATAGCTGAACTGTACATAATAAATAAGGTTAATAATGAGAAAAAGGTGTTACAAGGGTACTAACCAGTTCAGTTTTTATGTAGACTGGTGCAAGAGCCAAGAAGAAGTTACAATAATACATCGACCCGAGGTTGAACAAACAACTATAATACTAGCACTTAATTGCCAGTGGATAAATTCTGAATTGGGTAAAATCAATATAATTTTAATACTATACCATCAGGGCAAGATCATGACAATAGAATGCACATAAAGCTTGCCTCAGAGTTATAGTGCTACCATGTTCGACTTTAGAATTTGATTAAAAGATGTTTATCATAACTCATAGTGTCAAAATTTTCGACAGCTGTTCAGTCGTCTTCCACGTTTTACTAACCCTAGTTACATGCCAACCAATGGTATAATATTCATGAACTTTGTGACATGAGCATATATATCAATTGCGACGTTTATTGACTTGATCCTACTAATGGAATTTGATGTGTAAACTTGTTGCAGATAGGACTCCCAAGATATTCAACAATAACTAAAAAGATTATATGAGGGTAAACTTTTTGCATATACCCTTTGTTACATTTTTCGTACAGATCAAAGATGAATAAAGCTTGCATATTTTCTGGTTTATAAGGGACTGTTGGTTTGACAATTTTGTTCACATATTCTAATGATACTGTAACATTGAATGCATATATGCTATAATTCTAGATAATTCATCAACATTTGAAAAGAAGTAAAGCAATACTGCTGTGGCTACTGTAAATTGTTTCATCTTGCATTTATTCAAAACGGATGACAAAAAAATTAAAAATATCAAATACCTTGCACGAAGATGCTATTTTTTGTCATGAATAATGGAGGGAAGACCTCTAAAACAAAATGTAAACTATTTCTTCACATTTGCAGCTTAGGTTGGCATAAAAGATAAAATGTTTTTGATGCCATGACGAAGGAAAGAACTCCAAGATAAAATGAAAACTATTTCTTCACATTTCTATCTTAGGTTAGCATGAAATACAAAATAATAAAAACAACATAGAAATTTAAATTTAAACCAAGCTCCTATTTAGAGTTAATGATACTTCGAGAAGGAGCATAATTAACCTCATTATTCGTAAAATGCTGAATCCTAACTGAACGATAACTGAAATGGCGGAGATTAATTTCAAATCCAATGACTAATCAAAAACATGTTTAACATACATTAAAGAAAATACAAATAGTACCGAGGTAAGGATTAAAAATTATAGAGAACCATGTTTAAGTTTCTAAAGTTGATGCCAAAAATTTTAGTATAACAACCCAAATTTGATGCTATTCTAATAGGATTTTAAATTTCATAGCTTTTAATTTTAATTTTGACAATAGTAAAGCCAATAATTATACATTTTGAAATACTGAATTTTTAAAGTTTAAAGTTTCAAAAATAAAAATCAAAGTTTCAAAATTCAATAATATTAAACATAATAATTCTACAATTTGAAACATCAAATTTTAAATTTAAAGTTCAAAATTTATGGCATTCAAAATGCTTAAAAATCAAATGGGTTAACGGTCTAAATTTTTTGGTGCTCGAATTTGTAAAGGTTTGATTGTTTATATAACCAAAAATTTCATGGCTCTAAATGTTAATGCTTAAAATTTCATGAGGTTTCAAAAAACAATACATAGTAAAATATTAACATAAACAGAAAATATACCTGCTCCAACGTCTAAAGAAACTGAATAAGACCATTCGGATGGCACACATACCCACCCACTCCAACTTCAGCAAAGGTCTCTGCAAATTGATGATTTATTTTGCCGGTTCTCTCATCTAGTATCAGTATGTTGTCCAACACCACTTTTTCATGTGTGGGTGGTACAGATTTCCCATGGATTTTGGATGATGTAGAATCTCGGCATATAGTACCTGTTGCAATAAATATGTTTAGATCTATCCAACAAAATATCTGCTCGAAAGCAACTAAAAATAGAAATCTTGTAACAAATACCTTTTGCTATTATATCTAAATCAGAGTTGAGGATTTCACATCTTTGATTGTTCGCTACATCGGTCGAATTCTAGAACTGCGAAGCAACGAATTCAGGAGCATTGAATTGTGTGGCGCGTCCTCCATCAGAAGAATTGACCGGTGCGCGAATTCCCTGTTCGATGTTTCCCACCATGTTGATCAGAACCTCCATTTGCCCAGACAAATTTCCCACTATACCCTCCAAACTTCCCACCCTCATTTTCAACTCATCATGCTCTCCATGAACATGTCTGAGTCGTTTCTGTGCAATGGAACAAGCCTTAACTTTAGTCTTTGGTATAACGGTCCCAACACCGCGGCTCCTACCCCTTGCATCCTTAACAAGCACTTGTGATAAGATGTTTTCATCCACTGTCAATTTTCCTTCATCACTATCAGTGATCTTTTCCTTCGCTTTTGCAATTTGATCCTGAAATATGATAATACTTATATGAATAAGGAATTTTAAAAAATATGCAAGTTAGTATTTGTTATAAGTATGAAGAAGTGGCATACGCATATTTTAGCATCTGAGTAGTATTTGTTTAACTTACAAAGTATGAAGAAGTGGCATCTGATATGCTACCATCTTTTTTCCTGTGTGTCTTCTCTCATACTTGACGACGACTGATATTTGTTGATGGACTAGCAGCGATCTGCAATACAAGTACAAATTTGATTGAAATAGTTGATGTTTGTACACATGTAGATGTATGTATGTAGAATGTAGATATAGTGAATACTAAAGCATATGAATGAAAATGGATATAAATTTCCATTTCTTGTTCTATTTTAGCGTGACTTTTACGTCCTACATGGTGACCATAACTGAGCAATGCTCTGTTCTTTTTGCCTGTCTCCCTTCTTCCGCTCGCTTCAGGCGTTGCTTCATTTTTTATGAACTGTTCCCAATCTTCTTGAGCAACTGTAGGTGGACAATTTTTCAACCGTTTTTCGTCATTTTTAAAAGTGTCATAATAAACTACTCTCAGGTTTTTCTTGTATCTCCTAAAAGCCTCGGCCATTCTCTTTAAAAACATTTCCTTTGAAAGCGGATCGAGCTCATAAATTTTCTACAAAAATAACTCAACTTGTTCACTGAAAGTTTAGATACTTCAATTCATGCAGAAAGAAAAGTGAAAATGAATACTTTGTAAAATAGTACACATACAGTTGGATATCATTCAAATGCTGAAATTTTTGCAAATACTTAAGAAATTACAAGAGCCTCAAAGGGTGTGGACTGGATATATTGATAATATATCCAGAGAAGATAGTCCTACCTCCTTTCTTAATTTATCAATCTGTATTGGCATTATTCATATCATATTGTAAATTACAATTACATTAACCTTTTATCGCAAAATGAATGCAACATTCAAAAATGAAGAAGAATTATTTGTACTAACATGCAGACCAAATAGCTTTAGGTAAACACAAGAATTTTCTGCGGGCGTAAAAATAAAGCACATTTAGAATCATGAATATCTAAAGATTCACAATTTCAACTCTAACTCATTTTTTGCACTACAGCAACTACTTACATTATAAGCACAAAATCGTTACGAAGCTTTTAATAATGTAATAAGAGAAACCAATTATATAGGAAACTCAGCAAATTGTTCCAGTAGGTGACATAACTACTTCAGAAAATTAATAAAACATTATATTAATATTTGAATCTTTACAAAGCTGAACTCCAAAAGAACTGAAACCGTAAAGAAAAAAATAAAGCGATGAAAAATGAAATCTCATGTCCAGTTTTTTCATACTTTTATGTCAAATCTAAATATTTTCTTATTTGTTATGGTGATTGTATGATGAATAATAGTATTTGTGGTGGGTGTTGAAGTTTGGTGGTGGTTTAGATGGTAGTATTTATTTTTTCTTTTGAAATGCAATGAGGATGGTGAGGGTTGTGAGAGTGTGTATTGTTTTGGGTTGTTGAAGTCGTAGAGAGCTGCAGTTATAATTGTGTTATGTGCACTGATGATTTTATGGCCGTAGTATGGCACTAGGTAGTGTTTTGAGTATTTGGAGTTGGGGTATTTGCTCAGTGGTATGGGTGAGTGTAGTATGATATATTGGCACAGTTTGTTCAATGGAGTTGAAGGAGTACATGGTAGTGTGGTGTGGTGATTTCAGTCGTACGAGGAGGTGGTCAGCAGTTTTGAGTTGAAGTTTTGAGGGAAGTAGTTTATCGAGGTTGTCTACAGTGAACAAGTGATGGTCAAGAAATAAGGCAGCAAGGTGAATGAAAAGAGAAGGAGCAAGTTGGCAGTTGCACTGTTGTATATTGCATAAGTGATGGACAAAACTTGTTGGCTGTTTTTGTGGCTAGAAAGCAGGGTGATATGGTCAGTGAGAAAACAGAGGCAACAGAGGAAGCAATAGGTTATGATTGAAGTTTGTGGAGATGGTGTGAAGGCAGAGCACTGTGCAGTGAATAAGGTTGGTGATAGGTGGTTGTTGATAGAGTTTGGTCTGGTGCAATTAAAATGCAATTGATGTAAACAGTGAATACAATTCAGTGAAGTAGGCAATTGAAATGCAAGGCAATGTAAATAGTGAATATAAATGTAAATAATAATGTGAACAAACTTGTAAAACCGTGAATGTAAAAGCAAGTGCAAGTAATAATTTTTTTTAAATATGCAAATGCAATTCAAATTAAAAAAACAAGAAACAAGCACACAAATAAAATCACACAATTCTAGAAACAAGCAAAAGGATATCAAGTCCCTGAAATATTAAAAAAGCAACACAAAGTGGATAACTAAGTTAAATTTTAAATGGATAGGTAATTACAAATGGATGGAAAAAATATTTACTTACCACCAATTCGTTCCAAACGTTGTCCTTATATATTCCTGGTACTTTATCCCAACTTATATATGATATTGGCACATGAGCTCTTACTAGTTTACCAAGCGTAGTAGCGATTTTTCCAGCGTTATCTGAGATCGGAATACCAAGTAAGTTTTGATCAACTTTCTTCGCCTCTGAACATGATGAATGTGAAGATGTTGGATTTTCTGACATGGAAATTTTGTTTTGCTTTTGGTTCAAACCTGCACAGCAAGTGAAGATGTACAGCAATTAAATATTGTGAAGATGTACATCAAACCTGTGAAATGAATAACTAAGTGGATAACTAAAAAAGCAACACAAAGTGGATAACTAAGTGAAGATGTACATCAAACCTGCACAGCAAGTGAAGATGTACAGCAAGTGAGATTGGAATACCAAGTAAGTTTCATTATTGTAGAACAATCAAATATTTAAGAAGCTTCAAAGTCAAAGTAATTTCTAAAATCTTAAACAAAGCAACTAAATAAAAAAACCTTCAGTCATTTACCTTCCATTAATCACGACTGAAAGTTGATCCAGAAGCCGTAGTTAGATAAACCTGATTTACCTTCCACTTTACAAGCATAAAAAGGAGGGCCTTTCAGTAATTTATCCACTTTTCATCCACTTTTCTGTTTTTGATTTTAATTAGTACTGGAAAGTGGTAAAAGCCTATTTTAACTGTAGGTAAATTCCAGATCTGAACCAGTAGGATGTTGTACTATTGTTGTTTATTTACAGTTGGTGCAATAATATGAATATTAATCACATTTGATGCCAACGTGCTACACTAGAAAGTGACAAACTATTTGCGTCCTAAGGTCATGATATTAATGTTAGAAAAATAAGGAATTCTCCGTTCTTGCACATTTTGAACCCACTATTATAAGCAACTGAGTGATTTACGTGCTCTACTTTAGATTTCAGAAAAGGTAAACCAAAAGTAAATCTTACGTCTGCTGTGAAAATGAATACGTAGAAACAAGGAAGAGCTTTTTTTGTTGAAAATCAAAACCATGTATAAAATATTCAAAACCATACATACACACAATCGTGCAATTATAAATATACAAACACACAATCTTGTTATGTACGAATACTAATAAGTTAACATATGGATTTGGTAAGGTCTTCTAATTTTTCATTGTCTTTAAAAGCTGATTGATAGACGGTAGGGAACTCAATGTCATCCACATTTGTAGTCAACCGTTTTGGTGTATGCAAGACCACATACCATCCGTTATTTTTTAAATCTTTTGAGTAGAAAACTTGACTCGCTTCTGTTGCAAGAATAAATGGCTCGTCATTCACGTTATATTTGTTCTTCAATTTCCCTAAATTTACCATGATCAGGTTTGAAATGGGATCTATTTTGCAACCATTGACCTTATCCTCGACCTTTACCCAATCACAATAAAAAAACTATTTGTTTGAAGTCATTGTAATCCAACTCAAGTATCTGTTGAATGACTCTGTAATACGTTGTTTCTGCTTCCTTATAATTTTTATCCTTACCACTCGCTCTAAATTTTGTAATTTCTCTCATGCATACACCGCTATTTTGTGTTACCATACGGTCTTCATACTTTTTTGTAGAAAATGAAAATCCATTCACTTGGTACTTCATATAACTACGTGTTATGAACTTCGGCCTGTGCACTAGCCGCCACAGAGTTGGATCAACATCGATGGTCTTTAACAGGTACATAAAACAAAATAAGTAAAAAAGCATGATAACGAAGGTGTATTGCGCACTTATAAACACATGAAATACTTAAGACGATGTTATACCTCATTATGTAACCATAGATTAAAACTTTGAACGACTTCCACGGTGGTAGACCTGCCTCGAGGTTGAAATCTGGTACTTTTCACATAGGAGTTATACCTCCTATGGAAAACAAATATCAAAATGTATATATAAAATGAATTAAAAAAATTTAAATTCTGGACAAGTTCGTGAACTTACTTCTTCCATTCATCCAATCCATCGTACTTATTAAGGACACATCTACGCACTTGTTCAAACTACACTTGGGTTAACGTTATATCTTTACCATTATCTAGAGGTATCTCACCAGCAAACTCATCGTCCTCGTCTAAAAACGCTTCGTGGGTATGTTTATGATTGCCATCACCTCCGTTTGGCATATATTCCATGCAGTAAAGGCTAGCTTCTTGTACGATATATCCTTCTGCAATACACCCTTCAATGTATCTATTATTGCGCACATATCCTTTAGGGGATTTTTACTATAAGGGCCTCTTAACATCAACTAATTATTTTCTAGGCCACTTGTTCAAAATAATTAGTTTCCAGGACATGGGTCGAAAATAAACCCGCTACTTTTCATTAATCCATACCTGCCGCCAATTCGAAACAAAAATAGGGCTTAGAAACAAAATCGATTTCTTCTGTACCAATTTCCATTCTATTTTCTCTTCCCAATTTTTCTGCTTCAGCATCATCAATTTCAGCTTCATCGATTTCAGCTTAAACTATAATACTTTCGTCGAGCAATTTCTACAATCACCTTAAACTTAAATGCGGAACAAGTAAGTTGTATTTTATTTTGATGTAAATTTTTAGTTATATGATAAATCGTACTTAAATAATCATTGTTATTGATGCTGATAATAACTTTTATAATGGATTTAAGGTATTTTAGTTCTTGTTATAATTTAACATAATTGACATTTGTTTAATCAAGCATACCTAAATATTCAATTGTAGATGATACTAAACCCTAGTTGTTAAACTGAACAAGTAATTGTTTAGCTGTTAAGAAAGATAAACGTATCTATCTATTAATGTAAAATATTTAGACTACATGCTAAACCCTAGTTGTGTCCGATATTTATAATTACTTATTAGATAGGATTTTGTTTTTATCATGATTTCAAGTTATTAGAAAAAAATATAAAACTAATTTAAACCCTAGTTGGAAAAGATAAAAGCATTTATGTTTTTATGTACAGAATAAATCCTAGATAAATTTTTATATCAGCTACTACATATAATATCAAAAATACAGAATTTAAGTCAATTGCTATTGTCCTGAAGGATTTATGCGAAATAAATATACTTAATCAACTTATAAGTACAAAAAATTTATTCTTCACTCTTTCTAACATTTCATTATGTATGACAATTTTTATGCAGCGTAAAAATGCACACCAGGTCATCTAAATCAAAGTTATTCATACAAAAAACAACGTGCATATTCATAAATGAAGCTGGAACTCAATGCATAAATATTAGACCTATATCTAGCCCATTCTGCAATCAACACAACCAGAGATCACCATTATCTTCAACTCCATTGGTAACTGTTTTCCTACTTATGTTATGTATAATATTTAGTTGTACTCTTCAATTTGTATATACATATTAAATTGGAATCTAGATTCCATATACTTCATGTAGTTTGTATTGGGTTGATGTGCACTGACTTGAGTTGTTGCTTTAAATGCAGTCTGTGATATTGTAGCTTGTCTGCACTTGCATTCTTATCTTGTCGACATGTCTGCGTTGGACTCTGGTTTCAATGTGTATGATGTTGCATATTCACTTGATGTTACACACATGTATATATGTAATATCTGAACACTTCAGTCAGGTTTGGTTGCTTCATTTGCATTGATCTTGATTTGTTTTCATGTTGCATTTGCTTATGTGTATGTTGTGCACTTGTTTGTACTCTCACTTTTGAATCTGACTATTTGTTAATGTTGTAGCTTGATTCTCTGACCATATGAGTCTGCACTGTGCACTGCATTCATACATGTTGTACATGTTATTACTTCGAGGCTATTGTGATGATGAAATTCTAATAACTGATCACTAATTTGTAATGGATAATTTGTTGCTAATGCTTTGTTAAAAAAGATAAAAGAATTTATCTTTTTTATAAATAATATTCTGATGGCTATTTTGTGTTTCATTCTCTTTAAGTTTTCAGATTTCTAAATGACCATTACTTAAACAACTAAAAAAGATAAAACAGATTATCTTTCTATACTTTGGAAAAAAAATAGCCATCAGTACTACATAGTTACTCAACAAAAGGGTTTATTATACTTTATGTGCATTATGATTCTTGAGCAAAATGATATTATCTTCATGAATATGCAGAAATAAATTTAGGATCCCAATTAATGATATTATTTTCATGAATGTAGGATGAAGCTAAACCAACACAGCAAATCTCACAAATGACTGAAAAAGAACATCTAACAAACTCAGATGACGAAGAAACAATTTCAGAAAAACTAAATGAAGCAAGTTATGATTCTGAAGAAATAAATATTGAAACAGATGAGTCAGATGATGTTGACAAATATGAAATTCAAAACAGGCTGAAAAGACAGAAAAAACATCAGTACAGTGGAACATACAGATGTAATTTAGATGTTGTGTACAAAGTTATGATGACGGTAAAGGAAAAAAACATTCTATCTTCAGAAGCAAAAAGTTATATCAACAAAACGCCATTCAAAAACTTTTTTAATATGTTTCTCACCAATGGCATAGAACGACAAAACATACGGAAAAGTGCTTCAAATTTAGACCAACTAATTACTTCTTTCAGTATTAAAGAAAAAGCTTTCAAAATTGGAAACAAACTGCTGAAAATCACACCTGAAGAAGTTAGCCTTATATTTGGAATGAATTTATCTGGAGAGGATTTGTTTCCAATACCAACTTCAAATAAGGCCACAGCAATGGAGAGTTTTTCAGAGTTTCTGACTACAAATTTCGAAGAAAATGACATAATTAGCCAGAAGACAGTCACAAGAAGGTTGAAAAAAATGATAGAGGAAGAAAACGGGAATGAAGATTTAGTCAAATTGTTGTTGCTCTTGTTGATTATTACTTTTTTCTTTCCTAACAATCAGAACTACATGCAGTGGGGCTTCTTATCAAAGCTGTTAAACTTAAAAAAATTTAACTCAATCTCTTGGCCGAGAGCAATATGTGAAAATGTCATGAAAAATGTTCAAAAATACTATGCTAATCCAAGAAGCACACCTGGATGTACTATGGTCTTACTAGTATGATTTAAAAACTTTAAGCAAATATAAATAAATTTATACTAATGCTTTTTACAAAAATGTTAAATGTTAATGCTTATTTGCATGGTCTTATTGGCAGTATTGGTTTTGTGAAAGGACGCAAATCATCGATGAAAAAGAAAATTTGGAAAGCAAAATCCCAAGGATGAGAAAATGGGACTTGTCAAAATTAAAAGATTTGGACCTTGATGAAATAGACAATGATAAGGTATGCTACTTTTAAATACATAAATACATAATGATTTAAGTACAATTCAGTTTCTGCCCAACTCCAAATTTCTTCATTAATTTTACCATGCTTAAAAGCTATAAAAGATAAAAACATTTATCTGTTAATGTAAATGATTTTATAACAACTTAGGCATTACTTATATTTGATATATAGTTATACATATTAAACATTTTTCTTGATTTACTCATATTTAAATTTATTACAGAAAATATACAACTAAATTAAACCCTAGTTAAAAAAGATAAATGCATATATATTTTTATAGAAAATGATTTAAGTACATAATGAACTATATATATTTGTTGATAAACAAAATTATATGAGTACATATGTTTATATGTGTCTTATTTAATAGGGATAGTGTTCTAAATTTATGTAGTTTGTAGGTTATTTAATTACATATCTATATTTATACGTAACAACTATTGTGTGTGCATTATAGATTTTCCTAGTCTTCTCTCCTTCCCATATGAATGTGCCTGCATGTTGTTTCCATTTATCAAGTGTCTGAAATTTTCTTACCTGTATATTTTTAATAATTTCTGATTTCTAACTTCATAGAATTTCAAAGATATTACATGTCCAAATTTAATTTCAAATACCTTCCTTGCAGATTTTAAAGAAATTTGCAAATGTAACTAAAGAGGAAAAAGACCTTTTTTCAAAAAAAATATATACTGGGTTGGAATATGACAAATATGCTACAGACTGCTCTAATAGCATAAAAGAGTTAGAGAGGAAAGTGAACTTTTTATCTGCTGAGATGAAAAGTATGGCAGAACAACTGAATGAGGAACAACATTCAGACAGCTGGCTGAACAAAGACTCCACAATCTTGAAATGAAACTTCAAAAGCTGGAAAATTTTGAAGAGCATAATGTGGAGAAAAAAAATGATTTCAAAGAAAAAAGTGAAGCTGATAAAGGTACGAATAAAAGAAAGATAGTTGGTATGATGCATATAAATAGTTCTGCTAACTTTCCATGTTTTGATTTGATGGAAACTCAAGATTGCATTCTAGAAACCGAAGATGGTTTAAAATCTGAAAATATCAAACAACATAGTCAAGAAATTGCTGCAGAAAATCCAATTGTTGTTGAAGATGTCATTTCTAAAGAACAAAAAAAGAAGAAGCAAAAGAATGTTGAAAAGTGTCCACTCATGAAGCATCTAACTGATGAATAGCAACAAAATGTGAAACTTTTTTTCAAAGTTTTGGGAGGAAACAAGTAAGTAATTAAACTACTTTTCACTCACACAAACTATATATCAACAATCTGTTAGATTAATTATTAGTACTATTTTGGTTCTGTTTTAGTTTGGTCACCTATCAGTATATCTATCAACTACTGTACACTCACACACTTGCTCAAAAATAAACAAAAACTAAACAAAACTAAAAAAGCTAAATTAATTTATCTTTAACTTTTAATAAATAATTCCATAAAGGCTTCTATTTTGTTTTACTATCAAATGCAAACAACATAGTACGTACTAAACTTAATTTCTTTTATTAACAACCGTCCAATTTTCCAGCGATGAAGCATTTAGTTGTGATGATGAAAACTTCATCACCATAACAAAAATGATGATAGAAGACCTCCTCTATCAACAAAGTATTTGTGGTCAAGTAAGTACAACAAACTAAACTTTCCTTCATTATAATTTATATACTTTATCCATATTATTTTTCAAATGTAGATCATTGATTGGTTTTGGTTCCGAAAAACAAAGCAACTAGAAAAAAGCAATAGCATTATCTATGTTAACACAACTATGACAGTAAGTGAACTATATTCTCAAATTAACATTTTTTTATAAAACATAAATTTTCTAAAACAATTTTTTTACAGAAAAGCGCAACGGATGGAAGCTTGGAAAATATCATGAAAAAAATGTTCAATCCTTTTATGAAAAGAACACTTTTAGATCCATTATGTTGCAACATATTATTCCCAATACATGGTAATGATCATTGGAGTCTGCTAGAACTAGTTGTTAGAGAATGCACTTGGAACCACTACGACTCTTTGCACTTGACCACGAGATCAAAAACCTGCAGAAGTGGACATACAAAATTTGTCATTAATGTGGTAAGTAAAAATACACAAAAAGTAAAAAAGATAAATGTGTTTATATTTATTCTAATTTTCCTTCACTGTTTGCAGAAATCAGCAGTGAACTACCTAAACAAAGAGTTACAAGAAGAAGGGCACAAAACAATTCTCAGGAAAAATTCAGTGCTTAAAAATGTTGACTGTGCTCAACAAAGCACTGGGTAATTTTGAAGATAGTTCAGAATTTTATATAAAAAATCACAATACACAATAACTACCTACACACATATTACCAATTAGATAATATTATTTTCTCACATACTAGTATTAGATAAACATAATACTAATTACAATTCATTATCAAAATAAAGAAAAGATAATCTGTTTTATCATTATATTCAAAGTACTAAACTTCAGAAATACAGGTACGACTGCGGAATTTTTGTGATGATGTTCATGGAAAAAATAGCACAAGGAATGCAGACTACAGAAAAAATTAGTCTTGAACAAGTTAATGCATTCATAGCACAAATAGCTGCACAAATACTATCCGACGAACCATACTGCTGGCTTGACAAGTTTTGCAGCTCTTTTTCAGCCCATAAAAATGTAATGACTGATGAATGAGATGATGAATTTGTAATGGGTGATATTAAAAATTAGATAATGAATTTGGTGATGAATTTGTAAAAGCTGATACTACATTGATCATAGATTTTAGGGAGTATATTTTAAATTACTAATGAATTACATGATGAATTTGTAGTAACTGATATTGAAAATTTGATGTGAATTTGTAGTAATTGATACTGAATTTGTAGTAACTGATATTGAAAATTTGATGTGAATTTGTAGTAATTGATAGTGAATTTGTAGTAACTGATCTTAAAAATAAGTTTCTACCGCTCTTTTAAGAAATATAAATCCTTTTATCTGTTATTGATAATTTATAGTTTTATATTTATTATTATTTTTTCTAATTCCGTTGTTCTACACAGCAAAAAGATGTAGTATGGGCTACTTTTCCTAGACAAGAAGAAGCTTTAAGATTTGTCCAAACACATGCAAATACTTACGTTTTTTGCTACCAAGATCATTTGACTGCACAAAGAAGGTTCCTTGTTTCTACATATGATGAGTTCTGGAGAAGGTACAAAACCATGAATCCTAAGTTACGCCACCATTATGAGGTTATTCAAGTCGGACTGCCTTGCCACTTGTATTATGATCTGGAGTTCAATAAAAAGATTAACACTGGAAAAAATGCCGATGAAATGGTAGATATTCTGATATCTATCACCTTCAAACTGCTAAATGACAAATACAAAATCCAGGGAAATCAAGATTGGGTTTTAGAGCTTGATTCATCTACTGAAGAAAAGTTCTCTCGACATATGATCATTCATATCCCAAATATTGCCTTCAAAGACAACTCGCATGTTGGAACATTCATCTCTGAGGTATGCTCACGTATAATAAATTTAAGAGTAAGTGATCCACAGTTTGAAAAACTGTACATCAAAAAAGATTCAAGCTCATCAGACAATACAGAGCTTCTTTTTGTTGATACTAGAGTTTATACCCGTAATCGTTGTTTTCGTCTTCCTTTCTCATCAAAAGCAGGGAAGAATGCTTTACTCCTGCCAAGCGAACGCTTTGGATGTAAGAATCTGAATGAGGAACAAGTGTTTATCAAATCACTTATTTGCAGAATAGATGCTGATTTTGATAAGCTATTAGAGTGCAAAATGGATCTGGACTGTTGCAAAATTCTTCATTTTGAATCTGAGGTCAATGATAATATCACCCACACCGAGGGAGATAAGTCATTACATGATTATGGAAGCAATATACCTAAGTCCTATTGTTTAGGAAAATCTCCCTTTCCAGCTTTGGATGATAAAATTTCATCTTTTGCCTCTCATGGAAATATTTTGGGTAAAATAAGAAGGTGGTACTGGTTTTCTGCACATGGCTACATAATTTATAGCATGTCCAAAAGTCGATATTGTGAACGAATTGGAAGAGAACATAAAAGTAATCATGTTATGTACATTGTTGATTTCCAGAGAGGTGGCTACTATCAAAAATTCTACGACCCCGATTGTAGAGGCTATCGATCTCCAGTCCGCCAAGTACCATGGGATGTATTGTCAAACTGTTATGATATTGTGAACCAAGAAGGCAAGACTGTCTAGAACCAATGCATCTGTCAAAATGAAATATTAACTACATAATCACTTCAGTCTATGTTGCTTTTGTATATTGTTAACTAGCAAGTACTTACACAATTGATTTTAAATTTGATAATGCAATTATGGTAATTGATAGTGAATTTGTAATGGCTAATGTTTTTAATGCTCTGTTAAAAAGATAAACGAATTTATGTTTTATTGACAGTATGTTTTGGGTAGCAATATACTAGTCATACTGATCTCCAGTTGTTCTGTTTGATTTGTATTCCTACTGTTGTGCGTAAAAATCGTGGATTTACAGATGATTTGGTTCGAAATGGGCTTGTTCCCATTGTCGAATATGAGATTCTTGTTGATGGATCCCATAACATTGACAGGGTAGTTGTCTGTTAATTTTACTTGTTAAACAAAATCAATGGGTCAAAAGCAAGAATGCTACTGTTAATTAGCAATAAATCAGCTCATGAGAGAACATGATTTACCTTTTTTTGCTGTACTCAACACTCATTAATGAGAAAAACTTCATGCGTGAAATGCTAGCAAAGAGTAACCTGTTCCTGTTTTTGGATTGTTCATTTGGAACCTTAATATTGTTTGTTCCACAAAGTTAATTAACATATTGAATGGCCTTGAAATTGGCAGGTGTGCAGATGTGACTGAAAGAGTGCTTGCTGCATGCTACAAGGCCCTAAACGAGCACAAAGTCCTAATGGAAGGTACTTTGTTGAAGCCTAACATGGTTACACCTGGATCAGACTCTACTAATGTGAAACCTGAGGTCATAGCCGAGTACACTGTGCGAGCTCTTCTCAGGACTGTGTTTTAAAAACAGACTATACACAACAATTAAAAAGAAATATCAATTTATCTTTTTTAACAGAACTAACAACATTGTATTCCAAATAACTGTTAAACATAAATAATTGCATACAACCAAAAATAATCAAAATCAGATCATAACCAATTCAACATATGCAATTATTCAAATATTCAACTCAAAGTATTCATACAACAAACAAATATTCATACAAGAACAAATCAAATACTTTGGACTAAAAAAATCAACTCAATTATTCAACTCAAAGTATTCATAGAACAACCAATCAAATACATTGAACTAAAACAATCAACTCAATTATTCAAAAGAACACCCCCTTCTGTTATGTCCTAGTTTTTTACACTTTCCACATCTATTTTTCTTAGCATGAAAATCAGCCCCTTCAATCCTATTCATCCTAGGCCTACCAGCTCCATGAATAGGCTTAGGAGGAAGAACAGTAGATGATTCTTCAGCTTCAATTGCTTCCTTATCAAAAGTTGGAATAGGATTGATCAAATGTGAATATGAAGCTAGATAATACTCAACAGTAAAGTAATTCTCAATATATTCATAAACAGAATTTCTGGTTAAAGAAATACACTTCAAAGCATGCACACAAGGAAAACCTGTCACTTTCCATTGATTGCAACTGCAAATGCGATTTTTAAGATCAACCTTTTGAGATGTCGGAGAATGAACTTCAAAAATATACCTACAAAATGTAAGACCCAATTCATGTGCAGTGAACTAATAGTGAAAAATAAGACTCATAAACCAAAAAAATTAACAATCATACTGTGAACATAAGCTTTAATGCAAACAAAGAGAAAATACGTAACAAGCGACACCAACAAAATGAAATCATAACACAGGCTACATAGCAGGTTGAAAAAAGATAAATGCATTTATCATTTTTTAGAAACTGTGAACATCATGTAAATAAATATAAATACATACCTAGATGATTTAGAAACACTCCACCCAAATCCTTCTTCCTTCAATTTTAACAAACGAGCTTCCATTTTCGGACATAGCACACTAGTCCACTTTAATGCCTCTTCTCTACGATTAGACATTTGCATCATAAGTTTTACCCTAATTCCATCAAGACAAGCAGTAACAGGCAAACTTCTTTCATCCAAAATCCAAGAATTAAAACTCTCGGCTACATTGGACTTATTTTCACCATATCGCTTCCCCGGAAAAAACAAATCGGCCCAATGATCATATGGTTTGTCATTCAAATACTCTATAGCTTTGGCACCTCCAATTTCTTTGTACTTGGACATAGCTTTTTCAAACTCATGATGATTAGAAGCTATAGCACAACGCTCAAGTAAATGAGCTACCCAAACACCCCTTCCACTTTTCACAATGCTAGCAATATTATTTTGCATATGATGCAAACAATAAGAATGATGACTATTCGGAAAAAAATTTGGAACACTTAACAATAAACCCCAGTGTCTATCACTTAAAAAAGTTAATATTCTATCACAACTAAGAGCATTCTTTAGGTGATTCAAAAACCAACTCCAACACTCTTCATTTTCTTTGGGAACAAGAGCCATTGCTAATGGGAAAAAACCTGGAAAAAAAAACAAAATAATAATAATAATTCACTGTTTATTAATGTACATTTGAAAATAATGCACTATGTTTGAAACAGTATTATCTAATAGTAAAAAATCACATGAACACTATGCCCTTTGCCCAAATAAAAAAGGAAAAATAAATTTGCTAGAGACAATTCATCCTTTTTTTCTTTTGTTTTTTAAATTTTGCTACTTGAATGTGTAGTCTATGCAGGAAGAGTAGAAATTGCAAAGATATAATACTTAATTCATGCATACAATACAAAGACTTATATTTGAACTTCTAAAAGATATATGCTATTATCTTTTCTATATGCTGTTTAAATCATTTTTATACGTTATGTAAGAATTTCAAATAATGAGAAAAATGATAAATATGTTCAACATGTAGTAGTAACTATGATATATAAGTACGGCTTAATATGTTATTTAATTCTTTATCTTAAAAGATAAATGCATTTATCTTTTTTAACTCTTGTATACAGTAACATTTTGTACATCAAATTAAATAACATTAAATCTTTTACAGTATTTGTTCTGGATCAAATGTACATAAATTCATTTTCTGCAATAATTTTACATGCTAAGCCCTAACGCAAAAGAAACTTTAATGAATTGAATCAGTACTATATAACAGTAGACTAATCACTTAACCAAAATGCAGTATGAACATAACAAAATTCACTAGAACAATCACTTAAAGAAACAGTACTATGTTACAAAAATTTATAACAAGAACCTAATGCACACAGTACAAAGTAAATACAACAGCAAAAAAAAAGATCAAAATTAGTACCTTGATTCCCATTTTTTGCAGTGGCAGCCATCAAAATACCACTTCGCCCTTTCAAAAAGGTAGCATCTAAAAACACCATAGGACGACAATAGCTGAATCCAAATATACATGCCTCATAACATACAAAAACTCTCTCAAATTGATTAGTGTCAGAATCCACATCCATACTTGATAACTATTTGGGTTATTTCTTTCCAATGCCTTCAAATACCAAACTAAATCATTGTAAGATTTCTTTTCATCACCGTAAATATCATTCATAGCCAATTTCTTACCCTTATAAGCAAAATAATAGCTCAGCTCCACATCATAATCTCTTCTAAAACTTTTAATGATATCCTTCGTTTTTCTTTTTGGCTCATCACGAATTTGATTGAAGATTAGACTTTTCACAAGATCACTATTAATAGTTGGACTACCAAGTGAATGAAATCCACCACCACAAGTATGATTCAGCTGAATGTTTTTAACAAACAATTGGTCCAATTGCTTCAGTTTGCAAGAAGCATGAATCCTAAATGGACAACTATCTATAGCACATCGAACTGTCAATCGTTCTTTACAATTCTTAATATATTGTACTTTAAACCCATTCTTCAAACAATAAGCACTAACCGTTCTACGGAATCCAATAGCAGAATCAAACTGTTGACCAACCCCAGTAAAAAATTCCATATTTGAATTCTTCTTCAACAACTCATGTAAATCCTTTTGTTGAGCAAAACCAGAATCTAAATCATCATCAGTTATATTATTACTTGACTCACCACCAACTACTGAACCAGACTTGCTACTTTGAACAACAAAATTATCCATTGAATCAATCTTCAACCGTAGAAAAAATACCAAAAATTCTTCCTTTTTAAACCAAGACAAACACAATACAGCTTGAAGATCACTATCCATTTCAACAAAGGTAGTCTTTGATTCTCGAATATAAAAAATATCAAAGCATAATGGACTAAAATTAATCCACTCCTCGCAAATCCTATTCCTAACAGAACAAATAGAAGCATCCAATCCAAAACGAGCACTAAAACAATTGTTATTGAAATCAAACACAACTATAACAGATGAATCACACTTGGAAAAAAAACGTAAACAAAAAAATAAGTAGGTGAAATTGATTGCTTGGCAAATCGAACTGTCAACTGTGAACAAAAAGAATAATTGCTTTAATTTGAAGCATGAATCCTAAGAGGACAACCATCTATAGCACATCAAACTCTCAACTGTTCCTTACAATTCTTAATATACTGTACTTTAAAACCATTATTCAAACAATATAAGCACTAACTGTTCGACGAAATCCAAGAGCAGAATCAAATTGTTGACCAGATCTTAATTAATATATGTAAAAATGTTTTACTACATCAGATCTTAATTAATATATGCCAGATCCTTTTTTAGCCCAGTAATCAAAAAAAGATAAAACCAATTCTCTTTTGCATAATACTTTACATGCATCAATATTGAATTAAAAAGGACAATATCATCCATATTAAAAATCACTGGTGCATCCTATAAATTAACTTTCCCATAATAGATTTTATGTTCTTCTAAAAAGCATTGTCGGAACTAAATAAGAAATCAAGAACGAATTGTCACATTCAGTATCAACCAAAATTTCTTTATAGACAATAATTTGTCAGTGAACAGCATAAAATAATAACATAAAATAATGAATTTTTATCACAAACAAACAAAACAGATCCTTAAAATCAACAAAAATAAAAAACAGTACCTTTGACCACCATGATCCATTAACTGATTGCTTGAACTTCGAGTTTCAGATCTCATAGATAGAACTAAAGAAATCGAAGAACAAAATCATAAACAACAATCGACACTTTTTTCCGACGTGATATGAAATCTTGAATGTAACCAATCCGATTTGCGCAAATCTCCTGATCGATTAGGGAAAAACACGCCTCCCTGATCGATTTAGGAATATCGTGCATGATCGATTAGCAAAAAATTGCACTCGATTGATGAAAATCACACATGATCGATGTGAAAAAATCGCGCCTGATCGATTTTGAAAAACAGCGAGATGTTTGGATTTGAGAATGAACTGAAAGTCAACCGTATTTGTGTTTTTGTCCTGGAAATTTATTATTTCAAACTCGAGTCCTACAAAATAATTGGACCTGGCTACAAGGCTCTCCTCGATAATTTCCACTATCCTTTATATGTTTTCATCAACCTATAAATGTGATCAATTATATATTGTAGACGGTATCTATTTATATGAAATAATGATGTACATAACTGAAATTAGAAATTTACCATTCAAATGGATACATCCATCTTTATCTGATAGGGCCACAAATCAACGCTTCATCGGCTAAATGAACCATAAGGTGGACACTGATATCAAAAAATGCAGGTGGAAAATGTTTTTCAAAAACACACATTGCTTCTACTAAGCTAGCCTTTGCTTTTAAAAGATGTTCCCTATTGATCACCTTTGAACACAAAATGTTATAGAATAAACTAATACGATGAATAACATTTCGCAGATCCTTATGTTGTGGATAAGAATGTTGAAGCAATACCAGAAGCAAATGTTGCATTATGACATGGTAATCATGTGACTTCATATTTCTTAGTTCAGGAGAATTGATGCTCACATTGTTGTGGAAGTCAGAAGAGAATTTGTTAGGCACTTTCAGATTTTTCAAAACAGTGCAAAACCGTATCTTTTCTTCTTTGCTCAAAGTGAAAGTTGCCTTTGGTATGCTTATTTTATTTTTTCAGGATCTTCCATCACCCATAACTTTTGTTTTATACCCATGATTTTCAAATCCTTGCGTGCATTGATGCCATCTTTTGACTTATCTTTATGGTCCATAATGGTGCTGATGAGATGCTCCGTGACATTCTTCTCCGTATGCATAACATCAATATTATGTCGGATCAAATTTGCTTTCCAATATGGTAAATCAAAAAAGATAGACCTCCTATACCATCCAGAAATATTGTCAACATCTTCATTAGTTGACTTTTTCCGTTTTCGACCAATTTCTTCTTTTTGTTTACCAACTTTCATTTTGATATTCGCTACTTTCTTTTCAACTTGAAAACCAGTCAATGGCCATTTAGGATGACGAAGTTCTTATTCGTTGTTGAAATTTGTCTTATCGTATCGAAACTTGTGTTCGTTAGGAAGAAACATTCGATGTCTCATGTAACACATCTTCTTACTTTCAGGAAGATGATAAGAACAAGTGTTTTCCCCACAAATAGGACATGCAAAGTAACCGTGAGTTGTACATCCCGATAAAGTCCCAAAAGCAGGGTGATCATGGATTGCCCACAACACCCTAGCTCTCATTGTGAACTCAGATTTACGTAACGAGTCAAATGTAACGACTCCTTCCCATAACTGCTTTAACTCATCTATCAATGACTGTAAATAAACATCAATATTTTTTCCTGGTTCTTTTGGCCCAGAAATCAACAATTTTAACATTGAGAACTCCCTTTTCATGCACATAGACGGAGGAAGATTATATGGTACTACAATTACTGGCCAACAACTGTAAGGGTCAGAGAGAGAAGCATGTGGACAGAAACCATCTGTTGCTATTCCAAGTGTGACATTTCATGGCTCGGCAGCAAAAGTTTGGTTAAAAGAATCTACGGCTTTCCATTGAGAAGTGTCACATGGATGACGCATTATGGTTGGATCAGACTTGGCACGACCATGCCAGGTCATCGCATCTGCTATCCATGGTACAGTATACAGTCTCTTTAATCTAGAAATTAAAGGAAAATGTCTTAATGTCTTTCGAGGTACTTTGGTGCATTTTCTCTCTTAGTTTAATGATGTCATATATCTAGGTTCATTGCAATTTGTACAAGAAACTTTGTTCTCATCATCTTTCCAGTACAATATGCAATCATTGATGCATGCATCATAATTTTTGTAATTCATCCCAACTTGCTTAATGACCTTCTTCACGTCGGAGTACTTTGACGGCAGCATGTTACCTTCGGGGAGTAACTCCTTTATTAGTTCGAGAAGTGCAGTCACACCATTATCTGAAAAGCCGTAATGGGTCTTCAAGCTATTCAATTTCACAATGGCATACAGCTTCATAATCCCTTTTGAACATGAAGGATACAGTGGCTCTTTTGCGCTACCAAAAAGTGATTTATACTTCTTACTTTCATTGGCCTGCCAATATGGATAATCAGTAGACTGCTCTCCAACATTAGCATGATCGGGCAACAGATTTGTAGGTTGAAAATGATGAAATCTATCTACATCATTGACCAGATCTTCCATCCTAATATGTTCAGACTCATCAGTAGTTGTGTCATGACTAACTGGTTGTTGTTTTTCCATCTCCGCCCTTTTTTCCCCATGAAAATACCACACTGTATATATGATTGGATGATACCCCATCTAAGCAAATGAAAATGAATTTCATCTAATTTGATCATCTTCATATTTTTGCACCAGGTGCAAGGGCATAAATACACTCCTTTCTTACCACCGTTTTCTTCAACAAAACTAATGAACTTCTGCACCCCGTCTATATAGTATGTAGATCTTAGATCTGATTCAGTTATCCATTGTTTGTCTATGCTGAAAGACATACTGCCCTCCTATATCATATATAACAGAACATGAGACTTGCCCTTCAATGGGTCCTCGTTCCAATTGCTCGAAAAGAAATTTTTTGAAAAATTCAAGTGGGAAATTATTGGAAATTTTTTGAATTGAAATGAATTATTAAACATTGATTTTATTATAAATAGGTTAGGAAATAAGTATTCTGATTATCTTAAAGTAGAATATCATAACAAATGCATATAAATATAGCAACCCTCCATTTTTTTATTTTTAAAAATGTACAACATTTTTTATGAATAATATATTATGCTAAAGTTTGTTAGAATTGAAATCGTGTAAAGAGTTTCTGGGATACTTAGCAAATTACTAAGTATTGAGCATAATGTTTTGCTTTGACATTTATTGGTCGTACATAGCAATGTTAGTAAATTTGACATATTGGGATTCAACATCAGCATCAATTTTTAAGCACAAGCCTTTTCTTTCATTATGCGTTTAGGTTTAGAGCCAAATAACTTAAACTTGAAGTATTTTTCTCACACATTTCATGTATTGCTTTAACAGTTATTCAGTTACCACCATTTTGATCATGAATTTAGTTTTAGATACAGGGGAAGATCATGTTGCTATCGAGGTATACTTTTTATATGGATCTGTATTATAACTTAGAATCTGATCCTGTTGCTAGAAAGATAACCTTTTTTCTTTACTTTCATTTTACTAATTAGGAGGTTAAATTTGGAATACAATCATACTGATTGAACTATAATGTTTTTGGTTTCTGTTTCTTCTTTGATGCAGCCAATTTTAAGTCAATTTGGCTGTACATTTTATATGCACAAATATCACTTCAAAACTTTCAAGAATTCTCAGTTATTGGTACCAATAATGATGATTAAGATTTATTGATGTGGTATTGAATTCTTTTAAGCTTATAAGTTGTAGATGTTAATAATATAACCTTTACTGATCTTAGTTGTTGGAGTATACCCGCTAATAGGCCTTATTATTAATGTGAAATGCTATCTTATTGTGCAATCGCTACTGTCGTTGGTTAAAATCTTTTTTAGACTATCAATTTCTTCAGTACATCATCATGTTACAATTTCTAGTGCCATATATATATAAATAGAATCATGATTTTGTTCATTTTTATAATTATCTAATATAATTCATGTATGTAAATTAAGTTGACAGTACCACTTATTGTTCATAGTATATTATGAAAGTTTCACACATAGATGTTAATGCACATTAATAACCATAAATGTTACAAATATTTTTATGTAGTCTTACCTGCATTAGGTTGAATGAAATAGCCTACATTTTCTTCTTGTTATGTGTCGTAACTAATAGCTTTCGTGTATTAATGTACAGTGATGGCAGTGAACAACCAATTCAGCTGCTGAAAGAATTGATTGTTTTTATGACTTCTAAATGTACTCTTCCTTTGCTTTTAAGTTGAGTCACACTCAACACTATATTTAAAGTCTCCATTGCCCTCTACATGTATTCTTATAAACTTGTAAATTTATACATCAAAAGATATCTACCGATTATTTGAATTTATATTTTTTGTTGCTTACCATTCCTACAGTTTGACGACATAAGCTTATTTCTTTAAATGCCAACCTACATATTTGTCTTTGTTAGCTGTAGTATATAGACAAACTAAAAAGTAGAACAATAGAAGCGAAGAGCAAGTAGAGATATACAGATTAACTTTGAACAACTAAAGGCAATGGAATTTTTTGGTAAAATACATGGCACTTTATCTTGCTGATCTTCATTTTTTACCATTAAAGTAATACCTTTGGACATTAACAATGATAGTTATGTTATTAGCATCATTCTTGTTATGTTTGAAAATATTTTTAACTAAATTATCAAGCGATTTTTTTTCTTTTAATTCATGAGACATCTCCTCTTGCTTTGACCACTTCAACGACTTATGGGTTGCCACTTATAAACACGTTAACGTAGCGGAAGTGTCCACCACCAACTAATCCTTTACTTGTGGCCATTGACTGAAATGTTAATCTTCTTTTTGTAAATTTCTAATCATTATATTCAATTATTGCCTATTATAGTAATACGCAATATAGCTCGAATATTCTGAACAAATTGTATTAATAACAGCTTAATTATTTGAATTTTTATTTCTTCCTAAAATTGGTTCGTATTTTATTATATGACTTTATTTTTGTTTGTCCCGAATAGTATCTTTTTGCTTAATGTTACTAAATCATATTACCATTAAATTAGTGGATGTTTGTCTCATTTTCAATCTTTATGATTATTAGATTCCAAGTAAAAAAGAAGCATTTCTTTCATAATTTTACAACCATTATGCTCTTTGGTGTAGTTGGGACGCTTATCTCCTTCTCCATAATTATTTTTGGTAAGACCTTAATTTTAGGTTTTTTTTGTGTTATCATTGTTACATTGTCATTTATATTAGGGAAATGACGTGTAAGCGAAATTTCTGACTATTTAATTGGTATATAATTAATTTGGTATATGCCATTTATGGCGCTCTATTTCATCTATAATTGAAATGAATTATTAAAAATACGAGAAGAGATATTGATATAGACTATTTTCTATGATACTCTTAATTATAAAAATAGCATTTCTGTAAAATTTAACATTAGCACCAAACTGTTTCCAAAAATTTTGCCATTACAACGGCGCTATTTTGTAGCACCGGAGTAATGTCTATGCATTACCCCTCTCCTGACTTGGCTTGCACCATTAACAACAATTTTATTCCTAATATTAACACGCTGACCATCTACAACACATGAACAAAAAATCTTCATTCCTAATATTCATAACGGGATCATGGTAAATGCATTCATTTGCATCTAGTTTTATAAATATCATTCTAATAACATCATACATATCGACATAATAAATGAGTTTTGAATCCTACTTTCATTTCAACTTCTATCCTACAAATAAAAATATTGATTGCATGCAAACTGAAATGTTAAATTTATGAACTCCATAAGCTCTCAAATAGCAAAATGGTATTAAAACTGTTTGATCTTTCAGGTTGTATCATTATGATAGTTCCTTGCGGGCATGTACACTCTCTGTTTTTTTATGACATCCCGGTTCACTAACAACCGGGTACGTGTATTTGATATACATTACTTATATTTTACCTGTGGTGGGAAAAGATGGGAACATGCAAAGTTCTATAATTAGTACTAGTACCACTTGCACATAACATACGAAACTCTCCATATATAGGCTTAGACGACAATATAAAAAGTATATTTCCATTGACAATGACTGGCAACCGTACCAACATCTTTGTTTATTGCCAAAACAAAACTCACGAACTAGTTGATTCCACCAAATGAAAGATTCCAATATCTTAATCTTGCAGCATTATAATATCTTCAAAACAATTAACTATGTAAAAAGAGAATATAAACAATCTGACACCAAAAAATGAACAACGTTCAGCTGGTTCAACAAAATTATTCCCATCCTTTAAAGAAAGTAATTGTCATACAAAAACAAGAAACATGTATAAAACTAATTAGAAACTATATTAAAAGAATTCATATATCCAATCATCCCTAACAATTCATAGTTACTGCACTGCAGGTTTCAAAGCAGATTTGTTTAAAGCAACAACTAATGAATAAGCTGAAATTTATTTAAACAATGGGGTCTTGAATAATGGTTAATTTCAAATACATCATCATCTTATATAATTTGCTACCAAACTCTTATATCCTAATTACTCTCACTCATTTTCAACGCATTCCTTCTTTGTCTCATAGCATACTTGATCAATTAAGGCATTTCTAGGAACATTCATAACTATGCTCCCATTACACACAAATGTTCATCTTATCAAATGGAAAGTAATGAGAGCGGGATAACTGCACCAAATGTTATTTTTCAATAAAAAGCTCCTAATTTTTTGTTATTGTCTGGTATCGTTGTAAACATGGTTTATTCAATAAAAAGCTCCTAATTTAAATCGAATAAATTTACCTGCAGATGAAGCTATCAGTAGGTGGATTGAGGGGAGCCAGCAACGATTTGCGATGGGATGGGAGAGCACGAGATTGATATGAAATGGGAAAATGGAGAGATTGATATGAATTGGGGAGCCAGCAACCCTATTGTAGAAGAAATGGAATTTGGGGAAAATGACAAGTATGGGGCGTGTTTTGCCTGTAAAAGTTTCGCACCAAAAATAGGCACAAAAATTGATACGGCTAAAGACCGTATTACATATGATACGGCTAAGACCCATACCTAAACAAGAGGGAAAGCGAATTAATTTGGAGGAACCATGCATTTTGGGTGTAAAAGTTTCTGCCAATAGTAGGCACGAAATTGGATACGGCTGCAAGCCTTATCAAATTTGATACGGCTAATAGTCGTATCCAAATGATTAGGTAGGGCTTCGAGCCGTATCATATTTGATACGGCTTTAAGCCGTATCTAAGAAGGCGGATGGAGGGGTGGCTAAAACTGTTTTTTGGTGTAGTGACATAGTCGAACTACAAGCTCCAACTTTTATACTACCCAAGAGATGTGAATCCAAAAACTATTCAAAGTAACGTAATGATCGAGAAAAGACACATCAGTCTGTTAAAACAGTTCGAAGAAAGGAAACATCTAATCAAAGTAGAATTTGAAGTTGATAGCTTGTCTCAATCCAAAGCATACCTTATTGTTAATAAGGTATACTTTGGGGGCCAAGTGTTATCCTTGCTTTGAAGTAGGCCACATCAAGATAAGCAGAACCATCAATTATTCAGATAGTAAACCAAAAATCCAAAATTGTAACTCAGAAAGTCAGAATTTAACCAAAGCTTGAGAAGTGATATTGGGCTTTGCTAATAACTTGAAAATAGCCAACCATTTCCCAGAAGAATAAGGTGGCACATAAGAAAATTACCAAAAGGCAAAAGAACTGCCAAGTCGGTATCGAGTTGGGCCACTCAAATCAATAGTGATCTCTGAAAGTGAGTTACACAGGTAACTTAAAGGCGTTCAATGGGCAACCAAAGATATCGCACAATATGGAGCATAGAGAAAGGGTGGTCACAAGCTTTCCATCCTAGAAGAATAATATACGAAGTTGGAAGTTCAAAATTGGTATAAGTAAAAACTCGACACCGAGTTATGAAGCTCAACTCGGTATCGAGTTGACCCATGACCTATGAACATAGCCATGATCTTCTTCCTAAACCTCCTATTGAACGTAGAGAACGTGGGTAGCAAATATCGAAGCCTATTTCGTCGATCTACATCTATAAATAAGAGGAGAGGAGCATTGAATCGAGATCCTTTTTTTGTTTTTTGAATTTTCTGATTTTACTCTATCACTTTGTTGGATTCTCACCGAGTTTTGAGCATCAAGTTATAAGAATACAATTTGTAAAATCTCTGAAAATCATTAATAAAATTTAAGTGGACATAGGCTAGAGTTTAGTCGACCTACTATAAATTGTTTTATACTTTTATCTAATTTTTCGTTTAATTTCTTCATTTTATTCTCTACTTCAATCTATTTGAGTGTTTGTCCAACTTTTGGCACAAAGACTCTTTATCTTTTTTTCATTCTTAACCTCCATTCATAATCTTTCCAAGCTAATTTCTTATAAAGAGGCAGTTCTTAATCCTTATTGGTGAGAGGCTATCGACGAAGAACTTTCTGCCTTACAACTTGGGATTTGGTTTCTCTACCTCAAGGTAAGAGTGTTATTGGTTGTCGTTGGGTATATAAAATCAAAACCAAATATGACGGATTAATTGAAAAATATATATATATATATATGTATATGTATATATGTATATGTATATATCTATTGGTTGCAAAAGGTTACTCTCAATATTATGAGATGGATTATAAGGAGATATTTGGTCCTATTGCAAAAATAACTACCATTCATACTCTCATTGTTGTAACTTTCATTTGACAATGGTCTATTTCAAAACTTAATGTTAAAAATGCATTCTTGAATAAGAAGAAATTTATATGGAACCTCCTCCAGGTGTTCCACATGAATCTATATATATTTGCAAACTTAAGGAGGCACTTTACGGACTTAAGTAAGCACCTCTTGGTTGGTTTGAGAAATTTCTGTTATAATTAAATCTCTTGGTTTCTACTTTAGCTTCCATGATAGTGTCCCTTTTGTTAAAAATACTAATGAAGAATGTCATACTATTTTTATTGTTGATGACATGATTATTAAGGAGATGATATGCATGGCATTTCTTCTTTAAAAAGGAATTAGCTAGAAATTTTGAATTAAAGGATCTGCTTCTTCTAATATATTTCTTTGAACTTAAGGTGGCATACTCACCAAAAGGTTATCTTCTTTCTTAATCAAAATATGTTACAGATATTCTTTAGAAAGCTAGACTTACCGATTATAACGTCGTTGACACTCCCACAGGTTAATGAAAAATAGTCTCCTTCAGATGGTGTACCACTGTTAAATCCTACTATATACTATACCAGTTGGAAGATTGTATCTTACCATCACTCATTTGGATATATCATATGCTATTTTAGTTGTTAGTTAGTTTTTAGCTTCCCCAACTACAGTTAGTTGGGCAGCCGTCCTTCATATTTTAAGGTATCCTCTAGGTACTATTTTTCATAGCCATTTTATTTTCATCCACCTCCTCGTTGGAATGGCATGCCTATTCTGACTTTGATTATGATAGCGATTCCACCGATCGCAAGTTAATTGCTAGCTTTTGTATCTTTTTTTGTGATTCTCTTATATCTTGGAAGAGTAAAAAGCAATCTGTTGCTTCTCATTCTTCAGTTGAAGCAAAGTATCATTATGTGGCATCTACTACTAAAGAGATTGTTTGGCTGGATAGGTTAGTTGCAGATATGAGGATGTCTCTTTCTGATTCTAATCCTATGTATTATGACAGTAAGAGTGCTGTTTAGATTTCTCGTAACTAAGTTTTTCATGAACATACCAAACATATTGAGCCTGATTGTTACGTTACACATCATCATCTTAAGAAATGTGTTATTACTTTACCTTTCATTCTCTCTTCCATGAAGAATGCAAACCTTTTTACTAAGTCACACTCACTTTCTTGTTTTCAATTTCTATTTGGAAAAATCTTGACGCTTATGGTCATCGCATCATGATTTTAAGACGATGTTAAGAGATCATCATTATACGTTGAAGAATAAATCAACGATATTTCAATATCCAGGCTTTTCCATATATAATAGTTTTCCTATTGTATAATTACTTAGGCTCTAAAGAATGTGACTATAAATAGCTAGTTATGAATTGTATAACCATCATCAAGTTGCAATGAATTATTCATATATTTAATAAATCTCTCTAATTACCTTCAACGTTATTTAGATCATTTTTGTTCAAATAAATTGAATTCTATAATTGTATCTACCAATAAAGCTATGCTATAACAATTTTTAGCACAGTAGGTAAAAAGAATAGTGCTAAGAGGTCCGAAAAAGAAAGATGTCAGACTAGAAACAAAAAACAAGCCCAAATTTTTTATAGTTGATCCTCTATATAATTTATATGAAAGGGAAGGCTGGTATACAGGTGGTACAGTGTTACTCATGAGTCATGACTTATGTTATGCATCGGTGCTTTATATACTTCTGTTTGCAAACTATTGAAATTATGGTACACATTTTGAAAAGAAACATCCATTTATAAAGAGTTCTATGAAGAATCACGTCCATTGATTATGAAAAATCATGTCTGTTGATGTAAAATTATTTTATTTCATATCGAATCTTTAGTCAATGGTTGTGCCTTTTAATTAAATGGTTAGATTTAAAGAGTTATGTCTCTTCCTAAAGGCCATGAGTCTATGTACAAGTACGTCATTATTCTTGACATAATGTACTTAAGAAAAAAAAGAAAACACAATCTATTCTATCAAAATAAAAAAATCAAATTCTACTTTTTCTTTCTTTATAATTTTTAAACAGCATTTCTATCAATGGTACCAAAGCCTTGTTTGATCAAGACTGGGCATTTAGTTCTAACTTCCCATCAGTAATAATGATTCATACCATTCTTCTCTTCTATTCCAATTTTCCCTGGAGAAAACTATGATTTTTGGTAAATTAAAATAAAGTCCTACTTTCTTTCACAAAATCTATGGAAAATTATTGAGGAAGGATTTACTATTTCAGAAGACACATCTACTCCTCCAACAAATCAAAAGAAGGTTCTAAAAGATAATCACTAAAAGGACTCTCAAGTATTGCTTTTCCCATAATAAGCAATGACAGATGATATATTCCCTTAAATCATGGAGGTAGCCAAGAAGGCATGGGATACGCTAGAGGAGGAGTTTCAAGGATCCACAAAGCTACGAGTGGCTAAACTACAAAAGCTAAAAGAGATTTTGAAAATCTTAAGATGAACAAAAATGAGGCAGCAAAAGATTATTATTCTAGAATAAAAGAAATAGTAAATCAAATGAGTGCCTATGGAGAAGTAGGTTCTGGTAAGAAAAAAGTTGAATAAGTTATTAATTTCTTGTACAGAAAAATACGATGCAATAATTTTGATGATAGAGAAAACAAAGAATTTAGAAACCTTATCACACCTGAGATAATGGGCTCTCTCTAAGCATATGAAAATAGACGAGAAAGACGAAATGATAATTCAATAGAAAACATATTTCAGTCTAAGTATAATTTGTGGTCTCAAAAGGCAAAGGAAGGAAGCAGAAGAAAGATATAACGAAACTATAGAAGCAAGAACAACCAAGGGAAACAATTTGAAATAACGAAAAGTTCCCCATGTGGTATTTATGAAAGGAAATGTCACTTGGAGAAAGATTGTTAGTTTAAAGGGAAACATAAATGCCAAAACTATAAAAAGTTCAGCAAAGTTGAAAGAGACTGCCGCTTCAAGAAATCTCACCTTGCTAACTTTTCAAAAGAGACGAATGAAGAAATAAATCATTTATATGTCTATCAAGCTACTTTGGAAGTAAACAATGATATTTGGTATCTCATAGTGGTTGTAGTAATCATATGACAAAAACTGAAAAATTCTTTTGTAAACTTGACAAAGCCAAGACAAAAGTCAAATTTGTCAATGGTGAATTTATGGAAGCAACCAAAAGAGGCACAATTGCTATTGATACACGAAAATATTAAAGATACATCAACGATGTACTTCTAGTTCCAAACATTGATCAAAACCTACTCGGCGTGGGATAGATGATGGAGAAAGGACAATCTTTGCATTTCAAAGGTGATTCTTGCATAGTATATGATAAGCAAGACAAATCTCTCGAAATTGTAAAATTAAAAATGGATGAGAACAAATGCTTTCTAATACAATGGAGATATGCTAACAAAATATCAATGTAAGCGCATGCAGACGAGTCTTGGCTATGGCATAAAAGATCTGAACATTTCAAATTTTAAGGATTGAAGATCCTCTATTAAAAAAATATGTTGCGAGACCTTCCAATGATTAAGGAGATCAACAATGTATGTGAAGGGTACATGCTTGGGAAACAACATTGACAACCTTGTCCATCAAGCAAAAGCTTGGAGAGCCAACAAAGAACCACATGATCCACACAGATGTTTGTGGTTCAATGTGTACGCCACCAAATAATCATAATAAATACTTTATTATCTTCATTGATGACCATACTAGAATGACATGGGTTACTTTTTCGAAACAAATCTTAAGTCTTTGATCTTTTAAAAAATTTCAAAATCCATGTCGTGAATCAAAGTGGTCACAATATCAAGATAATAAGTAATGATAGAGGCAAAGAATACACTTCTAATGAATTCAACAAGTTTCGTGAAGATGAAGGTATGAAAAATCAACTCATGATTGGGTATGCAGTAGAACAAAATAGAGTGTCAGAAAGATAAATAGAGTTACGATGGAGACGGCAGAGCTATGCTAATGGAGAAGGGTCTTCCAAAAACATTTTGGACAGAGGTAGTAAGCACTGCAGTATATTTTCTCGATAGATGTCCAACCAAAGTTGTGCATGATAAGACATCAATAGAAACATGAAGCGGAAGGAAACCATCGACAAAGCATCTTAAATGTTTTTGTTGCATATGGTACACTCACATTCCACACGAGAAAATAAGCAAGTTGGATGAGAAGGCTGAAAAGGGAATCGTTTTAGGATATAATATTCAATCAAAAAGTTATCGGGTCTATAACTTAAAAAAAAGAAGCTCGTTATCAACTGAGATGTAAGATTCGATGAAGATGCTTCATATAACTGGGAAACACAACAAGATAAAACAAAGAGTATCAACTTATCCATATTTCCAACATAAGAAATTGAGGAGAATCGTGATCAAACCCAATCTTCAGCTCAACTAGAACCAATATAAGATGCCGAATCCCCTTCAGATTCACCTGTAACGAGAACTATATCCTTAGCCGAGATATATGAGACATGCAACTTAATGGCTAGGGTATCAGAAAGCTTTGAAGCAGCTTACAAACAAGAAATATGAAGAAAAGCTATAGATGAAGAGATAAGAATGATTGAGAAATATGAAACATGGGAACTTGTTGAACGTCCACAAAATAAAGATACGATAGGAGTCAAATAGGTTTATAAATCAAAGCTTAACTCAGATGGCTCAGTCCAGAAGCATAAAGCAAGGTTAGTCACGAAAGGATACCCACAACAATATGGCATTGACTACAACAAAACATTTGCTCCAATATCACGTCTCAACACAATCAGAGCATTAATCGCACTAGCTGCACAAAAGAAATGGAAAATATTCCAACTAGACGTGAAGTTAGCATTTCTAAATTTTTATGTTCAATCGCAAGGTTTCATAGTGCAAGGACAAGAAAATAAAGTTCTCAAACTAAAAAAAAGCTTTATATGGCCTTAAATAAGCTCTAAGGGTACAACAGAATTGGTAGTTACTTCACTAAGCAAGGATTCAGGAGGAACAAATGCGAGACAACGCTTTTATATTAAGACTGAAAGAGTGGATAATACACTTATTGTTTCTCTATACATCGATGACCTTATTTACACGGGAAACATCGATACAATGATCAAGGAGTTTGAAGAAGATATAATGAAGTCTTTTGAAATGACAGATTTAGGTCTTATGCATTTCTTCCTTGGAATTGAACTAATACAAAATGAAGATGGGATCTTTATCTCACAAAAGAAATTTACCGATACTCTACTAAAAAAATCAAAATGGAAGGATGTAAGACAATATCAACTCCATTAGAGAATAAAAAAGCATTTAAAAAAGAAGACGGCTCGCTAAAATCAAATGAATCACGATTTCGAAGTTTGATTGGAAACCTACTCTACTTAACAGCAACAAGACAAGACATTCATGCAAAACCCTAGTCAAGTTCACTATGGTGCAGCTAAGAGAGCACTTCGATACTTAGAAGGAACTAATAACTATGAAATATGGTACGACGTCATTAAAGGCTCAAAACTAACTGAATACATGGATAGTGATTGGGTAGCTAGGTTTCTCGGATGACATGGAAAACACTTCGGGCTATGCATTTACACTTTGCTCAAGAAAATTCTCTTGGGCATCAAAGAAACAAGCAACTGTTCCACAATCATCAACAGAAGCAGAGCATATTGCGACAGCGATGACCACAAGTCAATTAAGCAATTTAGTTAAAGCGTATACTCGAAGATATGGGAGAGTCACCAAAAAAGCCATAGAAATTTTATGTGACAACAAATCAACTATAAAAATGACAAAAAATCATGTCTTCCACAGTAGAACCAAACATGTAGGCATCAAATATCATTTCATCAGAGAAGCTGAAGCCAATAATGAGATTCAACTCAAATACCGTAGAATTGAAGAACAACTAGCTGATATATTCATAAAGGCGTTGTCAAAAGGAAAATTTGAACAACTATAAGAAATGATCGAAGTTACTGAACGTGTATCAAGGATGAGTATTGAAATTATGGTACACATTTTGAACAGGCGCATTCATTTGTGAATAGTTGTGTGAAAAGTCATGCCCTTCGATTATGAAAAATCGCCCGTTGATGTAAAATTAGTTTATTTTCATGGAGTCTTTAATCAATAGCTATGTCTTTTAATTGAATGGTTTAATTTGAAAAATTAAACAAAATCTATTTTACCAAATCAAAAAAATAATAATCAAATGAGAGAATTAGACATAAGGATAAACTTAAAAAAAAAATTAGACCGAAGGAAACCAAGTTTCATTTTTGGGTTGAAGGACAAACTTTAAAAGAAAATTAGACTGAAGGACAATACTAGTTATAACTAGAATTATATTAAGTTATTACACTATACAAAATGCTAGTTATAACTAGCATTATATTCATTTTATGCTACTAGAATTATATTAAGTTATTACACTATACAAAATGCTAGTTATAACTAGCATTATATTCAGTTTATGCTGGTTATAACTAGCATTATATTCAGTTTTACACTTTACAAAATGCTAGTTATATTTAGCACTATCCTTCAGGCTAATTTTTTTCAAAATTTGTCCTTTAGTCCAAAAATAAAACTTGTTTTTCTTCAATCTAAATTTTTTACAAAGTTTTTCCTTGTGTCCATTTTCCACTAATCATGTTATTTCTTTCTTTATAATTTTTTAAACAACATTTCTCTCGCAAACAAAATAAGTTTCTGCTTTACAATGCTCTGAAAATAGTTGCGGTTTATGCACGAGTTTATCTTTTGAATCAAAGAAATCTAAGGAACACGACAGTAAAAAACCGAGCACAAAAAGAGATGACCTTCCATAAACAGAAATAACCTACAACTTGTTTCATATATGTACACTGCAGCCGAAAACCTTGTTGGAAATTTTGTCATCTTCCTCGTTCACATGCTATTAATTCTTCAGTCTGCCTTGGGTTCTCTTAATATAACATAAACTTACAAAATAGCAATGTAACTCAGCGACCTTTCCATTAACTTAATCTCTCTAGCCTCTAAAATCTTGAATAATAACAGCAAAAAGCATATGCACTGTTATGCAGGATGAGTTGAAAGCCAGTTGGCAAAAGATTGAAGTGTTTTCATGTCTGCCCTGTAATGATTTTGAGTGAAATAGAGTAGTTCCGCCCATGTAAAATCTGGATATTTTCTCGGTTCATATTTGCTTACTAAATCTTTTGGTGGCCTGACTATTCTGTCCTCTCTTGGACATACAAAATACGCCAATGACTTCCTTTCTTGTTTATTGTTCACTACTGCCCTATGTAGACAACTTTTGTATCTCCCGTTTGACAATGCCTGCACATGAATCATCAATTTATGTAAGCAATCAAGATAAGCAACAAACACATTATAAAATAACTGTACAAAGTTTTATAACAACCTAGACTGGTACCATTGTTTAGTTAATGTTTTTTTTTTCTTCGTGTAGATTTTTTTATATATTGGCATTAGATCCTTTGAGAGTTGTAGTTCTGTACTTGCATGTTTCTTAATCTGGGAAAGCGCCGCAGAAACAGCTGAGGCAAGAACAATTTTTTTAATATTTTGATGCTAATATTTCTTAAATGAGATGAAATAGAATTATGGAACCATTGTTGTTAAATAAGCTAAAGATCATTATTCATATTATATATAGAGCCAAATTTCTTGGGAATTCCGTATAACTCGGATGGCTTGGCTTCTTCCGTTCTTCAAATCGTATGATAATGATAGATTAAAAATTGATTTTACGGTAGCCAACCCCACGTGTATCAGCTTTGAATTAATTCTCCATGACAGATAAATTTCACGTCCTAAATCAAATGCGTGCATCTTTACTGTACATACAACCTGTCATGTATGCGGAGAAGAATACACTAGTTTTGTACATGTACACAAGCAGGTATTGCAAATATTTTTCTTGCCTCAAAATAAAAAAGCAATGCATATGTTGCATTGTTGAGTTCTTCAAATAATTGATCCATGTTTGATTAAAATTTGACCATAATGTAAACATATACACAAATGAAGTAAAAGAGTTTCTACACAACCCATGGAAGTAATGTATCATACTTTGAGATTAGATACAAGGAACATTTTTTTATTCATATACTTTATGTCTCTAACTCATCTACAAATTCTTTTTATGCCTACACACTTCATGAAAACGCACAACTAACATTATTATTATAATAAAAAAGGACATATATACGTACAACATTCTTTGAAAAACATAAACGTATGCAGTCTATTCCTTGTTTTGAGGATAGATTTTCAAGAACTAAAGATGCTAAAAAACAATGGGAATCGTGTGTGTGTGAGAGGTACATACTACATAGTACATTTCCTTGTTATGTTTTTCTCTAATTTTGAATGTACGTACATAAGATAGATCATGGACTAGAAGCTTGGAGTAAAATGAGGGTTTGTGTTGCAAATTTGCACTTAAAATCACTAAACGACAAACAATTCCAACTACTACAAAGACAAAACATGAGATGCAACTAAGCAAATTGGAAGATCACCACCATGTGTAGAAATCCATAATATTCTGATCAAATCCACATGCTAATACAAACATAACTAAAAATAATACTAAAGCACAATAATTAATAAACAATCTCACCTCCAACTCAATGCTAACTCAATGCAGCGTCCTATTTTCTTGAACCACCATCCAATTGGTACAATTATCATTTTATACAGTTTCCTTAACCCAAGAAGGACGCGGCCAACATGAATTTCTTGTAATTTTTATATATATTAATTTTAGTAAAATGTATGTGGTATACCGCAAGGAATTCTTTGTGGTGTACAACAATAAGTTCTTTGTGATACATCAATGATATCACATTCTACTATACATATAATATGCCATACATAAACTCTCTATCACTCTATGGTATATCAATGATTTAAAATTTAACTGCCAGTGTATGAAGTAATATTGCTGCTGGCATTCTAGATTACAATTGAAACAATGCAGTAAAACAGCTTCAACCAGTAAAAAAATAGAAGTGTATTTTCCTTTTTTAAATAAAATTATAAGTATAAATTCAGTACCATGAATTGAATAAAGCTTGAGTACGAAGCTTACCATGAAAGTATCACCAATGTTTATGACAAGTGCACCTCTAACAGGACGAATAGACCACCACCGGTTATCTACAAATACTTCAAGCCCATTAACTCCATCTTGTTGAAGAACAGTCAGTGAAGTCGGATCACAATGTGGCCCAGTACCTAATGTCAGTTGTGGTTCTTGGCATGGTGGATAGTAGTTGCATCTCATTATTGAACTACAATCCTTAAAAAACTCTCTGTAATGCAATCTGTTCACTCCTAAACTGATTGCTAGAAGCTCCATTATGGAAAGCGAAAGTTCGTTCATCGCTTCACAGTATTTCTGGTACACAATTCTGCCACAAGCACAAAATAAATTAGTTTAAATAACTTCAATGATCATTAATAATGATGTTAAGATAGCTAGATGTGTATACTAATGTCTTGGATTTTGAGTCCCCTATACATAATCATATATACTATGAATTTTAATATGCGAAGTAACTGATACTAATCTTTGAAGAGATCAGAGGGGACCAAGTAACCCACAAGTAATCCTAAAAACATCATCTAGTTGTAAAATCATAGAAGTGGTAGAACAAGATATCTCAAACTAGTTGATGTTCTACAATGTAAATACGTACAGGGACATCATTAATGTTCTGTAAATTTAATTCATGAGACAAGAAGCATAGTACCCCATTTGTTCGAACTCTTCGCCTAATGTAGAAGTGAAGAAGTTAACAACAGGAGTAGTTTTATCAGAGGAGTTGCTATGACCAAATGACAGTGTTTCTTTCCAAGGCAATTTGGAAGCAAATCTATCAGTGTGTCCACCAGCATAACCCCACATGCTTCCTTGCTTCCTCTTAGCTTTCAACTTGTGATCAAGAGATAGATGAAAGAAGTCATCCATGCAGTACAATGCATCACTAACAATGTCTTGATCAATGCCATGATTAGTCACTTGGAAGAACCCATGGTTAAGGCATGCGGTCTTCACAAGCTCCGATGCTACATTGGTCGATGCCTCGTCTCCTTCTAGAAAACCTTTGATGTCCACAATTGGCGCGTTGAGTTCTCCTATTTTGTTTGGTCTTTCATGGCAAGGCCACACAAATTGCTTGGGTATCCTGACTTGGTTTTGGAGTAGAGTAGAGTCGAAAATAACCCCGCCATTGTTTTTCTCCATTGTGATGAGTGTGCTTAGATTGAGGATTGGGTATTTGTAGGGTGAAAAGGCTAGAAAATGACACGTTTTAAAAAGTTTATAAGGTATAAGACAAATAAAACAGTAATTCTTAATTTATTTTTCTAGATAATTGATACTACCAATAACTTTTTTTTTTAATGTATTGCTCCCCAAGAGGTGGAGCTTGACGCAACGGTAATATCACCCGGCGATCTGGACGTCAAGGGTTCGAGTCTGAAAACAGCCTTTTCGCAAAGCGAGGTAAAGACGGCGTACTATCGACCTCCCTATAGTCCGCTATCGCGCGGGCGATCCCTCGTGCACTGGGTTCCGCCTAAATGTATTGCTCCCCAAACACATATGACAATTCAAAAGAATATATTTAATTATTAGAATTCCATTACTGCACCACTCATTTAACATTCAATATTTTATTTAAATGATCTTAATCTACTAGATTTTTATGGAAGAGTTTTCAGATTTTTTTTTTTTAAAAGCTAATCGGACACTTTTTTTTTAAAACTTTTTTTAACATATAAAAGTGATCCTCTATTCACCAAGATCACTAGTTTTACAAGCTTTAAATGGGTAAAACTTTAAAATAAAATAAATATTATACGTGCGATCAACAGCAATAGTGGACTCCACAAGTAATTTCTTTCATTAACAGTAAGAATTTACTAGCAAAAGATTAGTGAATAAACAATGTTTGAGGACGAAACCGAGTGAAAAAAGACGAATAATAAGTTGAAAGAAAATGCATGTAGGTACGTAGAAGAGGGCCCTTGATGTATGGATAGGATTATATGGCAAGAGCAATATCGGTTACATCGAAGAGTTGCTTGGCATATTTAGTCAAGTGACGCCGGCAGTAGAGACAAGTGACGCACAATTCAAGGTTAGAGTTTAAACATAAAGGGGACCTCCTACTGTTTTTGCAACCAAAAAAGAATCCATTTGTGTGTTTGTTTCCTGGTTACTGTTGCATCCTCTTTTGAAGTTACAAGTTGAAAGGTCCCATGCTTTGCAAATTGCCTGATTTTGTTAGACAATTTGATCATAGGACTTATGTTATTTAACTTTTATCTTCTTTGGCTTAATCATGTACTCGCGTGCTTGCTACTATGATAACAAAATACGCATTATAGATGTAACGTAGGTTTAAGGATTATAACAAAGCAATATAGAAAGCAATATAGAAATTTTGGTAGAGACATTTCCGCAAACACCTTGTAGACATAATTCAAATAAACGAACCAAAGTAAGACTTGCAGAGAGATGCCATAATTATTGGTTAGATCAAATAAGCTTTTTGGCGTTCTTTGTCATATCCTGCGCTTTTGGATGATTATTATTCCTGAACCAGACCTCCTGTGTTCTTGAAAATCAAAGTCAGTAATTAAAAATCTGAATTTTTTTAACAAGAAACAGCATCATTTTTTCACTTTTGTAGCCTCATTTTACAATCTATTTTACATGATTCACGGCTTGAACATCTAACAAGTTGTTGTCTCATAATATCTATGTACTTTTTACGAGATACAAAATTAAAATGCAAGGGCTAGCTACGAATTATAAAATGAAACCTAAAACAACATTTTGTCTCATCATGTTCATCTATCAATAGAAGAACTAGCTATCAATTCACATAAAGTGCCACACACGTCACAATTAACAAGCTCAACCAAATTTAAAAAGTGATTATGTTCTTACCGATGCATAACTGCATTACAATTAATTATAAATGGCTAATAACTAGATTAGTAACTTTCTAATCATGATTGCAAGATGTTTGTTTCCTTCTGGGATCATGAAGACAAATTAATACTGTATCTTTTTATAAAACACTCTGGATTGATGTTACACTATTTGGACTATCCTTTAACGATATACTCCATTATAATATCACACACTATATTTCATATCACATGTAGTTATATTTGTTTTTTATGATATGATTTTCGCTAACACATGGTTGATAGTGATTGGATGAACGACTTGCAATGTGTAGTACATATCAATAGAACCAAATATATGCAAACTCAGCAACTTCTCATGCATCAAATATCATGTTTTATCCAGAAGATATTTCCGTTTATATTATTAACATAGGAATTAGAAGTTAGACAAGTGTGAAGTTAAGCACTAGATCTTCTCAACTGTTATAAGGTATTCCCTGTCTAGACTAAAAGATTTGACTAAGGCTTGCAATATGTTGGCTCATATTACACATGCAAAACCAAAAGATATGATAATGAAAAAATATATATTTATACAGTATAACACAATGGATAGGTATAAATCCACAAAAATCATTTAATAAGCTTAGTATTATGTGTGTGTATATAACAAGAAAACGCAGAGCAACCCATGTGTTTTTAGACAATGCCGAACTAGCTAGATAGACTCACATGGCAGTCTCATTGTTTTTATCTTCAATCTAATATGATATACATATGTCTAATCTAACTTTGTTTTGAAGAGAAGAAAAGAAAGACTTTGCTGGCGTTTCATAGAATTCAATCACTGGCAAAGTGATATGTATTCCAGAACTAAAACGGAAATGAATTAGACATGATAATTATAAAGTTATACAGAGTGAAGTGGTAGCTGTAAAAAGATACAATTATAAAACAGATAAATACTTCAATAAGTTAGAAGTTAGAATACGTATGATCAAGAAAATATAGCGAGGAGAGAGGAGGTGATAAAGAATCCAATAAGAAACAGTAAGAAGTGACGATCCTTCGGTTGAAATGTATTGTTCGGTGGAAAAATAATAGCTGCAAATCTGCCGCTTATAGTCACATACGACACCTTTTATTGGACGAATAATTTCCATTTTCCGTCACTTTGTTCAGTACTTTTTCAGAATCATCGAATTTTGTAAATTCACAGTGAATAACCTTTGTCATGTACTCTTTTGGTACTTTGATTTCCTTTATGCAATCAAATGCGTTTCCCAATGCTCAATGTTCTGCATTGAATTTTGTTTTGGTACTTTGTATACAGGGATTCTGCATACATTAAATCCGTCCACTCAATGATCTCGCAAACTTTCAATGAGAAATGCTACTGTGACATGCAAGGAAAGAGAAGAGAAATGCAAGGGAACATAGGATGGATATTAGGAGGGGAGTTGACGCAGCGGATAATTCAAAACGATCTTCAATCGGTGATAGTAGCAGTCGATGGATTGATGAATGCTGAATTGCCGAATTCGTTGATCCAAAGATACCGAACTCTAGCTATCTCGAACTCGTTGATCGCGCACGATACCGGGTTCAAAGATCTTCAATTCTTCAAGCGTTGAGCAAGCGCACTTGATTCCGCGAATCGGCTTCTTCAATCGTTGAATCGAGCGCACTCGATTATCCAAAAGAGGAGATAGGAGATTACACTCAACTACCAATTTGAATGAAAGCACAAAGCAATCAAAAGAGAATTTTATTCAATATTCAACAACCTTTACAAATGGCACCACCGGCCTATTTATAGCATTTTACAACTCACACAAAAAACAACAAAAAAAAAGAAAAAAAAAGTCCTTAGGTCGGACACGACCTATAGATGCCGACTTATTTTATCTGCCGACCTAAAATTTTCGTTCGCGACTTGAGGAAAATGCAGTGATTCAGGCTACCTCGGCTCCGACTCAAGATAGCTCGGCAACGACTTCAACGAATCGCGACTTAAAAATTGCAGTGATTCACGTTACCTCGGCTCCGACTCAAGATAGCTCGGCAACGACTTTAACGAATCGCAACTTAAAAGGCAGTTAGCTTCAAAGCTTGACGACTTAGGGTTAGGTCGGAAATGGAGTTAGGTCGTGGGATGGAAACTAGGTCGGAAGGTCGCGTGATGGAATCTGGAGATAGGTCGGTAATTGATGAGTCGTGGATCGGTGAGGAAACTGGGTCGGTGGGAGAGGAAATTGGGTCGGAGATGAAATTGGGTCGGAGATTGATGCCGAGTCGTAGGTCGGAGGCGGCATAGCGGTGAGTCGGCCGCGACTCAAGGATGGTAAGTACTTCATCATCCTCCCCTTGTTGGAAGGAATTCGTCCTCGAATTCACATCCTTGTCACCTTCGACAAATTCCTCCCCATAATATGGAACCAAATGTTTAACGTTGAAAACGTCTGCAGTGTGAATATGATCTGGCAACTTTAACTGATAAGCATTGTCATTGACTTTCTTCAAGATTTCTACTGGACCAATTTTTCGTGCTTTTAACTTATTGTAAGTCCCAACTGGAAAACGATCTTTTGTCAATACCGCGTAAACAAAATCGCCCTCTTTGAAGACTACACTTCTTCGTTTCTTATCCGCCATTTGTTTATACTTCTCATTTGCCTTTTCCAATCGTTCCTGAACGATTCTATGACATTCTGTCAACCCATCAACAAAATCAGCAGCTCGTTTAACTGTCCTCTTCGGTTGTGGTACTACTGCCAAATCCAACGGTCCCCTGGGTAAATTGGAATATACAATCTGAAATGGACTGAATCCCGTACTGCGGTTGACAGCATGATTGTGTGCAAATTCTGCCTGACATAATTTCATATCCCAGCTCTTCAAATTATCCTGCACAAGACATCGCAACAAATTACCCAATGATCTATTCACAACTTCAGTTTGTCCATCTGTCTGAGGATGATATGCACTACTAAATTTCAACTTCGTTCCCACCATTTTCCACAAACTAAGCCAAAAATGACTTAAAAATCTGGTATCCCTATCGGAAACAATAGATTCTGGTAAACCATGCAATCGATACACCTCTTTAAAGAATAATTGTGCCACTCGAACTGCATCCGCTGTCTTCTTACAGGCTATAAAATGTGCCATCTTCGAAAACCTGTCCACCACAACAAATATAGAATCATTTCCCCTCTGAGTTCTCGGCAATCCCAACACGAAATCCATGCTGATATCAACCCATGGTTTGGTTGGCACGGGTAACGGCATATATAACCCCGCATTCGTCGCTGTTCCTTTCGAAACCTGACAAATATGACACCTCTCCACAAATATTTCTACCTCTTTCCTCATTGACGGCCAAAAATAAGATTGAGAAATTAACTGCAACGTACGATCTCTACCCACATGGCCTTCTTCATGTAGTTCTTTAACAATCTTCATTCTCAAGCTACAGTCTGGGATGCACAAACGATTTCCCTTAAACAGAAAACCATCCACCAACACAAATTCATCCGTATTTCCTTCCTTTACTTTTTCAACAAATTTCGCAAAGTAAGGATCTTCTTCAATCAATTCTGGCAATAATTCAAAACCTGTCACTTCCACTTTCATTGTTGTCAACAAATGATTCCTCCTACTCAAAGCATCAGCCACACGATTGGTTACCCCTGACTTGTGTTTAACGACAAAAGTAAACTGTTGCAGATATGCAATCCACGATGCATGTCTCGCTGAAATCTTGTCTTGCCCTTGCAAATGCTTCAATGCTTCATGATCAGTGTAAAGAACGAACTCCTTCTGAAATAGATAGTGTCTCCAGTGTTTAATAGATTGTACAACAACATAAAACTCCACATCATATGTACTGTATTGCATCTTCGCTCCTGACAACTTCTCACTGAAATATGCAATAGGACGCCCCTTCTGACTCAACACCCCTCCAATCCCAACCTTGGATGCATCAGTATGTAGTTCAAACACCAACTGAAAATCAGGTAGCACTAGAATTGGTGCAGAGGTCAAAAGATCTTTGATTCGTTCAAAAGCAACCTCGGCTTCCTCCGTCCATGCAAACTGTTTACCTTTCATGCAATCTGTAATAGGCGCCATCACACTACTAAAGTGTGAAATAAACCTTCGATAAAATGAAGCCAACCCATGAAAACTACAAACTTCCGTTATCGTCTTGGGCTGCGGCCAATTTCTGATCGCCTCAACTTTATTTTGGTCAACCTGTATTCCTTTCTCTGAAACAACATACCCCAGAAATAAAACACTATGCGTCATGAACACGCATTTCTTCGTTGCAGCATAGAATTGTTCTTGTCGCAATACCATCAGCACTTCTCTAAGATGATTCAAATGTTCCTCTGGACTCCCACTGTAAATAAGAATATCATCGAAATACACCACCACGAATTTCCCAATGAACGGTCGAAAAATCTGATTCATCACCCTCATGAAAGTACTTGGTGCATTGGATAAACCAAATGACATGACCAACCATTCGTATAGACCCTCCCTGGTTTTAAAAGCAGTCTTCCACTCATCTCCTGGTCTGATACGAATTTGATGATATCCGCTCTTCAAATCAATCTTAGAAAAGATAGTAGCTCCGCTTATCTGATCCAACAAGTCATCCAACCTCGGCATCGGAAATCTATATCTCACGGTAATCTTATTCAATGCTCGACTGTCAGTGCACATCCTCCACGTCCCATCCTTCTTGGGTACCAATAAAGCTGGTACAGCACAAGGACTCAGACTCTCCTGCACACGTCCTTGCTCAAGCAATTCCTCTACCTGCCTTCGCAACTCTTCATGTTCCTTCGGACTCATTCGATAATGTGGTCTGTGTGGCAACACAGCACCTGGAACAAGATCTATCTGATGTTGTATATCCCTCAACGGTGGCAACTCCATTGGTAACTCCTCTGGAAATACATCGTCAAATTCTTTCAAAACTGGTTTAACTTCTTCTGGAATTTCAACCTCTTCACTGCTTTCTCGTCCAATCAACAAGAATACTTCTGTTTCTTCCTCAACCTCCTTAACAAACTCCTTTAAAGATAACAACGTTTTCAGTTCTTCAATCTCCTCCAGTTTGTTTTCTTCCTGTTGGCGTTTCTTCGGAACCAGAGTAATCTTTGTACCTTCGAACATGAAACTGTAACTGTTGGTCCGTCCGTCATGATGCACAGCTCGATCATACTGCCATGGTCTTCCCAGCAACAAATGACAAACGTCCATATCTATGACATCACACCAGATTTCATCTTTGTACTTCTTCCCAATTGAAAACTTCACACGAGCCCTTCGTCCAACCTTCACTTCACCACCCTTCCTCAACCAAGCTAACTTGTACGGTTTAGGATGTTTCTCGGTTTTCAACTCCAACTTCTTCACTGCTTCTGTAGAGATAATATTATCGCAACTCCCAGCATCAATAACAAATTTACAAACTCTTCCCAGAATAGTGCATGTAGATTGAAAGATATTATTCCTCAACCAACTATTTTCCTCCTCTTGCTTTGATGTTAAACAACTTCTCCTCATCATCAATGCGTATCCTTCATCTCCCGACAGTAAGTTTTCCTCCTCAACTGGTAAAGAATTAGAACATTCAGCTTCTTCCTCATCTTCCTCCTCAACTTCTGTCACCATGGTTCTCTTCTTCGGTTTCGGACATTCGTTGCTTTTATGACCCATCTCCTGACAATTGTAATATTTGAAACTGTTGTTAACCTTCACCTTCTCAGCCTCCTTCATCACTGGTTTACTGATATGTTTGGAAACATTAGCACTTCCACTAACACCCTTCACTTGATTGTTGGAATTAGTAAACACACCACCTCCTCGTCTACCCTGCTTCTCCCAAGCCAACGCTTTTTGATGTGCCTCTGCTACAGATCTTGGATCGAACATATTAACCATATCCTGAATCTGCATTCTCAATCCCCCAATGAATCTCGCTGTCAGCTGCTCTTCTGTTTCCATAATATCATTCCTTGCGATAAGCTGATAAAACTCATCTGCGTAATCATTAACAGTCTTTGTGCCCTGCCTCAAGTTCTGCAAACGTTGATACATCAGAGATTGATAATTGTAAGGTAAGAACGTTGCTTTCATCAATTTCTTCATCTTCTCCCAAGATTTAACTTTTGACTTCCCCATTCGTTCACGTGTAAGTTTGGTTTGCTGCCACCATGCCAAAGCTCTACCCCTCAACCTTGTAGCAACCAACTTTACTCTACGACGTTCTGGAACCTCTTTAAAATCAAAAATTTCTTCCACATTAGCCATCCAATCCAAAAACTCCTCAGCCTGCATACCACCTTTGAATTCTGGAATTTCTGTCTTCATCCCAGATTCCCACTTGTGATCGTACTCCGACTGATTCCTTCCTCGTCCACGTCCTCGTCCATGAACACTACCACCATCATACTCTTCTTCACAATCCGATGTATATCGATGTCGATCCTGACCACCAACATCTCTACCACCACCATTCCTTCCACCAACATTCCTACGATCTACATTCCTCCGATCTCGATCAGTCACATTTCTATCACGACCTCGTTCATCAACATTTCTATCACCATCTCGATCCACGCTTCTATGATCACTATCAACACTTCTCTCCCGATTAGAATGTGGTGAAACTCTACTTCTTCCATGGCTCGATTCAGGTGAAACCCTTCTCTGATTTTGACTTATTTCAAGCATCATTCTCTCTAATCGACCAATCCCTTCAGTAAGCTTCTCATTGAAATTCTCGTTGATTCGTTGCTCCATTTCATCGGCCTCTTCTCTTCCGTACAAAGCATTAATATTGCGATGACGTTGAACTCGTCTTGGCGGCATGATTGAATACTTCACAAACACTTCAACAAATTCACACTTCACGATTCAAACACCTTTCGAACTTTGATCCAAAATGAAATGGATCGAAACTCCAACTTTGTTGCAAAAATATGATGAACACGATGAACACAACTTCAACACTTCAAATTCTCGGTTCCAAGACTCGATTTAGCTATGATTGGCTAAAACCTGCTCCGATACCAAACTGACGCAGCGGATAATTCAAAACGATCTTCAATCGGTGATAGTAGTAGTCGATGGATTGATGAATGCTGAATTGCCGAATTCGTTGATCCGAAGATACCGAACTCTAGCTATCTCGAACTCGTTGATCGCACACGATACCGGGTTCAAAGATCTTCAATTCTTCAAGCGTTGATCAAGCGCACTTGATTCCGCGAATCGGCTTCTTCAATCGTTGAATCGAGCGCACTCGATTATCCGAAAGAGGAGATAGGAGATTACACTCAACTACCAATTTGAATGAAAGCACAAAGCAATCAAAAGAGAATTTTATTCAATATTCAACAACCTTTACAAATGGCACCACCGGCCTATTTATAGCATTTTACAACTCACACAAAAAACAACAAAAAAAAAGTCCTTAGGTCGGACACGACCTATAGATGCCGACTTATTTTATCTGCCGACCTAAAATTTTCGTTCGCGACTTGAGGAAAATGCAGTGATTCAGGCTACCTCGGCTCCGACTCAAGATAGCTCGGCAACGACTTCAACGAATCGCGACTTAAAAATTGCAGTGATTCACGTTACCTCGGCTCCGACTCAAGATAGCTCGGCAATGACTTTAACGAATCGCAACTTAAAAGGCAGTTGGCTTCAAAGCTTGACGACTTAGGGTTAGGTCGGAAATGGAGTTAGGTCGTGGGATGGAAACTAGGCCGGAAGGTCGCGTGATGGAATCTGGAGATAGGTCGGTAATTGATGAGTCGTGGATCGGTGAGGAAACTGGGTCGGTGGGAGAGGAAATTGGGCCGGAGATGAAATTGGGTCGGAGATTGATGCCGAGTCGTAGGTCGGAGGCGGCATAGCGGTGAGTCGGCCGCGACTCAAGGATGGTAAGTACTTCATCAGGAGTTATAATTGTAAAGTGACATCTGCTGCCTAGATTTTTGACAAAAAATGTTTCGGTCAGAATAGCTTTTTCCATCTTTACTTTTTATTGACTATATTCATCCACCAATTATTTGCTGTATTCATTATCTAGATAGAGACAGACTATGAACAATTAAGAACTTCATTCTCGAGCTTATATGCAAAAAAATTATTAAAATCTTTCTAACTTTAGTAATTACTTAGTATGCCTTAAAATCTTTATCCAGTCTCCTAAAATACAATATCCAGTTTTCTTTTTTCTATACAAAAACTTTAGTAATTACTTAGTATGGCTTAAAATTAATTTCATTTTTTTAAATTAACTTAATCTCATATCTCTGTAACCAAAACTATTTTTATGATTTTTTTTTGAAAAAACGCATACCTTATAGTTTTTTTTCGTAAATATTTGCATTTTTTCAGCAAATACGTTGAAACTAAAAACAAAACAAAAAACAAGTATCTTTTACAAAATCTATTTTTGTGAAGGAACTGCTGTGTGTTTTGAAACTTATATAGGGTGTTTAATAAAACTTCCCAAAGAAATATCACATTTGTATTAATTACCGATACTACATTATTTTAGTAATGAAACTGCATGACATTAATTCTAGTTAAATAAACTGAAATTTGATATACTTACAAGTATAACATGAACCTATTATTTGGGTGTTTATGCTTCAATGGAAAAGAAGCAACATGTTTACAGTTTTTTGAAATAAATTTGGTTGGTTCTACTCAACTAAAACTTATACATACAATGTATTGACTAAAAAAGGTAATGCAAATAGGTTTTGATTCACATATTATAAGTTCCAACTTTTAATATCCAATGTGTATGTATATTTGTAGTATTTACGCGCTCGCGTGTGTGTAAATATGTATCGATGACAAAGGAAATAGAACTTGAGCTACTTTGTAGCAAGGGTGATTGACCTTAAGTTACTTGTCTTAAGTCCTTTTGATAAACAAATGGTAGCGGTTAGGCACATGTATATTAATTTGTGATTGATATGGTTGTAGGTGGAGGATGATGCAGTGAAGTGTCGTGGTATTATGATTGAGAGAATTAAGGGTATGGCTTATGGTCAATTATATAAATTATTGTAAATTATCTAACTCTATAATCAATTTTTTTGTAACAAAGGGCATTTGTTTTCTTTTATGTACTTTGTTATATTGTGTTATAATTAATTAGGTAACTAATTTAAAGTAATTTAACAAGAAAATCCTTAAATGAAATAATATGTGATTGTAATTGCAAATAGTTGCAATCGTGAGTAATTAATCAAAATATAAAATAACATTTTATTTTATACATTCATGGTCGAAATGTTTTGAGAAAATATATTGATACATTCGTTGAGACCAGATACGTAACACTCTCTAAATATTGAACAGAGTATTACTCGTGGCTATTATGAGCACCAATGTGATAGGTACTTATATTTATTGGATAACTACAGAACGACATGACCAAGAATTTCTTGTTGGTCGATAATAACTAGGTCAAACAAAAAATCTTAATGTGACAATGTGACATAGTTCTATCGATTTTAGAATACTGTAGAATTTCAATATAGATACTCCATTTTGATCATATTAAATCGTGGCATGACGACCATTGAGCAACTATAGCTATGTTCGAGTTGAAGCATTGAAAGTGAAATAAAGTTCAACAGATAATTTGTCTCCTTAGTCGTATGAGGTTAATATTACGGTCAAGTGTAGTTAACTCAAAGTCAAAATCGTTGGCCAGAGTAGAACAGTTAGTAATAATTATTATTATTGAACTATGTACTTTGTTTATGGAATGAACAGTTGAATGTGGATATTATTGGAGTTTTGAAGGATACCAAACTCCATATATCCTAAAGTGATATGGTGTTGACGAAGAGATTGTGTATAAATTTTTGTCACTTATAGTATCTCTTAAGGTAATGCAACATATGATTTTACAGAAAATATGTAAAAGCGATGAATTCGGCCAAATTTTCACACCACTAGCCAAAGGTGACGTATAAACGTTAATATTTGAATTAGTCAATATTAATTGCTGATTGAACTCAAATAGCTAGGTCACACAACTGCATTTGTGAATTTTTCGAGGTACTACATGATTTAGTTAGTTTATAAAGTATTATAAATTAATTAAATACTTAAGAAATATTAATTATTAATGTATATGATGTTTACGGTGTTATTAATAAGTGGGGTAGCTCTTAAATTTTTTTTTATGTGCTATTAGTAATTAGTTGGATATATATATATATATATATGTATGTATGTATGTATGTATGTATAAGTTTTATATGCACGTATTGATATACGATATCAACATATATTTAAGCAGGCTTTAAATATCAATAATTATTTAATCGGGCTTAGATATATTCTGGTCCAAATATGAACAAGTATGGCAACCCAAAAGAAGCGGAAGAAAGATCCAGAACTGGATCTAGATCTCAATTTGGATTGGTTGGATAGAATCAGTAAAAGTTGGTAGATTTGTTCTCCCTTTTATTTCTATAAATACCAAACCAAACTGATTCACTTTACTCTCCTTCTTGTCCCTTTCTCTGGTCGCACACTCCTAGCCTACCCCCTTCTCGAATTGAGTGCTAATTCAGCCAATCAAACATCAAATAAAATTATACCAAGTGATGCATTTGATTCTAACTAAGTCGGGTGGCGATTCAAGTAATCTAAGAGACGATTAACAAATCAAGGTGGTACGAAGGGCGTGATTTGAAGGTATAATCATTATATCTTATATTTTGATGTATCACTTAACCCTAATTTATGTGTTTGTATATTACTAATTTTATAAACATTTATTTGATAAGGTAGGATTTGAATTTAAATATGTTTTGAGTTAATTATAAAATAAACTGTGAAAAGAATAAAGTTAATTTTACACACATACATAATATTATATTTAACTATATACATTTTATGTATAAATTTAAGCTATAATTATTTTTTAAATTTATTTATTAAATAATAGTTTTAGCCATATAAATTATATATTAATTTTTTTTTATTTTGGAAAAAAATTCTTTTTACTCACGGCTTGGTTTTAAGAAATATATCATTTAATACCAAAATTTATTTTAACTAATCAGTAATATTTATTTAGTATATAAAATATTTTAATATATTGTTGGCATCAAAATTGACCACCAACACCCAGTTGTAAGAAAGCATCAATATCCAATCCAATCACAGAATTATGAAGATAAATAAATGATGAACAAAATTAAAACAATCAGTAAGCAAGTAAATAGAGACGTAGATTTATAGTGGTTCGGCTAACTCCAACCTACGTCCACTCCAGCATAATACTTTTTATTATACTGAAGTTTGTTTACAGTGACAATTTGAAATCCAAGAATCAAATTGACAGAGTGTAGCCTAAGTTCAAGATAAAGAGAAGCAGAAAGAAGATTCACTTTCTAACGCCATGCCTGCTGTATTTATAGCGAAGACGTGCATAGATCAGGCTGAAATTTTGACAGAAGGTTCTGGAGACCAAGACGAGGCCAACTAAAAATTTCCAGGCCCAATGGGGCCTACAATAAGGATCGGTGCCGATCCCTATTTTAGTGTCCAAATGGGGGGCGATCCCTCTGGGTGATTCCCCATGATGTTAGCCATTTGCCCTCCGAATTTCATTTGCTTTGGACTTCAAGATCCCAAGATATTGAACGTTAGAATCAAGAATGAACTTGGTTTCTAACATATGCTGAGCCCTCCTTGGTGGACTCATGTATGCTGATCCATCCATCTATATGCTATTCCGATCCTTTCCTTCATATGCTACACCGATCCACCTTTCATAGGCTGTGCCGATCCCTTGTCTATCCAACCTACCGACCCATCTGCTTTCATCTATGCCAGTCCCTTCTTACTTCGACCATACCGACATCTTGTCTATCCATCCATACCGATCCCTATGGTACTACCAAGCCATGCCGATCCATCTACTTTTATCTACGCCGATTCCTTTCTTGCTTCGACCATGCCGACCGCTCATTTATCCATCCATACCGATCCCTATTGTACTACTAAGCCATGCCGATCCATCTACTTTTATCTACGCCAATCCCTTTCTAGCTTCGACCATGCCGACCCCTCGTTTATCCATCCATGCCGATCCCTCGTCTATCCAACCATGCTGATCCCTTCTTCATAAGATATGCCGATCCCTCTCAATGAGCCAACCCATGCCGATCCCTTCCATCCACTGAGCCATATTCCATACTTTGAGCATTCTGCCTTGCATATCCATTGATTTCATTCAATCTCGACTTGATACTACTATCTACACTTGATTTTTGGGTCCTACAATCATCTCTCTGGGCTCATCGGCCTTGATAATCGTGAAGTCTGTTGGGTTAGATCTGCTTGTTTACTGCCTTGGAAAAATGTGGGTTAACACTTTGCCCCCCAAAACATGCCTTGCGATAGGAAGGCGTGCTTTGAATTGCCATAAATCCAAAATCCGAAGTCCATAATCCATCGATAGCCATATTACCCAAACCATTGCCAGTCCAAATCCATGATCATTTCAGATCGTTAGTGAAATCCGTGACCATTCTTAGTCAATATCCCATTTCGGATCCACAATCTTTCCGGATTGTTTTATCCAAATCCTCGACATCACGGGGTCGTTAGCGAAATCCTAAATTGCTCCAGATCCATATCCAAATCCATAGCTGTTCGAAGCTGATATACAAATCCATAACCTCTCTGGGTTGTTATCCTCATCCAAATCCACGATCTCACCGGATCCTTGCCGAGCACAATCCGTACTCGACGACTTGAGTAGGCCAATCTATCGCGTTCAAGCGAAGTGACCTACCCCTTGCCAGGCATAGTCCATACCCGACGACCTTGATCTCTCCGGATCCTTGCCGAGCACAATCCATACTCGACGACCTGAGTAGGTCGATCCATCACGTTCGGGAGATGCGACCTACCTCTTTTCAAGCATAGTCCATACCTGACGACCTTGATCTCTCCGGATCCTCGCCAAGCACAATCCATACTCGACGACCTGAGTAGGTCAATCCATCGCGTTCGGGCGATGCAACCTACCCCTTGCCAGGCATAGTCCATACCTGATGACCTTGATCTCTCCGGATCATTGCCGAGCATAATCCATACTTAATGACCTGAGTAGGTCAATCCATTGCGTTCGGGCGATGCGACCTACCCCTTGCCAAGCATAGTCCATACCCGACAACCCGTGTTATCCATTACATCGATCCAAATTTAAGCATTCCCAAGCCCATAAAATAAGAGTCCATACAACCAATAGACCAAAGTTCGAAGCAAACCAGAAGAAAAGATAAGAAAAAACTAATTTCACAAATCAAAGCACTACGGTTTATCATCATCTCACAGCATGCCTAGGGACCGTTCTCGAACCCGTACATGTGTAAGTGACTTAGCCGTCCTACTACGGAGTTTGCTACTTATTTCATGCCATCCCGATCAATTGATGACAAGTTGATGATGATGCCTTAATCCAATGCTATTTTCATTTGAGGTGGACAGTGGCTGCTCCTGTTCCCCCGCCGCAGCCCAGGCCCTTATGTATTGTTATAACTGACCATTCCTCACGTGTTCCTCAATGATGTCCTTCAAATGCCTCCAGTCATTTGTACTGTGCCCATCCATCTTATGGAATAGGCAGTGCTTTCCTGAAGTTCGTTCGCATTCGGAGGGTTCCCTCCTTGCCGCCCTCCGATACGGAAGGAGCCCTCGAGTATCTAGGTATATCCATTCTAGGAAATTTGGGTTCCCCCTTTTGTTGGTTCGATCCATCGAAGCTATTATCCTTGTTCCATTTACAGTTGCCCTTTTCTGAGCTTTTACAGAGTGTTTCTCCGTCCCATACCGTATTAACTTCCATTGCCTTTTTATCATCTTTCGCATCTTCTTGTCGTAGAAACCTCTCTGCTTCATGGTAGAATTCCCCGAGATCCATCGGTGGATCCCGTATCAGCGATACCTTAAAATATGAATAATCTGCAACTCCTAATACTGCCGTTATCAAAACCATCGATGGATTTGGTCGATCCACGGAAATAACTGCTGCATCGACCCTGGTTAAGAAATTCTTGATTGATTCTTCTGCACACTGCTTTACTGATGTCAATGTCATCACATTCTTGGGTCTTGTAATGTGAACCCGAAATTGCTTCATAAATCTTTCGACCAATTTCGTCCATGTACTAATAGAACCGCTCTCTAATTGTCTAAACCATAGCGCATCAACATCCGTTAAGTACAAGGGGAAGCACCATGCCAAGACTTTTTCCGATGCCCCCAGTATTTCCATGTGCTGTATATATCTCATCATATGCATAGTTGGATCCGACTTTCCATCATAAGCTTCCAGTGTTGGTAGTTTGAATTCTGGTGGATTCCTAGCATTCTTGATATTAGGAGCAAATGGACTTCTATTTATGTTCTCTAGATCCCTATTCACCAATCCTCCATGCATAGCTCGCCTTATCATCTCTGTAACTTGTCATTGTCTTCCAATGGTAGTCTCATATCATCATGTCCAAGCTGCCCCTCGAGTCTATGAGGGAATTCTAGAACGTATTCCTCCGGACGAGCATCGAAATTCTGATCGCGCCAAGCTCCATGGGATCGATTGCAGGTCCTCCAGCATCACGATCAACCAGACCCGGGGGCATGACCTCTAGCCTCTAGAGATCGGTACCGATCCCTTTGGAGGGATCGGTGCCAATCCCTCTAGGTTGGCAAGGGACTGCCCCCGGCTGCTCCGTTCTATTCCATTGTCTATTGGCTCCATTTTCATGTTCCCGGTTCTGATTTCCAACGATTCTGGTGCTTCAATTCCTTGATTCTGTGTTCTAGCTTGTTTAATCTATTGGAGAAAATACTGCACCATCTCCTTCTGTCTTTTCAGCATCCTCTCCTGCATAGCATCCATCATTGTTTCCATTTCATCCCTGGTGATGTAGGTAGATGCTTGATTAGCTCCAGCTCCTGAGGAAGCCTCCTAACTCCCCACATGGTGTCTCCTTTCCGGTAGCCCTCTCCTTGTTGATTGCCTAACCATTTCTTTCAAGATCCAAGTATCCAAGCCTCCAAATCTAAAATCCTACCTTCCAAATCCACAGGTGTAAGTCTTCTCGGTGAAAGCACTAAAATGTTGGCGTCAAAATTGGCCATCAATACCCAGTTATAAGAAAGCACCAATATCCAATTCAATCACAGAAATATAAAGAGAAACAAATGAAGAACAAAACTAAAACAATCAATAAGTAAGTAAATAGAGGTGTAGATTTATATTGGTTCGGCTAACTCCAGCCTACAATCACTCCTGAATAATCCTTTTTATTATACTGAAGTTTGTTTATAGTTATAATCCGAAAATCAAGAATCAAATTGATAGAGTGTAGCCTAGGTTCAAGATAAAGAGAAGCAGAAAGAAGATCCTCTTTTTGATGCCATGCCTGCTGTATTTATAGGGGAAGACGTGCACGGATCAGGCTAAAGTTTTAACAGAAGTTCAGGAGACCAAGACGAGGCCAGCCAAAAATTTCTAGGCCCATTGGGGCCCACAATAAGGATCGGTACCAATCCCTATTTTAGTGTCCAAATGGGGTGCGATCCGTCTTGGTGATTCCCCATGATGTTAGCTACTTGCCCTCCAAATTTCATTTGCTTTGGACTTCAAGATCCCAAGATATTGAACGTTAGAATCAAGAATGAACTTGGTTTCTGACATATGCTGATCCCTCCTTGGTGGACTCATGCATGCCGATCCATCCATCTATATGCTATTCCGATCCTTTCCTTCATATGCTACACCGATCCACCTTTCATAGGCTATGCTGATCCCTTGTCTATCCAACCTATCGACCCATCTGCTTTCATCTATGCCGGTCCCTTTCTTACTTCGACAATACCGACCCCTTGTCTATCTATCCATATCGATCCCTATGGTACTACCAAGACATGCCGACCCATCTACTTTTATCTACATCGATTCCTTTCTTGCTTCGACCATGCCGACCCCTCGTCTATCCATCTATACCAATCCCTATGGTACTACCAAGCCATGCCGACCCATCTACTTTTATCTATGTCGATCCCTTTCTTGCTTCGACCATGCTGACCCCACGTCTATCCATCCATGCCGATCCCTCCTTCATGAGGTATGCTGATCCCTCTCAATGAGCCAACCCATGTCGATCCCTTCCATCCACTGAGCCATATTCCATACTTTGAGCATTCTGCCTTGCATATCTATTAATTTCATTCGATCTCGGCTTGATACTACTATCTATACTTGATTTTTGGATCCTACAATCATTGCTTTGTACTCATCGTCCTCGATAATCATGAAGTCCATTGGGCTAAATCCGCCTGTATACTGCCTTTGCAAAAGGTGGGTTAACATATATATTTACACACACACACACACACATATATATATATATATATATAATAAAATTTTAGGCCAAAAAGTTAAGAAAGTTTGAAATGGTATTTTCATTTTGAAATTTAAATTCAAGTATTTTGACTTAGTCAAATCTTAATTTGAATTTTTAGTTCAGTTTAATTTAATTTAATTTATGTTTCACTTAGTCTACTAATTTTAAATAAATTTAATCATAATATATATAACTTTAATAACAAAAACTAAACAATGAATAACTTGCAAGGCAGAAAACAATAGGGGATTGTCACTTTTACAAACAATTGTATATGCTAGCAACTTGTTTTTAGATATGGAGAATTTGTGGCAAGAGCTAATAGAACTATCCAAGCATGTATATGGACCATGGATATTAACTGGTGATTTCAACAATGTTCTTAATTCTAAGGATAAAAAAGGAGGGTTGCTAGTACCCTTTTCTCATCTCAAAGCTTTACAAATTACCTTTTTCTATATGGCCTTGCAAAAGAAAAAATACAAGGCTATGCCTTCACATGGAGAAGGAAAGGAATAACAACTCATATAGATAAAGTACTGCTTTACCGATGCCATATTACATCTATCAGTACTTGCCACTACATTTGTTATTAGCGATCACACCTTTATTATCAGTAAACTTCACATTCCCACTACTAAAGAAAAGGGAAAACATTTCAGATATATTAATTCATGGCCATAAACAAAAGGGTATGAAGAATAGGTTGTTTTTGCTTTCCAATATGATGCTTGGGGTAATGCAATACAATAGTTATGATAAAACAAGGAAAGTCAAGCAGCAACTGAAACAATGGAACAATACAAAGCCAAAAGATTCAGAAGATTTGAGAAAACTTAAAGAAAATTTGAAGAAAACTTTGTCAGAAAACTATTGGAATGTGGTAAAAACGCACTTAATATTGATGCCTATCAATAAATGTTTGAAATGAGTGCTCAAATTAAGAAGAAAATGCACATGAAATATATAGACACCGCACAGAAATCAAAAATCAATTGGTTAACATAAGGCGAAACAAACTACAATCTTTTTCCTATGCAAAAATGTCCACAAGGAGATTCAGAAACAACATAGGTGCTTTATGTGAATCTAATGGAGAGCTAGTAGATGATATGACAATCATATAATCTTAGGCAACTGATTTTTACACATCGAGGATCACCAACCCACAAATACATATGAAGATATTCAATGTAGAAAATTATAAATGAAGAACTTAGGAAATATATAAAAGAGACGAAATTTTATTCGATATGAATATCCTCTTGGTAAGGCTTTACCATGCATATAAACTCATCTTTTTCCTTAAGGGCAAAGTGTAAGGATATCCTCTCGATGAAGCTGTACTTTATAGGTTGTCCATTTATTTTTAAAAGAATGGGAATTAAGTTAACTGGAAATTCATCGTATGATAATTTTGAAGAATCTGGAGCCGAATAAGTGTATGTAAGTATACTTAACCGAATCCACATCAAAACTAGAAAAACGTTAAATCAAATGAAGACACACTCAAAGAGTTTTGGAGAAGATTCTTTTCGAGATGTTAAAGATGTTGTACTGCATAGCCAGAAGGTGATTCCAAAGGAGAGGGTAGGGTTAACATCCTTGTGGTTTGTTCGGTTTGTTGGACTTGTTATACTTTCTATCCCGAGGGAAATTCCCAAAGAGAGGGTGGGGTTAGCATAAATGTGTTTTTTTTGAATGACGATTCGAACGCAAACCTCGATTCGGTAAATGACTAAAATTGGGGCACAGAGGATGCTAAGCTATGTTTATCGCTGCCGTTAGTGTATGTCATACCTTTTCTAGAGTAGATTTTGGTTGTATGCGCATAGATATAATATATTCGGCATTATGTGTGATAGATGTGGGTCGATTTGGTAACATCCGAGAGTGAGCTAAATTATGTGGGCTCTCAATTATATCTAATTAAGAGATATATATACTGTGCATCTGGTAGGGAGGCCCCTACCCTTGTCATGTTAGAAAGAGTTCACGAAGTACCGTGACTCTTCCTTGGAAATCCATTTGTCAAACATTGCTATTATGAATTTTGATGTACACCTGAATACTATTGTGATGCTAGATGCAAGCATCACAAATATTTTGTATGTTTAATTTTCCCATACACTATCTATGTATAACCCTTATTTACTTATAAGAAAATGGTTTTGGTTCTTGTCTATTATGTTCTATGTCATGGTCTTACAATGAACCGTTATATGTTTATATATGAACCTTGAGTTTCTCATACCAAACACTGTTTGAATCAAAATTTATTTTCGATGTACTCTCGGGTGCTCACTTGAGCAGGCTGATAATGGCAGATTATGTTTCGATATTTCAGAGCCGACGGATGGCGAGCAGGAGGCTTATGAAGTTATCAGTTATTATCTTTTACTCAACTATTAGTATATATGTAAGGAAAAGCTATTATAACTGTCAAGGCTAAAAGTTAGTACATGTTTGTAACTATGATTAACCCTGTATTTCTGAGTAACCAAATGTTTTACTTGTTGTTTATATTATATATGATCCTTTCGTTGTGAGATACTATTTTTCTATTCGTTCTTCCTTTTCTTTATTTTCTTGTACCCCGACAATCTATCTTTCAGATGCTTAATCGTTTGGTACATGAATACCGAGATGTATTTAGTGTCATCTTTAGGCTCCAATAGTAAATATATCCGAGGAGTTTACCATCCAATAGCTTGGATCAGTAGGCATGAAAGGAGTGATCTCTCATATACACTACTTTGGGTCAACATTTTTCAATACCTAAATATATCTGAAATAATATGTATATCTAAAAATCTAATACGTCATCTTATACACACACACACGACTCATCACATCATATCGACCAATACAATGACATTTCAATATCAGTATGAAACCAAGTAAATACTAACTATCATTATCGACTGTAACGACCCACCTTTTTGGATGGTTTAAATTGATAATAAACCACACATGTCAGACTCAAACCATTCAAAAGGGAGGATTGTTATGGATAAAATAAGAAAAAGAAGAGAAAAGAAAGAAAACAAAACACAGAATCTCACAGCGGAATGATAAAATATAATAATCAAATAAATAGTTCATGAAACTGTTTTACAAATAACATTTGATTACACTTTACAATACAATCAGAGTTACACATACAACAGGAATAAATAAAAAAATGCAGCGGAACAACATGATGCAGTGGTATAAATATAATAAATAGCATACAAATCTTCGTCTTCGTCCTCCAGAGATAAATGGTCTTCAATACACTGAAAAGCTCCGATTGACCCGAGTGTAATGAAAAGATAAAACACTCGAGTCAGAACTAAAAGATCTTATGTAAGTTAAATCAACAGTAAATAAATATGAGTGCAATGGCGTCGGAGATGTTTACGAGATTTTACATCTCCTATCCAGTGTCTAACGTGCGTGCAATAACTTAAGAGACGTTCGGGATTTCCATCTCCTAAGGATTCGTTAAGCTATCTACATATATAGTACAATACGCTATTGTAATATGTCTACAGTAAAGTAAAGTATTAAAATAGTGTTAAGGCATTACCCATATCCCCCTTAACACATTTTTATATATTCTCATAGTCTATACAGATACTGTAAGCCCCACCAAACGGATGGGATACTCAGGGAGCACTCCATAGGTATGGTACAAACCAAACTCGTAATGGGCGCGATAAGGCATGTGACAAGGCCCGCGAGGTAATGCCAGGGTAGGATTCTACCGTTTGCACTCCCGGACTGGTGGTAACGCATAGCAGCTATTACCGCCTACCTCGGAACACACTCCCATAAACAAATCGAGGGATGGCCACCAAATCAATTACAAAGTAATAAATATGGTATCGAAGAAATGTGCCCGATCGGAGGAGCGACCTCACTTGGCCCGGTATAGCTCCTGTTTTAGCCACATTAAGATGACTCGAGGGAGTCAGGGCTACGTTAATACCTCATACAGAATCGTTCACCAAACCATCCTATTTCATTATGGAATCTCTACCACGTGCACAGTTGTTAAAGTGGTTTTCGGTATTGGTAGAGAGTATGACAATATCCGATCCCGATCTCTTTAACAACCAAACACTTATTTCACACCGGATGGTTCTTTTACATTTCCAAAACCGATTCATAATTAATATCAAAAATATCATATTCACTTAAGAGTCATATTACCTTCGAAATCATATTCACTTTCGAAATCATATTCACTTTCGAAATCATATCCACAAAATAGGTTAAACCCTCATTTCAAAATCATCATATTTACTCAAATATGTCATTTCACTAGAAAATATCATTTCAAATTCCAACATAGGTTATAACATCATTTAACCATGTTCGCTTTTATATCAAGGATTTAAATATAACCAATTCAACCTTGCACAGTTGAAATTTAGAAAATAGTTTAGATAGTCATAAATAGTTTAAATAGTTTTAAAATAGTTTAAAATAGATTAAAACAGATTAAAACAGATTAAAATAGTTTAAATAGATTAAAATAGTTTAAATAGATTAAATAGTTTTAAAATAGATTAAAATAGTTTAAAATATATTAAAATAGTTTAATATAAAATGGTTTGATTATTGGAATTTGTTTATATAGAAAATAGTTTGGAAATCTAAATAAATTTGAATTTAAAATAACATATCTTTAAACAGTTTATATTAAAATAATTAATTTTAAATTAATATCAAATTTAACTGTTTCTCTCATTTCAACAAATCTGGCCAGTATCAAGTTTTCAAATCAACAAAACTAAATTTTTAAATCTTTCAATTCAGATTCTCGATAAAACCATTTAAATCTATATTGATTTCAAATCCATGTTTGAACTATAAATTTAAACTACTTCAAATTCAACAGAGTTCAAAGTTTAAATATTCAAATGTTTACAATAACTCAATTTCGATAAATTTTATTTATATTTCAAAATTCAATTTTAAAGTTTCAGTTTGAATTTTTAAACAATTCATTTAAACCAATTTCAATTTCAACATTTAAACTTAACTTTGAAAATAATTCAGTTTATATAAATCAAGTTTTATTTCAAAATATCATTTAACTGGATTTAAAAATTAAGGATTTAAAATTCAGTTAATTTAACCGACCCTGTGTCCGTATATAATTTTCTACCCCGTGGTCAAGTGATACGGATATCTATCATTTCAATCTGTAATAATTTAAATTTACGAATATATATCATTTCAACCCGCAATCCCGAATTAAAATTCAAAATCCATAAAATCGCCCGAGTATCATTTCAACCCATAACGATTTTTCTCTATCTATAAGACCGTTCGGGTATGTATCATTTCAACCCATAGTGATTTCTAACGATAAACTAAAGGAACTTGTAGTGTGATAACAATATAAAAATCAAACATAACATCCAGTCATCCAATATCAACAGTTATACATCCATCATAATCACCATCCAAATCAACCAATAAACAACAATAATTAACTGATTATCATTAACAGGTATTTAACTGGCCATTTAAATTCAATATTAAATTAAATGGCAATTAAATTTAGAAAATTCAGATTTGACTAGAATGACAAATTAAATATATCAAACAGTAATCAATCAACTTTTAATCACATCATAAATTTAATTTAACTAACAAAAGATAATTTAGTAGTTGTGAGTGGATTAAAACACCCACCTTTGATTTCAAATCGATTTGAAATCCAAATAAAGGCCCAAAATTTACAGTCTTAGAATTCACCCAAACCAATTCCATAATGTCCAGAATTTCGATATGATCGCAACGGAGAAAACCGCGCGTGAATCCGAGCTCGTATGCAAAAGTTATTAACGTTAGAAGATTGGAAAATTTAGGCCCCGAGTCGACTTCGGGTTCAACTTCGGTCCACCGCCTCAAATCCCCGGTGCTTGCTCTGAGTTTTTGCAAAAACGATGCGAGACCCGAGTCATTTGCTTCTTGACCCGAAGTCGCTGCAGTGTTTTGGCCTCTGGAACCCGAAGCGCGACCCGAAGTCGCTATAGATCCGCATTTTTTTTCTGAAATTGAAAATTAGGTTTTGGAATTTGGGAATTAGGTTTGATGTTCTATCGTTTGAGAAGGAGGAAGAAGATGTATGTACGAAAATAATGAAATAAGAAACAACTAGGGTTTATAACAGCCTATATATAGGCAGGGTTGGATCGAAACAATAACAACGACTTGAAAAGCCCGTTTCGTTCCCGAAACGAAAATGGATCATCCAATATATCGAAATATAGGTTTTCAATATTTTAAAACTGAATTGAACTAGTTTCAAACCCTAATTCCATTATATACAGAAGTTAGCTTTTAAAATCAGATTATATTCATTTAAATCCTTTTAATTGATTTCTACACGTTTCGAGCCCGCACGATCAAACGACAAGTCTGATTGCTACGAAACTTGAAATCCTATAATAATTCACTATTATGGATCCAATGAAACTTGTTTCGTTGAAATCCGAGAAAGTGGCCAAAATGGCTAATTTTCACGTTAATTAAATAAATTATTATTAAATTGGTTTAATCACTTTTAATTCAAATTAAATAGTTAACAATGTTCATCATTTTTTATTACAGAGAAATTTAATAATCTTTTTAAAATAAATTATTTTTATTAAATCTAAGATTTAAATATTACACTAATTACAACGTTTAATGGCAATTGCAATAAATTCATTAATTATAATTTAAATTCCAATAAATTCATTTATTTTGATTTAGATCTTATTATTCAATCATCCAATACCAATATGAATTCATTTGACACTAGTTCACTTTTTATTACATTCTTATTCTATAGTTATCATCTTAACTTATATTAAGAGCAATATTTCATTACATTAAATTTTATTAATTTCCAAATTAATTTTAATGTAGTAAATAATAAGATGGTAAATAAGCAATTGTTACTTTTACGATCCGGACGAGCATCGAAATTCTGAAAATGTCCAAATAATTACCTATGAGCGAGATCAAAAGCAATAATGTCCAAATAATTTATAAAATAAGTAGCAATCCCTTTTAAAAAGTTGAAATCATGAAAATCATTTTTAAATAGGAAAATACACAAAATTATAATTTCATAGAAAATTCTCAGTAGTAGAAATACTATCAAAATACCTCTGGTTTATTTTATGCAAAACCTATAAAATAACTTTCGAATAATTCTCCAAAATTCCTTTTATAGAAAACCTTTTATATATAATGTAACATCCCGTAAAATTTGTAACAAATAAATTAGATAAATTAATTTGATAAGAAAATGCTAAAATGAAAATTTTGCAAAAGTCAAAATTCGACCATGGAAGTTATTTCATTGCATTCGTGGCAAAATTTTGATCAATTTCCATATATAATATGTTAAAAATGGAGCTCAAACAAAAAAGTTATGGACGTTTGAAGTTTTTGGATTCAAAATAATTTAAATTCAAATAATTAAATAATTCTTAAACTTGAAAGTTTATAGTAATTAGACTTAGGGGTTAAGTAATGGTTAAAATTAACATTAACGTTAAACTGCAGTTAAGGAAAAAAATAAATTGGACAACGATAAAATAATATAGCGTTCCCAAAATAGGGACCGGTCGACCCTGACACACGATCGGTTGACCTATAGCGGTAGACCAGTGAGGCGGTCGATCGATGAACACTAATGGTGGCTAGGGTTTTGTAGCAATGAACGTATTGGATTATATTATTTTAAACCGACTAAAATATGACGGTTCTAGTGTATTCCAACCACTATAAATAGGAGCATAACCCCCTCACTTTTATTCATAATTTGAATACACTAGCGAAGCACTGTCGGTTCGTCTCTTTATAGATTCAGAAAACTCCTTTAGGATTTCAAGTAAGAAATCCTATATATCTATTTTTTATTGTTTATTTTCTCAACCTAGTCTCCTCCAAACCTCTAATTTTCTCGATCTATCGTATATATGAATTCTTGCTATATATATCATAGAGAAGAAATCTGAAAGAGTTCATTGAAGGCATTTCAAATCTAAAACAACGCATAAGGACCTACTATAAGTGGAAATCATAGTATTTCTATTTTAGTAATGAAAGTGACTGTGCTATAGGATCGTGTAGTATGGATAAACTACTTGTGTGGAATATAAACTAAGTAAGAAAAAAATTAAGGAAGTAAAGTAAATGACACCAGAAATTTTTATACTGGTTCGAATTCCCGTTCTATGTCCAGTCCCGGATTCCTTCTAGAATTAAAATATCAACCCTCACTTAACCCGGAGGAATAGGTTTACACCGCCTGAGCAACCGAACAGGACTTCTACCGCCTAAGCAACCGAATAGGACTTCTACCACCTGAGCAACAGAACATGACTTCTTTAAAACTAGACAAAGTATCTGACTGTAGTGTGCTCTTTAAATAGCACTGATAAATCAATTAAGTACAATCTTCCTATAATCTTCTCCTTTATGATATATAATGTAATGTGCTTGAGAAATGTGGAAGATAGAGTGATCAATCGATCAAAGAATGTAAGCAGTTTGAGTGCAAATTGAAAATAGAGAATAAGAGATAAGAATTCAAGAATACTAAAATAAGTTAGGTGAATTGTTTGTTAAATTCTAAACTCTATTTATATAGATTTAAAAGTTGCAATCTTTCTTAAAAGAGAACGATGAAAAGAAACAGATGCAACTATTAGGTTTGAAGATGTTTCTCTTTGTTGAAGAGAAGCATCCCTTGAGAAAACCGGCCGTTATAAATAATCGGCCGTTTGAAATTTTAATTCAGCCTTCTGATTTAAATTAAATTCGAAACAGCAAGCAAACAAGCTATTTTAGCCCTTATTCAGCCGTCTGAATGTAACCATTCAACCGGCTGAAACTGCATAATAAATTATGCTTTGTTTCAGCATTCAGACGGCTGAATGGTTACATTCAGCCGGTTGAATGTAGCCTGTTTTGTGCATGTGAACAGTTTGTATATGCGTTAGTGTGTATATACTATATCAGAGGGATTTTAAAATATTTCTAATAATATACAGACTCTAAAACAAAAGAACAACAACTTCAAGGCTTTCTGAATCTGAATCTTTAATGAGTCTCTTGCATAAATGATTAGTACACAATAATATTGACTTATATAGTTGTCACAATCAAACGATGAAAATCGAGATTCTAACAATCTCCCCCCTTTTGATGATGACAACTATATAAGTATAAATAATATATCACCATGAAACTTATATGAATACTCCCCTTATCAATATGCACAATAATTTAAACAAATTTATACCAAATTTCTCCCCCTTTGCCATTGACAAAAAGGAAAGATATTCAAAATACTGGAGATAAAAGCACCTAGAGGTAAATTGGAACACAACTAAAACAAAATCATACTAGAAATAACATCACGGAAATATCCCATACATCATTACATACACAGCCGAATAGAACCATAGAAGTTTGAAAGGAATATTACAAAGCAAAATATAAAAGTTCATAGAACAGAAAAGAAAAAACTAAATAGAAGAAGAAGGGTCATCACTACCATCATCTCTATTTTCAGAACTTGAAGACGACCATTAGAAAGGAGCTGAATTGTAAACTTGGGTAGATGTTGAACCGGAGCAAGAGATTTTATCCCAAATCCTATTAAGAAATCCTTTTATAGAATTGAATTTCTTTTCGGTCTTCTTTTCAAGTGATTTGATATCCCGATGAAGCTTTGATTGGTTTCGGGAGAGAGTGATGATAGCTTGTCTAGAGGAGATATCCGAGCTAATAATTTGAATGGAGTCATCTTCATCATCTTCTTCTTCTTCTTGGTGGGTTTGTGAAGAGGAAGCGATATTAGTGTCACGAGGTTGTGGAACACCTCGTTCAATGTTTTGTGCCCATTCTTGGAAGGAAATAATTTGTGAGGAGTAGGTCGATGTGGAAGACCCATTAATCCCAAGGTTTTAGCTCCTAACTCGCTTTTGGTTGAATATTCTGAATTCGGCATTTGAACACCAAAATTGAGTAGGATACGCGTAATATAAGCCCCATAATGAATGGTCTTGTATTTCTTTTAGATTGTGACATCTTGAAACTCATCCAAAATTATTTTCCCCAATTTACTTCTTGATGAGAGTATATAGCATAAAGAGTTTGAAAGTCTCGTTTGTAAACTTTTTCATAGCTACCCATACGAGGTTGCAAAGATTGAATAAAAGCTCAGTGAATAAGACGTGCTTAGGGTCTCAACGCACTAGATTTAAGCTCATTTAAATTTGTAAGTTGATCAGATAAGAAAAGGTGTGAAACTTCATCTCGATGAACCATATCAACTTCAATGTCATCTATATCAGTTCCTTGATATGGACAAGTCAATATATACCCCAATCTTTGTAGAGGCAAGAAAATTTTGACACCACAAACTAATGACCAAACACAATTTTCATGGTTTTAGGGGTTATGGTGATCAAGATTCATATTAGCAAGGAAAAGTTTAACCAAAAGATGATTTATTTTGATATTATTAGGATCATACCCAATGAGACTTTCGAAGCAATTTTGCTCGGCTATCTCTCGAATTCTATATGCTACAAAATCAGGAAATTTCATGAAGACTTCTTCGAAGATGTTGGAATTTTTCATGCTATTGTAGCGAGTTACAACGGTGTCATTCCATAGCAATCTTCGGATTTGGTCTTCGAAAGGTCCGAAGGTGGATTCCCTTGTCCTTTTTGATCTTGGAGGCATTGTTGGTTGAAAATTTGAAGTTGAAAATGGAGTTTTTGAGGGAGTGGAGGCTAGGTTTCTGAGGTAAGAAAGTGAAAAGTGAAAAAGTGAATATATAGATAGGGTAAAAGTGAAGGTAGAATGGGTTGTTGGGTTGAAGGCCCGTATATAGAAAATTGGTCTGGGAGCATTCAGCTGGCTGAATGACTGTAATCAGCCGTCTGATTGCTTTCCCGCAAGAAAATAGTGTAAAATTGAACAAATTCACCCGGCTGTTTATAGTGGATTCAGCCATCTAAATCTGGAATTTTTTTTTGCCCAGTACAATATTCAGCCGTCTGTTTTACGGTGCTCAGCCGGTTGAGTTGGTAGCAAAATATTGTACCCCTCTTTTTTTAGACAACAAACAATATTTTTGAAAGGATAATTTATATATATATATATAAACGGTAGAATACAGTAGACAATAGTTATATAAAATTTATTTAAACAGAGTTCGACGAAGAGCTTGAAGTTTTATATTCCTTCGGCTCAACCTTGGTATTCTCCTGTAGTGGACGGAGAGGGGACCGGCCATTTCCACGTTCCCAAGAGTTTGGTGACACTGGAGGACGTTTTGGCGATTGTTCCCAAGGATTGTGTCGAGTAGGAGATCGAATAGAAGAGGGTCAATGAACCGTACTCCTGGATGAAGATCCGTAGAATTTTAGTGCGACTTGCTCTAAGAAGCTTAAACGCTTAACGTTAACCTTCTGTTCGTAATAGAGTTCGCGCTGTAATTCTAGCGTTTCTCTCTGATAATGGTGAATGTCGTATATCTTCTCTTTAGTAGATGAAGAGCCAAAGATAAGGAGCGTTTGGTTCTTTTACCGGGTGGAGTATAACCCGTATGAGTGGAAGGTGGAACAATGGGGACAGGTTCATAGATGGGTGTAGGAGTAGGTTAGTTGATTGAACCCAAACTAGGGGAAGTGTAATCAAGTGAGGAGGATTCAGAGTTATGTTGGGAAGACATTATTAAAAGAGGTTGATAAAAGATTTTCTTTTTCTTTGTAATGATATATAAACTTAAAAGGAAGAGAGGTATTTATAATATTGAGCATGTCAGAATTAGTAATAGGATTAGAGGTCAAATACATTTTAACCAGAGAAACAATGAATGGTTAAAAAGAAAGAACAACATGTAAGGTAGAAAATGATTGATAAGAATAGAGAAAAAAATATAATATGAATTGGAAATATGGTTCTGTTGTGAAGTAACATGTAGTAAAGTGGTAGTGCATCTGACTTACAAGTGAGGGACCGGAGTTCGAGTCTTGGAAACTCAATTTTTGAAAAAAATATAAAATAAAAAAAAAATTATAAATCTTTTAATGATAAAATTCCTAATTCTCTTCTCAGTTTTATAAAAATATTTTCATTTAAAGGTTTTGTAAATATATCAGCCAGTTGGTTTTCAGAGGATACAAATTCTAATCTGACTATGTTCTTTTCAATATTATCATGAAGGAAACGATGACGAATGTCAATATGTTTAGTTTGTGAATGATTGACAGGATTTCTAGATAAGTTTATAGCACTTGTGTTATCACAAAAAATAGTTGATTTAGATAAATTTATACCAAAACCTTGAAGTGTTTGTTGCATGTAAATGACTTGAGCACATGCTAAAGTAGCAAAAATGAATTCCGCTTCACACGTCGATAGTGAAACACAATTTTGTTTCTTGCTAAACCAGGAGACTAAGGATTGTCCAATGAAGTGACGAGTCTCGCTCGTACTTTTTTGATCCGTTCGACATCCTCCAAAGTCAACATCACTATATGATACTAACTCGAAAGGACATTCTTTTGGATAGAAAAGTCCGAAATCTTTGGTTTTGCTTAGGTAATGTAATATTCGTTTCACTGCTCGCATATGTGATTCTTTAGGATTTCCTTGAAATCAAGCACATAAACAAACACTCATCATTATGTCAGGTCTACTAGCAATTAGATAAAGTAATGTTCCAGTTATACTTCGATATAATTTTTGGTCAACACTCTTGCCATCTTCATCTCTACCGAGATGTATTGTTGTACTCATCGGAGTTGGTTTGGCAGAAGTATTTTCCATACCAAAGCGTTTAATTAGATTATTACAATATTTTTCTTGATTAATAAATATTCCATTATCTAATTATTTAATCTATAATCCAAGAAAATAAGATAATTCTCCCATATGTAACATTTCAAATTCTTTGGTCATTATATTAGAAAATTCCTGACATAACTTATTATTTGTAGAACCAAAAATAATATCATCAACATAAATTTGAATAATTAAAATATCCTTTTTAGTTCGTTTAATAAAAAGAGTTTGATCAACCTTCCCAATTTCAAAACCAGAATCTATAAGATAGCTTTTAAGCTGTTCATACCAAGCACGGGGTGCTTGTTTAGACCATATAAAGCTTTCTTAAGTTTATAGACATAGTCTAGAAAATTTTCATGTAGAATAGAGGAGGTTGTTTAACATAAACATTTTCTTTTATATAACCATTTAAAAAAGCACTTTTAACATCCATTTGATAAAGTTTAATATTATGAAAACATGCAAAGGCCAGTAAGATACGTATTGCTTCTAGTCGTGCGACTGGAGCAAACATTTCTTCGTAGTCAATTCCTTCTTCTTGATTATACCCTTGTGCAACTAATCTAGCTTTATTCCTAGTTATATTTCCTTGTTCATCTGCTTTATTTTTCAAAACTCATTTAGTACCAATGACAGTTTGATCACTCGGTCTAGGAACTAATTCCCAAACTTCGTTTCGTTCGAATTGGTTTAGCTCTTCTTGCATAGCTATAATCCAATAGTCATTAGTAGAGGCTTCTTTAGCATTTTTAGGTTCAATATTAGTAAGGAATGCTACATGGGCCCATTTGATTAAGTTGATTTCTAGTTCTGACATGTGAATCAATTTCTCCTATGACATTTTCTACCGGGTGATCTCGTAAAATCCTAGGAGGAGATCTTAATCCATTTTCATTATGAACAGTGTTTTCATCTTCTTCAAAATTATTTTGAGTAACTGTATTTGTGACTGTCTTAGTTATTATCTCATCATCCTCAAATTTTTTATTAAACTTAAAATTTTCATCAAAAAAAACATGTAGTGTTTCTTCGATTTGTTTAGTTCTTTTATTAAAAATTCGATAGGCCTTGCTTCGTTCCGAATATCCTATGAAAATTCCTTCATTGGATTTTGGATCGAATTTTCCAAACTAATCTTTTGTGTTTAAAATAAAACATTTTGAGCCAAAAACTTTAAAATATGAAATATTTGGTTTTCTTTCATGAAATAGTTCATATGGAGTGTGTTTAGTTAGTGGTCGGATGGAAACACGATTTAGAACATAACAGGCACTTGCTACAGCTTCTGTCCAAAAATGTTTTGGTATAGTGCTTCCGTTTAATAAAGTTCTTGCACATTCTTATAAGGTTCTATTTTTCCTTTCTACAACTCCATTTTGTTATGGTGTTCTAGGAAAAGAAAAATTATGGTAAATTCCCTTTTTATTACAAAAATGTTCAAAAGCTTCATTTTCAAATTCACCTCCATGGTCACTTCTAATATTTTTAATTCTTAAGTTTTTGAGATTTTGAATTCTTATAGCAAAGATTTTGAAATTATCAAAAGTGTCGCTTTTATTTTCAGAAAAATAGTCCAAGTATATCTTGAGAAATCGTCTACTATAACAAACACATATTTGCTATGGTTTATAGATTGAACTTGAGTTGGCCCAAAAAGATCCAAATGGAATAGTTCAAGTGGTTGTACGGTAGAAATATTTTTCTTTGATTTAAAAGATGATTTTGATAATTTTTCTAATTGACAAGCATCACAAATATTGTTTACTTTAAAATTCATTTTTGGTAAACCTTTTACTAATTCGCTTCTAGATAATTTGTCTATAGCTTTGAAATTGATATGACAAAATCTTTTGTGCCATAACCAAGGATCATTTTCTTTGGCTATTAAACACATGTTAGTATTGTGATTTATATTCATATTTAATACATATATATTTTTATCTCTAAAACCTTCAAAAATAAGATTTTTATTCTAATAAAAAATGCTACACTTATCTTCAAAAAAAGAAATATTGAATCCTTTGTCACACAGTTGGCTGATGCTAAGTAAATTATGTTTTAAATTTTTAACTAATAAAACATTTGTAATAAAGGTAAATTAGATATACCGTTATTGCTCACATCGCCTTTGTCGATGATATATCCTTTGGAATTGTCTCCAAATGTGGCAGAATCTCCATCTGAGTAGGTAATATTCGTTAGCATCTCTTTGTTTCTTGTCATGTGTTTCGAGCAACCACTGTCCAGTATCATTTTCCTCTCTTTTTAGGTGGTACCTGCAAAATATAGAATTAACATTGGTACCCACCGTTTTATTTGGGTCCTAAGAGTTATGTCTTAGGAAGCCAAACCCAAGAGGGTTTAGAATTCCCTTTAAAAATAAAATCTTTATTTTTATGAACAGTTTCTATAAAAGATTTTATATATTTGTTTCTAATCAAAGAATTATTTGTTTTAGGAATCCAAATCTTAATTGATTTAGAATAATTTGCAACTTTTGAAATTGGTTTTTCAACAGTATTATTATTCTGTTTGAAATTTTTATATAAGGAATACTTTTTCTTTGGAATAATTTTAGATGCTTGCTTATATCCTAGTCCTCTTTTATTTGAAACTGCCTGAGAATTTTCTATAATTTTAGAAAGATTTTCTCTACCTTTTTTAAAATTAGAGACATTCTTACTAATATCATCTAATTTTGCATTAAGACTAGAATTATCTAATTCCAATATTTATATTCAATTTAACAATGGTTTCCACTCCACCCGCTCTCTGCTCCTCTACCATCACTTCACCATCCCGTACCAGCCTTACCCACTCCACTCTCCCTCTTTTAGGATGTCGCACCATACTTATCTCTCCTGCCATTCCACCACTCCTGTTACTGACCACCTATTATCCATCACCCACTCTTCCAGCCACACCAATACCACTATTAATCCACCACCTCTGACAAAACCACCTGGTCCACCTATTCTTATACCACTTGATATATTACGAACCCCTTTATCTACGACCATGTCCCTGTTCCACCACCCAGTTTTACCCATCCATCCTCGGCTTCCATTCCTTGCGCTATTTCGGCTACTACATCCACTTTGCCATAGACTTCTCTTTTCAAATCCAAGCCTAGGAATGCTGGCAGATACACTCCTCGATCTTTCAATCTTTCATATGTTGGATCCGCTTTGCCCATGCCTGCTAATGTTCAAGATGAAGGCGTTAGTTACTGGAAACAACATTTAGTGGCTTTTTTCTTAGATGATAAACTGCCATATAATGCTGTTATATACCACCTGCAGAGGATATGGCAGCTAAAAGGTAAATATAAGGTGAAATCAGACAACTCAAATTTCTACTTTGAATTTTCTGATGAAGAAGATAGACAGAAAATTCTTGAAAGTGATCCGATTTTTATTAGAAGGAAAATGTTTATTATCACTACATGGAAGCCAACTTTCAAAAGTGCTCAATCATAAATTAAATCGGTTCATATATGGTGCATTTTCACAAAATACCAATTATTGCTTGGACTTTACTAGGCATTAACTGGTTGGCATGTCATCTGGGTGAACTTGTTTGTTACAACGAAACTACTGAAAAAATGCAAAGATTTGAATATGCGAAATGTCTCATAGAAATTACTACGGATAAGGAATTGCCTAGCCTTATTAAATGTGGAGAAGGAGATGATATTGTGTTTGTCAAAATATACTATGACTGGCGACCAAAAATATGTATTCACTGTAAGTGTTTTGGTCATGAAGTTACAACATGTGCTGATAAGGTATAGAGCATACACAACGATACTGACTGCAGCAAACATGAAGTGCCTGATACAATTTTATCCCCACCTATACAAGATTCAATTGAAACAGATAAGGCAAGTAAAGGTGATAATGCCAAAAAGTATGATCATACAGGAGTATGGAAAACTAAAGTGCACAAGCATTAGATTAGAAAAAATCCTGAAGCACAACAAACTCAAGAGCATTACTTACCTGATGCCAATAAAATGCATGATATTGTGCATGTGCATGAACATATACATGCACAAGAAACGCATTCTGTAACTCGAAATACCGCCTCTCCTCCTTCACTTTCTCCACTCCATTCTAATCTCCCTGCCACCATCCAATAAAAACAAACCGCCTTCCATGCTCTCACACATAACCTTTCTACTGCCCCACCACCACTTACCCCCCGTTATTCCATTATCGAATAGTTTTGCTATTCTGACCGAACATACCTCCTCAACATGCATAACTGATACCATTCATCCTGACTTACCAAACTCCTCTACTCCACTTATTTCTGCCTTTGTTTCACCACCCACATCTGATACTGCACCTCCTATTTTGCCTAAACCCATCTCACCTCTACCAGTTGCTCTATGTACCTATGCACGTTCAATTGACTCACATACACTCCCTTACTCACATATCCATCTACCATCAGTCATCACCAACCAGCTCATTGAACATAACATCATCCAAAATGACACATTTGCTGATCATAACACTGGTTTACAGCTCCTTTTTCAACAATCATCTCCCACACATGCCCACTCTGATGGTAGCCACTCTGACCATCCTACCACCTCCCAAGCATCCCCAACATGTCTTTCCCCACCTAAGCCTATTCATAGGAAAAAAGAATAAAAAGAATACAAAGAACATAAAAGGAAAGGAGCATGATGACAATGATAGTGGACATGACTACTCAATGGCTGAGATACATCTAAACAATTCGAATACTGATGATGAAGAAGGAAAGGCACAGTAGGCTAGCAACACTGGTCTGAGGAAATCAGGTAGAAAGAAGAAACACATCAGTTCTCATGCTTGACAACATTGGAGCATGGAACTTAAGGGGTGCTCACCTCTCCTTAAAACAACAGGAAGTCAAAAACCTTATAAATCAAAACAAATTGCATATGACTGGTATACTGAAGACCAAACTGGATGAACCCAATACCAAAAAAATGTGTAACTTCATCAATCCCTTTTGGGAATATGAACATAACTTGATACATGCAATATATGATAGAATACTTGTGCTGTGGAACCCCATGACATACAAAACCATCACTATTTCTTCATCTGATCAGTACATCCACCTTCATGTTACACACATATCCTCCTCCACTAGTTTCAACATCACTTTTATATATGCTTCCTGTAACAAAGATACCAGAAGCATGCTACATTCCTGTATACAATCACAAAATACCTTCAATATCCCATGGATACTCATGGGTGATTTCAACTGCATGTATGCCTCTGCTCGGAAATACGGTGGCGACCCACTTACCTATCTTGATATTAAACCCCTCTTCCAATCAATCCAAATTGCTGCTATTCACAAAATACCCTCGATTGGACCTCTATTCACATGGAATAACCGTCGAAAGGCAGACGTACTTTTTGTACCTTAGACCACTCACTCTTCAACTACCTTTTCCTTACCACTTAGCCTAACCTCACACCTACTGTCCTTTATCCTGGCATATCAGACCATAGTCCCCTTATCCTCTCTTGGAGTGTGAAATCATATAAGTATCAAACCTCATTTAATTTTTTTAATTTTTGGACTAACCACATAGAATTTCAATCTATTTTCTTACAGGGATGGAACATTGCTACTTTCGGCAACCCTTTGTATATCTTATAGAAGAAACTGAAGAATGTCAAACATAGCATGAAAGTATGGTCCAAATTGACTTTTGGGAATGGTTCATCAAAATCTAAACAAATTTGAGATGAGCTTTGCAAAGCTCAGACTAATATGCTTGAATGATCCAGACAATGAAAATTTATCGAAAGCAGAGCATCTATTAAACCAACAGCTTCAGGAAACCCTTTGAAATGAACTTGATATGACCAAACAAAAGCTTGGCAAAGAATATTTCTTCAATGGTGACAGGAACACTTCTTTTTTCCACAATGCTCTCAAAATCAAGAGATCCAAAGGCAGTATTAAAGCTATAGAAGATCAAAATGCCACCATACAAACTGATGAGCACTATATTGACAAGGCATTTATTGATTACTTCTATTCTTGTTTCTCCAATAATAACCATGAACCTGACATCACTGCCCTTATACATATCAAATTAACTAAGATCACTGATATTGATGCCATGAGCCTTATCAGTCCGGTCACATATGTAGAAATCAAGGAGGATCTTTTTGATCTTAATCCAAACAGTGTTGGTGGTCCGATGGTTTTAATACTCATTTTTTCTAAACAACATGGCCTGTCATTGACACTGTCTTTGTTAAACCTATCCAATATTTCTTCCATACAAATACCATTCTCGGTGGTATCAACGCTACGAATATTGCCTTGATACCAAAGATTGATGAACTTATTTCAGTTACACACTTCCAGGGATCTCTATTACCACATCTAGAATTACGACTACACAATGCATGCCGATGTATGAAAAGATTATATCAAAGCTTATGATATGGCCTACTCATCTTTTGTCTCAGGCAAGGAGGATCATTGAGTGAAGTCCATTATTTTTGGCATGACACCATATTGGTCTTGTATTTTTATCCTACCGAAGAAATTACTCTACATGATTAATGCAGCTATGAACCATTTTTTATGGCATGGAGACTGCCATTCTTATAAACCAATTCCTATTGCTTTCAAAAAAAATTGCAAGCATAGAAAAAAGGGAGGGCTTGGGATTATCAACCTACACTACTGAAACATTGCGGCTGCAACAAAACACGTCAACGACTTTCTGAGTAATAAATCAAATCTTTGGGTTAACTGGATCAACAAGAACTATTTATATGGCAAACACTTCTGGACTATGACCACTCTTGCCAATACTAGCTGGTTCTGGAAGAGTATACTTAACATGAGATATTGTTCTTCCTCTTGTCAAGTACAATATCTTCTCTGATATCCACTTATCCTTCTGGCACTCCCCTTAGGCTGCCAAAGGTGTTATCTTAAATGACATATTAGACTATACACAGAAGAACTCCACTGGCATATTGGAAAATGCTAATATTCAACAGTTCATTCACCATGACAAGGTCCTTATGCCTACTGCTAGTTCACTGGTGGTTAGAAACTTAAGGAATATAATCATGAGAGAACACCACATCAACACGCAGTACAAAATACAGTGGTCTGAAAAACATTGTGCACACTCAGTCTCCACTTTATACAATGAATTACTTCCTGATAGTAATAGGCCTAACTCGCCGTGATATCGAAGAATATGGGAAAAGGATAATTTCCTTCTTTGGAAAACCATACATATCTCACTTCTCACTCGAGACAATTTAACTGCAAGGGGGTTCATCATCAGTAACATTTGTGTTTTTTGCAATGACAACCCTGAGAGTAGAGACCACCTGCTGTTCCAATGCACCGTGATTTATCAGATTTGGAAGTCTATTATTCTATCTGCTGGAATATACTCTGGCAATAATAATTGCAACCTGCAGTGGTTTGAAATATTCACGAGATCAAGATGGAGAGATGAACTGTGTAAACGAATGCTCGTTGTACTTAAATGCTTCGTCACTGTTATTTGGCGGGAGAGAAACGCAAGAATTTTCAAAAATAAATTTAGAAACAAGAAGGAGGTTACTGCTGTAGTTAAAGGTGCTGTTAACAAGAGAATGGGATGGATGCAATCTACTGGCTCGGGCTTCAATTGGAGATTTAATTAATGCGGTATTTGGGCTTTTAGGCCTGAATCCTTTTTTAATTATTTCGTTTATTATCCTGTTGTTTATTTTCCGCTTTATCCCTTTATGTTGTTGTATGTTTTTCTATCTTCTTTTATCAATAAGATCTGGTAGTGGACCAGTATAAAACCTCGCTTGCATATAAAATTAAAAAATATTTTAATATTAGCTTTAAGATCATGATTTTCAACTAAAAGAGCATCATTCTTTTCTTTCTAAGTTTCTATCTCTTGACTTAACATAGAGAGTTGAGATGTATTAGAATAATATTCTTGAGTAGTTTCAAGTTCTTCTTCTAAAATTTGTTTCTTATCTCTTAACATATCTACCTCAATTTCAGTCCTATTCAATTTTTCAAGAGTTTCTTTATATTATCTTTTGATGTTTCTCAATTTGTCAAGTAATTCAGAGTTTGCAGTTTTGATGTGGCATCATTCTTTTGATGTTTCTCAGTTTGTTAGTACCTTCATGTGTAATTTTAAGTGTACGCCAAATTTCATAAGCTGTTTTACACATGCTCACTCTATTAAACTCATTCTTGTCTAATGCACAATATAGCATATTCATTGCTTTAGCATTTGCACTAGCATCCAGTTTTTGTGTGTTAAACCATTGTGAATATTATGTAGTTGGTATGGTATATTCAGTTTGAGTAATATTCTAGGTTTCATAACTATTAGCTTGTATATAAATTCTCATTCTAGTATCCCAATAGTTATAGTTCATTCCATTAAATAGTGGTGGTCGAGCAGTAGATTAACCTTTAAGAAAACAAGTGTTAGTTATGGTGCTAGTGTTGTTTTGCATATTAAAATATCAGATAACTATGTTACGGTTATAAGCTAACCTTGCTTTGATACCAAATGAAAGTGACTGTGCTATAGGATCGTGTAATATGGATAAATTACTTGTGCGGAATATAAACTAAGTAAGAAAAAAATTAAGGCAGTAAAGTAAATGACACCAGAAATTTTATACTGGTTCGAACTTCCGTTCTACGTCCAGTCCCAGACTCCTTCTGGAATTAAAATAGCAACCCTCACTTAACCCGGAGGAATAGGTTTACACCGCCTGAGCAACGGAACATGACTTCTACCGCCTAAGCAACCGAATAGGACTTATACCGCCTAAGCAACCGAATAGGACTTCTTTAAAACTAGACAAAAGTATATACTGTAGTGCGCTCTTTAAATAGCACTGATAAGTCAATTAAGTACAATCTTCCTATAATCTTCTCCTTTATGATATATAGTGTAATGTGCTTGAGAAATATGGAAGATAGAGTGATCAATCGATTAGAGAATGTAAGCAGTTTGAGTGCAAATTGAAAATAGAGAATAAGAGATAAGAATTCAAGAATACTAAAATCAGTTAGTTGAATTATTTGTTGAATTTTCAACTATATTTATATAGATTTAAGAGTTGCAATCTTTCTTGAAAGAGAACGATGAAAAGTAACAGATGCAACTGTTAGATTTGAAGATGTTTCTCTTTGTTGTAGAGAAGCATCCCTTCAGAAAACCAACTGTTATAAATAATCAACCGTCTACAATTTTAATTTAGCCTTCTAATTTAAATTAAATTCGAAACAACAAGCAAACATGCTATTTTAGCCCGTATTCAGCCGTCTGAATGTAAACATTCAGCCGGCTAAATCTACATAATAAATTATGCTTTGTTTCAGCATTCAGGCGGCTGAATGGTTACATTCAGCTGGCTGAATGTAGCCTGTTTTGTGCATGGGACGACCCGAATTTCTGGACGTCTGTAATTGGGTAATTAATTGATTTTAATTTTTGAATTACTGCTTTTATAAGTCGAACGAATAAATTTGCTGATAATTTAAAATATCTGGATATATTTATATAAATTGATTTAAAAGCTATATTAAATATTGGATTATAAAATCCCTGTATATGATAAATCTCATAGAAAATAAATAATAAACTCCACCATTTGAATTAAGATAAAATACCTATATATATACATGGATAAATATATACAAACTTTATGATGTTTAAAAGTATATATATATATATATGTATATATAAGAATATAACCATACAAGGGTATGAATGTAGGCTCATACGAAATAATATATATATGGAAGTTGTGTAAATGTGGATAGGATAAAATAGAAATATATATATATATATATAAGTTTAAAAATAGGAATAAGTATATAAGTAACTTATATGGTTGTATGAAACATGAAGTAAAACATATAAGGTAACTTTGGTAAAACATATATGAATATATAGGTGTAAGTATGTAAGGCAATAAGACAAAGAAATATATGTATGCATATATGTGATATGTATATACATATGAATGGATTTGTGCATGTAAACATGAAGGGGGACACACACATTAAATGCCTATCTACTCAAGCACATAAAAGGTCAATTCTCCTTTTTAATAAATCACTTCCAATTTCAAAGATCATTTCCGGTCAAGGTAAAAGTCTGACTAAAGAAAAAAAAATAAAACAAAAAGAAAATGAGAAAAATAAAATAGGTCACTGGGTACACAGAGGCAGCTTACCCTTCTATATATATATATATATATATATATATCCTATGTTCATTTTCTTTCATTTTGAAGTAAGTTAAACAAAAGAAAAAGAAAACAACATTGCCACTTAAAAACAAATCCAGCTCAGACTCAACTTAAACAAAAGAAGATCAAAATCAAGATCAAAGGCAGATAGCAGTTTTGAAAGCAGTGTTCCCTGTTCAACATTATCTGTGAGTAAACTTCTTTTCAAAAACCCAATTTTTCCTTATAATATGATCATGTTTAAAGATGAAGTAGAAATACTAGCTTTTGAGTACGTTGTTGCATAGAAATGTATACCTATAAGCCTGTATATGGGTGTAGGTAAGGACTGTACACATGTTTCTTGCCTCTGTTCTCCTTTTTCTGACATGTTCCAACTTTCAAAAACTCATATCTCATCCTCTACATAGTTTTAGCTCTTGATGTTTGAAGAGTTTTTGTGTGAATTTGAGTATACTTAATTTTAAAAATAATTTCTTGGAACATCATCGGGTAAAAACATTTAGAAGGGGATGTACAGCAAGTCAACAAATAATTCAAGAAATTCGATTGTTTTGATTCATGTTTTCTCATACGTAAGTGGAATCGACTTTGAAAATGATGATTTTAAGTAGCTTAATCATGATTTTTAGTCATGTGTTGGGTGAGGTATGGGAAGTTGAACGGAGTTTGGGGTTTTGGCAATTTCCGGCAACGTATTCGATTTCGTGCCGAGGCGTTTGTCGGGGAGGAGTAGCGGAGGATGGTGCATCCACGAAAAATATGGTGGTGATTTTTAGTGGCTCGGGTTGTCGCGACGAACTGGATTTAGGGTTTTAGCTTCGTTTTGAGGTGGTTCAGTTTTCGAGGCTGTAGCGAGGAACATGGGAGGGTAGAGGTATGCGGTCCAGGGGGTGGAGAGTGGATGCGTCGGCGAAGCTCCAGGTGAAGTTTGGCATGGAGCGGTGGGGTGTGGTGGCTGGCCGAGGCGAAGGTGGGTTCGACGTTCGTTCCAGGACTTTGGTTCGAAGCTCGAAAATTCGAACAAGAGTTTTTCGACACTTTTCCAGGAGATGAGTGGGGACGTGGGGTCGAGGGTGACTGGGGTGGATGGTCGTCGACAAGGCTGGACGATCTGAGAAGGTGTGCACGGACACGAACGCGTGCACGGTTGTGTGTGTTTCCAAAGGAATAAGAAGAAAGAACAGAGGAGATAAGGGAAAGAAAGAAGAGGGGAAAAGAGTGGCAGGCCGGGCTGGGCCAAGAAGTAAATGAAAATAAATATAAAGAAAAGATAAGGGTAAAGGAAAATGAAAGAAATAAAAAGTAGGAAGGGAAAATAAGGAAAAGTAAAATAAATTGAAAGGAAAAGAAAATTAAAAGATGAGTAAAGAGGAAAGAAAAAAATATATATAAAAATTTAAATGGGAAAAGAAAATAGTTTTAAATTATTTCAAATTAGCTAGTTTATGGTTAGTATAAATGAAGTAAATTAAAACCGTAAATTAACTCAAACCTTAGGTTAGTTAATGGTTAGTATAAATAAAACGATTTAAACTTAAATAAATTAAGTTTAGGAAAATTATATACATATATGTTAATTATTTATTAATTCCTAAAGTTTTATTAAGGTAAAGTAAATAGTTGTAATTAGGTTAATGGTTAAGGTAAAATAAAGGGATTAAAAACGTTAAATTAATTAAAAGTCTTAGATTAGTTATACATGTTAATGATTAATTAATTTCAAATATTTATTTAAAGTAAAATAAATGGTTTGTAATTAGTGTTAATAATAATTAAACAGGATTTGGAAATAATTAATTTTGTTTAAAATAAATAGATGATTGTGTGACTAGTAATCTAGTCTATAAATAGTTTAAAATGGGTAAGTACTTTGGATTTGCCTTGTTCTCTAGTATGTTATTTCCAGTTACTCTGTGATATGAAATAACCTGAATTGAACAGTTAATATGAACATGAGACGTTTATTTGAAATAGATATTCGTGATGGAATTTCTATGTGAATATGACATTCTGAAATTGAAATTGTTTTATTAAAAACAACTTGGCCTTAAAAGATGGCGTTGGGTTTGAAGAGACCGGGATCAGATATCAGTGTTATCCAGAACCACTTCGATCCTTGAACTACTATAAATCTCTACGGGTTTGATTATAGAGTCTAATAGGTTGGAGCTGAATAAATAGGTAAATCTAATTATTTTATATAAGTAACTGTGTTTTGGACGTTATTATAAGATCAATGGATTTCCACAAAAGTGTTTGATTGAAATCAGATGAAAACTTGTCGTATTTTACGAGTTACCCTTGGTTTTCAAAAGAGTGTATAAATTAAGTATTTCATATTATATGGGTTTACTCATGCTGGTTTCCAGCCTGACTTGGGTGTTACTTTATTGTAATGCTCGGGTCAGACCGATATTACAGATCTTCAGGATAGGACGTTATGGAGCTCAGGAGACGAGCTGGATGGCAGAGACGTATTGATTATATTCCGCTGTGTATTATGGACTGTATAGACAGTAGTTGAGGACATGTTATTATAACTGTCCGGATTTGTTGTACTCTGATATTTTACATGTATATTGACAGATACAGCTTTTCCTTGCATAAAGTGCTGTTATTTGTATATAATATTTTGTTCCGCTGCGATTGTGAGATTCTGTGCTGTTGTTTCCCTTTTCTTCTTCTACCTCTTTTTTTCTTTTTAATCCTAACAGTCTGGGGTTTCCGGCACTCGATTTCTCGGCAATCTATACAGTGAACGTATTAGTGTCGATTTTTGGGGTCGAAAATCTTCGGGCTGTTACAGTGCATGTGAACAGTTTGTGTACGTGTTGGTGTGTATATACTATATCGGAGAGATTTTAACATATTTCTAATAATATATAGACTCTAAAACAAAAGAATAACAACTTCAAGGCTTTCTGAATCTGAATCTTCAATCTGCATAAATGATTAGTACACAATAATATTAACTTATATAGTTGCCACAATCAAAACGATGAAAATCGAGATTCTAACAAGTAATTGAATAGTGTAGTTTGGATTTGATATATGCCTTAGGGAATTTTGGTTTATGAAAACATCACATTAAAACCCCAAATTCTCCCAAAACAAAATATCAATTCTTAGGTTGGAATCTCGGTTGTTTTATACTAAAATAATGGAATTTGTGTAGATTTTACAATTTCATTTTTTTACCTTATATTCAACTCTTATTATTTCTATTTGGATTTAATTAAGGGTTTTGATTAGGAAATGGTGTATAAGGTATGAATTCTTATTCGTAGTTTGCACCGCTTATTTCCAAAATTTTAATAGGAATCCCCTTTGTCTAATTCCAAGTAAAAAGAAGTTGAATAGAATATAAAAGGAATTAAAATTGTAAGTTTATTGATTTGTTCTAATGTTTTAATATAATAGGTTGAGTTTGAATTTTATTTGTATATAGGTATGTTAATTGGATTTATGGTATATTGGTAATATGAAAATGAGACTTGTATAATTTTGAAAGAGTTGACATTTAACATTAATTTAGGATGTAAACTCCGCACGCTTAGAAATTCCTAGGTGTGTGTGTATTAGCATAAATGATGTATAATTATAACGTATTAATTACATAGTCAATGGGCTACTAACTATCATTAAATCCCCATAGGAAAGAAGTTAATTATAAAGGAAAAATAAGAGTTTTCTTATAAGGCCTTGATATGGAGTGTAGTGGTGTGATAGTATATGTAGAGAGTGTTATAGATTATGACTAAGTTATAGAGATGCGAGGTCAATCAAAAGCACATGGAAGTCTACCCAGCTAATCTAGCTACCAGCAGTGTGACTTCGGGACTAGTATGAGATGTTACCTATAATAAGTAATTATAAATGATGCATGGTTAGTCCCAAATTCTATAGCTAAATCTGCCCAGCTAATCTGGCTACCAGTACCTATGAATAGTCGGACTAATGTGAGATGTCACTTTGGGGGTATGGGCCATAATACGAAGGACCTGCTTCATGGATTGATGTTATTAAGTGGTTGTGTGAGGGCTTGCCTCTTCCCTATGTAGGAAGTAGTAAATGGTCGAGGTTATGGGTAGGGCATGGTAGAGGATATCTTAAGAAAGGGCTTGCTTCGATATGAAGTATTAAGTGGCTGAAGAGATTCCATACAATGTCAGCTAGATAGTTCTTAGAGAGGAGTCCGCCTTGGGATAGCTATTAAAGGATAGGTATCTGCCTTAAAAGAGGTATTAAATGGTCAAAGTTGGCATAGTTTTCATTAAAAAGTATTAAGTGACTTAGATACCACCTCTTACATTGATATAACATTATTGACAATAGATATGGGTTATTGGGTTAAAAGCTAGATGTCTATGTACTTATATTTGGAAAGCGTTTCTGACTTATATTTGGAAAGGCTTAGGATGTAGATAAAATGCGAAAGTCATATTCCTATTTAAATTGTACTACACAAGTACTACTATAGTAAGGCTCAAGATTTTTATTCACAGACATATGTTGTTCCGACTCCCTCCTTATTACAACACAGGTTAGAAAATATGACGATGTTGAAGGCGAAGGCATGGAGGAAACTTGTGGCAGTTTATCTATTTATCTATTCATGTTATTTTCAGATGTACCAATTAGTAAACTATTGTATTTTAGATATGATGTACCATGGATATATAACTATTATCATTGGTTTTGGTGTTATGGTTTTTATGACATTTTGAATTTATAATAAAATGGGTACTATTGTTATTATTATGTTTTAACCGTCTACTGTGAGATCTGAATGTATAGTTAAAACACTATGTATTGTTCTTTTACCAACCAATAGTCAGCTTTGGAATGGGTCTGAGTTTCGATGCGCCTTTACTGGGTCGGAATTCAGGTTTGTTTCAGGGTTAGTTGTTACATTTGGTATCCGAACCTAGGTTACCTGATCAATAGGGATAATATCCGTATGAGTGGCATACTTATTATTTTTATAGTATTTTTCAAAATTCCTACTATATATAAATACACACACACACACACACACACACACACTTATTTAAACATACGCAAAAACAATAGGCAAATCTTTACTTCATCATATAATAATATCTTAAGAAATGTGGATAGAAAAGATTGTAACTCTAAAATTAACAAGGCAATGTGGAATAAATAGGGAGTTACAAGAATTTAATACGAATATAAATGGACTAATTAAAGAAATTATTAGAGTAGTTACTAAAAGAAAAGAAAGACATAATAGGTAAACTTTATCTTTAAAAATTGTCTGTTAGAATAATAAATATTTATTACGGACAATTGACATTTATAGAAATAGCAAAGTATAATTGTCATTATGGTAAATTATACATCCTTAATTGTAAAGACAAAGATTAGTTAGACCAATACATAAAAATAGTTGGGAGGTAAGAACTTATGTGTTGTAAACATCCAGAAGTAAGGAATGATAGAAGTAAAAGCAAGATGTAGTGGAGCAAGTTCCCATAAGAAGGTGTACATTAATCACCACAAAGAGATAATCAGATTTTTGTAAAGATTGAGTAGGGAAGAAGAAAGTTCAATAGAAAGGACAATCAAAGTCAATTCCTAAATCCAAACCTATGTGAGAATTTGATAAAAGATTTTTGGAAAATTTCGTGGAATGTTTTGAATTGGTTTTTCAAAAGATTTATTAGGAAGTTGTTATTTTGAAAGAGCAAGGAAATTTGGAAATTCATAAATTTTTTTTAAATTTGTTGAGTTAAAATGTTCCAACTTAAAAATGATTATTCATTCTTGAAATTCTTAGTTTAAAATTGACTGAGTCAAAATGTTTTTGGTCTAAAGATTTTGATAAAGGGATTTTTCATTTTTAAAATAAATGTAAAGTAGAATGTAGGTTAGACTAGATGATTTTTTCTACTTTATAAATTTGGAAGTTCTTTTCTTTAAAAATCTTTTTTAAGGGTGTATAAATGAATTTAGCACTTGATTGAAACAAGAAAATAAAAAATAGAAGGGTAAGAGTGCTCGATAAGGTAGGTAGGAAAAACATTCCCGTATAAGGGAATGCGGAGAATAACAGCTGAAATAGATAGTTATAGCATTAGGAATTTATTATATAGTAGAATTAGCAGTCTAGTTAAAAATAATATAGCAGAGAAGCAATATGAATAAGATAAGAGACAATAGGATAAAAATTATCCTTGTCTACTCCACTTTTCATTATTTAAGGTTATAGAAGATGTTTTTTGAATATTTTTTAACAATTGGATGGAATTAAATGATGATAATTAATAAATGAGTGGGGATAATTTTGTGAATGTTTATGTGAAGACAATAATTTATATATACATTTTTCTATTTCAAATAAGAATAAAATATCATTGAATTTAAAATGGTAACCAAAGAGAAATAGATTGGGATTGATAAGAAAAGGATTTCAAAGATTGTAGGAGTTTAAACAAGACTTAAACAAAGTTATAAAATGTATTTAGTTAAGTGATAGTACGTTCTAAGTAATAAAGCAATAGATGTTAATGTATATCCTTGGGATAATATAACAACTTGGAATTTGAAATTGGGCATGCATGTGATAGATTGTGGTTTGAAGTTTACTAAAATAATTGTCTTGTACTGGAAATATCTTTGAAACAATAAATGTATAATAAAGGAAAATCTGTTATTTTGAAATACTATCGAAGTTATAATCTTTGTAATAGATTCAAAAGGAGTTAAATTTGGAAAATAATAATAATATATCCTTAAAATGGAAGTCAATGAACTTTTCCTAAGCATATGCCATAATTTCATAGAGTGATAAACGCTGATTTCGAATTTAATGTAATAACTTACTTGTACGAAAACAATTTATTGAAAATTATTTTGTATATTGTAGAAAGTTTTTGGGAAGAGAAATTATTTTGCTCCGTTATGAACTTAAGCAATTTTTGAAATGTTGATTTATTTATAGTTTGATTTAATAATTGAGTTTTAAATGTTTTAAATTAAAATTCCAACTGTGAAAGAAATAAATTTATATTGTAGAAAGTCCTTAAAAAGAAAAGGTTGGTTAAGGAAAAAAAATTCACGACTTCTTTTGGAAACTAAGCAATTTTCAAAATTGACAAAAGGGTTTCCAAGTTTATATTTTTAAAGATGAAGTTTTCGAATAAGGTAATTCATAATTATTAAATTTTAGTTTTAAAAATTGATGAGAACTAAACCAAATTTTTATATGTAGTAGATAAGGATCACTACCTAGGTAAGGCAGTGTAAAAGTTTTAAGATGTGAATAAAATAGGAATAGTATGTACAACCTGATCTGGAAATTTGAAATCAGTCCCAAATATTTAATTGCAAAATGTTGGTAAAGTTGCAAAGATATTCCAGATTTATAACAGGGTTGTAAGTTAAATTGCCCTAGTTGACTTGGAATGTAAATTTTTATGTTTTGGTTTATTTGGAGCAGGGTTCATATAAATTCCATAAATTATCCAGTTTTAAAATATGTATAAAAGTGCATTGTTTGGATTAACAAGGGATATACCAAAAACGAAAAGAGATGTGTAAGACATGGATATTCTTTTCTATAGTTTACACTACCTATTTCAATAAAAGAAAAAAATTCCTTGTAATTTCAAACGAAGCTAAGATCTCACTTTGGTTAATTTATGGAAAATTATAATAGTAATCCTTTTTATAAGGACATCTTTGATAAATTCAAACGTGGAAAGGAATATTCTAGTTTAGAAATTAATGATTAGAAATAAAATATATACACACACATATATAACCGCGCTTAATGTTTATAAATAGAAATGTATAAATAGCGTAATTTGCAATGGTATTCGTATTAGTTATTATAGGACAAGGATTTATGGACTTTAATTACAGATTTAATGGGCAATAAATTTGTAATTAATAAAGAATTAAACGGGACCGATTAAGGAAGTTAATATAGCATTAATGGAGGAATTGAATTGGCATAGTAGATGGATTTTTAAACTGGTAAAAAGGTTAAAGTGATTTAAATGATGATTGACTAGAGATGGTCCAACTTTGACAACGATCAATTATTATGGATATATTAATTGAAGTTATATATGGACCGCATTTATTAGAAACCAAGAAGAAGAATTAAGGAGGATGGAGAATTAAGTTAAATGACGTACTAGGAATGTTCATCTTAATTTAGTAAGAAGCATTAGGGCCCCATTATCATTAACACCAACTAATGATAAATGGTAACATCGAGCAAAAAATTTCTTTTAGAATTTTTTTGGATTGTTATCGCCACACTTAGGTTATTGGAAAAACAGATGATATGCTATGTTCTTGTTTTACCATTGGGTTGAAAGGAACGCGGAAGATGATCTTAAGGCTATTTAACACTAGAGGGGGGGTGAATAGTGTTTTAAGAATTTCTTTAAAACTTCTTTGATTTAAATTGAATTAACTAACTTAATGCAAATACACAATCACAGATCAAATCACAGAATCACAAACAAATGCAAATATAAATAAAAAGCAAGTAAAGGAAAGAACACACCAGGAATTTTATACTGGTTCGATGTTACCCTACATCCAGTCCCGCACAACTCGTACGGCTTTCTATTCAATAATAATCTAGATTACAATCCCTCGATTCCAAGGCAACGAGGTACACCCTCCAGATTCTCAGGTCTCTGGGTAGAACCACTTGATTCACAGGACACAAGTTCACCCGATCGATTTCCAAGGACACGATCACACCTTTATAACCCTAAACAAGTTTCTTTGAGTACAAATGTATCTATAACTCTGATAAGCACTGAGATTCTTTGAAGAGAGTGGCAGAGAATCTAACTAGAGATATTCTGGTTTGATTCACTTAAGATTTTGGCAGAATATGGATAGGATGATTAGAAAATAAGATAAGAGAATAAAGAGGAGAGAAAATAAAGAATGTAGTTACTGGAAAACGTCCATAACAGTCTCTATTTATAGAGAATGAATGGATGTGTCCATTCAAAGAGATTTAAACGAATAGACACTTCTTTTGAAAACAACCTTTGCTATAACGGGAAGCATGTCGACATGACGAGTAACTATGATGTCGACATGGTCTATTAAAAATGATGATTTGCTTTTCTTTGAAAATGATGATTTAAAACATATGCAACTTTATTCAAATGGACTCTATGTATTTGTATAAGGTATTTAGAAGTAGAAATACTTATGAATATATATATGTATATATACTAAAATATATTTAAAATCAAGGTAAATAAACTAAAGTAAATATAATATTAAAATAGATTTTGAGGCTAAAATATCAAGGACAATTTTGAAATCAAAATATAACAAAATGATAAATATGATTTTGAGGCTAAAACATTTTTGGAAATACGAACGAAGGTTTTTCTTTTGAAAAGGAATATTTGAAAATCATTTTATGAAACAAGAGATAATTTTGAAAATCATTTTGAATCAAAATTAGTGGATAACAAAATAGGGCTACTATCCGTTCCACTAGATATTTCGTGAGTTCCATCTCACTAGGGTTCCATCCCTTTAACAAGAACGAAGTGGATTCCATTCCACGAGTAAATTGGATAAAAAAGAATGATAGTGCTTTCAAGGAGTTTTAACAAATATCTAACCTAACTATATTATTTGTCTTGAACTCTTGAATATCTTGAATCTCATGAGTCTTCAATCTTGAACTCTTGATCTTTGTCTTCTTTACTGTACAGTCTTCTTTTGTTGATACCTGCATATAGATTTCCTGCACATATATATTTTATAACACTTCTATAGTTGTTGTCATCAAAACCACTATCCTATGGACTAACATTCTCCCCCTTTTTGATGATGACAACCTTTGTTTATAAAATATTTATATTCTCCTTATAACTCCCCCTAAATCTAATAACTCCCCCTTAATCTATGCCTAACTAACCTATTTTATACTTCTCCCCCTTTGTCATCAACAAAAAAAATGACATTAACTCCCCCTAAATCTATGATATTAATGATAGTGTTATCATTAATAATACTGAAACTAGATATAACAATGCTAAATATTGTATACTCAGAATGATATATATGAGTAATATAAGAATGAGAATAATACGTGTAACCACAGATTATTTTATTCATATTACTATATACATAACTGTTAAATGAAAAGAAAATGCATACAATAAGTAGACAAATCAATCAAACATAAGCACACCTATTTATGTCTTATTACATAATCAATATAGTAAGTTATCATAAATCAACCATGTTTAAAACCAAATCAAGTATTTCAAATCAAATCAATTTTAAACCAAATCAAGCAAGTTAAATGTTACGTGGAACTTCAACCCATCCCTCTTTTCCAAAGATGGGATCCGCTTTGATTACTTCCCAATCTTCATCGTCCTGGAGCAATGTCTTCGGTGGATTTACTTGGAGATCCTCTTTGTTGAGAGCGGAGATCATCCATCGTAGTGCATCGAAATGCCTTTCTTGTTCCTTTATCATCTGCATTTGACTCAGTTCTAAGTGCCTCTGATTTCGTAGAATAAAAGTAAGAATGTCTTTGAAGGATTTGAGAGTCTCTTCAAGATTATCACTTAGATTTGAAGAGGATGAAGCCATTTTGACGATAAGTAAGAAGGAAATAAGTAGATAAGAGTAGAGAGAAGTTATGAGAAGTTTTCTGGAAGAAAATAGGACTTAAATAGACAGGAAAGTCGTTTGAAATGAATAGACATAAGGAGTTATTTTGAATTTCAAATTGAAATGTCCATTCAGAATATTACCAGTATATGTCGACATGACCTCTATTCAGTATGTCGACATACATAGCAGATTTTGCACATCTTATTTTTGAATTTTCAGTGTATATACATATGATTTATATATATATTACTTGATATAAATAAGAGTAACAGTAAGATAAACAGAGAATAAGCTTCATTTCATACTAGAACAGAGAAGTACATGAATTTCATAGAGAAAACATAAAGATACAACTTTCAATATACCAAATTTCATTGATATAGAAAATGTAAACTCTAGAAACTAGTAGATGAGGATGAAGATGATGAGATATTGAGCTTCTTGTTGACTTTGGAGAAGAACTTGTTCATAGTATTGGACATTTTGTCCAATTTTTTATTTACGGAGTGTTTGAGAGCTTTTTGATTTTTTACAATTACTCGTTGATTGTGAAGGAGAATCTTGTTTGATGGTCGTGTGGGAAAATCAATACTCTCTAAGGAAGTTTCTTCACTTTCTTCCTCTTCTTCTTCCTCACCTTCTTCTTCTTCACCTTCTTCTTCCTCCTCTTCCCTTCTTCTTCTTCCTCCTCATCTTCTTGCATTTCCTCATACCCCAATCGTGCTTCTTTTTCCGTTAGTGTTTCGTATGGTTGAAACACGTGCGGAATTTTCATAAGTGAAATATTGGAATGATTAAAAACCTTTCTTGGAAAGAATTCTTCACCTCTCATATCCACTCCAAAGTAATTAAAAATTCTAGTGAGGTATATTCCATGATATAATGCATTCTCTCCCGAATCCAAGTTTTTGTGACGAAATTCATCCAAGATAACTTGTGCCCAATTAATATCATAATTTCCAAAAATTGCAAAAAGAGCCTTACACACTTTTTGAGTCGGGTTATTGTAATTTCCCGATCTCGGAGTAATAGTGCGTTGAAGGAGAAGATTAACAATACGAGCTTTTGGTCGAAAAAATTTGTTTTTGAAATCCATTTCTTCCTCAAAAATATTGTGAAAAGTTTCACGATCGGTTTCCTCGATTTCAAAAGAAGAAAGATTGGAACCGGTACTTTTACACTCAAGTATGGTTCCTAAAACATCGGTATCCAAAACAATTTGTGTCCCCTTGACACTACTCCACACTTCATCATCCCTTCCATTATAAAAACCACGATTTAAATTTGCATAAAACATTTTGACAAGGTTTGGATAGCAAACAAAATCATTTTGGTTATTGTCAACCAAGCTTAGAATACCATTGTTTTGAAAAAGAGCATCAATTTCATAAGAAGCGAAGTCATTAAAAATAGCAAAACTACCCGAATGAACTTTTCCATAAGTTGCATAATTAATGTATGCAAGTATGGCATCTCTATTATTGTAGAGATGATCTTTGGTGGCTTTTGACAGCCTCATTCCGGCTACGTTGCTAGTGGATGCCATTTTTGAAGAGATAAGAGTGTTTGAAGATAGAAGTTGTTTTGAATTTGAATTGAAGATGGAGATAAGTGTTGATAGAAGATAGATATAAAGAGGTTGAATAGGTGGATTCTCTGGTCAAAGAGTCATAACTATTCAGAACATAGGAGTTAGTGAAAAGGTGGAGGGAAATTTGAATTTTGAATTCAAATTTAGAAATCTGATTTGCTACAGGTATGTCGACATTACCAATAAGTGCCATGTCGACATGCACATCAGATTTTGTAAAAATGATTTCAAGCATGTACAAGATTTATATATATATATATATACTTATATATATTATGACTATTGTCTGAATATATTTTGAAAATATATTATACAGAAAATATATAAAAATAATATTTTATAAATTTTTAAAAGATATTTGAAAAATTTTAAGTTAATAAAATCAATTATATACTTAATTAATAAACTATTCTAAGCAACCAATTTTCAACCAATTAAAATAGTAAACGTGTACCTTGTTTGAGTTCCATATCATCCTGATTATCTGAATTCTGAGTTGTCATAAAACACATGTTTGCCAATTCTGTTTTCTGTTCATCATCACTTGAGGACGTATCTGAATCATCCAGTGTTGCTGCAAATGCTTTCTTTCTTTTCTTTGAATATTCTTTGTTTGATTGAGGAGTTTGCTTTTCTTGATGTGGACAGTCTCTTTGATAATGACCAAACTCATTGCAATTGAAGCATTTGATGTTGTTGAGTGATTCAGTGTTATTTCCAAAACTTTTTCTCTTGTGATTATTCATTTTTCTATACTTCAAGAATTTTCGAAAGTTTCTTGTCATGAAGGCTATTTCTTCATCATCATCACTAGAGTCTGATTCACCAGTTAGTGCATTAAAGGCAATGGACTTTTTTTCTGATGACTTATTCTCCCTTCTTTCCTGAATTTGAACTTCATATGACATCAGATTTCCAATTAATTCATCAATCTTTAAGGTACTGATGTTATTTGCTTCTTCAATCGCCAGTGTCTTCAGATCCCATTCTGGAGTGAGTGAATTCAGAATTTTCCTGACTTGATCTTCTTCGGAGATTGCTTTTCCCAGAGATACTAGTGAATGAACAATATCCTGAAAACGACTATACATATCTGGAATAGATTCACTAGGCAACATCTTAAATAATTGAAATTGATTAGTAAGAATAGAAATTTTGGTCTGTTTAACTTTGCTTGTTCCTTCATGAGTAACTTGCAGAGTTTTCCAGATTTCATATGCAGTTTTACAAACAGATACCCTATTAAATTCATTTCTATCTAGTGAACAAAATAAAATATTCATGGCTTTTGAATTGTTTTGAGCCACTTCTCTTTGAACGGTCGTCCATTGAGCAAAATCAGTTGTGGGCTCAGTGTATTCAGTTTGTGTCATATTCCATGTTTCTAAACTAATGGATTGTAAATATATCTTCATTCTACATGCCCAATATGCATAGTTACTGCCATTGAAAAGTGGTGGTCTGGCAGTGGACTGACCCTCTACAAATGAACTAGAAATACCAGTGTTGGTAGCCATTGTTACTTTTCAAAAATCAGGTTATGAATACTTTGAAAAACTTGCTCTGATACCAAATGAAAGGAACGCGGAAGATGATCTTAAGGCTATTTAACACTAGAGGGGGGGGTGAATAGTGTTTTAAGAATTTCTTTAAAACTTCTTTGATTTAAATTGAATTAACTAACTTAATGCAAATACACAATCACAGATCAAATCACAGAATCACAAACAAATGCAAATATAAATAAAAAGCAAGTAAAGGAAAGAACACACCAGGAATTTTATACTGGTTCGGTGTTACCCTACATCCAGTCCCGCACAACTCGTACGGCTTTCTATTCAATAATAATCTAGATTACAATCCCTCGATTCCAAGGCAACGAGGTACACCCTCCAGATTCTCAGGTCTTTGGGTAGAACCACTTGATTCACAGGACACAAGTTCACCCGATCGATTTCCAAGGACACGATCACACCTTTATAACCCTAAACAAGTTTCTTTGAGTACAAATGTATCTATAACTCTGATAAGCACTGAGATTCTTTGAAGAGAGTGGCAGAGAATCAAACTAGAGATATTCTGGTTTGATTCACTTAAGATTTTGGCAGAATATGGATAGGATGATTAGAAAATAAGATAAGAGAATAAAGAGGAGAGAAAATAAAGAATGTAGTTACTGGAAAACGTCCATAACAGTCTCTATTTATAGAGAATGAATGGATGTGTCCATTCAAAGAGATTTAAACGAATAGACACTTCTTTTGAAAACAACCTTTGCTATAACGGGAAGCATGTCGACATGACGAGTAACTATGATGTCGACATGGTCTATTAAAAATGATGATTTGCTTTTCTTTGAAAATGATGATTTAAAACATATGCAACTTTATTCAAATGGACTCTATGTATTTGTATAAGGTATTTAGAAGTAGAAATACTTATGAATATATATATGTATATATACTAAAATATATTTAAAATCAAGGTAAATAAACTAAAGTAAATATAATATTAAAATAGATTTTGAGGCTAAAATATCAAGGACAATTTTGAAATCAAAATATAACAAAATGATAAATATGATTTTGAGGCTAAAACATTTTTGGAAATACGAACGAAGGTTTTTCTTTTGAAAAGGAATATTTGAAAATCATTTTATGAAACAAGAGATAATTTTGAAAATCATTTTGAATCAAAATTAGTGGATAACAAAATAGGGCTACTATCCGTTCCACTAGATATTTCGTGAGTTCCATCTCACTAGGGTTCCATCCCTTTAACAAGAACGAAGTGGATTCCATTCCACGAGTAAATTGGATAAAAAAGAATGATAGTGCTTTCAAGGAGTTTTAACAAATATCTAACCTAACTATATTATTTGTCTTGAACTCTTGAATATCTTGAATCTCATGAGTCTTCAATCTTGAACTCTTGATCTTTGTCTTCTTTACTGTACAGTCTTCTTTTGTTGATACCTGCATATAGATTTCCTGCACATATATATTTTATAACACTTCTATAGTTGTTGTCATCAAAACCACTATCCTATGGACTAACATGGGTTGATTTTTTGGATGGGATTAGACCACCAAATAAATATATCTATATGGAGAAACATCGTAATAAGGAAATTTCATAAGGACACTTGACTAGTGATAAACTGTAGGTAAGATTGGAAGTTAATGTGGAAATTAGGTTAGTACTTAGGAATAAAGAATGCTTTAATCCCATAAATTTTAGGATTTTGGAAAAAGATAAATTTTAGCTAACCGAGAGACACGATTCAAGGATGACCATTCACCCGGAGGATATAAGATGGATATGGATATGAAGTGAATTTTCCTATTGCACATGGATGAAGAAGAAGGTGACAGAGTTTGCCACTAGGCGTTTGACATTGCAAAATGAAAAAATAGAATTGATTAGGCAGCGAATAAACGCTGTGGAAGATTGCTAGAAAACCAATGCGAACAAGCGAAGAAAAGTGTTAGAGTTCGAAATAGGGGACCGGTGTTTAGTAATATTTTCCCTTTTAGATAGGTGGTAAGATTTGGAAAGTCGGGAAAGTTAGCACCAAATTTGGTTGGGCCTTTCCAAATTTTAGAAAGAATAGGAAGACTTGCTTTCATATGGGATACCGAATAAACTGCCAGGAGTCCATGACGATTTTTTTATTTCACATTTGACGATATGCCTTTGTTAACACCAAAAATGGATCAACACTCATGGATATGTTATGCAAAACCTACGGGACCTAGATCTAACAGATAATAATAGAAATAAAAGGAAAGTAACAGAAATAAGAAAAAGTGACACAAGATTTTATAGTGGTTCGACAATCTGTGGTATACGAACACTTTATAGCTTTGTTTCTTATAGATTTGATATAGTTCGTTTGAGATTACAAGAGATTTGATAGAGAATAAGTCACAAGTACAGGGGTTAGACAGATTCTATATACTAGAACTGCCCAAAGTAGCTGCATTGATGACTATTGTGTGGGGATAGAAGATGATGAAGAGGCAGAGCTTCCACATAGTGATGGCAGAAGTCCGATCATGTTTTGGTTGCTCTATGGTTTGTATTTATATGAGTAGCACTCATATTGGACTAGAAGCCCACCGCCAGAAAGGTCCAGACATCGGCCTAGTGTCGTGTGAAAAGTTTGAGGAACCATCGAGTTAAGGTGAAAACTCAGTGCCAAGTTATCCCCATAACTCGGTGCCGAGTTATCCCCATAACTTGGTGCCGAGTTATCCCCTTAAGGGCAAACTATTTTCCATCTTCTGCATTATGTTTATTACTTTATTTTAGAGTGCCTCATATATTTTCGTAGATAAATGACTTGTTTTGATGACCGTTCCTCCATAACATGGTTTATTTAGTGATTTATATAAGCTAACTCTTCAGTTCATATGATAGATTACACAAAACTTTATGAAATCACTTGAACTTGCATATGAGAGCTAGAGGATCAACTATGCAAAGCTGGAGATGCTAGGGATAAAGCATGATAACTTGGTACCTAGTCATAGGCATGACTCAACACAGACTCATCCTCTTAGCACATTTCTAGTTCAATTTTTCCTTAGCTATTTCCATTGTCCATATAAGCATGCCTGCCAAGTTTCGAGTCATTTTCATCTTATGTTCTAACTTTTGTTGACTTTTGCTTGGTTAAAAGCCCAGTTAACATTTACCCCCTCAGAGTATGCTTTCGTTGAAAATAGAGCGTGCTCTGGAACAAGACAGGCCCTGGGTTGCTAACCTGCGAATTCTAGTTGCTCATTAGAATTCCATCTCGAGACTTTGCTTTTACTTGGTTGATTATCCATTAATCATTCATTCCGATTTCAATTGGAATTCTGATTCTATGCATTGGCTATGCTATCTTCACTCTAGAAATTACATAGCGCTTTAATTTATCAAAGATGGCCTTTATAATAATTTGGAGGGAATACAGGCGAACGAGGATAACCGAGTACCGAGTTATAGTGATAACTCGGTACCGAGTCATGGACTTAGAGTATTTTTTGATGCATTTATTTTCTACTTAAACAACCTCCCTTAATTTTTCTCTTTACTTTTCTATTTTTGTGCCGAGTCTTCCATTCTCTCATCCGAGTCTTCCTTCATAGAGTTAGCCTTCATTGTGCTCCAACCAATTTCCAAACCCGCCACTTGCATCCGCCGCTACCTGGAGTCATCTTCCCCGCCCAGTTGAACCGTTAGCACTGACGTTGCCTCCCTAAAGATTCGGGCCTGAGTTAGAGTGAAACCCTAGGCCTTGATTTGATTTTCAACCCGAATTTGAAGGTTGGCATAGATGAAATCATGTTTGGGCATGGATGGTGATGACAAAAGGATGCTTAGTTAGTTTCAATAAGAAAGAAGACGGTTGATCTTCACGCATATTGGATTGATGGTGAGGTTAAGGCTTGGCCTCGATCGAATACGCATGAATTATGAAGATAAGTCATGCTTTCTGACTTCAATTGTTTTCTTTCATGAAATTGGCTAAGTCTCGCTCGTCAAATTGATTCCAATACGACGATTGGCTTTGAATTAGGATGTATTGAACATTTCTGTGGCATTGTCTTTATATTTCTGCATGCTTCCAATGATCCTGAAAAAGAAAAGCTTTCTGCGTCGCTCCAGAGAACGGATTCATTATCGGTTTTCAATTGATAATGGGTAAGTACCAACAAAAAATATCAAAGTATGATACGGGTTGTTTTTCTAATGTGAGCAAGCAATCTACATAGGATGGTCCATTTGCGATATACAGGACACTGGACTCACTTTGCGTAAATAGCACATCGCACTTGCCTCAGTCAACACTTAGAATCTGATCGATCAACACACATTAGCTTCCTTTGGACTCCAAGAGTTAATCACATGGGAATTCTACTAGAAATAAAGTATACCCGACCATGTTGAACATCGAATTTCTCTACTCCGAATGACTCGTCGATCTCCCCATTTTAAGTCTGTCGAAGGAACTTTCTCTCCTCCGGAAGCTGGATCATCTATAGCTCCGACCTTGTCTTTGATTCTAGCCGAAACAAGGCAGCTTGTGACTTCTGAGTCTTAAGGTCAGTTGGTTCCAACTAGTCCAGTAATACGTCAACTACCCTCAGGGCTAAGAATCATAAATGACCCGCCGAAGCAGGTACCATCAAGCTTGTTGGCCAGGTCTCCCCAAAACATTTTTATTCAGCACAACATTCTTGAAAATGACGTTCGTTTGTCAACATAAGACGAGCTTGCTCACAATCCCCTTCCCGGCTTCATGGCTTTACATCTGTCTTGGTGGTGTTGTCCCACCATTCAACTCGTTTCTAAGCCACTTTCTTCAAGAGATTGGACTTGCTCCGTCCCAAATCCATTAAATGGATATTCATTATTGAACTCATTGTATGTTTTTTCTTGGATAAATTTGCATGGCCTCCAACGTTCAGCGAGCTGACATACCTCCTACTGTTTAAGAGAAGGTAAGGTTGCCCATACCATGTAATTATAGAGGCCTAGAGAGGTTGTAATTTCAATGAGGGATTTCACAATAAACGCTCTAATTTTAAGAACGAGTATTTCTTCGTGCATTACCTAGAGGGGTTCAATCGCTTGTGGCTTACGGGAAGTAAGATCTTCTTTTGTTTATCCCTTGCCAGCGCTTTTGAGTCACTAACTTAGTGTATGTCTCTTTGCAGTCTTGCAAAGACACGACAGTAGGGAAGAGCATAAGGGTATGCTCAATGATGTAAAGGCCACGACAATGAAATGACCGACTATTGAATTCATTTTAACAGATGACAACTTATAGGAATATGGGATGCTTCACTTGGGGAAATCTGCCAACACGGAGTCTCCAGCACTAAGCAGCTCTAGGACAAACACTTGTTTCACTTCCCTCACTTGTAGCTTTGACGAGAATGCTCATGGGGTTTCAGCTGGTCCATCGGGTGAAGTACAACCCGAAGAAGTTCCCAAAGTCGATGCAAATTTGCCTACCAAGGAAGAGTCCTAAGGGACATGGATGAAATAGGTAAGATGTCCCTAATCCCAGAGGAAGACAAGCCAGTCCAAAGGAGAGACAGAAAATAACCAATGATAGTAGAAGGGGAGGAAGAGTCTTTTGATGATGACGAAGACAATGATTTTTAAGCCACGGAGGAAGGGGACGAGTCCTACGATGAATCACCAGAGATGAGTCCCGATCTTCTTGACTTACCTTCCGTGGAACTACAAACTACCGAAGCATTAAGTCCTGAAATTCCAATTTCTCCTTCTCCAAAATAGCTAATCATTGAGACTTATCAATCAATTGGAGGTCAAGTTACAAAAACTCCGTTGGAAGATACGACACAATTGCACCCTCTAAGAGATGTCTCCATTATCTTAAGAAAATTTAGGGATTTCACAATTAGTGAGATGACAAGCGAGATTGGTTCGAATATCAACCTATCATCGGGTTTGTTCATAAGCGAAGGTGAAGAGACTCCGACTTTGAAACCATGCTAATACGATCGGTAGAGTGTATAGGGGTTATTAGCACTACACACTCCACTATAGAATCATGGACACACATTTTTGCACTGTGTGAAGTTCTAAAGTCCCGACAATAACTCCTTCTTTTCTCGTTTTAGGTTCCATGGGTTATGGACTATTCAACTAGTTATATCAACACTCCAGTTCCTGCAGGGATCAGAATCCAGATCAGGTTTAGCGCCCTTACCGTGAAACCAAAGAGGAGAAAAGGAAAAGGGAAAATAGAGAAGTTGATGTGAAGCCCACTGTGCGGAGAGAAAATAAGAGGAAGGGGACAAAAGAAGAAGGGACGGTGAAGGTGATGCCCCTTGTGATACTCACAAACACCACACGGATTCTCATGATCATCATGGAACTACATCATCCATCAGTCCTCCCCGCATCGAGGTTCAGATTGCTGCGATCCAGGAAATCCCATCCTCCCGCGACATAACTGCAACTGCTGCTCTTACTTCTTCCAAGCGTGGTGAGAAGTATATAGTTCCATCGGGTCTATTTATGGAAATTTACGAATAGCTCAAATTCTTGGGTTTTCCTTCGATGTCGCCGATCACTGGGTGATGCCAAGTTTTGATAGCTATGAGTTGATTTCCCAACCAACTTGGTGACTTATAGTTTCCTAGCATCATTGGGGCAACATAGGTACTTGTAAGATAGGGATTGACTTTACCGCCGATCCAACGGTTTGGATTTTTAGGGTATTATCGAAATAATGCAAATTTCCACCAATCCTATAATTGAAAACTTTCCCGATGTTACTGGGGCAACGTGGGTACTTAGAAAATTTGGATAAGCTCTCGATGTTACTAGAGTAACATCGATTACTTGACAATAAAATGATTTCCCAACATTGCTGGGGAAATGCGGGTACTTACGAAATTTGGAATCGATTTTCCCCTTTAATTCGGTGGTTTGGGGGTCCATACTTCCCATTCGAAGATTAGGAAGAATTCCCTTGCTCGTGTGGGGGAAAATTTGCATTGCTTGCAAGAACGAATTTCCATTTATTCGAGAAGCGACGTGCGGGTTATTGGTGGCGCACGAGGAGATTGCTTACAAGAACGTAGTTCCATCGGTTCAAGAAGCGACGTGCAGCTTGTTGGTGGTTCATAGGGAAATGGGTCTTCCTGACATTGCCAGAGCAACACTGGCTCTCAGAAGGCGTTGTTCGATTTTCCCCATCGATTCAGCGGTTTGAGTCGATTTTCCAATTGGCTTGGCGGTTTTGCTTACAAGAACGTAGTTCCATTAGTTCAAGAAGCTGATTTATTTATAAATGAAAGGAAAAGCAAGTCCTGAGTGATTTAATGATGCATTAGCATTGCCGAGGAAACACCAATACTTTGAGAAACATGATGCTTCCTGATGTTGCCGGCCGACCTCAGGGCTTTGGAAGTGGAGAAGTCTTCTCAGCGTTGCCGGGGTAACACCAATATTTAAGAATGTAGAAAGTTCCCTGATGTCGCTTGAGCAACACGGAGGCTTTTAAGGAATAGAGTCGCCAGAGCAACATCGAGTCTTTAGGAAATAGAAAGTTTCCCAATGTTACCGGAGCAACGTCGAGGTAGAAAGTTTCCCGATGTTGCTGGAGCAACACCGAGGCTTTTAGGAAATAGTAAGTTTCCCGATGTCACCAGAGTAACATAGAGGCTTTTAGGAAATGTAGGCCTTCTTGACGTTGACGGAGAAACACTAATTCTCAGAAGACTGAGATCAATTTTTCCCATCGATCTGGCGGTTGGTTCGATTTTCCCCTTCGACTCGGCGGTTTTTCTTAGAAGAACGCGATTCCATCAGTTCAAGAAGCTAATTTTACTAATAAAGTCGAAAGAGAGGCAAGTCCTACCTATTTACAATGCACCTAATGTTCCTGGATGACTTATTTTCGAAAATAGGAAATACATAGCTAGAGCTGAGTGCATCGCGTTTGAATGCTGCTTTGTTCTTGGATTACTAATTAATGACTAGTCTTCCTTCAGTTAGCCCGAGTCCCTCTCGATTGGGCCCAGGCAATTTCCTTTGAGCAGTTGGACCCTGGGGTCTCATTGCTTCCTTGCCATTCTGCGGTTTCTTCACGTATAGCTAGAGTTTGTTGTTCCTTATCAACTCCTCAATCACGTCCTTAAGATGTCGGCATTCATTAGTGTTATGCCTGTGTGTCCCATGGAAGCGGTAGTACTTCCCCAACTGCTTCTGTCACTTGGAGGCTTCCTTTTTGGGCGGTTTATTGTAGCTCTCAGTTCCCTGAGTAGCTAGATAGATATTCTCTAGACTATTATTCAACGACATATAGTCCTGTAGTCCGAATTTCCTTGGGCACTTCACATTTGCATTACGCCCATCACCAAAGTTTTGGTTCCTCTTCTTTTGGTTTCCAGTGTTTCTAGCGGCATTTCCATAGTCATCACCTTCCTGCTTTGCTGTGACATTACTCTAGCCCATTTCCTTCGGTTGTTGATCGACAGTTTCATCTTCAATCATACTTACTTCTTCCAAACGTAGGAACTGATATGCCTTTCGGTTGAATTCTTCTATGGTAGTCGGTTGTTTCTTTTTAATCCATCTACCGAAGTTTGTATCCAAATGGATTGCTCGGACCAAAGCCACATATCTTCCTTTGGATTTCTTACCTCCATGAATGCAATGTTAAACCAATTCAAGAAAGATTTTAGTGACTCACTAGGTCCTTGGAAAAATCCAGATAAAGACATTACGTGTTTTGGCCGTGCAATATGGAGCCTAAATTGTTCTAGAAACTTTCTTACTGACTCGTCAAAGTTAGAAATGGATCTTGGCAGAAGTCTAGTAAACCACATGGAAGCAGACTCCTTTCAAGCAGATAGGAAAACATATGCAACGAACAACATCCGTAGCTCGAGCTCCAGCCATATGCCACTCGTATTTGTATAAGTGCTGTTTAGGGTCCATCGTTTCGTTGTATGATGGCATAGTGGGAATAGAAAACTTCTTAGGATACTCTTCTCTTAGAACGCTTTCAGTGAATGGAGTTCGGCCTGGTGCAGAACCCCGGTCTTCATTCTTTCTGCCCCTACTCTCCTCCACTAACCAATTGACCATTCCAGCATGTACTTCTTGCTGGTGTGGTAGTCTACATGACGACTATTAGGGGCTACACTGTGTGTTTGACTCTACAAATGGTCTTGGCTTGCCAGCTGAATCCTAGGTTCTCCATTCTTCAGAAAAACCATCCTATAGAGTTCCGTTGGCGCGCAGTTGTCCTACTATGGTAGCTTGAACCTCTTTTCGGCTTCTGCCTGTTTACATCAGCATTCAGTTCCTCTTCGTCTTCATCAAGTTTCATGTCATCCGTTGAGTCGAAGACAAGCATTGCAATACTCTCTTAGGGAGTATTTACTCCTAAATTTGGGTTTGTAGCAGGCTATTTTCCATTTGGAGGAATACTTCTGTTGCCTTCTATTATGATCCTTGCAGCTCCACCAATGACCTCCTTCTACATTTATTTATTGTTCCTCCTATTTAAGCCTAAAACAAAGGAATTCTTATTCTATAGTAGCTGCAGTTTCTTGCTTAGCCCTTGGAGCACTTGGTGGCTAAAGTGCTAGCAAAGCATCAATCTTATCCATGAGAGACATCTGGCTATCAGCCATTTTCTGGTTAAGTTCATTAACCATTTGGTTAAGCTCTCCTTTGGTTACTACTTCCTATTGAGTGGAGGTCCCTGGTGCTTGATTTCCAGTATTAACCTTCGTTGCTAATTTTTAGTGTTGTTAGCTTCAGTTTGTTGGGGGTTTGCTTCATCACCACCAACTATTTCTCCTGTAGATCTTCCAAAAGCATTTTTATATTTTCTAGGTTCCATTGATCTTCAATATCAAGTCTACAGACCCTCTAAGGAAATTCCTTGGATCTAACCACTGGATCTCTTTTAATCTAAAGCAGCAAGCTAGATCTAAGCCTTGATTTAGTTTTTTCAGTGAAAGCACCAAAATGTTAATGCCAAAAATAGGTCAATACCCAAGGATATGTTATGTAGGACCTGTGAGACCTAGATCTAGCAGATAATAGTAGAAATAAAAGGAAAGTAACATAAATAAAAAAGAGAGACACATGATTTCATAGTCATTCAACAATCTATGGCCTACGTCCACTTTACATCTTTGTTGCTTATAGATTTGATGTAGTTCGTTTGAGATTACAAGAGATTTGATAGAGAATAAGTCAAAAGTATAGGGGTTAGACAGATTCTAAATCCTAGAATTGCCTAAAGTAGCTGCCTTGGTGACTATTGTGTGGGGATAGAAGATGATAAAGAGGCAGAGCTTCCACATAGTTATGGCAGAAATCCAATCTTGTTTTGGTTGCTCTATGATTTGTATTTATAGGAGTAGGAGTCATATTGGACCAAAAGCCCATTACCAAAAAGGTCCAGACATAGGCCTGGAGTCATGTGAAAAGTTTGCGGAGCCATTGAGTTAAGGTGATAACTCGGTGCCGAGTTATCCCCATAACTCGGAACCAAGTTATCGCTTTAAGGGGGAACTCTTCCCCGTCTTCTTCATCGTGTTTCTTACTTTATTTTGAGGTGCCACATATATTTTCATAGACATATGACTTGTTTTGTTGACCGTTCCTCTATAACATGGTTTGTTCTTCGGTTTACGGGAGCTAACTATTCAATTCTTGAGATAGATTATCCAGAACTTTATGAAATCACTTGAGCTTGCATATAAGAGCTAGATGATCACCTGTGCAAAATTGGAGATGCTGGGTATAAAGCATGATAACTCGGTACCGAGTCTTAGGCATAACTCGGCAGCGACTCATCCCCTTAGCACATTTCTAATTCAATTTTTCTTGAGCTATTTCCTTTTTCCATATGAGAATGCCTACCGTATTTTCGTCTTCGTCTCGACCTTTTAACTTCTGTTGACTTTTGCTTGGTTAAAAACCAAGTTAGCAGCCTTCATAACATAAGCGATGTGGTAGAGCCTGATCATTTGGGAACACTAAGATAAAGCTAATAATATCTCGTGCAAACTTATACATTGTGGAGCACGAAACTATGAAGCCCCACAACTAAGTAATTTGTCTGGTTCGAGTAAAATAGAGGAATATCCGACAGAAAGCATGAGGACTTCTCATCCTAAGCTTTTCACTGGCAAACTTTTCATTCCAAAATTAGGTTTTGGGTGCATCATGGTTGCTAGATTGGATGGTAGGATGTGGTTGCTAAACTTTTACTATCACTTTTGCACTCATATTGAACACTTTTTGCATGTATAGGGTTTTTGCATACATACCTATATGTCAAGATCATACACTCACGCTAGGATCGAGCTCACTTATAGTATGTCTACAAACATAATCACATTGCACTTTTGGTTGAGTAGATGGTTGTGTAGATAACTTGGATGTATAACATAGATGTTTATGGTGTTACACAGTTCGCCCTTAGGAAAGATTTCATGGACAAAATCCTTTTTAAGGGAGGAGAATGTAACACTCCGTAAAATTTATAATAAATAAATTAGATAAATTAATTGAATAAAAAAAGGTTAAAAATAGAAATTTTCCAAAAGCCAAAATTTGATGACGAAAGTTATGTTGTTGCGTTCATGGCGAAATTCTGATCAATTTACATATATAATATGTCAAAAACAATGCTCAAATGGAAAAGTTATGGATGTTTAAATTTTTCGGGTTTAAAATAATTTAAATGGAATTCAAATTCAAATGATTAAATAATTATTAAATTTGAAATTTGAAGTTAAAACTAATTAGACTCGGGAGTTAAGTAATCGTTAAAATTAACATTAACGTTAAATTGCAATTAGGGAAGAAAATGAATCAGACAACGACAAAATATTATAACTTTCCCAAAATAGGGACCGGTCGACCCCCGATCCACGACCGATCGACCACCAATTTTAGGGGGTGGCCGATCGGTGACAACTGATGGCGGCTAGGGTATTGCAACAATGAAATTATCCGATTATATTATTTTAAACTGACTTAAATCCAACGGCTCTAGTGCATTCCAACCACTATAAATAAGAATCTATCCCCCTCACTTTTATTCACAAAATATATTGTAGCACTAGCGAAGCTCTGTCAGTTCATCTCTTCATAGATTCAGAATACTCTGTTAGGGTTTCAGGTTAGAAAGCCTATATATCTATTTTGTTTATTATTTATTTTCTCAGTCTATTCTCCTCTAAACCTCAAATATTTTCAATCTAACGTATATACGAATCCCTTGCTATATATATCAAAAAGAAGAGATCTGAAAGAGTTAATTGAAGGCATGTCAAATCCAAAAGAAGATAAAGCTAAGGGCCTACTCTGAGTGAAAATCTTAGTCTTTCTATTTTAGTAATTGAATAGTGCAGTTTGGATTTGATATATGCCTTGAGAAATTTTGATTTACGAAAACATCACATTAAAATCCTCAAAATTCCACAAAGAAAAATATCAATTCATAGGTTGGAATCTCAATTGCTTTATATTAAAATAATGAAATTTGTGTAGATTTTACAATTTCAATGTTTTACCTCCTATTCCACTTTTTATTTATTTCCTAAGGGTTTTGATTAGGAAATGATGTGTATGGTATGAATTGTTATTCATAGTTTGCACTGCTTATTTCCAAAGTTTTAATAGAAATTCCTTTTGTCTAATTTCATGTAAATGGAAGTTGACTGGAGCGTAAAAGGAATCGAAATAGTAAGTTTATTGATTTATTCCATCGTTTTAATATAATAGGTTAAGTTTGAATTTTATTTGTATACAAGTTTGTTATTGGAATTTTAGATATTAGATTTATGGTATATTGATAATATGGAAATGAAACTTGTATGGTATTGAATGAGTTGACATTTAAACATTAGATTAGGGTGTAAACTCTGCACGCTTAGAAATTCCTAGGCGCATGTGTGTGTGTAGCGTAAATGACGTATAATGGTAACATATTAATTGCGTAGTTAATAGGCTATTAATTATCATTAAATCCAACTTAGGAAAGAAGTTAATTATAAAGGCGAAATAAGAGTTTTCTTATGAGGCCTTGATAAGGATATGCCTATCAATGGATACTTTCAGATGCGGATAGTTCCGTATCCATATCTGCATCAGAAATCATTTTTAGATATCCTCATCCGCAGAAACGAACGGATATCGAAAACTATCCTATTCACTAACAACCAATAAATCAAGAAACATAAATGGAAATTTTAGTTTAACATAAACTTTTTTTAATCCCATTGGTTATTAAATTGTTAAAAATAAACAAATATGATGATAATAAATAGTGTTGAGCAGTTAATATGCATTTAGTGCGTATAATATAAACTTTTAACCTAATAAAACAATAAATAAATATCTTTAATTGTACTAAAATACATGGAATTTAAATTATTATCTTGAAAAAAATGGATGGATAATTTTCAAGTGCGAATGTAAACATATCTGCATCAGCATATGTTTTTTCGAATATCGGATATTTATCCGCTTTCGGATACGGATACGAACATATTTCTGATTTTTCGGGTATCCATTGTGTAGCGACCCCGAATTTCACCACTTTCATTTTGGTGAATATCTAATTAATTTTAAATATTCAAATAATAAATAGTAATGAAAATAAAACTCTTTTAAATAATAATTAATGATGGAGAAATCATTTTCAAATTTCGTATACAAAAGTAATTAGTTCAAAGGAAGATTGAAAATGTGATCGGAATTCATTTTCCAAATTTTCGACTTTTCTTCTTCTAAATGTTTTCGGAATTGTTGAAACATTTTGGTATATACACATACATATTATAATATAAGATAAATATGAATGTATATATATATATATAAGATAAGATTTTATTTTAAAAAGTTAATATATTATAATATAAAGATTCTTTTCCAACATAAAGTACAAAACAGGTAGAAAACATGTTTTATTAGACATGAAAGGGGAATAAGGCTAGTGTGGGCGGATTTGTACATGGAGGGAAGGGGTGGTGTTGTTGCAAGAGGATGAGGGGGTTAGGGTACATGAGGGTAAAATGGTAATTTCCTATTTCTATTTCATATAAAACTAATTTTCACCTTTTCTTTCTCATTTTTTTTCATTTCCTATTCTCTCAAACTTCCTAAAATCTTCATGTAACCTTTTAATGGCTTTCATTCATAATTTTAAGTTTTTAAAAATCCAAGTTTAAACTTTTAAAATGATTTCAAACTTTTTTAATCTCCTCCTTTTCATTTTAGAAACTTCTCCATTTTCCTCCCACTTCATTCGGCCATAACTTCCACTAGACTTCTCCAAATCAGGATTTTATTTTTCAAACCAAGTGGAATTCCAGTGGCTATAACTTTAATGTGAACCACCTTTTCAAATTCGAATATTTTTGGGTCAAAATACATTTTTTCTGACTAATTTTAGGACCTATATTTTTAAGCCTGAAAATTGTAATCCTTCTTTTGACCATATCTCCCTCAAAGCAAATCAAAATTGACTGGTTCCTTTTCTGAAGTGGTAGAGAAAAGAACTTTCAAGAATTTTTATCTTGACAACTTTTTTAAATTCTAAGAGTAATATGGCTAAAAATCGAGGAGAAAATGACCCATTCGAATTGATTTTGTGGTTTTCCAAGCTTTGCAATTTCTAAAGTATTTCAAGTTTTCAAAAGAGTTTTGAAAAAAATTTGTGAGTAAACTTCTTAATTTTTGGTAAAGTTTTTAAGTTTGCATTTATTAACTATTTGGTGATAAAATAATTTGATTGTTTAGTTGGATTATTGTATGGCTTGGATGCATATATATGTTGCTTATATATTTGAATGCATGTGGTTATGTTAGTGTGTGCTTGAATGTGAAGTCTAGCCTTTTGTGAATGATATAAAAGTGTGATCTTGTTTGTTCGGGTTTGTGGTATGAATAAGTTGTTATACACATAATAATGTGCTTATTTTGCTAAGAAAAGTTAACAATTAGATTTGGTTATCGATGAAGAATACTTTGTGAAGAGTATGAGTTTTGGTTTGCAATCAAAATCGATTCTAAAGTTAGAAAATTGGTTTCAAATTATTTATTTTGTATTTTGAAAAGTTAGTAAGCTTTTAAAGTGTTAAGTTTTCAAAGAGGGAAGCTAAAACATTTTCAAGTTATGACATCCATAGCGATAGTCGCTATGCATGTAGTTTCGTTTAAAAATCCGATTTTTGCGAAGCTTAGTTTTTATAATTAAAAGTGTTTTGAAAATGTTTTATAAACTTAATAATGGTGTTTTAGAAAGTTAATTAATAATTTAATAATTAATATTTAATTAAGTCTTGATATTTAATAATTAATTAAGTACTAAACAAGGTTTATTAATTATAATTAGGTTAAGATTAATTACTAATTAATTATGTTTTAGAAGTAAAATTAATTTTAATTAATTTTTGTTTAAGCAAGATTAATTTTTAATTAGTTATGAGTTAAGTATATGATTTATTTTTAATTAATTAAGTATAAGGTTAATTATTAATTAATCATCAATCAAGTATTTAATTATTTTTAAATATAAATTAATTAAGGTTTTAATTTAAAATAATTATTTATGAAAGTTTAATTTATTATTCAAGTTTTAATTAAAAGATTATTTAATCAATTAATTGTGATTAATAAATAGTTAATTATTAATAAAGGTTTTAAATTATTATTTAATAATTAATAAAGGCTTAATTAAGGTTTTAATTTATAAATAAATTATTTATTAAAGGTTTAATTATTTTTTAATTTATAATCGAATTAAGTTCAAATTTAATAAAAATTAATCATGATTTATAATAGTTTAACCTGTAATTTATTATTTTTAGAAGGGAATTTTAAGTTTTGAATCCTTTATTTTCGAGAATCAAATTGTTTTAAAGGAACTTCTTTTTTCAAAGATGGTTTTTAATATGTGGGATTCAAGTGTCGATACCATTAAGGAACTATATAATTGTGAATGAGTATAACTTAGATTATTTAATATATGTGGACATCTATTAGCAGAATAAATCACTGTTTTGCTATAATGTAATTGTTGTTTGTATGGACATGCGTTTATTAGAATAAATCCCCGTTCTGCTATAACTTGATTGAATTGTTTGGACATCTATTTAGAAGGACAAATCACCACCTTGCTATTATGTTATTTGGACATGTATATGCTATTGAGTTGTATTAACATGTTATTCCATGATTTGGATATGAATTTCATTTATATATATGTTGACTTATATAAATAAATGGTTAAGTGACTTGAAAGTGAAATTGATGTTAAATATTTACTTAAATTACTACCATTGGGTTTGCTAAGCTTCGTTTTGAAATTATAAAGTATGGTTTTAAACTAGCTCTAATTCTTTAATAAATTTGGGTTAAGGTTTATAAATGAATTTTGAGTTATATTATTATTTTATAAAGGTATTTATAAATAATAACTTGTTTATAAAAAGGATTTTACTAAGTGAAAGGGTTTGTTTAAAGTGATTTAAAAGGATGAGTTGCAAAAGATATTTTGTAAAGAATTTTTCTTAAAGAAGATTTATCAAAGGAGTTTTTAGTGGGGAAATGTTTTATAAATGATTTTAGAGATTTGCAACGAGGTTTTGTAAATTGACTTGTAGACTTATATAAGTGTTTTTTAAATTGATTTTGGAAAATTATAAAGGTATTTAAATGTGAAGAGAGCTTTTAAAAAGGAAACTTTTTTAAAGGATAAGTGGATTGGTTTATAGTAAGTAATGTTTTCAAAAAGAAATTCGAAAGTTGGAATTTTCCAAATGTTTTGATAATATACTTATACCCCTAAGATAAGTATAAATGTTTTTCCAAGTATAAAAAGGGAAGTAAGGGTTTTGCAAATAGTGTTGTGTAAAGATCTTTTGATCAAGTTTTATAAAGTGATTTTAATTAATGAAAGACTAATTAAATAAGGCTTAATGGATCCCATATGGAATTAAATCAATGTTTGAATGATTGTTTGTTTGATAGTTAAAGAACAGACTGTCAAACCTGGACCAAAATGTAATTTTGGAAAAATCTAGGAGAAACACAAAAATTATATGGTACATTTACTGTACGTATAAATTCATTTTTTTCTTCTAGGAAAAATGATAAGAAAATCCATCCACTAACGGTTAGGAGGTGATCTCTACTCTTATCTTGTCTATTTATTTCCTAAAGAACAGGGGTTGAGTTCACCAAAAATTATCGAAAGTTGTTTTGAATAGATTGGGATCGGATATGTTATCTGGAAACCACTTTGACCCAACTCAAGCGTTTCGACTTAAAGACATCTTGAAGAGTACGGAATCGATGACGAAGTTTTGAAGTGCAAGGGTTGTTATCCCGCCTTTTGGTAAGGCCGAGATATCAAGGAACTGATTGAAAACCAAGTATCGCTTGTCATGGATATCGATAAATTTTGTCCGAGTCCGGATCGGGCTACAGTTTATATGACATGACAAGCGAGGCTAGAAAAGTCAGCATTCCAAATTTCAAGACAATCCGAGTTCGTATGCTTGAATTATCATCGATGCAAAATGAAGAAAAAGAATACCCTTATTCGAATCCCTCAGTCATCCCTAGTTCGTAACCATCGAATATGGCAATTGTTCGAATCCATAAAGACGCCCTGCTTCATACCCAACAGGATGCTCTGCTTCGAATCCATGCATAAGAAGCTATTCGTATCCATCGGGTGACCCTAGTTCGAATCCATCAGTATAACCAGCATACGAACCCATAGCATTCGTATCCATCGGCAGAAGGAATTAGCCTCACGCTTGTGTGGTTCATATCCGTCAAATTGAAATTTTTCGAATCCATCTTGAATAGTCATTTCGTATCGATCGACTGAAACGCGTCATGATCGATACGAACGAAACCCCACTCTAATCCAGATGTAATTGATACCTCCGAATCCATCGAGTCAAGGCGGCGAAGTCTCCGGGACGACTCGATCAAACAGGCGAGGAAAGCGGGTCGATGCGCATGATACGCTCCACGTCACCGCGAAAGCGCGTAACTCTATCGATTCGAAGCAATCGATTCGAATGAATCGATTCGAACGAAGCAGCCTGGCAAAGATCATTTTCTTGAATCGACCATATCTCGAGATCCATAAGTCCAAATGATATGAAATTTTCACAGAAGCTTACGAACATGTTGAAGAATGTCCACACCAAATTTCAGCTTGATTGGATGATTCTTTGATCGATTCGAATAGATTTAGAATTGATCCCAAAGTGGGCCCAGATTTCCTGAAGTCGGTCGCGTGGGCCCCCTCACGTGCCAGAAGTGGTCTACCGAAATTTAGGCGAAATATCAGCCTCCTACACCTATAAATAGAGCCCCTGGTCATTCAGAAAAGGGGTCGGACAATTTTATAAGCTAAAGAGCGCCCATATTCTGCCAGATTTACTCCAGATCACCATTGCTGTCTTAGATTCAGACTATAATCATAAAATCTGTTGTACTACGCTATAAGAAATTGTAATCTTTAAGTATCAAGTAATAAAATCATCAAACTTCATAGTGGACGTAGGCGAAACGCCGAACCACTCTAAATTGTTGTTTTCTATGCAATTTACTTTCCGTTATTTGGAGTTTTTGTTAGATAATCCTCGTTTTCAATTTTCATTCTTCACTTTTATCTCTTCAAAAACTTCCGAAGAGTGTTGTGCCCATTTTTGGTACAAACACTTTGGTGCTTTCATTGAGAAAAACTAGTTTTTCTCCTGCTCCTTGGATCTACCGTCGACACCAGATTGCATAAATCCAAGAGGAAGATCCAGATCTCTAATCCAGAATCCTTCCATCCTATTCAGATTTGCGTAAAGTCTAGGAAAGGACTCCACCACTCAAGATGGTTAGCACAAGAACTGCCTCTACAACTGCTGATCAGGAAGGTCGAGATAGACAGAATCCTACACAGAAGCCGCCATCCAATCAAGACAACACTGCTCACTCAGATCCGTCAGGACCAGTCTCCAGACAAGAGTTCCAAGTGTTGCTCCAAGAACTGACTCAAAGTCGGCAACAATTGACTGAACAGTTGCACGCTAACGCTGAATTGACCAACCAATTAAACCGCCAAAGGTGCAGGAGGACCAGGAGGGATGATGCTTCCCACTCGTCTATGGAAAGTTCCGCCTCATCTGACTATCATGGCAGATCTACCCATCCCCGATTAGATGTGAGTCACACACAAGCTACCGGATATCAACCTGCCTTGACCACAGGACAATTGAGGGTTGGGCCATCAACCAGCTTCCAGACCGGGCCCTCATCACGAAGAGGTACTGTTCCACAGTATACCACGGACAATCGCACTACCACCGCTGCGGTAGAAGCAAGGGTTGATACCCGAAACCTATCAGATCCGAATAATCAACAACGTGGGCGTACTCCTGAACCATACGTCTCGGAAGATGCCGAGCCAAGGAGGCGAGACATGGACCGTCGACAGCGTCCGGTCCAAACTCGCGCTGTGGAACCCGACCACACCTTAGCTCAGCATGCACAGAATGTGATGATGCCTGATATTTCGACCATGATACGTCAGATGATTCGCGAAAGTCAGGGGCTTACTAATGACGACTGGGGAATCTCCCGTAGTCATACTCCTTTCACAGACGAGATATTATACGCTGATCCCCCCCGGCGCTTCAGAATGCCAACTCTCCCAATGTACGAAGGAAGTAGTGACCCCAATCAACATATTTTGAAATATGAGTGGTCAATGAGTGCTGCAAGGGCTGATGATGCAGTGAAATGCCGAAGTTTCCCCATCTCTTTGGGAGGAATCGCAACAATGTGGTTTACAAGGTTGCCACTAGGGGTGTAAACAGGTCGGACCGGACCAGGCGGAGGTGTGTCCTAGTCCTGTCCTATAAGAGATTCGAAAGGACATGGACCGGACAAACTTTAACTTCGAACATTGTTCGTACGAGTCGGACAACGGACGGACAATGTTCGGACAATAGAAAAACATCGAACATTTTCGGACGGACGTTTTTTCGTACATTTTTTCTTGTCCTAATTCGTGTCCTAAATGAGAATCGTACGGACACGGACCGGACATCTTACAGCATCGGACCGAGTCGGACAACGGACTGTCCTGTCCTATATACAGCCCTAGTTGCCACCTAGATCTATCTCTTCGTTTGATCAACTGGCTAAGAAATTTGTCGAACAGTTCCGTATGCATGTCGCTAGACCTAAAGACGTTAACACCCTATCTAGCATCACCCAAGCTTAGGGAGAGACACTCAGGCGTTATTTAGAAAGATTCCACGCGGCGTGTGTGGAGATTAGTAATCCCAACGATAACTCAATCTTGATGGCATTAACCAAAGGGATCGATCCTGATTCTGAGTTTGGAAATTGGTTAGCTGGGAAACAACCCGCATCGTTGGACCGTTTCTACTCCAAAGCCGCTCAATTCTTACAGCAAGAGGACGCGAAACAGTCTAGGAAGCAGGACGATGCGAGGCCCAGAAGTGAAGGAATACAAAGTAACGTAGCAGTTAAGCAGTCCGGTGAGAGTTCCGGAAAAGTTCAGTTGAATATACAGAACAAACAAACCCAGCCGAGAGTCAACAATGGTCAAAACAAGAAAAGAGATCGGAACCGAGGCCCACGACGTAGGGCTCCAATGTTTGATAATTACACGCCATTGAATACGTCATTGGAAAACGTGTACCTGCAAACTTGCAACACTGTGCAATATAAGAAGCCTGCTCCGAAGCCCTCGTCGGAGAGGCAGATTCAAATAGGAAAGTTTTGTAGATTTCACGAGAGTTATGGCCATAATACCAATGAGTGTCGACATTTGCAGGACCTCATCGAGAAGTTGATCAGGGAGAGAAAGTTAGATCAGTTTGTGCGGGCGCCGCAGTCTGGTGGTGCGAGCCCTTCAAATCAAAATCGTGTGCAAAATCAAGAAAGACAAGAAGAACCCGCTCGTACGGGTGGAAGGCTAGTTATAAACACAATAAGTGGTAGTCCCCACCCAGCAGACAGAAGCTGGAGGGAAATGGAGTCGTATGCTAGCTCTATCAGGCATGCGAACTTCGAATGTTGCAGTAATTGTGAGGATGGGGATCCGGCCAAACAACAAAAGACAATGTCTGATGATATCATATTTTGAAGCCGAGACGCTGATAAGGTCGAAGCCCCCACAATCGACCCACTGGTCATATCTACCCAGGTAGGTCCTGCTTGGATGAAGAGGATCCTGGTTGATTGTGGGAGCTCCGTAAACATCTTACTTAAACGGGCTTATGATTTAATGAAAATGGAAGCGAAGGACTTAAAACCTTGCCAGTCTCGAGTCCACGACTTCAATGGAAGTGCTACAGTACCCAATGGAGTGACGGAACTACCAGTGGAGTTGGGGGTTGGAGAACGCCGGAGAGTCCGGATGTTGCAGTTTGTCGTTTTGGAAATTGATTCACCTTATAATGCATTTTTGGGCCGACCAGCCCTTGCTGAGTTCAGGGCAGCCATTGCCCCATGGTGCTTGACTCTGAAGTTCCCCACTGATCACGGGGTTGGAGTCATTCAAGGAGATCAGGCAGCGGGGAGGGCCTGTTATGTTGCTGAACTACGAGGAGTACAACGAAAGGAGAAAGGAAAAGGCGTAGAGGAATCTCTCTGCGTCCGTTTTGTTGATAATTGACAATTAGTACCTGGGCCCCGGCCCGAGCACCACGACCAATTCCATAAAGACCTTGACCCTAGAGACAATGAAGATAAAGACGAATCTAAAGAGAATCAAGCTTCCCCGGCCGAACTGACTGTGGACGTCCCAATCAGTGAGGGTGATGATTCGAGGATGCTAAAAGTTGGGTCTCAACTGGGCAAAGAGACACAACAGGAATTGGTTGAATTTCTTCGGGCGAATCTCGACGTTTTCGCCTGGACACACTCTGATATATGCGGGATCTCGCTGGACATCGCGAGTCACTCCCTGAATATTGATCCGCGGTATGTCCCGGTCAAGCAGAAAAGGCGTGGTATGGATCCAGAGAGATCTGCCGCCCTTAAAGAGGAGGTTGATAAGTTACAATCAAATGGGTTCATCCGAGATGCTTTGTATCCAGAATGGGTGTCAAATCCCGTATTGGTTCGAAAACCGAATGGGAAATGGAGAACTTGCATCGACTACTTTGACTTAAACAAGGCCTGTCCAAAGGATAGTTTTCCACTTCCTCGAATTGACCAGCTCGTGGATTCAACAGCTGGGCATGAATTATTATCTTTCATGGATGCTTATTCTGGCTACAATCAAATACCTATGCATTTGCCTGATCAAGAACATACCAGTTTCGTGACCGATCTAGGACTCTACTGCTACAGAGTCATGCCTTTTGGTCTAAAAAATGTCGGAGCAACATACCAACGCTTGGTCAACCGGATGTTCGCCGACCAGATCGGGAAGACCATGGAGGTTTATGTGGATGACATGCTAGTAAAGTCTCGATTCTCCACAGATCACGTCAGAGATTTAGATTCGATGTTCTGCATCCTTCGAGAATATGGAATGAAGCTCAATCCATTAAAGTGTCACTTCGGTGTCGCCTCTGGAAAGTTCCTAGGGTTTATCGTTAACGCTCGAGGGATAGAAGCAAATCCCGAAAAGATCTGGGCGATAAGGAACTTACAAACTCCAAGAACCATAAAACAAGTCCAGAGTCTCAACGGGAAGGTAGCAGGATTGAGCAGGTTCATTTCAAAATCCACCGATAAATGCATTCCTTTCTTCGATCTGATCCGGAAAGGAAAGCGAAACTTTGAATGGACCATGGAGTGTGAAGATGCATTCCGATCGCTGGTTCAACATCTTTCCACACCACCGATCCTGTCAAAGCCGGTTGACCATGAACAATTGTACCTTTATCTGGCAGTAGAGCATGCAATCAGCGCTGCTTTGGTTCGGGAAGAAGACCGAGTGCAGAAACCAGTCTACTATGTTAGTAAACGGCTAACAGGAGCTGAAAGAAATTACCCAAGACTAGAGAAACTGGCGTACTGCCTGGTCATTGCCTCAAGGAAGCTTCGCCCTTATTTCCAAGCTCATTCCCTTACTGTGTACACCGATCAGCCGTTACGACAGGTCCTCACGCGGCCTGAGATGTCTGGTAGGCTGCTCAAGTGGAACATTGAACTGAGTCAATTTGATATCACTTATGCTCCGCGAAGAGCCATTCAAGGACAAGTCCTAGCAGATTTTATAGCCGAATTTACTGTTTCAGAGGATCTGCCTGAGACCACTATACCTCCTAAATGCATTTGGAAGCTGCACACCGATGGTGCATCGAACGATCAGTGTTCAGGGTGCCGGAATAGTACTTGAAACTCCCGAAGGCCGATCCATATGTTACGCTCTAAGGTTCGAATTTCGCGCAACCAATAATGAAGCCGAATACGAAGCTTTGCTTGCCGGGTTAAAACTCGCTTGTGATCTGAAGATTGTTGCTGTGGAAATCTACTATGATTCCCAGTTAGTTGTGTATCAAGTTCGGGGCGAATATCAGGCTAAGGATCGACGACTAGCTGCCTATCTAGCCCGAGTTCAAGAAGCACTAAGTCACTTCGATTACTATGCTATTTACCATATACCCCGAGAACATAATTAGAAGGCTGACTCATTAGTAAAGCTGGCAAGTACAGGTGAAGCGCAACAAATGGGACTTGTCCCCGTCGAAACTTTGTCCTCCCCAAGCATCGATCAAATAGAGACGAATTTTGTGTTTGAAACCGCTCCCAGTAGAGAATCATGGATGACTCCGTACCAAAATTACATCGAGAATGGGACGTTGCCTGAACATAGAAACGAGAAAAGGCAAATTCTGCGATAATCTTCACATTTCGTCATTCAGAACGGAGTCATGTATAGAAGAGGGTATTCTGTTCCTCTCCTCCGATGTATTGCACACGATGAAATCAAACGAGTGTTACATGACGTACACGAAGGAGAATGTGGCGATCACATCGGTGGGCAAGCTCTCGCTAAGAAGATACTCCGATACGGATACTACTGGCCAACTGTGAATCGAGATGCAGCGAACTATGCCATAAAATGTGATAGGTGCCAGAAACACGCCCGAATTCCAAGAGCCCAACCTACTGAGATAACCCAAATGGTCAGTCCCTGGCCATTTGCGATGTGGGGCATCGATATCATCGGCACGCTACCATTGGCCAAAGGTGGGGCAAGGTATGCCATCGTTGCAGTTGATACTTCACCAAGTGGGCGGAAGCGGAACCCCTTGCAACAATCACGACAAAGAAAGTAATCAATTTCGTAGTTCGCAACATCATCTGTCGATTTGGACTCCCGAATACCGTCATCACCGATAATGGAGCCCAATTCAGCAGTGCGGAATTCAAGGATTTCTGTCAACGGTTTCATATCCATAAGAAATTCTCGGCAGTTGCACACCTTCAGGAAAACAGTCAGGTTGAAGCTGTTAATAAAGTCATAAAGTCCATTCTAAAGAAACGACTGGAAAAGGCCGGGGGAAAATGGGTTTACGAACTGCCTATGGCTTTATGGGCTTATCGAACGACTCATAAGACTGCGGCCGGACACACCACGTTTTCCCTATCTTATGGCTCTGAAGCCGTAATTCCAGTCAAAATGGAAGTGTTTTCCCATCGCGTGACTTATTATGATCCGAAAAAAAATGCTATATTGCTTGCTGAATCTTTGGATCTACTGGATGAAAAGCAGGAAGAGGCTGATTTGAGAGCGGCCACACACCGAAGTCGAGTCGCCCGATTGTACAATGCTAAAGTTCGACCCCAAACCTTTGAACTCGGCGATCTCGTCCTCAAAAGAATCTATCCGGTCCCTTCACACATGAAACCAAACTGGGAAGGACCATACGTGATTACACAAAGACTCGGAGATGGAACATTCAAACTATCGACGGTTGACGGCCTTGACTTGCCAAGGGCCTGGAACAGCGAGAGTCTCCGGTGCTATTACACATGACAGGCTTTATTTGTTTCATTATGTCTTTCCATTTTTGCAATTTCGTTTCTGCATTTAGAAATTAGAACTTGTAATAAGGCAACTAACTTTGCCATATTTTCTTATTTCAGCAATAAAATGCCATTTCTTCGAGCCAGAGCTGTGATTCATTGAATACAATGTACGACATCACGACGCACGGAGAGCTAAATTCCATCATGCAGTGGAATTTATTCAAGTAGGGAGTGGCTGTGATACGACCGACCACTCGCTAAGTGAAACCCGAGCTCGGGGGCAAGCCATCACATCAAGGTTAAGAATGGGCTGATACGCGACAATCCCTAACTCAACTCCATACTCCCGAAGTACGAGACGGAGTATAAACGTACAACCACTCCGTACTCCCAGAGTGCGAGACGAAGTGTAAACATTAATCAACTCCGTACTCCCAGAGTGCGAGACAGAGTATAAACTTTACTCAACTCCGTACTCCCAAAGTGCGAGACGGAGTATAAACATACGTCAACTCCGTACTCCCAGAGTGCGGGACAGAGTATAAACATACGTCAACTCCGTACTCCCAGAGTGCGAGACGGAGTATAAACAACAACCAACTCCGGATTCCCAGAGTGCGAGGTGGAGTATAAACATTAAACCACTCCATACTCCCAGAGTGTGAGATGGAGTATAAACATAAAACGAATCCCAGAGTACTCCGAGAGCGTGAGCTGGGTATAAGCGTTAACGAACTCTGAAGTCTGAGAGCACGAACCAGAGAATAAATAACCAAATGCGGTTTCGAGGAAGGAGGATTCGTCCGCCAAACGACTTCAACCGCACCTCAACTGAGTTGCATCACATGTTCATGAACCAAGTTATTAACCAAAAAGCAATTCTAAATCCCCAGAGTGTGGACACAAACTGAACACATAAAGATGTATGACCAACAACTGACGCAGATATATAAATCCCCAAAGTATGGATGTTAACACTAAACCATGGATAATTTCGTACAACGCCTATTACGGCTTATCCCCAAGGCTGGGGGCAGAACCAAAACAAATATTGATTGAAGACAAAAGAGAATATGTTTTCATTTCAATTATCAACAAAAGGAATCCAATTACAAGCTAATTCAAAAAATTCCTACTAACAGGGGCCGAGCCCGCATCTATACACGGCTATAGAAAACCAGAAAGACAAAACAAAACACTACCCCCGAATACGACAGAGCAAACTAAAGAAGCGCTCAATCTTTCTTCTTCCTCAGTTTCTTTTTCGGGGTAGTCCCGTTGGATCCACTGCCCGACTTCCTCCGCAGTCTTTTGCTTTTCTCCGGTTTGTCTCCCGGTTGTGGCATGATGTCAATGTCTTCCTCGGAGCTCGAGGCGACAGAAATTCTTCTGGAGGAAGGAATTGAAGGCATGGGAGCTATAACAGGGAGTGGAGCAGGAGCGCTTGCAATAACCACAGTGCCACCTGGCGATATCATCATTAATGGAGCTGGGCCAGACGGTGCCATGCCACCCCCAGAAATACTACCTGCTGTCACATCCGCCATCTCAGCATTAATCTCAGCAAGAATCTCATCATCACGAGGTGCTTGGGCCACGCTGGACGTACTGGTGGCTGGCATGAAGGAGCTAATAGCTGAAGCAACCTCGCTCATGGCGAAAGATGGATCTGCGAAGGGGTCGCTGGATTGACTAAGAAGTTCCTCAATCATCTGAGCATCGAAAGACAACATGCTCGTTTCTCCCCCTTCGCCGACCACGGTAGATGTCATAATCGCCTCGGTAACAATGGCCTCCTGCGTTTTATAAAGGACTTGAGATGTAGGAGGCGCAGAGACAATAGCCTCGGTCACTGAATGTAAAAAAGTGAAGATTGTTAGCTAAATGTATTGCTTCAGATTCACCACACTAAGTATATACGGGAGGCGTTCAAATACCTTCCTTAGTATGACCCGGAGTGTGGGCAGGTGCAGAGACAGATGCTCTGATGGGAGACAACTGCGGCTGATCCGGATTATAAGCAGGGACATGCTGGAGATCAACCGTGGCGGTGGCTTCGGGCAATGTTGGAATTAAAACTTCAGCACTTGTTCCGTGATGTTCAACCCCCGAGCCCTCACTGGTCTCCATCTACCGAGCACCAAGCCTCTCCTTTTCCACGGAAATCATTGCCTCGTGGAGAACCTTCCTCTCCTCCTCAGTGAGCAAGCGCATCTCAAGTTTGAAATCATCCAGTGTTTCGTCCGGACGCGCAACTTTCTTTTCCTCCATCAGCCTAGTCCAGGCGTTATACAAGAGCATAGAGTTATCCCCAAGCCAAGATAAATTTCTGTGTTCCAGCATGTTGGCGTTATATGTGACCAGGAGGTCGTCAAAATCAGCCTCCATCCGGGACTGCTCCGCCTTAATTTTTTCCTCAACTTCTGCCTCCACAGTCTTAACCTTTGCCACCGCCGCATCAAGTTCAGCTCGAAGGGATACAGCTTGATCGCATGCCTCCTGAGCGGCGGTGTTTGCATCATTCTTTTCCTTCACCGTTTCAGTAAACTTAGCTTTAAGCTCATTCAGCTCTTTAATGGCGGCATCCCGCTCGGCTAATACGGTGGTATAGCGATGGCCCATCCCTTCTACTAAGGAACAATGTGACTGTTGCATCCTTGCCATCTTCACCATAGTTTCGTCAACCTTTTTAAGCACCTGGGTTTCTGAACTTCGAGACGACTCAGTCTCTGATTGAAGAACCTGGATGATGCGATTTTTCTGGGCAAGGTCAGCCTCGAGTTTCTCAATAATTTTTTCCCGGTCAAAGGCTACTTTCGAAGCTTTCGCGGCTGCCTTATACCACTCTTTATATTGAGTATAAAAGTCACGAATATAGTCATGCACGATATTCTCGGCATCCGGAGGAATCCTCTTGAGATGGGGATGGAAGACGTATGCATCTAAGCAAATTTCTGGAAAATCCTTTTTCATTTGAGCAAGCTTGATGGCTCCTTCACTCGTCAGTTCTGCCGGAGCCTGTTCAACAATGGCGGCCGTCTGCGGTTCTACTCTTTGCCGCTGAGTTTCGGGCCTTGAAGATTGAGAAGGCTGTTGTTGCTGCGAAGACTCAAGGGGATCTATAGGGTCCCTAGGAGGCGGAGGCGAACGAGAACGTGATCGATATTGATGGCCTCTGTCTCTATCAGAACGCTCTTGACCAGAAAGGCCACGCCAGTAATCTCGATCTCTGTCATAGTGCTCCTGGCTGATATAGCCACGTGCGTAATCCCTGTCTGATTCCCTCCTACGGGACTCATAATATGAAGAAGATCGACGAACATTGCGGAGTCTATCTAGTGTGGATCCACGACCTGACATCTCACCTGCGATAAGAAGAAACTACAGTTAAGCAACCTATAAAAATAATGTCCAATATGCGGAAATCGTGTAGTGCTGTGGAAGTGTGTGTAAATGTGTAAACCCCCTGACCAACCGGAAGTGTTGACCGCACTAAAAGGAAAGGGCTCGCTCATATCTAAAACATCTCGGAATTCTTCCAACCCGGGATTTTGATGAATTGATATATAATCCGGGATGGGAATATCACCAAGCTCTTTGAAAATATCTCTCGATTGAGAAGGGGCGGCCTCGGAAATTATGATTCCGGAAGTGGGAGGAGACACATCTACAGACTTCCATCCCTTAGATTTAAGTTTTTTAGAAACGACGGCCTTGCTTTTCCGTCTCTCTCCCAATTCTTCAAAATTGCGCGAAAAATCCACCGTCGGCTCGACGTATGTGTGAGTCCGTTCTTCGTCGCTCACTTCATTTATCACGACTCCAAGCGTTTTCTTCGCCATTTTCTTCTTCTTTTTTTCTTCTTCTTTGGAACAGGCCTTAGCATCCCTTCGGTGACTATGCTTTGATTTACTTCAATCAAGCCAAGAACTCTTAAGTTATAGTCAGTCAACACCAAGTCGATGTGCCTCAAATCGCTCGGGACCTCTTGAAGGCTCCGAACAATGCCCTTGTAATACCCGCCGTCGGGTCTGGAGATAATGGCTATAAGAAAAGTAGGATGTCAATACCAGATTTGAAAAACCATTAGTCAAGGAAATCATCGACGGGTTACGACACTTACGCCTAGACAGCCACCGCCTGGCAAAACCTGGAGGACACCGGATATAAAACCATTCGTTCTTGAAGTAGCTGAGTCTGGTCCAGGCTCCGGTTATGACCTGGCAGTTCCTGACTGCCTCCAAAAACGTAAAGGATGGACTATCACCTCTACTCTTGAAATTAAATAGATATCTGATTTCCGTTGGCCTTGGTGGACGGAAGAGATGGTCCATAAATACGATGAACGCACTGTTCAGTAGCGCATGCCCGTTGGGGTGTAATTGAGAGGAAGCAATTCCAAGAAATGATAACATCTCCCTAATATATTGGTTAAATGGGGGGAGTGTTCCAGCCGCACACGCATGGCGATAAAAGGCGGTGTAACCTTCGGGCGTACAGTGAGGTCTGTCGCTAGATCCCGGCAATAGCACATCGTCCGAAGAAATGTTGTGTCTTGTGCATATCCTGCCCAACAAGTTTTCAGAAATATTGGATTGGACGGAGTCTATAGGGTCCTCAATAAATATAGCATCTTGCAACTCGTCAGGAGCTGGATCTACTATCTCCGCTGGGTTGTTTGGAATTTCAAGGACCGGAGGGGGAGAACTCCGAATCTCTTGCTGCTGAGAGCTCGAGGATTCCATCACTGACTAACTCATCAGAAAGTAATGTTAAGCAAATGAAAAACCCGTTCATTTCCCAGTGTGGAATGTGTGAAAGTGATGTGAAGTGCAATGCAGCTAATACTTAGTGAATTCAGCAAAGCCGAAGACAAGATGAAAACTTCGGAAATTATGAAATTTGTTTAAAATGACCGTCATCGCTGACCGTCCCAGACCATATTGTCTGAAATTCATGGCGATTAGTTCATGTTTTATTTGTCAAAGTACAGTTCCATCGACGAGCTTCGAAGGGCAGTCAAGTATGTAGTATAAAAGTTCAGACCACATATGCAGGGATGAAGCTCGTCGGAATCATGCCATTAAATGAGTGAAAGTTTCGTATCCGCAGAAGCTTGTTCGAATCGATCAAGGCCAGAGTAGAAGTCTTCGGATCGATCAAAGAGACAACACTTTGAATCGATCTCATTCGAATCAACCTAGTTCGTATCGATAATGACCGGATCCTTTGTATCGATCGGCGACTAAAGGTTCGCATCCATCATCAACAAAGTTCTCGAATCGATCTCCGACAATAAGAGTATGCAAACAGGTGAGAGGCCCGACATTCGTGTCGATCACATGGGCGGAACGATTCGAATCGATCGCAAGGGGGCAGTTCCACCGTATCGATCACAGGAGATCGATACGACGACCCAACTCCTGCGACCAATCGAGCCCACAAACCTCTACTGTAAACATGTTGATCGATGCGAATGACGAGGACGAACCCTCATTTTCCAGATCGACTCGATCGCCATAACTCCAGATCAACACAAAAGATTTAATCATACTTTTTCTACAACCAGCCATTCTTGGTTTCGACCTCGACTTCAACTCCTTCTAGATCGACACGAATAAGAATGATGTAAAGGTCTGCATCTTTAAATTTCGAACCCATAAAAGGATCAACTACCTGAATATGTTATTTGGTTAAAGAGGATTGGATATCGCTTCGACTCGAAGGAAGAGAAGTTGTTCGATTTTGTTCTTGATGGACTAGAATGGATTCGAAGACGCAGGAAGACGAAGGAAAAAAAGTAAAAAGTGAAAAGTGAATGAAGTCTCAGTATTTATAAGGATGTTGTGGTGATTCGTATCCCGGTGGACGAAACCGGTGGCAACCGGTGAAATCATTGAACGATTCGAAGCATCAAGTTCAAATCCATAGGCTTAAGCACTGTAGTCGATTCGAATGGAAGCGAGCATCTGCATAGAGCCACGTTTCGAATCCATCACTTCGAATCCATCATAACAATACGAAGTACAATGTTAGAGAGATCCAGGGGTCGTTCGACTCCATCAACTCGATAACACTTGTTCGAATCCATCAAAATCCATAACAGCAGCACACATTAATCCATCCTGACAATTAGCAATTCATGAATCTAAAGAAATGATCAGAGATTATAGTTTTCAGCTAAAAGACGACTGTCAAGCAGCTAATTGGACAGAAATATTTAGCATGAAAGACAGCAGCTTTTCAAAGCACGCCATGTTCACATAAGACGTACTTTGGGGGGCAAATGTTATCCCGCCTTTTGGCAAGGCCGAGATATCAAGGAACTGATTGAAAACCAAGTATCGCTTGTCATGGATATCGATAAATTTTGTCCAAGTCCGGATCGGGCTACAGTTGATATGACATGACAAGCGAGGCCAGAAAAGCCAGCATTCCAAATTTCAAGACAATCCGAGTTCGTATGCTTGAATTATCATCGATGCAAAATGAAGAAAAAGAATACCCTTATTCGAATCCCTCAGTCATCCCCAGTTCGTAACCATCGAATATGGCAATTGTTCGAATCCATAAAGACGCCCTGCTTCGTACCCAATAGGATGCTCTGCTTCGAATCCATGCATAAGAAGCTATTCGTATCCATTGGGTGACCCTAGTTCGAATCCATCAGTATAACCAGCATACGAACCCATAGCATTCGTATCCATCGGCAGAAGGAATTAGCCTCACGCTTGTGTGGTTCGTATCCATCAAATTGAAATCCTTCGAATCCATCTTGAATAGTCATTTCGTATCGATCGATAGAAACGCATCATGATCGATACGAACGAAACCCCACTCGAATCCAGATGTAATTGATACCTCCGAATCCATCGAGTCAAGGCGGTGAAGTCTCCGGGACGACTCGATCAAACAGGCGAGGAAAGCGGATCGATGCGCATGATACGCTCCACGTCACCACGAAAGCGCGTAACTCCATCGATTCGAAGCAATCGATTCGAATGAATCGATTCGAACGAAGCAGCCTGGCGAAGATCATCATCTTGAATCGACCATATCTCGAGATCCATAAGTCCAAATGATATGAAATTTTCACAGAAGCTTCGAACATGTTGAAGAATGTCCACACCAAATTTCAGCTTGATTGGATGATTCTTTGATCTATTCGAATGGATTTCGAATCGATCCCAAAGTGGGCCCAGATTTCCTGAAGTCGAGCGCGTGGGCCCCCTCACGTGCCAGAAGTGGTCTACCGAAATTTAGGCAAAATATCAGCCTTCTACACCTATAAATAGAGCCCCTGGTCATTCAGAAAAGGGGTCGGACAATTTTAAGAGCTAAAGAGCGCCCAGATTCTGCCAGATTTACTCCAGATCACCATTGCTGTCTTAGATTCAGACTATAATCATAAAATATGTTGTACTACGCTATAAGAAATTGTAATCTTCAAGTATCGAGCAATAAAATCATCAAACTTCATAGTGGACGTAGGCGAAACGCCGAACCACTCTAAATTGTTGTTTAAATGTTTAAATAATAAAAAGGGTAAACCACTTTAAACCTTATTAATCTAATTAATTAGTAAAATATAATTAATTAAATTAATGAATAATTAATTATCATTATTTAAAATGAATAACAAAGTCAAAACATCCTCGTTACTTTTATAAATTCACTTTGAAACTTCATAAATTAAGTTGATTAATTAACTCCAATAACCTTTAATTAAAAATGATAAATCACCTTTAAAACATCATTAATTCAATTGATTAATAAATTTAAATATAATTAATTAAATTAAATAAATATTTAATTAGTTCTCATTATTCAAAAATTATTTATTAATTATAAACATCAATAAAGGAAAGATTAATTAGAATTAAAACAAGTTGATAAATTTTAAAAATCATTTATGAAAAAGATTTATTAATTTAAAAGCATCATTAGCAAATTGATTAATTAACTTTAATCCATCATTATTGAATGATTAATTATCCTTAAACATCATTAAGTAAAATGATTAATTAAATTTAAACATCATTAAATAAAATGATTAATTAATTTAAACAATCACTAACCAGGTAATTAGTTAAATTTAAAACACATCATCAACTTAGTAATTAGTTAACCTTAATCCTTATTAATTAAGTAATTAATTAAATTAAATAATCAATATTAAAATGGTTAATTACTTTTGAAAACATCATTAATCAAAATCTGGCTTAACTTGTAAAACAATTCCAAGCACGAAGATGAGACCAAACGGTTTTGATAAAAGGTGATTTTCCGAAAGTGCCGATATAGCGACTATCGCTATACGGGCAGTTCGGCAAACAAACTTATGACGTTAGCCATACAACTAAACATCACATAGCCATGTTTTAAGCAATACACAAGGTAAATAATGATGATATAACATGTAATAAGTATTTACTAATAATTATATTAACTTTAACTACCAACTTTTCATATAGCTAACCACATGCTTACTAACTTTCTCATGCGACAACTTTTCAAAGCATGAAACAAACAAACAACCAAACCATCACTTCACATATACAACAAGCATTCATAGGCTATTAACATGAACATTAACATAGTATAAAATTGGTTTAAGAAGGCGTAGTTTTACTCATCGAAAGCTATCCAAACTCTAGCTAACTTAGGGTATGACCTAGCACTTCCATTCCTAAGAAAAAGATGGAGTGTTGGACCCTTACCTCACTAGGTAAGCTCGGTTTTGAAAGATGAAGGAAGTGAAACTTGTTTTGGTAAGGTGGAGTGACTTTGGATGATCATCGAACTCTAAAAAATGAACCCAAAAATAGGTCATTTTACAACTGAGTTTTGGACTACTTACTCTCGGATTTTGTAAAAAAAGTTTTATAAAATTCTTTTATCTGCAATTTCAAAAAAAGAATCACTTAATTACAATTAGGTTTAAAGAAGATATGGTCAAAAGAAGAAGTGCCATTTTCGAACTTGAAATTCTGGATCCAAAAAACACTCTGTAAACAATTGATATTTTGACATAGCCGTTCTCGAAACTTGAAGAAGTGATCAAGATAAAAGTTGTACACTGGAATTTGACATGATTTAAAAAAAACTTTATTTGGACAAGACACGAGAGAGATCCGATCGGTGGAAGAAGAGGAAAATTTACAGAGATGAAAGGCTATTTATAAGCATGTTTAAATGTAAATTACCTAAACATCCCTTGTCCTTGACCCTCCACATTATTTTGCCACCTCACACCATCCACCACACATGCCATTTCAGCCTCCACCTTGTCCCCCCTCATCATGTCAAAGAAAACATGTTTTGTACTCGAGTCGCCAAAGTGTCAAATCATGTCTCTTAAGGCATCTTTTAGTATATACATGTATATACTTAAGTATATATACCTATGTATATACCAATATACTCTAACTAATTAAATTATTAACTAACTAAATTTTGTTTCAAATATAAACAAGGCTCACAACATTTCAAACAACTTTATACGATGAAACATCGAAAATTCGAAAAACGAATTTCGGTCACATTTTATGTTTTTCATCGAACAAAATATATTTGTAAACTAAATTTGAAAACTATTTTATCTTCAATATTAATTATTTAAAAGAGTTTTTATTTTAATTATAAAACCTATTATTTGAATATTTAAAATTAATTAAATATTCGGAAATTAATGTGGTGAAATCTTGGGTCGTTACACTCTTCCCACCTTAAAAGAATTTCGTCCCCGAAATTTACCACAATCCTATCCCAAAAAATCTATACAAGAAATACTAACACATTAATCAGATGTAACTTATCTAGCGAAAACTAGTATGCTATGAATGTATATGCAACCAAATTCAGAGAATACCCTGAAATAAAATACGGTGCATCCAATCATATCAAAAGGTAAATTTAGAATAAATTGTCCGAGCTCTTATATTCAAAAATTTATTTTCAAATTTCTTCGAAAAGAAATGTATTAAAACCAAAAAATTAACTAGGAGGGGGTCCTCCTAGCAAAACATGTAAAACTCTAGAATCAAAACCACATGGAGCATCTAGTGGTATTTCGGTTCCTCCAAATACAATAACTAGAGTGAACAATTATTATCTCTTTCCCAAAAAAATTCCAAAATCACATTTTCAAAAGCACCAGGATTTAAGACCTAATAAATGATAATTCAAAAACCTTGGTTTATAGTTTTAACTTTATAAACTAAGGTATATAAGACCACACAATCAATCATTCTAATTCCATAAAGGAAAAATTTAACACTCAACATTGTTTAAAATGTCAAAAGAATAACAACAAACTCCTAACTTAGGTCCAAAACTTTCTTGATTGCCAAATATATATATATATATATATATAATTATCTAAGCATACCATTTTTTGCTCATTAGCCTTTGGTTATTGCTTAGAAGATTATCCAAACTTACTCGGACAAAATTGAAAGTTATACTCTAAAATTATTGGTTTTTTGACTACACCAATCTTTCTAAATCACATAAATTTGCATTTAATATTTTATTCAATACAAAAGTTGTTTATGAATTATTTCATAAATTTTCATTTAAGTTTAAAAATACTTTGTAAAGTCATTTCTTTATAAAACGCCAAATAATATCTTATTCCACATTATTTACTTGTATAATACCCTTCTACATCCTAAGAGTATATACAAAACAAAAAATTTATTGAGCTTTTCACAATTTAGGTGAAGATCAAATCAAAATTTTGGTCTTTTAGAACTGAGTCAACCTCTAGACCACTTTAACTTAGAGTGTTAAGATGGACAATGTTTATGGGTTGACTCAAAATAACAAATAGTTTACACCACTTACATGTTTTAAACAAAAGCTACGATTTTAATAAAACAATGCCGATTAAAACCTTCCTGCCTTTTCACATTAAGGTGTTATGATGAATCATGTTTATGGACTGGCCCAATAACACAAATTAGTCTACACTGCTTAGATACTTAAATAATATCTATGGTTTTGATAAACAACGTTATCAAAACCATCATATCCAATATAACCCATTTAAATCAGTGTTAAATTACCTCGTATATTATTTAAGGGTAAAATTCATTTATTAAAACAACCTCTTATCAATAATACTTTTTATTTTGGAAATCAATTCCCTTTTAGGGAACTTAAAATTTGAATACTCGGTTTTTAGTTTCAAACTCGTCTCTGAAAGTATACTCCTTACTTTTTCTTTATAAAATAACTTCAAACAACTTGTTTATTAAAACTCACTTTGGGTTCGTTCGGATTTGAATTCATTTCGATTGCATAATGATAAAGAGAATAATTTACTAAGTAGTCCACAACATTCGCCTAAGCAACATTTGATTGTCACTTAAAAGATTATTTAGATTACCATAAAACTAACCAAAATGCTTTCCTCCGAATTATTCAAAGAAAAAGCATTCTACATATAATTTCTATTCCAAAATATTTATACTTTAAAAATATTTCAAAATAATACCACTATTACTTTTCTCAAAATCTTTTGAAATCATTTAAAACAATTTCGAAGTTTAAATTTTCCGAAAACTCTTTAAATGTTATTTGGAAAGACAAATTTATAATACTAAGTGTATTAAAACAAGGGTCAAAACAAATGTCGTTTTAAACATTGTTTACTAAAATCCCAAAAATATTTACACTTAGCTTTATTTATAAACAATTCTATTTAAAAGTTCTCATTTAAAAACCATTATTTATTAATTTAAAAAATATTTATTATCTCAAAGGATAATAAAACAATTTAAATACCTTTTATAAATTCCAAACAATGTTAATTGTCCTGGGGGATGATTTATAATATTCTTTTTAAAACCTTAAAACCATATAAATTTTCCAAAGAAAATAAATAAAATTTAAATTCTTTTATTAAATTTAAAATAACATTAATTATCCTGAAAGATAATAAATCACATTTATAATCTTTTTTATAAATCTAAAACAATATCAACTATCCTGTTTGTACCAAAATTGGGCACAACACTCTTCGGATGTGTTTGAAGAGATAAAATGAAGAAAATAAATGTAAAATGAATCAGATCTAACAAACACACCAATAAACAGATAAAAAAATGCACAGAAACACACAGATTTAGAGTGGTTCGGCGAATTGCGTACGTGCACTATGAAATGATTGATGTTTATTGACTTTCACTCGCTGTTTACAAAAGATTACAACAGTATAACTGAAATTTGATAATCATTTCGGTAGAGTATCGGCGTATAGAAGCCAAAAGTCCCTTTTTTTGTAGGCTATGGGGTGCTATTTATAGACGTAGGCTGCAAATATCTCGCTCAGATCTCGGAAGACCTCTTCTTGCACGTGGGTGGGCCCACGCGATCGATCCCACGTGATTTGCAGTCGGTCCGTGATCGATACGACGAATTTTGTACCGATCCAGATTTGGTCCAATTGAGTCATAATTTGGCCTGGATGTTCTTTGAGTTGTACGTAAGCTCCTTTGAAATTTTGGTAGCATTTGGACTTGTAGATTGTGAGTTATGATCGATGCAAATTTGGGTTTTATGTAGGCTGTTTGGTTCGTATCGATCGGAACTGTCTTGTTCATATCGATAGTCTTTCCCTGTTCGAATCGATAGTCTTTCCCTGTTCAAATTTACTAGTATCCATAGTGAACCTATGTATAACCGATCTCCAAGGCGAACTGTCATTGGTTTCTAGTCAAGTTCTTGGTGTCACGGCCTTGCCAAAAGGCGGGATAACATTTGCCCCCAAAGTACGTCTTGTGTGAACATGACGTGCTTTAAAAAGCTGCATCCTTCATTCTTAAAATGTTCTATTGGATTCGCTGAGTAGTTGCTATCTTTTCATCAAAAGATGTAACCTTTGATTGAAACGACAGTGATGTAGATGTCCAACTGTTGATTGTCAATGATCATGCAGTGTTTTGTTGTAACTGAGTGTTGAGCGCTAGCGATTTGTTGTTCACTGTTGTAATTGTCACTTGGTGAGCATCCAACTCCTGTAAATTTAGAAAATCGAATATTAGTTCGTCATACGCGTACGTATGTTAACCTGACTCCCATTAACGTTTGCACGTTCACGAGTTGTTGCCAAGTTCTTTAGTTTTTGTCTGGATTTGAGTTTCGTATCGATCCTCTCTTGGATCGAAGTGAAATTCGAGTTGTAACAACGTTCGACGGTTGTTTTAAGTCCTTCCTTTGTATCGATCCTCTCCCAGATCGATTTGAGATGTTGGAATGTATGCTTCATATCGATGGATACGTAATATTGGGTCTCGGATTGATGGATACAGGAGTAATGCTTTGTGTTGACGGAGTTGAACGATCTATACATAATCATGCAGTGATGCTTCACAGAGGATATGCCATTTCTCATTCCTTTATTCAAGAATAATCCTCGATTATGGATAATCTTTGATAGGAGTCATCCATGATTGCTTTTCTAGATCCATCTCTAAGATCTAGTTGATCTTCATATATCAATGCTTGGAATAATAAGTATTTCAACTGGGACAAAGTCTTTTTGCCGTGCATCCCCAGAACTGGCTAGCTTGGCCAATGACTTGGCTTTTTCATTTTGTTCTCTGAGGATGTGTGTAATGGTGTAATAGTCGAAATCAGTTAGTGGCTTTTGGACCCAGCTAGGATAAGGAGCAAGATGTTGCCCCCTAGTCGAATAATCTTCCCTGACTCAGCATACTACTAACCAGTAATCACATAAGGTATGTAAAGTTTCCACTTCTAGTTTTCTTGCAAGTTTGAGCGCCAAGGCTTCATACTTAGCTTCGTTATTTATTGCAGGGAAGTTAAGTTTGAGGGCATAGCAGATCGATCGTTCCTCTGTAGTCATTAACGCAACTTCGACGTTAAAAAGTCGATTATCGAAAATTCCATCTATGTATGTTCTTCATTGGTTAGACAGTTCTCCACTGTCCTTCGAATAATCGTCTGATGCAGTGAATTCAGATATGAAGTATGCTAATATTTGACCATGGATAGCTCTCTGAGGGAGATAAGTGATATCAAATTGGCTTAACTCGATATTCCATTTGAGTAACCTTCCAAACATCTAAGGTTGCTATTGGACCTAACGCCTGGTCGATATAGACGTTAACGGGGTGAGCTTGTCAATAGATCGCTTTCATCATATACTGGTCTTTGGATTCGTTTGTCTTCATATATCATTACGATGCTTATGGTGTGTGTTGACACGGCCCAATTGGTGTATAAATCTTCGCGATCCAAAGGTTTGAGTAAAATGGGAGGTCTCTTTAAGCGATTTATCAGAGCTGAAATTGCATCAACGTAGTTGTTAGTTCATTCTAAAGTTCTCTTCCCTCTCTTGGTCAGTTTGAAGAAGAGAATTCACTTGTAGATGGTCCTAGAGTTGAATCAACTTAGGATGGTAATCTTCCGACTTGGGCTCCGTACCTACTTGGTTTTTCTTGGTACATGGGTGTCTCTAATTGTCGGAATTTTCTGGAAATTAGCCTTTATTCCACGGGAATTGATGATGAAAACAAAGAATCTTTCTGATGTAATGGTGAAAGAGCATTTCAAAGGATCGAGTTTCATCCTGCAGTTGTTGGAGAGCATTGAATATCTTTGCTAAGTCATCGATGAGGTCATTTAATGGTCATGATCTCACGAGCATATTAACCACATATACTTTCATCGATCGGCCGATATGATTTTTGAATGATCTGTTAATTGTCCTTTGGTAAGTGCATAAGCGTTCTCAAGTTTGAATCCAGGGATTTCAGCATAGCACTATAGGCACAATTCAGTAACGAAACTATTATATTCCTGGTCTGGGACATGCTTCAGTATCTGATTGTATCTGGAGTTTTGCATCCATGGAAGTGAGCAATTCATGTCTTATGGTCGAGTCCATCAGTTGGTAGATCATTGGAAGTGGAAAGCTATGCTTTGTCATGCCTTGTGAAAATCTGAGTAGTCAGCGTACGTCCGCCATTCTCCGTTCGTTTTTCCTATGAGTAAAGGATTGGATACTCATTTTGGATAGAGGAACCCATCGGTTTTGAGTAAATTCACCTCCTCTTTAAGTGTAGCAGATCTCTCCGGATCCACCTCGCATCATTTTTGTTCAACGAGACATGCCTCGGGTCGACGTTTAACGCAGGGTTCTCAATAGCTAGTGTGAGTCCATATGTATATATAAGGTTGAGTCTAAGCGAACACATCAAGATTCAGCTAGAGCAACGCAGTTTACTCTTTCGTCATCATTGTGTTGAGTTGTGATCTAATCTTTAGTACTCGTGATGGGTTGTAGGCGCTTTATGTGCTTATTTGCAATGGTAAATGATCAGGCTTGTAGGGAGTTGAATCAAAGGCTTAGTAGAGTTTAGCCTTGTATCGCGTGCTGCAGCATAGTTGGCTCCAGCTATGAGTTTGAATCTACTTGTGTTTCCGAGCAATGCGCTTTCCATTCAATTTATCCGCGATCCATTGCTCATCGAAAGGGTCAGAATGATGATCAGCTGCCCATAAGTCCAGGCGTCGATCTAATGATTCTATCTCCAAGCATCCTCTCCGTCGTAACTTTAAGTTGTTATAAATACTAGGCATGAGTTATAAGATTGAGTAGTCGTATCCAGCTCTTGGATGATCAGACTCATGCCCCCAGTCTTAGGTTGATGGACGTATTGTGCGAATGATCGAGCTTAGCTTCTGCTATGTTTATACTATAGTCCAAGCTGTAAGAGTCCAGTCAGATCCAATGCAGGATTGATGCTTCCCTTGTCGAATTCAGGGTAAGAATCAGTGTGCAGATGTTTAGCTTGCGCTTGTTTTGAATTGCTCTTTTAGTCAGATCATGGTAAGAGTCAATGAATGAATAGTCGCGTTGCATGCATTAGGAGTTGGGTGATCAACCTTGTCCATTTCGATTTACGTTCTCCCATCATATCTAGGGATAAAGTCAGCTCAAATGCAGTCATGTCATGCTCATCCGGTCTCATGCTCTTCCCGACGGATCGAAGGAAGGCAACGGAGGACGAATGCTCAAGTCACACTCATTCGTGGTTTATTCTTCTATCCATGCTCTGATGGTCAAAGGTATTCGATGGACGTTTGGGTCACATCGATTTGTAGTCGAAGAGGATCGACATTGACCATCGATTCAACGGCACGATGTAGAATGCTCAGACCTCATTTCCTGTTGATCCAATGGTATGATATGAAAGGTGCAGATTGATATTGCCCGTCGATCCAGCGGTACGATATAATTGGTTGCCCAGAACTTCGGGCGTTATTCTGATTGGTTAGCATTAGGGTCTCCTTGTAGTCGTTGCCTTAAGTTGTAAAGGACGCTAAGCTGGAGACGTAGCGAGTCACCTTTCTCTTCTTTCGGTGATATGTACTTCTGCCCCCTGTCTTGGGTTAGCAGAGTTAGTTCGTGGATGGTCTAATTGCACCTATAGTGAGTTTATACTCCTCATGTCGAGTTTAGGTTAGAGTTGGTGAATGAATGGTCGAGTCACATACATTCGTTTGTCAATGCTTGTAGTCTCACCCTGGGGATCAAAGTAAGTTGAAGGGCCATCAACCATACCTATTTGATGTTTATTCCCTGAGTCCGCACTCTAGGGACTAAGAGGTTTAGTAGATAACGGTTGGACCGCATTTTCCTTGATCAATTCCTCTGGCACTAGCCAATGGCGAAAGTCGAAGTGTGGTTGGTCAAATTACAACAACTTTAATTTGATGCTTCTCCCACTGAACTGTAGGAAGGAATTGATTGGCAGATGGTTGGGTCACATCCGTCCATGTTGCACGCACAATCCGTCGGATCAAAGGCGAGAGTTAGCGGATGAACGGTAATATCACATTCACTTGCAATTGGATGGTAGTAATATCAACTCAGAATAGGACATCAGGCTAGGTCCATTTTTCGAATCTGCATCTCCCTGTCGAATGAAGGAATAAATTTCATCTTGTAGGGTTGGAGTGCATCCCTATAAATTTATGTTATAGGTTGGAGTGCATCCAATTTTGTGTGATAAGTGTGCCCCCAAGTGAGGGTAGACTTGGAAAGCGGATGGTTGAACCACATCCACTTTTTGTACTACAGGGCTTGCTGAGGAATCAGAGTTGATAGATGGACAGTCGAACCGCACCCCTTTTGGTATTTATATTCCAAACCATGCTTTGAGGACTGGAGTTGGTTGATGGGTTGTCAGTCAAACTCATTTGGTATTTATACTCCAGTCCGTGTTCTCGGGACCAGAGATAGTTGATGTTTATACTCCAGTTTGCACTCTGGGAATCTGGAGTTTGTTGATGTTTATACTCCAGTCCGCGCTCTGGGGACTTATAGTTAGTTAATGTTTATACTTCAGTTCGCACTTTGGGAATCTGGAGTTAGTTGATGTTTATACTCCAGTCCGCGCTCTAGGGACTTAGAATTAGGTAATGTTTATACTCCAGTTCACACTCTGGGAATATGGAGTTGGCTGATGGGTGGTCAGTCACACCCATTTGGTATTTATACTCCAGTCCGCGCTCTCGGGACCAGAGTTATTAATGTTTATACTCCAGTTCGCACTCTGGGAATCTGGAGTTGGCTGATGGTGGTCAGTCACACCCATTTGGTGTTTATACTCCAGTCTGCGCTCTCGGGACCAAAGTTAGTTAATGTTTATACTCCAGTTCACGCTCTGGGAATCTGGAGTTGACCGACAAATGGTCAGTCACATCTGTTTAGGCATTAGGATTTCGTTCACACTCTGGGAACAAGAAGTTGATCAGGTACGTGGATAGTCGAATCACATCCACCCTGAGTAGGCAAGCAAAGTCGTTAGATGGACGGACCCAACCTCTTCAAGCTTGCAAATATAAAGAGTGAGGTCGTTAGATGGACAGATCCATCCTCCTCGGGTTTAGGTTGAACATGGGCGAAGTCGTTAGGTGGACGGATCCACCCTCTTCGAGCCCATGTCCGTAAGTTTATGCTCCAGCTCGCACTCTGGGAGTCAGAGTTAGTTAGAGGATTGTCGTATATTAATCCCTTTTGGCTTCAGTGTGATAGCTTGTTCCTGAGCTCGGGGTTTCACTTAGCGAGTGATCAGTGGGATCCCGATTAATTTCCACTTATTTGCCCCTCAACGAAGGATGAGATTTAGTTTATGGACAGTTGGATCACGTCCATGTTCATTTGGATTCCACTTCTGCCAAGCCTAAGGAGTAAGATTAGTGTTCTGGCAAGCTTTGAGCTTGAGCAGAGGAGAGGATGGTCGAACTGCATCCACTTTGAGTTGTGTATTTTTTGTTAAGTCAGGTGCAAGAATTGGAGAGCAGACGGTCGAGTCACGTCCACTTTATACTTTGCTTTTTTTCCGATCGAGCTGAGGAAGAGAGTCAAAATGATGGCTCATGATGGTTAGCAAGTAGGCAGTCAGTTGTTGATGACTATAAATCGAGGGTTGGCCCCTAATGTAGTCGGTTTAAGGCATGATTGCTTCGCTGAATCGCAGACGCAAGCTGGAGAGTGAATGGTCAAATCATATCCACTTTAAACATACGTTCTCAAATTGCCCCAAGTTCTAATGTAGGATTGGATGCATAGACGGTCATGTCACATCCACCCTTGGTGTGATTCTAATTTTACTGGGCATCAGAAGAAGCACAAGTATTTTGGCGAGCTTCAAGTATGAGATGGAGAGTACATTGTTGGGACATATCACTCTAAGTCATTCCCAGATCTCCAATTAAATTGCATAGGCGGATGAGTGGATGGTCTGTTGCATCCACCTTGTACTAGAGACCTGACCTTGTCGGTCTCTTCCACTTTGATGCCTTGTCCACAGTCAGGGGCATATAGTAGTCGATGAGTGGTTGAATCATGCTCGTCATGATGATACCTCAATGATTTGACCATAGTCTACGAAGGTTGTTATGCACCCAACCTCAAGTACTCGGTTACCTGCATCATTTGTAAGTAGTTTAATTCAAGTCGGTCATATCTCGCAACAAAAACGAAATTGAAAAAGAAATAATTCAAAAGATATCGGATTAAATATCATTGATAAGTGGAGCGACATTGTATGCTCGCTATTGCACTTCGGTCCAGCCCTTTATAGTTGGAAGTCGAATGCAAGTGGTTCAATTTGATCAAAGTTCTTGATTGATAGGGGACGGGTGTTCCCGGTCCTTCATTTTACGGGGCTTGCGTATATTGTCGGAGCTATCCTTTTCGGAGCAGCCTTACGGCGTTGGCGTCCGTGGTAGCCATCTAAAGAAGAGGATTTTTTCGATCTAGATTATGGAGTAAGTTCCCTCCTTATCTCGCCATGTTGATCCTTCATCTGATTCATCAACTCAATATTGGCTTGCACTTGTTAGTGTAGTCGTTGGCGTCCATCCACCGGTTCTCTTATCAAAGTCTGGAAATAAGCTCTGGTGATGAATTCATTTATGGGTATTGGCGGCAACTAGCTGTGGGCTTTGGATAAATTCATGGCTGCCAGCTTCTTCATTCCATTCAACAATATGAGAAGTAGAACTGGTATGTCTAACCATGATTAACAATGTTCTTTGAGGAATGGGGGAAGACATCTGCATTTGATGGCAATCATCACTCTTGGTGGAAGCCATGCACAATTCTCGCTTCGTGGGGAAAGATACTTCTATCAAACATTATCAGGTCCATTTTATTGCTACAGGATCTTGTAATACTGGTGAATGATGTATGCACAATTGCCCAACATTCGAGTGGTTGGTAATGCCGATTGGATGGTGAGCTGGTTAAGATGGGGTCATAAATTGGTGATCATTTCTCATTTTCACCTAGGTAGGAGGCCCATATAAGGTAGTAAGGAAGTCCTCTCAAGGTTGTATGTCATGCTTCTAGTCATATGGACATGGTATGATTAAGATGTAGGCATTTGAAGATGGTTCAGCGGTGACCAGCTATGTTTTGAGTTAGCAGAGTAGAAAGTGTTGGGCAGTCGTCATATTAGCCATCGTACCATAGTTGTCAATTCGGGAGTTTAAAAGCTGGTCAATTGGGGAAAGTTGCAGTTCACCCTAGAAGCATGATATATTAACCAACTCTAGTTCTTGGCGTATTAGCTAGGTTCTCCAGCCTATGGGAGCACCGGTTGAGTAGTATTTCTTTGCCCATTCCTTGATTGCAATTCATCATTTGTTGTTGTGATCTCATATGTCTTGTTCAGTCATGGAACAATCAGAAGTGTTGATGGAATGTTTCTTCATTAAATTGAGCATTGAATTCACTATGCGGGTGCTCTTCGCTGCGGCTAGAATTTCATCCCCGAAATTTACCACAATCCTATCCCAAAAAAAAATATACTAGAAATACTAACACATTAATCAAATGTAACTTATCTAGCAAAAACTAGCATGATATGAATCCATATGCAACCAAATTCAGAGAATACCTTGAAATAAAATACTGCGCATCCAATCATATCAAAAGGTAAATTTAGAACAAAATACCCAGGCTCTAACATTCAAAAATTTATTTTCAAATTTCTTCAAAAAGAAATGTATTAAAACCAAAAAAAAAATAACTAGGAGGGGGTCCTCCTAGCAAAACATGTAAAACTCTAGAATCAAAACCACATGGAGCATCTAGTGGTATTTCGGTTCCTCCAGATACAACAACTAGAGTGAACAATTATTATCTCTTTCCCAAAAAGATTCAAAAATCACATTTTCAAAAGCACCGGGATTTTAGACCTAATAAATGATAATTCAAAAACCTTGGTTTATAGTTTTAACTTTATAAACTATGGTATATAAGACCACACAATCAATCATTCTAATTCCATAGGGGGAAAATCTAACACTCAACATTGTTTAAAATGTCAAAAGAATAACAACAAACTCCTAACTTAGGTCCAAAACTTTCTTGATTGCTATATATATATATAATTATCTAAGTGCACCATTTTTTGTTCATTAGCCTTTGGTTATTGCTTAGAAGATTATCCAAACTTACTCGGACAAAATTGTAAGTTATACTCTAAAATTATTGGTTTTTTGACTACACCAATCTTTCTAAATCACATAAATTTGCATTTAATATTTTATTCAATACAAAAGTTGTTTATGAATTATTTCATAAATTTTCATTTAAGTTTAAAAATACTTTATAAAGTCATTTCTTTATAAAATGCCAAATAATATCTTATTCCACTTTATTTACTTGTATAATACCCTTCTACATCCTAAGAGTATATACAAAACACAACTTATTTTGCTTTTCATAATTTAGGTGAAGATCAAATCAAATTTTTGGTCTTTTAGAACCGAGTCAACCTCTCGACCACTTTAACTTAGAGTGTTAAGATGGACAATGTTTATGGGTTGACTCAAAATGACAAATAGTTTACACCACTTACATGTTTTAAACAAAAGCTACGATTTTAATAAAACAATGCCAATTAAAACCTTCCTACCTTTTCACATTAAGGTGTTATGATGAATCATGTTTATGGACTGGCCCAATAACACAAATTAGTCTACACTGCTTAGATACTTAAATAATATCTATGGTTTTGATAAACAACGTTATCAAAACCATCATATCCAATATAACCCATTTAAATCAGTGTTAAATTACCTCGTATATTATTTAAGGGTAAAATTCATTTATTAAAACAACCTCTTATCAATAATACTTTTTATTTTGGAAATCAATTCCCTTTTAGGGAACTTAAAATTTGAATACTCGGTTTTTAGGTTCAAACTCGTCTCTGAAAGTATACTCCTTACTTTTTCTCTATAAAATAACTTCAAACAACTTGTGTATTAAAACTCACTTTGGGTTCGTTCGGATTTGAATTCATTTTGATTGCAAAATGATAAAGAGAATAATTTACTGAGTACTCCACAACATTCGCCTAAGCAATATTTGATTGTCACTTAAAAGATTATTTAGATTACCACAAAACTAACCGAAATGTTTTCCTCTGAATTATTCAAAGAAAAAGCATTCTACATAAAATTTCTTTTCCAAAATATTTATACTTTAGAAATATTTCGAAATAATACCGCTATTACTTTTCTCAAAATCTTTTGAAATCATTTAAAACAATTTCGGAGTTTAAATTTACCGAAAACTCTTTAAATGTTATTTGGAAAGACAAATTTATAATACTAAGTGTATTAAAACAAGGGTCAAAATAAATGTCGTTTTAAACATCGTTTACTAAAATCCCAAAAATATTTACACTTAGCTTTATTTATAAACAATTCTATTTAAAAGTTCTCATTTAAAAACCATTATTTATTAATTTAAAAAATATTTATTATCTCAAAGGATAATAAAACAATTTAAATACCTTTTATAAATTCCAAACAATGTTAATTGTCCTAGGGGATGATTTATAATATTCTTTTTAAAACCTTAAAACCACATAAATTTTCCAAAGAAAATAAATAAAATTTGAATTCTTTTTATTAAATTTAAAATAACATTAATTATCCTGAAAGATAATAAATCACATTTATAATCTTTTTTATAAATTTAAAACAATATCAACTATTGTGGTTGTACCAAAATTGGGCACAACACTCTTCGGATGTGTTTGAAGAGATAAAATGAAGAAAATAAATGTAAAATGAAGCATATCTAACAAACACACTGATAAACATATAAGAAAATGCACAGAAACACATGGATTTAGAGTGGTTCGGCGAATTGCGTACGTCCACTATGAAATGATTGATGTTTATTGACTTTCACTCGCTGTTTATAAAAGATTACAATAGTATAACTGAAATTTGATAATCATTTCGGCAGAGTATCAGCGTAGAGAAGCCAAAAGTCCCTTTTTCTGTAGGCTCTGGGGTGCTATTTATAGGCGTAAGCTGCAAATATCTCGCTCAGATCTCGGAAGACCTCTTCTTGCACGTGGGTGGGCCCACGCGATCGTTCCCACGTGATATGCACTCGGTCCGTGATCGATACGAACAAATTTTGTATCGATCAAGATTTGGTCCAATCGAGTCGAAATTTGGCATGGACATTCATTGAGTTGTACGTAAGCTCCTGTGAAAATTTGGTAGCATTTGGACTTGTAGATTGTGAGTTATGATCGATGCAAATTCGGGTTTTATGTAGGCTGTTTGGTTCGTATCGATCGGAACTGTCTTGTTCATATCGATAGTCTTTCTCTGTTCGAATCGATAGAACCGCTCTGTTCGTATCGATAGTCTATGCTTTGTTCGTATCCATTGGTTGCATCTCACTTCGTATACTTTTGCGCAGTCCACTTCGTGTCGCAAGTGGACTAGGAATGACGTCACTGGCATGGATACGAAGAGAGTGGTTATCTGATGTTTGATGGATACGAACAAGGCCTTTCAGCTTATGGATACGAACAGTCGAGGCCTGATGGATACGAACAAGGCCTTTCAGTGGCTGGATATGAACAGTCGAGGCCTGATGGATACGAACAAGGCCTTTTAGTGGATGGATACGAACAAGGAGATTGCTAAATATCGATCATATCTTGAGCATACGAACTCCGATTGACTTGAAATTTGGAACGTTGACTTTCATAGCTTTGCTTGTCGTATCATATCAATTTTACCTTGATCCGGACTCAGGCAAAATTTACTAGTATCCATAGTGAACCTATGTATAACCGATCTCCATGGCAAACTGTCATTGGTTTCTAGTCAAGTTTTTGGTGTCACGGCCTTGCCAAAAGGCGGGATAACATATCCTAAAAGATAATTAATCAAATTTACATTTTCCTTTAATAAAGAATCACTTATCATTAATAAAATAGTTAATTACTTCCAAAACACTATCATCAAATCAATTAATTTATTTTAAACTCACTTATTAAATCAATTAACCAACTTAAAATATTATTTATCAAACGATTTATTAAATTCAAACAATCATTAATTAAAATGAATAATTACTTTCAAATATCATTAATTAAAATTATTATTAATTTTCAAATATCATTAATTAAAATAATTAATGAAATTCAAATATCATTACTTAAAATGATTAATTAAATCCCAATCTCATTAATCAAAAAGATTAATTAATTTTAAACATAATTAGTTAAAAGGGTTAATTGATTTAAAATATCATTAATCAAAATGATTAATGAATTTTAAACATCCACTTTTTGGAAAACACAAGCTCAAGTTCAAATACACACGAGGGTTTAAAGGATGATATTTAATAAATGACGATATAGAGAAATTGCTATAATGATACTTAAACAGTTTAAATGGAATATCTAGATTAATTTCTATCAAACATCCACTTTCCAAATGGAAATTCAACCAAAGAATCAATCAAACAAATCTAACTATCATCAAAGAAATCAACAATAGTTTATAGCATCAAATATATGATATATAGTAAATTTGGATGTGAGTTAAACTTACATATAAATGATTCTCCTTTAGTGTAATCAAATTTTCTCCAATATTCATCCTCTAAATTTTTATTTATTTATTTATTTATTTTACTTTATTATTATTATTATTATTTTTAACTACCATTTTGATTATATTAAACAACTTTTTATTACAAGTTTACTTTTAGGTTAACATTATTAAAAGTTGACTTTTAACTTAACACTTTCACCGAACACCATATAATCAAACTGTGAAACTTAATTCACAAGGGGTTTGTTCGAAGATACCGTAATTTCCATTTACTTGACCGATATCTTACCAAGGAAAATTCCTTTGGAACCATTTAACAATAGTTAATGCTCAAAATGGATGAGCATAACTAATCAAATCCTAAATGATAACAATCAAATGTTATCATTTCTAAATAATCAACTCAACTATACAACTATATTAATTTTGAAAATCATTCATATATATATATATAATATTCTTAGGTAAAATTATTTCATTAACCATTTTAAAACAATATTGTATTGGTAGATATGTTCAAGTGTTTAGGAATCCCTATCGATAACGCTGATCAGAGGCATCGACCAGAATTCATATACCACTCAATGGATCAAAAAACACAATATAAAACATTTTTATAACACCAACAAATACGCACTCAATATATATTTATACTCTCAGACTTATCCTAGGATATTACTAATCCTATCCTCAGAGAGTTTACCCCACCAGGGCTTAGGGGTTCGCTAAACCTAAGCTCTGATACCATTTGTGACAACACACCTTTCTAACCACTAGGAATGACACTTAATACATCTTCGGTATTCGTGTGTCGTAGCCCAAGCATCCGAAAGATAAGTTTTCTTGGGGTAAAATAAATAAAGAAAGAATAGGATAGAAATGCCATACAATGGAATGGTTACATATAATACAAAATGATATAGTAAAAAGTTGCTTCTTACATGGAGCTATCAGAGTTAAACAAAAGTATTACATCTAATAGATTTGCAGCTATACATTCTGAATTTACATTTTTCAGATACCAAATATACCAACATAATCATATAACGGAAATGAATAACTAGATAACTAAGGAGCCACCTGCTCGATCACCGTCTTTAAAGAGCTCCTAAGAAAACATGCTATTCTCGGACTACCAAAATATAATTGAGTACCCGAGAGTTTAGGGAAAATAAACAACTCGGGTCATAAAAAATGTCTAGTATGAGTCAGACTCTAAAACAAAAAGAAGTGTATTTAACAATAATATGTAGGACCATGCCGCTAACGCGGAATGAGTTTTCTCCCACATAAACAACAACCAAACATAACAAAAATGGAAATGAACAATACGGAACAAATCTAAACATTGATGATGGGTACAATTAGTATAAGATTCGACATGAAAGAATGGAAATCGAATAAAAATCCAAACTGGATAGAATGGATAAAACAAGACAACTGTCGAAACTCGATAGAATGGACTAAACAAGATAACTATCCAAACTTGATACAATGGAAAAAACAAATAATTGAACACTGCGAAGAGTGGTTGACTCTTCCCGTTGTAATTAAAGAAAAAATATTCAAAGGTTCGAATCAAATAAGAAAAGGAAAATTTCCAACAATGACTAGGAGGGTGCGCCCCCCTTACCGAAAGTATACCTCTAGAAATATACTTGAGAACTCCGATGGCTCTCGGAAACCTCCAAGCCGGATCTCGCCAACTGTTACCGAGTATCCAAGTATTTCACATCTCAATGTGCAACACTGAATCCAATCTAGAGTTGATGTGAAAATGCCCTAATGGGAGAAACCCCACATAGCTTGGCCCCCACTCACTCTTTGGTTTTTGTCATTTCCGACAAAGGATATCAAAGCTCAACGGAGCAACACATCGTCTTAGAATTACGATAATAAAGAAGCTGAAGTAATCTATAGTTGAGAAACCAACTATCGAGGATATAAAACGATTGTATATGGAAATTAAGTCTTGTATACTTATCACCACTCATCGAATTCCAACTTGTACTATTTCTTGGTGTTATCCCGCCTTTTGGCAAGGCCGTGACACCAAGAACTTGACTAGAGACCAAAGACAGTTCGTCTAGAAAATCAGTTATACGCAGGTTCACTACGGATATCGACGAATTTTGTCCGAGTCCGAATCGAGCCAAAATTGATATGACACGACAAGCGAAGCTGTGAGAGTCAACGTTCCAAATTTCAGGTCAATCCGAGTTTGTATGCTCAAGTTATGAACGATACAAAATTGGATGAAAAACAACCATTGGTCGAATCACTCAGATTCGACTCGCTTCACAACCATCAGAAGCCAACTTTGAATTGCTCAGATTCGACTCGCTTCGCAGAAGCCATCTTTGACTCGTTCCCTTCGACTCACTTCGCAACCATCAGAAGCGACAACTTCGACTCGCTTCGCTCCATCAGAAGCGACAACTTCGACTCACTTCGCTCCATCCGATGCCTTCTTCGACTCGCTCAGCTCGAACCACTCTTCAACTCCACCGAGTTTGACTCCATTGGCGAAGCCACTGATCGAATCCCTCAGTACACTCCACTTCGACTCGCTCAAACAGTGCACGTTTTGACTCGATCAAAACAACGGAGTGAGATTCAAGCGCCACGTCACCGAGTCGAACGGAAGCGAGTCGAACAGAGCGAGTCGAACCAAACAACCAACCGAGAATCCCCATTTCATATTGATCGTATCTCCTAATCTACAAGTCCAAATGCTATGAAATTTTCACAGGAGACTACGTGCATGCTAAAGAATGTCCACGCCAAATTTCGACTCCATTGGATGAAATATTGATCGATACGAAATCTGTTCGTATCGATCACGGATCGGACCAAAACTTCACGGGCTTGGGCGCGCGGGCCTGGTCACGTGCCAGAGAGGGTCTCCCGAGATCTGTGCGAAATATCAGCCTTCTACACCTATAAATAGACCCCCAAAGTCAATAGAAAAGGGGTTCTTCTTCTTCTTGGAGATCTCCAACGCCCCGACTTTGCCGGATCCAGATCTGAACTCCATAGCTGCTGCTGCTAACTACTTTCACTGCTGTAAATCATCATTATCATCTGTAATCTGCTGTAATCAATTGAAATCATCAAGTGAACATCAATAAAGTCATCAACTTCAAAGTGGATGTAGGCAAGTTCGCCGAACCACTATAAATTCTGTGTCTCTGTTTATTTCTTTCCGTCTTAAGTTTATTATTCTTCACTTTTTATCCTCTACATTACTTAGATCTGAGACCTGTGATTACATACTGCTAATTTGTGTTCATACACTGGTGCTTTCACGACCTTGGGTGTTTGTGGCCATTTTTGGCGCAAACGTTTTGGTGCTTTCACTGAGAAGGCTAATTCAGGATTCTATCATTTGGAAATTGAATTTGAAGACTTAGAGAATTTAGATCTGAAAAGCTATGACAAGACAATCAAATCGAAGACAAAGGCCAGAGAGAGGTCAGCATGAAGGGAGTCAAGAGGCTTCCTCAGGTGCAAATCAGACATCAATCTTCATCACCAGGGATGAGATAGAGACAATGATGAAATGACAAGAGGAAATGATCCAGAACTTACTTCTTCAGATTGGGCAACTTGGAGCGCAAAATCAAGGAGCAACCAGAGTTCAGAACGGAGCAGGACCATCGGGCAAAGCCCCAGGACTAGGGGGCACTTACCCAGAGCATGACAACCTAATCCCAGGAGCAGTGCCAGGTGGAGCTGCGCAACGCGGCATTGATAGAGAAGCGAATGCTCGTTCAGGAGAGCATACTCTAGGAATCCCTCGTGAACTTGGGGGCAAATCAGAAACAAAGGACAAGGACTACAACTCGAAGATAGTGACAGATTGGCGGAGATGGTCAGACGCGCCATGAGAGGCGGACTAGAGAATAGAGATCTAGAGGATGTGAACAAGAGTCCCTTTGCTCCTATGATCAGACAAGCTAGGAATCCACCAGAATTCAAGCTACTAACATTAGAGACGTACGATGGAAGGACAGATCCTGCAATGCATCTAACACGATACATGAGGCATATGGAAGTGTTGGGGGCATCGGAGGAGGTCATGGCCCGGTGCTTCCCATTGTATTTGACAGACATTGCAGCATTATGGTTCAGACAACTGGAGAGCGGTTCCATTGGAACATGGACCGATTTGACTGAAAGGTTCATGAGGCAGTTCTGGGTTCACATTTCAAGACCCAAAAATGTGATGAGTTTGGCAGCACTGAAGCAAAGATCCGGGGAGTCTTTGAGGAACTTTATGACGCGATTCAACGCAGCGGCCGCATCGGTGGATCGGCCCGATCCATCCGTGGTCTTGATGGCAGCTGTATCTGGCATAGCTGATGGCACAGAGTTCAAGAATTCGTTAACAAGGGATCCCCCTATGGATCTAGGAGAGTTTTATCACGAGGCTGAAGGATTTTTACGATTAGAGGATGCAAATGCTGAAAGAGAGGAAGGAGAAGGAACTGAGGTTTACACAGTCAAGGGTGAAAATCCTCCTAGATCAGATTCAGGGACTGGTAAAGGGAAACGAAAGGCTGAAGATAATAGTGACGAACCGACGCGACCCCGAAAGGAACCAAGATTCACCTCTTACACGGAGTTGAATGAGAATTTGGAGCGAATCTACCAGGATACTAGGGGGCAGATTCCCTATCGAAGGCCGATGAGAAGGGATCCAACCAACAATGAAAGAAGATCTGACAAGTATTGCTTATTCCACGAGCTGAATGGTCATAACACGAATGACTGCAGACACTTAAAGGATGAGATTGAGGGACATATCCGGAATGGTATGCTATCACAGTATGTAAGAAGGGGAACAACAACGGTGGAACGAGAGCGACCACCACCTGCACCTACTGGGGACGGCTCAGGATCGAGGCGTCATCTTGTTATCAACTAATTGGGGTAATGACGAATAAGTAGCGAACTCCACACCAACACAATTAAGTCATTTACACATGTACAGGACCGCGAACGATCCTCAGGCATGCTCTGATACGACTACTAATCATAACGATGTAGGTGTTTGTACTTTGACGTCCCAGTTTCACTTTTATTTTCCATTTCTGACGTTTGAACTTGATTTTGTTGAACATTTCTGTAAAAAAAACTCATTTTGAATGAAAAGTATGCCATTTGTGATACCATGACGGCTAAGCCACTTACACATGTAAGGGATTGCGAACGGTCCTCAGGCATGCTCTGAGATGGCAACAAACCGCCACCACAAACAGTTCAGAAACTCACTCGAACGTGAAATCTGACATTGATAATACTAAGTCCCCCCCCGGGCACACACAAATCGCCTCGAACGGCACCCGACCGCGAACGGTCACAAATTGCCTCGAACGGCACCCGATCGCGAACGGTCACAAATCGCCTCGAACGGCACCCGACCGCGAACGGTCACAAATCGTTTCGAACGGCACCCCGACCACGACATTCAGCATTTGCCGCGAATGGCATCCGACCGCGAACGGTCACATATCACCTCGAATGACATACGATCCCGAACGATCGTCATTCGTGGTCAAATAAAACCATCAATTCCTTTGCAGGTCATCAACAGGATATGAACATCCAGCTTATGGCATTACAAAACTCACCTTCTTATCACAAGGCATGTTTTGGGGAGCAAATGTTGTAACGACCCGTATTTTTTTTAACGGATCGACAAGTTCGACAGAATTTGGAATTTTAGAGTTTTTGAGCCATTTCAGATTTTAGGCGAAAATGGCTAAGTCTTGAGTCGTGAACGACTTAGTGTAAGTCATGAGTCGTATACGACTTAGGGGATAGGAGCGACTCAGGGATTTGGCTAGTTAAGGGTGTAAGGATAAGTCGTTTGAATGACTTAAGGGGTAAGTGCGACTTAAGGACTGGGCGAGATAAGGCTTAAGTTGTAACAGTTGAGTCGTGACTGAGTTATCTGATGAGTCGTGACTGAGTTATCTGATGAGTCGTACCCAGGTTATCTGATGAGTCGTGACCGAGTTATCTGATGAGTCGTGACTGAGTTATCTAAAGAGTCGTACCCAGGTTATCTGATGAGTCGTGACCGAGTTATCTGATGAGTCGTGACTGAGTTATCTGATGAGTCGTACCCATGTTATCTGATGAGTCGTGACCGAGTTATCTGATGAGTCGTGACTGAGTTATCTGATGAGTCGTACCCAGGTTATCTGATGAGTCATGACCGAGTTATCTAATGAGTCGTACCCAGGTTTTCTGATGAGTCGTGGACGAGTTAAGGGATGAGTCGTAGCCTTTGTGATGAGTCGTATACGAGTTAGTAGTTGAGTCGTCTAACCAAGTAAGGCGTGCGCATTTAAGTCGTAGACAAGGGGTCTGGTGAGTCGTAGGCGCATGCTATAAGTCGGAGACGACTTAGGAGATAACTGTTTTGTCGTGAGTCATAGGCAGAAGTGTGTTAAGTCGTTGAGTCGTAGGGATTTGAGTCGTGAGTCGTAAACGACTCATGGAGGCAGACGAGATAGGGATTTCAGCTATAAATAGGAGAGTTTCTCTTCATTTTTGGGATCCGGATTTTGAAGCGACGAAGTGCTGCCATTTTGAGAGCTCGACTTCTACACTTCTTCACTTCTTTTCTCCACTCTAATCTAGTGATTCCTTTCATCCAAATCGAAGATCAAGATTGAAGATTCAAGAGCTAAAGTTGAAGATCTTCATCTTTTCAAGTGAGATTTCTTCGTTTGAAGCGGATTCGTGATAGATCAAGCTTCATCCTTCGCTGTCCAGATCTGAAGCGTGTTGATTTGAGGTTGTTTTGGTGATTTGGTGAGTGGTGATTATCTCTCACACGAATCCAAAGGAGTATATCGGATTGTTGGCCCGATTTGGTGTTAAAATAGAGATTTCCATGCATTTTCTTCATCCTAAGTATAGATCCATATAGATCCATTGTTCATGATGATGTTACATCCATTTTATCATATGTTAACTTATGCAAGTTCATTCATCAAGCTTGTAGAGATATAATCCATGTTTTCATGCTTATTGGACTTTCAACTCTTTAATTACGAAAATGCCATTATTGTTATAATTGTCTACTTAGATCATATTTGAATGCTTGATTGATTGGATTGATGTTTGATTTGATTGCTTGTTATGAACTAGATGATTAGATTTAGATCGAAGATGATTCAAAAGCTAAGGGAAAAGCTCTTGAATTGGGAAAGCTGCTCGTGGCATATGTAGTGGGATGATGAAGCTCTTATGCATAGATTTGATGATGTGAAGTTGAGATGAGGCTTTGCGAGGATGTAATGAAGCGAGGCATCATATGATGAAGACTTGGTCTAATCCAGACGGGATCATTCCAAGCATGTTGGTAACTCGGTGATATGATTCGAGTTGAGGATAATGAATGGATATGAGAATAGTCGTCGAGGAGGATGACTAGGAAGCTTGGATAGCATCGTTGTTGAAGGTTCTAGCATGCTCTAAGCAAGAGTACGTTTTGGGCAGATTCGATAGTCCCAACGGCCTACTGTTGATGGTTGAGTACTCTGGGCAGATTCGATAGTCCTAGGCACGGGCTGCGACGACGTGCGGGGGTTATGTCTAGAACCGGGGTTTCCATTAGCCCTTGACGGACGGCTGAAAGAATGTGCCGGTCATTCAATTAACGGTGATATCGAAGCAACGATAACAGTGATAGCCAGAGTCATAGATGTTTGGTTGTAACGTCATTTCGGATTCAAGAGCGGTATTTTCTGGGTGCTTATCTGATTTAGGCCTTGGTACTTGGAAAACATCGCCCTTGACTCGAGTGATAGTAGCTTTACTTTAAATTGTATGCTCTGCTATGTTTGTTTCTGCTTAGTGTGTGTCTGGGGGCTATCACTGTAGAATGAGGTTGGAGTGGGAGGGTTGTATTCCTATTCCTTTTCCTTTATGCTCTTTTGGTATGTTGTTAGTTAATTTTACTGCTCACTAAGACTGTTGTCTGACTCAAGGCTTTATGTTTTAATTCTTATTGCCTTGGGCTGTTCGTCCATTTTGGGACGGGCAGACTAGGTAGCAGGTGACAGGTGCTGTTCTCTTCTCACGATGCTGATATCGAAGACGAGCTTGAGGGTCGCATATTATCTTCTTATTATATGTACTGGATATTCCGCTGTTTTGTATTCTCTGAGAGACATGTAGTGAGGCTTGATATATTGACTATGGGGATGCTTGTACTCAACTATTATGGAGTTTTATATGATGTCATTTTGTTCTGTAAAGCTTCACTATACATATGTTCTATTGTATTTTGTCCATGCGCTGTGAGTAATACGATAGATTCTGTTGTTTTAAATCTTACCTTGACAATCGTCCATGGTCGCCTGGCACACTTTACAGCGCTCTATCTCTAGATTTGGTGCAGGGGTCATGGGCGGTCGTCACATTTGGTATCAGAGCATTGGTTAATCGATTTTACCCAACGCTCGCCGTCGTAACTACGTATGAGAGACGTAATTGTATTTTGATGGATGATTACTATATATAATATAGTAGCTTAGTAGAGTTTGAGTCCTTTATGCAGTTGTTTCTCTAGATGTTCTAATCATTCCTTTTTATAGATATTGAGAATGAGTCGAAGAGGGAGACCAGCTGCTAGGGAAGGCCGTGCTACTGAAGAGACTGCTGATTATGCAGCCATGTTCGAAGCTATGATGACTTCGATCATGAGAAGGATACCAGTTCCGGGGGCAGCAGTTGATGTTGGAGTTCAAGTCCAAACTTCGAAACCAGTGGATTTTGCTAAGCTGTGCAAGGATTATACTGCTCTTGGAGGGAAGGTTTTCTTGGGAACAGAATCTACCATTGAGGTCCAGAGGTGGATAGATGCTTGTAGAAGGATTTTTGGTGATTTGGGAATTGATGATGCAACTAAGAGGAAGTTGGCATCAAGGCAGCTTCAAGGGAGAGCCTCTGATTGGTGGAACTCTATCACCATCAATACTGCAGAGGAGGAGATTACTTGGGAGCAATTCCAAGCTAGGTTTGAAGCTAAGTTCATTTCTACAGCTCAGAAGTCTGTTCTGTTCAAGAGGTTTGTGGAGCTCAAGCAGGGTGGAAGATCTGTTCTTGAGTATGTTTCTGAGTTTGAAGCTTTGTCCAAGTATGCCCGGTCATATATTGAGTCTGCTTATCAGAAGAATGAGAAGTTTGTGACAGGCTTGGACAGTTATCTTGGGAGACAGTTGGTGGATCATTTGGACGATTCGTTTGAGAAGCTTGTGGAGAAAGCTCTCAGGCATGAGAGTCTGTTTCCTAAGGAAGGATCTGTTGTTGCTGTGACCAGGGAAGAGTCTAAACCCCAGCAGGGTGGAAACAAGAAAAGGAAGCAGCAGCAGAAGGGTAAGGATGGCCAAAAGAAGCCGAAAGGCGAAGTGACTTGCTACAATTGTCAGCAGAAGGGCCATTTCTCTAAGGATTGTAAGAATCCGAAGGTGCCAATGAAGTGTCACAACTGTGACAAGCCGGGGCATTTCAGGAAGAATTGTCCAGAACCAAGGAAGGACAGGCAGATTGTGCAAGCCTATGCTTTAGGAGCTGTTCCGTCGTCTTCGAAAGCTCCTACTGCTGAAGAGAAGGGAAAGAGTGTGGTTGTTCAAGGTACCCTTTTCCTATGTGGTGTTCCAGTTAGAGTTCTGTTTGATACTGGAGCGTCGCATTCATTTGTTTGTAGTGAACTCGTAGGCCGGTTAGGTTTGGCACCGGATATTGTTGATAGGCCATTGGTTGTGACTAATCCAGTTGGGGGTTCGTCTTGTTTGTGTATGTTATGCCGTGGTCTAGTTGTGTCGAGTCATGGTTGCTCTTTTGTTTGTGATTGCTTTGTTCTGAACTTTGCGGGGTTCGGAATTATTTTGGGTATGGACTGGCTTAGGAAGTATGCGGCTAAGGTTGATTGTGAGAGGCTGGAGGTGACAGTCGAGAATGTGGAGGGGCGAAAGATTGTGATACGATGTAAGCATGAGGAAGGCGTCTTCATGAGCTTCATGTATTCGCTAGTTGTTCCACGGGATGGACTGTCTTTAGTGCCAATCGCAAATGGATTCGAGGATGTCTTTGACGAAGTCAAAGGGTTGCCGCCGCATAGAGAGATCGAGTTTCGTATAGATCTAGTTGAAGGAGCCAGACCTGTTGTGATGCCTCTTAGGCGGATGGCGCCTAGGGAACAGCAGGAGTTGAGGGTGCAAGTTGATGACCTTTTACAGAAAGGATTCATTCGGCGTAGTGTGTCCGAGTGGGGTGCACCAGTTGTGTTTGCAACCAAGGCAGATGGGTCGTTGAGATTGTGCGTCGATTATCGTGAGCTGAATAAGGTGACTAAGAAGAACAAGTATCCATTGCCGAGAATAGATGACTTGTTTGATCAGCTTCACGAAGCTAAGGTGTTTTCTCAGATGGATTTGGCAACGGGATTTCACCAGTTGAGAGTAGCGAAGGATAGTGTGCCGAAGACTGCTTTTAGGACACCATCCGGTTTCTTTGAGTGGCTGGTAATGCCGTTTGGATTGACCAACGCACCAGCATATTTTGTGGATCTTATGAATAGAGTGTTCAGAGATCAGTTGAACAAGTTTGTACTTGTGTTCGTGGATGATATTCTGATTTATTCCAGAACGGAAGAAGAGCACAAGACGCACTTGCGTATTGTTTTGGAGATCTTACGGAAACATCAGCTGAAGGCTAAGTTTTCGAAGTGTCACTTCTGGAAGAGTGAAGTGAGGTTCTTAGGCCATGTGATTTCTGGAAATGGAATAGCGGTTGATCCCGCTAAGGTGGCAGCAATCCAGGATTGGGTTAGACCTAAGAATGCATCTGATGTGAGAAGTTTTCTTGGATTAGCAGGATATTATCGACGGTTTATCAAAGACTTCTCCAAGGTAGCTGCACCGTTAACAGGATTGACGAAAAAGAACCAAGTGTTCAGTTGGGATGCTAAGTGTGAGCAAGCTTTCGGAATCCTGAAAGAGCGATTGACGAGTGCTCCTGTTTTGACTATTCCAAGTGGGAATGATGAGATGGTGGTTTACACCGACGCATGTGGTACTGGACTTGGAGCAGTGCTGATGTAGAAGGATAAAGTTGTCGCGTATGCCAGTCGACAACTAAAGCCGCATGAAAGGAATTACCCGACTCATGATTTGGAGTTAGCGGCGATTGTATTTGCTCTGAAGATGTGGAGACATTATCTATTGGGAGTTCGATTCGAGTTGTTTACAGATCATAAATCTTTGAAATATCTCTTCTCCCAAAAGGATTTGAATCTTCGACAGCAACGTTGGCTAGAGTTTTTGGCATCATATGATTTTGGTATAGCTTATACTCCGGGAAAAGGTAACGCAGTGGCAGATGCGTTAAGTCGAAGACATGCAGGATTGGGGGCCATGTTTTCTGAATGGAAGAATCTCGAGTATTTAGCTGGATTTGACTTCAGGCCTAGATGCGAACTGGAACCTGAGATGTTGGCAAACTTATCAATAAGACCCACTCTTGTGGAAAGGATTGGTGAGAGCCAAAAGCGAGATGATAAGCTTGTCAAGATTATCCGTGAATTGGAATCTGGATTGGATCCAGAAAAGGATAAAGGATTCGAAGTCGATCGAGAGGGTTGGCTTCGAAAGCAAGGACGACTAGTTGTTCCCGATATAGATGAATTGAGGAGTGAAGTTCTGAAGGAAAGTCATCACTCGAAGCTGACAATTCATCCAGGTGGAAATAAGATGTATCGGGATATGAAGAGAACCTACTATTGGGAAGGTATGAAGAAGGATGTTGGAAATTTTATTTCCAAATGTATGAACTGCCAGTTGGTAAAAGCCGAACAGAAGAAGCCAAGTGGATTGCTTCAGCCATTAGAAGTTCCTACATGGAAGTGGGAACAAGTGTCGATGGATTTTATCGATGGATTGCCGAGAACCAGAACGGGAAATGAAGGAATTTGGGTCATTGTGGATCGTCTGACTAAGAGTGCTAGATTCATTCCTGTTCGATCGACTAGAACTGCATCAAAGTTGGCTGAGTTGTATGTTAAGTGGATAGTTCGTTTCCATGGTATTCCGAAGAGTATAGTGAGCGATCGAGACCCATTGTTCACTAGTGGATTTTGGAAGAGCTTCCAGGAAGTCTTGGGAACCGAGTTGTGTTTGAGTACAGCTTATCATCCCCAAACAGATGGTCAGACCGAGAGAGTCAACCGAGTTTTGGAAGATCTTCTCAGAGCATGTGTTTTGGACTTCGGAGGATCATGGGAAGATCACCTTCATTTGGTGGAGTTTGCGTACAACAACAGTTACCAGTCAAGCATTGGTATGGCACCGTACGAGGCATTGTATGGAAGACCGTGTAACTCTCCAACATGTTGGTTGGAAACTGGAGAAAAGTTGATGCTTGGGCCAGAGATGATTCGTCAGACTTCAGATTGTATAGAGATCATTCGGCAACGAATGAAGGCAGCCCAAGACCGTCAAAAGAGTTATGCCGATAAGCGTCGAAAAGATTTGGAATTCGACATAGGAGATATGGTTTTTGTGAAGATTTCTCCACTGAAGAATGTTATTCGATTCGGGAAGAAGGGAAAATTGACTCCGAGATTTGTTGGACCATTCCCGATTACCGAGCGGATTGGAAAGCTCGCTTATAGATTGAAGTTACCTGAGAAGATGTCGGGTGCGCACAATGTTTTTCATGTATCATATCTACGGAAGTATGTGCACGACTCGAATACAGTGGTTTCTGCTGATAGCTGTGAAGACTTCGAAGTTGATCCAGTCGATAGAAGACCTCGTAAACTGCTTCGTGTTGTTGAAACCGACACGAAACAGCTTAGGAGGAAGGTAGTTAAGTTGCTCAAGATACAATGGAGTGACGATGATAACGACTGTACGTGGGAGGTGGAAGAGAGGATGAAGGCAGCTCATCCTGAACTCTTCAAGGTATGGCCCTAAGGTGTCGTATCATCTAACAACATTGTAACTTGTTCTAAGTCTTAGAATTCTGTACGCTAAGCTAGAATTGGATGCATGGTTTGCTGATTGTTATGGTTGGTAGGCGTACAGAATAGTCTTCGATTGCTTTGTTTGTTTGGAATTTCGGGGGCGAAATTCCTAAGGGGGAGAGAATGTAACGACCCGTATTTTTTTTAACGGATCGACAAGTTCGACAGAATTTGGAATTTTAGAGTTTTTGAGCCATTTTAGATTTTAGGCGAAAATGGCTAAGTCTTGAGTCGTGAACGACTTAGTGTAAGTCATGAGTCGTATACGACTTAGGGGATAGGAGCGACTCAGGGATTTGGCTAGTTAAGGGTGTAAGGATAAGTCGTTTGAACGACTTAAGGGGTAGGCGCGACTTAAGGACTGGGCGAGATAAGGCTTAAGTTGTAACAGTTGAGTCGTGACTGAGTTATCTGATGAGTCATGACTGAGTTATCTGATGAGTCGTACCCAGGTTATCTGATGAGTCGTGACCGAGCTATCTGATGAGTCGTGACTGAGTTATCTGATGAGTCGTACCCAGGTTATCTGATGAGTCGTGACCGAGTTATCTGATGAGTCGTGACTGAGTTATCTGATGAGTCGTACCCAGGTTATCTGATGAGTCGTGACCGAGTTATCTGATGAGTCGTGACTGAGTTATCTGATGAGTCGTACCCAGGTTATCTGATGAGTCGTGACCGAGTTATCTGATGAGTCGTACCCAGGTTTTCTGATGAGTCGTGGACGAGTTAAGGGATGAGTCGTAGCCTTTGTGATGAGTCGTATACGAGTTAGTAGTTGAGTCGTCTAACCAAGTAAGGCGTGCGCATTTAAGACGTAGACAGGGGGTCTGGTGAGTCGTAGGCGCATGCTATAAGTCGGAGACGACTTAGGAGATAACTGTTTTGTCGTGAGTCATAGGCAGAAGTGTGTTAAGTCGTTGAGTCGTAGGGATTTGAGTCGTGAGTCGTAAACGACTCATGGAGGCAGACGAGATAGGGATTTCAGCTATAAATAGGAGAGTTTCTCTTCATTTTTGGGATCCGGATTTTGAAGCGACGAAGTGCTACCATTTTGAGAGCTCGACTTCTACACTTCTTCACTTCTTTTCTCCACTCTAATCTAGTGATTCCTTTCATCCAAATCGAAGATCAAGATTGAAGATTCAAGAGCTAAAGTTGAAGATCTTCATCTTTTCAAGTGAGATTTCTTCGTTTGAAGCGGATTCGTGATAGATCAAGCTTCATCCTTCGCTGTCCAGATCTGAAGCGTGTTGATTTGAGGTTGTTTTGGTGATTTGGTGAGTGGTGATTATCTCTCACACGGATCCAAAGGAGTATATCGGATTGTTGGCCCGATTTGGTGTTAAAATAGAGATTTCCATGAATTTTCTTCATCCTAAGTATAGATCCATATAGATCCATTGTTCATGATGATGTTACATCCATTTTATCATATGTTAACTTATGCAAGTTCATTCATCAAGCTTGTAGAGATATAATCCATGTTTTCATGCTTATTGGACTTTCAACTCTTTAATTACGAAAATGCCATTATTGTTATAATTGTCTACTTAGATCATATTTGAATGCTTGATTGATTGGATTGATGTTTGATTTGATTGCTTGTTATGAACTAGATGATTGATGATTAGATTTAGATCGAAGATGATTCAAAAGCTAAGGGAAAGGCTCTTGAATTGGGAAAGCTGCTCGTGGCATATGTAGCGGGATGATGAAGCTCTTATGCATAGATTTGATGATGTGAAGTTGAGATGAGGCTTTGCGAGGATGTAATGAAGCGAGGCATCATATGATGAAGACTTGGTCTAATCCAGACGGGATCATTCCAAGCATGTTGGTAACTCGGTGATATGATTCGAGTTGAGGATAATGAATGGATATGAGAATAGTCGTCGAGGAGGATGACAAGGAGGCTTGGATAGCATCGTTGTTGAAGGTTCTAGCATGCTCTAAGCAAGAGTATGTTTTGGGCAGATTCGATAGTCCCAACGGCCAACTGTTGATGGTTGAGTACTCTGGGCAGATTCGATAGTCCTAGGCACGGGCTGCGACGACGTGCGGGGGTTATGTCTAGAACCAGGGTTTCCATTAGCCCGTGACGGACGGCTGAAAGAATGTGCCGGTCATTCAATTAACGGTGATATCGAAGCAACGATAACAGTGATAGCCAGAGTCATGGATGTTTGGTTGTAACGTCATTTCGGACTCAAGAGCGGTATTTTCTGGGTGCTTATCTGATTTAGGCCTTGGTACTTGGAAAACATCGCCCTTGACTCGAGTGATAGTAGCTTTACTTTAAATTGTATGCTCTGCTATGTTTGTTTCTGCTTAGTGTGTGTCTGGGGGCTATCACTGTAGAATGAGGTTGGAGTGGGAGGGTTGTATTCCTATTCCTTTTCCTTTATGCTCTTTTGGTATGTTGTTAGTTAATTTTACTGCTCACTAAGACTGTTGTCTGACTCAAGGCTTTATGTTTTAATTCTTATTGCCTTGGGCTGTTCGTCCATTTTGGGACGGGCAGACTAGGTAGCAGTTGACAGGTGCTGTTCTCTTCTCACGATGCTGATATCGAAGACGAGCTTGAGGGTCGCATATTATCTTCTTATTATATGTACTGGATATTCCGCTGTTTTGTATTCTCTGAGAGACATGTAGTGAGGCTTGATATATTGACTATGGGGATGCTTGTACTCAACTATTATGGAGTTTTATATGATGTCATTTTGTTCTGTAAAGCTTCACTATACATATGTTCTATTGTATTTTGTCCATGCGCTGTGAGTAATACGATAGATTCTATTGTTTTAAATCTTACCTTGACAATCGTCCATGGTCGCCTGGCACACTTTACAGCGCTCTATCTCTAGATTCGGTTCAGGGGTCATGGGCGGTCGTCACAAATGTTATCCCGCCTTTTCGCAAGGCCATGACACCAAGAACTTGACTAGAGACCAAAGACAGTTCGTCTAGAAAATCGGTTATACGCAGGTTCACTACGGATATCGACGAATTTTGTCCGAGTCCGAATCGAGCCAAAATTGATATGACATGACAAGCGAAGTTGTGAGAGTCAATCTTCCAAATTTCAGGTCAATCCGAGTTCGTATGCTCAAGTTATGAACGATACAAAATTGGATGAAAACCAACCACCGGTCGAATCGCTCAAATTCGACTCGCTTCACAACCATCAGAATCCAACTTCGAATTGCTCAAATTCGACTCGCTTCGCAGAAGCCATCTTCGACTTGCTCCCTTCGACTCGCTTCGCAACCATCAGAAGCGACAACTTCAACTCGCTTCGCTCCATCAGAAGCGACAACTTCGACTCGCTTCGCTCCATCAGATGCCTTCTTCGACTCGCTCCGCTTCACCTCCATCAGATGCCTTCTTCGACTCGCTCAGCTCGAACCACTCTTCAACTCCGTCGAGTTCGACTCCATTGGCGAAGCCACCGATCGAATTCCTCAGAACGCTCCACTTCAACTCGCTCAAACAGTGCACGTTTCGACCCGATCAAAACAACGGAGTGAGATTCAAGCGCCACGTCACCGAGTCGAACGGAAGCAAGTCGAACAGAGCGAGTCGAACCAAATAGCCAACCGAGAATCCCCATTTCATATCGATCGTATCTCCTAATCTACAAGTCCAAATGCTATGAAATTTTCACAGGAGACTACGTGCATGCTAAAGAATGTCCACGCCAAATTTCGACTCCATTGGATGAAATCTTGATCGATACGAAATCTGTTCGTATCGATCACGGATCGGACCAAAACTTCACGGGCTTGGGCGCGCGGGCCTGGTCACGTGCCAGAGAGGGTCTCCCGAGATCTGAGCGAAATATCAGCCTTCTACACCTATAAATAGACCCCCAAAGCTAACAGAAAAGGGGTTCTTCTTCTTCTTGGAGATCTCCAACGCCCCGACTCTGCCGGATCCAGATCTGAACTCCATAGCTGCTGCTGCTAACTACTTTCACTGCTATAAATCATCATTATCGTCTGTAATCTGCTATAATCAATTGAAATCATCAAGTGAACATCAATAAAGTCATCAACTTCAAAGTGGATGTAGGCAAGATCGCCAAACCACTATAAATTCTGTGTCTCTGTTTATTTCTTTCCGTCTTAAGTTTATTATTCTTCACATTTTATCCTCTACATTACTTAGATCTGGGATCTGTAATTACATACTGCTAATTTGTGTTCATACACTGGTGCTTTCACGACCTTGGCTGTTTGTGGCCATTTTGGCGCAAACACTTGGTTAACAATAATACCGGATAAGTCAAAGTAGAGTTACCTCAAAGTCATGTTTCATGATTATTCTTAACTTCGATGTAGCGACAAGTCTACTTCTTCGATGGTTAGTGCTAAGTATACAAATAAATCATTCCCATATAAGTGAATCGCTTTATGTAAAGTATTTCATTTCCATAAACGAATCAGACTTTATTCTTTTAAAAACCTGAATTCGTGCTTGGCCTCACATTACAAGTATTAGCTTTAAAACACTTTGCTAAAAGAGTTTACTAACTTCAAAACATCAATTTAAAAAGGATTTAATAACTTAAAACATCTTTATTACATTGATTAATTAACTTTAAACTTCACACAATTTGATTTTGAACTTCAAATATCTTTAAATAATAAAAAGGGTAAACCAAATTAAACCTTATTAATCCAATTGATTAGTAAAATATAATTAATTAAATTAATGAATAATTAATTATCACTATTTAAAATGAATAACAAAGTCAAAACATCCTGGTTACTTTGATAAATTCACTTTGAAACTTCATAAATTAAGTTGATTAATTAACTCTAATAACCTTTAATTAAAAAGGATAAATCACCTTTAAAACACCATTAATTCTATTAATTAATAAATTTAAATATATTAATTAAATTAAATAAATAATTAATTAATTCTCATTAATTATAATCATCAATAAAGGAAAGATAAATTAGAGTTAAAACTAGTTCGTAAATTTTAAAAATCGTTTATTAAAAAGATTTATTAATTTAAAGGCATCATTTGCAAATTGATTAATTAACTTTAATCCATCATTATTGAATGATCAATTATCCTTAAACATCATTAAGTAAAATGATTAATTAAATTTAGACATCATTAAATAAAATGATTAATTAATTTAAACAATCATTAATCAAGTAATTAGCAAAATTTAAAATACATTATTAACTTAGTAATTAGTTAACCTTAATCCTTATTAATTAAGTAATAAATAAAATAAATAATCAATATTAAAATGGTTAATTACTTTTGAAAACATTGTTAATAAAAATCTTGCTTAACTTGTAAAACAATTCCAAGCACGAAGATGAGACCAAACGGTTTTGATAAAAGGTGATTTTCTGAAAGTGCCGATATAGCGACTATCGCTATACGAGCAGTTCGACGAACAAACTTATGACATTAGCCATACAACCAAACATCACATAGCCATGGTTTAAGCACAGAACAAGGTAAATAATGAAGATACAACATGTAATAAGTATTTACTAACAATTATATTCACTTTAACTACCAACTTTTCATATGGCTAACCACGTGCTTACTAACTTTCAAATGTGACAATTTTTCAAATTACTACCATTGGGTTTGCTAAGCTTCGTTTTGAAATTATAAAGTATGGTTTTAAACTAGCTCCAATTCTTTAATAAATTTGGGTTAAGGTTTATAAATGAATTTCGAGTTATATTATTATTTTATAAAGGTATTTATAAATAATAACGTGTTTATAAAATGGATTTTACTAAGTGAAAGGGTTTGTTTAAAGTGATTTAAAAGGATGAGTTGCAAAAGATATTTTGTAAAGAATTTTTCTTAAAGAAGATATATCAAAGGAGTTTTTAGTGGGGAAATGTTTTATAAATGATTTTAGAGGTATGCAACGAGGTTTTGTAAATTGACTGGTAGACTTATATAAGTGTTTTTAAATTGATTTTGGAAAATTATAAAGGTATTTAAATGTGAAGAGAGCTTTTAAAAAGGAAACTTTTTTAAAGGATAAGTGGATTGGTTTATAGTAAGTAATGTTTTCAGAAAGAAATTTGAAAGGTAGAATTTTCCAAATGTTTTGATAATATACTTATACCCCTAAGATAAGTATAAATGTTTTTCCAAGTATAAAAAGGGAAGTAAGGGTTTTGCAAATAGTGTTGTGTAAAGATCTTTTGATCTAGTTTTATAAAGTGATTTTAATTAATGAAAGACTAATTAAATAAGGCTTAGTGGATCCCATATGGAATTAAACCAATGTTTGAATGATTGTTTGTTTGATAGTTAAAGAACAAACTGTCAAACCTGGACCAAAATGTAATTTTGGAAAAATCTAGGAGAAACACAAAAATTATATGGTACATTTACTATACGTATAAATTCGTTTTTTTCTTCTAGGAAAAATGATAAGGAAATCCGTCCACTAACGGTTAGGAGGTGATCTCTACTCTTATCTTGTCTATTTATTTTCTAAAGAATAGGGGTTGAGTTTACCAAAAATTATCGAAAGTTGTTTTGAATAGATTGGGATCGGATATGTTATCTGGAAACCACTTTGACCCAACTCAAGCGTTTCGACTTAAAGACATCTTGAAGAGTGTGGAATCGAAGACGAAGTTTTGAAGTGCAAGGGCTATTTTCTACTAACCCTGAGGGTGATTCCATAATGGGTGTAGTGGAGGTATTGCCTTCGGTTCGTTCATCACCCGATCGACTTGTATGAACGAATATTAACATTGCATTAATGTTAGTATTCCAAGTGGAAAGTGCTATATAAAGGTAAAACGTAGCCTCAAGCCTCATCAACCGGGAAATAACAAAATTCAGGCATGTAGTAGAGCCATGTGGGTCGCTCCTATCAGGGTATAATCATCCCAAATTTTGATCGATTACTATCAACTCATGTATGCTTCAAGGCCCAAAGTGGGGTGATCATATTCGGTACTACTAGTCAAGTGGTAGGCATGTCTTGTGCGGCAGAGGTACAAGATGTTCTTGTCAAACCCTGGTGAATTTTATCTAGTGATGTACCATCACAAGGTAGTTCCTTACCTTGTCATAGTATGGAATCCATTCTCCAATACGTGCCTTTATGGTTTTAGATGTACCTAACTATGTTGAAATTTGAGATGCAAGCATTTCAGCTATATTCATATTTTACTTGAACAGTTAGAAATTATTATAATATCACAATAATTTCTATTGTTTTGGTTATCGTTAGGGAAAAACCCATCCGTGTTTGTGTGCGGCATGGTCTTACGAGATACCTTTGATTTTAAAAGGGTGTTAAACATAATAATTTAGTTGTTTGAGTTTACTCACACTAGACCAATGTCTGACTTGGAGTTTTATTTTCGTTTCCTAAAACTCTTGGGTAGTCAAATTTTTATGGGCAGCCAAGTAGTTCAGGTTTCCCATGGATGCATTTTGGAGGGGCTTGGAGCAGGAGGCTTCATTGATAGCTAGTTGTTATCATATTTTCACTGTATTATATGTATCTGTATTAGTTAGATAGGGAAAAGATGTTATAACTGTCCTAAGGTAGAATTTTTATTAGTATGACTCTGATGTATCATTTTGGAAATGACTTTGTAAAAAATTATGTTGATTAATATATGTTAGTCCGTTGCGTTTTGAGATTCTGTGATTAGTTTCTTCTTATCTATTCTATCTTTCTTTCTTTTCACCTCTAATGTCCTGTCTTTCAGACACTTAAGTGATCGGCATATCAATACCATGGATGTATTAAGTGTCGTCTTTAGGCATAAGAAAGGCAGATGATTAAATTTGGCATCAGAGCGCAAGGTTAAGTGAGAACCTTGGCTTTGGTGGGGCAACTCATTAAGAGATAAGGTAATGGAATGCCTTATGATGAGTTTGAGTGTATATATATAAGAGCGTGTATTTATTAGTGATATAAAAATGTTTTATATTGTGTTGATTGATCTGTTGAGTGGCTTATGGATTCTGGTCAATACGAGTAGCTAATGTTATTGATAGGGATATCTAAACACTTAAACAAGACCAACTACCATAGTATTGTTTTGAAATTGGGTAAATGAAATAATTGTACCCAAGATATATTTTATATAAAGAATGACTTTCGAAATTAGTATGGTATGGTATATTTATTTGAAGTGTACGTTGTTAGGAGATAATAATATTTTATTATTATCATTTATGGTTTTTTTAGTCATGCTCGTCCAGTTTGTGCATTTACTATTATTAGTGTGTATAGGTAGCTTCCTTTTTTAAGATATGAGTTGGGTAGATAGAAATTGAGAAAAACATTGAAACGAACACCTTGTGAATTAAGTTTCACAGTTTGACTATGAGGCGTTCGATGTAAATGTTGGGGTAAAAATTGATTTAACGAAAGATGTTTATTTAAAATTTAGAATATTTTGTAATAAATATTTGTAAAATGATTTTATAAAAGTTGATTTACAAAATGAATTTATAAAAAGGTGTCTTTCAATTAAAAATAATTTAAGTTGAAAACTTGAGAACTAAAATCTCGGGGCTTTTGGAAAATGGTTCAAGGTTTTGAAAGATAATAATAGTATTTTTTGAAAGAATTTTTGGTTCAAAAATAAAATTTTGGGGATGAAAATGTTAAGTAAGAAGTATTTCTTTGGATTGGTTAGGGGGAAGGAGTCTCGATTTGTTTTGTGTTGATCGGAATAATCTTCTAAGTGATGATCGGATGTCTGCCTAAGCGAACGTTGTGAGGTACTTAGTAAATTACTCTCTTTATCATTGTACAATCGAAACAAGTTCAATCCGAACGAACTCAAAGTAAGTTGGGAATGACACTTAATACATCCTCGGTTATCGTGTGTCGTAGCCTAAGCATCCGAAAGATAAGTTGTCTTGGGGTAAATAAATAATAGAAAGAATAAGACAGAAATACCTCAAAATGGAATGGTTACATATAATACAAAATGATATAGTAAAAAGGTTACTTCTTACATGGATCTATCAGAGTTAAACAAAAGTCTAACATCTAATAGATTTGCAGCTATACATTCTGAATTTACATTTTTCAGATAGCAAATATACCAACATAATCATATAACGGAAATGAATAACTAGATAACTAAGGAGCCACCTGCTCGATCACCGTCTTCAAAGAGCTCCTAAGAAAACATGCTATTCTCGGACTACCCAAATATAATTGAGTACCCGAGAGTTTAAGGAAAATAAACAACTCGGGTCAGAAAAAATGTCTGGTATGAGTCAAACTCTAAAACAAAAGGAAGTGTATTTAACAATAATATGTAGGACCATGCCGCTAACGCGGAATGAGTTTTCTCCCACATAAACAACAACCAAACATAACAAAAATGGAAATGAACAATACGGAACAAATCTAAACATAGATGATGGGTACAATTAGTATAAGATTCGACATGAAAGAATGGAAATCGAATAAAAATCCAAACTGGATAGAATGGATAAAACAAGACAACTGTCGAAACTCGATAGAATGGACTAAACAAGATAACTATCCAAACTTGATAGAATGGAAAAAACAAATAACTGAACACCGCAAAGAGTGGTTGACTCTTCCCGTTGTAATTAAAGAAAATAGATTCAAAGGTTCGAATCAAATAAGAAAAGGAAAATTTTCAACAATGACTAGGAGGGTGCACCCTATTACCACCGAAAGTATAGCTCTAAAAATATACTTGAGAACTCCGATGGTTCTCGGAAATGTAACATCCCGAAATTTTCGACTTTCGAAAATTCGACATCGATACTCACTTTATCGACTGCCGAGCCATCGAATGCCGGAAACCCGAAAAGTTATGGTTTTAAAAAGAAGAAAAAGGTAGAGGAAGAAGAAAAGAGTAGAAGAAAAAGAGAAGAACAACAGAACAACAATAGAAACAGAAAACAATATCAGAATCTCACATATCGCAGCGGAACAACATATAATAGATAATTGAATAATCTTTAAACAAAGAACTATATCATTTTATACATACATCAATCATCAGAGTCAATATACAACTCAATACAACACAGCAAATCAATGGACAGTTGTATAACTTGTCCTCATACAGAATACACAGCGGAATAAATAATTAATTACGGATATACGTCTCGCCATCCAGCTTGCTTCCAAAGCTCCAGAATATCCAGAATATCCTGATAACATAACTCTAGGCTGCCCGTGTGGAAATTGGTGGGCACCCAGAGTTTAGAAGGGAACAATAAACTCCGAGTCAGTCATGGTGACTGGTGTGAGATCGTAAAACAGTTATTCTTTATAACAACAAAATAATTTTTAAAGTCAATTCGAAATGCTTTTGGAAAATGAAACTACCATAAGACCTCCCGCCACACACACAATGCAAACGCAGAATTGGAGGAGATTTCTTCTTATGATAGTCAAAGATGCTTACTATGCAAAATCAAATCCTTTTTGATATTATTATTAGTGCATAGTGTAGAAAACATTCTGAAAGTATAATATTAATCTTAGCCAACATACGACCAGTATCGTATGCCTACTATAGCTACTATGTTCAATAGCAGGTTACCGCCACATTCCATAGCAGGTAATACAACTAAAACCGTACACGTCACGTATTGTTTCTTTGGATTTCCAACAAATGGTCAGGCTAAGGAACTTCCTATGCCACGATGAGTACGTCCCTGGAATAGACGACCCGAGAACCTAACGTTACGGTTAGATCTCTGCCAACACAAGGCCGGGTTACCTCTGCAAAAATAGGTAACTACTGACACGCGTATGTCATCCCTCGATCGTCACCGATCTTCCCGAGGATCCCCGATTCGCAACAAACCACATAGTAAAAATGCAGTAACCACATAGGTTAAGTATCTGGGCTCCATACCATGATACCACCTTTATCCAAAAGGAATGACATACACTAAGGGGCGCTACTCCCTAGAACCTTGCTGCATCCTTCCTGTTCTGACCATTTCCGGGGTGTGAGGCTCGACGAAGTCTCGTCCACAAAGCTACGCTTTCTACAAAGCCATGCTTCGGGTCAAACAAATGATCAACCTATGATCACAAAGATATAAGATCAAACAAATGATCATATCACAAATGATCAAACACTGATCACTTCACAGCAACACTTAGCATGTCACGTTACCAAATTGGGAATATATTGCTGATAAATTTCAACTACATAACCTCTGAGCTCGTACGTCTCAGAGAAGGGTGTTAAGCTAAGAGAATAAATTCTCCGCCACCAACAGATATGTATTTGAAAGAAATCAGCTTTATATCTCAAATTGTAACGTCAGACACACAATCCATACAAGTCTGTTCCGGGATCGAACAGAACCGAAGGCACTTCTCACGAAGCCCTTGCACATCCGGATAAATTTCTAATCACGTCCGGACTTCCCGTCACTAAGGGTGATAAAACCTCTAAACCGGAGATCAACCGATGTAGAGTAACTCGACGGTAATCCTTCCGTTTTCAAAAATATCCGGTCTTCAACACCGGTCTTCGAATGCAATTCATAACGACGTATCACATATTCGGAATGGGTTATACGACCCCATGGTCCTTTCCCGGCTAACCCGAATAGTGAGCGTTTATTCAAAAATAAGTGTGGCATTCAAATTCATCCAATCACAACAAATACCTATCTAAAGGTAATTATTGATAGTCGGTTATTTAACTATCAATAAAGATGCGCAACATCATCAGATTCCAAATAATTTTCCAAATTATTTCATCTTCCAAAAATATCTTTACTAGATATAAAATTTCCACACTTCAAAAATAAATCAACGTTTATTTTTAAACAACTTCCCTTTCTTTTATAAATTCCATAGTGAATTTATATTTCAAAACTGTCTACTGATATACGATTTTCAATCGTTTTCAAATATTCAATTTCAATTTATCTTTAAGAAGATAAAATCTCAAAACGTTTCATTTCATCTTGGAAATGCATTTCCCTACTTATTTAATAATAAGTATTTCACAAATCATTTATTTTCAACACTTGGAAAATATTCGATATACTTAAATCAAATTAAATATATATTTCATTCTTTAAGGAAATCTATTTTCTATAACAACATAAATTTGAGTCAAAACGAATGTTACGTAAAACATCGTTACGACGACTCAAAAATCACTAGTATAGGGATTCGAAATTAAGATAGATATGTAAATCCCAATACTATATAAAAACATTTCCTTTCGGAAATCATTTACTATAACAACAGTGTTATAGTCCACCATTTCCTTATTTCTCGAAAACGTCTATTTCAACAATGAATGTTGAAATCTATGATTTCGATTCATAATACATTTTAAAACATCTTTAAAACATTTAACTTTATTTTTAATATCACTTCTTCAAAAATAAAATCCATTTTACTTAACAATATATTCACTGTCCAAAATCGTGAATATACTTCACTAACCACATTTCAATATTTTCTACACATTTTATTTCAATAATAATTCGCTATCCAAAATCGCGAATATATCTCCTTTAACAACCTTCTATATTTAATTTATCAAATCCAATTGATTTCGAATTTATAAAACAACGTTTATAAATTCTATTTCTATTGTCTAACAACTTCAATTTAATAAATCTCCTTTATTAACAATTCGATTCATAACACAAATCTTATACCAACAATCCATATTATAAGTTAAATACTTATAATTCCTTTATCTTACAAAATCATTTCCATTTATAAGTTCACAATTTATAAATTTCATTTATTTATAAATTCTTAAAAATTCATTTTAACGCTTATAAAAACTTGTTTTATAATACCAACATTTTAAAGTTTAAAATATCAATCTTGTACATCTTTTACATACATCGTTTTTAATAATTCAAAAATTCCCATTTAAAACCATTTTATAAATTTCTTAACTATTTATTTCAAAAGAAATTACCTTTTGGTTATAATTCACAAATCTTAACTTTTATAACTTTAAAATTTTAGACGTTTATTTATTTGAAATAAATCAATTCAAAAATTCAATAAAACGTCTACTTTCAAAAATCACTTTAAAAATCCTTTTAAAGTAAGAATCATATTTTTTTTTTAATTTCAAAAATTGAATCCGATGATGCAACAACACCAATTAGTCAATCACAACATTCAATATCATATATCAGTATGATAACAAAATATACATCAATATCTGTAAAATAAATAAATACAGTTGAGGAATCCAGTTGGATCCCTCCAACCTGTTTCCCTGCATCCAAAGACGTTAGCACAATACCAATTCCACTTCGAGGTGGAATATCGCGGTATGTGGGTTTTATAAAAATAATCCGCTTACTAACGGCGCAATAGGGTCTCATCCGCTATACGAGGCGGGAAATCAATCAATCCAATATATACATATGCCAATATGTATATATTGTTATATATATATAGATATATCCTACTATATCTAATATCACATCCAATAGCAATCAAATCAATCAATATGTAACTGCAATCCCAAATATATTTTAAGTGAGAAGATCTCACCTTAGCTTTTCAATTTGCAATCCATTTTCCAATCCATTTCCATTTCAGTTTATTTATCCCTTTTAGACCTTGATAAAACAATTTTATACCGTTTATTAATATTCGAACTTATCGAAAATAAATTTCCATTTATCATTTTTTTTTATTTAAACAAATTTTTTCCTTAATCTTCTAGTAATTAAATAATTAAACAAGTTTATCGAACAAACTAATTCCTTTACTCCACTATTTTATAATAACTTTGTACACACAAATATGTATATGTATAATTGTTTTAGTTTTATATTCTGAACCCACATGTATATATATAAAATAACTTATATAGATTTCACAAAAACAAATTTATATAAACTTTCACATACTTTTCTCAAAATTCCTATGCTTTAAACATATATCGATATATATTTTATAAAATTGAATTTAACAAAACTGCAGGTACCTCAAGTCTCACAGCGAGCTCTGGCCACCAGCGTATCGCTGCGCCACTCCGATCCTCCTTGAACGCCGGTCCCACGCGAGCTCGAGCCAACATCGCGATCCCCAAAATCGTGTGCGCCTCCTATCTGGAATCACGAGCATGTGACTTCACCGCGCTCGATATCGCGATCACCGCCTGCTCGTGCTCGCCCTCGCAGTCTTCGCGAATCCCCAGGCTCGCGCGTGATTCCTAATTGTCGACCCTTCACATCGCCGCCTTCGCTTCACTGATCCACTTCGTCACGAATTCCCACGAGCGCGCTATCGACCAATACCCCCAACAAGCTTCAACATTGCCCACAAATTCGCGAGCAACCCTCGATCGCCTAAGGCTTCGAATCGCCTCCCTTTCCTGGTCGCGAGTTCGTTCGCGAATCGGTGTATGCTTTTTCGAGTTTTATCTTGGCCGAGGAAGTGTGTGTGTTGAACTGAAAATCGACAGAGGGAAAGAGCAGCCATTATTTTGTTTATTTTGATTTTCTTTTCGTTTGAACGAGAGGAGGGAGAGGAGTGTTTTAAAAGAGCACAGCCATGTTTTCACGATTTTTCTTTCGGGATTCTTTGCGAGGTATTAGGCGCAACTTTAGGAATGAAAGTGGCTGATGTTGACCCATTTCAAATTTTAAATTTAAATTGAATTTGTTTTAATTTCAACGCGTTTAACTATCGTGTGCTCTCATCACAATTCTGATTAATACGAAATTTGAAATCCGACAATAATTCAATATTACGGACCCAATGGAACTGGTTTCGTCGAATTCCGAGACTGTTTGAAAAATGACTATTTTTTTAATATCGGTTCAAACAATTAAATTCAAAACTGAGAAAAACAGTTTAAAATTCAATTCTGAAAGTTCGATTATCTTCGGTATTATCTATACGAATTTTAAAAGCTTTTGAAATATTTTTCTTCAGCTAAATATTGAAGATTCAAATTTTTATTCAACTTACAATAGATTAAATTTTTATAATTTAATCGCCAATTTACCCCGATAATTTGAAATTCAAGTCAAACCATCATTCAAATATTTAAAATAAATTAAATATTTTCATTTTAATTTGTTCGAAATTCTGGGTCGTTACAAATTTCCCTCCTTAAAAGAATTTCGTCCCGAAATTACAAGTTAGGAAAAATGGTCCTTAATTCGTCTACTATTTTTCACAAACCAAATAGTTTTATCAAATTCTCAAAACAAATCTTCCTACTAAAGATTCGTTATTACTTCAACTAACTTTCCAACTTAACTTTAAGTTTCAAACAATCATTGTTTTACTACTCTATTCAAATTTAAATTTAAATTCAAATTTAAACTTTCAAATTTTCTCAAAAATTTTCTAACACTCGAAATTTTCAAAAAATTTCGCCAGCGTCTCCTTTGCGCGGCTAATACGGCACTACTACAAAATGTCCCTACGGACTCTCAGATTTCAAAAAGAAAAGAAAAAGCCAAGCGGCTAGACAAGAAATCAGCAAATCTCATATTGAAATTAAAATACATACCTTTTGTCGAGCAATTCAAATTTATCTTTGAAATCAAAATTTCCAAATCCTTTATAACACCTGTATATCCTACTAGCCATAATATCTAGTTACAACATTCAAACTATTTTGCACATTTTATTACAAAATTTTCAATATAAACTTCTTATATCATCTCTAATTCACTATTGAAGTTACACATATTCATTCTCATTAAAATTTTCATTTCAAAAATTCCATTTGAATTCAATTTCACAATTTCAATTTACTCTGGATTTAGTTAATCTTCTGAATATTGAATTTCATCAATTATTGTTCATTCAACTGCCAATATTTTAAATTAGTTCCAGTTACTAATTCATTACAAATTCTAATTCACTTTATCAAATTTGTTTTCAACATTTAGTTTCAATTCTAGTTTTATCTTCATTCAATTAGCTTCACTTACTAATTTTAGTTTAATCCTTCACAATCAAATTCAAATTCAGTCTTACTTTCTTACAAATTCAAAATGAATTTTAACATTTCAATTTTATTCTCTTGCACTTACAATTGCAATTTTTTATTTATTCATTCTGAAACTCATTCACTAATTCATTTACATAAGACTGATTCAACATTCAATTAGTTCAATAGCTTAATTCATTTTTCATTTATAATTATTCAATTCAATTTATTGCTTACAAATTCGAAATGAATTTCAACTTTCGATTTCACTTCATTCAAATTTATTCACTTATACTCACTTTTATTTAACTCCATCTTTCAAGTTAAATTTATTCTATCAAAAATTAAATTGTATAAGTTATCAACTTGATAATATTTCATAAATATGGTATTCCAGAGTCTTACCAACATCTCAAAATCATTTTGAAAACAATTCAATTTATCCCTTGAATTTTCAAAACAAAACCCAAATTTTTCAAACAACTTCCATTTAAGACAATTTGGCAGCAATTCCTCTTCTAGAAACCCGAAAATGAACATCGATAATGCTGCAGTCATTACCGAAGTTATTTTCCAGCGACCGAAAAGAGTTTAGAGCTTTCATCTTTCCAAAATACCTTTCAAAACCTTTGAAATTCATTTCCAAACCAAAAAGAAATTAAACTTTCCAAATTTCCAAAATTTTCAAGTTCCTTTCAAAACATTTCCAAAAACTTCTCTGGAATTCCGTTTTAAATTAAAATTCACATTTATAATTTACATTCTTTAATTTCATTTATAAATCACATTTACAATTCATATCCATAATTTTATTCTTATATGAATTTATTTCCTTATATTTCAATTCACATTTATAATTTCCATTTGTTAAATGGATTTATTTTCAAATCTTTGGTTGTTATTTTTAATTTCTCCTTCAATTTCAGATAACAATGATAATGTTTCAATGTTATTACTTCCTAACAACCAAACATCCATATACTATGATAATTCATAGAAAATCATTTCTTTTCTATACAAAAATAGTTTTGGGCAAAATTATTTCATTTACCCTATTTAAAACAATACTATGTCGTCTTGCCTCGTTTAAGTGTTTAGAAATCCCTATCGATAATATGGCGTCCCACATACCGACCAAAATTCATAAACATCTCAACGGATAAGCAAACACAATATAAAACATTTTTTTTTATATTCACTAACAAATACGCGCTCATATCTATTATTACACTCAAACTCATTCTAGAGTACTACTGACTCTATCTCTAATGAGTAACACCCAACAGAGCAGGGTTGTCGCTTAACCATATGCTCTGATACCAAATGTAACATCCCGAAATTTTCGACTTTCGAAAATTCGACATCGATACTCACTTTATCGACTGCCGAGCCATCGAATGCCGGAAACCCGAAAAGTTATGGTTTTAAAAAGAAGAAAAAGGTAGAAGAAGAAGAAAAGAGTAGAAGAAAAAGAGAAGAACAACAGAACAACAATAGAAACAGAAAACAATATCAGAATCTCACATATCGCAGCGGAACAACATATAATAGATAATTGAATAATCTTTAAACAAAGAACTATATCATTTTATACATACATCAATCATCAGAGTCAATATACAACTCAATACAACACAGCAAATCAATGGACAGTTGTATAACTTATCCTCATACAGAATACACAGCGGAATAAATAATTAATTACGGATATATGTCTCGCCATCCAGCTTGCTTCCAAAGCTCCAAAATATCCAGAATATCCTGATAACATAACTCTAGGCTGCCCGTGTGGAAATTGGTGGGCACCCAGAGTTTAGAAGGGAACAATAAACTCCGAGTCAGTCATGGTGACTGGTGTGAGATCGTAAAACAGTTATTCTTTATAACAACAAAATAATTTTTAAAGTCAATTCGAAATGCTTTTGGAAAATGAAACTACCATAAGACCTCCCGCCACACACACAATGCAAACGCAGAATTGGAGGAGATTTCTTCTTATGATAGTCAAAGATGCTTACTACGCAAAATCAAATCCTTTTTGATATTATTATTAGTGCATAGTGTAGAAAACATTCTGAAAGTATAATATTAATCTTAGCCAACATACGACCAGTATCGTATGCCTACTATAGCTACTATATTCAATAGCAGGTTACCGCCACATTCCATAGCAGGTAATACAACTAAAACCGTACACGTCACGTATTGTTTCTTTGGATTTCCAACAAATGGTCAGGCTAAGGAACTTCCTATGCCACGATGAGTACGTCCCTGGAATAGACGACCCGAGAACCTAACGTTACGGTTAGACTCTGCCAACACAAGGCCGGGTTACCTCTGCAAAAATAGGTAACTACTGACACGCGTATGTCATCCCCCGATCGTCACCGATCTTCCCGAGGATCCCCGATTCGCAACAAACCACATAGTAAAAATGCAGTAACCACATAGGTTAAGTATCTGGGCTCCATACCATGATACCACCTTTATCCAGAAGGAATGACATACACTAAGGGGCGCTACTCCCTAGAACCTTGCCGCATCCTTCCTGTTTTGACCATTTCCGGGGTGTGAGGCTCGACGAAGTCTCGTCCACAAAGCTACGCTTTCTACAAAGCCATGCTTCGGGTCAAACAAATGATCAACCTATGATCACAAAGATATAAGATCAAACAAATGATCATATCACAAATGATCAAACACTGATCACTTCACAGCAACACTTAGCATGTCACGTTACCAAATTGGGAATATATTGCTGATAAATTTCAACTACATAACCTCTGAGCTCGTACGTCTCAGAGAAGGGTGTTAAGCTAAGAGAATAAATTCTCCACCACCAACAGATATGTATTTGAAAGAAATCAGCTTTATATCTCAAATTGTAACGTCAGACACACAATCCATACAAGTCTGTTCCGGGATCGAACAGAACCGAAGGCACTTCTCACGAAGCCCTTGCACATCCGGATAAATTTCTAATCACGTCCGGACTTCCCGTCACTAAGGGTGATAAAACCTCTAAACCGGAGATCAACCGATGTAGAGTAACTCGACGGTAATCCTTCCGTTTTCAAAAATATCCGGTCTTCAACACCGGTCTTCGAATGCAATTCATAACGACGTATCACATATTCGGAATGGGTTATACGACCCCATGGTCCTTTCCCGGCTAACCCGAATAGTGAGCGTTTATTCAAAAATAAGTGTGGCATTCAAATTCATCCAATCACAACAAATACCTATCTAAAGGTAATTATTGATAGTCGGTTATTTAACTATCAATAAAGATGCGCAACATCATCAGATTCCAAATAATTTTCCAAATTATTTCATCTTCCAAAAATATCTTTACTAGATATAAAATCAACGTTTATTTTTAAACAACTTCCCTTTCTTTTATAAATTCCATAGTGAATTTATATTTCAAAACTATCTACTGATATACGATTTTCAATCGTTTTCAAATATTCAATTTCAATTTATCTTTAAGAAGATAAAATCTCAAAACGTTTCATTTCATCTTGGAAATGCATTTCCCTACTTATTTAATAATAAGTATTTCACAAATCATTTATTTTCAACACTTGGAAAATATTCGATATACTTAAATCAAATTAAATATATATTTCATTCTTTAAGGAAATCTATTTTCTATAACAACATAAATTTGAGTCAAAACGAATGTTACGTAAAACATCGTTGCGACGACTCAAAAATCACTAGTATAAGGATTCGAAATTAAGATAGATATGTAAATCCCAATACTATATAAAAACATTTCCTTTCGGAAATCATTTACTATAACAACAGTGTTATAGTCCACCATTTCCTTATTTCTCGAAAACGTCTATTTCAACAATGAATGTTGAAATCTATGATTTCGATTCATAATACATTTTAAAACATCTTTAAAACGTTTAACTTTATTTTTAATATCACTTCTTCAAAAATAAAATCCATTTTACTTAACAATATATTCACTGTCCAAAATCGTGAATATACTTCGCTAACCATATTTCAATATTTTCTACACATTTTATTTCAATAATAATTCGCTATCCAAAATCGCGAATATATCTCCTTTAACAACCTTCTATATTTAATTTATCAAATCCAATTGATTTCGAATTTATAAAACAACGTTTATAAATTCTATTTCTATTGTCTAACAACTTCAATTTAATAAATCTCCTTTATTAACAATTCGATTCATAACTCAAATCTTATACCAACAATCCATATTATAAGTTAAATACTTATAATTCCTTTATCTTACAAAATCATTTCCATTTATAAGTTCACAATTTATAAATTTCATTTATTTATAAATTCTTAAAAATTCATTTTAACGCTTATAAAAACTTGTTTTATAATACCAACATTTTAAAGTTTAAAATATCAATCTTGTACATCTTTTACATACATCGTTTTTAATAATTCAAAAATTCCCATTTAAAACCATTTTATAAATTTCTTAACTATTTATTTCAAAAGAAATTACCTTTTGGTTATAATTCACAAATCTTAACTTTTATAACTTTAAAATTTTAGACGTTTATTTATTTGAAATAAATCAATTCAAAAATTCAATAAAACGTCTACTTTCAAAAATCACTTTAAAAATCCTTTTAAAGTAAGAATCATATTATTTTTTTAATTTCAAAAATTGAATCCGATGATGCAACAACACCAATTAGTCAATCACAACATTCAATATCATATATCAGTATGATAACAGAATATACATCAATATCTGTAAAATAAATAAATACAGTTGAGGAATCCAGTTGGATCCCTCCAACCTGTTTCCCTGCATCCAAAGACGTTAGCACAATACCAATTCCACTTCGAGGTGGAATATCGCGGTATATGGGTTTTATAAAAATAATCCGCTTACTAACGGTGCAATAGGGTCTCATCCGCTATACGAGGCGGGAAATCAATCAATCCAATATATACATATGCCAATATGTATATATTGTTATATATATATATAGATATCCTACTATATCTAATATCACATCCAATAGCAATCAAATCAATCAATATGTAACTGCAATCCCAAATATATTTTGAGTGAGAAGATCTCACCTTAGCTTTTCAATTTGCAATCCATTTTCCAATCCATTTCCATTTCAGTTTATTTCTCCCTTTTAGACCTTGTATAAAACAATTTTATACCGTTTATTAATATTCGAACTTATCGAAAATAAATTTCCATTTATCATTTTTTTTATTTAAACAAATTTTTTCCTTAATCTTCTAGTAATTAAATAATTAAACAAGTTTATCTAACAAACTAATTCCTTTACTCCACTATTTTATAATAACTTTGTACACACAAATATGTATATGTATATTTGTTTTAGTTTTATATTCTGAACCCACATGTATATATATAAAATAACTTATATAGATTTCACAAAAACAAATTTATATAAACTTTCACATACTTTTCTCAAAATTCCTATGCCTTAAACATATATCGATATATATTTTATAAAATTGAATTTAACAAAACTGCAGGTACCTCAAGTCTCACAACGAGCTCTGGCCACCAGCGAATCGCTGCGCCACTCCGATCCTCCTTGAACGCCGGTCCCACGCAAGCTCGAGCCAACATCGCGATCCCCAAAATCATGTGCGCCTCCTATCTGGAATCACGAGCATGTGACTTCACCGCGCTCGATATCGCGATCACCGCCTGCTCGTGCTCGCCCTCGCAGTCTTCGCGAATCCCCAGGCTCGCGCGTGATTCCTAATTGTCGACCCTTCACATCGCCGCCTTCGCTTCACTGCTCCACTTCGTCACGAATTCCCACGAGCGCGCTATCGACCAATACCCCCAACAAGCTTCAACATTGCCCACAAATTCGCGAGCAACCCTCGATCGCCTAAGGCTTCGAATCGCCTCCCTTTCCTGGTCGCGAGTTCGTTCGCGAATCGGTGTATGCTTTTTCGAGTTTTATCTTGGCCGAGGAAGTGTGTGTGTTGAACTGAAAATCGACAGAGGGAAAGAGCAGCCATTATTTTGTTTATTTTGATTTTCTTTTCGTTTGAACGAGAGGAGGGAGAGAGTGTTTTAAAAGAGCACAGCCATGTTTTCACGATTTTTCTTCCGGGATTCTTTGCGAGGTATTAGGCGCAACTTTAGGAACGAAAGTGGCTGATGTTGACCCATTTCAAATTTTAAATTTAAATTGAATTTGTTTTAATTTCAATGCGTTTAACTATCGTGTTCTCTCATCACAATTCTGATTAATACGAAATTTGAAATCCGACAATAATTCAATATTACGGACCCAATGGAACTGGTTTCGTCGAATTCCGAGACTGTTTGAAAAATGACTATTTTTTTAATATCGGTTCAAACAATTAAATTCAAAACTGAGCAAAACAGTTTAAAATTCAATTCTGAAAGTTCGATTATCTTCGGTATTATCTATACGAATTTTAAAAGCTTTTGAAATATTTTTCTTCAGCTAAATATTGAAGATTCAAATTTTTATTCAACTTACAATAGATTAAATTTTTATAATTTAATCGCCAATTTACCCCGATAATTTGAAATTCAAGTCAAACCATCATTCAAATATTTAAAATAAATTAAATATTTTCATTTTAATTTGTTCGAAATTCTGGGTCGTTACAGGAAACCTCAAAGACGGACCCCACCAATTGTTACCGAGTATCCGAGTAATTCACATCTCAATGTGCAACACCGAATCTAATCTAGAGTGGATGTGAAAATACCATAATGGAAGCAACCCGACATAGCTTAACCCTCACACGCTCTTTGGTTTTAGTCATTTCCGACAAAGGATATCAAAGCTCAATGGAGCAACAAATCGTCTTAGAATGACGATAATAAAGAAGCTGAAGTAATCAATTGTTGAGAAATCAACCATCGAGGATATAAAACGATCGTATATGGAAATTAAGTCTTGTATGCTTATCACCACTCATCGAATTCCAACTTGTACCATTTCTGGGTTAACAATAATACTGGATAAGTCAAGGTAGTGTTACCTCGGAGCCATGTCTCATGATTATTCTTAACTTTCGAAGTAGCGACAAGTCTACTTCTTCGACGTTTAGTGTTAAGTATACAAATAAATCGTTCCCATATAAGTGAATCGCTTTATGGAAATTAATTCATTTCCATAAACGAATCAAACTTTTTTCTTTTAAAAACCCGAATTCGTGCTTGGCCTCACATTACAAGTATTAGCTTTAAAACGCTTTGTTAAAAGAGTTTACTAACTTCAAATATCAATCTAAAAAGGATTTAATAACTTAAAACATCTTTATTACATTTATTAATTAACTTTAAACTTCACACAATTTAATTTTTGAACTTTAAATGTTTAAATAATAAAAAGGGTAAACCACTTTAAACCTTATTAATCTAATTAATTAGTAAAATATAATAAATTACATTAATGAATAATTAATTATCATTATTTAAAATGAATAACAAAGTCAAAACATCCTCGTTACTTTTATAAATTCACTTTGAAACTTCATAAATTAAGTTGATTAATTAACTCCAATAACCATTAATTAAAAATGATAAATCACCTTTAGAACATCATTAATTCAATTGATTAACAAATTTAAATATAATTAATTAAATTAAATAAATAGTTAATTAGTTCTCATTATTCAAAAATTATTTATTAATTATAAACATCAATAAAGGAAAGATTAATTAGAATTAAAACAAGTTGATAAATTTTAAAAATCATTTATTAAAAAGATTTATTAATTTAAAAGCATCATTAGCAAATTGATTAATTAACTTTAATCCATCATTATTGAATGATTAATTATCCTTAAACATCATTAAGTAAAATGATTAATTAAATTTAAACATCATTAAATAAAATGATTAATTAATTAATTTAAACAATCACTAACCATGTAATTAGTTAAATTTAAAACACATCATCAATTTAGTAATTAGTTAACCTAAATCCTTATTAATTAAGTAAATAATTAAATTAAATAATCAATATTAAAATGGTTAATTACTTTTGAAAACATCATTAATCAAAATCTTGCTTAACTTGTAAAACAATTCCAAGCATGAAGATGAGACCAAACGGTTTTGATAAAAGGTGATTTTCCGAAAGTGCCGATATAGCGACTATCGCTATACGGCCAGTTCGGCAAACAAACTTATGACGTTAGCCATACAACTAAACATCACATAGCCATGTTTTAAGCAAAACACAATGTAAATAATGATGATATAACATGTAATAAGTATTTACTAATAATTATATTAACTTTAACTACCAACTTTTCATATAGCTAACCACATGCTTACTAACTTTCACATGCGACAACTTTTCAAAGCATGAAACAAACAAACAACCAAACCATCACTTCACATATACAACAACCATTCATAGGCTATTAACATGAACATTAACATAGTATAAAATTGGTTTAAGAAGGCGTAGTATTACTCACCGAAAGCTATCCAAACTCTAGCTAACTTAAGGTATGACCTAGCACTTCCATCTCTAAGCAAAAGGTGGAGTTTTGAACCCTTAATACACTAGGTAGGCTTGGCCTTGAAAGAAGAAGGAAGTGAAACTTGTTTTAGTAAGGTGGAGTGACTTTGGATAATCATCAAACTCTCAAAAATGAACCTGGGAATTGGTCATTTTACAACTGGTTTTTGGACTACTTACTATAGGATTTTGTAAAAGTGGTAAAGAGGGGTTTTATAAAATTATTTTATCTACAAATTTGAAAAAAGAATCACTCAATTACAATTAGGTTTAAAGAAGATATGATCAAAAGAAGAAGGGCCATTTTCGGACTTGAAATTCTGGATCCAAAAATACTTTGTAAACAATTGATATTTTGACATAGCTGTGCTCGAATTAGACCCGCCTTTTTGGATGGTTAAAATTGACGATAAACCACACACGTCAGACTCAAACCAATTAAAAGGGCAGATTATTATGGGATACATAAGAAAAGCAGAGAAAGAAAGAAACAAACACAGAATCTTATAGCGGAATGACAAAATATAATAATCAAATAAACAGTTCATGAAGGTGTTTTACAAATAACATTTGATTATACTTTTACAATACAGAATCAGAGTACATACAACATTAATATAAATAATGCAATGGAATAGCATGATGTAGTGGTATGAATATAATAAACAGCAATAGTACTAAATCTTCGTCTTCGTCCTCCAAAAAGCAGTCTTCGATACACTGAAAAGCTCAGACTAACCCGAGCGAATTGAAAAGACAAAACATTCGAGTCAGAACTAAAAGATCTTATGTAAGTTAAATCAATAGTAAATAAATATGAGTGTAAAGGCGTTGGAGATGTTTACGGGGTTTGACATCTTCTATCCAGTGTCAACGTGAGTGTAATAACGTAAGAGATGTTCGGGATTTCCATCTCGTAAGGATCCGTTAAACTATTTACATACATAGTACGATACGCTATTATAATAGTGTCTACAGTACAATATTAAAATAGCGTTAAGGCGTTACCCATATCCCCCTTAACACATTTTATATATTCTCATAGTCTATACAGTACCATAAGCTCCTCCGTGAGGTTTACCCAGAGGGCACTCCATAGGTATGGTACAAAACAAACTCGTAGAAGGCATGATAGGGCATGTGAACACAACACTCAAGGCAATGCCAGGGTAGGAATCTATTGTTTTGCAGAACCAGGCTGGTGGTAACGCATAGCATCTACTACCGCCCACCTCGGAACACACTCCCATAATCAAAATCGAGGGTGACCACCAAATCAATCACAAAGTCATAATATAGCATCAAAGAAGCATGTCCGATCGGAGGAATGACCTCACTTGGCCCAGGTATAGCTCCTGTTTTAGTCACATCTAAGCTGACTCACGGGAGTCAGGGCTACGTAAATACCTCATACAGAATTGTTCGTTAAACCATCCAACTTCATTTCTAGAATCTTTACCACGTGCACAGTTGTTAAAGTTGTTTTCGGTATTAGCAGAGAGTATGACAATATCCGATCCCAATCTCTTTAACAACCAAACGCTTATTACACACTGGATGGTTCTTTTACATTTTCAAAACCATTTCATATTGATATCAGAATATCATATTCAATTCAAACCATATCACTTTCGAAATCATAATTTCAAAATAGGTTAAACCCTCATTTAAAAATCATTATATTTACTCAAAATATGTTATTTAAATCCTAACTTAGGTTATTACATCATTTAATCATATTTGCTTTTAAATCAAGGATTTAAATATATCCACTTCCACTTTACAATTTAGAATTTAGAAAATAGTATAGATAGTTACAAATAGTTTAAATAGTTTAGTTTAGTTTGAAAGTATAATTTAAATTGTTTGAAATACTTTAAAATAATTTTAAAAGTGGATTAAAATAGTTTAAATAGATTTAAAATAGTTTTAGTAGAATTAAAATAGATTAAATAGATTTAAAATAGATTAATTAGATTTAAAATAGATTAAATAGATTTAAAATTGATTAAATAAATTTAAAATAGATTTAATAAATTTAAAATAGATTAAAATGGGTTAATTAGTTTAAGATAGGATAAATTAGATTAAATTGGATTAAATAGATTAAAATTGATTAAAATAAATTAAAATAGTTTAAATTTATTAAATGGTTTAAAATATTTTAAAATAGATTAACTTAATTTAATAGTTTGAAAATCTTACTAATTAGAATTTAAAATAACATTTTCAATAGTTTATATTAAAATAATAAATTTGAAATTAACATCAACTTTAACTATTTCTTCCATTTCAACAAATCTGAACCATATCCAGATTTCAAATCAAAACCCAATTTCAAATCTTGAAGTATCAATTTAAGCCATTCCAATTTCAATAGATTTCAAAGTTACAATTTCAAACGTCTTCAATAACCCAATTTCGATAAATTTCGTTTATACTTCAAATTCAACTTTAGAATTCCAATTTAAACCCTCTAAGCAATTTACTTAATACAATTCTAAAATTTCAAATTTAATTAAACAATTCATTTAAACAATTCATTTTATATAAATCTAATTCTATTTCAAAATATCATTTAGCTGAATTCAAAATTTAAAGATTTAAAATCATTTAATTTAACCAATCCGGTGTCCGTATATAATTTTCTACCCTATGGTCAAGTGATACAGGTATTTATCATTTCAATCCACAAATATTTAAATTTACGGGTATAAATCATTTCAACCCGCAATCCCGAATTAAAATAAAATCCATAATATTGCTCGAGCCTACATTTCAACCCATAACGATTTTCCATAATCTATAGATCGTTCGGGTATGTATCATTTCAACCCATAGGGAATTTGCAGTGTTATAACAATATAAAAATATAACATCCAATCATCCGATATCAACAATCAAACATCCATCACAATATCAACCAATAAATAATAACAATTTACTGATTATCAATAACATGTATTAACTGGAAATTTTAAAATTCAATATTAAATTATATGACGATTAAATGCAATAAAAGTCATATTTAACTGGAATGACAATTTAAATATATCAAACATCAACCAATCAATTTCTAATCACGTCATAAATTTAATTTAACTAACATAAGACAATTTAGTAGTTGTGAGTATGTTAAAACACTCACCTTTGATTTCAAATCGATTTGAAATCCAAAATAAGGACCAAATTTGAACAGTTTCAGAATTCATCCAAATTAGTTCCAAAATGTCTGGAATTTTGATACGATCCCATCGAAGCAAACCATGCATGAATCCGAATTCGTATGTGAAAGTTATGCAAATTAGAACGGTGGAAATATAAATTAAAAATAAAATAAACAAACAAATAAATGGTGCCACGTCACCTCAGAAACTCTCAAACCCTAGCCTATCATCAGGTTGAGAACACAGAGCCCCCACTGCATCCCACCCTTTGACCAACTGACATGCCTCCCCCGTCGGCCTTCACCTAGATCGACCGCCACCTCCAACTTCGCCACGTTAGGGCGCACCCACGACCACCACGGTGTAGCTTCTGGTCCAATCGTGGCGAAATCCTTGACTATTTCGACTAATTAGCCGCATGGATCTGGGCTGCTCGACATCCTCTACGCACTGATCACCTCCGATCAATTCATCTTTGAAGATCTGCCGTTAATCGAAGTTGTGGCCTATGAACGGTTGAGAATGATCAACGATTACTGGCCAAATGGTGACTCGAATCGAAAAACGAATAGTAGCAGTGGATTGCGTTCATCGAGAGCTTTTTAACAATATATAATTCGATATAGTTTAGAGGGTTGAAATTTTGAAATTGATTTGAAATTGGATTTAGGGTTTGTATTTGAAATTTGTTTCTGCCATTGAGAAGAAGGAGATAGACAGAAGTTGATGTACGTACAAAATAAGAAAAATGACCGCTAGGGTTTGGGAAACAAGACTATTTATATTAACAAAGCCCGATAAGAAAATAAACACATATCGAATTTGTACGAACGACGAATAGCAACCCAAAAAGCCCGTTCTGCCTCCGGAAAGAAAGTGGGTCATCACATATATCAAAATAGATGTTTTTGATATTTCTAAATCCAATGGAATAGGTTTCAAGTCCTAATTCCATTGTATGAAGAAGTTAGCTTTAAAATCAGCTTATTTCAAATTGATTTCAATTAAATTTAATTAAATTGATTTCTATGCGTTTTGAGTTCATACGATCAAACGACAAGTCCGATCGCTACGAAATTTGAAATCCTACAATAATTTACTGTTACTGATCCGATGAAACTGGTTTCGTCGAAATCCGAGACAGTGGCCAAAATGGCTATTTTCACATTAATTAAATAAATTAATATTAAATTGATTAAGTCACCTTGTTAATTTCAAATTTAATAACTAACAATTTTTATCATTTTTGATTTCTTAGACATTTACAATAATTTAAAACAAAGTTACATATCAATTCAGTGTTAAATATCTCACTAATTACAGTGTTCAATTTCAACTGTAATTAAATCCAATTAATTATATTTTAATTCCAATAAATTGATAAAATTTGATTTCAATCTTTTATTCAATCATTTATTGTCAAATGGGTAAAACTAACACTAATTTACATTTTATTACCTCAATGTTCTACAGATATTGCCTTAATTCACATTAACCTAACGTTTAATGCAATTTATTTCTAATTTGATTTCAACAAGTTAAACAAATAGGTAACAAATAACAATCGTCACCTTTAGCTTAATTTAATCACATTTATAAGTTGATTGTCTACACAATGTTATAATTATTTGCACAACACTAATTTTTATTCAATTACAATTTATTACATACCATTTCATTAGTTAATACAACATTTAAATTATTAATTACTCTTTTAATCCAATTGTCAATTAATACACACATTATTTCATCAATCAATATAACATTTAAATTTATTTATTATTTTAAGTTTAAAATCAATTATAACTTACAATTATTACAATTACTTGAGATTACATTCGAATAGTCATCTATTACATAAATTCACATTATTAAACTTCATTCTAGTTAGTTTTTCTTATAATTAATTCTTAAAATTTTAATTTCTTCAAATATTAAATCACAAAATCTTATTAAATCAATAAATTTAATTATCGAAATTTACGGGTCATTACAAATTTTGAAGAAGTGATCAAGTTAAAAGTTGTAGCCACTGGAATTTGACATGATTTGAAAAAAAAGCAAAACCTCATTTCGACAAGATATGATCGGTGGAAGAAGAGGAAAATTTAGAGAGATGAAAGGCTATTTATAAGCAAGTGAAAATATAAATTGCCTAAACACCCCTTGTCTTTACCCTCCACATTGTTTTGCCACCTCACACCATCCACCACACATGCCATTTCAGCCTCCAGCTTGTCCCTCTCATCATGTCAAACAAAATATGTTTAAACATGTTTTGTACTTGAGTCACCAAAGTGTCAAACCATGTCTCTTAAGATATCTTTTAGTATATACATGTATATACTTAAGTATATATATACCAATATACGCTAACTAATTTACATTATTAACCATTTAAATGTTGTTTCAAATATAAACAAGGCTCACAACATTCCAAACAACTTTTATACGATGAAACGGCGAAAATTTGGAAAACAAATTTCAGTCACATTTTCTTTTTTCATCGAACTAAATATTTCTGTAAACTAATTTTGAAAATTATTTTATCTTCGATATTTATTATTTAAAAGAGTTATTTTAATTATAAAACCTATTATTTGAAAATTTAAAATTAATTAAATATTTGGAAATTAATGTGGTGAAATTCCGGGTCGTTACTATCATTTCGGAGTTACCCGGGCTTTATATATATATTTCGATTAAAATATAGAGTTTCATTTCAAAAGGTTTTCAAAATAAAACCCGAGTATTTGGATCTTGAATTTTCTTAGCAAAATAAATGAAAAATGGAATAGTTGAATCAAATAATTGTATGTACTCTTAGGATGCAATGGGATATTATACAAGTTGATTCTAAGTTTAGTTTTTATGAAATGTTTCCATAAATAATTTAATGAAAATAGAATTAGTATTAGGGAGAACCAATTAAGTAAATGCGTAGGTTGGATGTAGATCATCTCTCGTTTCTATAAAGTTTGATATAAGATTCGAGTATATGACTTTGAGGTGTTTCACGTCATTTCGGATATGGATCTATTACTCAATTTTTGACAGTGAGCACTTGATGAGAATTTTTGGCATGGGATTAGTATTTTCTATCATAGTTACAACTATGTAAGGAGAATAGAGGTTCCAAATCAAGGAGCATGATCATAGTCCGCACTAGAGAATCCGGTGAGTAATACTAGTTTGAAAATGAAGTTATGTACATCATATGAACAGATGTATAGTGTTAAGTGTTTTCTGAGTTAGGTTAAGGTGTAATTTCAGGGACGAAATTCTTTTAAGAGGGGAAGAACGTAACGATCCGGAATTTCACTGCTTTGATTTGCGAATATTTAATTAATTTTAAATATTCAAATAATAGATTTTATAATGAAAATAAAACTCTTTTAAATAATAATTAATGATGGTAAAATCATTTCAAATTTTGTTTACAAAAATAATTAGTTCGAAAAAAGATTGAAAAAGTGACCGGAATTCGTTTTCAGAATTTTCGACTTTTCGTCGGCTAAAAGTTGTTGTAAGACTTTGGTATACATACGTACATACATTTACTAATATTTTGACATGGAAATGCATATGTTTACATGTACGTACACTTAAGTATGTATGTATCTTTACTACTAATAATGAGAATTCCTTAAATAGGAATTCAACCGTGTCTTTTTGAAATACCAGAAATACCCCTCATCGGATTTGAGAGTAGGCTTGAAAAATATACTCCTCATCGGATTTTAAAGTAGGCTGGCGAAATACAGGGTCGAAAGAGCATAGTCGTTGTACTAATATTTGGCTGAACCCATGCGCGCTCATGGAGGTCATCAAGTGTAAAGGCATCATCGCCCCTTTTTTTGATGTGATTGAACAACTCACGTCTTCACATGTTAGCTTATATATGATAATAATTAAAATACTTGGACGGTGTGGGACTACTATACATAGTAATAGTAGTGGTAAGACTTTTAGCTATGTCGTAGTCTAGATACAAATTATTATAAAGACCTCACAAACAGTAGACTGATTATGATTATTCACACATATTCAAGCATCGTTATTTAATGTATCACATTAACTTGGCCGCTGACTCAAGACTTTTACAGTTAAACGATGATACAATCGTATATCATCAAAATATTATGCCAGATCTGGCCACATATATTACATAAAAATGAATTCTGCTCCAAACGCTATACAGATTATATACGGAACACTAAAACAAAATCAGGTTCTTTTTCAGTTTACGGGTTATGTATAATCTATAATTTGTGAAAAAAATACAGTGACCTCATTGACCTGCATAATGGTTCAGATAAGAATAACCAGCGGTGTGGATTTATGTAAAAACCTGCCCATAAACAAAAACAAAAACCCATTTTTGATTCAACATCATGTAAGATACGGCCTCGACTTATACCTACTAAATCACATCAGACAAAAGCTAATATCTACGACCATTTACAGAAGGCAGCGACCTGCATGATAAGTTAATAGATGAAGAGTGTTCTTTACCACATTGCTTTATCTACCTTTAGTTTTTTTGCATTTACTCTGTCATTGTTACTCTAATTGGTTGAAACATCTCTGTTTCTCCTTTTCATTTTGGCGGCAATGTTATGACTTCCCTGTATTTGGCCATGTTCATAGATGCACCATTCACACTTCGGGTTCGAATACTTCGGGTTTTGAGCTTTCAGGTTTGGTGGGCTTGGGCAGAGTCTCTTCGGCCATGGTTTCTTTCTTTACAGCTGTCGAATTTTAGTTTTGAATTTCAAGAGAGAGAGAGAGAGAAAGTAGGGCTTGGGAATTGAGAAGAGAAAGAGAATGAGAGCGGTTTTAAATAGGAAGAGGAAGAAAACAAGGGTTTATCATTTACGATTAGTTTACTGTGTTGTGTCTTCTGGCCTGTAAATTTTGTTTTAATTCTTTGTTTTTTTTAGTAAATGAATGAATTGAAATTCCCTTATTTGGCCGGCGGTTTTTCTTTTTTTAAACCGGTGATGAATTAAAGAGATTCTAAACCGAATTACATATCGCTGTATAGGCATGTATCATGAATTGAACATTAATTTGTTTAATATTCCATTTATCTATAGAAAGTAAGCCTACAATTACATTTTTAGTTCTTGAATGTTAGGCTCCAACCCGGAATAGCTTGCACGACTACTTGCACTCTTATTCATGATATCTTTAAAGTTGTATATATGTGATGAGCATCAGGTAATTAAAAAATTAATGAACATGTATCTTTCGGTTAGAGGTGCAAACACCCAAATGTCATTCAACCGTTGATAAATCATTTGACACTAACCATTTTGACCTCTGGCATTCTAACTCTGTATAGTTCCCTTTATTACATTTATGAAACATTCATGCAACTTATCAACCACATAGCTCTAGAACCAATCTGACCAATTCATAAGATACAATGCACTGCATATTGTCGATATGATTGACAAAATAATGATGCATAACAAGTATTAAGTAATTTATATAGGGTACTCATGTTCTAATGTACGTCACACTTTGCATTCTAAACTTAGTCGGTTTTGTCTTTTCACGGTAACTTTTAATTGTAAACTAATTATTTGCATATAAACATGCTGTTATCGGCCTTCAAATGAATCCAAAATGATTCCTTAGTCTATCTGAAATAATATTTATTGTCTTCTCAGTATCCAAATATAGTTGGAAAAAGTAAGCAGCAAAAAGTAATGTCCACGTCCAAAAATTTGTTCGAATAAAATATGCACATTTGTGCGTGCAAATATATATATATATATATATATATATATATTTGACTTAAAAAACCAACTATTCTTCTTTTGTAGTATCCATAAATGAGATGCTTAATTGCTGCTTTACACTATGTGACCACATTCCTACAACCCACATGATGAGGTGCTTCAGCTCCAGATGCTCACTTTAGAAATTCTGCATTCGAGTTTAAGAAGATAAGATTTATTAAATATTATGTAGATGGTTTGACTCAATTATGTGATATGCCTTAATACTGTTATGTGGTAGCATGAGGTTTAACAAAGTAGAAGAAATCAAAATCTTGAGAAGCCGAATAGGCTAAAGTGGCAAAGAATGAAGAAAGGAGGCTGACAAGTAGCGGTGACTGGCCTTTCATGCTTGCAAATAATATTTTGAAAGTCTCTGTAGTTTTTGTGATATAGAAATTGTCTATTATTATATTTTTTATAGATGAAAATTTTGGGCTGACGTGTAGAGTATGACAGTACAAAGCATAAGTCATGAATGGTAACAAATTGATTGATAAATAATTTTGAATCTTTTATTTTGATGCATGAATCTTCGAGAAGTATTTCAAAATCTGAACGTTGGTTTCATATTTTTAGCTGAATGTGAAAAATAGTGATTCTTTATTGGTGGAGTATTTATTAGTCTTTTTCACGTACAGATTCATTCTATACATCTTGAATTGGTTTAAAACTGCTATTTAAATATATATATATATATATATATATATTTCAGTTTCCATGTCTTTTTTTTTGGTCACTAATTTTGTTATTAATGTTTTTTTCATTGTACAACTACAACTCACCTTGGTTTACTAAACATTGATGACAGAACATTCAACACAAGGCAATGTTCTCCTTACGTGAATACATAGAAAACAATCACAGCCATTTGCTTTGAATCTTAGCCATATATATAGTAACCAACTTAAAAAATAAATGTTATATCGGCATGTGAAACGTTGCCTAAAAACACACTGTTATGAATTTGATTCGTACATAATAAAATTTAGTCCATCGGGTATAAAAAAAAGAATATTATACAAACTTCATGATGTAAGGGCATAAGCCCGATTTCTCTTGAATCTTGATGTCCTGGATATGTTGTGTGATTTGTTGGATATCCTGTACTTTGTTTCTTTCGTGTTCTTCCAAGCACCAGTAAACATAGCACAATTTTTCTTCAACAGACGTATGCAAATGACGTTAATTACTTTGTGAATATTTTACATGGCAATATTAATTTTGACGTCAGCGTTACTACATCAGTCCGGAATAAGAATTATAAACAAATACAAAAAGAATAGTTCCAGCATCTTGCAACTGGAAGGATTGAGAGCAACAAAATTTTGTATGGTCGAGGGTCTATAAAGTCAAAATTTTACATGGCAATACATCTCAAATGTGTAAGATGCAAAATAATTTATAGACACTGTAAGCTTCATATGTCTCTAATTGCCTATTTTAGGACAAGAGCTTTTCCTTTTCGATTTAATTGCTTCATATGATGCCAACACCTCTTTGAATTTTGCCTCTGCAGCCTCTACATATAAAAACATAACAAAGGTGTTCAAGGTTAGGATCTTGATGACTTTGGTTTCAATTTATTAAAAAATGTATTTCTCCATATTGTTTACAATTTATTAGTACATTTGATGGTAAAAGTTTACTGTGCCAAAAAATAAATGGTACAACTTGAAAAAGCACCTTATATTCAACACCTTTGGAAACTTCTTTCATTTCTTGATAAAGCATTTTAACGAAAATAAGAATATCCTTGACTCCTATAAAATGCTTGATGCATGCAAACTTGGCTATATCTACCAAATAGGATAATTTATACTGTTGAATTAATGCATATGATGCAGGCCCACCTGGGCGTGCATATATACTCGTATATATAAGATGGGATTTAATTTTAAAAAGTTAATATATTATAATATAAAGATTATTTTCCAACATAAAGTACAAAATAGTACAAAACATGTTTTAACTTGTTTTATTGGACATGAAAGAGGAAGGACGCTAGTGCGGGTGGATTTTTACATGGAGGCAAGGTGTGGTGACGTGGCAAGAGGATGAGGGGGATAAGGTACATGAGGGTAAAATGGTAATTTGCTATTTCTATTTCGTATAAAACTAATTTTCACCTTTTCTTTCACATTTTTTTCATTTCCTATTCTCTTAAACTTACTAAAAGCTTCATGCAACCTTTTAATGTCTTCTATTCATAATTTTAAGTTTTTGAAAATCAAAATTTAAACTTCTAAAATGATTTCAAACTTGTTTAATCTCGTCCTTTCATTTAAAAAACTTCTCCATTTTCCTCCCAGTTCATTCAGCCGTAACTTCCTCTATACTTCTCCAAATAAAGATTCTCTTTTTTTTTCAAATCACGTAGAATTCTAGTGGCTACAACTTTTATTTGAACCATGTTTTCAAATTTCGAATATTTTTGGATTAAAAATACATTTTTTCCGACTCATTTTCGGACCTATATTTTTAAGCCCGAAAATAGCACTCATTCTTTTAACCATATCTTCCTCAAATCAAATAAAAATTGTGTGATACTTTTATTGAAATGGTAGAGAAAATAATTTTCAAGAACTTTTCTATTGACCACTTTTTAAAATTCCAAGATTAACATGACCAATAACCGAGGAGAATGTAACGACCCGTATTTTGATAATTAAGATATTAAATTTAATAATATTTTTGGAATGTAATATTGTGAGAAATTAAAATTTATGATTTATAAATGGAAAAAATTTATCATAATATAATTTAGCAATGTTGATTGGATGTAATTGGCAACTTTTTAATGTGATTTCCATTAATGATAGTAATTGTAGGTAATAAGAAATTAAATTAAATGATTGTATTAATGTTGAAATTATATGCATTTAATTGAAATTGGTTAATATTGAATATGAAATCAGTTTTGGGTAAGTAATTTATAATCTTTGGTTGTAAACAATAAGTTAATAGAGATGAATTATTAATGTATAACAATTGATTTATTCTCATCTTATTATTTAATCCGTTAAGATTAATTTGGAAATCAATGGAAGTTAATGTAATTAAATATTGCAGTTAATATGGTAAAAGACATTAACTTTAGAGTATGAGAATAATAAAATGAAATCTTATGTTTAATTTATTCATAAGGTAATAGTTGATTTAATATAAGAATGTAAATCAAAATAAAAGAATATGTTGGAATTTAAATTATAATAAACTAGGTTGTATTACAGTTGTAATTGAACGCTGAAATTAATATAATATTTAAATCTTGAAACCAACATGGAAAATTTAATTTTAAAGGATTATTAATTTCAGTTTAATCAAAATGATATATAAAACTTTTAATTTAGAAATTTAAAAGTGATTAAATTGATTTTTAAAATAATAATTCATTTAATTGACGTGTAAAATTAGTCTTTTTGGGCACTGTCTCGGATTTTGACGAAACTAGTTTCATCGAATCCGTAATAGTGGATTATTATAGGATTTCAAGTTTCCTAACGATCAGACTTATCGTTTGATCGTGCGATCTCGAAACGCGTAAAAATCAATTAAAGGAATTTAAATGAATATAATCCGATTTTAAAAGCTAACTTCTATATATGTTAGAATTAAGGTTTGAAATTAGTTTCATTGAATTTAAAAATATTGAAAACCTATATTTCGATATATTGGATGACATATTTTCGTTTCGGGAACGAAACGGGCTTTTCGCGTTTATGTTATCGCTTCGACCCAATTCAGTATGTTCCATCCATTCTTATCCATCTCTGTCTATATATATGTTGTTATAAACCCTAACTACTTCTATTCCATTTATGTACGCACAATTTCTATCTCATCCGTTCCTTCCCAATAGCAGACATCGCAAAACCCTAATTACTTATTTCAAATCAAACTCCAAAAATTTCAAACTGTTCAAACCCTATCATATAATATATCATTGCGAAGCTCTCGATGAATGGAATCAGCATCTAGTGTTTGTTTTTGGAATAGAAGCCCGAGTCAACCAGAAATCATGGTCAAAGTTGTGGAATCGATGGAACCCTAGGTCCAAATTGGGGTTTTTTGATTTGGGGACCGTTTGGCGCAATTGAGGAGGCAAAACGGTAGAGCTCGACAAGGGGAGTCTAGATCTAGTTTTGATTTGATGATCGGAGCAACTATGTAGTGGGAATTGGCCCCAAAAGATCACAGCTGCGTCAACTTTGGGGCACAAATTCTGGTGACTGACATTGAATTAGGCGGCGGCATTGGTAGACGTTAGTGGAGGAGATGATGATCTTCCGATTGCAAGTGGTTACGCGGCTTCAAGTGGTCTAAGCTAAGAGTAATTTACAGTCAAAATTGCAAGGCGGTTGTGGGCTGTTCGTGCAATTTGGGTGCTGTGCGTGCCAAATCAGTAAGTTAAAAATGTTGATTATTGTAATATTAAATGTGTACCAATAATATTTTAATAGTATTTATTATAACTTGAATAACTTTTGCATACGAACTCGGATTCGTGCGCGGTTTCTTCCATTGGGATCGTATCGAAATTCCGGATGACATGAAACAGGCATGGTTGAATTTGAAGACTGTCAAAATTTTGGGCTTTTATTGGATTTTAAATCGGCGATAAATCAAAGGTGAGTGATTTAACCCACTCACGCAATACTAAACCTTCTTATGTTAGTTGAATTAAATTTTATGTGTAGCGACCCGTAAATTTTAGTGGTTTTATTTATTTAATTAATTGAATTTTTGTGAAATTTTAAATAATTGAATTTTCAAATAAAAATTTGATATTTGAAATACGTATATTTAAACATAGTAAATGATAAATTTTCATCAGATAATATGCAAGTTTATTTTATTTTGAAATTTTATTTCAATTCAAATCAGTTAATATTTGATGGTAATAAAATGTTTTCCAAACCTGAATATTTTTATACAATAAATTTGTAAATCATCTTCTGAGTGAGACGTCATATTTCGTTTTTCCAAATTTGGACTGCTATTGCTCCGTTTATCTTATTTCTGGCAGATTAGCAGCATTTTCGGTACCGGATATCGACTTTTGATAGAATGATCGTATCATTGAAATATGTGTACCATTCTGCTCGTCTCATCGTGCTAATCTCCGCAGTATATTTATTTCTGTATTTTGAGGTCCGGTATGCGAAGGAAGCGATAAAATTGTTCGTTATAACGGTACCATAAATTATGACTTTACTCCTTCCTTCGGTTTCAAAATTTAAACGTGCTGCCCAAACAAAATTAATTGCTCAACTCAATCCAAGGACTTGACCGTTACCATTGCTTTTATTTTATTTATTTATTCACTCAATTAGATTTGCCCGTTCATTCTCTTCACCTTCATTTGCTCTGTTAAAAAAAAGGGGAAAGAAGAAACAAAAAGATATATTCATCTTCCTTTATCCATTGCCTGGAAGCTCCACACGCAAACAACCCTTTGCTCCTCTGTTTATTTTGTGGCCTAACACGCTCTTTCATCATCTCCTCTCAGCACCTGTGCCCAAGAACAACGCAGCCTCTCCTCCTTCCCACTGCCTCCACAAGCAACTCGCATGTCCCCTTCACTTGCCACCAGTTCGGCCTTGACCTCCCGCCTCCACGTCACCCACAAAGCAGCCGAACCTGAGTTTCTTCCCAGCTATTTTCTCCTCTCCTCTCAACAGCCGAGCGCCGCAACACCCTCACGCACCTCCTTCATCAATCTGCTCGACCTAGCCGCAAGGCCAGCGCGCTACCCGGCTTTCCACGCCTCAATGCCTCCATCCACCTTCCCGTGTGGCAGCTGCACACCCCATGCTCGGCCTCCTTCTTTTAATGTATTGGTATGCATGTTTCATATATATATATAGTATTGTATTCTATTATACTAAGATATATATATATGTTTAAAGTATACTATATTATGTTGGTCATATTTAAAAGTTATCTGTTAGTTATAATATAAGCTTATGTAGACTATTTATATATTCAAGTTATGTATATTTTTATTCTTTTTTGTTTTTGAATATAAAAGTTTTCAAACTATATATATATGTGCGTTTAGTCGGCAGAAGGCTTCATATGCTGCATATGAACATATATATATTTATAAATTGCTTCCTGTTGCTCAATTTGACAGCTTATATATATATACTTTTGCATGACTAGTTCTATAAAATTATATATATATATATATATATAAAGTTGTACATCTACTTTGCTTTACGAAAAATCAGACAGTCTGCATATTTTATGTATGTACATTTGGTTATATAAATAGTCTGCATATTTTCTTCGTACTTGCATTTATTTTATTTATGAATTGTCGACATATATACGGGAAGTTTTGGCAATTTTATAATAAGTTATATATACACACATCAGTTATATAAAACTGTTGAATTTTAATGTATAGATTTATAATAGATCATATAGATATGCTGTCTGTTATAAACTTTATACATATACTTATAAGTATAAGCTTGCAGTTTTCTTCTATATATAAGTAAAATTTAAATATATAGTGTAGCTTTATGTATCAGCTTATATATTATTTCATATACATATATAATTATATATGAGTTCATACAATTGTTGCTTATGTATTTTGATAAGGAATATATCTATTTTATGAAATAATGATTTTTAAATATGTCTATGATGATATTTTGGTTTAATATGTGTTAAACTAAAAACATTGATATGTATAAGTTGAATATGTTCAGCTATAATTTTGGATATAAATTATATATATACTTTGATTATATATTTGAGTTTTTAAAATCGTGATTTTGAATTTTATTTAATATTGCTTCAAATTAAGATATTGATTTTTAGGGAAGATTAATAATATATATACATTCTCTATTTATATCAAACTGATTGATTTTCTCATCGATTTCTATCCATCAGCTTTGTCCGTGAAATCCGCTTTCAGCTTACTTCACTTTGAGATTGTTGTTTGGATTGTTCGATTGTCTAGATCGTTATCCAATTCGTAGCTTGTTGTGTATCAAACTCCTCTAGCCTTGGAAGGTGAGCAATCACTCATGATTAACGTTCTTATATTTATTAAATTTGATTTCAATTGAAACGACAATTGAAATATGCTGCTAAATTGAACTGTAAATTTTTAATTGCTATATATGATATGCTATTATCTGAAATTGTTCACCTGTGGGATATGACACCATATCCTATTGTTTATATTTTATTTAATTTGTTATTGATGATATGTCTCTATTATTGATATGTTATATTTTATCATCATATATGTTCTCACTCTGCAAGTTCCCTGTTAGTATAGAATTCCCTATGGGTTGAAATGATACATACCCAAACGATCTTGTAGAATAGGAGGAAATCGTTATGGGTTGAAATGATAAACCCAAGCGATTTTCATTGACATTGAATTTGGGATTGCGGGTTGAAAAGATATATACCCGTATATATATTTAAATTGCGGATTGAAATGATAAATATCTGTATCACTTGACCATAGGATAGAAAATTATATACAGGCACCGTTGGTCTATATATATATTTTGAAAATGATTTCCAAGGTTTTGAAAGGGAATATATGTGATTTTAATTAATATTGATTTTAAGTTATTATATCTTTAACATAGATTTTATAAGAATTTCAATAAATTAAGTTGGAAAGAGAAATAGAAATTAATTTGAAATTAATTTAAATTTTTCTTAAATAAAACCGATTTGAAACTTATTAAATTTGAGATTTTAAAGATATGATTTATAACTTGATTTTTGATTTAAAGTGATTAAATGAATATTTCAAGTAAATAAATTGAAGGGAATATTTAATCTACATAAATTGTAATTTAAGGTTTTATTTAAATGATATTGGATTGACTAAGTGAATTTTAATATTAAATAATGGTAAGGTTGAATTTGAAATATAAACGAATTTAAGCTTTGAAATTTATTGAAATTGAAATGGTTTAAATTATAGTTTATATATGTATTTGAAATCGATATAAAATTTAAATGGTTTGAACTGAATTGAAATTGGTGAATTGAGATTTAATTAGATTGAATTTTTGAATTCGAGTTGATCTGAATCGATTTGTGAAATTTGAGGAAACTATTTTATTATATAAAGTATTTTGAAATATATTTAAAACTATTTTATTATTTTACCTTATTAATTAATTTAATATAAACTATTTAAGTTATAACTATTTTATATACAAATTATTTTATTATATCAACTATTTTAGTCATACTATTTTAATACATATATTATTTCTAATATCTAAACGATTTAAGAGGTAAGTGTTATGGATTTCAAAGTGTTATGATTTCAAAGCTATGGTTTCAAAGTATATAACTTCAAAGGGTTAAAGTTTAGAAAGGTTATAATTTTAGAAAGTATTATGATTTTGGAAATGAATATTTTTTTAAAGTGAGAAATGATATCGTATTGATATGGTTTTGTAATGGATATGATATTTTGGGTTTGAAGTATGATTTTGAAATGACCACGGTGTTATAATAACGTTTGGTTGTTAAAGAGACCGGGATCGGATATTGTCATACTCTCTGCCAATACCGAAAACCACTTTAACAACTGTGTACGTGGTGGAGATTCCAGAAATGAAGAAGGATGGTTTTGGTGAACAATTTCTATATAAGGTATGACGTGACCCTGACTTCCATGAGTCAGCTTAGATGTGACTAAAATCAGGAGCTACGCCGGGCCAAGTGAGGTCATTCCTTCTATCGGGCACATTTCTTCGATACTATTCTGATTTTTGTGATTGTTTGGAGGCCACCCCTCGATTTTTGATATGGGAGTGTGTCCGAGCTGGGCGGTAGTAGCTGCTATGTGTTATCACCAGTCCGGATCCGAAAACGGTATATCTACCCTGGCATTTTCTCGTGTGCCGTGTTCACATGCCCTAGAGCGCCTTCTACGAGTTTGTTTTGTACCGTACCTATGTGATGTCCTCTGGGTAAACCTCCAATTTACGGAGGAGCGTACGGCATTGTATAGACTACGGGAATATATAAAACGTGTTAAGAGGGATATGTGTAACGCCTTAACGCTATTTTAATACCTTTAATTTACTATAGACATATTATAATAGCGTATATTACTACATAGTAGATAGTTCCATGGATCCTTAGAGGATGGTTATCCCAAACATCCTTTGAGTTGCTTGTATTTCAGTTGATATTTCACTTGGGTTAGATTTATTGATATAAGAATGTTAATCCTGACTCGAGTGTTTTGTGTTTTGCTTTACACTCGGGTCAGACTGAGTGACACAACATTTGAGACTCACCTTTGGAGTTGGAGCTTCACTAGGAGGTCCACCTGTATCTATTATGCTTTCAGCTATTCGGTGGTTTTGTTCAGAGAAGTCATCTGTTTGTATTCGAGACTTCATTGTATTTGATATTTATGTTGTATTTTATTTCAAACTCTGATGTTTATATAGTAGCTTCATGAACTACTATTTATCTATTCCGCTGCTTATTGTTATATTACTCTATGTCTGTGATTCTGTGATTATTTTATTTACTGTACGTGCCAAGTTTTGCTAAATATAAATTAACAATATGATATTTTGAGAAATTCAAGTCCGGCATGTGTGGATGCGAATGGTTGAAAAAAGCGGGTTGTTACATAATGAATTGATGAGAATTTTATTAAATGCTGCTTGGTGATTTAAATTATCATTTAAATTTAATTTGAATTTATATTGAATTAAATTGATATTTAAATTAATATTGAATTTAATTGCTAGTTAATTGTTGTGTTTTGTTGGTAGATTTGGATGTTGAATGTGATGGATGTCTATTTGTTGACATTTTGTGTAACAGCCCGCACCTCACTTAATGCAGATATTGTCCCCAACTTAGTCACCTCCGCCTCATGGGCCAAGCCAAGATGTGGGGTTTTGTTCTTCAAAAGGCCTCGACGTTGTTATGAGGTGAAGGCTTTGGTATATAAGCACCCACTTCTTAATGTTTTTCCGTGATGTGGGACTATTATTACCATTTTGAAGGGGTGTTACAATCTCCCTCCCTTTAGAGCCAACGTCCTCGTTGGCTCATGAACACAACACCACCCAGGTGTCGTGGCTGTAACATGTACATACCACAATTCCGGCTGGGTATGGCTCTGATACCAATGTAACAGCCCGCACCTCACTTAACGCAGATATTGTCCCCATCTTAGTCACTTCCGTCTCATGGGCCAAGCTAAGGTGTGGGGTTTTGTTCCTTAAATGGCCTCGACGTTGTTATGAGGTGAAGGCTTTGGTATATAAGCACCTACTTCTTAGTGTTTTCCCACGATGTGGGACTATTATTCCCATTTTGAAGGGGTGTTACATTTTGGATGATTGGATGTTCATTTATTTCTATAAATCCCTGTTATCACCCCGTATATTAATTGAAAGCATATAAACTGTGATTTAAATTATTTCGAATAAATTAAGAAATAGGTTGAAATGATATATACCTATGACATTTTGATTTAGATTGAAATGATATATATCCATCCCTATAATTAAAATGAAATAACTGATCACTTGGCCATAGGGTAGAAAATTATATACGGACAACGGATTGGTTAAATTCAATAGTTTTAAAATCTTGATTTTTGGATTTTGGTTAAATGACATTGTTCTAAAGGAAATAAACTATGGATTTATATGAATTGAATTATGTCTAATTCAAGCTTTATAATGTTGAAATTGAAATTGGATAAAAGAAATTATTTTAAAGAATTGAATTGGAAATGTGAAGTTATAATCGAGGTATGACTTTAATTTTTGAAATTGAATTATTTTAAGATTTGAACCTTAAAATTGAATAATGAGGTTTAAATTGATTTAAGTGTTTTAAATCAGTAAATTGAAATTGGACTTGAAATTGATATAAATTGAAATGGTTTAAAATAAGAATTGGATTGAAATTTAAATAATTGAATTGGATTGTTGAATCGGATTTGAAGTTAAAAATGAACGTTTCGAAAATGGAAGTTAATTCGAATTGAAATTAAGTTGATTTGAAACTAAACCAAAAATGAGTCAATTGAATTGGAAGATTGGAAATTGAGTTGTTGATTTGAAATTGGATATGGGTCCAGATTGTTGAAATGGAAAGAAACAGTTTGATTTGATATTATTTTCAAAATAAATTATTTTAATATAAACTGTTTAAAATCTATTCTTTTTAATACCCAAATTATTTAGATTTTCCAAACTATTTTACCATATAAACCATTTTCAATACTCAAATCATTTTATATCAAACTATTTAAACTATTTTCAAACTATTTATAACTATTCAAACTATTTTCTAAAATTTCAAACTGTGCAAAGTTGGAATGTGTATATTTAAATCATTGATTTAAATGCGAGTGCGGTAAATGAGGCTATAAACTAAGTTGGAATTTGAAATGATATTTTCAAGAGAAAATGACATATTTTGAGTAAATATGATATTTTGAAATGAAGTGATACTTTTGAAGTGAATATGATATTTTAGTATCAAATATGAATCGGTTTTGAAATGTAAAAGAACCAACCGGTGTGAAAAATGACGTTTGGTTATTAAAGAGACCGGGGCCTCTTATTGGCATACTCTCTGTCAATATTGGAACCACTTTAAAAACTGTGTACGTGGTGGATGATCCATAATGAAGTGGTTGAATTGGAGGCATTTGCTGGATTTGAAGAAAAAGAACGATGATGGATGACCCTGGCACTTGTGCCAATTTGAAATGACTAAAACAAGATGGCTTGTCAGGGCCAAGTGGGCTAGCTACCCCTAGCGGACACACCTCTTCATATTACTATATTGATGTTGGCTTGATCGGTGCACCTTGATTTGATTTGATTTGATTTGATTTTAGGGGTGTTGGACGTGGTGGGCGGTCGTAGCTACGATGCGTTACCATCATCCCTGCGACCCGAACTGGTAGTATCCTACCTTGGGCATTGCCTCACATGCCTTGTCATACTCTTTATCCTTATTCACGCCCACTACGATTTTGTTTTAGTATGGTACCTATAGGAGACTCATTGGCTACCGACGTTACTGGTTGTGTTATAGGACCTGCATAGACTACCTGCTTAAAAATGTGTTAATGGGGATCAATGTAAAGCCTTAACACTAAGAAAATATTTACTTTACCGATAGACTGTAATGATCCGTAATTGTTAATGGTTTTAATAACATAATTAACTAGGATTTTCATTAAAATAAATAATTAAAATTTAGTAATGAAAATTTGATATTTGGTATGTGTCTATTTAAACATAGCAAATGGCAAATTTTCATTGGTAAATATGAAAGTTAATTCTGTTGTGTAATTTTCAATTTCAATCTAAAATCAGTTAATCTGATGAAAACAAAATATTTTTGAAATCTTAATATTTTTACATAATAAATTTGTAAATCATTTTCGGAGTGAGACATCTTATTTCGTTTTGTCAAATTTGGACTTCTTTTGCCCCGTTTATCTTATTTTTGGCGGAATAGCAGCAGTTTGGCAGCGAATATCATCTTTTGATAGGTTGATCATATCACTGATATCTGTATACCATTCTATTCCTCTCGTCAGGCTGATCTCCGTAGTATATTCATTCCTGTATTTTGACGTCCGGTACGCGGCGAAATCTGCGTAATAGCCAGCCGTATCGGTACCCATTCGAGTCCATTTGCTTCCCGTGACCATTCAATTATCTACCGTACAAAACCAATAGCCACTAGCCTTTTTCATATTCCTTGAATTCAGACTTTCACTATTCCCAAATTCCAACTTTTGGCCTTTGCTATTCCTTATATTCAATGCATATTTTTTGGTCCATTTATGTCTGTCCTTTCTCCTTTCTTTTTTCGTTGAAAATAATAATATAATAAACAAAACTCATATGATATTGTGTTGCATTTATAGTTGTTCCTGGAAGCCTACACGTCTTCTTCATTTTTGCCTAAACAAGCCCACGCAACCATCGAACCAAACACCGCCCTTCCATCCTCAACTGTCCACCACCCTCCAACCTTTCTCTGTCCTTTACCACCGCATGACAATCGACTCTCTGCCTTATTCCCCTCAGCTCGCAGTCAGCCCTCATCTCCAGCCACGCTTCGACCAAATCTGGCCAGACCCACCTCCATGCTCTGCTCTTTTGGAAATGACGGCCCACCCTCACCGAAGCTGCTGTTCCATCCCACACACCCTCCACCAAGAAGCCCATGCAAACCCTATACCACAACCGTGCCGCTTTATAAAAAAATTTATATATATATACAAGCATATATATTGCTTGCATTATTTTGTTTATGAAGAAAACCTTGTTGTTCTTTCCCTCTCAAACTCGACAGCCCGTGCCCATCCGACGTCTCCCCTCTTCGCAACAACAAGCACCCGAGCTTGTTCAGTTTCTTTATCACCGAAACCTTGCACCTTGCTCAACCTCTCACCCGCGCCTCATTCACTTATCATTGCTTACCCGAATGCCTCACTCGCCAACCTTTTTCCCTCTGACAAGATCCGGACCTACCTTCGAACGCAGCTGTCATGTCCATCCAATCACCATCCGTAGCCACCTATCACCGAGTGAGCAGCCCCACAACAGCTCCGAACTGCCAGCAGTCTCCACCGAAGCCCGACCACCTTCACATCCCGGTCACAACGTGACCATCTTGTCTTCTCTTCTGTTATTTTGCATATAAAAGGTCAGTGTATATATACATTTGATTCCCACTTTATACATATCAAGTTATATATACATGAAATGTTTGAAGAATTTATAATATGTTCAACATATTTATATTATGTGTTTAAAATATTTTAATGTGAATGTTTAATGTATTTACATATTAGTTCAATTCCAATTTATGTTTAAAGTATTTATAGAATATGTTAAATAATAATTTAAGTTATATATATATATAAGTAAGTTATCTTGTTTGTATATAATATGTTTAAAGAAGTTCATATATAGCTTTTGTAAGAATTGTATTTATTTAAATTTATATTAATATTTTTAAAATAGAGTTTTGTAACAATTTTATATATATAAATGATATGTTAAATTTTTATTTGAATTTATGTTACAAATTTCGTTATAATTCTACATTATATATATATGTATACATATATGATATGTTTAGAATATATACTTGATCCATCGAATCTAAATTCACCTTGCCTTGTTTCTCCGCTATCTAGATCTACAACAGCAATTTTCTAGCTCCGTCAATTTTCCGTGCTTATCCGTGTCCGTTTCCATCTTGTTCTCGTGTTTCTCTAGCCTCGAAAGGTGAGCAATCACTCACGATTAACATTCTTATATTTAGTAAATTTGATTTCACATGAAATGATAATTTAAGTATGCTATTAAATTTTAATTGTTAGTTATTTAATTTTTAAATATGATATGCCATTATCTGCCAGTGTTCACCTATGACATATGACACCATAACCTGTTGTATATATTATATTTAAATTGTTATTGATGATATATGCCTGTTGTTGGTATGTTATATTATTATCATATTTGTTCTCCTCTGCAATTTCCCTTTTAGTTTAGAATTCCCTATGGGTTGAAATGATACATATCCGAATGATATTATAGATTAGGGGAAAATCGTTATGGGTTGAAATGATAAACCCAAGCGATTTTCATTGATTTTAAATTTTGGGATTGCGGGTTGAAATGATATATACCCGTAAATATTAAATTTAAATTGCGGATTGAAATTATAAATATCCATAGCACTTGACCATAGGATAGAAAATTATATACGGACACCGTTGGTCTATTTTGGAAAATGATTTCCAAAGTTTTGAAAGGAAATATATGGGTTTTAATAAATATTGATTTTTAAATATAATATATAAATTTTATTTTTATATATGTGTAAATTTTAGATTTTTAAAATTCTATATTTGGAAATTTTAAATTTATAAGTTAGTTTTGAAAATATGAATTTTAAGATATTACTTATAAATTTTAGTATTTAAATATATATAAAATAAGATTTCATATAAAATATATTTAATTATAAGATTTAATTTAATACAATTTAATTTAATACAATTTAATTTAATTAATATATATATGTTATGTTTAAGTATTTATTTAAATTCATATTTTAAAAATAGATTTTTATTGACTTAAATGAATTAAGGTTGGGAAGTTAAATTGAAATTGATTTGAAATTGTATTTGTTTAAGAATTATATTTAAATAAAATTGATTCAAAACTTATTGAATTTGAGATTTTAAATACATGATTTTATAACTTGATTTTGACTAAAGGTGATTAAATGAATATTTTCAAATCTAAATAAATTAAAGTTGAACATTTAGCTTTGATTTAAATGGGTAATTGGATTTTATTTAAATATTATTTAAAAGTGATCTGGTGAAAATTTTTAGAACTAAATATAATCGATGTTAGATATTTAATATTTTATTTTATTTAAATTTATAATTCAAGATTTTATTTAAATGTTATTATAAATGAGTAAGTGAGTAAATCCAAATTTAAATAAAATTAAAGTTGAATTTTGAAATATAAATGAAATGTATCAAATTAAGTTATTGTAAATTGTTTAAATATTGGACTTTGAAATCTATAGGATTGGAAGTGGTTTAAATTTGTAGTTCAAACCTGAATTTGAAATTTGATACAAATTAAAATGGTTTTAATAAGAATTTGAATTGAACCATATTAATTGGAATGGTTGAACTAAGATTGATTTAAAATTGAATTTTGGAACTAAAGTGGATTTGAATTGATTTGTGAAATTGGAAGAAATAATTCTAATTATACTACTTTTAATATATAAACTATTTTAATAAATAAACTATTTTAATCTATAACCTATTTTAAATAAAAACTATTTTTAATTTATAACCATTTCAATATATATAAACTATTTTCAATATTTAAACTGTTTAAGTTAGAATTGTTATGATCTAGACTTAATAGATTTAAAAACGAATATTTTGATATGATGGTTTAAACTATCTTATGGTTATGATTTCGAAAGTGTATATATTTTCGAAAGTGATATAATTTTGAAATAAATATGATGTTTTGAAATGAAGTATGAACTGTTTGAAATGTTTATAAAAGCGATTTCATAAAATGACCATGGTGTGAAATAAGCAGTTGGTTGTTAAAGAGACCGGGATCGGATATTGTCATACTCTCTGCCAATACCGAAAACCACTTTAACAACTGTGTACGTGGTGGAGATTCCAGAACGAAGTAGGATGGTTTGGCGACGATTCTATATAAGGTATTTACGTAGCCCTGACTCCCGTGAGTCAGCTTAGATGTCACTAAAACAGGAGCCATGCCGGGCCAAATGAGGTCATTCCTCCGATCGGACACATTTCTTCGATACCATTCTATTACTTTGTGATTTGATTGGGTGCACCTTTGATTTGGGAGTGTGTCTCGAGGTGGGCGGTAGTAGCTGCTATGCGTTACCACCAGTCCGGATCCGCAAACGGTATATCTACCCTGGCATTACCTCACGTGCCGTTTTCACATGCCCTATCGTGCCTTCTACGAGTTTGTTTTGTACCGTACCTATGGGGTGTCCTTTGGGTAAACCACCGGTTTGGTGGAGATTACGGCATTGTCTAGACTATGGGAATATATAAAATGTGTTAAGGGGGATATGTGTAACGCCTTAACTCTACTTTAATAGTTTACTTTACTATAGACATATTATAATATCGTATATTACTACATAGTAGATAGTTCAACGGATCCTTAGAGGATAGAAATCCCAAATATCCTTTAAGTTACTTGTATTTCTGTTGACATTTCACTTGAGTTGATTTACTGGTATAAGAATGTTAAACCTGACTCGAGTGTTTTGTGTTTTGCTTTATGCTCGGTTCAGACTGAGTGTCACATCATTTGAGACTCACCTTTGGAGATTGGAGCTTTGTTTGAAGACCTATCTATCCAGCTTTCAGTATTTCCAGTTGTTTATGATTCAGAGTTGTCAGTTGATTTTGTGTTCGAGACTTCTTTGTATTTGTGATTTCTTTTGTATTTTATTTCAGACTCTGATGTTTATATAGTAGCTTCATGAACTACTATTTATTTATTTCGTTTCTTATTTTTATATTACTCTGTGTCTGTGATTGATTTTATTTACTGTATATACTATGTTTTGCCAAATATAAATTAACAATATGTTGTTTTGAACAATTCAAGTCTGACATGTGCAGATGTGAATGGTTCAAAATACCGGACTGTTACATAGACACTTTGTATATAACATAGGTAGGAGTCCTAGGAGTTTCCCAATCCTGCATAGAATAGAGATAATTAAGGACAACAGGAAAGATAGAATAAATTGAATAAAACAAGGAAAGAGAAGGAAAGAAAGACTTACATTGATCGCAGCGATCTTGACTGGATCAACTGAAACTCCATTACCAGAAACAATATGCCCGAGGAATCGGACTTCATCCTTCCATAAATGGCATTTAGAAAATTTAGCCTTCAACTGATGATTTCTAAGAGTTTCAAGAACAGATTTCAAATGCGACTCATGCTCTTCCTCAGACTTAGAGAAAATAAGAATATCATCAACAAAGACTAGAACAAATTTATTAAGCACATCACGAAAAACACGATTCATCAAATCAACAAAGAAAGCAGGAGCATTAGTCAAACCAAAAGGCATGACTAATCATTCAAAGAACCCATTCTCAGTACGGAAAGCAGTCTTGGGAATACTTTCCTCAGCAACTCTAAGCCGGTGAAAATCTGTGGCAAGATCAAGTTGAGAGAAAACAGTAGCACCATAAAGCTGATCAAACATATCATTGATGCGAGGCATTGGATATCTGTTTTTCATAGTGAGCTTGTTCAGCTCCCTATAATCAACACACATCCGGAGAGAACCATCGGACTTAGTGACGAAAACCACCGCTGCTCCCCATTCTGAATAGCTAGGTCTGATCGGACCCTTGGAGGACAAGTCCTCAATTTATTTCCTTAACTCAACCTTCTCGCGGGGTGCCATTCTTCTAGGAGGAAGAACTGCAGGTCAAGCTCCAGGAATAAGATCAATACGAAAATCAATTTCCCGCTTAGGAGGTGAAGCAGTGACTTCACCAAATACATTGGGATAAAGTTTGACCACATGAGTCGATTGAAGATCAACCGGAGAAGAATCCAGAGAATAAATAAAGCTGCCAGCACAATCATGAGGCATACGACACCGAATAACCAAAGAATTACCTCAATCATCAACAAGAGAAACAGTTCGGGATTTACAAGAGATGTGAGCATCATGATTCCTTAACCAATCATCTCCAAGCAATAAATCAAAAGTATCGAAACCAAGAACATAGAAATCACCACTAAAGCGATAATCAGAATGGAGAAGTTTCACTCCTCTACAAATCCTACTAAGGTTCGCAAGACCCCCAATAGGATTAGAAACACACAAAGGAACAAAAGCATACTCAGGAGAAAGACGATGCTCAAACTTATCACAAATAGACATAGAAATAAAACTATGCGAAGCTACAGTATCAAATAAAACACGAACAGGATGCTTAAATAAATAAAAGGTGCCCTGAAGAGTACCTTGGTCATCACTAGGAGCAGGAGCAGGTGAAGGTGGAGAAGGTGATGAAGCAGAGGTAACAACAAAAATACCAGATGGCTTGCCCTTTTGATACAATGGACAATCATTCTTAAAATGACCAGGCTGAAGACAGACATGACAGAGATTGTTCCTGGTACCCTGAGGTGGAAGAACAGTAACACCAACTGAAGTAGGGCAACTATTAGCATAGTGTCCCTTCTGATCACACTTGAAACAGGTAATGGTAGATAGGTTGATAGGGTGCCTTTGAGAAGGAGAAGATGATGAAGATCCCAAACCTGGATTCTTGAGCCAATTCTTCTTCTGCTGGTGGAAATTGGGCTTTATCTTCTTAGAGTTAGCAGAGAAAGACTGAGATGCATGAGCACTAGCAACAGTAGGACCCTTAGAAGTAGGGTTCTCATAACGGATAGCCATATCCATAAGCTCAGTGAAAGTGCCATGAACATGTGAAATGAGACGATCGTAGAACTCTGGGCGAGCTCCAGCTATGAACTTCTCATTTTTCTTAAGCTGGGTGTCAATAAGGCCAAGACCAAACTTGGAAAGTTCGTTGAACTTCCGCTCATACTAGGAAAAAGACATGGTACCGTGCTTAAGATCCATGAATTCACGATAAAGCTGAGATTTCCCGGCTTCGGGCATCCATTTTGCCACAAAAGCCTCCCGGGAAAGAAGATACAAAAACAAAACTTAAGATAGATTCAAAAGAAAGGAAATGGAAACAAATTCAAGATAACACAAAGGATACCTAAACTGCTCTCATGAAATATCACCCTCGTTAGTGTGAGCTGTAACAGACTCCCACCAATCCAAGGCTGACTCTTGCAGTTGCCAAGTTGCTAATTGACGCTTCTGGGCATCAGAAATCTCGAGACCAGTAAGGATCCTCTCTAAACTCCGTAACCATTGCTGGGCTTCGATAATGCTCTCCGAACCGGTAAACTTGGTACCACCAAGCTGAGAGAATTCCTTACAGAGAACAGTAAACCTAACAGGTGCAGCAGGTTGAGGAGCTGGGGCAGTACCACGACCTCTACCTCTGGAATTTCCACGATTCATCCTGAAAATATCAAGAATAAATTTTAGGACAAAGGTACAGAGAAGACAAAGATAAGATAAGATAAGACAAGATAAAATCACTTGGAAGAATATCCTAATAAAAGAAATTTCTAACAAGGTAGATACGAAAAGAAGGAAGTTTAGAAAATTGCTTTTTAAAACAAGAAAATTTTATATCAAAATAATCTTTGAAAATCCTTTGAAAAATATTTTTAAAATCATTTTATACTTTGAAAATACGTTCTCTCACAAAGAGATGATTCTGAAGTTGATTTCACTCATTCTAGGGTATTTCTACCCTATCTCTAATGAGTTTTTGCTCCATAGGCTAAGGTTTGCCTAAAAACCAAAGCTCTGATACCAAATGTAACGACCCACTATTTTGGACCATTTAAATCGACAATAATCCACACATGTCGGACTTTAATAATGCAAAATAATAGATTGTAATAAAATTTGGAGCAAATAAAATCATTCACAGAATCACAGACATAGAAAATATTAGAATAACTCGCAGCGGAAAATAAAATAAATAGTGGTTCATGAAGCCACTATAATACAAAGTCTCAAAACCAGATATAAAATACATAGTCTGAAAACAAATACAGTTTTGAAACAAGTACAGTAGAAATCCCAAATACATATGTCTCTAATAAAAAGCTGACATAGAAATACTGAATGGAATTACATAGCAACTAGATAAAAGATGATCTCCAGCAGTCCTAGCACCAGAAGGTGAGATCCAAAGCTGATACTCAGGCTGACCCGAGCGTAAATAAAATATAAACACTCGAGTCAGGACATACATACTTATACAATGTAAACCAACTCAAGTAAACTGTTATAAAAGGTACAAGTAACTTAAAAATGCTTGGGATCGCCCATTCTTTAAGGATCCGTTAAACTATCTACTATGTAGTAATATTCGCTATTATAATAATGTCTAATAATAAAATAAACATACTTTTAAATAGCATTACGGCTTTACATTTTCCATCTTAACACGTAATAGTCCCAGTAGTCTATCCAATATTAGCATACTCCCAAAACGGGGGCTACCCTCAATACTCCATAGGCTACGGGAGAAATACAAACTCATAGTAAAGCTCGATATGGTAGGTGAAACGGCACAACAAGGCAATGCCAGGGTAGATATACCAATTACGCATCCGGGCTGGTGGAAACGCATAGCAGCCACTACCGCCCACCTCGAACAACACTCCCAAATCAAGGGGTGCACCCAATCAATCACAAAAGTAATAGAATGGTATCGAAGAAGTGTGTCCGATCAGAGGTGCTACCTCATTAGCCCGAGAATCGCTCCTGTTTTAGCCACCTTATGCCAACTCACGGGAGTTGGGTCCACGTTCATACCACAATAGGATCGTCGCCACCATCCTACTTCATTCTAGAAACTCCACCGCGTACACAGTTGTTAAAGTGGTTTTCGGTATCGATAGAGAATATGTCCATATCCGATCCCGGTCTCTTTAACAACCAATCGTTATTATAACCCGTGGTTATAAATTTCAAAAATAGTATATTTTCAAATCAAAATACCTCATTTAAACCAATTAAAAATAAAGTCATTATACCTTTAAATCAAATATTCAATTTCCAAAAATTCAGCCTTTTCTGAGTTCATTTATTCACTTAAATACTTTAAAACATTGAAATTTTAGCTTTCACAGCACTTAGAAAATGTTGCGGTAAGTTATATTTGAAAACAATTCATTTCAGCAAAGACATCATTTAAAAACTGCTGTAGTAGTTCAGGGTTTAATTTAAAAGTTTTAATTCAATTCAGCAAAGACAGGGTTTACAAAACTGTTGTAGTAGTTCAATTATATTCAAAAATCTCATTTCAGCCAACTGCAGCACTTAACCAGTGCTACAATAACTCTTTCATTAGTTTCAGTTTCAAGTTTAGTTCCTACAACTACAGCACTTACAAAGTGTTGTCATAACCCTTAGTTAATTTTAGTCTTTTAGTTTACTTCTGCAACTACAGCACTTACAAAGTGCTGCGGATTCTATAAGTTCAGTTTTTTGTTCATTTCAGAAACGATAGCATTTCTGAAGTGTTACTATAAGAATTTCCAGATTTCAAATAAACTTCAATTTAAATCATTTTAACTTATAAAAATCACATTTTTTTTCACATCAAAAATGTTCATTTAAATACCTTTAACTTATGATTTTTATAAAGAAATTTTTTACAATAAAAATCAAATTTTCCAACTTATTAAATTCAAATGTACCATTTTCCTATTCTTTGCATTTTTAACAATTTACCTTAACACTTAAATTTAAATTTCCATTTCATAAATAAAACTTAATTTCCATTTTTTTAATTAACTTAAACTTTCATTTTAAACCAAATCACAAATTTCCAAATTAAGTTATATTTCAAATTACAATTTAATCACTTATTTATTTAACATTTTTAATACATAGAAAAATCATTATTTCTTTATTTAAATCATTTTAAATTCAATTTAAATCAAATTATCATATATATTTTTTACATTTTAAAAATACTTGAAAATTTCTAGAAAACTGTATGAAATAACCACGGGTCTGTATAATATTTTCTAGCCTAAGTCAAGTGATACGGATAATATATCATTTCAATCCGTAATTTACAAAGAAAAATCCGGGTTCTATCATTTCAAACCCGCAATCCCAAGTAAATAAAATTAAATAAAAATCGCTCAGGCTTATCATTTCAGCCCATAACAATCTTTCCCTATTCTAAAGTCCGTTCGGGTATATATCATTTCAACCCATAGTGATTCTATTCTACAGGGAACTTGCAGTGTGATTACCAGAAATAAATAAATAGTATAATAAAATATAACATAGCAGATGATATGACAAGTTTATAACAGGGTTTAACATCATATAATTTATATCACAGGCAGGTATAACATGATATAATAGTTTATACACATTCACTTGTTGTCACTTGACAATTTATATAAGTATAAATGTCATGTGTGAATACTCACCTTTTTACGCTGGAGTTTGCAAATAAAACACACAGATGAAAATCCAGAAAGCACGATAGCACAATTTTGATTCGAGTGGAGAGAGAGTCAAGATGTCAATCTTGTATTCAACAACAAAATAAAGCAAAATGTAAATATAAATAACACAAAGATTATATTGAAACAAAAATGGAATCAAAGTAAACAAAAGACATAACCAAGCTTCTAATTCAAAATTGCTTGACCATAACTCAACATTTGCTCGACCATAACACTATATTGGCTCGGCCATAATGGTTTTATAGGTGGAAAAGGGTCTGGTTTGGGCACTAACACACAGCTAAGCAAATGAATATGAAGGGGTTTGGAGTTACAAACCAAGGAAGGCAAATAGACAAGGAAAAAAGGAGTTTTGGTTCATCTTTTAGGCTCATCCATAGGGTCTATGGGCTCGGCCAGGTTAGGTGATGGACTGGTCATGTATGATGGTGATGGTCAGAGGTGTATACAAGCTTGTGGTGGTGGCTAAAGGTGGTGGCCGTGGCTACAAAGAAAGGGATGGTGAAGACAAGGGTTGGCTATGTACATTTTTTGGAGTTTTGCATTGTTTTTGTGGTGATGGGTTCAAGGGATGGTCACGGCCTGAACTGGTCAAAGGAGATGGTGGTTAGGTCATGGATGATGTGGGGAAGGAAGTGGTGGTGATCGGTGGAGGAGATGGTGAGGTCTAGGCCGAGCAACATGTGGAGGAAGGCAAGGCAAAATCAAGCAAAAACAAATGGAAAAAGTAAAGAGAAAAAGAGGAAAATGAAGAAGCCATTACCTAGAATTTTCAGAAATGAAGATGGCCGAAGTTTGTGATGGAAATGAGAAGCTTTTTCACGTGAAAAACAAAATAAAACACATGGCTACAATAAAGCAATGAACGGCCAAAGCATGTGAAAAGTCTAGACAATGAAAAGTCAAGCAAATGAAAGGACTTTGCCTCTTTGAATTTCCAATTCTTTTTAATTCAATATAAACAAAATAAAATCAGTAAATAAAATAAAAGACAAACAAAAATAAAGTGAAAATGAAAATAAATAATTTCATAGGAAAAATAAAAAGTAAATAAAAGTAAATAAAGAAAATAGCTTATTATATTGAAACTAGAATTAAAAATTGTAAACACAATACAATTAACTTTGGAAAATTATAACTTTACTTCTAAAATGTTTTAAAAATAAAATATTGAAATAAAATTTAATTTAAAATAATTTAAAAATATTTGCAAAAATATTGGGTTGTTAAAGTATATGATTTATTTTTAATTAATTAAGTATAGTTGTTAATTAATTATTAGTCAAGTGATTAATTATTTTTAATTATAAATTAATTAAGGTTTTAATTTAAAATAGTTATTTTTTAAAGGTTTAATTTATTATTCAAGTTTTAATTAAAAGATTATTTAATTAATTAATTGAGATTAATAAATAGTTAATTATTAATAAAGGTTTTACATTATTATTTAATAATTAATAAAGGATTAATCAAGGGTTTAATTTATAAATAAATTATTTATTAAAGGTTTAATTATTTATTAATTTATAATTGAATTAATTTCAAATTTAATAAATATTAATTATGATTTAATAAGAGTTTAACTTGTAATTAATCATTTTAAAAGGGAGTTTTAAATTTTAAATCCTTTGTTTTTAAAAATCGAACTGTTTTATAGGAACTTCTTTTTTCAATGATGGTTTTGATTATAAGGGATTCAAGTGTCGATACCATTAAGGAACTATATAACTATGAATGATTATAACATAAATTATTTGATTTGTATGGACATCTATTAGCAGAATAAATCACCGTTTTGTTATAATGTACTTGTTGTTTGTATGGACATGCGTTTAGTAGAATAAATCCCTATTCTGCTATAAATTGATTGAATTGTTTTGGATATCTATTTATTTGGATAAATCACCGCCCTACTAGTATGTTATTTGGACATGTATATGCTAATTGAGTTGTATTGACATGTTATTCCTGTATTTGGATATGAATTGCATTTACATATATGTTGACTTATGTAAATAAATGGTTAAGTGGCTTGAAAGTGAAATTGATGTTAAATGGTAACCTAAATTACTACCATTGAGTTTGCCAAGCCTCCTTTTGAAATTATGAAGTATGGTTTTAAATTAGATCCAATTCTTTAATAAATTTGGGTTTATGGTTTATAAATGATTTTCAAGTTATATTATTATTTTATAAAGGTATTTATAAATAATAACTTGTTTATAAAATGGGTTTTACTAAGTGAAAGGGTTTATTTAAAGTAAAAGGATGAGTTGCAAAAGATATTTTGTAAAGGATTTTTCTTAAAGAATAATTATCAAAGGAGTTTTAAATAGGGAAATGTTTTATAAATAATTTTAGAGGTTTGTAAAGAGGTTTTGTAAATTGACTTGTAGACTTATAAAAGTGTTTTATAAATTGATTTTCGAAGTTTATAAAGGTATTTAAATGTGAAGGGAGCTTTTAAAAGGGAACTTTTATAAAGGATAAGTGGATAGGTTTATAGTAAATAATGTTTTCAAAAAGAAATTTGAAAGGAGGAATTTTTCAAATGTTTAGATAATATACTTAAATGTTTTTCCAAGTATAAAAGGGGAAGTAAGGGTTTTGGAACTAGTGTTATATAGAGATCTTTTGACCAAGTCTTATAAAGTGATTTTAGTTAATCAAAGATTAATTAAATAAGGCTTAGTGGATCCCATATGGAATTAAATAAATGTTTGAATGATTGTTTATTTGGTAGTTAAATAACAGATTATCAAACCCTGACTAAAATGTAACTTTGGAAATATCTAGGAGAAACACGAAAATTATATGGTACAATTACCATCAGTGGTGCTATAATTGAAGTATAAATTCATTTCGTTCTCCTAGGAATAATGATAAGAAAATCCAACCACTAAAAGTTAGGAGGTGATCTTCGCTCTTATCATGTCAGTTTATTTTCTAGAGAACCAGGGTAGTGTTTGCCGAAAATTATCGAAAGTTGTTTCGAGGAGGCCAGGATCGGATATGTTATCCGAAAACCACTTCGATCCAACTCAACCATTTTGACTTGAAGACATCTTGAAGAGTATGGAATTGAAGACAGATTTTTGAAGTGCAAGGGCTATTTGTTACTAACCTTGAGTGTGATTCCAAAATGGGTGTAGTGGAGGTAGTTCCTTCGGTTCGTTCATCACCTTAACGATTTATATGGACGAATATTGACATTGCATCAATGTTAGTATTAATGGGAAGTGCTATATAAAGGTAAAACATTGCCTCAAGTCTCATCAACCGGGAATTGACAAAAACCGGGCATGCGGTAGGGCTATGTGGGTCGCTCCCATCAGGGTATGGTCATCCTAAATCTAGATCGATTACTGTCTACTCATGTATGCTTCGAGGCCCAAAGTAGGTGATCATATTTGGTAATACTTGTCAAGTGGTAGGACAATTCTGTATGGCAGAGGTACAAGATGTTCTTGTCAGACCCCAGTGCATTTTATCTACAGATGTACCATCGGAAGTTAGTTCCATACCTTATCATAGTACGAAACCCAATCTCTAATACATGCCTTTACGGTTTTAGACGTACCCAACTATGTTGAACTATGAGCTGCAAGCATTTCAGCTATATTCATATTTTACTTGAACCGTTAGAAATTATTATAATATCACTGCATTTTCTGTAAAGAGTGTTTTGGTTATCGTAAGGTAAAAACCTGTCCATATTTATCTGCGGCATGGTCTTACGAGATACCTTTGATTTTAAAAGGGTTTTAAACATAATAATTCAGTTGTTTGAGTTTACTCACATCAGACCCATGTCTGACGCAAAGTTTTATTTTCATTTCCTTAAACTCTTAGGTGCTCAAATTTTTATGGGTAACCAAGTGTTAACCCAAAAATGGATTAACACCTTGGATTGAGTGTGAAAGCAACAGCCTCGTTCTTACAGAGCAATAATATAGAGAGTAAATGTAAAAAGAGCAGAAATAATAAGAAGATAAGAAGATTTTATAGTGGTTTGGCGGTTAATGAAGCCTACGTCCACTTTATAACTTTTATTATTGACTGATTACTGTTACAAGGTGACTTGGATTACAAAGTCGTTTAATATCCTAAGTTAGACTAAGTCCCCAATGCTAGAGTTCACTGGAGAATCACGGTGAACTCCTAGGATGATTATTGTGAGGAAGGAGAAGAGTGAAGAATAATCTCTATAGCGTTCCAGCAGCCAGTTCAGAGGACCCCTTTATGTTGTAGATAGGTGAGTATTTATAGAGGTTGGAGAGCCATTGGGCTAGGCCTTCTTGCCATATGCTTGCAAATGACTGTTGGAAGACGCATTGAAAGTTTCATCTCGAACCGAGCTAACTTGATGGATCGCCAACGATCCATAGGCTATGGATCGCTAGCGATCCATAGCTTCTGGCTCGTTGGCGACCCAACGACTTGGGATGCTTCCCTTACTTCCTACCTCAAAGTTCATGGCGATCTTTCGAAATGGTATGGATCGCTAGCGATCCATAGTACGTGGATCGCTAGCGATCCATGTACTTAGATGATTTTTGGACTTTGTCTTCTAGGGTCTATTTGTTGTCTTGTGTTAGTGCCCTCTATCTAATTTCATAGCACGTTACCTTGTTTTGATGACGATCTGCATACTGGTTGCATTAGGTTGCTGATTGAACTAGACGAATGCTTGCCTCTCGATTTAACTAGCTCGAAATTCCATTATACTTAGCCATTGTCCTTAGAAAACCCATTGGACCTTGATGCAAGTGAATTCATGAATCCACGAGCCAAGCTTATTGGTCGCTGGCGATCCGTAGATAATGGATTGCTAGCAATCCATCACCTTTGCATATTTTTGTTTTCCATTCCTCTGACTTCTCTTGGTTAATTGCTCCAATTTTTTGTCGGCTCTTGAGAAACTCAGACTCGACCAAGCTGTTTGACTTCCTTTGGATTCTGCCGGGTTAAAAACCCAGGTAACATTTTCCCCCCAGAGTATGCCTTCGTTGAAAACAAGGCATGCTTTGGAAGTAATTGCTTTCCAGTTTCTGCTTGGCGAGGTTCAAGTGATCGTGTTAGGGCCACACGAATTTGACTTTGGCTATTCAGTTAGTCGTTAAGATTTGACCTGAACTATCGTCGCTTGTCATGGCAGACCAAGTTTTACCCCATAACTTTTAGAATACCTTGAAATAGCACGTGGATCTCGCTAGATAAATTTGAGATCGATCGCAGGCGATTCGATGGATCGCTAGCGATCCATAGCCGATGGATCGCTATCGATCCAATGACTTAGACGTTTTTTCATGTAATTCTCTTATATAACTGCCTCGAGTCGACCTATTCTCCCGTCTTACCTCTTTCTTGCGACCCAAGGCTTCCCCTTGCGATTTGACCCAAATTTCGTCTAAGCCCTAAGTCTGTCTGCTCTGTCACCGTCCCCGACCATTCACCACCAGAGCCTTTTGCCATTGATCGACCTGAATCTTGCCCTCACCTTGATTTCAACCTAGCTCCTCCTGGATGACGCCAATCAAACCCTAACTCCATCTTCTCCTTCCTTGGATCACCGGACCTACATTGCTTGGTTCGCTGGGTTGAAAACTCCGACCATCTTTTCCTTTTGATCCTTGATTCGAGGTGGGTAATGCTGATTCTGACGTTCATTTAGCGATTTGACAATGGAGTGTATTGGTGATGATTATAGCAAAGACTCTGAGTTGATTGTGATTTTATAGATGAAGATAGTAAATCGAGTCTTGAGTTCTTCACGGAACGACATTCGGGCCTTGCCCCGGTGCCTGATATGTTTTGATGTCTTCATCCATAAAACCAAAATTGACTTGTACTAAGTTACAATGCCGATACATCACGATGCATCGTGAATTGGTTTTGCCCATCTAGAGGGGGATAACAGCTTAGGATAGTGTCTCAAGCAGCATATGTTATTGTTGCCTTCCGAAGGATTCAGGCTGGTCTCGTTTCTTCCATGCTCGGTGTACCTATACTGGTAAGAGCTTTCCGTGTTGCTTCGTACAACGGATCCGTTATAGATCGTTGATCGATAACGGGTCAGTGTAGAAGAAATCATTTCAAAAAAATAATACGAAAAGAACTTTTCTTTCTTTACTATGAGCGAACTATCTACATGGGATAGAGCATTTGTAGTATTTAAGACATCGAGCTCACCCCCGTAGATAACACACTGCACTTGCCCCAGTATATACTTGAAATCCGATGTGTCGGCGTGAATCGATATTCTTTTGGAATTCAAGTGTTATAGGGGAGTTTTTGGTTAAAGGTAGAATTACCTGATCACTTTGGATGCAAGTCCCGTTGTATAGAATGAAGTATCCGTCTTCACGCCGTAGGTCCAGCGGAGGAAGTCCAACACTTTCAAAAGCTAAATCTTCGTTTGTCGCCCCTTCCTCCTCCGCTTCGTGGCCTGAATATGGTCAGCTAGTCCCAATTGGTCCGGTTGTGGACTGGACTCCGCCGAATTTCAAATTTCTTCTTAACCCATTGGAGAGAGCTTCCTTTGTAATCTCCACCAAGATTTTGAATAACATTTTCTTGCAACATGGCATTCCGGAGAATGATGTGCGCCTGCCAGAGAAGAATGAATTCGCCCATATGCCGCCTCCGGGATACACTACTTTCCATCGATATATGTGCCTAAGCGGAGCAGTGCCTCCCTTCGTTGATTTCTTAAGAGAAACTCTTTCGAACTTTGGAATTGCCCCGTTCCAAATTCATCCTAATGGGTATGCGATCTTGACTTGCTTGCACATTCTATTTATGCGGACATTTAACCGTGCTCCAAGTTTCAACGAGTTGAGATATTTTCTCTCGTTTAAGAGGAGAGACGAGTGTCCGTCCCTTATCGTCATTGAGGCCCAGAGGAATCGTAAGATCGTGCTGCATCTTCAAGGCAATTTGTTCCAATTCAAGACTCAGTACTTCTTCGTTACATGTCTCGAAGGGTTCAATCGCATTTGGACAACGGGGGGTAAGTTCTCTTCTTTACTCATTGAATTTCAAAATGTCGCCATGGAGTTTCTAACAAGTCAAATGCTTCCTGCAGTTATTTCGAAGCCAAATAAAAACTTATCGCTTGACCAAATTTTCCATACTCTGAAGGCTGTAGATAAGGGGAAGAGATCGATTAGATTTCTGCTAACAAATGAGAATTTGCTCCGGTATAGGCTGTTGCATCCAGGGAGAGCCACCGTAGTGGTTGAAGTTCTATCTCCTTCCGACTTCAGAATATGAACGTGCTCCACTTCTTCGTCACATGGTTCTGAAGAGGGAGTTTTTCAAGGAAAGGAGGGCTTGTCTGGCGAGTCAGCTGAAGAGACTCATGAAGGAAGAGATGTTGCGACTGAAGCCAGTTGTCCGGCCAGAATGTCCCCGATTCCAAAGGAAGGGGAAGAATAGTTCAAGCAACGAGAAGGCAAGGCTGCAGAGGCAATAGAAAAAGAGGACGTTGAAGTTGAGAGTAGCAGTAGCTATGATTCCTCCTCTATTGGTGATGATTTTGATGCAGGTTCTGGTGACGAAGACTCTGAATTGTGTGACAAGACTCCAGGGTTGAGTCCCATTCTTTCGGATTTGCCTCACTGAGAAGCAATAAAGATGCTCCGCTAGTAGCCGAGCAACGTCAGGATTCCCCGATCAAACATGCCGGCGTAGACTTCAGGGATTTGAGCAACGTCTACGTGGATATTGACAAACTTATAAGGGATGATTTTAAATTCAAAGAGACGTCTCCTTGCTCGGGCCATGTTGCGCCTGAAATCAGTTCGATTTCTACCACAATGGCTACCCGATCTAGTTTGTGACGTCATTTTAGGCCCCTCCAAACACATTACACGTTTCAATAGAGTCACATTCACTTACACACACATTATTCAATCCTATTTTCCGTTATTAAAGCTCTTTATTTATCCTTTATTTCAGGTACCATGAGAGGACGTGGATTTTATGACGATCTCGAGCAATTCATCGATTCACAATGTTGGCCAAAACGATCCATAAGCCGTCATCAGCCTCGCGAGACCGAGGAGGATTGGAGAAAGCGGAAGGACTTGGAGGTTGAAGCTCGTCGTTGGGATGAGAGGGAACAGGGTCAGACGTACAAAGGTGACTACAAGAAGAGAAAGACCCTTGATGAGCATGAGGAATCGTCTAAGAAGTCAAAGGTTGATCGCGATTCTCATCATTCTGCGCAATTGGCCTTTGCCCTGGCTCCAGCTTCCGTCTGTCTTAAAATCTCGTTTTCCTCATTCAGGCTTCACCTTCATCTCAAGTTCCATCGCCCCATGTGGCGCTCGCCCCTGGTTCTTCGCTCCCTCATCAAAGATCAGCTTACGTTCTTCTATCTGGTCCTCCTAGACTTGAAGCAGTGCTCCCCAGGTGTTTTTGAAGGGGGTTAAGTTTGACCGCGACCTCCACCCAATTTGCAAAGATTCTTACATGCCCCACCCTTAAGCGATCCAAAGTAATTTAGAGCAAGCCGAGGGATAGGAAAAACTATGCAAGTAGCTGGCTGATATGAACCGCAATAATTACCAAGAGATCCACTCCTTCAAATCGAAGAAGGATGTCTTCAAGAAGGCGTTGGCGGACTGCAATGCTAAAATTTAATGACTGGTACAAGAAAGGGATGCGACGCTCCGGGAGAGTAAGAATAACGCCGGCTTGCTAAAAGAATTGAAGGAGGCCCATGCGAAAATAGAGATCGTCTCCCGAATGAAATTAAGAAGGCCCATGTGGATGAAGTCAAGTTGAAAGAGGAGCTCGAAGCTCATAACACGATTAATAAAGCCGAGGAGAAGACAATCACTGATCACGAAAAGACTGTTGAAGGGCATAACAAAACAATCGTGGAGTATGAAGGGATTGTGATGTCCCGTGATAAGTCCATCTCTGATCAAGCCCCAACGATTGTCCTACTCCAAGAAAGAGTTGTGTAGCTTAGCGCCGACAAAACTCGTGTTGAAGTTGAAAAGGCTTCCGTTATAGCAGATTATTTGGAGCTACATGACACTGCTGAAAGGAAAATGGAAAAGATGGACGATACCATCTTAAACTTCTACATCAACTCCTTGTTGCATCAGGGGAGTCTTAGTTATTTGTGCCGCAAGTTCCTAAGCACACACCCCGTGGTTTGGGAGGAAATTCTAACCCGTTTCCAAGATAGCGGGCATGCCTACACTAAGCAGGAGCTATAGGATGCCTACCTTAATCAGGAGTCAAAGAAAGCATTGATAGAAGGCAAGGAGATCCTACGAATTGAAAGGGAACAAGAAGTCGCCGATGTGGCCATGACTGCAACTACCAAAACATTGCTTGAGCCCCTTGTTTTTGGACCTGGCGAATCGTCAAGATAGCCTCATGATCAGTTGGCGAATTTTGGGCCGAAGCTTCTTCGCAGATTGTGCAACCATCAAAAGAAGGAGAAGGTGGTGAATATAAGATCGACATTTTTGGCCACTCCTTCGATGCAGGTAACCTTCTTGTTTCTCCCGAGTTTGAGAATTTCCAGCTCATGCCGCAAGAACAAGATGAACTTAACGCTTTCATTTTTGATCTTATAGGTCCGTCTTCCTTACTTATTGATCCATCGGTTTCTTTGATGCCCGGACCCGTCACTATTTCAACCACCTCAGTGTTTGTCTTTGTAGCTGCTCTGATTGCTGTGTCTGTGTCCGGTTTGTAGTCGGGGCCAGAGTTTGAGAAGATCGCTGCATTGCATGGCTTGGATGATCCTTCCGTATCTTTGGAGGGTGAATTTATGACAGCCAAAGCTCAAGAGCAGGAGGTCCAGATTGTGCAGCTGCGTAAATCCGAACAACAACTGGTCTTTGTCAAGAAAGAAAAAGTTAAAGAGATAAAATCCTTGAAGAGCCCTTGCAAATCTCGAAAGCGCAAAACGATATGGAGACTTCCGAGAAGGTTTAAGAACAAGGAGGAGATGTCGGCACAACAACACTGCCCCTAGGGATTCTGAGGGGAAGCAAACACTTCCAACCAAAGGCAGGAAAGGGAGCGCACAAGAGGCGTTGAGAGGTCTAAATGGCAGTGGAGATGATTTTTGAGGAATTTTATTTTGTTTTGTTTAAGTGCAGAGTATGCACTTACTACTTTTGTTGTAGCGTCTGTACCTTTTCTTTTGTTGGCCAGTATTGTGTGGGTACGACCCCCACATTTTGACTATGTAGAAAAAACGTTATAAGTAATACAATACTGACATTTTGATTATAACTTTACCTGTCTGCTTATCTGTGTTTTATGTACTTATGTCTATTTCAGTTACTGCTGTTTTATTTCATCTAGCCCTGTGATTATTGCTAAAATTCTTTGTTTGGAGTAACAGAACTGTGAAGTGTTTTATTAATCTAGCCCTGTGATTACTGCCAAAATTCTTTGTTTGGAGTAAAGGAACCATGAAGTGTTTTGTTTGAGTATCGATGTATGCCCCCAGGTTCACAGGGATATTTACTTCGAACACCTGACAAACAACCAGTTGATCCAAGTGTTTGTTTATTATCGTCCTTTTTAATCACCGGACTTGCTTTATGGTTCCTATCCTTGGGAACTTTTGATTTGAACATAGCTTGTGGGATTCGTAGCTTTTGAGACCGATATGACTCATTGATCAAAAGCGGTTTCGGAACTTCTTAGGCAACGTGAGGAGTTTATGCCTTTAAGAGCGTGATTCCACAGATCGAAAAGGTAGTGCGTGGCTTATGGGATGCATGACTTTCGGGACCGATACGACCCGTCGATACAGAGCTGTTTTGGAATTTCTCGATGTTGCCGATCTTTGGGCAACACGAGGAGTTTATGCTTTTAAGAGCATGATTCCACGGCTCGAAAAGGTAGTGCCCGACTTATGGGATGCATGGCTTTCGGGACTGATATGACCTGTCGATCCTGAGCAGTTTTGGAATTTCTCGAAGTTGTTGATCTTCGGGCTATGTGAGGAGCTTATGCTTTTAAGAGCGTGATTCCACGGCTCAAAAAGGTAGTGCGCAGCTTATGGGATGCGCGGATTTGATTTGAGCCTTCCCGGTGCTGCCAGAGCAACACTGGTTCTTTGATGGCGGGGATCAGGTTCCTCCGATCCAATGGTTTGAGTCGATTTGCTTCCGTCGACCCGGCGGGTAAGTGGGGCATGCTTGAGCGTGATTCCATTACCTCAAGCAACGATTAAATGGTTTTGAGCCGATTTGATCCCGTCGACCCAACAAGTTACTTTTATGAAAGCAGTTTTTTAGTAAGAAAGTTTGGGCAAATTCTACGTATTTACAATGCCCCCCGCATTTCAGGATGGCTTATTTGCTAAAAAATAAGAAGTACATACAATATTTCTAGGTGAAGTAACGACGCAGCGATTTGTTGTTCTATGCTCGGGGAATTTGGATTCTGTCAACAGTTGTTAGTTTGAATGTTCCATCCCCTAACTTCTGACCAATGACATATGGCCCTTCCCAGTTTGGTCCAAATGGCCCCGGTACGTGATAGACTTGTTTGAAGAAGAGGTCTCCGACTTTGAAGGTTCGGTTGTGAACTTTGTACTTGAAGTATTGTGCGACCCTTTTTTGGTGAGAAGCGATCCTTAATTCGGCTTCTTCTCTCTGCTCGTCGATCATATCAAGCGACTCATGTAGGAGCTACTCGTTTTGCCTTTGATTGAAATTCTTCCTCCGATGAGAGGGGACTTACAGTTCGACTAGGATCATTGCTTCTGAACCATATGCTAAGGCGAACTGGGTATGTCTAGTTGCTGCCTTGTGTGTTATTCTGCAAGCCCATAGTGCGAGTGAAAGTTCATCAACCCAACTCCCTTTAGCTTTAGTTAGCCGCTTTTTGATGGTGGACTTGATGATCTTGGTTACTGCTTCCACTTTCCCATTTGCTTGCGGATGAGCGACCATAGAAAAGCTCTTCTCGATTCAGAAGCATTTGCAAAAGTCATTTTACTTGGCGCTTTTGAATTGGGTCCCGTTATCAGTGATGATTTTCTGTGGCACACCAAACCTGCAAATAATGATTTTAGTAAAAAAGTTAATGATTTTCTTTGTGGTAATGGTGGCCAACGGTTTTGCTTCAGCCTATTTGGTGAAATAGTCAACAACAACTATATCATATTTAGCCCCTCCTTTAGCTATTGGCAACACGGCAATCAGATCAATTCCCTATATTGCAAACGACCATGGGCTGACCATTTGTGTTAGCTCTATTAAGGGAGTTCTTTTGATCTTGTTGAATCTTTGGCACCGGTCGCACCGTTTGGCGTAATCTGCTGCATCGCGGTTTATAGTTGGCCAGAAATACCTTTATCGAAGGATTTTCTTTGCAAGGGTTTCCCCCAGGTATGGTCTCTGCAATCGCCTTTGTGAACTTCCCTCAGGAACCTTTGAGCTTCGTCGTTGGTCACACATCTGAGCAGGGTGGTAGAGAACCCCCTTCGGTAGAGTATCCTATCCTGTACTAAAAATCGTGGTGCCTTCCGGAGAAGCTTTTTCCAATGGTTCCTATCCGCGGGAATAGTTCCCGTGAGCAAATAGCTTCTGATTGGCATCATCCACGTTTCTGGTTTAATGGTAGTCTCAAAAGTCTAGTCGACATCCATTTCGCTTATGATTGGAGTGGTCAAGGTTTCGACCGGGACTAGGCCTAGTGATTGAGCTTTTCTGGAACTGGCTAGTTTAGCCAGGTAGTTAGCTTTCGTGTACTGCTCCCTTAGGATGTGAGTTATAGTGTAATGCTCGATGTCGTTCAACAACTCTTGCACTTTAGATAGATATGGGGCAAGGTTCTCCCCTCGAGCCTGGTATTCGCCATTCACCTGACAGACAACTAACCGAGAGTCGCTCTATATTTGTATGGATTTTATGTCCAGCTCTTTCACAATTTTTAGCCTAGCTATCAATGCCTCATATTCTTCTTCGTTATTTGTCGCAGGGAATTCTAATCGCAAAGTGTAGCAAACGGCTCGTCCTTTTAGAGTCTAGAGCACTACTCCTACCCTCGAGCAGAAGTTGTTAGACGCGCCATTGACGAAGAGTTTCCATCGTGTTTCAATTTTCGATGGTATTTCTACCTCATCATCCCGTATGGTAAACTCGGCGATGAAATCTGCCAGTGCTTGCCCATTGATTACCCTTCTCGGATGGTAATTGATATCATATTGGCTCAATTCGATATTCCATTTGAGGAGTCGTCTAGAAGTTTTGGGTCGGTACAATACTTGCTTTAAAGGTTGATCAGTCAGTACTTTAATCGGATGTGCCCGGAAATACGGTCGTAACTTCCTATATGCGATCAAGAGGTAATACGCTAGCTTTTCCAATTTGGGATAAATTTTCTCGGCTTCAGTGAACCGCTTGCTAATGTAGTATACGGGTTGCTGAATCCTAGTTTCTCCTCGCACAAGGGTAGCACTCAACGCGTAAGGTGAGACTGCCAAGTAGATGCACCAGTCCTCTCTATCTACTGGCTTTGATAGGATTAGCGGGGCTTCCATATGTTGCAACAAGTCTTCAAATGCGGTTTGACAAGCTTCATTCCATTCGAAGTTCTTCTTTCCTTTATTTAATGTATCAAAGAATGGTATACACTTATCGGCAGTTTTTGAGATGAACCGGCTTAGCACTGTGACTTTCCCATTTAAGCTTTGTAATTCCTTCTTGTTCTTCGGGGCTTGGACTTCCCGTAGGGCAGTTATTTGCTCTAGATTTACTTCAATGCCTCTGGTGCTCATGATGAATCCCAAGAACTTTCCGGAGGCTACCCCGAAGTGACATTTGAGTGGATTAAGTTTCATTCCATATTTTCAGAGTATTTCAAACATTTTGGCGAGATTATCTAGGTGATTGGCTGCTACTCGTGATTTCACTAACATGTCATCCATATAGACTTACATGGTTTTTCTGATCTGACGCTTGAACATGGCGTTTACTAATCTTTGGTAAGTTCCACCTGTGTTCTTTGAACCGAATGGCATTACATTGTAGCAGTATAATCCTAGGTCAGTGACGAAGTTGGTGTTTTCCTAGTCGGGCTCGTGCATCCGGATCTGGTTATATCCCAAGTATGCGTCCATAAATGATAGCAGTTCGTGCCCAGTCGTCCTGTCCACAAGCTGGTTATTTCTAGGTAGTGGAAAACTATCCTTCGGGCAATCTTTGTTTAAGTCTGAGTAGTTGATGCAGGTTCGCCATTTCCCGTTGGACTTCTTGACCAAAACCGGGTTAGATACTTATTCTGGGCAGGTCGCATCATGGATTAAATCATCGGCTATCGGTTTTTCTACTTCCTCTCAATGCCTTGGACAGCTCGGAACCCGGGCTGCGCCTCTTTTGCTTTACCGGTATAAACCAAGGGTCAATGTGTCCAAGCAAACACATCCAAGTTGGCACGAAGAAATTTGGTGAGTTCTAATAGCATCTTATTTCCAAGGCGCGATCCAATTGTCAAGACCAATGTTGGGTCATCCATATCGATAGGAACAGACACCATCAATTCTGCCGGTGCTGCCCGATCCTCCCCTGAACTCGTCTTTCTAGGATCCAAAACCTTGTCGAATCGGCTATAGTCCCCAAGCCAGGGGCAGCTATATAGTTGCTATTCTGTAGGTTCGCGAATGTGGAGAGTTCTCCCCACATTTCCACCTTTTTCTTTTCCTTTGGATTCGTGCAGTTCTGCAATGTAACATTCTCTGGCAGCATATTTATCTCCTTTGACCACCCCAGTTTCATTTGCCGTCGGGAATTTCATGGTAAGGCACCACTGGGCTAAAGCAATTCTGAAATTCGCCAGCGTGGGCCGTCCCATGAAGGCATTGTATGCGGAAGCTTCATCTACAATTACGAAAGTCTGGATGAGGGCGACTCTTCGGTCGCCCTCCCCAAGTTCTACTGGCAAGTCAATCATCCCGACGGGTTGTTTGGGTTTGCCAGTGAATCCTTGGATATTTGTTTGGCATGCAAATACATCTTTCATGCTGATAATCATCTTGTCAAAGGTACGTTTGAAAAGAATATTCATAGAACTGCCACTGTCAACCGATACTCGTCGGACTAGAGCGGGCCCAATCCCTATTGTCACTACTATGGGATCGAGAGTTGGAGCTTCGATCCCTTCGGTGTCCCGATTTCAGAATACTATATCATCGTTCAAAGTTTTCTACCGCTTGGCTGGAGTTTCATCTTTGATTACGAGGCACGAATCCTTCGGAGCGTGCTTTAACGAACTCGCATACTGCTCCATTTCTCCCCAACTTCTTTGTGTGGGATGTAGTCCTCCAGATATCGTTCCAATGATGAGTCTTTGGTCTGTTCACTTAGATCCATCTTCGCTTGTTCCGGCTAGGTTTCTTCGATCCCTAAGAGCTTGGGGAGCCACGGGTTGGTCATGATTTTGCGATGTTCTCACGTATTGCTAAAGCTTGTTTTCCCGGATCAGCTCTTCAATCAAGTTCTTTAGATGACGTCACTCGTTTGTGTTATGACCATGCACCTTGTGGAAGCGATAGAACTTCCCCAATCGCTTTTGTTGTTCAGTTGCTTCCTTCTTAGGGTGTTTTTTATACTCCACTGTCCCATGTGTTGCGAGATAGATGTTTTCTGGAGTATCGTTGAGCGGGGTGTAATCCTCGGGCTTGAAGCCTTTAAGTCGTTTATTGTTACCATTTCTTTTATTGGAATTTTGATTCTTCCTTTTTTTGGTTTCTATCTTTCCCTACACTTCCTTCAACGGTTCTGAAAGCATTAATGTTCTGGTTCGTCACCATGTCGCTCTACCCAATGTTCATCGGTTGCGCATTAGTAGACTTCCAAACTAATTCATGCGCCTCTTCCAATCTCAAGTATCGACTCGCCTTACGGTTGAAGTCCTTCCTAATGGTAGATTTTTTCATTTTGATCCATTTTCCGAATTCAGTTTCAGGGTGGATGGCATGGTCTAAAGCCATGAAAACCATATCCTCATTCAGATTGCTCACCTCTCTCACTGCGGTATTAAACCAGTTCATGACAGACTTCAGAGATTCATTTCGTCCCTGGAATAGGCCGGATAAGGACATCACATCTTTAGGCTACGTTGTGTGAAGTCTAAACTGATCAAGGAATCTCGTTGGTAGCTGGTCGAAAGTGGAGATAGATCTTGGCAAAAGCTTAGTGAACCACATGGAAGCAATTCCTTCCAGAAAAATTGGAAAACATCTGCACTGAACAGCGTCCGAAGCATTTGCACCGTTCATGTACCAACTGTACTTGTACAAATGGGGTTTTGGGTCTTTTGTTCTGTCATAGGATGGAATAGTTGGCATAGTGAACTTTTCTGGATATCGCTCAATCTAAATCTCTTCAGTGAAGGGAGTCCGACTTGGAGCGGATCCCCACTCATCATCTCTTCTATTCCTATTCTCATCCATCAACTGCTTGACCATATCCACGATAAATGCCTCTAATGTCCGGTAGTCCGAGGGTCGGCTGTTAGTCACTACACCGTGTGTTTGGCTCTGCAAACGATCTTGGTGAGTAGGCTGAAGCCTAGGCTCTCCTGTCTTTGGAAGAGCCACTCCCTCAGGATCTCGTTGGCTTGCGGTTGGCCTGATTGGGGCAGTTTAGAAATTCTTGGCATTATCGAATGCATTGGCATTTCCTTCCAACTTGCCGTCGTTAAATTGCTCTCCATCTTTTGAGTCGCAGAGGTCCATGGCTATATCCTATTGTGGGGTCTTCGCTCCTTGGTTCAAGTTCATAGCTGGTTGCCTTGCGGTCGGTGGAGTAGTTGTGTTTCCTTCTATGTTGATTCCCGCGGTTCCAGCTATCACTCCTGTTTGCGGATGCTTTCCATTTCTTCTGTTTAGACCAGAAATGGAACAATTTTCTTGTTCTACAGCAACCGCAGGTTCTGCCATAGTTCTTGGAGCAGGATGTTGTAAGGTCAAGAGGGCATTAAGCTTATCCATAAGAGTTCTCTGACTGCTTTCCATTTTCTCTTTAATTTTATCAATCATTTTATTCAATTCATCTCTTGTAATGACTTCGCGTTGATTGGAGGATCCTGGTCCATGATCTCCTACGTTGGGGCCATTTGCTTCATTTGTTGATGATTCATCTCTTCTCCAACTATTACTGCCCCTATAGATCTTCCAAAAGCAGTTCTTTTTCTTCCCGAAGCCATTGATTTCTAGCAGCAGACCTTTTGAACAGAGATTCTAAACCTCTTGATCTAACTTCTAAACCTTCCCAGAGCTATTACTACCTTTTGATCTAACTTCTAAACCTATCTGATCCAAAGTAGATAGCTAGATCTAAGCCTGAGTTGGATTTCTCAGTGAAATCACCAAAATGTCACTACAACAAAAATACCATTTTACAACACTGATTCTGCAACAGATCACCAAAGTGTTGTAAAAATGGTAGATCTTTCATAACATTTGGTAAAAAATGTTGTAACAAAATTTTCCAAACAACGTTCTCTGTACAAATACTATAAATTAAAAACATCTACAATGTTTGTTCAAACCGTCGTAGAAAACAACTTTTAACAATGACTTTTCTACATTGTATTATATTTACTTTTTCATAACATATATGTAATATTATTGAAATATGCAACTAAAACAGTATTTTTTAAACATGGTAAATTTGTAGTGTTCAACAATATTTATTAATCGTTGTAAACTCAAAGTTAAACAACAACAAAAACTAGTTGTAAATACTATTTATTTTCTATTTACAAAATCTGCATAATGTTATCTCAATTCATATTTAGAACAATGTTTATTTTACATTGTTACTAACATTATATTTAACAACCTTTTGTTGATGTTGTTAATTCTCATATTTCAACAATATATTAGTAACATTGTCATAAGTAGGCTTTATTGCTTTTATATAGTATTGTTAAAGGTCTTAATAAAGACACCAAACTGTAAATATTATTAAAAAAATGTTTAACAACTTCAACTTGATGTAATAAGTTTTTGTACCAAACAAAAACATTTTAGTGATATTGTAAAAAAGTATGTCACAATATTTGAAATATGTTGTATTTAGCTATCTCATAACATTCAACAAATGTAGTAAATAGTTTTTCATTTATTTTTTGGTGTTTTGGCTATATTTATGTTTTATTATAAGTGATTTTTCTACAACATTTTATACAACATTCAAATAAATGTTGTAGAAAATACCTTATCTTTCACAACTATGGATATAACAACGTAACGATATATGTTGTTAAAATACATTGGCTGTGGTTATTCAGTGTTGTAAAATGATATTTTTGTTGTAGTGTGTTAACCCGAAAAATGGACCAACACCCTGGATTGAGTTTGAAAGCACCAGCCCTGTTTTTACAGAGCAATAATACAGAGAGTAAATGTAAAAAGAGCAGAAATAGTAAGAAGACAAGAAGATTTTTTTAGTGGTTCGGCCGTTAAGGAAGCATACGTCTACTTTATAACTTTTATTATTAACTGATTGCTGTTACAAGGTGAATTGGATTACAAAGTCATTTAATATCCTAAGTTAGACTAAGTCCCCAATGCTAGAATTTACTGGAGAATCACGGTGAACTCCTTGGATGACTATTGTGGGGGAGGAGAAGAATGAAGAATAATTTCTATATCATTCCAGCAGCTAGTCCAGATGATCGGCTTTATGTTGTAGATAGGTGAGTATTTATTGAGGTTGGAGAGCCATTGGGCTAGGCCTTCTTTCCATATGCTTGCAAAACTGTAGGAAGACGCATTGCTAGTTTCATCTCGAACTGAGCTAACTTGATGGATCGCCAACGATCCATAGGCTATTATCTTGTTTCTACTGTATTATCTGTATCTTGTATCGGTTAGATAGGGACATGCTGTTGTAACTGTCCTAGAGTAGAATTTGTATTAGTATGACTCTGATGTATCATTTTGGAAATGACTTCGTAAAGAATTATGTTGATTAATATATGTTATTCCATTGCATTGTGAGATTCTATAATTTTTTAGTTTCTTCTTATCTGTTCTATCTTTCTTTCTTTTCACCTTTAGTGACTTGTTTTTCGGACACAAGTGATCGGCACATGAATACTTTGGATGTATTAAGTTTCTTCTTTAGGTGTAAGAAAGGCAGATCGTTACACATTGACAGCCCAAGATATGCAATGCGGTGAGATGTGTGATGATATATATAGAGAGTGTTATAGATTATGGCTAAGTTATAGGGATACGATGTTAGTCAAAAGCACACGGATGTCTGCCCAGCTAACCTAGCTACCAGTAATGTGATTTTGGTACTAGCGTGAGACATCACCTGTAATAAGTAACTACATACGACGCAAGGTTAGTCCAAAATGCTGTACACTAAATCCGCCCAGCTTATCTGGCTACCAACACTTATGAATGGTCGGACTAATATGAAGTATTAAGTGGCCCAAGAGATTCCATGCAATGTCAGTTAGATAGATACTAGAGAGGAGTCCGCCTTAGGATAGGTATTAAAGGATGAGGACCTACCTTAAAGAGGTATTAAATGGTCAGAGTCTGTCTAGTTTCCGTAAAAAGGTATTAAGTGACTTGGGTATTATCTCTTACATTGATAGGACATTGTTGATGATAGATATTGATTATTGGGTTAGAAGCGAGATGGCTATGGGCTTATATTTGGAAAACCTTTTTGACTTATATTTGGAAAGACTTAGGATGTAGATAAAATGCAAAAGATATATTCCTATTTAAATTATACTACCCAAGTACTAGTAAGGATTAAGATTTTTATTCACCAAACATATGGTGTTCTGACTCCCTCCTCATTACAACAAAGGTTAGGAAAGATGACGATGTTAAAGGCTAAGGCGTGGAGAAAGCTTGTGGCATTTTATCTATTTATCCATTCGTGTTATTTTTAGATGTACCCATTGGAAACTATTGTATTTTAAAGATGATGTACCACGAATATGTAACTGTTATTAGTAGTATTTTCGTTATGTTTTTTATGACATTTTGAATTTGTAATAAAACATGTACTGTTGTTATTATATTTTATTCCTCTACCGTGAGATTTGAATGTGTAGATAATAGCTCTGTACTGTTCTTTTACCAACCAACCGCCAGCTTTGGAACGGGTCTAAGTTTCAATGGGCCTTTTTTGGGTCGTAATTTAAGTTCGTTTCAGGATGGTTTGTTACAAATAGACTATTCCACCTTCATAATTTAAATTCAAATTCAAACTATTTATAAAATAAATCAATCTTTATTTTATATAAAGCACTTCCACCTAAAAATTGAAATAAAATATTCATATAGGATTTTAAATTTAATTTTAATTAAGATCCCATTATTTTCCACTTGAAAATAATTTAAACTCAAATTCACATTTTATTAATGTCAAGACAGTTCAAAATTATTTTATACAAAAATCCTTCCGGTAATTTTATCCATCAAAAATTCTTTTCGAATAATTTCAATATAAAATCCACTTTCTTTGTACGAATTCAAATAAATCAAATAAAATTTCTTTGGTACAAAATCCCAAAAAAAATTATTTATTTCAAATTTATAAACTAAAGAAAAATTATTTCAAACAATAATATTTGCACTTCTGTTTACTTTCGAAATCATTATATATTTATATATATACACTCATACACATTGTTTTATCTATGTAAAACAATTAAAATTCCTTTATAATTCGAGATAAATACATAAAGTATTATTCATATTTTAATAAATTCCACATACACACACACACACATATCAAAGTCATTTTAATAACTCGATTCTAACTTCTTTCAAAAATATATTCAAATATATTTCAAAATGAAATCCTTTAAAAACACCATACTAGCTTTAAATATTCATATCTTATTTTTCATTTTCTTCAAACCAATTATCATAATATATTTATTTATTTTTTAATCAACAATCAAAAATATAATTTTCATCAACTATATATAGTCCAATTCAAACGATCAGCGATGAAACAATTCAACCATAATCATCTACTAATAAAATCAAGGCTACCAAGTCATTATCAATCAATGCACAATCAAATTAAATCAAATTTCAATTAAAATAGGAGAATTAATCCACTGTAAACTGCTACAACTTAATATGAGAGTGTTATACTCAATACATAGAATATATATTAACTCAATGTGTAAACTATTTGTTTTACAAGAAAAATGCTAGTAAAACTTTTATCACCAAGACATGCATATCTTTTATTCAAATTAGCAGTCTTTTTTCCAAACTTTTTTCATATTTTAGTTATATTATCAAATTAATAATGTTTTTTCCAAACTCTTTTCAAACTTTAAATTATTTTAAAGTATTCTTATTCATGATATAAGTATGTACATAAATTTATTTACAAAGATAATTCACTTAAAATTATATATCAGTAGATTAAAACAATTTGCTATTAAAACATATGTTATTATAAACCCCTTATCTCTTTTAATAAATTAACCATTTATTTTCCAAATCTTTTCATATTCAGATTTATTTTTTTAAAATTAAATATGGTATAACTGTTTCACTAAAATATCTTGCAAAGATAATACACTTAGCATTAATTATAAAGATTTTGAATAAGGCATACATAAAATGCTATTACAGAGGACCGTAAAATTCCTAAACTAAGCTCTATATTGTTCTATATTTTGTTAATTTTTATTTATAACTTTGAATATTTTACAAACACGTTCTTTGATGTAAACTAAACTAATCTGAGTCAAAAATACATTCACATAATAATTTTCCAAATATACCAATATGTCATCATTTTGAAATGACTTAAAATACAAGTATTTCAAAGCGCATTTATAGCGACTCTTTTGCTTTCTAACTTTGAACTCCTAGCTTTAATTTTATACATAACTCCAATGAACATGCAAACGCAAGGTATATGCCATAACACAAGTTTAGGTAGATGATAGACTTGAAGTTATAATAAGAGTTTTCATATACTTTTTAGAAGTAAGGTGGTCTAAAGTTAGCACATTCACTGGTTAAGTTTTATACTTCAATAATAACTTCCATATAAATCATATTATAAAATGGTGAGAATCGCACTTACCTTTCTTTATGCCCTAGAACAAGCCTCTTAACCCCTGGAACATTGCTACTAAGTCCAAGAGCAAAGCAAAGATCAGATCCTTCATAGTTGCTCTTGTCCTTCTCCTTATAGCCCTACTTTTGGCTCCTTAGCTTCGAACTTTTACAAAAAGGGTGCAACTTCTTTGGCTATGTGATTATTATTTTGTCGAATGACATTTGCTTTGTGAAATTTTGGAAGTGGTTTGAGTTAATTTGGATGACTAGAGAGTGGTTTAAAGAGAGAAGAAAATTTATGAAAATAACTTAACTTGTAATTGTTTTTTCTTTATCCATGGCTTAGGCTATTTGAAGGTGATCAAGAGGAGGTTATTTTCATCATTTCCTAACCCCCTATAGCCTAACCTGCTTCGACCACCCTTTGGTCCAATAGTAAAAATCTTTATCAACTAGGCCTAACCAGATTCGACCACCTTTTGGTCTAATAGCAACCATCCTTATGGCCTAACTTGATTGGACCGCCCTTTGGTCCAATAGCAGCCATCTATATGGCCTAACTAGATTTGACCACATTTTGGTTCAACCATCTTTATGGCCTAACATGATTCGACCACATTTTGATTCAATAGCAACCATCTTTATGGCCTAACTTGATTTAACCACATTTATTTCAAAACATGTAGATTTTTTTGATTTTAATGAGTTTAAAGTTGTATATCGATAAACTTATTTTCAGTTATCAAGTATACTTTTCTCTACTCATTAATGTAAAAATATTTGAAAATGGTGCTTTATATCATTTATTATATCCAAAAAAACCTACACTAGGGTTATATAATTCACCATTCGAATATTTAAATACTAAAATTTCCAAGTGATTAATTCATGGGTACTGATACCAACTATGACGAACTACCTTTCTGACTTCTAAGAATGACACTAAATACATCCATGTTATTCATGTGCCGATCATTTAAGTGTCTGAAAACAAATTGTCAGGATGTAGGAAAATAAAGAACAGGAAGATAGAAGAGAGAAATAGTATTTTAGAGTGGAGGGTCATATATATTATAAATAATTATTACATTTGATTACTCTCAAAATACAAGGTTTATCAAAGTTATAAACGTGTACTAACTTTTAGCCTAAATAGTTATAATAGCATGTCCTTAGATATATACTGATAAAATGCAGTGAAAAACAAAATAGTTGATAATTTGAAAAGCCTCCTGCTCACCATTCGTCAGCTCCAAAATGTAAAAAACATAACCCACCTTTATCGGCCTACTCAAATGAGTACCCAAGAGTTCAAAGAAAATAAATTTTGAGTCAGACAACTTCTAGTATGAGACTCTTAAGATATATGCATAAACATAGAATGGTACATTATGTGACCATGCCATAGAATGGAATGGGTTTTCCTTTCACAAGAACCAAAACATTTCTTAAATAAGTAAATAAGGGTGATAAAAAGCAAGTGTCTAATATAAGAAAAATAAATACATAAAATAGTTGTGATGCTTGCATTTCACATCACAACATTATTCAAGTATACATCTAAATTCGTATTGGCAAAGTTTGATAAATGAATTTCTAAGGAAGAACCACAGTACTTCGAGAACTCTTTCCAGCACGACAAGGGTAGGGGCCTCCTTAGCAAATGCATAGTATATCTCTAAAGTAGATATACCTGAGAACCTATGTAATTTAGGTCACTCTTGGATATTATCGAGCATGCCCACAACTATCATATGTAATGCCACTACATGCATACCTATGTAATTAAAGTGCTTAGTGAGTTTATAGCGGTGTAGGAGCAAAAAATTAGGCCGGGGATAAAGCGGGATTATAACGGAAAATGACAAAGGTGAAATGTGAGGACCGCCCTATACCATTTGCACGAATAGTATATAAATATTGCGCTGCTACCGTTTCCGACTGATGTAGGAGGGTCATCAAGGTTGAAATAAATCAATATAGCATATAACCTATAGTATCTTATAGCGCATAGATAAAATATAATATCACAGATATAACAGAAGAGACAGTAATAACTATGCGAACAAATCATCATCAGAGCAATAGATCCACAAAGTTATACATCAAATATAGTAGAGTTTATACAGTAGAAGTAAACTCAAATAAACTATCTCAAAAATAGAAATAAGTAAGCACTACCACATGCTCTATAGCGTTTCTCAATGGAGCGTAGAAATCCATATATGTATATAATACGAAACAACACCCTCCAGCTTGTTCTTCGAGCAGCTACTACATCATCTAGACTTGTATCTAGTCTACTCATTTAAGAGTACCCAAGATAATAAGAATCAAAACATAAAACCTTGGACCATACAACAGTCTGGTGTTAGCAATAAATACATCTCAAAATACTATACAGGTAAATATGGTAAGGACCAAGAGTACACGAACCATACTTTACCTATTCTTGCAACCAAAGAGTTAGCAAAAAACACTATAATATGCTATTGTACAATATCATAATTATATGCCGCAAACCAAATAAAGGGTATCAGTCTTCCATGTATTCCTACCTCCAATACCTACTTCCCACAATATCTATGAGTGATAGCCTACTAAAGAAAACAACCAAAACATCCAAATCATCCATCAACAATCCTAAATATTACTCTTTGTGCCTTAAATATATTATAACTCGTGTAGCCCCCAAGCCAGGGACTAATGGAAATCCCAGTTCTCTACTGTACTTTTGTATCTCGCAGCCTGAAGCTGGATAGGTGTCTCGCACCCAAAGATGGACACTATCCCAAAGCTATATGTCCATGGTATAAAGGTCCCTCAATTGACCTATGGGCGTCCCCACTTACAATACCCCTGCTTCGAGTACAACTGAAAACACTCTGAGCATCAATGATTCCTTAGAACATATCCTGAGCCCACCTTTGCTCCATTTGGATAATGAGCCCTTCTTTCTCAATCCAGTTTCCATTATTCACGAGGAACCCTTCCACATTCCCTGATCATATGGTTCCCTCCTTTACGAGCTATCATCTTCGGAACCTACTCCTAACACGAGCCAATATCCGAAGACCATAGCTTTTCATCATGCTGTTATATCATCATTCAATCTGATAGGAACGAGACAACACCTCCAGCACAATCTACTAACCTTAACAATAGTCCCTAGAAGTTCTAACTCCATATCATGCACCATGATAACTCGGTACAAGTTATAGGTATAACTCGGTGCCGAGTTATATACTTAGCCAACTAACGGCCAATTCCTCTTTAATGTCTCTAGTACTCACCTTCCAGTGCCTTGGACCCAGAATCATCCCTCCTTGATAACTCAGTATTCAATCCGTAGCTCCTTCTTCTAGTTTTAGAGATAACTCAATGGTACATTCAACCATTAGGAAAATCTCTTGCATCTTTGATATAGAACATCTCATCTAGCCATGCTCTATCACTCCATACAGACCACCGACTCATAGCCTCCTTCCCCATAACTCAGTACTAAGTTATTGGAATAATTTGGTGCTAAGTTATGTATTTAGGTCCAGTTGGGTTGGGACTCATCATGTGTCTTCCCACCATGCTCTAGAGCATATCTACCAAGTTTCATCCAATTCTAACCAACTTAGCTTTCAATCTACTCAATTCTCCGACCTATCTTTCTATGCATGGACAACACTAGCAAACAATATCAAATCACAACATACAAATATATCATAACAAGCAATTCCATTCATTCAAACATGTAATTCATTTAAGTAAGATAAACAAGTCAAATCCTAACACAGATCTACATATAGCATGAATATATGAACATAAATCAAGGTGATTTCTAATCAATCTATATCATGTACAAGGATTAACATGCCATTAATGTTAAAAAATATTTTTATGGCCAAAAATCAATTTAAAACATGTGAAAATCTATAATTCTACCATATAAACATACATAGTATAGGGAGAAGGCATAAAACACTCATCAATTACCAAATTAAACCAATTAGTCTCTAGATCTATCCATATAGTGAATAAAAAGCACTTCAAGTCAAGAAAATCGATGATCTCTATCTTCTAATTGAGGATTTAATCTCTAATCTGCCATCTAGTTTGATTTAGAAAACAATTTGGATGAATTAGGATGGATTTATGGCTAATTAGGGTTTAGACCTGATTTAGAATGAGAGGAAAAAGTTCTAATTTGACTCATATAGTCCCAATTTATAGTAATCTCTAATTAGACTAATGGACCAACTAATGGGCTTAATTAATTACACACTAATATTGACCAACATCTGTTAAAATTAAAACAGCCATAACTTCCTAAATGTAAGTCCATTTTTCGAATATGACCACTGTACGAAATTGGAAACCATCATCCAGAAGCAATGGAATAGATTTAAGACCCTAATTCTACTCCCATCAAAAGTTATATCCCAACAGTGTTTTCAGGGTCAAAATGGTCATATAGAAATTCAGCAAAAATCATAGGTGCGTAAATTGTCCTTAAGAGTCAAAACCTAAAATTATAGAATCATACGACCTCGTATGAATAGAATAAAACTATTTTATGATCCTCCAGCATGTAAAATAAGGGTCGTTACATTCTCCCCCCTTTAGGAATTTCGCCCTCGAATTCCCCGAACAAGCCAAAATATAAGCAAGCATGGTCATTCGCATACCTACCAATCATAAGCAACCATCAAACATCTCAAACAAGCAGCCATGCAACCAATAGTATAGTGAACTTATCCTAGCATGCGCAATACTTACTTATTGTATATAATATACAATGGTGAATTTAGTTACGATAAACGTTTGGTCTTACCATTTGAAGAGCTCCTGAAAACTTGTTCTCATGTTCTCCTCCATCTCCCACATACAATCATCATCACTTCTACTCCATTGTACCTTAACTAGTTTCATTGCCTTTTACCTAAACTATTACATATCGTACCTAATAATACGAAGCGGCCTACGAGGTATATGTGAACCAGCGGAATAGGGATCTAAAGGCTAGATTAACACTGGAGGTGGGTGAATAGTGTTTAAGTGGTTATATGAATATTTTTCAAATTCTTTAAGATTCTACTTGGAATGGTGTAATTAGCAGTCACAGAAACAATCATAGAATCAAAGTGTGGATAAAAGTAAATGCAGTAAAAGTAAAAAGGAAAGAACACACCAGGATTTTACACTGGTTTGGAGTTACCCTACATCCAGTCTCGCGCAATTCCTTGTACTGATTTCTTTTCAACTAGAATATGTAAATACAATCCCGATTTCAAGGCTATAAGACACACCCTCCAGAATCCCGACACCTGGGTAGAGTCGCTTGATTTCAAGGCTACAAGCACACTCACTAGATTTATGGGATATTAAGCACACCCGATTGTTTTTACGGGCTACAACCACACACAAGTTTAGCAGTATGATTTGATAGAGTTTTACAAACTCAGATCTTCGGTCTTAATTAAAATTGATCCTATAAATCTTGAATAGCACTTTGATCTTGTTTTGAGTGAGAGAGATAAGAGAAATTATAGAGTAGATGAAGGAGAATCAAACTAGTAATATTGAATTTGATTCTAGTTGAATTTCGGTAGAGTTTGGGTATTTTGATTTAGAAAATGAGAATGTGGAAAGAGGAGAGAAGAATAAGAAAGTTGAAGTTTAATTTTTTTTTGGAAGTTTGGTATAAATGGGAAAACAACTGTCATGTCCATCCAAGAAGAGATACGACGAAAAGACACTTCCATTCAAATTTGAACTCTGAAAATTGCGGCCACTATGCCAACATATAGGAATTGGATATGTCGACATTACCTTTACAAAATTGAAAAACACTCTAAAATATTATTCTGAAAATCTGTTGCTTTATAGAATAATTTAGTACTTTGTAGAATCATTTAAATATAGTTTACACACATTTTAATCAAAATATAACTTAATAAAACTTTATAAAATAAATTTTGAAAGATTTAATAAGAGTATTCAATAATATACATAAAAACTAATATAATTATAACTTATTAAAGTATAAACAAAAATTCAATATATATTTAAGCTTAAAAACACTAAAATAATATCTTTATAAGTATATAAGAGATTGAAAATCATTTTGGGAAATATTCTGATATTTGAAAAACAATTTAAAACAAAATTAGAGAAAGAGAGAGAGAGAGAGAGAGAGAGAGATCAGGAAAGTACTATCAATGTTTTAACATAAATTCTATGACTCTATAACTTATCTGAAATATCTTGAAATTTTGAACTCTTAAACACTCATGAGTCTTCAATTATCATCATCTTGAATCTATTCTTGATACTATACAGTCTTCTTAATTAACACCTGTCTAATATCCTGCACTATATACTATATATATCTTGATAAAACATTAGTATCCATATTTTATATAATGTCCTATAGTTGTTAATATCAAAACCAAAACCTAAGGTACTAACAATCTCCCCCATTTTGATGATGGCTACTCTGTATTAAAATATAATATAACTCCCTCTTAATCCATGCCTATATTTTATATATTTCTCCCTCTTTGTCATCAACAAAAATCCACCTAAAACTTTAACTCTAACACTAAATCTTTCTCTAATTCTAACTCTAACTCCCTCTAAATAAAATACTAATTGATATATATATATATAAGAATTATATATAATTATGATGAGAATGATTGTATAAGAACAATAGGTGATATGTAAAATTGAATAATCATGAAATAATCATAATCAATCTAAATAATCATCCAATCCAACAAAGTTAATGTCACACACCATTCAAACCAATCCACACAAATCAAACCAATCAAATCCAAACCAAATCAAGTATTATTATTTATATACAATCAAACTTATTTAAACTAGACATTTCGAGGAACTTCAACCCATCCATCAGTGCCAAAGATTGGATCTGCTTTGATAACATCCCAATCTTCATCATCTTTGTTGATGGTACAATCTGGATTAGTGGTTGGTTCTTCTTTGTTTAAGGTAGAAATCAACCATTGAATCCTATCGAAATGCCTTTCTTGTTCCTTTATCATATGCATTTGACTCAATTTTAAGTGCCTTCCATTTCTTAGGATGAAAGAAAGAATGTTTTGAATGATTCAAGAGTTTGTTCGAGGTTTACGATTAGTTTTTGGATAGGAGAAGCCATTAATTTTTATTAGAGTTTTGGAATGAAAAGGAGTGAAGATAAAAACTGAAAATAATGATTTTCTGGAGTGAATAGGTATATATCGGGGTAAGAAGTCGTTTGAAATGAATTGGTGTTTAGTAATTATTATTTTTTAATTTTTATAAAATTTTGAAAACTGGCCGTTATATGTCGACATACATGTTTGGCATATGTCGACATATGCACTATAATTTTCAAAGCTACTTGTTTTACTTTTCTATTGAATTTGGCTTATACTATTATATTTGTATGACTTTCTAGAGATAATTGACAATGTATAACAGTAAGAAATATGATGTTCATTGACAATAATGATGAGTACAAGGAATAAAAGAAAGATACATAAGATTCAACATAAAATTAAAAGTAGGAAATCCAAATACAAAGATAGCTTAAACAAAAACTAGAAAGATGTGGATGAAGATGAAGAAGAATCGCCAAGCTTGCGGATGATCTTTCCAAAGAATTTATCCATTTTATTGGAAATTGAGGTAAATCTCTATGAGATTGATTTCTCAAGCTTTCTTTGGTTTTTGAAGATCTTCTCTAGATTTTTGAGAAGATCTTTGTTCGATGGACTAGGTGGCATATTGATACTTTCCAAAGAAGTATCCTCCTTTGCTTCTTTTTCTTCCTCCTCGACTTCCATTTCCTCTCCTTCCTCTTCCACTTCCTCCTCTTCTCTTATTTCTTGCTCCTCTTCCCAATCCAACCTTTGTTCCTTTTCAAAAACATTTCATAAGGCTCGAAAAAAGGTGAAATATGCATATTTGAAATATAGGCCTTGTCAAATATATTTCGAGGAATTGTTTCCTCTCCTTTAATGTCAACATCAAAATAATTGAAAACATGATTGATATACACACTATGAAATAGTGTGTTTTAATGTTTAGAAATATTTTTAGGAAAAAGTTTATCCAAAATTACTTGAGACCAATTTATCGTATTGACCATAAGTGGCGAAAAGAGCTTTGAAAACTTTTTTTGTCGGTTTCTATAATTACCGGTTCTAGGAGTGATACTTTGTTGCAAAAGAAGGCTTAAAATTCTTGCTTTTGGATGCAAGTTTTTGTTTTTAAATTCAAAATCATCATCACTTTCAAAAATGTCATGGATTACTTCATGATTTGAAAATCAATTTGAAAATTTGAAAGGTCCATTCCACTAGATTGGCATCCAAGAATGTGATCCAAAAGTTCTCAATTTAAAACAATTTGTGTCCCCTTGACACTACTCCAAAATTCTCCTTCTTTTCCATCATAAAACTGTCCTTTTAAATTTGCATTAAACATTTTCACCAGTTTTGGATAACAAACAAAATCATTATGTGAAGTATCGATTAAACCAAGAATTTTATTTTGCAAACAAAGGTTAAAAAGATCATAGGTAGGAAAATCTTCAAAAATAGCAAATCTTTCGGGATGGACTTTTCCGAAAGATATATACTCAACATAGGCTTGCATGGCTTCTTGATCATTAAAAAGATATTCTTATATTATCTTAGAAAGCCTCATGGTTGCCTTATTATTGCTTGAGGATGCCATTGAAGAGTAGTTTGAAGAGATAAGAGAGTTTATGATTTTTGAATTTGAAAATGAAAGTGAAAAATGAATGGATAGAGATAGAGTAAATAAATAGAGAATCAAAGGACATGTTCTCTGTCAAGAGGCATCTTTTTAGAACATAGGAGTTGGTGAAAAGATGGAGGGAAGTTCAAATTTTGAATTTGAAGTTGAAATTCAAAATCTGTCAACATATGTCGACAAAGCATGTGGGGTATGTCGAAATATAAGTCGAAATTTTCGAAATTGATTTTTTTTAACTATATCCTATTTTATTATATATATTTTTTATTGTTATTTTATTTTTAGAAAAATAATTTGTATTACTATTATTGTACTATTAAAATATATTAATTATTTAAATTTAAAATATAATCACAACTATTCAACCAATATTAATCTATAGGCTATTCCTTACAATCAATAAAGCAACCAAAAATTCATTCAAGAAATTTTAACCAACTTAGCTTCCGATTTGCTCAATTCTCCGACCTATCTTTCTGTGCATGCACAACACTAACAAACACTGTCAAATCACAACATACAAACATATCATAACAAGCAATTCCATCCATTCAAACAAGCAATTCATCGGAGTAGGATGAATTAGTCAATTTCTAATATAGATCTATAGATAACATGAATATATGAACATAAATCAAGGTGATTTCTAATCAATCTATATCATGTGCATGGATTAGCATGTCATTAATGTTAGAAGAGGCCTTTATGGCCAAAAATAATTTAAAACATGTTATAATATATAATTTTACCATATTAAACATGCGTAGTGTAGTGAGAAGGCATAAGCCACTCATCAATTACCAAATTCAACCAATTTGTGTGCAGATCTAATCCGAACAGTGAAGAAAAGCACTTTAAATCAGGCAAATTGATGATCTCTATCCCCTAATTGGGGATCTAATCTTTGATCCACAATTTGTTTGATTTAAAGAGCAATTTGGATGAATTAGAATGGATTTATGGCTAATTAGGATTTAGACCTAATTTAGAATGAGAGAGAAAAGTTCTAATTTGACTCCTAGAGCCCTTATTTATAGTAATCTCTAATTACTAATGGGCCGACTAATGAGCTTAATTAATTACACAATAATTCTGGCCAACAGCTGTTAAAATTAAAACGGCCATAACTTCATAACCATAAGTCCAATTTTCTATTATTACCACTCTACGAAATAGGAAACCATCATTCAGAAGCAATGGACCTGATTTAAAACCCTAATTCTACTTTTGTCAAAAGTTATACCCCAAACAATATTTTTAAAGTCAAAATGGTCACATAGAAATTCAGCAAAAATTATATGTGCATAAAATATCCCAAAGAATCATAACCCAAAATTATAGAATCATATGACCTCGTACGAAAAGAATAAAACTATTTTATGATCCTTCGACATGTAAAATAAAGGTCGTTTCATTCACCCCTCTTTAGGAATTTCGCCCTCAAAATCCCCGAACAAGCCAAATATAAGCAACCATGGTCATCCCGCAAGGCTACCAGTCATAAGCAATCATCAAACATCTCAAACAAGCAGCCATGCAACTAATAGTATAGTGAAATTAGTCTAGCATGCACAATACTTACTTATCGAATATAATATACAATGGTGAACGTAGATATGATACACATTGGGTCTTACCATTCAAAGGGCTTCGAACACCTTATCCTCATGCTCTTGCCCGTCTCCCACATACAATCATCATCACTTCTGCTCCATTGTACCTTAACCAGTTTCACCGTCTTTCTCCTAATATGTTATGTATCGTACCTAATAATACGAAGCGGCCTACGAGGTATATGTGAGTCAGCGGATTAGGGATCTTAGGGCTAAATTAACACTAGATGGGGGGATGAATAATGTTTAATTGATTATATGAATATTTTTCAAATTCTTTAAGAGTTTACTTGAAATGATGTAATTAACAATCACAGAGTCAAAGTGCAGATAAAAGTAAATGCAGTAAAAGTAAAAAAGGAAAGAACACACTAGGATTTTATACCGGTTCAGAGTTACCCTATATTCAGTCCCGCACAATTCCTTGTACATATATCTTTTCAACTAGTAAATGCAAATACAGTCTCAATTTCAAGGCTACAAGACACACTCTTTAAAATCTCGACTTCCGATTAGAGTCGCTTGATTTTTGGGTTACAAGCACACCCTCTAGATTTACGGATTATTAAGCACAGCCGATTGATTTTACGGGCTACAATCACACCTACAAGTATAGTAATATAATTTAATAGAGTTTACAGACGCAGGTCTTCAATCTTGATTACAGTTGATCCTATAACTCTTGAATAGCATTTGATCTCGGTTTGAGTGAGAGAGAAGAGAAATCAGAGAGTAGATGAAGGAGAATCGAACTAGTAATGAAAGAATTTAATTCCGGTTGAATTTCGGCTGAGTTTAGGTATATTTTGATTTAGAAAATGAGAGAGTGGAAAGAGGAGAGAAGAATAAGAAAGTTAATATTTAAAATTTGTTTGGAAGTCTGTTATATATACAGAAACAACTGTCATGTCTATTCATGAAGGGAAACAACAAAAAGACACTTCCATTCGAATTTGAATTCTGAAATTTACGGCCACTATGTCAATATATAAAAATTGGATATGTCGACATAACCTTCACAAAATTGAATAACACTTCAAAATATTATTTTGATAATCATTTGCTTTGTAAAATAATTTAATAATTTGTAGAATCATTTAAATATAGTTTATACTCATTTTAATCAAAATATAACTTAATAAAGCTTTATAAACTAATTCTTGAAAGATTTAATAAGAGTATTCAATAATATACATAAAAATTAGTATAATTATAAATTATTAAAGTATAAACAAAAATTCAATATATATATATATATAAACATAATAACACTAAAATATTATCTTTTTAAGTATAAGAGATTGAAAATCATTTTGAGAAATATTTTGATATTTGAATTAAAACAAAATTAAAGAAGGCGAGAGAGATCAGGAAAGCGCTATCAAGGTTTTAACATAAATTCTATGGATCTATAACTTATCTGGAATATCTTTAAATCTTGAACTCTTTAATACTTATGAGTTTTCAATTATCATCATCATGAATCTACTCTTGATACTGTACAGTCTTCTTAATCAACACATGTATAATATTCTGCACTATATACCATATATATCTTGATAAAATATTGGTATCTATATTGTAACGACTCAAAATTTGATCACTTTAATTAAAGATATTCAAATTATTTTAAATATTCAAATATAGATTATTTTTCACAAATAATCAAGTTTTAAGTAATAAATAATAATAATGAACTTATTTTGGAAGAATGTTCACAAAGATATTTCCTTTAGAAAGATATATCGATAAAATAGCCAAAAAAATGTTTTATCGATAAACAATGCTATAATCGTAAAACATCATGCATGAAGCTGGATACATACACTTATTTATCCATTTAAATAAGAATATGAAATAAAAATAATTTACTTTATTTTTGGGAATAAAAAGTATTTATTACATCATTACTGATGCCCTTATATTTAAATAATTGATTTATAATTTTAAATTGAGATTTAACGATTTAATAATTATTCAAGTAATTGTTTTTAAATAATAATAATTCATTTTAATTTTTTATGAAGTAATAATAAATCATTTATAATGGTTTACAAAGATATATAAAATATAAGAAAATTCGTATCGCTTTATAAATATAACACTTTTTGTAAACAATAGTTTAATATTAATTTATATGGTTTTATAAATCAAACGAGATCATTTTTATTAATTAAAAATGATTAGAAATTTATTTTAAATTTTGTTTACATATATATGTAATTTAAATTATAAGTGAAAATGTGACCGGTAATCGGTTTTCCGATTTTCAACGGTTTAATGAACGGAAATTGTTCAAAGGTTGTTGCAACTTTAGTTACGTTTCATGTACACATATATATCATACATATGCATACTTTAACTTACCCATGAATACACACACACGTATATAAACTAAAATATATATATTACAAAATATTAAAATATTTTCCTAAAAACTTAATACTTAAGCAACCAAAAAACATCCATCAACTCACCTTACACCATATCACCTCAAGCAAATAGAGGCACATTGTGTAATTTTGCAATTAGATATTTATTTTCAAAATTTTCCTATAAATACCTACCCCTTTCTTCATGAATTCCTAACACTTATTCTTCATCTTCCTCCTCCTTTTTCAAGTTATTCTAATGGCTTCATATACAATGAAATATGGAGAAAATAGTTACAGAAAGAAATTAAATTATATTAGTATATATACGTTATCCAATCCACTCAAAAAAACTTCAAAACACTTCATTCCTCCCATCAAAACCCATTGCCACACTTTCCTTCACCATAGGCCGAGCCATCCACCACCCAAACCCATAACCCTAAGCACCCAAGGCCAAGGCTGAGCTCATTCAAAGCATAGGAGCATGATTCCATAGAGTTTAAAGCAATCGTAGCGAAGCTATAGCCGATTCAAAACTAGTTCGAGTCAAAATGAAGGTGAGAAACTCTATATTTACATATATATATAATAAGATGATGTGATATGACTGTTATGGTTATTTACTACATTTGATCGTCAAGTTTGGATGTTGATTATTTGTTGTTTGATTGTATTAACAAGTCACGTTTAATACACATCGAAAACCACAAAGGAAATCACTTTCCTTTAATAAATAAAATGGGGTATATGAGATTATTAAACCTCTTTAAAATGGTTTAAAATGATTTATAAATGTTTTATAAACATTTAAAAGTATTTATGTGAAGTTGAAAAGAATATGAAAATTAAGTTAAAATAGGCGCGTCGCGTAACGGTAGTTCGCGATTTCGCACCGCAAAAAGTTAAATCCATTTATACGATGGATTCGGAGCTTGAATTCTTTGTAATAAGAATTTTCCAAACCCTTATTATCATAGTTTTCAAACAAAAGAAAAAGATCAAGATTCCGTTTAGTAGGTTTTGAAATATGAGCAAAACAAGATTTCAAAATAGTCGTGGTTTGGCAGTTTGGAACCAAAGCGACAAATTCTTTATAAATGATATTTTTAATTCTTTAAAAATATGAAATAAATTATATAAATCTTTTGAAATGTTTTAAAAGTGATTTGAGTTATAAAAATGGATTTTAAATGATCAAAAAATTGTTTTGATCAAATAAGCTTTGAAAACACTATCCGCAACACCTTTTTAGCACTTTTTATACCCTTTGCAAAAAATGGTTTTAACTTAATTATTCTTTCCCGAATCTTATATGAACCTTTTCAAATAAATAATTAGGTAATTCAAAGATGATTAAGAGGTTTAAAAAATGAGTATGTGGAAATGACTAGTGCATTTGTTCCATTTGTGAGTGATACAGAAAATCCGACCGAGGAATGGAACAGATCGAAGGGAAAGCCCAGATGTTTTAAAATAATTAAAAGCAAATTATATGTTAAAGGATTTAGTGTCGATCATCCAAGGGGTGACAGGAAGGTAGTATCTAGGCTTGGGTTTGGGAAACCAATTGCCTGCTCTCCCTAGCTATCCAGATTGGCCCGACGTAGGGGATGGTAAATTTGATTTACTCCAATCAAAATTTCCCGAAGTATAAAAGATATAATTTTCCAAATTCAAACAACTTGGATTGCATAGAAATAATCTTAGTATACTTGGTATTAAATTCCGAGAAGGGAATCCGTACTATCCATGAGAATTTAAAAGGGCGATTTCACCATTATTCGACAGATAGTAAAGGTTAAATACAGAAACTGATATCGAGTAGAATTAGTATAGTTTCCTTGATCCTATTTACTCGATAATGTTTTCTAAAATGAGTTCTGGAATTCATTTGGTAATTCCAAATTTAAATAGGTTTAATGATTCCGTATATACCCGAAAGAATGTTTTAAAGATATATATCTCTAGAAGTTATTTTGATTAATCAATCAAAGAATAATTCCCTATTCACTTAACATTTTTTTATCGATGATTTGTTCGAATGAACCGAGGTCGGATTTGGGTGATTCCTATCCAAAGACCACTTCAAACCAATTTACGTGTTCGAAAATAGAAGACATGGGATGATATGATTTGGAATATAAAATGTAGGGCTGCTTGTCACTGACCCTCGAGGGAAATTTTCCAGTATCATATATATGTGGCATTAGTTCTTCATTTGATATCTTCGATACAAGGACTTCTTGCTACTAATCCTAGGAGTAATTCCCGACAGGATGTGGTAAGAGAGTACCATCGGTTTATTCTATTCCGGGATAACTTGTATGGACGAATGTCCGACATTGCATTTCTAAAAGGCACGCACATTGATTTTACAAACGTGAATCTGTTGGGTGGCGTAGAAGGCAACTTCTCTTAGCTTAACATCCTTCTCTGAGACGTACGAGCTCAGAGGTTGTACATTTGTGGAAATCAATAGTGTGATGGAATTGGCAATGTGGCATTCAAAGTGGAATGTGCTTGGTGAAAGCTAATCGTTACATTAGGCCTCATCACCTAGTAATGGCTAAAACAAGATACGCCATAAGGCTATGTGGTTCGCAATCATTAGGGTGTGATCATCACCTTTCTAGATAACCCTTTATTTTTTGGGTAGGTGGTGTATGCTATAATATGTCTAGGATAGGTCGGTAAAGACTGGGGTGATGTCATATTTGGTTTTAAACAGGCTATGTTTAAGTGCCAAAAATGGATAAGCCGGTCTTGCCAGAAGCAGAGGATTGTTTATGTATCCTCGGTACATCCCTCTAGAGATGTACTATATGGAAGGTAGTCCCTTACCTTTTCATTGTATCCAATCCATTCTCCGATAAGTGCCTTCAGACTTGATTGTAGAACATAGTATGCTAGAATTTAATAATGTAACAATTTCGGCTAAGATTATGTATATTTACTTGAAAAGTGTTTTCAAAAGAAAGTCATTAAAAATAATATCCCTGGATTTTGCATAGTAAAGATTTTGGTTATCATATGGTAAAAACTCGTTCCATGTTTATGTGTAGCGTGGTCATATGAGATACCCTTTATTTTCAAATGTCCGTATTTGAGTTTCTCATACCAGTCCCATGACTGATCCGGTGTTTATTTTCTATTCCCTTAAACTCTGGGCGCCTTATTTTCCTGGATAGCCTAGTAGTCAGGTTTCGTTAGAAGGAATCCGGAAGAGCTTGGAGCATGGAGTTAGAAGATTCTTCTGAAGATTGTTTCCACCACGCTTGTGTAGTATTGTATTCCGCATTTGTTTAGGATAGATATTTATAACTATCCATGTTTAACTCTGATAAATATATTTGAAATATTTTGCTATAAAGATATATATATATATATATATATAACATAAGTTATTCCATTCGTGTAAGATTCTGTTCTATCTTTATTTTATTTCTTACCCTTAAAGAAACGCCTCTCCGACACTTGGATTTGCGGCACGTGAATACCGAGGATGTATTAGTGTCGATTTCCAAAGGTTAAAGAAATGGGTCTTTACATTTTGTATTCGAGTTTAGGTTGAGTGAACACCTAAGCCCGATAGGGGTAAAGGCTCATCATAGATAGGGTTAGTATTACCCTAGGATGAGTTACTCGTAAGAGATAGGGTTAGTAACATCCTGTAACACCCCTAATTTTAAATAACATTATTCAGGCGATTACATTAGATAACTTAAATATAATAATGTAAAGATTAGAGTGATAAGGGGATTTAGATTTGGAAATTAAATAAATGATGTGCTTAACTAACCAAAACAAAAAGAATGAGTTTATGAAAATGGTTTTATAGGTTAACTAATAAGGGAACAAGGAAAGGGTATTATGGAAAATAGCCATCCACCATAACCCTTAACCCCTAAACCCTTATTCACAATTTTATTTTCACAAGTTCATAATTTTAAAAACATAAGAAAATGGGAGCTCAAAGCTGACCATAACTTAAGGGATAAGAGGATTGAAAATCAAGTAAAAGCTAAGGAATTAAGCAAGGAGAATTAAGCAAGATCAAATCTCAAGTTCCATATCCAAAGTAAGGTGAATAATAATCAAAACCATCTCTTCGTTTTTAAAGAGCATTTGATTTCGGGTTTTATGTTTAAAACCTTTAGGATGATTTTAATGATGATATACTTAGATTACATGATATGTTAGATTCGAACAAGTATGTTTGATAAATATTATAGTCGATTTTAAGGCTAAAAATCATATATATTGGGCTTCAAATGCCATGAGGATTTAATATGTTGTTTAAAAAATTATTTTGGAGATGGGTTTAAATTTTCATAATTATGTAAGCTATGGATAATTTTCTATAAATTTTTTAAGGAAGAAAGAAATAATTTGGTTTAAAAATTTATTTCGGCTATTATATAAAAGATTTTGGGTCTGAATTTTATATATGTTAAATAACATATTAAAAGTGAATTATGATGATTTTGGGGATTTTTTCTAAGTAATTTACTATGTAAATTAAATTAATTAAGTTGGAGAACTTAAATGTCTTAATTGTTTCGTTAAAGGGAAGGGCTACTTTGTAAATTATTTTTAATTAATTCCGGATAAATTCGGCAGTCTTTAGAAAAGATTTTGGTAAAGATTATGGCAACCAATTATATTTTTACAAATAGGCAAGTTAGTTGAAAAGCATTTACTTAAAAAAAACAAAACAGTTTTGTACAGATTTATTATTTTGCCACTTTTAGTTGAACCCTTTCGACCCCATACCTCTGCCCCGAACCAAGTCGAAACCAATACACATGGTATCAATGCTTTGGTACGTAGTGGATTGGAGAATATAGGAAGGTATAGAGTCGAAACCATGCTTTCGATGGGGTTGAGGCCATTTAACTAGCTTTTAAAGGTCCTTGTTTTACTTTCAAAAGAGATGCCACTTGCCTTCTTTTCAATGGATGCTTTCGAAAGCGTTGAATCACTTTTATATAGCTTCGAAGGGGTTGCCGCCTTCTTGTTTTAAAAGGGTAGCTTTCGAATGAGTTGTCGTCTTTTATGTTTTAAAAAGGGAGCTTTCGAAAGGGTAGTTTGAACCAGGTCGAAACCTTGTTGTTGTCTTTATACCTTTCGAATAGGTTGAAAGTCTTCAATGAGTTTGAAAGGAAAGCTTCTGTTTTATAAATATAACAAGCCGCTTCCCAATGCTTTTGAAATGGCTCTAGTAGCCATTTAAACCAAATATTTCGAAGGCAATGGCTTCGAAAGATGTTTCGAAGCTATCCTTCCAATTGTTTTCCTTAAAGACTAAAGCATTCGAAAGGATGGTTCCGAAGCCATATGTTTTCCCCGAACTCTTTTACTTGAAGTTTGATGGTTTCGAAAGGGTTACTTTCGTTTATGTTCACTTTGACCCAAAAGTTATTTTTAAGGAAAAATCCAATGATTTCGAAAGAGTTACTTTCAAATTGTTTCGAAAGAGGTACTTTCAAATGATTTCAAAGCTATGCTTTTATAAGTTGGAAAATGATGCTTTAATACCTTTGAAAGGAATGTTTTGATGGTCTCGAAGGAGATGTTTTAAAGTGTTTCGAAAGGTATATGCTTAGTGTTTTGAAAGGAAGATTTGAATGCTTTCAAAAGATATACTCTAATGGTTTCGAAAGTAAAGGTCTAGGGTTTCGAAAGCCTTAGTTTTCAAAACAAAGAACCCAATCTCATTTTTAAAGGAGAACCCATGACAATATAAAAGAGCTTTGAAATGGCTTTTAATTTTGGAGTTTTGGAAGAAGCTTTCCTTGATAAAATAATGGGTTAAAGGGATTAATCAAATTTCATGTGGAAATGATTTCAAGGATATTAAACCATAAATATTGATATTGTTATGTATTGTATATGCTTCTTCTATAAATATATTCACTATATAATGGACCCATAACTATATTTTGGGGAGGAAGGGCAGAATAACCAGCTAGGTTGACCCAACAATGAATATAAATCGAGTAAACTCCTGTATGAGTAAAATTGCATCCAGGAGATTAGGTAGACCAGAACATAGGATGCCCAAAGACTGATCAAGAGATTGTTAGTTCAGACTAGTTCATAGTGATCCCATGAAAACTATATTCGGATAAAGTTATTGACAGAAGTCAATAGGTTCATAGTCAACCCATGAAACTATGATATAAGAGAAGTTATTGGAGATACCAATAGGTTCGGAGAGAACCCATGAAATACTGAAGTTATTGGCAAGGGCAAATAGGTTCTTAGTGATCCCATGAAAACTTTGAAACTGGACAGATAGTCTATAAGCTTTAAACAGGTTATTAGTTAGCCCATGAAAACTAATAGGTTAATAGTGACCCTAAAAACTATAACCGAGGGAGATAATCAAATAAATGGTGATGGGAAATCCATAATATTTTTCATATCATCATGATATATTCTAAATTTCTATGTTTTTAACCATTGTGGATGCAGGAGCACAGTATATTGTTATTAGAAATTTTTGGGTAAGATACTAGTGAGGGGAAAACCCGTTTCGCTAAGCGGCGTGGTCTCACTAGATATCTAAATGGTTCGATATGGTAGGTTACTATTCATACCAGACTTTATGCCTGACTCGAAGTTTATGTTTTCCCCTTAAACTCTCGGGTGCTCAATTAATTTTGAGTAGTTTGAGAGTTGAGGTTTTCAGGTTCTCCTTTAGAGGAATAAGCTTCCAAAGACCTGCACGAGGTAAGCTAGCTAATAAGGAGTTCTTTTCTACTTGATTCTATTGTGTTTTGATGTAAAGGCAAAGTTGTTCAATTGCCTATATGTATACTCTGATCATCCAAGGTGGCATCTTCATATGTCGCTCTTGGCGTAGTTTGTAATAATTATATTTTCTCTAAATGTGGTTCTCAAATTTGGGATTGTGTAATGAATTTGAAATATGATTGAAACGGAATAAGAAATTTGTTTAATGGTTTTAAAAAATTTTCCTATCCATATGTTTCGGTTGTATCAATGTATCTGACATTACTGCATTTAGTCGCCGAGGATTAATAAATATTGATGACTGCAGCATCTGTGGCTGTTAGTTTTGGGCCTACAAGTGGGGGGTGTTACAAGTTGGTATCAGAGCATAGGTTTATGAAAACTAAAGAAATTTAAACTTGAAAGATTTTTCAAAACATAATCCAATGAATCAGAAAATAAGACCCCTCGGTTGGGTTAATGATATAGTAATGTACTTGTACTTGATACATACATACATACATACACATATATATATATATATATATATATATATGTATGTATATATATATATATGTGTGTACATATTCCCTTCTCCCTTAGACCGTTCTTTTGTATCTTGCTAAGGCTTGTATGCAGATTTACGAGAAAGGAAGATATGAAGGCAGGAAATGGAAGAGGAAATGTCAATGGAGGAAGCACTACAACTAATGGAAATGCTTGACATTAAACTAGGAGGAACCCGGGTCGATAGGCAAATGCTAATCAAAATGTACATGCCAACGTAGGTGCTGGAAATCTGCCAGTAGATATGGGGATGATGTACAAGTTCTTCGTCAATCTGATGCAAGCTGGAGCAGCTGCTGGAGTAGCTGGGAATGTTGGAGGAGCTAATACCGTAGCTCCAATTGGAAACAACTATGCTATGTTAAGCAGGGATTATACTAGTTTCGGTGGGAAGCCGTTTTTGGGAAGAAAGGATACTACAAAAGTTGAGAATTATCTTTTGCATTGTGAGAGAATCTTCTCTGGCTTGGGGTTGAATGATGAGCAGAAAAGGAGGCTTGCTTCTAAATAGTTGCGGGGAGCAGTGCTTCATTGGTAGAATAGTGTTACTACCAGAGTTCCCGAGGAAGAGTTGACATGGGTGGAATTTCGGAGGAGATTCGAGCAGAGGTTTTTGTCTGAAGTTTCCAAGTCAGCATTGTTGAGGAAGTTCATGGATTTGGTGCAAGGCGAGATGTCCGTGATTGAGTATTCCTCGAAGTTTGATGAGCTATCCAGGTATGGACATGCTACCATTGACACCGTTATCAAGATGAATTAGAACTTTATTTGGGGATTGGGACCCGAGAGTGCTAGGGAAACCCTGCCATATCTTTGTGATCCTTGTGATGTTGTTGTGGAAATGGCAATCCGACATGAGGAGATGCTTGCTACTTATAGGAAGGAGAAACAGGTTGAAATCCAGATTTCTCTGGGCAAGAAGAGGAAGTTCTTTAAGAAGAAGGGAACCTAGAAGGGAGAAGCTGCCAAGAAGGCAAAGGCTAATCTGGTTTGCTTTAAATCCAATAAGAAGGGTCATTATGCTCATGAATGCTGAACTAGCAAGGGGAAAAAGACAGCATACCAGAGGGGTGTGAAGTGCTTTAACTGCGACCAGGTTGGGCATTATAAGAATCAATGTCTAGAACCAGTCAGGGAGGACAAGGCAAAAGTCTTTGCTATTAGACCATCATCTACTAGGCCAACTGCTGCTGAGAAGGGAAAGACTGTGATGGAAGGTACGCTTTTGATTCGAAGTATACTGTAACACCCCTAATTTTAAATAACATTATTCAGGAGATTTAATTAGATAAATTAAATAGAATAATGTAAAGATTAGGGTAATAAGGGGATTGAGATTTGGAAATTTATTAGAGGCCGTGCTTAACTAAATAAAAATTTAAAAAGAAAGAGTTTATGGAAATGGTTTTATACGATAACTAATAAGAGAACAGGGCAAGTGTATTATGGGGAATAACCGTCCACAAGTTCGTAATTCTAAAACATAAACCATAGAGCTGAAGCCGGCCATAACCTAGGGGAAAAAGAGGAGAAAAATCAATTAAAAACTAAGGAATCAAGCTAGGAGAATTAAGCAAGATCAAATCTCAAGTTACTTATCCAAAGCAATGTGAATAATAATCAAAACCATCTCATTTTCGTTTTTAAAGAGCATTTGATTTCAGGTTTTAAGTTTAAAACTTTTATGTTGATTTTAATGATGATATGTTAGGATTACATAATATGTTTGATAAATGTTTTATTCGATTTTAAGGCTAAAATCGTATATATTGGGTTTCAATGCCATGAGGATTTAATATATGTAAAACATAATTTTGGAATGAGTTTAAATTTTCATACTATCCAAGCTATGGACAATTTATTATGAATTTTTGAAAGAAGAAATAATTAATTGGGTATAAAAATTTATTTTAGGTTTACATAAAGGATTTTGGGTCTGAAATTTATATATGTTAGATAACATAATAAAAGTGAATTATGATGATTTTTGGGGATTTTTCCTAAGTAATTTACTATGACAATTAAATTAATTAAGTTGAAGGACTTAAATGTTTTAATTGTTTTGTTAAATGGAAGGGCTTATTTGTTAATTATTTTGATTAATTCTAGATGAATTCGGCATTCCTATAGAAAAGATTTTGGTAAAGTTCATGGCAACCAATTATATTTTTACAAATAGGCAAGTTAGTTGAAAAGCATTTACTTAAAAAGGTAACCAAACAGTTTTGCATAGAATTACTGCTTCGCCCCTTCGAGTTGCAACCTTTCGACCCCATACCTTCGTCCCCAACCAAGTCGAAACCAATGCACATGGTGTCAATGCTTTGGTACGTTGTGGAATGGGGAAAGGCAGCAGGTATAGAGTCGAAACCAAGCTTTCGAAGGGGTCGAGGTCATTTTAAATAGCTTTTAAAGACCTTTGTTTTGCTATCCAAAGACATGCCAATTTCCTTGCTATTAATGGATGCTTTCGAAAGGGTTAAATTACTTTTATATAGCTTTCAAAGGGGTTGCCACCTTTTTGTTTTAAAGGGTATCTTTCGAATGAGTTGCCGCGTTTTAAGTTCTTAAAAAATGGAGCTTTCGAAAGGGTAGTTTTGAACCTAGTCGAAACCTTGCTGCCGTCTACATACCTTTCGAATAGGTTGAAGTTTTCAACGAGTTTGAAAGGCAAGATTTTGTTTTATAAATATAACAAGCTACTTCCCAATGCTTTCGAAAGGGCTCCAATAGCCACTTATACTAGAGGTTTCGAAGGTAGTGGCTTTGAATGGTTGTTTTGAAGCTATCCTTCCAATTGTTTTACTTAAAAGATTAAAGCTTTCAAAAGGATGGTTCCAAAGCCATCTGTTTTCCCCAAACCCTTTTACTTGAAGGTTAATGGTTTCGAAAAGGTTACATTCGCTTATGTTCACTTTGACCCAAAAGTTATATTTAAGATCAAACCCAATGGTTTCGAAAGAGGTACTTTCAAATGGTTTCGAAAGAGGTACTTTCAAATGGTTTCGAAGCTATGCTTCTATAAGTTGGTAAGATTTGCTTTAATACTTTCTAAAGAAAGGTTTAATGCTTTCAAAAGAGATATTTTAAAGTGTTTTGAAAGGCATATGTTTAAGTGTTTTGAAAAGAAGATTTGAATGCTTTCGAAAGATACATTTTAATGGTTTTGAACGCCAAGTCTAAGGTTTTGAAATCCATAGTTTTCAAAACAAAGAACCCAATCTCATTTTTAAAAGAAAACCTATGGCACTATAAAAGAGCTTTGAAATGGTTTTTAAATTTGGAGTTTTTGAAGAAGCTTGCCTTGATAAAAATAGTGGGTTAAATGGATTAACCAAATTTCATATGGAAAGGATTTTAAGGATATTAAACCATATTGTTGGTATTGTTTTGTTATTGTATATGCTTCTTCTGTAAATATGTTCACTATATAATGAACCCATAACTGAATTTTGGAGAGGAAAGGCAGAATAACCAGCTAGGTTGATCCAGTAGTGAATATAAATTAAGTTAACTCCTATATGAGCAGAATTGCATCCATGAGGTCAGGTAGACCAGAACTTACGATGCCCAATGGCTGATCAAAAAGTTTTCAGTTTAGAAAGGTTCATAGTAAGCCCATGAAAACTATGTTTGGAGGGAGTTATTGGCAGGGGCCATTAGGTTCTTAGTGACCCCATGAAAACTATATCCGGATAAAGTTATTGACATAAGTCAATAGGTTCATAGTCAACTCATGAAAATTATGACATAAGAGAAGTTATTGGAGATACCAATAGGGTCAGAGAAAACCCATGAAATACTGAAGTTATTGGCAAGGGCCAATAGGTTATTAGTGATCCCATGAAAATTATGAAACTGGACAGATAGTCCATAAGCATTGAACATGTTATTAGTCAGCCCATGAAAACCAATAGGTTAATAGTGACATTAGAAACTATAAATTTGCTATGTTTTTTACCATTGTGGATGCAGGAGTACAGTATATGGTTATTATAATATTTTACGTAAGATACTAGTGAGAGGAAAACCCGTTCCGCTAAGCGACATGGTCTCACTAGATATTTAATTGGTTCGAGATGGTAGGTTATTATTCATACCAGGCTTTATGTCTGACTAGAAGTTTATGTTTTTCCCCTTAAACTCTCGGGTGCTTAATTAATTTTTAGTAGTTTGAGAGTTCAGGTTTTCAGGGTCTCCTTTAGACGAATAAGCTTCTGGAGACGTGTAGGTGGAAAACTAGCTAATAAGGAGTTCTTTTCTATATGATTCTGCTGTGTTTTGATGTAAAGGCAAAGTTGTTTAGTTTCCTATATGTATACTCTAGTCAACCAAGGGGGCATCTTCATATGTCGCTCTTGGCATAGTTTGTATTAATTATATTTTATCTGAACATGGTTCTCGAATTTTGGATTATGCAATGAATTTGAAATATGATTGAAATGGAATGAGAAATTTTTTTAATGGTTTTAATTTTTTTTCATATCCATGTGTTTCCACTGTATTAATGTATCTAACATTATCGCATTTGGTCACCGAGAATTAATAGCTATGGATGACCACAGCATCCGTAGCTATTAGTTTTGGGCCTCCAAGTGGGGGATGTTACAAGTTGGTATCAGAGCATAGGTTTATGATAACTTAAAAGAAATTTCAAACCTAAAATGATTTTTCGAAACTGTTTGTACCAAAATTGGGCACAACACTCTTCAGAAGGGTTTGAAGAGATAAAATGAAGAAGTAAATGTAAAAAGAGGATTATCTAACAAACACTTCACACAATAATCAGAAGAAGCAGTAAAGAACGCAGAGATTTAGAGTGGTTCAGCGTGTTGCCTACGTCCACTATGAAATGATTGATCTTTATTAACTTTTGCTTGCTGGCTACAGCGGTTTACAACACTAAATCTCGAGTACAACAGTAAAATTCGAGTACAATACGTCAGAGGGCCAAAAGGTAACTCTATTCTTATGGCACTGACTAAAGGGATTGATCCCGATTCTGAGTTCGGCAACTGGTTGGCCTGTGTTAGCACCAAAATTGGTCACTAACCTCGTAGAGAAAGATTGTGTAGAGATATAAGTGATGAAAGTAAATTAAACAGAGAAGACAATGCTAATCTAACTGCAGAAAGTAAGGACACCAAATTTATAGTGGTTCAGCGTAATTGCCTACGTCCACTTTGAGGTTAAACTTTATTGATCTTCTTTATAGTTGATTACAAATACAATTCGTGAATCAAATGCTTGAATGAAGTTGTTAAGTAGAGAAGATGAGTCTTGAAAATGGCAGAGTCTCCCCAGTGTTCTCTCTCCCAAAAAAGGATCCATTTCACTGTGACCCTGCCCCTCTATTTATAGGCAAATATGGGCTGGACTTCCCAAGTGGGCTGGATAGCCGAAGGCTCCAGCCCCAGTACAATGGTCGCTGTATGCCGAACCAGGTGTGCCGAACGCCCTGATGCCGAACAGTCCCTTCTATGCCGAACGATGTGGTTGATGTTTGGGAAGTGCAGGATGTTTGTCAGTCGAAGCCGAACACTCTTCTAGATGCCGAGTACTCTTGTTGCCGAGTACTCCTGATGCTACCGAGTACTACGCCGAGTACTTCTGTATGCCGAACTCCAGACGCTGCCGAGTTCTCCTTGATGCCGAGCGCTCTTGTATGCCGAGCAGTCTTGATGCCGAGCACTCTCGTATGCCGAGCAGTCTTGATGCCGAGCACTCTTGTATGCCGAGCACTCTTGCTGCCGAGTATTGGTTGACGCCGAGCGCTCTGTATGCCGAACATCATGGATGCTGTGTACTTCGCCGAGTACTCCTAGATGCCGGACATTCTATGACTCCGAGTTCCACTAGGAAGCCGGGTACTTCGCCGAACACTCCTAGATGCCGAGTACTCTCTGACACCGAGTGCTACCTGATGCCGAGCACTGGTTGCCTGGTCAAATCTCCAGGAAACACTTGCCCCCCAAAGTGTATCATGTGACCGAACGTGATGCGCTTTGAATCTGGTTCAATTTCCCTTGATGATGCCTTCTCGAGAATGCCTGTGACGGAGGTGCGTGACGAGCATGGTTTGGACGCCGGACAATACGTTCGAAGCCGGACAGCCCTCATGTGCCGAACGACACTTCGTTTTGATGCCGAACACTTCTGGTATTGACCGGTTCTACCGGGTATAGCCTTTTCAACTTCTACCTTCCCCCTATATAACCGCTCCTCTTCTTCTCCCCTTTACTTTTTTACTTCTACCGTTCTTGCAATTCTGTCCAATCGTCCGAATTCGAGACTTAACTACACCATCTCAATCTCCGAACTGTAAACTTAGGTATTTTTCCTCGTACATTCAAACGAGATGTTTGAACGATGTCGCGTAGAAGGTTTTTGTGTAACTCGTTTGTATTGCCGAACGACATAGCGAGGAAGAATGATTAGGAGTATGTCCACTTATTGTCTTAGCTTCTTCGTGTCGAACCGAAGTTAAGGGGAAGAGGATCGAATGAAGGTGTTGGAGGAGGTAAAGGTGTTGTTCGCTGCTTCGGCGTATGTCGTCATGCGCCGGTCGGTGGAATGGGAAGTTGCCGAGCACTATCTTGGCCGAACAATCCAAGGCCGAACGCTTACTAACATGTCAAACTATAATTGAGCCGAACGAAGTAAAGCCGAACAATACCCAAATGCCGAACAACTGACATGCCGAACATTGAATTCAGCCGAACAATCCTTAGGTCGAACCCTGACTTTAGCCGAACAAAAAAATTGCCGAACGTTCATTAGTCCGAATAATGTCTTTAGCCGAACAATACAATTGCCGAACAATCCTTAGGTCGAATAATGTCTTTGGCCGAACACTTGACGATGACTCAACCGGACAAACATACATGCCGATCTATTCTTAGGACGAACAATGCAATTGCCGAACAACATTTAAATGCCGAACAGTTATAAATGTCAAATTAGACTTAAGCCGAATACTTTACAAATTACATGTTTCCTAGATCTGGAACTGTAACCACCACCAGGCGGGCTCTTTGAGACGGTCAGCGATGACGGTCTTTGAAGGCAACGATTCGAAGCTCATTTTTATATCTTTGAAATCTTATTGCTTGTACACAATTGCTTACACTAGTTCACACACCACGTGGGGGTAAAACTCGTGTTGCTAATTCTAACGTTCAACGTTTTTTAAGTATAGTTCTCTCAAGCACTTAGCCAGGTTCGTTATTTATTTGGGATGTCGAGAAAATCTAGCTCCGCCACTATATCCGACAGGCCTGGGCCGTCATCAAGGCAAGGGGCCGTTAATACTTCTAATCCGTCGACTTCTCCTGCTCATAACTTGGCACCTGATGCTCTGGAGGCAACAATCTTACTAGACAATCCGATCGATTCACAAGCTTCGAAGATCAACGAAGCTGCTCTGCGACGGATATGCTCCATTCATGGGATTCCTTTCGCCGACGTGCTAGTTCCTTCGCGACACGACCGTCCCCCTCTGCCCCCAGTAGGGTATACTGCCTGTAACAAGTTCATGTGTTGGATGGGCAGCGTGCCTCCGTTCAACTTATTTCTCCGAGATGTACTGCAGTACATAGACATAGCTCCATCGCAGCTGCACCCGAACGGCCATGCATTTCTATATGGGACTTACTTACTTTTCATGGACGTCTTCTCCAGACCTCCAACCGCCGGTGATATCAGATACATTTATATGTTCAAGAGACGGAAAGACAGTCCTTCCTTTATGTTCCTCGAGCCATACCACAAATGCCAGATCTTGACAGGGGCATGTAGTAAATTCGCCCTGTACAAACAGGAATGGTTCTATGTGCGCTGCTCTTCCAGTTTCGCTAGGAGATGGGTTGAAGGCAGTAAGTCTCTCTGCCGAGTCACTATTCGTATTTGATCGGAGTCATGCTTTTCCTAACTCTTCATTTCATCTTTTCAGGTATCAACCCGCGTCCGGAAGGCCGAGGATATTCTGAGGCTGTTGAAGCCATTAGAGCTCTTCCTGCTGAGGATCGAGACATCCGGACTATCATTTCAAATGAATCGCTGTCGGGGTTTGGCTTGCTAGCCCCTGGTTGTCGGATCAGCCTTCCAGAGGGTGTCACCATTCCCAAACCTCCGTCTGGTAAAGGGAAAAAACAGGCTGGGTCATCATCGCGCCGCACTCCCGATACGCACGGAGAAGGCGAGCGCAAAGAAGACGAAGCTCCTGAGACTCAGGGCGAGAACGTGGGTCCCGCTTGGAATCCGGCAATCGAAGTTCAGGATATTGAGACATCATCCTCCCCTTCAAAGGGAAAGAAGAAGTTGAAATATACAGTTCAAAAGGAGAAAGTTGGTGGCACTTCAAAAGTTACGCCTACCCCGCCTGAGAAAGAGGCTTCTTCGCAGCATCTGGAAAGTTCCTTGAGGGGTCTATCGAACCTTTCTATTCCCGAAGACATACTTAATTACGGGTTTGATGATCCTGAAGCCCTCAAATTCTCTTCACCCGCAAAAGGCAATGCAGGAGTTCAACTCCCGGCCCAAGGAGATACCACTCCGATTAGCAAAGATAAACGAACGGGTCCGTCGGGGGGAACACTAGGACACACACGCACATGCGCATTCCATAATATACTTCAAGTCTTTTTTCCTATCTCGTGAATTTCCCTTAACTCGTTGTTATCTCCATTCTTTGCAGGTGATATGGGGCGTTCTCACGGACTCGATCGCCTTCAGGGCTCTTCTATATTTCATCACTCTGAACGAGATTCTGGTTTAGGCAGACGCAGGGACAGAGGTGACTATGAAGATAGGGACAATCGCCCCCGCGAGTCGTCTCACCGCAAGAAGGCACACTCTCAATCTTCCCAGTCCCATGATCTTCCTCCTCCAACTGAGCCGGATAGGGAGAAGTCTTTACAGAAGGGTTATCAATCTGATGCTCCTCGAGAACAACACTCTAGTTCATCGAGTACAAGGCACGTCCGAGAGCATCGAAAAAGAGCGGAATTCTCAAAGCCTCCTCCTCCTACTCCTGCGGTGGACCCAACTGTTGCGGAAAAGATGGTCGATCTTAAGGCCAAGTTTCCAAAAATTTGCTTCGATGGTCTGAAGTTCCTCCCGGCGATTCATCATATTCCCGGGCATGTGAAATAGAGTGCCATTGCCTGCAATAACGACGTCTATGTTCAACATGACGCGTTTGTGCACTTGGTGGAGAAGATCTCGGAAGTATCCGTTGAGCGTCAACACGAGATTGATCGTCTGAATCTGGAGGCCGACAGTGATAAGAAAATCATCAAACTCCAAGACGAAGAGCTCGCTTCGTATAAGTCGAAGCTGGAAGCCACTGAACAAAGCTCAAAAGATACTGCAGAGGCAGTTACTCGTTTAGAGGCGGCTCACAAAAAAGAGCTTGACGAAGCAGTCCAGCGCAGCGGTGCCCTCGCCCTAGAAAAAGACTCTGTCCAAAAAGAAAGGGACGCGCTCGCCACCCAAGTCAAAGAGCTGAAAGAATTACTCTCCAAGGAGAAGGAGGATAAGGTAGCTGCTCAAGAAGAATCACAACGATACTGTGATGAGATCGTTGCTACCCGACTCCTGAAAACAAAGCTCGATGACGAACTCGCTGGGGTTGAGAAAATGAAGGATGAGGCCCGTGAGGAGGGCAAAAGAGAGGCTGCGGAGGAGATTGATTCTCGCCTCGAGGCGGCCGCGGAAGCCGGCAGGGAAGAGGTCAAAAACATGTTCGACCCGTTGATTGCTGAATATGGAGCCCGCGTCCTTATGCATCGTGACTTAACATTCTTGGGCGACGGCTACCTTGAGTCCCTAGCTGAGGCCTGGGAAACCTTGATAAGGATCAGGAAGATCGAGTCGGGTTCCGAAGAGGTTGATGAGGAGGCCTTGGTGAAAGAGTTCCTTAGGGGGAATGAGCCATCGGATTTATCCGTAGCATTGGAACTTTACAGCAAAGGCTCTCCCCTTCCAAAAGAGAAAGATGATGAAGCTAGCCCGTTTGGGGCCAATATTACTGCTCTTCATACTGCTGCTCAATCCGCTGTCCAATCGGCCGGTCGGCCGACACTTGATCCATTCGAGCAGCATGTCGGTTATGACCCCGAAGACCCCGGGCTCGGTGCTCATGTGCTATCACCCATCCTGGAGGGTGAAACCCCACGCGCCACCGATAGCCAACCGGAACTTGGTAGGAAATTCTTCTTTCTCTAGAAGTTGAAAGATCCCGTCTTTTTTCAGCAGTGGCTAATCGTTCTAACGCTCATTCTCTATGTTCTCGTGCAGGTTGTTCTGACGCCGAGCCAACTCCGAGGAGCGATGACGTCAAGGAGGAGGCTGGGAAAACAAGTGACGCTGTCCACACGGGAGTACTCCCTGGTCCCGATGCTTAGGTGATCGGGGCGTTGGATGATAATAAGCTCGACGCTTCATCTCCTGCCGAAGGGGACGATGAAATTGAAATCATGGGCGCCACTGAGCATACCTCGCATATGAGCATGAAGGACCGCCTTGCCGAAGAGGAGAAGAAAAAGGCCGAGGTCAAAGTTGAACCTGGAATCCTGGAAATTACCGACCCGCGGAACAGACCTTTGAAAATCATCCTCCCGGGCAGGTCCAAACCGCTAGATGTTCCGTCTCCTACTCCTGACTCCGCTTCCTTAGCAAGCAAGAAGTCCAAGAAAAGGCGTGAGGGAGAGGAGTCATCGGAAAAGATGAAGGAAGACAAGAAGAAGAAATCGAAGAAATGATCGATATACTCGTTAAACGAGCTTCCTGCTTAAGTCTTGTAATTTCTTTTATCTTCCGTAGCTTGTAGTTTGTATAGACAGGTCTGGATTTTGTAGGAGTGATCATGTAATCCCATTTTGAACTTATCGAATAAAGTTTAGTTTCTTTTTGTTTGAATGATTCTCTTGTCTTTCTTTGGTTTGCTGACTCTGTGCTCCGGGGACTTGGAGACTTGAAACCGTTTATACTCTAGTCCGTGCTCTGGGGACTTAGAGTACTCCGCTCTGCACTCTGGGGATTCGGAGATTTGAAATCGTTTATACTCTAGTCCGCGCTCTGGGGACTTAGAGTACTCCGCTCCACACTCTGGGGATTCAGAGATTTGAAATCATTTATACTCTAGTCCGCGCTTTGGGGACTTAGAGTACTCCGCTCCGCGCTCTGGGGATTCGGAGATTTGCAATCGTTTATACTCTAGTCCGCGCTCTGGGGACTTAGAGTACTCCGCTCCACACTCTGGGGATTCGGAGATTTGAAATCGTTTATACTCTAGTCCGCGCTCTGGGGACTTAGAGTACTCCGCTCCGCCCTCTGGGGATTCGGATATTTGAAATCATTTATACTCTAGTCCGCGCTCTGGGGACTTAGAGTACTCCGCTCCGCACTCTGGGGATTCGGAGATTTGAAATCGTTTATACTCTAGTCCGCGCTCTGGGGACTTGGAGTACTCCGCTCCGCACTCTGGGGATTCGGAGATTTGAAATCGTTTATACTCTAGTCCGCGCTCTGGGGACTTAGAGTACTCCGCTCCGCACTCTGGGGATTCGGAGATTTGAAATCGTTTATACTCTAGTCCGCGCTTTGGGGACTTAGAGTACTCCGCTCCGCACTCTGGGGATTCGGAGATTTGGAATTGTTTATATGAGTCCATACGTCGTACAAGATAATGTAGTTCGTCATTCAACTGTGAGATACAGAAATGTTAGTGATTCATGGAAAATGCGGCTTCAAGCCTTTATTAATGAAAATTAACTAAACTGCTTGATTACAACTTTAAAAAGAAACTACGTTATGACTGAACGAAACATGCAGGAAATAACAGTGCCTGAAATAAGAAAGGAAACATGCTAAATGTAATAGTGCCGCAGATGTTCACTGTTCCATGCTCGGGGGAGTGTCGTGCCATCAACGGTCGCTAGCTTGAACGTTCCTTCTCCAAGCTTCCGTTCAATGGCATACGGACCTTCCCAGCTGGGATTCATGCGTGATGGTACCGGGAAGACTCGTTTCAGAACGAGATCACCCACATCAAAAGATTCTTGGGCGGACTCTGCCGTCGTAGTAACGCTTGACTCGATGTCTGTGCGCTGCCGCCCTTAATTCAGCTTCTTCACGCTTTTCGTCGATGCAGTCCAGTGATTCCAGCAAGAGGTTTTGGTTCGTCTTGGGATCATAGTATGTCACTCGGTGCGACGTAACTTCAAGTTCCACGGGTATAACGGCTTCAGAGCCGTATGCCAAGGCGAATGGAGTGTGGCCGGTCGCGGACTTGTGGGTAGTTCTATACGCCCATAATGCTGTCGGGAGTTCATCTACCCACTTGCCTCCAACCTTCTCCAGACGCTTCTTCAGTATGGACTTGATTATTTTGTTAACGGCCTCGACTTGTCCGTTAGCTTTCGGGTGTGCCACGATGGCAAACTTCTTCTCGATGCCATACTTTAAATAGAACTCTTTGAACTCTCTGCTTTCAAATTGCGTCCCGTTGTCCGTAATGATTGTGCGCGGAAGGCCAAAGCGGCATATAATGTTTCGTACAACGAAGTTAATGACCTTCTTAGAGGTGATTGTGGCTAAAGGTTCTGCCTCAGCCCATTTTGTGAAATAGTCGACTGCAACTATCGCATATTTCACGCCACCTTTGGATATAGGCAAAGAGCCGATTAGTCGATTCCCCAGATCGCAAATGGCCAGGGACTAATCATTTGTGTGAGTTCCGTTGATGGAGCCCTTGGGATTTTCGCATATCTTTGACACTTTTCGCATTTTCTTGCGTAGTCTGCGGCGTCCCAGTTTACGGTGGGCCAGTAATATCCATAGCGGAGGATCTTCTTTGCTAGCGTTTGCCCCCCAGTATGGTCGCCACATTCCCCTTCGTGAACCTCTCTTAAGACCCGCTTTGTCTCATCATGAGCGATGCATCGCAATAATGGGACTGAGAATCCTTTTCGGTACATCGACCCATCCTGCATTACGTATCGCGCGGCCTTTCGAAGGACCTGCAGTCGTTCGCTTCTTTTTTCTGGTAAAGCCCCGGTCGTTAGGTACAGTTTGAATGGGGTTATCCATGATTCCTTCTCAATTCCTGTTTCCAACACGAGATCGACTTTCATCCCATCTATGCTCGGGGCATGCAAGACTTCGACGGGATACAATCCCATTTGTTGCGCATCGCCGGTACTTGCAAACTTAGCCAATAAGTCGGCTTCTTTGTTCTGTTCGCGCGGGATATGTGAAATGTCATAACGTTCAAGATTTGATAGTAGCTCTTGGACCTGAACGAGGTACGGAGCAAGCTTTCATCCCTTTGCTTGGTAGTCCCCCGTACTTGGTAAACCACCAACTGTGAGTCGCAAAAGATTTCGACTGATTCGATTCCGAGTTCTTTGATGAGCTTCAAGCCAGCGATCCGTGCTTCATACTCGGCTTCGTTATTTGTAGCCGGGAAGTCGAGCTTCAGGGCATAACAGATTGATCGGTTTTTCGGAGTTATAAGAACTACGCCCGCGCCGGAGCAACGGTCGTTTGATGCACCGTCAGTGTATAATTTCCATCGAACGGGGGGAATGATGTCGTCGTCATCCGGTTTGATGGGTATGGTAAACTCAGCGATGAAATCCGCTAATGCTTGCCCTCGGATGGCTCTCCGCGGTAAGTATGCGATATCGAATTGGCTCAACTCGATGTTCCATCTTACCAATCTTCCAGAAGTTTCCGGCCGTTGGAGTACTTGCCTCAGGGGTTGATCGGTATACACGCCGATTGAATGTGCTTGAAAGTATGGGCGAAGCTTTCGTGATGCAATCACCAAGCAATAAGCCAATTTCTCGATTTTAGGGTAATTCCTCTCTGCCCCTGTTAAACGCTTGCTAACATAATACACCGGCTTCTGGACTCGATCCTCCTCACGAACCAAAGCTGCACTTATCGCATGTGGGGATACAGCCAAGTATACGTACAACATTTCGTGGTCAACTGGTTTTGCTAGCATTGGTGGACTCTCCAGATGCCTCACCAGGTTCCGGAATGCTTCCTCACAACTAGACGTCCATTCAAAATTTCTCTTCCCTTTCTTTATGATATCGAAGAATGGGATGCACTTGTTAGTTGCCCTAGATATAAATCGACTTAGCGCAACTACTTTTCCGTTCAAGCTTTGTACTTGCTTTATAGTCCTGGGCGCTTGGACATCTCGAATAGCTTGGATTTTTTCTGGGTTGGCTTCGATTCCCCTAGCATTGACGATGAATCCCAAAAACTTCCCTGATGCAACGCCGAATGAACACTCCAGAGGGTTGATCTTCATCCCGTAAAACCTGAGTATGTCGAACATCTCAGCCAAGTCTCGAATGTGGTCGTTTGACCGTCGTGACTTTACGAGCATGTCATCCACATAGACTTCCATCGTTCTACCCAGCTGGTCCTTGAACATTCGATTCACTAAACGCTGGTAAGTTGCTCCCGCGTTCTTCAATCCAAAGGGCATCACTACATAGCAATACAGCCCGACATTTGTAACGAAGCTGGTGTTTTCTTGGTCTGGAATATGCATCGGGATTTGGTTGTATCCTGAGTACGCGTCCATGAATGACAGCAGCTCGTGTCCTGCAGTGGAGTCGACCAACTGATCGATCCTAGGCAGCGGGAAACTGTCCTTAGGGCATGCTTTGTTCAAGTCGGAATAATCTACGCAAGTACTCCATTTCCCATTCACCTTTTTTACTAGCACGGGGTTGGATACCCACTCAGGGTAGAGGGCGTCGCGGACGAACCCATTTGCTTTGAGTTTGTCCGCCTCCTCTCCGAGAGCGGCGGACATCTCCGGATCCATTCCTCTCCTTTTTTGTTTAACTGGTACGTATTTCGAATCTATGTTCAGCATATGACTCGTGATGGCGGGAGAAATCCCACACAAATTAGAATGCGCCCAGGCGAAAACATCAAGATTCGCCCGGAGGAAGTCGCTAAGGTCTTCAGTCATCTCGGGACCAAGCTGTGATCCGATTTTCAGAATTCGCGAAGGGTCGTCGCGGCTAACTGAGATGTCAATTGTTAATTCAGCCGGTGCCGCCTTCTCTTCCCTGGGTTTCTCATCGTCGTCTCTCGGATCTATATCTCTGAAGATCCGAGAACTATGCCCGAGCCAGGGCTCGGGCATTACTTGTCAATTATTCGCATTAAGGATGTGGACGGGATTGTCCGCAACCTTTCCCTTCTCCCTCCGATGGGCTTCTCGGAGCTCAGCCACATAACAGGAACGACCAGCTGCTTGGTCGCCATGAACAATACCTACTCCTTTGTCAGTTGGGAACTTCAAAGTTAAACACCACGGGGCCAATGCTGCCCTAAACTCAGCCAGGGCCGGCCGGCCCAAGAAAACATTATATGGAGAATCCACATCCAAAACTACGAAGGGTAGAATTCGCACCCTCCGACGCTCGCCTTGCCCCAGTTCAACTGGTAACTCAACGTACCCTACGGCGTCGGTTGCTGCGCCGTTAAAGCCGTGTATACGAGCCTTGGACGGTTTCAGGTCTTTTGTTTCTAGTTTCATTTGATCGTAAGCCTTCTTGAAGATGATGTTGACTGAACTTCCATAATCAATCAGAATTCTTTTCACATATGCTGGTCCGATCGTTGCAGATATGACCATGGGGTCGATGGTCGGAGCCTCTATCTGATCAGCGTCTCTACTTCTAAACACAATATCGTTTGTCATTATGCGCTGCTGCTTAGCAGGGGCCCCGTCCTCCCTGTTCGAACAACACTCAAAATCTGCATGCTTCAAGGAACTTGCATATCGCTCCATCTCTTGCCAATTCTTATCTGCGGGGTGAGGTCCGCCGATAATTGTATTTATGACTAGTCTACCTACGGTTCGGGCAGGCTCCTCGGGATGACGCGGAGCTGGTGCACGACCAGGGTTGGACGTTCCATGTCCTCCTTCCTGAGGATCCTTCACAAATTCTTGCAATTTCTTCTGCCTGATCAACTTTTCAATAGCGTCGTGTAGGTGTCTACACTCCTCCGTATTGTGCCCATAAGTCTCATGGAAGCGACAATATTTCCCGGTCCGTTTTTGTTCCTCGGTTGACTCTTTCGGACGTGGCTTTCTGTATTGAAAAGTATTGCAGGTGGATAGGTAAATGTTCTCAAGTGGCGCGTTCAGTGGAGTATACTCGCTGTAGCTTGGAATTCTCGACTTCCACTTCCCCGCTTCTTTTCTTTTCCCTTGACTCCTTCCTCCGGACTCCTTGGGTTGCCCAGGCTTGTTTTGGACATTGACCTAGACCTTTCCCGAGCTGTCTCCAGACTGCTTCACAGCAATGTTGCTCTTTATTGATTCTTGCACAAGTCCTGGCGCCTTATCCCGTCGTACCCACCTAGCTTCCTCTCTTCTTATGAACTGGTGTGCTTTTGAGTAGAAACGCTCTAGCGTAGCCGGAGGTTTTCCTGCCAGCCAGTCTCCAAACTCAGAGTCTGGATCCACACCTCTCATTACAGCCATTAGAATTGCATGGTCGTTGGGATTACTGACTTCAGTTGCTGCAACGTGGAATCTTTGCAAATATTCCTTCAACGACTCCCCGGGATTTTGGATTACACTTGACAGAGACATCACGTCCTTTGGGCGCGTAGTGTGTATCCTGAACTGCTCAATAAACTTCTTTGCCAACTCCTCGAAATTTGATACGGATCGCGGAGAAAGTCGGGTGAACCACATAGTAGCGATCCCAGATAGAGTAATCGGAAAGCACCTACACTTGGTGGCATCATTCGCTCTAGCTGAATCCATCATCCATTCGTACCTCATGACGTGCTGTCTGGGGTCAGTCCTCCCTTCATACGCAGGGATAATAGGCATACTAAACTTCCTGGGGAAAGCCGCTTGCAACACAACATCCGTGAACGGAGTATGACTTCTTGACACTCCCCAATCATCATTCGATAACCCCTGATTTTCTTTCATCAACTGCCTGATCATGGCTGTCAGATCTGGTGTCTGTATGGAAGGCAGAAGGTTAGTGTCTGTTCTACGCGCCTGACCATGCTGATGCCTCCTCTCCTGGCGGTCTGCCAATCGTGCGTCTTGAGGTTCGACATCGTTAGCATTTTGATGATCCGGGCCTCTATCCTCCTTCTGTACCCCGGTTCTGAAGTTTCCAGCTCTTGCTTGGTCACGGTCTCCAGCTGTTTGAACAGCAGCTTCTGCTCGTGCAGCGTCAGTCTTGCGACGTCTGTGCCTGGGAGGTTCATCAGAGGAAGTTGAACTGTCAGATGAAGAGTAAGGAGCGGGATTGCCCCTAGCATTCTGTTGCTGCTGTTGAGTGAGTTGTGCCATCAGGTTGGCGTTAGCTTGCATCTGCTCTCCTAGTTGTCTCCTGCTTTCCCTGAGTTCTCTCATCAAGTCATTGAACTCTATTCTGGTGACAACTGGAGTCTGTTCTTGAGCGGCAATTCCTGCACTCGGAATCGTTGGTTGATTACTAGGTCCTGCTTGTTGCACACTAGCAGTTTCGTGGGCATCCGCATTATGAGAAGCTGACCTGGTACGTGGTCTTGCCATTGTAGAGTTATTGGTATGAACTCTGAGTAGAATCAACGGATGTCCTATCAGTGAGTCGGATCTTCTTTGGGGGATTTGTTCAATCCAATAGCTTCAAAGCAGATCCTTGTGGTCTAAGAATTCAATTCTCAGTGAAAGCATCAAAGTGTTAGCACCAAAATTGGTCAATAACCTCGTAGAGAAAGATTGTGTAGAGATATAAGTGATGAAAGTAAATTAAACAGAGAAGACAATGCTAATCTAACTGCAGAAAGTAAGGACACTAAATTTATAGTGGTTCAGCGTAATTGCCTACGTCCACTTTGAGGTTAAACTTTATTGATCTTCTTTATAGTTGATTACAAATACAATTCGTGAATCAAATGCTTGAATGAAGTTGTTAAGTAGAGAAGATGAGTCTTGAAAATGGCAGAGTCTCTCCAGTGTTCTCTCTCCCAAAATAGGATCCATTTCACTGTGACCCTGCCCCTCTATTTATAGGCAAATATGGGCTGGACTTCCCAAGTGGGCTGGATAGCCGAACGCTCCAGCCCCAGTACAGTGGTCGCTGTATGTCGAACCAGGTGTGCCGAATGCCCTGATGCCGAACAGTCCCTTCTATGCCGAACGATGTGGTTGATGTTTGGGAAGTGCAGGATGTTTGTCAGTCGAAGCCGAACGCTCTTCTAGATGCCGAGTACTCTTGTTGCCGAGTACTCCTGATGCTACCGAGTACTACGCCGAGTACTCCTGTATGCCGAACTCCAGACGCTGCCGAGTTCTCCTTAATGCCGAGCGCTCTTGTATGCCGAGCAGTCTTGATGCCGAGCACTCTCGTATGCCGAGCAGTCTTGATGCCGAGCACTCTTGTATGCCGAGCACTCTTGCTGCCGAGTATTGGTTGATGCCGAGCGCTCTATATGCCGAACATCATGGATGCTGTGTACTTCGCCGAGTACTCCTAGATGTCGGACATTCTATGACGCCGAGTTCCACTAGGAAGCCGGGTACTTCGCCGAACACTCCTAGATGCCGAGTACTCTCTGACGTTGAGTGCTACCTGATGCCGAGCACTGGTTGCCTGGTCAAATCTCCAGGAAACAGCTTGAAAACCCCCTGCATCATTTTACCGTTTCTATTCCAAGGCAGCCCAATTCTTGAGAAGGGAGGATGCGAAACAGTCTAGGAAGAAGGATGATGCGGGGCCTAGCAAGGAAGGAATTCAGAGTAATATTGATGTTAAACAATCAAGGGAGAGCTCCGGGAAAGTGCAATTGAACATTCAGAATAAACAAAATCAGCAGATTAACCCTTATAAGTGTAAATAAATCTTTAAAAGCAAGTTTTAAATAAAACGGTTAACTGTGAAATGGTTTTAGGTTTGTTGTGACAATGTTTATGTAATACATGTCTATAACCCTTGAGTATATAATTAGATCTTTAATAATGGAATTTTAAATATAATAACAAGTATGGAATCTTTTACAAAAAGATAGAAAAGATAGAAGTTTAACATATAAAAAAGAAGGGATTTATAGTAACAATGTTTGAGTAACATTTGTTTTTAACATCTTTGATTATATTTTAAAGTAAGAAAATCTTGTTAATGATTGTGAATATACTTATACCATTACAGATAAGTATATGAATACAAATGAATAGTAAAATATTGTATAAATGAATAGTAAAATATAGTACAAATGAATAGTAAAGAACGTGAATGGTAAAACACAAGGATAATAGAATACAACTATATATAAAGGGAAATTAAATCTATATACAAGTTTAACTAAGTTAAGTTTTAAATAATAAGAAGTTTAATTAAATAAGTTAAGTCTAATTAAATAAGTTAAGTTTTAATTAATAAGAAGTTTAATTAAATAAGTGAAGTCTAATTAAATAAGTTAAGCTTCAATTAATAAGAAGTTTAATTAAATAAGGAAGTTTAATTAATAAGGAAGTTTAATTAATGAAAGAAGTTTTATAATATAAAAGAAGTTTTACTGATAAAAGATGTTTTAATTAACAAAATGATTTATTAAATAAAAGAAGTTTATGTGACTTGATTGTGCTTTGTGTGTTAATCATGCTTTATGTGTTACTTGTGTATGGAAAATATTTAGTCATGTGCTTAGCACTAAAAGTCGACGAAGTAAACTTGATTCTATCTATGAGAGTTAGGAATGTTAATTCGTGTAGGGTGTAGAAGCAATAGTGATCTAACCACCAGGCTTCATTATTTACCAAGGGATAGTAGAAGTTGAAAAGGTCGGAAATGTGATAAATATAAGAGAGTTGGTTTCCACACGAGATCGTTTCAATGTTATTGGATATAACCAAATTAACTTAGGAAGTATCTATAAGAAACATAGGAATTATACGGTACAGTTATTCACTCGATGATGATAAAACCTACGTACAAACTTGTCTTTCTCTTTTAGGACAAGTGATAAGGAAATTCGTCTGGATAGGTGATGCTCTACACCATTATCATTGTTTGTTTATTTCTAAATGAACTAGAGTTAAGTTAACCGAAAATTCATCGATTCAGTCTTGAAGATACCAGGATCGGTAAGTGTTTTACTTATCGAAAACCACTTCAATGCCGAGATACATGTTCGATCTCTTGGAAGTGATCTTTTCGAGATACTAGAATCTATGTGGAGGTTCATGATCTATTCGAGATGTTGGAATCCATTTAGGGATTTGTGATATATTCGAGTTGTGGCTTGTGTGTTGAGATGTTGAATGTGACTTCACCATCGGTATATGACGACAGAGTAGGATGCACAATCCATGGTTTAGCTAACCCATAGGGGTATATCAACTCCAATATCTACACTATATTTATCGATATGTTAGCCAACAAGAGTTGTTGATACTTAGTTCACGTGTTTGGATATGGGTCGGTTGTGTTTGCCTTATGGTATATTTTATCTAGAGATATACGACACTCGGAAGGTAGTTTATGATTCTTATCATGGAGATCTGCATTAATTTACTGGAGGCGTCTTCGTGGAAAATCCATATGTGAACACGTCTTAGCGATTTTTTTATACCTATTGAACATTGTTGTGATGTGATTAATGTAAGCACCAACAACTATTTTCTGATTTATATTCTTCACCTTATACATTATATATTATATCACCTTATGTACTTATTAGATGGTGGTTCATTTAAGGGGATAATTTTTTTGGCATTACATGCGGTCTCAAAAGTACTGTTATATGCTAGCAACATATTTCTTGAGTTTCTCACACCAGACTTATGTCCGACACATGGTTTTATTTTCTCTTATTTCGGAAGGTGCTTGTGATGCCCTGGCTCCAGTAATCGAAATATTATAGGGAGTTTACTGTCCAATAGCTCAAATCCATGGGCATGTAAGGAGCGATCTCTAGTATGCACTGCTTTATATCAACACAGATACATTTCAATACCCGAATACATCGAAAAATAATATGTATCTTATCTTGACACAAGGCACTATACACGAGTTTTTGACTTGAATAATACAGCATTAGAGACAGATAAAAATTTCCCAACTAATAAAATTAGAGTGAACAAAAATACTGATGATACATCATCTCATATATATACAACTCATCACATCATATCAAGCAATAGAATGACATCTCAAGGTACACATAAATTAATTACTTGCCATCGTCATCTGCTCCAACTCCATATCACAGCCTATATAGCATATCTAAACATATCAAACCAGTAGAACAACCTCAATCTGACCCGAGGACTTGACACAAAACAAAACCTAGAGTCAGGTTAGACATCTAGCTGTGAGTATAACCGTGCGATATGATATAAATGAATGCATCGTGTTTTATAGGGCGTATAAGTTACACACAGGGTCAGACCCATCGAACAAGTTCCCAAATCCACATGTTTCACAAATCAGTTATAACACCCATGTCACGGCACTATTCAATATAACATACATGGTTGCAACTCTAATCAATTGGGATATCATATCCTATCATTTTACTTATAAGTTGCCTTTTGTTGTATAAAGTCAAATCAATATTTGAAAATAATCATTTACGAGTTGAATGGCATTTCTGCTAATACTTATGAAAAGACTTAAATCATCTTCTGGTCTTGTGAGTCATATGAGGATTGCACATTGATAAATCTCATATGTGGATTTACCCTCTACATAGGCAAATCTTTCCCGGCAAGTCATCCTAGTCTATTTTACCCGTACACTTCTGGTCAGTTGTGATGTACACTTCACACGATCCCTTAGTTGTCATACCCTTCAGGTATCTGGAGGCATGATAAATCTTACTGGTGCTGTAGTCCACTGCATCCTATCTCCATTGGTGGCGTTACTTCTCTTTGCTTGCACTACGTCTTCGACGATCTTCATTATCCTTGATAGGTTTAAATGTCTTACCAAAGATTGTTTGGACAATGTAACGACGGACAAGGTCGTCATGATTCGGGTTGCGACCCTCGAATTAGTTCGCTAAGAAGGATGCTAGCAGTCCAGCAATCAATATTTTATGCCAAACTCGAGAAATGTTAAATTTATTACATTTAAAATCATTTGGCCATCCCAAGTGACATTCATTCCCGCAATGTCGTCTTAAAGCCATTATATAGCCCACTGATTTGTCGTGTTCCTGCAAGAGGATTAAGTTGAGAACAACATGATTTATAACAATAAAGAATTTAAATACGAACATTGAATTGACTAATTGGGCTAAAAATAAAGTAATTAACTTGGAACGATGGAATTTATGAATAAATAAACATGTATAGCATTATTACTAGAATAGATATCAATACAAGTCATACTCAAGTCAAAGTTAATTTAAATTATTTAAATATGAATTGTTCATTTAAATTCAATTTAAGTTCCAAGATATAGTTATAACTTGAGTATTGTAGCAATATAATCAATTTAATATTTCAACCAATAATACATACAAATCATCCATAACATATATTTTCATGTATTCAAGAAATTATACAACATTTCGAACAAAGTAGTATGTAATGCACGGCGTGTCATCGTGCACGTACACCGTTTTTTCGAAATAAATAAAGTGAAGAATTTTTCTTTATGGCATAATATATATATATATATTATATTTTTTTCTCTTTCTATTTTGTTTCATTTTTTTCGCACATGCATGAAAAGTTGGTCATTAAATATGGAGGTAAAATTTCTCTTGGCCACGTCACCCCTTTCTCTCCTACTCTTTTCTTTCCAAATTTTTATGCATAAAACATGCATGCATGGCACCAAAAAATTAATGCACACCAAACAAAACACTTCATACCTCAACTTATCACCAACACTTGCTACCATAACCCTTTTTTTAACCATGTCTCCGCCAGACGACTATGCAAAATGTCAATTTTGGCATTCTCCTCTTCAACACATTTTATTTCGTATTTATTTATTTATTTCATTTACTATTTCTTTGGCTATTGGTTTTTCGGCTATAGCCTCACCTCCCTAGGCTACCAACGATCAAACCAAGACCATCGTTGCACTCAGCTACGTAATACAGACGTGTCATTAATTTGTGTTCCAACTCTAGCACATCCCTTCACTATATGAATGCGGACATGACGGTGTCGTTTATGATCAACACAAAACTCAAAAATAAGGCTAGTGCTAGTTGATTTGTTCGTCTCACTTCCCTCTATATATTACCTTTTGTTGCAAGTTCAAATTCATCTTAGATTTTGAGTTATAATTGATTAAAGTTTGGTAATGGAATGTGTGAATAATACATTGAAAAGAATAGTTGCTGACATAGTTTATAAGTGAGTTTTACAAATTGTACATACACCTAATTTACAAAAGGAGCATATCACATAATAGAAACACAAAATATTTATTAATATATAACAACTTACTTTAGCTATGTATTTGGACAAGGTATACTCTAGTTCTTATATGTAATTATCATTGATATCTATTCAAGTTACTAACAATATGCAAACGTAAGAAAAGCTAAGTAAAAATAATGTTTACGGGTTGACTTTTGCACATATATTCTTACCTTCGATTAATTGTCTTCAGTAACATCAGAGACAGCTACTCTTCTGTAACTTCAAAGACTTCTTCCTTTACCTCAATATCTTCAAAGCTTCTTTTGGGTAAGTATTCCCTTTTACTTGCTTTCCGAATTTGTTTTTGTTTTTTGGTACTTTACTTATTCTCCAATTTCACAATTTAAATAGGGAAGAACATAGCGTTTCTTTTTGATCGACACCTCTTCGTTTCAAATTCTAGGGTTTAGGTTATTTATTAGACGCGACTTTCAGTTTTCTAAAAGCTTAGGAATGGCTTGACAAATTGTAGATTCATTGTTTCCAGAGGTGCGATTCAATTCGTGGAAAGATCTTACGATTTCAACGTTTGACAATCTTTTCAGCGATTTAGGTCGAACGAGGTGCGATTCGATCCGAATCGCGATCTAAATCATACGATCTAACGATTTTTGATAACCATGCACCATCAATTCATCTCATCAATTCAAAAATATTCTAAATTCAGTCACATTTGAAATTCAACTCAATTCAATTAAGAAATGCATATTATGTTAACATATGCATTTGATAAGGTCTTCTAATTTCTTAACCGATAGGCAGTAGGAAACTCAATGTCATCCACATTTGTAGTCAACCAGTTTGGTGTGTGAAAAACACCAAACCATCCGTTATTTTTTTAAATCTTTTGAGTAGAAGACTTGACACGCTTCTGATGCAAGAATAAATGACTCATCATTCACTCTATCTTTGGTCTTTAATTTCTCTATGTTAACTGTAATCAAGTTTGAAACATGATCTATCTTGCAACTATTGACCTTATCTTCGACCTTTACTCAATTACAATAAAAAAGTTTGTTTGAAGTCAATGTAACCCAACTCAATTACCTGGTGAATAACTCCGTAATATATTGTTTCTACTTCCTTGTAATTTTTATCCTTCCCGCTCACTTTGGATTTCGAAATTGCTCTCATACAAACACCACTGTCTTGTGTTACCATCCACTCTTCGTAACTTTTCAGGAAAAATGTAAACTCGTTCAATTGGTACTTCATATAACTACGCACCTTGAACTTTGGCCCGTTCACCGTCCAACAAAGAGTTGAATCAACATCATTGGTCTTCACCAATTAAAAAACATAATAAGTGAAGCATAATCGTGACGGTGTATGATCCACTTAAATACACAAGAATACATAGAAGATGTAATACCTCATCATGCAATCATAGTGTTAACCATAAAGTTCACTCAAGAATGTAGGTACGAAAGAAGGTTTTCGAAGGCATCAAAAGAGGAGTTTCGCCATGGTTCAAAAAGGGCATTTCGAAGGCATTGAAGTAGCTTTCGAAGAGATTGGATTGGTGTTGTAAGCATTGGATTCTTCCACAGAAGATCAAAATAAGGAACTCTTCCAACATTATCCCTTCCACATAAATCAAATCTTTCAAAACGATTGGTTCCACCACTATCTACCTTCCGCAGATGAAAACTCTACCTACACTTCCCATTCGAAAGCATGGCTTTGTAAAGATTAGCCTTCCGAATCGGTTAAACCCTTCTGCAAGAATTTGAAAAGCTTCGTTATATTATATTGCTTCCGCAAGCATCAGAAGATGGGCTTTCGCATTAATTAAGGGGATTACTTTTGAAAGCTACAATCTGCAACCATCATCAGTCCGTTAATAAGCTTCTTCCATCATAAGTGAACTTGCTCAATGATCTTTCCGCCACCACTAGATCTTTTCAATCTTATCCAAATGCCCTTCTACACTTGTACAAATAATAACCAACTATATTAGCACCAGATCTCAACAGTAATGAAGAGGTCCAGAAAGCCTTCAAATATGTTACAACCCATTCGAAACCAAGAAAATACCCTTTCGATAGTGACGAAAGCCTCCAAAGATGCATATAAGTGGTCTGGAAACCGATTCGATACCTAATGGCGGAAGGAAGATTCAAGTGTTACGAAAGCTTAAATAAAGAAATCAGAAGCATCTTAACATCAACGATAGTGAAAGGTTGGTAAAGAGACCTTTCGACGGCTTCGGAAGGATGGATGCGGAAGGGTTTAACCCGCATTTATAAATACGACCCTAGGGGTCCAAGTTCAAGACCGATTTTGGATTCCTGCATTTATTTGTCAAATTCTTTTAACCCTAAATCAAATTTGGGACAAATTCTACTACTCATAATCCATTTGTGAGAAATAAAAAGAGAGGATGCATGGACTTGATATTAATTTCGAACATGAGAACGATCATCTCGTCCATTAGCTTGTCTAATGACCAATTGCACATGATACACACTTATCTTCTTAATCCTTATTAGCATATGCTACGCTATAGAATCTATTTGGATATCTTAACTATAAAGCATATTATCATTACGTCTAAAGCCCTCGTGGCACTAAAGTAACGTGATGATGATAATTCAACATTATCGAGTCCATTGGACTTATGACATTTATCCAAAATAAGGCTCTATGGCACATTGAATCCACTCTTTACTCAAATATATACACATCGAGTTTCGAATCCTTTCGAAAGGAATTGGACATTCGAAGGGGTTCTCCACATATCTATCAAATCAACACCTTCGAAAGGATGCTTTTGGAAGGCATTTGTATGTTTTCGAAAAGAACTTTCCTTTCGAAAGAGATCCTTTCATAGCAGCTGTATCGACACCCTTGGAAGGGTGCTTTTGAATGAATTCTCTCATCTAGAACTCATTTTGATCCCTTCGAAAGGGGTCTGTACATAAGATGGTAATATCAAATCATTGTTTTTTCAATACAAGCTGTTTCAAAGTCTTTCAAAAGGGTCTTCTTTCGATTGACCCCAATTTAATGCACCATTAGTTGTTGATGATTTTTAACATTTTGGCACTAGAAGGAGGGCTTGAACCTCCATCCTTATTCATTCCTTATAGACTAATTATGGAAAGTTTGATTTGTTGTAGGAAAATGAAATCAAAAGGACCTAGCCGATTGGTTGAAGAAGCGGTGCATACAATAGTTCTAGAGGAAAATATTACGCCAACCTTCAACTTAGAAGGCGTTGTGCCAGAACAACCATCAACTCCAGTGCAACCTCATGACAATACGACTAGGATAAAACATTTGGAACAATAACTACTACAAATGCAGGAATGCCTAGAAGCGGCCCTTCTTTAGAAATCATCTAAAACCGCTAAGCCAACAATAGGAGATAAAGTGGTCTCTCCCAGAAGGAATTTAGAGGCTCACACATTTGAAGACAAGTGAAAAATAGACTTGACGTCATCAAAGAAAAAGAGACATTATGCAACTGATGCTGATCATTAGGGCAGGATGCAAGGCAAAAATATGGAGCAATCCGAAAGTTCAACCGCAAAGGGTTATAATCCATATCGAAAAAGCTATCATGATACTAAGCATATTTGAAGGACGTGGCAGAGAGAGCTGTTAAAGACATGCTGGATGCTAAATGGAAAAGAACTTTAGATGAGCAAGTGAATGATAATGATTGAGTAGCTCCATTCATTAACGAAATCCTGTCAACAACAATTCCATCTCATGTTAAGGTTCCAACTATGAAATACCATGGCACTACTGATCCTGATGACCACCTAATGGCTTTTGACAGCCAAATGGACCTTTATAGTGCTTCGAGGGTAGTGTGATTCAGATTATTCCCAGTAACACTTCAAGAGGCTGCTGCAAAATGGCATAACCAATATCGGGAGAAACCTATCTGCTCATTGAAACAATTCTCCTACGAATTCTCTGCTCAGTTTTGCATATGCAAAGATCCAACAATTGACAATGGCAAGGAGAATCGTTGGGTGATTATCTCAAAAGGTTCGATATAGAGGCATGGAAGACCAAAGACATGAATGATAGAGATAAGCTAATTGCGATGCATTCAAGATAAAAAAACATGCCATTTGGAAAGAGCTCTTCATCCATGGATGCAAAAATTTATAGGATTTTCACTTTCAAGCCGATAAATTCATTCGAATGGATGAATTATACTATGCTAAAAGAAAACTGACCCCAAGAAGGAAATTGGAAGATTCGGATTCGATCGAGGACACAAAAGGTCAAGGTTGGAAGAATCCAACACTAATTCGGTCGCTTTGTATAAACCTTTGTCTTATAACTACGCCACAATGAAAGAAAAGGTTAATTTCCCCACTTCATTCAAGGCTAGAATCTTCCTCGAGTAGAAAAAAGGGGATGATTACTGTGCTTATCATAAGACGAATGGCCATAAGACAGACGAGTGTCGCTAGCCGGAATTATTCAAAAGCTGATCTGTGAAGGACATCTAAAAGAATTTGTCCAAGATAAACATAAAGCACTTCAAACTGATAATGGACCGCAAGAATTCCCTAGTAATGCTATGAATGTCTTAGAGGATGAAGGTCCATTGAACTTAAGTCCACCATTGAACAGGATTGATGTGATTCATGGGGGACTGCATCCAGTAGGAAATAGTAAAGGAGCTAGGAATATATATATATCAAGGAAGCTCGGAAAGGAGTGTTCTCTATGCAAAAAGAGCTTCCGTTCAAAAACCCGCGACTTAATATACAAATGCCAAATCTTGTCATCACTCCACAAGAGCTAAAGAAAGGAATTCATCATCCCCATAATGACCCCCTTATGATCGCAACTCAAATCGGCTTTCCATAGTTTCCAAGATTCTAGTACCAGGAGTGCAGTTAACGTCATCTTCAGACCTTGATCTGATGGGCATTCCTGAGGATAAACTGGAGCCTAGTCTTGAACCTATCTTTGAGTTCAATAATAAGGGGTTGACACCGGTAGGGCAAGTAAAGCTACTGGTGCAGATGGGCCTACCACCATACTATTGAACTTTTGAGACTCTCTTTGTGATCATCGATCAACCTTCATATTATGATGCATTCTTTGGCCGTCTTGCGCTGGATGAGGTGGATGCTTTTGTCTCACTAAAATACCTGACGGTAAAGTTCTTGACTAAAAGAGGTTGGGGTACTATTCGGGGAGAACAATTTAGCTCCCGCAAAATGTGTTTTGCAACTCTCGATCAATACAAAAGGGGGTACTCTTCTTACTATGATTCCTCTACTATTTTTCAGCCTTTGGATAATGGATTTTTACATCCAACATTCAAAGCAAAAATAAGATCTAATAAAACGAATAAACGTGTGTCTGAAAGGTACATCTCACCTGGAGGGAAGAGAACCGATGCTAACTCTATAGAAGAAGACGAGACCATTATAGAACTGGATTGCCAAGGAGAAATATAGAGAATAAAGCCTACAGAGGATCTTGAGGAAGTATGTATAGATCCAACTGATTCGACCAAAATAGTCAAAGTGGGAAAAGAGTTAAAGAACAACTTGAAAGTGGACTTGATTCAGTTCTTTAAAGCTAGCAAAGACGTATTTGCATGGACCCATTCAAATATGGTTGGGATTGACCCATTGGTTATGTGCCACGCACTAAATATTGATCCAAACGTGACTTATGTCCGTCAAAAGAAGAGGCAGTTTGACAAAGTTTGATTTGATGCCTTAAATGAAGAGGTTAAAAAGCTACTTAAAAATGGATTCATTCGAGAAGTTTTTTTTATCCAAAATGGCTGGCAAACCCTAAGTTGGTAAAGAAGTCAAATGGAAAGTGGAGAACCAACGTCGATTACACTGATCCGAACAAAGCATGCTTGAAAGACTGCTATTCGCTATCCAGAATAGACCAATTAGTTGATGCAACTAGCGAACACAAGCTATTATCTCTCATGGATGCTTATTCAAGATATAATCAAATCCCCATGTTCGAGCCAAATGAAGAACATACAAGCTTCATTATTGATTAGGGAACTTTCTGTTATAATGAAATGCGTTTCAGACTAAAGAATGCAGGAGCTACTTATCAAAGATTAGTCAATAGAATGTTCAAGGAACGTATTGGTTGAAATATTAGGTTTATATGGATGATATGCTAGTAATGTCCTATGAAGCTAGGAGTAACCTTAAAGATCTTGAAAAAATGTTTGAAGTATTACGATGGTATCAAATGAAACTAAATCCTCAAAAATGTTCTTTCGAGGTTCATTGCGGGAAGTTTTTAGGTTACATTGTTAGTACACAAGGGATTAAAGCCAGTCCTTACAAGATCCAAGCTATTAAAAACATGGCCGAGCCCAAAAGAAGCAAAGACATAATGAGTTTGAATGGAAGAATTGCAGCTTTGAGCAGATTCATCTCTATGGAAGCTGATAAATGCATTTCATTCTTCAATGTAATCAGAAAAAGAAAGAACTTTGAGTGGGGAGAAGACTGTAAGAAAGCTTTTCAAGAATTAAAAAATCTTTTGGAAAAGCCACTAATATTATCCAGCCCCAAGAATGGAGAAAGCTTGTACTTATATACGGTAGTCTAAGAACATGCGATCAGCTCGGTTCTGATTTGAGAAGAAAATGAAACTCAGCTTCTCATTTATTATATGAGCAGACGATTGAAGGATGCCGAAGTTCGATACCCAGTCATAGAAAAGTTGGCTTATTGTTTGATACTTATAGCATGGAAACTCATAGCATACTTCCAAGCACATCCGATCAGAATATTGACTAACTTTCCGCTCAAGCAGGTTTTCAGTAAACCTGAGACTTTGGGTAGGCTAGTAAAATGGAGAAATGAACTTAGCCAATATGATATCGAATTTCAGCAACGAGCAGCAATCAAAGGGTAAGCATTAGCAGATTTTATCAATGAATGCACAGGCTTTGTTAAAGAGCAGTCACAAAAAGATCAAAATCCCATATGGCAACTATTTGTGGACGGGGCATCAAATAAGCAAGGAGCCAGAGCAGGGTATGTCATAATCACACCAGATGGACACCGCCTACATTATGCAATGAAGCTAGGATTTCCTGTAACAAACAATGTGGCTGAATACAAGTCGATGGTGGTAAGACTAACTCTAGCCTTATAACTCAAGATCCCACGAATTCAAATCTTTAGTGACTCTCAACTAATGGTAAATCAGATAAAGCAGATATATCAGACTAAAGACGCTAGACTATCCCTATATGTTAAGAAGGTGCTAAAAATGCCTATCCTATTTGAAGATTTTTCTATACACCAAGTCTCAATGGGAGATAATTCTCAAGCGGATTCATTAGCAAAATTGGCTAGTTCAAGAGGAGCTCGAGCAACCCGTATCGTACCAGTAGGATATCAAGCAAGTCTCAGTATTGAAGAGAAAATGCTCGAATCAGAGGAAGAATTATTGGTTTTAACTAGTTCCCAAGCCATGACACAAGAAAGAGAAGTAAGAGAAATTGATGAAGAAATTCCATGTGAAGAGCCCCTTCATCCAAGAACAGTTAACTGCTACAAGAACACTTGGATGACACCTATTGTAAAATACCTTACCAATGGAATATTACCACTTAACAAAACAGAATTTAGGAGAATCAGGCATCAAGCTCCGAACTTCACTATGATGGATGGAATTCTTTATAAGAAAGAATATGCTCTTTCTTACTTAAGATGTGTAAGTTCTAAGGATAGGATAAAATTTCTAAAAGAAGCACAAGCAGGATTTTGTGGAGACCATTCCAATGGGATAAAGTTGGCTAAGAAAGTAATAAGACAAGGTTTCTATTTGTCTTAAATGATTATTCATGCTATAGAGCATGTAAACAAAATGCAAAGGGTGCGAAATATACTCAAAGATTCCCCGTTTACCACCATGCCAATTAACCCCGATCTTCGGTCATGGCCCTTTGATGTATAGGAAATCGATTTGATTGGACCATTGCCTATTTCTAAAGAAGGGGCAAGTATGTTGTAGTTGTCGTTGACTCTTTACTAAATAGGTAGAAGCAGCACCACTTCTTAAAATCGCTTTTGGAAAAGTACTTAGATTTGTTATTAAGAACATCATCACTAGATTTGGAATCCCTTACAAGATTATATCAGACAATGTAACACAATTTGAAAGTGAAGAGTTTTCTCGATTTTCCATAAGAATGGAATCATCAAAGTTTTTCTTCCATAGCACATTCAAAGGCTAATGGAGCCGTTGAAGCAGCCAACAAGACTATTAAGACCATCTTGAAAAAATGACTAAATAAGGCCAAAGGAAATTGGGTCGAAGAATTACCACTTGTACTCTGGGCATATCGTACATCCACCAAAACTGCAATAGGTCATACCTCTTACTCTCTAACATAGGGATGTAAAGCAATGTTACCAGTCGAAATTGAAATACCTTCCCATCGAAGAATTGGATACGCATTCGATCCAAACCAAGAGCTAAAGAAAGAGTCATTGGACTTTATACATGAACTAAGAGATGAAGCAGCTACTCGAACTGCTGAGTATCAAAGAAGAATATCAAAATACTACAACTCAAAAGTAAAGACAAGATCATTTCAAGAAGGAGATCCAGTGCTCCGAAGAGTGATGGAAAACACTAGAAATTCTACAGACGGACCGCTGGGACCAAACTAGGAGAATCCTCTAATTGTGTCCAAAGTAATTCCTCTAGGAGCTTACAAATTATGTCGACCGGATGGTAATATGGTTCCAAGAACATGGAATGCGGAACATTTGCAACTGTATTTTCCAACATTGGATCAATAAAGACCCATTCAAATAAGAAAATCTACATTGTTGGAAGTAAGATTCTCCTTAAGATTGGAAACTACCTTAAACGGTCATAAGCCTTTGTCCACGCCAAAATGGCCAGATCAAAGAACCTCCTAGAGGGAGGTCAGAGTAATCCTTTATCCGCATCACGCTATGGCTAGGTTAAAGTATTTGCAAGCCCTTGATTGCACCACGCTATGGCCAGATCAAGGCACCCCATGGAGGGGTGATGGAGTAAACCCTTGAACGCGCCACGCTATGGCTAGTTCAAGGCACCGACCAGCCTTCAATCCCGCCTATAAGGCCTGCTTGGAGCACCTCCTAGAGGGAAGACGGAGTAAGCCCTTGATCCCGCCACGCCATGGCCTAGTCAAGGCACCAGACGAGCCTTCAGTACCACCTATAAGGCCTGGTGGAGTGCTTGCTGGAGGGAGGTTGGGTAAGTCCTTAGGTCCTGCTTGTGGATAAGCTAACCAAGCGCACCGAACAATAAGGGACTAAGACGTCCAAGCCCAAGGGTGGAACGCAAAGCATTAAAAATATACGAAGCTTAAAGGATGGTGCATATCAAAAGAATCGGGTACCTAGAACCAGTGAGGTAACACAAAGCAAATGATTCGAACAATCAAAGTCCTAAGAGTGGTGCAGAATAAAAGGCTCAGATGAGAATTTCTAAACATCCATTATTCGAATAATTATTTCTAAACTTTCCTTCTTATTGCCAGGAATGGATTTCTAATCTTTTATTATTTTTGAACGATAATTCCCAAATTACATTCATTATCAGATATGAATTTATGGCCTTCGACTAATTTCCAGAAGATGACTTCTGGACTTCACTTATCAATACTCAAATCTGGATTTTGGGTCTTCTATTATGAATTCATTATCTTCAACTATATTCAGAAGATGATTTCTGGACTTCACTTATTAATACCTGAATCTGGGCTTCGGGTCTTCTATTATTGATTTCTAGACTTTACTCATTAATATCTGAATCTGGGTTTTGGCTCTTCTGTTATTATGGATCTATGGTCTTCTACTAACTTCCAAATGATAAATTCTGGATCTCTCTTACTAATACCCAAATCTGGGTCTTAGGTCTTCTCCTATTGACTTCTAAACTACACTTATCAGTACCCGAGTTTGGGTTTTAGGTTTTCTATTATTTCCAGATAAGGTTTTTGGACTCCTATTATTTGTCTCTAAATGAGGATTCCTGGTCTTCTATGACTTATTTCCAGATGATGATTTCTGGGTTTTTATTATTGCTAGACGATTGTTCTTGGTCTTTTATCAGTTATTTCCAGAAGATGATTTCTAAACTTCTATCATTAATGCAAGATTTGGATTTCTGACCCTCTATTATTAATTCCATAAGTAGATTTCTAGTCTTCTATTAATATAACCAAAGATGAATTTCTGGTCTTCTCTCATCATTACCAAAGTTGGATTTTAAGACGTCTATTATTGTCATACAAGAATTTCTGGTCTTTAATCATTCCAAACTGTGGATTTCTCATCACTTATTATCTATAGATGATGATTTATTAATTTACGTTATTTCCAAATTTAGATTTCTGGAATTCTATTATCAGTACTATCTCCAACAATATGTACAAACTACTGAGCATATTTTTACATAAATTTCAAATTAATAATAAGAAATGTTGTCTACTTTATACTTTGTAGGAAAATAAGATTGAAAAGAAACACCATTGAGGATGAAACAATGCAAAAGAGATGGGGCTAAATGTTAACCATAAGGTTCACTTAAGAATGTTGGTATGAAAGAAGCCTTCTGAAGGCATCAAAATAAGGGTTCCACCATGGTTCAAAAAAGGGTTTCGAAGGCATTGAAGTAGCTTCCGAAGAGATTGGATTGGCGTTGTAAGCGTTGGATACTTCTGCAAAAGATGAAAATAAGGAACTCTTCCAACATTATCCTTTCTATATAAATCAAATCATTCGAAATGATTGGTTCTGCCACTATCTACCTTCCGTAGAAGAAGATTCTACCTACACTTCCCATTCAAAAGCATGGCTTTGCAAAGACTAGCCTTTCAAATCGATTAAACCCATCCGCAAGAATTAGAAAATTTTTATATATGTTAGTATTGCTTCCGCAAGCATCATAATTTGGGCTTCCGCATTAATCAAGGAGATTACTTTCGAAAGCTACTATCTGCAGCCATCATCAGTCCATCAGGAAGCTTCTTCCATTACAAGTGACCTTGCGCAATGATCTTTCCGCCACCACTAGATCCTTTCAAACCCATCCAAATGGCCTTCTACACTTATACAAATAACAACCTACCATATTAGCACCATATCTCAATAGCAATGAAGAGGTCCAGGAAGCCTTCAACTATGTTACAACCCTTTCGAAACCAAGAAAATACCCTTTCAATAGTGACAAAAGCTCCAAAGATGCAAATAAATGGTGTGGAAACCAAATCGATACCCAATGGTGGAAGGGAGATTCAAGTGTTAAGAAAGCTTAAACAAAGAAAGCAGAAGCACCCTAACATCAATGACTGCGAAAGGTCGGTGAAGAGAAATTTCGACAGCTTCGGAAGGATGGAGCGGAAAGGTATAACCCGCATCTATAAATACAATCCTAGGGGTCCAAGTTCAGGACCGATTTGGATTCCTGCATTTCTTTATCAAATCAAATTCTTGTAACCCTAAATAAAATTAAGGACAAATTCTATTACTCGTAATCCATTTGTGAGAAATAAAAAGAGAGGATGCATGGACTTGATATTGATTTCGAACATGAGAATGATCATCACGGCCATTAGCTTGTCTAATTACCAATTATTAGCATATGTTATGCTAAAGAACCTATTTGGATATCTTGAATACAAAGCATATTATCATTATGTCCAAAGTCCTTGCAACACTAAAGTAACGTGATGATGATAATTCAACATTATCGAGTCCATTGGACTTATGACATTTATCCAAAATAAGGCTCTATGGTACATTGAATCCACTCTTTACTCAAATATATACACATCGAGTTTCGAATCCTTTCGAAAGGAATTGGACTTTCGAGGAGGTTCTCCTCATATCTATCAAATCAACACCTTCGAAAGGATGATTTTGGAAGGCGTTTGTATGCTTTCGAAAAGAACTTGCCTTTCGAAGGAGATCCTTTTATAGTAGCTGTATCGACAACCTTGGAAGGGTGCTTTTGAATGAATTCTCTCATCTAGAACTCATTTTGATCCCTTTGAAAGGGGTCTGTACATAAGATGGTAATATCAAATCACTGTTTTGTCAATACAAGCTGTTTCAAAGTCTTTCGAAAGGGTTCTTCTTTCGATTGACCACAATTCAATGCACCATTAGGTGTTGACGATTTATATCGTTAACACATAGAGTAAAACTTTGAGAAGTTTTCATGGATGTAATACCTCCGGCGATAAACACGTTTCAAAATGTATATATAAGATAATTTACAATAATGGAATTCAAGATAAATTAGTGAACTTACTTCTCCCATTCATCCAATCCATCGTACTTATTAAAGGCCCATCTACAAGCTTATTCAAACTGCACTTGGGTTAAGGTTATATATTTACCACTATCTAGAGGCATCTCATCAACAAACTCATCATCCTCATCTAAAAATGCTTCATGAGTATATTTATGTGTGCCATCACCTCCTTTTGGCATATACTCCATGCAGTAAAGACTAGCTTCTTGTTTAACATATCCTTCTGCATTACACCCTTCAATATACCTTTTGTTGTGCACATATCCTTTATATGTTTTCATCAACCAATGCAAGTAATCGGTTGTAAATAACCAGTAGCTATTTAAATCGAACGATGATGAACAAAACTGAAATTGGTAATTTACCATTCAAAAGGAGACATCCACCTATATCTAATAGGGTCGCAAATCAATGCTTCATCGGCTAAATGACCATAAGGTTGATACTGATATAAAAAAATGCAAGTGGGAAATGTTTTTCAAACACACACATTGCTTCTACCAAACTAGCCTTTGCTTTTTAAAGATGTTCCTTGTCGATCACCTTTGAACACAAAATGTTAAATAATAGACTTATACGATGTACAACATTACAAAAATCCTTATATTGTGGATAAGAATGTCGAAGCAATACCGAAAGCAATTGTTGCATTACGACATGATAATCATGCAACTTCATATTTGTTAGTTCAGCAGGATTGATGCTCACATTATTGTGGAAGTTAGAAGAGAATTTGCTGGACACTTTCAGGTTTTTCAAAATGGTGCAAAACCATATTTTTTCTTCTTTACTCAAAGTAAAAGTTGCCTCTCATATAGTTATTTTATTTGTTTCACGATCTTCCCTTACCCATAATTTTTGTTTTATACCCATGGTTTTCAAATCCTTGCATGCATTGATGCCGTCTTTTGACTTGTCTTTATGACCCGTAATTGTGCTGATGAAATGCTCAATGAAATTCTTCTCTATATGCATAACATCAATATTATGTCAGATCAAATTTACTTTCCAATATGGCAAATCAAAGAGGACAGACCATCTATACCATGTAGGAACATTATCAAGCTCTTCTTTATCAGTTTTCTTTTTTTTCGACCGATTTCTTGTTTGTTTTTACCAAATTTCATCTTGATATTATCTACATTCTCTTCAACTTGATAATCATTCGATGGCTATGGAGGACGACGATATTCTTGTTTATTATTGAAGTTTGTCGTATCGTCTTGAAACTTGTGTTTGGAAGGAAGAAATCTTTGATGTTCCATGTAACACATCTTCTTACTTTTAGGAAGATAATAAGAATAAGTATCTTCTCTACAAATAGGACACGCAAAATAGCCGTAAGTTGTGCACCCCTATAAAGTCCCGAGTGCAGGATGATCATGAATTGCCCATAACATCCTAGCTCTCATTGTGAACTCAAAATTATTAAATTAATTAAATGCAATGACTCCATCCCATAACTTCTTTAACTCGTCTATCAATATTTGTAAATAAACATAGATATCCTTCCATGGTTGTTTTGGTCTAAAAATCAACAATATCACCATTGAAAACTCCATTTTTAGGCACATGAATGGAGGAAGATTATATGGTACTACATTTACTGGGCAACATTTGTAGCGAATAGATAGATACGCATGTGGATTGAAACCATCCGTTGTTATTCCAAGCATGACATTTTGTGGTTCAACGACAAACGTTTAATCAAAAGAATCTACAGCTCGCCATTGAGAAGTGTCACATGAATGACGCATTACAGTGGGATCAGCTTGGCACGACCATGCGAAGTCATAGCATATGCTATCCATGGTATATTATATAGTCTCTTCAATCTAGAAACTAAAGGGAAATGTCTCGACGTCTATTGAGCTACTTTGATGGCTCTTTTCTCTTTGTTGAAAGTTGTCTTATATCTTGGTTCGTTGCAAATTGTATAAGAAACTCTGTTTTCTTCATCTTTCCAGTATAAAATGCAGTCAATAATGCATGTATCATAAGTTTTGTAATCCATCCCAACTTGTTTAGTCATCTTCTGCATGTCGAGGTACTTTGTTGGTAGTATGTTACCTTCAAGGAGTAACTCCTTTATAAATTCGAGGAGTGCAGTCACACCATTGTCTAAAAAACCGTACTGAGTTTTCAAGCTATTTAGTTTCATAATGGCATATAATTTTGTTATCCTTTTAGGATATGAAGGATACAATGGCTCTTTTGCACAACCAAAAAGTGATTTATACTTCTCACTTTGATTGGTCGGCCAATCAATGCCAACAGTAGACGATTCCCCAATATTATTGGCCAACGGACTTATAGGTTGAAAATTATGAAATCTATCAGCATTATTGACTAGATCTTCCATCCTAGGATGTTTGGACTCATCGGTACTTATAGCTTGATTAATGTGTTATTTTTGCTTCTCCGTCAACTCTTCCCCATGAAAATGCCAAACGGTGTATGATTGGACAATTCCTCATCTAGGTAGATGATGATGAATGTCATAATTTAATGTTCATTTTCATATTTTTGCACTATGTGCAAGGACAAGAATAGATTTCCTTATTATCACCATTTTCTACAATGAATTTGATAAACTTCTGCACTCCTTCCGCATATCGTGTGGTTCTTCGATCAGATTCTTTCATCCACTGTTTGTCTATACTAGAAGACATATTGCACTGCTATATCATATATGATATGTCGTTAAATTTTTCTACTAGCTCATTATATTATCCTATCACATACACAAACACATAAATTTAAACCCATGAGCATCAATTAGTAAAGGAACAAGTAGTAACAAGCCAAGTGTTTATAAGTCAGTATTATTTAAAAGTTACCACCAGAATCTCCACAAACAATCTCTTTAGATATTTTTAATAAACTCGTACATTTTTAATAAAATGATAGATTATTTATTTAAAATTTATTCAATGTATAAAATATACAAATATCTAATAATTGGAATTCCATTTTCAATTCATATGGCAAAGGCAAATACAATGCTTTATCTAATTGAAAATTTCATATTGTTCATCGAATATTCATCAATAGAGGTAAAGCATCATTATGTATTCACAACTAAGTACTACGAAACCAACCACCTAAGTGTTTAGGTGATGTGGTAACCATGCCTACTGCCTCGATAATAAGCTTTGCCTAGCGAGGCAGGAACTAATCAACCCACTAAAAGGATTTTTAAGACGATGCTCATAATTCATCATGTTCAACGGCTTACATATAGTTTTCCAGATAAGTGACATTTAAAACTGAAGGGAAAATAAATTTACAGCACACACATTTCAGTTTCATCTGTCAATAAGATGTTTGGATTGATGTTCTAAATTTGTTGTTTTGTTTTATATTTACATTATAAAAGAATTCATCTGTACTACAAATAATAGTTCAATGTTTAAATCAAAATATTCTATAAATACCATTAGTTTGACATACATATGGATATAAAATAGACTTGTTCTTCTAGGCATATTTATAATTTTAGCCCAGGAAAAAACAATGCACATCATGCATATCCACGTGCCAGTTATTCAGAATCCAAATACATAGAAACGGATTCCACAAAGAAGAAGAAGAAAATAGGTTGATACTATTAAAATCTAAACCTTATCATAGTGACCAATGATCATGGGTCATGACTTTCAGTGATGCATCTAATTTGCCTCTTCATTGTGGATTATGAGTTCATACTACTGACCTTTACACTGGCATATACTAATTGCATATATAAACTTACAAAATAAAATTGGTATATTCTTAAAAATAACAAAATTACAAAACAAGCAGCAAATATATGCCAACTAGAATTTTCTAACACTGGTCATAAGAAGGTCTGGACGATGAAAGTGAAAATACCTTAGTTTTCGGTCAAAATTTTAGAACAAGCGTACAGACATAAGCGTACACGCATTCATGCGGGATGGAGATGTGTGAAAATACCTTACATGAACAAGAAGAGGGCGATTTGAGTGTTTCGACCGATGCTTAATGCGAGCGATTTGAGGGTTTCAATGATGATTGCCACAAGCGATGATTGTAGTAATTTGAGGGTTTTGATAGTTTGAGTGTTTTGAGCGATGCTTCACGCGAACATTGAGGGTCGACGATGATTATTGTGCATTTGAGGTTTGAGTATTTGAGAATAATAATCAAGCGTTTTGTGCGGTGTATGAGGCGGGTGAGCATATTTTAGAGCAAAATTTTGAGAGCAGCGGGCAAATTTTAGGCAGCGTGTGCAGGAAATTTTTGAGAACAATGGTGTAGCTAGGGAGTTGCTTTGAGCTGCATAGGATAGGCAAGGGGTTAAAAAATTAGGGGAATTTTGTAACGGTCTAGAGTTGTTGCAAAATTAGCACGACCCTTAACCATTGTCATTTACTTTGCAACGGCTAATAACTGTGGCAAAATTTCCACGGTTCAAGACCATGGCAACTATTCTGCATTGGGGTGTGGCAAAATAGACGGTATGGTGTAGTGTGTGCCTGACCTGATTCATGTTGCATGGTCTGGCTTTCGTGTGTGTTTATTGTTGTTCCTGTTTGAGCTTCCCCTTATGAATTCTTGCGTCGGTTTGCATACTACAACAGTTTTCTTTTGGGTGATTGCATTTGTGCTTTTGCTTTTGCTGCTGATCTTCCAACCTTGTGCAAGTTGCTCTTTGGCTTGTCAGCTAGACCTAGTTGTGTTGGCCTATGCATTGTACTTGAATTTGTGAGCTGCCTTATTTTTCTGGTTTATGGTGCATGACTTACTAACTTTGCTCGGCCTTACAATATACATGTTGCATCTTTTTGTTTGCACCTGACCTTGTGCATTACTCTGCATGTTATGGCTTGTATTTTCTTGTGCTTGGTCTTTCATGCTTGTGCACTTTTTATGTTTCTCCCCTAAGAACTGTGTTGAGCCTTTGAGCTTGACTTTGCACTTGCTTATTTTGACCTGCTACACTAATGCATTGTGTTGAACCTTTGGGCATGACCTTTCACTTGCTTGTTTTGACCTACCCATTAATGCACTGATCTGATATGTATGTTTTCAAAGTGCTGGTGCAAATATGTTTTGTGTATATGTGCAAGTTTGACATGTGCTTATGTGCAAATGCATATCCTTTTTAATGTGCTTGTTTATTTTAATTTGTTTGGCCTTAGGACATGTACAGTGACACATTATGCACGTCGTAGGTTTCTAAGCACATTATTGACTTGATTTTAAATTTTTATTCCATATGAATATGTTGTACTAGTCCTTGTACATACCTATTGTAATGGTCCATATTCGTTATGTTAGGTGCCCATTTCAAAATATGAAAAGAACAAATAAGGCAATGTCGAGTTCAAATATATTCGTACTTTTGCAGTTTCAATTATTTCTTTTTGCTTTTTGTTGCGGTATTATTTGACAGGAAAAGTAGATAACTGAAGAAAAATAATTGGAGCAAGAAGATAACCACTGTATTCGAGTATAAATTGTAGTGTAAAAAATATTGTATTTGAAAAGATGTTGTGTATGAGAGAGTAAAAAAAGGTATTGTATATAAATATTGTGAAAGCTTTTGTTGTAACCGTACGTACTATTTGAATTGTGTTAAAATAAAATATTTGTCTAAATGAAAATTTGATCTGTTTATTTCATTATGTGATATTACAATAGTACTATATCAAACGCATTAATATATATATATATGTGTGTGTGTGTGTGTGTGTGTTTATTATCATCAAATAAAAAGCATAAACTATTATATTCTACAATCTCTCCCTTTTGATGATAACAAACATATATTAATATTTTGCATTAATGAAATGTGTTTGATGTGTCGTGTTCAAGCTCCCCCCATTTACGTACTCCCCCTACAACTAGACTCCCTATACATAGATGCATGCAATTAAAAAAAACCTAAATTCCAAAGAAAAATTGTTGTCAAAATAATTGCAATACTAAAACAATTGTTGAAACAAAATGAAACCAAAATTTGAATATCAGTAATGGTATCACTCTACCACCAAAATGTTAACCTCTCTCCCCATTTTGCAACAATGATGAATTTTGATTGAAATTATAAATTATACGGAGATAAATATATATTGAAAATTTCAATCAATCAAACAAACATCATAATATTTTATTAATTACATACAAATTCAACTTTAGAGTGATGATTGGGTTATCGTATAGGGTTATATAAAGACAGCAGTGTGGTATATTTAATAAAGGAGAATTTTTGAAAATTATTCTTTTAAAATTTGTAACGACCACGACTTTCTCTCCATAGAAAGTCGTATCGCTAATAAGAAAGAAAGGGGTGAGAAGTAGAAAAGAAGAGAAGAAAGAAAGAAACAACAACAACGATCTCACAGCGGAACGAATAAATTATATTAATAACATAAACTATTACATAGTATACAACACTTTACAGAGTTACACAGCATATACATCACTTACTAGACAGTTTTAAACATCTGTCTAGACATTACAACTCAAATACAAGACAAGACACTATCACAGATATCAACACAGCGGAATACTATATCTACGAACGCCGAAGCCTCCTGCTCCATTGCTCCTCCAGAATATTCGTCAAAGCTAAACCTGAATCCATTGGCTACTCGTAAAAATTTGAGTACCCAAGAGTTTATAAAACAGAAATAAACACTTGGGTCAGACATGGGTCTGGTGTGAGTAAACGGGTTAAACTTGCTTAACTTCAAAACCTTTAGAAAGAAAAGGTATCACGTAAGACTCCCCACAAATAAACATGGGTAAGTTTTTACCTTACGCTAACCAAAACATTTGATAGGAAATCTGATTTTATTATAATAGGGTCTAGGGTTTTCAAGTAAAATATAGAAATAGCTGAAATGCTTACATCTCACATTCCAACATATTTGGGCACAACTAATACGTACGGCACTTATTGGAGTTTGGATTCCATACAATGGCAGGGCTACTGGGGTACCGCCCGTCACAGTACGTGGCCTAGATCACCGTACCGAGGATCACTCCCAATCCCCTGCAACACAAGGTCGGAACATCCCTTACTGGATAATTCCCGCACAAGATACCTCACGGTTGGGATCAGCAACCGCACACACTAAGCCGAAATAAGAAGGGACTTCTAGACAGAGGTAATCTTGTCCTACTTGGGTGCTACCCACTAACCTTGCTGCACCTCCCCTGTTTTAGCCATTCCCGGTTTGTGAGGCTTGAGGTCACGATTACCTTAGAAAAGAACACATCACTTAGAATGCTCATCGTCCACCTGACGATGTTCTGAAAGCATTCAATCCATACAAGTTCGTTCCGGGTTCGAACGAAACCGAAGGCATTATCTCATTACACTCGTTTTGGAATCACCCTCAGAGTTAACGACAATAACCCTTGCACTCTGAATCTTCATCTTCACTTGATTCACGACCTATCGTTAATTTGGATCGATGTGGTATTCGGGTCTCCAGACCTGGAAATCCGGTATACGGAAACCCGATCCCGGTCTCATCGAAATCCAAAGCGTATCTTTTAAGGCCAAGTTGTTTTAAAGTTAAAACAATTAAATTCTTATCTATATACACAGATAGATAACTCAATAGATAATCTACATTATCATTATAAACAGATAATTCACATTATCACTACAATTCAACCAACATCCATATCATAGATCAGCATATATCTCATCAGAGATATCAACCATGCATAACATTCAATACTATTTATCCATCCATAAGTAATGATTTATATCATCTCTAATTAATTTAAAGTGAATTAAATTAATTGCTTCATTCTATAAATCCTGCTTACTTAGCCATTAATTAATTATTAATTAATTAATTATCCTTTAATTATTCATTTCAATTAATCATCCTTGAGTAATTATCTTCTAATTACATTCTAGTAATTAGCCTTTAATTAATTTCACAAATTAATTATTCATAACCATTTATAGTAATTCACCATTAATTACTTTATAAATTAATTAACTATAATTAATTACATTATCTTTAATTAATTACATTAATTTATTATTCTATAATCACTTATTATTGATTAATTAATCTTAATTAATCAACTTTAATTACATCATTAATTATATTAATTAATAATCCTTAATTACTCTTAATTAATTATCCTATTCAAATTAATTACATTAAGTAATTATTCTTTAATTAATTACAGAAATCAATTAACTATTAATTACTTACCTTTAATTAATTAAACCTTAATTAATTAATTATACTAAGTAATTATTTCTTAATTACTCCCATTAATTATCCTTAAATCATTTCCATTAAGTAATTATCCACAAATTATTTTTATTAATTATTCACTAATTAAATTAATCAATTATTAATCACCTTTAATAATTATCCATTAATTAATCACATTGATTAATTTAACCTTAATTAATCACATTTATTAATAATTAACCTTAATTTATCACATTAATTATCCTTAATTAATTATCTAAGTAATTAATCCTTAATTACCTTTCATTAATTACTTCCAAAAAGTAATTATTCTTTTTAATTAATTACATTTAGTAATTACACCTTAATTACTTATACTAAGTAATTTACTTAATTAATTATATTAATTAACTATATTAAGTAATTAACACTTAATTAAATTCAAAGTTTATCCTTAATTAATTACCTTAATTAATTAAGTTAATTTAATTACCTAAATTAATCACTTCTTAATCACTAGTTAATGATCCCATCATTAACTACCCATTAACTTCCCATTAACTAATTACCATAAGTAATTTTAATTAATCTCATCATAAATTAATTACATTAATTAATTTTATTAAGTGATTAATCTTTTAATTAATCTTACTAATTAGTTACCCTTAATTAACCACAACTTTAATTAAATTTAAAGATAAATTCTTTATCTTTATTAAATTCTTAATTACATCATTAAACATCCATTTGAAACCATTCTGCAAATTAACTATATATTTGAAAGAATTGAAACCATTTTGTAAATAAATTATATAATTGAAAATATAAATTTCTTTAAACCAAACAAATTAAACATTAAATTTTAAAACTTAAATAAACATTCCTTTTAAAACATCTCATTTAAATTCTCCATAAAATTTTGTTAACCACTTATTTGAGCTAAATTATTTTCAATATACATTTAAACTTGTTTAAACATTTCCTTTTGAAAACAAATTTATTAAATAACTTAAAAAAAAATTTTAACCATTTTAAAACTGGGTTTTATTTATTTTTAAACTTGAAACCATTTATGCTTTTAAAACAAATTATTCAAATACCTTTAAACTATGATTCCTTTGCTAAAAAAAAATCTGGTACCATCCTTTAAAACAAGACAATACGACACTCACAAAAACCCGAGCTAACCCCTATATTTACTCGAGTAACCTTCCGTGCACTCCCTCTCCTTCTCTCCTTCGAGTCGAACACACGAAAATAACGAGCTCTACCCGAGTCCTGACCTTCTTTCCCAAACACAACACAAAATAACAACCCAATCCAATCGTGCACGTGCACACATGGTCGGAGCTTCTCCGACCATCACCGTTACCACCAACAAGTCGACGATCATCAACCCGACTCACCTGACCTCCAAATTCGACGAAACTGACAACGAATCAAAATCGAACCAAGTGATCGACTCCAGGAACCCAACATCTTCGACAAAACGTCTCGCTCTGATGATCTCGTTCACCAGAAAAGTCGCCGCCTTGACCAGAGCCGCGTTACGATCTCTAGCGAAGATTCCCCCATATGCGATCGATCACGATCTACTCTTGTTGCCGTACGCATCCCCACAACATTGCCAGCTTCAACTAGGTATCAAACCCTACTTCGCCAATCTCAGATCACCACGATGATCAGAAAAATCTTCACCTATTTTTCCTGAGTTCCCCCACCTTCCATCCTTCTCCAGCCGAAGCCACGACCACCATAGATATTCCGACCACCAGAATTATCCCAAAAACCCAATTCCAAACAATTCAGAAATGCACACTCAATTTCAATCTAAAAATCATAATTTATATCTTAAAAATCATATTTACCCAAGCCGATTCAAGTTATATACTTAAATCAGAGAATTGTAACCATTGATTTTTAACATGTTTATATTTCTATTTTTATTGTACTGTAAATCTTAGTTTCCAGATACTATATCTATCTAAACATTTTTAAAAACATTTTTAGATCCAGGTTCAAGTTTAAACAAACTTAATTCGATTGAAAACTACAGACTAACAGAGATCAGAGGAGGGGAAATTGGAATTTGAACTAAATATAATCTCTGTAATATAAAACAGAGAAGATAGAACTCATATATATATAAACATATCACATTTACAAACATGCATTCATAGCCAACAGTCATGCAACAATATATATATCATCACAACACAAATTATCACTTGCATTAAAGTTTAATCATAGATTTTTTTAAAAAAAAACTGTTTTTAAAAGAAAGGTTTACTCACCAGTTTTGAAGAAAACAGAGAACAGTGTACAGGCTTTTAAGCTAAAATCTGGAATTTGAAAGGAACTTGAATTGCTTCTGGGATTTGAAAACTTGAATTGTTATCATCCTTATAGAACTGGAATGCTTGAAACAGAGACTGCTTTGATTCCAGGCTGAAGAATGCAAGCTTTTGAAAATCTCAGATTTGAAGAAGAAGTTCAGGCTTTTGGTTTTAAATCTTGTAAATTTTGAATGCTGCCTCTAGATTGCAAATGAATGCAGGCAGGCTACAGATAGGCTTGAAACTATTACAGGGAATATGATCTTGATGTGAGGGGTTTGATTTTCATGTTTTACTGGATTACAGGGATTTGCTTACAAGCTTTGAAATTTTGAAGATGGTTACAGATTTGAAAAGATTACAGGGAAAATGATTTGCATATTGGAATGAAGAGGATTACTGATTTGTTTTGAACATGATTTCTGGATTTCTAGAGAAGTTATTGATTTCAGATTTGAAGAGTTTGATTACTGATTTCATTTTGTTTATGAGAATGGGTTTGAGTTTTCTTGCTTTTGGAAAAATGAGAAAAAGAATGGGAAGAGAAAAGAGATGTGTATATAGATTAATTTTGGATTTATCAAAAATTAAAGAAAATAAAATAAGTAAGGGACACTTGTCTTTTACCATTATTAGTTTTATTACACATGTACTATTATGCTTTAATATGATGACATTTGTTCTTTAAGTATTTTATTTTAATTTAAAATGTTAAATAAAGCTTTTAACTTAATTTATTAATTCATATGTAAATACATATATGAATTTCTTTTTAAAGAAAATGCAATAAAACAAATTATATATATACAAATAAAAGTTTATCCAAATATTTTTAAGATCCAAAACATTTTAAATATCTATCCTTTGAATTTCAAAATAAATTCCAAATTCATATTCAAATTAAAATTGAAAATCTAATTTAAAAATCAAGTTATATATATACATATAACTACATAAATTCAATTTGAAATAACAATTTATCAAATCTCAAAAAAAAAATTTATAGAAGAAATTATCCCTTAATATAAATTACTTATTTTACTATCTTTGAAAAGTCCAGATTAAATTAAATATAAATTCCCAATTTATCAAAGCTTCTATTTACAATATATATAAATAAATATATATATTCAAATAGAAATATCTTATTAACTTTTAAAAGATAAAATCATCAATTAATACTAATTTAATCAGATTATTAAATTAAATTCAAATCTTATTATCAAAGATTATCCATATCAATTTAATTATTCAACAGTTTATTAAATTGATATTGTCAAAATTTCCGGGATATTACAAAATTATACAAAGAATGTTAAGCACTTTCTAACTATGCATCTCGTTAGTAGTTACTTTAAAAAATGTCAAGTATTTTCTAACCATGCATAACCATTAGGACTTTTAAATGAAGTTAATTTTTTTGAATATTTATCTCTTTCTTGTATAAGTGTTCCATCTATGCATAACCTTGAGGACTTTTAAATGAGAATGGAAGAACGTATATAGATATTTAAACTATTCACCCATGCATGAGGACTTTTAAATGAGAGTGAATACTTTGTGATAGAATTATGAATTACACTAAAAAGATAATTTCTCATTTTTCGAAATACCAACTTCTGCTCGCTATATTAAATTTTGTGAATGGATTGTAAGGAAGATGATAGCAATGGAATATGTACTAATTAAAAATACTGTAATACTTGTTCAATTTTCAAGAAGTTTTAACATAATCTTTCCCTAGTTATGAAGTATAATTTAATCACTACCTATCACATTATCAATCATTATTAATAATTTTTGATAAACTTCAAAGTTTCAAGCAGTCCACAACCATCTTTTCGAGAGTAAATTCCTTACTCAATTTAACAAGAGTAATTTTATTAAAGAAAATCAAGGTAAACTCTAAGTTATTTGTAAAATTTCTAATTCCAAACGAAGTTGTAAGAAACTATTTTCTGGAAGGGGTTCGTAAAACAATGCCTGCTAATTTAAAAATCAGTCGAATTATCAATCAAATGCAAATATGATCTAAAATGAATGGATGTCTGATACCACTTATACTCTAATTGTCTATAGTGACATACAATGGTGTACTCCATAATATCACTTGAATTGATTCAAAAGAAATTCAAAATTTTTCAGCAAAACCATTTACGTCAAACAAAGGCGAAGTCATGTTTATCAAACGAAGGCACGCACAACTAAAAATTCTCTAACGAATGATTTGTTAGTCGTCAATAAAGGTAATGAAAGTTTTCATCGTATATAGACAATTGACCATTTTTTTTGTATAGTCAAACCATTTGAAACCATTATTTGAAAACTTTAAGTTCGTAATTTGGTTTTGCTCTAAACTTGAAAATTTTAGATATTCAATGTTGCTAATCATCTAAATTAGTTTCAAGTCAAAATAATGAATCGATCAAAGGTTATATCTGGAATACTACAACTTATTTGCATAAATCAGAAATACTTTTCAAGTGATGTGCTAACATGATTCATATATTTCAAGGTTTTACAAAACCAATCAGCAAAAACTCAGCACTGCAAAGTTGTAGTGTTATCAGTTAGCTTTCCTAAAATTAATGAATTCAAAATTCACAGTAACGATGTTCAAGTTATGATCGATTCTGAAACAGTTTTAAAATAATAAACCAAATGATTTGCACTTTTCCAATTGTTTAAGTTCAAATTCTGGAAAAAAACAAAGTATAAAACTTATAGAATTTTCTATCTATTTTCCAGAACATCTTGCATTTTGCAACACAAAGTTAAGAAGCTCAAGATATTATAATTATATTGTATTAGTAACAACAAAAACAGAATTAACAACAGGAAAATAAAATATGGTTTAGAGATCGTTCCTTTGCTTACCTTCGATGTCGTGTTCATGTTCACCATTGTTATCCAAAGTATGGAGATCTCCTACCTTATGTTTCTAGGCTAAGTAACATTGGAGTTATGTCTCTTCAACCATATATAGAACAACTCGAAGTTTACCTCTATCGTAGTTGTTCCTTTGCCCATATATGTACCTAAATGTTAGAAGAAGCGAGTGACCTAACAAAGGATGTATGACCACTCTTATTTTCGTTTGTAATCTTTGGTACCCAAATTTTTTTATATAGCAAACCGTTAGTATTTACAATGGTACCCTTGCTAACACAAACTTATTCAAATTTAAGAAAATTTATATTTGTATCTTTTGGAACCCAAATTTGTTTAATGATTTTATGTTTGTTTCTATTTCAATATTTATTTTGTTTATGCCCAATTATTTCACAAATTAAACACTTTGAAATTTCTTTGTGAAACTTGATATTATCATGATTATTTCTCTTAGTTCGTTCAACTCTATCATATCCAAGTCCGTTTTTATTTTCGTTGATAGCCTGACATCCTAACAACATATTCGATGATTTTTCTTAGAAAATATTCTTAATGTCGATTCAAATTGTCGAACCTTAGATCTAAAAGCATTGTTTTCATTCAAAAGTGAGGTGCATCTTTTAATGAAATTTTCTCTTTTTGTGCCATCTTTGTTTTTCAGAGTCAAAATTTCATTTTCAAGAATTTCAATTTCAATCCTAAACCTATTATTTTCTTCCTCTACAGACTAACACTTCTCACATTCTAAGTTAAATTTGTTAGAACCTCTCTTGTTGGATTTTAATGACAACAACTATACAATTATGTCAAAGAACCTCTAGGCTAACTTTTAGGTATATGCCAAAGTATATACATGGAGATATAAGAAGAGATATACATGACAGACATAAGACGCAAGAGATATAACGATCGACATCAAAACCGAGCTGAAATTGAAGAAAACAATTAGGTTTTATATCTTAATTTTTGTCGGTCTAGATTTTATGTACAATCTTCAATTTGATTATTACACACACATGGAAATATATTTTGGAAATTATCTTTGCAATATAACTATTTTATAATACATTTTTATTCAAAGTAAATAGTCAAAATATAACATTTCAAAGTAAATGAACAAAATAGTTCAACTTCAGATGTTTGTAATTTTTGTCCCGGACGTCTATGTACATTTAAATTTAAAAGAACATTTTAGTTCAATTCGATACGTCTGGATTTTTTATACTAGATGTCTATATTGTATCTAGACGTCTGGATGCCTGTAGTAGGGTTTTTATTTGAATTTCGAAAAAGGCATGTCCCATCTTATTCAACAATTGCATCTCCTGCTTTGAATAGTTCTCTCCAATGGTTACTACTATTTAATTAGAACTTTTGAAATCTATAAATAGAGTTGAGAATTCACTTTTATTTTTGACCAAACCAAGAATTAATTCTTTCTATCTTTCTATTCTATACGTACTTGTGAATTATAAATATTCTCAATATTTTACTTCATACAATTACACGTTCAAATCATCATCTCAAGGAGATTATAGAAAGGGTATATTTAATAGACTTATCTGTATTATCTTGAACATAATCAGTCAAGAAACTTACTACCATTTGTAGTCGAAGTCCCGTTGGAGTTTTTCAGACACGAATTCCTATTCGGCAGCTTACACGGTTTGTAATATAGAAGTCCTGTTCAGTAGCTTAGGCGATTTGTAGAACCCATTCCTTTGGATTTAGTGAGGGTATAATCGTAAATCCAGAAGAAGTCTAGAGTTTGGGACTGGACGTAGAATGTGAAGTTCGAACCACTATAAAAATCTTTGGTGCACTTTACCTATTACAATCTTTGTACTGCCAGTTTGATATAAGTTTTTTATTTAGTAGGTATTATCATATTACTCGATCCGCATATAGACTTTCATTTGGTATCAGAGTTTAGTGTTCAACTGATCTTAACAACATCCTAGAGCAATGGTCAAAAAGAGAAGCTCTAGTCAGAGCTCAACAGTTGAGAAAAAGCAAATTTCTAAAAGCAAGCAACTGGAAATTGAAGCTCGAAACATGTGCAATGTGGCTACACTTTGATCAAAATCGGTACAATGATTCTATTTATAATGATCTTTTAGCATCACATGATAGTTTATTTAAAAAATTTAAATTGTTACAAAAGGTCAATAATGTTACTTTACAGAAATTAAAATATTGGAACTTAAATATGATAAATTAAAGGAAGAAAATGATTTCTTAATAAAACAAATTAGAATTTTTGAAACTACCATTGAAGAACTTGTCTTGCAAAATAATTTCCTTTTAAAAGAAAATGAGCTATTGATTAATAATATTGCTAATTTTTTAAAGTAAAATGAATCTTTTCAAAATAAAATTATATTTATAGAAATTTCTTTAAATGAATCTAATTCTAAATTTTTGTTTCTTAAAAAAGAGATGGTGCTTTAAATGCTAGAAATTTAGATTTAATTAAAGAATGCAAGCTTTTAAAAGAAAATAATGTTATTTTGCAAAAGAAATTTTGTGACTCTAAAGCAAATTATGATAATTAAATGAGAAAGTTACAAAATTCAATAAAGGAAAAGACTATTTATCTTCCTTAATGATAAATACTAAAGTTCACAATAATAAAATTGGTCTAGGCTATAAGTGCGATAAACATAAAAATGGTACTGGATATGCATTCATGTGTACACGTTTCAATACTAGTACTAAAAATAAAGATAGTTCTAAAACCACTTCATGTCATGATAGTATTTTACTCAGAAATAGAGAACATCCTTTAAATACTAAATGAATGACAATTAATGTTGGTATATGGGTTCCTGCTACTCTAACCAATCATTATAGACAATTATACATTAGCAATTATTACGACACTGTGATTAATAATGAAAATTATGTTTTTAAGGGATTAAGCATATCTAACTAGATATGGTTTTCTAAATCATAAACTCTATATTTATTTTGTAAAATGAGTATCATTGTGCTTACATTTGACATATCTATTAGATACTCATTAAATTGCATTAATGTTAAATTGTTTTATTCACTTATCTATGATACTTATTTCTTTTATATATATATATATATATATATATATATATATATGGGTTCATATATATAAATATATAAATTACATAGATTTATTTCTTAAGAGAAATATTATATTTTGAGGGAGTTATTAAAATATAATATGAATATGCTCTTATTCCTTTTTGATAATAACTAAAGGAGAGAAATTCATATGCATATTGATAGGGGGAAATATTATACTTAGGGGGTGCTTTAAATCATATTATAATATCATTTTATGTAGAATAAATATTTTTGAAAATTGTATAGTTGCATTATCAAAAAGGAGGAGAATGTTAGAACCTCTCTTGTTGGATTTTAATGGCAACAACTATATAATTATGCCAAAGAACCTCTAGGCTAACATGCAAATATAAGCTAAAGCGTATATATGGAGATATAAAAAGAGATATACACGATGAAGATAAGATGAAGGAATATATATAAGGGGATTTGATGATCGACATCAAAACCGGGTTGAAATTGAAGAAAACAAATAAGTTTTATATCTTTTGTCAGTCTAGATTTTATGTACAATCTCCAATTTGATGATTACACACATAAATATATTTTTCAAATTATCCTTACAATATGACTATTTTATGATACATGTTTATTCAAAGAAAATAGTCAAAATATAACATTTCAAAGTAAATGAACGAAATAGTTCAACTTCAGACGTTTGGAATTTTTGTCCCAGACGTCTATGTACATTTAAATTTAAAAGAACTTTTTAGTTCAGTTCCAGACATTTTAATTTTTTATACTAGACGTCTATATTGAATTTAGATGTCTGATAAAAAATTCAGACGTCCGGATGCCTATAACAGGGTTTTTTATTTGAATTTCTAAAAAGACATATCCCCTTTTCTTCAACAGTTGCATCTCTTGCTTTGAATAGTTCTCTCTAATGGTTACTATAATTCAATTAGAACTTTTCAAATCTATAAATTGAGTTGAGAATTCATTTTAATTTTTAACCAAACCAAGAATTAATTCTTTCTATCTTTCTAATATATACACACTTATGAATTACAAATATTCTCAACAATTTACTTCCTATAATTACACGTCGAAATCATCATCTCAAGGAGATTATAGGAAATGCATACTTATAGACTTTTCCGTGTTATCTAGAACATGATCAGTCAAGAAAGTTATTACCATTTTCATTCGAAGTCCTGTTGGAATTTTTCAGGCATGAAGTTCTATTCGACAGCTTAGGCGGTTTGTAATATAAAAGTCCTGTTCGGCAGCTCAGGCGGTTTGTTTATTTCAAAATATAAAAAGACCAATACCAATAACCCGAGGCAATGTCGAGTTCAAATATATTCATTTTTTTGTAGTTTCAATTTGTTTCTTTTTCCTTTTTGCTCCATTGTTATTTAACAAGCAAAGCAGATGACTGGAGAAAAAAATTTAAGCAAAATGATAAACATTGTATTTAAGTAGAAATTGTAGTGTAAGAAAATATTGTATTTGAAAAGATGTTTTGTATAAGAGAGTAAAAAAGATGTATTGTATACCAATATTGTATTTAAAACATTATGGAAGCTCTTGTTGTAATCGTGTGTATAATTGAAACTGTATCGAAATAAAATATTTGTTGAAATGAAATTTGATCTGTTTATTTCATTCTATAATATTACAATAGTACTATATCAAATACATTTAATATATATATGTGTGTGTTTATTATCATCAAACAAAAATCATAAGCTATTATATTCTACATTAATTATTGTCCTATCATTAGACTTTAAAATCGGTTTTAGCATAAAACATAAATTTGTACACAATAGTTATCTTTTATCATTTATGAGTTTCCCAATAAATTCATAAATAATAACATCATGAAAACTTAATTTTTAAATGATCTTATGATAAGCATTATTTGTAAATAACTATATATGGTCCTTTTTATGATAATTTTATGTGTAGATTGAAATAATCTAGTACCAACCATTATTATATAATATGTACTATACTAACTAGCAAACTATACCCTATCACGACTATCACATTTAGCTATAGAATTTTATTTATTTAACTGTCTAATGTGTAAACTTCCATCCAACCATTATAACAATTAAATAGTGATCAAGACAATCAGACCTAATCCAATCATATTTCATAACCAAAATATCAAAATACGTAAACCATCATAATATATGTATAGCTAAGTATCAATTGAAATGTTGATACTTAAAAATGTTGATACATACGACCATTGAAATCCACTAAGGTGTACGCATATATATATATATATATATATCATCAATCGATATTTATTTAATATTTAAAAAGGTTGATACTTACGACCATTGAAATTCACTAAGGCTCACATCAATAGTCTCAAAACCCAGCAAACCATATGCTAAAATGTCTGAAATCTTGCCATGAACCCAATGCAACAAGTTACACATGACTCAGAGGTTGTATGCAAATGTTATACTTATTACAATTAGAAGACCAGGGTTTTATTTGTAATTATTAAAAAGTACATGGTTTAATTTTAAAATTACCATCTCCTCAACTTAGCCGATCTCGCACGCTACATGTAGGCCACCAAGTTCATCATCCCCGCGCCTGATTCTGAGCCTCACTGCTAAATCCGATGGCACCACCACGTTGTCCATGTCGTTGCCGACCAGAATAACCCTGTGGTCATGCCTCTGTCCTCGCCACTGCAACCTTAGTTTCAGACCTTCTTTTAATTATTCTCAACCAATCTGATCATTATTTGAACAATTGGCTATCATGAATAAACTCAACTCATCTTCTTATACACAACGATACCCTTTGATTCTTGTCTAATTGTCGTTTCACATTTGAATCAAAATGGGACAATATGGATAATCAGGAACGTTTCATCAATTTATGATCAACTGGAGCGTCTTATGGGAAAAACGAATAACATCCGTCTCTTTACCTCATCAAGAACTTCGATTTGATATATAATAAGATGAGATTTGGATAATTTGGGTCGATTTGGTCTATAATAAGATGAGATTTGAATAATTTGAATTTCGAGAAGATTTGTAATTAGTGGATTTAACCTGTCATTAAACTAATATTAGACAGATTTCAGGATTGGTTAAGAATTTATGAAGTGGAACTTGCCCAATTAGGGTTTTCTAACTTCATTTATAGAGAAAGTTTTGCAAGTTAGGTTATTTACAAACATTCGGTCCAAAGGTGGTTACATGCCTTAATTTAACACAACAACGCCATATTTCACCACTCATAGCTACAAATCTATCAAACTTATATTTTAAACAAATCGGCCCGAAAAGATCTACGTAATGGTTGTAAATAAACCGTCCAAATCATTATTCTATTAAATATCGATCTTAATTGATTTAATATTAAATATGTCAAATTTGTAGGCTGTTACAGTAATGTGGATTTTGTTGAGTCAATATGAAGACGAACTACCTTCATTTATGTAGACTTGAGGATGAAGTCATTACCTAGAGACTAAGTAAATTAATTACTCAATGATTTTGAAACCTTTACAAATTTCCATGATTTGATTTTCATGGAAATAAATGAGGGTAATGCCGATAATTTTCTTTACTTGGTTGAATCTCTACGTATAACATTTTCTTTCTTCATATTTCAAAATCAGTTAACTCTTGAATAAATAAATTTGGAAATTTGATTTGTTATTTATTTCAAGTTTGGTATGCGAAAAACTCTTCTTAATAACCATATTGCAAAATTGCTTACACTACAAATATTCGTAGTTTTAAAAACTGTACATATATGCAGTTTGGCTTAAACAAAAAACAAATGTGTTTTTTGTAATAGATTTTTAAAAAGGGAAGACTGTGTATTATGAAACTTAAAGAGAGTGCCTTGAGAAAGTTCGCTAAATTACTTTTATTTCATTTCTTATTTATATTGAACCGACTATTTGGATACATAAGAAAATAATTTATGACATGATATATCTTAACCATTAGATGTTTTTATCCTTGTATGGGAGAGATGCATCCTGTCATCAACTTGTGTTTAAATATATTTTTCCTATTTATATAGCCTGATTAATTGGGTGAATTAATTAATTAATTTTTCTTCTTCTTTTTTAACAATTGCGTTCAAATTTAACTTCTCTTCCCCTCCCTCTCTTTATTTTATTAATTTTTATTTTATGTTGTTGTTAGAGTGATGGTTCTTTTTTATTCATTGGGATACAAACTCTAGCACTTTTCTTTAGTCAAAAAGTTAGATCGCATGGTGTCCAATATTAGTATGGAGCCTTTGGTGAATTTTGTGGTTTCCATCGATTATTAGGTGCACAATGCTGCCCTGAGTGTAAGCATCCAGTAAAAGTAGTTACCTACACAATCAACAACATCAAGGAGACGATGGTACAAATCAAATGTATAATTATAAGTTCTTTAGATCCCTCAAATCAAGAAGCACTTATTATCTACACAATCAGAGCATACACCGGTTCTTAATAAAAGCGAAAGAAAACAACTATTTTGCAATCACAAGAAAATGAAACACTCCATAGAGATAAGAGGATTATCTATATCTTCCCTAACACAATCTCCACTTCCATCATTTGCATTCCTCTTGCACACCGACTTGCAAGGACTCAAAGATCTATTCTTTCCTTTAGTCTTTCCACCACTACCATGCCAATGCTTCATTGCATAATCATAAGAACTCATTATTTCATCCTTATACTTAACAGTCATCATGATCCGATCTCTTCTTAAACTCTAAGCTCTAGCATTTGGCCTTTGTAAAGACTTTGAACGCTCTTCTTTTGAAGCTAGATAGATCGAGTTTTGTTTCACAGGCTGATCCACTACAAAGAATACAGTCATTTCTGACGGCTCCAAGCCGTCGGTGGCCGTCGGAAGCCATCGACATATAGAACACAGCTTTCGTCCATTTCCAACGAAAACGACAACAGCTTTGCGAGGCCTCCGATGGTTTTTCGATGGCAGTTCCGACGTTTTTGCGATGGTACTGACGTCCATGTGGCTTAAAAACACGCCAAAAAACCGTTGGAAGCCGTCAGAGTTTTCGACCGGTTAGCCGTCGGAAGCCGTCGGAATATTTCGACCTATAAGCCATCCGAAACTGTCGGTAGCCGTCGAAAATCTGGGTAGAAAAAAATTCAGCAGCCCAACAGCACATCAATATCAATATATACCACAACACATCAATATCAATATATACCACAGCACATCAAAATCAATATTTATATCAGATATATAAGCTAAAATAAATATCAATATCAGTAATAATATGAAACTCAAACATTACCATCTCAGACTCAAACATTCAGTTCAATACAAACCAAACCATCCATCATTACCCAACTATAATATCTAAATCCAACATCAATGTACAATATATATATCCAACATCAAACCCCACAAATCAATATCAAGCACCAAATGTCCACAAATCAACCTCACCACCTCTTATTGTATATATACACAAGTTTAAAAACAAAACTGCAAAATGTACCATGACTCGTCATCGGCTCCGGAACCACCAGATGACGGGAATGCTCCATGACGCTCCATATACTCGGCCAAACGCTGGTTTAGTTGCTCCATTTGCGCTGCTCGGAGGTGGTCTTGTTCCTGCAGCTGTGCAATCTGCTGTCGAACCTCATTAATCTTGGCATTTTTCTGAGCCTTTTGATAGGCCTTTTGTGAGGCCCGAGCCTACAAAATAATTCGAAATATGTTTAAGTTATTGCGTAACTTTTATAAAAATTAAGCAATTTTTACAACTTAGTTAATTTTTATAAATTACCGATTGATGTGACGCCCCACCCTGAGACCCACATTAACTAAGATCATTACAGAGTAATACTGTTTTTTAATGCAGAGAATAGGGCTGGTTAGGAGCGACCATCCGTAAGCTTTGTCTTAAACAAGTATTGAATACGTCGATTGGGTGCTCTAAATTTTTTTTCTTTTACCTTTCTCGAGTGGATCGACATACTCAATAAATGTTTAACACAAAACTACGGTGGCTAACAGATCTATCAGAACAAAATATAACAATAACAAATACAACAGATCATAGAACAGCAGTCACACATATATACACATATATACAGATGCATCCTAGTACACTACATAGTGATACACCAGTGGTGGTACATGGACCACAATATATACATCGAGTCAAAACGGATATGTACATATCAGAGTACACAAAATAACTACAAGGCTACACAAAAGATGACTAGCATCCAAAAGAAAGCAAGAAAATCCATAGCGGAAGCATCATAGCGGATATCTACAGCAGGTGACTAACCTGAAACAACTCGATCTGACCCGAGTATATAAAATACACGGGTCAGTCTAGCTTAAATAAACTAATTAGCATAAGATAGATGAAGTATAGGGATAAACAATAATATTTCTTCTTGAAAGAGAAGAAGTAACACGAAATATATATATATATATATCAACTACCAAAATATCATACGAGGGTTTCTCGAAAGAGTTAAGTTCAACTACAACGTCAATTAGTCACAAATATTCGCCTCATATCATCGTCATTAACAACAACCAATATAATGGCATCCATCAACACCTTAACTCCTAAATAGGAAATCAAAAATCTCAAATAAACGCCAAAGGATGGAAACCACAAATAGCTCCTAAATAGGAAATCACAAATCTCAAAAATACGCCAAAGGATGGCAACCACAAATCCCAATATATAGAACTCGATTAAGAGTTCAAAACTCCAAAATGTGATCACCATATAATAAATCCTCAAACAGCTCAATGGCCCAATAATCTCGAAATGGCAAATACTTTCGGAAATCACAAATAAATCAATAAATATCACAAAAGATGGATACATATCACAAAAGATGCACATGCTCAACAAAATGGCCGAAGCCCACTAAGTACTGTATCACGAATATGGTGCCTAATATGACCCGAAGGCCAAACAACCTGAAGGTCAAACATCCCGAAGGACAAAAATCCCGAAGGACAAACAGCTAAAAAGCCCAAATGACCCGAAGGTCCAGTACTGGCAATTAACCCGATAAATAACAATATCAACCATAATATAGGCTTACCTAATATAGGCTTACCTATTGAGCCCAAATGACCCGAAAAATTAATCCGAAGTACATATCAACCATAATATAGGCTTACCTATTGATAGGTTTAAGCCCTTCAAAACACTTCAAAGTATTCCAAGAATTGGTCATAACAATCACTGGAATAACATGAATGAGCAAAATAGTGCACATGAACAAGAAGAAAACAACCTGGACAATAAAACAAACATGGGTCGACCCTTCTTTTGCTCAGGTTGACACTAAGAAGGCATGGTTCGACCCTTGAATAGCTTAGGTCGACCCTAGGGTCAACCCCCAATGTCTCTGGGTCGACCTATGGTCGCGAAAGCTACAGGCACTTTTTGCTCGTCTCGCCAACTTTGTGCACCGATTCCAGACACTTCCAAGATGATTCAAGCTATGAAATTTGACATGCACATACAACTAAACATAAACAACGATCCAGAGAAATTCCGGCATGAATTCGTGACAATAACAGAGATATACTACTACAAAAAGAAGGACTCTAGAACATTTACTTACTGTAATCATTCAAGCAACAGATTTAGTTTTACAGTAAGCCAAAATCAACAAATTTTAGCTTGCAAACCTGATTTAAGCTAGATGGTGAGTTATAAACTCACCTTATATGTTTTTAACCAAATTTGAATAGCAAGCTGAGACTTTTTGGCCTTGAGAATCTTTAGGAACCTGTAAAAAGAGAATACACAGACATGCAACAAAAAAAGAGAAGTTACAGACAACATAAACTTCTCAAAAATCAGAAAATGGATGAGTTATTTGTGGTTTTGATATTGATTACCTGCTAGGAATTTGATTTACAAATTTTCCTTGAAATTCTCTTTTGATTTTGTTCAATTTGGAGCTTGGTTTGATTAGTTAAGAGAATGTTGCCATTTTTCTTTTTCTGGTTTGTTTTAGGAAGGAGAAGCAAAATGAGGAATATACGTACAAGCATTTCCTTCCTCCAGATTACTCCAAAAATGGGTTTTGGGCTTAACCCATTACCCTAAAATCCTAAATATTAACACTTAGTTAAATTTAGCTATTTTTCATCTTCTTTTTTCCTCATATTTTACCATATTTACACATATTTTGACTAAATAAATTCATACAACATATTTCTATATTTACAAAAATGTTTTCCAACATACAAAAGTTAGTTTAGCCATTTAAAAACTATTAACCATCATTACATTCTTATTTTTATTTAAATACTTCAATTTACACTATTATTTACATAAAACAATGTTTTTAACAAATTATTTCTCTTGTTCAATTAAATATAGCAAACCTTATTAACATTATTTTTACATCCAAATATTGATTTTAACCAATATTTCCACATTTTATTTACAATATTTATCATATTAAATTTTGATACTTCATTAAAATTAACAAAAATCACCATTTGGCAATAATTTCCAAAATTCTTACATTTTATCAAATTAAAACCATATAATGCTCATTTTACCCCAAACTAACATAATAAAGTTTTTAAAACTTTATTTTCAACATTTTATATTTATTCAAACTTAATTTCCAACCAATCCAACTTAACTCCATTTTATCTTACCAAAATCCATTGTTTATTTAAAATAAACAATTTTAACAAATTTTATATCTCCAATTATTTTATTCCTCTATTATTAAATTATAATCACCGTTATAATTTAATATCACAGGTAATCACCAAAACCAGGGTTGTTACAGACTCCCCCTTATAAAAATTGTGTCCTCGCAATTTCTAGAGAAGAGGTGTATTCAACACGATTTATTACATCTAGCAAAGAAAAATAGATAGCTTGAGTTTAAAATTCTCACCCTCAATATGAGAAGACAGAAAACCAGGATAAGATCGCTCGTTAAATTCTCCGGTTTCCGAGGTACAGTCATTGGGACTAGCGGACCATTGAATCTTCACGAGCGATACATCCTTATTTCGAAGGCGTTTCACCTCCGAAGCAAGAACACAGACAGGATGTTGCACAATAGATAAATCCTCAAGCTCTTGCAGATAAGGAGAATCAATAATAGAATCCGAATCACAAAGGCACTTCCGAAGCTGAGAGACGTGAAACACATCATGAGTACCAGATAAATGAGTCGGAAGTGATACCCTATAAGCAATTGGGCCAATACGCTCAGTAATAGGAAATGGTCCTATGAATCAAGGAGCCAATTTCCCGGTTCTACTGAAATGCATTACACCCTTGAAGAAAGATACACAAATATAAACAAGATCACCAATGGAGAACTTAAGAGGCTTCCTACGGTTGTCTGCGTAGGATTTCTGACAACTCTGTGCCTCTTTCATTCTCTGACGAATGAGATCGATCTTCTCAGAGGCTTCACAAATAGAATCGGGGCCTAAAATCAACTTCTTCCCGGATTCTAACCAACAAGAAGGTGATCGACATGGCCTTCCGTATAGGGATTCGAAAGGAGCATACCAATGCTGGACTGAAAACTGTTGTTACAAGAGAACTCAACAAGCGGTAGGTGGTCTTCCCAACTACCACCAAAATCAAGAATGCATGCACGAAGTAGGTCCTCAAGAATACGATTCACCGGTTCAATCTGTCCATCAGACTGCGGATGATAAGTTGTGCTGAAGTTAAGCTTTGTACCCAAAGCTTTTTGAAGACCCTGCCAGAAATTACTGGTGAAAAGTGGATCTCTATCACAAATGATCGAACTAGGAACACCGTGAAGTCTCACGATCTCCTTAATATATAGCTTGGATAGATGAGAAGCTGTCCTATTAGATTTAATAAGAATGAAATAAGCAGATTTAGTCAAGTGACCCACAATAATCCAAACACTGTTATGTCCCGATCTCGAACGAGGTAGGCCATCAATAAAGTCCACAGAGATTTGATCCCATTTCCACAACGGGACCTCAAGAGGATGAAGAAGACCACTGGGACGCTGATGTTCGGCTTTAATGAGTTGACAAGTCATGCAATTACTTACCTAACTTGCAACATCATGCTTCATACCTTCCTAATAATACAAGCGTCTCATATCGGCATACATCTTGCTACTGCCAGGATGAATTGCATACTTAGAACAGTGACAATCATCAAGAATGTCCCACCTAAGATCAAAAACACAAGGCACAATTAAACGATTCTTCTTACAAAGACAACCATGAATATCAATGTTGAAATCCCTCAACTCATCATCACGGGATTCAGTCTTACAAAGCTGAATAAGGTGCACAAGATCTGGATCTTGCCGCTGAGCATCGGCAATACGATCCAATAAGCTAGGACGAGCTTCCAAACTAAATAATAAGATAGGAGAATCTGAAGCTAGAGCACGATCACGAATATCACAAAGAGATAAGGTCTCCAACATATCCCACTCAGCTATCATCATAGAAACAATAGCTGAGTGCCTACGACTTAGTGCATCTGCAACTTGGTTCCCCTTTCCAAGAGTGTACTGGATCAAAATCATAAGAGGCTAGGAACTCGAGCCAACGCTGTTGTCGCATATTAAGCTCTTTCTAGGTGAACAAATATTTCAACGATTTATGATCGGTATAAAGAATGAAGCGCTTGCCTAAAAGATAATGACGTCAAATCTTTAAGGCAAAGACTATGGCGGCTAACTCTAAGTCGTGGGTGGCATAGCGAACTTCATTCAGATGCAATTGCCTAGAAGTGTAGGCAACTACTCGACTCTCTGCATAAGCACGGCAACGAGACCATATTGACTAGCATCGGTGTAGACAATAAGATCTTAATTCCCTTCAGGAACCACAAGGACAGGAGCATTAGTGAGAAGTTCTTTCAATTTCTGGAAAGAAGCTTCACACTTATCAGACCAAATAAATCGAACACCTTTTTTAGTAAGGCTAGTGAGAGGAAGAACAATGCGGGAATAATCCTTGATGAACCGACGGTAATAAGCCACCATTCCAAGGAAACTACGAATCTCAAAAATGTTCTCTGGCCTTTTCCAATTCTGAATGGCTTCTATCTTCGATGGATCAACAGAAATGCCATCAGAAGAAACAACATGGCCAAGGAACTTCACCTTATTCTCCCAAAAGTGGCACTTGGAGAATTTGGCTTTATGTTGATGCTGACGAAGAGTACCTAAAACAATCCTCAAATGATGAGCATAATCGGCTTTGGACATAGAATAGATAAGAATATCATCAATGAATACAAGGACGAATTTATCGAGATATTCCCTGAATACTCGATTCGTACGATTGACGAAATAAGCTGGAGCATTCGTCAAACCGAACGGCATAACGAGCCACTCATAAGAACCATAACGAGTGTGAAATGCAATAAGAGGAACGTTGTCCTCCACAACTCGTAGTTGATGAAAACCGGTGGCAAGGTCGAGTTGAGAAAAGACCTTAGCACCACTCAACTGATTGAACATGTCATCAATCCTGGGCAATGGAAACTTGTTCTTAATGGTCAACTCGTTGAGCTTGCGGTAATCGATGCAAAGCCTAAGAGTACCATCAAATTTCTTAACAAAGACGACCGCGGCACCCCACGATGAAGAACTGGACTGAATGAATTGCTTGGCTTCAAGCTCCAACAATTGCTTTTTGAGTTCCTCATTTTCCTTAGTGGACATCCTCGTGGGAGGACGACTAACAGGCTGAGCACCAGGAATGAGGTCAATACAGAACTCAATTGCCCGCTTGGGTGGCAAACCCGAAACAGGCTCAAATACATCAGCAAAATCACAAACGACTGGAATTCGAGACACATCATCATCTCGAGACTCAAGAGAAAATAAGGATGCTTCAGAATCACCATCAACGTTCTGAAGAACAAGAGATGACTGATCAGTCGAATTAGGATGCCTAAGATATAGGATCCTTTCAAAACATAGGATTCGGGCTTGATAACAAGCAAGCCAATCCATCCCCAAAATCATATCAAATCCAAGATAGTGAATAATGTGCAGATTCACACGGAAAGAAAAACCACAAAGAATAATCTCAACATTCTCACACAACATGCTAAGTGTTGCGGATCCCCCAATAGGATTCGCAATCCTCAAAGAAGTAACAAGGCAAGAAACATCCAATGGTATAACCTCAACAAGCTCCTTCGATACGAATGAGTGTGAAACACCCGTATCGAAGAGAATTCGAATAGAATAATCATGATAAGGATTATTCATAGGGTAAGATATCATTAATTCAATTATGGAATACTACGGAATTAAAATGCATTCCTAAACGTATTCCAACCTATATCTACCCTCAAGGACATGGAAAGATTAAGGACATGATGATCAAGGAATATGTAACACTCATACTGTACTCTGATGTACTGTAATATATGTTATGTTCTATGTTTATCATATTTTGTTCTGAGCTCAGCTCTGATGCCAAGATGTGACGCCCCACCCCGAGACCCACATTAACAAAGAGAATTATGGAGTAATACTGTCTGTTAATGTAGAGAATAAGGCTGGTTAGGAGCGACCATCCGTAAGCTTTGTCTTAAACAAGTATTGAATACGTCGATTGGGTGCTCTAAATTTTTTTCCTTTTACCTTTCTCAAGTGGATCGACATACTCAATAAATGTTTAACACAAAACTACGGTGCCTAATAGATCTATTAGAACAAAATATAACAATAAACAGATCACAGAACAGCAGTCACACATATATATACATATATACAGATGCATCCTACTACACTACATAGTGATACAACAGTGGTGGTACATAGACCACAATATATACATCGAGTCAAAAGAATATGTACATGTCAAAGTACATAAAATAACTACAAGGCTACATAAAAGATGACTAGCATCCAAAAGAAAGCAAGAAAATCCATAGCGGAAGCAGCATAGCGGTAATCTACAGCAGGTGACTAACTTGAAACAGCTCGGTCTGACCCGAGTATATAATATACAGGAGTCAGTCTAGCTTAAATAAACTTATTAGCATAAGATAGAAGAAGTATAGGGATAAACGATAATATTTCTTCTCGAAAGAGAAGAAGCAACACAAATATATATACCAACTACCAAAATATCATATGAGGGTTTCTCGAAAGAGGCAAGTTCAACTACAACGTCAATTAGTCACAAATATTCGCCTCATATCATCGGAATTAACAACAACCAATATAATGGCGTCCATCAACACCATAACTCCTAAATAGGAAATCAAAAATCTCAAATAAACACCAAAGGATGGAAACCACAAATAACTCCTAAATAGGAACTCACAAATCTCAAAAATACGCCAAAGGATGGCAACCACAAATAACTCGTAAATAGGAACTCACAAATCTCAAAAATACGCCAAAGGATGGCAACCACAAATCCCAATATGTAGAACTCGGTTAAGAGTTCAAAACTCCAAAATGTAATCACCATATAATAAATCCTCAAACGGCTCAATGGCCCAATAATCTCGAAATGGCGAATACATTCGAAAATCACAAATCAATAAATATCACAAAAGATGGATCCATATCACAAAAGATGCACGTGCTCAACAAAATGGCTGAAGCTTACAAAGGACTTTATCACGAATATGGCGCCTAATACGACCCAAATGCCAAACAACCCGAAGGTCAAACATCCCAAAGGAAAAACATCCCGAAGGACAGACAGCTAAAAAGCCCAAATGACCCGAAGGTCCAACACTGGCAATCAACCCGAAGGTCCATGAAATGTGTATAGCTTCAAACGAACAAGTCCAGAATTAACCGAAAAAAGTTAACGCATGTGTTCTATACCACATGTTTTACTAAATCATTTAAACCACTTCCTCATTCTCTCAAAGAGTGCAAAAATGTGTATTTTATACAGAAAATATTTTGCTTTGAGAAAACTAGTTTTTAAAACAATTTTTGAAATCGTTTGGAAATCATGGCTTTGAAATTCTCTTTATTATAGAGAATATATATATATATATTTAATAACTTCAAAAATAATTATAAATTTTGTAAAATATTTATTTCGAAAGCTATTTTATTATAAAAATCATTTCAAAATCATTTTAGAAAACACGTGCTCGAAAACAGCAGAACTCACTGAAAACACCATAAAATCGGCATAAGAAATTGTCTCAAAAACACATCAATCTGAAGTACGGATCATCCATAATATTGGCTTACCTATTGATAGGTTTAATCCCATCAAAACACTTTAAAATATTGCAAGAGTTGGTCATAACAATCACTGGAATAAGATGAATGATCAAAACAGTGCACAGGAACAAGAAGAAAACAACCTGGACAATAAAACAAACATGGGTTGACCCTTCTTTTGCTCAGGTCGACCTAAGAAGGCATGGGTCGACCCTTGAATAGCTTGGGTCTAGCTTAGGTCGACCCTAGGGTCGACCCTAATGTCTCTGGGTCGGCCTATGGTCGCAAAAGCTACATGCACTTTTTGCCTGTCTCGATTCCAACTTTGTGCACCGATTCCAAGCACTTCCAAGATGATTCAAGCTATGAAATTTGACATGCACATACAACTAAACATAGACAACGATCCGAAGAAATTCCGGCATGAATTCATGACAAGAACAGAGATATATAAGCACAAAAAGAAGGACTCTAGAACATTTACTTACTGTAATCATTCAAGCGACAGATTTAGTTTTACAATAAGCCCAAATCAACAAATTTCAGCTTGCAAACCTGATTTAAGCTAGATGTGTGAGTTATAAACTCACCTTATATGTTTTTAAGCAAATTTGAATAGCAAGTTGAGATTTTTGGTCTTGAGAAGCTTTAGGAAACTGTAAAAAGAGAATACACAGACATGCAACAAAAAAAGAGAAGTTACAAACAACACAAACTTCTCAAAAATCAGAAAATGGATGAGATAATTTGTGGTTTTGATATTGATTACCTGCTAGGAATTTGATTTACAAATTTTTCTTGAATTTCTCTTTTTATTTTGTTCAATTTGGAGCTTGGTTTGATTAGTTAAGAGGAGGTTGCCATTTTTCTTTTTCTGGTTTGTTTTAGGAAGGAGAAGCAAAATGAGGAATATATGTACAAGCATTTCCTTCCTCCAGATTACTCCAGAAATGGGTTTTGGGCTTAACCCATTACCCTAAAATCCTAAATATTAACACAATTAAATTTAGCTATGTTTCATCTTTTTTTGTTCTCATATTTTACCATATTTACACATATTTTGACTAAATAGATTCATACAACATATTTCTATGTTTACAAAAATGTTTTCCAACATACAAAAATTAGTTTATCCATTTAAAAACTCTTTTCCATCATAAAATTCTTATTTTTATTTAAATACTTCAATTTACACTATTATTTACATAAAACAATATTTTTAACACCAAAATTACATAAAATTATTTTTCTTGTTCAATTAAATATAGCAAACCTTATTAACATTATTTTTACATCCAAATATTGATTATAACCAATATTCCACATTTTATAATACAATATTTATCATATTAAATTTTGATACTTCATTAAAATTAACAAAAATCACCAATTGGCAATAATTTCAAAAATTATTGCATCTTATCAAATTAAAACCATATAATGCTCATTTTTACCCCAAACTAACATAATAAAGTTTCTAAAACTTTATTTTCAACATTTTATATTTATTCAAACTTAATTTCCCACCAATCCAACTTAACTCCATTTTATCTTACCAAAATCCATTGTTTATTTAAAATAAACAATTTTAACAAATTTTATATCTCCAATTATTTTATTCTTCTATTATTAAATTATAACCACCGTTATAATTTAATATCACAGGTAATCACCAAAACCTAGATTGTTACAATCGATTTCCATAGCCATTGCGCCTATTTCTCTGTGTCGGGTCCATAACGGAGTCAAAGATAGCTTCCTCCTTATTAGTGGCCAATTGCTCCCATCCTGAATGCTCAAGCATCTGCGCACGTGCTTGCATAAATCTTTCCTGCAACGCAAAATTAAATACAAGTAAATATTACATGACATTATTATAACTTTTTATAACTAATTAATTAAAATGATCATTATTAATAACTTATAACTTAAAATATACTTACATGTCCGGCGTATGCTTTATCATCCTCATGCCAGGCATACGTCACCGATTCCTCATCGTTGGACTGCCTGACGGCATGAGTATGCGCAAATATGTCCATATATGAGACAGGAGCTCCACACGCTCTTTCCTGCAATAATTGATGTATATTATTGTTGTTCATACAAATTTATACAAAAAATGTAATAACTATTCGTAATTGCAATTAATCAATTTACTGGGTCCTCGCGATGATGCTAAAATGATTTCGAGCCACCACGGCGTGCGACTGGATTTTTCTGACTATTCGTCGAGTTCCTATCTGTCTCCGCCTGCAAATTAAAAATTAAGATTATATTTTACAGGTATAAATTATGTATTCTCTACTGAAAAAATTAAGGTGACAACTGATAGACTTACCATGAATTTATCGCTACCCCACTATGCGACCCAAGCATCCTATACACTGGCGCCCATCCAGTTTGGCTTCTTCCCAGATTTTCTGATGGTAGACATCATATCCTGGTGATTCTTTGCAACTTTGGAGTTCCAATGGCGCTGGCAAAGAGCAACATCCTCCTCTTCTGGTCTACTGCACCCTGTATATATGTGGAAAAAATATAAGTTATACATTAATACTTAGTCAGCAAATTGTAAAGTAATTATATATAATGATATATAATTTTACACTTACCAAGAAGTCCTTCCAGATGCTCCCTAGACATGCTCTGGGATCCAACTCTGTTTCGACCAGCACACAGTCATATGTCTCATGTATGCCTACCTAAATATGCTGAGTACTATATTTGAAGGCTTAAGCTCAAAACCCCTGCATTAAATATGATACAAACAAATCATGATTAATATATCATACAAAATATTAATAATGCTGAAGTAAATTTAATGCTTATGAGCCATCTGCTTTCGGTAGCAATCTAACCATCGTATGCGGCGCCTCCTGCGACGGGTCGCTGCCATCGCCTCCGCTGCGAATGGTCCCTCTCTGAGACGAAGAGGTGGAACCAGACTGTGAAGTACTCCACCGCCTAAAGAAAGACATCTATAATACTTGTCATATACATATTATTTTATTATGGCAGAACATATCATTCAATTATGAGTAAACATATCAAGATTTAATATCAATAATCGCATATAACATACAGATAAAGTGTAACATCAATCTCCCATAATTTACCTTTTTTCAACATGTATACTATTAAATCAGGCCTCGTCATTTTCTGATTCAGACTCGATCTCGTACTCTATATTGTTTTCCTCTGTGGTCTCAAATGCTTCTACTAATACATTTGATTCATCATTTAGAGGTCCAAAATCGGTTTGATCATCTATTATTGTAATTTCGCCATTTTCCCCGATATCCACTTGGTACACTTGTTCATTTGGAATATTCTTTCCATCAAACGTAAATCTTACCTTCATTTTAAAAACTGCCGACCAATTTGCTTTATCTCTTTTTAGAGATAGATAAGGAGCATAATAAACTTGTAGGGCTTGTCTTGCTAGTATAAACAGATCGTACTTATGATAACGTGATGTATGCTTTATTTCAATAATATTATATTTTTGGTGCGCGTTGGTTCCAAAACCTAGAACATTACTGAACCAGTTGCCTCTATATCACATCTTGATTTCGAATCGTTTTTAGTCTATCCTTTAACATTCAACACTGTGTTAAATACATTATCGAACATATTTTTCTCATTGTGCATCACGTCGATATTATGACGAATTAGGAGATTTTTCCAATAAGGAAATTCCCAAAATATACTTTGTTTGCATCAATTATAAATCGTTGATTTACCTTGAATTCTAATTTGTTCGCCAGTTTCATGTATCTTTGGACAATCCTTTACAAGGTCATAAATATCTTCGCATGACTAAATCGTTGGTGTTCGCAAGGTCTCAAGTCTATTACTTGTAAAGTTTCTTTTATCTTTTCTAAAAGGATGATTAATATGGAGAAAACACCGATGACAATCAAACCACGAAATTTTCTTCCCATGAGGTAAAGAAAATTCTCGTGTTTCTTCCATGCAATAAGGACAAGCTAGACGACCAGCCATACTCCAACCTGAAAGCATAGCATATGCAGAAAAATTGCTTATAGTCCACAACAGAGTAGCGAACATACGAAAATTCTTTTGTTTTTGAAATGTCATATGTTTCAACACTTTCATACCATAATGTTATCAACTCTTCAATCAACGGTTGTAAATATACATTGATTCCATATGTCGGATCATCAGGGCCAAGGATGACAATAGTGAAAAACATATATGGAGTTTTCATACACATCCACGGTGGTAAATTGTAAGGTGTAACGATTATAGGCCAAGATGAATTTTTTGAACCAAATTTAGAGAACGGTGAAAATCCATCCGTACATAAACCAAGTCTAACATTACGGCTCTCCGCTGCGAAAGCAGGGTATGTCTTATCAAAATGCTTCCATGCTTCTCCATCAATTGGGTGTGTTAACATACCTTCTTCCTGTATTTTTACACATTTTCATCTCATATGATGCACGGTTACAGAAGATGCATATAATCTTTGAAGCCTAGGAGTGATGGGTAAGTAATGCATACGCTTGTACAGAACTTCCTTTCCCTTCTTTTTTCTTGGTTTGTATCTTGCCTGATTACATATTTTACAGTTCCTAAGATTGATGTCTTCTTTCCAAAACAACATGCAACCATTTAAACATGTATCTATTTGTAACACCCTTAATTTTTGATAACATTATTCAGGAGATTTAATTAGATAACTTAAATAGAATAATGTAAATGTTAAGTGACAAGAGGATCGGGATTTGAATAAATATAATGAGGGTCGTGCTCAATTAACTAATTAAATGGGCTAAAGAATGGTTTTTAGGTTAATTAATTTACATAAGGGTATAATGGGAATTTACCGCACATAACCTCTTACCCTTATATATTCTTGTTCCTTACCATTTCATATCCCATTCACGTCATTTTGAAAACAAAAACAAAAACGTAAAAGAAGAAGAGCCAGCCATAATCAAAGAGAAAAGAGAATTCAAATCAAGCTAAGAATTAAAGCAAGGGGAATAAATCTCAATCCAATCTCTTATCTTAATCAAGGTGAATAATAATTTATACCATCTCTATTTTATTTTATGATCTTATGTTTTCGAATTTAAGATTAAATTCATTCTTATGATGAATTGAATGATGATATGCTCGGATTAAAATATGTTAGATTTAAACAAGATTGTTTAAATATGATTTCTCACGGTTCTAAGGGTAAAACCGATTATATTTGATTTTGAATGCCATGGAAAATTTTTATATTATGTAAAACATGATTTTGGAGTTGGATTTTAAGTTTGATAATTTTTCGAGCTATGGAAAGATTATTATGAATTTTCAAAGGAAATTATGGTTAATTGGGTTTAGAAATTTATTTCAGAAATTATATTGAGAATTTGGGTCTGAAATTTGATATGTTAGATAGCATGATTAAAGTGAATTTCTGTAATTTTTGGGGATTTTTCCTAATTAATTTGCTATGCAAATTAAATTATTTTAGAATAAGGACTTATTTACAGCATTGGTTTTGTTTAATGGAAGGGTTTATTTGCTAACTTAACCATGGTTTAGATCTGAAATTAACCGGCAGTTATTTTGGTAAAGAATTTGAAAATTTGAAGCAACCAATTAAGGGTTTACACGTTGCAGGTTAGTTAGATTAAAATTTGCTTTAAGTGGCATTAGTTACCTTTTACTCAGAAAAGTAGATTCCGCCTCTAATAGAAGTACCTTTCAACTCAGAGCTTCCGCTTTTAATCAAGTTAAAACCCCACTAAGCCAAAACAAATACACAAGGTATCACTTAGATGGTACATAGTGGATTGGAGAAAGGCGGAAGGCATGTTGTCGAAAGCATTGCTTCCGAGGGGGTCGATACCTTCTGTTTGTTTTAAAAAGTGAAGCGTCTACTTTTGTTTTATTAAAGCCTTCGAAGGAGTCGACACATATGTTTTTGAAAGAGGTTTTCTAAAGGCTTTCGAAGGGCTTGCCAACTTATGTTTTAAAGAATAAGCTTTCGAATGGGTTTCTTTACTTATAAAATAATACTTTCGAAAGAAGGAGTTCTAACCTAGTGGAAGCCCTACTGCCGTTCTTTTGTCTTTCGAGTATATTAAAGTCATTAATGTCTTCGAAGGGTAGTTTTGTTTTAAAGATGTTTTAAGCCACTTCCTAAATGCTTTCGAAAGGGTCCAAGGGTTTCGAAGGCAATGGCTTCGAAAGGGAGATTTCGATGCTATCCTTCAATGTTTTGTTTAAATGATTTGAAGCTTTTAAAAGGGATGGTGTCGATGCCATCAAGTTTTCCCTAATACTTTTATATGATTAAGAATGGTTTCGAAAGAGATACTTTCGTTTAGATTCACTTTGACCCAAATGATATTTTTATATAAACCAAATGGTTTCGAAGGGGGGACTTTCAATGATTTCGGAAGATATACTTCCAAAGGTTCGAAAGGGGGACTTTCAATGGTTTTGGAAGGGATACTTCCAAAGGTTTTGAAAGGGGTACTTTCACTGGTTTCGAAGCTATTCTTCTAAAAGATAATAAGTAATACTTTATTACAATCGAAAGATTTTGAAAGAGAAGTTTTAAAGTGTTTCGAAAGGCAGGGGCCTAATGTTTTGAAAAGAGATTTATATGCTTTCGAAGGAGGTTATCAAGTGAGGTCGAAAGCAAGGTTTGAAGGTTTCAAAAGCCTTGTTTTTTTAAAGCAAATAACCCCATTTCATTTTAAAAGAAAACCATGGCATAAATATATAAATAAATAAATAAAGTGTTTTGAAATTGAGTTTTTGAAGAAGTTTTCGTTGATTAAAACGGTTAAAGGGATTAACCAAGTTATTGCGTTTGCTTCTTCATATATGTATATATATTCACACTGTAATGGACCCATAACTGTATTTTGAGAAAGGGCAAAATAACCAACTAGATTGATCCAACAGTGAATATAAATTAAGTTAACTCCTGAATGAGTAGAATAACATCCAGGAGGTCAGGAAGACCAGAATATAGGATGCTAAAATATTAAAGGAAGGTATTAGCAGGGGCCAATAGGTTCTCAGTAAGCCCATGAAAACCGTGTATAGGAAAAGATATTGACAGGAGCCAATAGGTTCATAGTAAGGCCATGAAAACTATGTATACTTGAACATGTCAGAAAGATAGGTTCATAGTTAGCCCATGAAAACTATGATTTGATATTGGAGGGGGCAATAGCTTTATAGTGAACCAATGAAAACTATATTCGGATTAAGATATTGACAGATGTCAATAGGTTCCTAGTCAGCCCATGTAAACTAGGATAAGAAGAGAAGATATTGGGGTTACCAATAGGTTCCTAGTCAACCCATGAAAACTAGGATGGGAGTAAAGATATTGGAGTTACCAATAGGTTCTTAGTGATCCCATGAAAACTATGTAAATGGACAAGGAGTCCTTAAACATTTTACCGGTTATTAGTCAGCCCATGAAAACTATTATGTTAATAGTAATCCTAGAAACTATAACTGAGATAGATAGTCAAAATGAATGGGGATGGGTAATCAAGAATTGATTCACTAGTTTTACATATCATCATATCATATTGTTTTAACCATTATGGATGCAGAAGCACAATATATGGTTTTATAAAGGTTTTAAGATACTAATGAGGGAAAAACCCGTTCCGCTAAGTGGCGTGGTCTCGCTAGATATATAATGGTTTGAGATGTTAGATTATTATTCAAACCAAGCTTTACGTCTGACTCGAAGTTTATGTTTTCCCCTTAAACTCTCGGGTACTCAATTGATTTTGTGTAGTTTGAGAGTTGAGGTTTTCAGGTACCTCATTAGACAAATAAAGCTTCCAGAGACATGCATGAGGGATGATAGATATCTAGAGTTCTCTTTTATATTGATTCCGCTGTGTAGTTTGTAATGACAAAGTTGTTAAATTGCCTATATATACTCTGATCATCCAAGGGGCATCTTCATATGTCAATTTTGGCGTATGTCGTAATAAATATATTTTCTATGAACATGGTTAACGATTGTGGGATTATGTAATGAATTGGAAATGTTTTAAAATGGAAGGTGATCTTGTTTGATGTTTTAATTTTTTTCCATATTCATGTGTTTCTGTGTATCAATGTATCTAACACTGCTGTATTTGGTCGTCGAAGGTTAATAACTATGAATGACTGTAGCATCCATAGCCGTTAGTTTTGGACCTCCAAGTAGAGGGATGCTACACTATTTTTTGATACGGCAAACCAAAAGAAGACATAAGTTTTTTTACTTCATAATGATTTTCGCACATTAAATTATCGGGTGGCATATGTCGTTTTGCAGCTTGTATGATAGCTGTAAACCCGGCTATCTTTTATGAGATTTGTCGAAACAATTTCAGTATCCGCCTCCTTCTCCAAATGTACGGGATTATGTGCTATAAGTTCTCCATGACGATCCTACACAAATAATTCGGCACAAAACAATATTGGCGCAAATGAACTATTACCATATCCGGTATCAAATGCTTCAATAATTTGCACCTACTACATGAACAACGAATTTCTCCGTCGTTCCCATTATTACTTAAAGCGAATTCAATAATGACGTGCACACCATTTTGCAATTGTTCACTTATTGAGTCTTCAATTTCTCTTCTTTGTTGGTACATCCAGCTTCGACCAATAAAATAATTGACCATTTTTTCTACTTTAAAACATAAAAACATATTAATCATTTATGTGTTGACATTTTATTTTTCAATTAAATCGTACATTTAAATTTTCGCAAATATGTAATATTATTCTATTTAATTTTATTATCAAACGGATTTACACAAATTATTATACGAGTATAATCTACTATTTTTAGGTTATTGTTTTACACTTTGATGGTTGGTCATCCTACTTCCCATTACAAACACAGTAGTAATTATATTTTGTAAATCATTTCATTTTAAACGATTCAACAAAATTTCGACAGCACTTCTCATTTGTTTCCTGTATCGCACACATATGCATGTACACAGGGAATAAAAAGAAAGTGTTGTCGAAATTTTGTGAACTGTTTAAAATGAAATGAATTGCAAAATATAATTACTCTATTGTGTTTGTAACTTGTCCAATACAGGGACAAATCCGACATATATTATATCGAATGAATATAAATGTCCGCTCTGTGATAAAAATGAACATCCATACAACGATTATATACAAGACTTGTCAGACGAGGCCAAAAATTTTCTAAGGGATTTAGAAAAAGTAAAGCGTATTATATAACAATTTTTACAATAATTTATTTACATTCTAAAAAACGCATTCACTAAATCGTCGTTTTCGTAATCTTAAAAATGCATACACTAAATCCTGAGCATCGACTCTAATTAATTCAAACTAGCTCTAATCGCGTATGCACTAATTAATCAACGCATGTGCACCAATTAACGCACATATACACTAAACAAATTTTCTCTCTCAACATTTAAATGATAAACAATTATAAAAACAATATAATTAGCATTCAATAGGTTATTATACAACTATAATAACAAATTAACCCTAATTTAACAAATCAAAATTAATTAGGGTTTAGGAATAAAACTTTATTGGAGATTGATGAAGGGCCTAGGCTTGTCGAGAGTGGAGAATGATGAAGTTGGAGATGACCGGGGAGGCGCGGGGGCTGGATGACGACGGAGAGGTGGTGGTGGGTTAGGGATTTGGTTGATTTCAGGGGAGAGGGAATAATGAAGATGGCTCTCGACCTAGAGTCTGTATACACGATAATTTCCGACGGCTTCCGACGGCCGCCGACGCTAATTTACGTCGGTTTTCGACGGCTTTCGACGACAACTATGTTTTATTTACGAAAACGCCACGGAGTTCGTCAACCGTCGGAAACTGCCGTTGGCGGCCGCCTCCGTCTTTATTTACTGTATTCCTTATAGTGATTGTTTGTTGGTTTTCTATTTGAAGTAGCACCACATTTATGAGGATCTAGAATAACAATGTGTGGGTTCTCTTTTGCACGAGCTAACAAGAACTCATTTGTGTATGGTTTCAGTTTAGAGTATGATGAAGATGATAGAGTAGAATATGATGGGGATGAAGAAGAGTTTTGAGGCTTCGTAGGATGATTATTATGTTGTGATAGTACTTGCATATCTTGAGATCTGGGGAGATTGATATTGTTGTTAGTAGTAGTTAGATGGAAGCAGCATTTGCCAATACAAATGCCCATATCATTGTATTTCTTTTGCTATTTTGGAATGACAGAGTTGAACTTATGAATAATGTATTGTATGTGGAGTGAGGAGTATAAAGAGTTGGTAGAGATAGATAATGTGATGAGGTTTGAATGTTTGTTAGCGGTAGATTTGGAAACCCGTTGCCCCCAATAGATATATTTATGTGTAGGGCTGTTATGGTAACGGTAAATTTACCATTACCGTACCATTACTAGTTAATCGGTTACCATTTTAAAGTAAAGTCGGTATACCAGCATAATCGATACGGTAACGGTAAATTTATCATTTTTTACGGTAAAACATCGGCAATATTGTTTCAAAACCAGTGGTAACGGTAATTTACCAGTTCATTCATAATACATTGATATTCATGTAAGATGTTGTAGTACAGACATTTATAAGCAAGAAAACAGTTCAATTTATTTCAGTAATTCAACTCAAATGTTGATAAATACACTTCTTTTCTATATCCATTATTAAGTGACCCAATGAGATATATAATGAAGCATGATTCAGTGTAAAAATATATCAACTTATTATTTTTCTAGACAAACGGTAATTTACCATTACCAGTGTAACGGTTACCAATTTATCGGTATACCAATCATCGGTATACCAGTTAATCGGTAACGGTAAATAATTTTGGTTTACTAGTAAAAATGGTACGGTAACGGCATTTACAAAATGGTAACGGTAACCATTACCATAACAGCCCTACTTATGGGGAACATGACGATCAATGACTGGTGCATTTATCCTGTGTGATTCTGCTTCTGCCTTTTCCATGCTTACAAAAGGAGAGCGGAGAGATCAGCTCTATTGCATGTATGGTAATAAAGATGTTTCCATATATTATCATATTGTTTTTCATGGTATGTATTAGAAAGTCAAATTGATTCTAGTTTCAAGTTGATTAGAATCATATAGTTCCTACCTGAAAGGGGACGTATCAAAAATAACTACCAAATGATAAAGCTGATCCAACGGGACTAACATCAAACGAGGACAGACTCCTAAAGCTTATATTCCAGTAGATGTCATGGGTGAGAACCTTTTATAATAATTTTCTGTTTTCTTTTTTCTTTTTTTATTTATTAACATAAGAAATTTAATTTTTGATTTTAAAGGTTTAAATATTTTCTTTTATTGTGGCAAAAGAAATTCTTCCATGCGTAGCTTTTAACCAAAAAAAAAAGCAGCAAACCATCACAACTAAATGATAATTCCAAGAAAAAACTAACTACTAATTTTGGTGCATTTTGAAACACAATTTGAAAGTTTACTTGTGCACAATTTGCCATTCAATGACAAAGCAAGGACCTACGGTCAGACGAAAAAGAAAAAGAAAAAAAACATAGACTGTTGTTCAACATCTCAGAACAAATACCAGGCATCTCATTCTACCGAACTCGTATGTACAATGAAAGTTTGACCATCCGACCTATCCGACCTAGCATACACAGCTTCACAGAATGCTCTACATGATTAAACACATACATCCTCTCAGAATCGGACATCCCTATACGCCTAGACCTCACCTGGAATACCAAAACAAGCATCAATTCCCAAATGAGAGCGTGCAAAGTTGGCCTCCGTTGCCATGTCCATTTATCCACCACTTCCTCAAATCAGGCCTTACTTAGAGCAACTTCCTCATAGACAAAATACTATAACAACTCAATGGTTAATTCCTCTATGAATCCTAATTAAACTCTCAAGAAATGCATATTTACACCATTAGCTGCCTAAAACCTCCTTTACTGTCATATTAGAAACTGTCCAGTATGCATTTTCAACTATAAATACCTGTTTTCCTCCATGAGGAAGGGGATTGAGATTTCAACAATACTGTATTTATAAGCTTCTAATTAATTAAGCAACAGTAAAAATAAATAAATAAATAAATAAAACTCATAAATCTTTAAAAGTTGATGTAGATCTTCAAGGATTGAAGCACTATAAACCCCTTGGCATTATTTATTATTTGTAGAACTTTGGTTATACATACAGTAATGAAAGATCTTCATAAACAACCATAATCCCGAGGTCCACAAAGAATTCATCATTTTATTTTATTTTTTAAAATCATGTGTTTAAACTTTAATGATCATAGTAATAGTTGAAACAAAGAGTAAGAAAGTTTAACTGATGATGGAAGCACGAGATATTCCCCAACCAACGAGGTTGGTACCCAGCTATCCAAAGAATTGACCCAGCAGTATTAGATATGATTACGAGAAAGCAAGTAAGGGGCAGTAAGAGACGTAGTTGCCCTTAGGGCTCAATTAGCAACCATAGTTTACCTTAAGGCATACGGTCAGGATATCACTAGTCCTGTGTTGTTGTTCAAGGTGTTGAGATCATTACTGCTCACAAGTGACCCAGAGAAGCACTGTGTTCCACCACTAACTCATAAAATTGGATCATGAAATCTCTATACATGCGTCACATCACTCCAAATTAAACCGCACTATAATGACTCAATGACGCAGCACGGAAGTAGATCTGAACTAGCGGTTAGATCTATCCAGGATACAATCACGAATTACGGAATAATAATCGATGAAACAATATGGATCGATGGATTGAAAATACCCAAGTGCTCAAATCCGTTGATCTCTCGAGATACCGGATTCTAGCTATCTTCAACACGTTGATCGCGCACGATACCGCGTTAGAAGATCTACGATTCTTCGACGTTGATCTCGCGCACGAGATTCCGTAAATCGTCTTCAAGTTCGTTGATTCGAGCGCACTCGAATAACCGAAGATGGAGAAAGGAGATAACACTCAACTTCCAATTTTAATGGAGGCACAAAGCACAAATCAAATTTTTATTCAAAAATCAACTCCTTTTAAAAATAAGCATACACTCCTTTTACAAATGACCATACACTCCTATTTATAGGAAATTACAACACATATGACTTAACAAAATACGACATAAGAAATAATGACTTAAACAATGCACTAGTTACAACATATGACTTAACAAACAACTACTAAACAAACGACTTAACAAACTAGGCAGAGCGACTTAACAAAGGTGACATAACAACTTCTCGCGACCTAAGCTTCTGCAGCGACTTAAGCTTCTTCAGCGACCTAACTTCCTCAGCGACTTAAGCTTCTTCAGCGACCTAAACTTCCTCAGCGACTTAAGCTTCTTCGCGACTTAACATCTTGCTCGTTCGCGACCTTCTGGAAATGTTCGCGACCTAACCTTTGTTCGCGACCTAACTTCAGCGACCTAACTGGAAGGTCGTTCGCGACATAGGCAACAGTTCGTTCGCGACCTAGGCATTCTAAAGCTCGCGATTTAGGCTGGAAGCGACCTAAGCTGAAATCTGGAGTGACTTTGGAAATCTCGCGATCTACTGGATTATGCGACGTAGGAAGCTCGCAACATAGGATAGGTCGCCTGCGACCTAAGGAATTCTGCAATGATTCTTCCTCATGATCTAGGGTTTCACAATCTATGTAAGTCGCTCGCAAAGTCGAGGTACGCTCTGCATCATCCTCCCCTGGTTGGAAAGACTTCGACCTCGAATTCACGCCCTCCTCTTCTTCGACAGGCTTTTCCTTATAATACGACATTAAGTGTTTGACATTAAAAACATCAGAAGTATGAACATTTTCCGACAACTTTAACTGATACGCATTATCATTGATCTTCTTCAAGATTTCCACTGGACCAATCTTTCGAGCTTTCAACTTGTTGTAAGTTCCAACTGAAAAACGATCTTTCGCTAATACTGTGTAAACAAAATCACCCTCTTTGAAATTCACACTCCTTCGCTTCTTATCTGCCAATTGCTTATACTTCTCATTTGACTTAAGCAATCGTTCATGAACAATTCTGTGACACTCCTGCAACTCATTCACGAAGTCACAAGCTCGTTTAACAACCTCTTTCGGAAGTGGAATTGTCGACAAATCCAACGGTCCCTTCGGAATTGCTGAATATACCACTTGAAATGGACTGAATCCAGTACTTCGATTAACAGCATGATTATGTGCGAATTCTGCCTGACACAATTTCATATCCCGGCTCTTCAAATTATCCTTCACAAGACATCTCAACAAGTTTCCCAAAGATCTGTTCACCCCTTCCGTTTGCCCATCCGTTTGTGGATGATAGGCGCTACTAAAATTCAGCTTAGTCCCAACCATTTTCCACAAACTCAACCAAAAATGACTTAGAAATCAAGTATCCCGGTCAGAAACAATAGACTCAGGTAGCCCATGTAGTCGATAAACCTCTTTAAAGAACAATTGAGCAACACGGACTGCATCGGCGGTCTTCTTACAAGCTATGAAATGTGCCATGTTTGAAAATCTATCCACCACAACATATATAGAATCATTCCCTCATTGAGTTCTTGGCAAACCCAAAACGAAATCCATGCTAACATCAACCCATGGTCTAGTAGGCACGGGCAATGACATATACAATCCTGCATTCATAGCTGTCCCTTTGGAAACTTGACATATGTGACATCTCTGCACAAATCTTTCAACTTCTTTCCTCATGGAAGGCCAAAAATATGATTGAGAAATCAACTGCAAGGTACGATCTCTTCCCACATGACCTTCTTCATGCAATTCCTTCACAATCTTCATTCGCAAACTGCACTCTGGTATACCCAACCGATTTCCCTTAAATAGAAAACCTTCTACCAACACATACTCATCTGTCCTCCCTTTCTCGACTTCATCTACAATCTTGGCAAAGTAAGGATCCTCAACAAACAAATCTGGAAATACATCAAACCCCGTCACTTCAACTCTCATCGTAGTCAACAAATGATTTCTTCTACTCAATGCATCTGCCACACGATTTGTAACTCTCGACTTATGCTTTACAACAAATGTAAACTGTTGCAAGTATGCAATCCATGAAGCATGTCTGGCTGCAATCTTATCCTGTCCTTGCAAATGTTTCAATGCTTCATGGTCAATATACAACACAAACTCTTTATGTAACAAATAGTGTCTCCAATGCTTTATGGCTTGGACAATAGCATAGAACTCCACATCATAAGTACTGTATCTCATCTTTGCTCCAGAAAGCTTTTCACTGAAATAGGCAATTGGACGACCCTTCTAACTCAACACTCCTCCAATTCCAACTTTGGACGCATCTGTATGTAACTCAAATAGTAACTGAAAGTTCGGGTATCTAAGAATCGGCGTTGTAGTCAAGAGTGTCTTGATCTGTTGGAAAGCAGAATCAGCCTCTTCAGTCCACACAAACTGCTTTCCTTTCATACAATCTATCACTGGTGCCATCACGCTACTGAAATGTGGAATAAACCTTCGGTAGAATGATGCTAAACCATGGAAACTTCTCACTTCAGTTACAGTCCTGGTTGTGGTCAATCCTTGATTGCTTCAACTTTACTTTGATCCACCTGGATACCTTCCTTGGACAAAACATACCCCAAAAACAAAACACTGTGCGTCATGAAGATGCACTTCTTCGTTGCCGCGTAAAATTGCTCCTGACGAAGTATCATCAACACTTCCCGCAAGTGTTGTAGATGCTCTTCTGTGCTTCCACTGTATATCAATATATCATCAAAGTATACCACCACGAACTTTCCAATAAACGGTCGAAAGATCTGATTCATCACTCACATAAAAGTACTAGGTGCATTCGAAAGACCAAATGGCATGACCAGCCATTCATACAACCCCTCCCGTGTCTTGAAGGTTGTCTTCCATTCATCCCCTGGTCGAATTCGAATATGATGATACCCACTCTTCAGATCAATCTTTGAAAAGATAGCAGCTCCACTCAACTGGTCTAACAAATCATCCAATCTTGGCATCGGGAATCTATACCTCACCATAATCTTGTTTAGTGCTCGACTATCCGTACACATTCTCCAAGTTCCATCCTTCTTTGGCACTAACAAGGCTAGTACTGCACAAGGACTTAAACTTTCTTGTACGCGCCCTTGTTCAAGTAACTCTTCCACCTGCCTTCTCAACTCTTCGTCCTCCTTTGGACTCATTCTATAATGTGGTCTATGTGGTAACACAGCTCCCAGAACAAGATCAATCTGATGTTGTATGTCTCTCAACGGTGGTAACTCTTTTGGTAATTCTTCAGGAAACACATCTTCAAATTCCTTCAACAGTGGCTTAACTTCCTCAGGAATTTCAACTGCTTCACTACTTTCACGTCCAATCAACAGAAATACTTCAGGGCTATCCTCTACTTCTTTGACAAATTCCTTCAAAGATAACAAAGTCTTTAGTTCCTCGATTTCCTCCAACTTGCTTTCACTTTGTTGTCGCCTTTTAGGAGCTAAAGTGATTCTAGTGCCATCGAACATGAAACTATAGCAGTTAGTCCTACCATCGTGTTGCACGGCTCTATCAAACTGCCACGGTCTTCCCAGCAACAAATGACATACATCCATATCCACCACGTCACACCAAATTTCATCCTTATACTTCTTTTCGATGGAAAAGTTACACAAGCTCTTCGACCAACCTTCACTTCCCCACCTTTCCTTAGCCAAGCCAATTTGTAGGGTTTGGGATGCTTCTCTGTTTTTAACGCCAACTTCTTTACGGCTTCTGTAGAGATGATGTTATCACAACTCCCTACATCGATAACAAACTTACAAACTTTTTCCAAAATAGTGCATGTTGAATGAAAAATATTACTCCTCAACCAACTAGTCTCCTCTTCCTGCTTTGGTGTCAAGCAAGATCTCTTCATCATTAAAGAATATCCCTCGTCTCCCGTTAATAATTCTTCTTCCTCCTCAACCTGTGGTGAATTGGAACATTCTACTTCTGCATCCTCATCCTCAACCTCAGCAACCATCGCTTGCTTCTTAGGCTTCGGGCATTCATTGCTCTTATGACCAAACTCCTGACAGTTATAACACTTGAAATTGTTGTTGACCTTGGTCTTAGCAACTTCATTGACAACCGGGTTACTAAAAGCCTTGGAAACATTAGTATTGCTACTAGCCCCCTTCACCTAATTGCTCGAACTTGTAAACACACCACCTCCTCTTCTACCTTGCTTCTCCCAAGCTAGAGCCTTCTGGTGTGCTTCAGCAACGGATCTCAGATCAAACATATTTACCATATCCTGAATTTGCATTCTCAATCCTCCAATAAATCTGGATGTCAACTGTTCCTCAGTTTCCATGATATCGTTTCTAGCAATCAGTTGATAAAACTCATTTGCATAATCACTTACCGACTTTGTCCCTTGTCTCAAATTCTGTAAGCGCCGATACATAAGAGACTGATAATTATAAGGCAAGAAAGTAGCCTTCATCAACTTCTTCATCTTTTCCCATGAAACAATCTTCGACTTTCCCATTCTTTCCCGTGTAAGTTTAGTTTGTTGCCACCATGCCATAGCTCTTCCCCTCAATCGTGTAGCAACCAACTTAACTCTACGATGCTCGGGTACTTCCTTGAAGTCAAAAATTTCTTCAACATTTGATAACCAATCCAGAAACTCTTCCGCTAGCATTCCCTCTTTGAATTCCGGAATCTCTGTTTTCATCCCCGACTCCCATCGACGATCATCATCGGAATCTCTATTTCGATTTCGCCTTTGGCCACGGTTTCGACAAGAGCTACTACCACTATCACTGGATTCCTCCAAATTTGACGTATGTCGATGTCGATTCTGACCATCAACATTTCTGCTACTATGCACGTCTCTTTCTCCCGAAACCGATGGTTCTCTTCTTTCTCGATCCGATGGTGGTGACATTCTTCTCCTCTCGGAATTTGACGGCGAAATTCTATGTCCACTTTGATTTGAACCTAGCGATGCTCTTTGTCGAGTTTGATTCATATCCGTCATGAGCCTTTCCAATCTACTAATTCCCTCATCAAACTTCTCATTGAATTTATCACTAATTCATTGCTCCATTTGTTCAGCATCTTCTCTTCGATACACATCTGCAACATTCTGATGACGATTAACTCTTCTTGGAGGCATTATCAAATCTTCAACAAATCCAAACACAAACTTCAAATCACACAAACTTGAAATCCAACGAACTTGGAAAAGTTCGTTTCCTCACTCTGATACCAAATGACGCAGCACGGAAGTAGATCTGAACCAGCGGTTAGATCTATCCAAGATACAATCACGAATTGCGGAATAATAATCGATGAAACAATATGGATTGATGGATTGAAAATACCCAAGTGCCCAAATCCGTTGATCTCTCGAGATACCGGATTCTAGCTATCTTCAACACGTTGATCGCGCACGATACCGCGTTAGAAGTGTTTGATGTGTGTTTATTGTTTGATGATAACAAAATATATATCGATTTATAGATGTGTTTGCAGATCGTACTATACAAGAATAAATATTCATAATTGAATAATAATACTATTGCATAGAATTTAACAAATTCAATCAGTATTGTTTATTCAATATAATATTTTATACAGTATAAAAGTTTTCAGCTCATACACCGATTTCATACATTTCACACTCATACACTGGTTTCATACATTTTTCATTTACGATCTATTCCTCACTACATCACTCAACACTCAGCTATAACTATCTGCATCTATCTGCATTGTCCAGCTCCAGTTCTTGTCCAGTCTCCTGTGTACCTGTATAATTAGCAACTACAGCAGTAATTTGAAAATAAACAAATTTGAATTTGCAAAAATTATAAAATTTGTTTTTGTCGTTGTCTCAGATATATGGGTTATTGTCGTCATCTTTGATTGTGTAATATCTGTGCATATCAGTATTCATATCAGGGACAGGTAATCGTGAGTGGCTGCAATACACACGTGTACAATGATACACGTGTGCACTGCCTCACCAACTCGTGTGCACAGTCAACCAAACACAAGGTCAAATCCAAATCAGATTCAACTCAAGTTCAGATGGCCTCGACCAAAATCCAAATGTACACATGAACAATGTGGTAATACAACTCAATCACCAACTCAAAGTATCACTGCAACTATGACAACGGAGATGTGGACTATCAGCATGCACAAAGGCTACAAGTTCAAATGCCAACTGCCTCTAAAGGTTGCAAGTACAAATACACATAAATGGTATGCAACAAGTTCAAGTCCAGTTACAACTGCAACTCAAAGACCATCAACAGTGCATTTGGATAAAATGGTCAATGAAAACTCAAGTACTAAATGAAGACTAAAAGTTCAATGCCAATCCAAACAACAGTAAAGAAATGAACAAACACAGAAGCACTGCAAACTCAAGTGAAATGCACAACTCTAAAACATTCAAGGAATTCAAAGCTGTCAGGTGATACCAGACTACACAAAAGCTACAGGTCAAGAATATGCATATGAACCAGAAATGCAACAGTGGATATCTACATGAATGGTGACAAGACAAAGCAACCACAACATCATTATCAAGTACAAATGCAACAGGAAAACAAGCATGTACAAGTCATTGAAGAATAAGTTCGAACCAAATCAAGTTCAAACATCAGGGTACAAGTGCAACAGTATTACATATATACAGCAATGAAGACAAAGTCAGGTGATCATCACCGAACAAACTCAGGGATGAACAACAGAAATCACGAACTATATCAAAAGAACAGAGAAGCCAAAGTCAACGAACAGAGAAGCCAAAGTCAGGGATAAACACAGATGGCCAGAAGAAGACGATCAGAGACAATGATCAAGTCAGATCAAAGCTAAACTCAAGGCCGATGTTCACAAAGTCATAATCAAGTCAGAGGCGAATTCAACATGGCAATAAGTCAAAGTCGAAGTCGTGGTTCAGAAATAACATTCTGTTATATCAATTTAAAAATCCAGCGTAGATACAAATTGATAAAGTAAAAGTCAGAATTAATTTAGGAAAGTTTCTGGAATATAATTCAAAAAGAGATCGAACGTTTAAAATTCAAAACCGTGAGTATGAGGTTCTTTCCCAAAATAACACTGCAAAATAAAGGAAAGAATCAACAACGTGGGGATCATGAAAATCAAATCAGATGACTATATAAAGACCCCGATATCGTCATCGAGAAAGTGTGTAGAGCGAAATAGAACCCAAATCATCATTGACAAACAGAGCAGAGAAGCAAGAACAATCAAGTTCAAGCAATTAAATCAAAGACAAACACAGAGCAAAAATTACATACCGAAGCCAACGATCGACTAACTCAATTATCTCAAGGCAAGCAACTGGTCAGTAGCGAAGCAGCCATCGATCGACAGAGCAACGAAGATACAATCGATCGTAAGCAATCACGCAAACTCAACTACTCAATCGATCAACAGAAGTCGATAGCTTTGACAAAGCAAAGCCCTAATTTTGGAAGCATCGAGCCAAAGCCCTAATTCAGAGCAGCAGACAAGGAGGAACAACATCACAGAGGAGATCGAGGCGAAGACCTAAATCCAGAAGCCACCATTATCTCAAAAAAAACAAGCGGGTCGACAAAAGTGAAAAGGGGCCGGCCTTGTTTAAACAAGGGATTTATTTTAGTTTTTAATTTAGGTCAGGATTAATTTTTTTTTAAGAGCAAATTTGGTTTTGAATTTTTAAAATTAATTTTGCTCTTGTTTTTCTGTTTTAAAGTCTGTACTTTTTGAATCAAAACAGGGTAAATCACTACCTAGGGTTTAGGTAGTGTCAGATTGTCTAGTTAGGATTAGTTCAGTGAGCAGGGTTTGTGAGTTTGCAAAACTCTATAGGTGGTAGCAGGGTTTGCGAGTCTGTTAGAGTGTTTGTAAGCGGGATACTGTTTAATTCTAATAGAAATCTGGGAATGCAGCAGTAGGCAGGGGTTGCCGAAGCTGGGTAAATTTTGTGTGTGATTTACTTTTTAGCATACTTACTTATCTACAGTTTGATTTCGTATTTAAATTCAAGAAAATTTGCTATAACCCTATTCACCCCCCCTCTAGGGTTAATCTAGATCCTACAAGTGGTATCAGAGCCCGGTAATTTTTTTTAACTCTAGAGTCATGAATCCACCAAATAATGCTTTTTCTAAGGGGCAATCTATTGCTAGGCCACCAATGTTTAATGGGAATGATTATGCTTACTGGAAAGTTAGGATGAGTATTTATCTTAGTTCTGTTGATTATGATGTTTGGGACATTATTGAAACTGGCTATACATTTCCCACTATAACTGTAGGCGATACTGAGATTCCTAAACCTAGGGATAGGTGGGACGCTAACGATAAGAAATTAAAAACTACAAATGCTAAAGCCATGAATGCTTTGATCTGTGCTCTTGACAAGACTGAATTTAATAGAATTTCTCATTGTAAAACTGCACAGGAAATTTGGCATACCTTGGAGGTGACACACGAAGGAACTTCTCAAGTCAAGGAGTCTCGTCTAGCCCTGTTCAGCAATGAATATGAGAACTTTGTGATGGACAAAGGCGAGAGCATAAAAGACATGCTTGGACGCTTCTCAACCTTGGTGTACAATGCTAGAGCACTTGGGAAGGTATTCACTGAGGTAGAGCTAGTGAGGAAGATACTACGAGTCTTACCGATGAACTTTGAGGCAAAAGTCACAGCAATACAAGAATCCAAAGATCTGAGTAAACTGAGCATGGAAGATTTGATCGGAAACTTGATGACATATGAGCTTGAGCTAAAAGCAAAAGAGGAACGTAACAACTCCGAATCAAAGAAGAAGACGATTGCCTTAAAGAGCAAAGAAGAGAGCGATGAAGAAGAAGAAGATCTAATTGAAGAGCTTGCAATGGCTGTCAATAATCTTAGAAAATGGTCGAGATTCAAGCCACGCAAGAAGAAAACAAGTAGTAATAGGTCAAAAGATTCTGACAACTCTGAAAATGAATTAACCTGCTATAACTGCAAGAAGCCTAGCCACTTCAAACAAAAATGCCCACTTCTCAAAAACAACAAGGGAAAGAAAAAGAAGAAGAAGGCATTTGCAGCGACTTGGGATGATGAGGAAGGAGAGGAAGTCTCGGATGATAGCTCAGAGGATGCTAACTTATGTCTTATGGGAAAATCAGATTCAGAAGCAAGCTCAGAGGAATCTAGTGAGGTAAGTAACTATTCATACAAAGAACTTGTTTTTATGTGCTATGACCTTACTAAAACAGTTGATGCTCTTGAATATAAAATTGAAAAACTGAAATCTGATAGAAGAGAACTTGCCCATGAAAATTTTAGGTTAGAAACTGAGCTTGAAAATATTCAAAACCTAGACTGTAAAAAATGTAAGATGTTAGATTCAGAATTATCAACACTAAAGAATAGCTTTGAGAATCTTGAAAAAGAAAACTTGAATCTAAAGGAAACCATTGACACTAGGAAAAAGGATTTTATAAATAGATGCACATCACATGTGACTGAAAACACAACACTGAAAACCAAAGTCCAAGATCTTGAGAAATCACTGAATAACTTTTCAAGAGGAGAAAAATCATTCAACATGTTATTGGGAAATCAACTTTTTGCTAACAATAGAAAAGGACTGGGCTTTGGGAAAACACAAGTTGATGATAGTGCAAAAGGTAAGAGTGTCTTTACTAGATGTGAAATAATTGAACAACGTGTTGAAAATTGTAGTCATAGGAACAAGAACACAAAATTTATACAAGTTTGGGTTCCTAAGAATTCTACAAACAAATTTCATGTCTATTGGAACAAGAATGAAAAGACAAAACAAGTTTGGGTTCCAAAGGGATTGTTTATTCACAATGCTTCAGTCACTAACGTCATTGGACCTAAGAGTTTCTCTAGGTCATCCTTCTCTCTCTTTCTGTAGGTCTGTTGGCGGGCTAAGGAACAACAAGAATGGTTTCTAGATTTTGGTTGTTCTAGACATATGACAGGTGATAAATCGAAGTTCCTTAGTGTGACGCCCCACCTCTATACTCATAATAACAAAGAGTATTAAAAGAAATATTGTCTATTATTACGAAGAATAAGGCTGGATAGGAGCGGCCATCCGTAGTTGGCCTTACGCTAATATTGGTTACCTCGATAGGAGTGGTATATACTTTTCATTTTTCATCTTATTTATTTACTCCCATCGACATACCCAATTATCAGTATAAAACAAACTACGATGGTTCATAATAGTTTAGGACATTAGATATAATAATAACACAGATAATATAAGTGCGGAATACAGATAAAACAAAAGTCTCATATATATATATATATATAACTGATGTCAGTTACAATATAGTTGACACGATACATATGATACAACTACAACTGTCAACTCTGGAAGTTATATATACAAGTACATTATCAACTAATATACATGAATACATATCATCCTATACAATGACTCAACTTCTACAAAATGACTATGACAACTTCAGAAGATGTGAAAAGTCTTCAAAACCGTACATCAACTCAAAGGAGGAAATCTACAACCTGAAATAACTCGGGTCTGACCCGAGTATTACATTCAAAAGAAGATAATACACGGGTCAGTCTAATTCAAACTCAGTTATTAGTGCATAGAAGCAATAATAATCAAATATCAAATAGACGACAGTCACAGAAATCTCGTATATCCGACTCCTCAATAAAAGAATCGGATAACCGCAGATATAACACTAAACAGTGTTAAACAACAAATCAGCAATCCAAATCAATTTAAACAATTGAAATGTCAATTTAAAAACAACAATGCTGATTGGCTGCAGTACACGCTAACGTGTACTGCCTCGCCAATACAGTCTATGAAATACTCAGAAGATCAATGAATCCAAAAGCCAACGGATACAACTCAAATCAAAATGAACCATTTCAAATACAACTTCAAAATATTGAATTGAACCAACGAAATAATTTAACAATCGAAATATCAACTAAATCTGTCAATCCTGCTAGGGCTGCAGTACACGCACGCGTGTACTGCCTCGCCACTACAAACAACTCTAAACAAAATAAGGTCACCAGTGAAGCACGATGACCAAATGCAATTGGATACAAAGCATTAATGCAATGTATCAGATTCGAGCAGAAAGGCACAGACTCGAGTGAAAGTGAATTAATTGACACAAATCAATGCCAACAACATGAACTGGACAGTGTACCAAGGATAAGGCAATAGAGGAATAATTAAAACAATGAACCAGCCTGCAAGATGAACCATGGTAACTGGTAACAAGTGATGTACACACAAATGCAATAGTGGGATGTACCAAGATGTATCAGTGCGACAGTCAACAAAGACAGGTGTACCAAGTAGATAGTAAAGTGACATGAATAAGTTGTACAAGTGAAACAGGCTACATGAACACAGTGAAGTACTACCCAATGCAGCTTCATGAATGGTCACAGGCGTGTACACCTAACTGCATGCATGTGGTTGTGAAACAAGCTAATGCAAGCTAATGTCATGAACAATGTACTAAGGCTACAACTTCACATAACCCAAACAGTACACCTGTATGCTAATAAGTCTCAACAGAAATCAAAACGTACACTTACAACTTGAAACTGGACAGTGTAAACTCGACCAGAAGCGGTGAATACAGACGCAGCAGTGTAAACATCGACATGAACAATAAGTGGAACCGAACACCCCATAAATCAAATGACACATACTCAAATACCCAACTGGTGATGCAACCCAAACTACAACCGAGGAATAATATGAGCAATGCATGCTACATGAAGACAGCAGACACACTGAAATGCAACTACCTCAAATATGATACAGTGAACTATAGGATATACAGGTATGCAGTGACAATACACAAGGTAAGATGTAAAGTCAAATTCATTGTCTTCTCACAGGAGGTAATATGAGAAACACAAGTTACAAAAATCATTTTCGAACAAAGCATCAAGCTAAACTGCACATAGTCACGAACCAGTGCCTACACCATACTCAAGTTAACAATATCAATAAAGATATCAAGTGAGACCAGAAGTGAGACCAGACCAACCAACTAATCAACAAACAAATGAATCAGATCAGACTCAAGTGATACCAGTGAATAACAAAAAGAACCTGACCCAATATCAAAACAAGTATGCAGGTCAGAACAGCAATGACCAAGGCTACAATATGTAAATTTGAGCTTATAATGAACATCTCAGAAGTAACCGAGTGCAATTACATATGCATAGCAAATATCAAGTGAAGAAGACTACAATCTATCTAACAAATGCACAGGTATACACATATATACACACATGTAAGCATGTATATACATGAACTAGATTGAAGCATACTGAAATACAAAGATGCAAACTAGTCTGGAAATCACTCAGAATTAAACAGAATTGACCGAAGTCAGGTAAATTAAAATTCAAGTCGAAGCCATTCAAAATAAGGCCGAAGTCAAGGAAATTCGAATGTACAAATCATAACTGGAAAATCATGCAATCAGAAATGGTCGAAGTCAGCAGCAAAACAACACCGTGATCATCACGAAATGAAGTCGTGATCACCAGGTGAACAAATATGCGCATTTGAACAAGTCAAAATCGAACAAATTCAACATCGTAGAAATCAGTGAAAGTCGAAAGCAACAAGAGATCCGACGCAGTCAAAAATAATCAACGTCGAACATAAACAACATCGAAAAATCAAGTCGAAGCTAAAGGCAACTAAAACAAAATAAATAGACCAGTTCGAACAGTTCAAATTAGATGTGAGTGACGAAAAATCACTCACCTCGTCTTGATGGGCACGAATCTAAGAATCGAACAGCTCCGAGTTGAAGCTGTGGCATCACCAAGTCGATTGAAGCCAAAACGAAACCCTAGCAGCCCGTGCGAAATCGAAGAAACGATCATTCGATAGAGCAAGCACGCCGGAGCTTATAGTCTAACAATCATAGTCGGCTTCTTCTGAATTTCATGAAAACCCTAATTGTCGAAGGAAGAGGATCGAACGAACAAGAGCCGCCATTCTTTTTCTTTCGTATGTAAATTTGTTTAGGGTTCGAATGAGAAAATCCCAAGGAAACGGGTTGAATTATTGGTATACGAAAGGAACGATATTCTCTATGAAAATTACCACTACAAAACAACTAAAGAAAATATGGACTACCATTTTAAAATTTTAAAGTCCACAACTTCTTCACCTAATCATAAAAGAATTTCAACTCGAATAAAATTCCAATTGCCACTGTCAAACAAATCAAATCGTCATTTGACGTTAATCAACTGTTATAAAACCCGGGGTTGTTACAGACTCCCCTCCTTATAAAAATTGCGTCCCCGCAATTTTCATAATTAAGGTCGTCAACTACAATTATTCTTCTAACATAAACTGGTTAAGCTAGAAAAATAAAAGTCAAGAATTCAAATGCCAAAGTAATCTTTTAATTCCAATAGAAGAGATTCACAAATTTTCAACAAAATCTAACTATCAAAAGATAGTCAGAAAGCAGCAAAACTGGATAAACACAATTTATCAGCAATATCTAATTATTAATACGATAATTAGAAAACAACAAAATCTAATTATCAACAATGATAATTATAAAACACAATCACAAATCGCAAAACTGCCAATATCTAGTTATTCAACGATTAACTAGAAAACATAAACTTCATATCAGCAAACTCTAACCATCAACAGAGATAGAAAGAAAACAGCAATTCAATAAAAATCAGCATAATCTATATTCGATTAGAGACTAGAAAATCTCGTATCAATAAAATCAGCAAACATCTAATTATCCGAACGATAGCCAGAAAATAAATCAACAAATATTTAATTACCGCAAACGGTAATCAAATTTCAAATCAACAAATATTTAATTACCACAAACGGTAATCAAATTTCAAATCAACAAATATTTAATTACCACAAACGGTAATCAAATTTCAAATCAACAAATATTTAATTACCACAAACGGTAATCAAATTTCAAATCAACAAATATTTAATTACCACAAACGGTAATCAAATTTCAAATCAACAAATATTTAATTACCACAAACGGTAATCAAATTTCAAATCAATAAATATTCGATTATCAAAACGATAATCAAATTTTCAAATCAACAATTATTTAATTATCAAAAGCGATAATTAAATCTCAAATCAACAAATATTCGATTATCAAAAACGATAATCAAATTTCAAATCACAAATATTCGATTATCAAAAACGATAATCAAATCTCATGTTTGTACCAAAAATGGGCACAACACTCTTCGGAAGTTTTTGAAGAGATAAAAGTGAAGAATGAAAATTAAAACTGTGGATTATCTAACAAAAACTCCAAATAACAGAAAATAAATTGCAAAGACAAGCGATTTAGAGTGGTTCGGCGTTTTGCCTACGTCCACTATGAAGTTTGATGATTTTATTGCTCGATTACTTGAAGATTACAGTAGTTGATAATGTAATACAACTGAATTCAAATGCTAAGTGTCAATCCAAAGCAGCGGCGGTGTTCTGGAGTAAATCTGGCAGAATCTGGGCGCTCTTCAGTACTTAGAATTCTCCGACCCCTTTTCTGAATGACCAGGGGGTCTATTTATAGGTGTAGGAGGCTGGTATTTCGCCTAAAATGTGGGGAGACCAGTTCTGGTACGTCAGGGGGCCCACATGGCCGAAACCTGGAGACCCGGGCCCACTTTGGGATCGATTCGACCCTTGGTTCGAATCGATCAAGAAATCGTCCTATTGAGCTGAAATTTGGTGTGCACATTCTTCATCATGTGTTTGAGCTTCTGTGAAAATTTCAGAGCATTTGGACTTGTAAATCTCGAGATATGATCGATTCAAGTTTGGGATTTTCGCCTCCTAGACCTGTTCGAATCGATCTGTCCTTATCGATTCGTTCGAATTAATCTGTTCGCATCGATTTGTTCGAATCGATTTTCTTTGCATGCGTGTGCTTCGAGTCGATCCTTATTTTCCTCCGGGTTTTAGCTAAGTTGCTTGGTGGATTCGAAGACTGGTTGATTCGAAGAGTAGTTCTTTCAAACCGATGGAATCGGCTCGTCGTTCGAATCGATCATTGCTTAGATGCTATGAATCGATTCGAAACTCTCTCAACCATCTGGACTCGAAGAACACTCCCTTTATGGATTCGAAGATGAGCAGGAGGTGGAGTTTGAGCTTCCTCATTCGATCGATTCGAAGGGTTCTCTTTTGATGGATTCGAAGTAAGAGGGGGTTTCATGGATTCGAACGAACAATCGATTCGAACTTAAGCTATGTGAGGATGGATTCGTGGTGAGGCTCTGGGCCGATGGATTCGAAGCAATCAACTTTTGATGGATTCGAATTATAGAAGGATTCGAACCAAAGCATATTGATGGAGTCGAACTATTGCACTTTGATGGGTTCGAACCATTGCATGTTGATAGACTCGAACTGAAGCATGTCTCCATTGTTTCTCCAACGGCGATAACTCGAGCATACGAACTCGGATTGCTTCGAAATTTGGAACGTTGGTTCCTACTGCTTTGCTTGACGTGTCTTATCTGTTATAGCCCGATCCGGACTCGGGCAAAATTCATCGATTTCCGTAGCGATCCTACGTGTAACCGACTTCCAAGACGATCTGTTACTGTTTTCTAGTTAAGTCCTTGGTATCACGGCCTTGCCAAAAGGCGAGATAACATTTTCCCCCCAAAGTACGTCTTGTGTAAACATGACGTGCTTTGAAAAGTTGCAGTCTCTCACTGGACAGCTATGACATGCTTTACCGAAAGTTGCATTCTGTATCGCTGTAATCGACCGTCGTACAATAGTGACTGGCTGTCAGTTTTTTGAGTCATGACGAGATGAACATGAATGTCCCTGTAAATGATAAAGATCAAACATTAGTCAGAAATACGTGCATACGTGTATTATCTTGACTTTGATTAACGTTGCGTGATCACAAGTCGTTGTCAGTTCGGTTTACTATCGAAACCTGCATCGGTCCTCTCCTGGACTGATTTGAGATTTGAGTTAAAACACTGCCTTTATGATTGCCTATGATTATCTTCTTGTATCGATCCTCTCCTGAATCGAGGTAAAAAGGTAATCCAGTAATCTTTTCATGTCGAAGCGATGTGTTCATTTTTATAGATGGTTTTGATGGATTCGAAGTGCCCATTCGAATCGATGACCTTCGAACCGCTGCGAGTCGAGGGATACGAGGTTGGCACTCCGAATCGATAGGTACATGACGGCTTCAATTCTGTTTTTGCTAACTCCTTCGTATCGATAGTAGTTCGAATCGGTGCAGCTTCGTATCGATGAGCCTCGTGGAAATGTCGTTTTGATGGATTCGAAGAGTCGATGGATTCGAACGTGGACGTTCGAATCGATCAGCAGTTGACCGGTAAGTATCGGTCAATGTTAACCGGGAGGCGAATCGTCCCATTTTCTTTGTGAAGTCCATATAAATACGCGAGGCCGGTGTCACTTTCCTTTTTTACTTTTTACTGTCCACTGTAGCTATCTCTTCGACTCGATCCTTCAGAGCAGGAAACCTTCGTGTCTTCGTACGAATCGATCAAATTTTCCCAAGCTTTTGACTATAGTCGAATACAATCAGGTAAACATGGAACCGATTCGAGTGTAGAACATTAAAACTTGGAATTCTTGGCAGCGATTCCATTTTTTCTTCTGAAAATCATGAAGGATCAGTAGATCTGGGATGGGTCGAATCGATGAATCTAGGGAAAGAAACCTGTTATGGATGGACATCGTTCCTCTTTACTGCTCTGCATCGATCCGGGAACGTGCAATTCGAATCAGTCTTAAGTGTCAGGCTTCGAATCGATGATCATGAAAGAAAAAATAGATCAAAACGATCGATTCGAAGCAATGTTGCCCTGATCGATTCGAAGACATAAAATTCTGATCGATTCGAAGCTGTGTCATGCTCATGGATTCGAAGCATTTTCCCTTCTCCAGTTTTCATCGAGTCGTACCATATGGATTCGAAGTATTTGGACTTGAGCTTTATCGAATCGATTCACATCGATTCGAGCCAATGGATTCGAACTTTATTGACTCGACTCATATCGATTCGAGTCAATCGATTCGAACGTCCTGACTTTTGAAACTTCTGCTCTTCTGATTTACTCCAACATCTGAACTACGGCCAGTTTCACGTTGAATTTCGACGAACATAATGAACTTTAGCATACTTGACTTCGACGAGCTTCGGCCTTGCATAGTCGAACTTGACCGAAAGATTTGACCTCCTTTTTGAAGCTCGTCGATGGAACTGTGACTTAACCAACAACATAACTGACTTATATACGAGGTTGGTTCGTAGCGTTTGGATGTTGCGGAAGTGACGGTCAGCGATGACGGTCATTTTCATTCTCAAATTCCCAAGATATGTTGTACGAACATCTTGTTTTATTCTGTTAAATTTGCTTAAGTGATGCATATTACTTGTACTGCACGACACGTTCACACACACACTATACTGGGGCATGCACGGGCTGGTTATGAACTTAACGTTGCTTTCTGATGAGTTAGCTAATTATGGAATCTTCGAGCTCCCAACAACAAGAGGTGCAGAGCTCGACTCCTCCTGTGCTTGAGATTCCTGACATCCCTGCCGACGTAATCGATCCGGCTCCAGATGAATTGCCGGAGGCGATATTTATTGAGGACCCTGTTGATTCGGTTCAGTCCAACATATCTGAATCCTTGTTGGGACGAATATGCTTAAAGCATAACATATCTCTGGGTGACGTATTATTGCCCAGCGCCACCGATAGACCGCACAATCCGCCTGAAGGATATACAGCATTCTACCGTCATGCTTGTGTGGCTGGAACTCTTCCTCCCTTCAATCAATATATCCGAAGGATGCTATCATATTTAGGGATCGCTCCTTCACAACTTCATCCCAACGGGCACGCGCTGCTGAATAGTGTCTTCGTAATATTTATGGACTGTCTCTTCCGCCCGCCTAGGCCCTCCGAGATCAGACACATATTTAACTTCAAGAGCAGGGGTGATAGCCCGTCGTTTACATTCTTGGAGGCAGTTAGAAATTGCCAAGTTGTAGTTGGAGCTTGGACGCGCCTGAGCTATTTCAAGAACGAATGGTTCTACGTTCGATGTCCTCCGGGTTTCGCTAGGCGATGGTTGTCTAGACGTAAGCGCCTTAACCTGTTTCTTTGACCAATAACTCTTCGGTGTTAAAATTGACATTTCATTCCTTTTTCAGCTATTATCTCTAGGCCCGATGGAGGGCGTTTCAAAGGTACCGTCCGGAGTCTTCAAGAAGTTCCGAGCGAGCTGAGGCATATTGACTCGGTGCTGAACGACTACAACTTAAGAGTTCTGGGTTTGATCGACATTAATCAAAGCATAGTTGTTGAGGGATTTTCAAAGTCCGTCTCCAAGAAGGAAAGTAAGAAGAAACCCAAGAAGAGAAAAGCGAAGAGGTCACTCGGGATCAGAATAATCGAGGCGAGTGACGAAGAAAGAACTCAGACGGATTCAGAGCCAATGGCTGACCTTTCGGGAAACTTGGAGGAATCGGGAGAAAAACGGAAAGGCAAGGCCGCCGTTTCCAAAAAACTTAAGTCAAAAGGGGGAAAATCTGTAGATGTGTTTCTTCCCGCTTCCGGAGTTATGATTTCTGAGGCCGCCCCTTCTCATTCGAGAGATTCTCTCAAAGGGCTTGACGATATTCCTATCCCAGATTATATATCAATCTCTCATAATCCTGGGTTGGAGGAATTACAAGATGTCTTAAATATGAACGAGCCCTTTCCTTTAAGTGCGGTCAACACTTCCGGTCGGTTTGGGGGTTTACACATTTACACACACTTCCACGGCACTTCATGACTTCTGCATAGTAAACATTGCTTTATGGGATTTTAATTCGTAATTCTTTCTTATCGCAGGTGAGATGTCAGGGCGTGGCTCCACTTTAGATAGGCTTCGGAATGTGCGCCAATCTTCTCCATTTTATGACTCCCGTAGGAGAGAGACAGATAGGGACCATGGGCGAGGCTACTCGAGTCAAGAACGTTATGACAGAGACAGGGATTACTCGCGTAACCGTTCTGGTTATGATTACTCTGATAGAGACCGGGGATACCAGCATCGACCCCGATCTCGTTCTCCTCCGCCTCCCAGGGCTCCAGTAGACCTCCCAGGGCCATCTCATCAGCAACAGTTGCCTTCTCAATCTTCTCGGCCTGACGCTCAACGGCCAAGAGTGGAACCAACGGCAGCCGCTATAATTGAACAAGTTCCGGCTGAGTTGACAAGCGAGGGAGCTGCTAAACTCGCCCAAATGAAAAACGACTACCCGGAAATTTGCATGGATGGCTATATCTTCCCTCCTAACTTCAAAAGAATCCCTCCGGAAGCTGAGACCACTGCTCATAACTACATCCACGACTTCTATGCTCAGTACAAGGAGTGGTATAAGGCAGCCGTGAAGGCTTCTAGAGTAGCTTTCGACAGGGCAAAGGTCATTGCCGAACGTGATGTTGATATCGCGAAGCAGAAACGCATCATTCAAGTTCTTCAATCCGAAGTGGAAACGTCCCGAAAGTCAGAGCTTGAAACACTTAAGAAACACGAAGGTGTCGTGGCCAAATTAGCGAGGATGCAGCAAGAACACTGTGCCACAGTGGAAGAGATGGGCCATCGCAATACCACCGTTGCAGCTGAGCGAGATTTAGCCGTTAAAGAGCTGAACGAGCTCAAGGCCAAATTCGCTGAAATGGTGAAGGAGAAGGACGATGCGAACGCTACTGCTCAAGAGGCTTGCGACCAAGCAGTATCCCTCAGGGCCGAACTTGCTGCGGCGGCGGTCAAGGCTAAGTCTGTGGAAGCGGAGATTCAGGAAAAAGTCTTGGAGGAGATGTCTAGGCTAGATGCTGAGTTTGACGATCTCTTAGTCACGTATAACGCTAATGTGCTGGAACACAGAAATCTAGCGTGGCTGGGAGATGACTCCATGATCTTGTATAATGCCTGGACCCGGCTGGTGAATGAGAAGAGAGCAGCGCACCCAGATGGAGCACTTGACGATTTCGAACTGGAGATGCGTCTGCTTACTGAGGATGAGAGGAAGACCCTTCATGAGGTGGTAATCTCTATGGCGAAAGAAAAGCTTGGTGTTCCATCTCTAGAGACAGGCGAAGGTTCGGGGACCGCGCATCACGAGGCAAGTGTTGGAGCTGTACTCCCAACATTGCCCGAAACCACTGGTGCGGCAGACCCCCAATCTGTTCCTGCATATAATCCTGATCAACCGTTATTATCTTCCGCCGATGATTCCACCCATGCTTCGGTCCAGACTAAGGAAGGTACTTGAACGCTTCTCGTAGTTTAGTTGTGAAGGACCTTAAGCAACACACTTGTCTAACAATCTCCGTTTTGTCGCATTTCAGTGACCGAAGTTATAGTTTCTGCGCCCCTTGCTTTATCAGTTCCTCATCAAACACAAGGGGTAGTTTTTTCTGAAGCCATCACGACTTCTACTTTGATTGGCGAGGAGGGAGATGCAAATATGTTTTCTTTCAGCGCTCAGATGATTGAGGAGCTTCTCAACGAACCCATCGATCCCTCTGCCAATCCGTCCGATGCTGTGAGTGAGGCTGCTCCGGCCGTTAGTTTACCTATGCCAGCTATTGGCACATCTGATGCGGCCCAAGCATCTCGTGAGGACGACGTTTTAGCTGAGATTGCTGCCGAGATGGCGTCAGGGAATGTAGGTTCTAGTCCACCCGGGCCTGCCCCGTTAATGGTGATTTCGCCGGGTGGTACTGTGTTGATCGAGACCGCTCCTGTCCCTCCTCCTGCTACTACTCCTATGCCCCCAGCTCGTCCTCCTAGAAGAACTTCTGTCGCCTCCAGCTTTGAGGAAGATGTCGACATCATATCGCTGCCGGAGGGCAAGCCTGAAAAGAGCAAGCGATTGAGGAAGAAGTCGGGCAGCGGATCAGGTGGAGCTACCCCAAAGAAGAAGATAAGGAAGAAGAAAGAATGAACTTCTTTCCCCAAATCTTTGTTGCGTAGGGTAGCATTTTGTTGATTTTTCTATAGCCGTGTATAGATGTGGATTCGGCTCCCACTAGCAGAATTTTCCATAAACACTTTGTAATCAGATTCTTTTTGTTGATAATGGAAATGAAAATCTATTCCCTTTCTGTCTTCAACTTGTTATGTGTTATGGTTCTGCCCCCTGTATTGGGGAGAAGTGTGGAGTTGACGTATGTTTATACTCTGCCTTGCGTACTGGAAGCACGGAGTTAGTTAATGTTTGCACTCCAGTTCGCGTTCTCGGAAGCTGGAGTTCGTTAATGTTTATACTCCAGTTCGCGTTCTCAGAAGCTGGAGTTTGTTAGTGTTTATACCCAGCTCGCGCTCTCGGAGTACTCTGGGGTTTTTAGGAGAATGTTTATACCCCGCCTCGCACTCTGGGAGTACGGAGTTCGAAGGATGTTTATACTCCGCCTCGCGCTCTGGGAGCACGGAGTTAAGTAAAAAGCTTGTACCCAGCTCGCGCTCTCGGAGTACTCTGGGTTTTTAGGGAAAACGTTTATACTCCGCCTCGCACTCTGGGAGTACGGAGTTTAGTAAAATGTTTATACTCCGCCTTGCACTCTGGGAGTACGGAGTTGGAAGAATGTTTATACTCCGTCTCGCGCTCCGGGAGCACGGAGTTCAAAGAATGTTTATACTCCACCTCGCACTCTGGGAGTACGGAGTTAGATGTGAGTTTATACTCCGCCTCGCGCTCTGGGAGCACGGAGTTCAGTAAAATGTTTATACTCCGCCTCGCACTCTGAGAGCACGGAGTTTAGTAAAATGTTTATACTCCGCCTCGCACTCTGGGAGTACGGAGTTGAATGAAGGGTTGTCGTGTATCAACCCATTGTCGTGGCCTGATGTGATGGCTTGCCCCCGAGCTCGGGTTTCATTTAGCGAGTGGTTGATTGCTTCACAGCCACTCCCTACTTGAATAAATTCCACTGTGTGATGGAACTTAGCTCTTTGTGCATCGTGATGTTGTACATTGTATTTAATGAATCACAGCTCTGGCTCGAAGAGATGGCATTTTATTGCTGAAATAAGAAAATATGGCAAATCAGTTGCCTTATTACAAATTCTAATTTCGAAATGCAAAAGTAAATTGCTGAATAAAAAATATAATGAAATAAATAAAGCCTGTCATATGTAATAGCGGCGGAGACTCTCGCTGTTCCAGGCTCTTGGTAAAACTAGACCGTCCACGGTTGATAGTTTGAATGTGCCATCTCCAAGTCGTTGCGTAATCACGTACGGTCCTTCCCAATTTGGTTTCATGTGCGAAGGAACCGGGTATACTCTCTTGAGGACCAGATCACCAAGATCAAAGGTTCGGGGGCGAACTTTGGTGTTATATAATCGGGCGACCCGACTTTGGTAAGCGGCCGCTCTTAAATCAGCTTCTTCTCGTTTCTCGTCCAACAGATCCAAAGACTCAGCGAGTAATATAGCATTTGTTTTCGGATCGTAATAAGTTACGCGGTGAGAAAATACTTCTGTCTCCACTGGAATGACGGCCTCCGAGCCATAGGATAAGGAAAATGGGGTGTGTCCAGTCGCGGTCTTGTGAGTTGTTCGATAAGCCCATAATGCCATAGGAAGTTCATCGACCCATTTGCCCCCGGCCTTTTCCAGTCGTTTCTTTAAGATGGATTTGATAACTTTGTTAACGGCTTCGACCTGACCATTTGCTTGTGGATGTGCGACTGCAGAGAACTTTTTATGAATATGAAATCGTTGGCAGAAACTCTTGAACTCTGAACTTTCGAATTGGGTCCCGTTATCGGTGATGATGGTGTGCGGGAGTCCAAATCGGCAAATGATATTGCGGACCACAAAGTTTATCACTTTCTTTGACGTAATCGTTGCGAGATCTTCGGCTTCAGCCCATTTCGTGAAGTAATCAACTGCAACGATGGCATACTTCGCACCACCTTTTGCCAGAGGCAGAGCGCCAATGATATCGATACCCCACATAGCAAACGGCCAGGGACTGACCATTTGAGTTAACTCGGTAGGCGGGGCTCTTGGAATTCGAGCGTGTTTTTGGCACTTGTCGCACTTTCTGGCGTAATTGGCCGCATCTCGATTTACTGTTGGCCAGTAATATCCATATCGGAGTATCTTCTTAGCAAGCGCTTGTCCACCGGTGTGATCGCCGCATTCTCCCTCGTGTACATCATGTAACACTCGTTTGACTTCGTCGTGAGCGATACACCGGAGGAGTGGAACAGAATAACCTTTTCTATACATGATCCCGTCCTGAATGATGAACCGCGAAGCTTTTCGCAGAATTTGTCTTTTCTCATTTCGGTGTTCAGGCAATATCCCATTCACAATATAATTTCGATATGGAGTCATCCATGATTCTCTGCTGGGAAAGGTCTCTAACACATCAGTTGTTTTGATTTGATCGATGCTCGGGAAAGGCAAAGTTTCGACTGGGACGAGTCCCATTTGCTGTGCTTCACCTGTGCTGGCCAACTTTGCCAATGAATCGGCCTTTTGATTGCGATCTCGTGATATGTAGTAAATAGCATAATAATCAAACTGATCCAGCGCTTCCTGAACTCGGGCTAGATAAGCAGCTAACCTTCGATCTCTCGCTTGATATTCTCCTCGTACTTGACACACAACCAACTGTGAATCACAATAAACTTCTATAGCGATAATTTTCAGATCTCTGGCAAGCTTTAACCCAGCCAACAGGGCTTCATACTCGGCCTCGTTGTTGGTTGCGTGAAAATCAAACTTCAGAGCATAGCATATGGATCGACCTTCGGGGGTTTCTAGTACAACTCCGGCGCCCGAACATCGATCGTTTGATGCACCATCTGTATAAAGTTTCCATATATATTCAGGAGACTCGCTGGTTTCAGGTAATTCGTCAGGAACAGTAAATTCAGCTATGAAGTCAGCTAGGACTTGCCCTTGAATGGCTCTCCGCGGAGCATAAGTAATGTCAAATTGGCTCAGTTCAATATTCCACTTGAGTAACCTTCCAAACGTCTCAGGCCGTGTGAGGACCTGTCGTAACGGCTGATCGGTATACACAGTAAGCGGATGTGCTTGGAAATAAGGACGAAGCTTTCTCGAGGCAATGACCAAGCAATAAGCCAGCTTCTCCAACCTGGGGTAATTTCTCTCAGCTCCGGTCAATCGTTTACTGACATAATAGACCGGTTTCTGCACTCGATCTTCTTCCCGGACCAAAGCAGCACTGATCGCATGCTCTGATACCGCCAGATAAAGGTATAATTGTTCGTGATCAATTGGTTTCGACAAAATCGGTGGCGTAGAGAGATGTTGAACCAGCGATCGGAATGCGCCTTCACATTCCGTGGTCCATTCAAAGTTTCGTTTCCCTTTCCGGATTAGATCAAAGAAAGGAATACATTTATCAGTGGATTTCGAGATGAACCTGCTTAGCGCTGCTACCTTCCCGTTGAGACTCTGGACTAGCTTGATGGTCTTTGGAGTTTGCAAATTCCTTATTGCCCAGATCTTCTCGGGGTTTGCCTCTATCCCACGAGCGTTAACAATGAACCCTAGAAACTTTCCGGATGCGACGCCGAAGTGGCATTTTAGCGGGTTAAGCTTCATTCCATACTCATGCAAGATACAGAACATTGAATTTAAATCCTTGACGTGATCTGTGGAAAATCGGGACTTAACTAACATGTCATCCACATAGACTTCCATGGTCTTCCCGATCTGATCAGCGAACATTCGATTAACCAAGCGTTGGTAAGTTGCTCCGGCATTCTTTAAACCAAAGGGCATGACTCTGTAGCAGTAGAGTCCCAGATCGGTTACGAAACTAGTATGTTCTTGATCGGGTAGATGCATGGGTATCTGATTATAACCTGAATAAGCATCCATAAAGGATAACAATTCGTGACCTGCAGTTGAGTCAACGAGTTGGTCAATTCGGGGAAGTGGAAAACTATCTTTTGGACAGGCTTTGTTTAAATCAGAGTAATCGACACAAGTTCTCCATTTCCCGTTCGGTTTCCGAACCATTACCGGATTTGACACCCACTCTGGGTATAGAGCATCTCGGATGAAACCATTCGAATGTAATTTGTCAATTTCTTCTTTAAGGGCGGCAGATCTCTCTGGATCCATACCACGCCTCTTTTGCTTGACCGGAACATGTCGCGGATCAATATTTAAAGAGTGACTTGCAATGTTCGGTGAGATTCCGCACATGTCGGAGTGCGTCCAGGCAAAGACATCAAGATTCGCCTGAAGAAATTCAACCAATTCCTGTTGTATCTGTTTTCCCAGTTGAGATCCAACTTTCAGTACTTTCGAGTCGTCATCCTCACTGACCGGGACGTCCACAGTCAGTTCGGCTGGAGACGCTTGATTCTCTTCTACTTCATCTTTATCTTCGCTATCTCTAGGGTCAAGATCTCTAAGGAATTGGTAGTGGTGCCCGGGCCGGGGCCCAGGCGTTAGCTGTCAATTATCAGAAAAACGGACGCAGAGAGATTCCTCTACGCCCTTTCCTTTCTCCTTCTTCTGTGCTTCTCGCAATTCAGCAACATAACAGGCTCTTCCTGCTGCCTGATCTCCTTGAACGATTCCTATGCCATGATCGGTCGGGAATTTTAAAGTCAAACACCACGGGGCAATGGCTGCCCTGAATTCAGCAAGAGCTGGTCGACCCAGGAATGCATTGTACGGTGAAGCAATGTCAAGAACAACGAATTGCAGCAGTCGGACTCTCCTGCGCTCTCCGATCCCCAGTTCCACTGGTAGTTCCACTATCCCAGTAGGTATCGTTGCACTGCCATTGAAGCCATGAACCCGGGATTGGCAGGGTTTTAGGTCTTTTGCTTCCATCTTCATTAAATCGTAAGCTCGCTTGAATAGAATGTTTACAGAACTCCCACTGTCAACCAGGATCCTCTTCATCCAAGCAGGACCAACCTGGGCAGATATGACCAGTGGATCAATCGTTGGAGCTTCGATTTTGTCAGCATCTCTGCTTCTGAATATGATATCGTCAGACATCGTTTTTTGTTGCTTAGCCGGGGTTCCATCCTCACAATTACTGCAGCATTCGAAGCTCGCATGCCTGATAGAGCTAGCATACGACTCCATTTCCCTCCAGCTCCTGTCCGCTGGATGAGGACCACCACTTATGGTATTGATAACTAGCCTCCCGCCTATACGAGCGGGTTCCTCTTGCCTATCCTGGTCTTGCGCACGGTTTGGATTCGATGGGCCCGCACCACCAGACTGCGGCGCCCGCACGAATTGATCTAACTTCCTCTCCCTGATCAACTTTTCTATGAGATCTTGCAAATGGCGACAGTCATTAGTATTGTGGCCATAGCTCTCATGAAACCTACAAAACTTTCCCGTCTGAATCTGCCTTTCTGACGACCGCTTCGGAGCGGGTTTCTTATACTGTTCTGTGTTGCAAGTTTGCAGATACACATTCTCCAGTGATGTGTTTAACGGTGTATAACTTTCGAACATCGGAGCCCTACGCCGTGGGCCTGGATTCGGATCTCTCTTCTTATTCTGACCATTGCCACCTCTTGGCTGAGTTTGTTTGTTCTGTATGCTTAACTGGACTTTTCCGGAATTGTCACCGGACTGTTTAACTGCGACATTGCTTTGTATTCCCTCACTTCCGGGTTTTGCATCGTCCTGCTTCCTAGACTGTTTCGCGTCCTCTTGCCGTAAGAATTGAGCGGCTTTGGAGTAGAAACGGTCCAACGATGCGGGGGGTTTTCCGGCTAACCAGTTTCCAAATTCAGAATCGGGATCAATTCCCTTTGTCAAGCCATTAGAATTGAGTTGTCGTTGGGATTACTAATTTCCACGCATGCCGCATGGAATCTCTCCAAGTAACGCCTTAATGTTTCCCCACGAGCCTGGGTAACATTGGACAGGGTGTTAACATCTTTGGGTCTGGCAACATGCATACGGAACTGTTCAACAAATTTCTTAGCCAACTGGTCGAATGACGAAATAGATCTTGGAGGTAGTCTTGTAAACCACATTGTCGCAATTCCTCCCAGTGAAATGGGGAAGCTGCGGCATTTTACTGCATCATCGGCCCTTGCGGCGCTCATTGACCATTCGTATTTCAGTATGTGCTGATTGGGATCAGAACTTCCTTCGTACATAGGGAGAGTTGGCATTCTGAATCGCCGAGGAGGTTCAGCGTATAGTATCTCGTCCGTGAAAGGAGTATGGCTTCGAGAAATTCCCCAATCGTCATTGGTAAGCCCTTGGCTTTCACGGATCATCTGACGTATCATAGTCGGGATGTCCGGCATTGCTACATTTTGAGCATGCTGAGCTAAGGTGTGGTCGGGTTCCACAATGCGAGTTTGGACCGGGCGCTGTCGACGGTCCAAGTTTCGCCTCCTCGGCTCAGCGTCTTCCGGGACGTATGGTTCAGAAGTACGTCCTTGTTGTTGATTACCCGAATCTGGAAGATATCGGGTATCGACCCTTGTATCTGCTGTTGCAGCTGCGACATGATTGTCCGTAGTATATTGTGGAGTGCGGCCACCCCGTGCTGATGGCCCAGCCTGGAAGCTGGTTGATGGTCCTACCCTCAATTGCCCGACAGTTAGGGCGGGCTGATATCCCGTAGTCTGAGCATAATCTCCGTCTAATCGGGGACGGGTAGATCTACGATGATACTCAGATGAGGCAGAACTTTCAGTGGGCGAGCGGGAAACATCATCCCTCTTGGACCTCCTACGGGCCTGGCGATTCAGTTGATTTGTCAACTCAATATTAGCTCGCAACTGTTCGGCTAACTGTTGCCGACTCTGAGTCAACTCTTGGAGTAACATCTGAAATTCTTGTCTAGTGACTGCCCCAGACAGATCTGAGTGGGCAGTGTTGTCTTGGTTGGGTGGCTGCTGTTGAGCAGGATTTTGTCCATCCCTACCTTCTTGTCCTGGAGCTGCAGAAGTGGTTCTCGTGCTAACCATTTTGAACGATGAATCCTTTTTCTAGATTTTATGCAAATCTGAGTAGAATGGAAGGACTGTGAATCGAAGATCTGGATCTTCCTCTTGGATTTGTGCAATCCGGTATCGATGGTAGATCCAAGGAGCGGGAGAAAAAAGCTGGTTTTTTCTCGGTGAAAGCACCAAAGTGTTTGTACCAAAAATGGGCACAACACTCTTCGGAAGTTTTTGAAGAGATAAAAGTGAAGAATGAAAATTAAAACTGTGGATTATCTAACAAAAACTCCAAATAACAGAAAATAAATTGCAAAGACAAGCGATTTAGAGTGGTTCGGCGTTTTGCCTACGTCCACTATGAAGTTTGATGATTTTATTGCTCGATTACTTGAAGATTACAGTAGTTGATAATGTAATACAACTGAATTCAAATGCTAAGTGTCAATCCAAAGCAGCGGCAGTGTTCTGGAGTAAATCTGGCAGAATCTGGGCGCTCTTCAGTACTTAGAATTCTCCGACCCCTTTTCTGAATGACCAGGGGGTCTATTTATAGGTGTAGGAGGCTGGTATTTCGCCTAAAATGTGGGGAGACCAGTTCTGGTACGTCAGGGGGCCCACATGGCCGAAACCTGGAGACCCGGGCCCACTTTGGGATCGATTCGACCCTTGGTTCGAATCGATCAAGAAATCGTCCTATTGAGCTGAAATTTGGTGTGCACATTCTTCATCATGTGTTTGAGCTTCTGTGAAAATTTCAGAGCATTTGGACTTGTAAATCTCGAGATATGATCGATTCAAGTTTGGGATTTTCGCCTCCTGGACCTGTTCGAATCGATCTGTCCTTATCGATTCGTTCGAATTAATCTGTTCGCATCGATTTGTTCGAATCGATTTTCTTTGCATGCGTGTGCTTCGAGTCGATCCTTATTTTCCTCCGGGTTTTAGCTAAGTTGCTTGGTGGATTCGAAGACTGGTTGATTCGAAGAGTAGTTCTTTCAAACCGATGGAATCGGCTCGTCGTTCGAATCGATCATTGCTTAGATGCTATGAATCGATTCGAAACTCTCTCAACCATCTGGACTCGAAGAACACTCCCTTTATGGATTCGAAGATGAGCAGGAGGTGGAGTTTGAGCTTCCTCATTCGATCGATTCGAAGGGTTCTCTTTTGATGGATTCGAAGTAAGAGGGGGTTTCATGGATTCGAACGAACAATCGATTCGAACTTAAGCTATGTGAGGATGGATTCGTGGTGAGGCTCTGGGCCGATGGATTCGAAGCAATCAACTTTTGATGGATTCGAATTATAGAAGGATTCGAACCAAAGCATATTGATGGAGTCGAACTATTGCACTTTGATGGGTTCGAACCATTGCATGTTGATAGACTCGAACTGAAGCATGTCTCCATTGTTTCTCCAACGGCGATAACTCGAGCATACGAACTCGGATTGCTTCGAAATTTGGAACGTTGGTTCCTACTGCTTTGCTTGACGTGTCTTATCTGTTATAGCCCGATCCGGACTCGGGCAAAATTCATCGATTTCCGTAGCGATCCTACGTGTAACCGACTTCCAAGACGATCTGTTACTGTTTTCTAGTTAAGTCCTTGGTATCACGGCCTTGCCAAAAGGCGGGATAACATCTCATATCAACAAATATCTAATTATCACAAGCGATAATTAGAAACAACAAATATCTGATTATCAAAAACGATAATCAGAACTCATATCAACAAATATCTAATTATCACAAGCGATAATTAGAAACAACAAATATCTGATTATCAAAAACGATAATCAGAACTCATATCAACAAATATCTAATTATCACAAGCGATAATTAGAAACAACAAATATCTGATTATCAAAAACGATAATCAGAACTCATATCAACAAATATCTAATTATCACAAGCGATAATTAGAAACAACAAATATCTGATTATCAAAAACGATAATCAGAACTCATATCAACAAATATCTAATTATCACAAGCGATAATTAGAAACAACAAATATCTGATTATCAAAAACGATAATCAGAACTCATATCAACAAATATCTAATTATCACAAGCGATAATTAGAAACAACAAATACTCGATTATCAAAAACGATAATCAGGATCTCAAATATTTAATTATCGATACGATAATTAAATCTCATAACATCAGATATCTAATTACCTGCAGATAATTAGAAACAACAAATATCTAGAAATCAGTTAAGAAGACTAGAAAATCAACATAAAAGCTTGGATCGATCCCATCAGATGGCGAGTTTTTAATTCGCCGCACGTGCATCAACAAATGGCCGAAGCGTACCAAGTACTCAACATAATTTTGGCGCCCATCAGATTGACCCGAAGGTCCGCAGAGTGACCCGAAGGTCTAGTACTGGTATTTGACCCGAAGGTCCATCATATGACCCGAAGGTCCATCATAGTGGCTCGAAAGCACACGAAAGCATCAAATATTTCAATTAACGAGTCCGGAATTAACCGAAATAGCAAACGCACATGTCCCATACCACGTGTTTTACTAAATCGTTTGATTCTCTTCATCGTTTCCTTGAAAGTGTAAAATTCATCAAAATCATCAAAACAACAGATATTCAATTAACGAGTCCGGAATTAACCGAAATAGTAAAAGTGTGGTTCCATACTCCGCACTTTTGCTAAATCGTTTAAATCTCTTCATCGTTTCCTTGAAAGTGCAAGATTGTGTATTTTGTAAAAATACACTTTACATTCTCAAATGGACAAGTCCGGAATTAAGCGAATCAGTAAAAGAAAGGGGTCATAGTCCTCGATTTTGCTGAAACGTTTAAATCGCTTCCTCATTCTTTTGAAAGCGTAAACTGTTAAATTTCTAAAAACAATTTTATTTATTTTGTAAAAATAACAATTCACCTTCTCAACTGGACAAGTCCGGAGTTAAGCGAAACAGTAAAAGAAAGGGGTCATAATCCTCGATTTTGCTGAATCGTTTAAGTCGCTTTCTTATTCTTTTGAAAACGCAAACTGTTAAAATTTCTAAAACAATTTTTCATTTTTAAAACGATTTTCCAATCACGTGATTAAAACAGCAAATCAGTAACAATTTCGGTAAGGAAATCGTACTTCTCAAAATACCGTAAAAACGGTTACACATCAGTATTGCGGAATAACCGCTTGAAAATCCACTTTTAAAACATGACGGTTACTGAAGCCAAAGCGACAGAAATTTTAAAACGTCAAAATCACATCAAAACAATTTACATCAAAATGTAATATCAGTGAATTTTCATTCATCAAAATGTCACAAAACACCGTGCTTCAAAAATTTTAGCATTGGTGTAAAAATCTCGTTATAAAAATAACGGCAACAAAATACGTTTCATAACCAAGCATCGGTTCAACGTAAATAAATGCAGTAACGTGCAATTCAAATTTTTGCACGTACTACAGAATGAACAAAGAAATCATTCGAAGGTATCTTCAATGAAGATAATTCAAAACAGCAAAAATCTAATCAATATATGATTAGCATAAAAGAAAACCAGCAAAGATCTCAATAAAAATCACATATCTGTAATTTCTTCGAATCCTCAATTCGGATTCGAAATTCTCAAAGAAACAAAATAATTACAGCTATGTAAACAACCAATGAAATTTATTTCAATTTCTAAATCAAATAGATTATCAGTTGTACCCAGCGAAGACAGTTTCACTGTTTCCGCTGCGCACTCTGATAAACAGTACTCAAATCAATCAAATCATCAGAACACAAATCCACTTTTTATTTTTAAATAATGATATTTAAAAACTTTCATCAAAATTTCAAAACTTTAGTTTTGACTCAAATCACAAATAAAACATCGACCAATAGTTGTAACATATGTTCCATCCAAGTTATGTTTTATATTATGTCCATAAACCCCAAGCTCTGATACCAACTGTGACGCCCCACCTCTATGCTCATAATAACAAAGAGTATTAAAAGAAATACTGTCTATTATTACAAAGAGTAAGGCTGGATAGGAGCGGCCATCCGTAGTTGGCCTTACGCTAATATTGGTTACCTCGATAGGAGTGGTATATACTTTTAATTTTTCATCTTATTTATTTACTCCCATCGACATACCCAATTATCAGTATAAAACAAACTACGATGGTTCATAATAGTTTAGGACATTAGATATAATAATAACACAGATAATATAAGTGCGGAATACAGATAAAACAAAAGTCTCATATATATATATATATATATATATATATATATAACTGATGTCAGTTACAATATAGTTGACACGATACATATGATACAACTACAACTGTCAACTCTGGAAGTTATATATACAAGTACATTATCAACTAATATACATGAATACATATCATCCTATACAATGACTCAACTTCTACAAAATGACTATGACAACTTCAGAAGATGTGAAAAGTCTTCAAAATCGTACATCAACTCAAAGGAGGAAATCTACAACCTGAAATAACTCGGGACTGACCCGAGTATTACATTCAAAAGAAGATAATACACGGGTCAGTCTAATTCAAACTCAGTTATTAGTGCATAGAAGCAATAATAATCAAATATCAAATAGACGACAGTCACAGAAATCTCGTATATCCGACTCCTCAATAAAAGAATCGGATAACCGCAGATATAACACTAAACAGTGTTAAACAACAAATCAGCAATCCAAATCAATTTAAACAATTGAAATGTCAATTTAAAAACAACAATGCTGATTGGCTGCAGTACACGCTGTACTGCCTCGCCAATACAGTCTATGAAATACTCAGAAGATCAATGAATCCAAAAGCCAACGGATACAACTCAAATCAAAATGAACCATTTCAAATACAACTTCAAAATATTGAATTGAACCAACGAAATAATTTAACAATCGAAATATCAACTAAATCTGTCAATCCTGCTAGGGTTGCAGTACATGCACGCGTGTACTGCCTCGCCACTACAAACAACTCTAAACAAAATAAGGTCACCAATGAAGCACGATGACCAAATGCAATTGGATACAAAGCATTAATGCAATGTATCAGATTCGAGCAGAAAGGCACAGACTCGAGTGGAAGTGAATTAATTGACACAAATCAATGCCAACAACATGAACTGGACAGTGTACCAAGGATAAGGCAATAGAGGAATAATTAAAACAATGAACCAGCCTGCAAGATGAACCATGGTAACTGGTAACAAGTGATGTACACACAAATGCAATAGTGGGATGTACCAAGATGTATCAGTGCGACAGTCAACAAAGACAGGTGTACCAAGTAGATAGTAAAGTGACATGAATAAGTTGTACAAGTGAAACAGGCTACATGAACACAGTGAAGTACTACCCAATGCAGCTTCATGAATGGTCACAGGCGTGTACACCTAACTGCATACATGTGGTTGTGAAACAAGCTAATGCAAGCTAATGTCATGAACAATGTACTAAGGCTACAACTTCACATAACCCAAACAGTACACCTGTATGCTAATAAGTCTCAACAGAAATCAAAACGTACACTTACAACATGAAACTGGACAGTGTAAACTCGACCAGAAGCGGTGAATACAGACGCAGCAGTGTAAACGTCGACATGAACAATAAGTGGAACCGAACACCCCATAAATCAAATGACACATACTCAAATACCCAACTGGTGATGCAACCCAAACTACAACCGAGGAATAATATGAGCAATGCATGCTACATGAAGACAGCAGACACACTGAAATGCAACTACCTCAAATATGATACAGTGAACTATATGATATACAGGTATGCAGTGACAATACGCAAGGTAAGATGTAAAGTCAAATTCATTGTCTTCTCACAGGAGGTAATATGAGAAACACAAGTTACAAAAATCATTTTCGAACAAAGCATCAAGCTAAACTGCACATAGTCACGAACCAGTGCCTACACCATACTCAAGTTAACAATATCAATAAAGATATCAAGTGAGACCAGAAGTGAGACCAGACCAACCAACTAATCAACAAACAAATGAATCAGATCAGACTCAAGTGATACCAGTGAATAACAAAAAGAACCTGACCCAATATCAAAACAAGTATGCAGGTCAGAACAGCAATGACCAAGGCTACAATATGTAAATTTGAGCTTATAATGAACATCTCAGAAGTAACCGAGTGCAATTACAAATGCATAGCAAATATCAAGTGAAGAAGACTACAATCTATCTAACAAATGCACGTGTATACACATATATACACACATGTAAGCATGTATATACATGAACTAGATTAAAGCACACTGAAATACAAAGATGCAAACTAGTCTGGAAATCACTCAGAATTAAACAGAATTGACCGAAGTCAGGTAAATTAAAATTCAAGTCGAAGCCATTCAAAATAAGGCCGAAGTCAAGGAAATTCGAATGTACAAATCATAGCTGGAAAATCATGCAATCAGAAATGGTCGAAGTCAGCAGCAAAACAACACCGTGATCATCACGAAATGAAGTCGTGATCACCAGGTGAACAAATATACGCATTTGAACAAGTCAAAATCGAACAAATTCAACATCGTAGAAATCAGTGAAAGTCGAAAGCAACAAGAGATCCGACGCAGTCAAAAATAATCAACGTTGAACATAAACAACATCGAAAAATCAAGTCGAAGCTAAAGGCAACTAAAACAAAATAAATAGACCAGTTCGAACAGTTCAAATTAGATGTGAGTGACGAAAAATCACTCACCTTGTCTTGATGGGCACGAATCTAAGAATCGAACAGCTCCGAGTTGAAGCTGTGGCATCACCAAGTCGATCGAAGCCAAAACGAAACCCTAGCAGCCCGTGCAAAATCGAAGAAACGATCATTCGATAGAGCAAGCACGCCGGAGCTTATAGTCTAACAATCATAGTCGGCTTCTTCTGAATTTCATGAAAACCCTAATTGTCGAAGGAAGGGGATCGAACGAACAAGAGCCGCCATTCTTTTTCTTTCGTATGTAAATTTGTTTAGGGTTCGAATGAGAAAATCCCAGGGAAACGGGTTGAATTATTGGTATACGAAAGGAACGATATTCTCTATGAAAATTACCACTACAAAACAACTAAAGAAAATATGGACTACCATTTTAAAATTTTAAAGTCCACAACTTCTTCACCTAATCATAAAAGAATTTCAACTCGAATAAAATTCCAATTGCCACTGTCAAACAAATCAAATCGTCATTTGACGTTAATCAACTGTTATAAAACCCGGGGTTGTTACACTTAGCCTAGAGAATTTTAAAGGAGGAAATGTGATCATGGGAGATAATAGCAGGTGTAAGATTATTGGTAAACGTGAAGTAGGTAACGGTACCTTTTCTTTGACTAATGTTTTATACGTTGATAATTTGCGTCACAATCTCATTTCTATTAGTCAACTCTGTGATAAAGGCATGAATGTGGTTTTTGATAGTGATACTTGCAAAATCATTGATAAATCTTCTAATAACATTGTTTTTACGGGCAAAAGAAAAGGAAATGTTTACTCGCTTTCGTTTGATAATCTAAATATTTCTAGATGTTTGGTAGCCACTGACGAAGAAGCATCTTTATGGCATAGGAGACTTGGACATGATAGCATGAGCCTCTTAGAAAAACTTGAAACAAAAGAATTAGTCAGAGGGTTACCACATCAGAAATTTAAAAACAATAAAGTGTGTAAAGCATGTTCCTTAGGTAAACTCAGTCGATCATCATTTCGCCCTAAAAACATTGTTATCACATCAAGGGTCCTTGAATTAATTCAGATGGATTTATTTGGACCAAATGATATTGCAAGCTTGAATGGAAAACGTTATTGTTAAGTATTGGTTGATGATTATTCTAGATCTACATGGGTTTATTTCTTAGCCAAAAAGTCTGAATCTTTTGATTATTTTTCAAAGTTTGCAAAACTTGTTCAAAATGAAAAAGGAGTTTCAATTAAAACTTTGAGAAGTGATCATGGAGGCGAATTTGAAAATTTGGAATTTGAAAGCTTTTATGAAGAAAATGGTTTAAAACATGAATTTTCTGCTCCACGAACACCTCAACAAAATGGGGTGGTTGAAAGGAAAAATCGTACTCTGTAAGAATTGGCTAGATCCATGTTGAGTGAGTATAAACTACCTCTAACTTTTTGGGAAGAGGCAGTGAATACTTCATGCTATGTAATGAATAAAGTGATGATTAGACCAATACTTAACAAAACATCTTATGAATTGTGGCATGAAAGGAAACCTAACATTTCTTATTTTCGTGTATTTGGATGTCCTTGTTTTATTCTTAACACAGGTGATCAACTTGGAAAATTTGAATCAATGGCTGATGAGGGAATTTTTATGGGCTATTCAACAAGGAGCAAGGCTTATAGGATATACAACAAACGAACAAAGACAATTGTTGAATCAATCAATGTGAAATTCAATGAATCTGATCTGGAAAGGACGACTGAAAAGGCGATTGACGATGTGGTAGATCAAGAAGGCATTGAAGAAGGAACATTTAGTGAGAAAGCTGAAAATAGGACTATTAATGCTGATAGACTGAAGTTCAAATCCAATCATCCTCCTGAATTGGTTATAGGTGATCCTACGGAAGGTATACGTACTCGCTCTTCATTTGATAAAAATTTATGTGCGTTTTGTTGTCACAGTGGTTTTATTTCTGAGATTGAACCTGATTCTGTTGAAATGGCTCTTAATGATGAAAGTTGGATTTTAGCGATGCAAGATGAACTTAATCAATTTGAGAGAAATAAAGTTTGGAAATTAGTACCTAGGCCTAAAGATTATCCAATTGTTAGAACTAAATGGGTGTTTAAAAATAAACTTGATGAATCCGGAAATGTAATTAGAAACAAAGCTAGGTTGGTCGCAAAAGGTTATAACCAGATAGAATGCATAGATTTTGATAAAACATTTGCTCCAGTTGCTAGGTTAGAAGCCATTAGGATTTTACTAAGCTTTGCATGTTATAAGGGTTTCAAACTTAAACAAATGGATGTAAAGAGTGCCTTTCTAAATGGTAATTTGAAAGAAGAAGTTTTTGTTGAACAACCCCCCCCCGGTTTTAAAAATCATGATTTTCCAAATCATGTGTATAAGCTAGAAAAAGCATTATATGGCCTTAAGCAAGCTCCTAGAGCTTGGTATGACTGTCTTTGTACATATCTTTTGGAAAATGGCTTTAAAAAGGGAAGTGCTGACACGACACTGTTTATATTACATAAAGAAAATGATTTTTTGATTGTTCAGATTTATGTGGATGATATTATTTATGGTGCTACTAATGAACTCTTGTGCGAGAAATTTGAACAAGTCATGCAGGCTAAATTCGAGATGAGCTTGGTTGGAGAATTGAAATATATTCTTGGATTTCAAATCAAGCAAAGCAGTGATGGTATATTCATTTCACAATCCAAGTATGTGTTGGAACTATTGAAGAAATTTGGAGTTGAGAACTCCAAACCAATGAAAACTCCTATGAGCCCATCAACAAAGTTGGATAAAGACGAGAAAGGAGTTGTTGTTGATCAGAAGAAATATCGAGGGATAATTGGTTCACTTCTCTACCTTACTACTTCTAGACCTGATATTATGCTTTCTGTGTGTTTGTGTGCACGTTTTCAATCTAACCCTAAAGAATCTCATTTGAAAGCCACTAAACGAATTTTGAGATACCTTTCACACACACACAAATTTGGACTATGGTACCCTTCTTGTGAAAATTTTGATTTAGTTGGTTATTCTGATGCTGATTATGCTGGTTCATTGGTTGACAGGAAAAGCACTAGTGGGACATGTTTCATGCTAGGACATTCATTAGTTTCATGGTCAAGTCGAAAACAGAATTGTGTTATCCACCACTGAAGCAGAATATATTGCTTTAGGAAGTTGTTGTGCTCAAATTTTATGGATGATGCAAACTCTTTCTGATTTTGGCTTAGTTTATAAACTAGTTCCATTAAAATGTGATAGTAAAAGTGCAATAGACTTGTCTAATAATCCTGTTCATCATTCACACACAAAACACATTGATGTGAGACACCACTTTCTTAGAGATCACATTGCTAAGGAAGACATATGCATTGAATTCATTTCAACTGAGGATCAACTTGCTGATATTTTCACAAAACCCCTCCCCGAAGACAGATTTTCCAAATTACGTTTGGATTTGGGGATTAAGGAAATTGACTAACCATTTTTCAATTTTTGGATGAAATATTCTTGGATATTTATTTTCAACTTCAATTTCTAGGATTCAAACATGTTTTGGATATTATTCAAAGATTGATTCGAATATGGTATTCAGTAGTGGAAATATGTTTGTTTTATTTTAAGAAATTTCATAATATGATTAATTTGGTAACTTATTCCACGACCATTTCTATTTCTACCATCTTTCTATCATTCATAATGGTTTTGAAAAATGAGAAGAGTAAATTAGTTTTTAAATTAAAAAGAAAAATAAAGGAAATTTTTTTAAAAATTTCTCATGCATCCATTCTCATTTAAAAGTCCTTATGGTTATGTATGGATGGATCATGTGAATTTTAGTTTATCATCACTCCATTCTCATTTAAAAGTCCTTATGGTTATGCATAAATGGAGCTTGATAGCTAATGAGTAACTGCTAATCCCATTTAAAAGTCCTTATGGTTATGCGTGGTTAGTAAGTGCTTATTTTTGTGCTTAAATGTCAAATTATTATTATTATTTTAAAAAACAAACATCCCTCTTCTCATTATATAAAAACCAAATCATCGATCCATTCTCTAAAATGTGGAAATTGTTATCTTGTTATGATATATTATGGTTTTTCTTGGGTTTACATTTGTTTTTCCCCTACTGTTCCATTATTTTTTTTGTCAGTCTTTTGATGATAACAAAAGGGGGAGAAGAACGAGATTTTGATAAGGAAATAAGTATTTTTGGAATACTTCACCAAATTTGTTAAATGATGTTAGTTATTTTTCTATAGTTCTTTTATTCTTCTGTAATTTCCTAAATCTTCTAAATAGGGAGTGGTCTCAGTTGTAAGGGGAGTATTCATGTAGAGGGAGCATTCATATAGGGGGAGCTAAAAATTTCATGCTTAAACACATTTATCAGAATTTCAAAATCTTTAACATATATGTTTGTCATCATCAAAAGGGGGAGATTGTTTGATTTGTGTTTATTGTTTGATGATAACAAAATATATATCGATTTATAGATGTGTTTGCAGATCGTACTATACAAGAATAAATATTCATAATTGAATAATAATACTATTGCATAGAATTTAACAAATTCAATCAGTATTGTTTATTCAATATAATATTTTATACAGTACAAAAGTTTTCAGCTCATACACCGATTTCATACATTTCACACTCATACACTGGTTTCATACATTTTTCATTTACAATCTATTCCTCACTACATCACTCAACACTCAGCTATAACTATCTGCATCTATCTGCATTGTCCAGCTCCAGTTCTTGTCCAGTCTCCTGTGTACCTGTATAATTAGCAACTACAGCAGTAATTTGAAAATAAACAAATTTGAAATTGCAAAAATTATAAAATTTGTTTTTGTCGTTGTCTTAGATATATGGGTTATTGTCGTCATCTTTGATTGTGTAATATATGTGCATATCAGTATTCATATCAGGGACAGGTAATCGTAAGTTGCTGCAATACACACGTGTACATTGATACACGTGTGCACTGCCTCGCCAACTCGTGTGCACAGTCAACCAAACACAAGGTCAAATCCAAATCAGATTCAACTCAAGTTCAGATGGCCTCGACCAAAATCCAAATGTACACATGAACAATATGGTAATACAACTCAATCAACAACTCAAATATCACTGCAACTATGACAACGGAGATGTGGACTATCAGCATGCACAAAGGCTACAAGTTCAAATGCCAACTGTCTCTAAAGGTTGCAAGTACAAATACACATAAATGGTATGCAACAAGTTCAAGTCCAGTTACAACTGCAACTCAAAGACCATCAACAGTGCATTTGGATAAAATGGTCAATGCAAACTCAAGTACTAAATGAAGACTAAAAGTTCAATGCCAATCCAAACAACAGTAAACAAATGAACAAACACAGAAGCACTGCAAACTCAAGTGAAATGCACAACTCTAAAACATTCAAGGAATTCAAAGCTGTCAGGTGATACCAGACTACACAAAAGCTACAGGTCAAGAATATGCATATGAACCAGAAATGCAACAGTGGATATCTACATGAATGGTGACAAGACAAAGCAACCACAACATCATTATCAAGTACAAATGCAACAGGAAAACAAGCATGTACAAGTCAGCGAAGAATAAGTTCGAACCAAATCAAGTTCAAACATCAGGGTACAAGTGCAACGGTATTACATATATACAGCAATGAAGACAAAGTCAGGTGATCATCACCGAACAAACTCAGGGATGAACAACAGAAATCATGAACTATATCAAAAGAACAGAGAAGCCAAAGTCAAGGAACAGAGAAGCCAAAGTCAGGGATAAACACAGATGGCCAGAAGAAGATGATCAGAGACAATGATCAAGTCAGATCAAAGCTAAACTCAAGGCCGATGTTCACAAAGTCATAATCAAGTCAGAGGCGAAGTCAACATGGCAATAAGTCAAAGTCGAAGTCGTGGTTCAGAAATAACATTCTGTTATATCAATTTAAAAATCCAGCGTAGATACAAATTGATAAAGTCAAAGTCAGAATTAATTTAGGAAAGTTTCTGGAATATAATTCAAAAAGAGATCGAACGTTTAAAATTCAAAACCGTGAGTATGAGGTTCTTTCCCAAAATAACACTGCAAAATAAAGGAAAGAATCAACAACGTGGGGATCATGAAAATCAAATCAGACGACTATATAAAGACCCCGATATCATCATCGAGAAAGTGTGCAGAGCGAAATAGAACCCAAATCATCATTGACAAACAGAGCAGAGAAGCAAGAACAATCAAGTTCAAGCAATTAAATCAAAGACAAGCACAGAGCAGAAATCACATACCAAAGCCAACGATCGACTACCTCAATTATCTCAAGGCAAGCAACTGGTCAGTAGCGAAGCAGCCATTGATCGACAGAGCAACGAAGATACAATCGATCGTAAGCAATCACGCGAAATCAACTACTCAATCGATCAACAGAAGTCGATAGCTTCGACAAAGCAAAGCCCTAATTTTGGAAGCATCGAGCCAAAGCCCTAATTTAGAGCAGCAGACAAGGAGGAACAACATCACAGAGGAGATCGAGGCGAAGACCTAATGTAACGACCCGCAAAATTTAATGGTTTTAAAAGTATTTTAAACTGGAAATTTGTGAAATTTTAAACAATAAAATTTGAAATTAAAAATTTATTATTTGAAATACGTCTATTTTAATATAGCAACTGGTAAATTTTCATCTGATAATATTGAAGTTTATTTTCCTGTGAAATTTCATTTCAAATCAAACCGGTTAATAACAGTGAATTTAAAAGTTTTCCGAAACCAAAATATGTCAACAGGAGAAAATTTATTCAGATCATTCTGAATCAGACTGCGAAATTCGTTTTTCTAAATTTGGACTTCTGTTGCTTCATTTATCTTAACTCTGGTAAAATAGCAGCATGTTAGGTACCGATTATCGACTTTTGATCGAATGATCGTACCATTGATATTTGTATACCGTTTTAATCATCTCGCCGTGCTGACCTCAACGGTATATTTATTTGTGTATTTCGGAAATCTGGTACGTGATGAAATCAGTGGAACCGTTATCCGTACCGGTACACGTTTTAACCTTTGGTCTCCTTGTTTCGTTGGATCAAACGGTCACTTGCTTTTAGCAATTCCTGAAATCACGCGTGACTTTTTCCTTTCCATTCCCTTCTGTCATTCGCGTGACTTTTGATATTAGTTACGTTATTTATTTTAATCTCTAATTATAAACTTGCTCTGCTAATTCATTCTTCTCTTTCAAAATTTGCATATTCTTTTCCACCCAGATCCAAGCCATCTTCCCTTCGTTCCTCCAAAGCCTTTCCCACAAATCAAACCCGCCCTCTTCTCCTTTTCCTCAAATCAACGTACTGACCCCTCACCACCTCGCTCTACCTTTTCTCCTTCTTCCCACCGGCCTCCGCCACCACAAACGAGAAGCCGCCTCCAAGCTGCCTAACAGCCAACGCCCATGCACCTCCGCACCACCTTGTCTTCCCCGGCCTCGTCGTCCTCCATCCGCGCGTCAGCCTAACCCAGGTCGAGCCCATAGCTTCGCCCACTGCCGTAAGTTTTGTATTTCGGATCTGTATCAGTTGTGTATATATAGATCTATATATAGGTAGAGTATTATATGTGTGATTTTTTTTTTATATAAAAGTATATTTACATAAATATTTTATCGTATTGCTTGTATATATATATACATTGGCTTGTTGATTTCGATAATGATGTCGTGTACATTTAAATATATATTTGAAAGATTTATATATAAGTCAGTTTGTTACTAGATTATAAGGTATACATTAGTTGTATATTTATTGTTATAATTGATTTGATAGTTATAATGCAAAGTTATACAAAGTGTTACAGTCGGTGTATATATATGTTTATAGTTTTTAAAAAGGTAATAGCTTACAGAGCTTATATTGCATGTTGGGATAGTTTTAGCTGTTTCGTGTATATACTGTTATATGGTTCCAGTGTATAGATTGGAAGGGAAGAAAATAGATATGCATATGTTTGATTGTCTATAGGTTTGTATATTCATCTATATATATATTAGTTCATATAAAAAAAAAGTTTATGTAGCTATATACTTTGGGTAGCTGTCTGTTAAAGTTTTGTTATGTACTTTTAAAACTAGCCTCACTTGCTGTTGTGGGAAGTATACAATATACATCATATTCATACACGTAAGTTTTATATAATATATATATATTAGTTTATTTATGATGTTTATAGAATATAATATATACATAGTTTCGGTACATATATGATTTTATCTTAAAGTAAATTTGTTGCACAAATGGTCGGCATGTGTTTATGTTTAAGGAACCTGGAAGTGTTTGTTTGCAGGGACATATAGTTGTGGATGATTTGATTTCGCATATACTTACATGTGTTGATAGTCTGCATATCTGATGTTGAATAATTTAACGTGTATATATGTAAGTTTATATAACTACTATAGGGAACAAGAACTGTTTGTCTATCTCAGAAAAAAAAATGTATATACTTGTTTTTGTATGAATGTTGTGCATATATGTTTGAATAGTTGTCTGCATTTTTGTTTTGTTTATATATATATATTTTAAAAAAAAATGTGTTTGTATTTAAAATATGATTTTGGTATATACATAGTTATTTATAGTTTATATATATATAAATCCACTTCCACTATTGATCACCATCGATCCGGTTCTGATTTGATTTTTGTAAATTCCTTATCTACCAGCTTATCCGTCGAATCTGTATCCAATCTAGCTTTACTTTGGAATTCGTGTTTGGATTCGTAATCCACCTCATTCTCGTTCATCTCTAGCCTCGAAAGGTGAGCAATCACTCACGATTAACGTTCTTTTATTATTTAAATTCGATTTCATTTGACATAGCAATTGAAATATGCTGTTGTAGTTATTTACATTGTTATATATGCCTGTTATTACTATTATTTATATCTGTTCACCTGTGACATCTGACACCCGTATCTGTTATTTATACTGATGATATATGCCTGCTGTTATATATTTTTTGTATCTGTTATCACTCTGCAAGTTCCCTGTAGTTTAGAATTCACTATGGGTTGAAATGATACATACCCGAACGGACTTTAGAATAGGAGAATTTCGTTATGGGTTGAAATGATAAACCCAAGCGATTTTCACTTGAATTGAAATTGGGATTACGGGTCGAAATGATATCTACCCGTATATATTTAAATTTCGGATTGAAACGATAAATATCTGTATCACTTAACCATATGATGTATATATACAGACACCGTTGGTCCATATATAAAATATTTTGTAAATGAATTTTATGGTTTTGGAAAGAAATATATGGTTTTAATAAATGTTGAGCCTTAAATTATTTAATTTAAATTAGGATGGATTTAATACTTATGAGATGTTTAAGTAAAAAAAAAATTATATTTTTAAAATAGATTCTGGTAATAATTTGAATAAGTTAAGGTTGGAAAAATAATTTATTAATTAAACAAATGTGAAACTTATTGAAATTTGAGATTTAGGATATGATTTATACCTTGGGTTTTATTTAAATAATTTAATGAATAATTCTTGTTTAAATTAATTTAAGAAAATATTTAGTAAAAATGAAATGTAAGGCTAGTTAGATGATATTGAGTTTATTAAGTGAATATTCCCTGATTAAATAATAATGAAGTTAAATCAAGAGCTATATGAAACTGTTAAATCTAACTTTGGAAAATGTTGAGTATTAAAGCTTTGAAATATATTGAAAAATAAATGGTATATTTAGAACTGAATTAAATTGATGAATTGAGCTTTGAATAAATTTGAATTTGGAATTTGAAGTTGATTTGAATCGATTTGCCAGACTTGAGGAAATTAAATACTTTGATTTTAAATTATTTAACCTATATATATACTAATTTGGAAAATAGATATATTTGAAATGAAATGATATTTTGGTTTTGAAGTATAAATTAATTTGGATGACCACGGTGTTATAGTGTATATTTCCACCTCGTTGATAGTTCTGAAGATCCTTAGAGGATGGTTATCCCAAACATCCTTTAAGTTACTTGTATTTCAGTTGGTATTTCACTTGAGTTGGATTTATTGATATAAGAATGTTAATCCTGACTCGAGTGTTTTGTGTTTTGCTTTACGCTCGGGTCAGACCGAGTGATACAGCATTTGAGACTCACCCTTGGAGTTTGGAGCTTCCTTTGGAGATCCAACTATCGCCTCAGCTTTCAGCTCTTCTAGTTGATTTGTTCGGAGAAGTCATCTATTCGTACTGGAGACTTCACTACATTTGAGATATTCTGTTGTATTTTATTTTAACTCTGATGTTTATATAGTAGCTTCATGAACTACTATTTTATCTATTCCGCTGCGCATTATTGTATTACTCTGTGTCTGTGATCTGTGATTGATTTATTTACTGTATATGCTGAGTTTTGCCAAATTTAAATTAACAATTCGGTATTTTGAATTATTCAAGTCCGACACGTGTGGATTATTGTCGATTTGAATGGTCCAAAATAGCGGGTCGTTACAGTTGGTATCAGAGCCAGGTTCTAGGCGAAACTTAGCATATATTGTAAATTTATTTACAGAATCACTTTCGTTCGGGCCTATCTTCGAATCAGAATTCTTGTTGATTAGAGTTCCTATAATTTGAATTGCTATCTTTGTTCTGAAATTCGTCTTGGCCTCTCCCTATTTATATTCTTATATGAGTATCCGTCTTCTTTTTGAATATTAATTATCTCATCTTGGTGCGAGTCCTTTCCTTTTTATTTTGAAATTTCCTTTGATTTAAATTTCCCCGTAAATTTTTGAACTTCTATCTTGTTGATTTTGGACTCATTGAATGATAGGAAAATATATTGGTAAATGGCAAAATCTGAAGAGCAGAAAGCAGCCCGTCGGGCACGAAGAGCACTGGCCCGTAAGGAACGGGAGGAAGCAATTGAGGAACAAGAGAGGCTGTGGAGAGAAAGGGCAGAACCGGGTCCTTATGACCATGTCATTTGTTATCGGTGTCAGGAAAAGGGGCATTATGCAGCCATGTGCGGAAAGAGATGGAAAGGGAAAAAGAAGGAGGGCAAGCGCTTTCGATCCGAGATTTTCTGTTTTAAGTGTCGTAAGAAGGGACACTTCCCAAGTCGCTGCCTGGAAGTGAAGAAAGTGAAATCGGCACTCACGGCATCTACCGACCAGTCAACCATTTGCTACCACTGTAGACAGACTGGACATTTAGCCAGAGATTGTTCCGAGAGACAGCGCGGAAGGCAAGCTGTGTTACGTCCTGCTCGAGCTGCTGCCTTCCCAAAGTTCACTAGGGAAGATGGGAGAATAGTGTACTCATGCAAGAAATGTCATAGTTGGGGGCACCTTGATGTGGAGTGTACTGGACCCGTTGAAGCACCACCCGGTAGGATTAATACCGATGCATTATTCTTGTAGAAGTATGGATCAGTGAAATCTCTTTGTATTAGTGGTTTAAGTTAAGTCGTATTAAGTAAACTCTGTTATATCCTTTGCCTAGTAAAAGTCGATGTGTCGAACTTAAGATTTTTAATGATGCTTTACCATTTCGTTTGATGAGAATTTGTTGTTTTTTCTCTTTCGCTAATGGAATAAATTCCTTTGAATTGACATAGGTTAATTTACCTCGGAATCTTGGTTAGGATTCTCATTAAGTAGGATCCCTTTTGAATTTGACTTCAACTTCTATCACGTTCCGAGATTCATTCTGGAATCATCCTTTGAAATCGGGTTTGTTTGTATTTTAGAAAGTGTTTTATATATCGAAATTATTATCTTTATAAGTATGATTATATCCCAAATATAAAAGTAAAATGTTTTCGATAAAGATTATATACCCTTTTTAAAAAAATGAGAATTTGAGGTTTAGGAAGGATTTGCAATTTTGAAAAAAAAAATTAAATAAGAAAGTTGATTTATCTAAAAAAAAAAAAAAATTGATTTATAACTGAAGGATTTTAAATTTGAAATTCGAGAATTGAACTCCGGTATTTTGAAATTGGTTTTTAAGATTTTGAAATATATAATAATAGTATGATTTAAAAGTATTTTCCCAATAAGAAATGTTTCCAATAAATTTTAATGAGTTTCGAATGATTTTGAAGAAATTCCAAAAGAAGTTTGAGAAAATAGAAGTCCAGAACTCACTTATGTCGCTGGAAAATAATTTCGGTGATGAGTGCACGCATCATCGACATTGATTTTCGAGTTTCAAAGTGGGGGATAGGCCACTTCAATAGCTTTGCTATGCGAGTGATTTTGCGAAACCAATTTTGATTCCAAATTCCGAAGTAAGATTTGATATTCAAAGTATATATATGTATATATATTTGAAATGATTTGAAGTAAACCGGTGTTCATTCCTCGAGTTTTGGATTTGATATAACTCTATCTATTAAAAATTGATTTACTGATTTATTGCTGATTTCCAACTCTTGAATTTGAAAATGATTTCTTCAACTATTTTGAAGTTCGAGTACTTCCAAATCAAGGTTAACTTTTCAAAGCTAAGAAATTTTGAAAAGTATATAAGTTTGTTTTGTATGTTTAAAGTATGTAGTAATATGATTTAAATAAGTTGAAACTGTTTTGTTAAGTAAATGAATAAGGCTATTTTGAATTTTTTTTAAATATAGAATTTAGATTTGAAATGTTTTGAAAAGAATTTGGTCTTCAAAATATTTGGAATAAAATTTAGTTTAAATGTTTTAACTTAGTAACATCTTTATGAAACTATATATTCAACAAGTTGGGATAAATATATAAGTTGTACATATGCTGTTTTATTCGCATAATTAATTTGATCCAAGTTTGAGTACACAAGTTCGAGGTGGATTACACCATTTCGTGTTAGGATTTTTCATTCGATTCTTGATGGCGAATATTTGATATGGATTTTGGGCTTGATTCTAGAATTCTCTATCATAGTATATGGCTATGCAAGGAGACTGATGGCTTCTAGTCGAGAAACCATATCGAAGTCCGCATTAGGGAAGTCGAATGGACAATACTAGTTCGAAAGCGAACTTGTGTGATCGAGCGAGCGATCAAATGTGATTCTGCGAAATGATGACGTATGTACATCTTATATTCTAATATCATTGATATATTTTGACGCTGAAATTGAAAGCTGTCGAGTTAGAATATCTTTGCTTACTAAAAGAAAATTTCCAATTTAAATTACAAAGATATATATAACCCATAAAAGCAAAGATATTCAATCCCATATGGCTCTTCATACAGCGAAATTTATTTTGAAAATTTGAACCTTATATAAGATAGACCTTACGTAAGTATAAGATGATTTTGAAAACATTTGATTTTGGAAATGAATTGGTTGACTTAAATTATTGACTTGGAAATTTGGATTTATTTTCTAAATCTATTATTCTGGAACGTTGAAACTAAAGATATTTAATTTGAGAAGAAATAATTTGGTGAAATTGTATATGATTTTGAAATTGAACTGATATTGAAACAAATTGAAATTTGAGAACCTTGTGTTACTAAATACTTGATTTGGGAGTTGTCGAACTTATATAAAATTGATTTGTATGAGTATGAAATTGATTCGAAAACTATAGATTTGAAAGGGTACTCAATTTGAAAGTGAAATCTTATATAATTGAAGTCTATATAAGTATGATTTGATATACTATTGATTTTGGAAAGTATTTGATTTGAAAATTTAATCTTATATATAATGGATTTTATATAAGTACGATATTTGAAAGTGATTTGAAAAGGTACTATATGATACATATTTTCGAAGTAAAGATATGGAAAGTGCCTTCTGCTTGATATCCGATTTGTGGCCACATCTTGGATTCATTCTATCGATATTATTCTCTCTGATTTGGTTTTCCGGATATGATACTCGAGTGTCCTTCGAATTCCATGGCGTTACCCATGGTCTTACGAACTCGACTGCATAGCGTAATTCGTAAGGCAGTGATTGCTTAAAGGGTACGGATGTTTCCTGGGGGATCCAGGCGTAACCATTGTGTATCTGCGATCTATGGTCGTGTTAGTGGCGTAATCCGCAAGGCAGAGATTGCTTACGGGGTATGGATGTTTCCTGGGGGATCCAGGCGTAACCATTTTTATGTATCCTGCGGTCCACCGTTTTGTTGCATGGCGAAATTCGCAAGGCAGTGAATGCTTAAAGGGTACGGATGTTTCCTGGGGGACCCAGGCGTAACCATTGTGTATCTGCGATCCATGATTTGATTCGTTTTTGATTGGATTGTACTTTCCATATCTGTTCTTAAAAGTTTTTCCAGTATTTTCACTGGGTGTTGAAACAAGTCTACTAAGTATCTGGAGAATTCTAGTTTTGCGCCTGATCAACGCACTGCCAGAGTCTGTAGGAACGAGGATAAACTTGTTAAGACATCGAGTTATAAAAGTATTTTCGAAAGGAAATTTGTTTCGACTATAAAGGTATTTTATTATAAAAGTATTTCCAACAAAGAAATTTTGTATCAATATTTGGAATCAAAACCCTTATGGTTCTAAATTAACTATTCATGCCCGATACTATTCCTTGAATCTACCTTATCTGTTCAGCTTTATTTATTCACCTATATTCTGCTTTCCCAAATCCTCCTTCTTTCCTTGTTGACTATATTCTTTTAAAATATTGTTTATTTATATATTATATGGTTTAATAGAATTTTTTTTTTTAGTGTATAAATATTTTAGAAGTTATTAATTAAATAAAACAGATTTAAAGGAATGATTATTGATTTATTAATAATATTTGAAAAGTATTTTAGATAGAATTAATAAATTTATGAATTGTGGATTTAATAGCTTCTTTGTAAATATAAGTAATAATGTAAATAATTGTTTTCAAATGGTTTTCATATATTTATAAAGGTGTCATTTAAACATATAAATAGTATTTATAAAGGGAAGCAAGAAATTTTACAAATGGATTTTTGAAAGGTTTTAAAGTATATAAGATAATTGAATTGCAAATGAAGTTTTCAAATTTTAAGTAAAATTTATATAGTTTAAATTAATTGTTTAATCTTGATTTTCAATCTATCTTTTCTGTCTGGTTGTTTCTATTCTTCTACCTCCTTCCTTTTCGGGGACGAAAAGTTTTGAGTGGGGGAGAGTGTAACGACCCGCAAAATTTAATGGTTTTAAAAGTATTTTAAACTGGAAATTTGTGAAATTTTAAACAATAAAATTTGAAATTAAAAATTTATTATTTGAAATACGTCTATTTTAATATAGCAACTGGTAAATTTTCATCTGATAATATTGAAGTTTATTTTCCTGTGAAATTTCATTTCAAATCAAACCGGTTAATAACAGTGAATTTAAAAGTTTTCCGAAACCAAAATATGTCAACAGGAGAAAATTTATTCAGATCATTCTGAATCAGACTGCGAAATTCGTTTTTCTAAATTTGGACTTCTGTTGCTTCATTTATCTTAACTCTGGTAAAATAGCAGCATGTTAGGTACCGATTATCGACTTTTGATCGAATGATCGTACCATTGATATTTGTATACCATTTTAATCATCTCGCCGTGCTGACCTCAACGGTATATTTATTTGTGTATTTCGGAAATCTGGTACGTGATGAAATCAGTGGAACCGTTATCCGTACCGGTACACGTTTTAACCTTTGGTCTCCTTGTTTCGTTGGATCAAACGGTCACTTGCTTTTAGCAATTCCTGAAATCACGCGTGACTTTTTCCTTTCCATTCCCTTCTGTCATTCGCGTGACTTTTGATATTAGTTACGTTATTTATTTTAATCTCTAATTATAAACTTGCTCTGCTGATTCATTCTTCTCTTTCAAAATTTGCATATTCTTTTCCACCCAGATCCAAGCCATCTTCCCTTCGTTCCTCCAAAGCCTTTCCCACAAATCAAACCCGCCCTCTTCTCCTTTTCCTCAAATCAACGTACTGACCCCTCACCACCTCGCTCTACCTTTTCTCCTTCTTCCCACCGGCCTCCGCCACCACAAACGAGAAGCCGCCTCCAAGCTGCCTAACAGCCAACGCCCATGCACCTCCGCACTACCTTGTCTTCCCCGGCCTCGTCGTCCTCCATCCGCGCGTCAGCCTAACCCAGGTCGAGCCCATAGCTTCGCCCACTGCCGTAAGTTTTGTATTTCGGATCTGTATCAGTTGTGTATATATAGATCTATATATAGGTAGAGTATTATATGTGTGATTTTTTTTATATAAAAGTATATTTACATAAATATTTTATCGTATTGCTTGTATATATATATACATTGGCTTGTTGATTTCGATAATGATGTCGTGTACATTTAAATATATATTTGAAAGATTTATATATAAGTCAGTTTGTTACTAGATTATAAGGTATACATTAGTTGTATATTTATTGTTATAATTGATTTGATAGTTATAATGCAAAGTTATACAAAGTGTTACAGTCGGTGTATATATATGTTTATAGTTTTTAAAAAGGTAATAGCTTACAGAGCTTATATTGCATGTTGGGATAGTTTTAGCTGTTTCGTGTATATACTGTTATATGGTTCCAGTGTATAGATTGGAAGGGAAGAAAATAGATATGCATATGTTTGATTGTCTATAGGTTTGTATATTCATCTATATATATATTAGTTCATATAAAAAAAAAAGTTTATGTAGCTATATACTTTGGGTAGCTGTCTGTTAAAGTTTTGTTATGTACTTTTAAAACTAGCCTCACTTGCTGTTGTGGGAAGTATACAATATACATCATATTCATACACGTAAGTTTTATATAATATATATATATTAGTTTATTTATGATGTTTATAGAATATAATATATACATAGTTTCGGTACATATATGATTTTATCTTAAAGTAAATTTGTTGCACAAATGGTCGGCATGTGTTTATGTTTAAGGAACCTGGAAGTGTTTGTTTGCAGGGACATATAGTTGTGGATGATTTGATTTCGCATATACTTACATGTGTTGATAGTCTGCATATCTGATGTTGAATAATTTAACGTGTATATATGTAAGTTTATATAACTACTATAGGGAACAAGAACTGTTTGTCTATCTCAGAAAAAAAAATGTATATACTTGTTTTTGTATGAATGTTGTGCATATATGTTTGAATAGTTGTCTGCATTTTTGTTTTGTTTATATATATATATTTTAAAAAAAAATGTGTTTGTATTTAAAATATGATTTTGGTATATACATAGTTATTTATAGTTTATATATATATAAATCCACTTCCACTATTGATCACCATCGATCCGGTTCTGATTTGATTTTTGTAAATTCCTTATCTACCAGCTTATCCGTCGAATCTGTATCCAATCTAGCTTTACTTTGGAATTCGTGTTTGGATTCGTAATCCACCTCATTCTCGTTCATCTCTAGCCTCGAAAGGTGAGCAATCACTCACGATTAACGTTCTTTTATTATTTAAATTCGATTTCATTTGACATAGCAATTGAAATATGCTGTTGTAGTTATTTACATTGTTATATATGCCTGTTATTACTATTATTTATATCTGTTCACCTGTGACATCTGACACCCGTATCTGTTATTTATACTGATGATATATGCCTGCTGTTATATATTTTTTGTATCTGTTATCACTCTGCAAGTTCCCTGTAGTTTAGAATTCACTATGGGTTGAAATGATACATACCCGAACGGACTTTAGAATAGGAGAATTTCGTTACGGGTTGAAATGATAAACCCAAGCGATTTTCACTTGAATTGAAATTGGGATTACGGGTCGAAATGATATCTACCCGTATATATTTAAATTTCGGATTGAAACGATAAATATCTGTATCACTTAACCATATGATGTATATATACAGACACCGTTGGTCCATATATAAAATATTTTGTAAATGAATTTTATGGTTTTGGAAAGAAATATATGGTTTTAATAAATGTTGAGCCTTAAATTATTTAATTTAAATTAGGATGGATTTAATACTTATGAGATGTTTAAGTAAAAAAAAATTATATTTTTAAAATAGATTCTGGTAATAATTTGAATAAGTTAAGGTTGGAAAAATAATTTATTAATTAAACAAATGTGAAACTTATTGAAATTTGAGATTTAGGATATGATTTATACCTTGGGTTTTATTTAAATAATTTAATGAATAATTCTTGTTTAAATTAATTTAAGAAAATATTTAGTAAAAATGAAATGTAAGGCTAGTTAGATGATATTGAGTTTATTAAGTGAATATTCCCTGATTAAATAATAATGAAGTTAAATCAAGAGCTATATGAAACTGTTAAATCTAACTTTGGAAAATGTTGAGTATTAAAGCTTTGAAATATATTGAAAAATAAATGGTATATTTAGAACTGAATTAAATTGATGAATTGAGCTTTGAATAAATTTGAATTTGGAATTTGAAGTTGATTTGAATCGATTTGCCAGACTTGAGGAAATTAAATACTTTGATTTTAAATTATTTAACCTATATATATACTAATTTGGAAAATAGATATATTTGAAATGAAATGATATTTTGGTTTTGAAGTATAAATTAATTTGGATGACCACGGTGTTATAGTGTATATTTCCACCTCGTAGATAGTTCTGAAGATCCTTAGAGGATGGTTATCCCAAACATCCTTTAAGTTACTTGTATTTCAGTTGGTATTTCACTTGAGTTTGATTTATTGATATAAGAATGTTAATCCTGACTCGAGTGTTTTGTGTTTTGCTTTACGCTCGGGTCAGACCGAGTGATACAGCATTTGAGACTCACCCTTGGAGTTTGGAGCTTCCTTTGGAGATCCAACTATCGCCTCAGCTTTCAGCTCTTCTAGTTGATTTGTTCGGAGAAGTCATCTATTCGTACTAGAGACTTCACTACATTTGAGATATTCTGTTGTATTTTATTTTAACTCTGATGTTTATATAGTAGCTTCATGAACTACTATTTTATCTATTCCGCTGCGCATTATTGTATTACTCTGTGTCTGTGATCTGTGATTGATTTATTTACTGTATATGCTGAGTTTTGCCAAATTTAAATTAACAATTCGGTATTTTGAATTATTCAAGTCCGACACGTGTGGATTATTGTCGATTTGAATGGTCCAAAATAGCGGGTCGTTACACCTAAATCCAGAAGCCACCATTACTTCAACAAAAACAAGCGGGTCGACAAAAGTGAAAAGGGGCCGGCCTTGTTTAAACAAGGGATTTATTTTAGTTTTTAATATAGGCCGAGATTAATTTTTTTTAAGAGCAAATTTGGTTTTAAAGTTTTAAAATTAATTTTGCTCTTGTTTTTCTATTTTAAAGTCTGTACTTTTTGAATCAAAACAGGGTAAATCACCACCTAGGGTTTAGGTAGTGTCAGATTGTCTAGTTAGGATTAGTTCGGTGAGCAGGGTTTGCGAGTTTGCAAAACTCTATAGGCGGTAGCAGGGTTTGCGAGTCTGTTAGAGTGTTTGTAAGCGGGATACTGTTTAATTCTAATAGAAATATGGGAATGCAGCAGTAGGCAGGGTTGCCGAAGCTGGGTAAATTTTGTGTGTGATTTACTTTTCAGCATACTTACTTATCTACAGTTTGATTTCGTATTTAAATTCATGAAAATTTGCTATAACCCTATTCACCCCACCCCCCCTCTAGGGTTAATCTAGATCCTACAAGAAGATCTACCAGCAGTTAGATCTATCCAGGATACAATCACGAATTACGGAATAATAATCGATGAAACAATATGGATCGATGGATTGAAAATACCCAAGTGCTCAAATCCGTTGATCTCTCAAGATACCGGATTCTAGCTATCTTCAACACGTTGATCGCGCACGATACCGCGTTAGAAGATCTACGATTCTTCGACGTTGATCTCGTGCATAAGATTCCGTGAATCGGCTTCAAGTTCGTTGATTCGAGCGCACTCGAATAACCGAAGATGGAGAAAAGAGATAACACTCAACTTCCAATTTTAATGGAGGCACAAAGCACAAACCAAATTTTTATTCAAAAATCAACTCCTTTTACAAATGACCATACAACCCTATTTATAGGAAATTACAACACATATGACTTAACAAAATACGACATAAGAAATAATGACCTAAGCAATGCACTAGTTACAACATATGACTTAACAAACAACTATTAAACAAACGACTTAACAAACTAGGCAGAGCGACTTAACAAAGGTGACATAACAACTTCTCGCGACCTAAGCTTCTGTAGCGACTTAAGCTTCTTCAGCGACCTAACTTCCTTAGCGACTTAAGCTTCTTCAACGACCTAAACTTTCTCAGCGACTTAAGCTTCTTCGCGACTTAACATCTTGCTCGTTCGCGACCTTCTGGAAATGTTTGCGACCTAACCTTTGTTCGCGATCTAACTTCAGCGACCTAACTGGAAGGTCGTTCATGACATAGGCAACAGTTCGTTCGCGACCTAGGCATTCTGAAGCTCGCGATTTAGGCTGGAAGCGACCTAAACAGAAATCTGGAGTGACTTTGGAAATCTCGCGACCTACTAGATTCCACGACGTAGGAAGCTTGCGACATAGGATAGGTCGCCTGCGACCTAAGGAATTCTGCAATGATTCTTCCTCATGATCTAGGGTTTCGCAATCTATGTAAGTCGCTTGCGAAGTCGAGGTACGCGCTGCATCACTCAAGGATCCATGTTAGACCGAATTTGGATGCCAGTGTTATGAATATCTTCTTTGCAAGAGCTTCCGAAGGGATACGGAAGGATCAGTCCATAGAATCTTGATCATGGACAAAAATCAATCTTTCTTATTACAGCTTTGATGGTTTGTAGAAATTGCCAAATGTTATAAGAGGGGTGCCCACCTAGCTGAAAGCAAAAACACCCCACTAAAGATACGATACTAATCCGAAACGAAACTGGAGATCCCTTCATAGAACATGTACGACAAACCTAACGATACCTTAAGACATGTACGACAGATCAACTGAGTTGGTCAATCATTCGACTATATTCGATACAGAAGTGGGGGTTCAACGGGCAAGCAACCTATCAAAGTGCAAGATCATAGTTTCAAAGACCAAATTATAAGTCGAACTATATTGATGAAGTCAAAGGTTTTAATTGTTCAATCATAATTGTTCAACCGGTTAAACAGTGAAAGTCATGTTGCTTATAAATTAATTTAAAAAAATTCTATAACAATTTCTTTACCGTAAATGTGTAAATTTCCTAAAACTTTAAGATAAAATAGGTTCGGTTTAATAATGGTTCATAAAATGTATACTAATAATTTATCTATCCTTACAAATTGACAAGATAATCCAAAAAATTGGTGGCTAAGGTTATAAAATTATTGTTAAATTGATTATGTGAAAAATGAAAAGTGAAGCGATGATATTTTTTCTCAAATTTGAAGAACCGTGTGGTTCAAAGAGGTTGGTTTGGAAGTTTTTTCACGGTTTAGAGGTTAGATCATCAACTCACGTGCATGCAAGGTTATTCGATTTTCAGAACTGTAGTGCTCCAAAGTCGATGGTTAACCGTGGTCAAAATGATACTTAACTTATATATAAGCCTAGGATAGTATACTTAGGGCTGTTATGGTAATGGTTACCGTTACCATTTTGTAAATACCGTTAACGTACCGTTTTTACTGGTAAACAAAAATTGTTTACCATTACCGATTTACTGGTATACCTATGACTGGTATACCGATAAACTGGTAACCGTTACACTGGTAATGGTAAACTACCATTTGTCTAGAAATATAATAAGTTGATATATTTTTACACTGAATAATGTTTCATTATATATCTCATTGGGTCACTTAATTAAGGATATAGAAAAGAAGTTATTTATCATCATTTGAGTTGAATTACTGAAATAAATTGAACTATTTCCTTGTTTATAAATGCCCGTAATACAACATCTTACATGAATATCAATGTATTATGAACGGACTGGTAAATTACCGTTACCGTTAGTTTTGAAAATATATTACCGATGTTTTACCATAGAAAATGGTAAATTTAACGTTACTATACCAATTATACTGGTATACTAACTTTACTTTAAAATGATAACTGATTGACTAGTAATGGTAAATTTACCGTTACCATAATAGCCCTAAGTATACTCCTTTGATATCTGACTTCTAGACTCGCTTCATAGCCTATCATATTCATGTCTGTTGATGTCAGTGACCTAGTAAACCTAATAAGAGCCCAGAAGGAAACTTTGTAAGCATATCTCAATGGGTTCGATAAGAAGACGAAAAGAAAAATGAATTTGGATGCTAAGACCGTATTAATGGTTTGATTGCTCTGGTCTGTTCCCGAACATAGATTTCTAGGTGACTTTGAATTGTTGCTCCATTATGTTGGATTCTATCAATGGCTAGAGAGCTACATCCAGGTGGAAAAAGAAATAAGGAAGACAATAGAAGACACATTATAACAACCCGTCATTTTCAACCCTCTTATATAACGTCTGAATCGACGTTCAAACCATGAAACCCAAAAAATTCGGATCGTTGGATTTATAATATAGATAAACATAATCATATTCTAACTACACGATTCAAAACTCACAACGGATGGAACAATATATATAATATAAAATTGTCATATATTAAAACAAAACTATATTAACATATTCATAGTTATAATCCATACAATACCAATCCATACACGATATCATATTGAATGTCAGATGTCATCATATACTCCATACACATACACACACAAATATATAAATATATATACAAGTACTGTCTTCATCATCTACACCTTTAATATCACTTATACCGGCATGTGTAATACTTCGGATTTTTCAGTAAAAATAATTAATCAACTTAAAAGGGTATTATGGTAAGTTCACATGAAATACGAAAATAGAATATATTTTTTCCAAACTAAGCAATTTGGAAAATCTAACTTCATCATTGCATCAAATAGATTTTATACCTTAAATTCATATATAAAATGTTAGAAACCGATATCGGGTAAAGGAGATATGAATCATTTATCGAAACACTTTCATGCCAAACGGGTCGGAAGCCTAAGTGAGCCCGAGGTCTAGTTTTGGGATTAAGGTTATAATAGAAGGAAAAGCACTTATACTTTCATTTTATAATTTTCTTCTTCATCCCTTAACCGCCATAGATCCCTAAATAACAAATTCCACTGTTATACATCCAATCAACTCCAAATTAATCAAATAATATATCAGAACGAAGAGGAAACGAAGTGCAATTAGATCTAATCAATATCAACTCAAATTAAAAGAAAGAATCGCTAAGTTAAATCAAAATGGAGGAGAAAACCGAAAGATTTCAACTAAATTCAATTAAATCAGTAGTTCTAGATGAGCGAGTTTATCTACGAAAAAGTTATGTGGTTAGATGTGCAATAAATTTTGATTTATATATCTTATTAAAGATTAATAACATGGCTTAGGACCGATCTGATAATTTAATTGGTGATAATTGCTAGACTGAGAAATTGAGGAATCATAGATCATCGCTTTGATAATTGACTGATATAAATTGGGGAAGGGTAAATTAGATGTAAAATTCACCGTAAACTACGTAGATTGATTAATACATTAGATAAATACCCATTATTATAAATAAAATTTAATTTTATAGATATATTGATATCGGTATAGTTTATATTGTTGTATCGATAAATTATATCAAAAAAGTGAGTTATGATTGAATAAGTGAACCAATAATCTTTTAGGCATATCAAGGATATTAATGAATATGAATAAATGTTTAAAGTGAACTAATAATGAATTATAAGCCATTCTCGAAATTCAAAAAGAAGGTAAAACAAAGAACAAGCAAAATTGGACAAAAATGGAGTTTGGAGTGCTAAATACTCAAGAACATGTAAACGGTTGACTGGTTGTAACTCATTAATTGACCAATGGCTCTCAAGAAAACCTGAAGAAAACCCAAGAAGAAATAGTGTAAAGCTAAGGGAGAACAATGAACTGAAAATAGCCATCAGTCAATTGAACAGTCGACTGATGGCTTTTATTCAATCGACTGATGTGTTATTATATAAAAAAAATATGACAGGGGAACGATCGATTGATGGACCATGAATGGTCAGTTGATTGCCTGTAGTTAACAGAAATTGAACCTAGACCCATTACAAACCTTGTATCGTGTTGGAGGTTAGTTGTCATCGATTTCATGTTAGTGCTAGATTTCCACATAACGTTGCGGCGTTGGAAGAATAAAGATATCCATATAGGAAGATTTACGTTGTGTCGGTCGATGTACTTGTGGATATTTATTGTTGTTCGATCCCTGTATGCATTGGTTAAACAATAGTTGATGTAGGACGGTTTAACATCAAGACTGTATATGCAGCGACCTACATTTTTACACATCGACGGATCATAAAAACTTTATTTTACAAACAAGTAGGGTCCGATTAGGCTATAACTTTGGAAAAGTTGAGTATAGACATTTTTGACTCTTAGAATAAATTATGGATAGTATTGACTCTAAAAACTTGTAAGAGCTATAATCTTGATAGAAGCGGAATTGGGTCTTGAAACAACTTATAAACGAAAGATTTGATGGTTTGTCTTTATGTATATCGGTCATAATAGATTTTTGGCCTTACGGTTTGGAAGATATTTCTATTTTAAATTTGACAGTCTGTAGGAAGATTAGCCGGTAATTAGCTTAAGCCCATAATTAGGTCACTTATTCCATTTTGGGGTTAGGGTTAATTGCAGCTTAGTGAGTAGCCTCTAATCATTTTTAATCTTCCTAAAACTATTCCTATCCTTCATTAATCCATCTCCCATCCAAATCTCCATTAAATCTATACTGAGTCTAGCCTAATTAAGCAACTAATAGTAGATTAGCAAGGTAATTTGCAAAGGGAGGCTTCTAATTTCGAATTTGGATGCACTGGGTTCGTACATTGGCCATTTGTTTCAGATCTACCTCCTTTTTGGTGATTTTGATTGATGGGTGAGGGATCAATCATTTCACAAACTTTTATATGCTTATATATTTTATAAATGCATTTTTGATCCATTTTCAAAGTTAAAAACATGATTTTGAGCTGATTTAAATTGATAAATGATTTATGAACAAATTTTGATGATTAAAAAAATGATTTTTACATGTATACCCATGCTTTTAATGATGATATAAATACTAGTTTAGGATATGATTACTATGTTGACTGTAGTGTATGGATCAATACTGAATGACATATGAGGGGTTAAAGTGAAAAACTGCACAAAACTTGATGGCTAAAGTCGACTTGGGGAAAATACGAGGAATACATGATAGGTACTTCAGGCTTGAGATGGAAAAAAATGAAGGAAAATAGGCTTCGATCGATCACCACTGATCGAGCTAAAAAATGATGAAAGCACAAGGAAAATTGGAGGTGACCTTGGGGCACAGAGGCAAATACGCAGGCCCAACTCAAGAAAACATAAAAAAAGGTCTAAGCATTGGTGAGGACCGTTCACCGCCGATCGATCACAAATTTTCTAATGATGGTTGACATGATGAGGAGAAGCTGTAATGCCCCAGAAATTTTAATAATGAATTAGAATACAAATAAGGAAAAAAATGTAATTTTGCAGAAAAGGATAAAATAAGAAATTTTTACAAAAGTTGGAATTAGGCCACAAGACCTATTCCATTGCGTCCGACAGTCAGAAAACATATATAACTTACCAAATTTGATAATGGGTTAGAATTGGTGAAAAGTACAATAAGTGGCATTTTTGTAAATACACACTTTGAAAATTAGACTAGAAATCCTAATTCTCAACTATAAATAAAGGCCTAAGTCTCCACTCTTCTCATTCAGAAACCCCAGCCTCCACCTTCTAAACCTCTCTTCTTTCTCTTCTTCTTCCTCAAAAAGAAATTATAATTCCAAGCAAAACAAAATAAGAGGAAAATCAAAATAAAATAAAAAGAGAAGCGGATCAACAAACTAAACAAAGGAAAGAGTAGAGGATTCAAACCTAATTAGTAGAGGGAAAGCTAAAAAGGTGAGTGGATTGTATCTACAAAATGCATATGGTATGAATAAGTAATTGATTTTCAATTACATACCCTTTTGGTAATGCAAATATGATTTCTTTTTATGAATCTATCTTGTATTCTGAACTTTTAAATTGAAATAAATTGGAATAAACCTTAGAAGATTATAGATACTTTATTAAACTCATTTCAATCTAGTGAAGAAAATAATATATTCATAGCCTTAGATTGACTTTGCGCAACTGCTTTTTAGTCAGTAGTCCACTATACAAAATTTGTCTTGGGTTCAGTGTATTCAGTTTGTGTGATATTCCAAGTGTCTAAACCAATTGATTGTAAATAAATTTTCATTCTACATGACTAATATGTGTAATTACTGCCGTTAAAAAGTGGATGTCTAGCAATAGATTATTCTTCAACAAATGAGTTACTAACAAGTGTATTAATAGTGTTACTAATAGTACTATTACCAATGTTGGTAGACATTTAAACTTTTTTCAAAAATCATATGATAAATACTTTGAAAACCATTGCTCTGATACCAAATATAAGTCAGCGGAATAGGGATCTTAAGGCTAAATTAACACTAGAGGAGGATGAATATTGTTTAGTGGATTATATGAATGTTTTTCAAATTCTTTAAGATTCTACTTGGAATGATTTCCATTAACAATCACAGAATGAAAGTGCAGATAAAAGTAAATGCAGTAAAGTAAAAGGGAAAGAACACACCAGGATTTTATACTAGTTCGGAGTTACCCTAAATCCAATCTCGCACAATTCCTTGTACGGATTTTTTTTCAACTAGTAAATGCAAATACAATCTTGATTTCAAGCTACAAGACACACCATCCGGAATCCCGACCTCTAGGTAAGTCACTAGATTTTTGAGATATAAGCACACCCACAAGATTTACGGGCTACTAAGCACACATAATTGATTTTACGGGCTACAATCACACCATATTGTATTTACGGGCTATAATCACAACCACAAGTGTAGCAATATGATTTGATAAAGTTTTATAGACTTAGATTTCGATCTTTATTACAATTGATCATATAACTCTTGAATAGCAATTTGATCTTAGTTTGAGTAAGAGAGATGAGAGAAATCAGAGAGTAGATGAAGGAGAATCAAATTAGTGATGATTGAATTGATTCTGGTTGAATTTCGACAAAGTTTGGGTATATTTTGATTTAGAAAATGAGAGAGTGGAAAGAGGAGGGAAGAATAAGAAAGTAGATGTTCAAAATTTGTTTGGAAGTCTGGTATATATAGGGACCAACGGTCATGTCCATCCGCAAAGAGAAACGACGAAAAGACACTTCCATTCAAATTTGATTTTGAAAATTACAGCCACTATGTCGATATATGTCCAAAGAGTATGTGGACATACTCTTCACAAAATTGAAAAATAGTTTAAAAAATTTATTTTGAAAATCCATTGCTTTGTAAAATAATGATACTTTGTATAATCATTTAAATACAGTTTATACACATTTTAATCAAAATATAACTTAATAAAAACTTTATAAAATAATTTTGAAAGATTTAATAAGAGTATTCAATAATATATATAAAAATCAATATAATTATAACTTATTAATGTATAAACAAAATTCAATATATATATATATATATATAAACTTAAAAACATTAAAATAATATCTTTATAAGTATAAGAGATTGAAAATCATTTTGGGAAATATTTTTAAAAAATTATTTTAAAATCGAGATATTTGAATAACAATTTAAAACAAAATTAGAGAAGGCGAGAGAGATCAGAAAAGTGCTATCAAGGTTTTAACATAAATTCTATGACTCCATAACTTATCTGAAATATCTTGAAATCTTGAACTCTTCAATACTCATGTGTCTTTAATTATCATCATCTTGAATCTACTCTTGATACTGTACAGTCCTTAATCAATACATGTCTAATATCCTGCACTATATATTATATATATCTTGATAAAACATTAGTATCTATATTTTATATAATGTTCTATAATTGTTATTATCAAAATCAAAACCTAAGGTACTAACAATCTCCCCCTTTTGATGATGACAACTCTGTATATAAAATAAAATATAACTCCCCTAGGTTACAAAACTTCTCTTTAATCTATGCCTAGATTTTATATATTTCTCCTCCTTTGTTATCAAAAAAAAGAACCAACTAAAACTATAACTCTAACACTACTCTTACTCTAATTCTAACTCTAACTCCTCTTAAATAAAACACTAATTAAGATATATATATATATATATATACATATATATAAGAATTATATATAATGACGATGGAAAAGTTTGTATAAAGACAATAAGTGATATGTGAAATTAGATAATCATGAGATAATCATAATCAATCCAAATATTCATCCAATCCGACAAAGTTAATCTCACACACCATTCAAACAAATCTACATAAATCAAACCAATCTAATCCAAACCAAACGAAGTATTATTATTTATATACAATCAAACCTATTTAAACTTGTAACAACCCTAGATTTTTGCATATATTTTTAATTTGACTTTATTTTATTTTGAAACTATTTTTAAACTTGTTTGATTTCAAACATTTCATTTTTAAAAATAAATGTTAATTATTATGTGAACTATAATTTCAAACTAGTATAAATTGGTTATTTTACTGAAAAGTGAATTCTGTTCAAACTGTTCAATCTTTGGCTTCTAAACTTAAAATTTTAAATATTCAAATTCTTAAATTTTATCTTTTATTATGAAATTAGATTTAATAACTTGAATACAGCTTTTCGTTTCGTTGGAAACAGAGTTAAATTGTGAAAGTTATGTATATTTCAATATTGTGTGTAAACTGATGTATTTAGCAATATTGTCTATTTTAAATTATATTTTATCTGTCATATTTTATTTTAATATGTGTTAATATGTTATTTTATTTATATTTTTATCTTTTAATAATTTTAAAGTGATAGTATAATTTTTCTAAAGTTTACTTGAATTTATTTCAATTTTTGAAACCTAGTTTCCATTTTCTTTGCTATTTTCTTAATTTAATTATATATAATTAAAATTTATTTATTTATTTTATACATTCACTTTTATTTGCTGTGTTTTACTCTATTTATATTCATTTTTCATGTATTTAAGTTAAAATAGTTTTTCCAAAGTGTATTGAATTTATTTTCAAATTTTCTAGACTAGTTTTCATTTTTGTGCTATTTTCTTATTTTAATCATATATTTATTATTAATTATTTATTTATATTTTTTATATTTTGTTACATTTTTGAATTTAAACTGAATTTATAATTATTTTTAGTTATATAAACTTATATAAAGAAATTAAAAGAAATTTGAAAGGTTATGACTTTTGATTTGCCTAAGGCCTTTTATCTTCCAACCTTTCACATTTGTAACTTACCTTTTCATCAATTAGCCTTTACTATCCACATCTTTCAGCTACATACTCTATTTTCTATTCACGTACATTCATTTTCATTTCTGAAACAAAAGGATTTCGGCCATGGCTATTGAGGAAAGTTTGGGTAATGATTTTCAACTTTTTCTTATTCTTTTTCTACTTGTTTACATTGATTTTTGCACTTGCTCTCTTATTCTAGGCTTGGCTCCTTCTCAACTAGATCTGGTCCGATCTCCACCACCCCCTTTCTCTGATCATTACCCACCCTACTACACCACCAAGGCAGGCCAAGCACATCCATGGCAAGGAGCACCACCAAAATCAACAAAAACCACCACATATTACACTAGCCGAGCCTAGATTGTTAGCACCACCTTCTACCACCATTTTCCGCCACTACCACCACCACCACCACCTCTGACCTGACCTCCACCCTCTTCCACATCATCCACCATCACCAGCACCCACTGGCCGTGACCCATGACCTCTGGCCGAACCTATTTGTGCCAAAGATGTGAGGTTATGTTGCATTGTTTAGCCTTGAACACCTAGTTTTTGCACCTAGACTTCACCACTTTGTTAATGCATGCTAGGCCGACCCTATGGAACCCAAAACCAGATCCAAACCCACCCTTTAGCCATGCATTTCAGATCTGGAGCTGAAGCATAGATGGTAGAAAGCAAGTGCAAACACTTTGGTTTTGTTTTATGCAGTTGTTCCTAACATTGTTTAGTGGCATCCTGTTTTGAAACTTATGTTTTATATATTTGTTTTGTGTAATATTTTCAAGGGGTATAGCTTTGGCTCTTCCAATCTCAAATCATTTTCGTGCTTTCGTGCCTCTGGAAATCTTTGTTGTGTGTTTGTGGTTGTCATCTCCAGCTAATACAGGTGAGTAATTCTCACCAGACGATGTATACTTATATAACTAGTAAACTGACACCATTTGAATCTGTAAAATTATATCATCCTGTTATAACTGTTATATTATGATCATATAATTTTTACCCCTGTTACTATATATGTTATATCATCTATTACTGTTATTTCATGCTATTCTGTTATTTTATCAGTTTATCACACTGCAAGTTCCCTGTAGATTAGGTTCACTATGGGTTGAAATGATACATACCCGAATGGACTTTAGAATAGGGTAAGATCGTTATGGGCTGAAATGATAAGCCTGAGCGACCTTTTATTTATTTTATTTAACTTGGGATTGCGGGTTTGAAATGATAAAACTCGGTTTTTCTTTGTAAACTGCGGATTGAAATGATACATATCTGTATCACTTGACCTAGGCTAGAAAATTATATACAGACCCGTGGTTTATATATTTTTTTGAAAATTTTAAAATATTTTAAAAATGTAAATATTATGATATTTTGATTTAAATTTTATTAAAATGATTTCTATAAAATATTAGTGATTTTCTACAAATTAAATAAGTGAATTAAGTAAATGGTGAAGTAGAATTTGAAATATAAGTCAATTTTGGAATTTATGATTTAGTTTATAAATGGAATTTATGTAAACTAAGAATATATGACAAATTTGATTTAAAAGATGAATTTAATGATCTTTATTAAGTAATAATAATTTTTAAAAGTGTTAATGATTTTGTATAAATTAAAATATGAAATAAATGAATATTTAAGTTGAATTTGGAAATATAACTTAAATCGGGAAATTGTGAATTTTGTTAAAAGTGAAATTTTAATTAAGTAAAATAAATGGAAATAAGTTATATTTTGGAAATTTAAACTTAGTTGTTAAGTTAAGAATTTAATTAAAGAAATGAAAATTTAATTGTTATTTAATTTGATTTTGTATGGAAATTTGACTTTATAAAAATCATAGAAATAAAGGTGTTTAATTGATTGTTTTTAAATATGGAAATATATGATTTTATAAGTTAAAATGATTTATATTAATAGTTAATTATGTGTGAAATTGTAAATAAAACTCTGAATTTGATTTGACAGCATTTTTGAAATGTAATGCAAAGATATTACAGCATTGGAAAATGCTGTAGTTGTTTTAAATGAATCATATAGCAAATGTGAACTAAGGGTTATTATAGCACTTTGTTAGTGCTATAGTTGTTAAATTTAACTAAATTTTAATTGAAACTAAATTAAGATATTACAGCATTTTAAATGCCATCTTTTGTCAATGAACTGTTTTTAAGCATAACATTTCGTAGCATTTTCTAATTACTGCGAAAGTTGAATTTTCTTTGTTTAATAAATTCAAATGAATAAATGATCTTTGAAAAAGATTAAATTTTGGAATTTAAATATTTAATTATTAAATATAATGAATTGACTTTAAATGATTTAAATGGAATAGTTGATTTTGGAAATACAACTATTTTGAAATATGATTAAATGGTATTTAAATTTAAATCAAATAGATGATGTTTTGAAATGATATTTTGAAATGATATTAAATCTTGGAATAAATAATTGAAGTTTATATTAGTATGAAAAATATTTGGTTTACTTGTAATTTGAATCTATTTAAAAGACATTGGACTTATGAAATATAGGATAATAAAGCTTTGGAATTTATTTTATAATTTGAATAGTTATTTTGTGGATTAAATCTATATTAATTTATAAGATTTGAAATGGTCTATGGAAATTTAATTGAAATAAATGATTGAATTGAAACTTTGGAAATTTTAATACTTGATTTGAAAGTATAATAATTACACTTTTAAATGGTTTAAATGAATTATTTTGATTGAAATATAAACTATTTAAAAAGGTGACTTGAAATGATAATAAATGAATGATATCTTTAAATTTAAAAAGTATTTAAAGTTGAATATTTAGATTTGAACTCAAGTAATATTTTGATACATTAAAATGATTTGAAATGAAGTTTGAAAGGATATGATATTTTGATATATTAAAATGATTTGAAATGAAGTTTTGAAATGATATGATATTTTAAATATATTGAAATGGTTTGGAATTGATTTAATCTTTATTTTGATAAAGATTTGGATTTGAAATGATATTCTATTTTGAAGTATAAACTGTTTTAAATTATAACCACGGGTTATAATAACGATTGGTTGTTAAAGAGACCGGGATCAGATATGGACATACTCTCTGTCGATACCGAAAACCACTTTAACAACTGTGTACGCGGTGGAGTTTCCAGAATGAAGTAGGATGGTGGCGAGGATCCTAAGGTATATACGTGGACCCAACTCCCGTGAGTTGTCATAAGGTGGCTAAAACAGGAGCGATCTCGGACCAGTGAGGTAGCACCTCTTATCGGACACACTTCTTCGATACCATTCTATTACTTGTGATTGATTTGGTGCGCACCCTTGATTTGGGAGTGTTGTTCGAGGTGGAGCGGTAGTGGCTGCTATGCGTTTCCATTAGTCCGTGTGCGTAATTGGTATATCTACCCTGGCATTGCCTTGTGTGCCGTGTCACCTACCATATCGAGCCCACTACGATTTTGGTTTAAAGATCTGACCGCGTTAAGGTTCACCATCCCCTTAACGCTATTTTCTATATGATTATACTTTATTGATTAGACACTACTGTATATAACGTATATTACTATATAGTAAATAGTTTAACGGATCCTTAGAGGATGGGCGGTCCCAAGCATCTTCTAAGTTACTTGTACCTTTATTACAGTTCACTTGAGTTGGTTTACATTATATAAGTATATATTGTCCTGACTCGAGTGTTTTGTGTCTTGCTTTACGCTCGGGTCAGCCTGAGTTATTCACAGATTTGGATTTCCGCTCTCTTGGAGATTTGAATCGTTGGAGATTATCTGCTTGTCTTGTCCTATCTATTTCAGTTCTGTTGTTCTACTCAGCTTGTACTTGGTTATTTTATTGAGACTTCTGTTGTACTCTATTTCTTCTGTTGTATCTTATGTAACTCTGATATATTTATATAATAGCTTCATGAACTACTATTTCTTTTACTTCCGCTACATTATTTTACTCTGTGTCTGTGATCTGTGATTATTTATTTACTGTATATTCTGAGATTTGCCAAATTTTATTTACAACGCGGTATTTTGAGCAATTCAAGTCCGACATGTGCGGATGCGAATGGTTGAAAATATCGGGTCATTACAAAACTAGACATTTCGAGGAACTTCAATCCATCCATCAGCGCCAAAGCTTGGATCTGCTTTGATATCATCCCAATCTTCATCATTTTTATTGATGGTACACTCTGGATTGGTGGTTGGTTCTTCTCCGTTCAAGGTAGAAATCATCCACTGAATCGCATCGAAATGCCTTTCTTGCTCCTTAATCATCTGCATTTGACTCAATTTTAAGTGCCTCTGGTTTTTTATGATGAAAGAAAGAATGTTCTTGAATGACTCAAGCGTTTGTTCGAGGTTTTCGGCTAGTTTTTGGATAGGAGAAGCCATTAATTTTTTTAGAGTTTAGGAATGAAAAGGACTGAAGATAGAGACTGAAAATAGAGATTTTCTGGAGTGAATATATATAAGGGTAAGAAGTCGTTTGAAATGAATTAGTGTTTGGTAGTTGTTATTTTTTTAAAATTTTAAAAAATGGCCAGTATATGTCGACAGATGCACTATAATTTTCAAAACCGCTTTATTTCACTTTTCTATTGTATTTGGCATATACTATTATATTTGTATGACTTTCCAGAGATAATTGACAATGAATAACAGCAATAAATAGAATGTTCATTGATAATAAGAGTGAGTACAAGGAATAAAAGAAAGATACATGAGATTCAACATAAACTTAAAACTAGAAAATCCAAATACAAAGATAGCTTAAACAAACATCTAGAAAGATGTGGATGAAGATGAAGAAGAACCACCAAGCTTGCGGATGATCTTTCCAAAGAATTTATTCCTTTTTTTGGAAATTGAGATAAATCTCTTTGAAAATGATTTCTTAAGCTTTCTTTGGTTGTGAATGATATTCTCTTGATTTTTGAGAAGATCTTTGTTGGATGGATTAGGTGGCATATTGATACTTTCCAAAGAAGTATCCTCCTCCTCTTCTTGTTTTTCCTCCTCGACTTCCATTTCCTCTCCTTCCTCTTCCTCTTCCACATCCTTTGTTAAATTTTGGTGATACAAAATTACAAATGGAAGGAAATAAATATGTAAAAGAAAGAAAGAGAAGATTTTGTTTCCCCTAATTAATAGACATGTTTGGTTATGTTTATTTCTCTCTCTAATTGGCTAATCAATTTATTTTTTCCATCTAAGATTAACTTAGGCATTAAGTAATTGATGTTATAAATAAAGCCTAGAGGAGAAAGTGTAAAATGTGTGGAAATCTATTTGCTAATTCTCTCTTCTTCCATCTTTGTTCTTCTCCTCCAACAATTTTAGCCATAGATATCAAAATTCCCTTTCTAAATTTGGTTATTGGTTCAATTTGTATTTTGTTTACTTTTATTTTGTTTGATTAATTGTAAACAAATTTTGGTGAATCAACAAAGAGGGTAGTTGTGTGGAATCTCTTGTTTATTGATTTTTGATTTCATGTCTGTTTATTTTCTATCCAAATTTCTCTCTCTGTGATTTGGACGATAAAAGATTTATTGCGAAAAGGTTTCGCAAATCAAAATTTTCACTACAGATTGGTATCAGAGCAAGGTCATCGCAAAGCTTAGAATAATTTTGGATTTGAAATTTATTGAGATGTCGGATATGATTTCTTTTTCAAAGATGGCTATTTTGGATGGAAAAAATTAGGGTATTTGGAAGCCTAGGATGGAAGATGTTTTGTACCTCAATGATCTTCATGATCCGATTGATGGAGATGGGAAGAAGCCCTCTGATGTAGAGGAGGGAAAATAGAAGAAGATGGATAAGAAGGCAATTGCGTTGATTCGCCAGTATCTTGATGATTTAGTCTTCCATCATGTGGCTATTTGTGAATCCGTGAAGGCTTTGTGGGACAAGTTGGTATCTTTGTATGAGTCGAAGAGTGCTACAAATAAGGCTTTTCTTGTTCGAAAGTTGGTTCAACTAAGATTGGATGGAGAGAAGTCTATTGCAAAGCATTTGAATGAATTTCATGATGTAATAAATCAATTGGGAAATATGAATGTCAAATTTGATGATGAGTTACACACTTTTATTGGTAAGTTCGCTTTCAGAAAGTTGGAAAACTTTGGTTGTTTCATTGAGTAGTTCCAATGCTAATGGAACTATCTTACTAGAAACTGTTTGAAGTAGTCTTTTGAATGAGGAGCTTAGAAGAAAAAGGTCATGTGTGAAATTAGTTGAAGATGAGGCTATGGTAGCAAGAGACTCGAAATAGGATACAAGTCTGATGAAGAAAGTCGCTAATGATAAAGGTATGTCGAAAAGTATCATTTGTTATTATTGTCATAAAAAAGGTCATATGCGCAATAGGTGTGAAGCATATAAAAGGGATCAAACGAAGGCTATACATAGTGATAGTGATAGTGATACACGAGCGGGCATAGCTGAAGGTAGCAACAGTGATACTTCTTGTGATGTCTTCATTAGTGAAGAGAAGCCTTGGAAGATGGACTCAGGAGCCAGTTTTCACATTTGTAGAGATGTGAATTGTTTCTCTTCTTATGAGAAGAGTGTCGGCATGATTAGGACAGCCAATGGAGAAGAGCTACCGATTTGTGGTATTGGGTTTATCCGGTTTCGTATACATGATGGTGTGGTTAGAAAAGTCTTTAGAGTGAGACATGTACCTACTTGTTCACATAATCTTATTTCTCTCAGTCAGTTGGAACGCCGTGGTTGCACTTATGAGACTCGAGATGGAGTTTTGAGAGTGAAGAAGGGTGGTCTTATATGGATGAGAGGAGTATTGGAAGAAGGAAACCTTTATAGTTTGGTTGGTCATGTAGTCGACTATGGAAAGCGAGTGACGGTTGGAGTGCCTAATCCACAGTCCGGTGGCGAGGTTAATATGTTCACTACTTATGATGATTGTGTTGAGGATCATATTTTAGATAGGGTCTTCATGTTGATGATGCTCGAGGGATCGATAGTGATCATGTAATGAGCTCAGATTGAGTGCTAGACGGGTGTCGAGTAGGAAAATCCACAAAGACTGTATGGAGGTCTTTGTGGTATTGCAAACGCTTTTGAGACTGATTGGTGTGGTGCAGCTCATGGCGGGAGATGCATCACTTGTAGGCGGAGGTAGAGGTTTGTAATTTGGTATGATTGAGATATAGAGAGTTGTGATAGATCTATAGATGACATGCTTGATATGATAGAGATATGTGATTTTGCATTAAGGTGGAGTGTTAAATTTTGGTGATACAAAATCACAAATATAAGGAAATAAATATGCAAAAGAAAGAAAGTGAAGATATTTTTTCCCAAATTAATAGGCATATTTGATTATGTTTATTTCTCTTTATAATTGGCTAATCAATTTATTTTTTTCCATCTAATATTAACTTGGGCATTAAGTAATTGATGTTATAAATAGAGCCTAGAAGAGGGAGTGTGAAATATGTGGAAATCTATTTGTTAATTCTCTCTTCTTCCAACGTTGTTCTTCCCCTCCAACAATTTTAGCCATATAGATCAAGACTTCCTTTCTCAATTTGGTTATTGGTTAAATTGGTATTTTTTTACTTTTATTTTGTTTGATTAATTGTAAATAAATTTTGGTGAATCAATAAAGAGGGTGGTTGGGTGGAATCTCTTGTGTATTGATTTCTGATTTCATGTCCGTTTATTTTCTATCCAAATTTATCTCTTTGTGATTTGGATGATAAAAGATTTAGTGTGAAAAGGCTACTACAAATCAAAGTTTTCACTGCATCCTTCTCTTCTCTTATTTCTTGCTCCTCTTCCCAAGCCAACCTTTGTTCCTTTTCCGCAAGCATTTCATAAGGCTCGAAAAAAGGTGAAACATGCATAAGTAAAATGTTGGCATTGCCAAATATTTTTCAATGAATTGTTTCATATCCTTTAAGGTCAACACCAAAATAATTAAAACATGAGTAAGATACACACCATTTAATATATTTTAACATCTATTGCTTTTCTTTCTCTCCTGCCCTGCATTTGTGCTTCAAAAGACATTAAATTGCCAATTAACTCTTCAATTTTTAGAGTGCTTATGTCATTAGCCTTTTCGGTTGTAAGAGTCTTTTGACCCCATTTAGGAGTAAATGAATTGATGATTTTTCTAACTTGATCCTCCTTAGAAAGTTTTTACCCAGTGCAATAAGTGAGCTGTACTATATCTTGGAGTCTACTATATATATCAGATATGGACACATTTTGAATAATTGAAACTGGTTTATTAACATGGAAATTTTGGTCTGTTTAACCTTACTTGTGCTTTCATGTGTAATTTGCAAAGTTCTCCAAATTTCAAGTGCAAACTTACATATAGATACTCCATTAAATTCATTTCTATCTAGTGGATAAAATAATATATTCATAGTCTTATAGTTACTTTGTGTAACTGCATTTTGGTCAGCAGTCCACTATGCAAAATTTGTCTCGGGTTCGGTATACTCAGTTTGTGTGATATTCCAAGTGTCTAAACCAATTGACTGTAAATAAATTTTCATTCTACATGACCAATATGTGTAATTACTGCCATTAAAAAGTGGAGGTCTAACATTAGATTGTTGTAATGACCCATAAATTTTAATGGTTTTTAATAATGAATTTAACTGGATTTTTCATGAAAAATTAACAATTAAATTTAGCAATGAAAATTTGATATTTGGAATACGTCTATATAAACATAGCAAATGGTAGATTTTCATTTGAAAATATGAAAACTACTTCTATTGTGTAATTTTCAATTTCAATTTAAATCGGTTAAAATTTGGAGGAAATAAAATATTTTTGAAACCTAAATATTTTTATATAATAAAAATAAAGACAATTTTCTGAGTGAGACGTCATATTTCATTTCGTCAAATTTGGACTGCTCTCACTCCGTTTACCTTATTTCTGACGTTTAACAGCATTTTCGCAGCGAATATCGACTTTTAATAGGATGATCGTATCGCCGATATCTGTGTACCATTATGTTCATCTCGTCGTGCTGCTCTACGTAGTATATTCTATTCCGCATATCGGTATCCGGTACGCGACGAAAACCGCGAAATGGATAACCGTATCGGTACCCCTTTTTGGAGTCTTTTAGGTTTTTTTACATCCTTTCATTATCCACCGTGTTAATCAATAGCCACTTGACATAAATATTCCTAGAATTTACGTCCTGACTTTTTATTTCTGTTGTTTCCATTTATTTCATTTGAAGTCTAATTATATTTACCGTTCATTTACACGTCTCTTTCTCTCCCCTCTGTTAACTTTTTGTTTCTGTGCTTTTGTGAAAATATATATAGTATAATATAGTTTGCATTTCCTTTTCTCTTTATATTCTGTTCATTGCCTTTAAATTAATATATAAAAGTGAGAAGTTTATATATATAATATATAGAAGCATGTTTATATTTTGTTCCTGCTCGTTTTTCATTCCTTCGACCTTACAGAGAGGTAGCACCATCATACCAAGCCACTCCCTCCCCTCGCTCTTTCTGCCTGTTCGTGATAGCGCCTCCCCACACAGAGCTTCTCCACCAAATCGCTGCCAACCTCCGCCCACTCGCCTTACAATCGAACCCAGATCCACCGACCACGACTCAATCTCCACCACTCCGGCCACGTCACCCACAACTTCACATGCAACAGCCGAAAACCCTTCCACCTGCCAAAGACTCACCGAGACCTACACCAAACACCCACAGCCATTCTTCCCTCCGGCATGCACTGCCACTCGACCACCTACCGTGTTCTCCGCCAACAACCCAGAGTGCACAACCCTACCCCCTCTAACTCATCCACATCGAGCCATAGCTGCCCTCTCCCATACGCGGCCATTCCCCTTTCATGCATCATGCAGCTTCACTTGTTATGTACGCATTATATATAATATATGTTATATATATGAGTTGTTATATTTGGGTTCCTTTATTTTATATATTTTCTCTTCTTTACAGTTTTATGTATATATAGTTATACAATTGCAATCTTGATTTCTTTTTGCTATGAGAAAAAAAGTAAGTAATATATATACAAAGTTATGTGTTGCGTGAAGCTTATATAAAAAATGGAAAAATTATATATATATTATATATATTTGGTTGCTGTTATATTTAGCTTGCTCTGGTTCCATGCGTGTGTACCAGCATGAGATTGATGTCAAGGTATATATTATATGTTAACATTTAAATTAGATTTTGTACTAGCATAATATATATATATATCTAATATATATATATGTCAATTTATATATAAGTTTGTGTAAGTTATGATATGTCAGTTTATATATATATATATATATATATATATATATATATATATGTTTACGTTAGTTATATAATATATAAGTTTATATACGATGTTTATAATATAAGTTTATAACAGTTACAAATTTATTTAAGTTATATGTAACCAATTTGTTTGTTTATATAAAATATAAGTTTATATATGATCTGTTGAGTTCAAATATATATTATAATAAATTAAGTTTATATTGATTTTTACAATTATTGATTATAAAATATAATAAGTATGTTAGTTTATATATATGTTTATATATTAGTATATATATAAGTATATATGAGTTTGGTTTCAAATATATATATATATATATATATATATATATATGGAAATTTTATTTTATATGTGTTTGAATTAAATATTGATTTGAAAATATATGTTTTTGAAATTGATTTTAGAAACAAATATATATATATATAACATATATTTTGTTTCATCGATCTCTAGTCCATCTTGACTTACTTTCTCAATATCGAATTTGTCACAGCAATTCCTAGTTGTCGCTGTCCCACTAGTTCGTGTCTGTATCCGTGTGCGTGTCTATGTCATCTTATTGTTTCTTTAACCTCGAAAGGTGAGCAATCACTCATGATTACCATTCTTATATTTAGTAAATTTGATTTCACATGAAATGATAATTGAAATATGCTGTAAAATTTGAATTGTTAAGTTAATTAATTGTTAAATATGATATGCCATTATCTGCCATTGTTTACCTATGACATATGACACCATAACATGTTGTTTATATTATATTTAAATTTGTTACTGATGATATATGTAACGACCCAGAATTTTTGATAATTAAAATTCGAATATTTAATTGATTTTAAATATTAATAAATGGAATTTAGAAGTCGAATGATTTATTTTTCGAATATTGGATTTAAGTTGGTCAATTAAATCGATAATTTAATAATTGAAATTTCAGAAATAATAAAAAAATCGAGTTTAATATGATTGAAATTGATTTGGAAAATTTTATTTAATCATACTGGAGTTATAGAAAGGTTATAGAACTTTTAAAATCGAATTTGGAGTTAATCTATGAAAATTGAATATTTTATTATTTAATTATCGACTGTAAAAATAGCTAATTTTCGAACAGTCTCAGAATTGAACGAGACCAGTTCCATTGGATCCGTAATAGTTAGTTATTATCGGATTTCAATTTTCGTATCCATCGGAGTTGTCGTTTGACCGTGGCAGCTCCGAACGCATTGAAATTGTTTTAATATTAATTTGGCGAGTTAAAATAGTCATTTTTCAAACGGTCTCGGATTTCGACAAAACCAGTTTCATCGGATCCGTAATGTGATATTATTGTAAGATTTCAAATTTCGTAATTTTTGGATTTACCGTTTGTCCGGTACAAATTAAAACGCCTCGAAATCGATTTAAATCGGTTTAATTTAAATTGATCGTTTATTGTCATATCTCACACAGACGATCGAATTAGCTTTCGAAACCTGTTCCATTGTGTCCGGAACACGGGGTAAACCCCAGGAACGCCAGTCACCGCGCGTAAATCGGAGTTCGGAAATTCGAAGTGAATAGTGTTCGTTCGATCTTCTATAAATACACCTCTTTATTCACAAATAAAAAAAAAAGGAAAAGAAATAGGGTTAGCTTGAGCAGCCGTCACCCCTAGAAACAACGGCCAGAAAACAACTTTCTTTCTCCCTCAAGATTTTCAAATCTGTCGCTTAAATCCAGAAACTTTCTACATGAAAGTTGTAGAGGGTGCTGTGATCTTTAAATCCATACGGACAAGATCTAGAATGACGCAACAATCGAGGAGCTACAGGGCCGCGTTCGTGCTCGTTTGGGCACGCATCTGGAGCAGCAGGGAGCAGCCGAGTGCCATGTGCCTCTGGCCGTGGGGTGGCGTGGCGATGGGCTTTTGATTTGTGACGAGATGATCGAGTTTCGTGGAGGTTTGGGGGTCGCAATGATGAACCCTAATTGGCGGCGTGTTGGGTTCTCTTTGAACCTGGGATGCGCGGGACGAACGTGAAGAAGGGAGGAAGAAAAATAGTGCGGGCCTGATCTAGGGTTGCATTGACGAACGGCCACGATGTTGTTAGGTTTAAAATTTAAAAGAAATTGTGTAAATTAATTTTAATTTAAATCGTATAATCTTTGTAATGCGATAACTTCTTCATACGTTATCAGATTTCGATGAAACAAAGTGCGTTGGAATCGTATTTGCGAATACTTCGCGATGCAACTGATTTGGAGTCGTTTGGAGCTAGTTTGAATTTCGGGTAAAATTAAACGCGTGTTTAATTTTATTCGAAATAAACGCTGGAATCAGAATAAAAATCACGGTGAGATTTTCTCACTCGAAGGAAATTTTTGAATTGCAGTTATTGATTGATTTGTTTGAATGTGATATTAGATATGATAGGATATATCTATATATAGCAATATATACATATTGGCATATGTATATATTGGATTGATTGATTTCCCGCCTCGTATAGCGGATGAGACCCTATTGCGCCGTTAGTAAGCGGATTTATAAAAACCCATATACCGCGATAATTCCGTACTGGAGCGGAATTGGTATTGTGCTAACGTCTTTGGATGCAGGGAAACAGGTTGGAGGGATCCAACTGGATTCCTCACCAGTAGTTATTTATTTACAGATATTGTGATATATTCTGTTATCATATTGATATATGATATTGACTGTTGTGATGGACTGATTGGTGTTGTTGCATCATCGGATTCAGTTTTGAAATGTAAAAATAACGATTGTTATTTTAAAAGGGTTTTTAAAGTGATTTTTGAAAATATACGTTTTATGGAATTTTTGAATCGATTTATAAACGTAAAATTTTAAAGTTATAAAAGTTATAATTTTTAGTGAAATATAACCGATGTGTCGTTTTTGAAATAAAAGTCGATTTATTTATAAAATGGTTTAAGTTGGGATTTTTGAATAACTATAAACGATTTGTATAAAAAGATTTATAAAATTGATATTTTATAAATCGAAATATTGGACTTATAAAACGAATTTTTATAAGTGTTAAAAAGAAGTATAAAAAGGATTTCATAAGTGAATGAAATAAATAGATTTATAACGTGAAGCTATAAAGTGAATAGATGTTGTAGAATAAACGATTTATAAGTAATTTACTTATAAATTTGACTTTTACACTTAGATGAGATATGAATAGAAGTTGATAAATGAAATGATTTTTATAAGTTGAAATAGTTATAAAGTACGAATGTGATTTATAAACGTTGTTTTATAAATCCGAAATCACTTATTCTTATAAGTGAATTTTTGAAGTTAATAAAATGAGATTTATAAACCGGAGTTGTTATAGAAAATAGAAAATGGAACTTATAAACGTTGTTTTATAAATTCGGAAACCAATCGATAGAATTTGATAAATTAAATATAGAAGATTATCAAAGGAGATATATTCACGATTTTGGATAGCGAATTTTTATTGAAATAAAACGTGTAGAAAATAGTGAAATGTAAATAGTAAAGTATATTCACGATTTTGGATAGTGAATATATCGTTAAGTAAAATGGATAGTTTTGGAAAGTGATATTTGAAATGAAGTTAATTGTTTTTAAAAGATGTTTTAAAACGTGTGAACTATCGAAATCATAGATTTCAACATTTATTGTTGAAATAGACGTTTTCGAGAAATAAGGAAATGGTGGACTATAACACTGTTGTTATAGTAAATGATTTCCAAAAGGAAATGTTTTGATGTAGTATTGGGATTCATATATCTATCTAAATTCCGAATCCCTATACTAGTGATTTTGAGTCGTCGTAACGATGTTTTACGTAACATTCGTTTTGACTCAAATAAAATGTGTTTAAAGAATGATTTCTTTAGGAATGAATATATACTTAATATTGATTTAAGTATATCGAATATTTTCAAATGTTGAAAATAACTGATTTGTGAAATACTTATTATTAAATAAGTATGGGATTGCTTTTCCAATATGAAATGAACTGTTTTGAGATTTTATCTTTTAAAGATAAATTGAAATGTGGAAATTTATTTGAAATTGTTTTCAAATGGTTAAGTGTGGAAAATTTTATATCTAGTAAAAGATATTTTGAAAGATAAATAATTTGAGGAAATTATTTGGAATCTGATGATGTTGCGCATCTTTATTGATAGTTAAATAACCGACTATCAATAATTACCTTTAGATAGGTATTTGTTGTAATTGGATGAATTTGAATGCCACACTTATTTTTGAATAAACGCTCACTATTCGGGTTAACCGGGAAAGGACCATGGGGTCGTATAACCCATTCCGAATATGTGATACGTCGTTATGAATCGCATTTGAAGACCGGTGTTGAAGACCGGATATTTTTGAAAACGGAAGGATTACCGTCGAGTTACTCTACATCGACTGATCTTCGATTTAGAGGTTTTATCACCCTTAGTGACGGGAAGTCCTGACGTGATTGAAAATTATCCGGATATGCAAGGGCTTCGTGAGAAGTGCCTTCGGTTCTGTTCGATCCCGGAACAGACTTGTATGGATTGTGTGTCTGACGTTACAATTTGAGATATTGAGCTGATTTCTTTCAAATACATATCTGTTGGTGGCGGAGAATTTATTCTCTTAGCTTAACACCCTTCTCTGAGACGTACGAGCTCAGAGGTTATGTAGTTGAAATTTATCAGCGATATATCCCAATTTGGTAACGTGGCATACTGAGTGTTGTTGTGAAATGATCAGTGTTTGATCATTTGTGATATGATCATTTGTTTGATCTTATATCTTTGTGATCATAGGTTGATCATTTTGTTTGACCCGAAGCAGGGCTTTTTGAGAAAGCGTAGCTTTGTGGACGAGACTTCGTCGAGCCTCACACCCCGAAAATGGTCGAAACAGGAAGGATGCAGCAAGGTTCTAGGGAGTAGCGCCCCTTAGTGTATGTCATTCCTTCTGGATAAAGGTGGTATCATGGTATGGAGCCCAGATACTTAACCTCTATGGTTACTGCATTATTATTATCTATGTGGTTTGTTGGAAATCGGGGATCCTCGGGAAGATCGGTGACGATCGGGGGATGGCATACGCGTGTCAGTAGTTACCTATTTTTGCAGAGGTAACCCGGCCTTGTGTTGGCAGAGATCTAACCGTAACGTTAGATTCTCGGGTCGTCTATTCCAGGGACGTACCCATCGTGGATAGGAAGTTCCTTAGCCTGACCATTTGTTGGAAATCCAAATTCCAATACGAACTTTGTACGGTATTAGTTGTAGAACCTGCCATTTACGTACGGTGGTCACCACTGTTTAGATGGTAGCTATAGTAGGCATACGATACTGGTCGTATGTTGGCTAAGATTAATATTATACTTTCGAAATGTTTTCTACACTATGCACTAATAATAATATCAAAAATGATTTGATTTTGCGTAGTAAGCATTTTTGACTATCATAAGAAGAAATCTCCTCCAATTCTGCGTTTGCATTGTGTGTGTGGTGGGAGGTCTTATGGTAGTTTCATTTTCCAAAAGCATTTCGAATTGACTTAAAAGTTATTTTGTTGTTATAAAGAATAACTGTTTTACGATCTCACACCAGTCACCATGACTGACTCGGAGTTTATTGTTTCCCTTCTAAACTCTGGGTGCCCACCAATTTCCACACGGGCAGCCTAGAGTTATGTTATCAGGATATTTTGGATATTCTGGAGCTTGGAGATAAGCTGGATGACGAGACGTAGTATTTGTATCTGATAGTATTTATTCCGCTGTGTATTCTGTATGAGGACAAGTTTATATAACTGTCCATTGTTGTATATTGACTCTGATTGATGTATGTATAAACTGATATAGTTCTTTGTTTTTAAAAGACTATTGATTATCTATTATATGTTATTCCGTTGCGATGTGTAAGATTTTGATATTGTTTTCTGTTTCTGCTCTTGTTCTGTTGTTGTTCTTCTTTCTTTTTCTTCTATCTTCTTCTTCTACCTTTTTCTTCTTTCTTAAAACCATAACTTTTCGGGTTTCCGGTATTCGATGGCTCAGCAGTCGATAAAGTGAGTATCGATGTTGAATTTTCGAAAGTCGAAAATTTTCGGGATGTGACAAAGTGGTATCAGAGCATATGGTTAAGCGACAACCCTGCTCTGTTGGGTGTTACTCATTAGAGATAGAGTCAGTAGTACTCTAGAATGAGTTTGAGTGTAATAATAGATATGAGCGCGTATTTGTTATTTGAATATAAAAATTGTTTTATATTGTGATGATTGGTTTGTTGAGTGGTATATGGATTCGGGTCGGTATTGTCCGTACAACTCTATCGATAGGGATCTCTAAACACTTGTATAGAACAATTCGGCACAATATTGTTTTAAGTAGGGTAAATGAGATAATTTTGCCCAAAACTATTTTTGGTATAGAAAAGAAATGTTTTTCTATAAAGTACTATAGTATATGGTTGCATGAATGTTAGGAAGTAATAATAAGTGAATTATCATCACTGAAATTGAATAAGAAATTGAAATCATAACTCCAAAGTTAAGAAAGAAATCCATATACCAATGAAATTTGAGAATGTAAATTATAAATGTGACTTATAATTTGAAACGGGGTTCCAGAGAAGTATTTGGAAATGTTTTGAAAAGAATTTGAAAATTTTGGAGATTTGGAAAGTTTAATTCCTTTTCGATTTGAAAATGGATTTCAAAGGATTTGAAAAGTATTTTTGGAGGAATGAAAAGCTCTAAACTCTTTTCGGTCGCTGGAAAATAACTTCGATGATGACCGCGGCATCGTTGGTGTTCATTTTCGGGTTTCCAAAAGAGGAATTGCTGCCAATTGTTTTAAATGGAAGTTGTTTTGAAAATTTGGGTTTTGTTTTGGAAATTCAAAAGATAAATTTGAATTGTTTTCAAATGATTTTGAAATGTTGGTAAGATTCTGGAATACCATATGAAAATATCTATGAATATTATGAAGTTGAATTAGATAAATTGAGACTTGAATTGTGAACTAAATAAAAGGATGGTTCGAAATTGCAAATAAATTCAAGTAAGAAGAAATAAATTTCAAATGAATGGAATTCACAATTGTAAGTGAATAAAATTGAAATCTGATTGGAATAAAATTCAAATTGTAAATGAAAGATGAATTAAAATTCGAATTGGAAATCCAGTTTAATATAAGTGGTTATTAACCAAAATAGTGAATTGTAAATAAATTTTGGGAGCGAACAAAAGTGACTAAAACTGGAATTGAAACTGAATACTGAAAATGAATTTGAATAAGTAAATTACAATTTGTGATAAATTAGTAAATGAAACTAAGTTAAAATGATACAGTTGTGAATGAAAGATAATTGATAAAATTCAATATTCAGAAGTTAAATAGAATTCAAATTGAATTGAAATTATGAATTAAATTCAAATGGAATTTGAAATGCAAAATTGAACGAAATTGAATATGCAACTTCAATAGTAAGCTAAAAAGGTATAAGTAGTTTATATTGAAAATTTTGTAACAGAATTGGCAAATTGGTTTGAATGTGTAACTAGATATTATGGCTAGTAGGATATACAGGTATAAAGGAATTGGATTTGATTTCGAAGATAATTCGAATTTGCTCGAAAAAGGTATGTATTTAAATTCGAATATGAGATTTGATGACTTATTTCTCTAGCCGCTTGGCTTTTTCTTTTTCTTTTTGAAATCTGAGAGTCCGTAGGGACGTTTTGTAGTCGTGCCGTATTAGCCGCGCAAAGGAGACGCTGGCGAAATTTTTCGAAAATTTAGGGCGTTAGAAAATTTTTGAGAAAATTTTGAGAGTTTAAAATTTGAATTTAAACTCGAATTTGAATTTTGAAGCAAACAATATTGTTCGGAAACTTATAGTTGAAGTTGAAATTTAGTTGAATTAATAATGAATCTTTAGTAGAAAGATTTGTTTTGATAAATTGATAAAATTATTAGATTATGAAAAATAGTAGACGAGTTAAGGACTTTTTTTCCTAACTTGTAATTTCGAGGACGAAATTCTTTTAAGGGGGGAAGTCTGTAACGACCCAGAATTTTTGATAATTAAAATTCGAATATTTAATTGATTTTAAATATTAATAAATGGAATTTAGAAGTCGAATGATTTATTTTTCGAATATTGGATTTAAGTTGGTCAATTAAATCGATAATTTAATAATTGAAATTTCAGAAATAATAAAAAAATCGAGTTTAATATGATTGAAATTGATTTGGAAAATTTTATTTAATCATACTGGAGTTATAGAAAGGTTATAGAACTTTTAAAATCGAATTTGGAGTTAATCTATGAAAATTGAATATTTTATTATTTAATTATCGACTGTAAAAATAGCTAATTTTCGAACAGTCTCAGAATTGAACGAGACCAGTTCCATTGGATCCGTAATAGTTAGTTATTATCGGATTTCAATTTTCGTATCCATCGGAGTTGTCGTTTGACCGTGGCAGCTCCGAACGCATTGAAATTGTTTTAATATTAATTTGGCGAGTTAAAATAGTCATTTTTCAAACGGTCTCGGATTTCGACGAAACCAGTTTCATCGGATCCGTAATGTGATATTATTGTAAGATTTCAAATTTCGTAATTTTTGGATTTACCGTTTGTCCGGTACAAATTAAAACGCCTCGAAATCGATTTAAATCGGTTTAATTTAAATTGATCGTTTATTGTCATATCTCACACAGACGATCGAATTAGCTTTCAAAACCTGTTCCATTGTGTCCGGAACGCGGGGTAAACCCCAGGAACGCCAGTCACCGCGCGTAAATCGGAGTTCGGAAATTCGAAGTGAATAGTGTTCGTTCGATCTTCTATAAATACACCTCTTTATTCACAAATAAAAAAAAGGAAAAGAAATAGGGTTAGCTTGAGCAGCCGTCACCCCTAGAAACAACGGCCAGAAAACAACTTTCTTTCTCCCTCAAGATTTTCAAATCTGTCGCTTAAATCCAGAAACTTTCTACATGAAAGTTGTAGAGGGTGCTGTGATCTTTAAATCCATACGGACAAGATCTAGAATGACGCAACAATCGAGGAGCTACAGGGCCGCGTTCGTGCTCGTTTGGGCACGCATCTAGAGCAGCAGGGAGCAGCCGAGTGCCACGTGCCTCTGGCCGTGGGGTGGCGTGGCGATGGGCTTTTGATTTGTGACGAGATGATCGAGTTTCGTGGAGGTTTGGGGGTCGCAATGATGAACCCTAATTGGCGGCGTGTTGGGTTCTCTTTGAACCTGGGATGCGCGGGACGAACGTGAAGAAGGGAGGAAGAAAAATAGTGCGGGCCTGATCTAGGGTTGCATTGACGAACGGCCACGATGTTGTTAGGTTTAAAATTTAAAAGAAATTGTGTAAATTAATTTTAATTTAAATCGTATAATCTTTGTAATGCGATAACTTCTTCATACGTTATCAGATTTTGATGAAACAAAGTGCGTTGGAATCGTATTTGCGAATACTTTGCGATGCAACTGATTTGGAGTCGTTTGGAGCTAGTTTGAATTTCGGGTAAAATTAAACGCGTGTTTAATTTTATTCGAAATAAACGCTGGAATCAGAATAAAAATCACGGTGAGATTTTCTCACTCGAAGGAAATTTTTGAATTGCAGTTATTGATTGATTTGTTTGAATGTGATATTAGATATGATAGGATATATCTATATATAGCAATATATACATATTGGCATATGTATATATTGGATTGATTGATTTCCCGCCTCGTATAGCGGATGAGACCCTATTGCGCCGTTAGTAAGCGGATTTATAAAAACCCATATACCGCGATAATTCCGTACTGGAGCGGAATTGGTATTGTGCTAACGTCTTTGGATGCAGGGAAACAGGTTGGAGGGATCCAACTGGATTCCTCACCAGTAGTTATTTATTTACAGATATTGTGATACATTCTGTTATCATATTGATATATGATATTGACTGTTGTGATGGACTGATTGGTGTTGTTGCATCATCGGATTCAGTTTTGAAATGTAAAAATAACGATTGTTATTTTAAAAGGGTTTTTAAAGTGATTTTTGAAAATATACGTTTTATGGAATTTTTGAATCGATTTATAAACGTAAAATTTTAAAGTTATAAAAGTTATAATTTTTAGTGAAATATAACCGATGTGTCGTTTTTGAAATAAAAGTCGATTTATTTATAAAATGGTTTAAGTTGGGATTTTTGAATAACTATAAACGATTTGTATAAAAAGATTTATAAAATTGATATTTTATAAATCGAAATATTGGACTTATAAAACGAATTTTTATAAGTGTTAAAAAGAAGTATAAAAAGGATTTCATAAGTGAATGAAATAAATAGATTTATAACGTGAAGCTATAAAGTGAATAGATGTTGTAGAATAAACGATTTATAAGTAATTTACTTATAAATTTGACTTTTACACTTAGATGAGATATGAATAGAAGTTGATAAATGAAATGATTTTTATAAGTTGAAATAGTTATAAAGTACGAATGTGATTTATAAACGTTGTTTTATAAATCCGAAATCACTTATTCTTATAAGTGAATTTTTGAAGTTAATAAAATGAGATTTATAAACCGGAGTTGTTATAGAAAATAGAAAATGGAACTTATAAACGTTGTTTTATAAATTCGGAAACCAATCGATAGAATTTGATAAATTAAATATAGAAGATTATCAAAGGAGATATATTCGCGATTTTGGATAGCGAATTTTTATTGAAATAAAACGTGTAGAAAATAGTGAAATGTAAATAGTAAAGTATATTCACGATTTTGGATAGTGAATATATCGTTAAGTAAAATGGATAGTTTTGGAAAGTGATATTTGAAATGAAGTTAATTGTTTTTAAAAGATGTTTTAAAACGTGTGAACTATCGAAATCATAGATTTCAACATTTATTGTTGAAATAGACGTTTTCGAGAAATAAGGAAATGGTGGACTATAACACTGTTGTTATAGTAAATGATTTCCAAAAGGAAATGTTTTGATGTAGTATTGGGATTCATATATCTATCTAAATTCCGAATCCCTATACTAGTGATTTTGAGTCGTCGTAACGATGTTTTACGTAACATTCGTTTTGACTCAAATAAAATGTGTTTAAAGAATGATTTCTTTAGGAATGAATATATACTTAATATTGATTTAAGTATATCGAATATTTTCAAATGTTGAAAATAACTGATTTGTGAAATACTTATTATTAAATAAGTATGGGATTGCTTTTCCAATATGAAATGAACTGTTTTGAGATTTTATCTTTTAAAGATAAATTGAAATGTGGAAATTTATTTGAAATTGTTTTCAAATGGTTAAGTGTGGAAAATTTTATATCTAGTAAAAGATATTTTGAAAGATAAATAATTTGAGGAAATTATTTGGAATCTGATGATGTTGCGCATCTTTATTGATAGTTAAATAACCGACTATCAATAATTACCTTTAGATAGGTATTTGTTGTAATTGGATGAATTTGAATGCCACACTTATTTTTGAATAAACGCTCACTATTCGGGTTAACCGGGAAAGGACCATGGGGTCGTATAACCCATTCCGAATATGTGATACGTCGTTATGAATCGCATTTGAAGACCGGTGTTGAAGACCGGATATTTTTGAAAACGGAAGGATTACCGTCGAGTTACTCTACATCGACTAATCTTCGATTTAGAGGTTTTATCACCCTTAGTGACGGGAAGTCCTGACGTGATTGAAAATTATCCGGATATGCAAGGGCTTCGTGAGAAGTGCCTTCGGTTCTGTTCGATCCCGGAACAGACTTGTATGGATTGTGTGTCTGACGTTACAATTTGAGATATTGAGCTGATTTCTTTCAAATACATATCTGTTGGTGGCGGAGAATTTATTCTCTTAGCTTAACACCCTTCTCTGAGACGTACGAGCTCAGAGGTTATGTAGTTGAAATTTATCAGCGATATATCCCAATTTGGTAACGTGGCATACTGAGTGTTGCTGTGAAATGATCAGTGTTTGATCATTTGTGATATGATCATTTGTTTGATCTTATATCTTTATGATCATAGGTTGATCATTTTGTTTGACCCGAAGCAGGGCTTTTTGAGAAAGCGTAGCTTTGTGGACGAGACTTCGTCGAGCCTCACACCCCGAAAATGGTCGAAACAGGAAGGATGCAGCAAGGTTCTAGGGAGTAGCGCCCCTTAGTGTATGTCATTCCTTCTGGATAAAGGTGGTATCATGGTATGGAGCCCAGATACTTAACCTCTGTGGTTACTGCATTATTATTATCTATGTGGTTTGTTGGAAATCGGGGATCCTCGGGAAGATCGGTGACGATCGGGGGATGGCATACGCGTGTCAGTAGTTACCTATTTTTGCAGAGGTAACCCGGCCTTGTGTTGGCAGAGATCTAACCGTAACGTTAGATTCTCGGGTCGTCTATTCCAGGGACGTACCCATCATGGATAGGAAGTTCCTTAGCCTGACCATTTGTTGGAAATCCAAATTCCAATACGAACTTTGTACGGTATTAGTTGTAGAACCTGCCATTTACGTACGGTGGTCACCACTGTTTAGATGGTAGCTATAGTAGGCATACGATACTGGTCGTATGTTGGCTAAGATTAATATTATACTTTCGAAATGTTTTCTACACTATGCACTAATAATAATATCAAAAATGATTTGATTTTGCGTAGTAAGCATTTTTGACTATCATAAGAAGAAATCTCCTCCAATTCTGCGTTTGCATTGTGTGTGTGGTGGGAGGTCTTATGGTAGTTTCATTTTCCAAAAGCATTTCGAATTGACTTAAAAGTTATTTTGTTGTTATAAAGAATAACTGTTTTACGATCTCACACCAGTCACCATGACTGACTCGGAGTTTATTGTTTCCCTTCTAAACTCTGGGTGCCCACCAATTTCCACACGGGCAGCCTAGAGTTATGTTATCAGGATATTCTGGATATTCTGGAGCTTGGAGATAAGCTGGATGACGAGACGTAGTATTTGTATCTGATAGTATTTATTCCGCTGTGTATTCTGTATGAGGACAAGTTTATATAACTGTCCATTGTTGTATATTGACTCTGATTGATGTATGTATAAACTGATATAGTTCTTTGTTTTTAAAAGACTATTGATTATCTATTATATGTTATTCCGCTGCGATGTGTAAGATTTTGATATTGTTTTCTGTTTCTGCTCTTGTTCTGTTGTTGTTCTTCTTTCTTTTTCTTCTATCTTCTTCTTCTACCTTTTTCTTCTTTCTTAAAACCATAACTTTTCGGGTTTCCGGCATTCGATGGCTCAGCAGTCGATAAAGTGAGTATCGATGTTGAATTTTCGAAAGTCGAAAATTTTCGGGATGTGACAATATATGCCTGTTGTTGATATGTTATATTATTATCATATTTGTTCTCACTCTTCAAGTTCTCTGTTAGTTTAGAATTCCCTATGGGTTGAAATGATACATACCCGAACGATCTTATAGATTAAGGGAAAATCATTATGGGTTGAAATGATAAACCTAAGTGATTTTCATTGACTCTGAATTTGGGATTGCGGGTTGAAATGATATATACCCGTAAATATTTAAATTGAGGATTGAAAAGATAAATATCTGTATCACTTGACCATAGGATAGAAAATTATATACGGACACCGTTGGTCTATATTTTGGAAATGATTTCCAAAGTTCTGAAAGGAGATATATGGGTTTTATAAATATTGATTTTTAAAATATAATATATTAAAGTTATATTTATATACGAGTAAATTTTGATTTTTAAATTATATGTTTTGGAAATTTTAAATTTATAAGTCAGTTTTGAAAATATAAATTTTAAGATTTTACTTATAATTTTATTATTTTAAAAATATATAAAATAAGATTTAGTATAAAATATATATAATAATAAGATTTGATTCAATAGATTTAATTTAATTTGTATATGTATAATATGTTTTAAATATATATAAAATATTAACATTTAAATAGATTTTGTAATAGGATTTTAAGAAATGGTGAGTGGAAGTGGGACATGTATAGCTTTTTATTTCAAATTCAGACAGAAATTGAAGATGTCAAGATTCATAAAAACAAGGAGAGGGATTTCTGGTCTTGGAAGTGCTCTAAGGATGGGCAATATCAGTTTAAAAAGTTTGGAATTCGGTAAGAACCAGGTTTGATACTATGTTTTGGGCGTCTATGGTCTGGAACAAAATTCATGTTCCTAAAATGGCGGTATGCCTTTTTAAAGCCATAAATGATTTTCTCTTGACTAAAGAAAGATTAATTCAGAAGCAGATATTGGTGGATCAGAAATGTGTGTTCTGTAATAGTCACATTGAAAATATAGACCATCTATTTTTTCAATGTGATTTTACAGAAAAGATATGGCTTTGGAGTTGTAAAAAGTTTTTCGTTAAGCCGAAGAGTCTATTTTCTTTCATTTTGAAGGAGGATTTACTGAAAATAGTTTCTATCTCTAGCTCACAAAATCTCTATTCAGATTTGTTTCAACTTTCACTTTCAGTTTGCGTGTGGCATATTTGGAAAGAAAGAAATGAAAGGATTTTTCAGAATCGTTTTACTGATGGGTCGAAGATTTGCTTAAAATTTTTCCAGACTATGAATATCAGAATGGAAAAATCAAAATATTTCAAGAACATCACTGGCATGAACACTGATATAGCTTTGAAATGGGGATTTACCTCCCAACGCTGAATTGGGGATACAATCATAATTTCTGTTTCCTTTGCCACATCCCTGTTCCTATGTCTTCTGGTTCCAGATTTCGAGTACCTATTTAATTTACAATGCTTTTTCTTTCCCTCTCTCTAAATTTACATTATAATTTTCTTTCATCTATAACTATTCAGTAGCTTTTAAGTATATAGATTTGCAGGTGGCTCAAAGTGACTGTGGTTTCGTCCTGGACAACAAGACATTGATTTATTATGAGGACAAATTAGAAGATTCAAAGGAATCAACTCTACTGAGGATAAAAGAAGCTGTATTTTTTGGGTTATCAAAACTTATCTTGCTTAGTGACGTCTTGAGGAAGTGTTGTTGTTCCTTTTGTCTTGCAAAAATCTCAGATCTGTGTTGAAGCTCAGATCTGAACTCGAGCTAAGTGAATGTTGAAGGTTGTTAAGAATTTTTCAGCAACCCTTTCCTGGTCTTAAAAACTTCGTTAGTCTGAAGTTCAAGGAACTAATTAGAAGACAATTCAGATAGTATACTTACTTATGGGTTTCTGGATGGATTGTAGATCGATTGTTCAGCTGTTTCTTTTAGAGAGGTTGTTGCTGTTACGTCACTACGAAAGTAAATGGAGGAGTTTGCTCCTTGATGGCAGCCATTTCTGTTTCTTTTTAGGCTGTTTTGGAAAGAGTTGAGTTATGAAGATAACGAAGGTGTCGTATTGCCTTTTTCCTCTTCGAGAAGAGTTTGGAACTATCTGGAGGCTACCAGTCTTTGGGCCTGCTAATGGGTTTTGGGCTGTTTTTGTATGGGCCTATCTAGAATTGTATTGTATTTGTTGTTTTGTTTTGTCTTTGGGCCTGCTAATGGCTTCTGTTCTTTTGTTATGTTGGACCTGGTTTATATTTTAATAGAAAAGTTTGAGCCCTTTTTCAAAAAAAAATAGATTTTGTAATAACTTTAAATAAATAAAGGTTGGGAAGATATATTAAATAAGAATTGACTTGTCATTTAAATGGGTTAATACTTGAATATAAATAAGAATTAATTTATAATTAAATTTTTTTAGAATTGAACTTAAATAAGGATTGATTTGAACTTGTTGATTTTGAGATTTTGAAAGGTATGATTTTATAACTTGATTTGATAAAAAATGATTAAATGAATATTCTCAACTTTAAACAAAATTGAGACTGAATATTTAATATTGATTTAAGTTTATAAATTGTGATTTTATTTAATTGTTATTAAAATGATTAAGTGAATATTTTCCAATTTGAATAAAATTAAAGTTTAATGTTGAAATATAAATGAAATTTATATTGTAAATGTTTGAATATTTAAACTTTGAGGCTTATTGGAATTGAAGTGAGAGTTCAAACCTGATTTGAAATTGATAAAAATTCAAATGGTTTATTGAGAATTTGAATTGAACCCTTAACCTTTTAAATTGAAACTGTTGAACGGGGATTGCTTTAAATTGAATTTTGGAATTAAACTTGATTTGAATCGATTTGTGAAATTTGAGGAAACTATTTTATTATATAAAGTATTTTTAAAATATATAAACTATTTTAATAAATAAACTTTTTTAATCTGTAGCCTATTTCAAATATGAACTATTTTTAATTTATAACTATTTCAAAAATATATATAAAAACTATTTTCAATGTTTAAACTATGTAAGTTGGAACTGTTATGATTTAGATTTAATGGATTTGAATACTAATATATTGATATGATGGTTTAAACTATTTTTGTGAATAAGATTTCGAAAGTGATGTGATTTCGGAAGTGAATATGATATCGAAAGCAATATGATTTTTTAAAAGAATATGATATCTTGATATGAAGTATGAACTGTTTGAAATGATTTTAAAAGTGATATTTATAAAATGACCATGGTGTGAAATAAGCGTTTGGTTGTTAAAGAGACCGGGATCAGATATTGTCATACTCTCTGCCAATACCGAAAACTACTTTAACAACTGTGTACGTGGTGGAGATTCCAAAACGAAGTAGGATGGTTTGGCGATGATTCTATATGAGGTATTAACGTAGCACTGACTCCCGCGAGTCAGCTTGATGTGGCTAAAACAGGAGCCACGCCGGGCCAAGTGAGGTCATTCCTCCGATCGGGCACATTTTTTCGATACCATTCTATTACTTTGTGATTTGATTGGGTGCACCTTTGATTTTGGGAGTGTGTCTCGAGGTGGACGGTAGTAGCTGCTATGCATTACCACCAGTCCGGATCCATAAAACTGTAGAATCCTACCCTGGTCATTGCCTCGCGTGCCTTGTCACATGCCTTATCGCGCCCTTTATGAGTTTGGTTTGTACCATACCTATGGAGTGCCCTCTGATAGCCCTCTAGTTTACGGAGGAATTACAGTACTGTATTGACTATGGGAATATATAAAATGTGTTAAGTGGGATATGGGTAACGCCTTGATGCTATTTTAATAGTTTACTTTACTATAGACATTATATATGTAGCGTATTGTACTATGTATGTAGATAGTTTAACGGAAGGATGGGAATCTCAAACATCCTTTAAGTTATTTTGAATTTCAGTTGACATTTCACTTGAGTTGAATTTATTAAGTATAAGAATGTTAATCCTAACTCGAGTGTTTTGTGTTTTGCTTTATGCTCGGGTCAGACTGAGTGTCATAGCATTTGAGACTCAACTTTGGAGTTTGGAGCTTCGCTTGAAGATCGGTCTTTGTCTATTCAGCTTTCCAGTTACTTTCGTTTATTCCAGTTGTTTGTTCTGACTTGTCATTGGCATTTGTATTAGTAACTCCTGTGTATTCGAGATATCTGTTGTATTTTACTTTAAACTCTGTTGTTTATATAGTAGCTTCATGAACTACTATTTATCTATTCTGTTGCTTATTGTTATATTACTCTGTGTCTGTGATTGATTTTATTTATCGTATATGCTAAGTTTTGCCAAATATAAATTAACAATCTGTTGTTTTGAGCAATTCATGTCTGACATGAGTGGATGATTGTCGATTTGAATGGCTCGAAATAACGGGTTATTACAGTTGGTATCAGAGCTCTGGTTTAAGAAAAACTTAGTATATGGAGTAAAGGTTAATTACAGAATCACCTTCGTTCGAGCTTGAATTTTTCCTCTTTGATTTGGATATCCTTCAGATTTTGGAACTTTCCACTTCGTTCTGAAACCCATTTTTGTCTATCCTGTTCGTGTCCCGTTGATACTGGAGCATCCCATAGCTTCAACCTCAATTGTCAACTTCATCCTTTTGTGCGACTAATCCCATCGGCGGTCCCGCCAACCTCGGTATGGTTTATAAAGGGGTGAAACTCCTTTACAGCAGGCATCGATTCACCGAAGATTTCTACATCCTCGGTTTTTATGTTGTTATCTCATGCAAATCCCGAATCGTTTCTCTAGTAGATGATCGGGTAATTCTCTCGTAATCGAATGTCGAATGCCTCGGGATTGTGCAGGCAGTCTCATCTTTTCGCTTGATTATCAGCCCAATAATCTTGACTCCACCCTAATAGCCAGGGATTATCCTGATGTTTGGTGAAGTCACTTCCCTTCCTCCCAAGCGGGATTTGAATTTCGCATCGATCTTATTCCTAGAGCTCGACCTATTGTTCTTCCTTCCGAACAAATGGTTTCTGTGAATGGTTAGTCATGCCCTTTATATTAACCAATACTCCTGTCTTATTCGTCAACCTCATGAATCGTGGTTTTCGTGATGTTCTCAACCAGTTGTCCTGGTTTCCGTTAATGATATTCTCACTTTTCTAAGTCTCGGCTGACCCGGTTAAGGTCACCCGCGATTAATATAAATCGATCCATCTTTGCTCCTTTGTAATTTAATTATTCTATCCCCCTTCGAGCCTATCTTTTAGTTAGAATTCACTTTGATTAGGATCCCACTATATTTGAATCTCTATCCATTCTTGAATCATCATAGTGTATTTGTAATTAATAATAAAATGTTTTACATTGTGTTGTTTGAGTTTTTAAGTTGTAATTTTGGGTTTCGATTGATTCGTCTAGCCAACGCTATCGATAGGAATTCCAAAACACTTGAACAGAGCAAACTGACACAATATTGTTTTCGAAATTGGTAAATGAAATAATTTTATGAATGATTATATTTTATACAAAAGTTTAGAAATGATAATACAAGATTATCATTTATTATTTTGTTAACATTTCTAAACTATTAACTATTATTATATGTTATAAGAATATGAATTTTAAAACATGGTTTATAAATTTGTTTAATAAATGAAATGAATTTAAATTAAGGATTTGAGAATTTAATTACCGGTATTTTCTATATTTGGTTTCAATGTTTTGGAAAATATATTATTTGAAAGTTTTTTCGAATAGAAATTGTTTTTAAAGAATTTTAAAAGGAGTAAGTCAATACTCTCCTCTTTTGTCGCTGGAAAATAATTTTGATGATGACTGCAGCATCATCGACGTTCATTTTCGAGTCTCAAAGTGGAGAGACCGCTTAGTAGCTTTGCTACACTTTTGTTTTGGTAATTGGATTTGATTTGAATTTCTTGAGTATGATTTTACGTATAAAATATATATATATATATATATATATATATATATTTCAACATGGTTTGAAGTGAAACCAAAAATTTAACTCTTAAGTTTATGTTTTGTGATGATTTTAATTATTGAAATGAAGCAAAATCTTTTGAATAATTGAAGTGTCTAAATTTAGAAATGGAATTGAAACAACTAAAACAGTTGAACTAGGATAAAAATTTATTTGTATAATACCCAATTGCATTCTAAAACATATATAACTTACCTAGAAAAGTTTAAAAGTAATTAGAATGTAATTGAACAGTATACAATATGGTATAAGTAATAAGATATCAAAAATTGAATTTTGTTAAGGGAATTTATAGATAATAAATTGAATAATAAAAAGAGAATTAATTTGTTGAATAAAATATAGTTATAATAAATGTGTATACACTTAATATATGTTACAAAATATGTTGGGTGAAATAAATCAAATAAATAAAAGAGAATGCTATTTAAGTAAATAAATATGAACTTAAATATAGTAGAAATTGAATTTTAAGTGGAATCAACTTAACTGAAGATAAATGGATAAAATAAATAATTAAAAATAAATTTGTTTTGAAAGAAATGTTAATAAATTAAAAGCAAATCAAATTAAATGAAAATACATTGATTTGAAATCAACCAAATGTGAATACAATGAATATTTATTGATTGAATAAAATGAGTTGAAACCAAAATTGTTTAATATTAATCAATTTAAAACAAAAATGAAATTTGTATGGTTTTAAATTTTATTATTGTATTTGGTAATATGTATTTCTAATCTATATTCCTCTTGGTTGCGCCTATTCTCCTACCTCATTCCTTTTCGAGGACGAAAAGTTTTGAGTGAGGGAGAGTGTAACGACCCGTAAATTTTAATGATTTTTAATAACTAATTTAACTGAATTTTTCATGAAAAAATAACAATTAAATTTAGCAATGAAAATTTGATATTTGGAATACGTCTATTTAAACATAGCAAATGGTAGATTTTCATTTAAAAATATGAAAATTAGTTCTGTTGTGTAATTTTCAATTTCAATTTAAATCGGTTAAAATTTGATGGAAATAAAATATTTTTGAAACCTGAATATTTTTACATAATAAAAATGTAGACCATTTTCTGATGAGACATCATATTTCATTTCATCAAATTTGGACTGCTCTAGCTCCGTTTATCTTATTTTCGGCGTTTAACAGCATTTTCGCAGCGAATATTGACTTTTAATAGGATGATTGTATTGTTGATATCTATGTATCATTCTGTTCGTCTCGTCGTGCTGATCTCGGCAGTATATTCAATTCTGCATATCAGTATCTGGTACGTGGGAAAACCACGAAACAGATAACCGTATCTGTACCCATTTTTGGAGTCTTTTGGGTTTTTTGCATCCTTTCATTATATCCACCGTGTTAATCAATAGCCACTTGCCATAAATATTCCTAGAATTTACGTCCTGACTTTTTATTTCTGCTGTTTTCATTTATTTCATTTGAAATCTAATTATATTTACCGTTCATTTACACGTCTCTTTTTCTCCCCTCTATTAACTTTTCATTTCTATGCTTTTGTTAAAATATATATATATATAGTATAATATAGTTTGCATCTCCTTTTCTCTCTGTATTCTGTTCATTGCCTTTAAATTAATATATAAAAGTGAGAAGTTTATATATATATATAATATACAGAAGCCTGTTTATATTTTGTTCCTGCTCGTTTTTCATTCCTTCGACCTTACAGCGAGGTAGCACCATCATACCAAGCCACTCCCTTCCCTCGCTCTTTCCGCCTGTTCGTGACAGTGCCTTGCTACACAGAGCTTCTCCACCAAATCACTGCCAACCTCCACCCACTCACCTTACAATCGAACCCAGATCCACCGACCATGACTCAATCTCCACCACTCCGGCCACATCACCCATAACTTCACACGCAACAGCCGAAAACCCTTCCACCTGCCAAAGACTCACCGAGACCTGCACCAAATGGCCGCAGCCGTTCTTCCCTCTGGCATGCACTGCCACCTGACCACCTGCCGTGTTCTCCGCCAACAACCCAAAGCGCACAGCCCTACCCCCTCTAACTCATCCACATCGAGCCATGGCTGCCCTCTCCATACGCGGCCATTCCCCTTTCATACATCATGCAGCTTCACTTGTTATGTACGTATTATATATCATATATGTTATATATATATATGAGTTGTTATATTTGGGTTCCTTTGTTTTATATATTTTCTCTTCTTTACAGTTTTATGTATATATAGTTATACAATTGCAATCTTGTTTTCTTTTTGCTGTGAGAAAAAAAAGTTAGTAATATGTATACAAAGTTATGTGTTGCGCGAAGCTTATATTAAAAAAATGGAAAAATTATATATTTTTTCTATATATTTGGTTGTTGTTATATTTAGCTTGCCCTGGTTCCATGCGTGTGTACTAGCATGAGATTGATGTCAAGGTATATATTATATGTTAACATTTAAATTAGATTTTGTAATAGCGTAATATATATATATATATAGATCTAATATATATGTCAATTTATATGTAAGTTTGTGTAAGTTATGATATGTTAATTTATATATATAATTTTACGTTAGTTATATAATATATTAGTTTATATACGATGTCTGCAATATAAGTTTATAATAGTTACAAGTTTATATAAGTTATATGTAACCAATTTGTTTGTTTATATAAAATATAAGTTTATATATGATCTGTTGAGTTCAAATATATATTATAATAAATTAAGTTTATATTGATTTGTATAATTATTGATTTTAAAATATAATAAGTATGTAAGTTTATATATATGTTTATATATTAGTCTATATATAAGTATATATGAGTTTGGTTTCAAATATATATATATATATATATGGAAACTTTATTTTATATGCGTTTGAATTAAATATTGATTTGAACATATATGTTTTTGAAATTGATTTTAGAAACAAATATATATATATAACATATATTTTGTTTCATCGAACTCTAGTCCATCCTGACTTACTTTCTCAATATCAAATTTGTCGCAGCAATTCCTAGCTTGTCACTGTCCCGCTAGTTCGTGTCTGTATCCGTGTGCGTGTCTGTGTCATCTTCTTTGTAATGACCCGCCATTCATTCCACAGAATGACGCATCATTAATAAGAAAGAAAGGGATAGAAAAGAGAAAAGAAGAGAAGAGAGAAAGAAACAACATCAGAATCTCAACAGCGGAACGAATAAATTATATTAATAACATAAGTATTACATAATATACAATGACTATCAGAGTTACACAGATTATACATCACATACTAGACAGTTATAAACACCAGTCTAGTTATTACAACTCAATATAATACAGAGATCAATACAAATATCAACACAGCGGAACTACTATCTATATCTACAACGCTGAAGCCTCCTGCTCCATTGCTCCTTCACAATTCGTCAAAGCTAACCTGAATCCCTTGGCTACTCGTAAAAAATTGAGTACCCAAGAGTTTATAAAACAGAAAATAAACACTTGGGTTAGACATGGGTCTGGTGTGAGTAACAGGTTAAAGTTGCTTAACTTTGGAAAACCTTTGAAAGAAAAGGTATCTCGTAAGACTTCCCGCATATAAACACGGAAAAGTTTTTACCTTACGATAACCAAAACATTTATAGGAAATTCAGTTATATTACAATAGGGTCTAAGATTCTCAAATAAATATTCACATAGCCGAAATTGTTACATTCATTAAATTCCAACATACATAGGTATACAATCAAGTCCAAGATCACTTATTGGAGATTGGATTCCATACAATGGCAGGGCTACTGGGGTACCGCCCGTCACAGTACGTGGCCTAGATCACCGTACCGAGGATCACTCCCAATCCCCTGCAACACAAGGCCGAAACCATCCCTTACTGGATAATTCCCGCACAAGACACCCCACGGTTGTCATGACCAACCGCACACTAAACCGAAATAATAAGGGACATCTAGAAAGAGGTAATCTTGTCCTAATTGGGCGCTACCCACTAACCTTGCTGCACCTCCCCTGTTTTAGCCATTCCCGGTTGATGAGGCTTGAGGCTACGATTACCTTTAAATAGAACACATCTCTTAGAATGCTCACCGTCCACTTGACGATGTGCTGAAAGCATTCAATCCATACAAGTTCGTTCCGGGTTCGAACGAAACCGAAGGCATTATCTCGTTACACTCATTTTGGAATCACCCTCAGAGTTAACGACAATAACCCTTGCACTCTGAATCTTCATCTTCACTTGAGATTCACGACCTATCGTTAATTTGGATCGATGTGGTATTCGGATATCCAAATCTGGAAACCCGATCCCAGTCTCATCGAAATCCAAAACGTATCTTTTAAGGCCAAGTTGTTTTAAAGTTAAAACAATTGAATTCATTATCTATATTCACATAGATAGATAATTCACAATATCACAATAGATAATCTACATTATCATCACAAATAGATAATTCACATTATCATTACAATTCAACTAAAACATCCATATCACAAATCAGCACATATCTCATCAAAGATATCAAACAATGCAAAGCATTCAATATTATTCATCCATCCATAAGTAATGATTTATACCATCTCTAATTAATTTAAAGTGAATTAAATTAATTACTTCATTCTATAAATCCTGCTTACTTAACCATTAATTAATTTTAAATCAATTAATTATCCTCTAATTATCCTTTAATTGCATTCAGGTAAATTATCCTTTAATTAATTACTCCAATTAATTATCCTTAAACATTTATAGTAATTAACCTTTAATTACTTCATTAATTAATTAACTATAATTAATTAAATTAATCAACTATTATTAATTACATTAATCCTTAATTAATTACATTAATTAATCACTTCATTTATTAATTATTTCTTAATTAATCAATTCTTAATTACATCATTAATTATATTAATTAATGATCCTTAATTACATTTTTATTATTAATTACTTTAATTAAATTAATTACATTAAGTAATTAACCTTTAATTAAACCATATTTATTAATCACACTTGATTAATTTCATTCAGTAATTAACTACCCTTAATTACTTCTTTAAATAAATTAATTACTCCTTAATTAATTATCTTTTAATTAATCCCTTGAATAATTTCCAAGTAATTAAATCCAAATCACTTCCATTATTAGATCATCTTCCATTAATTACATCCAGTAATTATCAATTAATTACTTTATTAAGTAATTACCTCCATTAATTACATTAAGTAATTATTATCAAATCATTCAGTGATTAAATTAATTAAACTTAACTAATTAATTTAAACTAATCACATTAACCTCAATTAATTATATTAAATAATTAATTCCATAATTTCTTCCATTAAGTAATTATTCTTATCTCGTTTCATAATTGATTATCTTTTAAATTAATTAATCTAATTAATTATTAAAATTAATCACATTAATTTATTATTAAATAATCTTAAGTTAATGACCTTCATTAACTATTAACAATTCTTTAATTACTTTTCTTAAGAAATTAAACTTACAGTAATCATTATTAATTACAAATTGATTAATCTTAATTACCAATTAATTAATCTCTAATTATTTAATTAATTAAGTATTTAACTATAACTTAATTAATCTTTAATTACTTGATTAATTAGTTTCTAATCATTAATTAAAAATCTAATCTTATCTAATTAATAATTCTTAATTACAAATTAATTATTCTATCATAAATCTTAAACTTTAAATAAATTTTAAAACCCTTAATTACTTTAATAAATTATCCATTTCATTAATTTATTAAATAATTTAATTATCCATTTTAATTACCTTAATAATTAAATGAATTACAAATCATTAAATCCTAATTATCTTTAAGATAAAACACCATTCTCATTAATGATTAAATTATCATTATCAAAACATTTAAAAACAATTTAACTTTAAATTTCATTCAAATTTCATTTTAAATTTAAGATTTAAAATGCATACTAATTTAACTTAACAAGGTTTAAAACCAAAGTTTTTAAAACCTTTAAAGTCACATGTTTAAAGAATACTTTTCTTATAGAAGAGATTTTAAAGAGTTTAAACCAAATCCGATTTAAATTCAAATTATTTTAAGTAAACTTTAAACATTCAAAGTTGTTTAAACCATTTAAATTTTTAAAAACTTATTTATCTCCAATCTAAGTTTCAAACTAAACTTGAATCCATATTAAAACTTTGATTTAAAATTCTGTTTAAATATTGCTTTACAAATTTAAATTCAGTTAAAAAATTTAAACAGACAGGTTTTAAAAACCCGGCAATAACTATTTACCCGAGCCCACACAAAAAACTTCGAGTCGATTACCCCATTACTCCGAGCAAAAATCCAAATGACCCGAGAAAAACCCTGAGTACTACTTCCAGTTATAACCCAACTTCACCAGAAACCTCAATTGCATCGTGCACGTGCACTAGAGATTCCACCACCTCTGACCATCCATGAGTATCCTCACATGTCGACGATCATCCCTACACCAGAATCCAACCACTCGAACATCGAAACTAAATCGAAATCGAAATCGAGACTTAAAGCCAAAACTGGAACAACAGGAGCCTTCCCATCCCAAACCTGGCAACGCATCGACCCCGACCCTCCGACCACCAGAAACTCTACAACTCCGGCCATGCCCTCATCTACGACCAAGCTTCCATCTCTCAAAACCTTGAAGCACTCGATCCACAGTAGAAGTCGTGATGATCGATTTTCCTAACCTAGTTAAAACTAGGGTTCTAAACAAAAATCCACAGCTGCTATCCCCTCGATGAAATGCATCACCATCAAGTATTTTTCCCATCAACTACATTCACTCCTCCATCATTACCCAAAATCCCGACCTCTCCTAACACTTGGATCACCAGAAAATCTAAAATTTCCATTTCCAGTTCAAACTAGAACTGCAGCCTCAATTCCAAACTAAAAACTATGATTTTAGTTTTAAAATTCATATTTTTACATGATGTTTCAGATCCTAACCCTGAAACAATAATTTATGAAGTTCAAATTTTCACTTATTTTTAGATTTGATCAGTTATTTGATTTCCAGAGTCATTTAAATGTTTCTTTTAACTTAAGTATAAATTTTAAACTAAAGTTTGGAATGAATCAAACAAGTTTGATTTGAAACTCAAGTTTAACAGAGACCAAAATCAATAGGTTTTGAATTTAAATCAAAACAAGAACCAAAACTGGAAACAGAGAAGTTACATATATTCAAATGCATGCATACATCATACTTCAGCAATTCAATAATATAAATACACAAATATACTTCACAATACAATATTGAACACAGCAATGACATGCAACCAAAATTTTACTTAAAGTTTTAAAGGTGAAGTTACTCACCTGTTTAAAGAAGATGAACAGAGCATAGGCTTTAAGTTTAAATCTGGAATTCGAAAAGAACTTGGAAACTGTGAAAACTGGAATGCCTTTGCTTTTGAAAACTTTTAAAACTTGAAACTTGAATTGTTGAAGAATGCATGCTACTGGAAAATTTAAGTTGTTGAGATGATTTAAGATTTGATTTCCAAGTTGCTTGCTTATCTCAGGTTTGAAGAATGTAGGCTTGGTTCCAGGTATTGAAGATGAAAACAGACTTTGATTTGGAAATGTATTACAGGGATTTGATTTTGATAATTTCTGGTTTGAGGAGTTGATTACTAATTTTGATTTGTATAAGTTCTGATCTGAAAGCTATATTGATTTTCAGATTTGCATTTGAGAAAGGGTTTGAGTTTATTATCTTTTGAAATGAAGATTAGAAAAGAATGAATATAAAGAAACAATGTTTATATAGGCTGAAAAAATAAAAGTAAATTAAATCTAAAAATGCCACTTGTTACTTTGAGTTATTAGAATGTTTACAAGTGTATTTTCAAGAGTTAAATGCCTTGCACATGTTACAATTTAATATTAAAATAATTACTTAATTTTATAAATGTTTTTAAATTGATTTCTTATTTATATTAACTTGTTTTAAATGTTTATCCCCATTTTAGCTTTAATGTTTTCATATATAAATTACCTTTATACAATTACATATTTTTATGTTTTATTTATATTTTTAAAAATATATTTTCCAAATGCTAAATTTTTAAAGAAGGAAAAATTAAAAAGAAAAGGATATTGAATTAAATCTTATTTTAGAGTTTCAAACTAAATTATTGTACTTAAATATATATGAACTAAATTTATTTCAAAAAACCAATTTTTTTAAAGGAAAAAAAATTGAACTTTTATTATAATTTACTAATTTAAGCTATTATATTTTTAAACAAAATGAATATTTACTTTAAGTACTTTTGAGAGTATAAGATAGATTTTTAAATAAGCTTTTGAAAAGTTTCTATTAAATTCAATCAAATTTCCCAAATCACAATATATACATATATATATATATTACATTCCAAAACATTTCTTATTAAATTTAAATTAAAACCATACGTCTTATTCACAAATGTATACACTCATATATACATTATAAATAGAATATATATTAATTAGCTTAGAAATAAATTTTATTAATTAAATATATTATTAACTTTGAAAAGAATAAAATTTCCAAATTAAATTATTAGTTTATTTTTAATTTTTGAAAAGATAATTAGATTATTAAATCAATATTACATATTTTAAAATAATTATTAATGGAAATTATCAAATAAGTATTGCCCAAAATTCCGGGATATCACATTCCTCCCCCCTTAAAAGAATTTCGTCCCCGAAATTTAAAAGCAAAGATAATTTAATAATCTCATTAAAGATTTTAGTTTTAAACCATAAGCGTATATTATCATCCATATGCTAACAACCATAGCAACCAATTCACTCAATCAAACAATTCTAACTATCCAGAAAAAATTCTGGATAGAATTTCTTAGAGTTTCCCAGATATAAACACCGGGATACTCGCTCTACAGAATCCAAACAATCAATACTACTAAGCTATAGAGCTCCTACTCATCTAGATCTACAAAACTAAACAGGATATCAGACCACAGACAAGTCTGACTCGACTACCAAATCCTCCTGAACTGCTGGTTCCAAAACCAGAGATAGATCTTACACGTACTCCCTCAGAGATACGTGAAACACATCGAATCCCAATTATCCAAACTGGCAATTCAATCCTGAAGACCAAATACTTATCCTTAAGAGAATACAGAAAGATCCAATATACTACGGAGCTAACTTCCCAGTCTTACCCAATCTTATTGCTCCCTTTACCAAAGAAAATCTCAACAACAACGAAGTCTCCAACTTCGAATTCGAAATTCCTCCGTCTCTTATCCACAAAACTCTTCTGACGATCCTGGGATGTCTATAGATCCTTCCTGATCAGCTCACCCTTCGCTGATGCTTCTTGAAACAAACAGGACCAAAAATAACTCAACAAAATGATCCTCTCAAGATCTACCCAAGAGAACACTCAGCAATCGCAAGTCACTTTTGCGATCAACCCAACCTATTTCCAAAGAAAACCGTTCTCTTTTTACCAATCAGAACAACTCATACTTATCTATCCAATCCATTGAAGAAATGGATCCACTCTGCTGCTAATGAATTCCTTCTCAAGAAAAACTGCTCAGTCAGAAAACTTCCTGCCAATACACAGAACACTCCGAGCTGCACTGCTGACACTGATGCCAAGGACTTCCTAATCCAAAGCTCTTTGAGAAACTCGAACCTCAAACAAAACAGAAACACCATGCTGAACTCAGCCACAACACCGAAACATACACACTTCTTTAAACTTGTTCCAAAGAAAACATCTTTGGGAACATCCATAGTCACTGTATCTCATCACACAGCTACTTCTTCCAGAAGTTACCAAGATACCATCACTTGCTTCTGCCCAACCGACAGATCCAAACTCTACTCATCCAACTTCAAAGATAGACTCCAAACCTTAACGGGTTTCCTATCGAGATCAGAAAAATCCTTACACCACTGCAAAGCTCACTCGAGACAGTATTGGGTCTACAGTCTCGGCAGATACACTTCCAACCCCAAACATTCAAACTCTAACCATTGGTAGTCGTGTTACACACACCACCACCCTATCTACCTTTATAACTCATATTGGAAAACCCGAACAAGTAACCCAACAAATAGGTAGAAATAAATAAATATATATATATATAGTTATATAAAAATTACAAATACGCTCTCTCAAGATAGACACCACTCCAGAACCTAGGTATTATCTCAACCTATCGCTCTGATACCACTGTAACGACCCACCATTCATTCCACAGAATGACGCATCATTATTAAGAAAGAAAGGGATAGAAAAGAGAAAAGAGGAGAAGAGAGAAAGAAACAACATCAGAATCTCAACAGCGGAACGAATAAATAATACAATGACTATCAGAGTTACACAGATTATACATCACATACTAGACAGTTATAAACACCTGTCTAGTTATTACAACTCAATACAATACAGAGATCAATACAAAGATCAACACAGCGGAACTACTATCTATATCTACAACGCTGAAGCCTCTTGCTCCATTGCTCCTTCACAATTCGTCAAAGCTAACCTGAATCCCTTGGCTACTCGTAAAAATTTGAGTACCCAAGAGTTTATAAACAGAAAATAAACACTTGGGTCAGACATGGGTCTGGTGTGAGTAACAGGTTAAAGTTGCTTAACTTTGGAAAACCTTTGAAAGAAAAGGTATCTCGTAAGACTTCCCGCACATAAACACGAAAAAGGTTTTACCTTACGATAACCAAAACATTTATAGTAAATTCAGTTATATTACAATAGGGTCTAGGATTCTCAAATAAATATTCACATAGCCGAAATTGTTACATTCATTAAATTCCAGCATACATAGGTATACAATCAAGTCCGAGATCACTTATTGGAGATTGGATTCCATACAATGGCAGGGCTACTGGGGTACCACCCGTCATAGTACGTAGCCTAGATCACCGTACCGAGGATCACTCCCAATCCCCTGCAACACAAGGCCGAAACCATCCCTTACTGGATAATTCCCGCACAAGACACCCCACGGTTGTCATGACCAACCGTATACTAAACCGAAATAATAAGGGACATCTAGACAGAGGTAATCTTGTCCTACTTGGGCGCTACCCACTATCCTTGCTGCACCTCCCCTGTTTTAGCCATTCCCGGTTGATGAGGCTTGAGGCTACGATTACCTTTAAATAGAACACATCTCTTAGAATGCTCACCATCCACCTGACGATGTGCTGAAAGCATTCAATCCATACAAGTTCGTTCCGGGTTCGAACGAAACCGAAGGCATTATCTCGTTACACTCATTTTGGAATCACCCTCAGAGTTAACGACAATAACCCTTGCACTCTGAATCTTCACCTTCACTTGAGATTCATAACCTATCGTTAATTTGGATCGATGTGGTATTCGGATATCCAAATCTGGAAACCCGATCCCGGTCTCATCGAAATCCAAAACGTATCTTTTAAGGCCAAGTTGTTTTAAAGTTAACACAATTCAATTCATTATCTATATTCACATAGATAGATAATTCACAATATCACAATAGATAATCTACATTATCATCACAAATAGATAATTCACATTATCATTACAATTCAACTAAAACATCCATATCACAGATCAGCACATATCTCATCAGAGATATCAAACAATGCAAAGCATTCAATATTATTCATCCATCCATAAGTAATGATTTATACCATCTCTAATTAATTTAAAGTGAATTAAATTAATTACTTCATTCTATAAATCCTGCTTACTTAACCATTAATTAATTTTAAATCAATTAATTATCCTCTAATTATCCTTTAATTGCATTCGGGTAAATTATCCTTTAATTAATTACTCCAATTAATTATCATTAACCATTTATAGTAATTAACCTTTAATTACTTCATTAATTAATTAACTATAATTAATTAAATTAATCAACTATAATTAATTACATTAATCCTTAATTAATTACATTAATTAATCACTTCATTTATTAATTATTTCTTAATTAATCAATTCTTAATTACATCATTAATTATATTAATTAATGATCCTTAATTACATTTTTATTATTAATTACTTTAATTAAATTAATTACATTAAGTAATTAACCTTTAATTAAACCATATTTATTAATCACTCTTGATTAATTTCATTCAGTAATTAACTACCCTTAATTACTTCTTTAAATAAATTAATTACTCCTTAATTATTTATCTTTTAATTAATCCCTTGAATAATTTCCAAGTAATTAAATCCAAATCACTTCCATTATCAGATCATCTTCCATTAATTACATCCAGTAATTATCAATTAATTACTTTATTAAGTAATTACCTCCATTAATTACATTAAGTAATTATTATCAAATCATTCAGTGATTAAATTAATTAAACTTAACTAATTAATTTAAACTAATCACATTAACCTCAATTAATTATATTAAATAATTAATTCCATAATTTCTTCCATTAAGTAATTATTCTTATCTCGTTTCATAATTGATTATCTTTTAAATTAATTAATCTAATTAATTATTAAAATTAATCACATTAATTTATTATTAAATAATCTTAAGTTAATGACCTTCATTAACTATTAACAATTCTTTAATTACTTTTCTTAAGAAATTAAACTTACAGTAATCATTATTAATTACAAATTGATTAATCTTAATTACCAATTAATTAATCTCTAATTATTTAATTAATTAAGTATTTAACTATAACTTAATTAATCTTTAATTACTTGATTAATTAGTTTCTAATCATTAATTAAAAATCTAATCTTATCTAATTAATGATTCTTAATTACAAATTAATTATTCTAATAATAAATCTTAAACTTTAAATAAATTTTAAAACCCTAATTACTTTAATAAATTATCCATTTCATTAATTTATTAAATAATTTAATTATCCATTTTAATTACCTTAATAATTAAATGAATTACAAACCATATTTGGGGAAATTAGTTTAAAGGACAAAAATTTGTATACTTTTAGCCTCAAGGACACCACCTCAATATTTTATCCACAAGGACAAACATTCTCCTAAAAATTATTCATAAGGACAAACGTTCTTTCAAAATTATTCATAAGGACAAACATTTTTTCAAAACTGCTACCGAACTAAAAACGGATACCTAAAAACTGCTATCGATAACTACAAACTGATACCTAAAAACTTAAAAACTGATACCTAAATAAAGTTGTCCTTCAGGCTAAAATACTGAAGGTCTGTCCTTGAGGCTAAAATGCTGAGAAATTTTGTCCTTGACAATAATTTCCTGTAAATCCTAATTATCTTTAAGATAAAACACCATTCTCATTAATGATTAAATTATCATTATCAAAACATTTAAAAACAATTTAACTTTAAATTTCATTCAAATTTCATTTTAAATTTAAGATTTAAAATGAATACTAATTTAACTTAACAAGGTTTAAAACCAAAGTTTTTAAAACCTTTAAAGTCACATGTTTAAAGAATACTTTTCTTATAGAAGAGATTTTAAAGAGTTTAAACCAAATCCGATTTAAATTCAAATTATTTTAAGTAAACTTTAAACATTCAAAGTTGTTTAAACCATTTAAATTTTTAAAAACTTATTTATCTCCAATCTAAGTTTCAAACTAAACTTGAATCCATATTAAAACTTTGATTTAAAATTCTGTTTAAATATTGCTTTACAAATTTAAATTCAGTTAAAAAATTTAAACAGACAGGTTTTAAAAACCCGGCAATAACTATTTACCCGAGCCCACACAAAAAACTTCGAGTCGATTACCCCATTACTCCGAGCAAAAATCCAAATGACCCGAGAAAAACCCTGAGTACTACTTCCAGTTATAACCCAACTTCACCAGAAACCTCAATTGCACCGTGCACGTGCACCAGAGATTCCACCAAATCCGACCATCCATGAGTATCCCCACATGTCGACGATCATCCCTACACCAGAATCCAACCACTCGAACATCGAAACTAAATCGAAATCAAAATTGAGACTTAAAGCCAAAACTGGAACAACATGAGCCTTCCCATCCCAAACCTAGCAACGCCTCGACCCCGACCCTCCGACCACCAGAAACTCTACAACTCCGGCCATGCCCTCATCTACGACCAAGCTTCCATCTCTCAAAAGCTTGAAGCACTCGATCCATAGTAGAAGCCGTGATGATCGATTTTCCTAACCTAGTTAAAACTATGGTTCTAAACAAAAATCCACAGCTGATATCCCCTCGATGAAATGCATCACCATCAAGTATTTTTCCCATCAACTACATTCACTCCTCCATCATTACCCAAAATCCCGACCTCTCCTAACACTTGGATCACCAGAAAATCTTAGATTTCCATTTCCAGTTCAAACTAGAACGGCAGCCTCAATTCCAAACTAAAATCTATGATTTTAGTTTTAAAATTCATATTTTTACATGATGTTTCAGATCCTAACCCTGAAACAATAATTTATGAAGTTTAAATTTTCACTTATTTTTAGATTTGATTAGTTATTTGATTTCCAGAGTCATTTAAATGTTTCTTTTAACTCAAGTATAAATTTTAAACTAAAGTTTGGAATGAATCAAACAAGTTTGATTTGAAACTCAAGTTTAACAGAGACCAAAATCAATAGGTTTTGAATTTAAATCAAAACAAGAACCAAAACTGGAAACAGAGAAGTTACATATATTCAAATGCATGCATACATCATACTTCAGCAATTCAATAATATAAATACACAAATATACTTCACAATACAATATTGAACACAACAATGACATGCAACCAAAATTTTACTTAAAGTTTTAAAGGTGAAGTTACTCACTTGTTTAAAGAAGATGAACAGAGCGCAGGCTTTAAGTTTAAATCTAGAATTCGAAAAGAACTTGGAAACTTTGAAAACTGGAATGCCTTTGCTTTTGAAAACTTTTAAAACTTGAAACTTGAATTGTTGAAGAATGCATGCTACTGGAAACTTTAAGTTGTTGAGATGATTTAAGATTTGATTTCCAGGTTGCTTGCTTATCTCAGGTTTGAAGAATGTAGGCTTGGTTCCAGGTATTGAAGATGAAAACAGACTTTGATTTGGAAATGTATTACAGGGATTTGATTTTGATAATTTCTAGTTTGAGGAGTTGATTACTAATTTTGATTTGTATAAGTTCTGATCTGAAAGCTATATTGATTTTCAGATTTGCATTTGAGAAAGGGTTTGAGTTTATTATCTTTTGAAATGAAGATTAGAAAAGAATGAATATAAAGAAACAATGTTTATATAGGCTGAAAAAATAAAAGAAAATTAAATCTAAAAATGTCACTTGTTACTTTGAGTTATTAGAATGTTTACAAGTGTATTTTCAAGAGTTAAATGCCTTACACATGTTACAATTTAATATTAAAATAATTACTTAATTTTATAAATGTTTTTAAATTGATTTCTTATTTATATTAACTTGTTTTAAATGTTTATCCCCATTTTAGCTTTAATGTTTTCATATATAAATTTCCTTTATACAATTACATATTTTTATGTTTTATTTATATTTTTAAAAATATATTTCCAAATTCTAAATTTTTAAAGAAGGAAAATTTAAAAAGAAAAGGATATTGAATTAAATCTTATTTTAGAGTTTCATACTAAATTATTGTACTTAAATATATATGAACTAAATTTATTTCAAAAAACCAATTTTTTTAAAGGAAAAACAAATTAAACTTTTATTATAATTTACTAATTTAAGCTATTATATTTTTAAACAAAATGAATATTTACTTTAAGTGCTTTTGAAAGTATAAGATAGATTTTTAAATAAGCTTTTGAAAAGTTTCTATTAAATTCAATCAAATTTCCCAAATCACAATATATACATATATATATATATATTACATTCCAAAACATTTCTTATTAAATTTAAATTAAAACCATACTTCTTATTCACAATGTATACACTCATATATACATTATAAATAGAATATATATTAATTAGCTTAGAAATAAATTTTATTAATTAAATATATTATTAACTTTGAAAAGAATAAAATTTCCAAATTAAATTATTAGTTTATTTTTAATTTTTGAAAAGATAATTAGATTATTAAATCAATATTACATATTTTAAAATAATTATTAATGGAAATTATCAAATAAGTATTGCCCAAATTTCCGGAATATCACATTCTTGTTTCTTTAACCTCAAAAGGTGAGCAATCACTCATGATTAACATTCTTATATTTAGTAAATTTGATTTCACATGAAATGATAATTGAAGTATGCTGTAAATTTTGAATTGTTAAGTTATTTAATTGTTAAATATGATATGCCATTATCTGCCATTGTTTACCTATGACATATGACACCATAACCTGTTGTATATATTATAATTAAATTTGTTACTGATGATATATGCATGTTGTTGATATGTTATATTATTATCATATTTGTTCTCACTTTGCAAGTTCTCTGTTAGTTTAGAATTCCCTATGGGTTGAAATGATTCATACCGAAATGATCTTATAGATTAAGGGAAAATCGTTATGGGTTGAAATGATAAATCCAAGCAATTTTCATTGACTTTGAATTTCGGATTGTCGGTTGAAATGATATATACCCGTAAATATTTAAACTGCGGATTGAAATGATAAATATCTGTACCACTTGACCATAGGATAGAAAATTATATACGGACACCGTTGGTCTATATTTTGGAAATGATTTCCAAAGTTCTGAAAGGAGATATATGGGTTTTATAAATATTGATTTTTAAAATATAATATATAAAAGTTATTTTTATATACGAGTAAAGTTTGATTTTTAAATTATATGTTTGGAAATTTTAAATTTATAAGTTAGTTTTGAAAATATAAATTTTAAGATTTTACTTATAATTTTATTATTTTAAAAATATATAAATAAGATTTAGTATAAAATATATTTAGTAATAAGATTTAATTTAATAGATTTAATTTAATTTGTATATGTATAATATGTTTTAAATATATATAAAATATTAACATTTAAATAGATTTTGTAATAACTTTAAATAAATAAAGTTTGGGAAGATATATAAAATAAGAATTGATGTAATTTAAATGGGTTAATACTTGAATATAAATAAGAATTGATTTATAATTAAATTTGTTTAGAATTGAACTTAAATTAAGGATTGATTTGAACTTGTTGATTTTGAGATTTTGAAAGGTACGATTTTATAACTTGATTTGATAAAAAGTGATTAAATTAATATTCTCAACTTTAAACAAAATTGAGACTGAATATGTAATATTGATTTAAGTTTATAAATTGAGATTTCATTTAATTGTTATTAAAATGATTAAGTGAATATTTTCCAATTTGAATAAAATTAAAGTTTAATGTTGAAATATAAATGAAATTTATATTTTAAATGTTTAAATATTTAAACTTTGAGGCTTATTGGAATTGAAGTGATAGTTCAAACCTGATTTGTAATCGATAAAAATTCAAATGGTTTATTGAGAATTTGAATTGAACTATTAACCTTTTAAATCGAAATTATTGAACTAGGATTGCTTTAAATTGAATTTGGAATTAAACTTGATATGAATCGATTTGTGAAATTTGAGGAAACTATTTTATTTTATAAAGTATTTTTAAAATATATAAACTACATATTTTAATAAATAAATTTTTTTAATCTATAACCCATTTTCAAATATGAACTATTTTTAATTTATATCTATTTCAAAAATATATATAAAAACTATTTTCAATGTTTAAACTATGTAAGTTGGAACTGTTTTGATTCAGATTTAATGGATTTGAATACTAATATTTTGATATGATGGTTTAAACTATTTTTGTGAATAAGATTTCGAAAGTGATGTGATTTCGGAAGTGAATATGATTTCGAAAGCGATATGATTTTTGAAAAGAATATGATATCTTGATATGAAGTATGAACTGTTTGAAATGGTCATAAAAGTGATTTTTATAAAATGACCATGGTGTGAAATAAGCGTTTGGTTGTTAAAGAGACCGGGATCAGATATTGTCATACTCTCTGCCAATACCGAAAACTACTTTAACAACTGTGTACGTGGTGGAGATTCCAAAACGAAGTAGGATGGTTTGGCGATGATTCTATATGAGGTATTAATGCATCCCTGACTCCCACGAGTCAGCTTGATGTGGCTAAAACAGGAGCCACGCCAGGCCAAGTGAGGTCATTCCACCGATCGGGCACATTTCTTCGATACCATTCTATTACTTTATGATTTGATTGGGTGCACCTTTGATTTTGGGAGTGTATCTCGAGGTGGGCGGTAGTAGCTGTTATGCGTTACCACAAGTCTGGATCCGCAAAACGATAGAATCCTACTCTGGGCATTGCCTCGCGTGCCTTCTCACATGCCTTATCGGGCCCTCTAGGAGTTTGGTTTGTACCATACCTATGGAGTTCCCTTTGATAGCCCTCTAGTTTACGGAGGAATTACGATACTGTATAGACTATGGGAATATATAAAATGTGTTAAGGGGAATATGGGTAACGCCTTAACGCTATTTTAATAGTTTACTTTACTATAGACATTATATATGTAGCATATTGTACTATGTATGTAGATAGTTTAACGGATTCTTAAAGGATGGGAATCCCAAACATCCTTTAAGTTATTTTGTATTTTAGTTGACATTTCACTTGAGTTGAATTTATTAAGTATAAGAATGTTAATCCTGACTCGAGTGTTTTGTGTTTTGCTTTATGCTCGGGTCAGACTGAGTGTCGCAGCATTTGTGACTCGCCTTTGGAGTTTGGAGCTTCGCTTGAAGATCAGTCTTTGTCTATTCAGCTTTCTAGTTACTTCCGTTTATTCCAGTTGTTTGTTCTGACTTGTCATTGGCATTTATATTAGTAACTCCTGTGTATTCGAGATATCTGTTGTATGTTACTTTAAACTCTGTTGTTTATATAGTAGCTTCATGAACTACTATTCATCTATTTCGTTGCTTATTGTTATATTACTCCATGTTTGTGATTTTATGATTGATTTTATTTACCGTATACGCTAAGTTTTGCCAAATATAAATTACAATCTATTGTTTTGAGCAATTCAAGTCTGACATGAGTGGATGATTGGCGATTTGAATGGTTCGAAATAACGGGTCGTTACAATTGTCCTTCAACAAATGAGTTACTAACAAGTGTATTAACGGTGTTACTAACGGTATTATTACCAGTGTTGCTAGCCATTTAAACATTTTTGAAAAATCAGGTAATGAATATTTTGAAAACCAATGCTCTGACAAATGTGAGTCAGTAGAATAGGGATCTTAAGGCTAAATTAACACTGGATGGGTGTGAATAGTGTTTAATGGATTATATTAGTATTTTTCAAATTCTTTAAGATTCTACTTGGAATGATGTAATTAACAATCACATAAACAATCATAGAATCTGTTGGAACTGTGTCAGCCTGCAATAGAAGAAATAGGTGAATTTCAAAAAATTTACCATTTTGGATCTTTCAGGCCTATGAAGTCTAAAGATGTATTAGATCCAATTTAATAAAGTTTTAAATAAAATCATATTTTATTTGAAATTGATTAAAAGAAGTTTTTAATTAATTTAAACTTAAAAAACAGCGTATCAAATACACTGAACAATTGTGCATAAGAGTAAATTAAGAGTAAGAAACTATTCGTTTCTTTCTCCAAAACTTATGTAATTTAGAAAAGGAAACTTCTATCTTTTTCTATAAAAGTTATAAAATTAATTAGAGACATACTATGCTTTATATAGAGAGAAACCTTCCATTTCTCTCTCTTTTAATTGAATTAATTTATACATAAATGCAACTAGTTAGAAATTAATACATGGCATAAAATGTAAGTTTGTCTAAATTTATTCCGGTGTGAATTATGAATGTACAACATTATGGTGTTATAATGGATGTATCAAATACATCATTTTGTGTGAATATATAAACAGTGCTAAGATATGAAAAAGGTTTGAATATATCAAATATATTCATTCCTTAATTGTATGACATAATGGTTAAATATGGGAAAGTATGGTTAATTGATAACTGGGGTATATATGAATGAATCAAAATCAATTTAAAGGCAATCACAAATGGGACAAAGAGGAAAGAAATAAATGATAACAAAGATGATTGATTCATCTTTCCTCTTTGGCAAACTTAACACATGATGCATTCAATTAATAATCAATGAATCATTATGACACAAGAATAAGAACATCCATCAATAATTGATATCCATATACTATTGTCTCATTTTAAATTGTTTGTTAAAAATAAAGTAATTAAATTATACAATTTGAAATATAAACATTAAGTTTTATGTGTACACATACATATAAATGCAATTATGTGTATTTAAAGATTAGACTAAAACTTCTTAATTAATTCAAAATAAACTTTCATATTACATTAAAATTTTCAGAGGTATTTGTGAACTTTTGTAAACTTAAATTATTACCAAAATACATATATGTACAATTAAATCAAGAGATATAACCTATATGAATAAAATTTTCTTTTTCTTTTTTTTATAAAAAAAAGTGAAACATACTAAGCTAAACAATATATTAACAATCCTTTAAATACTTAAAGAAGGATATTTGAGATATCAAACAGCGTAAACAATTTAGAAAATGATTGTAATCAGTTTGTCATCAAAACATTCTTTAATCATATGTAAGTTTCTATTACATTACAAATTATAAATAATAAGAATATACGAACTTTCAAATCTAAATATATATACTTTGATTTAGGTGCTTAAAATATAGATCTACAATTAAACATTATACTAATCATACACAAACCATTGTTTTGATTTATCAAAATTGATTTAAAATCAAATCAATTAATATGAGTATACAAAATTTCAGATCTAAAGAATTACAGTTTGACTTGAAAGTTTAAAACATAGATCTATGATTAAAAACATTGTAAAATTATACATACAAATTTTAGTTTTGATTCATCTAAATAAAACTCCAATCAATTCATATAATAAACAATTCAAACTACATAAACCACTTTCAAATCAAATGAGACAATATTATACGCATATAAATTATGATATTCAATTCTATTCATTTAAGCATTGTATCAAAATCATTAGAATAAGAAGATCATACCTTAATTCCTAAGCCTTGAATCACAACTCGAAGCAATGAATTCACCATTAGATTTAGCCAATAAATCACATCTTGAATGATGAATCAAATCTCCTAAATTCAAAATCAGCCTTCAAATGTTGCAAAGATCAAAAGGAATAAACCACTTTTCATAATTGACTTCATTTGTATTTGATTTTGGGAATAATTAATGCTATGGAAGATCTCCTATTTTCAGCCATTAGATAAGAAGGAGAGACCGTAAAAATCATAGAAAGAAGAATGAAAAATGAGAAAGTAAATTTTAGGTACAGAATGAATTAGAGAATATATTTTATTTGAAAGAAGGAAACATTCTCATTTTTTAATTAAAACTTCCCTAATAAATTCTCTTGATTAACTTACTCTTTTCACTCCTATTTCTTTACATGGTAATATGGTAAGGCTGAAAATTACATGCCATCAAATGACATAAGATTCTATAAATCAATGCATGTGATTATCTTTTATTTAATTACATTGATATCACATATCAATACGCGCAAATATAACTTTTATAAATGCATTCAAATAATTACAAATAACTCCCAAACATCAAATAAAATAAATAATAATTAATATTTCTCAAATACTAATTAATTTAGTTAATTTAGTTAATTTACAACTTCTTATAAATTAATTAAATTATGTGGTTTTTTGAAGAATTCATCATTACGATTGTACGACTCAAAGGTGTAAATTCAAATATTAACGTTCATACGTCACTTAGCAGGTGGTGTGACATTTTGGCTAAATTCATCACTTACACATCTTTTGGTAAAATCCAATTTTACTTATTATAAGCGGTACCTAATAGTGACAATTATTTACACCAATTCTCTTCATAAAAACTATATCACATTAGGACTTTTGAAATTTGATAATGGTCAAAATTCCAATATCGTCTACGTTCAACTTTATAGTCCAAACACAAAGTTCTTGTGATTTAATAATAACGATCATTGTTAATCGAACTGCTCTGGCCAGAGATTTTGACTTTGAGTTGACATCAGTTGACCATGATACTAACCTCATATAACTAAGGAGATGAATCCTCTCTTGAATAGTGTTTCACTTCCAATGCTTCCACTCGACCCAACTATAGTCGTTCGATGGACATCGTGTAATGGTTTGATTATAATCAAAGCGGAGCTTCCACATTGAAGATCAACAGTATCCTCAAGTCAAGTGAACCATGTAAATTAGTCACATCGATATTTTCTGTTTGACCTTAGTTATATTAACCAAAAGAATGAGTCGTTCCATAGTTATTCAATAACTATCAATACGTAACCCCTAGATACCCCCAGCAGTCATGAGTAATACACTACCCAACATTTGGAGAGCGTTACGTACTCTAGTCTCAACGGATACATCGATATCCAGTCTCGATGCATCTTGACTAGGAACATTTAAAATGGTATATTCATTTCATTATGATAAATTACTCACGATTACAATACCTTGTAACTACTATATCAAAATATACCATTTATGGATTTCTATTAAATATGCTTTTAATTAAATTAATTAATATAACCACATTATATCAAGTATATAATAGAAAGAAACACCTTTATTGCGAACAAGATTGGTCAATAAGTTAGATATACGTAATAAATTACATAATTGCCACTAGAGCATACCCCTAACTCTATCAGAATCAAAGTACAGATAAAAGTGAATGTAATAAAAGTAAAAAAGAAAAAACACACCAAGATTTTATACTAGTTCGAAGTTACCCTACCTCCAGTCCCGCACAATTCCTTGTATAGATTTCTTTTCAAAATTAAATGCAAATAAAATCCCAATTTCAAGGCTATGAGACATACTATCCAAAATCCAACCTTTGAGTAGAGCCTCTTGATTTCCAAGCTACAAGCACACCCACTAGATTTAACGGCTACTAAGTACACCAAATTGATTTTATACGCTACAATCACATCCTATTGATTTCACGGGCTACAATCACACCCACAAGTATAGCATTATGATTTGGTAGAGTTTTATATACTCAAATCTTCGATCTTGATTACAATTGATTCAATAACTCTTAAATAGCACATTGATCTTGGTTTGAGTGAGAGACATGAGAGAAATCAGAGAGTAGATGAAGGAGAATCAACTAGTAATGATTGGATTTTGATTGAATTCGATAGAGTTTGGGTATATTTTGATTTAAAAAATGATAGAGTGGAAAGAGGAGAGAAGAATAAGAAAGTAGATGTTCAAAATTCGTTTGGAAGTCTAGTATATATAGGGAAACAACGATCATGTCTATTCACGAAGAGATACAACGAAAAGACACTTCCATTCAAATTTAAATTTTGAAAATTACAGCCACTATGTCGACATATGCCTATAGAGTATGTCGACATACTCTTCACAAAATTGAAAAACACTTTAAACATATTATTTTGAAAATCCGTTGCTTTGTAAAATAATTTGATACTTTGTAGAATCATTTAAATATAGTTTATACACATTTTAATCAAAATATAACTTAATAAAACTGTATAAAATAATATTGAAAGATTTAATAAGAGTATTCAATAATATATTAAAAATCAATATAAATATAACTTAAGTATAAACAACAATTTAATATATATATATATATAAACTAAAAAACACTAAAATAATATCTTTATAAGTATAAGAGATTGAAAATCATTTTGGAAAATAGTTTGAAAAGATTATTTTAAAACCAGGATATTTGAAAAACAATTTAAAACAATATTAGAGAAGGCGAGAGAGATTAGGAAAGTGCTATTAAGGTTTTAACATAAATTCTATGACTCTATAACTTATCTGGAACATCTTGAACTCTTCAATACTCATGAGTCTTCAATTATCATCATCCTGAATCTACTCTTGATATTGTACAGTCTACTTAATCGATATCTGTCTAATATCTTGCACTATATACTATATATATCTTGATAAAACATTAGTATCTATATTTTATATAATATCCTATAGTTGTTATCATCAAAACCAAAACCTAAGGTACTAACAAAATATATGGCCTACATCCATTTTAATCTTATTAGAGTTTGGTTCTGTACAAGTACAAGAGCTTTACAATTCGTTTTCAGATCTAGAATAACAAAAGTAAGCTCAATGTGACAAGCGTTGAGGGGAGCATAAAAGATGAAGAAGATGGTGGCCAAGAAGTCCTTTTCCAATAGCTATAGTGCTCATATTTATAGCAAAATCATCCTTCATAGCTGTCAAATCATGAAAAACCATGTAAGATCCCATATCTGAGAAAGTAAGAGGGAAGAACAAGTCATCTCGTAACAAAAGCCATCTTGGCACTGATCATAATTGTAATCGGTACCGATTTGATTTTGGCTATTCCACTTGAGATCTTTCTTCCACACTTGCTTGCATCTCCAAGTCTCCAAGCTTTGGTCACAATTTTGTCCATCAAATCATACCGGTAATGATATGAATTGTCATATATGGGACTTGTCTTTCTTGCATAGCTTTGGAGTTTTAATGGAATTCTTCAAGTATAATTATCAACTTGGCATCCATATGGCCGCTCTAGCACTCCATCCTTTAATCATATTACAAATTGCTAGAGGAATAAAGGGATTTCTATGAAGGAAATCATATCGATACCGATCACTAAAGTGATCGGTACCGATCACAATGACTTTGCTATTTTTGACATAGGAATTGTTGAGTCATGTTCCATAACCATTCCAAGTTTGCCTTAACTTCTTGAATCATCCCATCTTTGTCTCCATGCCCAGATTTACTAGAAAGCTGGTCGGTTCAAATGCTGGATAATACCTGTCCTCCAAAGCATGCTTCTGTTGGAAACAAAACATGCTTTGAATCAAGAAAAGCGGTATAGAGTAATCTGCATTGACTTAACTAGTTAACCAACCATCACTTTGAAGCTCTGTCCTTATTCTAAGAGCATCCGTTCCATCACTTCAAATAGTGGAAATACCATTTTCCGCACCAAGGTTGAGATATACAACATCTTGAAGATCGCACCACACCTTGACCAAGTAAGTTTCCTTCTATCTTTTTTCTTCTTTTTTTACAAGAAAATCATTTCGGTACCGATCACTTTTTTGATCGGTACCGCTATGACTTCATGGTGCGTGCTCACCCCTATATAACTTTGGGGACTCAGAACTTTCTCCTCACTTTCATTTTACTTGGCATCGATTCTTTTTCCATCTATGTTCTCAAGCTCTCAACCACTATAGTCCCAAGCATTCTAACTTTGCCACCAAGCTGCCACTTTCATCACTTCAATGTCAGCCGTTGTTACCATCTTAGACGATCTCCCAACGCCTATCATTTTGGTTTGTGTTGTAATTGGCATAATAAGTTTTCAATAACACGTGAAATAAAATTGCGTGGTTAAGTTGATGAGCACCAACATAGAAAAATGCTAGGTGAAGGTTTGAAGTAAGGTTCAAAATTTCATTTTTCGTTACTATTTCGGTTATTGATAATTTTAAAATTTTTAGTTCTCTTCCGGATATTTCAAAAGTTTCCCTTTAATCCAGTTTTATAATTCAGACATATTTTTCCGTTTAAACTTCTAAATATGCTAATAAATATCAATTACTATCATAGATTTATAGTACATTAATTGTCACATTACTTGTGAAATATATGCTTTAAAGAAAAAATCATGGTTTAAGATTTTGTTCTGTTTATTTGAGATTTTCAAAATTTTGACTAATTTCAAAAAAATTGAACTTTTTTATTATGATTCTAGGGTAAATTGATAAAAGTATAACGACCATTTTTCTTATCCATTTATTTATTTATTTATTGTCTTGTTGAATTCGTTTCTTTTTTAATTTTTAGTATGTTTATTGTATTTTTAATTTTCTGTAATTTTTTTGCTATTTTTCAATACTTGAAGAGAAAATCCAAAATTTTGATCGGATCCTGTTCCAGTTATGTCAGAACTAGAACCAAATTACTAGTATTCTGCTAGAATTTTAATCATGGTTTGAATCTTAGCTTACTATCAATAATGAAATAATGGGTACCAAAGCAAATTAATTATTTGTAGTTTCAAGTTTCATGCCTATGTAGCTACTTTCATGTTTTCAAATTTCAAGTTTTCAATGGACGTCTAAACTTTCACTTTGGTATTATCCTTCTTCTGTTTAACCGGAATACAAATTTCAAGACCATATAAATAATCTTCACTGCCTTAAACCATTTTACCCCGATGCAAACATATTCCAACAACTACCTCCATCAACTACCTGTGTTCAAAGCACGGGTTTCATCCTAGTCTCCCAGAATGAAGAGATTCATAAGGATTTGGTGACTTCATGTCATGGCTAAACCGAGTTTATCCAAGCTTAAAGATGGTGATTAGCTCTTAGAAAGAGACTTTAAAATGGAACTTGCTTATGGAATGAGCCTTACATATAATGACCTCACAAGTAGGGTTAGGCCTAGTGGGGATGCTCACCATGGTGTTCGATTTAACAATCAGTTAGTATAAACTCTCCTCCCAAAATTGTATGCATTGGAATACTACTATGAGCTTAATAATGCTTTAGGAATTTGTAGTCCAACTCTTTTCGTAAATATATATTTTTATCTACCCATCAAAACTATGAACGTTATTATTGTTGTAGGTAGTTACACTAAGAAAAAAATACGATTGAAATATGCTATTGCAAGTATATATGACACCGTAATGTTAGTGAGACTCGGATCTATGAGTTATCAAATCAACCGTTAGTGTGGTTTGTTCGAAGAACCAAAATAAATTTATCCAATTTTCCACGCATACAAGATCTTGTTCCCCGCAATTCCTTCCAATTTCAACGCATATTTCTCTCCCCCAAATTCTCTTGCCTCCAAATTTATTTCCCCTGAATTTATGTTCTTGAGATCTCTCTCCCTCATCAAATCTCTCTCAAAAATTACACTCTACTGTCTAATTTTTTTATTAGCGTATAACCAAAGCTGGTGGTGATTTCCTTATCTCCACTTCCCATCCTAATACAAAGCAGTTGCATCATACAAACATTACCGCCGAATTCATTGCAATCGATACTCTTCGAGCGGCACTTCAAGATTGTGCTCCGAGAAAGAAGATGTGCTTTTACCGGTGATTTCTTCTACGACCAGGTTTTCCTGATCTGGTGCCAACAATGAACATGCAACAAAAAAAAATTGGACTCCATGATACTTTCCTGAACTATCTTCATCTTCGGTATCATCCTCCTCCCTAACATCACTAGCGTCATCCCCTCCCCCACACCCCCACACACACATACGTATCAGTTCATTTTAAATAGTTGTTTAATTTTGTTATATTTGATGTTTGCATACGATATAGTATTTGAATTTAGGTACGCGATTTAATCAAAATCCTTTTGATTTAATTTTGGTTGCATTTTGACGAATGTTAGGCCCCGTTTGGCTTATCGTTTTTAGTTTTGTGTTTTCGTCTATACAAAAACGCATCCGTTGTATGTATAGTTGAAAAACAAACAATTTTGAAAAATGAAATTATCATATAAAATAGAAAACAAGTTTATTGTATTTTTCATGTTTCGAGAGATAACAAAAGCACGAAGAACAATCAATTCTTTCGTTGTCCGTTGGTCGTCCCAACGGCTAAGAATTATAAATCTTCTTCTCTTATTTCTTGCTATTTCTTAGTGCAAATTGAAAACACAAAACTCAAAATACAAAATGAAACCAAACGGGCCCTTATGTTTTGAGTAATATTTTTGCTAATTTATGATGTCCTCGTGAGAATAATGGAATGAAAACTTATGTTGTGTTGGAACTGACCTATTTTTTTACAATTTTCTTATCAAACATCACATTGTATGTGAGCTCTTCTGATTCTTCTTTAATATTTTGGAATGAATAAAACTTCTTTGAGTTGGTTTCACCTCAACTTGAAGTGAATTGCAACCTTGCTTTGATAAATTTAGCATATCGATCAAAAAACTACATATATCTTGTTGTTGTCTATGTATCTGATTTTTTGATTCCAACTTCAATTAAAAGGAACTTCTTAACTCCAAGTCTTCCCTTTCACTTAAAATGTTCCATGCATTCTTGCCTGGAGTCATTTACGCTATTTATGTCATCATTAGGTATGTAGAATGAATATCCTATTGAATTTAGTAACTTTATAGTTGTTCAAAATTTGGACCTAAGACATTTTAATGTGTTTTGTGTGGAATTGATTTTTGGATAGTATTCATATTCTTATTTACTTTAAAAATAATGTTGATTTTCACCTATTTCATACAAATCTTTTTAGTATAAAACTAAGCTTTGTGGATATCATCCCTGTTCACCCACTACAAGGATAATTCTGTTTAACGTCGGCCTATAGCCGATTACGGCCGACTCCGGCCGACTCGAGCCGTCGCTAAAGGCCGACACTAAATAGCTCGTCGCCAAGTGAAATGGTGACGGCAAAGGGGACGGGTCCGTCCCCTAATTTAGCGTCGGCTAGATTCGGCTAGCCAACTCCGGTTGACGCTAAACATAGTCCACGTGTAAAAAAATAAGTGACCAATAGGCCGGCTAAGAGCCGACCCTAGCCGACGCTAATCTGGGTAAATTTTTTCTGTATTTCCAACAATCCTTTCTGCCATCCATCCACACAATCATATATATTCCACAAATATACTTCACCAAACAACAATATACATCAAAAATATGTCCAACTAATAACCACAAAACATCAATATACATCTCCAAACATTCATCATCACAAATATCCATAATATTTACAAAATTCAACCAAAAGTTCATCAAAAGTTCATCAAAAAACATATATAAAAACATGCTACCACTCACCCCAATCATCATCAGCGCCAGATCCCTGTGATGGTGGCATATTCGTCTCGTGCTCTGCCAAGTAAGCAGCAATCACCTCATCTAGTTGCTGCTTCAATCCAGTCTTCTTCCAATCGTTCAACTCGGCGACTTGTTCTTGCAGAGCCGCTATTGTTTCTTCAGCCTGTTGTTTATTGTAAGCGGGTTGCGTCGCGGCCTGTATATTAATAAATTCATAGTTATAGTTTATACGTAATATTCAATAAAATTTATAAACTGGTTAATGAATTAATTAAATTCAATAAATATTACCGCTTGATTGTCATATCCATACTGTCTATTTCTGGTCAGCGGGTCGGTAATACAAGCGAATATCCTGTCTGTCTCCTCAACGGTCAAATACTCACTGCCAGACTCTGCAAGCACGCGAGCAATCTCCTGATCGCATCTTTCCTGTGTTTAGAAATATAATTTTGAGAAGATGAATATTCAATTTAATGTACTGTTAAATAAGAGGAAAAATGTATAGTCTTTATACCCGGATATTCGCTGATTTGGCGTCTGACCATTCATATGTTACGTTGTCATATTCATCTGTATGCTCGACGGCGTGTGTTCGGGTGAAGACGTCCAAATGAGATGGTGCAACACCACCTCTCTCCCTCATTTGAAATTAGATATGATTAAAGAATGTATATAAGTAAATTACAAATAACAATTTTTATATTTACCATTTCTTCTCTATATTGCTGAAAAGACTTGGATCCACCGCAGTGTGTTGCAGGATTCCTAAGCCTGTTTGCGGAGTTCCTCAATGCTACCGCCTGTATAATTTAACTATTATATAAATACTTAAACGAATTATAATTACAGACATATGAAAGTAGAAAATTTACCTTCGTGTCTTCGCTTTCCTAATATTGCAGAAACCGCGCATATAGATTTTCACTCATCCAGTTTGGCTTTTTACTGGCCTCTTTTATCTTGGAGAGCGTACCTTTATAGTTTTTCCTCATCTTCCTCTCCCAATGCATCCTGAACGTCCCGAGATCTTCGGGATCCACAATAAAGGACGCTTGCACGTTGAAATTTAAATGAATTATATAAATTGTATATTAATTTTCAAAGAATATGTCAATCTCAAATTAATTAGAATTTTATACTTACTTGGAGGTCAGCCCATATGGCATCTCTGATATAAAGTGGGATACTATCCCAGTGCTCCCACAAGTCCGTCATCCTACTACGGTAGCTGTTTCAAGACATAGCTAGAATGGGCTCGATTGGTTGTAAATCGAAACTCCTGAATACATTTTGATATTGTCAGTTACTAAATCATAAATATACTTGTAGCATGCACTAAATAATATAATGAAGTTGCAGTAAATTAAATACTTATCCTTCATTGGTCTTCGGCACTAAGTATGCTCTCTGGCGATTATCGGTCATACCACTACTACCCTCGCCATGATCAGGGCCTCGTGAACCTTGGGACCGCTTACTGTGTGACATAATATCTGCTAGAAACATGCATATATATATTTATATATATCATTTCATATAATGAAAAAACATATATCATTTCATAATTAGAAAACATGCCTGATTAATAATCACATACACATAGCTCACAGCAGAATAATAAAAGAATAATACAACAAATGATATGAATTTTCATTACATTAACATAGGTTCTAGAATTGGCATAATACTACAAACGATACAAATTTCCATCTTATATACATTACATCATCACTAATTAATAATCAATCTGTACAGAAACCACGGAGGTAAATTATAAGGTGTAACGATAAAGGCCAAGACGAATATTTACTACCAAATTGAGAGAATGGTGAAAATCCATTTGTACATAAACCAAGACTCACATTACGACTCTCTGCGGCAAACGCAGGATAAGTCTTATCGAAATATTTCCATGCTTCTCCGTCCGATGGATGTATTAAAGTCCCCTCTTTCTACGTTCTCACACTGTGCCATCTCATATGTGATGCTGTCGCAGACGACGCATATAACCTTTGAAGTATGGGAGTGATGGGTAAATAATGCACTCTCTTGTATGGAACTTCCTTTTCTTTTTTATCTTAGTTTGTATCTTTCCTCATTACATATTCTGCATTTCTTAAGATTAATGTCATCTTTTAACCATATTCGACACCCCAGATTCGTGTATTTTTTAACCATATTCTAGAAACATCTCCAAATACCTTAGATCGACATAAGATCCAAAAAAATTATTTTTACGCCGCATAATTTATTTTATATAATTTTATTATACCAAATACATTTAAAAATTCATAATTGGTTACCCAACAGTTTAAAAAATTATTTTAATTCTTTAAAATGTTACATATAACCACCTTTACCGAATTTGTATAGCGGATCGACTAAAAGCTCCATCGATTGGTTGTGCGAGTTAGATTTTCAACAACGATAACTTTTCGAATTACACGAACATATATCATCGAAAATACCAATCTAACCTATCACGACCCGTCATTGGATGAATATTAATAATCATCATACATGTCAATTTTATTTTTTTTGTCATTTTAGTACTGTTTTTCATTTTTTCAATGAAATAGGTGTATATAAGAAGTAGATTGAGAAAATAATTAAATAGCCGACGTTAGCCGTCTCGATCCGTTACAGGCCGACTTCAGCCGACACAAAGTTCAATAAAATATTATGTCGTCCCCAGCCGACTCCAAAAAGGAGACGGAGCCGACTCCATGTTCCGTCCCCATTTTAAAGTATTCTAGTTCTGACCTATGAATTCAATGTACACTAAGTTTGTCTGAACTGGAACTGAATGCGTGTCAATTCATTATTCTATAGTAGCCGAATGCAATTAGAAACTTTTTGTAGTCTTTCATGATGACAACCATTTTTAGGAAGCATCATGTCAATTTTTTTTACTATTCTATTATAATTGGTTGCTCAAATTGACGGCTCCCGTACGCTATGAATTCACCTATGTCATTGATGGATAGAATTTAGTGATTGTTATTTATTTACTATTTGGTGGATATAATTTAGAATTTAATCGTACTAGGATTTGATGGTTAACACGTATATTATAGTTAATTTCATGTTTATAGAAAGAAAGAAGGCAAGCATATATACAATGTTATTAGTACAATTCAATGAATATAGATATCCTTAGCATTCATTCTTTAATTCCTTAATGATGAAAGGTGTGAAAAGTTGAGGTTGGGGATTGCAGAAAAAGCTATTCAGGAAATTCAAACCTAACAAGTGGAAAAATATACCTAAAATTATGACGTTTTCCGTTACCAAATAACTAAAATAGGTTTATATTGAATGCTAATCTTTAGATGGACATCTTTGAGTACACTTGATCTTTATATATCATTATTCATATTATTGTATCAGATACAAAGTTATGTGTCGTATAGTTTGAACACTTTCCTATCCACCTAGAATTTTTTTTTCTTGAAAATAAATTATTCAATGCAAAGGTTCTTGGTTGGAAAAAGATCGAAGGAAATTAACCAAAATATTGCAAAGGCATCGACCTAAAAAAAAAGGCGAAGCCTTCTTCATGTTATGTGTTGGAATGGAGTGGTGATTATAGTTCTAGAGATGCACCCGAAAAAATGGCCAAAAACATGGATTCGTTCTCCGCGGTTTGTAGTTAAGAATAGGGGTGAGCATAAACCGCACCGCTATACGGAAACCGTCTGCACCGGATCACAAAAATGGTACGGAAACCCGTATCAAATATTCTAATCAAAACAGATACTCCAAACTGGACCGACCCGCATCAATACGGTTTGGTTGCGGTTTGGACGATTGAACCAACCATATTAAACCGGACCGAACCGAAAATTTACACTAGTAATCTTATGATAAAAATATAAGCAACGCCTATCTTATTTTAGATTCTAACGATGTACATTCTATTTTTAGCGTATGTTGTTGTTATATTAATAATAATCGCTGTCATAAAGGAAGAAGTTATAGTTTTGGTATAATAATTTTCATCTCATTTTTTTTGGATAAATGCTAATTATAATCTTATTCTAGTCATTTTCCTTAATGATTATGCATTGATTAATGTTGATGTTTGGTTAATCTACCAAAAAACTTGTAGGTAAATGTCAAATTGAAATATTTATACAATTAAGAACTAGTCTTTCCACTACAAGATAATACGGCTATTCCAACGGCTCCTAGCCGTTGGCGGCCGTTGGAAGCCGTTGGAATAGCCGTTGGAATAAATCCCATGCCTTCCAATGCTTTCCGACGGATCCAACGGACCATTTCCAACGGCCGCTAACGGCTTGGAGCCGTTGGAATCCGTTAGAAACCGTTACAATAAAATGGCCAATAAGCCGTTGGAAGCCGTTGGAAATACTGGGTTTATTTTGCTGTAGAACAGCAGGCCTATTACCTTCCACCCACACCATTTCCAATCCATTCAATTTCCATTCCATTTCCAATCAATTCCACACATATATATCAATATCAATACAAACAACACACATAAATCAATAAAACACCAATATAAACAAACCAAACTGATCAAACATCACAAAATATACCATCAACGTACATACCATCAATAAATGTCAATAAACCATGTACATGCCATCAAAATATTTCTCACCCACTCCGTACCAATATATACAACATCACCATCAAAACATCTCCAAGTCAATATATACATTGTTCAAACACAAATACTCAAAAACATACCTCCTCAAGGATCCTCCTCGCCTCCCGAAGCACCAGACAACGAAGGAAGGGTACCATGATTCTGCAAATACTGCGCAAGCTTTTGATCCAGCTGCTCCACCTGGATGGCTCGTAGACGATTCTCCTTCCGTAGCTGCTCAACCATAGCTCTAAGCTCCTTGATTTCTTCTTTGTCTTGGTCTTTTTGAGCTTGTCGAGCCTGCAAATAGAAATAATAGCAAAAGGGTTGTCTCAGCATATAAAATATTATAACATTATATATCTAAACGCTGATTTTTTGTAAATATGTAAAAAGATTAATTACCGTTAGGTTTCCGAAGCCAAAACGTCTACTCCGTTGCGCCGGATCCATAACAGCGGTAAAAATGTTATACTGCTCCTCCTGTGTCAGCGCATCACGACCAGACTGCTGAAGCGCATAAGCATGTGCCTCCTGCAACCTCGACTATAATGAAAAAAAAACAATTTCAGTTGAAAAATATTAGCATGTAATTATTTTGCATAGCTAGAAATTAATAGACTTATCGGTGTAAGTATTAGAAATTTAAAAATGCATACATATGCCTCGGTCGCCCTATCTTGATCACCCCACTGATATATGATATTGCCAGCCTCATCTACTTGCCTAGACGTGTGGGTGTGAGCAAACACGTCCACTAAGCCAACAGAGCCTCCACGAGCTCGTTCCTGCAATTGATAATGTAACGACCCGTAAATTTCAACGGTTTTAATAACGTAATTAGTTGAAATTTTTTGAAATTTTAAACGATAAAATTTTGAAATAAAAATTTAATATTTGGAATACGTCTAGTTAAAAATAGCAACTGGTAAATTTTCGTCCGGAAATATGAAAGTTTATTTCGCGCGTAAATTCACTTCAATTTAATCAGTTAAAAAGCGATGAAAATAAAATATTTCCGAAACCTAAATATTTTTAAATAGAAAAATTCTAAACCATCTTCTGAGCAAGATTTCAGTTTGTCGTTTTTCCAAATTCGGACATCTTTGGCTCCGTCGATCATATTTTTCAGCGTTTTTCTCACATTTTCGCTGGTAGAAAAATTCGAATTTTTTTTAAACCGTACCAATAATATTTATACACCGTTTTGATCGTCTCGTCACGCTGACCTCTACGGTATATTCATTCGTGCGTTTCGGAGTCCGGTACGCGACGGAATCTGCATAAACGGTAACCGTATCGGTACTGGGTTTTGTGCCTTTCTGGTTCTTGTGACCTTTCATATATTGTCGTTGAATTTCTGCAGCCAATTGCTTTTATTACTTCACGGCATCCAACGTGTGACTTTTCGTTATCCCACTAATTCAATGTTATATTGTTCGTTTCATATACTTTGGTTCTTGATTTCATTTTATTAGTTCATTCGTTTCCTCTTCCTTTCATTTTTTTTTTCGTTCCTTAGCTTTCCCCTGGCCACGAACAGCCATGTACCCAGACCTTCCTCTCTCCACTTCTACCTTCTATTCCTCACGCATGAATCCATCCACTTAAATCCCTCTCCACGTCTACCACGGCCACAACCCTACGTGCCTCCCCTTCTTGTCATGCATCCCTCTTCCACGTTCATAACCCACAAACCCCGTCGCCCCTTTGCCGCCGTACGTTCTTCACCATTGCCATGATTCCCTGGCCGTGATCCAACAACAACCCATGTCCAGCCCATCGTCGAACGCAACCGCCAAGCCTTCGACCCCGCCACCGTCCACTTCCTCCTCCTCCCGCCCGTGTCTGCGTCCTCTTCATCTCTGCCCAAGCGACAAATGCTCCGACCACTAAAACAAACTGCTCACACTCACTTGGTTTCACATGCAAGCCGCCACTTCCTGCTCAGCCTCCGCCTTGGCATCTCCGGCCTCCGCCTCTCTCCACCTCAAGGCCGAACCTTCATCTCTCAAACCTCTCATCCAAAACCGCTTTCCTTTTGATGGTATGTATGCTTACATATAGTACTATACTTTATTATACTAAGATATATATATATCCTCTGTTATAAAATGTAGTCTTTTGATATGTGCGTACCAAAGGTTTTGATTTATAATGCATACCTAGTACAGAAGTCATGTTAATATAAATTTTGTATAGGTATAGGTGGGTTTAATTAAAACATGTCTGCATGATTTTTTTCAACATACGGCTATGATATTTATGATGAATTTTGATCTAGTACATACATATATAAGCTAGTTTAGGTACATAGGATCTTTGCCTATAACTGATATATACAATGCTTTATCTATGTTAGTATATATGATATACTCTGTTGGATATACATAGCTTTTGATTCAAACAGTTGTATTACTTCAAAGTTTTGTTTGTTAGATACGTAAACATGCTGGGATCGAAGTATGCATATATAGTTCTTAAATAATATCATATACAAAATAGTGTAATATGCTATTTATATGGCCGTAGCCTGCATAGTTGTGTTGTAGCCTATTTGTTGCTGCTTATATATAATAATATAAGTTAGTATTATACTAGTACGAGTTTAGATAGATGGAACAAGCTGTTGTCCTCATACTTTGGTTTGCAAAGGGATATATATATATGGAAGATTTTATGAGTCATAGATTTACAGTGTATGATATACCTACAGCTTTAAGTTGGTTACAATGATTTGTATGCATGTTTTGTTCTGAGTTTAATATACAAGTTTTAAAAGTTTATATAGGTTTGTTTATGAAATGTTATATATTCAAAACTAGGCAGGTTTGGATACAATCTATATTTATGAACGTTAGCTTTATAAAATGTGTATATTTGTTATATATTAAAGTGGTATGGTTGGGTTGTTATACATGGTCAGTTTATATGTTTTAAAGTATTGGTTTCTGAAAGTGTATATACTTGAAAATTATATACATTTTGTATTTGCCTGATGAGTCTTATATGTTATAGTAAATCTTTAACTTGTTTAAGTGTTGTATTTTATAAGGCTTTATATATATATATCAGTTTATATATTAGTGCATACATATTTCTAACTCCAGAGAATCTTACAAATTTAAGTTTATATATAGTTTTATTTTGTTTTTTACTTCTTAAGTTAAATTATTGATTTGAAGAGAAATACATATATTTCATTTTAATATATGTTGAGTTTAGAATATGATTTTTATATACAAATAGTTATATATAGTTATACATACAACTTCACTTATATCAATTATCGTCATCGATCCAGTTTTGATTTGATTTCGCCAATTCTTATGTATCAGCTTCGTTCGTCGATTCGAGTTCAATCTTGCCTTGTTTTGAGATTCGTCCATGGATTCGTAACTCATCTTCAATTTGTCTACCGCTCTCACCTCGAAAGGTGAGCACTCACTCACGATTAACGTTCTTTTATTTATTAAATCTGATTTCAATTGAAATGACAATTGAAATATACTGCTGTTAGTTAATTACATTGTTATATATGTTATTGCCTGTATTAGTTCACCTGTGACATTTGACACCATTATCTGTTAATTATTTATGTGATGATAATACAGTTTGGCTGATAATTGATTGATTGTTGATGTTTATATTGGACGTTAAATTGTTAATGTTAAAATGATAAATAGTATGCAATTGAACTTGATATAGGATAGTTAAATGTTAAATTTGATTTAATGACATTTGTATAATATGACCCCTTTAATTGTTAAATTTATTGACATGTAGGATTTGTTTAAATTACATCTTGAACCACTGAATGTATGTTGTTAAATTGATGATGGATGAAATTGAAATCGAATGACAAGTGAAAACCGTAATGTAATAATCTTTAATCTACATGAAATGATAGTGTAGATTCTAGAAATAATTATATAAATTCGTACAAATAACAATGCGAATTAATACGGTTATTTCGGGATTATTTGAATTGATTATTGGATTGTTATTGATTGTTGTTATTGCTTGTTTATTTACTTTGACACCATCCCAGTTATCACACTACAAGTTCCCTTGTTATGCTTTGATTTTTTTTTGAATTGAATTGGAATCGGGTTGAAATGATAAATACCCAAATTGAACTTTGACCTAGGATAGGAAATTAAATAAAAACCCGATTGGTCAATAATTTGATTTAAAAATAAACGAAGATTTTATTTGAATAAAAATACGGTTTTGAAATGAAGTTGAAATTTGAATTTTAATGAAGGAAAATGTTAATATTTAATAATATGAATCAAAATATTAACAATGTAATTGATGAAAGAATGTTGTTTAATTTGAGAAATGATTTAATAATTAAGTTTGAATTAAAATTAAGTTTGAAATTATTAAACTTTGAAATTATTGAATAATTAAGTTTTGAATTATTTAATACTTAAATAAGATTAAATTATTTAATGATTAAAGTGAATTGAAATTCTTTAATAAGAAAATTGAACTTTTATATAAGTGAATTTTTCTTCGTAAATAATTGAAATCGAGTTTTCTTTATTAAGTAAGTTTTTGGAAAATTATTTAAGCAGTAAATAAGTGAAATTGAATTTCTTTAACAAGAGATGAAAATGTGATATTTTGGAATTAATGTAAGACTTGTAATTGAAAGAATTGATTTGACGAATTTGATTAAATTCAAAATTGTAAGTTTTGATTTAACGAAGTTGAACTTAAGAAATTGATTTAATGATTTGGAAATTTAATAGAAATTGTTTTGAATGATAAAGTAACTTAACGAATATTAATTGAAATCGATAAATGAATTTAAATTGATTTGAATATTAAATTAAGTTAATTTAAATGATTTCGGAATGAAACTGATATACGAACTTGAATCAATATTTGAAGTGTTTTAAATAAAGTTTGAAATTGAATTATAGGATTTTGAAATGAATTTGGAAGTTGAAACGTAAATTATGGAAATTGATTTAGAAAGACAAACGAAATGTTGATTTACGAATTCTAATTGAATTGAAATTGATTTGGTTTGAAATAAATAAATGACCAATCGGTGAAATAATTTCGAAGGTTATTAAAGAGACCGGAATTCGGTTATGGATATACTCTCTATCTAAACCGGAAACCACTTTAATAACTATACGCAGAGTGATGATCCAGAATGAAGTGGTTGGAATGATGTACGTGTTGACTGAAGAAAGAGAACGATGATGGATAGCCTTGACACTTGTGTCAAATTGGAAATGACTAAAACAGGAGTTGTGCCGGGCCAATGGAGGATTAGCTACCTCAAGTGGACACACTTCTTCGAACTACTCATTACTTGTTGTTGATTGGTGCACCCTTGATTTTGGGAGTGTTGTTTCACGATGTTGCGGGCGCTGCGGCGTTGCGTTCTCACCAGTCCGGATCAAGCGAACGGTAGTATCACTACCTTGGGTATTGCCTCATGTGCCTTGTCATACTTGTATTCCATTTATGCGCGACCACTACGATTTTGATTTGTACCTTTAGTATATGGATTGCCCTCTGGTGACTTCCGGTTTTGGGGAAACTACGGTCTTGTATATGCTTTTGGGAATAAAAATGTGTTAAGGGTGGAATGGGCCATGACTTAACGCTATTTTGATATCTTTATATTACTGATAGACATTATCTACTTATCGTACACTACTACATAGTAGATAGTTTAACGGATCCTTAAAGGATGGTTATTCCAAACATCCTTTGAGTTACTTGTATTTCAATTGCTATTTCACTTGAGTTGGATTTATTAATATAAGAATGTTAATCCTGACTCGAGTGTTTTGTATTTTGCTTTACGCTCGGGTCAGACTGAGTGATCCAGTATTCGAGACTCACCTTTGAAGTTGGAGCCTTGCTTGAAGATCCAGCCATCTATTCTGCTTTCAGTATTCGATGATTCCAGTGATGTATTCTGATTTGTATCTGATGTATCGTGTTACTCTTCCGTTGTATCTGGTTAACTCTGATGTATCGTATTACTCTTCTGTTGTAAACTCTGATGTATTTTATATATTCATATAGTAGCTTCATGAACTACTATCTCTTTTATTTCCGCTGCAATTATTACTCTGTGTCTGTGATCTGTGATTATTTATTTACTATATATGTTCAGTTTTGCCAAATTTAAATTAACAACGCGGTATTTTGAGCAATTCAACTCCGGCATGAGTGTCTACCTATACACTTATAATGGATGCGAATGGTCCAAAATATCGGGTCGTTACAGTTGGTATCAGAGCTTTGGTAGCTCTAGGCAAAACTTAACATATAGGGTAAATGTATTTACAGAATCACTCTCATTCGAGTTTCAATCTCTTCCTTTTGACTCGATTCCTTTGAATTTTGGAACGTTCCCTACGGTTCTAAAAATTCATTTGTGTCCTTCACTTTTCGTCTTCTTTCAATTCTGGAGCACCCCATAACTCCATTTTGAATGATATCTAAATAGATCGGCGGTCTCGCCAATCTTCGAATGATTCGTAAAGGAGTAAAACTCCTTTACGATTGGCATTGATTTACCAGAGATTTCTGTATCATCGGTTTACGATGCTATCTATCTCCTACTATTCTTGAATTCTATTCTTAAGATTAAATGTAGATTTGCCTCGGAATTCCACATCGATCTTATTCTTGAAGTTACGGTCGACCCGGTTAAGGTTGCCCGCGATTTATATAAACTTATCAATCTTCCTACTTTGCTATTAATCATCATATCTTGTTTCGAACTTATCTTTGAATCAAATTTCTCTTTGATTTAAGTCCATCAAATTTGAAACCCTATCCTTATTTTGAAAATTCATTCCTGTATCGTCGAGCAAAGAAGTGTATTTGTAAATAAATTTTAAAATGTTTTATATTGTGTTGTTTGAGTTGTTGATGTTGATTTGGGTTTTCGATCGATTCGTGTGATCAACGCTATCGATAGGATTTCCAAAACACTTGAACAGAGCAAACTGACACAATATCATTTTCAAATTTGATAAATAAAATAGAAGTTTTGTATGATTATCTTATATATAAATATAAGTTTTCTGAAATTAAATTGTTAATGAATTTGTTGTCTGAAAATAATAATAATTGATTTTCATTTATTGTTTTGTAAACCATTGACTATTGCAAAATATAAATAAATGAATTTATAAACTTGGTTATAAATTGATTGGAATTTGAAATGAATCTGATTCAGAAATTTGAGAATTTATTAATTTCCGATGATTTCGAACTTTGTTTTTAAAATTTTAAAGTATATATTATTGAAAGTATTTTCAAATAGAAATCGTTTTCAAAGAATAAAAAAATGTTGAAATCAGTGCTCTTCTCTTTGTCGCTGGAAAATAATTTCGGTGATGGCGGCCGCATCATCGACATTCATTTTCGAGTTTCGAAGCGGAGATACTATTATGTAGCTTTGCTACGGTTTTGTTTTGAAAAATATTTTTATTTGAATTTCTTCAATATAATTTGATTTATATATATATAGGTATCTTATTTTAAAATTTAATTTGATTTGATATGACTATATTATATATATCTCTAAATTGTTTAAAGTTAATTGGAAATCGAATTCTTAAATTTTGTTAAAGGATGATTTTAATTATAAATAAGACCAAAATTTGGAATAAATATTTAAACTTGAATAATTGAATTGGGAGAATTTTATTTGTATATTGTTCAACTGCATTCTAATACAACTTACCTAAATCATTCAGAAGTTGAATATGTAATTAGATAATATATAAGATAAAATGAATTTATAAATAAAATTTGAGTGCTTATAATAAATGTTATACACTAAATTTTGATTAGAAATATGTTAATAGAGTTAGATAGGATAATAAGTAACCTCAGTTAATAATGAAATAAATTTGTTTTGAAAGAATATATAAATTGAAATTTGATCAACATATGAAAATACCTTGAATTTAAAAGAAATTAATAGATGTAAATTAATTTAAATCGAAACTTTTATGTTTAAATGAATTTATATGGGTTAAATATATGTGGGTAGATATATTAAGTAGAATAAATTTAACAGTAATTTGGAATAAAGAAGAATTTAAATTGCTAAAAAAAAATATGATTATAATAAAAGACTATTCAAATTTATGGTTTTATAAATTATAAATTGAAGATAATTGGATAATAAGATAATGAATTTAGAAATAGTTGAGATTGATTTTAGTGAAATCAAATGGATTAAATCAATTATTGAATATCAATTAATTTAAATTTGAATTTATATGGTTTAAATTAATTGTTATTTTGTATTTCAAATCTGTTTTCTTTCCGGTTGTTTCTATTCTTCTACCTCGTTCCTTTTCGGGGACGAAAAGTTTTGAGTGGGGGAGAGTGTAACGACCCGTAAATTTCAACGGTTTTAATAACGTAATTAGTTGAAATTTTGTGAAATTTTAAATGATAAAATTTTGAAATAAAAATTTAATATTTGGAATACGTCTAGTTAAAAATAGCAACTGGTAAATTTTCGTCCGGAAATATGAAATTTATTTCGCGCGTAAATTCACTTCAATTTAATCAGTTAAAAAGCGATGAAAATAAAATGTTTCCGAAACCTAAATATTTTTACATAGAAAAATTCTAAACCATCTTCTGAGCAAGATTTCAGTTTGTCGTTTTTCCAAGTTCGGAAATCTTTGGCTCCGTCGATCTTATTTTTCAGCGTTTTTCTCACATTTTCGCTGGTAGAAAAATTCGAATTTTTTTTAAATCGTACCACTAATATTTATACACCGTTTTGATCGTCTCGTCACGCTGACCTCTACGGTATATTCATTCGTGCGTTTCGGAGTCCGGTACGCGACGGAATCTGCATAAACGGTAACCGTATCGGTACTGGGTTTTGTGCCTTTCTGGTTCTTGTGACCTTTCATATATTGTCGTTGAATTTCTGCAGCCAATTGCTTTTATTACTTCACGGCATCCAACGTGTGACTTTTCGTTATCCCACTAATTCAATGTTATATTGTTCGTTTCATATACTTTGGTTCTTGATTTCATTTTATTAGTTCGTTCGTTTCCTCTTCCTTTCATTTTTTTTTCGTTCCTTAGCTTTCCCCTGGCCACGAACAGCCATGTACCCAGACCTTCCTCTCTCCACTTCCACCTTCTATTCCTCACGCATGAATCCATCCACTTAAATCCCTCTCCACGTCTACCACGGCCACAACCCTACGTGCCTCCCCTTCTTGTCACGCATCCCTCTTCCCCGTTCATAACCCACAAACCCCGTCGCCCCTTTGCCGCCGTACATTCTTCACCATTGCTATGATTCCCTGGCCGTGATCCAACAACAATCCATGTCCATCCCATCGTCGAACGCAACCGCCAAGCCTTCGACCCCGCCACCGTCCACTTCCTCCTCCTCCCGCCCGCGCCTGCGTCCTCTTCATCTCTGCCCAAGCGACAAATGCTCCGACCACTAAAACAAACTGCTCACACTCACTTGGTTTCACATGCAAGCCGCCACTTCCTGCTCAGCCTCCGCCTTGGCATCTCCGGCCTCCGCCTCTCTCCACCTCAAGGCCGAACCTTCATCTCTCAAACCTCTCATCCAAAACCGCTTTCCTTTTGATGGTATGTATGCTTACATATAGTACTATACTTTATTATACTAAGATATATATATCCTCTGTTATAAAATGTAGTCTTTTGATATGTGCGTACCAAAGGTTTTGATTTATAATGCATACCTAGTACAGAAGTCATGTTAATATAAATTTTGTATAGGTATAGGTGGGTTTAATTAAAACATGTCTGCATGATTTTTTTCAACATACGGCTATGATATTTATGATGAATTTTGATCTAGTACATACATATATAAGCTAGTTTAGGTACATAGGATCTTTGCCTATAACTGATATATACAATGCTTTATCTATGTTAGTATATATGATATACTCTGTTGGATATACATAGCTTTTGATTCAAACAGTTGTATTACTTCAAAGTTTTGTTTGTTAGATACGTAAACATGCTGGGATCGAAGTATGCATATATAGTTCTTAAATAATATCATATACAAAATAGTGTAATATGCTATTTATATGGCCGTAGCCTGCATAGTTGTGTTGTAGCCTATTTGTTGCTGCTTATATATAATAATATAAGTTAGTATTATACTAGTACGAGTTTAGATAGATGGAACAAGCTGTTGTCCTCATACTTTGGTTTGCAAAGGGATATATATATGGAAGATTTTATGAGTCATAGATTTACAGTGTATGATATACCTACAGCTTTAAGTTGGTTACAATGATTTGTATGCATGTTTTGTTCTGAGTTTAATATACAAGTTTTAAAAGTTTATATAGGTTTGTTTATGAAATGTTATATATTCAAAACTAGGCAGGTTTGGATACTATCTATATTTATGAACGTTAGCTTTATAAAATGTGTATATTTGTTATATATTAAAGTGGTATGGTTGGGTTGTTATACATGGTCAGTTTATATGTTTTAAAGTATTGGTTTCTGAAAGTGTATATACTTGAAAATTATATACATTTTGTATTTGCCTGATGAGTCTTATATGTTATAGTAAATCTTTAACTTGTTTAAGTGTTGTATTTTATAAGGCTTTATATATATATATATCAGTTTATATATTAGTGCATACATATTTCTAACTCCAGAGAATCTTACAAATTTAAGTTTATATATAGTTTTATTTTGTTTTTTACTTCTTAAGTTAAATTATTGATTTGAAGAGAAATACGTATATTTCATTTTAATATATGTTGAGTTTAGAATATGATTTTTATATACAAATAGTTATATATAGTTATACATACAACTTCACTTATATCAATTATCGTCATCGATCCAGTTTTGATTTGATTTCGCCAATTCTTATGTATCAGCTTCGTTCGTCGATTCGAGTTCAATCTTGCCTTGTTTTGAGATTCGTCCGTGGATTCGTAACTCATCTTCAATTTGTCTACCACTCTCACCTCGAAAGGTGAGCACTCACTCACGATTAACGTTCTTTTATTTATTAAATCTGATTTCAATTGAAACGACAATTGAAATATACTGCTGTTAGTTAATTACATTGTTATATATGTTATTGCCTGTATTAGTTCACCTGTGACATTTGACACCATTATGTGTTAATTATTTATGTGATGATAATACAGTTTGGCTGATAATTGATTGATTGTTGATGTTTATATTGGACGTTAAATTGTTAATGTTAAAATGATAAATAGTATGCAATTGAACTTGATATAGGATAGTTAAATGTTAAATTTGATTTAATGACATTTGTATAATATGACCCCTTTAATTGTTAAATTTATTGACATGTAGGATTTGTTTAAATTACATCTTGAACCACTGAATGTATGTTGTTAAATTGATGATGGATGAAATTGAAATCGAATGACAAGTGAAAACCGTAATGTAATAATCTTTAATCTACATGAAATGATAGTGTAGATTCTAGAAATAATTATATAAATTCGTACAAATAACAATGCGAATTAATACGGTTATTTCGGGATTATTTGAATTGATTATTGGATTGTTATTGATTGTTGTTATTGCTTGTTTATTTACTTTGACACCATCCCAGTTATCACACTGCAAGTTCCCTTGTTATGCTTTGATTTTTTTTGAATTGAATTGGAATCGGGTTGAAATGATAAATACCCAAATTGAACTTTGACCTAGGATAGGAAATTAAATAAAAACCCGACTGGTCAATAATTTGATTTAAAAATAAACGAAGATTTTATTTGAATAAAAATACGGTTTTGAAATGAAGTTGAAATTTGAATTTTAATGAAAGGAAAATGTTAATATTTAATAATATGAATCAAAATATTAACAATGTAATTGATGAAAGAATGTTGTTTAATTTGAGAAATGATTTAATAATTAAGTTTGAATTAAAATTAAGTTTGAAATTATTAAACTTTGAAATTATTGAATAATTAAGTTTTGAATTATTTAATACTTAAATAAGATTAAATTATTTAATGATTAAAGTGAATTGAAATTCTTTAATAAGAAAATTGAACTTTTGAATAAGTGAATTTTTCTTCGTAAATAATTGAAATTGAGTTTTCTTTATTAAGTAAGTTTTTGGAAAATTATTTAAGCAGTAAATAAGTGAAATTGAATTTCTTTAACAAGAGATGAAAATGTGATATTTTGGAATTAATGTAAGACTTGTAATTGAAAGAATTGATTTGACGAATTTGATTAAATTCAAAATTGTAAGTTTTGATTTAACGAAGTTGAACTTAAGAAATTGATTTAATGATTTGTAAATTTAATAGAAATTGTTTTGAATGATAAAGTAACTTAACGAATATTAATTGAAATCGATAAATGAATTTAAATTGATTTGAATATTAAATTAAGTTAATTTAAATGATTTCGAAATGAAACTGATATACGAACTTGAATCAATATTTGAAGTGTTTTAAATAAAGTTTGAAATTGAATTATAGGATTTTGAAATGAATTTGGAAGTTGAAACGTAAATTATGGAAATTGATTTAGAAAGAAAAACGAAATGTTGATTTATGAATTCTAATTGAATTGAAATTGATTTGGTTTGAAATAAATAAATGACCAATCGGTGAAATAATTTCGAAGGTTATTAAAGAGACCGGAATTCGGTTATGGATATACTCTCTATCTAAACCGGAAACCACTTTAATAACTATACGTGGAGTGATGATCCAGAATGAAGTGGTTGGAATGATGTACGTGTTGACTGAAGAAAGAGAACGATGATGGATAGCCTTGACACTTGTGTCAAATTGGAAATGACTAAAACAGGAGATGTGCCGGGCCAATGGAGGATTAGCTACCTCAAGTGGACACACTTCTTCGAACTACTCATTACTTGTTGTCGATTGGTGCACCCTTGATTTTGGGAGTGTTGTTTCACGGTGTTGCGGGCGCTGCGGCGTTGCGTTCTCACCAGTCCGGATCAGGCGAACGGTAGTATCACTACCTTGGGTATTGCCTCATGTGCCTTGTCATACTTGTATTCCATTTATGCGCGACCACTACGATTTTGATTTGTACCTTTAGTATATGGATTGCCCTCTGGTGACTTCCGGTTTTGGGGAAACTACGGTCTTGTATATGCTTTTGGGAATAAAAATGTGTTAAGGGTGGAATGGGCCATGACTTAACGCTATTTTGATATCTTTATATTACTGATAGACATTATCTACTTATCGTACACTACTACATAGTAGATAGTTTAACGGATCCTTAAAGGATGGTTATTCCAAACATCCTTTGAGTTACTTGTATTTCAATTGCTATTTCACTTGAGTTGGATTTATTAATATAAGAATGTTAATCCTGACTCGAGTGTTTTGTATTTTGCTTTACGCTCGGGTCAGACTGAGTGATCCAGTATTCGAGACTCACCTTTGAAGTTGGAGCCTTGCTTGAAGATCCAGCCATCTATTCTGCTTTCAGTATTCGATGATTCCAGTGATGTATTCTGATTTGTATCTGATGTATCGTGTTACTCTTCCATTGTATCTGGTTAACTCTGATGTATCGTATTACTCTTCTGTTGTAAACTCTGATGTATTTTATATATTCATATAGTAGCTTCATGAACTACTATCTCTTTTATTTCCACTGCAATTATTACTCTGTGTCTGTGATCTGTGATTATTTATTTACTGTATATGTTCAGTTTTGCCAAATTTAAATTAACAACGCGGTATTTTGAGCAATTCAACTCCGGCATGAGTGTCTACCTATACACTTATAATGGATGCGAATGGTCCAAAATATCGGGTCGTTACAGATAATTTGGATAATTTAACTGTACATAACTAATTACTGAACTGATCAATATACAAATGTGATAATAGATAAATTTACCAAATCTTCGCGGTGATGCTGGAAAGATTTGGAGCCTCCACGGTGTGATAAAGGATTCCTGCTCCTGTTTGCCAAGTTCCTAGCTGACTCCTCCTGCAAATTTACAATGATTAATTATTTATTAAACGGTAAAAAATTGCTGAGATTTATTGTAGATTTACCTTAACTCCTCAGAGTTCCACCACTCAACCCACTTCTCCCATACAGTCGCGCTCATCCACTTGGGCTTCTTTCCTACTTTTTTAGTCTCCGACATAGTCTCCCTATAGTTCTTCACGATCCTGGAGTTCCAATGTCGCTGAACTAAATTGACGTCAGGCTCTTGCAAATCTATGGCGTCCTGTACAATGAGAAAATATTACTAATTATTTATTTGTATTTAATTAATCATCTTGTAAAGCGGTATAAACTTACCAGAAAATAAACTAAGTTCTGTTATTACCGTCCAAACTTTTACCGGTAACAATTCTTTGAAAGCGATGGGTAACAAATTTTCCATCATTACATGACAATCATGGCTTTTCATTCCACTCAGTCTTCCATTTTTATAGTCGACACATCTACGAAGATTAGAGGAAATTCCATCGGGAAATCGTAATCCTTCCACCCATTGTAACAGTACTTTAACTTGGTTGCTGTCTAGTTCATAGCATGCTTTGGGTTTTTTATTGTCGGGAGTCATATGAAGCTCAGGACGATTGCATATTTGCTTTATATCACGTCTAGATTTCAGATCGTCCTTAGTCTTGCCCTTCACATTCAAAACTGTATAAAACACATTATCAAATACGTTTTTTTCGTTATGCATCACGTCAATGTTATGACGGATTAATAGATTTTTCCAATAAGGCAATTCCCAGAATATACTTTGTTTGCACCAATTATGAAACGTCGATTTACCTTGAATTTCTTCTTGTTGTCCGGTCTCGTGTATCTTTGGATAATCTTTTACAAGTTCATATATATCCTCGCTTGAACAAACCGCTGGTGGTCGTAGAGTCTCATGTCTATTAACTATGAAGTTTTTTTGTCTCTTCTAAAAGGGTGATTAATATGAAGAAAACATCGATGATAATCAAACCATGAAATTTTCTTTCCATTTGGCAAAGAAAATGCTCGTGTTTCTTCCATGCAATAAGGACAAGCAAAACGACCGGCCGTACTCCAACCCGAAAGCATTGCATATGCAAGAAAATCGCTAATAGTCCATAACAAAGAAGCGAATATCCGAAATTTTTTCTTTTTTGATATGTCATATGTTTCAACTCCTTCATACCATAATATTTTCAACTCTTTGATTAACGGTTGTAAGTAAACATCAATGCCCTGTGTCGGATCATCAGGACCAGGGACGACAATCGTGAGAAACATATATGGAGTTTTCATACACATCCACGGAGGTAGATTGTAAGGTGTGATTATTATAGGCCAAGATGAATATTTAGAACCAAACTGAGAAAACGGTGAGAAGCCGTCTGTACATAAACCTAGTCTAACATTTCGGCTCTCCGCTGCGAAATCGGGATATTTCTTGTCAAAATGTTTCCATGCTTCTCCATCGGATATGTGTGTCAACAACGTACCTTCTTGAGGTGTTCTCACACTGTGCCATCTCATATGATGCGCTGTTACAGATGATGCATATAATCGTTGAAGTCTAGGGGTGAGGGGCAAATAATGCATACGCTTGTACGGAACTTCTTTTCCCCTTCTTTTTCCTCGATTTGTATCTTTCCTGATTACATATTTTACAATTTTTAAGATTGATGTCTTATTTCCAATACAACATGCAACCCTTTAAACATGTATCTATTTTTTGATATGGCAAACCGAAAGATGGCATAAGTTTTTTCACTTCATAATAATTTTCGCACATTAAATTATCGGATGGCATATGACGTTTAGCAGCTTGAACAACAGCCGTAAATCCAGCTTCTGTAAGGTTGTATTTTGATTTCATTGCAATGTATTCTGCAGTTACCGATAATTGAGAGCCGCTTAAACATCCATTCCAAAGGGGTTTTTTAGCATGATCTAATAAATCATATATTTTTTAGCTCCAACATTTGGTTTCTCTTCGATGTTAACATCGTCGTTATCAATTACAACGGTAGGGAACATTGATCGTGCTGCATCTTCGACCATATGTTCTATGAGATTCGTACTACCTTCTTCGTTGATGACCTCCACCGACTGTTCTTGATTATTAGGGGCTACAATTTCTCCATGACGATCCCACAGCAAATAATTGGGTACGAAACCGAATTGGCACAAATGAACCTTAGCCATATTCGGTTCTAAATAGTTCAACAATTTGCATCTACTACACGGACAACGAATTTTTTCATCGTTTGCAATATTACTTATAGCAAATTCGATGAACACTTGTACCCCTTTTAGAAAATGTTCGCTTATTGCGCCACTAATTTCTCTTCTTTGATACATCCAGCTCCGATCATTAAAGTAATTGACCATGTTTCCCTACTAGAAAACCTATGATAGAGTAAAAATATTATAAATCATTCATTTTATATTTTGCAGGAAATTTTCCAACGGCTTCCAACGGCCGCAAAATTCTAATTTCACAAACTTTGTTTTAAATAAGCAACCATTGTTTCATTGCCACTTACGTGTCTTTCTTTGATGGTCGGTCATCCTACTTCCCATTACAAACACAATAGTAATTATATTCCGTAAATCATATCATTTTAAACGATTCACAAAATTTCGGCAGCATTTCCCTCGTGTTCCTTGTATCGTACACAAATGCGTGTACACAAGGAACGTAAAGGAAATGCCGTCGAAATTTTGTGAACCGTTTAAAGTGATATGATTGACGGAATATAATTACTTTATAGTGTTTGTAACTTGTCCAATACTGGGACAAATCCGATAAATGATGCATCAGATGAATAGAGTTGTCCGTTTTGTGGAAAAAACGAATATCCCTAAAACGATCATATACAACACTTGTCAGACGGGGCCGAATAATATCTAAGGATTTAAATATTTGTTTATATTAAATTTGAATATATAACTCGTTTAATTAATATTGGTTTACATTTAACCGTTTTATTACATAATATACTAAATTCATTTATACACAAAATTTGTACACAAAATTCATTTATAAACTAAATCAATTCGCGTGTTCGCACAAATACAAAGTTCGTGTTCGCACAAATGCAATATCCGTTCTAACGGCTTCCAAATGCAATAAACTCTATCACACACATACGTTTAATATACTTATAACCAAATAAACATAAACTAATGCAATATCTTAAATTATAAAATTTTCAATCAATTATAATAACTTGTTCATTATGTTATAATAGTTGCAATTAGGAAATAACATAATGTAATATGCATACACTAACAAGTAGGAATCAATCAACATTCGAATTAAACCCTAAATCTAAAAAAACCTAAATATTAGCTTTAGGAAAATTACCGATTTGGAGAGCTAGAAGGGTGGAGATTGGCCGGAGCAGCTTCTAGACACTACGCCATAGATTGCATACTGCAACACCAAAGAAGTGATGTAGGAAGTGCCAAAAAATGATGCCGTAGGCTAAAAAAGGGCAAAGGCAACACTTTCTCGGTGATGCATTTTGCCGCGTTGCCGCAGACCTCAAAGGCAACATTTTGACTATCTAAGGCAACATAAGAAATATTGTTGCAATAGAACCCTATTTGGGTCTATGGCAACATCCGTAGGTGTCTGTACCAACATTTCAAAATATTGCTATAGATATTAACTTTCTGAAATTGTGGGGCCCACAATGTAGAGCATATTCGATTTTTTAATAGAAATAAATATTTATTTAATAAAATGCTATTGCACAGAATTTGATATTCAAACAGTAATTTATTTAAATAAATATTTTATTTCAACATTTGAAATAGTACAAATTCCTGACTCCACTATTTTACAATTCAATGATATATAACATTGATATTTACATATACAGATAATCCTCACTACATCACTCAGTTCACTCATTACATATGCAGTTTCAATTTATACAGACACCGACACTGACACTGATAAATATATGACGAGCCGAGTGCCGAGCCGAAGGCGAGCCGAGTGCCGAGCCGAAGGCGAGTCGAGAAGCGGGTCCGGGCGCAGCGCCGGCGGGGGTCCGGGGCACCGCAGTCCCGGTTAGGTCGAACAAGTGGGCACCGCCCGATTCATCCGATTTTGGAAGATCGAGCCTTCTTTGAAACCTATCTTCAGCTCATGCATTCATACACTCATGCACATTTGATTTGACTCTGTCTTCAAGCTTGTATCCAGCTGTCCAGTCTTCAATACCTGTCACATATACCAGGTTCAGCAAAATATAGACAAGCCAGTGCAAGAAACACAGCAGTACACATAGGCAGCCCATCAAGCAAAAACAGTGAATGCATCAGGCATGTACAAGAGAAACATAGACATGTTCTTCAGCTAACCTGCCATTTGTAATGTCAAGATGGAACTTACCACTACATTTCCACATACCTTATGCTACTCAAGTCGAAATATCATTTGATATCCTTACTTTGGTATATACTTTAATGTCTATGAATATCCAACATAGTTTGAGGCCTCATAAGTCGATTGCTAACTCATTGTGAAAGAATCATCATATCATACAAAAGGTTTTTACCAAATGCTCTAATTTGACACAATAAAGAGACCAACTTCAAAATTTAGCAGTAAGAAGTAGAAGCATTAAATAAAAATGGTTACACTGTCTGTTTGCTTCTAGAAGCAAAATGATCAACCTTGTATGAAGTACATGAGCAACAACCAAAATTACTGAGTCATCAGTCAAATTAACAGGCAAAATCAAGTATTTCATCAGAACTAAAGTAAAATCAAGTATTTCAGCGAATTGCTACTTCACAGATCCATTATTAAACCTAACCAAGGGACTAAATTCCTAAAATTAAAAAATTAAAAATTAAAAAACTAAGAATATCCAATAACACAAATTTACCAAATTGAGTGCGAGCTCAAGAGAAGGCAAGAGCCCGATTTTTGAGTGTGAAAGAGGAATGGCGTCTGAAACCTCAACGATCGCTGGAGATGAATCGCCAGCAGCGTCGAGGCGATCCACAAGAAGGCCGTTGACCGCGGAGTAACGGTGACCCAGAGAGTGAAGAACGAGCTTTATGTACGCCGTTTGAGATAATTCGTATTTGCACTCGGCACCCATGGAGACTTATTGTAGATCGTCTGTGGCGAATCTGACGTCGATATTGGAACCCACCAGCAAATTGCGAACCCACTAGCAAATTTGGAAGAAAAAAAAAGAAACGAAAATATGATTTGGAAATTAGGGATTTGGAAATTGGGGGTGAGAACGAAAATGATATGAAAAGTAAAGCGGGAAAACGAAAATCTGTAGCAAATTGTAGCGGTGATCCAGTTTAACAATCGGATTAAATGTAGACCGTTGGATCGTATTCACGCGGATTGCTAATTTTATTAATTTTTTAATTTGAATACATCTATAGCTACTGCAACATCTTGTTGATACCTATGCTAACACCTTGAAGCGAGTGTTGTAATAGACAAAAATCAGCATACCTAATGTTACATTATAGCTAGCAACACCATGTAATTTCGTTGCAGTAGGCCATCTATGGCGTAGTGAGATGACGTCGGAGGTTGTTGGGATGATGTTTGGGCCGGCAGCTGAAGATTGGAGGTGGTGGAATGGTGGAATTGGGGGAAAATTTTGTTTGGGGAAGAAGAATAATGAGCTGTAGGTCGGGCTCTGGAAAATATACAGGAAATTTTCCAACGGCTTCCAACGGCCGCAAACGGTGATTTTCCAACGGTTTCCAACGGCTTCAGACGGTTTCGTCAAATTCCAACGAGCCGTTGGAAACCGTTAGAAAAGCCGTTGGAGGTCGTTGGAATCTCGGCGTTGGAATACACTGTAGTTCTAGTAGTGTTCATTTCAATATAACATTGTGTGTTTTAACCTTTAAGTGTAAAAATTTCACACAGTTGCTTTCGTAAATTGATTGTTGATGGAAGTAATTCTCTTATTTCATATTTAATATGGGTTCAAACCGGACCGGACCGAAACCGAACCGTATTACATTCAAACCGGACCGAAACCAGATCGTTTAAAATGTTAGTATAATGGTTTGTATTTTGATTAATCGTTTGATGCGGTGTAGAAGCGGTTTGGACTCTAAACCGCACCAAACCGACCCACGCCCACCCTTGTTAAGAACATAAAGATGAGATTCCTCGCATGAAAATTATTTAACATGTGTTGTGTGTGTAGGGAGTTCTTTTGGTAAAACTTGAAAGTGACAACTTGGGCTCAGCCACTACAAGAAAACTGCAGTTTACCTACGCCAATATGGCGTAGGCGGGGCGTAGGTAAATGCAATAGCTACGCAGCGCCTACGCCAAAGTTGGCGTAGGTAAAACCTGCGTAGCTAAAAATATGCCTACGCCTTACCTACGCCATCCGTAGTGGTGTTTTCTACGCCATTTCTACGCCTATATTTTTCTACGTCTTTCCTACGCCTATATTTTTTACGTTTTACCTACGCCATACACACGATTTTTTGCTGTAACAATATTTGCTTTGCCTACGCCTTTTCTGAAGCAATTTTTATATATTATATACTATTATATTTCTTTCATCATACATTAAACAGAAACTAAAATCAACTTATTTCATGTATATAAACATTTCAACAAAACGATTAACATCAAATCATTCATCTTCAATTAAATTCAAATATCTCATTCATATTGCAAAGTCAAATCAATATCAATCAAGTTCTCATATGTCTAAATAGTACGATATTACGTTCATAATACATGACATCAAACAGATACGACTAAGAATGAAAAATACCCTCATCCCTCACGACGATCATTTGACTCTCCATCAAATCGTTGTCGAATCATCTCAGTAAGCTGTTCATACTGCGTCTTTAGCATTTGAATTTTCACATCTTGACGCTCCATCTTTTCCTTTAGTTCAGCTCTAGTTTGCGCTTCACCCCTGTTGATGCTGCGTCTTGGATATGGAATTTTGTCCCTACCAAGGATTGGCCTCATGTATTCTCTCCCTTTATCAGGGTTGCCCAGATCATTGTAAATGTCGTAATCATAAATTCTATCTGATTGCTTCCGAGTACCCTTCCTATCTCCTCTCAGTTCTTTCAGCTCCTTTTCTCTTAGCTCTCTTAATCCATCTGGAGTCTCCAGCGGCAAATAAGGCTAAAGAAGATGACCATCGTATCAACAAGCTGCATGCATATAAAAGCATGGTCATCGTCAAATATTTTAAATAATATAATATGGCTAAATGTAGATTTAACAGACTATAAATACGTCAGGGCAATGGACATTCACTCTAATACCTTCACCCCCTAATAAACCAAACACAAGATCTACTAAACAGAACACCACCACTTGCATTCAAATAAATATTAAAATAAATTAACAAATTGTTCATTGATAATAAGTGTACAAACATCATTGGCTATTGAATTGTACTGTTACTGCCTGAATAGGTTGGATGAGAACACATCGAGTTAAGACCTCCTCCTAAACCAAGACTGACAACGGCTACAGGTTTCTTAACTTTTCTCATTGCTTGAATCTGCAAAAGATTACACTAATTAATTAAAATGTCTGTCTAGCATTTTGTAGTAGTTACTGTACGAACCTTATTTGTGTTTTACAAATGTATATTCTTAATCATACGTACTGTAATTCTAGTGTAGTCAACAATTACTTTAACCGGTTACAGTCTAAATTCTGCTAACCAGATAGTTAGTACATTCTTACTTTTTTTGTTACAATACAGCTTACAGGTACCTGTTGAGTGCAATCAAGTCCTCTATTTTTATATATATATTTCTTTTTGAAAAAATAATAATAATAATAATAATAACAATCAGGTGCAATACTGTATAAGTTCATGTACTTGATAAATTTCTCTAGTAGTGCGAAGCAATCGGCAACCAACAACCAACTCAGTTTATATAGTCACCAAAAGAAAGTTATTTTTTATTTTAGTTCGCCAAAAAAAGGAAAATAAAAGCAGTCATTGTCCAAAAAATCATTGGTACTATCCAATGATCTAGCACTCTTACATTTCGAGGAAGATCTAAATGCATGGACTCTTAAATAAGACAATTGTAATATACGTAATGGGTACTTAAAACCAGAAATATAAGTAGCATGCAGAAAAAGATGATAATATTTTTTGAATGTAAAAAAAATTAAACTATAAGAACTTGCTAAAGTATCGAAACAGGATTTACAGAACACAGGGGCGTCATGGTACAAACCATTTAGGACGCAGTAACCATTGCAACTTAAAAATGCACTGAATTAAACTGGTCATTAGCCCAGACTCATGAATCCATAAAAACTTGTAGTTATCTATGTCTACAGACATATATACATACGCATACACACACACGAATATCCACCGTTGTATCCAAGTCAATGCATTCCATGGTGCAATTTTTAATGTTACATATGCTAAAATTTTGTGTACACTCCAAATTCTGTATACACTTTAAATTCTTATGCTTTTAATGCTAGAAAAGTTTCATTCAAATTTTGTCATGAAGTACCATGGTGGAATTCACTTAAGTGAATTTTTCGTTGTTTGTGATTTGCACGTGTTCATCTACATAAGTTTTGAATTTGCACTACATATGGATAAGATGAAGATATGTCTGTTCATGTGAAAACACATCTGTACCACATTTCTTAGGCACAAGATAAGCTATGGTTTGAACTATGAAACCAATATACTATATGCACAAACACAATGAGTACCAATGAGATGTGTAAATAATATCATAGGTGCCACAAATAAATTAAATGCAAAATTTGAAATGTATACACAATTTTTTATATTAGCAGTAGATGTACCATTGAAAACCATACACATACTACACACATTAATTTAAAAACTACTATCTACAACACCTGAGACAGACAGTAGTAAACAAACCATCTTCTTCTATAATGTACTGCTATCCAACAGTTAGACTGCTGATCTCAGGATGCACAAAAATGGCTCAAAAAGTAAGAACTTTTAACAAGCGTTGGTAATACACAAAGATGTGCTTAAAGCTCAAAAAGTTAAAATTATACGTTAATAATTGCCTACACTATCAATGATGATAGCAGTAAATCCAACCTGAATGACCAAAGATCAGAACTCGATTTTTTCTGAGTCAAAAAGAGACAAAGATCCCCTAAAGATTTATTAGGTAAAAACGATTTTGAATGTAATCGTTTGTATGTTACTGGAGAAATTTTAATCTTTGTAACAATTTGTTCTTAAGTGCTAAAATACTTGATTATCAATAGAGAACAAGCCAATACAACACGTAAAAGCAAAAGAAACACATGCAAGCAACACCTTATTCCAATAGCAGCATCTTCCAGTCATTCAAGCGAGTGTGCAACTTTAGAACAAGGCAACATCTACGGCGTCTAACTCCAAATTCATAGCATTGGACAAATCGCAGCACTCAATCTACATATCTAAACTGCATAACCATATCCTTTTAAAGCCACATCGATACCCATCAGCCACCATCTCTAACAACTATAATTTCTGGTCGTGAAAGCATTAGCAATGCAAATCAATTGCAGTCAAGAATCGATGAGATCTCATAAGCGAGGGCACAGGCGAATCTCTATACTCCCCGACTGAAGGGCAAGCGATAAGTATAAGAGCTCCACGCTTGGCATCAGATCTAAACTTGTTTGAGATTCAGACAGTAACTCGAGCACGAGAACCACCAGACGCGGCTTTCCAAAATGATGCAAAATCAATGGTGGTGCAGTTGAACTTACGGTGAAGAATTAACAAAAAGGGGAATTTTTTTTTTCATGTGAAGCAATTTTAGGAGGAAGGGATTTAAAGAGAGAATGCTGAAGAATTTTATTTTGGGCTTCTTATTCACACGGTCAGGGAAAGATGATTTTAGAAAGTTCTGATGAAGATGATTTTAGAAAGATGGATTTGGAGAATGCTTCAATGGAGGGCTTGGCAAAGATACCTGCAGGTTTAGGGTTTGGCAAAGATGATTTTAGAAAGATAGATTTTGATAAATTAGGTTAATATTTTGGCTAAGACCATGGGCGTAGGCATGGCGTAGGCATGGCGTAGGAAAAATTCCTACGCCTTTCCTACACCATGAAAACTTTGTAGAAAACTTTGTAGACGTGGAAACGGCGTAGGAAATTATCTACGATCTTCCCACGCCATCATTTTAACGTAAGGAGTTTCCTACGTCTTTCCTACGCTTTAATTATTTTTCAGCATGTCGAAGCTGGCATAGGTAAGACGTAGGAAATTTTCTTACGTCTTTCCTACACCATTACCTCTTTCTACGTGTTTCCTACGCCATACCTACGCCCCGCCTTTTGGCGTAGGAAAGACGTAGGAAATTTTATGTAGGAAATTGATGTGTTTTCTAGTAGTGAGCTACATAAGAAACCCATGAGTTGAAATGTTTTTAGTCACACATATGTATGCCCATCAACGGATACATTCGGATGTGGATATCCACATCCTTACCGAAATTATTTTTGGATATTGAATATCCACATCTACGGATATGGATGAATATCAAATAATTATCCTATCCATCAACGATCGATAAACAAGAATCACAAATATAAAGTATCGATTCAACATAATTTTTTTTGACCTCACTAATTATAAAAGTGCGCAAAATTGACAAATATGATAATAATAAATAGTTTTAAGCAATTAATATGCATTAAATACAAATAATATTAACTATTAACTTAATAAAATAATAACTACATATCTTTTAGTTTACTAAAATACAACTATAAGTTATAATCTTGATAAAATTTGAACGGATAATTTTTGAATGCGGGCATCGTCGTATCCGTAGCAGTATCCATTTTTTCGGATATCAGATATTTATCTGTTTTTCGGATACGGATATGGATGAGTTTCGAATTTTTCGGATATATATCGATAGACTTATGACACACGCATACTCTCTAGCACACATATGTGCATGCGCTCATATGAGCATATACACACATATATATCCATTACACCCTCTTTCGTTATACCTCAATCTATACCTTTACACAGTGTTTAATGCCACACAATTTGAAGTAAGGTGAAAGTTAAGAATATTCAATCAATACTATAAACAGCGTGCACACATAAAATATGATCATTTTAAAACTTCTAGCACGTTCAAAATGTTATGTCAAATATCAACCGTTAAAAGATTTAATTATTTAACTATCGATTTGAAATATTATTTTGAACATGCTAGGATTATTCAAATTAATTAGAATCTTCTGGAAATAATTTTGATACATGTACGAACATACACACACATACATATACGTATACATACGATCATACACACACATATACATATATATACATATGTGTGTGTAAAATTTTGTTTGCATTGAATTGTATAGGTCGAAATATCATAATGTGTAGCTAAATAATATTCTGATGATGATACGTACAGTTGTGACGAACAAAATTTCCATTTATTCTAACTCAAATAAGAACGTTAGTTTGTATTTTATTAACACACTCTTTATTAATGATAGTGTAATTTGACTCGGTTACTTTCTCTTCAACTCATGTATAGGTATATATCCTATTAAATTGTGGGAACAAGTGTTTGGATCCGAAGAGTCCGAGAGGTTCAAAGCTGATTGAACTTGAATGGTTATCATTGCTCTTAGTTTTGAGCGTTAAATGGTATTCATAGAACTTTACAGCATTCAATGCAATTGTATTAACAATATCGGTAGTGGTTTGTAGATGTAATATCATATTGATTTATATTTGTAAATGTAATACCATGTTGAAAATCAATTAGCAATGAAAAAATGTTAGTAATTTATTTTATATATTTACTACATTTGCACATGTGAATGCATCCAAGATGAACACATTTATGAATATGCTATTTTACTTATCACTTATTTGTGCACTTACATCGAACAAAAAGCAATATTTTACAATATATATGTATGTATTTATATGTATACACACATTTGTATCATTGTACTCTACTTTACATTTTATTTAATATCTCAACTAATTTTTAACAATCTAGGTAATCTTTTATCCAATAATTATCACGATAATAAATGGTTTATTTTAATATTATACAATTGATCGATCGGTTCTTCCACCGTGGTACAGTTGTGCTAGTTTGTACGAATGTTTGGATGTTATAATTAATGTATGTTTTTTTTGCTTCTTTATGCTAGTTCAAACATACTTATTCAAAAATATATCATGTTTATAACCATTTTGGTTGTAGGTGGAGAGAAAGTTGTATGGGTTTTATTACTCATTTTATGTATTTTTATACATATAACTTTATGAGAAAAAACTCCTATCGTAAGAAAGTACCATGTGGACAGCTTACATGTATTACCGACATATTTTACCATTAATTTTAGATTTCTTACACCAGAAATGTCTGATCTGCAGTTGCTTGTTTTTCTTATAACTCTCAGTTTCATTAAGATTGCAGATTTTAAACTAATGCATATTATTAGGACTTTTGTGGGTGTACGTAGCATGAGATTTATATTTACTTGACATTTTGATAGTCGTCTCTCAAAATATAGTTGTATATATGTATTCTATTTAAAACTGGTGTATATTTAGGTCTAATGAATTTCGCATCTGCGTATAGTTGTAGTGCATTAGTTTAAAGGTAGGCATGTACATTATATTTTTCAGAACAATGTTCATACTGAGAAACGTTTTGAAAAAGCGTAGATGGAAGCACTTTCCCATTTCAAAATGTTTCAAACATGACAAAAAATATCATGCAATCATTACAACTTTTCGGAACTGAAAAACAAACATATGCTTTTCACCAATTAGACCGCACTTTATCTTAATTTGTTATTATTATTACCATTCTAGGGAAGTGAAAGAAAGAGGTCAGGAATATCAAAAAAGGACAAAAAACATAGATTAAAAAGGAGGAATTTAAAGGATTCTGCTCATTAACAATTTCATCCACCTAGCACCACTCACTTTAAGGGAACAAATGTGATCAAAGATAAAGCATGATCTACCTATACGACCACTTTCCCGACAACAGCAAAAGACAAAGAAATAGAGTTGAAATGGAATCACTTAAACAGCAATAACATATGATATATACATGCACACATGTGCACAGCCGTGCGACATCAGAAATTCCCCTTCCCGTTTACTTTCCCATTTATGAAATGTGGATAAACAGGGAATTTTTCATGCAATTATATAGTTAGGCCCCACTACTAATTTTCTGAACTTAAAAATGAACTTATTTGTTTTTACAAATTACCACGTTAAGAGTCATGGCAAAACTTAAGTAGATTGTTGATTGAAGTAGAAACATATCGATGAAAAAACAAGGTCTTGAGAAAGAAAGGAATAAGAAGAAGCATTAATGCACAAGAGTAGTGTACATATCAACAATTTCATCCATGACCTATGATCTGTATCGACATAAAACCAAATCGTTGACACAAGCTGACAAACCTAGCAAAAGCGTTTATAATTACTTTCCAGGAACAAAGTTGGTAGCATAGGACCAGGCATTGTTGTTGACGGGATCGCCGAGATGATCCGCCAGGTTCTCCAACGGCCCCTTCCCAGTCACTATGGCCTGCACAAAGAACCCAAACATGGAAAACATGGCCAACCTCCCATTCTTTATCTCCTTCACCTTCAGCTCCGCAAACGCCTCCGGGTCATCCGCTAGCCCTAGCGGGTCAAAGCTCCCACCCGGGTACAACGGGTCCACCACCTCCCCGAGAGGCCCACCTGCTACCCTGTACCCTTCTACCGCTCCCATCAGCACCACCTGGGTCGCCCATATAGCCAAAATGCTCTGAGCATGCACCAGGCTCGGGTTTCCCAAATAGTCCAGCCCGCCCTCGCTGAAGATCTGAGATCCTGCCTTGAACCACACCGCTTCCCCGAACTTGACCCCGTTACGGGCCAGGAGTTCGGGAAAGACGCAGCCCAAGGCACCTAGCATGGCCCATCTGCAGTGGATGACTTCCAGCTCCCGGTTCTTGGCAAACGTTTCTGGGTCTGCGGACAGGCCTGCAGTGTCCCAGCCATAGTCGCCAGGGAACTCTCCGGTTAGGTAGGAAGGGGCCTCCCCTGAGAATGGGCCGAGGTATTTGACCCGGTCCGCACCGTACCATGGGCTGCCAGATGATGATACGGGCTTTTTGACGGTCTTCCTCATGGTGAATTTGCCGTTGCCCATCAGCTCCGAACCGGAGGTTGGAGCGAGTTTAACCGCAGTTCCGGCTAGGGCTGGGGAAGATAGAGCCATTCTGGATGCCATGTTTGTTCTTTGGATTGAAGTTTATGATGCTGATATTGACTTCTGGGCAAGAGACTGTATATATAGTCGATGAAGATTAAATGTTAAAACATTAGTTATCAAGTGGAAATAAGTTGCATTGATTTGATTGGACTGCGGATTTGAGCATGTGGATTGACTTAACAGTTGGCGGTTTAAGAGCCACATTGCTTTGATTTGCTTGTCTGATGTTTCCTTAAGCGATATTTTTTTTTTTTTCTTCAAAAGAATCTATAAACAAAAGGAGAATAAAAGCCATTCTCCGATGGCTTACAGAAAAGGCTATCATCTAACTATACCACCCTTAAGCGATAACTCATGCATGGTGCAGAATTTTTGGTGCAGTATGATGTCTTGTACTGTTGTACTGAAAGATCTTGAGCTGACCCACTGCATCTGCATTTGTGGATCATATCTGGATCGCTGTGTGCGCGTTAACTGCGTCATGTTATTAGTTTTGCCTTTTAGCAGTAATTATAATTATTTTTCTAACACGTAAGATCTCAGGTTATTACAAGTTACCTTGTATGTCAATATCTGCGGTGCCAGCCCTATCAATATGGATGCCCTAGGCAGGACTGTAGAAAACATGAAGCATAAAAAGATTGAGGAAAAAAAAATTATAATGGCAGCACTTGACCCCAGGTTGTAAGGTTTAAAGCTATAAATTAAACCAATACACTACTAGTCATTTTCTTGAAAATGTTGTCCCGCTATTTTATCATATCAATATTTTTAAAAACACATCGAAGATTTTATTGTCCTTTGGCCATGTTCGACGGTGTTGCCCTAGACGAAGACCTTGCTTGCCTTGTCTTTGGGCCGGCCCTGAATATCCGATATACAAATTTGCATTTCGAATTAATAATGTTGGTAAAATATAAATGGATTTTGCCAACCCAAACATGTAGCATGATTATAATCTGAACTAATTAATCCCACCGCTGTATTGACAACAAAATTGGCAACATCCATTGTATGACTTAGTTAATTGCCATCAAGAACTAACATTTGTTAACGTTGTTCATAGTAAATACCGCATTTGAGTCCGTGCGTGCGGCGCAGTAGAAAGAAGGTTTGAGTTCTGCTAAAAAGACCCAGATTTGATTCCTACCATATGCTTTCTTATCGTATATAAATTTAGCAGGGGGTATGGAGGTTTGAATCAGTGGACGGTTTTTCTATACCCTCCTCAGAAGTTTACCGCCCCGTCGGATTCTCCTGGGTTTTCAAAAAAATAATAATACTGCATTAGATGTGCATCCGCTCTTAAGAAAACATATAATACTACTTGCGGAAAATACAAAAGAAATTAAAAAAAAGAAAAATTCATGACCATATATATGCTCAATTATAGCATTTGTCTCACACATATCAGATTGGTGCGAGTAGGGTTGTCAAAATTTAAGTTAGCATCAGAACTCTATGTTTCAACTAGTGTGTGAAATGCTCCTTCGGTGCATGGAGTATTGCTAAAAAAACAACTTTTTAATATAAACGAAAATAAAATTTTATTGCAAACTTTTGATTAAAACTACAAGTCTTCTTATTTTTCAATTAAATACAAAATGAGAGACTTCACCGTTGTTAGTATTGATGTACCTCTCAATTCAATGATGGAGACACATCTAATTTAATGATTTAAAACCATTTTTTAGAACTCCTTATGATTATATAAATTTGCATAAATCTCTCATTTATTCCAATGGTATTTTTTTTTCTTCACATTATCTATATTTGAATTTTCATAAATTCCAAACAAATGTCTTAGATATTTTTTCATTCTGAGAATTCTAGTTTACAAAACCCACAATAGTTAATATTGACAAAATCAAAACTATTTTTCCAACCTCCCCTCCTAAGCTTGATTTTCTGACTCCAAGGAAATAATGCAATATTTATCACTCACGTGTTTTCTTGAGAATAGTGATTTCAAAGAAATTTTCTTGATTGTGTTAGTATTTCTACTCGATGTTGAGATCTTCAAATCAAATTAGTGAACCTTAGTAGCACCCTAATTTTTGTTGCACATTATTTTGAATATTTAATCATGGGATAATTAAATAATAATGTGCGGGAATATAAATATATAGATAGTGTGGATAATTGACATATAACTATAATTTGAATTTCAATCTTTAAATGGAGAATTGGTTTATAGAGAAAGTAATAGAAAGGGCCTTAATTATATAGGAGAGAAATAATATAAGAAAGTAAAGATAACACACATAATTTATTTCCCTAACTCTCCCCCTTCCTCTCTTATATTTATAGCCATATTATCATAACATAAGAACAGAAAAGAAAACCACCAAACTCCATTAAACATTCTCAACAAAGCAATAAGAAAAGGAAGGGATCTTAAAGGAAGAAACAAAAGCTATTATCTTCACACAAAATCAACTTTTGGTAAATAATATCACCATCTCTCTATTGTATGATGTTTTATTTTGGATTTGTGATGAAACCCGAATTGATTTGTTGATGTTCATCATGCATATGGATTCGATAATTATTTGGATGTGTTATGGTTATCATTGGATATTTTTATGAAATTTCCTCAAGGGATTTTTAGGTAATGACCATGTTTTGATCTTTAAAGGCTTTGAATTTTTGATACGATGTTTAAAATATTATTTTGTAAATAGTTTTTAAATTTCATAATTTTTTGATGGGGTATGAATTTTTACTATAAATTTTTCAAATAAGAAAACGGGTAATCACGATTTTTAATTATTAAAATAAAAAAGATAATTATTTTGCTCTAAAATTATTGTTTTTTTGTTGAAGTGATAAATTCTAATTTTTAGGAATTTTTGGAGATTTTTTTCAAGTACTTTCGTGTTAAAATAAATTGTTTTGTGAAAGAAGCTTTTAACTGCAATATTAATGGTATAATTAATAGAAATATATATTTTTAGAAATAAGAGAAATTTTATCTCTGTTTTATTATAAAATATTTTTGAAAGAATTTGTCAAACCAATGAAAATTTGACAAATAACTACGTTTGGTAAAATGTTATACTTTTATAGAAAATAAATCGGTTTTTCAAATATTAACAAAACCGCCATTTCCCCAGCGATAGCTATTAAACGGTTGATAGCTATATTTTGTAGCTTGAGATACCATTATGTTTTAAAACTCGATAGCTATAAATTATAAACTTCGATGGCTTTCAAATGTTTAAGGAAGTGATAGCATCGAATTTCATAAGACTCGATGGAAGTTTAAAGGATTAGGATGTGATAGCAATTTTTTAAGCTCTGATAGATATTTATTTTGCTTGAGACTCGATTGCTATAATTTTCTTAATACTCGATAGCTAGAATTTGGTTAATGCTCGATAACTATGACTTGTTTAATACTCGATAAATGTGGATTGTATAATACTTGATAATTATTGCTTGTTACTCGATAACTTTTTGTACGTATGCAATAGCTTCATGTTATTTGGACATGTGATAGCTTATACTTGAACATGAGATAGCATGAGTTTTTAAGGTGTGATAGTACATGAATTTTTGCTTAGGGTTGCCTATATTTTTAGACCTCGATAACTATATTTATAACATGCGATAAAATGAATTTTTAAGGTGCGATAGCATAAGAATTTTGGCATGCGGTAGCCTATATTTATAAAGCTCGATGGCTATATTTATACCATGTAATATCTTGAATTTTTAAGGTATGATAGCACAAGGTTTTGGGAAAAGAGATAGCATATATTATGACACTCGATAGCTTTTACCATATGTTAAGCAATATTTTTCTTAAATAAAAATGTGGTTTTGTTAAGTATTTTGGTAAGGATTTAAAGGGAAAGAAAAGATATTTTTGCCCATTTTAAAGAGTTCTATGAATGAAATTACCACTTTCTTGTAAGTAATTTTAGTGTAAATAGGGACTATCTTATGAACGTATATTTATGATGGATGATGATGTTTTATAAGTTCAACTAGGTATCTTGATTAGTTATTATTGCCCATGTTAAATTGTTGACAAGCTCACTTATGTTTTATATATTATCACCCAACATTTATGACCTTGATGATTTTGGAACTCACGGTCGTTGTTCAATGGTGGGTATAGTTAGAGTTAAACTTCTAAGTGAGTAGAATAGCATTCAAAAGATTAGGTAGATTACATGGTGTTAAGATGCATTGAACTGATCTAAAGACATGATTCATGGATATTTTCAAACCATATTTTTTATATGGAGACCGAGGTAGAATCGTGCCCTATCCTCCAACCATTAAGCCCCGATTTGCCAGATCTACGATTCTAGTGCATAAAGCTTTGCCGATATTGAGGCTAAAATTTTGGAGTCACGCATATAAAGGAACTCGTAGTAGAGACACTCACTATTTTTTTTCCGTGGGACTGAAGCGTGGTTTATTTACTCTTGTTGGACAAGCGATTTTGGATCGTCTAATTATATTTTTGGCCCAAATTAGCCCAATAGGCTTTTAATTGGCCAGAGAATTTCATAGTGACCCTGGGAAAGCTATATCATGTACTATTTTATAGGATTGGATAATTATAATAAAATGACCCTTTGACCCTATTGAGTGACAGACTATTCGTTATTACCCATATATGCATGATAATATTAATGTTATGATTATATTCTAATCATTGTGATTGTAGGTATATGTTATGACTAATGTAGGCTGTAAGGGATACTAATGAGGGGAAAACCCAATCCGTTCAGTATTGTGGTCTTACTAAGTATCTGTTTTTGGTTTGAGATGGACTAACATTACTCACGCCAGATTTTTTTCTAACCCGAAGTTTTTGATTCCTCCCTAAACTCTTGTGTACTCAATTAAATTAAAATGAATTTAACTAAAGTATATGGCATATTTCACTAGGGAACTATTTTCTCCTTTCGGTATTAAAAGCAATAAACGTAATTCCTAGATCTGAAATAAGCTAATGAAGTGTTTTTATTCTTATGGTCAAAATAAAAAAAGAATTAACATATTGAGGTATATGCATAAGCTTATGTGATTGTACATTATAAATACATCGATATGATCATTGGACAAAGGATATAAATACTGAAGGATTACTATACTTATTCTCTCCATTGTCCTGATAATGTTATATTAAGTACATGATCCAAACAACGAGAGCCGAAAGAAGCAAATACTATAAGCTTATGTCTTACAAAAACTTTACCAAATTTAAATAATGATCAACCTAAAAAGGAGTGAGGATATTGACCGAATGAAAAATTAGTCCATCATCCTAAAATCTCGGAAATATTTGTGGTGTAGAAACGAGATTGATGATATTTAACAACGAAATATATTTTCGTTAATAAAGTATTTCCATGACCGTACATATGTTGAATTATAGCACTTGTCTTATACATATCATGTTGGTGCGAACAAGGCTATCAAAATTTAACTTTGTATCAGAACTCGACATTTCAATTTATAGGTGATCAAAGCAAGACTCCAAAGGTGAGATGCTCCGAGGCGCATGGAGAAAGATGCTAAAAACAAATTTTTAAATATAAGGTGGAAATAAATTTTTGTTGCAAATTTTGATTAAATTTTTTCTTATTTTTAGTTAAATACAAAATGAGAGACTTCACTTGTGTTAGCATTGATGTACCTCTCAATTAAATGGTGGAGATACATCATATTTAATTTTTAAAACTATTTATGATTAAATAAATTTGTACATATCTCTTATTTACTCTCTCATTATATTTATATAAAATTATCTATATTTAAATTTTCATAAATATCCAAAAAAGTATCTTAGATATTTTTTTATGCTGAGAATTGTAGTTTACAAAACCCATAATAGTTAATATTGGCAAAATCAAAATTATTTTCCAATATTCACTCGTAATTTTGATTTTACAACTCCATGGAAATTTCCTTAAGAATAGTATTATCAAATAATGTTCTTGATCGTATTGGTATTTCTACCCGATGTTAAGGTCTTCAAAGCAAATTAGTGATCCTTCATTTTACAGTTCACACTTCATTCAATATCATCAAAGTAGTATTTTCCAAAATTCAAACATTTTAAAATATATTTTGTCCCACTTTCATCAATTTTGTTCGATCCATTTATGTTAACATTGCTTTCTTTTTGTAGTTTAATTTTTCGATTATTTTGAAGATTGTTAACTCAAAAATCAAGTTTTTAACTAGAAACATGAATAATGAAATCTTCACCTGGATTTTTTATGGTTTCACATTTTATATTTCATTTTACAAATTTTGAATTGAACATTGGATTTTCATGTTTGCTAGCATCAATAATTGTTTCAACTCCCTTCTTTGTTTCATAATTGTATGTAGCAAAAATTATTGATATATTCTCGTCCAGTCTCTTAAAATTGCCTTATAATTTGTCTCTAATTTCTTGCTCTCCCCCTTTCCTCTCTTTCATCTTTATCTTCACCTCTACAGTTTTTACTACTTCTATTGCTTCCAAAGCCAGACCAATAAGGGAGAGAGCCTTACAGTTCTTCATTAGGTCATTCAAATTACCCCATTTAATTTAGGATAAAGTAGTGACATCGACAAGTTTTTTATATCTACTTCAATGATATCCAGCACACATGTATATAACTTTTACGACTTTTATAGCTTTAATCTATAATCTTTTACCTATTCTTCGAAATTCACTTATTTGACTTTCTCTTCTATCACCTCCTTGACCATTTGTATCTCCACTACATCTTTATCCTTCTTCTTCTCATTGCTCTTTGTTGGCTCCTTTTCCTTCTTAATTGTATCTATCATTCATTGCTTTCTTCTCATCTTTTCATCAACTAAAAGTTCTTGTTCTGTTTTCTATCTCCTTTTCCATATATTTTGCATCAATATATTCCATGAACCTTTTAGATGTCCTTCTCCAACAATATGGCATGACAAGACCTCATCAACTCTATCATTTATTGTCATACGAGCATATTGATCTTTCTATTGCAATTTTGGATGTGTTTCCTTTCCGATTTCTATCATATTTGTTCAATCATTCATCCATTTATATGCATTATCAACAATACCCCTTAGTTATTCCGAGATCAATTCTTATTTCTTTTTTTTTCCACCTTTCATAATTTTCTTCGGTGAGATCTGACTAAAAACTCATTTACTTATCAACCTTGCTTTAATATCACTATAATAATTTTTTATATCATAGAAACAATATGGTACAGATATTAGAAATTATCAAAATAAGAGGTTAAGATGAATGAGAGATGGTAAAAGACACTATCTTATATATGCATGCAGATCAAGAAATTCCATGTAATTAAGGATATTCCCTTTTACGAGGAGCATCAAATTGGCTTGTTTTCTCGCTTTATCATGGAAGATGCTTTTCAAATCACTTACAAAAGAAATGGAAGCTACTTTAAAATGGTTGTCCCACAATCGAGGGAGGCAAATCCTTGAATTAGTCACTTTGGCTTATTGTCGGGCAAATTTTTTTCCGAACTTTGATCGCAACATATCTTAATTTTCTTTAATAGAAAATGAGGGGCTTCACCTATATATAAATTAGTTCACTCCTCTTATATTAATGAAAACATATTTTATCCAGTATATGGTTTAAAACCATTCGCTAGAACTCTTTATAAATATATATACCATATCTCTCCCGATTTATCTCAATATATTTTAAATTATGTATAAACTTTTCATAAACATTCATATATCCTAAATATTTTATATATTAGGAATTCTAGACAACAAACGTACAAAATTATTTTTGAAAAATAAATATTGTTTTCCATTTGAAAGCAATCTTGCATGCATACATACATACATACATACATATACATACATACACACACACACACATATATATATATATATATATGTATGTACGTATGTATATGTGTGTGTGTGTATAGACACACATACAAACACAATGAATACATACATACATACATATATATATATATATATATATATTAAATGAGAAAAAGAAGTGAGGAACAACAACATAATAAATTAAAATGAATTTAACTAAAGTATATACAATATTTCGCCAAGGAACTATTTTCTCCTTTCGGTATAAAAATCAGCAAACGTAAAGCATTTCCTAGCTCTAAAACAAGCTAAAGAAGTTCATTTTTCTTATAGTCAAAACATAAAGGGATTAACACATCGAGGTATATACATAACTTATTTGATTGTATATGATAAATACACCGAGATGGTCATTGGCTGAAGGATATAAATACTATAGGATACTATATTTATAATCTCTATTTCTTAACGATATTATATTAGGTACATGACCCTAACAATGGAAGAAGTATTTGTTATAAGCTTATGGCTTACCAACACTTTACCAAATTAAACATGTTCAACCTAAAATTGAGTGCTTGAATGCATGCTACAGCAATGCTATTTTATTAGGAAATCTCAATATTCATTCTACATCGCAACTTGTCAACATCATATAAATCTGCCTAAATAAGAGGTGGGCATCAATAATAGTACGTCATCAATTGCAATAAATGAAGGCCAAATATTAGCAATTCAGTAGCCACCTTTAACATGATGTGCAACATCATCAGTCTACACCCACTCTAAACACTTATGTTTAGGCATGAATCCCACAGTAATATGCAAGTAACAACTCAAATGCTAAATAAAAATAAAAGAGTACTTTACTAGATTAAAGAAACTATAAAACTTATTAATGTATTTCATCTCTATTTTGTAATTCTCGATGATACTCTAAAGAAGAAAAGTACAAAAGTGGATGTATGGTTTTTTCCCGAACTACTATAAATTATGGTGTTTCCTATACTGTAACGGCTCTTTTTTTAACGTCTGAATATTTAAATGATTAATTTAAATATTTAATCGGTAATCCATAGAACATCAATTATTCTTGATTTTTAGAGACGAGTGAGTTGGGACTCAAGGCACCCGCCGTTGAGACTGCAATTCCATCATGATAAAAATGAGTATAAACTTGGCTATGTTTGAAGTCAATTATTTCTTAGAGTGAATAGTGTTTTCTAATAGATGAAATGAACTTGGGGCTAAGGCCTATTGGCTTGTCTATAAGTAGCTAACAGCTTCAATAACTTTTCATTCTACGTTACATTTTATTTCCATCTCCTAATCACTTTCATAATTATCTTCTTAAGCCTTACCTTAGATCCACTAATCCAAGCTCAAATCAATTTCTATAAATTCTGATAAAATCACCATAATTTCTCTCATCCAATCCTTACATAACGCATTAAGGAATTAGCTTGAAGTTGAGTTTAGAGTTTCGTCCAAGATTTCAGGAGAGCAAGAGTTTAGGTTTTGGTAATTAGAGCTTAATCTGGTAAAGAAGAAGGTGAATGGATTGATTCTCTAACTATATTTACATGTTATACTTTATTAATTTGTATTGATAATTATTGAGTTATATGATGTGATTTAGAGAATATTTGGTTTTATTTAGGCTAGTGTCATGTTATGAACATGATTATATTAACTCATTATTTATTTAAGAGCTTAATTACTACTTTTGAAAAAGTTAGTAAGCTTAGAAAGAGATTTTGGGTTAATGAATGATTATGTGTGATGTTGTGTTAAAGGCTAATTAAATGACATGATTATGTGCATCTCATTAGTTGGTAATAATTAAATCGTTTGAATTGATTTTATAAAGGTTAGTAATTTAATTAAGTGAGTTTTGAACTCCACGCTTATTATTAAAATGATTGGAGGTTTAATGAAGCTTAATTGGTAACTATAAATATTATTTAGTAAAGAAATGATTTTTATAAGTGAATGGTTTATCTATAAAATATTATTTATGTAAAGGAATAACTTTGTAAGTAAAAGAGGTATTTTATAATGTAGTATGCGAGTTTATAAAAATAGTATAAAGAGGATATTTCATAAAATGGTTATAAAGTTTTATAGAATATTTATGAAATAAGCACTTAATTTTAAATGAAGAAATTAAGTGTGATAAGGCTTAAATTGATTTATAAGCAAGTAATGTATTTTATAACATAATATGATATTTTATAAAATACTATGAAGAGATATTAAACTTTTATTGAAAGATTTAGTAAATATAATTAAAATACTTGTTTAAATATACGTGCACATATATAAGTAAGTATATGTATACCTATATTTGAAGATATAAGACAATTAAAACAATATTTATGCTGTAATTAGAATTGTTATGTATGTTTATGTATATAAATATATGTGTCTATTTATATGAGTGAATATATAGATGTGTATGTGAATACATTTGTGTATAAGCATCTTACGAGCATCTCATGTAGCCATAGAGACTATCGTGTCGCTAAGTTGCATGAGAGAATACCAGATTGAGTAATCACTCCGGTGAAGCCCGAATGTGATTCGTGTAATAAAGGCATGTTTGTGTACATGTATATATGTAAATGTGCACAAATGGATGTATTGAAAAGCGTAGGCATCACATGAGGCAAGATGGCCCGTTAAGTATGTTTTGGCATGTTAGAGGAGGCTAGGTCGCTAGAGTTGCCCATTGAAATCTACGTGTGCAAAGAGTGGATTTTGTAATGAAATAGCTTTTTGGATACATAAGGAACCACTTTCAAATTATCAACCAATGGACTCCAAAAGAGGTCTGATGTGATAAAGGTAGAGTAGAAGAGCTAGTGACTCATTGAGCAAAGCGACGGAGAAAACAGAATGTGATAGGTGAATGGTGGAGCTTAAATGCTCGCTGCCTATGCTTGTTGCCTGGTACATCTCACCATCGGTACACCTGTCCTAATAGGACCGGTGCATTGGTGGGGTTGCAGGACTAGGCAATAAGACCACGCAGTGAGCAAAAGAGAGTGTTTTACCCCGGTTTTTATGTGATTCGACATGAGGCTTTGGCATGATTTTCGGAAGGGTTTGGACTACTTAAGATATTGGAATGCAAGGCAATGCATGAGATTCGGATGTGGAAGCAAAGCAATGCATATGTTATTGGTAACGCTTATAAGGCATCTAGGTATGCGGTCGAGGAAGCAACCGAGGCAAGGGACACAGTGTTTGGATTATTCCTACATAGAAATAGTAAGGGTCAAGCTAATGATCCAGGGACAATTGGACACGAGATCGATATGGTAATCGGTTTCATGGGGTCACATACGATGAGTGCATACGATTAGAAGGAGCGCATAATGCTAAGAAGTTGGTTCCAGACTCAGACTGATGTGCGAACACGAGACATCAACAATCAGTATGAATTTAGGCTGATATGGTGATTATTATCTAGTATTTTAACCCTGCTATATTGAACTGATTGCACGAGTTAGATTCGGCTACCATCAAGGTTGATGAATCCAGAGTGGTAATTGTATGGCCCAAAAGTCAAGAACAGATGGTAATATGAAGTCAGGATTGGATGGAATTAATAGATGTGCAACGTAAAATGTTCGAAGTACGGAATATGGTTCAATGCATAGGAGGGATCGGCATAGTTTGGCTCTAACAAGAGGGATCGACATGTTTCAATGTACAAGAGTGTTCTTGTGGAAAACAATCAATATCTCGAGATCTACAAGTCCAATACACATGAAATTTGAGGAGCAAGATATAAGGATCCTAGGGAACCTACCCTAGGGATCGCACATCAAAAGAACAAAATTGGAGGGATCGGTATACATTCCTTGGGTGGGATCCGCAGAAGGCAGCATGCAAGTCATGTTGAGTCAAAGATTAAGCAACAACTCAAGTTCCATTGATCCAAATGACATGAAAATTAGAGGTGAAACATATTTTTGCATAAGGGAGCCAGCATAGGGGTCGCTCCCTAAAATTTGGCCAAAGAAGGGATCGGTACCGATCCCTCCTCTTTGGGAATTGGGCCTAGAAATCCCTCTAGTGGGCCCATGTGGTTTAGAAGGGCCTTCAACCGAGATTTCTGAGAGATATTTGGTCGTCATCTATAAATACTGGCCTGATAGGTCATTCTAGGGATCTTTATGCTGCTTGTTACTATAGACTCCATTGTAATCAAGTACTTGCTATTTTCTGCTATTGTAATCAGATTTATAAGTGATTAATAAAGGATAATCTTCAAAGTGGATGTAGGCACACAACGCCGATCCACTATAAATTTCCGTGTCTTTGATTATATCTTATTCTTTATTGCTTACTAATTTATTTACTCAGTTTAATTTTGTTTGTCTTCACTTACTTCTCTACAAAAACTATTCTTGGGTGTTTGTGACCAGTTTTAGTTGCAAACATTTTGGCGCTTTCACCAAGAAACTTGATTCTCAGTTTATTAGGATACCTTTGTTGCTACTGAATTGGATAAATCCCCCAAAGGAGATCTGCTATTATCTTCAAAATGTTGCTCATACTACTCAGATTTGCAGAAATCCAAGCTAAGCTATCAATAATTGTGAGGAATTCTAGATCTACTTCTCAGAATGTGGAAGGAAACGAGAACACTAGCATCCAACAAGGGGACCAAAGCAATTCTCCAATGGATGTGAATTCTGAACCAGTTGAAGTTAAGAATCCCACTGATTCTATTACAAGAGCTGAATTCCATAATTTAATGAGAGAGCTGATAGAGAGCCATCGACAATTAAACTAACATATTCAGACCAATATAAACTTAATGAACCAACTCAATCAACAGCTGCGAGGGAAAGTTAGGAGGGACCCCACTCCTTACTCTACATCGGAGAGTTCTAGCTTATCAGACAAGTATCATAGGCATAGGCGTTGTAGAACAGATGAATATCGTGCAGAAAGTACCAATCCCTCCACCAGAAAGAGGAATCCACCCATGCATCATGGCAATCAAGTTGGAGTTGCTTCAGTTAGTTTGGATGTTGGAGTTCAATTAAATGTTGACTAAGTCCTTCCTCGGAATGACGATGAAATGAATTTACAAGATGCACAATGGGAAGATGGTGAACCAAGAAGGTGTGAAACGACCCCCAGACAACGACCAGACCATTCACGCGAGGTGGAACACGACCATCGCTTGGAACCAACCATCCAAATGATGGACTTATCGAAAATAGTCAGACAGTTAGTGAGAGAGAGCCAGGGCTTGAAAAATGATGATTGAGGAATCTTGAGAAGCCATATCCCATTCACTGATAATGTTCTACATGCGGAGCATCCAAGGAGGTTCAACATGCCATCAATGCCCGCCTACGATGGAAAAATCGACCCCAGGCAGTATATCATGAGATACAAATGGCTGATGGATTATGCATATGCGGATGATGCAACCAAGTGTAGATGCTTTCCCATAACTCTCCCTGGAATAGCAACGATGTGGTTCACAAAATTACCCCCACGATCAATTTCTAGATTCGATGATTTGACAACAAAGTTTCTAGAGCAGTTTCGAATGCATGAAACTCGTCCTAAGGACATGATGTCCCTGTCCAGCGTGATTCAGGATCCAGGAGAATCGTTGAAAGATTATTTGGAGAGATTTCATACAGCTGTTATGGAAATTAGTAATCCGAATGACCATACGATATTGATGGCCGTGACGAGAGGGATAGAACCATAATATGATTTCGACGATTGGTTAGTTGGCAAGCCGCCCGCAACGTTGGAGTGTTTTTACACAAAGGAGGCTCAGTATTTCAGAAAGGAGGAAGCCACGTCCTTTATGAAAAAGAATATTGCGGGACCGAGCGGAGAGGGAGTACAAGTAACATCGCAGTAAAGCAGTCTGATGATAGCTCAGGAAAAGTTCAAGTGAATGTCCAAAATAAGCCGAACCAACAAAAGAAAGGCGGAGATAGGAGCCAAGAACGAAAGACCGAGAACGAAAGAGGGATTCTGGAAGAGGGAATCCTATGATTTCGATGTACGATACTTACACACCGTTGAATACATCATTGGAGAATATCTATTTTTCTACCTACAATACAATGCAATACAGGAAGCTGCCTCCAAAAGAGTCAACTTAGAAGCAGAAACAAACCAAAAAATATTATCGGTTCCTCAAATGCTATGGACATGGTACGAATGAATGCAGGCATCTCCAGGACATTATCGAAAAGCTGATTCGAGAAAGGAAGTTGCAGCAAATTGTAAAAACCCCCAGGATGGCGGACATGGGACATCCGCCCCGACCGAGGACAAGTACCGCACAGGGCTGCATGAACTGGTGGAAGATTGGTGATAAATATGATAATCGGAGGACCGCACCCAGCAGATAAGAGTTGGCAAGAGATGGAGCGCTACGCTAGCGTGATTAGGCACGTGGGTTTTGAATATTGTTTGAATACAGAAGATGGAGCTCCAAAAAATAGCAACGTATAGTGACAGATGATATCGTGTTTAGAAACAGAGATGCAGATAAGGTGGAGGCTGCGACGATCGACTTACTGGTCATTTCGGCCATGATTGACCCGTCTTTGGTGAGAAGGATATTTATTGATTATGGAAGTTCGGTAAATATAATTTTCAGAAAAGCTTATGATCAGATGAAAATGGAAGCTAAGGACTTAAAGCCGTCTAAAGCCCACATAAATGGTTTTAACAATGTTGCAACTGAAGCCGTTGTCTATGTTGAATTACCTATAGAGTTGGGAGAAGGTGACCATAGGAGAGTGCGAATCTTGTCATTTGTTATTTTGGATGTTGACTCTCCTTACAACATTTTTTTGGACCGACCGGCCCTAGCCAAATTCCGGGCAGCCCTTGCCCCATGGTGTTTGACTTTGAAGTTTCTGATAGATAATGGTGTTAGAGTTGTTCATGGTGATCGAGCGACTGGACACGCCTATTATGTAGCTGAGTTAAGGGATGCTCAACGCAAAGAGAAAGGTAAGGGTGTGGACAAGACTGTCTACATCCAAGCTATCGAAGATTGACAACTAGTTCTTAAGCCTTGGCTCAGGCACCACAGTCGGTTCTATAGAGATACAGATCCGAGAGATGAGAAGGAGGAGCCCAAAGAGACCAAGACTGCACTGGCTGAGCTAATGAATGATATCACAGTCAGCCACGACGACCCATCACGGGTCCTAAAGATCGGATCACAACTTGGACACCCGATGATGAAAGAACTTGATGGATTTCTCTGAGCGAATCTAGATGTGTTCGCTTGGACTCACTCTGACATGTGTGGAATCTCACCTGCCATTGCGAGCCATGCATTGAATATCAACCCGAGGCATGTTCCGGTGAACCAAAAAAGATGTGGTATGGATCCGGAGAGATCTGCCGCTCTCAAAGAGGAGGTGGATAGACTCAAAGATAACGGGTTTATCCATGATGCCTTCTACCCTAAGTGTGTATCTAATCATGTACTTGTGAAAAAGGTGAATGGGAAATGGAGAACGTACATTGATTACTCAGACTTGAACAAAGCGTGTTCAAAAGACAGTTTTCCCCTTCCAAGAATCGACCATTTGGTGGACTCAACCGCAGGACACGAATTGCTATCTTTCATGGATGCGTACTTGGGATATAACCAAATCCCGATGCATATTCCCAATTAAGAGCACACCAGTTTCATTACCGATGTTGGATTATATTGCTATATGGTGATGTCGTTTGGGCTAAAGAATGCATAAGTTACTTACCAGCGCCTAGTCAATAGGATATTTAAAGATCAGATTGGAAAAACAATGGAAGTATATGTGGATGATATGCACGTGAAGTCACAACAATCAAGTGAGCACATTAGAGACTTAGGAGAAATGTTCGGCATCATCTTACATTACAAGATGAAAATTAATCCTTTGAAGTGTTCATTTGGTGTATCATAAGGGAAATTCTTGGGCTTTATTGTTAACGCCCGATGAATTGAAGCTGATCCAGAGAAGATTCAGGCTATCCGCGATATCCAAGTGCCAAAGACGATCAAACAAGTACAGAGTCTGAATGGGAAAGTTGCTGCCTTAAGCCCATTCATTTCCAGAGCTACCGACAAATGCATTCCTTTCTTTGACTTGATTAGGAAAGGGAAACGAAACTTCGAATAGACATAAGATCGTAAAGACATATTTCAAGCTTTGGTGAATCATTTGGATAGACCCTCCATCTTGTCAAAGTCCGTGGATCATGAAGATTTATACATCTATTTGGCCGTGTCGGTACATGCTATAAGTGCCGCATTACTTCATGAGGAGAATCGAATTCAAAGATTGGTTTACTACATCAGCAAGCGATCGATGGGAGCTAAAAGGAACTATCCGAAAATAGAAAAATTGGCATACTGCTTGCTGATTGCATCATGAAAGCTCTGCCCGTTCCAGGCTCACCCGATCAATGTTTACACCGACCAGCCGTTACGATAGGTCCTGTAGTCACCTAAGACGTCTGGAAGATTACTCAAGTGGAATATTAAGATTAGTCAATTCGATATAACTTATCTCTCTCGGAGGGCTATCCAGGGTCAGGCACTGACAAATTTTACAGCAGAATTCACTGCGTTGGATGATTCCCCGGAGAGCAGTGAAATCCCTACCATACGGTGGAAATTGTATACTGATCGAGCATCCAATGATCATTGTTCTGAAGCTGGAATTATGCTTGTAACTCCTGAAGATCGGTCAATCTGTTAGGCTTTAAAGCTTGATTTCACAGTGACAAACAACGAAGCTGAGTACGAAGCTCTGATTGCTGGACTTAAACTCGCGAAGGAACTAGGAATAAAGTCTCTTAAAATCTTTTTTGATTCACGGTTGGTTGTATGCTAAGTCAGGGGAGATTACTTAGCTAAGGGACAACGACTTGCTCCATACCTTACCCGAGTCCAAGAGTTATTGATTGAATTTGTGTACTATGACATTACGCGTATTCCACGGGATCAAAACAAAAAGGATGATTCATTGGCAAAGTTTGCTAGCACTGGCGACGCACAATAGATGGGCTTGGTTTCAGTCGAAGTATTAAATGCCCTAAGTATAAACCTGATAGAAATTGATCGGGTACTAGAGGCGGAGCCTGAGAGGGAATCATGGATGACTCCGATTAAAGACTATTTGCTACATGGAGTCCTACCTGAACAAAGGAATGAAAAGCGACAAGTCCTTCATAAAGCTTCGCGATATATCGTGCAAGATGGAATTATGTACAGAAAGGATTTTTCTATTCCCCTACTCCGGTGTATCACTTATGATGAGATAAAATAGGTCCTAAAAGAAGTTCATGAAGGGAAATGTGGCGATCATATTGGGAGGCAAACTCTTGCAAAGAAAATACTCCATTAGAGGTATTATTGGCCAACTGTTAATCGAAATGCCGCTGACTATGTAAGACGATGTGACAAGTGCCAGATATATGCAAAAGTTCTAAGAGCTCTGCCGATGGAAATCACGCAAATGGTCAGCCTATGGCCATTTTCCATGTGGGTATAAATATTATCGGTTCCTTACCGATCTTTAAAGGTGGTGCAAAGTACGCTATCGTCGCAGTTGATTACTTCACCAAATGGGCCAAAGCAGAACCTTTAGCCATGATCACAGCCAATAAAGTAATCAACTTCATTATCTGAAACATCATCTGTCATTTCGGTCTTGCACGAACTATTGTAACAGAAAATGGGACTCAATTCGACAGTGCTGAATTCAAAGACTTTTATCGGAGGTATCATATTGAAAAGGGGTTTGCAGCAGTTGCTCACCCTCAAGCAAATGGACAGGTTGAAGCTGTGAATAAAATAATAAAGTCCATTCTGAAGAAGTGATTGGAAAAGGCTAGAGGTAAGTGGGTGGATGAACTTCCAATACAGAACCACCCACAAGTCCGCGACTGGCCATACTATGTTCGCCCTTGCTTACGGTTCAGAAGCCGTCATTCCTATTAAGCTCAAAGTTCCTTCTCATCGAGTGACTAACTACGATCCCAAAAATGAATAAAGATCTCCTCTTGGAATCTCTCGACTTTATAGATGAGAAGCGTGAGGAAGCCGATTTGGGGGCAGCTGCGTATCGACACCGAGTCGCCCAATACTACAACATTAAAGTCTGATCTAGAGCCTTCGAAGTCGGCAATCTTGTCTTGAAACGGGTGTTTCCTGCCCCGTCACACATGAACCCAATTTGGGAAGGACCGTATGTCATTGAACAGAGGCTTAGAGAGGGAACTTTCAAGCTAGCGACTTTTGATGGCATCACACTCCCAAGGGCATGGAATAGCGAGCATTTACGATGCTATTTCACTTAGTTTAGTTCTTTTTCATTCAGTTGTATTTGCTTTCAGAATTGGCTTTAGCATTTGACTTTCTAAATGTGTAGTAAGTTAGATTATATCATTCCTTTCCATTTAGCAAATAAAGTTTCGAACTTTCTTTATATTTATGTTTGCTATAGTATTATGTATTAATTACATTACAAAACTGATTAATGCCGATATGTCCGAACAGGTTCCCAGAATATGGAATTAATCAATCACGCTAGTTCCCAATGGAACTAAACAAGATGAGTGTGGTCCGACCGTTCATTTGATAACTCTCATTCATAACCCAATGGACGAGATACATAATGAGGAATGGATGTGACTCGACCATCCGATGATCAAATAAATCCCGCTGAATGATGGGACTGAAATAAAATAAGAGCGATCATGAAACGACTGATCGCTCGCTAAATCAAACCCCAAACCTTGGGGGGAAAGTAAATCAATTAAGGAAATTACGATCAAACCGCTCTCCGAAATAACTATAAGTCCCCAAAGTGCGGACTAGAGTATAAACATAAATCAGGTGTGAATCGACCACCTACGAAATAACTCTAAGTCCCCAGAGTGTGAATTGAAGTATAAACATAAATAGTATGTGAATCGACAACCCATGAAATGACTCTAAGTCCCCAGAGTACGGACTGGAGTATAAACATAAATCGGGTGTGAATCGACCACCCGCGAAATAACTCTTAAGTCCCCAGAGTGCAAACTAGAGTATAAACATAAATTGAGTGCGATTCGACCACCCATTAACTAACTCGTATCCCCGGAGTGTGGATATGAGTATAACAGATAAATGAATGTGGTTCAATCATTCACTATTCCGTGAACTCCGGCCTGAAACCGACAGGAAGAGTATAAACTCACTAAGCATGGAGTTCGACCATCCAATGTCTAATCCCGCTAACCCAAGACTGGAGGCAGGAGTATAATTACTCAAACAACTAAATTCGACGGCGTAACACTAAGGCTCTAGCCTAGCATTAATGCGAATCAAGGCCACGACCACACGGAGGCCTGGGGATAGAGCTAATGGATTGTTATCGGAATTAACAAACAACAAATTACAAGTACAATGAATGGAAAGTAATAGTTCAACTACTTAAATAACGATTCACACGAGAGCTTAATAGAAAAAAAAACTTTTATTCACATGACAAATTTCAAAATTGTGGTACAAGTTATTTAAAAAAACCAGGGGTCGTACCCGTACAACCACGACTAATAAAAGAAAACGACGAACAAACAGCTATGCAAACTATGTACACACCGAGCCGAAACGATGGCTATTTCTTCGATCTTCTCTCCTTTTTGAATTTTTCGGGAGTGACGCTGTCTAAACTTATGCTAGTTCTCTTTCTTGATTCCTTACGGCCTTTGGCGGGAGAGCGTTCGAAGCTTGAAGGGAATTCTCTGGGAATTGACCCACCAGATGGAATGACTTGTAGTGGGATAAGTTGTGGATCATCAATGTCCACCTCGGCGGGCTCAGCTTTGGCCTTTCTCTTCAGCGACTCCTCCTTCTCAATGTGCTCCTTCAGGCTGATCTCATCAGTGCGTTCGGAGGTGCTGATAATCACAACATCATCAGATTCATCCACCGGCAACGAATCATCAGTCTTATCATCGTTGAGTGCTTCGATGACTTGAACATCGAGCCCCGGAACATCGACGGCCATAGGAATCTCTATTGATTTCTCTTGCTACTCCACAGCAGCGTCACTTTTAGGAGTTTGGCCGGGATCCGGAAGACCTGCAGATTTGTCAAACAAAGAGATAAGCCTAAAACCATTAGGCATGAAGAACAAAACTTCTCGTAGAGTGGAGAGTAAAGTAGAATACCTGCATCAGGCTGGCTCTCGGTTGTTACTGGAGTGCCCCCTTCCAAAATAGGGGTCAACACTTTGGATCGATAACCGAGTTTATGTGGATCATAGCTCAAGTCTTGCCCCGGCCAAAAGAAACCGATGCTCTAGCCGCTTGGAAAGAAGAGGGGCCCTTAGGATCAGATTCCGAGGATTCAGTAACATTTTACCCTTTACGAAAGGCGCTAAAATGTCAAAATATTGGAGTCTCGTGGTGGCAAGGTCTAAGGATTCATTTCCATGGAGGATCTCCACACCAATTTCTCTTCATCTAACTCAACTTCACCCAGCTCCCTCTTTTTCATCATGATAATATACTCCCAGGCTTCAGTGAGTGACTCAAGATAACCTTCGCTAAGAAAACTCAAGTCGCAGTGGATGAGGACTTTAGCGTTGTATTTGATGATCAGTGGATCAAACATGTCTTTAATTTCATTCCGACCGAACTCTTTAGCATCTTCCACTCGGATTTCAATTTGTTCCTTCATCTCCTTGCGGCCTTTCTATGTGCCTCTTCTTTAAGGGCTTCTATTTTGGCGAAATGCTAGTCAATTTTTATTTTCAGACTCCTGGCTTCAACAGCCTCTTCGCATTACCTTTGTGATTCTTCCTAAGCCTTAATATTCTCTTCCCATTCTTTGCTAAGAAGCTCTTCAAGCTCCTCAATGTGGCGGGTCAAGATATCTTTCTCCTTTTGCAAGGAATCCTTTTCTAGAGCTAATGTGTCGTTGCGGTTGCGGGCAACTTCTAGTTCTTTCTTATGGGAAGCTTCCAAACAACTCACTGCCTCTGCATTTCCTTTGTGCTTTTTCTGCCTTAACAAGTTTAGTTGTCAACTCCGATAGCTCATTGTCTTGGTGATTGATTATATCTTTATCGTGGATCGCCTCTAGCTTGAGACATCTATTTCATATTATCGCTCGATTGACACTTTGGAGAGTTTTTCCGCTAAGTGCTGGAATGACTCATGCTGCACGAAAATGTCATTAACACATGCGAAAGAGCTTGCTTTGGCGTGCCCCGGGATCATATGAATTGTGGGAAGGAATTTAAGCCCGTCGAAATAGATTTTTGGGAAAGTGGCCTTAAGTTCGACCAATTTCTCCGCTGTAGAAGTGTCAGGAGTACCGATCGACAAGAATGGATCGAAAGTGGAAATTTGATGCTTGCTCGATCCGTGGTCATGAGATTGCCTAGAGCTAGAAGAACCATAGTGTTGCTTGTGTGATATGGAAATTTGAGGTATATGGAAGGAAGTCTAATCTCTACTATAAACAAGAAGATTGGGCTGGTCCCCATGGTGGGATGACTGGGACTGGGACTTATGCTTGAAAGAAGAAGATTCCCTTGAACGATAGCTTTTTTCCCATCTGTCGTCTCTTTCCTTACGCCTGCCAGATTTTGAGCCGCTGCTAGATCCATAATGTGTCGAAGAGCCCCTTAGGTGATAAAAAGCCCGAGATTGAGTCATTGCACTTGCAAAGACCAAATGAGAACATGTAAGTAACCATTATGCAAAAGATTGATGAAGAGCGTGTAGTGAAGTGCACGCGATTGTGAGTGTCCTAGTGTTCCCCCACTACAACAAAACAACCATTTTACAACGGGCAATGCCCGTTGTATTATGCATTTCGCAACGGGCATGTGCCCGTTGTATTAGGCCTCGTTGTAATAGGTCGACCATATTTTACAACGGGCAATGCCTGTTGTAATATGGATTTCGCAACGGGCAATGCCCGTTGTAATACATGATATTGCAATGGTTTCTGACCGTTGCAAAATAAATGCAAATTTTAAAAAAAATTGCAGCAACATGCATGCAGTACATCCATACCAATATTTAATAAACCTCAAATGATTTTTACACAAATGGAACTCAATTTATATTTATATTAAGAATTACGAACCCGAAATGATTTTTAACAAAGCCAAAACCATGTGCCAAAATCAACAAGGCATGAGAGAGTAGCAAAACAAGTTGAGCAATAACCGATTTAAACAAGTACAAAATAATAGAAAGCAACTAAAACGTAGACAGATGAAGCTCACAATTTTATAAATCTTACACCGGTAATAAACTAAAATCAACAACAATTCACGAACTAGAGCAACACATACAGACAGCTGCAAATTATAATCCTGCTCTCAAAAAGAAGTACCATACAAGGCCAACTTTAAAATAACAATAAAAAGATCATCATCACCAACTAAGTTCTTCCAATCAAAATAGAGAAGGCTAATTAAAACATGGTAAAAAAAAGTAGAGATTTAATTTGAAATGATAATTCATTCACCTTTCTCTTCTTTTTCCCTGTTCCACTAATCAATCCATGCCCTTCTCTCCTCACTGCCTCCCTACCCGGACTCCTCTCCCTCCTGGGACTATCACGTCTCCTACTATGCCTATCTCCACCACCCCTATGCCCTCCTCCATCACGGTAGTCCCTATCATCCCTGTAATCCCTCCTATGATGACGCGGAGGGCTCCTGCTCCTACTCGCATGGAACCTCCTATGATACTTACCAAACAGCTTCTTCCTCAGCTCCCTTCCTATCTGCTTCACATGCATGAAATTACAGTACCCACCTCTGTTGCAGCTATCCTCTTCAAACTGCCTGCAAGTCGCCTCTCGAAAATCCGTTACAGGAGAAAAATCAGCTATGATAGGATGACCGGAGTAGAAGCGACCTTGCTGGGCACGAAGGGCGGCAGCTGCCTGGTCCTCTTCCTTGAACTGGGCATACAGGTTGCCCACCATGTGGTCAGCCAGGTTGTCGCATATGTTCAGGGTTTCCAGCTCCCCAAACTTTCTCAGCTCTTCGAATGTGTCTTCGTAGAAGTCCTCAAAGTGTTCCTGGATTTTGGCTGGGTCTATGGGCTGGCTCTGGGCGTCTAGGCCTGGGGTGATGCTGTCTGGCCGCTGGTACATGTTTGATAAAAGGAGGGTTGGGGATATTGTAGGGCGGTTGTGGAGACGAGAGCAGCGGTCACCGTGTTGGCATGCACCGATCTTGAAGTAAAATGGGCAGTTCACTCTGTCTTTCTCTGTCCCAAAAATCGATGTCAAGTGTTCCGCCATTATGATACTTATACCACTTCCTTTCACAAATCCTGCAATTTATACGAAATATGATCGGCACATTGGACACATTGTTAATTAAATCACTACTAAGAAGAAGGCAAAAGTCTTAATCATACATATGTTTTCAGTCATTTGGTCCATGTTAGCAATCTAGGCCTTGCTTTTATGAACATTCAAATTTGAAAGCACATCAATTTTTGCCTAAAACTAATGGATAAATTGATTACTGTCATCTGGTTCTAAATTTGTTCAAGAACAAATTCATCACCTCTTAGGCTCATGTTATTGCTATTATTATCAATTGTAGCATTGTATTACAAGTTCAGAAATATTCACTTTGTAAGTGATTCCTTGCTTACGACTTCAGTTGATTTGTTGTTAATCTATGAAGTACCAGTCAAATAAAAGACAAGCTATGATTCTATTATTTCTAGATATATGTGAAGTGTGGATAAAAACTTATTAATATGTAAAGATTCTAAATAATGATAGTCTAAGATGATGATCCATAAACACTAAAATATTGATTGAAGATATCAAAGGACATCTAGTAGAATTGACTTCCTGCAATGATATTCTAAAACCAATGAAGCATATAAGATGACACAAATGGAACAATTCCATACCTCACATACATGCTACAAATAGTCAGTATCATATACTTTGGTACGCATTTTGAACCTAACTGTAAAAGAAGCTGAAAATATTAGTAATCTCTAAAAAACAAAAATAAAAAAAAATCCTGCTATAATATTACAAGTTATATACGTGCTATCTGTTTAAATTTGATGAAACAATGTTTGGGTGCATTAACATTTAATAAACCTCCAATTCAGCTTTTTCTCCGCTTTAGAATTGATTCATTAAGCCAATAAATCTTCAGTTAAAATGCGTGTTCGAAAAAAACAAATTTCCACGTATCCATTCATCAATCACAACCGCTCTAGTTGTCATATGGCCCTTAATATCAAACTGCTCCAAACCATCACTTGCTCATGTGAATTCATCTTCTCCATTTCAGCAAACTTCCATTTGAACACATAGGAAACCAAGCCATTTTACCTTGCTTCTCTCCATTAGCCCCGATAACATAGTATCGTTGTTTCCACAGTCCAAAATCGAGATCGCAAAACAAAAATCGATGTTCATGATTTTCAAATCGCAAATTGGGCTGTAATTCTAGGTACTCAGATAGGCATAGACAGTGATAGTTGTATCTCGATCTTTTCAAAAATATTTCTATGCAAACCCAGGGCTTATACTGTTACCTTTAAGTAACCAAAAATTGCAGTCCTCACTCAATGTTGGTTTGGTACCTTAGCGATATCAGTAACGAGTAACGTGAAGAGCACGGAGTTCGTAGCGATACGTTAAAAAAAACGCGTCACTAGAAATTGAGACAAATCTGCCGTCGCTCTACATAAATGATTCTAGTTATGTAACAATATTTGGAAGAAGAAAAAACGAAGTAAAAGAAAATAATAATTAAGTACCTCTCATTTTGCTGAAACAAGTAAGAAGAGGAAGAAGGTGAAAGAGGCAAATAGGGAAAGCCCAACCTCTAACTTCTCGATCTCAAAAGAAGCAGCTCTTGCTCTATACCGCTCATTCTGTCAACGTCAGCGTCCGGCATCAACCCGTGCTGGAATCGGCAGGCGCTTCTGTTCTTGCAGAAGCCGCGCGCATAATAGAGGCACGGCTTCCACCCGAAACCGGAAGGTTCCAAGTCCGAGTAGCTCCTCCTCAGCTGGGGACCGGTACCGTACAGTTGGGAGTCAGTGAAATCCCAGAGAAGTATATGGGCAGGCCGAAGTCTTTTTGAACTCGATCGTCGAAGCCATTTTTGGAGCGCCTGGAGTTTTGAAGCGATTTGGAATCGGTCGATTTCGGAGATGAAGTTGCAAAGTGATTTGAAATCGATTGATTTGGAATATGAAGTTGCGAAGCGATTTGGATTGGGGAACTAGGGTTTCCTATTTTTATTTTACTAACGAACGGGCCGGTTAAAGAAGCGGGATGCGTGCGAGAAAAGTTAAAGAGGAGGCGATAAGTTTAGTGATAAATCAAACGTTGTAAATACTATCCTGTGTAAAATTTATTATGTAAATAGGAAGAAATTACCTATGTAAGTACTTAATTATAGATCATTAATTAATTATAATTATTAATTATAGATCATTAATTATAATAAGTAGTTAATTTAAAATTATTAATTATCAACTATTAATCCTTAATTATTATAAATAATTATTTAAAATTATTAATTATAATTTATAAATTAATATTTATGAATTAATACTTTAAATCATTAATTATAACAAATTATTAATTTAAACTATTAAATATTAAGCATATATATTATTATTTATGCATTGATATTAGAAACTATGTGTTTACTATAATTTTATTAATTAACGTTAATTAACTACAATATATTATGAACTAGAGGAAATTATAAATTATTGTTTGTAAAATATTTACTGATAATCATTAATTATATAGAATATAACATATTAATAACTATATTAGTTATTATTAACAATTAATTATAAATTATCATTAAAATTTTCTTTAAATATTAGATACAATTATTAAAATTTTAATACTAAATAATAAATATTACTTCCTAATCATTAAATATTATTATTAATTATCAATTTTTAAACATGAAATATTAATTTTATAATTAATTATGTAATATTATTAATTATTAATTATTAAATATTAAATTAAGTATTAAATACCAATAGTAATTATTAAATATTTATACTTATTACTAATAGTTAATTACTAATTATTAAATTAATTATTAAATATTAATAGTAATAGCAATTAGTTAACATTAAATATTTTGTGACCGTTGTAAAATTGTCTTCTATTACAACGGGTATTTTGTGAACGTTGTAAAATTGACATGTATTACAACGGGCTTGAAAGGACCGTTGTAATAGCATTCTATTACAACGGGCTATCATCGCCCGTTGTAAAAAGGGCGTTGTATAGGGCATCTATTACGAAGGGCAGCCTCACCAATCCGGGAGGCTTGAGAATCTATCGGGTTATCTAAGAGAATGGCACCTCCTACTAGGTCGGGCGTAGGACTTACATCTTCCACCGGAAGGACGGGAACATCAGAAAAAAATTGCTTGATGGGCCAGAAACTTCCATTTGTTCGGCCTGATGACTAGGAGAAAGCCTACCAGATATAGTCGCGGAGCTCGATTTTGCTTCAGGATCGCTATGTTGTGTGGCTGGTTCATAAGACATGGCAGATAAACGCTCTGAGCATCTGAACTCCATATTAACCATACTCAGTAGACAATCGAGATAAGAAAAAATTATATGTTCCCTTGTGCTAAGTGTGAACTAGAGAGGTGTTGTGTATAACAGAGATAAATAACTTTAAATAAGAGAATGAAGTTAAATGATGAGACTTTGGATTCTAACCAGAGTGACCATCATCACTGACCGTCTCAACTGGCGAGCAGATTGATCGGTTATGAAAGCATTGGGATCAACTATCGACATATCAAAGTGCGAAATCTGTCATTCAAGTCCATATGCTAAGTTTAAGTTCCTGTTGAAAGTTCTAGAGGTTTGATTATTCACCCTCAAGTTCGATAGTGAATATGCAAGTTCTATTGTTCACTGTCATCATATGTTTAAGTTCGTTGAGGTGAATTGGTAGTAATTGTTCAAACAAGTCAGTTTGGATTAAGTTCCAAATTCAAAGAGCATGTATGCTGATCCCTATATGCCGAACCCTTTATAACGATCCCTATCCCAAAGAGTTTCAACCGATCCCTCTCCTTAACCTAATGGTACCGATCAGTTCCCTTTTACAAATCCAACCGATCCCTCTCCTCAACCTAGTGGTACCGATCCCTCTCTCACCGCAAACACTACCGATCCCTTTACTTTAGCGATGCTTGCCGACCCCTAATCCTACCGATCCCTCTACTACAGCACCTTCCATTGAATCTCGAACATTGGTACTTCGACATGGATTCACTTCACCGATCCCTCCAACCTTACTATTTAAGTCACCCCCTAAGAGGCTTCCCTGCTGATCCCTTTCCCACATCATCAAACGAGGGATCAGCATATCCACACCATACGCCATGTCCCAACCAATCCCTCCTCTACTTTCCTTTCTTCTTCTTCCATATTTATCCTACCGAACTCTTTCACATCCTACGAATCACATCCTCCAAACCACTTCAACTATTGCAGCATTAACTATTGCCAATAGTATGGAATCCATTATCACATCATAAAATCGAGGAGTGTAACTTAAAAGCTTACCTATATGAGTATTTGAGTTAGAGTGTTGGTGAGTGTTTGGAGATGTATGAACTGAAAAGGGAGAAGAGACAATTTCATGGGATAGGCTCGATTGCAGATGGATTTCGAGTTGAGGACAGGAGGGTTCAGTTTTGTGAATGGAAGAAGAGGGTTCGGTGCAAAGTTAGAAATTAGGAAAGTTAGATAAGTGAAGTTAGAAAGGTAGAGTGATGGCTTATATAAAGAAAGGAGTGGTCGACATGGTGTAAACGAAGAGGATTTTGGACCTCAGTTGTAAGCAAGAAAAAGGGATCGGCTATCAATATACCAATCCCTTTAAGCACAAGGCATAAAGAGGAGGGGTCGGCTACGCATATGTCGATCCCTACAAAAAAATGAATGATAGGGATCAGCTATAATTATGTACGCAAATAAATATAGGCATAGAAATTATTAAAAGCATGTAAATATAAAATGCCATGAAAATTGACGACGATCCGTGAGTGTGTGAACACGTCCAGGAGCCAAGAACAAAAACATGTATATAAGCATGCACGTGTATGACCTAAAAGTTCAATTTTTGAAATCCACAGAAATTGAAATCAAACCTTAAACCTTCAACTTCAAAGCTGGAAAAGATAGCAAAAGCTTATTATTCCAGTGGAACCAGATTTATATATCAATTGATGGAATATAGCCTTGGATTTATACTAAGGGAAATCATCCAAGCGTCATGACGATCAATGAGAAGTTCAGCACCTTGGGAAAAATGATTTGACAAAGGAAAAACAACCATTCAGGAAGCTAGATGGATCTCTTCTCGATGATTCAAAGCACATCATGTTCATTACAAGACGTACTTTAGGGGGCAAGTGTTATCCGGTACTTTAACCTGGCTATATTGAACTGATTGCATGAGTTAGATGTGGCTACCACTAAGGTCGATGACATCAAAGTGGTAATTATGGGGCCCAAAGGTCAAGTACAAATGGTAATATGAAGTCAGGATTGAATGAAATTAATAGATGGCAACATAGAATGTTCGAAGTATGGAATATTGCTCAATGAATAGGAGGGATCAACATAGTTTGGCTCTAACAAGAGGGATCGACATGTTTCAAAGTACAAGAGTGTTCTTGTGGAAAATTATCAATATCTCAAGATCTACAAGTCCAATGCATATGAAATTTGAGGAGATAGATATAAGGATCCTAGGGAACCTACCCTAGGGATCGCACATCAAAAGGACAAAATTAGAGGGATCGATATACATCCCTGGGGAGGGATCGACAGAAGGCAGCATGCAAGTCATGTTGAGTCAAAGATCAAGCAACAACTCGAGTTCCAATGATCCAAATGGCATGAAAATTGGAGGCTAAACATATTTTTGCATAAGGGAGTCACTATAGGAATCGCTCCTCAAAATTAGACCAAAGAAGGGATCGTTACCGATCCCTCCTCTCTGGGAAGTGGGCCTAGCGATCCCTCTAGTGGGCCCATGTGGTTTAGAAGGTCCTTCGGCCGAGATTTCAGAGAGATATTTGGTCGTATTCATCTACAAATACCGGCATGATAGGTCATTTTGGGGACCTTTACGCTGCTTGTTACTATAGACTCCATTGTAATCAAGTACTTGTTATTTTCTATTGTTGTAATCAGATTTATAAGTGATTAATAAAGGATAATCTTCAAAGTGGACGTAGGCACACAACGTCGAACCACTATAATTTTTTGTGTCTCTGATTATAGCTTATTCTCTATTGCTTACTAATTGATTTACTCGATTTAATTTTTTTTTTCTTCACTTACTTCTCTACAAAAACTATTCTTGGTTGTTTGTGATTAATTTATTTACAAACAGTGACATATAATTAGCATAGGTTCCATGGTTCGAAGCACTGTTGTGCTTGAGAGATCCGTTAGGGTCGATGAAAGTACATGACGAGGGAGTCATGGAGTAGGCGATTAGACTCAAGTCGTAGCATGATTATAATGCTATGCGTCCTTCTATACGTTAGTTTTATATTTTTGAACCAAGCCCTCGGGATGGTCCAAAGCAGTGCTTAAGGGGTACTTGTATCCAATAGTAATATATATATATATGGACGTTAGGGAGCACTGTAGCGATAGGGGTTTTCATTAGTGCTAGGAGAGTAGTCTAGCTCTACATGGGGGAACCTGTGCAGCAAAGAGATCGTTTGAGGATGCTCAGTTCCATTCGTGCACTCTCAAAGGGTAAAAATGTATTATAAATCCAAAGGTTACATAAGGTGTGGTTGTTCCATTGATATTCATTCAGTACAAGACGATAGTAGATATTCTCTATTTGATGCATATTTTTATGTTGTTTTCGTTCTACGCTAGCTACTAATATTATTATTGTGTATAGCATGATAGACTTATATCATGATACCTATACTACCCCTACATTTGTATAATGGGTAACCTTTATCATAGTATATTGTACGTAGCAGTCACATTATATTAGTTGTGCTGACTCGGTTATTATAGGAGAAGAGCATGTTATGGTAAGGTTTTCTATCTTTGGGGATAGGTTTACTTTACTTGTTTATGGATAGTTCATATTACCACTGAGCTATGTTTGTGGAGAGGACCGGTTGTGTCTTAGTATTTTCTTGTTTATTTGTATTTAGTTTTAAAATATACAGTATTTTGAGACAGTTTTCCTCACACCAGGCTTTAAGTCTGACCCGCGTTCTGTCTTTGTCTTTTTATGTCATGACAACTCTCCGGTACGCGATTGAGTAGTTTGGGAGTCAGATGGTTTTGGGGATACGCTATCAGAGTGTGCAACTGGAGCATTTTGGAGGCAAGATATCAATATTTTAGATATGTATACTTGATATTGTAGTAGTACATGATAGACTTGTTATTTTATATATGAGACGTGGTGTATCAGATATTATAATCAGAACTCCATATTGTTAGGGGTTGATGTATTCTTACTTTCTATATTGATATTATTTATCAATTGCTTCTACTAGTGTGGTATCTTATATGTTGCTTATCTAGTTATGTTCATGTATATTCAGTATATTATATGTTATCATTTCGCTGTTAGATTGTATCGATGTCTTGGTATAGTGTGTTCTTTTAGTTTTGCCCCGACAAACTGTCTTTTATGGTATTTGAAAGTTAGACGTTGTCATTCGACGTTGATTTCAGGATATTACGAAGTATGGGTTATTACATTTGGTATTAGAGCTTAGACTCAACTATCAAGACTAAGTAGACCAGTTTGAGTTAAGCAACTTGGTAGAAGGAGATACATTGAGAGAGCATACTTGTATTTTTCTACTATATAGTACTGCATACACCACTTGTCTTTTGGACTTTGATTTATTTATCACAAGTTTCTAAAGTACATTTGCTTCAGGCTATATCAGTATGAGCAGACGGGGTAACAACCCACATTTCCTGACATGAATCATGCCGAGAAATACAAGCTGTTGGGATTTTCAAAACATTACATAGCATAATTATAAGGGTGGAGTTCTAAGATATTCTACACTTTCAGATCCCACAATGGAAAATGGAAGGAACTAAATATAAGCATGGAAAATAACATTTCATAAAAATAGTCTCCAAAATACTTAATTTACAGAATACATTGTTTCTAAATTACAATATTAGTTTGCAGACTTCTAATACAATACGTAACTCCAAGAGAGCAACATAAAATATTAAAACTCCATCGTTGAGCTTCTTTCTTCCTCGCGCTATAATAAATCACCGCTAACCTGTTATCCTATGGTGGGAATGAGGTGGGTCAGAAAAAATTCTGGTGAATGAGAACAAGACTGATAAAATGATTAAATGCAATTAATTCTAAATCTACTCTAAGTGTCAGAGTGTGTGTGTGTGTGTATAGTGTGTCAATGCGATAATTATCTAACTCACTAGGTCGGACCTACAGGTCATAACCTCACACTATCGATCGGCCAAATTGGGATCTATTGTTCCTTACATACTCACACTACACCTGGAAAAGGAGAACATGAAATACAAATTCGCATAGTGAGTCATCGCATGCACATGTACTCATCTCTCGATCGTAGTAGAAAAATACCTCTTATTGACTAATCTGGTGTTCACCGCTTGCGAATCACCGCCACCCTCACCTAATATTGTCATGTTTTCTATGTCCACTTATTGTCTAGCTCCAACATCCACCAGTACCACGTTGTATAAGAAAACGTGCCGTACATGAATCTTTTGTTTGGACCAGGCTCCCTTCAAGAAGTGTTCGCGCCAGTGTTGTGCCCACTCGTATGTAATACTTCTTGGAACTAACACGAATAAATCGCCCTCATCTCACTAAATTCAGTTTCGACATCCGCCTAATGGACCGCCCAATTGCCTAAGTTTAGGGATCTTCTGGGTCTTATCCACTTAACGAAGTAAATTCGCCCCACAACTCAGATAGGGTACTAACTTCCCTACTCCCTCACGCATACATCATGGCCCAAAAGAGTGCAATATACCATTCATTATTCATCAAAATTTCTTTTATTTAATGGGCCAAAGGCCGAGGTTCAAATAATCATTTTTAATTGTTGTTTGTTCATGTGTAATTATTAAGTTGTACACATATTAGTGAATCCTAACTTTAGTCCAATTATCAACTTACAATTAAAACATAACAATTTAAGATTTGCTATTTAGGGTTTACAACTTGATGATAGAATAGGTTAACAATTTTTTGTACTTCCAATTTTAAGGTTTTAGCTTTTAATTTAGAATTTTCGCATATTCGATATAAATTTCCAACATATTCACTTTAACTTAATTTAATAAATTTACAATTATCTAACATATTCAATTCATGTTTCTAACGTATTCAATAACCTATATGTCTCCAATTTAGAGTTAATATATTTAATTTAATTATCCAATTCGTGCCTATTAATCTAATCCATATGCATGTTCAATTAATTAACCAATCCATGCCTATTATTCTAATCCATGCGCATGTTCAATTAAATTCCCAACATATTCAAATCAGATCTTAACTTAAAAGGGTTTACAGTCTAACATATCCAAATAATTAGATTTAACATCAAATTCTATTTAATTTACAGATCTATAATTTAACAATTTAATTTAGGTGTTTCTAGGTCTAATCAACTTAAAATAAAATTAAAATTAACTGATTGAACCATTTTATTAGATCTGTGCCCACTCACCTCTTAGCCTTAGCTCTAGATATGGAACAATCGCCTCCAGTGTGTAGCTTCCTTCCTTAATTACTTTCCTCTCTTCTTAATTTTTCTATGGATTTGATTTTAGTTTGAGCTTTGCTTTGGGTTTGTTTTTGATTTTGGAATTTGGGAAAAATTAGGGTTTCAGTAGAGATTTGGGCAGAGTTTTGTTACCGTAACTATTTTTAATGATTTTAGGGTTAGCTTAGGTTCCAATTTACAGAATAGGAGTGAATTTAAGGCATTGATTTGGGATAGAGTTGTTTACATTAGGAACGCTTATCAAAACTTGGCCTCGAAGAAACTATCACAACCATCCATCATTGAACCGAATAAACGAAGGAACGATCGAAGTACGCTTTAGATTTTCTCTTATCAAAGCTCCAAGGTCTACCTTAAAAGTGCTTAGGTCATCCTAGGAAAGGTATGGGTGGACATGTCCAATTTCTGGGTTGACCTATGCTTAATAAATTCCATATTTTTAACTATTTCTTTTCCATTTTTCAAACGTCTGTAACTTCTCCGTACTAACTCCAATTTCAAAGTGTTATATATGAAAATCATCTAGAAAATTGCAACGAACGCAATGGTTCATGTTTCTAGCCAATTTCATATGTTTGTGAAAATTTTCTTTTTAGCCCTTGTTTTAATTAAATTTACGTTTTTTTATTTTCGTTTGAATCTCTGTTAAATTCTTATTAAATATTATGTAAATTCCTATGGTGTTACAAAATGAGGTATATGAGCTACTTTTGATAGGTAGATAAAGATGCCCACATGGTTCGGAGAATATTTGAGAATATTTGGCAACCGCCTGGGATGTTCCACTGCCCACGGGCATTCCGGCAACCGTGGTAGGTGTTGGAGGTGGTGTAGCCCCTAAGGCACTAGTATTTCTTATTCCACTAGCTTTAGACTTTTCAAAGCTATGCTGGGATTTCCTTAGCCTTTGTAGGAAGCCATATCAGGGTTCTGAGACTATTGCTGAGACATAGACTTGGATACGTACATGCGAGAGGGCTTTTGCCAATATGGGCATGGAGGATGTTCTCATGAGGAGGATTGCTTCCCATCATCTTAAGGGGGAAGCTTTGACTTGGTGGTACATAGTGGTAAAGCAGGTTAATGAGCAGGCCATGACTTGGATTAATTTTAGATGTCGTTTTAAATCTCGATTTATTTCTGAGACTGAGAGGGCATGCAGCTTGAGCGTCTCATCCATCTCCAGTAGGGTAGCTTTCCAGTTGATGGTAAGTTAGCCAGTTTATCTTTTGGCTAAGTTCTAAATTGAGATAATTAATACTCCATCGAAGAAGGCAATGAAGTTTGCCAAGGGTCTAAATGCATCGGTGAGAGATTCATTGCTCAATCATATCCCTATAGGGGCCACTTTCGAGAGTCTTATGGAGAAAACTCTTCTTCATGAGAGCAGCTGCGAGGTACCATCAGAGATAGCGATGGTGGAAAGAAAATAGAAGTTCCAACCGAAGCTCAAAGGCTAAGATACGTGGAAGGATCCGACTTATGCAAAGAAGATAGCTGATATTATGTGCCACTCTTATGGTGTAAGGGGGCATTTTGCTATGAAATGCCATGCAACTAAGGTGAAGTGTAAGTGCTTCAATTGTAATCAACTTGGTTACCTAAAAAAGGATTGTCCTACATATAAGAAGGGTGGATAAGCGAAGATGACTTATACCTTACAGGCATTACTAGGTCCTAGATAGCCATCTGCTTAGGAAAAAAGAAAGAAGCTCATGTAGTGAGGTATGCTTTATATTTGAGATATTTACTTATGTTCTAACCGATACTTAAGTTGTGTATTCATCTATTGCTAGTTACTTGGTAGATAAGCTAAATATGACACCTGTTATAGTAGGCAAATTCTTTTGTAAAGTTAAATCTTGCTTAGGGAAACTTAGTTAATAAGAAGAGGTGTAGTGACCAGGAATACTACCATTTGAACTTGACGCATGAGCTTTCAAGTTGAGTGGGGTTGGTAAATAAAGTGTGACTTAGATTTTCATTTAAGTAGGATTTGGTGGATGCCCAGTAATGAGCAAAGACCGAGCAGGTGATTTATATGTTTTGTTAGTCATTCTTGTTAGGAGTGTTTGTCCTTATGTTTGTAAATCTTAGGTAGTGGGGTTAACACCATCAAGAGGTATTTAAAAGGATCGGTCCATTCATGTACCAATTTCTAATCCCTTGTTCGAAAGCATGGTCTCTAGGTGATTTGCACTGGTTAGGCAAGGGTTTTCACTCGATTCTTAAAGACAAGCATTTAAGTCGGATTCTTCAGGCGACCAGGAGATTTCTTAGGCATGACTCTAGTCATACAAGGAAATTTCAATGGTCAGGCCATGGAACTAGATCGAAGTTCGTATGAGAGGAATCAGGTGGTCGACCCTAGTTTAACATAAAAATCGTGCGAATGAACAAATTATTGGAGTGGGCATCGTATATTATTTTGGATGATCTTTATTCATTATAAAAGTGTAGTGTAGTATAGTATATTTAAGATTTGTGATAGTTCGGGAAAGGACTTCTCAACTTGTTTTGCAATGATTCGGATAATCTTTTAAGTGGTGATATGATATTTGCCTAGGTGAGCATTATAGTAAACTTAGTATATTATCCTTATTATCATTATGCGATTGAGATGAGTTTGAACCCATGCGAACCCAAGTGTTTGTTGATCATAATTCAATAATGATTTAATTAGTAAAGCTTTCTCCTTTGGATAATGAGTTCTGTTTGAAAGCAAAGGAAAGTTGTGACTAGGATTGTTGGGTTTATTCGAGAGTATTAATGATTGATGATCTGACATATCATATAAGTTTTTCTTTTTGTAGAGGGAGGTGTAATAGTCTTTTATGCATTGTATTCATGAAAGGGGTTGCACCACTCTAGAATTTTGTTCATCTTAAGTGTCGAATAAACTCATGGAGGTTTATAGTTTGACATGCACGTTCAGACCATTATTAGTTACCGTGCATATTGGAATAGACTCTTTTTGTTTGTTTGGTAGTTTGCGTGCTTGTTATTGTTGCTTGTTGTTTGTTGTTGTCTATCATTGCTTGTAATTGTTTGTTGTTGATTGATTTTGTTGCTTGTTTGATTGCTCGTCATTGTTTATTATTGCTTATTTTGCTTGTTGATTGATTGTTATTGCTTATTAATTGCTTGTTGTTGTTTGATTATAGATTATTGTTGATTGTTATTGCTAGTTTTTGTTTGCTTTGTATGTTTAGTAGTATGTCAGTAAATTATAGTTACATGTTATAGCATGTTTGATGAGAGATAGCAATAGCTATTTAAAATAGACCACATATCGCCTATGCTTATTGTGGGGTCGTGGTGAGATCTATATGAGTCGATTTTATTTTGATGTGACTTGGAGTTTGTCGCATATTTAGATATTGATTCATTTTAGTTTACTCTCCAATTATTAGTCATGTACGATTATGGTGCATAATCCTCTTCGTATAGTACAATTAGGTACTTAAGAGCTAAAGCATAGCTATTTAAATGCTTATTTATTTAGATTTTCATTTAAAGGGTGAGAAGCTTTCTTAAAAAAGGGATATGTACTTTTAGAGATGTGAGATAAAGTATATTATCGCATATTTCCTAGATGCGAGATGCATTCTAATTTGGGAGTTTATGTGACACTGCAGCGTAAGGGAAGTATTGTTGAAATTTTCCGAAGTTGAGGTTTGGGAACTTTGGTCAGTCCTGTTACTTTGTCGTACTCATATAAATTTCGAGGATGAAATTATTTTAAGGATGAGAGAATGTAATAATTCATTTTTTAAACATATGAACATTTAAATGATTAATTTAAATATTTAATCGTTAATTAACGAAACGCCCATTATACTCTACTTTTATAGACGAGTGAGTTGAGACTCGAGACACCCACCGTTAAGACCACAACTTGGTCATAGGAAGAATGAGTATAAGATTGGTTAAGTTTGGTGTCGATTAGTGTTTGGAGTGAATAATGTTTTCTAGTAGATGAAATGAATTTGGGGATAAGGCCCATTACTTACCTATAAGTGGCTAACCCCTTCATTTACTTTTCATTCTACGTTATATTTCATTTCCAACTCCTAATCACTTTCATAATTATTTCCTTAAGCCTAACCCAAATCAACTAATCCAAGCTCAAATCGATTCCTATAAATCCCAATAAAATAACCATAATTCCTTTCATTCAATTCTTCACATAATCCATCATGGAATTAGCTTGAAGTTGAGTTTAGTGTATCGTTCAAGATTTCAAGAGAGAAAAAGTTTGGGTTTTAGTAATTAGAGCTTGATTTGGTAAAAAGAAGGCGATTGGGATGATTCTCTAACTATATTTACATGTTATACTTCATTAGTTTGTTTATTGATAATTATGGAGTTATATGATGTGATTTAGAGAATGTTTGGGTTGATTTAGGCTAGTGTTCATGTTATAAACATATATTAACTCATTATTTGTTTAAAACCTTAATGACTACTTTTGAATAAGTTAGTAAGTTTAGAAATGGATTTTGGGTCAGTTGAATGATTGTGTGTGATGTTATGATGGATTAGAGGCTAATTAGATGACATGATTATGTGCATGTCATTAGTTGGTAATAATTAAATCATTAATTTGATTTTATAAAATGTTAGTAACCTAATTAAATGAGTTTTGAACTGTACACTTATTATTAAAGTGATTAGAGGTTTAATAAAGCTTAATTAGTACCTATAAATATTATTTAAAGTAAAGAAAGGATTTTTATGAGTAATTTGTTTATTTATAAAATATTATTTATGTAAAGGAACAATTTTATAAGTGAAAAGATATTTTATAACGTAGTATGAGATTTTATAGAATAGTATATAGAAGATATTTCATAAAATGGTTATAAGGTTTTATAGAATATTTATGAAATAAACACTTATTTTTATATGAAGAAATTAAATATTATAAAGGTTAAATTGATTTACAAGTAAGTAATGTATTTTATAAAATAATATGTGATTTTATAAAATAGTATAAAGAGATATTAGACTTTTACAAGAAGATTTAGTAAATAAAAGTAATAATTGAAATACTTTCTTAAATATACATGTATGTATATGGGTAAGTATATGTATACATGTATTTGAAGATATATAATATCAAAACAATTTGTATATTGTAATTAGAATTGTTGTGTAAGTTTGTGTATATAAATATATGTATGTATTTGTATGAGTGAATATATAGATGCATATGTGAATACATTTATATATAAGCACGTTACATGCATCTCATGTAGCCATAGTGACTATCATGTTGCTAAGTTGTGCGAGAGAATATCAGGTCGAGTAATTGCTCCGGTGAATATTTGTGTAATAAAGATGTGTTTGTGTATGGAAGTGTAAATGCGCACAGATGGGTGTATTGACACGCATAGGCATCACATGGGGCAAGAAGGTTGGTTGAGTACGTTTTGGCGTGTTATAGGAGGCCTGGTCGCTATAGTTGCCTATTGAATCTACGCGTGCAAAGTGTGGATTTCATATCGAAATCGATTTTCGAATACATAAGGAACCACTTCCAAAATATCAACCAATGGACTATGAAAGAGGTCCGACATGGTGTGGAATTTGTATCAAAATCGATTTTTAAATACATAAGGAAGCACTTCCAAAATATCAACCAGTGGACACCAGAAGAGATCCATATAGTGAACGCCGGCTAGAGGAGCTAAGTAACTCATCGGGCAAAGTGATGGAGAAAACGAGATGTGAAAAGGTGGACGATGGAGCTTGAATGCTCACTGTCTAGGCCTATTGTTTGGTGCAGCTCACCATAGGTCCTAGTAGTATCGACGCACCAGTGGGGGTGCAGGCCTGGGCAATATGCCCAAGCAGGGAGCAAAAGGGAGGGGTTTTTCCTTGGTTTCAAATGCAATTGGACGTGAGGCTTTGGCATTACTTTTGGAAGATTCAGACTACTCGAGAAAGTGGAATGCAAGGCTAAGCTCGGGATTCGAATGTGGATGTAAAGCATTGCAAACATGACCAATAACGATTAATAAGACATTAAGGCAATCGATCGATGATAGGGACGCAGGGCATGGACTATTTCTACATAGGAATAGTAGGAGATCAAGATAGTGATCGAGGGACAATCAAACACGAGATCGGTACGGTGATCGCTTTCACGTCATGTACGATGAGCATGTACGATTGGAAAGAGTACAAAATGGCAATGATTCGGTTCCAGACTTGAAGATGTGCAAGCACATGATGGTAGCGATCGGTATGAGATCGGGAAGACATGGAAATAAACATTTAGCATAGGTTCCATGGTTTAAAGCATTACGCATCCATTTATACGTTCGTTTTATGGTTTTTGACAAGCCTTCTGAATGGTCCGGAGCAGCGCTTAAGGGATACTTGTATCCAGTAGCGGTAGTGTGGATATAGATGATAGGGAGCATTGTAGTGATATGAGTTTTCATTAGTGCCAAAAGAGCAGTCTAGGCCTGCATGGGGGAACCTATGCAGCAAAGAAATCGTATAAGGATGCTCAGTTTCATTCATGGACTCTCAAAGGGTAAGAATGTATATATAAATCAAAAGATCACATAAGGTGTAGTTGCTCTATTGAAATTTCATTCAGTATGGGATGACCATAGATATTCTCTATTTGACACATATCGTTATGTTGTGTTCGTTATATACTTGACTTATATTATTTCAGTGTGTAGAATGATAGACTTGTATTATGATACCTATACTACCCCTACATTTGTGTATTAGGTTACCTTTATCATAGTATATTGTTACTGGAAATCACATTATGTTAGTTGTGTTGACTCGTTGATTACAAAAGAAGAGCAGGTTATGGTAATATTTCCTATCTTTGGGGATAAGTTTACTTTACTTGTTTATGGAAAGTCCAGATTACCCCTAAGCCACATTTGTAGAGAAGACCGCCTATGCCTTAGTAGTTTCTTGTTTATTTGTATATAGTTTTGATATACGGTATTTTGAGATAGTTCCCCTTAAACTAGACTTTAAGTCTGACCTATGTTTTGTCTTTGTCTGGTTATGTCATGACAACTTTTAGGTACTCGATTGAGTAGTTTGGGAGTCAGGTGATTTTGGAGATACACTATCAGTGTGCAACTGGAGATTTTGGAGGTGTAATGTCAATATTTTGGATATGTATGCTTAATATTGCAGCAGTACATGGCAGTTGTGTTATTCTATATATAAGACATATCGTATCAGATATTTTATTCAAAACTCTATATAGTTGGGAGTTGATGAATTCTAACTTTCTATATTGATATTTATTTATCAGTTGCTTCCCCTAGTGCGGTCTCTTATATATTGCTCATCCAGTTCTGTTCATGTATATTCAGTATATTATATATATTATCATTCAATTATGAGATTCTATCGTTTCCTTGGTATGATGTTCTGTTTTAATTTTACCTTAACAAACTATTTTTTGTGGTATTCGAAAGTCAGACCTCGCCATTCGACATTGATTTCAGGGTATTACGAAGGGTGGGTTTTTACATATACTATTTCAGCACTTATTCTATTCTTTTTCCTTTTATCAGTGCAATGTTTATAGCTACTTTAATGGAATTTTAAAAATCGAAGTTCTCTCATTGAAGTTTGTCAATAGTTCTTGTTGTAACAAGCATCTTCAAGGATTTGATGCAAGAAGGAGGGATCTCAACTCTCGATTCTTGTTCAATCACATCCACAACTATGTTCTCATACCTCTATCTCTATAGAAGTTCAAATAAGATGGTTAGCTTTGACAAATCCCCATCAGAAGTCGTTGGCTCAAATGAAGAATCTCTTAAATCAACCACTCGACATTCGGATCAAGCTTATTTATGTGGAAAATAATCATCATATTGCTAACTCAGCTTTAACAAAAGAAGGAAAATACAACCCAATTGTCTAGTATAAGCTCTATAGTCTCTTCATATAAATTGTCTTTAATGGTATCTAAAGAAGTCACTTCTCGAGAATTTTCGACACAAAAAGAATTCATGCAACAAATCAAGGGATAAGATAGTTATCCACATAACTGTTTAAAATCTTCAGCTAAAGCTAAACGATCGAGACCTTGAAAGACCAAGCTCCAATGGAAAAACTGAAAAATCTTGAAAAAATAGAAACCTTCCATCTTTACTCCTTTAAATGTTTCCATATGGGAGGCTTTCCTTAAAATAAGAAAGACTGTTGTATATCCTAGTTACCTCCCATCAAAATCCAAATAGAATGAAGGTCATGCTTACTAGCTTTACCACAAAATAAATGAATGTATTACCAATGGCTATCGAACCTTTTAATAGACTAATGAACATAAGATTTAAAATAATTTGCTTTTAGAATTCCCTAAAAATTAGTTTCAATAAGTTGTCTTTTCTTTATTTGCAGGTATATTCAAAAAAAAATTGCTTTACTTTTGGTATTATATATGTTATTTTGTCATATTATGCAAATCATGAAACACTTGCTTACATTGACATTATCTGCAAACTTCAGGATTATTACATACACTTAGTTTTATATTATGGACTTTAAGGGATACTCTATGCATCTAGTTTCTAGTATGATTTTCTGAATATACGAAATTTCATCAACAAATACATGTTATATTCTTATTAAGGTTCATCTATTGATTTTCTCATGGAATATATGGGTTGTACATCTTGGATTTTCAAATAAATTGATTTTAATCAATTCCTTAAAAAAATGAAGAAAAATGTGATTATGTATTCACCATCGAATGCATATTATTTTTGAACACAAAAATGTTTTTATCGCCTGAATTTTGACGATAATAAAGTTTTTATCATTACACTTCATGCCTATCATATATAATTACATTTTTAACCGTTAATTACCACTACAAGTGGATGTAAGTCCTTGATAATACTAGGCTTCAGTAAAATACCAGCAAAAATTTCAAATGCCTAAAATACAGGGCGTTGGAATAGCATCAGAAAGACGTAGAATGCACCGAAATGGCATCGAAAATGCCAATACCATTCCGATGCCTATTTATATCTAACAAACACATTTTATGGCATCGAAAATGTGTTGTATTTATTTATAGTATTTTAAATATTACATGATTTTAGTTAATAATATTACATAAATTTCAAATTAAATGTATTTCGGTTATTTCAAAATTATATATTTTATAATTTAATAATATTTATTATTATAATTTAAAAAAATTTGAATTTTAATATTATAATTTTTGTTCCTACTTTGTATCCAAATTTATAAAATTCGATTGTACTTTATTTGAATTTCGAGGATGAAATTCTCATAAGTGAAAGTGTATAAACGACTTATAAATTAATTGATAATTAACTAAAGAATTAATTTTGAGTTTAAATGGGTAAAACTGTTTAATCAAGAAAACGTGTAGTAATAACAATGTAATTATTTTAGCGATATTTATTTATTTGTTACTATATGAAATAAAATGAGGAATGATAAGTAGTATGGTGAACATACACTTATCACGTTACAATATAATATAAGTGAATGAATAAAATTAAAAGGGATTCAAAGGGCAGACGACTCAAGTCATCATTGGCGAATGTAATGAAATGGAATAGATCTCATCTTGTCCTTTCATTTTCATTCTACAAAAAACCAAAAGGTTCTAAAAGAAGTTAATGGAGGTAATGACCTAAGAAGAAAAATTTAATGAAACATAAACAGATTAAAGACCAAGTGAATCCAAAGATTTAGATGAGTAATACAACACCCTTTCTACTGTTCTCAAAGTAGTTTGAACATAGTTTCAATTATTACGATAGAGATCATATATGTCAAATAGTTCTAAGTGATAAATGTTATTCTAATGAATATTTTGGATTGTAGTAGCTTTACTAGAGGATGATAAGCTAAAATTCCCACTCTAATGATTTCAAAATATTTTGAAAATTGAACAAGATGTTCTGAGTATAATTTTAGAGATGTGTTTTAAATTAGAAGATTTTCCATATCAAAATATTTAGTTACAAAATTTGAAAGGATGCCATTTATTGAAAAATAAGAGAAAATGGTATAAAAGTAGGGATGATTGTAAAAATGTGTATAAAAATTTATTTACAAATTTCTAAAACTTTACAATTATTTTTCTGATCATAAATATTCAATTTTGAAAGCTAAATGTAAAAGCCGAAACTGTATAATAAGACGACCAAGACCAATTTATGAATCCAAATTACATGACAAAGTAATAAGGGGATAAGATCATAATAAAGTATTGTAGAAATAATATAAAGGACACTATCTCTAACTAAAAGTTGACACTCAAAGAATCTAAAGGCGACACATGTAAAGGTGAGTGATAGGCATGTTCAAATGTCAGGCTTTACTACTTGTAGTAGAGCTAAAGTGGAAAATAAAGCACATGTGTAGGAGGGCTAGACTAGAACTATATGTTAAAATAAACTAATGAAAGACTAAGTACGTCCAAGTATAATATACTAGTAAAGTATAAGGGAGAGAGCCGAAGGTGACTGGAAAAGGAGGAGGCTACACCCAGAGGCCAATGTATAAGTAACATACATAGCCAAGAGTTGTTGGAAGACTAAAAGGGTGTACTGGTACCTAACATGAAGATGAGACGAGCTGTAAAAAAATAACCCACAAATAAACTAGGATTCCTTAGATGAGACCAATGGTACTGTTAGTTGAGATTTATCGACTTTCAGAGGAGAGTCAATATTTGGATGATGGTTTTGGTGTAAGGCTATAATGGAATCTGAAAGCCTATTTATGGTGTTAAACAAACGAGAAGGTATAAGTCCATTGTAGCAACCTAGGGTCTAAGGAAGACATTGATTTGGTAATAAGGTGCAAGACCCATGTGGAAACTCAATGTCCAAAAAGAGATATTAATTTGGGTAACGAGGTGTAGGGCCTACATGGCAACCCAATGTCAAAAATGGAGACATTGATTTAAGTAACAAGGTGTAAGGTCTAAGTGGAAATCTAATGTCTAAGTAAGATATTTCTTTAGATAATGTGGCGTAAAACCTTCATGGCAACCAAATTTATAAAGTGACATCAATTTTGGTAGCATGTTGTAAGGCCTTGTGGTAGCACAATGTCCAATATGACATTGATTTCAGTAACATGGCATAAGGCCTTCATGACATACTAATGTCCAATTATGATATTGCATTTGGTAGCATTTGTAAGATCCGTGTGGTAACATACTGTCTAAAATGATCATATTAAGAAGTTTCAGTGAAGGTCTGTATGGCAACCAAGATACCCAAGGGGGCGTTACATTTAGGAGAGGGTGTAAGGCCTTGTGGCAGTCCCAACATTCAAATAAACCATTTGTAAATGTAAAAAATAGGCATAATGCCTTAGCGTCAACTGAAAGTAAAATAAATAGGACATTAAGATATGAGGAAAGATATAAGGCCTTAATGGCAGCCGAGAGTAAAGAAATATCTTTAAGTAATGATAAATGCATAAGGCCTTCGTGGAGCTGAAAGCAAAAATACCATGATAATCCTAAGAAATAGGAAAAGTTCTAAGTGGCAAGATAAATGAACTGGCCATAAAACATAGTCATGTTGTAGTTATAAGTGTAGGGAACATTTGTGTGTAACTTATATTTATATTCATATTAATGAATTGATGTTGTTAAATGGTGTGTGGAAAACCCGTTTCCCACTTTAACGACATGGTTTCACTAAATGTTGTGTTTAGGGTAATGTATTACCCATACCAGGCTTTATGTCTAACCAGTGTTTGTTTATTGTTTTTCCCATAAACTCACGGGTACTCGTTCGAGTAGGCTAAGTTGATGCGAATAGACAGGTTGCTTTGGAAAGACAAAGAAGGAAAGCCAAAGACGAAGCAGGATGCTTGTTATCAATAAGATTTGTTTTATTTCCACTGTATAAATATTATTTCATCATATTTATATGCCGGGTATGACCCTAGCATTTATATTTCGTTTACATTTCACCTTTGCGTGGGCGCGATTTAGGTTAATGAAAATGCAAAAACAACTACGTAAAGATTATTATGACCATTATATGTAATGGAATGTATTTAGTTCTCTAATTACACAAAGCCATTGAAAAATATACTGATCCCATTCTGTCGTCAAAACATAATTTCATTGTGACTATAGCACGTTGGCTCCATCTTCGGGTTTCAAAATAAAGGATGTTTAATTTTGGTATCAGAGCCTAGGTTAGGGGACATTTAAGTAAGACAGAGCTAGAAGTAGTTAAGTATTTAGCATAAAACAAAAACCGTGGGAAGGGTATATACTATTATATAACATATATGTATTTTGCTACATAAATATATAAGTAGGTATATCTATTCTAATATTATCATTCGACTTTCTTTCTTTACATTTCTAATGAAGACTTGTTCAACAAAAAAGCTAGATGGAAATAAGCAGTGGAAAAATTACAGTTGGAGTGGCAAGTGCAGAAGAGGCTGAGAGTACTAAGACTAATGGCCAAGGAGGGGAAGCGACCCCAAATGTTGGAGTAGAGGCTGGGGTTCATATGTTATTTTCGATTGTAGGAAACATAGACATGAATGTGCATTTCTACCAGTTCATGACAAACTTGGTACAATAGGAAGTACTGCCACAAGCCCTGAATATGCCAACGGTCCTAGTGCAACCTTCATAGGAAGATTTTTCTAAGACGAATAAAGACATTCAGATCCTAGAAGGATAAATGTTTAATGGGATGGAACCAGGCTTAAAAGCAAGCAGTTGGATAGCTATATGTGAAAGGATCTATGAGGATTTGGAGTTTACCGATGCCCAGAAGCTGAAGTTAGTATCCAAGCAATTTAAAGGGATGACGGGTATTTGGTGGGAATTGGTGAGGACAAAAGTTCTTGAGCTAGAAATATAAACTCTAAACTATTTTATGAATCTATCTACCAATTCGATTCATGTGTTAGTGGACCCATTCTCCAATTGTCTAAACACAATACTGCTAAATCTGTCACATATAACTGAAAGTACCATCCCATTACTTCCTCATAAGCACCTAACACCTTCTTATGTTAGATATGCCTCAATAAGTAAACGGTCCGATTTGACCAGCCATCATATGTCTCTAGCACTGGTAGTTTGAAATCGGGTGGATTCCTTGCGTACCGGATATTTGGGGCGAATGAAGTCCTATTCACTTCCTCTAAGCTCCACTCCTGGAGTCCACTTCTTAGTATCCATCTTACCATTTCAGCAATCAGGTCATTGTCATCCAATGGAAGTCTTTGAGCCATACCTTCATCCTGCTCCCATTCCTATGAAGAACTCCCGGACAAAACTCCTGTTATTGGAATTCGCATTTTAACCATCGTTCTGTGGCTCAACATCATTCCTCAAATGTGCTCTATAGTGTCCTAAGTCTACATCAATCATGCTTCCTACCTCCTTGACTTAGCACCGACTTGTAAACGTGGATCGGTACCAAGTTGTAAACATGGGTCGACACCAATTTGTGAGGTCTCTAGGGGACTAACTCTAAGCCCTTCCATTCCATTTTTAGGTGCACTAGTTCCACCTTTCGGCCTTTGGTTCTGATTTCTAACCATTCCAGTTGTCGCTTGCTACTCCAGCCTTCTAAAGAATCTATTCATCGTTTCCTTTTATTGATCTACCATCCTATCTTGCATTTTCTTCATCATTCTCTCCATCTTCTCTCTCATTACATAGATAGATGGAGGGTTTGACCTTGAGGACAGTTTAGGATGCCTCCTGATTCTTGTTGGCTTCCTATAATAAAAGATCCTGTATTAGGCCTCTTCATCTTCTTCAAATCATGTTTAAAGTCGTTAACTTTGAGTTTTCTTAGTGAAAGTGCCAAAATGTTTGGACCAAAAATGGCACAAACACCCAACGAAATATTAAATATGAAAATTAGAAAATAAAAGAAAGTAGAAGGGAGAAAAGAACACATAATTTTTAAAGTGGTTCGACGTATACTCTGGCTTACGTCCACTTAGTCAATTTCTATTGATTGTCCTCTATTTTTACAAAGCGATTCTTACAACTCGGTAAAGATCAAACAGATTGTAATTAAGAAGTGTAATTCACAACTCGTCAAAATCAGGGGTTTAGAAAGAAGAAGAAGAAGCTAAAGTCCCTTTTGAAATGATCTCTACTCCTATTTATAAAAACCCTAAAGTAAGCTCTTAAAAATGCTTTAGCACGTTTTTTGCATTCATTATGTCACTCCACAAAAAGTTCCATGATCGATCGGACCCAAGAATTCACAACTGAGTTGTTAATTTTAGGTTATCACCGAGTTAACTTGGGTTGAGCTCAGGTCTGACTAGGTTTGACTTGGGTTTGTTTTACCATCTCTTGCTTCAAATTGTTCTTCATTTTTCATAGGTTCAGCTTGATTATGACTCGGGTTCAACCTGAAGCACCGAGTTGAAAAATCATTTCTTCATTTTCAACTATCTTTTTGATGAATCTCCCCTCCATTATCCTATAATGCTTTTCAAGTGGTTTGTATCCATTTCTTTATGTTTTCTTAGGTTTTCATCAATTTGAGTCGTAACCCGTGCTCAACTCGGGTTCGACTTATGCACCTGACTTGAGAATATTAGGTTAAGGTTTTTGACCCTTCTTTTTGATATCTCCTTCACCTTGCCTTTGTGTGATGTGTCCCAAGTCCTTGGGTCCATTTCTACATCACTTTTCAATCTAGTTCAATTATTTGATCATCCGAGTATGTTCCAAGACTTTGGGAATTTGCTAGTAACAAGTTTGTTTCTATGCACATATGAATATATATACATATTTTAATCAATCAACTTTTAATTAATTCAATTTAATAAATTTTATTTAATTAAACAATTTAGCTAAATATTTTAGTTAATTTGAAAATTAATTTAATTTATGATAAACAACTTTAAGATACATAAATAATTATAAAAATAATAGTTACACACATATATCAATATATATATTAAAATAAATTAACCTTTAATTAATTATTTAATTTAACTTAGTTAATCCTATTAATTAAATTTTAAACATTAGGATTAATTATTTAAGTTCTTAAAACAATTTAGAAAATTTGAATGTATTTTATAACTTTTATATATTAAACTTAGCATTTAAATTTAAAATATCTTTTAAATTTTCCAAAAGATTTTGAAAATTATCCCAAGGTCCAAGATCAATTCGGGCCTTTATATTAGGGATAACCATTGGGGTTGCTTCATCCTTCGGGCTAGCAAGTATTAAGGTAGGACATAGTACTTGATTATCTATACCCAACTTTCGACACTATCTTTCTAAACACCCTAAAGTTAGGTTTTAATCGGTTAGCCTTAACGTTGCTAATTTTAAACCACATAGACCATTAGACTCTGATACCATTAAAGGAATTGAGCTAGTCAGAAGCGGGTGTAGATTTAAAAAATATTCTCACTTTGGATCTATTGGGCCTATAATGTATAAAGGGTTACTTGATACAATCTAAAATATTTTAAATAAAATCCTTATTTTATTTTATTTGTTTTAAAATGTTTATTAGTAAGTTTTAATTTACAAGTGTATCAATAAACTTAAAGGCACATAGTGCACGTGCTATAAATTTAAAGTGTGCATTGTTAATGTGGCCACATGTAGGTGCTAGGATTCATACCGCAACTGACTCATTTTCCCTAAAACATATGCCTTTGTTGTTTTAACTATATATATATGTATGCATGCATGCACATGTATGTATATATGCATATATATATATATATATCTGTGTGTGTGTGTTAATATTAAGTTTGACTATATATAAATTCAGTTTCAATTAGGGAAGAGTTTGAAGTTAAGTTTTTACAGTTGTATAAAATTCCATATGAAATGAGTTGAAATACATACACATATATGTATACAATATAAATGATTGCAAATTATGTTTTAAATCTAAAATAACATATGTATGTAAAGTTTGTAATATTATACATATATACATATATATATATATATATAAATCCGTGTGCGTGTTTAAATTTAAAGTTATCAAATTTAAATCGAATCTTTATTTTAGAAAGGAAACAAAAGATTTAAGTTTTACACAAAAATCCAATGATGAATGCAGATTGAAACAACCTTTACTTTTATACAAATAATAATCAAAAGAACTATATTGAAAACGATAAGTGTAACAACCCGAAATTTAACCCATAATAATTAATTCGTTAATTAATTAAATAATAAAATAACTTTGTGAAATTATCAGAATTGAGCCATGGAAATTGCACCATTGTGTCCCTGGTAATTTTCTGGTCAATTTCCATATAAAGAACGTCAGAAACTGATCTAATATGACCAAGGTACAAAATAAGCAGAAATAGAAGGAATATATATATATATGGCAGGTCGACCGGCTGCTTTACCTGGGCACCAGGCGGTCGACCTGCCTCTGCTAATTATGAACGAACGTTCGTTCGTTCGAAAGTTCCAGAGGTTGTTGATGACGTGTTTTGCATTCTTTTGACCAATCCGGTCCATCTATTTTTGCATCCGATGGCTCCTATTCAGCCTATGACGTGGTTGCATCCCATTCAATCTTCAAAATCCAATGGTCCGAGTTCCACTTCTACCCCTATAAATAGACCCCTAGACCTAACACTTTTTCTCATTCTAGGTTTTCTCCAATTGGGTTCACCTTTCTAGGAAGGACCCTAAATGGAATAATTTTTCCAAGGAGAAATTCATTATAAATTAAATTATTTTACAACTCCAAGTGGATCCGGGAAGACCAAAGGAAAAGCTTAGGACCGGAGGTGAGTGATTGTAATTATTTTAGATTTCTTTAAGTAATTTAAAATAATAGGGTTTCCAATAGTTGTAGGTTTACTACGATTTTTGGAATAGCCTTTTCAGTAGTTTATTTATAGTTTTTAGAATTATTTTCAGTCTATTTCCTTTCAGCTATTCTTTTAAGTAACTTTAGTTATTTCTGTTAATTATAGCTTTTCCATTTATTTACAGTTTATTTACAATATTTTAGTTTATTTACTGTTATTTATACGTTATTTACATCTTCTTTCTACGCTTTGGATTTTCTTCTATTTTCAGTTTTATTTTATTCCTCCTTCTTCTTCACGTATGGATTAGAATAGGATTAACGCGAATATGGATAAAATTGTAAGAAAATTTAAATAATGGAATATAAGATGTAAATTACAAAGACTGTAATATAAATGGATTTGGAATGAAATTATGCCTAATTGGACTGAAATTATGCCTAATTATGACATTAATTGGACTGAATTAAAAAGATTGGCCTAGTTATAACTTAGAATTATAACTAAAAAGAGTAAAAGATGAAAGAGGCTTATTTTCACACTTAGACCTTGGGTTAAGTAATAAGCATGATTATAACGGAGGTTATAATAAGGAAAAGAACAAAATAAGGCTTACTTTAAGACTTAGGATAAATTTATAAGCATAGATAGTAGAGAAAAGTGTAAAGGCTTATTTAAATAATTTATCTAAGTTAATAAGCAAAGATGAAAGTAGGACCTGTACCAAATAGCATTCCCTATTAGACAAAACGGTGGTCTTACATTAGCCTGAAGTGAGACGAGGGCACGCTTATGCTAAAAATGCTAGTAATTGGTCAATTAGAAGTCCAAACACGGGGGATTTGGATAAGGGGCGCAACTAGATATTGTCTGGATGACAGGGCAGTACCAACAGCATTTCCCCTATTTTCTATGGACACACGGTAGTCTCACATTAGCCTAAAGTGAGATGAGGGGCACACTTATGCTAGAGTTTGAGGTAATAAGAAGACCCAATAGGTGGAGCAAAAGGTAGCATGGGCATGGTGGCAGTTATGCGTGCGACTTCCATTCTGGTGCTCAGTAATCGCTATGATTTCCAAGCGCTTAGTATGTGTTTCTTTCGTAGACACCATTGCCTTCTGTGTAGGAAGGTATGTATCGTTTGGATCCATAGTGGTTACTCTAAGCATCTTTCGTAGATACCATTGGCTGCTGTGTAGGGAGTTACCTAGTCTTTAGTCCACAGTAAGGTCTATGGAGTAGCAGGTCGATCGAAGGGTAGAATTAGGAATTTAGCCTAATTATAGGATTGGGAATTCAGCCTAATCAAAGCAGCTATCAAGAACAAGTACAAACAATCAAAGTTAACATATCTTATAGTTAATCGTATTTATTTCCAATTTATCTCTTTCCTATTTCCTTTGTTTCCTCTTTATACACTAGAACTATTGTAGAGTCTATTACTTTTACTTTGCTTAAAGACTCTAGTAATTACTATCATTCACCAGACTTTTACTCTGACCCACTCCTCTATTTCCCCCTTTTTCCCCCTTAGGAAATCAACGAAAGGACAGTAGATTGTGGTTGCTTGGAGATTTCTTGGAGGAGTTTGCTACTATGTATTTCTTTTCTTTCAGCTTTTGTTCTTTCTATGTACTGGCTTATTATGAGGGATATTATGCACTCTGATTTTTGAGACTATGAGTTTTTGTTTCATGAGACATATTGGACTTTTAGACATGTATGTGGTATTTGACTTATTTATGAAGCAATTATGAAGTTTTGTTTTAATTAAGTTATTATTTTAAGTTTCCGCTGTTTTTATCTATTTTTGTCTTGTGAATCTTAATCTTTGTTAGTTTTATTTATAGCTACAATGCACCATGCCTTTTAATGTGTCCTTTTGGGTATATTAAGGGGTGTGGGGTGTTTCACTTGGTATCAGAGCCTAAGGTTACAGGATTCCTAAAATGTAATAATTTAAAAGTAAAGTATTTTTTCAAAATAACTTGTTTTAAAAGTATTTTTTAGAAAAGAACTTTTAGAAATGATTTAAGTATAAAAGAATTTTTATAAAAATCCCCTCATAAGTCTAGTTCAATCTCCCTTTGACTTTTTCCTAAAATATCGTTTTCTTTTCATAGAATGGCTGATGCACCGAACCTTCCCGAGCGCATTCCAGTCCCAGCCTGGTTTTGTAGGTACTTACAAGCCACGACTCTAGAGGTGCACGGGCCTACGCCCAATCAATTTCTCTAAGCTTTGTAAAGGTTTTGCGAGTTTGGGCGGGAAGACTTTTTCTGGCAAGGAGACTTTTGTGGAGGCGAGAGCATGGCTTAGGGACACAGAAAGGATTTTTGGTCTTTTGGAACTGGATGATCAGTAGCGAGTTCAGCTAGCCTCTTGGCAGCTGAAGGAGGAGGCATCTTATTGGTGGAAGGTGATCGAGTTGGAGGGAAGGAATATTACTTTGGATGGATTCTAGGAGCGATTCGATAGGAACTTTTTGTCTCAGGCGGAAGAGAGTGTCCAACTAGGGAGGTTTATCAATTCAAAGCAAGGGAGTCTGTCTGTTAAGGAATACATCAATCAATTCAATGAGCTGTCGCGGTTTGGTATGGATTTGGTGAACACGCAACATAAGAAAGCTATGAAGTTTGGTAATGTAACGATCTAGAAATTTAACTAATTTAAATAATAGTAGTTATTTAAATATATGAATTTGAATTCAAAAGTTATATGAGTTTGTAGTTATATTCATTTGAATTTATAAAAGATAGCATACATAGATAACTAAATAAATAAGAAAAGCTATGAAAACAAACCATAGCATAAAACAAATACTACTAAAGAGAAGCCTTACACATATCTTCTTCTTAGCCTCCCTTCACATGCACATGACACCTCTATGTAACGACCCGTATTTTTGGGTCATCAAATTCGAATATTTAAAATGTAACGACCCATAATTTAATCACTTTGAACATGATTAGTTAATATGTTTTTAAATGATTAAATAATGGATTTTATATCTAGAATTATTAACCTTGCCTAATAAAACAGAATAGTATAATTACTTGCCTAATAAAAACAGAACAGTATAATTACTTGCCTAATGAAACAAAATAGCATAATGATTATTATATTCCATGCGGATGGTTGCCATTGGACCAAAATCTGGTCGAATCTGGTTCTGCCATGTGGATGGTTGTTATTGGACCAAAATCTGGTTGAATCAGGTTTTGCCATGCAGATGGTTGCAATTGGACCAAAATTTGGTCGAATCATGTTATGCCATAGTTGATAACGAGGATTTCTATTGGACCAAAATGTGGTCGAATCAAATTAAGCCATCAAGATGTTTTCTATTGGACCAAAATGTGGTCGAATCAAATTAGGCCATAAAGATGTTTTCTATTGGACCAAAATGTGGTTGAATAAAATTAGGCCATAAGGCTGGTTTCTATTGGACCAAAATGTGGTCGAATCTGGTTAGGCTATAGGAAATGACTAAAGTACCCTTCTCTTCACCTATAAATAGCGAAGTCCATATCTCATTTTATTTCATTCACAAACTAAAGAAAGGAGGAGTGGATCCCACGGTGAGAAACTATATCACTTAATATAGTGTTTATATTGATTGTGATTGGATGAATGGATTGATAGTTATGGATGTTTTAACTATATGATAGTTATATCAGTATTTAATTGTTAAAATATTCAGTTATACCATATACTGCTTGTTTGGGTGATATGAATGTATATATGGATGTTAATAGTAATAACACTGCACGTTACACTTATTATACACACCCATTTGGATTTAAACGGATATTGGTTAAGTCTCGATTTAAAATAATAATAATATAATATTCAAATTTGAGTGGAAATTTGAATATTCGAATTTTATAATTTAAACTATTTGGAAATGATATTGGAGATATATTGAAAAACTTTTGTAAAAGAAGTTATTTATTTGAAATCGTTTTAAATATAAAATGGCATGTTCAACTTTGGAAATATAAATAATAATTTAAATCGATTTTAGAAAAGTGAAGTTAAGTTCACTATATAGATAAAGGTTTATAATCAATTAAATGATTCCAATAGTATTATATATAGTTTATTTTGATTTCTGGAAAGTTTGGATTAAATCGGATGAAATTTAGAAAAATAATATTATTATATTATTTAAATATTTAATTAAATCAATTAAATTGAATAAAAAGGTTATGAATTGAGAAATGAAGTTTTTATAGTATATATGAAGTATATATATGATTTAAAATATAATAGAAGTAATTTAAATCATATTTGAATGGTTTTAGTTGTACAAATACACTATATTTGCGACACTTTTTGTAACGCTTAAATCAACATTTTGATTTTTGAGCTATAAGTGATCAATATTTTCCAAATTTGAAATAGTATGAATAAATTAACTTAAATGGAGGTTTAAATCACTTAAATCAAATATGAATTTGATTTTTTGAGACTTAAATTAAAAATCCATTTGGTTCCGAATGGCTTTTAAAGGACGCTTATTATTCGGAAAGACCGGGAATGGGAATTTCCCATTCCGAATAATAATACGAAGCTATGATTGTGATGAGTCGTATTGAAAATGATGTTGAAGACCGGGGATCTTCACATCTAATGGACTGCTTGTTGATTTCTCTTCATCGGTTTAGCGGCCGATATAGAAACGAGACCCCTATACTTTTAAAAGTAGTGGTCCAGATGATGTTTGGAGAATCTTCGGATACGTAAGGGCCTTTCACCTTTTGGGAAAAGGTTGAGGAATAAGGCGCCTTCGGTTTCGTTCAGTCCCAGAACGAACTTGTGGATGGATGGATTGTCTGACATTACATTCTGACTTTATATAATTGATCTTTATTAACGTATATCTACTTGGTGGCGGAGAATTTATTCTCTTAGCTTTACACCCTTCCTTGAGACGTAGGAGCTCAAGGGTTATGCATTGGTAGAAATCAGTTATGTAATTTTGGATTGGTAATGTGACATTTTGAAGAATGCTATGGATAGGATCAAGGCTTTTGTAGAAAAGCAGAGCCTTGTGGGTACGAGATTTCACGAACCTCACACCCGGGAATGGCCGAAACAGGAATAGATGCGGCAAGGTGTAGGATGTCTATCCCCTTCTAGATATATATAGTGATACCATGGTATGGAACCCAAGTATTCACTTTGTGGATTATATATTTATATAGCTGTACTGTGGTCTTACATGCCCAGTATTTGCTTGATGTGGATGTTGGAAAAGATCGGGGCCCCGTTTTAAAGGTTGGTAACAACCGGGGGATGGATAGACTTGAGTAAGTAGTTACCATTGAGTGGTAACCCAGCCTTGTGTTGGCAGAGAAACAGTAGTTTCTCGGGACGTCCCTCTAGAGGCGTACCCAATCGTGGATGAGGAAGTTCCTTTGCCTGGTCATTATTGGAAACCCATTCTCCAATATGAACCTTGTACGGTTTTGATTGTATTAACGTATGCTGGCTAAATTAATAAGTTTATTTTGAAAATGGTTTTCAATCACTAAGCACTATAATAATATTAAAAGGATATTTTTAACGTATCAAAGGCATGTTTAACTGTCATAAGGAGAAACTTCGACCATGTGTGCGTTTGCATCTTGTGTGCGGATCGAGAGCTTGTGATAGTTTCATTTTCCAAAAGCATATACAGAACTTGTTTTCAAAAGCAACTATATACTTTTGTTTCTCACACCAGTCCCATGACTGACCTGGAGTTTATTGTTTTTCCCTAAACTCTAGGTGCCCTTATTTTCCACACGGGCAGCCTAGAGTTAGGTAATAGATCACCCTGTAGATAGTTGGAGCTGGAGTTGGAGTGATTATTTAGAGCTTTTGGATCAGAGTGAAGATGTCGGTTTTTGGATTCTCTCTGAAGACTTGTTTCTTTAGTTTCTATTTCCGCTGTGTACCTTGTTCAGTTGTACTTCATGATGTTGTATATAGTGATGTATCTATGACTCTCTAATATCACCTTATATCATCTTTTGTTCTAAATATATACGAGAGCATTTTGTTTCAGTTGTGCATTCTTATTTATACTGATGTTATTTACTGGTAGCAAACCCTACCAATGAGGATTTTAACATTTGGATCTCGACATTGATATCTTCGATATATGATATGTTGATTTTCAAAAGTAAAGTATCCAATTTGATTAGGGAAGATCGTGAATCCTTATCTGTTTGGATTTGACTTGTGTGGATTATAGTCGATTCAAAAGGTAAGAATTTACGGGTCTTCACAGTTGGTATTGGAGCTTAAGGTTGAGTAAGAACTTTAGCTTTCAGTAATAACATTAGTCACTCATTAAAGATATGGTTAGTAACACCCTAGAATGAGTATATCTGAGAGAGCGTTCGAATTTCAAACTTTTCAATTCTTATCTAAATCCTAACTCTTTCTTCTTATCTCAGAGAATGAGTGGAAGAAGAGGAAGAAGAGGTGGCAGTACCACAACTAATGGACGGACTGCTCCAGCTGTTGTAGAAGCAGTTATTCCAGTCCAACCGGAAGTAGACTTCTCTGTCTTATGCAAGAAATTCACTAATCTGGGAGGAAAGACATATAAAGGCAAAGAGACGGTAATTGAGACACAAGCCTGGATCAAAACATGTGAAAAGATTTTCAAAGGCTTGAATATCAATGATGAGCAAAAAAGGTACCTAGCTACTTGGCAATTGGAAGATGGAGCCCAAATCTGGTGGGAAACTAAAACGATGGAAGAACCAGAAGAAAACTTTTCCTGGTCGAGGTTCAATAGTGAATTCGAAGAACATTTTTTGCCTTCAGCTGGTGTTGATAAATTGTATGAGGAGTTTGTGGAATTGAAGCAAGGTGACATGACTTTTGAAGAATATGTGAAGTGCTTTAATGAGCTTTCTCGATTTGGTTCCGAATTGGTTAGTAACCCTTTAAGAAAAAATCAAAGGTTTGTGAAAGGAATGAAGAAGAGATACCACGGGAGGATGACCATTCATATAAAGCAATCCTTTGCTGATTTAGTGGATATGGGCTATCGTTATGAAGCAGCAGATAAAGAGGAGTCATCTGAAGAAGAGAAAATTTTTGTAAAGAAAGAAGGTGGAAATTCTGGGGGAAATAATAAGAAAAGGAAGTTCCAAGGCAGGAAAAATGACAATAACAAGAAAGGAGGAAACCCGAAAAGTCGTCTATCTGAAGTTACTTGTTACAATTGTCAGGAAAAGGGGCACTATTCTCAGAAATGTACAAAGCCCAAGAAGAAGAACCTAAACTACTTTGTTTGTCAAAACCCGGGCCACTTCGTGAAAGACTGTCCCTTGATGAAGCAAGTTCAGAAATCAAATGTTTACGCACTAGAAAATAAGCCTTCATCTTCTAGAGATGCAAAGGGAAAGGGTATCTTGGAAGGTACTCTTTCTATTTCCAATAGAGATATTCGAGTTTTATTTGACACTGGTGCTTCTCATAGTTTTGTCTCAAAAAATTTGGTTGAAGAACTTAAACTTAAATCTAAATTATAGGAAATCCACTTTGCGTTAGAAATCTGGTTGGTGGCCCTACGAATCTTCGTTTACGATGTAAGAAGATCCCTATCTCATATTCCTATTATCGGTTTCCACAAAATCTTTATGTTCTTGACTTTGACGAGTTGACACTCTTTTGGGCATGAACTGGTTATCAAAATATAAAGCTAATATAGATTGTGCAAAACAAATTATATCAGTTAAAACCAGTTTTGGAAACTATATTGATATCCCCTACGAAGATCCTAGTCCGAAACGTGATAAATTGATGTACACCCTAGGATATCCAGATCTCGATATTAAATCTATTCCTGTTGTTAGAGATTTTCCTGATGTCTTTGAAGAAGTTAAATCTCTCCCTCCTCATCGTGAAATCGAATTTCGAATTGATCTGGTACCCAGCGCCAGACCAGTTGTTCATTCTGTTCGAAGGATGGCCCCAAAGGAGAAACTAGAATTAACCAAACAAACCCTTGAACTATTGGAAAAAGGCTTCATCCGTCCAAGCCGTTCCAATTGGGGTTCAGCTGCTATATTTGTTACAAAATCTAATGGATCACTAAGAATGTGTTTGACTATCGAGACCTCAATAAACAAACTTTGAAAAATAAATTCCCTTTGCCTCGTATCGATGAGCTATTTGATCAACTTCATGGAGCTCGTTTCTTCTCTAAGATGAATCTTGCTCAAGAATTCCATCAATTGAGAATCGCTGAAGATAGTATTCCCCTGACTGCATTTCGAGGACCGGACATCTTCTACGAATGGTTAGTCATGCCATTTGGACTAACCAATGCTCCCGCATTCTTCGTAGATCTGATGACTCGAGTATTTCGGGATGTATTAAACAAATTCGTACTGGTTTTCATTGATGATATTCTCATCTATTCCAAAATAAAGGAAGATCATGCTGAACACTTGAGAATTATTCTGAAAATTCTGAGAAACAATGTTCTTTATGCTAAATTTTCCAAATGCCATTTTTGGGAGAAGGAAGTCATATTTCTTGGACACGTAGTTTCTGAGAAAGGAATTGCAGTCGATCCAAGTAAGATTTCAGCGATAATGGATTGGAAACAGCCTACTACACCAAAGGAAGTCAGAAGTTTTCTTGGTTTGGCTGGATATTACCGGAAGTTTGTACAGGATTTTTCTAAGTTGGCTAGTCCCCTGACAAAGCTAACAATGAAAAATGCTAAGTTTATCTGGACACCCCGATGCGAAGAATCTTTTCAGGAATTAAAGAAAAGATTGACCACAGCTCCAGTATTAGCTGTGATTGATGGGAATAAAGATTTATCGGTTTACACTGATGCTTGTGGTGATGGAGTTTGCGCTGTTTTGATGCAGAAAGGAAAGGTGATTGCCTACGCAAGTAAACAATTACGACCCCATGAGAAGAATTATCCAACTCATGATCTTGACTTACTAGCAGTTATCTTTGCCTTAAAGATATGGAGGCATTACCTGCTAGGTGAAAAATTCGATCTTTTTACTGATCACAAATCGCTTAAGTATCTTTTCACTCAGAAGGATCTTAATCTACGTCAACAACGTTGGTTGGAATTTCTAGCGTCTTACGACCTAGATATCCAATATACTCCTAGAAAAGCCAATATTGTTGTCGATGCTTTGAGTCGGAAGCATTCTGTCCTTGCTTATTTGGTAATAACCCCAAATCTGATAGAGAAGATCGCTAACAAACAAAAGGAAGACCAGTTTCTTCAAAATATTTATGGAAGGATTCAATGAGGCGAAGAAACAAGTTTTGAGCTGGACAATAGAAACATTGTGAAATTGAAAGGAAGAATTTGTGTTCCTGATGACAAGGAGCTAAAGAAGAAAGTGTTGGATGAATGCCACAAGTCAAAATATAGCATCCATCCTGGGGTAAACAAAATGTATCGAGACATCAAGAGAACCTTCTGGTGGAAGACAATTAAAAGAGACATCTCTATTTATATAAGCAAGTGTGCTACCTGCTAGCAGATCAAGAGTGATCAACAAAAGCCAGCAGGACTTCTACAACCCTTGGAGATTCCAGCCTGGAAATGGGATCAAGTTTCCATGGATTTTATTGATTGGTTGCCTCGAACGAAAAAGGGGAATGAAGGTATATGGGTTATTGTGGATCGCCTTACTAAAACTGCACATTTTATTCCAGTAAAACCCACTAGAACCGCAGCAAGTTTAGCTGATATTTATATCAAAGAAATAGTTTGATTTCGTGGAGTCCCAAGCAGTATAGTAAGTGATCGTGATCCAATCTTCACGAGTCAATTTTGGGAAGCTTTCCAAACTGTGTTAGGAACGAAGCTAAATCTTAGCACTGCATATCACCCGTAGACAGACGGACAGACGGAAAGAGTTAATCGGATTTTGGATGATCTTTTGAGGGCTTGTATTCTAGACTTCAAAGGATCATGGGAGGATCATTTTCATTTGGTAGAATTTTCATATAATAACAGCTACCAAGCAAGTATCGGGATGGCTCCATTTGAAGCATTATATGGTCGACCTTGTCGATCACCTGTATGTTGGGTTGAAATAGGAGATCGTCTTGTATTGGGACCAGATACGATTAGGGAAGCTTCTGATAAGGTTGAATTTATCAGAAAAAAGTTGAAGGTTGCTCAAAGCCGTCAGAAAAGCTATGCTGATAATCGAAGACGTGCTTTGGAATTCCAAGTAGGGGATTCAGTATTCTTGAAGGTTTCACCAATGAGAGGAGTTATTCGTTTTGGGAAGATGGGTAAACTCGCTCCTCGATTTATTGGACCCTTCCCCATTCTGGAGAGAATTGGACCACTAGCTTGTCTAGAAATTTAACTAATTTAAATAATAGTAGTTATTTAAATATATGAATTTGAATTCAAAAGTTATATGAGTTTATAGTTATATTCATTTGAATTTATAAAAGATAGCATACATAGATAACGAAATAAATAAGAAAAGCTATGAAAACAAACCATAGCATAAAACAAATACTACTAAAGAGAAGCCTTACACATATCTTCTTCTTAGCCTCCCTTCACATGCACATGACACCTCTATGTAACGACCCGTATTTTTGGGTCAGCAAATTCGAATATTTAAAATGTAACGACCCATAATTTAATCACTTTGAACATGAATAGTTAATATGTTTTTAAATGATTAAATAATGGATTTTATATCTAGAATTATTAACCTTGCCTAATAAAACAGAATAGTATAATTACTTGCCTAATAAAAACAGAACAGTATAATTACTTGCCTAATGAAACAAAATAGCATAATGATTATTATATTCCATGTGGATGGTTGCCATTGGACCAAAATCTGGTCAAATCAAGTTTTGTCATGTGGATGGTTGTTATTGGACCAAAATCTGGTTGAATCAGGTTTTGCCATGCAGATGGTTGCAATTGGACCAAAATCTGGTCGAATCATGTTATGCCATAGTTGATAACGAGGATTTCTATTGGACCAAAATGTGGTCGAATCAAATTAAGCCATCAAGATGTTTTCTATTGGACCAAAATGTGGTCGAATCAAATTAAGCCATCAAGATGTTTTCTATTGGACCAAAATGTGGTCGAATCAAATTAGGCCATCAAGATGTTTTTTATTGGACCAAAATGTGGTCGAATAAAATTAGGCCATAAGGCCGGTTTCTATTGGACCAAAATATGGTCGAATCTGGTTAGGCTATAGGAAATGACTAAAGTACCCTTCTCTTCACCTATAAATAGCCAAGTCCATATCTCATTTTATTTCATTCACAAACTAAAGAAAGGAGGAGTGTATCCCACGGTGAGAAACTATATCACTTAATATAGTGTTTATATTGGTTGTGATTGGATGAATGGATTGATAGTTATGGATGTTTTAACTATATGATGGTTATATCAGTATTTAATTGTTAAAATATTCAGTTATACCATATATTGCTTGTTTGGGTGATATGAATGTATATATGGATGTTAATAGTGATAACACTGCACGTTACACTTATTATACACACCCATTTGGATTTAAACGGATATTGGTTAAGTCTCGATTTAAAATAATAATAATATAATATTCAAATTTGAGTGGAAATTTGAATATTCGAATTTTATAATTTAAACTATTTGGAAATGATATTAGAGATATATTGAAAACTTTTGTAAAAGAAGTTATTTATTTGAAATCATTTTAAATATAAAATGGCATGTTCAACTTTGGAAATATATATAATAATTTAAATCGATTTTAGAAAAGTGAAGTTAAGTTCACTATATAGATAAAGGTTTATAATCAATTAAATGATTCCAATAGTATTATATATAGTTTATTTTGATTTTTGGAAAGTTTGGATTAAATCGGATGAAATTTAGAAAAATAATATTATTATATTATTTAAATATTTAATTAAATCAATTAAATTGAATAAAAAGGTTATGAATTGAGAAATGAAGTTTTTATAGTATATATGAAGTATATATATGATTTAAAAGATAATAGAAGTAATTTAAATCGTATTTGAATGGTTTTAGTTGTACAAATACACTATATTTGCGACACTTTTTGTAACGCTTAAATCAACATTTTGATCAATATTTTCCAAATTTGAAATAGTATGAATAAAGTAATTTAAATGGAGGTTTAAATCACTTAAATTAAATATGAATTTGATTTTTTCAGACTTAAATTAAAAATCCATTTGGTTTCGAATGGCTTTTAAAGGACGCTTATTATTCGGAAAGACCGGGAACGGGAATTTCCCATTCCGAATAATAATACGAAGCTATGATTGTGATGAGTCGTATTGAAAACGATGTTGAAGACCGGGGATCTTCACATCTAATGGACTGCTTGTTGATTTCTCTTCATCGGTTTAGCGGCCAATATAGAAACGGGACCCCTATACTTTTAAAAGCAGTGGTCCAGATGATGTTTGGAGAATCTTCGAATACGCAAAGGCCTTTCACCTTTTGGGAAAAGGTTGAGGAATAAGGTGCCATCGGTTTCGTTCAGTCCCAGAACGAACTTATGGATGGATGGATTGTCTGAATTACATCCTGACTGTATATAATTGATCTTTATTAACGTATATCTGCTTGGTGGCGGAGAATTTATTCTCTTAGCTTAACACCCTTCCTTGAGACGTATGAGCTCAAGGGTTATGCGTTGGTAGAAATCAGTTATGTAATTTTGGATTGGTAATGTGACATTCCGAAGAATGCTATGGATAGGATCAAGGCTTTTGTTGAAAAGCAGTGCCTTGTGGGTACGAGATTTCACAAACCTCACACCCGGGAATGGCCGAAACAGGAATGGATGCGGCAAGGTGTAGGATGTCTATCCCCTTCTAGATATATATAGTGATACCATGGTATGGAACCCAAGTATTCACTTTGTGGATTATATATTTATATAGCTGTACTGTGGTCTTACACGCCCAGTATTTGCTTGATGTGGATGTTGGAAAAGATCGGGGCCCCGTTTTAAGGATTGGTAACAACCGGGGGATGGATAGACTTAAGTAAGTAGTTACCATTGAGTGGTAACCTGGCCTTGTGTTGGCAGAGAAACAGTAGTTTCTCGGGACGTCCCTCTAGAGGCGTACCCAATCGTGGATGAGGAAGTTCCTTTGCCTGGTCATTATTGGAAACCCATTCTCCAATACGAACCTTGTACGGTTTTGATTGTATTACTCACTGTTTAATACAGTGGCTATAGTAGGCATACCATCACGTAACGTATGCTGGCTAAATTAATAAGTTTATTTTGAAAATGGTTTTCAATCACTAAGCAATATAATAATATTAAAAGGATATTTTTAACATATCAAAGGCATGTTTAACTGTCATAAGGAGAAACCTCGACCATGTGTGCATTTGCATCTTGTGTGCGGATCGAGACCTTATGATAGTTTCATTTTCCAAAAGCATATACGGAACTTGTTTTCAAAAGCAACTATATACTTTTGTTTCGCACATCAGTCCCATGACTGACCTGGAGTTTATTGTTTTTCCCTAAACTCTGGGTGCCCTTATTTTCCACACGCGCAGCCTAGAGTCAGGTAATAGATCACCCTGTAGATAGTTGGAGCTGGAGTTGGAGTGTTTATTTGGAGCTTTTGGATCAGAGTGAAGATGTCGGTTTTTGGATTCTCTCTGAAGACTTGTTTCTTTAGTTTCTATTTCCGCTGTGTACCTTGTTCAGTTGTACTTCATGATGTTGTATATAGTGATGTATCTATGACTCTCTAATATCACCTTGTATCATCTTTTGTTCTAAATATATAGGAGAGCATTTTGTTTCAATTGTGCATTCTTATTTATACTGATGTTATTTGCTGGTAGCAAACCCTACCAATGAGGATTTTAACATTTGGATCTCGACATTGATATCTTCGATATATGATATGTTAATTTTCAAAAGTGAAGAATTCAATTTGATTAGGGAAGATCGTGAATCCTTATCTGTTTGGATTTGACTTGTGTGGATTATAGTCGATTCAAAAGGTGAGAATTTACGGGTCTTCACAGGTAAGGGATTAAATCAACCCCTTCAGCGATTATTACCGACTAACGTGCCAATGGGAGCTAATTATGAGTCTTTGGTCGAGATGGTGCTTATGTCAGATGTAGTCAAGAAAGGAGAGTCTAAAGAGGTGATTAAGTCAGAAAGTTAAAAGAAGAAGTGGTGGGACAACAATAAGAAGAAGAAAGGTGATGGTCCTTAGAAGCAGATTAAGAAAGGAATAAAGTGCCGTATTGTTGGAATATTGGACACATTGCCAAGGATTGCAGGAAGGAGAAGATGAAGGGTAAGTGCTATACTTGCGGGCAGCCCAGTCATATGAGTAGGAGTTGTCCATAGGGAGCTAGTGCACCAGTTGCGTAGATTCAGGCATTAGACGCAGCACCTTCCAGTAGCATTTCAGATAGAGGTAGGAAAGTCACAGTTGAAGGTTTGATTTCTATATCTGATTTTCCCATTCGGACTTTATTTGATTCTGGAGCACCACACTCTTTTATCTCTAGCTCTCTAGTAAATTGTTTGCACTTGGACATATCATTTGTAGTAGACCCCATTATTGTTTCAAACCCTATAGGAGGATCGACACACTTATCTATGGTTTGTAGGGGTTTGAAAATCTTTATCCTAGGTGTAGAATTTGACTACGACGCCTATGTTTTGGGATTCTTGGGGTATGGGATGATCTTAGGGATGGATTGGCTATCCACATACAGAGCTATCTTAGACTGCGAGAGGAGAGTCGTTAGACTTGAGACTTTCAGTGGTAGGACTCTAGAGGTATCTTGCGACCCACAAGGGTCAGTTATGTTGAGCTTCTTATACTCCCTCGATTCATCATCATCAGAGTTGCATTCGGTTCCTGTCATTAAAGATTTTGCAGATGTCTTTGAGGAGGTTAGGGGACTACCCCTTAAGAGAGAGACTAACTTCAGGATTTATTTGACCGAGAATGCTAAGCCATTAGCGTTACCTATGAGGCACATGACACCTAGGGAGAGGAAAGAATTGAGCAAGCAGATCCATGAGCTTTTGGAGAAGGGAGTCATAAGAAGGAGCATATCGGAGTGGGGAGCGACAGTTGTCTTCTCCACTAAGGTAGATGGTTCTCTCCAAATTTGCATTGATTATAGAGAATTAAATAAGCTCACCAAGAAGAACCGATATCCACTCCCTAGGATTGATGATCTGTTTGACCAATTGGTAGGTTCTTTGGTTTTCTCTCAGCTTGTTTTAGCCACGGGATTCCATCAGCTTAGGGTGGTGGAGGACAGTATAGATAAGACTGCGTTTAGGACACCGGACGAATATTTTGAGTGGTTGGTTATGCCTTTTGGGCTAACCAATGCTCTTGCCTATTTCGTTGATTTGATGAGCCGCATCTTTAGGGATGTCCTAAATAAGTTTGTGGTGGTATTTGTGGATGACATCTTGGTATTTTCCAAGAATATGGAGGAGCATGCTGTTCATTTGGAAGAAGTTCTTCGCACACTTCGTAGTCATCATTTGAGAACTAAGTTTTTGAAGTGTCATTTTTGGAGAGAGGTAGTTCATTTCTTGGGGCACGTAGTCTCGATGGAAGGTTTGGCTGTTGACCCCGCCAAGGTTATTGCAGTGCAAGATTGGAAGGCCTCCAGGAATGTTACCGAGGTTAGGAGCTTTCTAGAATTGGCTGGCTACTATAGGAAGTTCATTAGAGACTTTGCCAAGATTTCGGCACCACTCACGCTCCTTACTAAGAAGAATAAAGCTTTCGTATGAGACGTGGATTGTGAGGATTCCTTTACAAAGCTTAAGAGAGCCCTTACTAGTGCACCAGTGTTAGTTTTACCCGATGGAACTAAGCCTTTCACTGTACACACTAATGCATGCGGAACGGGTCTAGGAGCAGTGTTGATGCAAGAAGGGAGGGTAGTGTGTTATGGTAGTAGGCAGTTGAGGACGCATGAGAATAACTACCCTATCCACGATTTGGAGTTGGCTGCCATAGTTTTTGCACTTAAGTCTTGGAGGAACTATTTTCTTGGAGATAGGTTCGCTTTTTACCGACCATAAGTCTTTGAAGTACCTATTCTCGCAGAAGGACTTGAACTTGAGGCAACAGAGGTGGATGGAGTTTTTAGCCTCGTATGATTTTGAGATAGCTTATACCCCTGGCAAGGGTAATGTGGTTGCGGATGCATTGAGTAGAAAGAAAACAACCCTTAGTCCTTTGTTTGTAGAGTGGAGGAGCTTGGAGTTTATTTCTACTTTTGAATCTAAGCCCTCTATGGACATTACTCTCAGATTGTTGGCGACATTAGAGGTGAGGCCTATCCTTATGGATCAGATTGGCTCGAGGCAACGTGAGGATTTGGAGTTCATGGACATTATAGATAGGATTAACCAAAGAGAGGTCTCAAGGCATCTCTAACGTTATTCCATAGATAGCAGGGGTGGCTTAGGAGAGATAAGAGGCTTTGTGTTCCATGCGCAAATGACTTGTTAAGAGCAGTTTTAGAGGAGGCACACCATTCCCTTATGACTATTCATCTAGATGGTGACAAAGTGTATCAGGATGTGAAGGGGATGTTCTATTGGGGTGGTATGAAGAAGGATGTGGCAGAGTTTGTAGCTAAGTGTCTTATATGCAAAAGGTTAAAAGCAGAGCAGCAGAAACCCGGTGGATTACTTCGGCCTTTAGATATACCGGAGTGGAAGTGGGACAACATTTCTATGGATTTTATAGATGGTTTACCCCATTAAAGGAAGGGGAATACTAGCATTTGGGTGATTGTTGATAGATTGACCAAGAGTGCCCACTTCATCCTAGTTAAGAGTAAGCGTACAGCTTCATATTTGGCATCCTTGTATATTTGAGAAATAGTCCGTCTACACGGAGTTCCTTCTAGCATGGTGAGTGATAGAGATCCCATTTTCACTAGTGAGTTTTGGAGAAGCTTAGAGGAGGCACTAGGGTGCAACTTAGGTTGAGTACGGCCTATCACCCCCACACAGATGGACAAATGGAGAGGATCAATAGGGTGCTTGAGGATTTGCTACGGATGTGCATTTTGGACTTTGGAGGTACTTGGGAGGAGCATCTTCCATTGGTTGAGTTTTCCTACAATAATAGTTATCAAACAATTATAGGAACATCACCATTTGAGGCTTTATATGGGAGACCTTGCAAGTCCCCATCATGTTGGGTAGAGTCTATGGAGAAGTTATTGCTTGGACCCGATATGGTTAGGGAGACCTTTGAGAGGGTGGATTTGATTCGGCTAAGGATGAAGATGGCTCAAGACAGACAGAAGTCGTATGTAGACAAGCGGAGGAGAGACTTAGAGTTTGAGGTTGGAGACTTAGTTTTTATCAAAGTATCCCCGCTTAGGAAGGTGGTAAGGTTTGGGTCGAACAGAATGTTAGCCCCTAGATTGGTTGGACCATTCCTTATCATACAGAGAGTTGGGGAGATGGCTTACAGAGTGAAGCTACCTGATAGGCTCGCAGGAGTGCACGACGTTTTCCATGTTTTGCACTTGCAAAAGTGCTTACATGACTTGGCGGAGGTTGTAGAGCCTAGTCAGTTAGAGGAGATGGAGGTAGAAAGGGAAGCTTCTGTTCGGTGTATCCCTATGAAGATTGTTGGAAGAGACATCAAGCGACTAAGGAATAAGGAGGTTCCACTGGTGAAGGTGCAATGGGGAGATGATGTTGCAGACGCCACTTGCGAAGCAGAAGAGAAGATTCGTACTTCCTATCCTCATCTTTTTGATAGTAAGTTTTAGAATATATTTTTTCATCTTTAGTTTTGAATAGGTTCTTTCCTTTATTATCCTTTGGGAGGGTAGAACTTAGGATTTGACCTATGGATGGTAGGATTTGATGTAAATATGTTAATAGAACATGTTATGAATGATGTATGCTAGTGGATGCTATGGATGCATATAGGTACACTAGGCACTATTATTCTTTAGGGATCGGCCTAACTAGGACATTAGAGCATATGCACAAGGATGTATACGCATTTTTATTTTATTTCCATGGTTGCTATAAATGGATGTTTATCACATGATTGTTTCATTTGGATGATGTTTGTAGCACGCATATAGAATTATCAATTATCATTAGGAAATTTTAGCATTCATTTGGATACATGGCACAGACATGATTGCATAAAAGGAGGTCAACTGAATTAGTGGACCGCCTACCTTTTGGTTTAGATAGGAACATTTACACTACACTAATTGCATAAGTATCAGAAATTGCAATAGAAAAACTTAAGGACAATGGATGAATGGTTGATGATTGAGTAGTTGATTGTATAATTGGATGAAAACATTTAGTACATTCTTTTATCCTTAGAGATTTCGAGGATGAAATCCCTTAAGGAGAGGAGAATGTAACAACCCTAAATTTAACCTATAATAATTAATTCGTTAATTAATTAAATAATAAAATAACTTTGTGAAATTATCAAAATTGAGCCATGGGAATTGCACCATTGTGTCCCTGGTAATTTTCTGGTCAATTTCCATATAAAGAACGTCATAAACCGAGCTAATACGACCAAGATACAAAATAAGCAAAAATAGAAAGAAATATATATATATAAGGTAGGTCGACCAGCCGGTCGACCCGCCTCTGCTAATTACGAACGAACGTTCGTTCGAAAGTTCCAGAGGTTGTTGATGACGTGTTTTGCATTCTTTTGACCAATCCGGTCCATCTATTTTTGCATTCGATGGCTCCTATTCAGCCTATGACGTGGTTGCATCCCATTCAATCTTCAAAATCCAATGGTCCGAGATCCACTTCTACCCCTATAAATAGACCCCTAGACCTAACACTTTTTCTCATTCTAGGTTTTCTCCAATTGGGTTCACCTTTCTAGGAAGGACCCTAAATGGAATAATTTTTCCAAGAAGAAAATCATTATAAATTAAATTATTTTACAACTCCAAATGGATCCGGGAAGACCAAAGGAAGAGCTTAGGACCGAAGGTGAGTGATCGTAATTATTTTAGATTTCTTTAAGTAATTTAAAATAATAGGGTTTCCAATAGTTGTAGTTTATTTCTTTTCAGCTATTCTTTTAAGTAATTTTAGTTTATTTCTGTTAATTATAGCTTTTCTGTTTATTTACAGTTTATTTATAGTATTTTAGTTTATTTACTATTATTTATACGTTATTTACATCTTCTTTCTACGCTTTGGATTTTATTCTATTTTCAGTTTTCTTTTATTCCTCATTCTTCTTCGCGTATGGATTAGAATAGGATTAACGTGAATATGGATTAAATTGTAAGAAAATTGAAATAATGGAATATATGATGTAAATTACAAAGACTGTAATATAAATGGAATTGGAATGAAATTATGCCTAATTGGACTGAAATTATGCCTAATTATGACACTAATTGGACTGAATTAAAAAGATTGGCCTAGTTATAATTAGAATTATAACTAAAAAGAGTAAACAATGAAAGAGGCTTATTTGCACACTTAGACCTTGAGTTAAGTAATAAGCATGATTATAACGTAGGTTATAATAAGGAAAAGAACAAAATAAGGCTTATTTTAAGACATAGGATAAATTAATAAGCACAGATAGTAGAGAAAAGTGTAAAGGCTTATTTAAATAATTTATCTAAGTTAATAAGCAAAAATAAAAGTAGGACCTGTACCAAATAGCATTCCTTATTAGACAAAACGGTGGTCTTACATTAGCTTGAAGTGAGATGAGGGCACGCTTATGCTAAAAAAAGTAGTAATTGATCAATTAGAAGTCCAAATCACGAGGGATTTGGATAAGGGGCGCAACTAGATATTGTTTGGATGACGGGCCAGTACCAACAACATTTCCCCTATTTTGGACACACGGTGGTTTCACATTAGGCTGAAGTGAGACGAGGGGCATGCTTATGCTGTAGTTTGAGGTAATAAGAAGACCCAATAGGTGGAGCAAAGGGTAGCATAGGCATGGTGGCAGTTACACGTGCGACTTCCATTCTGGTGCTCAGTAATCGCTATGAGTTCCATGCGCTTAGTATGTGTGTCTTCGTAGACACCATTGCCTTCTGTGTAGGGAGCTATATATCTTCTGGATCCACAGTGGTTGCTTTGTGCATCTTTCGTAGATACCATTGGCTGCTGTTTAGGGAGTTAGAGTTACCTAATCTTTGGGCCGCAGTAAGGTCTATGGAGTAGCAGGCCGATTGAAGGGTAGAATTAGGAATTCAGCCTAATTATAGGATTGGGAATTCAGCCTAATCAAAGCAGCTATCAAGAAAAAGTGCAAACAATCAAAGTTAACATATCTAATAGTTAATCGTATTTATTTCCAATTTATCTCTTTCGTATTTCCTTTGTTTCCTCTTTATATACTAGAACTGTTGTAGAGTCTATTACTTTTACTTTGATTAAAGACTCTAGTAATTACTATCATTCACCAGACTTTTAGTCCGACCCACTCCTCTATTTTCCCCTTTTTCCCTCCTTAGGAAATCAAGGGAAAGGGCAGTAGAATGTGGTTGCTTGGAGATTTCTTGGAGGAGTTTGCTACCATGTATTTCTTTTCTTTCAGCTTTTGTTCTTTCTATGTACTGGCTTATTATTAGGGATATTATGTACTCTGATTTTTGAGACTATGAGTTTTTGATTCATGAGACATATTGGATTTTTAAACATGTATGTGGTATTTGGTATTTGACTTATTTATGAAGAAATTATGAAGTTTTGTTTTAATTAAGTTATTATTTTAAGTTTTCGCTGTTTTTATCTATTTTTGTCTTGTGAATCTTAGTCTCTATTAGTTTTAGTTATACCTACAACGCACCACGCCTTTTAATGTGCCCTTTTGGGTATATTAAGGGGTGTGGGATGTTTCAATAAGCATATAACTCAAGAAATCAAAAGAACTATATTCAAAACAATAATCAACTGAAACGGTTTAATTATGTTTGTATATACAAATGATGTAGAATTATAAAATTGTTTTTCAATCAAAATAGGTATTTTTCAATGATAGTTTCCAAAACAAAAAAGGAATCAGAAAACTTAGGCATATGTAAATTCATTGTAACACCATTCCGATCTAAATTATACAAAGATAAAAAATAATAATCAATTAAGATAGAGGATTTAAAGTATACAATCATAATAAACATATAGTAAATCAAGATATAGAAGAGAAAGGGATCTAAATTAAATCAACGTGATGAACATACAATTAATTAAGGTGGACAAAAGGGGATCTGAATTACATACTGAAAGTTGAAAAATAAAATAGATGAGGTATGGCATTTAGAATCTAAAATAAGTGAATGGGAGAAACATATAATTAAATCGAATCAGAATAGTACCTAAAGATGTATCCATAAAGTTGCACCTTAAATGATAAACGAAACTCCAAGATTCAACTGAATTGACCTCTAAATTTTGCAAGAACCAGTAGACATAATAACCAACTTTTATTTTGATTTAATTTGGATTCTATTTTTGGATTTTTTTCCTTCCGTTTTTCCATGGAATTTCGGTCATGAGAGTATGAAGAGAAGAAAGTAAAAAAAAATTGTCAAAAGGAACTCTAGAATAAATGGAAGATAATTTGTCTAAAGGAAACTTTGAAAACTTTCAATTCCCTTCTTTAAAACCTTCCCTATTTAATTCATCATTAAATATCATCAAATCCCCCTTCATATTTTTCGCAGAAAAAATAGAATTAAAGAGAAAAGGGCAAAAATCATTTCAGAATTGAGATTTAAGCGAGTCATAAAGAAGAGTAAAGGATAGAGAATTATTTCCTTCTTTTAATTTCTCTTTTGGATTTCCAAATGACATTTGAAACATGCCCCCATCTCATCATGCATAGCCGACCATAAAAGAGGTAGGTGGGCCTTATAAATTTCCTAAAACCACTTAATAATTAATATTTTTATATCCAATTTAAATATTCTATCAATATCGTACATCAGTACACACATTTATAACTTTTATATATGTACTTTATTAAATACTAATAGTATTCAAACAAATCAAATAAAATTTAATAATTAATATTTCATAAATATTAAACGATTTAATTAATTCATAATAATTATACATTAATTAAATCATGTGGTTCAGAGTATTCATCATTACAGTTGTGCGACTTAAAGACGAAAATTCAGTTAGCGATTAATATCGAACAATTTGAATATTAACGTTCATATGTCACCTTAGTTTGTGGTGTGACAATGCGGCTGAATTTATCGTTTGCTCATACTTTTGATAAAATCCAATTTTACTATTATACACAGTACATAGTAGTAACGATTATTTACACCAATTCTCTTTGGCAACACTATCCCACTTTAGGCCTTATTGAATTTGGTTTTGATCAAAATTCCAACATCGTCCGCATTCAACTCAAATAGTCCAAATACAGTCCTTGGTTCTATAATAACAATTATTATTAACCTTATTCTCTGGCTATGGACATTGACTTTTATTTGACTACAGTTGACCGTGATACTAACCTCATATAAGTTAGGAGATGTATTCTCTATGGAATAGTGTTTCACTTCCAATTATCCAACTCAGACCCAACTATAGTTGTTCAATAGACCCCATGCCATGATATAATTATAATCAAAGGGGAGTGTCCACATTGAAGTTTCATAGTATTATCAATTCGAGAGAACTATGTAATATTGTCACTTTGATATTCTCTATTTGACCTTAGTCAAGTTAACCAACTGAAAACTCTCTAATGGATTTTAGCTTTAAAACATTACCAAGGTATTTTATCACAAATTTTATATTTAAAGCCCTTTTATACAATCAAATTCTAAACTCTCCACTTTTAATAATTAAATAGTTTATATAAATTTTTATTATCATTTGGAAAAAAGTATTTTAAATCAGTTTTTCCCTCTTGCGATCAATTTTAAAAGCCGGTTCCGACTACTTGCAAACTAAATTCTAAAATGCAAATACCACAATGCATTACAAAGTAAATCAACATATGTTGATAATAGTATCAATAAAATATAAGGGATAATTCATCACAAAAAGGTTATTCCAATCAACAATTCATCACCTTCAACCAAGTTGCATCACGACCACAATCAAATAATGACATGTAAAAGGGGAAATCAATATAAAATTTCATAGATGTGAGTAAATACTCAGCTTAATTTTTGAGTAAAAACCCTACGCCACACCACACGCCTTCACCATGCCTGGAACGTGCCTTCAACCTTCCTTCATTGCTTGAAGTTGCCTCATCCGCGCACAATGTCAGCCAGCTCGGGTACATGCACTCACACCTCAAAGTTCGTGCAATCTCCTCTATAAATCGCCGCAAATCCTTAAAGTTGCCACCTCATTCACGTCACATCGACCACCTTCGCCCTTCCAGCAACCGCGCGGCCTTCAGGCCGTGCCAGCTTCCATGAACAAGACACCTTTCCCTTGCTTGCATCGGTCTTAATCATGATTTCCTTTTTTTGTTCATTGTTTTTTCTCAATTGATTTTCGATTTGGGGATTTAGGCTGGTAGATGAGAAAATAGGAAGGGGATATGGAGGGTTTAGAATAAAGTAAAGGAGGGGGAAGCTTGGTTGGTTTGGGCCTTTGAATTTCAGTTCAATTTAGTTTTAATCAATTTCCTTCACACTTAAATTTAAATATTAATCCTTGCCATATATCTATAGATATATTCAGATCTAATTTAAATTGGTTTACACTTTATTTGATAAATATATTCCCAAATTGCATATTTTCTTTCAGCTGATACATTCATCCATCTTTGCTTAATTATTTATCGTACCAGTATAAAATGAATCAATTTTTGACTATTTTAATCATATAAAAATTATCTATGCTTTAAAAAAATTATATTTATTAAAACATTTATTATATTTTTGAAAATAGTTGATTAATTAATTCAATCTATTAAAAAAACTATTATTAAATAGACTTCAATTAAACAAAGCTTATTTTCAAAAAATAATAATTATCAAAATCGAATTTGAATACTTCTATTTTAATTAAATTTGTCTAATATTATGGCTTTGAAAACAAAGTGGTTACAGACCTTTCCCGTTATGGAACTTGCGTCCTTGCAATTCCTTACGAGCAAACGTCATACAGAACTTATACCATGAACTTTCACGTATTCTACGACCTTTAATCGAGCTGAAACTCGCTCAATCCTCTATGTGGCACGCACTAGAACTTATCTTATGGTATGTTACAACTTCTAATAGACTCATTCGTCAACTTTCTAGCTTCCGCATATGATAAAATTTAAGAATTTTTTTGAAGTGTTGGATTTTTTGGAAAATTTCGGTAGAATCTCCTTTATATGGAAAGCATTCCAAAAAATCACAACAACATATCATCACAATATATATACATCTGAATCAGTGGGGAATTCCGAACCATGGGGAAATAACATAATACCACATTTATCGACATAGTGCAAATACGTACCTTTATTTAACATTTTAAAGCATGTTATCGTACTATTTTGCAAGCAAAAGCAAGATAAAGATGCCACTTAGTCCCACTAGGCATCTTTGAACACCTTTACTTAACTCATCTTCCAACATTAGTTGCTTATAGTAAAATATGATGAAAATGCATAAGTTTAATATACATATATATATATATACACACACACACACACGCGCGCACACATATACATATATGCAACATGCATTCCTAATTAGGCCACCTTTTGATAAGGCTTTAAGGACTAAAATAACAAATTTAGACAAGAGTTTTAAAAGTAGATTTATTACACAATGAATAAGATTTCATTAGTAACTGTCGGATCATCAAAATATACAAAAAGAGTTATGTGATTTCGCCAAAGACATCAAAATTTGGAATTGCTAATTAAGTGCAGATCCATTTATGAAATTGACATTTTTAGCCTAGAAAACATCAAAATTTTACAAAGATCATAACATAAAAATGGTTTCTTATATTCTTAGCTTTCCATAAAGTTCAAGATCATCGAAATAGGATAAACCAGCTAAAAGTTATGGACGAAACACTTAGGTGCCAAAATTCAAAAGTTAAATTCTCCGGCCAGATTTTAATTCTAATTCAACCTAAATTTACCACTAGCGGATTTCAAAATTTTCAATAGCGAAAAACATAAAAATTATTCCATATTGAAATATCTTTCAAACGGAAGAAGAGTCATTAAAATCGGACAACAAATTCAAATGTTATGACTAAATGGATACAACACTATTTTGAATGATTTTAATCTCTAGGACAACAATGAATTTTCTTCCTTACTTCATGTTTTAATATTAACAAATCACATAATGTTGCATTGCACTTAAAAGAAAAAGATTCTTTACAAAGACATAGCCTCTTAAAAAACGTAAAATCGTTAAAAATGAGTTAACAGTTTGAGATTTATGGTTAGACTAGTTTTACAACAAATATTTTCCTTATTTTGTCCGAAACCTATTCAAAGACACTTTACTGTATTAATTTCAAATTCAAAATTTTATTTTGAATCTGCCGCAAAATGTTTCTTATTAAAGTACAACATTTTTCTTCCATTAAGGCCCAAAACTTTCATATGAACTTTTCTTCAAATACTTTTACTCCATAATATCCAAATCTATGTCATTTCATTTTTCCTTACATGTTATCATTTTTTTCCAAAATAATTTATTGGTTAAAACTTTTCAAGAATCAAATATTTCGTGAGAAAATCAAAATGACAAATATTACATTTAAAGTAATCAAACATTTCCTAATAATATTATTTCTGATCATTCAAAATCCTTTACCAAAATATAAATTCTCTTTAAAAAATTTTAAATTGAAATTTCAATTCATCATTTTCCAATTACCTTCCTTTCACGAAATTATAAACTTAATTCATCGTCATTTTTTTCATAAATCACCCATTTTAAATTTTTATAACTTGTATAACTCATGCCTAAGTCCTACATATTACTTCATAAAATTACATATGTGTAAGAAATTTTATATACCAGATACAAGAACAAACCAAGTTCTATATATGTGATATCTTATTTTTGGAAACTAAGAGTGCAAAAATTCAAATTCACTTTAGCAATCAAATTTATAAAGTCAAAAATAAAATTTCCTCTTTTCATATACTTATCCTTTATTCCATAAATAATTATATTTTCCAATGTATTTTAGTATTTTAAATATAACTTAAAAACATTTTCTCCTTGCTAGAAAAATTTTCTTTTTCTTTTTCACTTTAATTCAACACAATCTTTTATATCTGTATATATCATTAGGAAATTTCTTTGATTCCAACTTTAAGGATTGTATCTTTATGTATATATATATATAATTTCCCCAAATTAATTTATAATAAATATACAACGTCGTCGTACCATAAGTTTTTAGCGATTCATCTTGCCTACTGGGTACAATGTTGACTATCTAGAATTTTATATCAATATTTCCATGCCATTAATCTCAACTTCACACTAACCCTATGATTGCATCCATTGTTCAAAAATATTTAAATTTTGAGAGCATTATTTTCATTTTTATAAATTAATATATTACTTCATAAAACAATGTAAATTTCCAAGTAAAACATTTCTTATTATATTTCCAAAAATTGCGTCGATTCTCCTCGTTTAAGAGCTTAGAAGTCTCTACTGATACGTCAGCTACTCGTATCGACCATAATTCATAAACCACTCAATTGACCAAGTAACACAGAATAAACCATTAAAATTCTTCCAACCATTTTATAAGATACTATTCATACGTTACCAAAATCATTTGCTTGCTTGCTCAAAAATATTAACTCATGATGTTTATATATAAACATCCATTTTTCAATCATTTGCAATCAAAGTATACATCACACCACATTCATCAATTCACAAAAGCAAGCATCCATTCAATTAATTATATCTTATTTATTATACACACACACACATATTTAATACTACATTTTAATTGTTTATTATATATTATATTATATTTAATATTATTTTTCCATTTCATATCTTAATTATATATAATATATATTATTGCTATTAATTTCTTAAACAAAATTATTATTCCATTGCAGTTCTGTTTTGGAGAAACCGTTGGCTTTTGTTAGTAATTGAATTCTTCCAAATTCAAATGTGTTTATAATTTTAAGTGATAACTCCTACTTAGTTCCCACATTCTAGACTAATCCCAAATAAATGAAACACTAATACAACAATATACATTTCGATCAAACAAGCAAACAATCGCCTTCAGTGGAAAGCGATCTTCCAGCTTCCACTGCACACTCCGATGACTACAGGATCCTTCTATTCAAACTCGTTTATCATAACTTAGGGTTGTGAAGTATTAAAATGTGAGATTAGACGGAGTCTATTATAGCTCCATGAGCGAACTACTTCAATCTCAATTTAGCAACATAGAAGTTTACTCAATATCACCAATGCCGACACCAATGGTCAGGCTAATAACTCCTTCCTTTACTACCTCCATCAACAACTCCATTCCACATGGGGACAAACACATGGAAGAGGTAGGAAAAAGGATAATATATAATACGAAAATAACAGATACTGTAACGACCCACAAATTTATCGCTTTAATAAATTATATTTATTTTTAAATTTATTCAAATTAAAGGTTGGTAATACAAATAATATTGTTTTCAGTGATAATAAGTAATAGTAATCTTGTTTTGAATAGATATTTACAAAAAATATTTTCATTGAAATTTAAATCGATAAAATGGCCGAAAACTGTTTTATTGATAACCAGCTCTATAATCGTAAAACATCGCGCACGGAGCTGGATACATATAATTATTTTTATAATTGAACAAGAATATGAAATAAAATAATTTATTGTATTTTTGAAAATTTAATGTGTTTATGACATTATTAGTAATGCCCTTAAATATAATAATCGATTTATTAATTTAAACTAAGATTTAATGATTTAATAATTATTTAATTATTCAAATAATTATTTTAAATGATGATAATTAATTTTTAATAGTTATAAAGTAATAGTAAATCATTTATAATAGTTTTATAAAGATATATATTTGATTTGAAAATATAAGGAAAAATCGATATTGCTTTATCAGTATAATAGCAATTTTTATAAATAATTTTTAATATTCTTTTATAAGGTTTTATAAATAAAATGTGATCATTTTAATTAGTTAAAATGAGAAGAAATTTATTTTCAAATTTTGTTTGCATTTATATGTAAATTAAAATATAAGTGAAAATGTAAGCGGTAATCGGTTTCCCGGTTTTCAATGGTTTGACGAACAAAAGTTGTTTAAAATCGTTGGAACCTTGTTTTTGTATCATGTGCACATGTACAACATGCACATAATATCCTAACATGCACATGAACATATATGAACATACAAATATACATGTAAACATATATAAGAAAAATCTATGATATTTTAGGTTTACTTAATACTTAAGCTTTTACAAAGGTCAACACTTACACTTCAAAGTACACACTTGAGTATGCACATGGAGGGGTTCATTTCAGCCACATGGGTGATGGTTGAATTAATGATGGTGATGATGGTGGATGATATAAGGAGAAGATAAATATCTACCTCTCCACTTGCCTATAAGTACCTACCCATTTTGCATCTTCTTCATTCCTCCGTAACTCTCTCAAAACGGATGAAATGGTGAAATTATTTTGTTCAAACCATTCAAAATTTCAGTGGCTATAACTCTCTAGTTTACCACTTCTTCCCACTCTAAGACTAGCTATACTCAAAACTCCATTCTTTCCAAAGCATTTTCGAGCCCAGTTTTAAAGGCCGAAAATACCTCTTTTTCATTCGGGCATAACTCCTCCAAAACTGACCCAAATGAAGTAATTTTATTTTTCAAACCGTGTAGAATTCCAGTGGCTACAACTTTCACTTTTAACACTTCTTCTAGTTTTGAGTTTAACTATGTCAAAATTCCACTTGTTTACAGTGCACTTCGGGTTTCCTTTTTTCAAATCCGAGAGTACCCTATCTTCTTTTGATCATATCTTCCTCATATTAGTTTAAATCAAGTGTTTATTTTTTTCAAATTCAAGAGAAATAAAATTTGAAAAACTTTTCAGTTAATAACTATTTGAAATTTTGAGAGTAAGAGTGTCAAAAATCAGGGAGAAGATGACCTATTTTCGGGTCTAGTTTAGTGAATTCAAGGTCGAAGCTCTACCACTTCTTTTCCATACTTTTGGCCATCCACTTCAAGTCTTGACCGAGCCTTCTCAAGGGTCTAAGGACCAATTCCAAAAGCTTTCATGTGATCGTAGCAGAGCTATTGTCCATTTAGCAAAGTTAGGAAGTAATGATGGTGAGAACTGTAACTTTAAACCATTATAAATGGTTATAGATGTTTAATATAATTATTTGGATGCTAATGATGTTTGGATATTTGGTTGATGAATATTTGAAAAAGTAATTAGCAACATATAACTAAAAGTGAGAACTCCTAAACTATAGTATTATAGGCTATTGAATGTTATATATGTTTGATTTTGATTGTTAATGATGTTTGTTTAATATGAATGTTGAATATATATGCAAGTCACGGAAATACACGTCGATAAGCACAAAGGAGACCACTTTCCTTTATTGAATGAATTGGTGTATATGGAATGTTAAACCTCTTTAAAAAGATTTAAAAATAAGTTTAAAACATTTTACAAACATTTAAAAGTGTTTTGGTGAAGTTTAATTGGTGATTGAAAATTTAGCCAAAATTAGGTACGTCGCGTAACGGCAGTTCGCGATTTCACGCCATAAAAGTCAAATGAGTTTATAGAATGGAATATAGCTCGGAATTCTTCGGGATAAGAATTTTCTGAACTAGCATATCCATAGTTTTCTAACGAAGAAAGAAAATAGAGATTTCGATAAGTAGATTTTGAAATATGAATAAAACAAGTTTTTGGAAAAATCGCGGTTTTGCAGTTCAGAATCCATATTAGGATTTCTTTGAAAATGATATTTTAAAATTGTTTAAAAATATAAAATAAATCCTAGAAATTTTTTAAAGTGTTTTAAAAGTGATTTGGGTTATAAAAATAAATTTCCAAATGATAAAAAGTCGTTTTGATCAATATAGCTTAAAAAGCACTTTTTGTAGTACTTTCCGCAGCACTTTTCTATAACTTTTGAAATATAGCTTTAAACTTAACAATTCTTTTCCAAATCTTTTATAAATGTTTCAAATGGATAATTAAGTGTTTATATAATGTTTTGGATTTTTATAGCTTATTTAAAAGAGTTTAAAAAAATGATTTAAAGAAAAGCTATTACAAATAAAGTGGTTTAATCTTGGCTCTAAAAGCCGACGAGTATAGTGGATTTTTCTATTCGTGAGATCTGGATGTGAGGTGCTTAAACTAAGGAAATGTTTAGGAGCAACTAGTTCCCTGGCTCACCTGGCCTCTTTACTGTGCGAGGGATAGATAAGGTCGAAATGTCGAAAATGAGTTAAGTATAAAAAGATTAAATTTTCCAAATTTAAAATTTAAATTAAATACAACTCGATTGTATAGTGATGATCTTCTTATACTTAGTGTTAAAGCCCAAAGAGGAAACTCGTACTATTCATGGAATTTAAAAGTTGATTTCACTGTTATTCCCCTCATAGTATTTGTTGAATACGGGAATTGATATTGAGTAGAATTAGATGATTCCTATAGATTCTGCTTACTTAATATTTGCAAGTTTTGGGATTAACATCCTAGATAAAATTGTTTTAACTCAATCAAAATTATGAGTTTTGAATTAAGAATCTTTGTTAAGATTTAAAAGAAATATTTGGAATTTTTTTCCTAGTGAGAAATGAAATGATTTAGAATTATTCCAAGATTTAAAAAGATTTAAAGTAATCAAAGAATTTGATAAGAGAGGTTTAATTATTCCATATATGCCAGAAAGAAATGTTTTAAATTTATATATCTCTAAAAGATATTTTTGATAAAAGGAATGAATTAATCAAATATCATTCACCTATTTACTTGATCTCTTTTATCGATGATTGGTTCGGAGGAACCAGGGTCGGATTTGAGTGATTCTTATCCAAAAACCACTTTGAACTAATGTACACGTTCGAAAAATAAAGACCTGATAAAGAAAATGAAGGATGAAGACCTACGGGATGGAAGGACTGCTTGTTGATAATTCTGGTTAGCTCCAAATACTAAAGTAGTAGTGGTCCCTTCATTTCTGAAACTCTTCGAGTTGCAAGGACTTCTCGCTACTAATCCTAGGGGTAACTCCCGACAGGATGTGGTAGGAGAGTGCCTTCGGTTTGTCTTGTTCCTGGACAACTTGTATGGATGAATGTTTGACATTGCATTTCTAGTTACATAAGTGATCTATATGAACGTATCATCTATTTGATAGTGGAGAAGGCAACTTCTCTTAGCTTAACACCCTTTCCTGAGACGTACGAGCTCAAGAGTTATACATTTGTAGAAATCAGTTGTGTGATTATGGAATGGCAGCGTGGCATTCAAAGATGATATGCTATGTGAAAGGTAATTGTTACCTCAAGCCTCACACCTGGAAATGACCAAAACAGGGTAAATGCGCCAAGGCTATGTGGTTTGCAGCCATTAGGGTATAATCATCCCCTTCTAGATATATTTCTACCCGCTATGAAGTTTGGGTTTAAATTAATGTGGTGTATGGTAAACGAGTGCTCGGATTAGGTCGGTAACGACCGGGGTGATGACATATTCGGTACTATCTAGGAAGAGGTAGGTCGGTCTTGTGTTGGTAGAGGTGCAGATGTTCTGTAGGCCTCAGTACATTCCTCTAGAGATGTACTGCCGGAAGGTAGTCCCTTCACCTGGTCATTTTTATGGAATCCATTCTCTAATAAGTGCTTTCCATTTTTTTTGTAGAACCCACTTTGTGGCTAATATGCTAGAATTTAACCAATGTAACAATTTCGGCTAAGATTAATAAGTTTACTTGCAAATGTTTACAAAGAAATGTCATTAAAAATAATATCCCTTATTTTATACGTAATAAAGATTTGGTTATCATAAGGTAAAACCCCGTTCCGTGTTTATGTATGGCGTGGTCTTATGAGGTACCTTTTTTTCAAAACGCGTATTTTTGAGTTCTCACACCAGTCCCATGACTGACCCGGGGTTTATTTTCATTTTCCTTAAACTCTAGGTGCCCTAATTTTCCCTAGCAGCCTAGTAGTCAAGTTCAGTTTAGAAGAAATCTGGATGGAGCTCAAAGCATGGAGTCAGAAGATGTTTTTGAAGATTTTTACCTATTTCCACCACACTCTTTTGTTATAATATTCGCATTTGTAAGGACATAAATTTATAACCATCAATGAATCACTCTGATAAATGTATTTAAATTTCTGTTGTAAAGTTTATTTTGAAATAATATATGTAAGATTCTGTTCTGCCTTTATTTTCTTTCTTGCCCTTGAGAATTCGCTTCTCCGGCACTTGATTTGTGACATGTGAATACCAAGGATGTATTATTGTCAATTTCTAAGAGTCGAAGAAACGGGTCCTCATAGACATGCCCCTAGATTATTACCACATCAATCATCATACACTCTTACTATCCCATTAATATAGGGTATCTACCACAAATCCAAGAGAACAAGGGACTCTAAGTCTTGTTTAAGGCCCTGACACGTGTTCTGCATATATTCTATATTGTTTTGTACCTTCTTTGATACCAACTGTAACACCACACCTCTATACTCATACTACTAAATAATATTATATATCAATATTGTCTGGTAGTATAGAGAATAAGGTTTATTAGAGGCAATCACATGTGAATATTCCCTTAGATTAACATTGGTACATATTCTTATCTGATATAATACATCAAATATACATACTCGATATCGGCACAAAGCAATAAACACATGTGTTTTCCAAAATAGAACAATGTATAGTATAACAAAGAAGGAAAAGCCTTAGAATGCAGTGAAACAAAAAATATCATAATATATATCATAAAATAATATAGAATATATTACATCACACCGTATATGTAATATCACTATATATCAATATCGCTAAGTAAAAGATATCTAATATCACTATCGTCCTCTACTCCTTCACCAACTCGAGTCCCAAGAGAAATATACCCATGATTACACACCCTCTTAATAACAACCTTGGTCTGATCTGAGGTCGTGAAATAAATAACACACCCCGGGTCAGGCTAAAATTAGTTGTGAGTGTATTAGTGTGTAGTGTAATAACATAATGACAACATATGTAAATAAATATGGGTAAATATCGCACACTCGATAATTACCCATCCCGTATCTCAAGCGCCCAATGTCATAACCACTTGTTATGTCCCATAATAATGTGACTCGCAATTGCAAATCTACTCTACCATGATTCACTCCAATTCATAATTATTTACTATTACATTTATTACTAAGCACACAATATTTTAAGTTTGATAGATAAGTATCCATATATATAAATAACTAGTACACCCTAGTCATTTTCTCTCTACTAAAAGTTGAGTCGACACCAAGTGATGCCGCCTGAGTGCGATATCCCCTTCGACTCGGAAATTACAGGTGCTCCCATAGAATCTATTGGCTGCACTATTTACCTCTCCGGTCTTCATTGGCATTCCTCACCATCCATCAATCACATCACATTTTCCTATCCTCACTTATTATGCTCGTGCATCAGATCATTGGACTTGTGACAATGGGGCAAAATTGTCACGACTTAGAGCTTACATCTGGTGTCTCACATCGCTTCGATCAAGTTTTATTTATTCTGCAAGTTCATGTTTATGATGGTAAACTACTCAACCGTCATTTAGCCGGTGTCACTAAGGGTTATTAACTCGTTTCAATGTTTAATACACACAATATTATGCCATATTATATATAATGAGTCAAAAGAACTACCAAAGAAATATTATCAAACATCCCATAACGTTGGTATTATAACTTTGCCTATTCAAAATTCTCATCATATAGAAGTTCATACATCTCATATGATTCAATCATATATTGATCCAAAAGGGGTTTTATTATAAATACTTATTTTCAAAATCCTTATAGAAAATTTCCAAAATCAATACTAATCCCAAAGAGGCTTTAATCCATAGACTCCTTTTCCATTCCAAAATCTTAATTTAATTCCAAACTTCAATATTTTATAACCTCATATACAATTACAATGACATCCTTCCTTTATACCCTTAACAAATTACAAGTCCCCAGCTCCTTTTTGAAAATAATTCATAGAATTTGAACTCACTTAGATACTTCAAAACACTAATAAAAGGATTTATAATAAATAAGTACCTTAAAACACTAAATCCTAATTATATAATTCTCTGCCCATACTATTTACAAAGGTCAAATATTAATCTTCAAATTCAATATTTAAAATCCTTATTTACTTTCAAATCCTTTTTAAACAACCTTCGAAAAATAATCATTGAACTGAAATTCTCTTTGTATAAAATATTATACATATTTGTTTCATAATATCGACTTATAAAATTCTCTTTTATAACCAGAATCAAAAGCTTCTCATTTTAAAGATATTCAAGTGAAAACGCTTTTATAAATATTTTCAAATGCATTTAAATCGATTTTCTATTTATTTAAAATAATCAAATATAAAATAAAGTACTTCCGAACATTTTACTTAACAATATATATGATAAAGTTCCATTATATATTTTATGTATAACATTTATTACATCACAATTTTAATTTTTTTTTTAAAATATTATTTTAAATAACTTCACATTTATTCAATCCTTATAAATAACTCATCAATTTTGGGAATATAACAAAAAAAATTCCTTCTAGTAATTCTTATATAAATAATATAAATTTGGAAATATATTTATAAAGCAAATAAATAGATTCCAACTTTCACAAATTAATTTCTTATCGAAATTTCATAAAAATATCCACTATTAAATGTAAATCCTTTCCCTTTATATATCATAAAGCTATTTTGTAACACCCATAATTTTTTGATAAGATTATTCAGGAGATTTAATTAGATAAATTAAATAGAATAATATAAATGTTAAGTGATAAGGAGGTTGAGATTTGAACAAATCTAATTAAGGCCGTGCTTAATAAAATAATTAAATGGGCTTAAGAATGGGTTATAAGCTAATTAATCTCCATAAGGGAATATTGGGTATTTGTCGTACATAACCCTTAACCCCTATATATTTTCATTCCTACCATTTCATTCCCATTCACATCATTTTGAAAATGTAAGCAAAAATATTAAGAGGAGCCGACCATCATCAAAGAGAAGAGAAATTAAATCAAAAGCTATAGATTCAAGCTTAGGGGAAATCAATCTCAATCCAATCTCCTTATCTAAATCAAGGTGAATAATAATTCCATCTCTATTTTGTTTTGAATCATATATCTTTAGATTTAAGGGTAAATTCGTTTTTATGATGAATTGTATGATGATATGCTTGAATATTAATTTGTTTAATTTAAACAAGATTATTTAAAGGGAATATACATGGTTTTAGGGAGAAACCGATTTATGTTGATGTCTAAAAGACATGGAAAAATTTTATGTTATGTAGAACATGATTTTGGAGTTGGGTTCTAATTTTGATAACTTTCTAAGCTATGGAAAGATTCTTATGAATTTTCAAAAGAAAAACATGGTTATTTGGGTTTATAAATTTATTTCGGAAAATATATTAAGAATTTGGGTCTGAAATTTTGATATGTGAGATAACATGATTAAATTGAATTTCTGGAATTTTTGGGGATTTTTCCAAAGTGATTTGCTATGCAAATTAAATTATTTTACAAGAGGGACTTCTTTGCAATATTAATTTTGCTTAATGGAAGGGCTTATTTGATTAACTTAACCATGGTTTAGTTCTGAAATTAGCAGTAGTTATTTTAGCAAAGAAGTTAAAAAGTTTAGGCAACCAATCTGGTGTTTTAACATGGCAGGTTGGTTAGAAAAGAGTTTGCTTTGAATAGTATTAAACCAGGTTTACCTAGAAAAGTTGGTTTCGCCTACTTTAGAAGTACCTTTCGACTCAGAGCTTCCACCTTCAACCTAGTCGAAACCTACCAAGTCGAAACCAACAAGGTATCACAAAGATGGTACGTAGTGGGATGGAGAAAGGCGGAAGGTTAGGTGTCGAAAGCATAGCTTTCGAAGGGGTCGATGCCTTGGTTTGTTTTAAAGAGAAGCGCCTGCCTTTGTTTTATTTAAGTCTTCAAAGGAGTCGAAGCATTGGTTTTTGAAAGAAGTTTTTAATAGCTTTCGAAGGGGTTGCCATCAACTTATGTTTTCTTTCGAATGGATTCCTTTAGTTATGTAATAATGCTTTTGAAAGAAGGGGTTCCGACTTAGTCGAAGCCCTGCTGTCGTTCTTTAGCCTTTCGATGGTATTGAAGTCATCAATGCTTTCGAAAGGTAGTGTTTGTTTTTAAATGATGTTTTCAGGCTCTTCTAAATGCTTTTGAAAGGGTTCAAGGGTTTCGACGGCAATGGCTTCGAAAGGGTTTCGATGCTATCCTTCAATGTTTGTTTGAATGATTTAAAGCTTTCGAAAGAGATGGTGCCGACGCCATCATGTTTTCCCCAATATTTTAATGTGATAAACGATGGTTTCGAAAGAGATGCTTTCGCCTATATTCACTTTGACCCAAATAATACTTTAAGTATAAACCCAATGGCTTCGAAAGGGGGACTTTCAATGATTTCGGAAGGGTTACTTCCAATGGTTTCGAAAGCGGGACTTTCAATGGTTTCGGAAGGGTTACTTCCAATGGTTTCGAAAGGGGTACTATCAAGGGTTTCGAAGCTATGCTTCTAAGTGTTATTAAGTAATACTTTATTACATTCGAAAGGTTTCAAAAGAGATGTTTTAAAGTGTTTCGAAAGACAGGGGCCTAATGTTTTTAAGAGAAATTTATATGCTTTCGAAGAAGGTTATCCAATGAAGTCGAAAGCAAGATTTTAAAGGTTTCGACAACCTTAGTTTTCAAAGCGAATAACCTAATCTCTTTGTTGAAAGAGAACCATGGCATAATTAAATAAAGCATTTTGAAAAGGAGTTTTTGAAGAAGTTTTCTTTGATTAAAAGGTTAAAGGCATTAACCAAGCTATTATGTGTGCTTCTTCATATATATATATATATTCATATTTTTTGGACCCATAACTATATTTTGAGGAAGGGCAGAATAACCAGCTAGGTTGACCCAGTAGTGAATATAAATTAAGTTAACTCCTGAATGAGTAGAATTGCGTCCAGGAGGTCAGGAAGACTGGAATATAGGATGCTAAAATAATAAAGAAAGATATCGGTAGGGGCCAGTAGGTTTGTAGTTAGCCCATGAAAACTATATCTGGATTAAGATATTGACAGATGTCAATAAGTTCATAGTAAGCCCATGAAAACTATGATTTGATACTGGTAGGGGCCAGTAGGTTTGTAGTTAGCCCATGAAAACTTTATTCGGATTAAGATATTGACAGATGTCAATAGGTTCATAGTCAGCCCATGAAAACTAGTATAAGAAGAGAGGATATTGAAGTCACCAATAAGTTCCTAGTCAACCCATGAAAACTAAGATAAGAGTAAATATATTGGAGTTACCAATAGGTTCATAGTGCACCCATGAAAACTATGAAATAATACAGGGTGTCCATATATTATATAAAGGTTATTAGTAAGCCCATGAAAACTAATAGGTTAATAGTGACCCTAGAAACTATTCATATGATAGGGAGTCAATTAAACAGAGGATGGGAAATCCAGTATGTTTTAACATGTTTGCATATCATCATAATATTTTGAAATGGCTATGTTTTAACCATTATGGATGCAGGAGCACGGTATAAGTGTTATAAAGGTTTTAGGATACTGGTGAGGGGAAAACTCATTCCACTAAGCGGCGTGGTCTCACCAAATATCCAAACAATTTGAGATGGTAGATTATTATTCATACCAGGCTTTATGTCTGACTCAAAGTTTATGTTTTCCCCATAAACTCTCGGGTACTCAATTGATTTTGAGTAGTTTGAGAGTTGAGGTTTTCAGGTACCTCATTCGACGAATAAAGCTTCCAGAGACATGTAGGAGGCATGATAGTTATATAGAGTTTTCTTTTATTTGATTCCACCGTGTTGTTTGTAATGGCAAAGTTGTTATATTGCCTGTATATACTCTGATCATCCAAGGAGGCATCTTCATATATCGCTCTTGGCGTATGTTGTAATGAATATATTTTCTCTGAATGTGGTTTACAATTGTGGGATTATGTAATGGATAGGAAATGTTTTCAAATGGAATGCGATCTTGTTTGAAGTTTTAATTTTTTTCCATATTCATGTGTTTCTGTGTATTAATGAATCTAACACCGCCGTATTTGGTCGCCGAAGATTAATAACTATGGATGACTACAGCACCCATAGTCGTTATTTTGGGCCTCCAAGTAGGGGGATGTTACTTATTTATTGCCTTCAATGATAATTTATATAAAGCATTACTTTAGTATTAAATTTCTATTTCAAGTTAAATACCAACTTTAAATTATACCAACTTCTCAAATGGATTTTAACTTTAAAACATTTCCAAGGTATTCTATCTCAAAATTGATATTTAAATTTTTTTTATACAATCAAATTCCAAACTCAACACTTTTTACAATAATAACTAATTCTATTCATACATTGACAATCACTTAACATACACTAAAAAATATAATAAACTAGTATACCCCAAAAATTACTTTACATACACCGTTTGTTGTACAATATTACCCTTGTTTTCATATGCATTATCTTCCCTCTTTAAAACTTATACACAAATCTAGAAATTCCTAGCACTAAATTAAGGTAAAATTCAACAAAATAAACTTTAATTTTTGGTCCTAACATTGTAACTTCTTTAGAAGAATTATTTTTCAATTAGTTTCGAAAAAATCAACTATAATTTAAGAAGAAAGGTTAAATACTTTTATAAAAAACAATTAGTTGCGAAAGTTGTTTTACCTGATATTTTAGGTTTCATGGTAAAAAAATATTTAACTTTTTCATCAAAATGTATAGATTTTATCAATTATCATTAGTTTTATTGTCTTAATTTATAGGTCATAAGAAAAGGATTAAAAAAATGCGACTAAAAAGAATGGTAATTTAGGATATATTTTCTTAGCAAAATAATGGTGTATGTGAAGTGATTTTTGTTATATGAATAGAACTAGCAAATAATAATATAGTTCGAACAAATTTTTATTATCATTTGGAAAGAAGTATTTAAAACAGTTTTCCCCCTTTCAGTCTTTTCCAAAAGGTAATTCCGGTCATTTGCATACTAAATTCTAACATGCAAATACCACAATGCATTACAAAGTAAATCAATATAACTTGATAACCGTATCAATCAAATACATAGGGTGATTCATCACAAAATGGTCATTCTAATCAATAATTCATCACATTCAGCCAAATTGCATCATAGCAATTATCAAACAATGACATTCAAAAGGGGAAATCAATATAAAATCTCATAGATGTGAGTAAATAGTCACCTTAATTTTTGAGTAAAACCCCTATGCCACAGCGCATGCCTTTACCATGCCTAGAACATCCTTGCAACCTGCCTTCATCGCTTGAAGTCGCCTCATCTGCACACGTTGCCACCCAAATTAGGCCTGTGGACTCGCACCTCAAAGCTCGAACGAACCCCCCTGAACATCACAAATCCTTAAGGTCGCCATCCCATTCATGTCACATCGACCACCTCTGCCCTTCTAGTAACCACACAGCTAGCCATCAACCTATGCTAGCAACCATGAACACTCCACCTTCCCCTTTGTTCGCACCGGGCTTGGTCGTGATTTTTTTCTTTTTTTCGTTCATTGTTTTTTTCCAATTGATTTTCGATTTGGGGATTTAGGCTAGTAGATGAGAAAATAGGAAGAGGTATTGCTAATTTGGAATAAAATAAAGTGGGAGAAAGTTTGGTTGGTTTGGGCCTTAAAATTTCAATTCAATATAGTTTTAATCAATTTCCTACATATTTATTTAAATATTAAGCCTTGCCATATATTTATAAATATATCCTGATCTAATTTAAATTTTTTTACACTTCCTTCGACAAAATATGTTTTCAAATTGCATAACTACTTTCAATTCGATACTCATCCATCTTTGCTTAATTATCTATCATATCGTGTAAAATAAATTAATTTCAAACTATTTCAATCATATAAAAATTATCTATGCTTTAAAAAATAATTTTATGTTTATTAAAACATTTCTTAATTTTTAATATATTTTCTAAAAGTAAGTAATTAATTAATTCAATCTATTAAATAAAAACATTTATTAAATAGACTTCAATTAAATAAAAACTTATTTCCAAAAAACAATAATCATCAAAATCGAATTTGAATATTTTTATTTTAACTAAATCTGTTTAATATTATGGCATCAAAAACAGGTTGTTAGATATAAAAAATCATTTAAGGATTTTCAATTTAATATACTTTAAATTAATTAATTAATTAATTATATCACAATACAACTAGTATATAATAGAATGAAAACACCTTTTATTTTGAATAAGATTTGGTATCGAGTTAGACATATATAACAAATTACATAATTGCCCTAAGGCATAGCCTTAACTTTATCAAAAAGTAGCAGCATTGTTGACCAATCTGAGTAAGAAAAATCAGACTTTTACTTAGGATGTGAGGTGTGAGCATGCATTTGTGAGTCTGAAGGAATGGTTGACTGATGGGCCAGAGTTATTCCTTTTGAGTGGGAATGAAGAGTTGACAATATGCATAATTGCTTGCGGTATTGATGACAGAGGTAAAGTTGTCACTTATGTAAATATGCAACTGAAATCGGATGAGAGGAAGTACCCTACCCATGGTTGGGAGTTAGCAGTGATAATGTTCGTGTTGAAGGCATGGTGGCATTACTTGTTAGGAGAACGTTCGAGTTATTCACCGACCATAAATGATTGAAGTGCCCTTCCTCATAGAAGGACTTCAACCATTATAAGCAGCGATGGTTGGAGTTCTTATCCTTCTACGACTTTGAAATTTCCTATACACTTGGTAATGGAAATGCATTCCTTGATGCTTTGAGTAAGAGACATGCCGACTTAGGATCTATGTTCCAAGAGTAGATGCAGGTAAAGTATATTGCTGGCTATGATTTCCAACCTAGATGTGAGCTAGAGATAGAGTTGTTGGCAAGCTTGACTCATTAGTCAAAGGCAAGTTGCTAGATTAGCTGAGAACATTGCTAAGATAGAGATGGGAGTATATTCTGAAGAGATGAAGTAGTATGGACTTAACCGAGACGGTTTACTCCATAAGGATTGTGGACCGTTTATACCTGATGTTGATAGATTAAGGGATAAGGGTCTACGAGAATGTAATCATTCATGGTTGACTATACATCTCTAAGGCAATAAAGTGTATGGGGATATGAAGTAAATATTTCATTGGGAAGCGATGAAGAAAGACGTCGAGACATTCATATCAAAGTTTATGAATTATAAGCTAGTGAAGGCTGAGTAGAAGAAGCCAAGTGCTTAACTACAAGCGCTTAAGATTCCCCAGTGGAAGTAGGGACAAATATTGATGGATTTCATTCCTAAATTGTCATGGACTAGAGGAGGGCACAATAACTTTTGGGTCATATTTGATAGACTGATGAAGAGCACTCAATTTATATGCATAATGTCCGGTAGAACAACATCTAAACTGCTTGAGTTATCAGTGAAGTGGATAGTACAGTTCTATGGTATGTCAAAAAGCATTGTAAAGGATTAAGACCTTTTATTCACGAGCAAAATTTGGAAGAGCTTATAGGAGGCATTGGTGATGAAGCTACATTTGAGTACCGCCTATCACCCTTCGACTGGCTATCAGACCGAAAGAGTGAATCATATCTTAAAAGATCTCTTGCAAGCTTGCACTCTTGACATCAAAGGCATGTGGGATGATCATTTCGTCTTGTTAAGTTTGCATACAACAATAGTTATTAATCGAGCACTGGTATAGAACCATTAGAGGCATTATATAGTTGAACATGTAGCGCTCCTTTGTCTTGGTGGGAAGCAAGCGAGAATCTGATACTTGGGCATGTTATGGTTAGAGAGACTATAACAACTTGCACCCTAAAGGGCCCGAATTTTCGCTAAATTGAAAACCCAAGTCCACCAAAGTATGAATCGTTGATGTCTGGTATCCTACAAATAATAAAAGTATATCAGAGATCTATCGGTATAAACTCACAGTGGATTAGTAAAGTATAATAAAACATATGATTACTGGCCAAGGCAGACACCTTCAATCTTTAGTTTCTTTATTAGTGTCGAGCATGCATAAAGAAATCTGTCCTTCGACCATTTCCACCTTGTACAAGTACTTGTCCCTCTAAATCTATCTTATGGGTTATGATGGGAAGGGGGTAAGAACAACATTCTAGTGATAGGTAAATTACACATTTTATACATAACACTAGTTTATGCCGATTGTCTTCCATTACATGTTATGTCTATTGTTTTACTTAGTCGTCTTGACTCCACATATGCATAAGATATGCCTCATCTACTCGAAGTAGACAATAACCACATACGTGTGTATGTGTAAATATAAGCACCACATTCCCACTTTGGACTAAGATACTTTCCCTGCTATTATTGGAAACCCAACACCTCATTATGATCCATCGTCAACGTAGTATCACATCCACGTCGCCGTGCATACCAAGGAGCTTCAGTAGTGCCTAATAACAACGTTACAATTGTTTAGCTGTATTCTATTCATTTTTGAAAGACATCCACAAAAGGGTTATCTAGCCTTGCCTCACAACAATAAACAAACTAACAAACAACTGTGAGGCGGTGCACGTCCAAAACAAGATCTACACTAGTAGGAGGTATAGTCCGTTTAGGTATAACCCTAGTCTTTCTGCTGACCACTCAGGACCGATGACGATCTCGACCTATGTAACAGCTCATACTCCTCATACTTGGTACAAATCTCACTCATAGCACCGGGTCTAGCTCATCGTCACATTTAGATGCCTAATGCAATTTATAAAATGCCTGTACGGTTACTTAAAACGTATCCCTTAAAAGGTTGAAGTAGACTCTACTTGTCCTTTGACACTTCGATCGGGGCGAACCATCCTAATTTGGGTATTCCCTTCACCTATATAATGTATACCTCAATGGGTCCTACAGTTAGATATGTCCAACATTAGTACAATGCATACTCAACAGCTGGTAGCCCCTTGTGGTGGGTATACTTTTGTTGTGTAACACTACTGACCTTGCATTCCAATCCATTTTAATGACTATGTCATTCTTATTTAATCTAAGCTATTGGCTACGTTCAATAATTCACACCCGTCGTAAACGCATACTTGATGGTATGTATATATTTATATCTATTTATTTATTATTCCTCCAATGTTCAACCATTAATATTTAGTTATCTTTACATAACTTACTCTTGTTTTATTAATGCTATTTTAATTTTATTTACCGCTTACTTCTAATTTAATAGATTAATCATCTTTTATATTTTTACTTGTATTATATATTATTAAGCATATTCTACTGTCCTTTTTTAACTATTACTACCATTCTTTGATTACTATAATCTTCTTACTTAATCATTTCGTTATCTTGCATATACTTCATCGCCTTTGGTTTATTTTCTAACTTATCACATATGTTAGAGTACTAATTGAATTATTGTTATCATTTCTACATACAATACTTTGGTTATACTTAGGATTTCTATATTTTATTGTGTTGGAATTACGTCCATCAAAAGGAAATGTTCACACTACAAATTTTCATAACCTGCCTAAAAGAGGACTTGTGTTACGTTTGAAATTACGAGGAATTACCTTTTCTCCTACTATTAAAATAGACAGTACAAAATATGATAAACATCCCTATTTTGTACATCTCTTTCTTTTAGGCATATTCCTTGTTGTTTCAAACGTTACACGTTTGTTCATTTATAAAACTGGGTAGTTCATAGAATTACATTGCAACACACTCCACTCCAATGAATTAAAATACAACTTAAATCCTAATCAACTTTATATTAACTTCTAATTCACTTTTACTCATATATATTGTTTAACCAACAAACCTAGAATTATTACACAACCTTATTAATGTAGGGACTAGTTTCACCCTTGTTTTCTAGATTCAAATATATGCAATATTAAATCAAAGTTAATCATTCATAGAATATGGTGGCATGATTTATCAATTGAATATATATATATATATATATATATATATATATATATATATATATATAAAAGCCTATAACTCCATGATCACTTTCAGGCATATATGCACAAATTTACAATGATATAGATCTAATATTATTCAAAAATATATAATTTCATACTTATCTTTTAGCTTCCATATCTCCAGATCTAAACTTGTTATTCCTGTTTGACTCTCTTTCCATCCTATCAAAATATTATCGAAAGAATATACACATTTACTAGAAATTTAGATTTGAGAAGATATTCGAATTTAATTTAGATTTGGATTTAGATTCACCTCTTCTTCGTAGAATTGAATCACCCCTTCTTCTTCTTCTCTTTTATTTTCGGCTATTCTCTATACATACAAATACATATATACACATATATATAATATACTAATTTATAGTTTCTATATTTTCTAGAATTCATGGAGAAAAGAAAATGGTAGATCTTTTCTCTTTGATCCAGAAAATATGAAAAGAAAAGTGAGGGGTTGTGCCTATATTTATAGGCACACAAATCAACTCCATCTGTTAGATCTTAATTTATTAAATCCATGCCATTAGGCCTAGGTTCAATTTCGCTGCCATAGTTGTCACTGGTCGACCCCTATACCCCACACCGGTCAGCCGCCAGCGGTCAACCGGCCCCAATATGGGATCGATCGGTCGCTTTATATATGTTAAGTTTTTTTTTCTTCCTTTTATTTGTTTATACGACCAGTTTTATTATTAACGTTAACGTTATTTTAACGTTACTTAGGGATGAAGCATTAGTTTGCCATTAATTGCAATATTTATTTCCTTCTGCATTCAATTTATCTTTTTTCTTCCACGCTTGCTTAATTAGATTTATTTAATTGGATGCCATTAATTTATGTTTATATTTAACAATTGCTTAAATGCCAAGCTGATAGTATTAATTGTCTTCTTTATTTTTGAACATTGATATTCATTACCTTTTCCCTCATAAATTCTTATTTAATTCCTTTTCAATGCTGATTTAATTAGATTTACCACATCCATTTCCTTTAATCTTAACAATTGTATTTAATGCGCATTTTAATATTAAGTTATTAACATTTACTTTTATAATTGGTTTTTAATTATTTTTGATCTGAAAACTTCAAACGTTAATAACTATTTCATTTGAATTCCGATCGTAAAACTGTATATGAAAATTGATCAGAAAATCACCACGAACACAAGGTGCAAATTTCGTACCAAATTCCGATGTTTCTAAAAATTCCATTTTTGGGCTTTAATAATTATTTTGTAATTCTCTTTAATTAATACTCTTTTATTTTGTGCGGTGTCACATTTTCTCCCCTTAAAAGAATTTCGTCCCCAAAATTCCTCAAGGACTGAATCATGTAACATAACACACAACCAATCTATGTTATCCAATCAATTATTGTGCAAACAATTTTGCAGCCAATAGTGTACAAGTGCACGGTGTACCACAACAACATGTATGCTGAATAATACTAAACCGATGCTCCCTATATGAATGCATTTTTTTTAAAAACATATTTGAAAATATGGTGCAAACAACCTATAATACTGACAGTTCTTCATGCATGCAATTTTTGAAAATCAAAATCTTTGTTTATGCATCCAAATTTTCTCACACTTCTATGAATAGAAGTACAGCTCAACCAATTTTATATCCAATCTCTACCATCAAAAATCATAGAACACCATTTCTAGCATCCGAAATTTTGAAAAATTCAGTTTTCTAAACCTATATTCTTATGTTGGAAAAGAGTTTAAATGGAGAATTCTATATTTTCGTCCTTCTCTTGTGTACCCGTTTCTCTATATCTTGGAACCTTCTCTTTTTCCCCCAATTCTTTTCCAACTTTTCTAAGTACGGTCCACATAAGGAAATTACTTTTAATATTTTAAAATTTTAAAACAGAGTTATTTTAAAACATATTCGATTTACTTATCGACAAGGTATGGAAAAAGAATTTCCAAGGCAACTTTTTCCCTTATCACTAACTATGTTTTACTTTACTGTTACTTCTGCTGCTTAGTACAATTCATACTTGCTAACTCGTCAACTCTTTCCCTATGCTAAGCATGCAACTTCTCAAAAATATAAAATTCCCTCCTTTTTCATTCAAAATCGTTTTCAATTAAATTTTAGAATTTGCTAGAAAATTTAAAATAAAACTTACTTTTTTCACTACTTTTACAAAAATATTTTCTATTAAAAATCAAAGATTTTTGAACAAATATTAAAAAAAGTATTTGCTTTAACCTTTTCAGAACAAACCAAGCCACAACCTACGCAGTTAACGTTCATGATTGTCTCTTTTCTACAACGCGGTAAATTTTCAAATTTCTAAAACTATTTCTTTTAAATTACAACAACAACCAGCACACATGTTCATTTATAAATTTTAGCTTTTAAGGTATAGGGATAGTGATCCGTGATTTTGCAACAACCTTCCCTGTCTTTCGCTCGCTAAAATTTATCTCCCAAAATTGTTACTACCTATTCAGGACTTAACTTTATTTTTCTTTTAGTAGCTAATTTAATAAATTTCCTATTTTATTTTATAAACTTTCAGTCTTTTTTTTATTTTGCATTAGTTAAGTATCTTTTATGAGTTTTCCTTATTTTACCATTTTTCGATAAATGCTGCGGTCCATAGAAAACAAATGAAAAGAAACATTTCTCATTAACAAGATACGTGTTTTTAGACAAAGAAACAACTAATGCTTACAACCCAAACCTAAAAGAAAAAATTGTTGGAGGCTGCCCTCAACATCAACTGACATGAATGATGTTGTGGCTCTATCACTACTTACTTAAATTAAATGGACCTTTCTAACATGTCATTCTACTGTAATCTACATATCTTAATCCACCTTTCTGGCTTCTAGTAAATAAGGTCAGTTATCACTTTTAACTACTACCACCAATTATAAGCTGAATTGTGCATTTTCACATTGTAGTGGGCTAAGGAATACAAACTATGCACATTTACAATAACTTACCGGAAAAATTAGCTCAACGAAATAACTTTCCTACCTTCCATCATGCCCTCTTTAATCCTGAGCCAACAAAAGTCCTCTATGTGTGTTTGTTTTCTCATTATCCTTTATTACTATCTTCTTTTTACCCAATTCTCTTGATACGTTCTCAAAATTTTGGTATTTACTTTCTTCATCTTGACCTTTTATGCGAGTATACTCTAGAACTCATGAAAGTGTACTTCGATACCATTCATCATTCCTTCACGGGTTCTTCTTACGGCATCCACATATGTCTTACTAAACAGTCCTAGGTTTATACCAATATTCCTTATACTCTATGGGGATTCCTTGTTGCTACTCTATTAGCATTCATTACTAATTTATTCATAGCCCTAACTTTTACTCTGTCTTACCTAAGCAGTCACCTCTATCTACTCCATATCAAAGTCGGTTGGTTTCCACCCTTCTTTATAAAAATTATTAAACTTCACAGTCTGAAGTATTTAACTCAAACTTTTTTTTAAAATAGAAACTTTTAAAACTATATCCTAGGATTTACGAAGCAAGTTTATTTATTAAGTCCCAAAAGTCATTATTAATTGTTTATTTCAAAAATATCATTTACTTTAAAGTATTTTCACAACAAAGGTTTTACTTCTTAAAAAGTAAGGTTTTCAACTCAAAATATTTATTAAGTTTTGTGTTCCAAAACCCTTTTTCATACCAAACCATTTTTCAAAATGCCCTTTATTGTGTTTCTAAAACATCTTTTATAACTTTTAACAATAAAAACCGGAGTAAACAAGGACACTTCCATCATATTACTCATGCTATCTCGGCTTTCAACCTTAGTGGAGGATCTAATAGCATATGAGGGGGACTTTTAAAAGAAACATGAAATTAATTTACAAAACTATAGAAAATACCCATTTTCCTATGTTTTTGCCTTTAATTTCCAATATTGCTTCTAATTAGATTACTAGTATTATTTTTAATATAAATTCCAAACGTTATTTCTATTTAAATTTCTTAATATTGCTGCTATTTAAATTTCTTCTACCTAAACTACTCTTATTTAAATTGCCTCTCTTTGTATAACTTTTCTCTAAATTGACTGCCTTCTTTATTGAACCATTATAATGCGTTCGCCTACTGCTTTGTTTCGGGTTTTAATCTTCTTTCCCCATTCTATTAACCCATTTTAAAGTTGTACCACTTCCTATTGTTTACCCCTAAAATTAGTTTAACAACTTAAAATTTTTCATATCAGAAAAAGCTCTACGTATATTCTATATTTTTTTATTTCCAAAAGGATTTTTTTTTAAAACCCATTTTAATTGAAATTCCCGGTCTAAATTTTATTAACTTCTACGATAAGTTTTTATTTAAATATAAAAGGATATTTTATTCTGTAGAAAAATTAAAGTTTACTTACTTTACAAAAATAAGGTTTTTTACTTTTAAATAAATCCTTTGAAAATTATTTCTAATAATGTATCTATATATTTTTCTCAAACCTTTTAATATTAAATTCTTTCATGGTCGGATTCAAAGTGAATTTTACTTATCCTACTTTTGGACTTTTCTCCTTTTCCACTAACATTTGACTTATCTTCTTTTAGAATATTAAATCCAACTATCATCTTAGAGTGATTACTACACACCTTCTTTCGAAAACATATATAATTCTTCTTTCGGATATTTGTAACATATAGATTACCACTTTCTCCTTATTTAGATCTATTGTACATCATCAATAGGCAATCCTATGGGGATCTACAACCATTGGAAAATCTAGGCCCAACAAGGACTTAAGTACCATCTAACTTTATGGAATCTTCTATATGCTGCACTCATGCTCTTCTTAAGTCAACGCCTTCCAATACAACCTACTTTCCATGGGGTATTCAGGATAAGTGTATTTCTTCAACTTCGTCTATTGTTCTAACTCATAGTCACATTATCCATCTTTTCAGAATATGGTTGCGACTACTTTTATAGTCAGAATTTATATAATTTAGTGTATAACATATAATTATAGGTAAAAATATAAATACGTTCACCCAACGTATTCTAATTCTTAAGATCAACTAACCTAAGCTCAAATACCAAAGGTAACAACCCACACCCCAGTGCGCTCAAATTTTCGCTAAATCGAAAACCCAAGTCCATCAAAGCACAAATAGTTGGTATTTGATATCCTGCAAGTAAGAAAAGTATATCAAAGCACTATCGGTATAAAGTCACAATGGAATAGTAAATTATAATAAACATATGATTACTAACCGAGGCTGACACCATCAATCTTTAGTGTCTTTATCAGTATCAAGCATGCATAATGAAATATATCCTTCCGCCGTTCCCGCCTTTTACCAATACCCATTCCTCTAAAGCTATCATGCGGTTGTAATAAGGAAGGAGTCAAAACAACATTCTGGTGACTGGTAAATTGCACACTTTATACATAACATTAGTTTATGCCGATTGCCTTTTATTACATGTTATGTCTATTGTTTTACATAGTCATCTTGACTCCATGTACGCGTACGATATGCCCTATCTACTCAAAGTAGACAATAACTACATATGTGTGTGTATGTATACAAATACACACACACCACAGTCCCCATTTAGACTAATGTTACGATCTGACTTTTCGACCCTTAAATATCAACACTAAATAAATCCACGATATTCGTATGCCAAGCACGCAAGTGCCGAAAAGATAGATTGTTAGGGTAAAATAGAAAAAAGAAATCGAATAAGAAAGAAGAACACTATATCAGAATCTCACAGCGGAACAACAAAATATAATACCAAAAAGATAGTACAAAGGGTTACTTCGAATACAGAATAATTTTAGAGTTACCAAACCAACACACTACCATCAATCTGGACTGTTATAACTTTCTGTCCTTACAATGCTGATACATACATACATACATACATACATACACACATAATACAGTGCAACGAAAATAGAAATAGATAGATAACGAAAGGCTCCAGCTCATCTCCTGAAATTTGAAGCATCCAAAGTAAAACCTGCTTTATTCAGCCTACTCAAAAGAATACACAAGCCACAGATCAAACATAAGTCTGGTATGAGAAAACCAAAGATACATGCATACATGTAACAGTAACTAATAAGACCGTACGAATCATCATAACAATTTTCCCCTTAAAAGACACCAATCATTCATTAATTTAATATAGTGATATAATAGATAATGTTTGGGGTGTAGAATATAGATTTGAAAATAGCCATGTTGTTTGCATCTCATAACAAAACAATATTAGAAGTACATCTAAAACAACTAAGGTACTTTTGCATATGGATTTTTCATAGAGACGCCTCTAGTAAAATAAAGCGGATCTCCATGGCAAGGATGAGAAACTACCTTCCAAGCATTGTATATCTCTAGATAAAATATACTATAATGTAAACATAGCCGGACCACGCCCGAACATAGTATGAACCATGTAGAACCAAGTATCAACAACTCCCGCTAGCAACGATAAGCATACTATAAAATGGAGTTGATATAACCTATCGTGAGTTAGCTAAACCCCAGATTATGCATCCTACTTTGTCTTTAGTCTTTTTCTAATGTCGAGGTTATGTTCGGCATCTCTTGCACAAGTTTTCATTGCTTGAACACAAGACGAATCACTCCATAGATTCCTGCATAAGCCGTTAGATAAAAGAAAATGCTGACCTCTCACTTGGACTTAACCTTACGATGGACAGTTCAAATCTATAACATAAGTCTGAGATGTTAACGCTGACCTTTCCCTTAGACTTAACCCTAAGATAGACAGTTCAACTCTATAATATTCCACTTCACAACCACTTCCAAAACATAGACTCCTATACTAGTTTTGAAGTGGAATTCGATAAGTAAAACACTTACCGATCCTGGACTCTTCAAAACAAAATCGATGAATTTTTGATAAACTCAATTCTGGTTCTTTTAGAAGTAACTGAACTATATAAAGAGGAGTCCTCCCTAGGGGATCTCGTATATATAAGTTCTTAAAGTTAGAGACATTTCATACAAATGTTTCTCCCTAGAGGATCTCTGTAATGACCCGAATTTTAACCACTTTAAATAGGAATATTTAATATGTTATTAAATAATTAATATATAAATTTTAAAACTCAAAATACCTCTTTTAAATAATAACTAGTGATGGTGAAAGATTTTTAAATTTTGTTTACAAAAATATATATTTTAAAAGAAATTAGAAACTGTGACCGAAAAGCTTTTTGAAAATTTTCAATTTTTCACCATTAAAAATTATTTAAAATGTTGTAAACACCTTAGTTAACATATTTACACATTTTAAATAACTTAAATATGGATTAGTAAATAAAATAGAGTTTAATAACATAAGTTTGCTTGTGTAAGAAAGATGTGACCATTTTCAAGTTTCAAAGCTAATTAAATTAAAAGAAATTATGAACCATCACTTCATTTCAAATCATAGTACATGTAAAGAGTACTACATATTGGGTAATAGGGAGTAACCATAGGTTTTGGCATGTGGACCAAGGGGGGTAGATAAGGTGGTGATGTGGCCAAAACGTAGTGGAGGGTAATGGTACTTTCGGGTATTTTTGTAATTTCATTTCATTCATTTTTTTATATACAAATTTCTTAATTATTATTTCAATTTAATCATTCACTTTACTTTTCAAAGTATCAAAGCTCTTGTTTACAATTTAATGGCTTCCTTTCAAGTTTTAAAAATCATATTTTTCCACTTCAAAACCTTTTAAAATCTCGTTTAAACTCTTGTTTTCCTTTCTACTTCTCTTCTTATTCAATTTTTAGCCCTACCTCCACCTCACCCTCAAGGCCGTGCCTAAAATCATCCATGGCTGAGTCATATTGTATGGAGGCCAAGCCCATTTCAAGGGTTCTAGTCCAAAAGGCAAGCCTTTTCCTAATAAAATTTCATATATATGTTAGCAAAATTTGTGTATGATATGTTGCTTGAAAATGTTGGATTTTCATATGTTGGTTTGATATATATGCTAGTTGTTTGTTATGTGGTAGTTAGATTTGGAAAATGTAGTTTGAAAGTTTAGATTTATGATAAAGTTGTTAACTTTGCTCATGTATGTGATGATTGCATAAATTTTTATTTGTGAGCATGTATGTTGGATATGTGATATGGAAGTTAGTATCTTTATATGTGTTTGTACCAAAAATGAGCACAACACTCTTCGGAAGTTTTTGAAGAGATAAAAGTGAAGAAAGAAAATTAAAACTGAGGATTATCTAACAAAAACTCCAAATAATAGAAAGTAAATTGCACAAAAGACAACGATTTAGAGTGGTTCGGCGTTTTGCCTACGTCCACTATGAAGTTTGATGATTTTATTGCTCGATACTTGAAGATTACAATTTCTTATAATGTAGTACAACTGATTTTATAAGCTAAGTCTGAAACTAAAGCAGCGGTGGTGATTTGGAGTAAATCTGGCAGTGTCTGGGCGCTCTTTAGCTCTTAAAATTGTCCGACCCCTTTTCTGAATGACCAGGGGCTCTATTTATAGGTGTGGGAGGCTGATATTTCGCCTAAATTTCGGGAGACCACTTCTGGCACGTGAGGGGGCCCACATGCCCGCTTTCTGGAAATTCGGGCCCACTTTGGGATCGATTCGAAATCCATTCGAATCGATCGAGAAATCATCCAATCGAGTTGAAATTTGGTGTGGACATTCTTCAACATGTGCATAAGCTTCTGTGAAAATTTCATAGCATTTGGACTTAAGGATCTTGAGATATGATCGATTCAACATTGTATTTCTGGTTGATATGCTCGATTCGAATCGATCCTCTTTGAATCGATAGGGTCGAATCGACGGCCTAGTGAGCGAAGGCGTTGATGTGGCGCGTGCTTCTCGCATCGATCCGCTTTTCACTCCGAGTTGACTGGGTCAACTCCATCATTTTCGCTACTCTGACTTAGTGGATTCGAGGGATTTTTCCACACATCGATTCGACTGGAAGTTTGTTCGAATCGATCATAGTGAGCTCTGGTCGATCGATACGAAGCCGTTGTCATAGGATGGATTCGAAGTAAAACAACTTTATGGATTCGAAGCACTTCATTTTGAGGGATACGAACCACCGAGCCCCGATGGATACGAAGTGGGGCAACTTGATCGATCCGGATTACTCCAAGCTGATGGATTCGAAGTGGGATGACTCCATGGATTCGAAGTACTTTAACTCGATGGATACGAACAAAGGTTGCTTATGGATTCGAACTTAGGGTCATTTCCTCCAACTTGCATCGATGATATCTTACGCGTACGAACTCGGATTGACTTGAAACTTGGAACGTTGCTTTTCCTGATCTTGCTTGACATGTCTTATCAATTGCAGCCCAATCCGGACTCGGGTAAAATTCATCGATATCTATGGTCATCCAATAGCTACTCGATGCTGAGGATGTACGATCCATATTCCCCAGTTAGTTCCTTGATATCACGGCCTTGCCAAAAGGCGGGATAACATTTGCCCCCCAAAGTACATCTTGTGTGAACATGACGTGCTTTGAAAAGCTGCAGATTCTCGGTTGATGACCATCACATGTTTCGTTGAAAGCTGTATTCTGTAATGCTGTAGTTGACCGTTGTATAATCGTGATTAGCTTGACTTTAGCTTACGTTGCGTGTTTGCAAGTTGTTGTCAAGTTCTTTAGTTATTGTTTGGATTGAGTTTCGTATCGATCCTCTCCTGGATCGAAGTGAAATTCAAGTTGTAACAACGTTCGATGGTTGTTTTGAGTCCTTCCTTTGTATCGATCCTCTCTTGGATCGATATGAGATGTTGGAATGTATGCTTCGTATCGACGAATACATCATAATGGGTCTCGGATTGGCGGATACAGGAGTAATGCTTTATGTCGACGGAGTAGAACAATCTAGACATAATCATGCAGTGAGGCTTCACAGAGGATATGCAATTTCTTATTCCTTTATTCAATAAGAATCCCCAATCGTGGATAATCTTTGATAGGAGTCATCCATGACTCTTTTTCTAGATCCGTCTCCAAGATCTAGTTGATCTTCATATGTCAATGCCTAGAATAATAAGTATTTCAACTGGGACAAAGTCTTTTTGCCGTGCATCCCCAGAACTGGCTAGCTTGGCCAGTGACTTAGCTTATTCATCTTGTTCTCCGAGGATGTGTGTAATGGTGTAATAGTCGAAGTCAACTAGTAGCTTTTGGACCCGGTTGAGATAAGGAGCAAGACGTTGCCCCCTAGTCGGATAATCTTCCTTGACTTGGCGTACTAGTAACCGGTAATCACATAAGACATGTAAAGTTTCCATTCGTAGTTTTCTTACAAGTTTGAGCGCCAAGGTTTCATACTTGGCTTCGTTATTTGTTGCAGGGAAGTTGAGTTTCAGGGCGTAGCAGATCGTTCGTTCCTCAGGAATCATTAAAGCAACTTCGATATTAGAAAGCCGATTAGTGGAAGTTCCATCAGTGTACATTCTCCATCGGTTGGATGGTTCTCCACTATTCTTCGGATAGTCGTCTGATGTGGCAGATTCAGATATGAAGTATGCTAATGTTTGACCATGGAGAGTTCTCCGAGGGAGATAAGTGATATCAAATTGGATTAGCTTGATACTCCATTTGAGTAACTTTTCAGACATCTAAGGTTTCTATTGGACTTATCGTAATAGTTGGTCGATATGGACGTTAACGGGGTGAGCTTGTCAATAGCCAGCCTTCATCATATTCTGGTCTTTGGATTCGTTTCACTTCACATAGCATTGCGACGCTTATGGCGTGTGTTAACACGGCCCAATTGATGTATATATCTTCGTGATCCCAAGGTTTGGGTAAAATGGGAGGTCCCTTTAACCGATCTATCAGAGCTGCTTAGTTGTCCTCGGTACACGGGTGTCTCTAACTGTTGGAATTTTCTAGAAATTAGTCTTGATTCCATGAGGATTAATAATGAAAACAGAGAATCTTTCCGATGTAATGGTGAAAGAGCATTCCAAAGGATCGAGTTTCATCCTGCATTTTTTGGAGAGCGTTGAATACCTCTGTCAAGTTATTGATATGGTCGCTTGATAGTCGTGATCACATGATCATATTAACCACATCTACTTTCATCGATCGACCAATATGTTTTTTGAATGATCTATTAATCATCTTTTGATAAGTAGCATAAGCATTCTCAAGTTTGAATCCAGGGATTCCAGCATAGCACTATAGGCCCAGGTCGATAATGAAACAGTTGTATTCCTGGTCTAGGACATGCTTCAGTATCTGATTGTATCTAGGGTTTACATCCATGGATGTGAGTAATTCATGTCTGATGGTCAGGTCCATCAGTTGGTTGATCATTGGAAGTGGAAAGCTATGCTTTGTCATACCCCATGCAAATCTGAGTAGTTGACGTATGTCCTCCACTCCCTGTTTGTTTTTCTTATAAGTAAAGGATTGGATACTCATTTTGGTTGGAGGGCATCATGGATAAACCCATTGGTTTTGAGCAGATTCGCCTCCTCTTTAAGTGCAACAGATCTCTCCGGATCCATGTCGCATCGTTTTTGTTCACCGAGACATGCCTCGGGTCGACATTTAATGTAGGGTTCTCCATGGCTAGAGAGAGTACATATATATATATATGAGATCAAGTCCAAGCGAACACATCAAGATTCACCTGAAGTAAAACAATTGACTCTCTCTTCATCATTGCGCAGAGTTGTGATCTGATCTACAATACTCGTGATAGGTTGTAGGCGCTTCATGTGTTTATTTGCAATGGTAAATGATTAGGCTTATAAGGACGTTGAATCAAAGGGTTAGTAGGACTTAGCCTCGTACTGCATGCTGCTACATAGCTGGCTCCAGCTTTGAGATTGAATTGACTTATGTTTCTGAATGATCCGTTTTTCATGCAATGTACCTGCGATCCATTGCTCATTGGAAGGGTCAGAATGATGATCAGTTGCCCGTAAGTCCGGGTATTGATCTGATGACTCTATCTCTAGGCATCCTTTCGGTCGCAACCTAGAGTTGTTATGAATATCAGGCATGGGTCATAGGTTCAAATTGTCATAGTCAACTCTCGGATAATTGCTCTTTCGCCCCCAGTCTCAGGTTGGCGGATGCATTACGCGGATGGTCTGGTCTCGTCCTAGCTGTGTCTATACTATAGTTCAAGCTTTAAGAACCAGGGTTGACTGATGAATGGTTGAATCATATCAATTTTATCTTCTTGTTCGTGCCCCCAAGTCTGGGGAATATCTCGATAAGTGGCAGGGTAGATAATGTTTGCTTCAATTTTGTATTCTATCCCATTGAACCATGGAATCAAGTTAACCGATGGAAGGCTGAGTCGTGCTTATCCTGTATTATGTTCTAGTTCTTTTTTCTTAGCGGAATACATTGTTATTTTGCCAACATTCAGACATAAGCTAGATTCTGGACGGTCAATGACATTTACTTTGCTGCTTATGTCGTCGTACTTTGGGCAAAAACTGAAGAGTGAATCGTCCAATCAGATCCAATGTAGGATTGATGCTTCCCTTGTCGAATCCAGGGTAAGAATCAGTGTGCAGATGTTTAGGTTGCACTTGTTTTCAATTGCTCTTTTAGTCGGATCATGGCAAGAGTCGATGAATGAATGGTCGCGTTGCATTCATTTGGAGTTGGGTGATCAACTATGTCCATTTCGATTTACGTTCTCCCGTCGGATTTAGGGATAAAGTTAGCTTGAATGCGGTCATGTCATGCTCATTTGGCCTCATGCTCTTCCTGACGGATCGAAGGAAGGCGACGGAGGACGAATGGTCAGGTCACACTCATTCGTGATTTATTCTTCTATCCTTGCTCTGTTGGTCAAAGGTATTCGATGGACGTTCGGACCACACTGATTTGTAGTCGAGGAGGATCGATATTGACTGTCGATTCAACGGCACGATGTAGAATGCTCGGACCTCATTTCCTATCGATCCAATGGTATGATATGAAAGGTGCAGATTGATATTGCCTGTCAATCCGGCGGTACGATATAATTGGTTGCCCAGAACTTCGGGCATCATTCTGATTGGTTAGCATTAAGGTCTCCTTGTAGTCATTTCCTTAAGTTGTAAGGGACGCTAAGCTGGAGATGTAGTGAGTCACCTTTCTCTTCTTTCGGTGATTTGCACTTCTGCCCCCAGTCTTGGGTTAGCAGAGTTAGTTCGTGGATGGTCTAATTGCACCTATAGTGAGTTTACACTCCTCCCGTCGAGTTCAGGTCGGAGTTGGAGAATGAATGGTCGAATCATATTCATTCATTTTCCATTCTTGTAGCTACACTTTGGGGATTAGACTCAGTTGAAGTTTATTCTCCAGTTCGCACTCTGGGAATCTGGATTTGATGTTTATACTCCGCTTCGCACTCTGGGAATACAGAGTTGATGTTTATACTCTGGTTCGCACTCTGGTAACTCGGAGTTGATGTGTTATCCCAACTTTTGGCAAAGTCGAGATACCCAAAGATTAACTGAAAATCAATGATTATTAGTCATGAACATCGATTGTGCATCGCAGGTTCACCATGGATATCGATGAATTTTGTCCGAGTCAGGATCGGGCTGCAATTGATAAGACATGTCAAGCAAGGTCAGATGAAACAACGTTCCAAGTTTCGAGTCAACCCGAGTTCGTATGCTCAAGATATCGCCAATAGAAGATGGATAAGGTGGTATAAGTTCGAATCGATCTTGGTACTCCTGTCCTCGAATCCCCCAGGTAAAATCCATTCGAATCCATAAAAGTCGACTCCATCGACTTCATACCCATCGAGTTCGCTCCTGTTCGAATCGATGGCATTCCTGTCCTCGAATCCATAAAGAGAAGGAGCTTCGAATCCAGGAGGCGTAGCCTTGCTTCGAATCCAGGAAGTGTAGCTCATTTTCGAATCCATCCAGCAGGAATAACTTCGAATCGAATGAATACAGCATAGCAAACTCGATTCGAACGAACGTACCTAGATCGATTCGAATAAGACCTTTGCTCATTCGATTCGAAGAGGGATGTCTTCGAATCCACTACCACGAATCTACCCAGTCAAAGCGGCGAAGAACATGGAGTCGACCCAGTCAGTCCGGAGAGAGAAGCGGATCGATACGAGGCATGCGCACCACGCCATTGTCTTCGCGTGCAGGAGGATCGATTCGAACGAATCGATTCGAACTAGATCGATTCGAACCAGGCTAGTCAACCAGAAATGCAACCTTGAATCGATCATAACTTGATATCTACACATCCAAATGCTATGAAATTTTCACAGAAGCTTGAGCACATGTTGAAGAATGTCCACACCAAATTTCAGCTTGATTGGACAATTTCTTGATCGATTCGAACCTAGGGTCGAATCGATCCCGGTGTGGGCCCGGATTTCCATAAAGCGGGCGTGTGGGCCCCCTGACGTACCAGAACTGGTCTCCTTTCATTTTAGGCGAAATATCAGCCTCCTACACCTATAAATAGAGCCCCTGGTCATTCAGAAAAGGGGTCGGACAATTTTGAGGGATAAAGAGCGCCCAGACTCTGCCAGATTTACTCCAGATCACCATTGCTGCCTTAGATTCAGACTTAGCTCAGCAAATCAGTTGTAATACAACACACGAAATTGTAATCTTCAAGCATCGAGCAATAAAATTATAAAAACCTTGAAGTGGACGTAGGCCGGAGATAGCCGAACCACTATAAATTGTGTGTCACTGTTCATTATTTCTGGATTGCTGTTTGTTGCTTGCTTAGATCTGATATTTGTGTTTGAATACTGTTGATTTGTATTCATACACTGGTGCTTTCACTACACTTGGGGTTTGTGACCATTTTTGGTGCAAACACTTTGGTGCTTTCACTGAGAAGAACTAGCACCCACTACACCAAATTCAAAATTTAGATTTGGAATTTTAAGGATTCAGATCTGACTCTACAATGACTCGACAAACTAGACGAAGAACTGAGAGGAGCCAACAGGCAGGAAGTCAAGAGGCATCCTCTGGCGCTGGAGAAGGACAAGCTTCGATCTACATTACTAGAGATGAGATGGAGGCTATGAATAACTTAATGCAGGAAAGAATGATGAAACGCCAACAAGAGATGCTGCAGAATTTCTTCGAGCAGATGAGAGCTGCAGGGACGCAGAACCCTGGACCAGCTACAGCGGCTGTGAATGTGGAACAAGGAGCTAGGGCTATGGAACCCAACGGAGGACAGAATGCAGAACCAGAAGGCAATCAACAAGGGCTTGGGGGCAGGCCCGCAAGATCCGACGTGGAAGGACCTTTGGAAGGAGCTCAACCGGCTAGGGCCAACACAAATGCTAACGAGCCGCCCGAAGAGTACGTACCAGAATTCCCTACGAGGCTCGGAGGGCAAGACCGAGACGTGACAAGGGGGCAACCCCTAGATGGAGATGAAAGAATGATTGGCCTAGTGAGACGACTCATGAGAGGAGGGTTATCAGGACTAGGATTGGAAGAAGTTAGTCGGAGTCCGTTCGCTCCGAATATCAGGAATGCAAGGAACCCTCCGAAGTTCAAACTACCAACGCTGAATCCCTATGACGAAAGTCAGACCCGACCATGCATATCACCAGATATATCAGACACATGGAAGTGCTGGGAGCATCCGAGGAAGTGATGGCACGATGTTTCCCCTTATTCTTATCAGATTTGGCTGCGCTTTGGTTTAGGCAGCTAGAAACCGGATCAATCAGGACATGGGGCGAGCTTGTGGATTGTTTCATGAAGCAGTTTAGGGTTCACATAACGCGACCCAAGAGCGTGATGACTTTAGCATCAATAAAGCAAAGGACCGGAGAGTCCATAAAAGATTTTTTGTTACGATTTAATGCGACGGTGACTTCTGTAGATCGCCCGGACCCATCGATGATTTTGATGGCGGCAGTGGCAGGAGTTGGAGAAGGCACCGAATTCAAAGACTCTTTGACTAAAGATCCACCACAAGATCTTGGAGAGTTTTTCCATGAAGCTGAAAAATTCATTCGATTAGAGGAATCACGAGCCGAGAGGCAGGAAATAAATGTTGCACAAGGCGAAGGAACCGCCAGGGAACAGTCCAGGGCAGACAAAGGAAAGAGAAAGCAGGATGACGCACATGATGGTCCTGATAAACGGAAGAAATTCCGAGAGCCCAGATTCAGGCAATACACAGACTTGGTGGCAGGACTGGAACGAATTTACACCGAAACTTGGGGGCAACTCCCCTATCGAAAACCACCCAGGAGAGATCCCACGGAGCGGGAACGTAGGACTGGAAAGTACTGCCTATTCCATGAGCTGGATGGGCACACTACCGATGAATGCCGCCACCTGAAGGATGAGGTGGAAGAACATGCCAGGAGTGGTAGATTGCCGTAGTATGTCAGAGAACGTACGACGGCGGTTAGACCCGAACAACTACCGCCTCAACCAAACAGGAATGATCCTGGATCGGGATCATGACTCGTCATCAACTGATTGTGATGGCAAGGGCCAAGTTCAAGATTTGGACTCTAGTTGATTAGTTTTCTTAGATTTGATTTCCAAAATAAAACGGCTATCCCACTTACTCATGTACGGGAACCGGAGAGATCCCTAGGCATGCTCTGAGATGGAAATAGACCGCTCTGCCCGGAGAGGCATTATCTTGTTTTTCCTGGTGTTTGAGATTGAACATCTAGGATTTGAATTTAATAAAGAAACACTTATTAAAATAAACCTTTGACCGGAGAGTTAAAGGATAAACATTAAATATCAATATAAACATGATCGCTTTATGATCCTACCCGGAGAGGCAGGGTCCGGAGTGCAAGAAGTGAGTTGCTTCGCCGGAGAGCGACAGGATCAACTCACTTAAGCATCGTTTCCTATTCACCGGAGAGTGATCGGATCAGGATTCGATAAGAGCCCGGAGAGGCTATGATTGGCCCACGATTTAGGCCATGACAACGCTTAATGTTCAGATTCACTGAACCGGAGTGCAGGAGGTGAGTCGCTTCGCCGGAGAGCGACAGGATTGACTCACTTAACGTTGTTTCCCCTTCACCGGAGAGTGACAGGATGGGATCCAGCATGAGCCCGGAGAGGCTATGATCGGTCGAGAACGACCAAGACATCGCTTTTACGCCCTAACTGGGGCCGGAGTGTAAGGGGTAGAAAGCAACATCAGAGTGCAATAGGATCTTTCTATTCGATCGCTAAGTCTGGAATGGGCTCGGCAAGGGTCCGGAGTGACCATCGATAATACGGAGAGACGGTAGAATCTCATTCTTAACTTCCACTAAAAGAAATTGATAACAATTCGGCTTCGAACAACCATGGACTTGATTGAAAGTGCTATAAGCTATGAGTAAAACATGAACTCACTCCATCCAACTTAAGACTGATCAAAACACGCCTTTTACCAAAAAGGCATGTTTTGGGGGCAAAATGTTATCCCAACTTTTGGCAAAGTCGAGATACCCAAAGATTAACTGAAAATCAATGATTATTAGTCATGAAAATCGATTGTGCATCGCAGGTTCACCATGGATATCGATGAATTTTGTCCGAGTCCGGATCGAGCTGCAATTGATAAGACATGTCAAGCAAGGTCAGATGAAACAACGTTCCAAGTTTCGAGTCAACCCGAGTTCGTATGCTCAAGATATCGCCAACAGAAGATGGATAAGGTGGTATAAGTTCGAATCGATCCTGGTACTCCTGTCCTCGAATCCCCCAGGTAAAATCCATTCGAATCCATAAAAGTCGACTCCATCGACTTCGTACCCATCGAGTTCGCTCATGTTCGAATCGATGGCATTCCTGTCCTCGAATCCATAAAGAGAAGGAGCTTCGAATCCAGGAGGCGTAGCCTTGCTTCGAATCCAGGAAGTGTAGCTCATTTTCGAATCCATCCAGCAGGAATAACTTCGAATCGAATGAATACAGCATAGCAAACTCGATTCGAACGAACGTACCTAGATCGATTCGAATAAGACCTTCGCTCATTCGATTTGAAGAGGGATGTCTTTGATTCCACTACCACGAATCTACCTAGTCAAAGCGGCGAAGAACATGGAGTCGACCCAGTCAGTCCGGAGAGAGAAGCGGATCGATACGAGGCATGCGCACCACGCCATTGTCTTCGCGTGCAGGAGGATCGATTCGAACGAATCGATTCGAACTAGATCGATTCGAACCAGGCTAGTCAACCAGAAATGCAACCTTGAATCGATCATAACTTGAGATCTACACATCCAAATGCTATGAAATTTTCACAGAAGCTTGAGCACATGTTGAAGAATGTCCACACCAAATTTCAGCTTGATTGGACAATTTCTTGATCGATTCGAACCTAGGGTCGAATCGATCCCGGTGTGGGCCTGGATTTCCATAAAGTGGGCGTGTGGGCCCCCTGACGTACCAGAACTGGTCTCCCTTCATTTTAGGCGAAATATCAGCCTCCTACACTATAAATAGAGCCCCTGGTCATTCAGAAAAGGGGTCGGACAATTTTGAGGGATAAAGAGCGCCCAGACTCTGCCAGATTTACTCCAGATCACCATTGCTGCCTTAGATTCAGACTTAGCTCAGCAAATCAGTTGTAATACAACACACGAAATTGTAATCTTCAAGCATCGAGCAATAAAATTATAAAAACCTTGAAGTGGACGTAGGCCGGAGATAGTCGAACCACTATAAATTGTGTGTCACTGTTCATTATTTCTGGATTGCTGTTTGTTGCTTGCTTAGATCTGATATTTGTGTTTGAATACTGTTGATTTGTATTCATACACTGGTGCTTTCACTACACTTGGGGTTTGTGACCATTTTTGGTGCAAACATGATGTTTATACTCTGCTTCGCACTCTGGGAATACAGAGTTGATGTTTATACTCCAGTTCGCACTCTGGGAATCTGGAGTTAATGTTTATACTCCGACTCGCACTCTAGTAGTTCGGAGTTGATGTTTATACTCCGGTTCGCGCTCTGGGAACTCGGAGTTGATGTTTATACTCCAGTTCGCACTCTGGGAATCTGGAGTTAATGTTTATACTCCGACTCACACTCTGGTAGTTCGGAGTTGATGTTTATACTCCGCTTCGCACTCTGGGAATACAGAGTTGATGTTTATACTCCAGTTCGCACTCTGGGAATCTGGAGTTAATGTTTATACTCCGACTCGCACTCTGGTAGTTCGGAGTTGATGTTTATACTCTGGTTCGCGCTCTGGGAACTCGGAGTTGATGTTTATACTCCAGTTCGCACTCTGGGAATCTAGAGTTAATGTTTATACTTCGACTCGCACTCTGGTAGAACAGAGTTAAGTAAATGTTTATACTCCGTCTCGCACTCTGGGAGTACGAAGTTAAGTAAATGTTTATACTCCATCTCGTACTCTAGGAGTACGGAGTTAAGTAAATGTTTATACTCCGTCTTGCACTCTGGGAGTACGGAATTAAGTAAATGTTTATACTTCGTCTCGCGCTCTGGGAGTATGGAGTTAAGTAAATGTTTATACTCCGTCTCGCACTCTGGGAGTACGAAGTTAAGTAAATGTTTATACTCCGTCTCGCACTCTGGGAGTACGGAGTTAAGTAAATGTTTATACTTTGTCTCGCACTCTGGGAGTACGGAGTTAAGTAAATGTTTATACTCCGTCTCGCGCTACGGGAGTACGGAGTTAAGTAAATGTTTATACTCCGTCTCGCGCTCTGGGAGTACGGAGTTAAGTAAATTTTTATACTCCGTCTCGCGCTCTGGGAGTACGGAGTTAAGTAAATGTTTATACTCCGTCTCGCGCTCTGGGAGCACGGAGTTAAGTAAATGTTTATACTCTGTCTCGCGCTCTGGGAGTACGAAGTTAAGTAAATGTTTATACTCCATCTCGCGCTCTGGGAGCATGGAGTTAAGTAAATGTTTATACTCCGTCTCGCGCTCTGGGAGCATGGAGTTAAGTAAATGTTTATACTTCGTCTCGCGCTATGGGAATACGGAGTTAAGTAAATGTTTATACTCCGTCTCGCGCTCTGGGAGTACGGAGTTAAGTAAATGTTTATACTCTGTCTCGCGCTCTGGGAGTACGGAGTTAAGTAAATGTTTATACTCCGTCTCGCACTCTGGGAGTACGGAGTTAAGTAAATGTTTATGTTCGCACTTTGGGAATTTGGAGTTAATGTTTATACTCCGACTCGCACTCTGGTAGAACGGAGTTAAGTAAATGTTTATACTCCGTCTCGCACTCTAGGAGTACGGAGTTAAGTAAATGTTTATACTCCGTCTCGCACTCTGGGAGTACGGAGTTAAGTGAATGTTTATACTCCGTCTCGCACTCTGGAAGGACGGAGTTAAGTGAAGGATTGTCGTGTATCAACCCATTTTTAGCCCGACGTGATGGCTTGCCCCCGAGCTCGGGTTCCATATAGCGAGTGGCCGGTCGTATCACAACCACTCCCTACTTGAATAAATTCCACTGCGTGATGGAATTTAGCTCTCCGTGCATCGTGATGTTGTACATTGTATTTAATGAATCACAGCTTTGGCTCGAAGAGATGGCATTTTATTGCTGAAATAAGAAAATATGGCAAAGTCAGTTGCCTTATTACAAATTCTAATTTCAAAATGCAAAAACAAATTTTAAAATGGAATTTAAACTAAATGGATAAACATAGCCTGTTATTTCCAGTAGCGATGAAAACTCTTGCTATTCTAGGCCCCCTGATAAAGTTAGACCATCAACGGTTGCTAACTTAAATTTGTCATCCCCAAGCTTTTGCTTAATTTCGTGCGACCCTCTCCACGTTGATCTTATGTGTGGGAGTGCCGGATAATCTATTTTGGTGACAGGCTCATCAAGTTCAAAAGCTTTAAGTCGGTCCTTGGCATTGTGTAATCGGGCGACTCGATTTCGGCGTATGATCGTTCTCAAGTCAACCTGGTCACCCTGGACGACCCCAACTCCATTGATGGTGGGGAACTTTAAAGTTAAACACCACGGGGCAATTACGACCCTGAACTCAGCAAGGGCAGGTCGACCTAAAAAAGCTTTGTATGGTGAGTCTATATCCAACACAATGAATTGTAAAGTCCTAATCCTCCTACGTTCTCCGGCCCCCAACTCAACTGGTAACTCCACCATCCCAACAGGTGTGGTAGCGCTACCGTTGAATCCATGGAGATGAGTTTGGCAAGGTTTTAAATCCCTGGCTTTCATCCTCATTCGATTGTAAGCATGTATAAACAGGATATTCACAGAGCTCCCACAGTCAATCAGGATCCTCTTCATCCACACCGGGCCTATTTGAGTCAAAATCACAAGTGGGTCAATAGTCGGGCTTCCTATGCTATCAACGTCGCCATCTCGGAAAATGATGTCGTTAGTCATCGTTCTTTTTCGCTTGCTCGAAGGTTTCTTTTTTAAGTTACCATTATACTCGAAGTTCGCACGCTTGACTAAGTGGTCATATGATTCCATTTCCTCCCAGCTTCGATCCACTGGATGAGGATCACTACTTATAGCATTAATTACCAATCTTCCTCCGACGCGAGCTGGTTCTTCCTGTCTTTCTTGACTTTGTGCATGATTTTGATTTGAAGGGCCCGCATTACCAAACTACGGTGCCCGCACGAATTGTTCTAACTTTCTCTCCCTGATCAACTTTTCTATGAGGTCCTGTAAATGTCGACACTCATTTGTATTGTGGCCATAGCTCTCGTGAAATCTGCAAAATTTCCCTGTTTGAATCTGCCTCTCCGATGATTGCTTCGGAGAAGGCTTCTTATATTGCACAGTGTTGCAAGTTTGTAGATACACGTTTTCCAGTGACGCATTCAACGACGTGTAATTATCGAACATTGGAGCCTTACGCCGTGGTCCTCAGTTCTGATCTATTTTCTTATCCTGACCACAATTGCCTCTTGGCTGAGTTTGTTTGTTCTGTATATTTAACTGGACTTTTCCGGAATTTTCACCGGACTGCTTAACTGCTATGTTACTTTGTATTCCTTCACTTCTGGGCCTCGCATCGTCCTGCTTCCTAGACTGTTTCGCGTCCTCTTGCCGTAAGAATTGAGCGGCTTTGGAGTAGAAACGGTCCAACGATGCGGGTGGTTTTCCAACTAACCAATTTCCAAACTCAGAATCGGGATCGATCCCTTTAGTTAATGCCATCAAAATTGAGTTATCGTTGGGATTACTAATTTCCACACATGCCGCATGGAATCTCTCCAAATAACATCTGAGTGTTTCTCCATGAGCTAGAGTGACATTAGATAGGGTGTTAATGTCTTTAGGTCTAGCAACATGCATGCGAAATTGTTCTACAAATTTCTTAGCCAGCTGATCAAATGAAGAGATAGATCTAGGTGGTAATCGCGTAAACCACATTGTTGCGATTCCTCCCAAAGAGATGGGGAAGCTTCGGCACTTTACTGCATCGTCAGCCCTTGCGGCACTCATTGACCACTTATATTTCAAAATGTGTTGATTGGGATCGGAATTTCCTTCGTACATAGGGAGAGTTGGCATTCTGAATCGCCGAGGAGGATCGGCGTATAGTATCTCGTCTGTGAAAGGAGTATGACTACGAGAAATTCCCCAATCGTCATTGGTAAGGCCTTGGCTTTCGCGGATCATCTGACGGATCATGGTCGAGATATCGGGCATTGCTACATTTTGAGCATGCTGAGCTAAGGTGTGGTCAGGTTCCACAACGTGAGCTTGGACCGGGCGCTGTCGACGGTCCAAGTTTCGCCTCCTTGGCTCAGCGTGTTCTGGGACGTATGGTTTAGGAGTACGCCCATGCTGATGATTATTCGGATCTGAGAGATTTCGGGTATCAACCCTCGTTTCTACCGTGGCAGCTGTGACATGATTGTCCGTGGTATACTATGGAGTAGGGCCTCCTCGTGCTGAGGGCCCGGCCTGGAAGCTGGTCGACGGCCCCACCCTTAACTGTCCAACGGTCAAGGCTGGTTGGTATCCGGTAGTTTGTGCATGACTCCCGTCTAATCGGGAATGGGTAGATCTGTGGTAATAGTCAGATGAGGCGGAACTTTCAGTAGATGAACGGGAGATATCATCCCTCCTGGACCTTCTGCGGCCTTGGCGGTTCAGTTAGTTGGTCAATTCAATATTAGCACGCAACTGTTCGGCCAACTGTTGCCGACTTTGAGTCAATTCCTGGAGCAACACATGGAACTCTTGTCTGGTGACTGGCCCAGACGGATCTGAATGAGCAGTGTTGTCTTGATTGGATGGCTGCTGTTGTGTAGGATTCTGGCCATCCCTACCTTCTTGACCAGTAGCTGTAGAGGCAGTTCTTGTACTAACCATCTTGAATGGTGGATTCCTTTCCTAGACTTTATGCAATTCTGAATAGAATGGAAGGATTCTGGATTTGAGATATGGATCTTCCTCTTGGATTTATGCAATTCGGTATCGATGGTAGATCCAAGGAGCAGGAGAAAAACTGGTTTTTCTCTGTGAAAGCACCAAAGTGTTTATACCAAAAATGAGCACAACACTCTTCGGAAGTTTTTGAAGAGATAAAAGTGAAGAAAGAAAATTAAAACTAAGGATTATCTAACAAAAACTCCAAATAACAGAAAGTAAATTGCACAGAAGACAGTGATTTAGAGTGGTTCGGCGTTTTGCCTACGTCCACTATGAAGTTTGATGATTTTATTGCTCGATACTTGAAGATTACAATTTCTTATAATGTAGTACAACTGATTTTATAAGCTAAGTCTTAAACTACAGCAGCGGTGGTGATTTGGAGTAAATCTGGCAGAGTCTGGGCGCTCTTTAGCTCTTAAAATTGTCCGACCCCTTTTCTGAATGACCAGGGGCTCTATTTATAGGTGTGGGAGGCTGATATTTCACCTAAATTTCGGGAGACCACTTCTGGCACGTGAGGGGGCCCACATGCCCGCTTTTTGGAAATCCGGGCCCACTTTGGGATCAATTCAAAATCCATTCGAATCGATCAAGAAATCATCCAATCGAGTTGAAATTTGGTGTGGACATTCTTCAACATGTGCATAAGCTTCTGTGAAAATTTTATAGCATTTGGACTTAAGGATCTTGAGATATGATCGATTCAACATTGTATTTCTGGTTGATATGCTCGATTCGAATCGATCCTCTTCGAATCGATAGGGTCGAATCGATGGCCTAGTGAGCGAAGGCATTGACATGGCGCGTGCTTCTCGCATCGATCCGCTTTTCACTCCGAGTTGACTGGGTCGACTCCATCATTTTCGCTACTCTGACTTAGTGGATTCGAGGGATTTTTCCACACATCGATTCGACTGGAAGTCTGTTCGAATCGATCATAGTGAGCTCTGGTCGATCGATACGAAGCCGTTGTCATAGGATGGATTCGAAGTAAAACAACTTTATGGATTCGAAGCACTTCATTTTGAGGGATACGAACCACCGAGCCCAGATGGATACGAAGTGGGGCAACTTGATCGATCTGGATTACTCCAAGCTGATGGATTCGAAGTGGGATGACTTCATGGATTCGAAGTACTTTAACTCGATGGATACGAACAAAGGTTGCTTATGGATTCGAACTTAGGGTCATTTCCTCCAACTTGCATCGATGATATCTTACGCGTACGAACTCGGATTGACTTGAAACTTGGAACGTTGCTTTTCCTGATCTTGCTTGACATGTCTTATCAATTGCAGCCCAATCCGGACTCGGGTAAAATTCATCGATATCTATGGTCATCCAATAGCTACTCAATGCTGAGGATGTACGATCCATATTCCCCAGTCAGTTCCTTGATATCACGGCCTTGCCAAAAGGCGGGATAACAATATGCTATTGAGAAGTGAGATCACTTGGAAAGGAATCAAAACCTGCTTTCTAGTTTTTAAGTTACTAAAAGTTTTCAAAGATTTAAACTGTGTTAGTTTTCAAAATAAAAAAATTTCATATGTTTTTCAAAAGAAGTAAACTTAGAAGCTGAGGTTAGAGTAAAATCTAAACTAGATCTAACTTTAACGAGTTGCATTCATAGCGATAGTCGCTATGAATGCAGTTCGGGAAAAGTTAGTGTTATAAATCTTAAAACGATTCTTTTTGAAATAGTTTTGGAAATCTTTTTCAAAATATTAATTAAGTACAAAAGTTAATTATTTTGGTTGTTAAATATAAGTTTAAATAATTAATTGATTAATAAATTATTTAATTAAGTATATTATTAATTAATTGTAATTAAGTTGAGTAATTAGTATTTAATTATGAATTAAAGTTAATCAATTTTAATTAATTAATTAAGGAAGTTTAATTAATTATTAATTAAGTTAACTTTAATTAATAATAAATTTTATTTAATTAATTGTAATTAAATTTACTTAATTATTATTTAATTATGGTTAATTAGTAGTTAATTACTAATTAGACATGGTTCAATAAATTAATCTAATCAGGTTTAATAAAGATTTAATTGAGGATTAATTAAGTTTTAATTTGAAATTAAATAATTATTTAATTAGTAATTAAATAAGTATTTAATTATTATTTAATAAAGGTTTAATTTTAGAATCTATCAATTATTTTAAGTCGGTTCTTGTTATAAATAAACTGATTTTAAACCAAGAGATCTCTTGTCTCTGCCATTAAAGAGCCAAAACAACCACGAATGAGTAATATATTAAACTTAATAAATTGTTGGACATCTATTTAGCAGAACAAATCACTATCCTACTATTATGTTGTTTGAACATGTATCTGCGAGTTGGTTTATATTGACATGTTATTCCCTGATTTGGTTATGGATTGTATATTAGCTTATGTAAATAACTGTTAACTTGAAAGTCAAATTTAAATAAATGATGACTTGGTTTAGTACCAATGTGATCGTTAAGCCTCTTTCCAAATTTGCAAAAGTTATGTTTTAAATTAACTTAAATTCTATCAATTTGGGGTTAAGTGTTTTAAATGATGTTATAAATGATATTTTATAAAAGAATTTTATAAATGATTTTGGAAACCTATTAAAGAAGTTTTATAAATGATTTTGGAAATTTATAAAAGTAGTTTTATAAATGATTTTGCGGATTTATAAAAGAAGTTTTATAAATGACTTTGAATATTTATAAAAGTGTATTTTAAATGATTTTTGGATATTTATAAAAGGGTTTTATAAATGGATTTATAATTTAAGCAAAAAAGATTTCATAAATGGAAATGATTTATTAAAAGGATTTACAGAAGTAAATTATAAAAGAATTTGAGATTGGATGTCCTTTAATGAACCTTCTTAATTTTGGTAGTGTGGACAATTGTTCCATGCTTAGCATAGAAGGAATAGTGTTTGGGGTTATCCTTATCTCAAATTTAAATAACATTTGTTTGATCCTAAAATAATGAAATGAGAAATCTTTCACAAATATTTTATGAATATACTTATTCCAATGTGATAAGTATATAAATATTTTGATAAATATTCCAAAAAGAGATTTAAATAAATGGAAACTTATTTTGAGGCTTACTGGCTGCTATAGGAAAAATTAAATCTCTGGATTATTTTTTGATTGTGTATTTAATAGTTAAATAACTAATTATCAAATCTTTACTTGTTTTAACTCAAGATGTATGTTGTGTATATTCGAGTTCCCCGATGAGGACTCGAATACTTGTTGCATACTTCCGAAGAACTGGAATTGAGTTAGATGAAAATTACCGCTTAGTTTTGGAGACAACGGTTTCAGATAAATATGATTTATTCAAATCACTCCAAACTAATAACGTTCATGATGGATCGTGATAAAGTATGTTATGGAGCTATACTATTCTTCCCGAGGGTGATTTCAAAACAGAGGACAGTAAATGTTAAATGTTTGTTCGATCTTGGAACAGCTTGTATGGATGAATGCTGGCATTGCATTTTTTCTTAGATGGCAGTGTCAACATTCCAAAATGTTCTGCTACGAGGAAATAGGTAATCGTGGCCTCTTAAACCTCACACCACGGTAATGGCTAAAATAGAGTATGCCGCAAGGCTATGTGGGTCGCTCCCATTAGGGTATGACCATCACCTTATCTAGAGTTTATATCTATATGTACGATTCAGGGCCCATTTATGGTTATTGATCACAATCAAGGGGTGATCATATTCGGTACTATCCAGTCAGGGATAGGTCGGTCTTGCTAGCAGAGGGTCCCGGCGAGGCTCTTACTGTACATTTTGTCTATAGGTGTATAGAATTTTGGAAGGTAGTCCCTTACCTTGCCATTTGTTGGAAATCCATTCTCCGATAAACGCCTTCAGTTTTGATTGTATACCTGTTATTGATGTCATGTACACACATTGTAGCCACTTAATATATTTACTTTAAACCCTTAGACATTATTAGAATATTACTAGATTTTATAATAAAAATGTTTTGGTTGTCGTAGGGTAAAAACCCATCCGTGTTTAAGTAGGGCGAGGTCCTACGAGATACCTTTGATTTCGAAGGATTTTATAAGTTATAATAAAATTTCTTGTGATGTGAGTTTCTCATGCTAGTTTTATTAGGTTAGCTTGGATGTTTTGGAGCTCAGGAGAAAAGTTGGAGGTCCAAGTCGTACCTCTCATATATTTCTTTATTTTCACTATTTGGATGAAATTTTTATCAGTTATGTAGGGACAGGTAGTTATTACTGTCCCGGGTAGGAAATTGTACTATTATAACTCTGATGTATCATTTTTGTAAATGATTATGTAAAATTTTATATTGATTATTATATATTGTTCCTTTGCATTGTGAGATTATGTGTTCTTTTGTTTCTTCTTTTCTTTCTTTTTCTTTCACCCATAAGGACATGTCTTTTCGGCATTTGGATGTTCGGTACATGAATACCGTGGATGTATTAATTGTCGACTTCTGAGGGTCGAAAAGGCGGATCATTATCAGAGCTTAGGTCGAGCGAACAACTAGGCCTTGATGGGGGTAAACTCATTGTAGATAGGATTAGTAGTGCCCTAGGATGAGTTGAGTGTATTATATATATGAGTGCGTATTTGTTAGTGCTATAAAATGTTTTATATTGTGTGAGATTTTATGTTGAGTGGCTTATGAATTCTGGTCGACACGCCTGATTAGCATTGTCGATAGGGGTTCCTAAACATTTAAACAAGACAAACTGACATAATATAGTTTTAAAATAGGTAAATAATATAGTTTTACCTAGGGTATTGTTATTCGGCCTTTTGGCACGGCTATATTCAGACTGACTGGACAAGTTAGACTGGACGATCATCAAGGAAGACTGCCTAAAGAGATGATTATTAGGCTCAAAGATCAAGCATACGCAATGATATGAAGCGACGTTCAATCGAGACCAAGAGATAGATTCTTTAGAATATTCTATGTATGGAATAATGCCTCCCTTAGGCGGGGATCAGTGCCTATCCCTTTCCCTAGGGGATCGATACCTTTCCTCAATTTTTGTCCTAAACTAGGTAAGATCGATATGGAGTGACAAGGATGGCCCCATGAGGCTACAATTCAAGTTTCAAGTCATTTGGAGTTCGTATGCTCAAGTTATAGGAAAATTACTTCACCTATAAAAAAGGATCGGCATAAAAGGGTTCGCATAAAAGGGATCAGTATAAAAGGGATCGCCCCAGCCCTTCTCAGTTGGAAGTCGACCATAAGTGGTCCAGTTGATAATCAAAGTTCTTTATTGGTCGAATATTCCATGCCCGCCATTTTACGGGGCTGGCACATATTGTTGAAGGTTTCCTTTTCGGATCAGCTTTTCGATCAAATATCAGAGGTGTCTGCAATCGCTAGTGTTATGACTATATGTATCTTGAAATATTACAACATTTCTTGGATTTCTTCTGCACTTTGATGGACTCTCTCGAGGCTGGTTTCCAGTACTGCTCCAAGTCGTGAGTCTCCATGTAGATTTTTTTGACTGAATCGTTCAAAGGAGTAATTAGTCGAATTTTAGGATTCTGGGTTGTCTCCTAAAATCCGAGTCCTCACTTAGGGCATCATCGTTACTCTTATTTTGAACACTTCGACCATCGGGCATGCATTGTTTCCTGTTAATATTAGTCTCACATCCTTCTTGCTAAGCATTGATTCGCTTTGTAATAGAAGCGATCCAAGGTCTGAGGAGGCTTTCTAGCTAACCAATCACTAAAATCCGACTTGGGGTCGATTCCCCTTACCAATGCCATCAGTTTGATTTCCGCATAGGGAGTTATCACTTCATTGACGGCGACGTTGAATTCATGTAAGAAGTCTTTGAGTGGCTTGCATGCAATTTGGAATAAGTTTGATAGTGATATTGCATCCTTGGATATTCTGCTCATAGAACGGCTTCAGTGAACGAGTTCTGATGAGGGGACATGCTTTGACCATCGTTAGTTTGGTTTTGGCTCTCTCTCACAAACCGTCATACCATTGCTTCCAAGTCAGGTGTTTGTAAGCTGGTAAGTTGAAGGCGGTCGCAATCTACTCTAGGAGCTTTACCCAGCAACCGATCCTAGTTTATGTCATACCATCTTAGTTCTCATGCCTATGGGAGTACCATTTGAGTAGCCATTCCTTGTCCATTCCTTGGTTGCAATTCAGTAGCTGCCGCTTGATCCCCTATGCCTCGGTCAGCCACAGGACGTACGGGAAGTGGATAGAATGTATTGTCTATAAGTTGAGTTCCAAATACAGAATGCTGGGGCACTGCGCTACGGCACGGGTTCAAATCATTTTAAAAAAAATGGATTGTACCCAATCCATATAGGGATTGGTTGAATTGCCATGGTGAGGGACCGGTGGTATAGGGATCAGTTTTAGTTGAGTGTGGTGCAGGGATCGGTTGAACAAGGGTTTGGTTCTGGACGAACTCGACATAGGGATCGGTAGTGGATAGACCGATCAGTCATGACATGCCCAATCCCTTAGCGATTGATATTGAATGTTTTGTGAGAGGGATCGGTCATACGGAGTATGGAGGGATCGGTAATATGGAGGGATCGATCATACGAGGGATCGATCATATGGAGGGATCGGTCATATGAGGGATCGGTCATATGAGGGATTGGTCATATGGAGGAATCGGTAGTGAATGTAGTACTTTGACATGATTTTGGCTCTATTTTAATTTCATTCTTCATTTAATCTCTACTCGATTCTATCGGGTGTTGATGCCCATTTTTGACGTCAACAGTTATATTTCTTATATAAAGGAAATTTACAAAATTTGTATTAGTTATTTTGGGGTGGGTGTTGGTTGGAGGAATGTAGATGGTTATTTAATATCAATTTTAGATGATACCTTTCTCAATATAAGATTTGCTTAGAAGTGTGTTCTGAGGATATTTTATTATAATCAGGTGGTAAGTTATGAGCACTAAAAGAAGATGCAGAAGGGGGAATGGCAGTACTTCGATCACTGAGGGTCGAACCTCAACTGCTAAAACGATAGGATTACTAAAGGTGGCACCTGTAAGGTCCCGTGTGGATTTTGCATCTTTGTGCAAAGGTTTGTCTAATCTAGGAGGAAAGCCATTTACGGGCACGAAATCCATTGTAGAAGTCCATGCATGGCTTCGTTCTTGTGAGAAGATTTTCAAAGGATTGGATATTTTAGATGAGAAGAAGCACTTTTTAGCGTCTTGGCAGTTACAAGATGGAGCGGTGGCATAGTGGGACTTCGTTACAAAAAATGTTCTGGAAGAAGATTTTTCTTCAGCTGGATTTAAGAAAGTGTTTGAAGACCAGTTCATACCTTCAATAGAAAGGACCTGTTTATATAGGAATTTCTTAGATCTTAAGCAAGGAGTTGGTTCTGTATTGGAATATGAGAGCAGGTTCAATGAGTTGTCACGTTTTGGACCAGAACTCATGGGTACACCCCTGAAGAAGAATGAGAAGTTTGTGATGGGAATGAGGGAGGAGTTTGAGGAGTTTCAAGAGAAAATGACTGCTCACCTAAAAGGATCTTTTGTGGATTTAGTAGATATGGATTTGAGGTATGAAGTTCTTATTGAAAGAAAGCCAACAGTAATACATAACAACAACAACCCGAATAAAAGGAAGTTCAATCATTATGGGAAGAAGAGATGGGTAGGAAAGTCTAGAGGAGGCACCCAAGAAAACCATCTCAAGGAGGCAGGTTGTTTTATTTATAAACAAAAAGACCAGATTGCAAAATATTGCAAGAACTTTGAAGCTCTAAAGCGGCAGGCAGATACTAATTCTCTCATGGTTAAGAAATCACTCTACTTTAATTGCCACCAGCCATGGCATATAGTAAAGGATTTCCCATTTGTGAAGAAGGGTCAATAGGTCAAAGTTTATGCTATCGAGGATGGACCCTCAACTTCTGAAGATGTTAAAGTGAAGGGAGTTCTAAAAGGTACTTTATTTCTGAATGGTATCTTGGTTCAAGTTTTGTTTGACACCAGAGCCTCCTATAGCTTTATTTCTGGTTGATAGATTAGGATTTATCCCAAAGTTTATCGACACCCCTATTTGTGTGACCATCCCCATAGGTGGAACGACTAATCTATGCTTGATGTGTGAATATGTACGAGTTACATACCATACCCACCGCTTTCCATGCAACATGTTTATTCTAGATTTTAAGGGGTTTGAAGTTTTACTCAGAATGGATTGGCTAGTGAAGGACGGGGCAGTCCTTGACTATGCTAGGAAGTCAATTAGGTTGATAAATAAAAGAGGGGCATATATTGAAGTATCTTATGAAGAGCCTAAGGAGTTAATGGGTATTTTCTTATATGCCCTCGAATCATCTTAGGAAAATTTAGAGTCAATCTTGATTGTTTGAAATTTCTCAAACGTCTTTGAAGAAGTAAATAGTCTACCCCCACTTTGTGAGATTGAGCTCAGTATAAACTTGACCCCTAGATGGAAACCTTTTATGCAGCCTAGGCATAAGATGGCTCCGACAGAAAAAAGGGAGTTAATGAGTCAGATAGAGGTGTAGAATACAATAGCCTATGATTTTTGTTTGATGATAATAAACATATATATTCGTGTAAATGTATTTGTTGTTGTACTATTTTATTTTTCACATAATTAAATAAATATTTGTTGAATAAAATAAATAACTCAGAATTCATATTGAAACAAATATTTTATTCAAACAAATATTTTATTACAAATTCAAATAGTACAAATTTGAGCTCTCACTACATTTACACATTTTCAATTTCAAATACAAGTTTCAATTACAACAGAATTTCACTTTACAATTTCACCTCACTACATATTCACTCAACACTCGTATTTGATCTTCAACTCTATTCCAGTTTGTATCCAGCATCTAAACTATCTGCAAAATAAACACTGGCATAGTAAACTGGAAAAAGAAAAATATTTAAACTGCACAAATAAAATTGAATTTAAAATTTATTTTTGCCACAGGTATTTGGGTTGTTTCTTTTCATATTTTCTGACAAGGACCAAATATATGTGTACGAACAACTTGTAATATTCACAGTGTAAGCCATTTCCCAATTCCATCTCACGGACTGGTACAAATGCACACGTGTACAAATCAAATATAAATGGATATGGCACATGTATTACACAATTACACATATATACATGCATATGTATGCATGTATATACATGAATATGTGCATGATATTTCAAAATCAATGTGCAAATGCAGATTCAAAAGCAACTAGGACCAGAACAACACAAACCGGAGGGGACAAAGCATAGTAGCAAAGCATGTGTACATGATAACGCATGCAAAAGAAAATACCAGTACATGAAGCAATGCAACAACAAAAGGCACCAGACATGTACATGTTCAATGAATTGGTCAGGAGCAACAAAGGCAACAAGCTTCAGGAATTCAAAACAACACCCCACAAACCAGACTAGGTAAATGAAATGACTCAAAGCAATGCAAATGAAATCAAACCAGACATCAAATGCAGACTGAAATAACAAGATGAACCAGACCAGAATCCAACCAGTTGACAACCAGAAATCAATTTCAACATGAACAAAATGGTGTACCATATATATATATATGCACATGCAACAGAGGAGCATACATATGAAACAGATGAGACTAGAACATAAACACACAACATTGAAGACTTCATTCATACGAATCCATGAACATATGACAACGGAGCATGCATGTGTAGACCTTTACAAATATGAAGTGACAAAGTTCCAGTTACAAAGGCATGTACAAATATGTGGAACGAAATATGCATGTGTAGACATTGTAGACACTAGAACAAGACCACAATACAACATCTATAACAAAAGCACAAGAATGAAGTGAACACAAAGTCAGCGAAGTAGAACATGACACTACAACCAGACTTCAAATGGCACATGGAACCAGTCATGCTACACTCAAATTCAATATCAAATTCAACTCGAAGCAAAACAACAACTCCAACCAGAACAGAGACCAGAGGATACAAGTACACTCAACCAAGCAATAATCAAAGTCTATTTCAACACAGCAGTGAACAAATTAAACTCGATCAAATCACAACACATACACACACACATATATATATATGTATGTATGTATGTATACACATGGTGACACACATGCAAGTGAACATGTGCAGTTTGAACAAAGTCAAGGAATAGTTTCAAAAGGAAATGGAAAAACGAAAACCATTAAATTGTTCAAAAAAATCTAATATTGCCAGCAAAGAATGGAACAAAAAAATTCAAATGCCGAAGTCAAAGGAGAAAAGAATGGAACCGACTCAAAGAAACTCAAGCAATTCAAGCAAGTTCAAATTCATCAGAGGCATATGCAGTAACACGTCAACAAATGAACAAGTCAAAATCATCACAGACGTTCAAGCAAAAATAGAATGACCGAGCAAATCACTTGAAGAATTCAAACTGAATTATACGAATGATAAAATAGGGTTTAATCCCTATAAATAAACCCATATCGTCATCGGCAATAGATATGCGTTTGAATTCAAGCAAAACAACAGAAGCAAATAAAGTACAAAATCACATACCGGTCTTATACTCCATTCAAACTTGTCATAGAAGCGACTGTAAGCGAATAAAGAAGCATCAAAGAAAAATTGAGGAACGAAAAGCATCAAGAAAATCAATTTGAAACTCTAATCCAAGCGGCAGCTTCATCTCAGCAAAACCCTAATTTTGAAAGAGGAACAAAAGGGATCGGCTGATAAACGAATTAAGGGAGATGTCTTTATTTTTTAGTGGGTCGGTTTTATTAATTATATTGGGCTTCATATATAAGAAATAGGGTTTTGTTAGTTTTAGTTTTTATTTTTTAATTTCCTTTTAAAATTGTGTAAACTTCTAGTTGTTTAACTAGGTTACGAACTACGTGGCATAGTTCGGAGAATTCGCAACTTAGTGGCTGAGTTGTGGTAGGGTTTTGAGCTTAGAGTTAGGTTAGTCAAGTTAGCGGGTGTTGCAAGTTTACGTGTGTTTGTAAGTGTTTGACTACTTAATTTATAGTAGAAACCTTGGAGGCAGCACGTAGGCAAGTTTTTGCCGAAGCTAGGTAAATCTATGTGTGATCTCTACTGCATTATTTTCTGCTATTATTTTATTTCCGCATTAATTTTTATTATTATTAGTACATCCTATTCACCCCCCTCTAGGGTGAAAACGATCCTACAAGAGGAATTGTTAAGTAATGGTCAGATTAGGCTAAGTCACTCAAATTGGGGAGCAGTAGTGGGTTTTATTGCTAAGTCAGATGGTTCACCAAGCATTTTTGTGGACTATGGTGAATTGAATAAGAAGAAGTATAGGAACGAGTATCCCTTACCCAACATAGACGATATGTTCATACAACTACAGGGTGCTAAGGTATTCTCGCATATGGATTTCACTAACTAAAGATATTTGAATATGATACACCCATGACAGCTTTTAGAGGGCCAAAGGGTTTCTTTGAGTGGTTGGTTGTACATTATGGGTTACCAAAGCACTCGCTCATTTTGTAGTTGTCATGGATCGAGTTTTTAGAGATATACTCAATAAATTTGTGTTGATCTCAACGGATGGTATCTTTATATATTCTAAAACCAAGGAGGATCACAAGCACCACTTAGAGCCCATATTGGAAACATTAAGGAAGCATGACTTGAAAGTTAAATTCTTTAAGTGCCATTTCTGGCTATTCGAAGTAAGACTCCTCGGACATGTAGTGTCGGAGGATAGTATAAGAAGGGCTTGCCCCGAGTCATTGATAGATGAGTAGATTGTGTGTATTGTATGGTGTATGTACTATTGCTATGAATGCTTAGTGTATGCTTTTTTATGTTCTTATGATATGAATATATGACTTTGTGTTAGTTTGAGTTAGCTTCTTATGTGCTAATTTCGGGGATGAAATTCTTTTAAGGGGGAGAATCTAACGACCTGAATTTTAACCACTTTAAATAGGAATATTTAATATATGAATTTTAAAACTCAAAATACCTCATTTAAATAATAACTAGTGATGGTGAAAAGATATTTAAATTTTGTTTATAAAAATATTTATTTCAAAAGAAATTAGAAAATGTGACCAAAAAGCTTTTTGAAAATTTCTAATTTTTCACCATTAAAAAGTTTTTTAAAATGTTGCAAAAACCTTAGTTAACATATTCACACATTTAAAATAACTTAAACGTGGATTAGTAAATAAAATAAAGTTTAATATTATAAGTGTACTTATGTAAGAATGATGTGAACATTTTTAGTTTTAATCTAATTAAAATAAAAGAAATTATAAATCATCACTTCATTTCAAATCATAGTACCTATAAACAGTATTACATGTTGGGTAAAAGGAAGTGACCACGGGTTTTGGTGTGTGGACCAAGGGTGGTGGATAAGGTGGTGATGTGGCCCAAATGTAGTGGACGGTAATGGTACTTAGAAATATTTTTGTAATTTCATTACATTCATTTATATATATATAAGTTTCTTAATTTTTATTTCATTTTAATCATTCACTTTTCTTTTCAAAATATCAAGCTCTTGTTTACAACTTCAATGGCATCCTTTGAATTTTTCCAAGTTTTAAAAATCATATTTTTTTACTTCAAAACCTTTTAAAATCTTGTTTAAACTCATGTTTTCCTTTCTACTTCTCTTCTTATTCAATTTTTAGCCCTACCTCCACCTCACCGTCAAGGTCGTGCCCAAAATCATCCATTGCTAAGCCATGTTGTACCGAGGCCAAGCCCATTTCAAGGGTTCTAGTCCAAAAAGCAAGTCTTTTCCAAAGAAAATTTCAAAGTCCTAACCTTTTTGCAAATTTGAAAAGATTTTGGTGAGTAAACTATTTATTTTTAGAAAAGGTTTTAAACTTTTTATATTAGCAAAATTTGTGTATGATGTGTTGCTTGAAAATGTTGGATTTTCATGTATTGGTTTGATATATATGTTAGTTATTTGTGATGTGGTATTTAGATTTGGAAAATGTAGTTTGAAAGTTTAGATTTATGATAAAGTTGTTAAATTTTTATTTGTGAGCATTTATGTTGGATATGTGATATGGAAGTTAGCATCTTTATATGCTATGGAGACTTGAGATCACTTGGAAAGGAATCAAAACTTGTTTTCTAGTTTTCAAGTTTTTTCAAAGATTTCTCTTTATGTTAGTTTTCAAAATAAAAACTTTTCCATATATTTTTCAAAAGAAGTAAAGTTAAAAGTAAAGTTAGAAGTTGAGGTTGGAGTTAGATCTAAACTCGATCTAACTTTAACGAGTTGCATTCATAGCAATAGTCGATATGAATGCAGTTTGGGAAAAGTTAGTATTTTAAATCTTAAAATAATTCGTTTTGAAATGGTTTTGAAAATATGTTCAAAATATTAATTAAGTACAAAAATTAATTATTTTGGTAATTAAATATGAGTTTAAATAATTAATTGATTAATTAATTATTTAAATAATAATATTATTAATTAATTGTAATTAAGTTAAGTAAATTAGTGTCTAATTATGAATTAAAGTTAGTTAATTATAATTAATTAATTAAGGAAGTATAATTAATGATTAATTAAGGTAAAATTTAATTGATAATTAATTTTATTTAATCAACTGTAATAAGTTTAATTAATTATTATTTAATTATGGTTAATTAATAGTTAATTACTAATTAGGCAGGGTTTAATAAATTAATCTAATCAGGTTTAATAAAAATTTAATTAAGGATTAATTAAGTTTTAATTAGAGTTAATTAATATTTAATTAGAAATTAAATAATGTTTTAATTATTAATTAAATAAATATTTAATTATTATTTAATAAAGGTTTAATTTAAACTCTATCAATTATTTTAAGTCAGTTCTCGTTATAAATAAACTGATTTTAAACCATGAGATCTCTTCTCTCTGCTATTAAATAGCCAAACAACTAGAATGAGTTATATATTAAACTTAATAGATTGTTGGACATCTATTTAGCAGGACAAATCACCATCCTACTATTATGTTATTTGGACATGTATCTGCCAGTTGGTTTATAATGACATGTTATTCCCTGAATTGGTTATGGATTGTATTTACATATTTGTTGGCTTATGTAAATAACTTTTATGTGACTTGGAAGTCAAATTTAAATAAACGATAACTTGGTTTAGTATCATTGTGATCGTTAAGCCTCTTTCCAAATTTGCAAAAGTTATCCTTTAATTTAACTTAAATTCTATCAATTTGGGGTTAAGTGTTTTAAATGATGTGGTAAATGATATTTTATAAAAGAGTTTTATAAATGATTTTGGAGATTTATAAAAGAAGTTTTATAAATGATTTTGCGGATCTATAAAAGAAATTTTATAAATGACTTTGGATATTTATAAAATAGTTTTATAAATGGTTTTTGGATATTTATAAAAGGGTTTTATAAATGGAAATAATTTATTAAAAGGATTTATAGAAGTAAATTATAAAAGAATTTGAGATTGGATTTCCTTTAACTGACCTTCTTAATTTAAGTGGTGTGGACAATTGTTCCATGATTAATACCAAAGGAATAGTGTTCGAGGTTATCCTTATCTCTAATTTAAGTAACATTTGTTTGATCTTTTAAATATGATTTTGAAATGAGTAATCTTTCACAAACATTTTGTGAATATACTTATTCCAGTGTGATAAGTATATAAATATTTTGGTAAATATTCCGTAAAGAGATCAAAATAAATGAATACTTATTTTGAGGCTTAGTGGTTGCTGAAAAATTAAATCTTTAGATTATTGTTTGATTGTGTATTTGATAGTTAAATAACTGACTATCAAACCTTAACCTATTTTAGCTCAGGAAGTATGTTGTGTATGTTCAAGTTCCCCGGTGAGGACTCGAATACATGTTGCGTACTTCCAAAGAACCAAAATTGAGTAAGCAGGAAATTACCGGTTAGTTTTGGAGACATTGGTTTCGGATAAGTATAATCCCATTAGGCTATGTGGATCACTCCCATTAAGGTATGATGTGACGACCCGCTCTTCTCGACCCTCGAAAATCGACACAAAATACTCAACAGTATAATATGCCGACGATCGAATGCCGGAAAAGACAGATTGTAGAAGAATAAGAAAGTAGATAGAAGAAGAAAGAACTAAACAAAATCAGAACCTCACAGTCGCAGCGGATAAAATATAATATATAGAACAAAACTTTACACAAATCAAAACTATATCTGTTTATATACAATACATCATCATCAGAGTATATCAATACAACCAACCATAACCAGTCAAACAATATCAACAATCACAGCAGCGGAATAATACAAGTATGAGAAATACGTCTCGAACTCTAGCTCCTCTCCTGAGCTCCATAGCATCCTATCCTGTAAATATACTCGGTCTGACCCGAGCATTATAATGAAATAACACCCGAGTCAGTCTGGAATACCAGCGCATCATAAATACACCCAATTGATTATTAAAGTTTCAAAATCCTTTGAAAATCAAAAGCATCTCGTAAGACCACGCCACAAATAAACATGTCGGGTTTTTACCTTACGATAGCTAAAACACTTTTTATAGAAATCCTCTGATATTATAATAGTGTCTATATACAAATACTTATAAAATAGCCGAAATTGTTACATCTATTAAATTCCGGCATACTAGCCACAACGTGGGTAATACAAACAAAACTCGTACAAGGCACGTAGGGAGAATGGATTTCCAACGAATGACTAGGCACTGGGGTACCACCTGTCACAGTACGTAGCCTAGATCACAGTACCGAGGAGTACGCCCGCTCCCCTGCAACACAAGGCCGGAATCACCTATGGGCAATTCCGAATATAATCACCCCACGGTTGTGATCAGCAACCGCACCACTAAGCCGAAATAAAAGGGACATCTAGACAGGGATGACCATACTCTCCAGTGGGCGCTACCCACGAAGCCTTGCTGCATAACCCCTGATTTTCAGTCATTCCCGGTTGATGAGGCTTGAGGCTAAGCGTTACCTTTATAGCACATATCCCTTAGAATGCCCATCGCCCACCTGACGATGTTTTCGCAAGCATTCGTCCATACAAGTCCGTCCCGGGTCCGAACGGAACCGAAGGCACTACTCCTACTACATCCATTTTGGAAATATCCTCAGGATTAGTAGCGACTAGCCCTTGCTCTTCACAGCTCCATCTTCGACTCTGAACACGTTACACGAAACGTACAAACCGGATCGAAGTGGTATTCGAGTCTCCAGACCTAGAATCCCGGTATACGGAAACCCGATCCCGGTCTCTTCGAAACGATCAGCGCTTTGGCCAATATTGATAGTCGGTGATTTAACTATCAATTCACATTCACAAACATCCATAAGCATCCATCACACAATAAATAATATCACACATTATTTATTCTTTCCCTTTAATATCTTTAAAAGATATATTTCACATTTCAAAACTCATTTTGGAACGAATTCCCAAATTTCTCCTTAACACGGTAAATCCCATTACCCCTTTTATTCCCGTTGGAAATAACCAAGTATAAAACATTTGCATTTAAAAACAGTTGAAATACTTTATACTGAAATAATTTTAAAATATGTAAATTACTTCTATCTATTTACTCAAAATATAAATTTAGAATAGGTGAAGGAAACTATTTTTTAAGATATAAACTTTGATTTAAAATAAGGGTTTTTGTTTAACTAGATTCAAAATAGAGTTGTAAAAAGAATAATACTAATCTCAATAACTTAAGTCAAAACCATCCTTTAAATAAACCCATTTGAAAAAAAACAATTACTAATATATTCTCAAATCATTATGATTTTAATAACTATTAGTTTGTTACTTTAAAAATAACGATTTCTTTAAAATACTCTTTAAACAACTTAAAACTTAACTTTTAATTAAATAAAATCTTTTAAAACACTAACTTGGTTTTTTCCCAGGGAATCACCTTCCCATTCAAACATCCCAAAGAACCCATCTAATAAATCCAGCCGATTTCTTTCAATTCAATTCAATTTATGTTTATAACATAAATTCCCAATTCCATACTTATCTATAACTTCATCCGAAGATCAAACTCAATTTTCCATATCCGGAAATTCCTTTTAAAAAATATAAGTTTAAATCATTTTCAAATAAAACATTTGAGAATTTATTAATTGAAAATCCACATTTACAATTTACTCACATGAAATCCAAGTGAAGAAATGGCTTTCCAACATATTCTATTAACACTTAAAATTGTAAATTTATATTCGGAAGCTTCATTTTAACATATTTTAAATTTTCCGGATAACACTATTTATTATTAAAAATAACTCATCGTTATTTAACATAATTTATAATTTCCATAGGATTCTTTTCCAGAAAATTTATATTTCACATTCAACGATTGATAAATTTTCCACAATATTTAAAATCCTAATTTTACCAATTTACATTTTCCATTCCAAAACAGATTCCAATTTTATTATCCCTTAAATTCTTTATTTATCAATTTCTTTGATTTCTTTTAAATTCCCAATCTATTCATTTATAATTTAATTCTAGAATTATAATTTATACAACAATTTCACAGAACAATTTAAAATTCCAGATTTATTAATCACAACATATAAACAGGTATCACTATCAATTATAAAATAATTGCTACATTGTGAGGAATCCAGTTGGATCCCTCCAACCTGTTTCCCTGCATCCACAAATATTAGCACATCACAATATAAATATCAATCCAGTCTGATAACAACAAATATATTCAACCAATCACACAGATATTTAAATATTATCTATTTAATCTGCCTAGCATCCAGATGTGAGTGAGAAAACTCACCTTGAGTTTTGGCGAGCGTTCGAAATTTAAATTAAACCGGACGACGTCCGATTTAACCCAAATTTCTACTTGCCCGGAACGACTCCGGATCTGCACCATCACGTAGTACGCGTTCCTGCGATTCCAACGCATCCAAAATCGCCTCAATCTGATATCGTATGAACACGTTATGGTTTTACAAAGTTTGAACAAAATTTTACAAAACAAATTTCCTTTAAATTAAATTTTACCAACAAAATTATAGCCGACCCCCCTGCTTATCTTCCTCACGCGATTGCCTCAGACCAACATCGAACCCAAAGTCGCGATTTAGGGTTAGGAACCGCTCCTTCCACGATCACCTCTAGATCGATCTACTCGTGCCCAGACGTGCGCCGGCCCCACCTATACCCTCGGCCATGAAACGGCGAAGTCCGGTCCTCCCTATGGACGAGAAAACGGGCACGAACGACGCTCAAAAAGAAAGACATTCCGACCTCCACGCCAACTCATAGGCGATCATCACCGTTGAATCTACTCGCTTCGTCGAGCTCTCCATCTCCCTAGTTGGAAACGTTCGACGAAAAAGCCTGGATCGAGAGAAATCGGGGGAAAACGAAAACAAACCTCGGCCATTGATAACAAGAGAGGCGGCAGGTGATAAAGTGATTAGGGTTTAGAGATTTTAATATATATAATAGTTTTAATATTATTTAATTTATATAATCTCTCGATTTAACCGTTAAGCAAACGACCTCCAATTCTCACATTCCGACGGGCTATCCTAGGGTTTTTCTGCGTTCTGGACACAATGGAATAGGTTTCGTAAGCTAATTTGATTGTATATGCGAGTTACGGAATTAAACGGTCAATTTAAAATTAAATCGGTTAAATCAATTTCGATGCGTTTCGAGCTGCCACGGTCAAACGACAACTCCGATTGCTACGAAAATTGAAATCCGATAATAACTAACTATTACGGATCCAATGGAACTGGTTTTGACGAATTCCGAGACTGTGCCCCGGAAGGCTATTTTAACTCGTCTATTAAATCGGGCGATTTTCAAAATTTACGAAAGCGCTTAAAATTCGACTTTTAAAATTTTATTAACTTAAAAATAAATCATATAAAATTTATAAACACGTTAAAAATCATTCTGGCTCAGTCCAGACCAAAATCTGATTAAATTGCATTTTAATAATATTAAATTCATTTTTAAATTAATATAAAATCCCAAATATTAATTTATTCACTTTAAAATTCATCTAAAAATCCAATAATATTATTTATAACCAATTGAGCTTAAAAAATACATTTAAACATCATTTTATAGCTATTTACACCCAAAACCACCTTCTTATCCCAATTTCGAATATTAAATTATCATTATCCAATCTCAAACTAAAACTCCACATTAAAAATTATCACTTGTTATTTTGGTTTAAGCCAATTCTTTTTAGTTCAAAATAAATCTTAAACCCATATTAAACATTTAAAATGAATTAAATGTTCAAATTCAATGGCTTAAAAATACGGGATGTTACATATAACCATCACCTCATCTAGGGTCTATATCTATATGTACGCTTTGGGGCCCATTTATGGTTATTGATCACAATCAAGGGGGTGATCATATTCGGTACTATCCAGTCAAGGATAGGTCGGTCTTGCTAGCAGAGGGTCCTAGCAAGGCACTTAATGTTCATTTTATCTATAGGTGTACAGAATTTCGGAAGGTGGTCCCTTACCTTACCATTTGTTGGAAATCCATTCTCCAATAAATGCCTTCAGTTTTGATTGTACACCTATTATTATTGTCATGTACACATATCACAGCTACTTGATATATTTACTATAAACCCTTAGGCATTATTACAATACCACTAGAGTTTATAATAAAAATGTTTTGGTTGTCGTAAGATAAAAACCCGTCCATGTTTATGTGCAGCGAGGTCTTACGAGATACCTTTGATTTTAAAGGATTTTATAAGTTATAATAAAATTTCTTGTGATTTGAGTTTCTCAGCTGGTTTTACCAGACTGAGCCGGGTGTTGTTTTCTTACAATGCTCGGGTCAAATCGAGCATGTTTCAAATTAGCTTGGATGCTTTGGATCTTATGTGGCAAGTTGGAGGTCCAAGATGTATCTCTCGTATATTCCTTTATATCCGCTGTTTGGATGAAATTTATATCATTTATGTATGGACAGGTAGTTATAACTATCCCGGGCAGGAAGTTGTACTATTATGACTCTGATGTATCATTTTTGGAAATGATTATGTAAATTTTATATTAATTATTATATATTATTCCTTTGCACTGTGAGATTCTATGTTCTTTAGTTTCTTCTTGTCTTTCTTTTTCTTTCACCTCTAAGGACGTGTCTTTCCAGCATTTGGATGTTCGGCACATGAATTCCATGGATGTTTAAGTGTCGACTTTTGAGGGTCGAAAAGGCGGACCATTACAATCTCAAATCACATAAAGCTATGAAGCTTCTAGATACTTCATAAGTTAATGTTTGGTCAAGTTCGATAATCGACTAATAAATAATCTAGTGCTAAATTTGATTGCTTATAGAAATCAAGGTTCGTATACTTAACACTTTTCCGACCTTTTCATCTTAACTATTCTTTGGTCAAAAGTGAAGACGGTGGGTTAGAGCACTATTTCTTCTAAACTCTACTTGAATAACATTCTTACTCTCACAAATAGATAAGCCTACTTCATCGGCTTTTAATGTTAAGCATAGTATTAATGACTTTCCATAAACAAGTAAGTAATTAACACGACTAACACATTTTCGACCTTCCCAGCTTAACTATTCTTCGATTAAAAGTGAAACCATTAGGTTAGAGCACAATTGCTTCTGAACCATACTCGACTATCACCTTAACTCTCACAAATATATAAGTCTACTTTATCGGCTTTTAGTATTAAGCATAGTTAATTACTTTTCAAATAAGCTAGTAAATAAAACACGATTTAGCCACTAAGTAGTTACTATCCCCTTTAAATCATTTATTTATAATTTAAAACCCTTTCTAAAGTGCTATATATATACACTAATTTATTTATGAAACTAGATATTTAAATAAACAATTTAATAGATATTATATTACATAAGATATTAATACTTTAATATAATAATTAACTAAGTCCCTAAAAACTATATATACTTAAAAATGCTTTTAATGTACTTTAAAATACTTATAATAGTTTTTAAAGCATTTATTCAAAATATTATTTAGAAATAACAAGTTTATAATTTATTTAAAAACTTGGAAAACCTATATTTCCTTATATTTAAAAACAAACTTCTACTTTAAGAATTCATAACTAATTCTGAAAAATACTTCCAAACCACTTTTAACACACTATAATATAAGTTAGTAAGGACTTGTAAAAAGAATAATTTTTTGCACAAGTGAAAGTTTAGCTACTTTTCGATATGTTACTTAACTTTTTAACATTCAGTCTTTTTACAGCAACTAACATACAAAATATACATCACAAATATAGCGATAAACCCCTAAGGATATCTCTACAAAGTTCCTTAGAAATCGTAGAACACAAGGAAATTCCTAAGTGCATCTATAGCGACTATCGTTATAAGAGCACTTTAAAAGCCAAGTCAAATTCAAACCAAAGTCCAACTAAAATCTACATGCTTTGTTGCAAGGCTATGAAACAAGTCATAACAAGCCATACAAGTCTATTCAAGTCTATATATATGGATTACATATGCCATTTGCTTTCAAAGCAAGAATCAAATCAAATATTACAATATAAAGCAATATCAGCTCAAGCAACATATAAAATTCAAACACAAGCATATATACACATTATATTCATTTAATGGCCAGTTAGCTCGACTTTAACCAAGATAATAAGAAAGTACAAGCTTCCTCTTCCTATCTCAACCTTGTAAACACCTAACTTCCTACCTTCACCCTTGCTTTGTACTTGCCTAGGCTTGAAAAGCCCAATAAATGCTTACGACCTATGGAGGTTTGGGGGTCTTTTTCTCCAAATCTTCTACTCCAAGTTGTTAGATGGTGTTGTGATGTTGTTGTAAGGCTTGTGGCAAAGTTTGACCAGATTTGGAGTTGTTTTGAATAGATTTTTATTTATGAAATTTGTGAAGAGAATAGAAAAGAGGAACTAGCTTAACTTTGTGAATTTGAAAAGGAGATCAAGTGAGCTATGAACAAACTTATCTAGGCTCCAAGTGGTGCACTTTAACCTTCCATTCACCTCCCATTTCTGGCCAAGAAGGATCACCTCTCGCCCTCATGCCTCCATGTGCTTGCCTTTCCACCTCGCATCCCTTAGAAAATATCTCCATTTCTGGCAAAGTATGTCCATCACCACCTTGTTCACACTTTACTGCATTCTAGTTAAGTATTGCTACCATCTCAAAAAAGCTCAACTGGAAAGTCTGGCCTTCTTCAATCTTGTTCTATCTTCATTGCAAGAGAAAAAAAAAGAGAAAGAAACTTCACCTATAAACTAATTCAAAAACCAGAAATCCACAAACATTTTCCATTTCAAACAAATGCAAACATTTTGAAATCTAAGATCAAAGCTCTATAACCAAACCCTGTAAATTAGTTCATCCTTAAGCCTGCAACTTTTTCAGGCAATAAGCCTGTGAACATTTCTCTAGTCCAAAACTTGGAGATGTCATAGCTTCCCAGTTTTCAAATCAGAGCAGTCAAAGACATCAAAGTTTTCAAGTTAAAATTGTTTGTAAGCATTCTAGTTTCAAAGCCATTCAAGTTTTCTTAATCAAAAAACTATTTCAAACGCTCAAGCCAGGTGAGTAACTACATCCTTGAATGTTTGATCAGATGCGTAGTCGTTTGGGGTGATGATGATATATAAACATGGTTTTTCATATGGATAATCATATTTTAATCTGGGTTAATGCTGTTAAGTATTGTAAGTGACTCAAGAATCATTAGAAAATTGATATCTCCCAAATTAGTCCCTGTTAACCCTTGATCATTGAAGGAGATTGGATTGTAACAAGTTAATCTTGATTTTAAAATAAATTTAAGCAAATATACTTTACAAATATTCTGTAAATTTAGATTTTACAGTAAGATGAAATTTTAGTTGAAATTCAATATCAATAATTGCATCTCTAAACTTTGGGACTGGTTCACGTAAGTGAATCGTGAATTTTAAAATTTATTTCATGATTTGTAGTTGAGTATTTGATGTGAATTAGAGAATTGATCGAAATTTTGTTTTCGGGCTACTGACGTTGATCAGAGCTAAGGGGGAAGTCGAGGGTTGGCATGGTGGTGGCCGGGGTGCCAATGATCATAGGAAAAATGGTGGAAGAGGTTATCGATGGCCGTGGTGACTGGGGATCAACGAAGTAGGGTTCGAGACTCAGTTTCGAACGTGAGGTTTCCTGGGCAACCGCGACCACGTCAGAGTATCGTGACGAATCGCTTGGGGGGGAAGCTTCAGGGGTTCGAGGAGCGTCGGAGGTCAAGGTGGCAGGATTTCTGGTGATGGGTTTCAACGTGGATGATGGGTTTCTTCGATCGAGTGTCTGCATGATTCGACCTCAATGGTTTGATTTTGATTTTCACGTGGGACTAGGATCCTGGTGTGTCGCTCATGTCGTGTGGGTTTCCGACGACTTATAGGTGATCGAGGCGATGATCTCTGGTGGCCGGAGCTTCTGTGTACATGTACGTGCACGTTACGGTGTCTGTTCGTTGTATTTGGAGAAGGAGCGGGAGAACTCGGAGTCGTCCTCGAGTTTGAAGCGGGTTGTCTCGAAGTAGATAGAGCACGAGTGATTTCTCGGGTTTGGTTCGGGAAAAGTTGTGTTTGGCTCGAGTTTCCTTGAACTGGATGATTCGATTAGCGTTCAAATAAAAGTTAACCAAGATTTAAAGAAAAAAAATGGATTTACAGTTAAATAATTGTTTAATTTAATTTAATATGTTGGAAGGGATTTCCAAAGATTTTAAGTGTATTAAATTTAAGTGTTGAATTGTTTGTTCAAAAGTAAAATCATATTTCAAATTGATTTTAAATTGGTTATAATAAGTGAATGATTTGAGGGGGTGTATAATATAAATAAAAGTTATTCTTAAACCGGTTAAGTTGAGATTAGTTAAGAATAATTAATAATAAGATAAAATTTAAAGCTTAATTACTATTCGTAATTAAGGATGATTACTTAAAGAAATAATAATTAGTGGGAATGAATGTAATTAAGAGAAAAAAAATTTAATTAAGAGGTTAGCAGATAAATTAATTGGTTAATTAATTAATGTAATTAAATTTAAATTAATTAATTAGTCTAATTAATTTATTTAAGATAATCACTTGTTAATTAATTAAGGAATTTCTTAGTGAAGTAATAAATGAGAGAATTACTTATGGAAGTAATTAATGGAAAAATAACTTAGGGAGGTAATTAAATGGAAGTGATTAAGGGTAAATCTCTTGTTGTTATTAATTTAATAACACAATTAAGGGTTTGAGATTAATTATTGTTAAGTAAGCAAGATTAAAGGTGATTTAAGAAATTAATCTGATTTGATTAGAAATGGGGACTAATTAATCTTGCTTATGAATGATTCGGGTGATACTACTGATATGAGATGTTTGTGACGTGATATGTTTATCTTGAATAGTGATTATGTGGTTATCTATCATTGATGAATGGCTGAGTAAAGGTGACATCTTGTATTTAGAATTTGAATTGTATTTCATGTGGATAACTTAGATTAAAATGGCATGGGATTCGAAGAGACCGGGGTCGGGTATTCGTAGATACCCGAAACCACTTCGATTTGGAATTCACAATAAATCCTTTATATGTTATATTAATAGGCTGGAATGGAATAATATTAAACCTTGAAACTAAGTGATGATACGTAGGAATTGATATGTGAAATTGGTTCTGACTATAACTGATAATGAATTCGTAGAGAAGTACGAGTTATCCCGGGTTTTAAATTTGCTTTGTGCATTAAATTTCATGTTATATGGGTTTACTCACGCTGGTTTCCAGCCTGACCCGGGTGTTACTTTGATGTAATGCTCGGGTCAGACCGAGTATTACAGATTTTCAGGTAAGGACGTTCTGGAGCTCAGGAGGCGAGCTGGATGGCAAGAACGTATGGAGTGTTTCCGCTGTATTTTATTGTTGTAGATCTGTGACATGATAATTGTGTATATTCAGTATCTGTATAGATGTGTAACTCTGATGTATAAAAATATAATCGACAGGATATTATTCTTTTGTAACTGTTATTATTCGATATTATATTTTGATCCGCTGCGAATGTGAGATATTGGTGTTCCTGATCTTCTTTTTCTTCTTCTATCTCTTTCTTCTTTTCATAACTATCTGGTTTTTTCGGGATCGAAGATTTCCGGGTCGTTACAGTTGGTATCAGAGCGAAGGTTAAGCGAGAACCTTGGCTCTGGTGGGTTTACTAATCAGGGATAGAGTAAGTACTACCCTAGGATGAGTTGAGTATATATATATATATGAGAGAGCGTACTTGTTATTTTCTAATATAAAGATTTTAAATGATTTTAAGTAAGGATATATTTTGATATATATAAAGCAATATTTCTTACTAATAAATGTTAAAGTAATTGGTTGTAAAAAAATTATTGGAATTAAATAAAATAATGAGAATTGGGTGTTAATAGTAATACAACCAAATTAAAATTGAATGAAGATAAGTTTGAAATGGATTCAAACTGAAATTAAAATTTTGATTTTGGGGAAAAGTTCAACTAAGATAATAATGAATTAGTTATTATTATAAATGATTGTTTTGTGTATTAATAAGTAAGCAAAATGAAATGTTTTAGGGAAGTAAAACATTTAGGGAAGTATGACTTATAAATTAGAATTGGAATATGATACACTGGGAAGTTTTAAATCTGAGCCCAGAATTTGAAAATTGTTTCAAAGTGATAAAGAGATAATAAATAATATTATTCGAATGAAAGAGCTTGATTCAAACAGTAGCTGTTTGAAAATTTAAAGGAATTTGTTTGAATTAAAAACCCAAGGTGGTTTAAAATTTAAGGATAACTTAGTGTGTAAAGGAAATAATATGTATATATGAGGAATATACATAATCTGAAATAAACTATAACTATTGAGTTTAAAATTGGGAATGAGATGTGATACCCAAGGTGATAAGTTTTGAACTTATAAGATTTATTAATGTGAAGTTTAAAATTTGAAATGGGAATTCAAATTGGGCAAGGTTGTATAGATTAAGAAAATTGAATTTTACTTTGGGAAAGTGGAATAAGTTAACAAGCAACCTGAATTGGAAATTTCAAGATGAAATTTAGATTTAACTTGGGAAGTTAAATGGTTAATTTGAATTGGGAGATCGTGTGATCTCAAGATGGGTTTGAGATCTGATGGATGTTTTAAAATAAATTGGATGATATCATCCTATTGTTATTAATAATCTTTAGATTGTGAATTGGATTTGTTTAAATGAATGAAGAAATGGATTGTGGTGATATATCCATTATTTAGCTAAAAGGGAAATTAAAATTTGGAATTAAGGAGATGAAACCACTTTGGATTGAAGGTTTAAATGTTTAAAAAGAATTGGAAATTTAAATTGTTAAGCACTGGTTTCAAAATTGAAATTGGGTAATAAATTGAATTTTTAAGGTAAAATTGTTTTGAACTCTTATTTGAACTTTGAAATAAGCTAAGTAAAGATAACCTAAAATGGAATTTTGAGAATTGGACTCAGAATTAAATTGTTTAAAGATTTGGATTATTAATTTAAAAATAAAGGTTAATTTGATTTAAGGGGTTAAATCAACTTTTGAAAATTAACTCGAATTTATATAATTCGAGATGGTTTAAAATGGAGATTTAAATTGAATTAGTTCAAACTGAATTTGATTTGAATTAATGGGAATTGTGATTTATGATGGATAAGTATAAAATTCAAATGGGAAATTTGAATTGGATTAATTTGAAATAAAATTGAAGTTAATCAGATTGGGATTGAGTCAATTTAAATGAAAGTGGAAATTTAAATTGAATTGATGGAAATGGAGATGGGGTATTAAACAGTTGGGCTCTGGACTAATTTTTTTTAAATAAATCATTTTGATAAGAACTGTTCTAAATCTATTTTCTTAACTATTACTATACAATTTTCCTTTAACAATTCCAGAACTATCTTATACTTATTTTATAACTACTTTTGAAACTATTTAGCTATTTTACAACCATCTTATTTACTAATTACTATCTTTTTAGCTACTTTATAATTAGTTACCATTTTACAACTAATTTGTAATTGTTTTACTATTTTTCAACTATCTTACAACTACTTAACTATTTTACATCTATTTTTCAACTAATAATTATTTTTCAATTACTTATCTATTCTTCAAAAAATTTCAGGCTATTTTCTAAATATAAACTGGTCGGAGTTCAAACTGTTATTGTTTAAATGCCCAACTGAGATAAGAATTGAAGTGATAATCCAAATGGGATTAAGGCAAAGGTGAATAAGGGAATAAAGTTCAAGTAATGTGAATAGAAAGGAAATTGATTTAACTGATAATCAATGGAAATAAATGTTAGTCAACAGTAATATATATGTAATCTAAAATGCGGAAACAGTAATGTGTACCTCCAGCCATGAATTGATTTAGAAACAGACAAAGTAAAGTTGAGATGTATGGTGCTATTATCACTGAATGGCGCCTGCTGCTTCTTTGTTGCTGAAAGATAACTCTCACAGTGACCTGATGGAGTGGAGAGAAGTAGATTTTCGTACAGTCTTTTTCTCTTTATGATCTTATAGTCGATGAATAACCACAGGCCTTCTATTTATAGACTGTCGAGATCCAAATCCCGTAGGTAGCCTTGACACGTTCTCGTTTCATCAAGAGAAGTGGGGATGAGTACAAGTGGCCATGTATATTTCGAAGATCCTCTTTTTCAGCAAATACATACGTTATCACGTATGTAAATATCTATGGCACGTGGGGCACAATGTAAGAGCCGTTCTTACATTCTCCCACTTGAACCATGTGACACATTTTATCTTTATGATCCGAGAAATATAAACTCAAACATTTGGCCAAGTAGACCAATTGTGCTCATCACATTTTACTTGGAAGTTAATGCATGAATCATGGCGATTTTAATTGTGAAAATCACAACGACCTTCCATGTATCACAATACACTACTTTCCGTTAAACTTTAGACGGTAATACTTTATGTATGACTTCCAATAAGTCATTCTGGATCTTATGTTCTCATGAACTATCTTATTAGGAGCAAGACTTTAATGTGCACAAACAAAATTATTATTGAAATCCAACTTTAACCAAAATTATGAACAAAACACATTGATACAAATTCATGCTAATCCCATGTTGTTTACATGCTTTGTAAACACTTTTATTGAGAGTCCTTTAGTCAGTGGATCAGCGACCATCAAATCTGTAGAAATATGCTCAATTGCTACAATTTGTTCTTTGACTCTATCTCGTACATCCAAATATTTCATGTCAATATGTTTACTACGCCCCCCAATCTTGTTATTCTTCGTAAAGAATACAGCTGACGAGTTATCGCAATAGATCTTCAATGGCTTATGAATCGAGTCCACGATTTGAAGCCCAACGATGAAATCCTTCAACCACATGGCCTGTGAAGTCGCTTCAAAACAAGCAATGTATTCTGCTTCCATCGTAGACGTTGCAAGTATTGATTGTTTGGCGCTTTTCCAAGAAATGGCACCACTAGCTAGCATGAATACATATCCCAAGGTGGATTTCTTTGAATCTAAACATCCGGCAAAATCTGAATCCGAATATCCTACCACTTCAAGTTTGTCAACATGCTTATATGTCAACTGATAACTTTTAGTTCCTTGCATATATCTCATAACCTTTTTCGCAGCTTTCCAATGGCAAATTCCTGGATTTTGTTGATATCTACCAAGCATTCCAACCGCAAATGCTATGTCAGGTCTTGTACAAACCTGTGCATGCATTAAACTGCCAATTGCAGATGCATAAGGAATATTTTCCATTTCTCTCTTTTCTAAAGAATTCTTCGGACATTGACTTAAACAGAATTTGTCACCTTTGACAAGGGGTGCTGCATTGGCTTTGCTTTCATTCATTTTGAATCTTTCGAGAACTCTTTCAATGTAGGCTTTATGAGATAGACCTAATGTTTTTTGAGATCTATCTCTGTGAATCTCCATGCCAATGACATAAGAGGCTTCACCCATATCCTTCATTTCAAAGTTTTTTGAAAGAAACTGTTTAACATTATACAACAAAGCCATATCATTGGTTGCAAGCAAAATATCATCCACATATAATACTAGAATGATAAACTTACTCCCACTGACCTTAAGGTATATGCAATCATCCTTGATGTTCTCTATAAATCCATAAGAGGTTATAACATCATGGAATTTAAGATACCATTGACGGGAGGATTGTTTCAATCCATATATAGATCTCTTTAGTTTGTAAACCAATTGTTCACCCGTACTTGAGCAAAATCCTTGAGGTTGTCTCATGTATACCTCTTCTTCAAGATCGCCATTCAAAAAGGCCGTTTTCACATCCATTTGATGTAGCTCCAAGTCATAGTGTGCTACTAATGCCATTATGATTCTAAAAGAATCCTTTTTAGAAACGGGAGAATATGTGTCATGGAAATCAATGCCTTGCTTTTGTGTGAAACCTTTGGCTACAAGTCTAGCTTTATGCCTCTCTATGTTACCATTTGAGTCCCTTTTGGTCTTATAGACCCATTTACAGCCTATGGCTTGTGCTCCCTTCGGTAACTTGACAATTTCCCAGACTTGATTTTTAGCCATAAATTCCATTTCATCCTTCATGGCATTGTACCAAACATCCGAATTTTCTCCATTTATGGCTTGTGAAAAGGAGATGGGATCTTCGTTATGTCCAATATCAAAATTAGTGTCAATGAGGTACACTAGATAGTCACTAGAAATAGCAGAGTTCCTTATTCTTGAAGATCTCCTAAGACCTTCAGCTTCACCCATATTTACTGGATGTTGAACTGTAGGTTGATCTTCAGGTTCGATGATGACATGTTCCTCTAATGGTGGTGGATTATGAATTGGTTGTTCATTCAAGGTGTCAGCTTGAAGATTTGGAAAAACAACCAAATCATCCTTATATGCGGGTGTTTTATCTTGATCCCGCATTTCCTCCCACTCGACTTTTCGAGTATCCGTACTCCCACTAATGTCACCATTTTCTATGAATTTTTCATTTCTAGACTCGACTATTCTAGGAGTATGTAAGGGACAATAAAATTTATAACCTTTAGATTTTTCTGCATAGCCAATGAAATATCCACTGACTGTTCTAGGATCCAATTTCTTGATTTGCGGATTGTATATTCTGACTTCCACTTTACAGCCCCATATGTGTAAATGTTTCAAACTAGGCTTCCATCCTTTCCATAACTCAAATGGAGTTTTAGGAACAGCCTTCGATGGAACCATATTCAATAAATACACCGCTGTTTTCAGTGCCTCACTCCACAAAAATAAGGGAAGATCATTGTCACTCATCATACTTCTTACCATATCCATAAGGGTACGGTTTCTCCTTTCTGCAACACCATTTTGTTATGGTGTGCCCGACATAGTATATTGTGCAATAATCCCCTCTTCCTTAAGGAATTTCGCAAATGGACCCTCATTTTGTCCTGACTCTGTGTATCTACCATAATATTCACCACCCCGGTCAGATCTCACGATCTTTATTGTCTTCTCTAATTATTTCTCAACCTCCTTCTTATATATTTTGAAAGCATCAAGTGCTTCCCCTTTATCATTTAGAAGGTATAAGTACATATATCTTGTATGGTCATCAATGAATGAGATAAAATATCTCTGACCATTAAGACAAGGGGTACTAAATGGACCACAGATGTCCGTGTGTATGATTTCAAGTGTTCCACTACTTCTTTTGGCACCCTTTTTATTCTTGTTGGTTTGCTTTCCCTTTATGCAATCCAAACAAGTACCAAAGTCGGAAAAGTCTAGAGTGTTGAGAATTCCATCATTGACTAATCTCTTAAATCTTTCAGTGGAGATGTGACCTAATCTCCTATGCCAAAGAATAGATGAAGACTCGTCAAGCATGGTACGTTTGGTACCAACTTTATCATGCAGAGTTACAAGACTATGTTCATATGTTGGATCTAAATTTAATTTATATAAACCATTGACCAAAGTTCCAAAACCAACTTGAATTGCATCCTTTAAAATTATAAGTTCACAACCAACAAAATTAAATTGATAACCAAATTGTACCAAACGAGAAATAGAAACAAGATTTCTGGAAAAAGATGGAACATAAAAAGTGTTTTCCAAATCCAACACATGACCATTATTTAAAATAAGCCTAAAAGTCCCTACAGCCTCCACATGTGAGAGCATTCCGTTTCCTGAATAAATGCCTTGCTCACTTCCCATCGGTTTCCTTAGGCTGAGAAATCCCTGCATAAAATTCACAACATGAATTGTAGTACCAGAATCAATCCACCATGAATTTTGCTGTGAGTCTATAAAATTAGATTCATAACACACAAGAACATTATGATTACCATGCTTTATAAGCCACTGCTTGCGTTTCAGGCAATCTTTCTTATAATGTCCTTTTTTCTTACAGAAAAAGCACTCATCCTTATTGCCATGTTTTTTAAATGACACAGTACCATCTTTCTTTTGTAAAGCTTTCTCAGTACCTTTATTCTTTTTCCATTGTCCCTTTTTATGAGTGACTAAGTTTGCACTCTGTAAATTTTCATGCTTCAGCCTTTTCTCCTCTTTCACACACATGGTCAAAAGTTCATTGATAGACCACTTTTCTTTATGTGTGTTATAAGAGATTTTGAAAGGTCCATACTCCGAAGGGAGAGAATTAAGCACGAAATGAACAAGGAATGATTCTGGAATTTCAACTTCCAGTGCCTTAAGCTGAGAAGCTATGTCCCTCATTTCCATTATGTGCTCACGCACACTCTTCGATTTATGATGCTTCATTGCAGTAAATTTGCTCATTAGGGTGCTAGCCAATGTCTTGTCTGAGCTAATGAATTGCTCTTCAATGGCTTTCATGTAGTCCTTGATCTTGTCACATTGCGGAATTGAACCTCTAATGCTCTTACTCACATGAGACTTAATGAGCATTAGACTTAATCGGTTGGATCGTTCCCACCATTCATAGCTCAACCTTTCCTCAGGTGTACTTTGATCTGAGGGCATAGGCGGCTCATCAATGCGAAGTGCAAGATCAATGTCCATACACCCTAGCACCAAAAGGATCTTGTCCTTCCATTCCGAATAGTTCTCACCACTGAGAGTAGGAATTTGAGCTGCGCTTGCAAATGGGTTTGCTGCAACAGAAGGGTTAGCTGCAACAGTAATAGCCAATTAATATTTTGAAGCAAATGACTTTATTATGAATCAACCCAATGTTTAATTCAACTAGTAGCATAATCTAAACCTTCCTGTGGGAAATGGTAGCATCACTGCATTAGATTTGCTCTTCAATAATGATTAAACTAGTGATTCTTTCATCATTTTATAATAAAATTCTATGCCTGTGGGCATCTAGAATTTCATTACTTAATCATTAAACCACTATTTAATCTAATCATATCAGTTAAATAATCGCACTCCTGTGGGTAAAGCAATTATTTTAGTGATTCATTTACAATCCAGTAAACACAAATCTTACATATTCATACAGTCAAAATGAAATATATACTTGGCATAAGATGCTGTGGCTAATCTTAATCCATAGTTATATTTCCCGTAAATATGAAAATTGGATCTGCACTTCTGTGTAACTTTTGCTGTAAGATGCTATTTTCACATCACACTTTCCAGTGGGTACTATGAAAATGAACTGGTATGAATTTACTTTATAGGATACAAGCAAGATTACATATAACAGCCAAAAAAAAAATACTGATATGTATAAACGAACACAGCATGCATGGTTTATGCTTTTATTTTAAAGTCATAATTTTGATGACAGGTCATAGAAAATATAAATGCATAGTAGAATAAACTCATAGCAGCCATTCATTTTGGGATAGAAACTATACACAAAGCATCCTACATTTAATTAGCAGCAGCTATATACATGTTCCATGATGGCAGTAGCTATCCTATAAGTTTAGGCAACATTTAAATAGCCTTCTGTTCATATGATGGGAAAAAGGCATACAAGTATACCCATTTGCATAAAAGGTAACAGTAAACAGCACATTATTCGATAAATTCATTCATGCTTTCGTCCATATATGTAAAAGGTTCTTTTATTTGGTGAAACTAGACAAAAGGCACAGCAATCAAAGCATATTCAGGCTCTAGCTTCAAGGTACAAAGGACTTTATTTACATCAGCCGAAGTGCTTAACATGCCTAAACTAATAGGAGCTTAGCCTGTACATCCTTTATTTAACTTATGGTGACATATATATAGCTATGGGTTTTAGATATACATGTCAATATTATCATGAGTTTGACATTAAAATATTTCTGAGATCTAAGCAATATAGCATGGAGGTGGCTCTGATACCAATGTTAGTCAACAGTAATATATATGTAATCTAAAATGCGGAAATAGTAATGTGTACCTCCAGCCATGAATTGCTTTAGAAACAGACAAAGTAAAGTTGAGATGTATGGTGCTATTATCACTGAATGGCGCCTGCTGCTTCTTTGTTGCTGAAAGATAACTCTCACAGTGACCTGATGGAGAGGAGAGAAGTAGATTTTCGTACAGTCTTTTTCTCTTTATGATCTTATAGTCGATGAATAACCACAGGCCTTCTATTTATAGACTGTCGAGATCCAAATCCCGTAGGTAGCCTTGACACGTTCTCGTTTCATCAAGAGAAGTGGGGATGAGTACAAGTAAAGATAACTCTCACAGTGACCTGATGGAGAGGAGAGAAGTAGATTTTCGTACAGTCTTTTTCTCTTTATGATCTTATAGTCGATGAATAACCACAGGCCTTCTATTTATAGACTGTCGAGATCCAAATCCCGTAGGTAGCCTTGACACGTTCTCGTTTCATCAAGAGAAGTGGGGATGAGTACAAGTGGCCATGTATATTTCGAAGATCCTCTTTTTCAGCAAATACATACGTTATCACGTATGTAAATATCTGTGGCATGTGGGGCACAATGTAAGAGCCGTTCTTACAATAAATACGTAGGATGTACGTATATTATTCTATTCGCATAATGATTTGATCCAGATTCGAGCATAGAATTTCGAGATAATATTATCGATCCGAGTTGGGATTTTTCGCTCGATTTTTGACGGCGAACCTGGATATGGGTTTTTTGATTGGTTCTGGATATTCTCTATCATAGTTGTGACTATGCAAGGAGAATGACGGTTTCTGATCAAGAAACCAGATCTGAGTCCGCACTAGGAAGTCGGGTGGACGATACTAGTTCGGAAGTGAAATTGTGTGATCGAGTGAGCGATCAGATTGATATAGCGTACGGATGATATGTGTACATCGTACGGTTTGAGATGAAATTGATATTGAAAGTTTGTAAATAAGAATTGTAAGATGGTTCCTAAAACGGAAATTATATTTGTGAATATATGATGAACTAAAATCAAATAAAGTTTTGATATTTCTATGGTAGAAATTTTCTTTATGGAAATAAAGTGAAAATTGAATATTTCTATGATTTTAAAAAAAAAGATTTACTTTATGGTAGCAAGCCATATGGAGAATGACTTTACAAAAGAATAATCAAAATTTGAATATTGATTTGGGCTAAACAAAGTTATATATCTTTGTTATATATGGAAAACTCCCCTTGTTGAATCTATTGTCAAAAGAAAAAGATTTTTGAAAGTATTTGAAGTATAAAAGTGAATTTATACAAGTACAAATTGATTCAAAGATTTTTTAAAGCTTTTATATATGTATTTATAAAAAGGGATTTGTGAAAATGATTTTGAGGAAAGATTTTTGGGAACCTATGGATTTGGAAAGGCTTTTGATTTTGTGGAAAATCAAATTTGGATTTTGGTAAAGCCTAATTTGAGAATCATCGATTTTGGGAATCGATTTTGAGAAAGGAGCTTTATATGAGATTCATACTCGGTGTATGATTTGAAAATACTATATGTGTATAGTATAAAGTGTTTTGAAAGTGGCTTTGGGGAAAAAGGCGCTCTCTTGAATGAACTTCTCAAGAGTGCCACTGAGTGGTACTGCCTTGAGCCTCTAAAGGGGAGGTTCTAAAGTTGATCCTGTGAGGAGTCCGGACAAACTAGTTCCTGAGGATTATTTGGTAGCGAAAGTCGATGGCGCTGATGCTTACAGGGGCATTTGGATTATGCTGTGACGACAGTGTAATTCGATGTCGCTGCGATCTACTGTGTGGACCATAGCGAAAATCGTGTGGAGGATGAGTGCCAACGGTCTACACTTGATTTTGCCGGGAAGGCAACGCAACATCGATAGACTGCGATCTATGGTCAAGTGGAGGAGTTTCATTCTTTTGGCAGCGAAATTCGGTGGCGCTGATGCCTACAGTTATATGGGTTTGTGCTGTGATAGCAATGTAAAGCCCGGGTATAACTGCGATCTGTAGCGGGTTCCATGGCGTAATCGAGGAGCGCGGAGACCTACAGTTATCTGTGGATTTTGCCGGGACGGCAACGTAACCATCGGGTTAACTGCGACCATGGATGGGGGTGATGATTTCCAGAGCGTTCTTACCAAAGATATTTCCTCTATTTTCAAAATTGTTTTCTATATTTTTAATAAAATTATTTTCCAAAGTATTTTCACTGGGTGTTGGAAACGAGTTTACCAAGTACTTATAGATTTTCAGTCCTACGCCTGATCAACGTATGGCCGAATTTCTATGAGAACAAGGATGGACTTGTCGAAACATCGAGTTATAAAAGTATTTTTATAAAAACTATTTCAGTAATATTATATAGATTTTTTTAAAATGATTTTAAAAATGATCAAAGAAAATTTATCTGATTTTAAACATTTTAATAAATCTGACTTTGTTCCTTTTCGAGGACGAAAAGATTCAAAGGGGGAGGAATGTGATGACCCGGTATTTTGGCCACATTTATTTTATTAAATATTCAATCTAATTAAATAAAATGTAAACTTATCATCTTAAAAAGATAAGGCTTTGAAAGTATTCGCTATTGTTTATTTAGATTTGTATTTTGAAAGGGAATTTGATTTGTAAATTTAAATTCACTCTCTTAATAATATTTATAATAAAATTTATCTTATTCAATTAAATTAAAGGTTCCATATTATTAATGTGTGATATGATATATATATATATATAAATGTAGTCTTGATAATAATGTTTAAATTTAAGCAATCCTATCAATATTGAATATGAATATAAAATATAAGATATAAATTTTAAACATAGGTATAGAACAAATTTATGGATATAAACATAAGTATATTAAGATAAGAAGACAACAATATTAATGTAAGTATAAACTGAACAAGTAAATGAAGTACTTGATAATTTATGTTTAAATAGAAGCCACCAGACTTTTCTCTAAGGCAATGTCTAACATAAAAAGATAAAACAAAAAAAAATATGCATGTAAACCTGGAAGTAAACAAGGAAACAAAAACAAGACAGTGTAAACATACTCAAGTTTGTACAAGCTTAATTTACACAAGTACCTACAGCCGAAATGAAGAGGACACTCTTCATTAATGCAAGCATAACAAATATCATCTCAGCCACCTTCTTGCCTGTACAACATATGTGCAGCCACCTTCTTGCCGTGTACAACAAAGGACCGCAGCCTTACTTTTTCTTACAAATACCTTTACTCTGTCTTCTTCTTTTCACTCATGGAAAAAAAAAATCTCAGCCTAGCTTCTTCTACACGTCTCTATTCTATGTATATGTACGTATGTCCATCACCACCTTGTTCACACTTTACTGCATTCTAGTTAAGTATTGCTACCATCTCAAAAAAGCTCAACTGGAAAGTCTGGCCTTCTTCAATCTTGTTCTATCTTCATTGCAAGAGAGAAAAAAAGAGAAAGAAACTTCACCTATAAACTAATTCAAAAACCAGAAATCCACAAACATTTTCCATTTCAAACAAATGCAAACATTTTGAAATCTAAGATCAAAGCTCTATAACCAAACCCTGTAAATTAGTTCATCCTCAAGCCTGCAACTTTTTCATGCAATAAGCCTGTGAACATTTCTCTAGTCCAAAACTTGGAGATGTCATAGCTTCCCAGTTTTCAAATCAGAGCAGTCAAAGACATCAAAGTTTTCAAGTTAAAATTGTTTGTAAGCATTCCAGTTTCAAAGCCATTCAAGTTTTCTTAATCAAAAAACTATTTCAAAGGCTCAAGGCAGGTGAGTAACTACATCCTTGAATGTTTGATTAGATGCGTAGTCTTTTGGGGTGATGATGATATATAAACATGGTTGTTCATATGGATGATCATATTTGAATCTGGGTTAATGCTATTAAGTATTGTAAGTGACTCAAGAATCATTAGAAAATTGATATCTCCCAAATTAGTCCCTGTTAACCCTTGATCATTAAAGGAGATTGGATTGTAACAAGTTAATCTTGATTTTAAAATAAATTTAAGCAAATATACTTTACAAATATTCTATAAATTTAGATTTTACAGTAAGATGAAATTTTAGTTGAAATTCAATATCAATAATTGCATCTCTAAACTTTGGGACTGGTTCACGTAAGTGAATCGTGAATTTTAAAATTTATTTCATGATTTGTAGTTGAGTATTTGATGTGAATTAGAGAATTGATCGAAATTTTGTTTTCGGGCTACTGACGTTGATCAGAGCTAAGGGGGAAGTCGAGGGTTGGCATGGTGGTGGCCGGGGTGCCAATGATCACAGGAAAAATGGTGGAAGAGGTTATCGATGGCTGTGGTGACTGGGGATCAATGAAGTAGGGTTCGAGACTCAGTTTCGAACGTGAGGTTTCCTGGGAAACCGCGACCACGTCAGAGTATCGTGACGAATCACTTTGGGGGGGGAAGCTTCAGGGGTTCGAGGAGCGTCGGAGGTCAAGGTGGCATGATTTCTGGTGATGGGTTTCGTCGTGGATGATGGGTTTCTTCGATCGAGTGTCTGCGTGATTCGACCTCAATGGTTTGATTTTGATTTTCACGTGGGACTAGGATCCTGGTGTGTCGCTCGTGTCGTGTGGGTTGCCGACGACTTGTAGGTGGTCGAGGCGATGATCTCTGGTGGCCGGAGCTTCTGTGTACATGTACGTGCACGTTACGGTGTCTGTTCGTTGTGTTTGGAGAAGGAGCGGGAGAACTCGGAGTCGTCCTCGAGTTTGAAGCGGGTTGTCTCGAAGTAGATAGAGCACGAGTGAGTTCTCGGGTTTGGTTCGGGAAAAGTTGTGTTTGGCTCGAGTTTCCTTGAACTGGATGATTCGATTAGCGTTAAAATAAAAGTTAACCAAGATTTAAAGAAAAAAAATGGATTTACAGTTAAATAATTGTTTAATTTAATTTATTATGTTGGAAGGGATTTCCAAAGATTTTAAGTGTATTAAATTTAAGTGTTGAATTGTTTGTTCAAAAGTAAAATCATATTTCAAATTGATTTTAAATTGGTTATAATAAGTGAATGATTTGAGGGGGTGTATAATATAAATAAAAGTTATTCTTAAACCGGTTAAGTTGAGATTAGTTAAGAATAATTAATAATAAGATAAAATTTAAAGCTTAATTACTATTCGTAATTAAGGATGATTACTTAAAGAAATAATAATTAGTGGGAATGAATGTAATTAAGAGAAAAAAAATTAATTAAGAGGTTAGGAGATAAATTAATTGGTTAATTAATTAATGTAATTAAATTTAAATTAATTAATTAGTCTAATTAATTTATTTAAGATAATCACTTGTTAATTAATTGAGGAATTTCTTAGTGAAGTAATAAATGAGAGAATTACTTATGGAAGTAATTAATGGAAAAATAACTTAGGGAGGTAATTAAATGGAAGTGATTAAGGGTAAATCTCTTGTTGTTATTAATTTAATAACAAAATTAAGGGTTTGAGATTAATTATTGTTAAGTAAGCAAGATTAAAGGTGATTTAAGAAATTAATCTGATTTGATTAGAAATGGGGACTAATTAATCTTGCTTATGAATGATTCGGGTGATACTACTGATATGAGATGTTTGTGACGTGATATGTTTATCTTGAATAGTGATTATGTGGTTATCTATCATTGATGAATGGATGAGTAAAGGTGACATCTTGTATTTAGAATTTGAATTGTATTTCATGTGGATAACTTGGATTAAAATGGCATGGGATTCGAAGAGACCGGGGTCATGTATTCGTAGATACCCGAAACCACTTCGATTTGAAATTCACAATAAATCCTTTATATGTTATATTAATAGGCTGGAATGGAATAATATTAAACCTTGAAACTAAGTGATGATACTTAGGAATTGATATGTGAAATTGGTTCTGACTATAACTGATAATGAACTCGTAGAGAAGTACGAGTTATCCTGGGTTTTAAATGTGCTTTGTGCATTAAATTTCATGTTATATGGGTTTACTCACGCTGGTTTCCAGCCTGACCCGGGTGTTACTTTGATGTAATGCTCGGGTCAGACCGAGTATTACAGATTTTCAGGTAAGGACGTTCTGGAGCTCAGGAGGCGAGCTGGATGGCAAGAACGTAGGGAGTGTTTCCGCTGTATTTTATTGTTGTAGATCCGTGACATGATAATTGTGTATATTCAGTATCTGTATAGATGTGTAACTCTGATGTATAAAAATATAATCGACAAGATATTATTCTTTTGTAACTGTTATTATTCGATATTATATTTTGATCCGCTGCGAATGTGAGATGTTGGTGTTCCTGATCTTCTTTTTCTTCTTCTATCTCTTCCTTCTTTTCATAACTATCTGGAATTTTCGGGATCGAAGATTTCCGGGTCGTTACAACCTCGACCTATGTAACTGCTCATACTCCTCATATTTGGTACCAATCTCACTATCGTAGCGCCGAGCCTAGCTCGCCGCCCTATTTAGATTTATATAATTGAACGCCAATAATTTGCATTTATAATGCTAAGCGGATAGTTTTTATTGCCTCCTTTATTTTTAAACGTTAAAATTCATTACCTTCACCCTTATAAATTCTTATTTATTTCCTTTTCAAAGCCGATTTAATTAGATATACAACATCCAATACCTTTAATGTTAACATTTGTATTTAATGCCCATTTTAATGTTAAGTTATTAACATTTACTTCCTTAATTGGTTTTGAATTATTTCTGGTCTGGAAACTTTAAACGTTATTAACTTTTCTGTTTGAATTCCAATCGTAAAACTTTGAATATGAAAATTGATCAGGAAATTGCTATGAACAAAATGATGCAAGTTTCGTAGCTAAATTCTAATGTTTTTAAAAATTCCACTTATGGGCTTTAATAATTATTTATTAATTCTCTTTAATTAAATCCCTTTTATTTTATAGGGAGTTACAAAGACCTAGGAGAAGACGAGATCATTCAATAATGAATGAAAGTCGCACATGATAGACAGAAGAACTATGCTGATAAGAAACATTATGATCTTGAGTACTCTGTTAGCGATACAGTGTTCGTCAAGATCTCTCCATTCAAGAATACAGTTTACTTTGGTAATAAATGGATGTTGGCATCGAGATTTGTGGGCCCTTTTCAAATACTCGAGAAGATTGGGAACCTAGCTTAAGGGTTGACTTACCTCGGAAGATGACATTGATGCATAATTGTTCTATGTTTCTCATCTTACGAATTTTGTACATGACTTAGATTTGGCTATTACACTAGGTCAACTAGATTTTATTGATTTTGAACCTAAAGTCGTGACCTCGAATGCCTGTATGTATAGTCGAGTAGAGTATGAAGCAACTTAGGAGGAAGACAATGATGTTGGTAATGCTCCAGTAGAGTGAAGGCAAAAAAGATAGCATTTAGGAGACCAAGTAGAGCATAAGGACGCTTATTCAGAGAAGTTTACTTGGTAATGTTCCATTTTTAATGTTATCTTTCACATTTATCATTTTATGTTGCTTAGGTAGCATATTAAGGTGTTAGCATGGGTTTATTGCTTGCTTATTTACATGATTGATCATCGCTATCCGTGTCTGGTTGTTAGGCATGTTTGGTATTGATATAGTTTCGGTATGCGTTGTTTGGGTGGAATTTTGGGGGCAAAATTCATAAAGGAGGGGAGAATATGATGACCCACATTCTTTACACATTTCTACATATTCAGTCATAGAAATATTATTTTAATAAGCATATGACCTTAGATTGGAATAAAAATTTCGATAGTACTGTGTTTTGACATTTTTGACCCTTAGAATAAATTATGGACAGTTTTAACCAAAAAACTTGTAATGGCAATAACTTTTGACATGAGATTAATTATTCCTGAAACCACATCTAAATGATATGATGGTTTCTTTCCATAGAACGGTCACAATAAAATTTTGGCCTTATGGTTTAGGAGATATGGCTATTTTAAGCTAGACGGTATTTGGGATAGTTTAGTGGTAATTATCATAAGTCCATACTTAGGCCCATGACCCGTTTTAGGATTTGCATTAATAATAGCCATAGGAGCAGCCCCCAAAACATTCTCCTTCTTCTCAAAGTAGATCTAAAACTCTATTAAACATATTTTCAATAAAAACCTTCATTACCCCTATCCATATCAAGTCAAATTAAGATATTAAGGGTTGATTAGCAAGTCGATTAGCAATGAACTTTTGAGTTAGCATTTTTGAATAGGATATTTCATATTTTTAATGCCCATTTTTGAATCTACCTCGATTTACGTACTTTTCATTGATTTTTGGGTGACTAGTGAGTGACTTATTATCTCCTAACATGCTATATATGTTTTAAAGCTTCGACATGTTTTGGATCCATTTTTAAAGTCAAAATAAGATTATAAGGTTGTTTTGTTATTGAAAATTAAGAAAAATCTATATATAATAGGAAAACCTCAATTTGAAGCTTTTAAAACTATCTAACTGCCTACATATGTTTTTATTTATTAAAGAGACTTTGAGGACTTTTTGGTCTTTTAGTTTCACCACGTTTCCATCCATTGTGTTAATCCAAGAAATCTCCTCTTAAATGATAACTCCCTCTCACCTCGGGTCCATTTGTCATACACCGTGAAACATTTTTGATTTTGGGGTTTTGACTTTGTCCAAATTCACACCTCAAAATTAATGCCTTCAATCCAGCTATTTCCATCAGGCACTCTGTCTTCAATTACTTTCATACATCAAAATTTATTCATCGCTTTTGCAAAATATAATCAGATCTACCAAGAAGCTTAATAATGGCGTATCCAAGGCAAGTAAAGACTTAATGGTTATCTTTTTAGTTTTGTTGATTATGCAATTTAACAGTTGAGGTTATTTAGTTTTGATAGAGTGGGAGGAATAAGATATACATGATAGAGTAGAAGGAACTGGATACATAGAAGGATAGAACCAAATAGCCAGACAAATGTATATTATGTTTATAGTTTGTCACTTCCGTCATTTGTATTATTTTTCATATAACCAAAATGGGTATTGGAAGAAGAAAAAAACTTTCTCAAATCCATATGAATATGTAATGGGTGCACGTAGTATAAATATGCCTTCAATCTTTTGATATATAACTTGTAAACCATGCGTCATGTACATTTCTTAACATGGTAAAGTTGATTACATTGTTTACCTTCCTTGAACTCCAGTCCACTTGTAGTAGTGATATGTAGGCCAACAAAAGCGTTAACAATTAAGGTTTGTACATTGGTTACATTTTATAATGAGATCAGTTTGTACCATTTGTTTCAAATTTATACCCGTGAGTACCATAACTAAACTAAAAGTAATCCAAGTTCAATATTTAGCTCATATCGTCTTGTTAGATGAAAATATTTGACTAAAATATGAAGAATTTAACAAATATTGTTATCATTTTTATAATACGGTACAATTTTAGATTACAAAAATTAAGCTAACTCAAAGTAACCTGACTCGAATTATAAATTGCTATGTACTGACCATTTATTACTATTCATGTACCATGCATATCTACCACATTGGTACTGCTGTAGGCAATACAATAATATATTTGATTGATAAATTATGTTTAAGTTTATATTTATCACTGCTTAAAAGTGTAGTAATCTTTTAGTTTAATAAAGAACTGTTATATGTGTGCGCGCGCGTCACACACGGTTAAATATATTATTGTTATTTTTTTCTCATAAATAATATATCCAAATAGACTTTATAATTTTCCATATATTTTTGCTAAACAACTCCTTGATGAAAATTTCTAACTTTTGCAGGAGTCATGACAGAACTGGACAATGAAAAAGTCTTCATATATTATTAAAATTGAAATCTATAATCTTTAATCATTTAGTATACCTATTGCTCAATCATAAACTCAAAGGTTCGAATGATATATACCAAATACGAATTTTCTTTTACTATTATTCATTTGCTCAAAGAACTAATATTTATAAGAAATCTTTTCCTCTGTAGCGCCATGTTTGAATCTAAACAGGCCCCCTCCCTGTATTTTTGTTTTAACATTTGGACCAAGTGTTCATTGATAGATTTGAAATTCCTTACAAGATCAGTTACCGATAAGAAAGGTGGGAGAGAAGATACATACATATATATTATCTAATACAAGCATAATATTTTTTTGCATTTTATTCCTTTTAAACTACTGTAACGACCTATAATTTTAGTTATTTGAAATTAGAGTATTTAATTAATTTTAATTATTGAAAAGTTAATTTTATAAGTTAAATAATTTAAATTTTAAATATAGTGATTTATTGCATATTTAATTATTGAATTTAATAATTGAAATTGGTTAAATAATGGAAACTTGAGTTTTAAGTTATATAAAAATTAATTCAAAGCTTATTAAATTTCTAAGAAAGAAGAAAATTAAACTTTTAAATTTGATTTAAAAGTGATTTACTCTATTTTAAAAATAACCCGTTTTAATTAACAAGTAAAAATTGTCTTCCGGGGCACTGTCTCAGATTTCGATGAAACTATTGTCATCGGATCCGTAATAATGAAATATATTATGCCGTCAAATTTCGTAGTGATCAGATGCACCATTTGGTCGTACGGGATAGAAACGCGTTGAAATTAATATTGAAGATTTAATATAATAATTAGGTTCAAAAAGCTGTCTTTTCCATATGATCAAATTAGGGCTCGAGACTAGATCCATTGTGTTCGGAATAGGGGTATAACATTAGGAACGTCAGGTGGCACGCCTCGATCGGGGTTCGGAATTAAATATCTAGATAGTTTGAATTTTAAATAATATATTTTCTTTCGATTTAACCTTTCACTACCCTAACCTTTCTTATGAGCCACCCTACCCTGTACGAGCCCACACTCCCATTCAATCCCATCTTACCTCTCTTATTTAAACGATTTGGTTACGAGAGAAAAAAAGAAATCAATTCAAATACTTGATGAGAAATTGTAAAATTAAATTCACTACAACAAAAAAGACCTTTTACAGCATTTTAAAAAATGTTGCTGTCTTTATTCGCAGTGTTTTGAAGTACGCTGTGCAATATCATGCTGCAATAGAGTCTGGAGATACCGCAGAGTTTCTATAAATGTTGCTAAAAAAGGGGTACTGAAGCTTTTATAAAACGCTGCTGTAAATTATTTATGCATCGTTTCTGAAACGCTGCCAACTATTTAGCAGCATTTTATAGAATGTAGACTAACACCAAGTTTCAATAGGACCAGTCCTATAATGGAATTTATGAAACGCTGCAAAAAGGAATTATCGCAGCATATTAGATAATAGTTTCAATAGTTGCAGCGTTTCCATTTTGCTGTGGCTTATTTCTCTTCAACGTTTAGCAGCACTTTCATAACGCTGTGTTTTATTGATATTTTTTCTACATTTAATAACTACAGCAGCCGTTTTAAAACAGTTATAATAGCAATAAAAATGTATTCAAAAACAAAATGCTTAATTCAAAAAACACCAATACATATAATCTAATAATATAAGCAGTTATAAAGATTAAACATAATCAAAGCTACATTAATTTCATACACAAAAATATTTAGTCATATACAATATTTCATGAGCAATGTTTTAAGAAAAAAATGTTAGCAACATAATCTAATAAAAAGAGCTTGCTAAAAGAGCAAATAAACCGGAAAGTCCAAGCCCGTCTTCTTCAAGAGTCCAATATGCCTATAAGGAAAAAATGCAATTAGAAAGCGGTAGAAGAGAGCAAATATGGATTTATTTAGCATCAAATATAGCAAGTTCAAATTCAAGTTAATTCGACGTAGATGCTTGCAATACTATTCTATTTCATCTCATTATTTTTTGATGATTCTTATCAAAATTTAGAAGGAAATAAAACTCTTGTTGTTAGCAGTCAAATATAGAATTACTTATCATTTTTAGCAGGTAAATCTCATTATATGTATTTCAAATAAGCATTGGCTCTACCCGTAGTAGCCATAGCAACCAAACATAGGGAACGAATTCTACAATGAAGATTATTAATTATTAATTAGAGAAGAAGATAAGGGCCTACTGTACGGTGAAAACGACCTATAATTTTCTATAGATTACAAAATAAACATTAAATTCAAATTTAACCACTCATATCCAATTATAATCATACCTGTCTTATATTTGAAAGATATATTGGGCGTAAATTTTGAATTTAATTTATTATCCCTCATCTGTACAAGAAGGTTACTTATTTTTATCTTTTCTAATATATTAAAATTAATTTTAGCTATGACTACCCAGTCCTAATTTTAACAGTCCTTGTATTTGAAAAAACTATTATTAGACGTAAACTATTTTTTTGAATATTATTTAGTTGTCGGGGAGGGGATTCAATGCCAACACATCTTCACGGACAATCAAGAGAGATACTACTACCTCATAAAAGATATTATTAATGCACGGGTATGATATATGTTTTTTCCACAGCCGATAAATATATGTATATTACGAATTATGATTATTAACCATAAACAAACTTGAAATTCAAGCATGGTGAGTTACATATTAACAATTGCACACAAACTCACATATTTTACATGTATGTGAGGTGTATTGTCCTAACGAACAGAAGTCTAGTTGAATTTGGTACTCGTGCATGGCAAAAATTTCGACCAAATCACAGTCTTGTATACAGTAAATTACGTTAAAAATTTAAGTAAAGAGTAATATACATAATGGGTGTTTCGACCAAATTGCAGTCTCATTATTTGATTTTAATAATAGGAGAGTTGAAGTAATTAGTGTCAATAGTGACAGGATTAACTAAGAGAGCGGAGACTATTGTTCAAAGGAAAAGAAAGAGAAGATAAAGACCATTTGTCAAATTCAAATACAACGGTGTATGATTATCACTCTGTAGATATTTCTCACATTCATTTTATTCAAATCCTCTTCCTCAACAACAACAGCCATTGAATCAATTGCCCAACTCAGTAGCGCAAACTGCGTACCAGGGAGCGACTTAACGAGTTTATAATAGTCTTCTTCTGTTTCACTATGTAGAATTTGTCCAGGTGAAAGGCTATCAAGTACTCCTTCAGGTTATTCTCTAAACCATGATTATTTATCAAAATGTACTTCACAATGTTGAACTTTGAAATTGGAATATAAATGCATAATGATTTTCATACCTTTATCAGGGCTGCTAAGCAATGCACATTAATGTCCTCAGGTATGATTCCTTTGTTTAACAGATTTCTTTGACCTTTTTCTTCGCTGTTTTCTGGGGTTATTCTAAACATACCTTCTTCCTATTGTGCATTTTTACAGTACATTTTAGATATATTTGTATAAACCGTCCATATATAAGTTGCAAGATGAACTGAGTTGTACCTTAAGACCTCCTTGTGAGTACAATATTTCTTGCATAAGTAACATAATACTTGGCATGCTGTTTCCATTCGAATCATAGCTACGTTGCATCGATTTAGATGAAACACCAAACACGCTTACACTACACCAAATTGGCATAGTCAAATACAGTTATTAGATAGTGGGTGATATTTAATGTCTCTAAATAAGTAATTTTTATACTTCATTTTGTCCATTGGAGTAAAATGGAGCATAAAACTAGATTTAGATGGCACTACTCAAAATGGATACCTTGCACTTGGAGCAGGACATGGAATTTGAACCTGGATCTCTGCGGGCAGTCCAAGGAAGCCATTTCTTCTAACATATGTGGTTGTAAAATTTATTGTATTCACTGAATGCTAAATATTATGGTGTTCTCCATTTAATATGGATTTGCTTTATAACCCAACACAACAACAAAATAAGAAACTTCTAATAAACATAGGAACCAAATAAAATTTGTAATACCTGATCAGACAGTTAGTGGAAAGGTAAAAAAACCAAGTAACACCATCATCCGCATTGAGCCTTGGTGTTGAAGTGCCAAAATGATTGAGTATTTAGTCGAAAGGTACTTTGTCGAAAGCTACTTTGTCGAAAGCCATTTAGTCGAAAGCAAGCAGGCGTATTTCTTTAATTTAAAACAAAGGACTGCCTCAACCCCTTTGGAACCCCTGGTTTTGACTCCCTACCTTCCGCCTACATTCAATTCACTACATACCAGTAAACTGATACCATGTGCATTGGTTTTAACTGTGTCTGAAGCAAAGATGAGGAGGCGAAACCTGGTGCCGACGGTGTTGAAACAGTGAAAAACATGTAGCAAATAGTTCTTTTCACCTAACCTGCCTTACGTGTTTAATTGTGATTAGTTGCATCTTTCTTTACCAATAAAAAGTACTGCACTTTTCAAAAGTGCTGCCGACATTTCAGATTTTATAATTTAAATCATTTTTACAAAAAGCCCCTTCTCCTCTTTTAATTATATAAAACATTTAAGTCTCATACCTTCAATAATTTTATATAACCCTTAAAACACTTAGGAGAAATCCACAAAAATTCCAAAAAATCTATTTTAATATGTTTTCCAACATATAAAAATTTCAGACCCCGATCTTTTATTATTTAACCGAAAATAATTATTAACCCAAATTAACATTTTCTTTACTAGAAAATTCATGTTAATTCCATGAAAATTCTGAAAATTGAAACCCATCTCCAAAATAATATTTATGATCTTCATAAAAATTCGCAAGGTATTTGGATGTCATTTTATAGGGTTTTCATCTTAAAACATATCATAAAATCAATATGTACATACATAAATCATCAACATGTATATATAATCATTCCATCATTCAAACTCTTGGTAAATCTATGCAAAATATTCGGCAATCATCTTAAATGCGAAAATACAATCAAAAATGAGATGTAAACATTATTCACCTTAGCTTTGGAGATTAAAGAGATTGAGATATGAATATATTTGATTTTAATTAGCTCCTTCCTAGCTTTTCTTCCTTCTTTCCTTATTAATGGTGGCTGACCTCTTGTTTTTTAAATTTTCAAAATGAAATGAACGTGTAAAATTTTACACGGCCAAGGTTTGGAGGATATAGGAATAGCCTCTTTCCTATTTTACCACTCCTCTATTTCAATTTAAACTCTTCTTTAGTTCATTATTAAATGGCACGGCTACCCTTAAATAAAAATCAAATCTCAATCCCCTAATCAATACATTATTTTATTTATTTTAACTAATTAAATATCCTAAATAATGTTACAAAAAATATGGGGTGTTAAAGACTCCCCTCCTTAAAGAATTTCGTCCTCGAAATTACGATAAGGTACACAACAATCAAACAAGAACGTAAAACGTACCATCAAACAAGTCAGGATCAGTATCTCTAATCCTGCTCTTTATCTCCCAAGTACAGTCCATATCATCATTGCTCCATTGGACTTTGACTAATCTGACCATCTTGGTTCTAAGCCTCTTCTCATCTCTTGCAATTATGCAAATTGGCTTCCTTACTATAGTCAAATCCAGTTCTACCACTAAATCATCTAGCACAGTCGGTGAAATAGTAGTCTCCGGGTCTCTAACACACTTCCTGAGATGAGAAACTTGAAAAACATCGTGGACTCTTGCTAAACTGATCGGTAACTCAACTCTATAAGCGAGTTTCCCGATCCTCTCAACAATAGGAAATGGTCCAACAAATCTCGGTGATAACTTCCCCGATTTTCCAAATCTAATCACACCCTTCATCGGTAACACTTTGACGAAAACCTAGTCTCCTACTGAGAACTCTAGATCTTTTCGTCTCTTATCTGCATAACTCTTCTGCCTAGACCGAGCCTCCTTCATTCTAACCCGAATGACCTCAATCTTTTCTACAACATCTCTGACTAAATCTGGACCGAGAACCAACCTATCCTCGGTCTCTAGCCAACATACGGGAGATTTGCATGGCCTCCCATACAAAGCTTCAAACGGTGCCATCCCAATACTAGTCTGATAACTGTTGTTATATGAAAACTCGACTAAATGCAGATGGTCTTCCCATGATCCCCCGAAATCTAATACACAAGCTCTTAACAAATCTTCCAAGATTTTGTTCTCTTTCTGTTTTCCAATCTGCCTGCGGATGCTAAGCGGTACTCTTTTTGAGCTTGGTTCCCAAAACTTCCTACAGACTCTTCCAGAACTCGCTAGTGAACAAAGGATCTCTATCACCAACTATGCTACTACGAATTCCGTGCAGTCTAACCACATTCCTCATAAACAACTTTGCTAAAACAATTGCCATTCTGGTTGACCAAACTGGAAAGAAATGGGCACTCTTGGTCAATCTGTCCACTATGACCCATATACTATCATTTCCCCTGTTCGACCTTGGCAACCCATCAAGAAAATCAATGGAGATAGAATCCCACTTCCATATTGGAATATCTAATGACTGAAGCAACCCACTTGGCTTCTGGTGTTCGGCCTTTGCCTGCTGGCAAATCATGCACTGCTTCCACACAACCCAATATCCCGCTTCATACCTTCCCAGAAGAAACTCCTCTTCATATCCTGATACATCTTAGTACCTCTTGGGTGAATAGAGAACTTTGAATGATGGCATTCCTCTAAGACTTCTTTCCTTATGTTTCCTACACTCAGAACATATAATCTCCCTTTCATTCTCAACCTTCCTTCCTGGTCAAGACTGAAATCTTTCAAGTCATCGCTCTCGGTTCCATCTCTTAGCTTCCTGATTCATTCAGCTAATACCAGATCCTCTTCCTATTTAGAAGCAATCCTCTCGATCATTACTGGTCGAACTTCCAAACAAGATAATACAACCGTATCCCCACTAGACCCAGCCTCGGTTCTCTACTGCACTTTGCAATCTGCTAATGCTTCTAAATCCTTCTACTCAGCAATCATCACCAATACTGCATTCTGATGCTTCCTACTAAGTGCATCTGCAACATTGTTGCCTTTCCCCGGTGTGTACTTAGTTCCAAAATCATAAGCAGCGATAAACTCTAACCACCTTTGATGTCTCATGTTCAACTCCTTCTGAGAGAACAAATAATTCAGCGACTTATGATCTGTGTATAACTCAAACCTTTCTCCCAAAAGGTAATGTCTCCATACCTTCAAAGCAAAAATAACTATAGCCAATTCCAAATCATGTGTCGAATACCTGATTTCATGTGGTCTAAGATGCCTAGAAGCATAGGCAATCACTTTACCCCTTTGCATCAGCACAGCTCCTAATACTGTTCCACATGCATCGGTATAAACCACAAAATTTTAATTCCCTTCCGGAACAACCAAAACAGGTGCATGGGTCAATAAGTGTTTCAAACTCTGGAATGCTTCCTTACACTTATCAGTCCACACAAACTTTACATCCTTTCTTGTCATCTTGGTCATCGGTGTCGATATTCATGAAAAATCCTTAATAAACCTCCGATAATAACCAACCAACCCAAGGAAACTCTTTATCTCCGTCATTGTCTTGGGTCTCTTCCAACTATTCACTGCTTCAATCTTAGTCAGATCCACTGAAAACCCTTTCTCTGAGACTACATGACCAAGAAACTTCACTTATTTCTTCCAGAATTAACACTTCGAGAACTTCTCCTTTAGCTAGTGCTGCCTCAGCGTCTCAAGCACCACTCTAAGATGGACTTCATGCTCTCTTTCATACTTAGAGTAAATCAAAATATCATCTATGAAAACCAATACAAACCTATCCAAGTGCAATTGGAAAACACGATTCATCAAATCCATAAAGAAAGCTGGCTTATTAGTCAGTCTGAATGGTATAACTAACCATTTGTACGACCCATACCTAGTCCGAAATGCCGTTAAAGGTATACTATCCTCTGCTACCTTGATCTGATGGAAACCTATCACTAAATCTAACGTGAGAATACCTTGGCTCCACTCAATTGGTTAAACAAATCGTCAATCCTCGGTAATGGATATTGATTCTTTATCGTCCTCTCATTCAACTTACGATAATCGATATATAGCCTTAACGATCCATCCGGCTTCTTAGCAAACACTACAACTGCTCCCCAAGGCGAACTACTTGGCTTAATAAAACTATTGCTTTCTAAATCCACCAACTACACCTTTAACTCCTTCATCTCTATAGGGGTCATCCTCCTTGGCGGCCTACTCACTGGTTCTGCCCCCGAAATCAAATCTAGATGAAACTCAATGGCCCGTTTCGGTGGCAATCCAACTACAGGCTCAAAAACATCTGCGAATTCTCTAACCATGAAAACTCAACTCATCATCCAATTCCATAGCACCCCACAAATCATACATCTCACCGCAAGAACCTTCTACGGCATAAACAATCCGGTCACTACAATCTGGGTGTCTAAGCGATATTTTCCTATCCTGGCAAAATATTCTAGCATCGTACTCAGTTAACCAATCCATCCCAAGAATAATCCCAAACCCAACAAAACCAAACACATACAAACTGCAAACAAAAGTACGACCTAACAGGTCAAACTCTAACTGGTCGCATCTCAACCCTAAAGTTTCATATCCTCCTATTGGATTCGCACCCATAAGGAAGTAACTAAATAAGTGGGTTCTAGGTTAAGCTTATTTATCAAACATCTAGATATAAAAGAATGTGATGCACTAGTATCAAATAGATCGCTAACAGGCATACCATGAATCTGAAGCGTACCTCCCAAGACTGCCTTTCCTTTTTCCTGAGCTGTTGGCTTAGAAGCAGCGGGTTCATGCATACACCTTGCCCTTTCCATCCTTTGTGGCCTCCTTGCACTAGCTCTTATAATGGCCAATCTAGTCAAAGTTGTAGCACCTGACATTCTTCTTTCCAGCCACCTCCTTAGCCTTCCCAACAAGACACTCATTAGCAAAGTGTCCCTTCTTGTCGCACTTGAAACAGACAATCTCAGACTTTCCCTTCTTAGCTGCTCCACACTTCTGAGCACCTTTCTTAGGGAAGAACTTCCTCTTCTAATTCTTCCCAACCTGGACTTCTTTAGCCTTACTATTCTCTAGAGAATCAAGAATCTCCTCATGCCTTAAGGCCATCTCCACAACAAAGTCAGAAGGATCTCTAATATGAGGTAATGTGGCCCTAGTTGGCTAAGGCTTCAACCCCCTGATAAACTTCTCGTTCCTCTTTATGATTGTATCCACTAAAGCATACCCAAACCGGGCCAACTCCTCAAACTTCCTAGCATACTCCAGAACTGACATCTCCCCCTGCTCTAAATCAGCAAACTTCTTGATCAAAGCCGACTGTGCCATTGCAGACATAAACCTCTCCTGGAACCTTCCTTTAAAATCTTCCCATGACAAAGTTTCCTCGTCCACACCAGCAGTCACACTGTTCCACCAAAACATTGCGGCTCCCTGAAGGTGTCTGGATGCCAACCTCCTCTTCTGCTCATCATTGAGCCCCAAATCTACAAAAATCCTTTCGCGATGTAACAACCAATTTTCCACTTCTATTGCATCCTCTGTCCCCAGAAAAGGCTTCCCTCCAAGCTTAGCGTAATCTTTGCTCAGCTTAGCATAATGATTAACTACCGGGACTTTCGGAACTCCTGCCCCGGCAGCATCTCCTTCTACCATTCCAGCTGCAACTCCAGCTTGCATCATATTCACAAAAAACTGATACATAGCCCCCATGTCCACTTGCGGGACTCCTGCACCTACATTCTTTGCTTGTGCCTGACCTTGACCTCTTCTCACATTAGGCCTGACATTTCCTTCGGTGCCCTCCCCTCCTTGGTTAACTCTTCCTCTTCTTCCTTCCATATTTGTATTCAAACCTTATGAGATGTAGAAAAATAAGCTAACAAGGATAGGAGACTAGAGATAAAGCGTATACTTATATATATATAGCAAATACAGGTACGTTACTATAGCATTATCCCATACCCCAATCTTACTCTAATTCCATAGGATTATGTTTTAAAAACCATTTTTAGTTTAAAGTTTTTCATAAACCATGCTCTGATACCAAGTTGTAACATCCCGTATCTAGAGGCCAAAAGCTAAGCGCTACAGATGATACAGTCATCCATAGTATTAACTTCTGGTGATAAAATACTATAATGATAATGGTATCCATAATATCAGAAGCACTTGAATATGAAAAAATTACAGATTTTAAAAAAACAACATTTTGCTGATTACATTTCAAAACAAATTCATATCCAAGTTACATAATCCTATATCGTTTCCAAGGTAAAGGTTAATTATAATCATTACAATATTACGCCAAGAGCGACATATAACGATGCCCTCTTGGTTGATCAAAGTAATATAGTCATATCTGACTTAATATACATAGCAGAATCAAAACAAAATGAAACTGCAAATCCTAATTCGCTATCCGTCAACCACCTGCTCATCTTCGGAAGCTTTATTCACTAAAAGAATAAAACCTGAAAACTCTAACCCTCAGCCTACTCAAATCAATTTTGAGTACCAGAGAGTTTAAGGGGAAACAAAAACTTCGAGTCAAACATAAAGCCTGGTGTGAATAGTTCTGTTACATCTCGGTTTACTGATATTAAGTGATACCACGCCGCTTAGCGAAATGGGTTTCCCCTCACTAATATCCTCTTTAAAACATATATTTTGCAAATCCTTTCCTACAACCAAACTGGTTAATCAAACTGATTATATCAAAATAGCAATATCCTTTATGCTAACAAATGGACTATCTGTCCGTAAAACAAGAAATATGTGAGCTATTTGCCCACAATATAATAGCAAGCTCCATTATGTTACAAATGAACTATCTATCCATACAACTGGGCTGACTGCCCGCAAATTGGATTAACTATCCGAAATCTAGGCTGACTGCCTGCAAAATGGACTAACTTTCCGAATTATTTTTTTAGGGTTAACTACCCTTTAATTTTTCCTTGAAAACCATTTCCAAATGATTTTGTCCTTCAAATCATACATATATATAAGGAAAATATATCTTTAGCTTTACTCTAAGCCATTTTTGCCATGTTATATACACTTTACCCAAAATAATGTTGATGAGATTTAATAAGGCTTAACTATCCTTCCAAAACAAGTTAAAACCCTTTCTAACTTGAAAATACATAGGCTATATTGCATATTCAATACATTTGAAACCTTCGTTTAAAACCTTTAAACAACCCTTTCGAAACCCTTGAAGGTGACCCTTTCAAAACCATTGAAAGACCCTTTCGAAACCATTAAATATAGCCTTTCGAAAACAGTGGAAAAACCTTTCCTTTCTTTTCTTCGAAAGCTTCAAAATATCAGACATCCCCTTTTAAAACCTTTTAAATATTGCCTTTCGACAAACATAGGAAAAACCTTTCTTTCAATCATTTCGAAACCCTGGGGAACCACCCCCTTCAAAACCATTCATTTAAAACCTTTCAATACAGTCAAAACTCAATCCTTTCGAAAGCACTTTGGGTTCAGTTTAAAACATGTCGAAACCTTTTAAAACCATTGAAAAACGTCTCGGTCGAAACCATTTGGATTCTGCCTTCAAGTAGAGCAAAAGGATCAGAAAACCATTAAAGTCGAAAGCATCTGTTTCAAAACCATTTAAAACCATCTCTTTCGAAACCAATTTGGGTTTTACTTTACTAATAGAAAAAGGGTCTTAAAAACTTTTAAGTCAAAAGCTTCTGCTTTGAAACCATTTCCTAAGTAATGAGGTGATGGTGTCAAAACCATCCCTTCAAAAGCATTGGAGACTGGCCATGTTTTTAGAAAACAAAATAACCCTTTCGAAACCATCTGGGTCGAAAGGTAAAAAGGTGACGACAAAAAGGTTTCGACTTAGTCGAAAGTAATTATTTAAAACAGAGGCGCAACCCAATCGAAACCATTTCCTTTAAATCATTTGACCTGTCGAAAGCTACTTTGTTGAAAGCCATTTAGTCGAAAGCAAGTAGGCGTATTTCTTTAATTTAAAAAAAAGGACTGCCTCAACCACTTCGAAACCCCTAGTTTCGACTCCATACCTTCCGCCTATATCCAATTCACTATGTACCAGTAAACTAATACCATGTGCATTGGTTTCAACTGTGTCGAAAGCGAAGATGAGAAGGCGGAACCTGGCATAGACGGAATCGAAACAGTGAAAAACATGCAGCAAATAGTTCTTTTTAGCTAACCTGCCTTACGTGTCTAATTGTGATTGGTTGCCTCTTTCTTTACCAATAAAAAGTACTGCATTTTTCAAAAGTGCTGCCAACTTTCCAGATTTATAATTTAAATCATTTTTACAAAAAGCCCCTTCTCCTCTTTTAATTATATAAAACATTTAAGTCCCATACCTTAAATAATTTTATATAACCCTTAAAACACTTAGGAGAAATCTACAAATATTCTAGAAAATCTATTTTAATATGTTTTCCATCATATAAAAATTTCAGACCTCGATCTTTTATTATTTAACCGAAAATAATTATTAATCCAAATTAACATTCTCTTTTCTAGAAAATTCATATTAATTCCACGAAAATTCATAAAATCTGAAATTTGAAACTCATCTCCAAAATAATATTTATGTTCTTCGTAAAAATTCGCAAGGCATTTGGATGTCATTTTATAGGGTTTTCATCTTAAAACATATCATAAAATCAGTATGTACATACATAAATCATCAACATGTATATATAATTATTCCATCATTCAAACTCATGGAAAATCTATGCTAAATATTCGACAATCATCTTAAATCTGAAAATACAATAAAAAATGAGATGTATACATTATTCACCTTAGCTTTGGAGATTAAAGAGATTGAGATATGAATAGGTTTGATCTGAATTAGCTCCTTCCTAGCTTTTCTTCCTTCTTTCCTTGTTAATGGTGGCTGGCCTCTTGTTTTTAAAATTTTCAAAATGAAATGAACGTGTAAAATTTTACACGACCAAGGTTTGGAGGATATAGGAATGGCCTCTTTCCTATTTTACCCCTCTTCTATTTCAATTTAAACTCTTCTTTAGTTCATTGTTATATGGCATGGCAACCCTTAAATAAAAATCAAATCTCAATCCCCTAATCAAAACATTATTTTATTTTATTTAACTAATTAAATATCCTAGATAATGTTACCAAAAATCTGGGGTGTTACGTCTTATTAACTAATATTCACTATACCTTAGTGATTGTCTGGCTCACATTAGTGACTACCATAACTTAGTGAGGGTATATGATTGAGCATTGGCCTTAGTGGTGGTCGTACGAGTTATATATATCCAAAGGCATCTTAGTGGTGATGCGAGACCTTGATGATGGATGTTATGCCTATTATGATTACTTTGATTTCTATGGTTGTTGTAATTGCCTTGTGATTGGGATGGATGTCTTGTGATGTGAGTACTAGTGAGTCAGGTCACCCTATATTGTACTTAGTGTAGTATACCCATATAATGATAGTTTAGAAAATATTATGTTATGCACTTATTGGATGCGAGGACATGTCAAGTGTGGTTCTATATACCTTATGTTCCAGTTTATCTTAAATGGTTGTTATATTTGTTTGGAGATTATAAAATACTCATACCTAATTTTTGTCTAACCCGAGGTTAATTGCATTGCTTCTTATATTTCATTGTACTTTAAGTGAGTAGATTGAGATAACATGTATAAGATAGCACTTGGAGCTGTGAGGAGGATGCTCTTGAGTCAATACATTTCATATATCTATATCTAGAGTCGTTATTGCTTATTTCCACCGTGCGGTTCTATGGAGCTATATAGCACTACTATTATATATAGTAATGGTTATTAAAGTTTATTTCGATGCACTGGGATGAATAATTTGTTGTATATGTTTTGTACAACTTGATAAAGCTAGATGTACTCTAATACGATGTCTTATTATAATTCGTTTGGTTATATTACCGTCTCTCCTGTTTTACATCTTTGTTGTTATTATATTTTATCTATGTGCTATGAGAAGTTCTACTGGTTCTGTGATTATTTTATATACTTCACCCTTGACTTCCACTCTATATCGATCGGGTACCATTGCAGCATACTTTATATAGTATTAGATGTGTCTTTGAGTATTGGAGATGTTGGGTGGTTATCACATTTAATGCCAGAGCTTAGGTTGAGATACAACCTATGTTGATACAAGGTTCAACCAGAGATAAGGTGGGAGTTGTCACCTAAGAATGGAACGAGAGATATATGAGAGAGCATACTTGTTAGATATTTTGGTTTTGGAAACTATATAGTGTGTGTGTTTTTGTATTAGTAAGTAGCATTGCATACATGAGTACCACTTGTTCCTTTATGAGGGATTGATTATTCTTATTATAGCTGATAAAGTTAAGAGAACATACAAGGAATACAGCTAGGACTTTTATTTCTAGAGCAAAGCAAGAAGCGGGTGTTGGGGTAGCCGTGGACCAAGATATTCAAGCTATGTTCAATAATATGATGAGGAACATGTTGTAGAATTCCCAAGGAATGCTCCAAATTCTATTAGTGGTAGTGCTCTAGTGCAAGCGCCAATAACTGACTTTGCCAAGCTGGATAAAGACTTTGCAAGTCTAGGGGGACAATTGTTTCTTGGAACGAAATTAATTGTTGAAGTGCAGAATTGGCTTAATACTTATGAACGAATCTTTGACGATCTTGAGTTGGAAAATGCGATGAAGAGGAAGTTGGCTTCTGGGATACTTCAAGGAAGGGCTATGGGCTGGTGGAATTCCCTTAATATTTCTACTCCTGAGGACCAATTTACTTTGGTTCAATCCAAGCCCTGATTTGAGGAGAAGTTCGTACCGACTGCTAAGAAGTCGGTGTTATTTAGGAAGTTTGTTGACCTAAAAGAGGGCAAGTTGTCTGATTTAGAGCATGTTGTTGAATTCGACATGTTTTCAAGGTATGAGATCTCTTTCATTGACACTCCCTTGAAGAAGAAAAATAAGTTTATTATGGCTTGGATGAATATCTCAGGGAAATTCCGGTGGGCCATATGAATCCCCCGAGTAGATGTTGGAGACAGTTTCCGATATCAAAGTCTGTATCCATAGTCCAAAGCTGTTGGTTTTGCTGAGGAAGATCCTAAGCCGCAAGTGAGCCAGGGTGGAAAAAGGAAGTGGAACAACAACAAGAATAAGAAGCAATTACAGGAGAAGAAAGGCATGTGGGAGCCCGTCCTTTGACTACAAGGAGAAGGGCCACCTTAGTTAGAACTGCAAGAGCCCAAAAGGAGGAGAAAGAAAGTGCTTTAATTGTGATCAAGCCAAACATTTAAGAAGGGCTACCTGGAGGCGCTAAAGAACAAACAGGCTATGTCTAATTATGTTTTGAATGTTGTGCCTACATTATCGAGTTATAACATCCTTCATTCTGAAATCTAAAGATGGAACCTCAATGTGATGCAGTCACCTTGAAATTATCTTCCGACGATAAAGATGAGATCGGTTGCACAGTCTAAAGTAAGCGGAGCAAATATAACCAATTAAAGCACATTATTACAGATTTAGTTTAACAATTTTAAATCCTAAAGTCCTGCCAACGCTGGGTCAAAGTTATAGTATAACATAGCTATTAGTGTCATAGACCATTTATGAAGATGCTAACACGAATACTTTGTTTAATAGAATTGAAACAATTTAAATAACACCCTAGCCACCAGCTTCATCTTCGGCTAGCCTTACCCGTCCATCCCAAAGGTAACCTATTTAAGCCCATAAAATTAACCTAATCAAATGAGTACCCTTGATTTTTTTAGGGAAACAATGATAGAAACATAGGTTAGGCATAAATTCTAGTATGAGTAAAGTATTACCCCGAACAAGACAATAGTGAGAACATTCCGCTAATATACGGGACGGTTTTTCCCCTTTAGCATACATAGTACTAAATTATTTGGTTTACAAGTAAACCTAAGTCTTGGAATTATTCCACAGAAGTATGATAGTAATACAATGTGACCGAAGTACCCTAGTCTCGGCTTCCACTATGGCCTTACGCCTTCTACGAAAGATATACGGTTTAAATGCTTATCACAGTTCCCACCGAGGCCTTGTGCCTTTCCTAAGAACAAATTATTACAAATTAACCCTCGACTACCACTTAGCTAGGCCTTATGCCTTCACACTAACCCAAATTTAGATTTAGCTTTCGGCAGCCATTGAGTCTTTATGCCTTGACCTTCTTAATTGCCACATTTGGGCTCACACCCACGCTTTCGTATTTCGATTGCCGCCCTTAGCCTTGTACCTACTTCGCTTTTGGTTTCTAGACTACCACTCATGAACTTGCGTCTTCCATCATTCCCTTGGTTGCCACTTTAGGTCTCACACCAATGCTTTCATAGTCCGAACGGTTGCCTCTTTAGGCCTAACACTAATGCTTTCGGTTACAGCTACCATACTAGACCTTACACCTATGCTTTTGGTTTCCCAACTGCCACTTCAGGCCTTATGTCATCTACTTATCCTTTTACCAAATCATTCACTATTAAGCTTTTTTACTTAGATGTTTGTTAAGCTAACTTTTCCATTAACCGACTTTTGGTTATTCATCATGGTAATATTACTCATTATATTATCACCAATGTCTTAGGTTCCAACTTCGTCCAACTTTAGCCTTAACATATATCATTATCTTCGGAAGTCCTAGTTCCGGTTCACACTCTCTACCAAGAGTTACACCACTCTCGACAATAATTAACCATGGTCTCGCTTAGGGAAACCTGTCATAGCTTATTTTTAGTGATTTATGAGATTAATCTTTAATTTATCTGAAATCACCTTCTCTATCCATAATTCCTCCTTAACTACCTACTGCCTTTGACCCTCGATTAGCACCTTCGGTTTACCAATATTAGCCTCAAACTTAGCTTTTCCTAACATTTCTACTTAAGTCTTTATATTTATGATTTCATTTTATTTACTTTTCGGCTCGGATCTACCTCCTTCGGCATTACCCTTCAATACAGTTCAGGAACCGTTCTTGCACATATGCTGCTAACTTTCCTAGCATTGAATTCTGATTCATTTAACTTAATCTTTTCTGACCGTTATTTATTAATTTGCTAACACGTTTCAGCATAATAAGTGGATATATTCATTAACCTAATATAAAATACTTTATTTTACTTCTGGCATAGTTATTTGCCTACTGGCTCCCAATTATAATCCTTCGGCTATGTTTATTTTCTTCTAGAAATTATTTAACTTATTTCCAATGGTCTGTAGTAAAATCAATCATGGTTTGTTCCAACATTTTTCCTTAAACTTCCTAGTTTCTATCCGTTTTTTATATTTTATGACCTTCTAATAATTCTTAACACTTTATTTTCTAAAGGGAAAATTCTATAAATAAAAATCCACTTCTAATAATTTGTTTCTTTCGTCATATCAAATTCTAAGATCTTAGAGACTACAAAAGTATGAAAATCGTTCAATAATTGACTTGGCCATAAGAGATTTAGAATACAAAGAGGGATTATGGAATATATTACCCACCTAGATTCCTTAGTTAATCAAGCATCTAATTCCCTTAGCTTCTAATCTTCTTTTCCTTCTTTTTTCTTATTTAGGCTGCAACCACCATTAAGGAGATCAAACTATTTATTTTTAGTTAATGTGAATAATGAATTGTATAGTCCAGACGAATAGATTTGTATTATTCACCTTTATGGTCCGGTCCACTATTCCCTCTCTTACAAATCATCTTTTTTCAAATATAAATTTGTAAGCTCTAACGGTTGCATTTTGTTATCCCGCCTTTTGGCAAGGCCGTGACACCAAGGACTTGACTAGATACCGGTGACAGATCGTCTCGGAAGTCGGTTACACGTAAGGATCGCTACGGATATCGATGAAATTTGTTCAAGTCCGGATCGGGCTACAATTGATAAGGCACGCCAAGCAAAGCCGTGGGAACCAACGATCCAAGTTTCAAGTCAATCCGAGTTCGTATGCTCAAGATATCGACGACAAAAGATGGAGTAGGCCACCCTTAGTTCGAATCCATAGGCGAAACCTATGTTCGAATCCATTGGCCAGGAACCAGTTCGAATCCATCGAACTTCCCTTACCTCGACTCCATCGAACTTCCCTTGCCTCGACTCCATCGAACCTCCCTTGCTTCGACCCCATCGAACTTCCCTCTGTTCGAGTCCATCGAGGGATGGCTTCTTCGAATCCATGCAACTGGATAAGCCTCGACTCCACCATCTTCGAATCCACTCAACTGAGAGTCCTCGACTCCACCATCTTCGAATCCACTCAACTGAGAGTCCTCGACTCCACCATCTTCGAATCCAAGCCATGGATTCGACCCAGTCAAACAGGAGTACAAAATGGATCGAGGCGAGATACGTGCGCCACGACGCAACAAGCGTCGAGTCGACCGAATCGATTCGAACTAGGATCGATTCGAAGTATCCCTGTTCTCCAGAAATGCAATATTGAATCGATCATATCTCGAGTTCTACAAGTCCAAATGCCATGAAATTTTCACAGAAGCTTAAACACATGATGAAGAATGTTCACACTAAATTTCAGCTCGATTGGATGATTTCTTGATTGATTCGAACCAAGGGTCGAATCGATCCCAAAGTGGGCCCGGATCTCCAGATTTCGGCCATGTGGGCCCCCTGACGTACCAGAACTGGTCTGCCCTCATTTTAGGCGAAATATCAGCCTCCTACACCTATAAATAGAGCCCCTGGTCATTCAGAAAAGGGATCGGAGAATTCTAAGTACTGAAGAGCGCCCAGATTCTGCCAGATCTACTCTAGAACACCGCCGCTGCTTTAGATTGATACTTAGCAATTAAATTCAGTTGTATTGCCTTATAAACTACTGTAATCTTCAAGTAATCGAGCAATAAAATCATCAAACTTCATAGTGGACGTAGGCAAAACGCCGAACCACTCTAAATCGCTTGTCTGCGTATTTACAATTCTGTTTATTCGAGTTTTTGTTAGATAATCTCTGTTTTACATTTATAATCTTCATTTTATCTCTTCAAATAACTCCCGAAGAGTGTTGTGCCCATTTTTGGTACAAACACTTTGGTGCTTTCACTGAGAAAAAAAAACCAGCTTTTTTCTCCTGCTCCTTGGATCTACCATCGATACCGGATTGCACAAATCCAAGAGGAAGATCCAGATCTTCGATTCACAGTCCTTCCATTCTACTCAGATTTGCATAAAATCTAGGAAAAGGATTCATCATTCAAAATGGTTAGCACGAGAACCACTTCTACAGCTGCTGGACAAGAAGGTAGGGATGGACAGAATCCTGCTCAACAGCAGCCATCCAACCAAGACAACACTGCCCACTCAGATCCGTCTGGGGCAGTCACTAGACAAGAATTCCAGGTGTTGCTCCAAGAGCTGACTCAGAGTCGGCAACAGTTAGCCGAACAGTTGCGTGCCAATATTGAATTGACAAACCAACTGAACCGCCAGGGCCGTAGGAGGTCCAGAAGGGATGACGTTTCCCGCTCATCCACTGAAAGTTCTGCCTCATCTGACTATCATCATAGATCTACCCGTCCCCGATTAGACGGAGATCGTGCTCAGACTGCTGGATATCAACCCGCCCTGACTGTCGGGCAATTGAGGGTAGGACCATCAACCAGCTTCCAGGCTGGGCCATCAGCACGAGGTGGTCGTACTCCACAATATACTACGGACAATCATGTCACAGCTGCCATAGTAGAAACAAGGGTTGATACCCGACATCTTCCGGATTCGAGTAATCAACAACAGGGACGTACTTCTGAACCATACGTCCCGGAAGACGCTGAGCCAAGGAGGCGAAACTTGGACCGTCGACAGCGCCCGGTCCAAACTCGCACTGTGGAACCCGACCACACCTTAGCTCAGCATGCTCAAAATGTAGCAATGCCGGACATCTCGACTATGATACGTCAGATGATCCGTGAAAGCCAAGGTCTTACCAATGACGATTGGGGGATCTCTCGAAGCCATACTCCTTTCACAGACGAGATACTATACGCTGAACCTCCTCGGCGATTCAGAATGCCAACTCTCCCTATGTACGAAGGAAGCTCTGATCCCAATCAGCACATATTGAAATACGAATGGTCAATGAGCGCCGCGAGGGCCGACGATGCAGTAAAATGCCGAAGCTTCCCCATTTCACTGGGAGGAATTGCAACAATGTGGTTTACAAGACTACCTCCAAGATCTATCTCTTCATTTGACCAATTGGCTAAGAAATTTGTTGAACAATTCCGTATGCATGTCGCTAGACCCAAAGATGTTAACACCCTGTCCAATGTTACCCAGGCTCGTGGGGAAACATTAAGGCGTTACTTGGAGAGATTCCATGCGGCATGTGTGGAAATTAGTAATCCCAACGACAACTCAATTTTAATGGCATTGACAAAGGGAATTGATCCCGATTCTGAATTTGGAAACTGGTTAGCCGGAAAACCACCCGCATCGTTGGACCGTTTCTACTCCAAAGCCGCTCAATTCTTACGGCAAGAGGACGCGAAATAGTCTAGGAAGCAGGACGATGCGAAACCTGGAAATGAGGGAATACAAAGCAATGTAGCAGTTAAACAGTCCGGTGACAATTCCGGAAAAGTCCAGTTAAACATACAGAACAAACAAACTCAGCCAAGAGGTGGCAATGGTCAAAATAAGAAGAGAGATCCGAATTCAGGCCCACGGCGTAGGGCTCCGATGTTCGAAAGTTATACACCGTTAAACACTTCGCTGGAAAATGTGTACCTGCAAACTTGCAACACAGAACAGTATAAGAAACCCGCTCTGAAGCGGTCATCAGAAAGGCAGATTCAGACAGGAAAGTTTTGTAGGTTTCATGAGAGTTATGGCCACAATACTAATGACTGTCGCCATTTGCAAGATCTCATAGAAAAGTTGATCAGGGAGAGGAAGTTAGATCAATTCGTGCGGGCGCCGCAGTCTGGTGGTGCGGGCCCATCGAATCCAAACCGTGCGCAAGACCAAGAAAGACAAGAGGAACCCGCTCGTACAGGCGGGAGGCTAGTTATCAATACCATAAGTGGTGGTCCTCATCCAGTGGACAGGAGCTGGAGGGAAATGGAGTCGTATGCTAGCTCTATCAGGCATGCGAGCTTCGAATGCTGCAGTAATTGTGAGGATGGAACCCCGGCTAAGCAACAAAAAACGATGTCTAACGATATCATATTTAGAAGCAGAGATGCTGATAAAATCGAAGCTCCAACAATTGACCCACTGGTCATATCTGCTCAAGTTGGTCCTGCTTGGATGAAGAGGATCCTGGTTGACAGTGGGAGTTCTGTAAACATTCTATTCAACCGAGCTTACGATTTAATGAAGATGGAAGCCAAAGACTTGAAACCCTGCCAATCCCGAGTTCATGGCTTCAATGGGAGTGCAACGATACCTACTGGAATAGTGGAACTACCAGTAGAACTGGGGATTGGAGAACGCAGGAGAGTCCGACTGCTGCAATTCGTCGTTCTTGACATCGCTTCACCGTACAACGCATTCCTAGGTCGACCAGCCCTTGCTGAATTCAGGGCAGTCATTGCCCCGTGGTGTTTGACTTTAAAATTCCCAACCGATCATGGTATAGGAATCGTTCAAGGAGATCAGGCAGCAGGAAGAGCCTGTTATGTTGCTGAGTTGCGTGAAGCACAGAAGAAGGAGAAAGGAAAGGGCGTAGAGGAATCTCTCTGCGTCCGTTTCACTGATAATTGACAACTAACGCCTGGGCCCCGGCCCGGGCACCACTACCAATTCCTTAAAGATCTTGACCCTAGAGATAACGAAGATAAAGATGAAGTCAAAGAGAATCAAGCATCTCCAGCCGAACTGACTGTGGACGTCCCAGTCAGTAAGGATGACGACTCGAAAGTACTAAAAGTTGGATCTCAACTGGGAAGACAGATACAGCAGGAATTGGTTGAATTTCTTCAAGCGAATCTTGATGTCTTTGCCTGGACGCATTCTGACATGTGCGGAATCTCATCGAACATTGCAAGTCACTCTTTGAATATTGATCCGCGACATGTTCCGGTCAAGCAAAAGAGGCGTGGTACGGATCCAGAGAGATCTGCCGCCCTTAAAGAAGAAATTGACAAGTTGCAATCAAATGGTTTCATCCGAGATGCTCTATACCCAGAGTGGGTGTCAAATCCGGTAATGGTTCGAAAACCGAATGGGAAATGGAGAACATGTGTCGACTACTCCGACTTAAACAAAGCTTGTCCAAAAGATAGTTTTCCACTTCCCCGAATTGACCAACTCGTAGACTCAACTGCAGGCCACGAATTGTTATCCTTTATGGATGCTTATTCCGGTTATAATCAGATACCCATGCATCTACCCGATCAAGAACATACTAGTTTCGTGACCGATCTGGGACTCTACTGTTACAGAGTCATGCCTTTTGGTTTAAAGAATGCCGGAGCAACTTACCAACGCTTGGTTAATCGAATGTTCGTTGATCAGATCGGGAAGACCATGGAAGTCTATGTGGATGACATGTTAGTTAAGTCCCGATTTTCCACCGCATCTTGCGTGAGTATGGAATGAAGCTTAACCCGTTAAAGTGCCACTTTGGCGTCGCATCCGGAAAGTTTCTAGGGTTCATCGTCAACGCTCGTGGGATAGAGGCAAACCCTGAAAAGATCTGGGCAATAAGGAATTTGCAAACTCCAAAGACCATAAAGCAAGTCCAGAGTCTCAACGGGAAGGTAGCAGCGCTAAGCAGGTTCATCTCGAAATCCACTGATAAATGCATTCCTTTCTTTGATCTAATCTGGAAAGGAAAACGAAACTTTGAATGGACCATGGAATGTGAAGGCGCATTCCGATCGCTGGTTCAGCATCTCTCTACGCCACCGATTTTGTCAAAACCAATTGATCACGAACAATTATACCTTTATCTGGCGGTATCAGAGCATGCGATCAGTGCTGCTCTGGTCCGGGAAGAGGATCGAGTGCAGAAACCGGTCTATTATGTTAGTAAACGATTGACCGGAGCTGAAAGAAATTACCCCAGGTTGGAGAAACTGGCTTACTGTTTGGTCATCGCCTCGAGAAAGCTTCGTCCTTATTTCCAAGCTCATCCGCTTACTGTGTATACCGATCAGCCGTTACGACAGGTCCTCACGCGGCCTGAGACGTCTGGAAGGTTACTCAAGTGGAATATCGAACTGAGTCAATTTGACGTTACTTATGCTCCGCGGAGAGCCATTCAAGGGCAAGTCCTAGCTGACTTCATAGCTGAATTTACTGTTCCAGACGACTTACCCGAAACCAGCGAGTCTCCTGAATATGTTTGGAAACTTTATACAGACGGTGCATCAAACGATCGGTGTTCGGGCGCTGGAGTTGTACTAGAAACCCCCGAAGGTCGATCCATATGCTATGCTTTGAAGTTTGATTTTCACGCAACCAACAATGAAGCCGAATATGAAGCCCTGTTGACTGGGTTAAAGCTTGCTAGAGATCTGAGAATTATCTCTATAGAAGTTTATTGTGATTCACAGTTGGTTGTGTGTCAGGTACGGGGAGAATATCAAGCAAGAGATCGAAGGTTAGCTGCTTATCTAGCCCGAGTTCAGGAAGCACTGGATCAGTTTGATTATTATGCTATTTACTACATACCACGAGATCGCAATCAAAAGGCCGATTCATTGGCAAAGTTGGCCAGCACAGGTGAAGCACAGCAAATGGGACTTGTCCCGGTCGAAACTTTGTCTTTTCCAAGCATCGATCAAATCAAAACGAATGATGTGTTGGAAACCTTTCCCAGCAGAGAATCATGGATGACTCCGTATCGAAATTATATTGAGAATGGGATATTGCCTGAACACCGAAATGAGAAAAGGCAAGTTCTACGAAAAGCTTCGCGGTTCATCATTCAGGACGGGATCATGTATAGAAAAGGTTATTCTGTTCCACTCCTCCGGTGTATCGCTCACGATGAAGTCAAACGAGTGTTACATGATGTGCACGAGGGAGAATGTGGCGATCACACCGGTGGACGAGCGCTTGCTAAGAAGATACTCCGATATGGATATTACTGGCCGACAGTGAATCGAGATGCAGCCAATTATGCCAGAAAGTGCGACAAGTGCCAAAAACACGCTCGAATTCCAAGAGCCCCGCCTACCGAGATAACTCAAATGGTCAGTCCCTGGCCGTTCGCTATGTGGGGTATCGATATCATTGGCGCTTTACCTCTGGCAAGAGGTGGTGCGAAGTATGCCATCGTCGCAGTTGACTACTTCACGAAATGGGCCGAGGCTGAAGCTCTCGCAACTATTACGTCGAAGAAAGTAATAAACTTTGTGGTCCGCAATATCATTTGCCGATTTGGACTCCCGCATACCGTCATCACCGATAATGGGACCCAATTCGAAAGCTCGGAGTTCAAGAATTTCTGCCAACGATTTCATATTCATAAAAAGTTCTCTGCAGTCGCGCATCCGCAAGCAAACGGTCAGGTCGAAGCTGTTAACAAAGTTATCAAATCCATCTTAAAGAAACGACTGGAAAAGGCTGGGGGAAAATGGGTCGATGAACTTCCTATGGCATTATGGGCTTATCGAACAACTCACAAGACCGCGACTGGACACACCCCATTTTCCTTATCCTATGGCTCGGAGGCCGTTATTCCAGTTGAGACAGAAGTATTTTCTCACCGCGTAACTTATTACGATCCAAAAACAAATGCTATATTACTCGCTGAATCTTTGGATCTGTTGGACGAGAAACGAGAAGAAGCTGATTTAAGAGCGGCCGCCTACCAAAGTCGGGTCGCCCGGTTATATAACACCAAAGTTCGCCCTCGAACCTTTGAACTCGGTGATCCGATCCTCAAGAGAATCTACCCGGTTCCTTCACACATGAAACCAAATTGGGAAGGACCGTACGTGATTACACAAAGACTTGGGGATGGCACATTCAAACTATCAACCGTGGACAGTCTAGTTTTACCAAGAGCCTGGAACAGCGAGAGTCTCCGTCGCTACTACATATGACAGGCTTCATTTATTTCATTATGTTTTTTATTCAGCAATTTACTTTTGCATTTCGAAATTAGAATTTGTAATAAGGCAACTGATTTGCCATATTTTCTTATTTCAGCAATAAAATGCCATCTCTTCGAGCCAGAGCTGTGATTCATTAAATACAATGTACAACATCACGATGCACGAAGAGCTAAGTTCCATCACACAGTGGAATTTATTCAAGTAGGGAGTGGCTGTGAAGCAATCAACCACTCACTAAATGAAACCCGAGCTCGGGGGCAAGCCATCACATCAGACCACGAAATGGGTTGATACACGACAACCCTTCACTTAACTCCGTACTCCCAGAGTGCGAGGCGGAGTATAAACATTTTACTAAACTCTGTGCTCCCAGAGCGCGAGGCGGAGTATAAACTTTCATTCAACTCCGTACTCCCAGAGTGCGAGGCGGAGTATAAACATTTTTCCTAAACCCCAGAGTACTCCGAGAGCGCGAGCTGGGTACAAGCTTTTTACTTAACTCCGTACTCCCAGAGTGCGAGGCGGAGTATAAACATTCCCTAACTCCGTACTCCCAGAGTGCGAGGCGGAGTATAAACATTCCCTAACTCCGTACTCCCAGAGTGCGAGGCGGAGTATAAACATTCATCTAACTCCGTACTCCCAGAGTGCGAGGCGGAGTATAAACATTCATTCAACTCCGTACTCCCAGAGTGCGAGACGGGGTATAAACATACGTCAACTCCACACTTATCCCCAATGCTGGGGGCAGAACCATAACACATGACAAGTTGAAGACGAAAAGGGAATAAATTTTCATTTCCACTATCGACAAAAAGAATCTGATTACAAAGTGTTAAAAGGAAATTCTGCTAGTGGGAGCCGAATCCACATCTATACACGGCAATAGAGAAATCAACAAAATGCTACCCTACGCAACAAAGATTTAAAGAAAGAGTTCAATCTTTCTTCTTCCTTATCTTCTTCTTCGGGGTAGCCCCACCAGATCCACTGCCTGATTTTTTCCTCAATCGCTTACTCTTTTCAAGCTTGCCCTCCGGCAGCGATATAATGTCGACGTCTTCCTCAGAGCTGGAGGCGACGGAAGTTCTTCTAGGAGGACGAGCTGGAGGCATAGGAGTAGTAGCAGGAGGAGGGACAGGAGCGGTCTCAATCATTACAGTACCGCCCGGTGAAATCACCATTAACGGGGCAGGCCCGGGCGGGTTAGTACCAGCATTCCCTGCTGCCATCTCGGCATCAATCTCAGCAATGATGTCATCCTCACGAGATACTTGGGCCGCGTCGGATGTGCCAATAGCTGGCATAGATGAACTAACGGCCGGAGCAGCCCCACTCACAGCATCGGACGGGTTGACAGAGGGATCGATGGGTTCATTGAGAAGCTCCTCAATCATTTGAGCGTTGAAAGAAAACATATTTGCATCTCCCTCCTCGCCAATCAAAGTAGAAGTCGTGATGGCTTCAGAAAAAACAACCCCTTGTGTTTGATGAGGAACTGATAGAGCAAGGGGCGCAGAAACAATAACTTCAGTCACTGAAATGCGACAAAACGAAGATTGTTAGCCAAGTGTGTTGCTTAAGGTTCTTCACAACTAAACTACGAGAAGCATTCAAATACCTTCCTTGGTCTGTACCGAAACGTGGGCAGAATCCTCGGCAGAAGATAGTAATGGTTGGTCAGGATTATAGGCAGGAACAGGCTGGGGATCTACCGCACCAGTGGTTTCGGGCAATGTTGGAGTTACAGCTCCAACACTTGTCCCGTGATGCACGATCCCCGAGCCTTCGCCTGTCTCTAGAGATCGAACGCCGAGCTTTTCTTTCGCCATAGAGATCACCACCTCATGAAGGGTTTTCCTCTCATCCTCGGTAAGCAAACGCATCTCCAGTTCAAAGTCGTCAAGTGTTCCATCTGGATGCGCTGCTCTTTTCTCATTCACCAACCGGGTCCAGGCATTGTACAAGATCATGGAGTCATCTCCCAGCCACGCTAAATTTCTGTGTTCCAGTACATTAGCGTTATACGTGACTAAGAGGTCGTCAAACTCAGCATCTAGCCTAGACCTCTCCTCCAAGATCTTTTCCTGAATTTCTGCTTCCACAGACTTAGCCTTGACCGCCGCCGCAGCAAGTTCGGTCCTGAGAGATACTGCTTGGTCGCAAGCCTCTTGAGCAGTGGCGTTCGCATCATCTTTCTCCTTCACCATTTCAGCAAATTTGGCCTTGAGCTCGTTCAGCTCTTTAACGGCTAAGTCTCGCTCAGCTGCAATGGTGGTGTTGCGGTGGCCCATCTCTTCCACCGTGGCGCAGTGTTCTTGATGCATCCTCGCCAATTTGGCCACGACACCTTCATGTTTCTGAAGTGTTTCAAGCTCTGACTTCCGGGACGTCTCCACTTCGGATTGAAGAACCTGAATGATGCGTTTCTGCTTGACAATGTCAGCATCACGTTCAGCAATGATCTTCGCCCTGTCAAAAGCTACTCTAGAAGCCTTCACGGCTGCCTTGTACCACTCCTTATACTGAGCGTAGAAGTCGTGGATATAACTATGAGCAGTGGTCTCAGCTTCCGGAGGGATTCTTTTAAAGTTAGGAGGGAAGATATAGCCATCCATGCAAATTTCCGGGTAGTCATTTTTCATTTGGGCAAGTTTAGCAGCTCCCTCGCTTGTCAACTCAGCCGGAGCTTGTTCAATTATAGCGGCTGCTGTCGGTTCCATTCTTGGCCGCTGAGCATCAGGCCGGGAAGATTGAGAAGGCAGCTGCTGCTGATGAGATGGCCCTGGGAGGTCTACTGGGACCCTAGGAGGCAGAGGAGAGCGAGATCGGGGTCGGTACTGGTATCCCCGGTCTCTGTCAGAATAATCGTAGCCAGAACGGCCACGCGAGTAATCTCTGTCTCTGTCATAACATTCCTGACTTGAATAGCTTCGCCCATGATCCCTATCTGTTTCTCTCCTGCGGGAATCATAAAATGGAGAGAATTGGCGAACATTCCGAAGCCTATCCAGAGTAGAGCCACGTCCTGACATCTCGCCTGCGATAAGAAAGAATTACGGATTAGGGTCTCATAAAGCAATGTTTACTATGCAAAAGTCATGAAGTGCCGTGGAAGCGTGTGTAAATGTGTAAACCCCCAAACCGACCGGAAGTGTTGACCGCACTTAAAGGAAAGGGCTCGTTCATGTTTAGAACATCTTGAAATTCCTCCAACCCAGGATTATGAGAAATCGATATATAATCTGGGATAGGAATATCGTCTAGCCCTTTGAAAGAATCTCTCGAATGAGAAGGGGCGGCCTCAGAAATCATGACCCCGGAAGCGGGAAGAAACACATCTACGGATTTTCCCCCCTTGGACTTAAGTTTTTTGGAAACGGCGGCCTTGCCTTTCCGTTTTTCTCCCGATTCTTCAAAGTTTCCCGAGAGATCAGCCATCGGCTCTGAATCTGTGTGGGTTCTTTCTTCGTCACCCGCCTCAATTATTCTGATTCCGAGTGACTTCTTCACTTTTTTCTTCTTGATTTTCTTCTTGGTCTTCTTCTTATCTTCCTTCTTGGAGGCGGACTTTGCAAATTCCTCAACAACTATGCTTTGATTGATGTCGATCAAACCAAGAACTCTTAAGTTGTAATCATTCAGCACCGAGTCAATATGCCTCAGCTCGCTTGGGACTTCTTGAAGACTCCGGACGGTACCCTTGAAACGCCCTCCATCGGGCCTAGAGATAATAGCTGTAAAAGGAATGAAATGTCAATTTTAACACCGAAGAGCTATTGGTCAAGGAAACAGGTTAAGGCGCTTACGTCTAGACAACCATCGCCTAGCGAAACCCGGAGGGCACCGAACGTAGAACCACTCGTTCTTGAAATAGCTCAGTCGAGTCCAAGCTCCAACTACAACTTGGCAATTCCTAACTGCCTCCAAAAATGTAAAAGACGGGCTATCACCCCTACTCTTGAAGTTAAATATGTGTCTGATCTCGGAGGGCCTCGGCGGGCGAAAGAGACAGTCCATAAATATTACAAAGGCACTGTTCAGCAACGCGTGCCCGTTGGGATGAAGTTGTGAAGGAGCGATTCCTAAATATGATAGCATCCCTCTGATATATTGGTTGAAAGGAGGAAGAGTTCCGGCCGCACAAGCATGACGGTAGAATGCTGTATATCCTTCAGGCGGGTTATGCGGTCTATCAGTAGCGCTGGGCAATAATACGTCACCTAGAGATATGTTATGCTTTAAGCATATTCGTCCCAATAAGGATTCAGAGATGTTAGACTGAACCGAATCAACAGGGTCCTCAATAAATATCGCCTCCGGCAATTCGTCTGGAGCTGGATCGATTACATCGGCAGGGATATCGGGAATCTCAAGAACCGGAGGAGTCGAGCTCTGTACCTCTTGTTGTTGGGAGCTCGAAGATTCCATAATTAACTAACTCATCAGAAAGCAACGTTAAGTTCATAAAGAGCCCGTGCATTCCCCAGTGTAGTGTGTATGAACGTGTCATGCAGTGCAAGTGCTGTACATTACTTAAACAGATTCTACAGATTAAAGTAAGATGTCCGTACAACATAACTTGGGAATTTGAGAATGAAGATGACCGTCATCGCTGACCGTCACTTCCACACCATCCAAAGGCTACTACCCACTTCAAGTATAAATCTTTCAGTTGTATTATTGGTTAAGTCATGGTTCCATCGACGAGCCTTAAAGGAAATTCAAGTTAAACCTTTTAGTCAAAATCAATTATGCAAGGCCGAAGCTCGTCGGAGTCGAGTATGCTAAAGTTCATTACGTTCGTCATAGTACAAACTTGAAGTTGGCCGTAGTTCAGATAATGGAGCAAATCAAAGGAGCAACGGTCTCAGAGGACAGAGGCGTTCGAATCCATCGGCACAGAATATTGATGGTCGAATCGATGGAATACGACTCCAGGTGTTTCGAATCCATAAGGTTAGACTCGATGTAGCCTTGTAATGGAGGAACATTTCGAATCCATGAGCCCCACGTTGCTTCGAATCGACCTTTATTCAACTTCTTCGAATCGATCTGGATACTATCACTTCGAATCGATCAACTCTATGCCATTTTCCTCCAAGTCGTCGATTCGGAGCCTTGCCCACAAGATCGATTCGAACCGGTCGTTCTAGGATCGATGCGAAGCAGCGGAAGACAACACTCTGATCGATTCGACTCGAAAAGCATCACTCCTTGGCTCCATCGAGTCGACCCACTTCGTTCAGGTCTCATCGCTCCTCGATATTTTCCGAAGGAAAGAACTAGATCTAAGCCAAAAAATTCTAAGTTCTATCTTTCTTTCTCATCTCGAATCGATCCCTTGATTACCTGATTTTATTACGAACGAAAACGTGAAGGGGTTCGATCGATTTGGAGAAAGCGCGTTTGCCTTGGCCTTAGAGAGATCGATTCGAAGAAGAAGCTATAGCAACAGTAAAAAGTAAAAAATGAAAGGACACCGGCCTCGCATATTTATATGGACCTCACAAGAGAAACGGGACGATTCGTCTCCCGGTAAATACGACCAATTCCAACCGGTCACGAGCTGATCCCTTCGAATCCATCACATTCGAACCCATTGAGTTCGAATCCCTTAAAAAACGTTCGACTCCAACAACTCAGGCAAACACATCGAATCCACACAATATCGATTCGAAGCATTATCGATTCGAAGCCGTAACCGAACAGAGGCTGGACTGAAAGTCGTATCGATTCGAAGCACGAGGTCCCTCAAACCCTCGATTCGAAGGCCATCAATTCGAAGAGGCACAGCTTCGAATCCATCACCAACCACTAATGAAAATGGACGAACCGTTTCAATGTGAAAAATTGCTTGTCTACTCTTCATACCGATTCAGGAGAGGATCGATACGAGAGGATGACCATAGACAATCATAAAAGCAATGTTTTAACTCAAATCTCAAATCGGTTCAGGAGAGGACCGATGCAGATTTCGATAGCAAACCGAACTGACAACAACTTGCGATCACGCAACGTTAACCAAGGTCAAGATAATACACGTATGCACGTATTTTTGACTAATGTTTTGGTCTTTATCATCAACAGGAATCAAATGTTCATCTCGTCATGACTCAAAAGCCCAACAGCCAGTCACGATTATACGACAGTCGATTACTGCAATACAGAATGCAACTTTCGATAAAGCATGTTGTAGCTATCCAATGAGAGACTGCAGCTTTTCAAAGCACGTCATGTTTACACAAGACGTACTTTGGGGGGCAAATGTTATCCCGCCTTTTTGCAAGGCCGTGACACCAAGGACTTGACTAGATACCGGTGACAGATCGTCTCGGAAGTCGGTTACACGTAAGGATCGCTACGGATATCGATGAAATTTGTTCAAGTCCGGATCGGGCTACAATTGATAAGGCACGCCAAGCAAAGCCGTGGAAACCAACGATCCAAGTTTCAAGTCAATCCGAGTTCGTATGCTCAAGATATCGACGACAAAAGATGGAGTAGGCCACCCTTAGTTCGAATCCATAGGCGAAACCTATGTTCGAATCCATTGGCCAGGAACCAGTTCGAATCCATCGAACTTCCCTTGCCTCGACTCCATCGAACTTCCCTTGCCTCGACTCCATCGAACCTCCCTTGCTTCGACCCCATCGAACTTCCCTCTGTTCGAGTCCATCGAGGGATGGCTTCTTCGAATCCATGCAACTGGATAAGCCTCGACTCCACCATCTTCGAATCCACTCAACTGAGAGTCCTCGACTCCACCATCTTCGAATCCACTCAACTGAGAGTCCTCGACTCCACCATCTTCGAATCCAAGCCATGGATTCGACCCAGTCAAACAGGAGTACAAAACGGATCGAGGCGAGATACGTGCGCCACGACGCAACAAGCGTCGAGTCGACCGAATCGATTCGAACTAGGATCGATTCGAAGTATCCCTGTTCTCCAGAAATGCAATATTGAATCGATCATATCTCGAGTTCTACAAGTCCAAATGCCATGAAATTTTCACAGAAGCTTAAACACATGATGAAGAATGTTCACACCAAATTTCAGCTCGATTGGATGATTTCTTGATCGATTCGAACCAAGGGTCGAATCGATCCCAAAGTGGGCCCGGATCTCCAGATTTCGGCCATGTGGGCCCCCTGACGTACCAGAACTGGTCTCCCCTCATTTTAGGCGAAATATCAGCCTCCTACACCTATAAATAGAGCCCCTGGTCATTCAGAAAAGGGGTCGGAGAATTCTAAGTACTGAAGAGCGCCCAGATTCTGCCAGATCTACTCCAGAACACCGCCGCTGCTTTAGATTGATACTTAGCAATTAAATTCAGTTGTATTGCCTTATAAACTACTGTAATCTTCAAGTAATCGAGCAATAAAATCATCAAACTTCATAGTGGACATAGGCAAAACGCCGAACCACTCTAAATCGCTTGTCTGCGTATTTACAATTCTGTTTATTGGAGTTTTTGTTAGATAATCTCTGTTTTACATTTATAATCTTCATTTTATCTCTTCAAATAACTCCCGAAGAGTGTTGTGCCCATTTTTGGTACAAACACTTTTAATTTCTCAATTATCTTCGATTTTCAACTAGGATTTTCCTAATATCACTTGGTTTACCCCAGCATAACAAGTAAACAAACATCCCATGAATATTTACTCATTTACACCATTTCAGTTTCTTTATCCTCATAACCAATTACTTAGTTAATTATTTATTAATTTATGGGGTTTTACAGGTTTCCCCCTTATAGGAATTTCATCCTCAAAATTCAACAAGGTACAATAATAAATGCCTAGGCTTTCTTAAGCCTACATTAACATGCACACACATGAGTTCTTCACCCATTGGTCTCATTCACTACAACAAAAATACCCTATTACAACTGTGTTTTTACAACGATCAAAAAAAGCCCGTTGCAATATAAACCTATTACAACATTTTTATCTTGCCCGTTGTAATAGATGCAACTTTTCAACAACTCATTTTCTTTGCTCATTGTAATAGATACCTATTACAACGATTTCCATTTATCCATTGTAATAGATGCCTATTACAACTGTATTTTACTGTTGTAATAGATACTAATTTTCACCAATATCTCTTCCCTGTTTTCCCATTGTAATAGATGCCTATTACAACCATTTTCTTTTATCCGTTGCAATATATGCCAATTTTCACAACTTTTTTTGTTAGTTGTAATAGATACATATTACAACCATTTTAGTTTACCAGTTGTAATAAATGCCCATTTTCAACAACTCTTAATTGATCATCGTTATCATCGATTATTTTAGACGTCGTAGGAAGATTTAATCAGTATTCCAACGGACATAATTTTACTTTCCAGTTCTTAGTATGTAACTATATACAAAGTTTTCAAAATAGAATACAATAAGTATGCACCACTAATGTTTAATATTTAATTATAAGTACATTAGTTAGCGAAAATTCAAAAGTTTACAAAAATTCCGAAAACTAATAATAATTTCCTCCTTCTATGTAAAGATAAAAAGATCTAACAGTCAGGATTTATTGTGTCAAATTTTATATTGAATTTTGCATCTCAATAGCTGCTTCTAATTTAAATAGAAAACATAAACAAATAAAATTATGTCCAAACTAGCCATTTAATTTTTTTCCTTACAACGGATCAAAAAATTTACCTATTCTGCCTTCATTTTTTAATTTCCCGATTCATAGTTGAAATGTTGAATCTCTAAATCTGGCTCGACTTCTTCCCTAAAGCCCTATTCTCTCAAAAACCCCTAATCTCCAAAAAATCCATAACCTCCAAAAAAAATCCTTAAACCTAAAACCAGATTTACTTCCTCTCATACATCGGAGCTAATCCAGCCATCGTAGGTATGTGTGGCAATTAGAATCAAGAACCACAAAATCGAACTGTACCGACCCAAAAAGACCCAAACCGAACTCGATAGTTCTCGGGTCGGGTCTGGGTAAGGAAAATACAATAAATACCCATTCAAACCTGACCTAAAAGACTCGACCAAAAAACATTAAAATATATGCATTTTTACGGTTATTACCCAGCCGAACCCGAACCAACCCGACCCAACTCGAACCGAAGCTCGGGTTGGGTTGGGTCTAGGTTTTAAAACGTATAGTTTGGACCTAAATAAACCCAACCGTCTAAGAACCGACACCCGTTGGATTTGGTCCGGGTCCATTGGGTTGGGTCTAATTGACACCCCTAGTCGTAGTTGAGAAAGAGGAGGATCTTATCCCCTTGTCGTTGTCCCTAGTAGCACCAATTCCAGCATCGACCTCCGATATTCCTTTGCCTATGAACCTAACACTGCCCCTTTTCCCAGTCTTTAATCATTCTCCATCGCCGGCCTCCCAAATCACCAATCGACATCTCGAACCGATTCGCATTCTAGTGACCCCAACCGCAGCGACGACAGCGTCAGCAGCGGACGCGACAACGATGAAGTTATCAGAGCCAATAGAAGGCTGAGGATAATATGGATGCTGGAGTTGCACAAGAAGTTGTTGAAGTGGTGGAACATCTGGGATAGGAAAGCACGACTGCCAAAAAAAGTAATAAAACTGATGAATGTGGACAGATCGAGTAGGTTGAGCGTGAATAGTTACTTATAGAGGTATAGATTGTATCTGGAGAAGTCACATAAGGAAAGGGCTGCAATTCCATCCCTTCATGGTGCCTCTTCTGGTGAAGGTGATGAGGTCTCTTGTTTCCTGCCTACGCTGTCTCAAAATGTTGTTCAGTATCAACAGCTGCACCAGCAACTTCAGAAGATCCAGCAATTCCATCAATCATTGAATATAATGCAGACTGTTGGTAGTATGTCACCTCCTATGGTGGACCCGATATCTAATATGGATGATTTAGAGGAAAATATCAAAGAAGGATGTGGGGATATTAATTAGCTGGATCTTCTTCCTAAAGACAAAGATTGAGGTAATTCCTATGGATTTGCAATATAATGTTCTTGTTAGTTGTAGTTTGGATAACGTAGATTAGGAAGATGACTTCGTAGAATACATTTCTGCAAGTTTTATAGGCGTTTAATATTTTCACCCAGCAGCGAGCAACGGTCTTATTTTCTTATACTCGTTAATGGCTGCCTGATTTCATTTTTCTGCTCCGTTTTCTCTCCCCTGTTTTCTCATCCTACTTGCGTTTCGACATGTCTGCTTCTCGTTTCGCTTCTCAGCGAGAGGCTATGGGTTATTGTATGGATTTGGGGGTTTTCGCTTTTACAGGCGATTTTGTGAGGCGATGTCCTCCTTTCGCTGTCGTCGCTGACGCCTTGCTTGCGATTGTCCCTTCTCCGGTGTCGGTTTGTTTCTCGAGCGAAAGATCGGTCACCATTGAAGTTTATTCCTCCGGGGCCTTCTCTACTCTGGCTCGTCACAAGTATTTGTTGGTGGATGGTCAGTTCATGGTTTTGATGCCTTGCTTTGAGAAGTTATCCCAGCTTTCGTTTAGATCTGATGATCTGGCTTTTAGGGATCTCCAGATCCAGTTTGCCCCCAAATTGATTTATGGGGAGGCGTTGGGATTGTCGACTTCTTTGTCGACTGCTATTACTTTTGGCTCCGTTGATGTTGGTCTCGACTGTGGTCAGTTGGGTTTGAACCTTGAGGATGAGTTAGAGTCAAGGAAGAAGGGAGAGTTCACCGCTCCTTTTTCTCCTCGCTTGTCTGTTCTGGGCTGTGCGGTTACTTGTCCTACCTCTGACGATTTCAGCTTTGGTGAGGTTAACGGTGGTTTGGCAGATGAAGATTTGATCACTTTGTCTCCATCCCCGTGCCTTCTGATGGTGCCTGCTTCGGTTTCGAGTGGGTTTTCTCCAGGTATCGTGAGTGGTTCTGATGGGTGGTCAATGGATGGTGGTGGGAACTTGTCTGCAGTTTCGGTTTTGAGCGATTCAGCAGATAAGGTCTCGGCTGCCCCTTGTCTTGCCGTTGTTGAGGAGCTTTGTTGGAAGGTATGTCTCTCTTGCTCGCCTTCTTTGGTGGTAGTTATTGCTGGGTTGCCTTGTGTCTGTTGGGGGTTATCCTTTGTTGTCGATTTAGTATTCTTGAGCCATGACACACTTAGGTGTGTGCTCCCTGACACTTCCGCCTCTTCCGGGTCTGGCAGTGTGTCAGGTCACTGTGGTGATTTTTTTGCCATCTCGTCATGCTGTTTGCTTGGTAGCTTTAAGACGAGCGTCAGGTTCTCGTCGGAGTTGTTGGCTTTCAGCAGTGTGATTGTCCTTTTCTCGTTCCTAGTCTGGAACTTTTCGTCTGGTTCTTTCTGTTGGGTTATGTTTTTGAGTCACTACGACTGCAGTTTGGTGTTGCGAGTGACTTGGTTGATTTTTCGTTCGCCGGTATTTTCTGTACTCTATCGGGGCCATCGATCAGCTCAGTGGGCCGGGAGCGATTGGCGTGGGCGGTATCCTACTTCCTTATCTGTGCGTATAGTGATCATCGGTGATCACTATACGGACAACAGAGAATACTGTCAGCCATCGGCGCTCCGTTATCATCGTTCCGCTGATTGGTGCGCCGCGCGAATCTTACCTTCGATTCGGGGCTGTACTTTTAGTGACAGTCTCGTTTTGGTAAGATTCCCACAGCAAGATGGGACGCATCTGGATTGCTCCCTTACATCTGTTGGGTATTATTTCTGTCTCCCCCGTATCGCTCTTCCGGTACGCCTTTATCCTGTTCTATCCCAGCAGTTAGCTGAGTCGGGGGTATCAGTTCCTGTTATCCCACCCTCCTCCTTCAGTCGCTTTTTAGCAGCTCCTATCTGCCCCGTTTCTGATCAGAGCCGGTGGCAGTGCACTGTTCGCCTTTTTCGACTTCCCTGTTGCTTACGTTTTTCTTCTGCTGTTTCTGCTCCTCCTGTCCCTTCGCGTTCATCTCCAGCGTTCTGCTCAGCAGAGTGCTCCTTACCCTCCTACTCATGCTCTCTGTCCATTACCATCCCGATGATGAGTAAGGCAGAAATTGCGCTACTGAATGAGCGCCTTGATTGTCTGTCCAGGAACTCTTGTTCGGAGGTTGCTGGGGCTTATCGGTCTTCATCGACCGATTGTGAGGAGTCCTCTATGACTTCTGTTGAGCCCGCGGTTTCTTTAGCTCGTCCTTCCCGTCGCAGATTGCGTAGAGTTCATTCTACTCCTCGCACCATCCGTACACGCTCTATAGCGACGTCCGAGCAGGTCGATAGATCTTCTCGATACTCACTATATCTTGTCTGAGTTCGCTAGGTCTTTCTACTTGTTGTTGTCTGCTTTATCTTTCTTTTCTTTTGTTTCGTTTCGTCATGTCGAATTTTCTCTTCTGGAATGTTCGCGGTATTGGGAACCATGCTTCCTTGGCTAGGCTTAAACGCATTGTTCGGAAACATTCGGTCGGTGTGCTAGCAATCCTGGAACCTCTTCTAGACCCGGTGGGAATAACCAGTACCGTTTTATCCTTAGGTTTTGGCGGAGGGTCTGCCAATGTCACGGGTAAGATTTGGATTTTATGGTCCAAATCCTATTCGGTCCACCCTATTTTCGACTCTTTGCAGCTCTTATCGGTAGCCTGCACTTCTTCTTTTTTTGCTTCTCCTTTTATGTTTTCGGCAGTGTATGCCAAATGTGTTCGGTCAGAGAGGCTAACTCTTTGGACCGATATTTTAGGTCTCGGTTCTATGGGTTTTTCTTCCTCGGTGATTGGCGGCGATTTCAATATCGTCGCATGCCAGGCAGAGAAACGAGGTGGAGCTGCCATCAACCGTCTTGCAATGGCGGATTTTAACTCGTTCATTGTCGGATCTGGTCTCTCTGAGCTCCCGTTCGTTGGATCGGCGTTCACCTGGTCTAATAACCAGGTTGGCCCTAGTCGTATCCTATCCAGGCTAGACCGGGTTTTCGGTTCGGAGGATTGGTTTCGCTTACCTTTCTCTTTCTCGGTTGTCCATCTTCATCGGACATTCTCTGACCATTCCCCTCTGATAGTTCGTTGCTCTCCTTTCTCGCTGTCTGGGCCCTCGTCTTTTCGCTTCCAAAGTATGTGGAGATCTCACCATACTTTTCAGCAAGTGGTAGCTGATTCTTGGTCAGCTTCCATCATCGGTCCTCCCTGTTCTGTTTTCAGTCGCAAGCTGAAGCGCCTCAAGGGCTGTCTTAAGGTGTGGAACACGAACGTATTCAAGAACATATTCGATCATGTTCGAACTGCCGAAGAAGCTCTAATTGTTGCGGAAGCTTTGGTTGATGAGTCTCCGTCATTATCCAACAAGGAGGCGTGGGCTTCTGATCAATCCTTTTTTGCCTCGGAACTTCGTCTTGAGAATGACTTCCTTCGCCAAAAGGCGAGAGTCAAGTGGGTAGTCGACGGCGACGCGAACTCCAAGTTCTTCCACTCTTTCATTCGGAAAAAAAACAACCTTCTTACCATTCGGGAGATCCTGCGCCCTGATCTATCTTTAGCATCGTCGTCTGTGGAAGTCAAAGATACAATTGTGACTCACTTCCAATCCTTCCTAGGTTCGCCCTCGGTTTCCGAAACTGACCCTTCTCTTTTAGCTTTCATTCCCAGGTTGGTCCTCTCGCCAGAAAGTGATATCCTTTCGGAATTCCCGTCGCCTGAGGAAATCCGATCTAGTGCTTTCGCTCTTAGTAAGGATAGTGCTAGCGGCCCAGACGGTTTCAACGGTACCTTCTACCGTTGCTGCTGGCCAATTATTCAGGATGACTTCTGTCGTGTTGTACAGTCTTTTTTCGTCGGTAGTTTCCTCCCCTCTAGCTGGACATCCACCAACCTTTTTCTCATCCCTAAGTGCGACCTGCCACGCTCCTGTGGCGACTTTCGGCCCATCAGCCTTTGCAACTTTTCTAACAAGGTTATTTCCAAGATTTTGGCTAGCCGGTTGGCCCCTTTCCTTGAGCGTATTATCTCTTCATCTCAAGCGGGCTTTGTTAAAGGGCGCTTAATTTCTGACAATGTGCTGTTGGCTCAGGAACTTATTTCCCAGTTAGACAGGAAAGTGCGGGGCTCTAATGTTGTTTTCAAACTAGACATGGCTAAGGCTTACGATCGTATGTCGTGGTTTTTCATCATCAAGGTTTTGAGAACTTTCGATTTCCCGGAAACCTTCATTGACCTTGTTTGGAGGCTTATCTCCAACTGCTGGTTCTCTGTGCTCATTAACGGTTCGGCTAATGGGTATTTCAGGGCTGGGAGAGGTCTACGCCAAGGAGACCCGCTATCGCCATCTCTTTTTGTGATCGCGGCAGAGGCTTTCATTCGCGGTCTACATTCCTTGACGATATACGGTCAGATTCAGCGTTTCGGGATTCCTAGGGGCTGTCCTCTCATTTTGTCTCTGTCTTTTGCAGATGACATTGTTATCTTCTCGAACGGTAGTCGCTCCTCTATTCGGAGGCTCCTTAGTTTCATTCATCTTTACGAGAGATCATCCGGTCAGCTCGTTAACTCTTCGAAAAGTTGTTTCGTCCGGGCGAAGGATTGCTCCCCCTCTAGAGCTTCCTGGATTGAGACAATTTCTGGTTTCAACGAAACCACGCTTCCTCTTCCCTACCTGGGTATAGTTCTGTACCGCGGTAGGAAGCTTAATGCTTATTTTGACACTTTAGCTGACAAGGTACGGGGTAAGGTCATTCGTTGGAATGCGGCTCTTCTCTCTCAGGCTGGCAGACTGGTTCTCATAAAGTCTGTGTTAGATTCGATGGGAACTCATGTCTTTGCGACTATGACCCCTACCGCCTCCTTCTTTAGGTCGTATCGTTCTTTGGCCTCTTCCTTTTTCTGGGGCAACAAGGAAGACGATCGCCGCCATCACTGGATCTCGTGGGACACGGTTTGTCGCCCCAAGAACGAGGGCGGATTGGGGCTGCGCAACCCCAAGGATATTTGCTCCGCCTTCGCTTGCAAACTGTGGTACAGATTCGGTGCTAACAACTCTTTATGGTCCTCGTTCCTACACGCTAAGTACCGAAGGCTAGCGGGCACTAATTATACGGGTTCTCCGTCCTATGCTAGCGAGACTTGGAAGCACATGCAGTCAGTGAAATCCATATCTGACTCCCATGGCGGTCTTTTAGGATGGGACGGCGCCCCGTTTTCCATCCTTAGAGCTTGGACTTCGATTCGTATTCCTTCCCCCATTCGCCCTTTGTTTTCTTTCATCTGGGATTCTCGCTCTCCACCAAAAGTTTCGACCCTCATGTGGCGTATCCTCCATGATGGCCTTCCTTTAGAAGAGAATCTTCAGCGGATAGGCATCCCATTAGTTTCCCGTTGCAGTTGCTGCGACAGCAGAGAATTGGAATCCTTGAACCATTTATTCTTCGCTGGTTCCACAGCCAGATCTTGCTGGAACTTCTTCGGAAATTTGGTAGGTGTCCGAGGAATTACCAGATCTGTTAACGATCTACCTTCATCATGGTGGTCTGGGAACTCCAGGAAATCTCTTCGTTCGATCATTCAACGCTTGATTCCTTGTCTCCTTTGCTGGCACATTTGGTGTGCTCGGAACAAGGCTATCTTCGATAGTACTCCTATGGAGCCCGTGACCATTATTAGGCGAGTCAGGAATGATGTATTCCTTGCTTTTCGAGGTCGGCCTTTCAGGGGACGCTTAAGTCCCGGTATCCATCCTCTTGTGGGTCTTCTTTCTATTTCTTGTGCGATGAGTTCCGCTAGAACTGGAGTCGGTTGAGTGTTCCTGTCAGGGCGTGGGTCTTCATCCAACGTTCCTGACTCTCCCTCCCCCCCGTTTTGTTTGTTTTGATGTGGTCGCTAGTTTTTCAGGTCCAGGTTTTGTAGGGAGTTTTATCTTCTCCCAGGATTGATTCCATTGGTTGCACTTCAGCTTTCCGTTATTCTAGTCGGATGTTGGTATCCAGAGCTCATCTGGTATTGCTGTTTCGCTGGTTGGGTTTGTTTGAGGCCAGCTTTTATGGTTCTCAATGGTTAGCGTGTGTTGGCTTGCGGTTCTATGTGGTTCTTTCTCTCTATGTCGGTGGGTGGTTTTCTTTCTGGTGGACTGGCCTACACCTTAAGGTGTAGCGAGATTGTTGGTTGTGCGGCTGTTTATTTAGTCCTTTTAGCTATGTATTATGTTGCTACTGTCAGCTTAGCTTTTTCTTCTTTTTTCTGATACTTTGTTTATCGGGTATGTGGGTCGCATACTTTGTATGTCTTGCCGTATTTTGTGAGCCGTTGGAGAAAGCCTTGTTTCTCCATTCTTTTATAATACTCTGGTTTTTGAAAAAAAAAAAAAAAGGAAGATGACTTCGCTAGTACTATCTTTGGCGATTTGATTTGGAATTCAATAGGTAGTTAGATGGTTCCATTGAGACAATGGATTAGTCCGTGGATAATTGAATTCACATAGTCACATGAAAATTTGATAGATGGTGATAGTATTGACATTACTGATCAATTCATTCTTTGTTCCATGCTACAACATGGGAGAAGATCAAGGTATGATTTCATATCCCGTTGCATGTACATACGTGAGATATTTTAGTGATAAATTGTTTGGGATTAAAATTTCTAACTAGGTACAGTTTTGGGTTAGTTTTTGACTCCATTTGACTCTCTGATTAATGCATATGAATTTATTCAAAGTGATTTTCCACATTGACTTAACTTTGAAACGTGGCCTGTGCCTTTTTTCCAGTATATATTTCATAATTGAACTTCCATAAAATCAAAGTAGCTGATGAGTGCTAGATACTCTAGATAACAATATATTAGATGGAAACAACTATTCTTCTTCTTTTTTTTGGTCTAAAGGCAGAAGCCAACATGTGATAACAATATATTAGATGGAAACGGCTATTCTTCTTCTGTTTTTATTTTGTTAAAAGGCGGAAGACAATATGTTTCAGTTATATAAAATTTAGTTATTCTAAATATAGGGTTAACAATAGCTTCTGTAATATAGGTTTAACAACATGTTGCAGAAGCCAACATGTTGCAGAAAACTTGTATAACAAACAAATGCAATGACAGTAGCTTAAATCTGCAAAGCCCTCAAATAATCTTGCAAACTTGCTTCAGTAAATTATATATTGGCATGTTTATTTTAAAGTCTACCTTGGATAGAAATGTTGTTTTAACATTAGTTAACACTAACATTTATCTTGTGGAAGTTAGCATTATAATAGTCGATGTACACTTATTGCCTCTAAGCAAATACATAGCAAAATTCTCTGCAACCGAAGGCTTTATTAGAAGGAGACCTTACTTAGGTTAGCTGGTCAAGTTCTACTACGATTTTCTCCAAGCAACAACGATTCAGCTTATTATTTTGGTGACATTGTGCATTCATATAATTGTTTCTGATAATTTATTTTTTCATCTTTGTCTTAGCTGAAATAGCATTACCATTTTTATGTAATAGATTGGTGGCACTCTTACCTTCTTTTATGGAGAAGGGTCTCGAAGATGCCTTGAGGTGAATTTTCTCCGCATGTTAATCATTAGCTTTGCTTCTAACAAGTCTACCACAAGTTTATCATTTTGTTGTTTTGCAGGTCTCAGTCACATTGAAAACTTCGAAATTGTAAATCATAGATTTGCACATCCATCACGAAGAAGCTCACTAACACTTACAAAGGTATTTTGCCAAATTATTTTTTTCTTTTTAAGTTCACATTCAATTTAATAAAACAAGTTTTGTATGACTAAACTAGTCAGAATATTTTAGATTATGGTATAGACAGGAAGAGAAATAATCAAAAATTTATCCATAACATGTTCCTACGTGAAAATATGTTATTTTAATTTGCGGGTGCAAAACGATTACCATGAAGTAGTTGTTGATTTAATACAAACAGGCTTTCTTTTTTCAACTCCAATGGATGGATCTATATCATTCTCTAATCCTATGTCACCGTTCGGTGGGAACTTCATTTCAAAATTTTCACAACGCCCAAGCACGTCGATTTGGCAAGGTCCATGCAATTGTTTGCTTTCTGAATTTTCTTTTGCCTGGAATTGTACATTCTTCTTTTTCATGCACTTGGTATTAATACATAGCTGTTGGTGTTGCTAGAAAATGATGAGACCATTGTAATTATCATTTGTATTGTTTGTATTTAGCTTTTTGTATATTAGTTTTGGCTTAAACGACAATGGTTTGTATTTATATTAAGACTTTATATATTATTCAAATGTAAAATTTGTTTTCGATTTTTTATAATTGTGAGTACGGTTTGTATACATGCTGCACCAATACTTTAATTTTTTTTAATTTTGAATTTTTTAACAACGGACAAAATCAATTGTAAAAGACCCTATTGCAACGGCTGTGGACCATTGTAAAAAATATTTACTACAAAGGGCATTTACCATGGTTTTAAAACATTGTAAAATCTTTTCGGTCTATTACAATATCTTATAATACAACGGATGCAGGCCCATTGTTAAACACCTATTGCAACCGGGATTACCCGTTGGAAAAAGGGTATTTTGTTGTAGTGATTCAAAAATGTATTAGTGCATCTACTAATACATTATAGAATCAACCATGATGTCATACATACATATGGCATACAATCAAACGTAGTAAACATACATGCTGATCTAAATGAATAACTCGAGATAAGTCCTTTTGACTTTATCCTCAATTTTCCCAAGTGAAATTATCCCAGTCCTCACTCCTTTAGACTTGTACAAGCCTCATTGTCTTATTCCAAAGCTTTTTATCATATCGGTCTGCAATCCGAATAGGCTTCTTGATGTAAGTCATGTTTGGTTCAACGACGAACTCTTCCATGGCTCCTGGAATCACAACATCCTTAGGGTCCTGGATACACTTTCATAGATGGGATACATAAACACATTATGCATCCCAACAAAAGCACTCAACAATCCCACACAATAAGGTATCTTGTCGATCCTCTCTAGTATATGAAATGGGCTAACATATCTTGGCGCCAAATTTTCGGCTTTTCCAAACCTCATAGTGGCTCCCATATTTAACACTTTCACAAACAAAGGATCCCTTAGATTAAACTCTAGTGCTCTCGGCCTCCTATCGACATATCTCCTTTGCTTGGATTGAGAATTTTTCATCCTTTGCCTAATCAACTTGACTTTCTCCAAAGCCTTACTTACAAGATTCGAACCTAACACAAGTCTATCTCCCATTTCACACCAACGTACTAGCGACTTACACGCCCTTCCATATAATGCTTCAAAAGGTGATGTCCTGATACTGGATTGGTAAATATCGTTGTATAAAAATTCCACTAAATGTTGGTGACCCTCTTAAGAGCAATCGAACTCTTAACACATAAGCTCTTAGAAATCTTCCAACACTTGGTTAACCCTTTCGGTCTGTCCATCTGTTTATGGATGGTAGGCGGTACTTATGCATAACTTTGAATCCAAAGTACTATGTATGCTTAGCCAAAACTTACTGGCAGATAAAGGGTCTCGATCATTTACTGTATTATTCGGAATTCCATAAAGTCTCACTATAGCCTTAATATTAATCTCACCAACCCGACTGCCATCCTTATGGATTTTACTAGTATGAAATATGAACTCTTTGTTAATCAATCAACTATCACCCATATACTTCCGTTTCGAGCTCTCATCCTTGGCAAGCCATTAATAAAGTCCATTGAGACCGAATTCTATTTCCATACCAGAACTTCCAAAGGCTACAAAAGACCACTTGGCTTTTGGTGTTCATCTTTAACTTGTTGGCATGAAACATCTTTTCATTGATTCTCCTATGTCACTTTTCCTTTCTTCCTAGTACAAGCTCTGCTTCATGTCTCGATACACCTTGTTGCCTCCTGGGTGAGTAGAAAACTTGGAACGATGACCTTCTTCCAAGACCGGCTTCTAAAGGTCTCTATTATTCTGAACGTACAACCTTCCTTTTTTCCAAAGCTAACCTTTCTCATTAATATCAAATTCTTTCTGCTCTTCAGTCTTGGCACCACTCTTTAAGCATTGATTCTTTTGGAACATAGCGGATCTTCCTTCTACCCTTCGACAATCCTCTCCATGAGCAAATGATGAATATTATCTTTCTTATCGTACCTTTTCGATGCCATGGTGCACCCTTACCTAATAGGGACAAGGGAGTTCTCTCTTTCAGCAGTTAGTTAGGAACAAAACTAATGGCTTCAGAGCATAATAGGTAATTAAGACCACAACCTCGAGTTGGGCTCAGACCAGCTTACGAACGAAACTACACATTATGAGAAGCTAGCATCTCTAGGACACTCCATTCCTCAATCACAGCTAAAACACAATTCTTCTTCTTTCGGCTCAGGCCATCAACAACTTTAGTGCCCTTCCTTGGGATCTATCCCAAAATCATACGATGTTAAGAAATCCAACCATGTTTGTTGTCTCATGTCCAACTACTACCGAGAGAATAAATATCTTAAAGACTTATGAGCATTGTAAAATTCAAACCTTTTCCCTAAAAGGTAATGTGTCAACATCTTTAGGACAAATATTACTGCTGCTAAATCTATATTATGTATTGGATACAGAGCCTCAAGGGATCTTAATTACCTAGATGCATAAGCTATACCTTTCCCTTCTACATCAACACGGCTCTTAAACCTTAACCCGAAGCATTTGTATGCACAAATATATCTCCATTCTCTTCCGGCATGACCAAAAACGAAGTTTCTATCAACCGAAGCTTCAACTCCCGGAATGCTACTTCACATTCTCTTGTCTAAACATACCTTTCATTCTTCCAGGTAACTCTAGTCAATGACACTGTTATCCTAGAGAAGTCCTCAACAAATCTTCGATATAATCCATCTAGCCTTAAGAAACTTCCTGCCTCTATAAATGTCTTTGGTCTCTTCCAATCATTCACGGCTTCAACCTACAAAGGACCTACTGCCAATCCCTCCACCAAAACTATATGGCCTAGGAATCTCACTTTCAGTTTCCAAAAGTGACAATTGGAAAATTTTGCATTCGACTTGTGCCATCTCAAGGTCTCTAATACAAGTCTAAGATGAATTTCATAATCTCACTAACCCTTAGAATATACTAAAATATCATCTATAATGGCCAACACTAATTTATCCAATTAACCGCGAAAGACTCAACTCATTAAATATACAAAGAAAACTAGAGCATTGATTAACCTAAAAGGCATAACCAACCAATCAGATGAACCACACCTTGTATTAGTCACGGTCAAAGAAATACTGCCCTTGGAAACTATTAGTTGGTGTAACCCAATAGGCAAATCTAACTATGAGAATACTTTAGCTCCACCGAACTAATAAAATAGATCATCTATCCTTGGCAATGGGTTACGATTCTTAATCGTCGGCTCATTCAACTTTCAATATTCAACACATATTCGAGGTGATCCATCCGACTTCATCACAAATACCACTGAAGCCCCACATGATGAACTGGAGGGTCTAATGAAACTAAATTGCTCAAGTTCCACTAACTACTCCTTCAATTCCTCCATCTCCTTCGACGACATTCTACTAGGTAGTCAATTAATAGGTTATGCCCCAGGCGTCAAATTAATGCGAAAATAAATCACTCTTCTAGTAAGTACACCCATCACAGGCTCGAAAACATCAGAAAATTCTCAAACCATAAAAACTCCATCACTTCCTCTTTTAGGTTTTTCCATTGCATGTATTGAGATCTCAGACCTTCTCTTCATCTCATCCAAAGATACTAGAACTCTAGTTCCCCCTTTTGGATTCTGTAGGGTAATGATTCTCTCGGTACAGTAGATTCTGGCGTTATTCTACACTAACCAATCCATACCCAAAATCACTCTACATCCATCAAAGTCAAAAATGAATGGCCATTTAGAACAAAGTCTACATCAGTGCACCTTAATCCGAGTGTGGCATACCCACCAATTAGATTAACTACATAAAGTGAAGTAAATAGGTACGCAACATTTATTCCCACTCAATCAACAGCATCGTTAGAAATGAAAGAATGTGTAGATCTAGTGTCAAAAAGAACTTAACAAAAAAAAATTAGAAATGGAAATCATACCTCTAAGGATGATTCCTTTCACTTTCTCCTCAGTTGTTGGTCTTGAGAATGGCCCCTCCAAAGCAAACAACCTTGTCTGCTTCAGCCCTGGAGAAATTTTCTTCTTACCGCTTGGTTTATCGCAATTATAACACACGACCTTGACTGTAACGACCCAAAATTTTGGTCACTGGATTACGAATATTTAATTAAAATAAAATAATGCAATAATTGGTTTTTAGTAATTTAATAACTTGAATTCAAATATATGGATTATTTAAATTCATTGAATTAGGGAATTTATTATTTCAATAGTGTTTTAAAATAGTGGGATTTTAAAATTTAATATAAATTAAATGGATTTAATGGTTTTATTTAACCCTTTTTAATTAATTAATAATCATGTTAAATTCATTCTGTAAATTTATTTGCAGTAATAAATGGTTCGAACAAATTATCGAAAAATGTATTCATATTTTTACAGCTCGATTTTTATTGATATATTTTTAGTTTAATTTATTGGATTTTCCATAATTTTTAATTTGAAAATATTTAAATTATTCGTACAATGATTTATCGACAAACGGCAGTGTTTTTGTGATTTTATAGAATTTAATAACCAGTGTATATTATTTTTGTTTTGAGTTCGCATCGCTATTCTAAGCACGACCATATTTTTGCTTTGTCGTTCGGAGTCCGTGTACGAACGGAAAATTTGTACGATGAGATGCCGATAAACGTAAATTATATATATAATAACATTTATCCATTCCAACACACTATATTCTCTTTATCACTTATGTTGTTTCATTGTAAAAGGAAAGGAGGCTAGATCTACTTCATTCAATAATTAAAAACAAATCAAACAAAAATCAAAAAATTAAAAAGGAGTTATTTTTTAGTTTGTTTAAGTGAGATCTACACTTGTATATACATATGGATGGGTTAGGCCTCATATTCATTGGCTTGACATTTTATAGTGAAGCAAACATAAACTAGGGTTAGCAATTGCTCGAGCTAAGGTCGACGAAAGGCCTTCGGGTGGTCAAAATAGGCTCGTGGTGGTGTGGTGCACCTCTCATCGGGTTCAGGTGGCGTGCAATGGCCTCTAGGGCGGCCTAACCTGGTGAGTTCATGATGTTATGGTGCCAGATCATAATTTTATTTGGGGGTTCAGGCTTGAGGCTATGGGTTGGGGATGGTCAAATGTAGGGGGAGGGATTGATGGTCGAAGTCATGGCAATGGTTCGGCTTTAGGATTTTGGAGGGAGTATAGGTGATGGGGGAAGAAGGATTTTGAAATGGTATTACTAGATAATTATGTAATTAATATTTGGTTAATTCTAATTTGAAATCGATAACTTATATATTTAATAACTTGCTCGTACGAGGTCCAATCAAGACGAAACTTTTTGGTTTGCACTCGTAATGATGAATGCTTCAAGATGGAATTGGTTTGGTTGAATTTGGAGCAAGCTAAAATTTAGGCTAAAATCGAATGTCATTCAATTTTAGTTCAAACCGGAACGCCTCGGTGCCAACTGGAATTTCGGTGAGTATAACTCACCCTTTTGGATAAATCAGTATGTTATAGTAGATAAAAATTTATCGTTGTGTTTTTGAATTTATTGGCTGTTTGGTTAAAACATTTGCTTTTGAAAAGCGATCGATATTTAAATCGAAATACATGGAAAATTGTTGAGGAATCTAGATTTATCAATATTGTTATTTTCAAATTTCCAATTAATTACCTATTGATCAATTCCAGTTATATTCATGTTAAATAGATTGTTAATGCTGAAATTTGGCTGTTTGGCCATATTGGATATATCACCTACATATGCGAAAATCGAACCTTTTTATTAGAAAAGGGTAGTTATAGTATTTGTTAAGGCTATTGTGACTATGGGCCTCGATTTTGTATTTTGGAATACTATTAACTTTTGATTTGGGTTTGGGATTGATTTGGTTCGAAAACTGATTTTAAAGTTGACACTCCAAATTGGTTTGCTATATAAAAGGTAAAATGTAGCCTCTAGCCTCATCAACTGGGAATGACTAAGATAGGGGATATGCTAGGGCTAAGTGGGTCGCTCCCATTAGGGTGTTTCATCACCTTTCTAGATATGCATTCATTTTATGGATATGGTTAGAGCTCTTGGTAAAGGTTGCAAAGAAACTGGGGTGATGATATATTCAGTACTATCCAGGAAGGGGTAGGCCGGTCCTGTAGGCAGGGGTGTAAGGCATTCTTATTGATCTCGGTACATTTTTCTTGAGGTATACTATGACAGGCGGTACCCCAATAGCCTTGTCATTGATGGAATCCATTCTCCAATATGTGCCTTTATGGTTTTAGTTGTAAACCTATTATGCTGGAATGTAATTCATGTAACAAATTTAGACTATGATCAATATGTATTTGTATCTTAGACATTATTATAATATTAGAGGATTTTCTATAAAAAATGGTTCGGTTACCGTAAGGTAAAAACCTGTCTGTGCTTAGCGGCGTGGTCTTACAAGATACCCTTTGTTTAAAAGGTTTTATAACTTTAAAATCCAATTTAGGTGATTTTCTCATGCTAGTTTACCAGACTGATCTGCTGGGCGTTATTTTTCTTATAATGTTTGGGTCAGACCGAGCATATTTATAGATTTAGCTTTGGATGCATAGTAGCTCAGGAGACGAGTTGGAGGCCGGGACGTATTCACGTATATTTGTTTATCCAATGCATTTGTTAGCTGTATTTACCAGCATTTGTGAGGACAGGTAGTTATAACTGTCCAAATTGATGTTTTATTTAGCGTACTCTAATTGATGTCTGTATGTGTATTACAGTTTTCTTTTTGTAAAGATCTATTGTATATTATACTTTACTCGTCTCATTGTGAGATTATGTTTCGTCTTTTCTTTCTTTTCCCCAACAATTTGTCTTTCCGACACTCGAATTCTTAGTACATGAGTACCGTGGATGTTTTAGTGTTGACTTCTGAGGATTGAAAAGGTGGGTCGTTACATGTGGTATCAAAGCTTAGGTTGAACGAACACCTAGGCTTTGGTGGGGTTAACTCATTTGAGATAGGGTAAGTGAGACCTAAGATGAGTTTGAGCGTATTATATATACGAGTGCGTATTTTTTAGTGCTATTAAAATCTTTTATATTGTGTTGATTTATTGGTTGAGTGGTTATGAATTCTTGTCGGTATAGAAGGAACAACTATATCGATAGGGGCTTTTAAACACTTAAAATAGGTAAGTTGACAAAGTATTATTTTGGAATTGGGTAAGTAAAATAATTTTACCTAAATTATATTTTATATATAAAAAGAATAATTTTCAGAAATTAATATAGTTATATATTGTGTGATTGGTTGCTAGAATGATAATATTCGATTATTATCATTTATCGTTGGTTGTTTGTGCTTAGGCAGTTTATGAGCATTTATTGTTTGGTTGACTGAAATATGAACACCTTGTGAATTATGTTTCATAGTTCAACTATAAGGTATTCAATAATAATATTGAGTTAAAATTTAATTTTAATAAAATTGTTTATTAGTATCTAAATAAAGATAAGAAATTTTGAATTGATCTTACATAGGAATTGAATTTGAAAATGTGAATTGTAAAGTATTGTTTTTAATTGAATGGATTTAAACTAAGAATATAAGAAATTGAATCCAGTATTTTTGGAAATTGTTTCAAAGATTTCAAGAAAATAATAATGGTATTATTTTGAAAGTATTTTTGAATAGAAATGTTTTAAAATGGATTTTAAAAGAGTTAGAAGCACTGAACTCATTTAAGTCGCTGGAAAATAATTCTGCTGATGACTACAACATCATTGAAGTTAATTCTCAAGTTTCTAAGTGACGGATTGCTACCACGGAAGTTTGTTTTCATAAAAACCAAATTTTGATTTAAATTCCAAAAGTATGATTTGAGATATAAAATAAAATATGTATATTATAATTTCAAAATGATTTGAAATAAAAACCGGGTATTTGATTCTTAAATTTTCAGTTAAGGAATTTTATAGGCTCGTGTATCTTATCCATTAGGATAGTTGGATTTGTACATCTCGTTTTGAGATGTTGTTTGGTAATTTTCATTTATTGGAATGATATGGAATTTTCGACGATTTTTGATAGTCGGAAACTTACAAGTTAATTGAGAAAAAAAGAGCTAAACGTTTTTATTGGAATTAAAAGAAGATAAGTTTTGGTAACTTATAAATTTAGTAAATTGCAAGTTAAATACAATTTTAAAATTTGTTAGACATTCTGGCTAAGTAAAACAAATCTGAAATTTGTATATTTACCTATAGATTGTAGCATATTGTTATACAACTATGGGCTTAAGTTTAAAGTTGGTAATTAACATCAATTGTATTTATAAAATGTTTAAGTTAAACTTAAGTAAGGAGTATGAAATGATTCATAGGTGATATTAGTATTAAAGGAAATACTAAGAAAATAATGAATGTGAATAAAAAGTAATTGGTCTAATTTAGAAACCAATTGAATATGTATGTAAGTTGTACGTAAATCATTTTGTTCGCATATCTGTTTGATGTAGGTTCCAACACACGATTTCGAGGAGATTTACAGTGGCCTGAGTTAGTATTTTCTACTCAATCCTTGATGGTGAACACATGATATAGATTTTTGATTGATTCCAAAGTTTTCTATCATAGTTGACAGCTACGTAAGGAGAATGGAAGTTTCTAATCAAGGAATCGGTTCAGTGTCCGTAATAGAGTGATCGAGTTGACGATACTAGTTTGGAAATGAAATTTGTATGATCGAGCGAGCGATCGGATTTGATATTGCATATGGATGGTAGATGTATATCTTACACGCTTTATTATAATTTTATGTTTGATCTTGGAAAATGAAATGGTATAGCTATGAGTTATATAGTTGATTATTATATTAAGTAAGATGCAGGTTCACATAAGCAAAGGCTAGTTAACGCTTTTGGTTTCATGAGTAGAGTTGGTTGCTCAACAAATAGGTACGTGCTTACATTGTTGTTTAGGTTGGATGATTTTATGCCCAGTTATTGGAAGCCGCTTGGCTTTTGTTTTCTTTTGTTGGTTTGGGCCCGTAGTGGCGATTGTAGTTTTCGATCTAGCCGCACAAAGAAGATGCTGCCGAAATTTTCCGTAAATTTAAAGACTTAGAAATTTAACAATCCTTTTCAACCAATTGATTTTTGCAAAGTATATGGGTTTAGAAACATTTTTCTAACCTTAGGAATTTCGAGGATGAAGTTCTTTTAAGAGGGGAAGAATGTAACGACCCGGAATTTTAATCATTGGATTTCGAATGTTTAGTTAAAATAAAATATTGCAATAATTGGTTTTTATTAATTTAATAACATGAATTCAAATATATGGATTATTTAAATTCTTTGAGTTAGGAAATTTAGTATTTCAATAGTGTTTTAAAATAGTGAGATTATAAAATTTAATATAATTTAAATGGATTTAATGGTTTTATTTAACCCTTTTTAATTAATTAATAATCATGGTAAATTCATTCTGTAAATTTATTTGCAGTAATAAATGGTTCAAATAAATTATCGAAAACTACATTCGTATTTTTACGACTTGATTTTTATTGGTGTATTTTTAGTTTAATTTATTGGATTTTTCTATATTTATAATTTGGAAATATTTAAATTATTCATTTGACGATTTATCAACAAACGGTAGTGTTTTTGTGATTTTACAAAATCCAATAACCAGTGTATATTAATTTTGTTTTGAAGTCACATTGCTATTCTGAGCGTGACCGTATTTTATTTTGTCGTTCGGTGTCCATCCGCAAACGGAAAATCTGTACGGCGAGATGCCGATAAACGTAAATTATATATATAACAACACTTATCCATTCCAGCTCACTCTATTCTCTTTATCACTTCTACTATTTCATTGCAATAGGAAAGGAGGCTAGATCTACTTCTTTCAATAATTAAAATCAAATCAAACAAAAATCAGAAAATTAAAAAGGAGTTATCTTTGAGTTTGTTTAAGTGAGATCTACACTTGTATATACATATGGATCGGTTCGGTCTCATATTCATTGGCTTTCCAGTTTACAATGAAGCAAACATGAACTAGGTTTAGCAATTGCTCAAGCCGTGGTCGACGGGAGGCCGTGGGGGTGGTCGAAATGGGCTCGTATTGATGGGGCGCACCTATGGTCAGGTTCGGGTGGCGTGCGGTGGCCTCTAGAGCGGTCCGACTTGGTGAGGTTGGGACATTGTGGTGCCAGGTCACAATCTTATTTGCGGGTTCGGGCTTGATGCTATGGGTTCTGGATGGTGAAGATTTGGGCGTTGAGTTCGATGCAATCGTCAGATTTGGGGATGGTCGAGTATAAAGAGAGGGATTGGAGGTCGAAGTCATGGCCATGGTTCGGCTTTAGGATTTTGGAGGGAGTTTAGGTGATAGAGGAAGAAGGATTTTGAAATGGTATTAATAGATAGTTATGTAATTAATATTTAGCTAGTTCTAGTTTGAAATCGATAACATATATATTTAATAACTTGCTCGTATGAGGTCCAATCGAGATGAAACTTGTTGCGTTGCGCTCGTAATGACGAAAGCTTCGCGATGGAACTAATTTGGTTAAATTTGGAGCAAGTTAAAATTCGGGCTAAAATCGGACGTCGTTCGATTTTAGTTCAAACCGGAACGCTTCATCGCCAATTGGAATTACAATGAGTATAACTCACCCTTTTGGATAAATCTATATGCTACAGTAGATAAAACTTTGCTATTTGTGTTTGTTGAATTTATTGGCTGTTTGGTTAAAATATTTTCTTTTGTAAAACAATCGACATTTAAATTGAAATACAGGGAAAATTATTGTGAAATCTGGATTTCTCGATATTGTTATTTTTAAATTTCCGGTTAATTACATGTTGATCAATTCCAGTTATATTCATGTTAAATAGATTGTTAATGTTGAAATTGATTGTTTGGCCATATTGGATGTGTCACCGACATATGTGAAAATTGAACCCTTTTAGTAGAAAAGGGTAGTTATAGCATTTGTTAAGTGCTATAGTGACTATTGGCCTCGATTTTGTATTTTGGAATACTATTAACTTTTGATTTGGGTTTGGGATTGATTTAGTTCAAAAATTGATTTTAATGCTGACTGTTTTGGAATTTCTATGATATTTTAATTTAAATGAGTTTTAAAACTTTTCTATTCTATTTGAAAATTTGTTTATTTATTCTTTCTAATTTATATATATTTAAGAAAATGTTTTAAATAATTATTTTTGAAGTAGTGGTCTTTGTAGAAATTATTACAATAATAAATACTTACTTTTGGAAAACAATTTAAATGGAATATCTTTATTTTTAAAAGGGATTTTGCGGGTTTAAAGGAGATAGAAATATTTGAAATAAATATTTATGAATCGTTTGTATAAAAAGCGTATAGAAAGATAGACTTATAAGTATTATTTTATAAGTGAAGAATAGGTTTACGAAAAGTGTTTTATAAAAAGAATGGTTTTATAAGTAATATCTTATAAAAAGGGAATTAATAGCATTTTGATAAATGAGAGAAATAAATTTCATTGGGATATTTACTTAAATATATAAAGTGATCGTGTTATGAAAACTAAACGAGTTTTACAACTATATTTTAGAATTATTTTATTATTGGGGTTTTGAGGTTATATTTGGAGTTTGTTTTAAGAAGGGATTTATAAGTATATTTAGAAAATTTATAAAATGAATTTTATAAATGAATTTGGGAGTTTATAAAAGAGTTGCAAATAAGTCAAAAATTTATAAAATAAGTTTATACATGGTATTTTAGAAAAAGAAGTTTTATAAAGGATTTTATAAATAAAATAAAGGATGATTTTAAGGGATGTATTTATTAAATTGGGAATTTATAAAATGAGGCTAACATTATGTTTTAAATATTTATAAATAAATTTATAGATAATATTTTATGAAAGAAATTCTAAAAATGAATTTTTAGCTTATATTTATAAAAGGAATTTTATAAAAAGAGTTATTTTATATAATAGAGTATTGATTTCGCTAACTGACCGTTTTAATTATGGTGGTAGGGAATATTCTTTTTCCCTATTTAACACCAAAGGTATAATATTTGAGTTATTATTATCTCTATTTTAAATGACTCTATTTTAACCTAATTTTAAGGGCGGTTTGAAATAAAAATCTTTCTTAAGACTTATAAATATACTTATACCATTGAGTTAAGTATATGAGTATATTTTCTAAGTATTGAAAATGCAGCGTTTTGTGAATATACTTATACTATTAAAATAAGTATATGGGAAGATTTTTTGGAGTTTTAAAATGAAATGGTTTGTGAAATATATCTTTATGAAGGTATTTTTAAAACAAGAGTTTACAAAGCAGTTTTAAGTTAATGAAAAGTTAATTTAAGAGGCCCAGGGTCGCTTTGTGCTTAACCAATGTTATCTCCTTTAGGGAATTGGATCTCTGGTTAGATTGTTTGTTTATTTGATAGTTAAATAACCGACTATCAAATCTTGGTCAAAAATATAACCCTAGAAATATCTAGAAGAAACACGTGAGTTATATGGCATAGTCATCTTCGATGATGTTGTATTGTGTGTATAAATCTCGTCTCATTCTCCTAGGACAAATGATAGGAAGATCCATCCACTGAAACGGTTAGGGGGTGATCCCCGCTCTTATCTTGTCTGTTTATTTCTAAAGGAATCGGGGATGAGTTTACCGAAACTATCGAATGTTGTTTCGAAGAGACCTGGTGTAACAACCCCTATCTAGAGGCCCAAAGCTAAGCGCTACAAATGCTACAGTCATCCATAGTATTAACTTCCGGCGACTAAATACGGCTATGTTAATGGTATTCATAATATCAGAACAAAATGAATATGAAACAAAATCACAGATTCAAAAACAATATTTTTCTGATTACATTTGAAGACACATGTTTCACATTCAAATTACATAATCCTATCGCTTTCCCAGGTTCAGATAAAATATAGTTATTACAATATTACACCAAGAGCGGCATATGACGATGCCCCTTGGTTGACCAGAGTAATATATATATATAATACAGCGGAATCGATCCAAAATATCAGCAACTGCTAATTAGCTATCCGTCAGCCACCTGCTCGTCTCTGGAAACTTTATTTGTCAACCTACTAAAACCTATAAACCTCAACCCTCAGCCTACTCAAATCAATTTTGAGCACCCGAGAGTTTAAGAAAAATAAACTTCGAGTCAGATATAAAGCCTGGTGTGAATAATACTATACATCTCGGTTATCTGACATTTAGTGAGACCATGTTGCTTAGCGGAACGGGTTTTCCCCTCACTAATATCCTTTTTAAAACATACCTTTTGCAAATTATAATCCTGCAACCCAAACTGGTTAAATCTATAAAGCAGTATCATGTATATGTACATTTCAATTATCATATGGACTATATGTCCATACACTGTAGTTTTGTTTGGTTAACTACTAACCCTTTGCTGACTCAGGCCTACCAGAAAACATAAAACTCTAACAACTGTTAGATACTCCCCTTCTGGACGGTCTGTCCTTAGTTACTTCTCCAGGTCTATCTGATCCTAATGGTTTTGTGGGCTTACCAATAACCTGTGTTTCCTTTTTAGATTCCTTTCTGTGTGTAACATAATTTTAGTCTCACTTCTGACAAAGCCCTATACACTGGAACTTTTAGACTAAATTAGCAGGGGCTAATAACTAATGAGTATATGGCGCGACCCTACACAAGTTTCATCTGGTCTTCTAATCTGAGTCATTTTTTTAGGGTTAACTACCCTTTAAATTTTTCCTTGAAAACCTTTTCAAAATGATTTAAACCTTTAAATCATACATATACTAGGAAAATATACTCTTTGCTTTACTCTAAACTATTTGTCATGTTATATATATACTTTACCCAAAATAATGTTGATGAAATTATTAAGGATTTTCCCATCCTCCCAAAATAAGTTAAAATTCTTTTTAACTCAAAAACACTTAGGCTATATTGCCAAAACAACTCATTCGAAACCTTTGTTTAAAACTTTCAAACAACTCTTTCGAAACCATTGAAAGAACCCCTTTCAAAACATTTGAAAGTACCCCTTTCAATACATGCAAAACCTTAGGCCAAAGGCCAAAACATACCTTTCGAAACCATTCATCTTTATCATTTCAAAAGCTTTGAAAAACATCTCCTTCGAATGCTTTAAAACCTTAGACATCCTTTTTAAAACACTTAAACATTTCCTTTCGAAACCATTGGAAAACCTTTCCTTAAAACCTTTTGAACGCATTAAAACATCAAGCTTTTCGAAAGCCTTTGGGTTCAATGTTTTTTTCATGTGGAAACACCTTTAGAAACCTTTAAAACCATCTCTTTCGAAACCATTTGGGTTATACTTTTTATAGAGCAAAAGGGTCATTAAAACATTTAAGTTGAAAGCATCACATACGAAAGCATTCCTAAGTAAAGAAGTGATGGTATCAAAACCATCCCTTCGAAAACATTGGAGAAGCGGCTTGGATTTTAAAAAAAAGCAACTCTTTCGAAACTAAGTTGGGTCGAAAGGTAAAATGTGGCAGTTAGGGGCTTCGACCTAGTCGAAAGTAGTTATTTAAAAACAAAGGTGCAACTTTTTAAAACCCTTTTTTTCAAATCATTGACCCAGTCAAAAGCAGACCAAGTCGAAAGCTATTCGGTCGAAAGCAAAGCACGCGCATTTTCATTTAAAAGCAAAGTAGCGCTTCAAACCCTTCGAAACCCCTTGTTTCAACCCAATGCCTTCTGCCTTTATCCAATTCACTATGTACCAGATATCTGATACCATGTGCATTGGTTTCAATGGAGTCGGAGGCGGAGGTAAGGAGTCGGAACCTGGTGCCGAAAGCATTGAAAAAGGAAAAAGCATGTAGATTTGACTTTTTAAACTATTTCTTTGTACCTAACCTGCCTTGTTTGTCAAATTATGATTGGTTGCACATTTTTCTTTTCTAAAAGTACTGCCGAGTTTCAAAAATAAAGATTTGAATTATTTACAAAATACCCCTTCTCCTTTTTATTAATATATAAAACATTTAAGTCTCATACCTTAAATAATTTTATATATCCACTAAAACACTTAGGAAAATTCTATAAAAATTCTAGAAAATCATTTTTAATATTTTTTCTAACATATATAAATTTCAAACCCTAAGCCAATATAATTTGGCCGTAATAAATTTTAAACCCAAATTTGCACTTTCTTCACTAGAAAATTCATATAGATTCCACATTAATTCAGAAAATTATAAAAATTGAAACCCATTTCTAAATTATCTGATTGAACCAGAGGTAAGGGAAAATATATATATCTAGCAAATTACTCAGGACCATATGCTTACATCTTGATCCAGTGAAACCCATAGGCAAAATAATGTGCTAAGAAGTCACCTCCCTCTTTCATGATAAAATGTTTGCTTCTGAGAATGTAACTTACCAAACTCTGGATGAATACATGTTGCTTGCATTATTTATATTTCTATGATTAAGAAGTGAGATGCAGAAGGGATTAGCACTGCTATGAAAAATAATAATAACACTTAGTAATTTAACTAAGGACTTGGGATCTTAGGGCTACCAAAGTATAACTTGGCAAGGGGAATATTGCAAGTTCACACATGGTATATTTATACCCAGGGGCCTGAGTGTGCTGGGTTAACAGAGAAATGTCCCAGGCAGTGTGTGTTTTAAAAGGAGAAAGTAGCTAAAGACCCTGTTATATTTGATAATGAATTCTAGGAATAGATTCAGGAGAAGCCTGGGCAAAATCCCTGATGGCCAGTAAAGTTGAAAAGGGGATGATAACTGAATTGATGTTTGTATATGGTTGTTTTGGTGCTTTTTATGGATGAATCTTATGATTGTTTTCTATGAATCAAGTCATGATGATTATATGTGTAAATAATCTGTTAACACTGAGATGAAGGAACATGCTTCACAAAAACAAGCATAAAGAAGATACTGAGTTTCTTATTCATGTAAAGTTTGTTTATAAAGAAAATTGTATGAGATCATGTTTTTAGTTGGATTATTCATACCAGACAAATAGTCTGACCCTTTTGTGTTTATGCACCATTGGGTGTCTCATATTCATATGGGGCAGTTCATGGTGATTTTGCAAGGAAATAGGAATTGCTTTGATCAGGCTTTGGATGTTAAACTGCTTAAGATTTGGATGCTATGTTTTTAAAAGACTTTGCTGAAGTAAACTACACCTTCATGATGAACTAGATTAAGACTTATTGTTTAAAATTATTTTGAGAAACCAATGTATGGTTAATTACTGTTTTGTAGTTGTTGAACTTATATGTCTCAGCTGAACTATGTATTTTGTTTTGCTAAATGCTTTGCTAAGAAAAATGAATTCTAAGCTTCAAGAATAGTTAGGCTATAATGGTAGAAGATCTGAGATTAAAAGAATTTGTGGTTTGTATGTATATCTATAGAACTGGCATAGGAAAATCCATGTTCAAGTCAAAAATAAAATCTGATAGAAAGAGTTAGAGTTGCTTTGAAAAAAAAATAATAATATAGCAAGTATTTTGTAACTAAGTAGTGCAAACCAGAACAAGGCTAACTTAGCCCTTTTCTTGAGCCCGGGTCAAGCCAGCAACTAAGGATTTAAATTAAATGTTTGGATCTGTTTCATAGCCAAAGTATGTAATAGGTTCAGACAATTTTGTTCACAGGAGGAAAAAAAAACAAAAATTGGGTTTGAACCGACCAGCATAGCACTCGAACTCGTGACCTCTCATGTGTTAGTTAGGCGCGTTTCCATTACGCCTAGATGTTGCTTGTGTTCACTTAGGATCCACTTTCTTTTAGCCTGAGTTTGACACTATATAGACTTTAACACAATCATTCATATTAAAAGCTTGCTTTCCACTGATTATTACTTGATCATTCCTTAATTAGAATAACAGACTAAAGTACATGTTTCCAGTGGATTCTATGGTCAAAAATCAGATTACAATAATTAATCTTTTTTTTAAGGAATTATCACATTTTAATAGATTTAAAAGGAATTCTACTTACATATTAACATGCTCTGATTATAGTAGAATATAACATAGATATCTTCATATATGTATGTTAGGGATGATTTAGATTTAAAACAATATTTTTATATTGTGAAAGATCCTGGATATATTTTGTTTATTGGAGAAAGAAAATGACCCTGGGTAATATATTGTAATGAATGATATATCTATATATCATTTCTTAAAAAAAAATCCTTATGAAATTAGGGTGGAAATAAGAGGGTCATTTCAGTTGGTATCAGAGCTATGTTGTTAAATAACATAGCAAAAATTTTGTATGAATTTGTTTGCATTGGATGTATAGAAGTGTTTACTGCTTTGGATGTTTTGTTTTTTTATTTACACTATTGATATCTATTATGACAGAATAAGTGATAAATTAAAATGAATTAATCTATAGAGCATTAGGCAAAACAGACTAACCTAAGTGTTATATCCATAGAGCTATGGTAGGACCTAGACATCAAAATGTAGGAACAAGTGAACCACCCATGGTGAATGTGCAAGAATTCATGAGGGCCATAAGAGATGGAGTAGGCAACAGACAGGAAAATCCACATGAGGAACTTTCCAAACTACTCAAGACTTTTATCAATCTTGGAGGCAAAACCTTTGATGGCACAGAAGGAGTTATGGGGGTTCAAAATTGGCTTAGAATTTTGGAAAGAATCTTTGCAGACATGCAAGTTGAAGACCAAAGGAAGAGGCAAATTGCATCCAGGCAATTGAGAGGAGCAGCTTTGGATTGGTGGGAGGTTATCATAGCTGGAAGACCTGAAGGAGAAGTAACATGGGATCAGTTTAAAGCAATGTTGGAGGGTAGATTTATCCCTGCATCAGCTAAGGAATCTTTACTGGAGGAATTCATCAAATTGAGGCAAGGGACTATGAGTGTCACTGAGTACACTCAGAAGTTTGAATCATTGGCAAAGTATGGTGCAGTGCTCATCACTACTGAGGAAGCTAAGAATGGCAGATATATCCAAGGGTTGAACTCTAGCCTTAGTAGAGCCATGCTACCCTATAAGGATAAAACTTTTGATCAAGTTTTGGATTTGACTCTGAGCATTGAACAACATGATAAAGCTAGAGAGAATTTCAGGGCATTCAAAAATAATCAAAACAAGAAGGGAAAGGGTAAATTTCACCCTTATGATAAAAAGAAAACAGACATAACTTCCACCAAGAAACCAGAAGAAGCCAGAACTGCTGAAGTTAAGAAGAGGATCACTTGTTACAACTGTGGACAAGAGGGGCACATGAAAAATAGGTGCACCAATCCTAGACCAGCATCCTTCAATTGTCACCATTGTGGGAAGGAAGGTCACATAAAGAGGAACTGCCCAGATTTTAAGCAAGGAAAATTAGGGGCTTTGGAAGGGAAAGGCAAGGCAGCTGAGGGATCAAATGTTGAAAAGCATGGTCAAGTTGAAGGTACTTTGCTTATCCATTCAATACCTTTAACAGTAGTATATGATACTGGGGCTACACACTCATTGATCTCTCATGATATTGCACAACAATTAAAATTGAACTGTATGATTGTTGATAAACCACTGCTAATTAGAAGCCCTATAGGTAGTTCATGTGTCATGGGTATGATGTGCATGCAACTGGGATTAAATATAGGAGGACATGTGTTTGAGTCAAACCTATATGTGTTGCAATATCCAGACATAGGAATTATTTTAGGAGTTGATTGGTTGAGTAGATATAAGGCTATCATAAATATGGAGACATCCACCATATCATTGAAGGTTTCTGATGGACAAAGGATAATCGTTCTTTGTGAGGCAAACAAAAATAGAAGTATAGCCAACCTTTCTGCATTGTCAAATGAAAAACCCATGCCTGCATTAGAAGAGATCCCCATAGTCAATCAATATGATGATGTGTTTGGGGAAGTAAGAGGAGTTCCTAATCACAGGCCAGTTGAATTTTCAATTAGAATAATTCCAGGAGCTAGCCCAGTGGTTAAAAGACCAACCAGAATGGGGCCTAAGGAATTGATGGAGTTGAAAAAGCAATTAGTTGAATTAGAAGAAAAAGGTTTTATTAGACCCAGTAGCTCATCATGGGGAGCACCAGTAGTCTTTGTTAAGAAACATGATGGATCCCTGAGATTATGTATTGACTATAGGGAATTAAATAAAGTCACAGTTAAAAATAAATACCCCTTACCAAGAATTGATGATCTCTTTGATCAATTGAGTGGTGCAAAGATATTCTCCAGGCTTGATTTAGCCTCAGGCTTTCATCAGATGAAAGTAGAAGAGGAAAGCATTAAGTATACAGCCTTTAACACCAGATATGGACTTTATGAATTTTTGGTGATGCCATTTGGCTTAACAAATGCTCCTTCCTATTTTGTTGATTTGATGAATAGGATTTTTAGAGAATACTTGGATAAGTTTGTATTAATATTTATTGATGATATACTAATTTATTCTAAGTCAGTTAGAGAGCATGAAGACCATTTGCATATAGTATTTGAGAAATTGAGACAGGAAGACTTGAAAGCAAAGTTTTCAAAATGCACTTTTTGGCAGAATGAAGTGAACTTTCTAGGCCATATTATATCAGAAAAAGGAATAGCTGTGGACTCCAATAAAGTCATTGCAGTGCAAGCTTGGAAAAGGCCTACTAATGTCACTGAAGTCAGATCATTTATGGGAATGGCTGGTTACTATAGAAGATTTATAAAAGATTTTGCAAAAATCTCAATTCCATTAACCAGATTGACTAGGAAAAATCAAGTGTTCACTTGGACTGAGGAATGTGAAAATGCCTTTGGGAAATTAAAAGAAGCACTGGTACAAGCTCCAATTCTTAAAGTACCTGAGGGAAATGAAAACTTGGTGGTGTATACTGATGCAAGTGGACAAGGGCTTGGAGCAGTATTGATGCAACAACATCAGGTAATAGCTTATGCTTCTAGGCAGTTGAAATCAAGTGAAGTAAGGTATGCTACTCATGACCTTGAATTGGCTGCTGTAGTGTATGCCCTTAAGCTATGGAGACACTACTTGTTAGGGGCAAAATTTGAAGTATATACAGACCATAAATCACTCAAATATTTGTTTTCACAAAAAGAATTAAATATGAGGCAGCAAAGATGGATTGAACTCTTAGCCTCATATGATTTTGAAATATTATACACACCAGGTAAGGCTAATAAAGTAGCAGATGCCCTAAGTAGACAACATGCTAAAGTGGCTAGATTAATGATAGAAGAGTTCAACACTTTATCATTATTAATTGATTCAGAGATAAAAAGTGATAACATAGAAAACATGAGCTTATGCAGTGGGAAGGTAGAAATGGGAAAATTAAGTTTTATTACTCTGGGATCAGAATTGAAAAATAAAGTTGCAATGCTACAAAACCAAGATCCATTTTTATTTGGAAAGAAGACACAAATATTAAATGGTGAGACAGTAGAAGGTTTTCAGTTGGATGATCAGGGCCATCTGAAGAAAGGAGAAAGAATATGTGTTCCAGCAATGGATGAGTTGAAGCAAGAAATTTTGGATGCTTACCACAAAAGCAAATATACTATACACCCAGGAAGCACAAGAATGTATCACAACCTCAAGAGAGATTATTGGTGGAGTGGTATGAAGAGTGCAGTGGCAACCTATGTATCAAAATGTATGGTTTGCCAGCAGGTGAAGGCTGAGTATCAAAAACCTTCAGGAATGCTTCAACCTTTACAAATACCACAGTGGAAATGGGAAGACATATCAATGGATTTTATTGATGGTTTGCCTAGAACTAGGAAGGGAAATGATAGTATTTGGGTAGTGGTTGATAGGTTAACCAAGTCAGCCCACTTTATACCAGTGAAATCAGAAAGAAATGCTAATACCCTAGCCCAGTTGTTTATTAAAGAAGTAGTCAGACTGCATGGTATACCAAAGACTATAGTGAGTGATAGAGATACCATCTTCACTTCAAAATTTTGGCAGAGTTTTCACAAGGCAATGGGGACTGATTTATGTTTGAGTACAGCATACCATCCTCAATCTGATGGTCAAACAGAAATTGTGAACAAATTGCTTGAAGACATGTTGAGAGCATGTGTATTGGATTGGGGAGGAAGCTGGGAAGATTACATATATCTAGCTGAATTTGCATACAATAACACCCATCACAGTAGCATAGGCATGGCCCCCTTTGAAGCTCTCTATGGAAGGCCATGTTTATCACCTTCAAGTTGGCATGAGTCTGGAGAAAAAGTGGTCTTAGGACCAGAAAATGTGAAGGAGACTTCTGAAAAGGTAGCCTTGATCAGAAAAAGAATTGCCTCTGCCCAAGATAGACAAAAGAAATATGCAGATCAAAGAAGGAAGGCAGTACAATATGATGTTGGGGATTATGTGTTCATCAAGATATCACCCATGAAAAAGGTTCTAAGGTTTGGGAAACAAGGAAAGTTGATTCCTAGATATATAGGACCATATAAAATTCTAGAAAGAATAGGGACAGTAGCCTATAAATTAGAATTGCCAGAAGAAATGAGAGCAATGCATGATGTCTTTCATGTGTCTCAACTAAGGAGATGGGTTCATGATAAGGAAGCAATACTAGAATCCTCTAAGGATGTGCAGATTGATCCTAGAATGATCTATGAAAAGGAACCAGTGGGCATAGTTTCTAAAGAAACCAAGAAATTGAGAAACAAAGAAATTAAATTAGTAAAAGTACAATGGAGTCTAGACCCAAATGATTGCACATGGGAAGTGGAGGATAAAATCAGAAATGATTATCCCCAGCTGTTTGATTGAAGAAAAGGTAAATCTCTATATATATATATATATACATACTAATGAATGTGTTGGTTGAATATGCATTGTGATTTTTATCTTGTGTTGATATGCATAGTACTTAATAGATGATTGGTTTGAAAATGGTTTTGAAATCAGAAAAAAAAAATTCATTTTTCTGAAGAGATGATACTTAAGTTAAGTATGAAAGAATTGTGGGACACAATTCCTAAAAGGAGGGGTATATGTGATAACCCTGATTTTTGTGAGTAATTTCATGATTTGATTTAGTTTATATTTGTTTGAAATTGCATTGGGAAAAATAGGGATAGAAAATTGATTTGCAGATATAAAGTATAAAACATGTACATGTGCACAAGACAGTGTACACATGCACACAGATTTCTGTGTAACAAAATTTGGCAGAATTTAATAGATAAAATAAAATAACTGATTTAGAAATACATATGCATAAAGATAGAATTTTATCTTTAAATAAAATAGAGTACAAAGAAAATAAGAGCTAGGCTGAAATAAATTTAAAATTATTTAAAGAAAGAAAGAAAAAAATAAAAGGCTTAGGTATACATAGGTTGTACATGTATACAGTCAATCAATCTCTGGAAGGAAACAGAAATTGCATGAAAATGGCATGAGTCCCTAAACAAGCACTTTATCTATTCTCAGTAATTTCTTTTATTAAGAAAATGATAACAATAATAATAGGAAGTCATGCATATGACATGACCAGGGAAAATTAAAAGTGGGGAACTAATTTCTGGAAAGGAAAACAAGGACCACATACCCTTTTATTTTCTTGAATCAAACCAGAGGCAGGCTATGTTTGGGATGGGGTAGAACTGACATTGGGTAAGTCCATAAACCCTAGTAACAGCCAAGATTTATATAAAAGGCTTAGTATAGTAAGACCATATATTTTTGTTCTTCATTAACCTAAAGAAAAATATACAAGGCATAAACCAGAGAAAATAGGAGAAGGCAGAAGACTAAAAGGGGGTTCATAAGGCATAGGAAGAAGAAGGATTAAGGTGAGTAATCTCACTGAAAACTTGGGCATTAAGACCTGAATATTGAGGCAGCCAGTTTGAACTAATTTTCTTTTACAAGTTATGTTTTATGATTGGATGACTTTGGTTTGTTAATGATTTGTTTAAGGGTAAAACCTCTATCTGATTTACCCAGAAAAATAAGAGTCATGGATTCATGAACTAAAGTGTTTGTTTGAGATATGGGTTTGCTTTGAGATTGAGTGTTTTCTTTTATAAGTTTTCTTTATAAGTTGTTTATAAAAATCCCCGGATTCAAGTAGTGGGTATATGGTCTGAAAGTAGAAAGAAATATGGGCTGTAACATTGTGTTGTTGCTTATGTCTCATATTAAGTAAAACAAAAGAAAATGTAGAAGTGCAATGTTGTACATATGCTGAGCTTCTATGTTTTATGAAATACCCAAATCAAATATACTTGTGGTTTAGCCAGATCATGAATCTGATTGAACCATAGGTAAGGGAAAATATATATATCTAGCAAATTACTCAGGACCATATGCTTACATCTTGATCCAGTGAAACCCATAGGCAAAATAATGTGCTAAGAAGTCACCTCCCTCTTTCATGATAAAATGTTTGCTTCTGAGAATGTAACTTACCAAACTCTGGATGAATACATGTTGCTTGCATTATTTATATTTCTCTGATTAAGAAGTGAGATGCAGAAGGGATTAGCACTGCTATGAAAAATAATAATAACACTTAGTAATTTAACTAAGGACTTGGGATCTTAGGGCTACCAAAGTATAACTTGGCAAGGGGAATATTGCAAGTTCACACATGGTATATTTATACCCAGGGGCCTGAGTGTGCTGGGTTAACAGAGAAATGTCCCAGGCAGTGTGTGTTTTAAAAGGAGAAAGTAGCTAAAGACCCTGTTATATTTGATAATGAATTCTAGGAATAGATTCAGGAGAAGCCTGGGCAAAATCCCTGATGGCCAGTAAAGTTGAAAAGGGGATGATAACTGAATTGATGTTTGTATATGGTTGTTTTGGTGCTTTTTATGGATGAATCTTATGATTGTTTTCTATGAATCAAGTCATGATGATTATATGTGTAAATAATCTGTTAACACTGAGATGAAGGAACATGCTTCACAAAAACAAGCATAAAGAAGATACTGAGTTTCTTATTCATGTAAAGTTTGTTTATAAAGAAAATTGTATGAGATCATGTTTTCAGTTGGATTATTCATACCAGACAAATAGTCTGACCCTTTTGTGTTTATGCACCATTGGGTGTCTCATATTCATATGGGGCAGTTCATGGTGATTTTGCAGGGAAATAGGAATTGCTTTGATCAGGCTTTGGATGTTAAACTGCTTAAGATTTGGATGCTATGTTTTTAAAAGACTTTACTGAAGTAAACTACACCTTCATGATGAACTAGATTAAGACTTATTGTTTAAAATTATTTTGAGAAACCAATGTATGATTAATTACTGTTTTGTAGTTGTTGAACTTATATGTCTCAGCTGAACTATGTATTTTGTTTTGCTAAATGCTTTGCTAAGAAAAATGAATTCTAAGCTTCAAGAATAGTTAGGCTATAATGGTAGAAGATCTGAGATTAAAAGAATTTGTGGTTTGTATGTATATCTATAGAACTGGCATAGGAAAATCCATGTTCAAGTCAAAAATAAAATCTGATAGAAAGTGTTAGAGTTACTTTGAAAAGAAAATAATAATATAGCAAGTATTTTGTAACTAAGTAGTGCAAACCAGAACAAGGCTAACTTAGCCCTTTTCTTGAGCCCGGGTCAAGCCAGCAACTAAGGATTTAAATTAAATGTTTGGATCTGTTTCATAGCCAAAGTATGTAATAGGTTCAGACAATTTTGTTCACAGGAGAAAAAAAAAACAAAAATTGGGTTTGAACCGACCAGCATAGCACTCGAACTCGTGACCTCTCATGTGTTAGTTAGGCGCGTTTCCATTACGCCTAGATGTTGCTTGTGTTCACTTAGGATCCACTTTCTTTTAGCCTGAGTTTGACACTATATAGACTTTAACACAATCATTCATATTAAAAGCTTGCTTTCCACTGATTATTACTTGATCATTCCTTAATTAGAATAACAGACTAAAGTACATGTTTCCAGTGGATTCTATGGTCAAAAATCAGATTACAATAATTAATCTTTTTTTTAAGGAATTATCACATTTTAATAGATTTAAAAGGAATTCTACTTACATATTAACATGCTCTGATTATAGTAGAATATAACATAGATATCTTCATATATGTATGTTAGGGATGATTTAGATTTAAAACAATATTTTTATATTGTGAAAGATCCTGGATATATTTTGTTTATTGGAGAAAGAAAATGACCCTGGGTAATATATTGTAATGAATGATATATCTATATATCATTTCTTAAAAAAAAAATCCTTATGAAATTAGGGTGGAAATAAGAGGGTCATTTCATTATCATTTCTGATCTAAATCTAAATTCGCAAGGCAATTAGATGTCATTTAATAGGTTTTCTAAATCAATTCTCATCATAAAATGCATATAAAATAGCCTAATTCATCAACAAGTATATACATATCCATGTATCATTCAAAACATGGCAAAATAATTGCAAATACTTCGGAAGTTATCTAAAATTGAAATCAATCAAAAATATGAGATGTATTCATTATTCACCTTAGCTTTTTGATTAAGGATGTGAGATTTGTTCTTGATTAAGTGATTTGATTCTTCCACTTGAATTGCTTCTTCTTCTTTGCTCTTTCTGCTGGTGGCCGGCCTTAGCTTGTATTTTTGAATTGTGAAAAATGAAGTGAACATGAATGTTGAGGGGTTAAGGGTTTAGGGTATAAGGATATGCCTTGTTCCTATTTTGCCCTTACATATTTCCTAACCTTTTTATTCTCTTTCTATTCTTTAGTTCTCTTATTTAACATGGCACGGCTACCCCACAAATCTCAATTCATATATCATCTTACATTATTTTATATTATTTAACTAATTAAATATCCTAAATAATGTTACTAAAAATATGTGGTGTTACAGACTGTCCTCCTTAAATAATTTCATCCTCGAAATTACGATAAGGTACACATCGAACAATTAAAGGTAAAACATACCGTCAACAAATCAGGATAAGTATCTTTCGTCCGGTTCTCAGTCTCCCAAGTAAAGTCTCTATCATCGTCGCTCCACTGAACTTTAACTAATATGACTGTCTTGTTCCTGAGTCTCTTCTCATTGCGACTAGTAGAACTGGCTTTGTAACTATAGTCAAATTCGGCTCTATGACTAAGTCATCTAACACAGTCGGTGATATAGTAGTATCTGGATCTCGTATACACTTCCTTAGATGAGAAACATGAAAAACATTGTGGACTCCTGCCAAGCTGCTCGGTAACTCTACTCTATATGCGAGTTCCCAATCCTCTCAATAATAGGAAATGGTCCAACGAACCTCGGTGCCAAATTCCCTGATTTTCCAAACCGAATCATGCCCTTCACGGCGACACCTTAATGAAAACATGCTCTCCGATAGAAAACTCTATGTCTTTCTGTCTTTTATCCGCATAACTCTTTTTCCTAGATTGAGCATTCTTCATTCTAGCTCGAATTAACTCAATCTTTTCTGCAGCTTCTCTAACCAAATCCGGACCAAAAACCAACCTATCCCCGGTCTCTAACCGACAAACTGGAGATTTGCATGGCCTTCCATACAAAGCTTCAAATGGTGCCATCCCTAAACTAGCCTGATAACCGTTGTTATACGAAAACTCGACTAGATGTAGATGGTCTTCCCATGATCCCCCAAAGTCTAGCACACAAGCTCGTACCAAATCCTCCAAGACTTTGTTAACTCTCTCTGTTTGTCCATCAGTCTATGGATGGTAAGCGGTACTCACCTTGAACTTGGTACCTAAGGTATCCTGTAGACTCTTCTAGAACTCGCTAGTGAATAAAGAATCTCTATCACTTACTATACTATTAGGAATTCCTTGCAATCTAACTACATTTTTCAGAAACAACTACCACTAACACAGGTGTCATTTTAGTTGACTTAATTGGAATATAATAGGCACTCTTGGTCAATCTGCCCACTATGACCCATATGCTTTCATTTCCTCGATTCAACTTTGCAACTCGTCAACGAAATCCATAGAAATAGAATCTCATTTCCATACTGGAACGTCCAAAGGCTGAAGCAACTCACTTGGCTTTTGATGTTCGGTTTTTACCCATTGACAGTTCATACACTGCTTCACCCATAATCTAAATCTGCAATGTCTTTTTTTTTGGGCTGAGTCGGGGATTAGGTCGCTCTCATTAAGGCGATTCGAGGTTAGCCTTAAGGTGCAAAGCTATCTATCAACCGCTCCGTATGCAGGATAAAACAGCCTTTGAAATTTGGTCAATTTGTTGTTTGCACTACAGCAAATTGTTCTAAATATAACACTTTCTAATTTAATTGCTTGTAAAGTTTCTTAAAGAGAGAAAAATGCAGAGGACAAAGAAAAAGAAAGAAAATTTGTTTGTTATTTACATTTTCTCTTCTTCCTGTCTATCGTTTAAATAGGCAGAATGAAAACTGTATGCATTTCTGAAGTGAGGGAACGTTAATGGATTTGAATTTATTATCATTTAAAATGAATTTTTTTATACCATTAACTTTTGCAACGGCTCAATAATAATGACTAATGAATATATATTACCGTTACACATTTGCAACGACTCAATTGTAATGATGACTCATAAATATATGACCATTATACATTTGCAGCCACTACTAGAAAGGCCTCAAAATGCGACAAAGCCTAGCGACGGCTAGCCACGGCTAGCGATGGCTAAAATAAGCGGCCGTTGCTAGCCGTCGCTAGCCGTCGCTTATCGCGGTTTCATAACCTGCAGCCGGGAGAACACATTTCATTACTCCTCTCCCCAATCTACTCCCAAATCCCCTCAGATCCGCCACTAGCCGCCGCCCTCCGCCGCTAGGAGCCGTCGCAACCTTCCGTCGCTAATTTTAACCTCTCCAAACTTGCCGGTATCTCATATTTTGCATTATCTTTGTTTAATTTAGGTTTAAATTAAATTAGTTGATGATTTAAGGATTTGGAATTGGATGATTTAGGAGTTTGGAATTGATGAATATATGTTATTAGTTTATGGTATATAGTTTATTATTTGAATTGGGAATATAATGGTAAACCTAATTTAGAAAATTAGTTGATTATGTGTTTGAAAATGGTGATTATTGCGTAATAGATGATGATAATTAGTGTTGATTTGGTGGTATTAATTAGTGAATTTATTGTTTACTATGTTGTTAAAAATTATGGCTAATTTAAAAACCAAAAAATAGTCCATGATTATTGAATAATATATTTATTGATAAGTTTATGAGAATGTTTGTTATACTGTTGTAAGTGCTAACTACTTATTTAGTTCACAAAATCGTTAACTAAAATTTATGTAGTTAAACAAAAGTTAAAATATGTTTTAAAAATTTAGATTTAATTAATAAATATTTAAGTAGTTAAATGAATTATAAAATAGTTTTTGTAGTTGTTAAAATAGTAACTCATAGTTCCCGTTTGCAAGATAAGGCATATTTTCCGAGTTACTGATAGTTCGCATGGATTTTGATTCATAATTAAACGAATTCTATTTGGCTAAATTACTAAAAAAAATTAAGATCATTATTTCACTACAGACCACTAATACTTTAATATTAATATTTTTTAATTTGTGCTTTATTTATGTGAACCCCTTAGAGAATTTTTGGCCCCGTCTAACAAGTGTTGTATATGATCGTTATATGGATATTAGTTTTTCCACAGAACGGACATCTATATTCATTTGATACAACATTTGTTGGATTTGTCCTAGTATTTAGACAAGTTACAAACACAATAAAGTAATCATATTTTATAAATTATTTCAGTTTAAACGGTTCAGAAAATTTCGATGGCACTTCCTTTTTTCCCTGTGTACACGCATTTGTATACGATACAGGGAACAAAGGGAAGTGCTGCCAAAAATTTTTAGAATCGTTTAACCTGAAATGATTTATAAAATATGATTACGTTATTGTGTTTGTAATGGGAAGTAGGATAACCGACCGTCAAAGTAAAAAAACAATAAACTTAAGAATTGAAAATTTGAATGCAATATTTATTTGAATTTGTTAAAATAGTAAAGGGTTATATATGAATTTTTACAAGACTTTAATATGAAGTGTGTTATTCAATCTTCTAACCTACATTTTACAAATCAGGAAATATGTTCGATTATTTTATCGATCGTAGTTGGATGTATGAACCTCGAAAAGGTATGAAAAGATCAATAAAAGAACATTTCTGTAACGGTGTACAAGTATTTATTAGATTTGCTCAGTCTAATAATCGAAATAACATAGACATTCGTTGTCTGTGTAGTAAGTGCAAACATCTGAAGCATTGAAAACCAGATGTAGTAGAAGTACATTTGTACAAATTTGGTTTTTTACCGAATTATTACTTATGGGATCGTCATGGAGAACTTGTTCAACCTACACCTAATCCTGTAGTATTAGAGGATGATAATACTATGACCAATCCTATAGAAAACATGGTGCAAGATGCTGCACGATCAATGTTTCCTACCTTTGACCAAGGTGATGATGGGAACGAAGATGTTGACGAAGAGCCGACTGCAGAAGCTAAAAAAATTTATGATTTATTGGATTCTGCTAAGAGGCCATTGTGGGATGGATGTACAAGCGAAATCGAATTATCTGTAACCGCCGAATACATCACTATGAAATCGAAATTTAATCTTACAGAAGCTACATTTACAGCAGTTGTACAAACTGCAAAACGACACATGCCACCTAATAATTTGATGTGTGATAGTCATTATAAAGTAAAAATACTTATGTCTGCTTTTGGATTGTCGTACCAGAAGATAGATACATGTGTAAAAGGTTGCATGTTGTATTGGAAAGAAGACGCTCATCTTACTAAATGCAGAATATGTAACGAGGAAAGATACAAACCAAGAAAAAAGAAAGGAAAAGAAGTTCCATATAAGAGGATGCATTATTTACCCATCACTCCCAGACTTCAACGGTTATATGCATCTTCTGCTACAGCATGTCATATGCGATGGTAGAGTGTGAGAACACCAGAAAAAGGAACTTTGATACATCCATCTGATGGAAAAGCATGGAAATATTTCGATAAGACTTATCCTGAATTTGCGGCAGAGAGCCGTAATGTTAGGCTTGGCTTATGTACGGATGGATTTTCGCCATTTTCTCAGTTTGGTAGTAAATATTCATCATGGCCTATTATTATTACTCCTTATAATTTACCTCCATGGATGTGTATGAAAACTCCATATATGTTTCTAACGATTGTCGTCCCCGGTCCCAATGATCCGACACAAGGAATTGATGTTTATTTACAACCACTAATCGACGAGTTGAAAACACTGTGGCATGAAGGAGTTGAAACGTATGACATTTCGAGAAAAAAGAATTTTTGTATGTTTGCTTCTTTATTATGGACTATTAGTGATTTTCCCGCGTATGGCATGCTTTCAGGTTGGAGCACATCTGGACGTCTAGCTTGTTCTTATTGTATGGATGAAACACGAGCATTTTCATTGAAGTATGGGAAGAAAATTTCTTGGTTTGACTGTCATCGGTGTTTTCTGCATACCAATCATAAATTTAGAATGGATAAAAAGAACTTTAAAGCTAACAGAGTAGAGAGTATGCTACCACCTAAGGTTTGGACAAGCGAAGAGGTATATGAAATTGTAAAAGACTACCCAAAGATACATGAAACTGGGGTACAGGTTGAAATTCCAGGTAAATCAGACATTCATAACTGGTGCAAGCAAAGTATATTCTGGGAGTTACCGTACTGGAAAAATCTCCTACTCCGACAAAACATTGGCGTCATGCACAACAAAAAAAACGTGTTCGACAACGTGTTTAACACAATTTTGAATGTGAAGGGGAAAACCAAGGACCATGCGAATTCAAGACGTGATATATTACACTTCTGTAAGTGGCCCGAATTGCAATTATACGACGATAATAAGAAACCCAAAGCATGCTATGAGCTAGACAACAAGCAAGTAAAACTCGTTCTAAAGTGGGTGGAAGGACTTAGATGTCCTGATGGAATTTCTTCTAACCTCCGTAGATGTGTTGACTTTAAAAATAGCAAATTGAGTGGGATGAAAAGTCACGATTGCCACATTATGATGGAGTCTTTTTTTCCCATGATTTTCAAAGAACTGCTGCCTGCAAAAATATGGAGTGTTATAACAGAATTAAGTATGTTTTATAAACAGCTTTGTTCTACGACGTTAAAGGTAGATCGTATACGTAAACTTGAAGCAGAAATCCCTGTACTTCTATGCAAGCTGGAGAAAATATTTTCGCCTGGTTTTTTTAATGTAATGGAGCATTTACCTGTTCATCTTCCATCTGAAGCACTCCTTCGCGGTCCTGTGCAATATGGATGGATGTATCCATTTGAGAGGTAATTTAATTAATTTCTATTTTTGTACCACCATATAAATTTAATTAATTTTGTTATAGGTACCTGAATCATTTGAAGAAAAAAAATTAGACAAAAAGCACGAGTAGAAGGTTCGATTTGCAAATCGTACCTTGAAAAAGAAGCTTCATTTTTTTTCTCACGTTACTTTAGTAACGATGTGAACTTATCGTTCGTAAGTGTTCCCCGTAATGTAGAAACTATTGAGCAGGATTCTTCTGAAACAATGTTATCTATTTTTAGACAACATGGAAGACCTGTTGGAAAATGTGTGGAAATATGGTTAGATGATAGAGATTACCATGTGGCACACACATATGTTCTTCTAAATTGTGCTGAAGTTGCACCATTTATCATGTACTTATGAATTCATATATATTCCAATTATACATGTACATATTAATTATAAAGGAATATAATACATATTTGCAGCATATACGAATCACAACATCCATCTGGTGATCTCAGTAAAGAATTTGCTGGATGGTTTTCAAACTACGTTCATAATACAGGAAACTGTGTTATTGACGAAGGATTACAACATCTTTCTATAGGACCAAAACGAAATGTCAAGACTTATCCAATATTTTTCGTCAATGGATTTAAATTCAGCACCAAAGATTACGGGGCTGAAAAATTAACATATAACAGTGGTGTATTTATCAAAGGAAGTGATGATTCAGAGGAGCATATAAAAGATTTTTACCGTGTCTTAACACAAGTTTTAGAGTTGACATATTATATACAACATGCAGAGAAAGTTGTTTTATTCAAATGCAACTGGTTTAGTAATGTTCCTGGCTCTGGAATTAATGTGCACAAAGATTATAAGCTAATTGAAATAAGGCATACATCGCATTACTATAAGTATGATCCTTTTGTATTAGCTAAGCAAGCTTTACAAGTTTATTTTGCTCCATATCCATCCTTAAAAAAAGATAAAGCAGACTGGTGGGCTGTTTTTAAAACGAAGGCAAGATATACATTTGATGGAAATAATCACATGAAGCAGCATATCAAGCGGATCTCGAGCCAAATACTGAAATAGTGATAACCGATGACATTGATGTAGGGTCGTTGACTGATGAATCGAATGTTTTAATAGATGCATTTGTAAGTACCGAAGAAAATGATATAGAGTACGAGACCGAGTCTGAATCAGAATACGATGAAGACTGATCATAGATGGCATCGCTTGTTGTATAATTCTGAGCTATGTATTAACAATAATGACTATGTTATGTAATATTCTGAGCTATGTAATAATACTGATGACTATATATGATCTATATCATTGTGAGTTATGCATTATTCTTTTTATGTACGCTTTTTTCGATGATTATGTGCAGAGTATGTTTATGTGATGATTACCACTTGACTAATAATTATGTGATGATTATGCGACGATTAATGATTATGTGATATTGATTGATGATTATATGATGCTTCTGTTATCAATACTTTTTTCTAAGCAGTACATCTCAGTCACCTTCACTTGGAGCTATGTCTGATAGGCGCTATTATCGACGTAGTACATCTCAGTCGCCTTCACTTGGAGCAGGTCCGAGTAGCTCTGAGCCAGATCTCCATCGAGTTGCGGAGATAGTTCCAAAAAGTGCTGGGTATGTATCAAACTTATTTGAATTATATTATATGAAATATATTGAATATACACATCAACATTTCTATAGAGGGTTCGAGGTGGAACCGTCCGATTTCATTTTACAAGTATCAAAAGAAGCATACAAAAGTAGGATGTCTGGTTGTTGGCCTCAGTGGGATAACATCCCAACACATATAAAAAACGCAATATGGGCTGATCTTATAGTAAGTACAACTTTGTAATATATAATTATGCCTTATATGAAACAAAAAACAATATGCCATCATGCCTTATGATATCAGTTTTATGTATTCTGTTTTCCTAATTGTTTTTTAATTATATAATCTCTTTTACATAACACGTATGATAATTCAATATGCAGGCAGCTGTACGTGTGGATCCGCAGGATATGGATGTTTTTTTAAATCATTGGAATAAAAAGATGCAGAAAAATTACAGAGAGACTCTTTCAAGGGCTAAGAGTTTAGGAAAAAAGCCAAGTTGGATGGGGGATGATATTTGGGCTGGATTCCAACAATATTGGGAATCGGAAGCATTCAAAGTAAGTTATATTGTCACCATATTTTTAAATTTAAATGTGTTGAATTATTTTACTTAATAGTGTGTATAAATTAATAGGAATTATCGGCAAGAAACAAGGCTAATAGCAACAACAACCCTGCTTTACATCGTGGTGGCTCGAAATCCTTCCAACAACATAGGAGGGAATTGGTAAATAAATTAACTATTCTATTCTATTCTTGTATATAATCTATTCTTGTATATACTCATGCAATTTATCAATATAATTTATTCTTGTATATATTCTGTGGGCAAAGTATGGAAGGGAGCCTACAGCGGCTGAGGTTTTCAGAGTCACACATGCAGTGGAGCATACATATGAGGATGGGAATGTTTCATATGATTGGTCGGACGACAAGGCTGCTTCTGTAATGGTAATTATGTTTATTTCTGTAATGAAAATATTTCATACTCGTTTATTTCACATTAAATAAGTAAATTTTATATCAATTGTGTCAAATATTTGTTCGTGATTGTAGGAGAGATATAATGCAGAGCATGATCGATCGATACAAGCGAGTGGACGGGAGTCGCTTACGGTTGATGAGTCTAATCGGATATGGGACTCAACCATTGAACCGGCAAGTCGAAACAGGCGTTACAGTTTCGGCAATATGGTATGTACTCAACGTTTACACAGTAGAAACATGTATGCCATGAACTTCTTATTCATATGAGTTTATTACCGATAACTTGATTTTTGTTATTGTTATTGTATGTCATGAACTTCTTATTCAGTTGAATTATTTCACAGGCTTTTAATTTCCAAAGAGCATATATGAGATCCATAGACGAGGAAGAGATTGCTCGGATGCAAACACAATTGGATGAGTTCAATGATTGGCGGAAGAGTCATTTGGTGACGCAGATAGATGAGCGTATTGCTTCCTTCTATCAGGAGCATGGGTCAATGCCCGGGGAAGGAGGTGCAGATGATGATGATGCTTAGTTGGTTTATTTTGACGGGTACGCTTTATATACATATATGTACATATTATGAGGGGTTTGACATTTGGTAATTTGGATGTTGTGATTAATACTTAGTGTTTTGGTGGATTTGATATTTTGGTTGTTGTCATTGATACTTTGGCACTTGATATGTACTGATTATTTAATTTAGTTATGTGGGTTGGTTTGGTGGATTTTCATATTTGGTTATGTTGATTTTCTTATATGATTTTGTGAATATATGTTGGAATATGCAATATTTGATGATTTGGTTGTGTTGATATTGATCATATGGTATGATGGAATGGTATTATATGTGCGGAATGATGGAATTATATTATTTGGATTGATTGGGATTGAGGGTTGAAGGTGCTTGAATGTGGCAGCTAATTTGTTCTAGATTTGCAACGGCTCGCAACGACCAAATGGTCATATAGAGCGACGGCTAGCGACGGCCAATTTGCAACGCTTTGCATCAACAACCCGGGAAACCAACAACCCCAACGGTTGCTTCCACATGGACAATTAACCGTTACAAGCCGTTGCAAAAAGAACGACGGGGCCGTCGCTTTTGCCGTCGCTTTCTTTTGTTGCAACGAGATAATTTGCAACGCCATTTAGCGACGGCTAGCGACGGCCGCCAACGACTAATAGCCGTCACTAAACAGTGCTTGTTTTGTAGTGAGCGGCTCAATTATAATAAAGGCTCGAAAATATATATTACCGTTATATATTTGCAATGGCTCAATTATAATTAAGGCTCGTAAATATATAAACATTAGTGTTAAATTTTGGTGATACAAAATCACACATAGAGGGAAAGAAATATGCAAAAGAAAGAAAGAGAAGATTTTGTTTCCTCTGATTAAATAGGCATATTTAAGTATGTTTATTTCTTTCTCTAATTTGCTAATCAAATTATTTTTTGCCTCTAATGTTAACTTGGGCATTAAGTAAATTGATTATATAAATAGAGACTAGAGGAGAGGATAAACATATGATGGAAAATCTATTTGATAATTTTCTCTTCTTCATTTTTGTTCTTCTTCTCCAACAATTTAGCCATATAGATATTTGCTCCCTTTCTCAATTTGGTTATTGATTCAATGGTATTTTGTTTATTTTAGCTTTGTTCTATTAGTTGTAAACAAAAAAAAATTGGTGAATCAATAAAGTGGGTGGTTGGGTGGAATATCTTGTCTTATTGCTTTTAATTTCAATTCCGTCTTATTTTTAATCCAAGTTATCTCTTTGTGATTTGGATGACAAAGATCCGTTGATATAAGCTTCCGCAAAGCGCTACCATTTTTGCACAACAGTTTGGTATCAGAGCCAGATCATCGCAAAGCTTAGAGTAATTTTGGATTGAAAAATTATTGATGTCGGATATGATTTCATTTTCGAAGATGGCTATTTTGGATGGGAAAAATTGGGGTATTTGGAAGCCTAAGATGGAGGATGTTCTGTACCTCAATGATCTTCATGATCCAATTGATGGAGATGGAAAGAAGCCCTCTGATGTAGATGAGGGAAAATGGAAGAAGATGGATAAGAAGGCGATTGCTTTGATTCGCCAGTATCTTGATGATTCAGTTTTCCATCATGTGGCTAGTTGTGAATCCGCGAAGGCTTTGTGGGACAAGTTGGTATCTTTGTATGAGTCAAAGAGTGCTACTAGTAAGGCTTTTCTGGTTCAAAAGTTGGTACAACTGAGATTAGATGAAGAGAAGTCTGTTGCAGAGCATTTGAATGAATTTCAGGATGTAATAAATCAATTGGCAAATATGAAGGTCAATTTTGATGATGAGTTACAAGCTCTTTTATTGATGAGTTCGCTTTCAGAAAGTTGGGAAACTTTGGTTGTTTCATTGAGTAATTCCAATGCTAATGGAACTATCTCTTTGGAAACTGTTCGAAGTAGTCTTTTGAATGAGGAGCTTAGAAGAAAAGGGTCAGGTATGAAATCAATTCAAAGTGAGGCTATGGTGGCAAGGGACTCGAAGAAAGATACAATTTGGAAGAAGAAGGATGCTAATGGTAAAGGTGTTATCACTTGTCATTATTGTAATAGGAAAGGTCACATACGTAGCAAGTGTTATGCTTATAAAAGAGATCAGAAAAAGGCTGCGCATGGTGATACTAGCAGTGATGCACATGCAGGTTTTGCTGAAGGTACCGATAGTGATGCTTCTTATGATGTCCTCTTTAGTGAAAATAAGCCTTGGAAGATGGATTCGGGAGCTAGTTTTCACATATGTAGAGATGTGAATTATTTTTCTTCTTATGAGAAGAGTGTCGGCATGATTAGGACAGCCAATGGAGAAGAGCTACCGATTTGTGGTATTGGATCTATCCGGTTTCGTATGCATGATGGTGTGGTTAGAGAAGTCTCTGGAGTCAGACATGTACCCACTTCTTCGCATAATCTTATTTCTCTCGGTCAGTTGGATCGCCGTGGTTGCACTTATGAGACTCAAGGTGGAGTTTTGAGAGTGAAGAAAGGTGGTCGTGTAAGGATGAGAGGAGTATTGGAAGAAGGAAACCTTTATAGCTTGGTTGGTTCTGTAGTCGACTATGGAAAGCGAGTGACGGTTGAAGAACCTAGTCCACAGCAAGGTGGAGAGGTTAATGTGGTCACTGCTTATGATTCTAGCATTGAGGATCATATTTTAGACAGGGGTCTTCATGTTGATGATGCTCGGGGGATCGATAGTGATCAGGTAATGAGCTCAGATCGAGTGATAGACGGGTGTCGAGTTGCAAAATCCACAAAGACAAGACGGAGATCTTTGTGGTATTACAAACGTTTTTGAGACCGGATTTGTGTGGTGCACCTCATGTGGGAGATGCATCACTTGCGGACGGTGGTAGAGGTTTGTAATTTGGTATGATTGAGATATAGGGAGTTGTGATAGATCTAGATATGGCATGTTTGATATGTTGGAGATATGTGATTTTGCATCAAGGTGGAGTGTTAAATTTTGGTGATACAAAATCACACATAGAGGGAAAGAAATATGCAAAAGAAAGAAAGAGAAGATTTTGTTTCCTCTGATTAAATAGGCATATTTAAGTATGTTTATTTCTTTCTCTAATTTGCTAATCAAATTATTTTTTGCCTCTAATGTTAACTTGGGCATTAAGTAAATTGATTATATAAATAGAGACTAGAGGAGAGGATAAACATATGATGGAAAATCTGATAATTTTCTCTTCTTCATTTTTGTTCTTCTTCTCCAACAATTTAGCCATATAGATATTTGCTCCCTTTCTCAATTTGGTTATTGATTCAATGGTATTTTGTTTATTTTAGCTTTGTTCTATTAATTGTAAACAAAAAAAAAATTTGGTGAATCAATAAAGTGGGTGGTTGGGTGGAATATCTTGTCTTATTGCTTTTAATTTCAATTCCGTCTTATTTTTAATCCAAGTTATCTCTTTGTGATTTGGATGACAAAGATCCGTTGATATAAGCTTCCGCAAAGCGCTACCATTTTTGCACAACAATTAGTATGTTTTTATTTATTAATCAACTTAGAATTGCAACAAAAGAACCCTAGACTGTCATGAGACGCAAATAATCTTATATTACCGATTATGTCCATGTCACCATCTTCTTCGATGAACAACACGCAATCGAGTTTGAAACGTATTTTAAGACGCTTGAAGGAAGATACGAGCTTCAGTATGCGATGACTCATCCGTCTAGTCTCATTCACAACGCTCATGGAAAAGTCGTCCCTCCGGTTATTTTTAAATATTTCGGAATATTTTTTTTCGATTGCGATTACTACAGCCTGATTGAACTCAGTATGATTGTTTGTTGTGGAAATTGCACTAAGCATATCTTCCGATTATTATTTGACGGAGGAAAGTACGGTTTTTGGAATAATAGTTTGGAACCTGGGATTTTTTTGTTTCTTATGTTAGATGATGTTAAAATGGATTCAACATTGAGCAAGATTTTTTATGCAACTACTGTTTTAACTCATATATGACATTAGTTAGAGCTTCTTAAGTAATTGTTATTTTACTAATTCAAGTTTTTTCCAATGCTATTGATTACCCTTTGAATTAAAATTTGCATTATTTTGGTAAACATTTGAAAGTGTTTAGACGAGCTATTGTTTTTTGGTTTGATGTTTGAAGTTAATTGATTGCTTGTTAATTATTTTGCTAAAATCAGGAATTTCGACTGAAAATATATTGGTCGGTATCATTGCTAATTGGTGGTTTTTTGCATTGCTCTCGGCTTGTTGCAAAAAATATACATTTTTCCTGTGTATTTGTTGATTGCTGGACCTTCGTAGCTGAGCATATAATAATAGGCCTTCTGTACTTATCATCCCAAAATTTTGATTCCAGCCTTTTTCTCTAGCAATCAATTACATGGCACAGTGGTCCTACAACCTGTTTGTGTATTAACACAGTATAATTTTTTTGAATACTAATAATATATTCACATTTTATAGTAGTACATGCAGTGGCGGAAGTGAAAGATTTTTGTAATTTCCTGTACAGGTTCATACAATATACATGTACTTTGTATGCATAGTAGTCCACAATGTATGGATTTTTCCAAGAGTCGCGACATTGCTTATTTGAATGTTTCATTTCATACAATTGATTTGAGTGACTTCAATTGCATGCCAACGTATTTGTCTATGTACAAGGTTTAACATTATGCATATCCAATGCTTTAAAAGCAATGACAATATTAATTCCCTTGCATCAGCAACAACTATGGTCTAAGATCTTTACTATTGTGAATATGAAAATACTAGTGTGAACCCGTACTACGCACACGGGCTACATTTGTATATCAATATTGAAATTAAATTTACCAAAATCTTACCAGTTGAGTCAATTCTTATTTTGAGTATTTTAAAATGATAAGATGGTTTGAATCCATTATACACACACAGTTACATACACATATAAGTATATATGTGTCTAAGAGAGAGATTACACAAATCGTTTATTTACTATCTAAAAGTAAAAGAAGACTTGCTTTAGACAACTAATATTTACCATATTTTAATAAAGTCTATGCGGGATCAAAGCTTATTGGACAAATTTGTAGAGAATTAATGGTTGCAACGGTAGTAAAAGAAGACTTGCTTCAAACGAATCTTTAAGTGCCTAACAATTATAATTCAAGATTCATATTACAACAGGATGGAACTATCATATCAACGGTCGGTCTGGTTATTACAGTATATAAGCATCGCCCAAAAAAAACTAATTATTTTTGTAAATATGGATTAGTTGCCAATGAATATTTTGTCATGCACCGATAATATGTCTATCAATCACACGAAAGTGACCGATGCCCAACTAAAACTTATGAGCAATACCCAAAAAAAACATAGAAAAGTTACAAAGTACTAAAATTTCTAACAGAAGTAAAACATAACTAAAATGTGAACTTTAGTAGATGGGTTTTTGTATAAAAGTATCCTTGCATGGTGTACAATCCTATGAAGTAATTCAAAAAATCAAGCAAAAATAGACAGTTTACAATTTAAAGCCCTTACAATAAATAACCAAAGAAACATAAACATGACTAATACAATCAAAATACATCAATATTTCATCTTAAAAGGTTGTATGAACAGGTTGTTGCTTTATAACCGTAGGACTAAGGCTCTTTCATATATTTGTTGTTGCATCATGTCCTTGTTGTTAGCTGCAGCCTCACTTCCCAACTGTGGGAGTAGAAATAAATTAATGAAATAGGTTATGTTCAAAAAATGTACAGTAGTATTCCCCAATTGGGAATTTCACCAAAATGCATGGCAATAAAATATTCACCTCTATTCGTATATATTCAGCATCAGACTGTCAGAAACTATAAATGGCAGCTTTAGATTTCAATGCTCTTTCTTCATGCTTATAGTCATTTCTTCGGTAGTGGCTTCAGCAATTAACAATTTTAGCATCACCCACTCTTCAGTCAGACCATTTGTTTGGTCGGTAAGCTTGACCAAGAACTTCAAAAAGTGTTGCCTATGGCTCTGATTTATCCTGCAAGCTAAGACATCGCTTTCTTGTCCTTTAACACAAAGATACAAAAACTAATCATGATATAAAAAAAACATTATTCTCTCCAGTCCTGCTGCTCTCCACACTGCAATGAATTTACTTCTTACCACCTTGTCTCAACTCTAGTGCACTATCTTGCTACTGTTCTTCAATTCCAGAATAAAGTGCTTCATAAATATACTTCTTTCATATTTTAACATGTGATTTTTAACTTCTCAACTTCTATGGTGGCTTAACCTACAGAAAAAAATAAAAGGAACCAAGGATAAGAGACCTTGTCAATGTAATTAGCAAATTTAATCTTTCCTTCATGCCATTTAAAAAAATTTAAACATTTTATGGGCAGTTACGGAGAAGTGAGTTATAATTTAAACAATGATTAACAATGAAATGGTAAATTAAGGCACACATCTAATAAAGGCATACACAACAGCATGCTCAGTGCAAAATTTATCAGCAACTACAATTATAATATACCTAAAGGAACCAAGCGATACATGAGACAATGCCTAAAAATGAAATCTCCTCGCACTTTCATCTATTATATGTATGTATGTATGTATGTGTGTGTGTGTATGTATATATGTGTGTGTGCATTATTGCCAATACAATATAATCAAAGCTATGATAATTGATGCCTTAACGCCTGTTACTAACCATTAAGTGCTGGTTTAGGTATAAGTTTTGTTCAATCAAAAACTGTGTAAATAAAATGCTAACCTAATGCAAATGGCCATACTCGAAGAAAGGTTTTGAATCCAGTGGATTAAAAATCGAAAATCTAAATATAGTTAAAGCAAATCATGAATTAAGCCAAGAACTGGAAATATGAGACAAAATAATTTTAGGAAGCCACATTAGCATACTTGGTTTGCATTTATGTTTTGGTACTAAATTAATCTTCATAGCTTAGTTTTACAACATTAAAATACAAATAATTTCGTCATTTATATCAAGAAAATATGCTAAATTTTATAAATAACCATTACTGTTACATTATAGAAAACGGAAAACCACGATCACACTTATATCACCATTTAGATAGCTTGGCAAAAACATACTATATTATGGATATCACAGATGTAGGGCAGATGCAAAGCATGGTATATTAGGGTAAGACAATAGTTGAAAATTCATGGATTTATTAAAAGGCCAGGGCTTTTCGATTCTTAATACAATTGAAATTATTTTCTCGCCCTAGCCAAAGCTATCTTGAAAATAATCTAGAATCTACGTTTCTAGATCTATTAGTTTGTTGCTAATATCATTCTTTTAGTGCAACTTAAATTTATGCTCTTTCTTTGCAAACCATTTGCCTGCCATTCTCAAAGGTAGTTAATTCTTTAACTTAACGCTTTTACTCAATTTATGATATCGTTTTGTGTTAAAAAAACATTTCTTCAAATCTTTAGTCGAAAAAACAAAAAACTCGTTATCAATCTCTAATCAAATATATCAATATCAGAATTTTCTAATACAACTTTGTCATTATTGTAATAGAAGAATCTATTTTGGATGATTATGTAACATTTAATGCACTTGGTTGGTTTATATTTTCACTCTATGATTTTGTTAGTTTTTCATTACTTGACTTCCCATAGGTAATACTTGTTTTTGGTAAATTTTTACACCACATAACACTGTAAAGTATTATGTATAAAATTTCCAATATAGGTGAGCATTGATGTTGTGTTGGATATTACAAATCAAAATATTTTCCGCCAAAATATATGCCCCTGCCAAGCTCTTGATGTTGGCTCCACCATTGAATATACAGTAATATGAAAGACAATTAAGTTTTACAAAAGTATCATGAACTTAGAAAACATCTCCAACTCCTCTTGTGCGAACTTAAAGTAAGACAAAACTCTATAATTATTTTTCGTACATAACAGTCATGAAAAATAATTGTCAATTCGAAAAAGAAACTTTTCAAAAAGAGTCGTAAATTTATAGCTCTTCGAGTTTAAAAGCTACCAAGTATAACAAACGACAATAATAACATAGTATTTCAACTCAAAAAGTGATTAGGAAATCTCAAATAGCATGAAATACACTAAATAAACCATAGTACTTCTAATGCTTAATAAGGTAGAACAACCATGAAATTCAAAGTTTAAATTTCATCAACTTTTTGGAAATTCATTAAAGGAAGATAACTACATTTTGTGATTATAAAGGCTGATTATTTTAGGATTAAGTGAACAAAATAATAATATAATTGGATAAATGCATTTGTAAGAATCGTATGCAAGAATAATAGTACTGTCAATCCTACTATTGTAAGAAGTACTCACAAAGGCACAAATTTGAAACTACATATTCTAGTCTACAATCAATAGAACCTTTAAATGAAGACACGACAAAGAAGTTTTTTCTAGATCCTTCTTTAACCTACTTGTCGTATAAATAAATAGATGCAAAGTCTTCATTTAATTTATAACATAAAGTTTACAATTAAACAAAAACACTATATAAGTAGTTTGTCATAAAGTTTTTCTCAAATTCTGTATCACTAACATGTGAATAAATAATATTTCATCCTATGTACTTAACAATTATAATTATTCATTTGACTTTATAATAACAGCACATCATCGATTATTAAATTCTATAACAGTATTGCTAACCTCATATTTCTGCTACTAACTATAAATAGACTCTCCAAATACATCATATATGTTAAGTACGATGGAGTCGGGAATAGTATTTCATGCATATAAAAATACTATTTTAAAAAGAAAACACTAACAGAACCTTCCTTACCCCATTACAGGTTGAATTTGATAGTTGCATATGTTTCTTCCACCATGGTGCAGATTTTATTACTTGAATTCAGCTGAACCTATGGAGAAAAGTTTGACAGTTTTGATAAAATAAGTTCAGAAGGAACTAAGAGTATAAAGTGGTTCTAATGTGTACGTTTGTGTGTTCTAAAGACATTAAAATTGTAGATCTAAGTAATATAAAACCTCACAGGCCTCAATATTCAAGTGTCGATAGAGGCATTTCTATTTGTGGGACAAAAGTGCAATGAAACAACTAAAGCAAAGTGAGCTATTATCAAAATACAGAGAAAAAAATATAAATTGTTATGTTTCAGCAATCAAAATGCACGTCAGTAAAGTGAAAATGCTATTATCATTGTAGTAGTACAAATGCGGTTTTGAGAAGTCGAAGGAACCAACTAAGTCAAAGCATCATGTTGCATGGTTGAGGCTAGAGCCTATTTTTTCCCCTACATATCACATGAGCTGAAAAATAAATCACCTTGCATTGTTATAGTTTTTACCTGATCACTACGTGTTTGAGAAATCATAATAGAGACTCCATTCGCATTGTTTTCTGATGTCATAATACTAAAAAAACGATGGTACAAAGTTAGATAAAAATTAAGACTTTGACTCATAGGGCAGCTGCGTTTATGTGCTTACATTTTGTGGAACATTACCACTACAGATTAAAGAAAAAATTCATTACATAGGGTATATAAATCAAATTGGTAATAATATGCAATATTACAGACCTGCATTTTCTAACAGAATTGTGTAATTGATGATTAGTCATGCGTCTTCTGGGGTGATTTAAGACGACCAAGTCATTAGAGTCCGAATGTATATAATGCATCAATGCTAGAATCAGTACCTCCGCATGGATTAAAATTAAACTGGGCAAAAACACATTACATCGACATACTAACAAACATACTAATTATATTTTGAGAAAATAACTTCCAGGGTTCAACCCTAAATTACTGATGCACAATAAGTATTCTGCAAATTACTGGCAGAGCAGATAATTGCATTGTAGCCATGTACAGAACCATATGCCAAATTGGAAGGTGTGATCGAATAAGCAGCACAAAAGCGCATTATTTCGACCGATAAAGACATCAGTAAGCTAACAACGATGTAAATGAAGAGTTTTTACCTCAAAGTGATGAAATTATTATGAATTCAGCGGACAGCACAAAAAGCAAGGCAATGGAGGTCCTTTTTTGCTTGGCTAACCGCTCAAACAGACAATATTAACAGCAACTATGTTTAGTATTAACCAATTGAGTATTTAACAATACAATTATTGCTCTTCCAAAAATTGAAAAACAATTGTGGTAATTTTACTATCAAAAAGGTCAATGTGTCACTTCTATATTTGTCTACAGACACAAAAAGAGTAATATAAGAAAAGCAATCATGAACCTTAAAAGGAGTTCCCACGCAAGTACCTTTTTTGATGAAGTTCCAAAGCAAGTATTGAGTACAGTAAATCGACTTGCTCGATCTATTAAAAAGGAATTTTAGTATCTGAATGATTAAAATAAAAACCGTTGGAAAGAAGGAAAAGCATACCTGAAACTCGTCTGAAGGTAGGCGGAATCGATGAGGTCGGATATCAACCATAGGCGGTTGCAGCAAATGAAGAAAACAAATGAAATTAAGTTAGTCAAAAGAAGATACTCAAAAATTCAATTTGGGCAGAAAGCATACCAAAAAGGAAATTAGACTACATTCAGAACATCAAATATGTGGCAACGACCATTGCGAAGAGAAAAAATTCAGTAAAAACAAACAGCCAATTAATTTTTTAGTTTAGAACCATAGAAATTTTGAAAAGAGGATACTGGACAATTTGATTTTGGCTAGAAAACATGCCAAAACAAATATTGATAATCAAAGAATTGAAATAATAACTCAAATCACAATATGGATTATACCAGTGAGGAATCCATCGTTGCTAAATTAGGGAATCCAGCTCAAGGTGATTCGGCGGCAGCTTGAAGATGAGTAATTATGGTTTTTGGTGAATTTGGTTGAAGGGAAAAGGATTTAGGCGATTGGGTGAAAACCGTGAAATCTTAAAGAGGAAAACCTAATATGGGCTGACGTAAAGGAAGAATCGTACGGAGGAAAACAAAGAGAGAAGTAAAAAGAGAGACGGTTGGGTTGCCAAAATTCAAGGGGCTTGTGTGAGGTCGGGACTCTTCAGTTTCCAAATTTCAAGGAGGCATGGGTGAGCTTGAAAGTGAACTCACTAATAATAATATAGTATAGATTCATTATCAAAACATAAATTATAGTATAATGAGGAGTCAAATTACTTTGTCCTACCTCAGAAAAAAGAAAAGAAATTCGTCATGCCTCAGTTAGGATAAGTGCACTTCAAACGCTTTGGTTTCGGATGGATACTTAAAATTATTTTACAGCTTCAGCTATGTTCAATAAGGGATCTTATGCACCTAAACTACATATTAGTTTGTTGAATAGTCATTATTTCACCTATAGATGCCAATGCAATATTTTTCTAAAGAGCATTCTTCATTAATGATTTGTATTTATTTGGTAGCAATATGGATTTACAAACAAGCTTGACTATGATCTATTGCAAACTAATATACGCGTGTGCCATGTATAAAAAAATAGACTAGTTTAGATGTCTCAGGCATTTAACACAATACTATCATATTTTTCCACGTTTAAGCAAACGATTACTCTTCACATGGTTGTATGGTTAGTACTTGTAGCACTAGATCTAAACTTTTATCCGACCTTTGTAAAATTGAAATTGAAATTAAAATTATAAAAATAATATATCTTGCGCTATAAAAGTAATATATTTGGTTTGTTTAGTTATATGGGTCTTGATTTTACATCGCTAACTATTTCCACCGCAAATGCAACAGGCTCGTGCCCCTACCCTTACTCCAAGGTCTACTTCAATGTCGTTCGGTCTAGATTTAAATCCTGTGTTATTTTTAATATGTACTACAATGTTTATGTTGGTTTGGGCTTAAACTACGATGTTTTGTAACTATGTCAAGACTTTATGAATGTTGTAAATACATGAATCTTTTTGCCATTTTAAAGTATGAATCTTTTTGTTATTTTTGGTAAATATGAATGACTGTGGTTGTTATTAGTATAATATTTTGGTTTAAATTGCAAATTAATTTTAAATTTACAGGTGCACTGGGTAGCATTTATATTTTTTCACATTTGAATTTTTTTTAATAACGGGCTAAATCAGTTTTAAAAGACCTTATTGCAATGGACAAAAGTAGTTATAAATGACCCTATGCAATGAACAAAAACAGTTGTAGAAGATCGTATTGCAAAGGTCAAAAACAGTTGTAATTAACATCTACTACAATGGTTGTTGCCAACTGTCGAAAATAGTTGTAAAATGCATCCACTCTATTACAATCGCATATTATGACTGTTGCATGACCGTTGTTAAAGACTTATTCCATCTGGCTTTGCCAGTTGCGAAATAGGTATTTTGTTGTAGTGCATATAACAATATCATGAGACTCTCAACATTTGGAATCACACCTAGCTCAGTTATAAATTTGTGCATTTATACTTCTTTTACTGTAGCATTATTCAATGTGATGCACTCAGCTTTGGTTGAATCAACCACTACTTACTGTTTGAAACATTTCCAACTTAATGTTTTTAACTTAAGATTGAACAAAAACTTAGGATTGACACACTTTACTCGATATTACTTACAAAGTTCGAGTCTGTGCACTTCTTTATAAGGAGTTTGTTTTTTCTATAAACGGTTCTCTAGTATTTCGTAAATACTTGAGAATGTTCTCAATTTTCATATAGTTATCTTAATTTGGATACTTGCTCTATATAACAAATACAAAAGTGAAGTGTGATATTGTAGATAATATAGCATTATGATAATTCCTATTATCAATGCACAAGAAACTCATCTTACATGTTCCATATTAAACAATTTTAATATCATATCTACGTATATCATTTAAGACAATCCCAATATGCTTTTATGGTTGTAACGACCCGTAAATTTGACTTGAGAAATATTAAAATAATTAAAGGTGAATTCTTAATACAAGGGCAAACTGGGTATCTTGTTTATAACCGTTGCGAGGATCTTTTCGAGCTGATCAATTTAATATATAATTTAGTTATGTTTAGAGCTACGGTTTATGAAGTGGAGGCATTACAGTATTTAAACAGCGTATGTAGCTATTTTGGGTCAAACCAGATACACAGCCCATAACCCAGCCTAACAATTATATAAGTGAGGCTACTAAACCATAGCCATCACCTCTATCTTCAACTTTCTTTACTAAATCAGAAATTAACCTAATTGCTCTCTAATGGCAATTAGTAAGTTAATTAAAAGTGGTTAAAAATCAAATCGTTAAAACCCTATCGAATTATATATGGATTCGAAATTTTCGATAAGTCGAAGAGGCGTCTGAAATTCATTTTTCCATCCAAGGCTCCGGTTAACCAGAAATTGGCGAATAACTCTCAAACGTTCAATCTAGGGCTTAGTGATTTACGGTGAAACATCGACTATGTGATGATCATAAGCTATTAATTGGTAGAGGAGTGCAAGGGAAGTCAACCGGTATGGTTGGATCGTGCTATCAGTGTCAGGAATTATCAGAATTTAGCCGTGAATCCGTTGATTGGGGTACGACGGCACAAAGCGACAACAATATGGACGTTGGTTTTGGCAGTTGGCATGGGTTCAATCTGTAGCATATGAGGAAGGGGGAAGAGGAAGCATACATATACTATATACAATACGTATACTATTATTTTTATTTTTATTTTTATCTTATATCTTTTAATTTGAATATCTTGCGCATACGATCTTCGATTCATACGCGGTTTCTTCCGTTGGACTCATGGCAGAATTTTGGATGGTTTGGCATTAGTATTGTAGGGATTGGAGAATATTAGAAAAATCACATTAGTATGAATAATTTAATTTAATTATTTGAAATTTAGATTATAAAATCCACAATTATTGATGAAAAATCATATTTATTGGGATTTGTTGTGTTCTATGGATATGGTTGTTATAATATTTTGGTGTATTGTGCCTTGATATGATGATTATAATTGATTATTGTATATTTGGGTGTTTAATTAAAAGGGGATTTTCACTCAAAGAGCTTTTTTATGCAGGGTAATAAGTTTAAAGGATGACATTTTTGAAAAATTAGTTTTAAGAACAATTTACAGCAAAAGATAAACGAAGTTATCATTTTCAATTATATAGAAATATGATAAAATAAATGAATTTATCATTTTCCTATATAACTTAAAAGATAAATGAATTTATCATTTTTCGATAAATTATCCTTAAAACTAATTATTCATAAGTGTTGTCTTTAAAACTCATTACCTTAGAATGAGAAGCCCTCCAGCCGAATTTCCACTTAATTAAAATAGGTATTTGATTTAGATTGGAAAATAGTCAATTGAAGTAAAATGGACGAAATTGGTTAGATTTGATAAATAAATGATAATTAATGTGATTTATGAATTTTGTATAGTGTTTATAAATAACAGTGTTTAAATGAAATAAAATTAAATTAACCGGAGAAATTTAGTAAGGTAATTATTTATGAATTTCTATGGAAATCCATAAATATTAATGGAGAATTGTAACGACCCGCTATTTTAGACCATACGCATCCACACATGTCGGGCTTGAATGATTTAAAATACCGAATTGTTAATTTAAATTAGCAAAGCTGAACATATACAGTAAATAAAATAATTGCAGATCACAGACACAGAGTAATAATTGCAGCGGAAATAAAAGAGATAGTAGTTCATGAAGCTACTATATAAATATATAAGTTACATCAGAGTTAAACCAGATACAACGGAAGAGTAATACGATACATCAGATACAAATCAGAATACATCACTGGAATCATCGAATACTGAAAGCAGAATAGATGGCTGGATCTTCAAGCAAAGCTCCAACTTCAAAGGTGAGTCTCGAATACTGGTACACTCAGTCTGACCCGAGCGTAAAGCAAAACACAAAACACTCGAGTCAGGATTAATATTCTTATATCAATAAATCCAACTCAAGTGAAATAGCAATTGAAATACAAGTAACTCAAAGGATGTTTGGAATAACCATCCTTTAAGGATCCGTTAAACTATCTACTAGGTAGTAATGTACGCTAAGTAGATAATGTCCATCAGTAATATAAGGTATCAAAATAGTGTTAAGGCGTTACCATTATCCCCCTTAACACATTTTATACAAGCGTTATAGTCTATACAGCACTGTAAACTCCACCGTAAACTAGTGGGATATCAGGGAGTACTCCATAGGTATAACACAAAACAAATCGTAGTGGTCGCGTATAGGGATACAAGTATGACAATGCACATGAGGCAATACCCAAGGTAGTGAAACTACCGTTTTCCTGATCCGGACAAGTGAGAACGCATCGCCGCAACGACCGCAACACCGCAAAACAACACTCCCAAAATCAAGGGTGCACCAATCGACAACAAGTAATGAGTAGTTTTCGAAGAAGTGTGTTCGCTCGAGGCAGCTAACCTCCATTTGGCCTGGCACGGCTCCTGTTTTAGTCATTTCTAATTTGACACAAGTGTCAAGGCTATCCATTATCGTTCTCTTTCTTCAGTCATCACGTACATTATTCCAACCACTTCATTCTGGATCACACTCCGCGTATAGTTATTAAAGTGGTTTTCGGTTTAGACAGTGAGTATGTCCCTAACCGATTCCGGTCTCTTTAATAATTTCGAAATTATTTCACCGATTGGTCGATTAATATATTTCAAAACCAAATCAATTTCAATTTCAATTAGAATTTGTAAATCAACATTTCATTTGTCTTCCTAAACCAATTTCCAAATTTACGTTTCAATACTTCCAAATTCATAATTTCAAAATCTTATAATTCAATTCCAATTTCTTTTTAAAACAATTCCAATATTGATTCAAGTTCGTAAATAAGTATCATTCCAAATTATTTGAATTAATTTAATTTAACATTCAAATCAATTTAACTTCTTTGATCGATTTTATTCAGTATTCATTAAGTAAATTTGTCATTCAAAACAATTTCTATTTAATTTCCAATTCATTAAATCAATTACTTAAGTTCAACTTCATTAAATCAAACTTACAATTTTGAATTAAATTAAATTCGTCAAATCAATTCTTTCAATTACAAGTCTTACATTAATTTCAAAAATCACATTTGCATTTCTTGATAAAGAAATTCAATTTCACATATTTATTTACTTAGTTACAATTTCAAAGCTCAATTAATAAAGAACTAAATTTCACTAATTAAAAAGTTCGATTTTAATTTTCAAAGGATTCAATTTTTTTCAATTAATAAATAATTCAATATCATTAAATTATTAAATAATTTCAAAACTTAATTCAATCATTTCTTAAATTAATCAACATTCTTTCATCAATTTCTTTATTAATATTTTGTTTCAGATTATTAAATATTCACATTTAAATTTCATCAAAATTCAATTTCCAACTTCGTTTCAAAACCATATTATTTATTCAAATAAAATCTTCATTTTATTTTTAAATCAAATTATTGACCAATCGGGTTTTTATTTAATTCTCTATCCTAGGTCAAAGTTCAATTTGGGTATTTATCATTTCAACCCGATTCCATTCCAATTCAAAATCAAAGCATAGCAAAGGGAACTTGCAGTGTGATAACTGGGATGGTGTCAAAGTAAATAAACAAGCAATAACCACAATCAATATCAATCCAATAATCAATTCAAATAATCCCGAAATAATCGTATTAATTCACATTGTTGTTTGTGCAAATTAATATAATTATCTCTAGAATCTACACTATCATTTCATGTAGATTAAAGATTATTACACTAATATTAATACGGTTCTTCACTTGTCATTCGATTTCAATTTTAACACTACAACAATTAATTCAATATACGTTCAATGGTTCAAAGTGTAATTATCACTATTCTACATGTCAATTAATTTAACAATTAAAAGGGGTCATATTCAACTAATCAAATTCAACATATATGTCGATTCAAATTTTAATTATCCTACGTCAAATTTATTTGCATAATATTATCACTTTATACATTACAATTTAACATCCAATGTAAACATCAAACAATCAATCATTTAACAACCAAACTGGATTATCATTGTATATATAACAGATAATGGTGTCAGATGTCACAGGTGAACTGATACAGGTAATAGCATATATAACAGTGTAATTAACTAACAGCAGCATATTTCAATTGTCGTTTCAATTGAAATCAAATTTAATAAATAAAAGAACATTAATCGTGAGTGATTGCTCACCTTTCGAGGCTAGAGAGGACGGACAATGAAGTGAGTTACGAATCCGAACACAAACTTCGAAACAAAGCAAACTGGACACGATTCGACGGAGAGAACAGGCACGGCAGACAAGGCTGGTAACAGAATCGATAAAACAAATTAGAATAGATTTGATTGAGCAGCAACGCTAAACATATTATTATTATTATTATTTCCATGAAATCAATATTTGTGTAAACACGTATTATTTTAAATAATAAACACATATAAAATAGAGTATCTGTATAGAAATAAAAAAAAATGAATATATACTTATAAACAACTACGTAAACCGCCAGTATAACTATTCTACCCAACCAATGTATAACCCAATCAAAAGATTATATGACTAGTAATGCATATAAAACTGACATCTATTTAATTTTATAAAATCACAGAACAACTTTATAGTGTATAAAATATTTAACTATTAATAACCCAATACATTAGTGTACCGTAAGCAAAAATTCCAACCTATATATAGCAACACTTTAACAACACTTAAAACTTTATATATTTTCATAAACAGTAAAACTTAATACATATAATATTGTATACTTAAAAACACTGTATAACTCAACTTGCGTAAGAAATATTTATATATTTAAAATACTGTGGCCATAAAATATAAACCAAGCTTATATAACGCAACAATTACTATCGTAGTTTATATAGTTTATGATATCTATCATACGTCAATCCATTTCTCGCATATATATTAAACAGTACTAATAAAGTATATGCTATTTTAACTGCCTTCAATAGATAGAAGCTTCAACATACTATGCAGACTCATTTTAAATACATGCACTTAAAATCAAAGCCTGTACGAATGTTATACATGTATATGCAATTTTGAACATATTATAAGTTATATTTAAAAACTATATACATACATTAAATCAATCACAAAACCAATAAAAATTTAAATAAATATTTTAAGCAGGTCATATCCCAAAAATATAGAGACAACCATTTCCAAAACTTTACCGTATATAAATAACTGTAGCAACTATAGTACTGTCTTCGCATACTATGCTAATTTATTTATGTATAAACTTAAACAACAAAACATGGCTTATTAAATGGTCAGATACTAAATATATAATACTAACGTAATAATTTCCAACAACTCTATCTGTACTAGTTGTAAACAAGTATATATATATATATAAATCTAAAAAAAAATATGCGGATCACATGAAGAAAATTACCAAGTAGCTGCTAGAGGTAGGACCAAACCAATTATTTGTATATATACTTTTATACATTCAAACATTAAAACTTTTCAGACTATACATAAAATAAAATCATACATATTGTTACAGTACTTATATATATAGTAATATAGACTCACATCTACAACATAAAATCTTAGTTTAGTTTTATATATGCAAAACTACATAAATATAAGCTAACAAATTTTAGCATCCAAATACATATACTGTTATGAGAGAACAAACATAACTTATATACTGGCATAAACACTAACATATGCATAACTGGCGTATTATCCATTACATAACTCACCTAGTTTATATAGAAGGAAGGCAAATCTTCTCAGGCGAACAGAAGGAAGCAAAGAAATATGCATGCTTATATATAAGAAAGGTGGACCGCATGCATGGACGGTAGAAAAACGGAAGTGAGTAAGGTCGAGGTCTGGGAATGGGAGGCGTTTTCAGATCGGCCTGGGCTGCGAGTACAGGCGGGAGCACGGAGACGAGGCTCGTGAAGAGGAGGTGCTTGGGTGCGGGTCAAGCTTCACGTAGTAAGGTGGTCGGAGGTGGGCGGTGGACAGGGCTGGATCGAATTAAGGCCGGAGAGGTGTTGGGCGTGATGCTCGGTGGGGAGAGACGGTAAGGCTCGCAAGAGAGGCTTTGTCTACAGGGAAGTGGGACAAGCGTGAAGGAAGAGAGAGGTCGATGCGGTTGGAATACAGTGCTTCGTTTCATTCAATTTTTTTTTATAAGCGCAAGTTTAGAGAAGAGGAAGATAAAAGAGAGGGTAAGGAATCAGGTACCATACGAACAGTTGCATGCTAAAAATATGATAATAATTGTTTTAAATAAACCGATACATAGTGAAAAAGCATTGATAAAATTTATTGAAAGTTGGGATAATCAAAGCCATGCATTTTCCTTTTCAAAATATTCGGTGGGAAATTTTTGAACGGTCATAGAAAACAAATGGACTCGGGTGACGATTACAGAGCTGGCTGTCCGTTACACAGTTTCCGACGCATGTCCGACGTCAAAGCACAGGATCGAATATATCGTAGAGATCAGCACGACGAGACGATTACAAGGGTATACAAATATCAGTGATACGAATGAATTATAATAATTCGAATTTTCCAACTGGCGGAAAATGCAAGAAAAACGTAGAAAAATAAGATCGACGAAGCCAAAGAAAGCCGAATTTAGAAAAACGAAAAATGACGTCTTGCTTAGAAGATGGTTTAGAATTTTTCTATGTAAAAATATTTGGGTTCCGAAAACATTTTATTTTCATCGCTTTTTAACTGATTAAATTGAAGTAAATTTACACGCGAAATAAACTTTCGTATTTTCGGACGAAAATTTACCAGTTGCTATGTTTAACTAGACGCATTCCAAATATCAAATTTATATTTCAAAATTTTATCGTTTAAAATTTCGCAAAATTTCAATTAATAACGTTATTAAAACCAGTTAAATTTACGGGTCGTTACACTCTCCCCTACTCAAAACTTTTCGTCCCCGAAAAGGAACGAGGTAGGAGAATAGAAACAACCAGAAAGAAAAACAGATTTGAAATACAAGTAAAACAATGAATTTAAACCATATAAATTCAAATTTAAATTAATTGATATTCGATAATTGATTTAATCCATTAGATTTCACTAAAATCAATCTCAACTATTTCTAAATTCATTCTCTTATTATCCAATCATCTTCAATTTACAATTTCTAAAACCAAAAATTTGAATAGTCTTTTATTATAATCATATTTATTCAGCAATTTAAATTCTTCTTTATTCCAAATTATTGTTAAATTTATTCTACTTAATATATCTTATTACATATATTTAAACCATATAAGGTAATTTAAACCATATAAATTTCAATTTAAATTAATTTAGATTCAATAATTGGTTTAAATTTAAGGTATTTTCATAAATTGATCTAATTTCAATTTGTTAATTCTTTCAGAACAAAATTTATTATATTCATCTCATTCAATTAACTTATTATTCTATCATCTTTATTAGCATTCAAACCCTTAAAAATAATTATGTATATATTATATATATTAAATCAAATTAAATTTAAAATAATATACCCATATATATATATATATATATATATATATATATATATATATAAATCAAGTCATACTTAAGAAATTCAAATTGAAATATTTTTTCAAACAAAACCGTAGCAAAGCTACAGAATGGTTTCTCCACTTCGAAACTCGAAAATGAATGTCGATGATGCGGCCGCCATCACCAAAATTATTTTCCAGTGACAAAGAGAAGAGCACCGATTAAACATCTAAAATTTCTATGAAATGATTTTTATTCGAAATTACTTTAGATATACATTTTAAAACCATTAAAACCAAGGTTTGAAATTTTTGAAAATTAAATTCTCAAATTCTTGATTTAAATTCATTTTAGATTCTAAATCAACTTATATCCAAGTTTTATAAATTCATTTATTCATATTATGCAATAGTCAATGGTTTATAAAACAATAAATGAAAATCAAATATTATCATTTCTGACAACAAACTTCATTAACAATTTAATTTCAGAGAAATTTATACTTATATATAATATAATCATACAAAACTATTTTATTTTTTTTACCAAATTTGAAAACGATATTATGTCAGTTTGCTCTGCTCAAGTGTTTTGGAAATCCTATCGATAGCGTTGATCAGACGAATCGATCGAAAACCCAAATCAACATCAACAACTCAAACAACACAATATATTTTAAAACATTTTAAATATAATTTTACAAATACAATTCCTCGCTCGACGATACAAGAATAGATTTCAAAACATGTATAGCGATTCAAATTTGATGGAAATCAAATCAAAGAGAATTTTGATTCGAAAATAAGTTTGAAACAGTAGATAAGGTAATTCAATTACCACAATCGGGAGATGGATGAGTTTATTTAATTCACGGGCAACCTTAACTGGGTCGTCCGTAACTTTAAGGATAAGATCAATGCTGAATTCCGAGGTAAATCAACACTCGATCTCAAGAGATGGAATTCAGGTATAGCAGGGAATAGATAGCATCGTAAACCGAGGATACAGAAATCTCAGGTAAATTGATGCCTATTATAAAGAAGTTTTGCTCCTTTACGAATCATTCGAAGATTGGCGAGACCGCCGATCTATTATAGATATCATTCAAAATGGAGTTATGGGGTGCTCCAGGATTGAAAGAAGACGAATAGTGAAGGACACGAATGAATTTCGGAACTGAGTGGAACGTTCCAAAATTCAAAGGAATCGAGTCAAAAGGGAGAGATTCAACTCGAATGAAAGTGATTCTGTGGATACATTTACCCTATATGCTGAGTTTTGCCTAGAGCTACCAAAGCTCAGATACCAACTGTAACGACCCGCTATTTTAGACCATACGCATCCGCACATGTCGGGCTTGAATGATTTAAAATACCGAATTGTTAATTTAAATTGGCAAAACTGAACATATACAGTAAATAAAATAATTGCAGATCACAGACACAGAGTAATAATTGCAGCGGAAATAAAAGAGATAGTAGTTCATGAAGCTACTATATAAATATATAAGTTACATCAGAGTTAAACCAGATACAACGGAAGAGTAATACGATACATCAGATACAAATCAGAATACATCACTGGAATCATCGAATACTGAAAGCAGAATAGATGGCTGGATCTTCAAGCAAAGCTCCAACTTCAAAGGTGAGTCTCGAATACTGGTACACTCAGTCTGACCCGAGCGTAAAGCAAAACACAAAACACTCGAGTCAGGATTAATATTCTTATATCAATAAATCCAACTCAAGTGAAATAGCAATTGAAATACAAGTAACTCAAAGGATGTTTGGAATAACCATCCTTTAAGGATCCGTTAAACTATCTACTAGGTAGTAATGTACGCTAAGTAGATAATGTCCATCAGTAATATAAGGTATCAAAATAGTGTTAAGGCGTTACCATTATCCCCCTTAACACATTTTATACAAGCGTTATAGTCTATACAGCACTGTAAACTCCACCGTAAACTAGTGGGATATCAGGGAGTACTCCATAGGTATAACACAAAACAAATCGTAGTGGTCGCGTATAGGGATACAAGTATGACAATGCACATGAGGCAATACCCAAGGTAGTGAAACTACCGTTTGCCTGATCCGGACTAGTGAGAACGCATCGCCGCAACGACCGCAACACCGCGAAACAACACTCCCAAAATCAAGGGTGCACCAATCGACAACAAGTAATGAGTAGTTTTCGAAGAAGTGTGTTCGCTCGAGGCAGCTAACCTCCATTTGGCCTGGCACGGCTCCTGTTTTAGTCATTTCTAATTTGACACAAGTGTCAAGGCTATCCATTATCGTTCTCTTTCTTCAGTCATCACGTACATTATTCCAACCACTTCATTCTGGATCACACTCCGCGTATAGTTATTAAAGTGGTTTTCGGTTTAGACAGTGAGTATGTCCCTAACCGATTCCGGTCTCTTTAATAATTTCGAAATTATTTCACCGATTGGTCGATTAATATATTTCAAAACCAAATCAATTTCAATTTCAATTAGAATTTGTAAATCAACATTTCATTTGTCTTCCTAAACCAATTTCCAAATTTACGTTTCAATACTTCCAAATTCATAATTTCAAAATCTTATAATTCAATTCCAATTTCTTTTTAAAACAATTCCAATATTGATTCAAGTTCGTAAATAAGTATCATTCCAAATTATTTAAATTAATTTAATTTAACATTCAAATCAATTTAACTTCTTTGATCGATTTTATTCAGTATTCATTAAGTAAATTTGTCATTCAAAACAATTTCTATTTAATTTCCAATTCATTAAATCAATTACTTAAGTTCAACTTCATTAAATCAAACTTACAATTTTGAATTAAATTAAATTCGTCAAATCAATTCTTTCAATTACAAGTCTTACATTAATTTCAAAAATCACATTTGCATTTCTTGATAAAGAAATTCAATTTCACATATTTATTTACTTAGTTACAATTTCAAAGCTCAATTAATAAAGAACTAAATTTCACTAATTAAAAAGTTCAATTTTAATTTTCAAAGGATTCAATTTTATTCAATTAATAAATAATTCAATCTCATTAAATTATTAAATAATTTCAAAACTTAATTCAATCATTTCTTAAATTAATCAACATTCTTTCATCAATTTCTTTATTAATATTTTGTTTCAGATTATTAAATATTCACATTTAAATTTCATCAAAATTCAATTTCCAACTTCGTTTCAAAACCATATTATTTATTCGAATAAAATCTTCATTTTATTTTTAAATCAAATTATTGACCAATCGGGTTTTTATTTAATTCTCTATCCTAGGTCAAAGTTCAATTTGGGTATTTATCATTTCAACCCGATTCCATTCCAATTCAAAATCAAAGCATAGCAAAGGGAACTTGCAGTGTGATAACTAGGATGGTGTTTGTAACAACCCGCATATTTATCGATTTCATATTTAAATATTTTATTTAAATATTTCGTCGTTCGTCGGATTTTGGTCCGAAAAGCTACTTTTTGCAAACAGTCGAATTGGGACTCGAGACCACCTCCATTGAGTTCAAAATGTCGTTTGCGATCTTTTTGAGTGTAAGCTTCGATATGTTTGGAGTTAGGAGAATTTTGCCACTTTTCACTTTGGGCTTTGGTTTGGGCTGAACCCATTAATCACTTACTAACTCAGTTCCAACCCCCTCTCCTCTTCATTACTTCACTTCTTATTCCTAATACTCAAGCTTCATCAAAAATGGGGGAAAAGATTGGAAATGGAAATTCCTAAGCCCTAGTTCATTTGCAAATCCTTCTTCTAGCTCCAAATTCAAAGAGAACCCATTGGTAAGCTTTCTCTTCATCTTCTCCAACCCGTTCTCCTTTCAATTTCTGAAAATTCCCTAAACCTAATTTAGGAAATGTTTCTCTTTTGAGCATAGATTCAAGCTCATTTGGGTTGTGTTGAAGAGTGGTTGTTTCTCCCTTTGCTTTCAAGCTTCTTCTTCATTTGTTTGGGTTCAAAGGTGAGATTTTTATCTCACATCTAAGTCAATAATTATCTTCGATTGTTAGGTATGAATTCCTAACACTTATCCTTGTGAAATTCCTTAGTCGTTGTTGCTCGACCGATCGTTATCGATGTCGTTTGGCCATTTTTGGCCTAGGTTCAGGGAATTCCCTGAATAACAGTTTCAGCCGTCTGAACGTATGGTTCAGACGTCTGAATGGAATACTGGGAATTTTCTTCTCCCAGCATTCAGACGTCTGAATCAAAATTTCAGACGTCTGAATTGGTTCGTTTTGAACCAGAAAAGGAATAGGCTAAAAAGTGCCTATTTCAGACGTCTGAAATCTTGATTCAGACGTCTGAATTCTGTTCTGGAAAATAGTTTATTTTCCAGATTCAGACGTCTGAATTCTTGATCTCAGACGTCTGAATCTGCTGTGTTTTGCCTATTTGCCTTTTTAGCTTGAATATCCAACTCTAATCAAGTCGGGTTGATTCCCTTTTTGTTGTTATCATTTATTATCGGCCACTTTGTTAAGTCGCCCGCCTTTTTAAACTTAGGTCGCTTGTCTTCACTAAGTCGTACCGTTTTGACGGGGCGCTGCCCCGCACCCCGCCGTGGGCGATGCCCCCTGGACCCCCGCGACCTGACCGGGCAGGTCGAACCCCGTACAACTCTGCGTAAGCAATCTTATCCGAAAGCCATTTAACCGAACTTTTTACTTTGATGGTTTTGAGAATTGATTTCTTTGAACTTTACTCGCGTCTTCGAACGTGAATTTTTATGATTGATTGTTTCTACAATCACTTCTATGATTTGTCACTTCAAAATATAAAGGTTTTCTATACTAGTATTAAACTTTAAAACTCTTTCATTAAAACGATTTCAACTCTATTTTCAATATCAAAGCTCGTTTCTTAAAACCGTTTTCCAATCTATTAGTATATACAAACCTTTACCTCATTCGTATGAGAAAATATAATTAAACGGCTTAGCAAAACAAGTGGTATGAAACGCTTGCGTTTACTTCGTCGGTTAATTTATGGACTTGTTCGATTGAATCTCTTGTGACAATTTTCTAGTGCAGATCTACAATTTGTTCATAAATATTTGAGTTAAGCAAGTGGTTATGGGACATGAAGCTAAACTCTTATATTTACTAGCTTAGTGTAATCGACACTTCCTTATGATCATGATGATCATTCTTGTGATTTAGACTAGCGATTGAGCGATGTCTCTTTGTCCATGTGAAGGACTGTACTTCATTTTATTGAGCTTCGACTCAATCAGGAGGAGCTTCGGCTCAAAGTCCGCAATGGGGGACTATACCCAGTCAGGAGGAGCTTCGGCTCAATCAGGAGGAGCTTCGGCTCAAAGTCCGCAATGGGGGACTATACCCAGTCAGGAGGAGCTTCGGCTCATCAGGAGGAGCTTCGGCTCAAAGTCCGCAATGGGGGACTATACCCAGTCAGGAGGAGCTTCGGCTCAAAGTCCGCAATGGGGGACTATACCCAGTCAGGAGGAGCTTCGGCTCAATCAGGAGGAGCTTCGGCTCAAAGTCCACAATGGGGGACTATACCCAGTCAGGTGGAGCTTCGGCTCATCAGGAGGAGCTTCGGCTCAAAGTCCGCAATGGGGGACTATACCCAGTCAGGAGGAGCTCCGGCTCATTTTTATAGGATTGGCCATCCTCTTTCTTGTGATTTCTGGATTTCTAATTATTGATTTCTGGAATTTTATGTTTCACCAGCTTTTACCATTGACATTGATGAGTATGTCATTTTATTGTGGCTTGGTGAATTAAATTAAGAATATGACATTCTTTTCTCTGTTTTGAGATTATTGAGATATTGTATGACTTTTGTGGGATTTCTAATGTATACTTTTTATAGTATGACACCTTTTTGTTATCATACGTTCTATTATCATATCTCATATTCTATCTCATTTTATCTGATAATTATAGCTAGACTGATCCGTTTATTATTTTCTTCTTAAATAATACTCGGGTCAGACTGAGATTTTCAGGTGCTTCCTCATGACTTCCTATCTGGAGCCATCATCCGACTTTTTGGCTAACTACTCTAGTTTAGTAGTTTTTGTTTGTATACATTTGAGATTAGACTCCTTGATGTATACATATTCTATTGTCTTGCACTTGTATCTATTCATTTGTGTTATTGTGGATCTTATTTGACCACTACTCTGATGTACACTTTCATGTGTTATATTCATATCTATTTCTGCCTTTGTGATATGAATTGTCTGTGACTGATTTGTGTTACGTTTATTTCTATATTTGTTTCCGAAGATTATATATAGCCACCGTGTGATAGCTTTGAGTTTGTATCGGTATGTCGGATTTCCTCCTTAAATGATATGCATTCTATACTATCTGACATATCGGTGCTCGCACAAAGAAGTTACATGGATGGTCGCTCCTCAACAGCCTTATTCTCCGCGCTAGTTGACAGCATTACTCCCTAGTGTTCTTGGCTAGCATGGGAATAGAGGTGGGGCGTCACAGTGTCAAAGTAAATAAACAAGCAATAACCACAATCAATATCAATCCAATAATCAATTCAAATAATCCCGAAATAATCGTATTAATTCACATTGTTGTTTGTGCAAATTAATATAATTATCTCTAGAATCTACACTATCATTTCATGTAGATTAAAGATTATTACACTAATATTAATACGGTTCTTCACTTGTCATTCGATTTCAATTTTAACACTACAACAATTAATTCAATATACGTTCAATGGTTCAAAGTGTAATTATCACTATTCTACATGTCAATTAATTTAACAATTAAAAGGGGTCATATTCAACTAATCAAATTCAACATATATGTCGATTCAAATTTTAATTATCCTACGTCAAATTTATTTGCATAATATTATCACTTTATACATTACAATTTAACATCCAATGTAAACATCAAACAATCAATCATTTAACAACCAAACTGGATTATCATTGTATATATAACAGATAATGGTGTCAGATGTCACAGGTGAACTGATACAGGTAATAGCATATATAACAGTGTAATTAACTAACAGCAGCATATTTCAATTGTCGTTTCAATTGAAATCAAATTTAATAAATAAAAGAACATTAATCATGAGTGATTGCTCACCTTTCGAGGCTAGAGAGGACGGACAATGAAGTGAGTTACGAATCCGAACACAAACTTCGAAACAAAGCAAACGGGACACGATTCGACGGAGAGAACAGGCACGACGGACAAGGCTGGTAACAGAATCGATAAAACAAATCAGAATAGATTTGATAGAGCAGCAACGCTAAACATATTATTATTATTATTATTATTTCCATGAAATCAATATTTGTGTAAACACATATTATTTTAAATAATAAACACATATAAAACAGAGTATCTGTATAGAAATAAAAAAATGAATATATACTTATAAACAACTACGTAAACCGCCAGAATAACTATTCTACCCAACCAATGTATAACCCAATCAAAAGATTATATGACTAGTAATGCATATAAAACTGACATCTATTTAATTTTATAAAATCACAGAACAACTTTATAGTGTATAAAATATTTAACTATTAATAACCCAATACATTAAAGTGTACCGTAAGCAAAAATTCCAACCTATATATAGCAACACTTTAACAACACTTAAAACTTTATATATTTTCATAAACAGTAAAACTTAATACATATAATATTGTATACTTAAAAACACTGTATAACTCAACTTGCGTAAGAAATATTTATATATTTAAAATACCGTGGCCATAAAATATAAACCAAGCTTATATAACGCAACAATTACTATCGTAGTTTATATAGTTTCAGATATCTATCATACGTCAATCCATTTCTCGCATATATATTAAACAGTACTAATAAACTATATGCTATTTTAACTGCCTTCAATAGATAGAAGCTTCAACATACTATGCAGACTCATTTTAAATACATGCACTTAAAATCAAAGCCTGTACGAATGTTATACATGTATATGCAATTTTGAACATATTATAAGTTATATTTAAAAACTATATACATACATTAAATCAATCACAAAACCAATAAAAATTTAAATAAATATTTTAAGCAGGTCATATCCCAAAAATATAGAGACAACCATTTCCAAAACTTTACCGTATATAAATAACTGTAGCAACTATAGTACTGTCTTCGCATACTATGCTAATTTATTTATGTATAAACTTAAACAACAAAACATGGCTTATTAAATGGTCAGATACTAAATATATAATACTAACGTAATAATTTCCAACAACTCTATCTGTACTAGTTGTAAACAAGTATATATATATAAATCTAAAAAAAAATATGTGGATCACATGAAGAAAATTACCAAGTAGCTGCTAGAGGTAGGACCAAACCAATTATTTGTATATATACTTTTATACATTCAAACATTAAAACTTTTCAGACTATACATAAAATAAAATCATACATATTGTTACAGTACTTATATATATAGTAATATAGACTCACATCTACAACATAAAATCTTAGTTTAGTTTTATATATGCAAAACTACATAAATATAAGCTAACAAATTTTAGCATCCAAATACATATACTGTTATGAGAGAACAAACATAACTTATATACTTGCATAAACACTAACATATGCATAACTGGTGTATTATCCATTACATAACTCACCTAGTTTATATAGAAGGAAGGCAAATCTTCTCAGGCGAACAGAAGGAAGAAAAGAAATATGCATGCTTATATATAAGAAAGGTGGACCGCATGCATGGACGGTAGAAAAACGGAAGTGAGTAAGGTCGAGGTCTGGGAATGGGAGGCGTTTTCAGATCGGCCTGGGCTGCAAGTACAGGCGGGAGCACGGAGACGAGGCTCGTGAAGAGGAGGTGCTTGGGTGTGGGTCAAGCTTCACGCAGTAAGGTGGTCGGAGGTGGGCGGTGGACAGGGCTGGATCGAGTTAAGGCCGGAGAGGTGCTGGGCGTGATGCTCGGTGGGGAGAGACGGTAAGGCTCGCGAGAGAGGCTTTGTCTACAGGGAAGTGGGACAAGCGAGAAGGAAGAGAGAGGTCGACGCGGTTGGAATACAGTGCTTCGTTTCATTCAATTTTTTTTTATAAGCGCAAGTTTAGAGAAGAGGAAGATAAAAGAGAGGGTAAGGAATCAGGTACCATACGAATAGTTGCATGCTAAAAATATGATAATAATTGTTTTAAATAAACCGATACATAGTGAAAAAGCACTGATAAAATTTATTGAAAGTTGGGATAATCAAAGCCATGCATTTTCCTTTTCAAAATATTCGGTGGGAAATTTTTGAACGGTCATAGAAAACAAATGGACTCGGGTGACGATTATAGAGCTGGCTGTCCGTTACACAGTTTCCGACGCATGTCCGACGTCAAAACACAGGATCGAATATATCGTAGAGATCAGCACGACGAGACGATCACAAGGGTATACATATATCAGTGATACGAATGAATTATAATAATTCGAATTTTCCAACTGGCGGAAAATGCAAGAAAAACGTAGAAAAATAAGATCGACGAAGCCAAAGAAAGCCGAATTTAGAAAAACGAAAAATGACGTCTTGCTTAGAAGATGGTTTAGAATTTTTCTATGTAAAAATATTTGGGTTCCGAAAACATTTTATTTTCATCGCTTTTTAACTGATTAAATTGAAGTAAATTTACGCGCGAAATAAACTTTCGTATTTTCGGATGAAAATTTACCAGTTGCTATGTTTAACTAGACGCATTCCAAATATCAAATTTATATTTCAAAATTTTATCGTTTAAAATTTCGCAAAATTTCAATTAATAACGTTATTAAAACCTGTTAAATTTACGGGTCGTTACAAGAATATACTTTAAACTTATTTTGGAATGTTTATTATTGTTATTCAATAAATAGAGATTTTATAAATAATAATATGGTTTTGTGAAAATTAAACTATTTTGAGATAAATAGTAATGAACTAGTTTTGGTGTATATTAAAGAGATTTAATATGAATATCATTACTCTGATGAAAAATAATGATGAGAGAATCAAATTAATAAATAATAAATAAGGTTATTTACAGAATTTAGGTGGTTTCTATAAATAACAATGACTTAAAATTTTTGCTAAAACTAAAAGTATATAATTAAATAAGGTTATTATTTATAAATTTTTGGAGAAATTCATAAATAATAATAGAAATTACTTTTAGATTGAGACTTGGGAAGTTATTATTATTAATAAATAAAATGAGGTTTTAAATAAAAACAATACGAATTTTAGTAAAACGATATTGTTTTATGTAAATGACAAATGATTGATTTTGTGATGTTTATGGTATGAATTATTGCTTGAGTAATAAAATAAGGAAATGTTCTTTGAATAATAATAACAACAATAATAAAGGAATATTTCCAAAAATGTTTTTTATTTTGAGGTGACAGAGAAAAAATGGAGTTGTGGTGATTTAAACTAGATTATTATTATTTTTGATTTAAAATAGATGCTTTTTGGGTATTTGTAAAATGAAGTAAATTAAAGGAATTTGAAGCATATTACTGTTTTGGAACAATAATTATTGTTTTTGAAGATAAATAAATAAAGGTGGATTTACAATAAATAATAATAAAATGATTTAAGAGAACAATGGATGTAAATATATTATTTTGATGGTTGTTGAATGTGTGATTGATTATTAGTTGTAATTATCATATGTTTGATGTTTGATGATGGTATTGTATTTTGATGAGTGCACGATACTTTGCCATTATTGCTACTAGTTGATGGGTAGTTAACTATGGTTAATTGATGATGGATGTTGTGTTACTAATGTTGATTTGACTAGTACACATTTGATGATTTATATTTACATTGATGATGATGTATGTAAGTATATTAGTGTGTTGTGATTTTCTTAGTTGATGGATTGGAGTTGTCATTAAATATTGTTGATGTTTAATGGTTGTGTACTATTATTGTTTTGGTTGCCCCATATGACAATTTGTTGCGATAAATGAGTAGGAATACTATTTTCTGCTTTTACTATTTGCATTGGTTGCGATGGTTGCATTGGTTGAATTATTTGCGATGGTTGCATTGGTTGCATTATTTGCGATGGTTGCATGGATGTTATGGTTGTAATGTACTAGCAAGTATTTGGATGTTTGAGAAGAGTAGAAAATAGAACTACGTGGGCTTGATACCTAAAAAGGGGTATGTATGGAGTTTTTTCCTATGCAATAGCTATCGAGCCTATTGACATAGCGCACAAGGTTAGGCGCAGTCCAAACATAGTTGATTTTTTTTCTATGGTCTATGTATATGTGTATTTATAGGATTGTAGGTGAAAGTGAAGAAAAGAACAAAGGGTTTGGGAGGGGTCGTATCTACACGAGATCGGTATATCTCTTGCATTATAATTACAAAGATGTTGTTTAATAATTAATGTAATTAAATGTATAAACTATATGGTGTATTTTATTCGTGTAATATTTGATTTTTAAACTGGTATGTATGTATATCTATACATTGATGTTTAAATTCCGATGTGAGGTTTCCCTTTTATTTATTGTTTCATAATTTATTGAATTTTTATCTGTCCACATTCTACTGCTTTAATATCTGAAATTAGATGTAAGCATATTTTGACGTTATTGATTTTAGATGTTGAAAATAGTAGTCGTCGGTCTTGGCATCAGAGCCAGATTTATCAATTACCTGAGCCTTGGATAGGTTTGACCATTATGTTATATGAGTTGCACCTTAGATTAGGTTAAAATATATAATGAGTGAGTATTTTAATTCGCAATTGTATGCTTTGTGCATATGGGTTGTTTGTTAACCATCGTTACATCCCTTAAAATGATGTTTATTTATGATGATGGAAGGTAAATAAAGTACGAGTGGAGTAGGATGAATACTTTATAGAAGGGGTTAAGTGTTGGTTATAACCTAACTGATATATACCCGATGTTAAATCATAACTGAAACATGATTCATGGAATCACTTTTTATTTTTAGTTGAATAATATTTGTTTGAAAAATTTATAAAATATACACTTTTGATTTAAGATAATTTATTTGAAAGGAAAAAATTGTCATTTTTGGGCCTCGAAGTGGTTTGTTGAAATTTTGGAGTAAAGTATTTGAAAATAAAATATTTTATGAAGGTTTTTTTCGAAAAGGAAATGCAAGCATAATAAAATTTTATTTGAAAGTACTTTTAGTGAAAAGGTGATTTAACTAGATATGAAGTTTATTTCAATCTTTAAAGAAACACTGTTGTGGTAAACACTTGTTAATTTAAAAACTTTCTTTGCATTGCATTTCTATAATAGTACTATGATTTAGAAATGTTTTGTTAGACGCTGACTTTTTTTAAGAAAGAAATTTTGTTAATAAATATTTTATTTGAAAATATTTTTATAAAAATATGTTCAGTTTAAAATATTTATTTTGATTAGGACATTTTAATGGGAACATTTTAGTCAAAATTTTCGTTAATTTGGGAACATATTTTGGCAAAAGTAATTTTTAACCTCATTATGATTTAGAATTCTTTGCAAAAATATTTTGTTGAAAGATATTTTGGAAAGAAATATTTTCGTAAAAGGATATTTTAAAATATATACTGTAAGGTTTGAGGAATGTTTATTTAATACGATGTTTTGAAGTGAAGAAAACTATTTTGATAATAGTACATAATTTGAATTGTTTTTTAAAGTACCTTGTTGGAGAAATGGGAACCCTTATTTTAAAAAGAAAAGAATATTTTATTGGAACATTATTTACAATGAATTTATATGAGTTGGAGAAGATTATTACAAGGAGATTATTTCCAGAAAAATATATTTTATTACGAAGGAATTATTTTCTCAAAAGAAGAAATTTGAAAATAATATAGTGGAAATATTTTTATTTGAGAAGTTATACTGTTAGTTGAAATATTTGAAAATAATTGATGGAAATATTTTATTTGGGAAGTATCTTTTTAAGCAAAGAATGTAATAAAATATTTACATGAGTGAAAGTTTTATCAGAGAAGTATATTTAATTTCAGAAAACTTTGTGTGGAAAATTAATTTTGGTTGTAAAGATTTTCATTCAATGTGTACTCTTCGAAAAATGATGTTTAAAAAGAAAAGCATTCATGAGTAACGAGTTTTAGTCGAAAAGACCTAATTTGAAGATCATTTTATTGAGAATATATTTGGGATTACTTGATTTGTAGTTAAAATATTTAATTTAAGTAATAAACTTTGAAGATGTTTGTTAAATGGTATTTTCTTGAAAGATATTTTATTTGGAAATTTTAATTGAGAACTATAAAATAGTCTTTAAAACGTAGGATGTAAGATGATGGGGTAGGATGAATTCTAGGTTGTCCAACACTCACCGTGACGATGTTACATATATGATTACTCTGTGTGACTTTCCTTAAAGAGCTATAGGGATGTCTAGTTTAGCTTTTATGGAAAAGGAGGGAATGTGATGTAGAAACTAGTCATTTTGATGTATGGGACAGTATTCTTATGCTTGTGTTGGCTTGGTTTGATTGAATTGTTTGTATTGCATTGTTTGTTAAATTATTCACAATTAAGAAAATTTGGCTACTTATTTTACCTATGTCTTATAATTAATTTATGATGCACTCATTTAAATTAATTTCTTACGCTTGTATTATTTTGTTGATTGCTTGTCTACTTATGATTGATTTTAATTATTAGTTTTTTTATTTGCTTGTTTGATACTCACTTATTAAATTATGTTAAGATTATTTGGATCCATCTCTTTTTCTTGTATTGGTTACTGTTGATTGTCTGTTTGCTATACCTAGTTTGTTTGCTGCTTGCTGTTTTTTTTCTGTTATGTATTATAACTTTATGATGAAGAAGTTATCCAACATTGACTTTTAAAGGGGTTTACATTGGAGAAACTAGTAGGATGTTAAGGGGCATATTTAGTTTAGTCAAAATGGGATAGCATAGTTTCCTAAGCTGAGGAAAGCTAGATATTTCGAGTGGCTAAAAGATTTGAAGATGAGAATAGTAATTAGAGAATTCTAGCGATTGAAGGATTGGCGAGTACCACTAAGGAATCAAGACGACGATTGAGGAGGCTCAATATATGTATTTATTAAAATATGTGTTTTAAAATTCGTAATTTTTCTTCAAATACTTACAAGCTTCCATAAATATTTTGAATAAAGGGTTTCCACTTTAGGATTTTTATAAAATGATGTTTTCTCATAAATTATTTAGAAATTAATTGAAAATGGTGAAAATATTTTAGGAAACTGTTTTATAAAATAGTGGTGGTATTTTAGGAAGGAAAAGGATTTTTGGTTTTAAATGTAGGTGGGAGCTTCGACTTGAAAATAAAAATATTTTGTTTTGAAGGTATATTGGAACATTCCTCACTAGTGGATCCCTTTTTGGTATTTTGGATGGATTATCTTTGTCATTATATGGAGAAATTACTATGAAAGGATTGTGGAAACAAATTTTTGAAGTCGTCGGAGGATTGGAAGAGATGAAATCCGATATTGATGTTTCAGACTTGACGACTCAATGATGGGAGTTGTAATGATGATCCGTAAGGACAAGTTCTATTACTAGAACTTGCAAAGTGAAGCTAGGACACCCTCTACTATGGATATGAAGTGTGCTAAGAGATCATTGATACTCGAAGGTTTCAACGTATTCTCGTGAAGAAGGGGTATGTGAGGACATCCACTTAGGGATATGGGGCCCCTGGGATCACATTATGTTTCAGTCTGTTTACATTGGGCTGCCTATGGAGTGGTAGCCTAGTTCCTGGCCCTATAGGTGGAATGGATGCAAGCAGAGAAACTGAATGGTGATTAGTACTCATATATCCTAAAGTACAATACTCTAATGATGGTGAGTATTCATTGACCTTATGATGGTAGTCATTTGAAAGAGACCTTATGATATGGGCCTGAGTATCGATGATTGATGCACTAGCAGTATGAGAAGATGATCATATTATTTTGAGGATTCAGTCGTTACTAGATATATTATTTTGAGGACATAGTCATGACTAGACATATGTTATTTTGAGGATGTGATAATAAGTGGGTGAACATGATATTTATGATGGTGAGAAAATGGAATGGTACACCAATTAATATGAAATAGAGACCATGAGGAAGTTCATCGATGATTCGAGGATACACATATTATGATGGATATGTAGTTAGCATGGGGATTAACACACACTTGTTATTGGTTATTAGGTTAGTATGGCGATGATACCATATTTGAGTAGGTGTGTTTATTTTAATGGGCTGAGTTCGTTATTGATTTATGTATATTCATTTATTTATACATGTATTTTTTGATCATCTTATGTTTTGATGTGGACTTCTGTTCTGGTTAAATATTGAAACACACGAAATGGATTAATCTATGATTGAGATTGTCTCACCCTTTGTTGATGAAATATTATTTTTACATATTATATTTTGGATTGTATGATATAATTATAAGCGTTAATATAGTATGTTAGTTGAATTCATTATTGTAAATGAATTATTATGTGTCATGGTTGATTATGTTGTATGGATGTCATGTACTACAATAAAAAATGATTGATTATGATTAATAGCTTCCCTATATTTTGTAATTAAACCTATGGTGAGACCTTATTTATCTGGTCGACGTTTGTATTTGGGAAATTATGAGGGCATAATTTTTTTAAGAGGGAGAATATAACGACCCGTAATGACATTACAAAATATAAAAACAATTAAAAGTGAATTTTAAACAGAAGGGTGTTAGGTATCATGTTTGTAACCATTGTAAAGATCTTTTCGAGCTGATGAATTTGATATATAATTTTGATACGTTCGGAGGTACGGTTTGCGAAATATAAGCATTACAGTATTTAAATAGCATATTTAGCTGTTTCAGGTCAAACCAGATACACAGCCCATAATCCAGCCGAACAATTATATAAGTGGGGCTATGAAAGCCTAGTTGTCTCCTCTGTCTCTAATTTTATTCACTAATCTTGAAATTAACCTAATTGCTCTCTAGAGGCGATTACTAAATTAATTAAACTTGATTAATGGATTTGAAGCTCTCGACAAAGCGAAGAGGCATCTAAAATTCATTTCCTATCCGAGGCTCCGGTTAACTAGAAAATGGAAAATAGCTCTTAGCCATTCAATTTAGGGCTTGGTGATTGATGATGAAACGTCGACTATGTGATGATTGGAGGCTACTGGCCAGTAGAAGAGAGTAAAGAAAGTCCATCGATCTAGTTGGATCATGTTATCAGTGTCAGGAATCGCCAGAATTTGACCATAAAGCCATGGCATACGTGGTTCATCGTAAGGAGGATGGTGGATGCGCAGTGGCCAGGGACAAGCGGTCCAGTTGGTGGAAGGGAGAGGGACATGGTGGTAGGCTTAGATTGGGGTACAGTTGCATGAAGCGGCGTCAATTTGGACGTTGGTTTTGGCGGTTGGAATGGTTTTGATCTGGAGCATACGGAGAAGGGGGAAGAGGAAGCATACATATATGGTATATGATACGTATACTATTATTTTCATATTTATCGTATATCTTCTAACCTGAATATCTTTCGCATACACACTCTGATTCATGCGGTGTTTCTTCCTTTTGATTCTTAGCGGATTTAAGATGGATTAGCACTGGTTCTGCTAAGATTGGTTACTGTTAGAAAAGGCATGTTGGTATGAATTACTTAATTTAATTAGTTGAAATGTAAATTATAAAATCCATAATTGTTGATAAAAATTCATAATTATTGATATTAGTTGTGTTCTATGGATAATTGTTTGATTGTTACAATATTTTGGGTGTATTGTGCCCTAATATGATGGTTATTATTGATTGTTGTATATTTAGGTATGTACTTAAAACAGGTATTTGATTTGAATTGGAAAATAGTCAATTGAAGTATAATGGATGAAATTGGTTAGATTGGATAAATAAATGATACATAATAGGATTTATGGATTTTGTATAATGTTTGTTGTTAGCATAAAAATTGGTCACTAACACCCAAATCCATATGAAAGCACCAAATTCACAGTCACAAATCACAGATAGAATGTATGTAGAGAGTATAAATATAAAGAATAGTTAAAATTAAAAAGAAAGCAGTAATAACAGAGGATTTATAGTGGTTCGGTTGACTCTGGCATACGTCCACTCCAGAAGTTTCCTTTTTTATTGATATCAGAATCAAGTACAATTACAATCCGGAGTTTCCAAAACAATAATGGCAGAGTAGTCTTAGTAGAGAAGAGGAAAGGGAACATAATGAAGATCCCTTTTTCTGAATCCCCACATGCTGTATTTATAGGCAAAATCCGAGTTGCTAGGCTTCTTGAGTGGTCTGGGCCTATCGAGACCATAGTCGAGCATACGCCCTTCATCACGACCGATCTGGAGCTCTGTACATGCCGACCTGAAGCATCCTGGGTATTAACCCGAAGTAAACCTATCCATAACTCGAAGCAAATGAGCAGCCGACCCAAAGCAGCTATAACATGCCGACCCTGTGATACGCCGACCCCCACTTCTTCTGCCAACCCGATCCTCTTTAGTCGACCCAAAGGAAGATAAGCGCCAACCCAGAGTTAGTCTTCGCCTCCTCCAATGCCGATCCTATGCTGGTTTTACCATAGCCGACTCAGAGACTTCCCTATATCGACCCGAGTCCATCTCGAAGCCAACCGTAATTGCCGATCCACTCGTGATGCCGATCCACTCGTGATGCCGATCCACTCGTGATGCCGATCCACTCGTGATGCCGATCCACTCGTGATGCCGATCCACTCGTGATGCCGATCCACTCGTGATGCTGATCCACTCGTGATGCCGATACACTCATGATGTCGATCCACTCGTCATGCCGATCCACTTGTATCAAGCCATGCTTACCGAGCCATAATCACCGAGCCAATCGCACTGGGCCACCTTGGCTTAAGTACCATGATCGAACCATGCATGATCCCCTCTCCTTGACTGAGCCATGTACGACCGAGCCATCTTGATCGAACGACCCATACCAAACCACCCATAACTGATCGCATATCCATCAAACTGGCTCAAATCCATCGTATTCCACTCTCGACAAACGAGCAGTCGATTTTAGTTAAATCCTCTCGTCTCCAACCTTGCCAAAAGGCGGGTTAACATTTGCCCCCCAAACATGCCTTGCTACTGGAAGGTGTGTTTTGAATAGCCACAAATCCGATATCCGAAGTCCATTTGTTATCCATAGCCATACCTTCAGATTCATAATCCAATCCATTTTATCCAAGTGTCATTACCGTTTTCTTATCCAAATCTACGACTGCTCTGAGTCGATATTCGATTCCTATCCAGTAACCAAATCCTTATCCAATTCCACATCCATCCGAACCCGACAATCGAGTTCTAACCCATCCATATCCAATAACCAATAACCACATCCACGACCTCTCCGGGTCGATATCCAAATTCGAGACCGCTCCGGGTCCATGTCCAAATCCTTGGTTGTTCATAGCCAATATCCAAATCCGTAACCTTTCCAGGTTCTTGCCAAGCGTAATCCACACTCGGCGACCTATGTTAAGTAATGCCATGGTGTTCTTGGTTCAGTGTCCCTGAACGCTAAGCAATGTCGTGGCTTAAGTCCTAAGCCGAATCCTGGTCGCTCCGGACCCTTGCCGAGCATAGTCCATACTCGATGACCGGAAATAGTAACCAATAGATAATATAGGGCCTAAGTCCTAGGCCGAATCTTGGTCTCTCCGGACCCTTGCCAAGCATAATCCATACCCGATGTTCTTTTAGCCAAAAACCAGAGGAAAATCCAATCAAAATCCAATCCAAAATCTAAATCGAACCAAAAACCAGAAATCCATATCAAAAACCCAAACCAAAAGGCAAACGTCCAAACCAGAATCCAAAACAGAAAACAAGCAAAACCGAGAGTTCAGACCAAACTCCAAAACCAAACCAGGAAAAGCAAGTGTCCAAGCCAAAAAGAAAAAACAGATTTCACAAACCAGAGCATCACGGTTTATCATCGTCTTAGAGCATGCCTAGGGGTTATCTCTGTCCCCGTACATGAGTAAGCGACTTAGTCGTTAGCCCAAAGTTTGTTACTTATTCCAAACCATCACAGTTAGTTGATGACCAACCGACCACCATTCTTGGGCCTCGCGCCATCGTCGTTCAAGGTAGGTGGTGGCTGCTCAACTAACCATTCCTTACATGCTCCTTGATTATATCCTTTAGATTCCTTCAGTTGTTAGTATCATGCCCGTCCAGGTCATGAAAGAGACAGTGCTTTCTTGATTCCCTTTCGTGTTCTAAGGGTTCCCTCCTTGCCGGCCTTCGATAAGGAAGGCGATCCCGAGTATCCAAGTATATCTGTTCCAAGGTCTCATTCAGTCCTGCGTAAGTGGAGAATTTTGGTTCTCCCCAGCGCTTCCTCTTCCCTTTATCCTTATCTTTATTCGAGTTTTCACCAGACGGTTCTCCATCCTTAACCATGTTTACTTCCTTTGACCTCATATCTAAACATGCATCCTCTTGTCGAAGAAATCTCTCAGCTTCGTGAAAGAATTCCCCAAGATCCATTGGTGGATCCCGTATCAACGATAGTTTAAAATACGAATTATCCGTGACTCCTGACACCGCCTTCATCAGAACCATTGATGGATCCGGCCGATCCACCGAAGCAACTCCTGCATTAAACCGAGTTAAGTAAGTCCTGAGCGATTCATCCGTCATCTGCTTCACCGATGTAAGTGTCATCACATTCTTTGGCCTCTTAATGTGAACTCAAAACTGTTTCAAGAAATTATCCACCAGTTCTTTCCATGTTCTAAAAGGTCCATCCTCCAGCTGTCTGAAGCACATAACAGCTGTATCGGTCAAGTATAGAGGGAAACACTGGGCCATAACCTCCTTTGATGTCCCCAGCACTTCCATATGCGTTGTGTACCTCATCAAGTGGTCAGTGGGATCCGTCTTACCGTTGTATACTTCCAAAGTGGGTAGTTTGAAATCGGGTGGATTCCTAGCTATCCTGATGTTATGGGTAAACGGACTTTTGTTTACTCCCTCCAAATCCTTGTTTGTCAGACCTCCGCGAATAGTTCGCCTGATAATCTCAGCTAATCCAGTGTTATCTACCAAGGGTTGCCCCCCATCTCCATTTCCTAACTGCCCTCCAAGTCCTCGAGGGAATTCCGGTACATACTCTTCGTCACGCACTCCTATATTCCTATTGGCACTAGGTTGCACAACGTCATATGGTATCCCTCCATGGATTGGTCTAGCATTACCTGGTGGTATGCCTCCGAGTCTAGGTCCATTCAGATTGATAGTTATTTGCTGATTGGAGGCTGCCCCTACTGAACCACTCATTTGCTTGCCTGTTGAGTCCTTCTGATCTAGCTCCATGGACCTGAGCTCCTGTTGTTCCTGCCTGTCCAAATTGTCTGAATAGTGTCTACATTATTTCCTCTTTCCTTTTCATCAACTGCTCCTACATAGAATCCATCATAATCCATGTCTCATCCCTAGTGATGTAGACGGATGCCTGATCTGACCCAGCTCCAAAGGAGGCCTCTTGACTTCCTTCTTGATTGCTCCTTTCTGTCACTTGCCTCCTTGTCGATGGCCTAACCATTGCTTCCCAAACTCCAATTTCCCAACCCTTTAAATCCAAAATCCAAGCTTCTAAATCCCCGAGTGCTAGCATTCTCAGTGAAAGCACCAAAATGTTAGCACCAATTTTGGTGCTAACATTTGTAAATAACAATGTTTGAACGAAATAAAATGAAATTATTCGAGAAATTTAATAAGGTTATTATTTATGAATTTCTATGAAAATCCATAAATAATAATGGATAATATACTTTAAACTTATTTTGGAATGTTTATTACTATTATTATTCAATAAAGTGAGATTTTATAAATAATACTATGGTTTTTGACAGAAGTACACTGTTTTGAGATAAATAGTAATGAATTGGTTTTAGGGTATATTAAAGAGATTTAATATGAATATTATTACATTGACAAAAAATAATGATGAAAGAAATAGATAAATAAATAATAAATATGGTTATTTATAGATATTAGGTGATTTCCGTAAATAACGATGTATGACGACCAACTTCGTCGACCCCATAGAAATCGACACTATTACATCCTCGATATTCACGTGCCGCAAATCCAAGTGCCGGAGAGGCAGATTATCATGGGGTAAAAGAAAATAAAGGTTGAATACAAATAAAATAGAATCTCACATTATAGTCAACATTTAATTATACATATGAGTAGTACATGTAATTATTCTAAATTGCTCAATTAGAGTTCTAGTAAGTAATAATCCAGCCAGGATAGTTTTAACTACATATCCTCACAAGTGCTAGTAGATAGAAATAGATAACTATCTATATAGGGCCCTACAGCTTCATGCTCCATGCTCCTCCCAAAATGCTCCAAGCTACCTAACTACTTAGCTGACCGAAATAATATAGCATCCAGAGTTTAAGGGAAAAGGAAAATAGACTCCAGGTCAGTCATGGGACTGGTGTGAGAAACTCAAAATATAGATATTTAAACAAAGGGTATCTCATATGACCACACCGCACATAAACCCAGAATGGGTTTTAACCTTATGATAACCAAAAATTTTGCTATGTAAAATCTGGTAATATTATTTTTAATGACATTCTTTTGAAAACAACTTTTAGGTAAATATACATAATCTTAGCCGAAATTGGTACATTATTAAATTCCAGCATACTAGGTTCAACAATAAAGTCGAAGGCACTTATTGGAGAATGGATTTCCATACAATAACAGGTAAGGGACTACCTTCCGTACAATACATCTCTAGAGGGATGTACCGAGGATCAACACCTTTGAAACCTCTACACCTAGCAAGACCGGTCTACCCGTAGATCCATCTGGTGGCGGATAGAACCGAATATGAAATCACCCCGATCGTAACCGACCTATCCAGGATCCCATAGCATACACAACATACTTAACATATAGAAAGTAATCTAGAAAGGTGATGACCATACCCTAATGGCTGTGAACCACATAACCATACGATATGCCCTGTTTAAGCCATTTTTGGGTGATGAGGCTCGAGGTAACAATTACCTTTCTCATAGCAAACATTTCACTTTGAATGCCACATTGCTAATTCCATCACAAACTATTAATTTCCACAAATGTACAACCTCTGAGCTTGTACGTATCGGAGAAGGGTGTTAAGTGTAAGAGAGTTACTTCCTACGCCATCGAACAGATGTACATGTGTAAAAATCAATGTACGTGTATGTTAGAAATGCAATGTCAGAAATTCGTCCATACAAGTTGTCCAAGAACTTGACAAACCAAATAAACTCTCCTACTACATACTGTTGGGAATCACCCCTAGGATTTGTAGCGATCAAAGATCAGACGATGATACTACTGCAACATACATATGATATGGGAAATTTCCCCCGAGGGTCAGTGATAAGTAGCCCTACATTCCATCTTCAAATTTATTACCATTTCATGTCTTCACCTTCGAACGCGTAAATTGGTTCGAAGATGGTTTTCGGATAGAAATCAACCAAATTTGAGTCCGGTTCCTTCGAACCAATCATCGATAAAAAATATTAAGTACATGTGATTCTCGTTTGATTAATTACTTGTTCTTTGTCAAAAAATATCTTCTAGAGATATATTTCTTTAAAACATTTCTTTTAGGTATATACGGAATCATTAAACCTCTCTTTAACTTTGGAAATACCAAATTCATATTGGAAAACATTATTGAGTAAAAAAAGGTCGATATAAATTATACTAATTCTACTCAACATCAAATTCTGTATTCAACCTTTACTATGCATTGAATAATGGTGAATCACCTTTTAAATTCACTCAGATAGTATAGATTCTCTTCTCGCAATTTAATACCGTGTATAATAAGATTATTTCTATACAATCCAAGTTGTATTAAATTTGGAAAAATTAAATCTTTTATACTTGTCTCATTTCCGACATTTCTACCTTATCAATCCCTCGCCCAAGAAAGAGACTAGGTGAGCCAGGCACTGGTTGCTCCTGAACATCTCCTTAGTTTAAGCACCCCACATCTGGATCTCACGAATAGAAAACTCCAGTCTACTCATCGGCTTTTAGAGCCAAGATTAAATCACTTAATTAGAACAGCTTTTCTTTAAATCATTTATTTAAACTCTTTAAAATAGATTATAAAACCTCCACATTATCTTAAAAATACTTAATTATTTATTTGAAAACATCTTTAAAAGATTTGGGGAAGAATACAGAAGTTTAAAGGCATATTTCAAAAGTTATTAAAAACTGCTGCAAAAAGTGGTGCGAATAGTGTTTTAAAAGCTTATTTGATCAAAACGACTTTTTAATCATTTAGAATTACATTTTTATAACTCAAATCCTTTTTAAAACATTCTAAAATATTTATATAATTTATTCCATATTTTTAGAAAATTAAAAATATTAATTTTAATGAATTTATCGCTTTAGTTTCCGAATTGCCAAAACGCGATTATTTTGAAATTTTGATTTGCTCATATTTCAAAATCTACTAAACGAAATCTCAATATTTTTCTTTTATATGAAAACTATGATTATAAGAGTTTGGAAAATTCTTATTTTAAAGAATTCCAACTCCAATTCCATTCTATAAATGGGTTTAACTTTCTATGGCGCGAAATCACGAACTATCGTTACACGATGCGCCTATTTTAACTCAATTTTCATATTCTTTTTCAAACTTTATCGAAAAACTTTTAAATGTTTATAAATCATTTTTAAATAATTTCAAACCATTTTAGAGAGGTTTAACAATCTCATATACACTATTTCATTTATTAAAGGAAGGTGATTTCCTTTGTGATACTCGATAGGTAGTAAACGTGAATTGTTACAATCCAAAAAAACATATTATCATATCCAAACATGGTTCACAATCATCATAACCAAGCATAGCCAAACTTATATATATAATCAAAATTATCATAACATAAATAGAGTTTCTCACCATAGATTCCATCGAACTAACTTTAAAACGACTATAGCTTCGCTATTCGAAAAATTTAGCTTGCTAAGCTTGCAATAAGGCTCCTAGATGTGCTCGGCCTTGGCCTTTGGTGCTTGCTTGCTCATGGCCTTACTTGGAAGAGAGGAAAGGCTCGGCTTTTGGGTGGTGGATAGTGTGGCCGTCGGTTTAGAGGGGGAGAAGAAGGATATTTGCTTTGGTTTGGAGATGTTTGAATAATATAAATACACACTATATAATTTTAATTACTTTTTTGCAATATTTTTCTCTATGAATTTCCTAAGGTAAGAATCCATTAATAAGGAGTATAAAGAGGTGAAGAAGCTTAGGAAAATGAAGGAGGAAATGTGAATGGAAGTGAAGATGGATGCTGGGTATTTATAGGCAAAAATGTGAACTAAAATATCATGATATTTATTTTCCAAAACTTCACCATTACCTCATCCATTTGCCTCCCTCCTCCATCACCTTACATGGCCGAACACCCCCCCATATGGCTACTTCATGTGCATGTACTTGTGTGTAAGAGGTTGACTTTAGGATGCTTAAGGATGAAGTTTTGGAAAATATCTTTGATATTTTGTAATATATATATATTGCAACTTTGTTTATGCTTTTGTGCAACTACATACACATGCACACATATACATAAATATAGAATATATAGACATATATATATATATATATATGTGTGTGTGTGTGTGTGTGTTTATATATTCTATATTTATGTATATGTGTGCATGTGTATGTAGTTGCACAAAAGCATAAACAACGTTGCAACAACTTTGAACAATTTCTAGTGATTAAACCGTCGAAAATCGAAAAGCCGATCCCCGGTCACATTTTCACTTATAAATTAAATTACATATAAATATAAATATAATTTGAAAACTAATTTCTTATCATTATTCATGAATTAAAATGATCACAATTGAAATTATAAAATCAGATAAATCAATATTAAACATTTGTTTACAAAAAGTGTTGTCGTATCGACAAAACATTACGACTTTTCTTATATTCTCAAATCAAGTATATATATCTTCATAAAACTATCATAATTGATTTATTTTCGCTGTATAACTAAATAAAATGAATTATTATCATTTTAAAAAGGTTATTTAAATATTTAACCTTAATTTAAATATATCAGAAAATAAATAAAAGTGATCACATCTCTGATGATGTCATAAATACATTTTATTTCCAAAAATAAAATAAATAATTTTTATTTCATATTCTTGTTTATATGGATAAATAAGTGTGCGTATCCAGTTCCGTTCACGCTAATATTGAGAAATTTTCAATTTTTCTGAAAACTAATTTTTGTCGTTTTTCTAATGAAAATCTCGAATATCTATTTCTGTTAATATACTTCTAAAACAAGTTTACCATCATTATTTATGGTTCAAAACTTTATAATTTGTGTTATAAAATCTTGTATATGAATATTCATATAATTATAATAAATCGAAGCGATAAATTTGCGGGTCGCTACACAATGACTTAACAAATGTTACTAAAACTAAAAGTATGGGATTAAATAAGGTTAGTATTTATGAATTTCTGGGGAAATTCATAAATAATAACAGGAATCACTTTTAGATTTAAACTTGAGAAGTTATTATTATTAAAAAATAAAATGAGGTTTTAAATAATAATAATACGAATTTCAGTAAAATGGTATTGCTTTATGTAAATGACAAAATGATTAATTTTACAATGTTCATGGTATGAAATATTATTATTATTATTTGAGTAATAAAATAAGAAAATGTTCTATGAATAATTATAATAGTACTAACAAAGGAATATTTTCCAAAAATGTTTTCTATTTTTTGGCAAATATAGAAATAAAAAGGAGTTGTGGTGATTTAAACTAGAATATTATTATTTTTGAGTTAAAGTACGATGTTTTTAGGGTATTTGTAAAATGGAGTAAAATAAAGGAATTTGAAGCATATTACTATTTTGGAAGAATTATTATTGTTTTTGAAGATAAATAAATAAAAGTGGATTACAATAAACAATAATAAAATGATTTAAGAGAACAATGGATGTAAATATATTATTTTGATGGTTGTTGAATGTGTGATTGATTGTTAGTTGTAATTATCACATATATTTGATGTTTTATGACAGTATCACATTTTGATGAGTGTGGATACTTTACCATTATTGCTACTAGTTGATGGGTCGTTAATTATGATTAACCGATGATGGATGTTGTGTTACTAATGTTGATTTGACTTGTACACATTTGATGATTTATATTTGCATTGATGATGATGTATGCAAGTATATTTGTGTGTTGTAATTTTCTTAATTGATGGATGGAGGTTGTTAATGTTGTAGTTGCCCCAAATGATGATTTGTTGAAATAGATAAATAGAAATATATTTTTTTGTTTTTACTATTTTTGTTGATTGCAATGGTTGGAATGATTGCATTGGTTGCATTGATTGCATTGTTTATAATGATTGTAATGGTTGCATGGATGCTCAATGTACTAACAAGTATTTGGATGTACAAGAAGGGCATAAAATAGAGCTACGTGGGCTTGATCCTCCAAAAGGGGTACGTAGGCAGTCTTTTCCTCTGCAATAGCTATCGAGCCTATGGTCGTAAAGGATTAGGCACAGTCCAAACATAGTTGAATTTTTTATTGCTCTATGTATATGTGTATTTGTAGGTTTGTAGGTGAAAGTGAAGAAAGGATCAAAGGGTTTGGGTGGAGTCGTACCTCCATGAGATTGGTATATCTCTTCCATTATAATTATAAAGATGTTGTTTAATAATTGATGTAATAAAATGTATAAACTACATGATGTATTTTATTCAAGTAATATTTGATTGTTAAACTGGTATGTATGTATGTATGTGTATACATTGTCAATCCCTGAGTAGTTGGTTTTGATGACAACAACCTTAGAATAAGATTATAAAATATAAATACTAACATTATTGTTTAGATATATATGTATATGCAGGATATATATACAGGTACTAAAGAATGAAGACTGTACAGTATAGAGATTCAAGAACTGATGAACTCAAGATCGAAGATATCAAGATTCAAGACTCATGAATATCAAGATTCTCAAGAGTTCAAGATTTCAAGATAAATAATTTAGTTAGGAATTTTGTTAAAACTCCTAGAAAAGCACTGACATCTTAAAATCCATTTTATTCGTGGAATGGAATCCACTTCGAGCCCATTAAAGGGATGGAACCCTAAGTAGGATGGAACCTACGAAAAATCTAGTGGAACATTGTTTTGTATCCACTAACTTTTATTCAAATGTTTTATAAAATTATATCTTGTTTTCAAAATTATTTCAACATCTTCCTTTTTAAATCAAAAACATCTATCCTGGTTTTAAAATAGTTTTAGCCTCAAAATAATCTTTATTTTCAATATCAAATTATCCTTGGTTTTAAACTATCTTTTAATTATAATATATATTTAACTTTTAATATTTATACTTAGATTTAAGTATAAAATTATAGTAAAATTTTATATATACCAAAATATTATTCTCTATACTTATTTATGTATTTTAACTATAGTTAAGTATATTTATAAAGTTTAAAATAGTTTTAATACAAGATAGAAGTTATTTTCAAAGAAAAACAAATTACCAAAAATAACTTAGGCTTGTCGACAACCCCAAGGACCCCTTGTCGACAAGGTGACAGTTTATTTCAAAAGTTTGAATTTCAAAGGAAGTGTCTATTCGTCGTATCCTTTCACGAATGGACATGGCTGTTGTTCTACTATAAATAAGGGCTGTTTTAAACGAATTTATATTCAATTTTTCTCTGATTTCACTCCCCTTCTTCTTCCACATTTCTTTTTATATATTTTTACCATTACTCTTCCGAAATCACCATTGAATCTAACTAGATCATCTCTGGTTTGATTCTCTATCACTATCTCAACAAGATCCCAGTGCTATTCAGAGTTATAGATTTCTTTGTATTCAATCGAGCGAGAAAAGGTGTGATTGTGTAACAGCCCGATATTTTAAACGAAATTTTAATTTAAAAATATAACATATCGAAATATTGATTTGAAATTTAAAGTGTAATATCTAGCATAAAACGAAAAAAAATTTAAAGCGTTACATTTCGTTACGTTTTGTTCGTTCTTAACTTTACATTAGAATAAAATTTTAGTAATAATGATAATAGATTTTAATTTGGTTTAAAAAGATACGTTTTATTTTAAGAAACCGTTAACATTTTTAAATTTATTAAATAAAAGGAACAAGTAACGGTTGTACGTTACTTTGGGCGTTACACTGTACGTGCGTTGTTCCATTGTCCTTTAATTTCAGCTGTATATATTATTTTGAAAATGTCAAATCTTGCCTTACTTCACGTAAGAAATATTCCACTTTTCCCTTTATCTTCCTTACGTTTCGTTCAACATTTATTTTGCCTTTAATTCCTCTAACTGATCAAAACCCTTCGTTGCCTTCTTTTCTACAAAAGATATTGGCAGCTGTTCATTTTTGTTTTGTTCAAAAAGCTCCACTCTCAAAGGTTCCTCTGCTTTTTCGTTTTAGAATCTTGTGAGCTTTGATAAGGTAATGGACACGTGCCTCATCTTTCTTCCACTTTTGGTTACTTTATCATTTTTGTGTACTGTTTTTTTTCAAATTTTTGTTTCCCTGTTTGCTGTTGCCAACCCATGCTTTCTTTACTTTTTCAATTGTTGCTGTGTCTTGCCTTATTCCCTGGCCTACCCTATAGCCTTCACCGTGAGAACCTCCAACTCCACAACCCAGACCGAGTTGCCAACCCACCACCGCCTTCAACGCCCCACCAGACCGTGACCAACCCCACGCCAGAGAATTCCCACAGCCCATATCCATCACCGTGACAGCCCACGCCTCTACCCAGTCCACCACCACGCCAATCCCCACACCCAACCCCTTCGTCAGACACCACCGAGCCCTACCCCATGCACTACCACGTCAGCCCCTACTCCATGCTATCCACCGAGATCTACCCCATGCCCAGCCTAGACCACCACGAGATCCCACCACGCCTACGCCTATGCCTGACCGATACCAGATCCCCTACGACCCCACGTCACCCCTACGCCTGCTAGACCCCTGACACACCTCCTACTCCAGGCCGAGACCAACGTGCCACCCACCACCGCCTCCAAGACAACACCAGACCGAGATCCCACTCCTCTAACCCATGCCAGATCCACCGTGAGCAGCCCTAACCCACGTCAGCACCACGCCATGCCTTCACCTCTCTAACCCCATGCCTACTCCATCATATCCGACCGAGCCTTTGTATATAATATTTTTGTCTATATTGTGAACCTCTGGCCTTTGTATTTGAAAACAAGGAATGAGAAAATGGATTTGCCACCTTTGTATTTTGGTATTTGAATTTATATTCCACTGAGTCTTTGTTTGGAACCAGAGAATGGAAAAAAAACTGTTTTGACACCTTTTGCTTTTTCATTTTTGTTGAATTGGTAGACCGACCCTTGTACTAAAACCTGATAATGAATAGAATTGTGTTCCATCACTCTGTATTTTGTAGTAAAGAGTTCTGTCACCTTGTACTTTTATTTTTATGTTGTATTGCTTCCACTGACCTTCGTTTTGAAAAAGAAAAAAAAATTGCTTTTGTCACTTTTGTTTTTGAATTCATGATTTGTATGCCACCCAGCCTTTGTTTTGAAGTCACGGCCAAAATGTTGAGGTAATTTACGTGCGTTAGCTTATTCAAATTTTTGCTTTATTCTTTGATTTTAGATTTGAATCCAGTTGGCGAATCCGCCAACAACTTATCGTGCTTTCGTTAGACATCGTATTTCTTTTTCCGAATCTTCAGCTCCATAGAGGTGAGTAAATCTCACACGAATATCCATACTTATATGATTCTGAAACGACCGCAACTAAATGTGTAGAAATAAATAAACAAATAAATGATGTTATAACTACCTGTGATTTATTTATAGTTGATGTTAATTGTTAAAACTGCATATCGTATCATCTGTTATATCTGCTCTTATTTTTACTGTTATTCTATTCTGTTAAATCACACTGCAAGTTCCCTGTAGAATAGAATCACTATGGGTTGAAATGATACATACCCGAACGGACTTTAGAATAAGGGAAGGTCGTTATGGGCTGAAATGATAGGCCTGAGCGATTTTCAAATCAAATTTTATTTACTTGGGATTGCGGGTTTGAAATGATAAAACCCGGATTTTTCTTTGTAAATTACGGATTGAAATGATATAGTATCCGTATCACTTGAATTAGGCTAGAAAATATTATACAGACCCGTGGTTATTTTTCTGTATTTTCTGAATATTTTTAAATAGTTTAAAATTGTAATAATATTAAATTGATTTAAACCGAATTTTTAAGTGATTTATTTAAAAATAGAAATGATTTTCTATGTGATAAATATAAATAAATGGAGGAATATTGATTTTTAAACGAAACTTAAATTTGAAATTTTGATAAAAAAAAAGAAAGATGGAAACTTAAGTCAATTTAAATAAAAATGAAATTTAGTTTTAAATTGGTGAAAAAAAATGAAGTTTAAGTTTAAATGTTGAAATGAACGTAATAAGCAAATTTGTAAGTTTTGGTTTTACCTGTAAAATTTCTCGTTAAATAAATTAATTTAAGGATTGAAAATGAACATTTTAATGTATGATTTTATAAGTTTTAACTAGGTAGAATCCGTAGCACTTGTTAAGTGTTGTGGATTGTATAAGTGAACTAAAAGACTAAAATGAACAAAGGCTATGATAGTACTTGGTAAGTGCTGTTGTAGCTGAAACTAAAATTGAACCTGAACTAATAAAAGGACTACTGTAGCACTTGTTAAGGACTGCAGTAGGCTGAATATGATTTTGTTTTAAAATTGAATTGTTATAGCAGTTTATAAATGTTGTTTTGTTGAATAAAATTGTTTTCAAATATAACTTATCGTCGCATTTTTTTTAAATGCCGTGGAAGCTGAAAATTTTAGCGTTATTGTTTTTAAGTGAATAAGTGAACTACGAAAGGGTTAGTTTTTGGAAATTTAATATTTGGTGTTTAAAAGAATAATGGTTTGTTTTTAAATGATTTAATTCGAAGTATATTTGATAAATTGTTTTAAATCTATAACCACGGGTTATAATAACGATTGGTTGGCAGAGAGACCGGGATCGGATATGGACATACTCTCTGTCGATACCGAAAACCACTTTGACAACCGTGTACGCGGTGGAGATTCCAGAATGAAGTAGGATGGTGGCGACGTTCTTAAGGTATGTTACGTGGACCCAACTCCCGTGAGTTGGCATAAGGTGGCTAAAACAGGAGCGATTGACGGACCAATGAGGTAGCACCTCTTATCGGACACACTTCTTCGATACCATTCTATTACTTGTGATTGATTTGGTGGCCACCCTTGATTTGGGAGTGTTGTTCGAGGTGGGCGGTAGTGGCTGCTATGCGTCACCACTAGTCCGGATGCGTAATTGGTATATCTACCCTAGCATTGCCTAGTTGTGCCGTGTCACCTACCATATCGAGCTTTACTACGATTATGATTTTAAGATCCGACCGCGTTAAGGTTCTCCATCCCCTTAACGCTATTTTCCGATATGATTATACTTTACTTATTTAGACACTATTATAATAGCGAATATTACTACATAGTACATATTTTAACGGATCCTTAGAGGATGGGCGGTCCCAAGCATCTTCTAAGTTACTTGTACCTTTACTACAGTTCATTTGAGTTGGTTTACATTGTATAAGTATGTATATCCTGACTCGAGTGTTATGTTTTATTTTACGCTCGGGTCAGCCTGAGTATTCACAGCTTTGGATTCATTTTTCTGGAGCTCGGAATCACTGGAGATTCTGCTTATCTAGTTATCTTCCTATTTCAGTTTCAGTTGCCTTATTTCAGCTTTTGTTTCAGAGACTTGTGTATTTGGGATTTCTATTGTACTTGTTTCAGAACTGTATTGGGTTTCAGACTATGTATTTTGTATTTGATTTGAGACTATGTATTTTAGTGGCTTCATGAACCACTATGGTTATTTTTAAATTCCGCTGCGAGTTATTCTGATATTTCTGTGTCTGTGATTCTGTGAATGATTTTATTTGCTCCAAATTTTATTACAATCTGTTATTTTGCATTATTCAAGTCTGACATGTGTGGATTATTGTCGATTTGAATGGTCCAAAATAGTGGGTCGTTACATTTGGTATCAGAGCCAGGTTTTAGGCAACCCTTAGCCTATGGAGCAAAAACTCATTAGAGATAGGGTAGAAATACCCTAGAATGAGTGAAATCAAACTCAGAATCATTTCCTTGTGAGTGAACGTATTTTCAAAGTATAAAATGATTTTAAATGATTTTTCAAATGATTTTTCAAAGATTATTTTGATATAAAGTTTTCTTGTTTTAAGAAGAAATTTTCTAAACTTCCTTCTTTCCGTATCTACCTTGTTAGGAATTTTGTTATTAGGATTCACCTAAGTGACCTTATCGTATTTTATCTTAATTTATCTTTGTCTTCTCTGTACCTTGTCCTAAATTTATTCTTGATATTTCCAGGATGAATCGTGGAAATGCTAGAGGTAGGGGTCGTGGTATTGCCCCAGTTCCTCCACCTGTTGCACCAGTTAAGTTCACAGTTCTCTGCAAAGAATTCTCTCAGCTCGGTGGCACTAAGTTCACCGGTTCAGAAAGTATCATCGAAGCCCAGCAATGGCTAAGAAGTTTGGAAAGAATCTTTACTGGTTTAGAGATCACTGATGCCCAGAAGCGTCAGTTAGCAGCATGGCAGCTGCAAGAGTCAGCCCTAGATTGGTGGGAGTCTGTTACGACTCGCACTAACGAAGGTGATCTTTCGTGGGAGCAGTTCAGGTATCCTTTGTGTTAACTTGAATTTTTCCCCATTTCCTTTCTTTTCGAATCTATCTTAGGTTCGATTTGTATCTTCTTTCAGGGAGGCTTTTGTGGCAAAATGGATGCCCGAAGCCGGAAAATCTCAGCTTTACCGTGAATTCATGGACCTTAAGCAGGGTACCATGTCTTTTTCAGAGTATGAACGGAAGTTCAATGAACTTTCCAAATTTGGTCCTGGTCTTATCGACACTCAGCTAAAGAAGAATGAGAAGTTCATTGCTGGAGCTCGCCCAGAGTTCTACGACCGTCTTATTTCGCATGTTCATGGCACTTTTACTGAGCTCATGGATATGGCTATTCGCTATGAGAACCCTACTTCCAAGGGTCCTGCTGCTTCCAGTGCTCATGTATCTCAGTCCTCCTCTGCTAATTCCAAGAAGAGAAAGCCCAACTTCCACCAGCAAAAGAAGAATTGGCTCAAACATCCGGGCTTAGGATCTTCAGCATCTGCTCCTTCCCAGAGGCACCCTATTGATCTTTCCTCCATTACTTGCTTCAAATGTGACCAGAAGGGACACTATGCCAATAGTTGCCCTAATCCGTCTGTTGCTGCTGTTCCTCCACCCCAGGTTACCAGGAACGATCTTTGTCATGTTTGTCTTCAGCCGGGTCATTTTAAGAAGGACTGTCCTTTATATTAGAAGGGAAGGCCATCTGGCGTATTTGCTGTCACATCTGCTTCATCACCTGCTCCTGCACCTACCCCTGCTCCTAGCGATGATCAAGGTACTCTTCAGGGCACCTTTACTTTATTTCATCATCCTGTTCGTGTTTTATTTGATACTGGGGCTTCGCATAGCTTTATTTCTGATGTTTTGTGTAATAAGTTTGAAACTCTCCTTTCTCCTGAGTATGCTTCTGTTCCTCTATGTGTTTCAAATCCTATTGGTGGTCCCGCAAATCTTGATAAGATTTGTAAGCAAGTGAGACTCTTCTATTCTAGTCATAAATTTTCTGGAGATTTCTATGTCCTAGGTTTCGATGCTTTTGATCTGTTGCTTGGAAGTGATTGGCTTGACGGGCACGATGCTCATATCTCTTGTAAATCCCGAATTGTTTCTCTTAAGGATGATCGGGGTAACTCTTTGGTTATTCAGGGTCGTATGCCTCATGATTATGCTGGTAGCTTTATCTTTTCTCTTGATGCTTCTACTGATGATCTTCAGTCGACTCGGGTAGTCAACCTCTATCCTGATGTATTTGGTGAAGTTACTGCTTTACCTCCCAAGCGGGAAATTGATTTCCGCATTGATCTCATTCCTGGAGCTCGACCTATAGTTCTTCCTCCTAGAAGAATGGCACCCCGCGAGAAGGTTGAGTTAAGGAAACAAATTGAAGACCTATCTTCCAAGGGTCTGATCAGACCTAGTTTTTCTGAATGGGGAGCCGCGGTGGTTTTCGTCACCAAGTCCGATAGTTCTCTTCGGATGTGTGTTGATTATAGGGAGTTAAACAAACTCACTATGAAAAATAGATATCCAATGCCTCGCATCAATGACATGTTTGATCAGCTTTATGGTGCTACTGTTTTCTCTCAGCTTGATCTTGCCACAGGTTTTCACCAACTCAGAGTTGCCGAGGAAAGTATTCCTAAGACTGCTTTCCGTACTGAGAATGGATTCTTCGAATGGTTAGTCATGCCTTTTGGTTTGACTAATGCTCCCGCTTTCTTTGTTGACTTGATGAATCGTGTATTCCGTGATGTGCTAAATAAATTTGTTCTAGTCTTCGTGGATGATATCCTCATATTCTCTAAGTCTGAAGAAGAACATGAGTCACATTTGAAATCTGTTCTTGAGACTCTTCGAAAGCATCAGTTAAAAGCTAAATTTTCCAAATGCCATTTCTGGAAGGATGAAGTCCGATTTCTCGGGCATATTGTTTCTAGTAATGGAGTTTCAGTTGATCCAGTCAAGATCGCTGCGATCAATGTAAGTCTTTCTTTCCTTCTCTTTCATTGTTTCATTTCAATTTACTCTATCTTTTCTATTATCCTTCTTTTTCCCTATTCTGTACAGGATTGGGAAACTCCTAAGACTCCTACTGATATCCGTAGTTTTCTGGGCCTCGCCGGTTATTACCGGAGATTCATTGAGAATTTCGCTCGGATTGCTGCACCTCTCACTGCTTTAACTCGGAAGAATGCTAAGTTTATTTGGAGTAACGAGTGTAAGGCCGCCTTCAATGAGTTAAAAGACAAGCTTACTTCCGCACCTGTTCTTACCGTTCCAAATGGAAATGAGGGATTAACGGTATACACCGATGCTTGTCGAGAAGGTTTAGGAGCTGTTCTGATGCAGGATGGTAGAGTGATTGCTTATGCTAGTAGACAGTTGAAGACTCATGAAGTAAATTATGCTGCCCATGATCTAGAGTTGCTTGCTGTTGTTTTCGCTTTGAAGCTTTGGAGACATCATATGTTGGGTACCAAGTTCGAGCTTTTCACAGATCATCAGTCTTTGAAGTATATTTTCTCTCAAAAGGATTTGAATCAGAGACAAATTAGGTGGTTAGAGTTCCTTGCTTCTTATGACCTCGACATCAACTATACACCGGGAAAAGCTAATGTTGTGGCGGATGCTTTGAGTAGGAAGAAAGCTTTGTTGTGTCAGATCGTTGTTTCTTCACCACTTGTGGATCGTATTATGGCTAGATAGGATGAAGATCAAATGCTTAGATTGATTAAGGAGAGTGTTCGAAGCAGAGTTGGAGGTAGTAGTCTTGATGGTAATGGAGCTCAGATTGACGATAAGGGTGTATTGAGGATCAATAATAGGATTTGTGTCCCGAATGTTGATGGATTGAGACAGGAGTTACTTCGGGAGAATCATCAGTCCAGGCTTTCTATTCATCCAGGCGTGACCAAGATGTATCAGGATATGAAGAAATTATATTGGTGGAAAGGTATGAAACGAGATGTTTCCATTTTTGTGAATAGATGTGCGACTTGTCAGCAAGTCAAGGCAGATCATCAGAAGACCCCTGGTTTATTGCCGCCTCTTGAGATTCCCAATTGGAAGTGGGAACAAGTTTCTATGGATTTCATTGATGGTTTACCGAGGACTAGGAAGGGTAATGAGAGTATCTGGGTTATTGTGGATAGATTGACCAAATCAGCTCATTTCATTCCGGTCAAGTCTACCCGTTCAGCTTCTAGTTTGTCTGAGATTTACATGAGGGAGATTGTTCGTCTCCATGGTGTTCCTCTCAGTATCGTTTGTGATCGTGATCCTATCTTTACTAGTAGATTTTGGAAAGCCTTTCAGGATTCCTTGGGTACTCATCTAAATCTGAGCACTGCTTACCATCCACAGACCGACGGTCAAACGGAAAGGGTGAATCAGATTCTAGAAGATCTTCTTTGTGCTTGTGTGCTTGATTATGGAGGATCTTGGGAAGATCATCTCCGTCTCGTCGAATTCACTTATAACAATAGTTATCAGGCCAGTATTGAGACATCTCCATTTTCTGCTCTTTACGGACGACCTTGTAGATCTCCTTCTTGTTGGATTGAATCCGGTAATCGATTGGTTCTTGGTCCTGAGATGGTTTTGGAAGCTTCAGAGAGAGTTGAAGAGATTAAGAGAAAGATGAGGATTGCTCAGGATAGATAGAAGAAGTACGCCGATCGTCGAAGACGGAGTTTAGAGTTTGCTGTTGGTGATTTGGTTTTCCTTAAGGTCTCTCCCTTAAGGAATGTTATTCGTTTTGGTCGTAGAGGAAAGCTATCTCCTAGATTTGTTGGTCCTTTCTGCATTTTGGAAAGAATTGGCTCTCTTGCTTATCGTCTGGATTTACCCGAGAAATTTTCTGGAATTCACAACGTCTTTCATGTATCTCATCTTCGTCGCTATCTGCATGATCCATCTCTTATTATTCAGCCTTCTGCTCTTGATAGTTTGGATATCGAGCCAAATCTGACTGTTGAGAGGAAGCCACTTCGTATCGTCGATCGAGGTACGAAGCAGCTAAGAAGAAAATCTGTCAACCTGGTCAAAGTGCAGTGGAGCACTGATGAACGGGATTGCACCTGGGAGACGGAGGAGAGCATTCGTGCTTCGAATCCGGAATTGTTTATTTCAGGTACTTTTGCTATTCTGTCTTATCTTTCTTTGTTTTCCTTCTTCGTTCCTTTTCGAGGACGAAAAGCTTTGAGTGGGGGAGAGTGTAACAGCCCGATATTTTAAACGAAATTTTAATTTAAAAATATAACATATCGAAATATTGATTTGAAATTTAAAGTGTAATATCTAGCATAAAACGAAAAAAATTTTAAAGCGTTACATTTCGTTACGTTTTGTTCGTTCTTAACTTTACATTAGAATAAAATTTTAGTAATAATGATAATAGATTTTAATTTGGTTTAAAAAGATACGTTTTATTTTAAGAAACCGTTAACATTTTTAAATTTATTAAATAAAAGGAACAAGTAACGGTTGTACGTTACTTTGGGCGTTACACTGTACGTGCGTTGTTCCATTGTCCTTTAATTTCAGCTGTATATATTATTTTGAAAATGTCAAATCTTGCCTTACTTCACGTAAGAAATATTCCACTTTTCCCTTTATCTTCCTTACGTTTCGTTCAACATTTATTTTGCCTTTAATTCCTCTAACTGATCAAAACCCTTCGTTGCCTTCTTTTCTACAAAAGATATTGGCAGCTGTTCATTTTTGTTTCGTTCAAAAAGCTCCACTCTCAAAGGTTCCTCTGCTTTTTCGTTTTAGAATCTCGTGAGCTTTGATAAGGTAATGGACACGTGCCTCATCTTTCTTCCACTTTTGGTTACTTTATCATTTTTGTGTACTGTTTTTTTCAAATTTTTGTTTCCCTGTTTGCTGTTGCCAACCCATGCTTTCTTTACTTTTTCAATTGTTGCTGTGTCTTGCCTTATTCCTTGGCCTACCCTATAGCCTTCACCGTGAGAACCTCCAACTCCACAACCCAGACCGAGTTGCCAACCCACCACCGCCTTCAACGCCCCACCAGACCGTGACCAACCCCACGCCAGAGAATTCCCACAGCCCATATCCATCACCGTGACAGCCCACGCCTCTACCCAGTCCACCACCACGCCAATCCCCACACCCAACCCCTTTGTCAGACACCACCGAGCCCTACCCCATGCACTACCACGTCAGCCCCTACTCCATGCTATCCATCGAGATCTACCCCATGCCCAGCCTAGACCACCACGAGATCCCACCACGCCTACGCCTACGCCTGACCGATACCAGATCCCCTACGACCCCACGTCACCCCTACGCCTGCTAGACCCCTGACACACCTCCTACTCCAGGCCGAGACCAACGTGCCACCCACCACCGCCTCCAAGGCAACACCAGACCGAGATCCCACTCCTCTAACCCATGCCAGATCCACCGTGAGCAGCCCTAACCCACGTCAGCACCACGCCATGCCTTCACCTCTCTAACCCCATGCCTACTCCATCATATCCGACCGAGCCTTTGTATATAATATTTTTGTCTATATTGTGAACCTCTGGCCTTTGTATTTGAAAACAAGGAATGAGAAAATGGATTTGCCACCTTTGTATTTTGGTATTTGAATTTATATTCCACTGAGTCTTTGTTTGGAACCAGAGAATGGAAAAAAAACTGTTTTGACACCTTTTGCTTTTTCATTTTTGTTGAATTGGTAGACCGACCCTTGTACTAAAACCTGATAATGAATAGAATTGTGTTCCATCACTCTGTATTTTGTAGTAAAGAGTTCTGTCACCTTGTACTTTTATTTTTATGTTGTATTGCTTCCACTGACCTTCGTTTTGAAAAAAAAAATTGCTTTTGTCACTTTTGTTTTTGAATTCATGATTTGTATGCCACCCAGCCTTTGTTTTGAAGTCACTGCCAAAATGTTGAGGTAATTTACGTGCGTTAGCTTATTCAAATTTTTGCTTTATTCTTTGATTTTAGATTTGAATCCAGTTGGCGAATCCGCCAACAACTGATCGTGCTTTCGTTAGACATCGTATTTCTTTTTCCGAATCTTCAGCTCCATAGAGGTGAGTAAATCTCACACGAATATCCATACTTATATGATTGTGAAACGACCGCAACTGAATGTGTAGAAATAAATAAACAAATAAATGATGTTATAACTAGCTGTGATTTATTTATAGTTGATGTTAATTGTTAAAACTGCATATCGTATCATCTGTTATGTCTGTTCTTATTTTTACTGTTATTCTATTCTGTTAAATCACACTGCAAGTTCCCTGTAGAATAGAATCACTATGGGTTGAAATGATACATACCCGAACGGACTTTAGAATAAGGGAAGGTCGTTATGGGCTGAAATGATAGGCCTGAGCGATTTTCAAATCAAATTTTATTTACTTGGGATTGCGGGTTTGAAATGATAAAACCCGGATTTTTCTTTGTAAATTACGGATTGAAATGATATAGTATCCGTATCACTTGAATTAGGCTAGAAAATATTATACAGACCCGTGGTTATTTTTTTGTATTTTCTGAATATTTTTAAATAGTTTAAAAATTGTAATAATATTAAATTGATTTAAACCGAATTTTTAAGTGATTTATTTAAAAATAGAAATGATTTCTATGTGATAAATATAAATAAATGGAGGAATATTGATTTTTAAACGAAACTTAAATTTGAAATTTTGATAAAAAAAAGAAAGATGGAAACTTAAGTCAATTTAAATAAAAATGAAATTTAGTTTTAAATTGGTGAAAAAAAATGAAGTTTAAGTTTAAATGTTGAAATGAACGTAATAAGCAAATTTGTAAGTTTTGGTTTTACCTGTAAAATTTCTCGTTAAATAAATTAATTTAAGGATTGAAAATGAACATTTTAATGTATGATTTTATAAGTTTTAACTAGGTAGAATCCGTAGCACTTGTTAAGTGTTGTGGAATGTATAAGTGAACTAAAAGACTAAAATGAACTAAGGCTATGATAGTACTTGGTAAGTGCTGTTGTAGCTGAAACTAAAATTGAACCTGAACTAATAAAAGGACTACTGTATCACTTGTTAAGGACTGCAGTAGGCTGAATATGATTTTGTTTTAAAATTGAATTGTTATAGCAGTTTATAAATGTTGTTTTGTTGAATAAAATTGTTTTCAAATATAACTTATCGTCGCATTTTTTTTTAAATGCCGTGGAAGCTGAAAATTTTAGCGTTATTGTTTTTAAGTGAATAAGTGAACTCCGAAAGGGTTAGTTTTTGGAAATTTAATATTTGGTGTTTAAAAGAATAATGTTTTGTTTTTAAATGATTTAATTCGAAGTATATTTGATAAATTGTTTTAAATCTATAACCACGGGTTATAATAACGATTGGTTGGCAGAGAGACCGGGATCGGATATGGACATACTCTCTGTCGATACCGAAAACCACTTTGACAACCGTGTACGCGGTGGAGATTCCAGAATGAAGTAGGATGGTGGCGACGTTCTTAAGGTATGTTACGTGGACCCAACTCCCGTGAGTTGGCATAAGGTGGCTAAAACAGGAGCGATTGACGGACCAATGAGGTAGCACCTCTTATCGGACACACTTCTTCGATACCATTCTATTACTTGTGATTGATTTGGTGGCCACCCTTGATTTGGGAGTGTTGTTCGAGGTGGGCGGTAGTGGCTGCTATGCGTCACCACTAGTCCGGATGCGTAATTGGTATATCTACCCTGGCATTGCCTAGTTGTGCCGTGTCACCTACCATATCGAGCTTTACTACGATTATGATTTTAAGATCCGACCGCATTAAGGTTCTCCATCCCCTTAACGCTATTTTCCGATATGATTATACTTTACTTATTTAGACACTATTATAATAGCGAATATTACTACATAGTAGATATTTTAACGGATCCTTAGAGGATGGGCGGTCCCAAGCATCTTCTAAGTTACTTGTACCTTTACTACAGTTCATTTGAGTTGGTTTACATTGTATAAGTATGTATATCCTGACTCGAGTGTTATGTTTTATTTTACGCTCGGGTCAGCCTGAGTATTCACAGCTTTGGATTCATTTTTCTGGAGCTCGGAATCACTGGAGATTCTGCTTATCTAGTTATCTTCCTATTTCAGTTTCAGTTGCCTTATTTCAGCTTTTGTTTCAGAGACTTGTGTATTTGGGATTTCTATTGTACTTGTTTCAGAACTGTATTGGGTTTCAGACTATGTATTTTGTATTTGATTTGAGACTATGTATTTTAGTGGCTTCATGAACCACTATGGTTATTTTTAAATTCCGCTGCGAGTTATTCTGATATTTCTATGTATGTGATTCTGTGAATGATTTTATTTGCTCCAAATTTTATTACAATCTGTTATTTGCATTATTCAAGTCTGACATGTGTGGATTATTGTCGATTTGAATGGTCCAAAATAATGGGTCGTTACAGATTGTAACCTGGAAAATCAATCGGGTGAACTTGTTGCCCGTAAAATCAAGTATCTCTACCCAGAGGATTGTGAATTTGGAGCGGTGTACCTCGTAGCCTTGAAATAGAGGGTGTAATTGTAAGAATTGATTTTTAAAGGAAATTCGTACTTGTGTTGCGGGACTAGATGTAGGGTAACTTCGAACCAGTATAAAATCCGGTGTGTTCTTTCCTTTATTGCTTTTACTTTATATCTGCATCTGTGTTTGTTCTGTGATCATATCTGTGTCTGAATATTGCATACATTTGCGTTCAAATTAATATAAACTCAAAAAGAATTAGTAATTCCTTAAAACACTATTCACCCCCCTTTAGTGTTAATTCTAGCCTTAAGGTCCATAATCCGCATTTCTCACATTTGGTATCAGAGCAAGGTTTTCAAAGTTTCATAATATGAATTTTGAAAAAGCTTTTAAAATGGCTATTGTTTGAAAAACTTGTTAATACTAGTTTAGAAATATTCAGATCATCACTGTCTCATGAGTCTGCATATAATCGATATTCAAATTCAAGTTGTCTACCAAAATTGTATGATGTACATGAAACATGTTTTATGGGTGTTGAGGAATCAATCCACAATGGACAAATTGTGCAGATCAAAACGAATAAAAGGATGCTCGATAGTGGATGCTCTAAATACATGACTGGTAATCCAGATATGCTGAATGATATAATATACAAAGACGGAGGACTGGTTAACTTTGGAGACAACTCAAAAGGATATATGATTGGCATCGGCAATGTTGGTAACTCTGAAACTCCTATTATTACTAATGTTTTGCTAGTTAAGAATCTGAAACATAATCTGCTAAGTATTAGTCAACTTTGCGATAAAGGCGATAAAATTAAATTTGAAAAAGATAAATGTCACATTGAAGATAATAATTCAACCATAATATTCGAGGGAATTAGGAAAAAGAATAGTTATATTCTTAGTATGAAAGTTTCAAATGATAACCTGTGTCTTTTGGCAAATACAAGTGACCCTTGGATTTGGCATAAGAGATTTGGGCATTTGAATTTCAAACTCTTATCTAGACTGTCAAAACATGATCTAGTAAGAGGTCTTCCTAAAATGAATTTTAAAGTAGATAGTTTATGTGATGCATGTCAATTAGGAAAACTTAGAAAAAGTTCCTTTAAATTAAAAAATATGATTTCAACTTCAAAACCTCTTGAATTACTTCATCTTGATTTATTTGGTCCATCTCAAATTCAGTCAATAAATCACAGTAAATATGTTTTTGTAATTGTAGATGATTATTCTAGATTTACATGGACAATATTTTTGAAACATAAAAGTGATACTTTTGAAAGTTTTAAGAACTTTACAAAAAGGATTCAAAATCAACTTTCTGTAAAAATTATAACCATCCGTAGTGATCACGATGGTGAATTTGAAAATGAAAAGTTTGAGGAATTCTGCAATAAAAAGGGAATAACTCATAATTTTTCATTTCCAAGAACTCCACAACAAAACGGAGTAGTTGTAACGACCCGGAATTTTAGATATTTGAAATTTGAATATTTAATTAATTTTGAATATTAATTAGTGAAATTAATAAGTCGAATAATTTAAAATTCGAATATCTGGATTTAATTGGATAATTAAATCGATAAATTAATAGGTGAAATTCCAGAAATAATTGAAATCTGGATTTAATGTGATTGAAAATGATTTATAAAGTTATATTAAATCATATTGAAGTTATAGTAATGTTATAGAACTTTTAAAATTGAATTTAAAGTTAATTTGTGAAAATTGAATATTTTAATATTTAATCGACTAGTGAAATTAGTCATTTTTGGGACAGTCTCAGAATTGGACGAAACTAGTTCCATTAGATCCGTAATTGTTTGTTATTATCGGATTTCAATTTTTATAGCAATCGGAGTTGTCGTTTGATTGTGGCAGCTCGAAACGCATCGAAATTGTTTTAATATTAATTTGGCGAGTTAAAATAGTCATTTTTCAAACAGTGTCGGATTTCGACAAAACTAGTTTCATCGGATCCGTAATGTGATATTATTATATGGTTTCAAATTTCGTGTCAATCAGATGTACGGTTTGTCTGGGGCAAGCCAAAACGTATCGAAATCGGCTTAAATCGATTTGATTTAAATTTGACTGTTTATTTCCGTAACTCTCACAGATGACCGAATTAGCTCCCGAAACACGTCCCATTGTGTTCGGAATGCGGGGTAAACCTTACGAACGCCAGGCGGCACGTCAGATTTGGAAATCGTTTGAAAAAGTCGTTTAAAATGAATTTTATATTATTTATATACGTATATATATATATATACGTAATAAGAGAAACCCTAGCTTTATAATTTCGTGGCCGCCACCCTTGATTTCAATGGCCAAAAATCTTGCTTCTTCCTCCTTCATTTTCGTCAAATCCACACTTCAATTCATAAAACTTTCAACTAGAGAATTCAATAGCACGACGAGACGAACCGATTCAACGGTCATGATTGGAAACGATGAAGTGGATCGATGGCAATTCGTTCTCAAAGGCGGCGAGTTCGAGCACGTTTCACGTGCAAGATAGGCGACCGAGTTTGCCTATGCTCCGGTCGTGGGTGGAGTACGAGTGGCCGAGGCGAATGGCAGTATTCGATCGACTTGAAAATGATGGGGGAGGCCGCGTCGTTTAGGGTTTAAAGGCGGCTGTTGGGTTCAAATTCGAGTGCATTGCCTGGTAGAGGGAAGAAGAAGATCATGGCCGTGATTTGTTAGGGAGGAACGAATGGTCCATATGGGGTTTAGGTGAAAATAAATAAAAGAAATGTAAATTAAATTGTAATTTAAATTATGTGATGTTTAAAATTTGATATCTTGTTCATACGAGGTTGAAAAATTACGAAACCAGTTGCGTTGGCTTCATATTGACGAGCTCTTCGCGAAGGAACTGAATTGGAGCCATTTGGAGCTAGTGTGAATTTCGGGTGAAATTAAACGTCTGTTTAATTTATTCGAAATAAAAAGCTGGAACGGAATTGAAATCATGGTGAGAACTCCTCACTCAATCGAATGTTTTGTTTCGATTTAAATTTTAAATAGTTGAGATTTAAAATTGTTGATTGTATATCTGGATGATAAATTTTATCTGTTATTGACTGAAATAGACATTATACGCCGTTATTAAGCGGATGTTAATTATTAAAAACATATACCGCGATAATTTCACATTGAAGTGGAATTGGTATTATTTATATATATATAGCGATATATACATATTGGCATATGTATATATTGGAGTTGTTGATTTCCCGCATTTTGTATAGCGGATGAGACCCTATTGCGCCGCATAATAGCGGATAATATTTATAAAACCCATATACCGCGATAATTCCGTACTGGAGCGGAATTGGTATTGTGCTAACATCTTTGGATGTAGGGAAACAGGTTGGAGGGATCCAACTGGATTCCTCACCGTAGTGATTTATTTACAGATATTGTTGTATATTATGTTATCATATGATGATATATGATGTTTGGATGCTGTGATTGACTATTTGGTGCTGTTGCATCATCAGATCCATTTTTAAAGTTTAAATATAACGATGTTTGATTTTAAAGGGTTTCAAAGTAATTTTTGAAATATGGAGTTAATGATGTTTATAAAATAGTTTAAATAGAGATGTTTGACTTTGTTATAAAAACGTTATATATAAGACTCATAGAATTCGACTTTTTATAAATCAAAGTGATGGAATTATAAAGAAGTTTCAAAGACGTTTAAAATAATGTTATAAATGGATTTATAAGACAATATGAATCTAGATTCGTGAAGTTATAAAACGAATTAGTAAATAGAGAATTATAAGTAAATTTCTTATAAATCGGATTTTGGCATTGAAATGAAATATGAATTGAATTTGTTAATTCAGGAATTTTTATAAATCGAAGTTTTATAAATAGAATTGGAAATTATAAACATTGTTTATGAATCCGAAATCACTTATTTTGATAAGTGAATTTTAGAAGTTAATTAAAGGAATTATATCCACGATTTTAGACAGTGGATAATCCTTTAAAATAAATGTGTGGAAACATTGAATTTGGATAATAAAGTATATTCACGATTTTGGATAGTGAATATATTATTGGATAAAATGGATATGTTTTGGAAAAGTGATATTACGAAATGAAGTAATTGTTTTAAAAAGATGTTTTAAAACATGTTAAGTATTGAAACATAGATTTCAACAGTTATTGTTGAAATAGACGTTTCGAGGAATAAGGAAATGGTGGACTATAACACTGTTGTTATAGTAAATGATTTCCAAAAGGAAATGTTTTAATAGTATTGGGATTTATATATCTATTTAAATTTCGAATCCCTATACTAGTGATTTTGAGTTGTTGTAGCGATGTTTTACGCAACATTCGTTTTGACTCAAATAAAATTTGTGAAAGAGAATGATTTCCTTAAAGAATGAAATATATACTAAATTTTGATTTAAGTATATTGAGTATTTTCAAATGTTGAAAATAAATGGATTTGTGAATTACCTATTATTAAATAGGTATGGAAATGTTTTTCCAATATGAAGTGAAATGTTTTGAGATTTTATCTTCAAAGATAAATTGAAATGTGGAAATTGATTTGAAATTTTTTTCAAATAGTTGAAGTGTGGAAATTATATATCTTGTAAAGATATTTTAGAAGATAAATAATTTGGAAAATTATTTGGAATCTGATGATGTTGCGCATCTTTATTGATAGTTAAATAACCGACTATCAATAATTACCTTGAATGGGTATTTGTTGTGAATTGAATGAATTTGAATGCCACACTTATTTTTGAATAAGCGCTCACTATTCAGGTTAACCGGGAAAGGACCATGGGGTCGTATAACCCATTACGAATATGTGATACGTCGTTATGAATCGCATTTGATGACCGGTGTTGAAGACCGGATATTTTTGAAAACGGAAGGATTACCGTCGAGTTACTCTACATCGACTGATCTTCGATTTAGAGGTTTTATCACCTTAGTGACGGGAAGTCCGGACGTGATTGAAAATTATCCGGATTTGCAAGGGCTTCGTGAGAAGTGCCTTCGGTTCTGTTCGATCCCGGAACAGACTTGTATGGATTGTATGTCTGACATTACAATTTGAGATATAAAGCCAATTTCTTTCAAATACATTTATGTTGGTGGCGGAGAATTTATTCTCTTAGCTTAACACCTTTCTCTGAGACGTACGAGCTCAAAGGTTATGTAGTTGAAGGTTATCAGCGATATATTCCCAATTTGGTAATGTGGCATGCTGAGTATTGCTGTGTGATGATCAGTGTTTGATCATTTGTGATATGATCATTTGTTTGATCATTTATCTTTGTGATCATAGGTTGATCATTTGTTTGACCCAAAGCATAGCTTTTGTATAAAGCGTAGCTTTGTGGATGAGACTTCGTCAGGGCCTCAACAACCCGGAAATGGTCGAAACAGGAATGTTGCGGCAAGGTTATGAGGGTCGCGCCCTTTAGGGTATGTCATTTCCTTCTGGAAAGGGGTGGTATCATGGTATAGAGCCCAGATACTTACTCATGTGGATACACTTATTTATTATGTGTGATGATGGTTACCGAGCGCTCGGATAAAGGTCCCAAAGGACCGGATGATGACATATTCGTGAGTTACTTGTTACAAGAGTAACCCGGCCTTGTTTGGCAGAGAGCAGTTTGTCTCTCGGGACGTCCAGCCAGAGGCGATCCCATTCGGCAGGAGGAAAGGAAGTTCCTTAGCATGACCATTTGTTGGAAAATCCAAAGAAACAATACGAACCTTGTACGGTTTTAGTTGTATTACCTGCTATGGAATGTGGCGGTAACCTGCTATTGAACATAGTAGCTATAGTAGGCATACGATACTGGTCGTATGTTGGCTAAGATTAATATTATACTTTCGAAATATTTTCTGCACTATGCACTAGTAATAATAATCCAATGATTTGCGTAGTAAGCATCTTTGACTATCATAAGGAGAAATCTCCTCCGATTCTGCGTTTGCATTGTGTGTGTGTGTGTGCGGGAGGCCTTATGGTAGTTTCATTTTCCAAAAGCATTGCGAAATTGTTTATTTTCTTTGTTGTTGATTGTTTAAAGATAAACTGTTTTAGTTCTCACACCAGTCACCAGGACTGACCTGGAGTTTATTGTTTCCTTCCTAAACTCTGGGTGCCCATCATTTTCCACATGGGCAGTCTAGAGTTAGGTTATTAGATTATTCTGGATTTTGGAGTGCTGTGGAGCTTAGTGGCGAGCTGGATGGCGAGACGTACCACTTGTATATGATAGTATTATTCCGCTGTGTATTCTGTATATGGACAAGTTCATATAACTGTCCAGTTGTGTTGTATATTGTTATTGTAAACTTTGATGATGATGTGATGTATAAAATGATATAGTTCTTTGTTTTAAAGATTATTCATTTATCTATTATATGTTGTTCCACTGCGAATGTGAGATTCTGTTTCTGTGTTTTCCGTTGTTTCTCCTTTATCTTTCTTTTCTTCTGTTTTCTTCTACCTCTTCTTTTTCTCCATAACAATTCGGTTTTCCGACATTCGATTGCTCGGCAGTTGATACAGTGAATGTATTAATGTCGATTTTCGAGCGACGAAAAATCGCGTTCGTTACAGTAGTAGAATGTAAAAATAGGATGATTCAAGAGTGTGTGAGAACTATGCTTTCAGATAGTAAATTACCAAAACATTTTTGGGCAGAAGCAGTTGCTACCGCCTGTTATATTTTAATTAGACCTTTAACTGATAAGACATCTTATGAACTTCTTCATGGAAAGAAACCTAAGGTATCTTATTTTAGAATTTTTGGAAGTAAATGTTTTATTTTAAATACAAAAGATAACTTAGATAAATTCGATCCTAAATCCGACAAAGGTATCTTTATCGGATATTCTAATAGAAGTAAAGCATACAAAGTGTTTAATTTAAGAAATAACACCATCGAAGAAACAATCATGTTTTATTCGATGAAAATCTCAAATTTTTGAAGATACAAATGATGAAGAGGATTTAATTACTCAAAATCAGGAGTCAACTGAAACTAATAATAAAATTAATCATCCTAATAAAAAGATTAAACTTTTAAAAGATCATCCTATAGAAAATATACTAGGAGATATGCAATCTATTGTTACAACTAGAAATCAACTAAGTAAAATGATCAATGTAGCCTTTATAACAGTTGAATCCAAAAATCCAAAAGAAGCATCAACTGATGATTCATGGATTTTGGCTATGCAAGAAGAACTAAATCAATTCACTAGAAATGATGTTTGGGAACTTGTTCCTAGACCTGAAAATAAAACTATAATTGGAACTAAATGGGTTTATAAAAATAAAATGAATGAACAAGGTGAGGTCGTTAAAAATAAAGCCCGGTTAGTCGCTCAAGGTTATTGTCAAGAAGAAGGAATAGATTGTGATGAAACCTTTGCTCCCGTAGCAAGATTAGAAGCCATTAGGATTCTACTTGCTTTCGCAAATCATAATAATTTCAAATTATTTCAAATGGATGTTAAAAGTGCCTTTTTAAATGGATTTGTAAAAGAGGAAGTATATGTTGAACAACCACCACTTTTTGAAGATGAAAAATTACCAAATCTTGTTTACAAATTTGAGAAAGCTCTATATGGTCTAAAACAAGCTCCTAGAGCCTGGTATGATAGACTAAGATCTTACTTATTACAATCAAACTTTGAAATTGGTAAAGTAGATAATACTCTTTTTACTAAAAGAAATAAAAATGATATTCAACTAGTACAAGTTTACGTAGATGATATCATTTTCGGATCAACTAATTTTGAAATGAATAAAGAATTTTCTAAAATAATGACAAAAGAGTTTGAGATGAGTCATATGAGTGAATTAAACTTCTTTCTAGGATTGCAAATAAAACAATTAGATAATGGTTTCTTTATCAGTCAAGAAAAATATGCTAAAGACCTAGTTAGTAAATTTGGTTTGACTACTGCAAGTGGAAAACCCACTCCCATGGCAACCAATGAGTACCTAAGTAAAGAAGATCTCTCGAAAGATGTAGATCAAAAATTATATAGAGGAATGATTGGATCACTACTCTATATCACTGCTAGTAGACCTGATATCATGCATAGTGTTTGTCTCTGTGCAAGATATCAATCCCAACCTAAAGAGACCCACTTAAAAGCTGTAAAATGTATCATAAGATATGTTAAACACACCTTTGATTATGGCTTATTTTATCCTAAAAATGATTCTTTTGAATTAATATCTTCCTGTGATGCTGACTATGCTGGTTGTAAATCAGACTGAAAAATTACAAGTGGAACTTGTCACTTTTTGGGGCATTCTCTGGTTTCCTGGTTTAGTAAAAAGCAAAACACAGTTTCTTTATCAACAACCGAAGCAAAGTATATTTCTGCTGCTTTGGCTTGTTCTTAAGTAATATATATGCAACAAAACTTTAAAATATTTTGGTTTAAATATCTCAAAATCACCAATTTATTGTGATAATACTAGTGCAATAAATTTATCCAAAAATCCTACTCATCATGCTCAAACTAAACATATTGATATCAGACATCATTTTCTCAGAGATAATATAAGTAAGGAAGTAATTACTCTCGATTATATCAATTCTGAGAATCAAATTGCTGATATCTTAACAAACCCCTTAAATGAATCTATATTTACTAAATTAAGAAGAGAATTAGGTATTTGTTCAATAACTGAAATATAGAATATAAATATATAACAAGTATAATTAAAATTAAATTAAAATAAATCAAATAGCAAAAATATAAGTACCTTGTCGACAACCCTCCTTTACCCCTGTCGACATATAACGATTTTTTTTTCTTTTGAAATTTTCCCACCAAAATTCAAATGGGTGGTTATATATTCTTCTTATTTCAAAATTTTGTTCATTCTTTCTGTTCTTTCTCTGTTCTAACTTCTGAAAACATTAAAACAATGGCCTCCTCCTCCAAATCAAACAAAAATTCAACATTTTCATTCCCTTCTCCTTCTACCGGACCATTTCAACGAACAACGCTTGCATGAGTGATGAAAATGGAGGTTCCCTTGAAGGATGCACTGCAACTTATCTTATATGGATTCTTAGTTAGGAGAGTTAGTTATTAAGGGCTAAGTTTTAGTTTCAGAATTAAGTGTTGATTATTTATGATAACACTATCATTATAATCACATGTAATATAGTATTAGCTTAAGGGGGAGTTATATAGATTTAAACTTTTTTTTGTTGATGACAAAGGGGGAGAAGTATAAAATAGGATAATTAAGCATAGATTAAGGGGGAGTTATTAGTTTTAGGGGGAGTTATTAGGATAGAAGTAATATTTTATAAACAAAGGTTGTCATCATCAAAAAGGGGGAGATTGTTAGTCCCTGAGTAGTTGGTTTTAATGACAACAACCTTAGAATAAGATTATAAAATATAAGTACTAACATTATTGTTTAGATATATATATTTATATGCAGGATATATATACAGGTACCAAAGAAAGAAGACTGTACAGTATAGAGATTCAAGAACTGATGAACTCAAGATCGAAGATATCAAGATTCAAGACTCATGAGTATCAAGATTATCAAGAGTTCAAGATTTCAAGATAAGTAATTTAGTTAGGAATTTTGTTAAAACTCATAGAAAAGCACTGACATCTTAAAATCCATTTTATTCATGGAATGGAATCCACTTCGAGCCCGTTAAAGGGATGGAACCCTAAGTAGGATGGAACCTACGAAAAATCTAGTGGAACATTGTTTTGTATCCACTAACTTTTATTCAAATGTTTTACAAAATTATATCTTATTTTCAAAATGATTTCAAATCTTCCTCTTTAAATCAAAAACATCTATCTTGGTTTTAAAATACTTTTAGCCTCAAAATAATCTATATTTTCAATATCTAATTATCCTTGGTTTTAAACTATCTTTTAATTAGAATATATTTAACTTTTAATATTTATACTTAGATTTAAATATAAAATTATAGTAAAATTTTATATATACCAAAATATTATTCTCTATACTTATTTATATATTTTAACTATAGTTAAGTATATTTATAAATTTTAAAATAGTTTTAATACAAGATAGAAGTTATTTTCAAAGAAAAACAAATTACCAAAAATAACTTAGGCTTGTTGACAACCCCAAGGACCCTTTGTCGACAAGGTGACAGTTTATTTCAAAAGTTTGAATTTCAAAGGAAGTGTCTATTCGTCGTATCCTTTCACGAATGGACATGGCTGTTGTTCTACTATAAATAAGGGCTGTTTTAAACGAATTTATATTCAATTTTTCTCTGATTTCACTCCTCTTCTTCTTCCACATTTCTTTATATACATTTTTACCATTACTCTGCTGAAATTACCATTGAATCTAACTAGATCGTCTCTGGTTTGATTCTCTATCACTATCTCAACAAGATCCCAGTGCTATTCAGAGTTATAGATATCTTTGTATTCAATCGAGTGAGAAAAGGTGTGATTGTAGCCTGGAAAATCAATCGGGTGAACTTGTTGCCCGTAAAATCAAGTATCTCTACCCATAGGATTGTGAATCTGGAGCGGTGTACCTCGTGGCCTTGAAATCGAGGGTGTAATTGTAAGAATTGATTTTGAAAGGAAATCCATACTTGTGTTGCGGGACTGGATGTAGGGTAACTCCGAACCAGTATAAAATTTTGTGTGTTCTTTCCTTTATTGCTTTTACTTTATATCTGCATCTGTGTTTGATTCTGTGATCATATCTGTGTCTGAATATTGCATACATTTGTGTTCAAATTAATATAAACTCAAAAAGAATTAGTAATTCCTTAAAACACTATTCACCCCCCCCCCCCCCCCCCGCTCTAATGTTAATTCTAGCCTTAAGATCCGTAATCCGCATTTCTCACATACATTGATGTTTAAATTCTGCTAGGGAGTTTCTCTTTTAGTTATTGTTTAACAATTTTTTAAATTTTTATCTACCCATGGTCTACTGCTTTTAATATCTGAAATTTGTTGTAAGCGTATTTTGGCATCGTTTATAATTGATTTTAGATGTTAACAATAGTAGATCGTCACAATACTGATTATAAATGTTGTAATTTTCAAATCCAACGTCGAGTGTTAATCAACTAAACTAACACAATTTTAACTTAAGTGCACCGTTAACAATTATAAGTTTTTGTTTACTTTAACGTTGAATCACCATAAATGTTGAAAAAAAAAAATCTTGATTCCGTGCCAACCCTTCCAGAAAAGCTACCTACCGAAGATATCACCACACCTTGAATTTAATGCAATTTTATTTGATTTTGGTTTGAAAGTGATAAGGGCAGAGGGGCAAAAGCTTGCAGCTAAAATAAGGATAGATGAGGCTAAAGTGTAACTTTTAAAATGAAGGAGGTGTTGAGTTTATATAGAAAAAGGGCAAGAGATAAAAGAGGATATCTGGATCTTATTTTTACCTTTTCTCTAAAACCAATTCCAACCCATATTTTCAAATAAAAATCACATCCCTCCGTATCCCCACCTATCATGGTTGGCCAAGCTTAGTAGGTAAAGGGCCCATACACATTTCCAAACCCGATCAGTATTTTCACATTTTAAATCCAATTTAAACATATATCTATATTGTATATCGATTCATAAATATATAAATTATATATATATAATACTGATTTAAATAAGTCAAATAAAATTTTATAGTTAATATTTCACAAATATTAATTAACCTAATTAATTTATAATAGTTATGATTCAATTAAATCATGTGCTACTCGGAGTATTCAACATTGTAGTTATGCCATTCCTATGTGTAAATTCAGTTGGTGATTAATATCGAACAATTCAAATTTTAACGTTAACACGTTACCCTAGCTAGTAGTGGGATAGTTTGGTCAAATTTATCGCTTACCCAATTGTAGTAAAATCCAATTTTACTATTTTAAGCAGTCCTAGGTAGTGTCGATTAATTACATCGATTCTCATCGTCAAAACTATATCACATTAGGACTTATGGAATTTGGTTTTGGTCACAATTCTAATATAATCCAAAGTCAACTTGTATAATCCAAACAAAATGGTGTTTATTCAAAAATAACTATTATTATTAATCGAACTGCTCTGGCAAGAGACTTTTACTTTGAGTTGACTATAGTTGACCATGATACTATCCCCACAAAATGGAGGAGATGAATTCTCCATTGAACGGTGTTTCAGTTCCAGTGCTTCAACTCGGACCCAATTATAGTTGTTCGATGAATGTCATGCCACAACTTAACTATAACCAAAAAGGAGTATCCACTTTGAAGTTCTGTAGTATCGTCAAGTAAAGAGAATCGTGTAATATTATCGCTTCAATATTCTATGTTTGACTATAGTTATATTTACCAACAAAAAACTATCGAGTGAGTCAATCCACTAGTATCCTTTAACTATCAGTATGTAACCTCTTAGTGCCCCCAACAACCAAGACTAATACATTGCCCAACATTTGGAGAGCGTTATGTACTCTAATCTTAATAGATAAATCGATATCCTATCTCGATACATCTTGACTAGAAATATTTAAAACAATATATTATCATCATTGTGATAAATTTCTCCTTATTACAACACTTTGTAATCACTATCACAAAACACATCGTTTAAAGATTTTCTATTAAATATACTTAAACTAAGTAAAAAATTAACATAACAGATTATGAAAATATATAATAGAGAGAAAAAATATTTTTTATTTCAAATAAGATTTTATTACAGAGTTAATAATTTACAATAACTTACAGAATTTCCCCTAGGGGATACCCTTAACTCTATCAAAATAAACATCCATGAATGACAAGAGTCCGATCTGGTTGTTCCATCCACGAATTGGTCGATGAGCAGAAGTGGAAATCAGTCCTATAGGCATGCTATATTCAGTTCTGAACAGTGAATGCATGTCCACCACTTTTTGTTTGTCTTCCTAAACATAATGGGGTTCACTACCCATTTCATATAAGGTGCATCTTGGATAAAGTGCATCCCTTAAACCCTTTTTGAAATATTTATATTTTTATATATTTACCGTTGACCATAAGAGTATATAAAGGATTTTCATAAAATGAAATTTTATTTTATACCTTTGGGAAATGTTTTTAAAAAAAGTATATTAGTGTTGGAATTTTAATTCCAAGCTTTGGAAATTGTTTAAAATTTTGAATCCTTAAAAAAGTAGAATTATTTAACTTCATAATTATAAAAGTTATTTGTTATTGTTATTATTATTTTCAATTATTGGAGAATAATTTTAGAACGTATGAATTATTTAAAAAAAAGAGTGAGGGATTTAGAATTGAATAAATTTTAATTTGTAGTTTCCTTGTAGTTTAATGAGAGGTTAGCAAATATTTATTGTTGAAACTATAAATGGAATTGGAGGAAAGAATGAGAATTTATAATTCAACTGTAACGACCCAGATTTTTGAACTTTTTAGAATTAAATATCGGGATTATTTAAATATTTAAATCATGGATTTAACGTGAATAAAAATGATTTCGAAAGCTTATTAAAATTTGATTTAAATAGTAATGATAATGGTAAACTTTTAATTTAGAATTAAAAGTGATTAAGCTGGTTTTAATAATAATTCTTTTTAATCAACATGTAAAATTATCATTTTGGGGCATTGTCTTAGATTTTGATGAAACCAGTGCCGTTGGATCCAAAATAATAAATTTTAATACACAGGCAAGTTTCATGGTGATCCGACGTGCTATGTGATCGTACAAGCTCGGAACGAAGGGCGATAAATTTGAGAGAATTAAATAGTATCTATTTCTTTATAAATATCACACTTAAGTTATTTTTCCTTATCACTTTTCATTTTATTCTATCTCGTTCTTCAATCGACGGTAAACAAAAGTGATAGCCGCCTCTTTAATTCGATTGTTCCTAGAGTTTTAAACCACAAAATCAGACGATGTTTGATCCGTTGCACTAAGGATGGAGAGGGCTTCGAGTTCATGTAGGCGATTGAGGGTGCATTTGCACAAGGGGTGATCAACCATTGGATGGTCGATGATTAGGGTAGGAACTCAATAGCGATTTAGGAAGGGTTAGACGAAGTAGTAATCGTCGTTAAACTTCTCTAGGCGACATGCATCCTTCAGGATTAACGGCTTGAACTCCGGAGCTGTATAGTGAAAAGTGAGGCCATGGAACAGTGAACGGAGGCTATGGTCACGATTTGTTGTAGGCATGTGGAGATCAAATCAGCGGCATGGTTGAGTTCGTAGTGGCGTACAGAGACGTTTGGTCGCGATTTGGAGAGACACGAGCTTCCTAAGCAAATCGCAACTTGGGAGGTCGATTTAGGGGAATGACGATCAGATTTTGGATAAGGGGGTTGGACCTCATGTGCTTATAAGCTTCACGATGAGCGCGTGATGTGGAGTGCGTTGGAATGATCGGTTCATTGAATCATTGTAAATTGAGCAAGAAATCGAAGGGGAAAGTCTTGCGGCTATGGATTCATATGCACGATCCTGTGCATGGCTTGGAAATAAGGAAGGAGGTGATTAGGTGGTAAGGTAATTAAGTTGTGATTAATTATACTTAATTAAAGTATTTAATCTTAAAATCTTATATAATGCATAACTTTTGCATACGAGATCCAATCGAGGTGCCATTTTCACCATCGCGCTCGTATCGGGATTATTTATGCCTAGAATTGGTTTTGGCTGGATGAGTATACTCACTTGATTGTATATTATTTTTTATATAATTGTTGTTTTATTAAAATATAAATAGTATAATGAACAATGCAAGTTATTACTTTCGGATCCCACCTTGTTTTGTATAACAAGTGACAACATTATTATGGAGTATAATCTCCCTTATAATCATCTATAACATGTACCATGGCTCAAACTACTTATTTACATGTTCGATATTGCTATTTGACTAAGCTAGAAATTATGTTGTGAATATTTGCAGCGATATAGTCGTTATAAACATGCTTTGAAATTCTCGATATTTAACATATGTCAAATTGGATAAATTCAGCCCCTAGTGGCACCGATCAACTTTGGCCATTGGATTATGGGGGCTAGGGTTAGGGTTTGGGTAAATGAAAGAGGGATGAGGTCCTTATATTGGAATTTTATTTGACACTATTCATTCTCCAAAATAACGAACTCCAATCGAGGCATGCTCACTGGCATTCCTAGCCAAATATCCTTTAATTCAAACTTAAAGGAACTAGTTTCGAGACCTAATTTTATCACATAAAAAAGTTAACTTTAGGTTATTATATTTTAATTCCTAAAATTAATCGCTACATGTTTCGAGCTTGCATAACCACACAATATGTATGATCGTCACAAAAATTCTTGGCTTATAACAACTCATTATTCTAGATCGAATAGCATTAGTTTCGTCAAATTCCAAGACTGTGCCCCAGAATGATAATTTCACACGTTAATAATAAAAAGAATCATCATTAAAACTTGTTTAATCACTTTTAATTAATAATTAAAAGTTTACCATTTTGTTTCATATATAAATAGAATTTAAATAAGCTTTCAAAATCATTTTATTCATATTAAACCCAAGATTTAAATATTTAAAGAATTCTGATATTTAATCATAAAATGTTCAAAAATCCAGGTCGTTACATCCCATTCTTTAAAGGAAGGGCTAATTTCACCACACAATGACTTTGCACAATTTGTTCGAACCTCATGAAGAAAGTAGTTATTCTGGTCTCCTAGGAAACTAAAATCCATATTAGGAAATCGTCTGTATATACAGTGAAGGTCACAAAGAAAGTAGTACTTGGCTAAGTGAGACATTTTGATATTTTCTTTGAAATTTCTCTTTACCTAACCAATTTACTTAAAACATCTTTAGGAATAGGAGACAAAGTGTAAACAGGTATAGACCCAAAGGACTGCATACCAAAGGAAAATTAAAACTAAAAATCAAACCACAAAACACTTATAAATGGAAATCAATGCTATGTTAGTTGAAATGTAAGTTTTCATTATACAACAATGATTACATGTATTTATAAGAATGGATCCCATATAATATTCAAATATAAATCTATCTTTATTATATGACTTTCTCTGGGGGAAGTTCATCGAAAGTTAAAGGAACAATATTAGCCTTGGGTAAGTTTAGCATTCCCCAGGACGAGGATCAAATCCACGTTTGTCAAGGTACCTTTTATGAAGTCACCTAATCAAACCCCCACAGTCATAACCTATAATGGAAAAATCAACCATGGAAAACCAAGCATGAAACAAGAAGAGGAGGCAGTCTATAAGCTTATTTATTTCTTTAATAGGCATCCAAAAGAGCGTAGTAAGCTCTTCGTTCTCTTTTCATAAATTCGACTAAAGAAAATTAGACTTTCGAGGTAAGGGTGCAAATTGTTTATTCCTAAAATCTTCTAAGCCCTAAAGATGTTTTAAAATTTTCATATATTTATTGTCAGACTCGTTTAGATCTCTGCAAAATCTACCCTCTTCTCTATTGAGTCTTAGATTGTCACTCGTATTCTTAGTTAACAGAATCTCAAAGTAATGTTTATTTTTCCTTCTATTCCGCTAATAAAAGTAATATTTGAGACTTTTCAAAAAAATTCAAATAAATTAAAAGTAATACAAACATTCAATTACCTAAGAAAAATTTGTTGGGAATTTTGGCTATGAAGATAGAGCCTTCATAGTTTGAGGAGATGATAAGCCAAAGCTACCTAAGTTGGACGAGTGAGGAAGGTCAGATGGGCTTTTAGGCGGTGGGGTATCATCAATTCTAAATTCAGTTTTAGGGAAATGGTCTATCTCATGAATTTTATCATTCTCCCTCAACTATGATTGCGAGAATCATCGTCTTTATCCTTTCTTGATAGATTGTCCTTAACATGGTGATGCAGCCCAGAATGGTGAAGTGATAGGTCGCGAGCGACCTATCCAATTCTTGAGTCGTTCACGACCTAACAAGCCACAAGGTAAAGAGTTCCGACCTAGTGAAGGCCGCTTGTAAGTACAAACTAACGTAGTCTTAGGTCGCAAGCGACCTAATGAGAAGGAGGATGGGATGCAATAGATACTTAGTGCATTGTTCAGTAAGTCGCAACATTTTAGGTCGCGAACGACCTATATGGAACGACCTAGCGAGGTACCAAGGCTATGCAGTAGAAACGAGTCGTTAGGTCGCTCCGACCAAACTTCAACGACCTACGACCTAGTTAGGTCGCATGAAGAAAGTGTGTCCTTAGGTCGCGAGGCCTTAGGTCGCTCGAGAGTAGGTCGCGAACGACCTAACCAACAACCCAGAATGAAGCAGATGAATTTCAAACCGCCTTGAAGTCTTAAGTCGCTACTGAAGCTTGTGGATAGGTCGCTTATACCGTTTCAAGTTAGGTCGCATAAAGATAGGTCACAAATCATGTTGTATTGTTTTAACTTGTTTTGTACTGATTACGTTAGGTCGTAAGTCGCGTCGCGACCTAAGTTGAGTCGTGTGTTTGTTTTAGGTCGTATTGATAGGTCTCTGCCGACCTATGTGTTGTAATGTGTTTGTATTTTCTTTAAGTCGTAGGTCGCGTACGTTGTAAATAGGTCGTATGATGTTGTATTTTGTTAGGTCGTTGTAGTGTAAATTCTTTAGGTCGTAAGTCGTGATGTTTAGGTCGTGAGCGACCTATGTGTTGTACAAATTTGTGTTGTGTGAGTTGTAAGCCTATAAATAGGCGGGTGGTATCATTTGTAACAGTTAAGTTGATTTTGAATAAAACTTTTGTTTGAGTGCTTTGTGCCTCTTTCTCAAATTGGTAGTTGAGTGTGATCTCCTATCTCCACCTTCGGTTAATCGAGTGCGCTCGATTCAACGATTGTTGAAGCCGATTCATGGAATCTAGTGCGCTAGATCAACATCAAAGAATCGTAGATCTTTAAACACGGTATCGTGCGCGATCAACGTGTTTGGGATAGCTAGAATCCGGTATCTTTGGATCAACGGATTTGGGCCATTCAGTATCTTCTATTCCATCGATTGCTACTTTCATCGTCACATACGATTTGATTATTCCACTGGTGCATCATTTGTTATCAGAGCTAGACTTAGCCAATCATAGCTAAGCCGAGCCTTGGAGCCAATTCTTATTCAAGAGTTGAAGTCGTGCATAATATTTGAAGTTAGAGTCGAGAGTTAAAGTTGAAGTTTGTAAAGATTCAATCATGCCGCCGAGAAGAGCTAATCGCCATCAGAATGTTGAAGCGTTGTATAGAAGAGAAGAAGCCGAGCAAATGGAACAACGCATCAATGAAAAGTTTGATGAAGGCATTGGGAAGTTAGAGAAACTGATGAATGATATGAATCAAGGACAAAGGAGAAGGTCGCCAATCTCGAACCATGGAGGAAATAGAGTTTCGCCATCGGTTACGGAAGCGAGGAGGGTGTCACCATAATCTTTTCGAGGAAGAAGAGAATCTTCAGTTTAAATGAGAAGAGAACATCATGAGTATAGAGATGAAGAGAGAAGAACTCCCCGCGAGTTTGAACATGAACCATACCGTGATGATGAAAGACAAAGTCGAAGAGATATGCGTGATCATAGAGATGTGGGTGGTCGAGATCGTTATCGAAGTACATCTGCTTTTGATGAAGATGGCGGTAGATGCAGTGTTCATTCTTGAGATCGAGACCAAGTACGAAATGCATATCGGGTTGTAGAAGATGATCGCCGATGGGAGTCAGGAATGAAAACTGAAATTCCAGAATTCAAGGGAGGAATGGTAGCGGAGGAATTTTTGGATTGGGTTTCAAATGTTGAGGAAATTTTTGACTTCAAAGAAGTTCCCGAAGATCGAAGAGTGAAGTTGGTTGCTACGAGATTAAGAGGGAGAGCTATGGCGTGGTGGCAGTAGACTAAACTTACACGGGAGAGAATGGGGAAGTCAAAGATTGTCACATGGGATAAGATGAAGAAGCTGATGAAAGCTACTTTCTTGCCGCACAATTATCAATCTCTTATGTATCAACGTTTGCAGAACCTAAGACAAGGGGCGAGATCAGTGAATGAGTATGAAGATGAATTTTACCAATTGATTGCGAGGAATGACATTATGGAAACAGAGGAACAGCTAACAGCTAGGTATGTTGGAGGGTTGCTAACGCAGATTCAAGACATGGTGAATATGTTTGATCCAAGAACTGTAGCGGAAGCACACCATAAAGCGTTAGTTTGGGAAAAGCAAGGAAGGAGAGGTGGTGGTGTGTATACAAATTCCAACAACCAGAACAAAGATGATAGTAACAGTGCATATGTTTCCAAAGTCGTCAGTAAGCCAATTGTGAATGAAGCCAGCAAAGCAAAGGTCAATAGTAATCTCAAATGTTTTAATTGTCGAGAAATGGGCCATAAAAGCAATGAATGTACAAAGGCAAAGAAGCGAGCAATGATTGCGGAGATTGAGAAGGAAGATGTAGAGGTAGAGTGTGTTAATTCACTAGAAGAAGAATTGCTGACATGAGACGAGGGTTGTAGTTTGTTGTTGAGGAGATCTTGTTTAACACCAAAACAAGAAGATGATTCTAGTTGGTTAAGGAGCAACATTTTTCAATCAACATGCACTATTCTTGGGAAGGTTTGTAAATTTGTCATTGATGCAGGAAGCTGTGATAATATTATTTCTTCAGAAGCTGTAAAGAAGTTGTCATTGAAAACCGAGAAACATCCAAACCCCTACAAATTAGCTTGGTTGAGGAAAGGAGGGGAAGTAAAGGTTAATCGAAGAGATTGTGTTAATTTTTCCATTGGGAAGAAATACAAAGACGAAATTTGGTGTGATGTGGTGGACATGGATGTATGCCATCTGTTGTTGGGAAGGCCATGGCAATACGATAGAGATGTGCAACACGATGGACGCGCAAACAGCTACAGTTTTATGTTCGAAGATACACGAATCATTTTGGTTCCTAAAAGACGTCAACAGAATGAAAACAAATTGGAGGAAATCGAGGAGCTAAAGACTTTGTTGTCTTTAAAGAAATTTTTTGATGTGGAAGCTGAAGTCGATTGTTTTCAGTCATCAAAGTTTGATGGAGATGAAGTTGTTGATTTTCAACCAACAAAATCTGATGAACATGAGGTTGAAAATTCACAGTCAGCAAAGTTGGATGAGGGTGAAGAAAGTAAGTCAGGAGATGAAGAGGTTAATTTGTTGATGAAGGAGGTGGATTCGAATAGTCTACAATCTACAAGAGAGCTTGTTAAAGAAGTGGAGAATAGCGTAGAAATATTCCTGTTGAATGAAAAAGAAACCAGCGAAAGTGTTGAAATTATCGAAGAGGTTAAGTCAATGTTGAATGAATGTGAAGATGTAATTCCTGCAGAGTTGTCCAAGGAATTACTGCCAAGAGGAAACATACATCATGTTAATCAAGTGTCAAGTGCTATTGTACCGTATATACCACGTAACCATATGTGTCCGACAGAGCAGGTAGAATTGAGAAGATTGGTTGATGGGTTTCTGTTCAAAGGAAGGCAATTGTATACTCCTGATCGCAGTTGGCAAATAAAAGTTATCAAAGATGAGCGTGTAGAAAGACACGTGGACAGTGACCATACCATGCAGATGGTGACAATGTTTTGTTTTGGGCCGTCAATAAGGAAAGGGGTTGGAAGGCTTGTTCAGAAGAGTCAGAGTTATCAAATTTCAAAAGAGACCGCGACGAAGTCAGGATTATGTATGTCATTACCTATACATACTAGATTATGGGTTAGCGTAAATATGGACTTTATATTGGATTTGATGAAGACACAAAGTGACAATGAATCTATCTACTTAATGGTTGAACGATTTCTTGTTGGTACGTACAATAAACTAGATGCCGGAGGAATGAGTCGTTTGGAAATTATGAAGACAATTTGTGAGAATGATTGTAAGATGAGCTTGCCGGATCATCGTCCTATGGCTAATATTGACAATATCAAACACTTGGTTCCATTTCACGAGGATCAGAGTATCGAAGACGAAGAGCTGTTAAATTCGAGGATGAATTTCTTCCAACAGGGGGAGGATGATGCAGCCCAGAATGGTGAAGTGATAGGTCGCGAGCGACCTATCCAATTCTTGAGTCGTTCATGACCTAACGAGCCACAAGGTAAAGAGTTCCGACCTAGTGAAGGCCGCTTGCAAGTACAAACTAACGTAGTCTTAGGTCGCGAGCGACCTATCCAATTCTTGAGTCGTTCACGACCTAACGAGCCACAAGGTAAAGAGTTCCGACCTAGTGAAGGCCGCTTGCAAGTACAAACTAACGTAGTCTTAGGTCGCGAGCGACCTAACGAGAAGGAGGATGGGATGCAACAGATACTTAGTGCATTGTTCAGTAAGTCGCAGCATTTTAGGTCGCGAATGACCTATATGGAACGACCTAGCGAGGTACCAAGGCTATGCAGTAGAAACAAGTCGTTAGGTCGCTCCGACCAAACTTCAACGACCTACGACCTAGTTAGGTCGCATGAAGAAAGTGTGTCCTTTGGTCGTGAGGCCTTAGGTCGCTCGAGAGTCGGCCGCGAACGACCTAACCAACAACCTAGAATGAAGCAGATGAATTTCAAACCGCCTTGAAGTCTTGAGTCGCTACTGAAGCTTGTGGATAGGTCGCTTATACCGTTTCAAGTTAGGTCGCATAAAGATAGGTCGCAAATCATGTTGTATTGTTTTAACTTGTTTTGTACTGATTACGTTTAGGTCGTAAGTCGCGTCGCGACCTAAGTTGAGTCGTGTGTTTGTTTTAGGTCGTATTGATAGGTCGCTGCCGACCTATGTGTTGTAATGTGTTTGTATTTTCTTTAAGTCGTAGGTCGCGTGCGTTGTAAATAGGTCGTATGATGTTGTATTTTGTTAGGTCTTTGTAGTGTAAATTCTTTAGGTCGTAAGTCGTGATGTTTAGGTCGTGAGCGACCTATGTGTTGTACAAATTTGTGTTGTGTGAGTTGTAAGCCTATAAATAGGCGGGTGGTATCATTTGTAACAGTTAAGTTGATTTTGAATAAAACTTTTGTTTGAGTGCTTTGTGCCTCTTTCTCAAATTAGTAGTTGAGTGTGATCTGCTATCTCCACCTTCGGTTAATCGAGTGCGCTCGATTCAACGATTGTTGAAGCCGATTCACGGAATCTAGTGCGCTAGATCAACGTCGAAGAATCGTAGATCTTTAAACACGGTATCATGAGCGATCAACATGTTTGGGATAGCAAGAATCCGATATCTTTGGATCAACGGATTTGGGCCATTCGGTATCTTCTATTCCATCGATTGCTACTTTCATCGTCGCAAACGATTTGATTATTCCGCTGCTGCATCACATGGTCATTGGCCTTGTCATCATCTTCCTCTTCATCATCATCATCATCATCATCAATTTCTCATCCTTCTTTATTTTCTCTTTTCATCATCAGAAGGAGGATAATCAAAGATTAAGTGTGCTTCCGGATTAATCGGGTCGTCATCTCTAAACTTAGACAAATCTCCAGGGATCGGTCAAGGATAATGTCAAACTTCTTCCTATAGTTAATTCTAGTAAAGCAGAGAGAAGCTAAATCTAAGCATTGATTAATATTATTTCTTCAGTGCAATGTACTCAGCCTCCATCGTCGATCTGAGCTTCATTGAGCAAAATGTACTCAGCCTCCATCGTCGAATCAGCTACTATTTCTTGCTTGGAACTTTTACAACTAACAGCTCCACCATTAAGCATAAAAACATAACCAGACACCGACTTAATGTCATCAATGGCACTTTGAAAGCTAGAATCTGTATACTCCTTCATAAGGAGGCCTCTATTTTCATGTATGAGGAATAAATCCAAAGTTTTTCTTAAATACTTGAGTATACATTTTAGGTCCTTCAATGCTTTTCTACAGGATTAGACCGATATCATCCAATGCATTCTAATGTGTATGCCACATCCAATATAGCACATAGCATAGCATACATAATGTGTGATGACCCACCTTTTTGGACGGTTTAAATCGACAATAAACCATACATGTCTAACTCGAACCATTCAAAAGGGAGGATTATCAATGGGATTTAATAAGAAAATAAGAGAAAAGAAGGAAAACAAAATACAGAATCTCATAGAGGAATGACAAAATATAATAATCAAATAAACAGTTCATGAAGCTATTTTACAATATACTTCTGATTACACAAATTTTTACAACATAATTAGAGTACAACAACAACATACCAAAATAATGAAGCGGAATAATACTAATAATAATATACCAAACTCCATCTTCGTCTTTCAGAAATATTGTCTTCAAACACTGAAATGCTCAAGCTGACCCGAGCATAATGAAAAGACAAAAAAAAAACTGAGTCATAACTAAAAGTTCTTATGTAAGTTAAATCAACATCAAATAAATATGAGTGTGATAGCTTAAGAGATGTTTACGGCATTTTACATCTCCTATCCAGTGTATAATGTGCACGCAATAACTTAAGAGATATTACGGGATTTTCCATCTCCTAAGGATCCGTTAAACTATCAATATGTAGTAAGATACGCTATATATGTAGTGTCTATCGGTAATGTAAAGTATTAAAATAGCGTTAAGGCTTTACATTGATCCCCCTTAATACATTTTTAAGCAGGTAGTCTATGCAGGTCCTGTAACACAACCACTAGCATCGGTAGCTAGTGACCTATAGGTACCATACTAAAACAAAATTATAGTGGGCGCGAATAAGGATAAAGAGTATGACAAGGCACATAGACGATGCCCAAGGTAGGATACTAGCGTATTGGGTTTCTTAACTGGTGGTAACCCCTAACGGCCCACCGCGTCCAACATCCCTAAAAATCGAATCAAGGTGCATCGATCAGGCCAACATCAATATAGTAATACGAAGAGGTGTATCCGCTAGAGGTAGCTAGCCTCATTGGTCGGGTATGGCTCCTGTTTTAGTCATTTCAAATTGGCACAAGTGCCGGGGTCATCCATCATCGCTCTCTTTCTTCAAATCCAACAAACGCCACTAATTCAACCTCTACATTCTGGATATCATCCACCGCGTATATAGTTGTTAAAGTGGTTCCAATATTGATAGAGAGTATGCCAATAAGAGGCCCCGGTCTCTTTAACAACCAAATGTCATTTTTCACACCGGTTGGTTCTTTTACATTTCAAAACCTATTCATATTTGATATCAAAATATGTCATTTCCACTTGAAAATATCATTTCAAATTCCAACTTAGGTTATAACCTCATTTAACCACATTCGCATTTAAATCAACGATTTAAATATAAACATTTCAACTTTGCACAGTTTGAAATTTTTAGAAAATAGTTTGAATAGTTATAAATAGTTTAAAATAATTTATATAGTTTAGAGATTTAAAACAGTTTAATATAAAATGGTTGAGTATTGAAAATGTTTTATATAGTGAAATAGTTTAGGAAAATCTAAATAATTTGAATATTAAAATAATAGATTTTAAACAATTTATATCAAAATAATTTATTTTGAAAATAATATCAAATTAAACTGTTTCATTCCATTCAAAAATCTGGACCCATGTCCAATTTCAAATCAACAAATTCAATTTCAAATCTTTTAATTCAATTGACACAATTTATATTTAATGTTAAATCAACTTGATTTCAATTTCAATTCGAATTAACTTCATTTTTCGAAACGTTCATTTTTAAATTCAAATTCGATTCAACAATCCAATTCGATCATTTAAGTTTCAATTTAATTCTTATTTTAAACCATTTCAATTTATATCAATTTCATATCCAATTTCAAATTACTGATTTAAATCGCTTAAATCAAATTAAATTTCATTGTTCAATTTTAAGGTCCAAATCTTAAAATAATTAAATTTCCAAAATTAAAGTCATATATTAATTATAACTTTACATTTCCACTTCAATTCTTAAAATAATTCTTTTACCAAATTTTAATTTCAACATGTCAAAGCTTGAATTAGGAAATAATTTAATTCATATAAATCCACAATTTATTTCCTTTAAAACAATATCATTTAATCAAAATCCAAATTCAATATTTTAAAACTATTTAATTTAACCAATCCGGTATTCGTATATAATTTTCTACCCTATGGCCAAGTGATCAGTTATTTCAATTTTAATTACAGGGATGGATATATATCATTTCAATCCAAATCAAAATGTCATAGGTATATATCATTTCAACCTATTTCTTAATTTATTCGAAATAATTTAAATAACAGTTTATATGATGTCACTTAATATATAGAGTGATACCAGAGATATATAAAAATAAATAAACATCCAATCATCCAAATGTTAATAAATAAACATCCATCATAATCAACATCCAAATCAGCCAATAATTCGCAACAATTTATTGGTTATCAATATCAGGTATTTAAATGTCAATTAAATTCAATATTATTTTAATTGGAAATTTAATTCAATAAAATTCAATTTCAATTAAAATTTCATTTTAAACTACCAAATAGCAATCAATAAAATTCTTATCACATCATAAATTTAATTCAACTAACATAAGAAGGTTTAGTATTGCGTGAGTGGGTTAAATCACTCACATTTGATTTATATTCGATTAAAATTCCAACTGCCTCTAATTTCAACAAAACTAATTCCATGTTGTCTGGAATTTCGATACAAATCCAATGGAAGAAACCGCACATCAATCAGAGTTCGTATGCAAAAGTTATGCTATTTAGAACGTTTGAAAATTTAATTTAAATTAAAATAAAACGAAGGGCATTAATGTAAATTTGTTACCTTACCCTAACCCTAACGCTCATCTCATGATCAAGCAACTCACGACCGACATGTCTTCTTTCTCGTCGCTGGCGATCCACGCCGTCATAGGCCCATCGGCCACCAACGCCGCACTCGCCTAGGCCAGGCGCACTCACAGCTAACGCGCGCCACGCTCCGACATTCGCCTGCACTCCGCCGCCACCCCTATAATCACCAGATCTGGCGAATCTCATCATCTCTGACACGAATGAAGACTACAGATGCACTTCTCTCAGCCTTCTCTACGTCGCAGTACTCGCCGATCGCTACGAAGTCGAAGATCCACCGTTGAAAACAAAACCCTTATATGGACGGCCGAGACTGTTTTGGTGATTTCTGGAAAAACAAAACTTGGTTGCAAAAATGAGCTACAGATGTAGATTATGTTCGTCGAGAGCTTCGCAACGATATATTATATGATAGGGTTTGAGGAGTTTGGGTTTTCGATTTGATTTGGAATTGTAATTAGGGTTTGAGATGTCTGCCATTGAGAAGGAACTGATAATGGAACAGATAGATAGAAATTGTACATGCATAAAACGAAAATAAGAAGCTGCTAGGGTTTATAATAGCCTATATATAAACAAAGCTGAAACAAGAATGGGTGGAACAGATCGATTGGGCCAAAGCGACAACAAAGACCCGAAAGGCCCGTTTGGTTCCCGAAATGAAAATTGGTCATCCCATATATCAAAATATAGGTTTTCACTATTTTTAAAATCAATGAAACTAGTTTCAAATCATAATTCTATCGTATACAAAAGTTAGCTTTTAAAATCAAATTATATTTATTTAAATTCCATTAATTAATTTCTACGCATTTCGAGCTCGCACGATTAAACGATAAGTCTGATCGCTACGAAACTTGAAATACTATAATAATTCACTATTATGGATCCAATGAAACAGGTTTCGTCGAAATCCGAGACAATGCCCAAAAAGACAAATTTTCACGTTAATTAAATAAATTATTATTTTAAACTCAATATAATCACTTTTAAATTCTAAATTAAAAGTTAACAATTTTCATCATTCCTGATTATGAAGAAATTAATAATCTATTACAATATAGTTTTCCATGTTAAATCCAATATTTAAATATTACACTAATTTCAGCGTACAATTACAACTATAAAAAACCCAGTTTATTACATTTTTCTATTCCAATAAATTTATTTATTTTGATTTACATTCTTATTATTAAATCAACCAATACCATATGAAATGTATTGAACATAGGTTTCTATCTTATTATCCTCATACTCTTCAATTTACATCTTTTCTTACATTAACCACAGCATTTAATTATATTTAATTCCATTAATTACCAATTCAATATTCAAACGGACTAATTAATGAGACAAGGAAAAACCAATTGTTAAACTTAGTAATCCATATTTATTAACTTATTACAAACAAAGATTATAAATCTACTTTCAAATAGCTGATTTCATATTCTATATTAAAACCACTTTCAATTAAATTACATACAATTTCACCATTAAATACAACATTTAATTTATTTCCTTATCTACAATTATAACAAAATTAACTTTACAATTATTTCAATTGATTGAGATTACATTAAAATAGATGTCAATAACATTCAAACAATAATATTAATTATATTCTAATTATTTTTCTCATTAATAAATCATAAATTTTAATTTCTCACAATATTAAATTCCAAAGATCTTATTAAATTGAATATTTTTAATTACCAAAAACACGGGTCGTTACAATCTCCCCCACTCAAAATTTTCGTCCCCGAAAAGGAATAAGAAAGAATCAAGAGGTTTAATATAATTTTATTCAAAATAATCAATTTATAAACAATTAAACTTACATATTTAAGTTCAATATAAATTTTGAAAATAACTCAACTCCTACAAAAAATTTCTAAGTCCTAAATTTACGAAAAATTTCGGCATAGTCTCTTTTGCGCGGTTAGGTCCGTAAAATAATAATATCAATAATTACAGTATACACATCATATTTCAATTATAAAACATCCCAAACCATGGGAAAATATTAAAATATCATTCCAAAATCGTAATCCGAAAATGTACCAATTTGTCAGGCAAACAAAGTTAATTTATGAAACCAAAAGTAGTAGTTATTGCTTCCATAAACCTATATTTTACTTACATAATCCAAAAGAGTTAAAATTATGTAAAAGAATAATATATTAGTTGTTCCAATTAATAGTACAAGCAACATATAATATATAACAATCATACGCAAATAAAAAGAAGTACAATCATTATATGCAACAAAAGAATCCATCACACAACCATAGCAACCAAAACTAATGGTTTGTTCAGGTTCAGAAACTTTTCATTGTACAAGGATGATAAATAAACTAACAAGTGTACCTTACGCTCAACAGCCTTAGATAACTACTTAATAGATATTCATACAACCTTAAACAAATTTAAAGTACTGTTTCCCAAACTTACCATCAGCCAAAACATAGAATTTAAATATTATTAAGTTTGTATGATGTACATATATCATTTGTACACAATATCAATTCTAATCGCTTGCTTGAATACACATATTTCACCTTCGAACTAGTATTGTTAACCCGACACTCTAATACGGACTTTGATTCAATTTCTCAATTAGAACTCTCCATTCTCCTTACATAGCCATAAACTACGATAGAAAACTTCAAAATCATATCAAAAATTCGTATCAAATGTTCGCCGTCAAGAATCGAGTGAAAAATCCTAATTCGGGCTGGTGTGAATTACTACAAATCTTGTATTCAAATCTGAATCAGAACTGTTATGCGAATAAAATGATTTACACACAATTTACATATTTTATTCTATTGGTTTCTTTTCACATCATTATTTACTTTTCATTAATTTTATTTCTCATTCATTCATATAAGATCATCTTTTATTAATTTACATTCATTTACTTACAATTTTTTTTTCATTCAATATTTAAAATCATCAATGAATCCATTATTAAAGTATTACATACATTTCATTGCTGTTTAATTCACATTTATTATTTGCTTATATACTTGATTTCCATTAATTATTAATATTCATTAATGAATCATTTCATACTTATGTTTCTCCATTTATTTCTTCATATATAGTATCATTTGATATTAAAACTATTTATGAACCATTTGTAAATTATTCCAAAATATTTTCTTATGTTTATAAGCATTTTATAAGATTCATCTCCTTTAACAAACATTATTCAAGTTTATAATTATCTTAGAAAGCTACAACTTAACTTATAAACATTCTTTGCACTTATTTTTATTTTCCAATCAATTTACAAGATATGGCCCTATAATTTATTTACTTTCTTAAGTTCACATTCATTTCCTTAAATAGTCTTCACTTTTATTATTCAATTTATTATTATGCATTTTAAGGCATTGACTTAAGTATATAACCTTCCATGTACATCTTAATTCTTTATTTGTAGACACGTGTTCATTTTGAAGCATTTTTGTTACTTAAGATTTTACTTATACAATATTAAATATTCTATTACATATTCATATTTAACATTTCAACTTTTTTTTTAAATTTCTGGTAAGTTTTTTTGTATGTTTCTAGAATGCAATTGAATGTTATACAAATTTATCTCATTCATTTTAGTTAACAAAATGTTCACTAGTATACATCTCCTTAATTTTCATTATCTTTTAAATTTTCAAATGATAAATCTCCAATTTCTTTACTGTTTCATTTTGAAACATTTATATTTCTTAAGTTTTTCCTTTATGTATGATATTCCATAATCCTTTAATTTACAAGTTACAAAACTTCAATTTCTTATATTTTCATTAAACAATTACCCTTTAATTCAGATTTCAATTTGAAGGTTTCCAACTTATTAAAATTTCACTCTATTTCTATACTAAAAATCATTAATTAATAGGAACTTAAGAATTCAAATACCGGGTTCATTTCAAATCATTTTGAAATAATATATATACTCATATCTTTTATATATATCAAATCATATTTAGAAATTTAAAATTAAGATTTGTTTATCAAAACAAATGTGTACCAAACTACTACAGTGGTCATCCCAGTTTGAAACTTGAAAATGAACGTCGATGATGTCGCGATCATCACCGAAGTTATTTTCCAACGACAGAAAAGAGAAGTACAAAACTTATTTTCTTTAAAATCCTCTTGGAACATTTCCTTTCAAGTACCCTGTAATAACCCACATATTTTACGATTGTATATTTAAATGTTTTATTTAAATATAGCATCGTTAGTCGGATTTAAGTGTGAAATGTCACTTTTTCAAATAGTCGAATTAGGACTCGAGACCACTTCCATTGAGTCCAAAATGGCATTTGCGACCTTTTTGAGTATAAACATCGATATGTTTGGAGTTGAGTAAAATTTTGATATTTTCATTTAGGGCTTTGGGTTTGGGTTTTAGCCCACTAACCTAACAAATGACCCAACTCCACTCCTCTTCATTCATTCCACTCCTCATTTCCTAACACTCTCAAGCTAACGTAAAAATGGGGGACAGAAGAGGAAGTTAAAATTCCTAAACCCTAGCTTTGATTAGGAAACTCAAATTCAAGTCCATAATCCAAGAGAAGCTTAGGTAAGCATCCTCTTCATCTTCTCCATCTCAATCTCTCTTCAATTTTCAAAAATTCCTATAACCTAACTTAGGAAAAACTTCACATTTGATAATAGATTGAAGATTCTAGAGGTGTTGTTGAAGAGAAATCAATCTTTGCTTGTTCTAGAGCTTCTCATTTGTTGTTCTGGGTTTAAAAGGTGAGTTTTTGAACTCACATCTATGTCTATACCTTTGATAGTTGTTAGGTAGGAATTCCTAACACCTATTGCTTGTCCATTTGCCTTTGAATTGAATTGGTTTGATGCAATTTTTGGTGTTTTGAAGTCAAAAATCTTTAAAAATCCTATCTTTGATGTTTGAACATGTTTTTGGGGTGTATCGAAGAGCCTACAAGGCTGGGTTGTCGCTTGGCATAAATCCCTAGTCTCCGGTGCTCGTCCGATCGCTTTCGGTTAGGATTTTTGCCCTTCGTGGGGCTAGACTGATTTTACTGCAAATTACAGTTCAGTCGACTGAACTATATAGTCAGTCGACTGAACCTGGGAACAGAATGTTTCTGGGTATCAGATCAGTCGACTGACTATACAGTTCAGTCGACTGAAACTGGGAACAGAAAGTTTCTGTCCCTGTATCAGTCGACTGAACTATATACGCAGTCGACTGAACCGGGAAACCGAGAGTTTCTAGGCATGTATCAGTCGACTGACCATACAGTCCAGTCGATTGAATCTGGGAAATGTGCTTTTTGCCTATTTTAGGCAGTTTTGTGTGGGTTTTCGATTTTTAATCGATTCTTGATGATCCGATCTGTTGTTATCATTTATCGACTTTGATGCCTTCTTTCTTTGGATTTTTGGGAATATCCATTTGATGGATTTGATATCGAGTTCTATGGTTTTGATTCACGTCTTCGAATGTGAATCTTTGGTGATTGATTGTTTTTACAATCATTTTTGTGATTTGTCACTTTAAAATACAAAGGTTTCTATACTAGTAGTAAATATTCAAACTCTTTCACAAAGATGATTCCAACTCTATTTTTAATACAAATCTCGTTTATAAAACCATTTTCCAATCTATTAGTATATACAAACCTTTACCTCATTCGTATGAGAAATCTAATTAAACGGCTTAGCAAAACAAGTGGTATGAAATGCTTGCGTTTACTTCGTCACTTGACTTTTGGCTAACTACTTTAGATTAGTAGTTTTTGTTATTATACATACGAGATAGAGACTCCTTGATGTATGCATATTCTTTTGTCTAGCACTTTTATCTATTCTTTTGTGATGTAGTGGATCTAGTTTGACCACTACTTTGATGTACACTTCTATGTGATATATTCATATCTGTGACCAATTTGTGTTATGCTTATTTCTATATTTGTTTTTCGTAGTCCACATAGCCACTGTGTGGAAGCTTTGAGTTTGTATTTGATATGTCGGATTTCCTCTTGAAATGAAATGTAAGTTATATTATCTGACATATCGGTACTCGCACAAAGCAATTACATAGATGGTCGCTCCTCAACAGCCTTATTCTTCGTGCTAGTCGACGGCATTACCCCGTAGTGTCCTTGGCTAGTGTGAGTATAGAGGTGGGGCATCAATGCTTGGTATCAGAGCCAAACTTCGAAACAATGTAGAATAATCTAGCAAGGATCATTGTCCTAAGTCTATCTTAGGAATCGTGCCATATGATTTAATTCGAGTCTTCGTACCGTTCTATCCTATTTTCTTTTGTGATGCCTTATTTTATCAATCAAGTTTGTTTGATATTCATTCTGAGAATATCCTTTTCCTCTTCTTTCTTTCTTAAAGAAGAGAAATGGTTAGATCTGGCAGTCCTAGCGCTAGTCAATCCAGTAGTCCTTCTCTGGATGGTATATTCATGTCTGCCCAACAACTTTTGGATCTTGTAAAGAATCAAAGGTTTATCTGTGCTTTGAGTAAGAACCCCAAAAAGGTTTTACCTTTGAAATTAGAAGTTCCTTTCGATCAGCTTGTAGATATCACTCTTCGACTTGAAGAGGCTGATAAAGGAAGTGATAGTGATGTTGGAGGTTCCAAAAAGAGCCTCAATAACAACAAGAAGAGGCGTATTAAGTTCAAAAGCCCTAATCCCAACAAGAAAGGGAAGCAAGAAACTTCGGTAGCAAAGACTCCTACCACTAGTCGTGGACAATGCTACAATTGTGGTTCTACGGACCACTATGCAAATAAGTGTCTAAAACCTCTTACTTGTCGCTATTGCAAAGGTTTGGGTCATCTTTTATCTTCATGCCCCAAACTTCCAAACAAGAAAGAGGGAAAGCTAAAGGTTGTGCAAGCCTCTACTAACACTTCTCTTGGTCAAGGTATTTCTCATTTTATTCTTGATGATATTTGTTTTGTGATTATCTTATTCGAGTTCTTTTTTATTTGGGTTCATCTCACTATTTTATATCAAAAGAACTTGTTGATTCTTTCTCTTTAAATATTATGGGCTTGATGACTTCATTGAGAATTGCGAATCCAATTGGTGGATCCGCAACACTCAGTTTACTTATGTGATTATGCTTTCTGATCCGATTGCTACTTAGGCTTCGGAATTGATTTTTGGGAAAGGATTGGCTTATTCATATGATGCCCATATCCTATGTCCCGGGCGGACTATCCATCTTCGACATTCTCAATCTGTTAAGCAGATTTTTATTGTTCTTAATGATTTTGATTTCCAAATTCGGCGGCATCATTTTATTCCTTAAACCTACATGAAGAGGAGAATATTATTTCTCTCATTCAAGTAGTTTGTGAATTTTCCGGTATATTTGAGCTTGTCTTAGGATTGTCACCTAAGCAATCTATCGTGTGGTGTTAAGGTCTTTTCAGCCCGACCTTGCCACTGGTTTTCATCAGCTACGAGTCGTGGAGGGTAGCATTCCACTTACCGTATTCCGCACTCGTTATGATTCTTGTGAGTGGTTCGTTATGTCATTCGGTTTGATGAACCTTCTACCTTATCTCATCCATCTTATGAATCGAGTATTCTACGAATATCTCGATGAGTTTATCCTTGTATTCATTGATTGTGGATGAAAACAACACTTTAAAATTTGCAAATCTTTTTAATAAGATATTTATAAGTATGATTGGATTTTGTTCTTAAAACGAGCAAACAATATTCGTAAAAATTTTAGGAGACATGTTTAATCATATAGAAGATGATTTTGTGTTATTTTGCCCATTGAGTGCTTTAAGAATTCTGGTCGATGCGCTTGATCAACGTTATCGATAGGAATCTCTTAAACGCTATGATGAGACAGTCAGACACAGTAAATTAACTTGTAAAAAGAAATTTTTTTCTAAAAATATGATTACATAAAGTTAATTATAATTTTGAAAGTCTTAGCTTTTCGGGAAAGAGGATCGATTAAAAGAACTCCTTTCCGATGCTCCTATTCTTGTGATTCTCGAAGGAAACCAAGAATTGATTATTTATACCGATACTAGTCGTATTGGTTTGAATGTCGTTCTCATGCAAAAGGGAATGTGTTACCACATATGCTTCTTGACAATTAAAGCTTGTCGAGACTAGATATGCCATACATAATCTGGTGCTCGCGGCTATTGTTTTCGCCCTTAGAATTTGGCGTCATTATCTTTTGAAAGAGAAATTTGTTCTCTACACCGATCATAAATCTTTGAAGTATTTATTTTCTCAAAAGGAACTTAATTTGCGTCAACAACGTTGGTTCGAGTTCCTTGCATCTTATGATCTTGATATTCTTTATACTCCCGAAAAGGGTAATCGAGTTGCCGATGCCCTTAGTCGTAAGCAACAAGCGGTTGTTTCCATGATGATATCCGAATGGAATGATCTCAAGACTTTATCCACTTGTGAGATTCGAGATCGTGAATCCAATTCATGTTCATCTCTTGTTTTGTGTAGCCTTGAGGCCCGTCCTTCTCTTTTAAACCTCATCCTTGAAGCACAAAAGCAAGTTCCCGAATTGGCTTTTCTTAGCCAAAGTTGTAGGGATCAAAATAAGGTTGGTGGTTTGAAAGATTTTGAAATCGATGCTCGTGGTGGCATTCGAAGGTTTGGTAGACTTATTGTGCCAAACATTTGTGATCTTCGTAAAGACATTTTAGAAGATTTTCCTCGTTCTAAATTTACCATTCATCCCGATAGTAGTAGCGACTTTATTATTGGGATGGAATGAAATCTGATATTGCTAACTTTATTAAGCGTTGCATGGCTTGCCAACTCATAAAGGTCGAACATTAAAGGCCCGGTGGGTTATTGCAACCTTTGGACATTCCAGTTTGGAAGTGGGATCAAATTTCCATGGACTTTATTGACGGTCTTCCCCGTTCTCGTTTGGGTCATGATAGCCTATGGGTGATAGTAGATAGACTTACAAAATCCGCCTATATTCTTCCCATCCATTCGGTCCAATTGGACCGTACCTCTTTTAGCTAAACTCTATGTCAAAGAAATTGTCAAATTGCATGGAGTCCCTACTTCTATTGTTAGCGATTGTGATCCATTGTTTACTAATGGATTTTTGGAAAGGTCTTCAAAAAGCTTTGGGAACAAAGCTTAATTTTAGCATCGCTTATCGTCCTCGATCCGATGGACAAATAGAGCGTGTGAATCAAACTCTTGAAGATCTCCTTCGTGCTTGTGTTCTTGATTTTGGTGGAAGTTGGGAAGATCATATTTCTCTTGTTGAGTTTTCCTATAATAATAGCTTCCAATCTAGTATTGGTAGAGCACCTTTCGAGGCACTCTACGGAAGGCCATGCCGATCTCCTTCGTGTTGGTTTGAAGCCGATGAGAAGCTGGTTTTAGGTCTAGATTTTATTCGTGATTCCACAGAAAAGATTGACCTTATTTGTCATAAGATGAAAGAAGCTCAAAGTAGACAAAAATCCTATGCCGATAACCGAAGAAGGAAATTAGAATTTTCTGTGGGAGATTTTGTGTTTATTCGTGTTTCACCTATGAAGGGTGTTGTGCATTTCAATCGATCGGGAAAAATAGCACCTCGATATATTGTCCCATTTTCCATCACCAAACGCATTGGTTCCGTGGCTTATCACCTTTTATTACCGGCTCAGTTTTCTGCTATTCATGACGTATTCCATGTCTCTCAACAACGGAAATGCCTTCGAGATTCTGATTCTATTCTCGAGCCCGGTGTTATTGAAGAAATTGAAGTTTCGCCTAATTTGACTTATGAGCAACATCCTATTTGTATCATTGCTATGGAGGTTAAATGCCTTCGAAATAAAGATGTTCCTCTTGTGAAAGTTCAATGGTCCACAAATCCTAAGGATTGCTCTTGGGAAACCAGAGAATTCATCGAGCGAACACATCCGGACTTACACTCTCGTGCTCCTTAAGGTGAACTTCTCATTTCAAAATTTCTTCTTTTTTTGTTGTTATGCCTTTATATGGTTGTTACTTTTTATTTCTTTTTCTTAAGTATTGCAAGGACGTAATTTCTTTAAGGAGGGGACTCTGTAACAACCCGCATATTTTACGATTGTATATTTAAATGTTTTATTTAAATATAGCATCGTTAGTCGGATTTAAGTCCGAAATGTCACTTTTTGCAAACAGTCGAATTAGGACTCGAGACCATTTCCATTGAGTCCAAAATGGTGTTTGCGACCTTTTTGAGTATAAACATCGATATGTTTGGAGTAGAGTAAAATTTTAATATTTTCATTTAGGGCTTTGGGTTTGGGTTTCAGCCCACCAACCTAACAAATAACCCAACTCCACTCCTTCATTCATTCCACTCCTAATTTTCTAACACTCTCAAGCTAAAGTAAAAATGGGGGAAAGAAGAGGAAATTAAAATTCCTAAACCCTAGCTTTGATTAGGAAACTCAAATTCAAGTCTAAAATCCAAGAGAAGCTTAGGTAAGCATCCTCTTCATCTTCTCCATCTCAATCTCTCTTCAATTTTCAGAAATTCCTATAACCTAACTTAGGAAAAACTTCACCTTTGATAATAGATTGAAGATTCTAGAGGTGTTGTTGAAGAGAAATCAATCTTTGCTTGTTCTAGAGCTTCCCATTTGTTGTTTTGGGTTTAAAAGGTGAGTTTTTGAACTCACATCTATGTCTATACCTTTGATAGTTGTTAGGTAGGAATTCCTAACACCTATTGCTTGTCCATTTTCCTTTGAATTGAATTGGTTTGATGAATATTCCAATTTTTGGTGTTTTGAAGTCCAAAATCTTTAAAAATCCTATCTTTGATGTTTGAACACGTTTTTGGGGTGTATCGAAGAGCCTACAAGGCTGGGTTGTCGCTTAGCATAAATCCCTAGTCTCCGGTGCTCGTCCGATCGCTTCCGGTTAGGATTTTTGCTCTTCGTGGGGCTAGACTGATTTTACTGCAAATTACAGTTCAGTCAACTGAACTGTATAGTCCATCGACTGAACCTGAAAACAGAATGTTTCTGGGTATCAGATCAATCGACTGACTATACAGTTCAGTCGACTGAAACTGGGAACAGAAAGTTCCTGGCCCTGTATCAATCGACTGGACTGTATAGTCAGTGGACTGAACCAGGAAACCGAGAGTTTCTAGGCATGTATCAGTCGACTGACTATAAGTCCAGTCGATTGAATCTGGGAAATGTGCTTTTTGCCTATTTTTGGCAGTTTTGTGTGGGTTTTCGATTTTTAATCGATTCTTGATGATCCGATTTGTTGTTATCATTTATCGACTTTGATGCCTTCTTTCTTTGGATTTTTGGGAATATCCATTTGATGGATTTGATATCGATTTCTATAGTTTTGATTCACATCTTCGAATGTGAATCTTTGGTGATTGATTTTTTTTACAATCATTTTTGTGATTTGTCACTTTAAAATACAAAGGTTTCTATACTAGTAGTAAATATTCAAACTCTTTCACAAAAATGATTCCAACTCTATTTTTAATACAAATCTAGTTTATAAAACCGTTTTCCAATCTATTAGTATATACAAACCTTTACCTCATTCGTATGAGAAATCTAATTAAATGGCTTAGCAAAACAAGTGGTATGAAACACTTGCATTTACTTCGTCGATTAATTCTTGGACTTGTTCGATTGAACTCTCGTGACAATTTTCGAGTGGAAATCTACAATTTGTTCGTAAATATTTAAGTTAAGCTAGTGGTTATGGGACATGAAGCTAAACTCTTATATTTACAAGCTTAGTGTAATTTACACTTATTTTCGAGTGGAAATCTACAATCTGTTCGTAAATATTTAAGTTAAGCTAGTGGTTATGGGACATGAAGCTAAACTCTTATATTTACTAGCTTAGTGTAATTTACACTTATTCTCGAGTGGAAGTCTACAATTTATTCGTAAATATTTAAGTTAAGCTAGTGGTTATGGGACATGAAGCTAAACTCTTATATTTGCTAGCTTAGTGTAATTTACACTTGTCGATCAATGATGATCATTTTGTGATTTAGACTAGCGATGTGTGATGCTCTTTGTTTATGTGGGGACTAAATACCCCGTTTGTGGAATTTTGGTTCAATTTGGTGGGGTAGCGACCCATGGTCTTCGGGCTGTTTGTGGAGCTTCGACTCAAATTGGTGGGTTAGCGACCCAGGGTCTTCGGGCCGTTTGTGGAGTCTCAGCTCAAACTTGATGGTTAGCGACCATGGAATAGCGTTCCGTTTGTGACACACGTGTTGGAGAGTTTTCGTGCTCCCGTTTGTGATAGGCCATCCCCTTTTTGTGATTTCTGGATTTCTAGTTGATGATTTCTAGAATTTGTGTTTCACCAATTTTTGCGATTGGCATTGATATGTTTTGTCAATATTTGTGTTTTGGTTAATAATTTAAAGAATATGACATTCTTTTTAGTGTTTGAGAATATTTGAGATATTGTATGATTTTTGTTGTTACCTTATGTATACTTGTTACAGTATGGCATTTTTGTTATCATACGTTTTTGTCATATCTCTTATCTTATCTCATTTTATATGATATTTATAGCTAGACTGATCCATTTATTATTTTCTTCTTAAATAATACTCGGGTCAGACCGAGGTATTTCAGGTGCTTCTGCTTGACTTCTTATCAGGGTTCATCACTTGACTTTTGGCTAACTACTTTAGATTAGTAGTTTTTGTTATTATACATTTGATATAGAGACTCCTTGATGTATTCATATTCTTTTGTCTAGCACTTGTATCTATTCTTTTGTGATGTAGTAGATCTAGTTTGACCACTACTTTGATGTACACTTCTATGTGATATATTCATATCTGTTTTCGCCTTAGTGATATGAATATCTGTGACTGATTTGTGTTATGCTTATTTCTATATTTGTTTTTCGAAGTCCACATAGCCACTGTGTGGAAGCTTTGAGTTTGTATTTGATATGTCGGATTTCCTCTTGAAATGAAATGTAAGTTATATTATCTGACATATCGGTACTCACACAAAGAAATTACACAGATGGTCGCTCCTCAACAACCTTATTCTTCGTGCTAGTCGACGGCTTTTCCTTATAGTGTCCTTGGCTAGTGTGAGTATAGAGGTGGGGCGTCACATACCCTTTGAAAACATTTTGTAATATTTCTATTTGCAAATACTTCCAAATAATATCAATATCATTTTTTCCAAAAATATTTGAAAACCAATTTCAAAACTCCAAGATTTAAGTTCTCAAATTTCCAATTAAATTCATTTTATATGTGAATCATAATTTTATAACCATATTTATAAAATTACACTTCTTATAATGTACAATAGTCAATAGTTTTAAGAACTTTGACTAACCAAACGATAAATGATAATAATCAATCATTATCATTTCCTAACATCCAACACAATAAAACTAAAAAAAATCAATTTATGAAAAATTATATATACATATATATTTTTATATATACAAATTATAATTACTGGGTAAAATTATTTCATTTACCTATTTCAAAACAATATTGTGTCAAATTACCCTGTTCAAGCGTTTAGAAATCCCTATCGATGCCATAGTGTCCCATGTACCGACCGGAATTTATAATTACCAAACAGAACAAATTAACACAATACAAAACATTTTTATAGCACTAACTAATACGCTCTCTCATATATATAATCATACTCATTCTAGGGTATTAATAACCCTATCTCTAATGAGTTAAACCCCAACAGGCTAAGGTATCTCTAAATCTAAGCTCTGATACTAACTGTGACGAACCACCTTTTTGGATGGTTTAAATCGACAATAAACCACACATGTCTAACTCAAACCATTCAAAAGGGAGGATTATCAATGGGATTTAATAAGAAAATAAGAGAAAAAAAGGAAAACAAAATACAGAATCTCACAGCAGAATGACAAAATATAATAATCAAATAAACAGTTCATGAAGCTGTTTTACAATATACATTTGATTACAAATTTTTTTACAACATAATCATAGTACAACAACAACATACCAAAATAATTCAGTGGAATAATACTAATAATAATATACCAAACTCCGTCTTCGTCCTCCAGAAATATCGTCTTCAAACACTGAAATGCTCAGGCTAACCTGAGCGTAATGAAAAGACAAAACACCAGAGTCAGAACTAAAAGTTCTTATGTAAGTTAAATCAACATCAAATAAATATGAGTGTGATAGCTTCAGAGAAGTTTACGGGATTTTATATCTCCTATCCAGTGTATAATGTGCATGCAATAGCTAAAGAGATGTTATAGAATTTTCTATCTCCTAAGGATCCGTTAAACTATCTATATGTAGTAAGATACGCTATATATGTAGTGTCTATCAGTAATGTAAAATATTAATATAGCGTTAAAGCTTTACATCGATCCCTCTTAACACATTTTTAAGCATGTAGTCTATGTAGGTCCTGTAACACAACCAGTGACGTCGGTAGCTATTGAGTACCTTATAGGTACCATACTAATACAAAATCGTAGTGGGCGCGAATAAGGAGAAAGAGTATGACAGGGCACGTGAGCCGATGCCCAAGGTAGGATACTAGCATTTTGCGTTTACTGACTGGTGGTAACCCCTAACGGCCCACCGCATCCAACACCCCCAAAAATCAAATCAAGGTGCACCGATCAAGCCAACATCAATATAGTAATACGAAGAGGTGTGTCCGCTAGAGGTAGCTAGCCTCATTGGTCAGGTGCGGCTCCTGTTTTAGTCATTTCATATTGGCACAAGTGTCGGGGTCATCCATTATCGTTCTCTTTCTTCAAATCCAGCAAACGCCTCCAATTCAACCTCTACATTCTGGATATCATCCATCGCATACACAGTTGTTAAAGTGGTTCCAATATTGATAGAGAGTATGCCAATAAGAGGCCCCAGTCTCTTTTACAACCAAACTTCATTTTTCACACCGGTTGGTTCTTTTGCATTTCAAAACCGATTCATATTTGATATCAAAATATGTCATTTCCACTTGAAAATATCGTTTCAAATTCCAACTTAGGTTATAACCTTGTTTAACCACATTCGTATTTAAATCAAAGATTTAAATATAAACATTTCAACTTTGCACAGTTTGAAATTTTTAGAAAATAGTTTAAATAGTTATAAATAGTTTAAAATAATTTTTATAGTTTAGAGATTTAAACTTTAATATAAATGGTTTGAATATTTAAAATGTTTTATATAGTGAAATAGTTTTGGAAAATCTAAATAATTTGGATATTAAAAATAATAGATTTTAAACAATTTATATCAAAATAATTTATTTTAAAAATAATATCAAATCAAACTGTTTCTTTCCATTTCAACAATCTGGACCCATGCCCAATTTCAAATCAACAAATTCAATTTCAAATCTTTCAATTCAATTGACTCAATTTAGATTTAATGTCAAATCAACTTGATTTCAATTTCAATTCGAATTAACTTCATTTTTCAAAACGTTCATTTTTAACTTCAAATTCGATAAAACAATCCAATTCGACGATTTAAGTTTCAATTTAATTCTTATTTTAAACCATTTCAATTTATATCAATTTCATGTCCAATTTCAAATTACTGATTTAAATCGCTTAAATCAAATTAAGCTTCATTGTTCAATTTTAAGGTCCAAATCTTAAAATAATTAAATTCCCAAAATTGAAGTCATATATTAATTATAACTTTACATTTCCAATTCAATTCTTAAAACAATTCTTTTACCAATTTTAATTTCAACATTTCAAAGCTTGAATCAGGAAATAATTTAATTCATATAAATCCATAATTTATTTCCTTTAAAACAATATCATTTATTCAAAATCCAAATTCAATATTTTAAAACTATTTAATTCAACCAATCCGGTGTCCGTATATAATTTTCTACCCTATGGCCAAGTGATCAGTTATTTCAATTTTAATTATAGGGAAGGATATATATCATTTCAGTCCAAATCAAAATGTCATATGTATATATCATTTTAATATATTTCTTAATTTATTTGAAATAATCTAAATAACAGTTTATATGCTGTCACTTAATATACAGAGTGATATCAGAGATATATAAAAATAAATAAAAATAAATAAACATCCAATCATCCAAATGTCAACAAATAAACATCCATCATAATCAACATCCAAATCAGCCAATAATTCACAATAATTTATTGGTTATCAATATTAGGTATTAACTATCAATTAAATTCAATATTAATTTAAATGGTAATTTAATTCAATAAAATTCAATTTCAATTAAAATGTCATTTTAAACTATCAAACAACAATCAATAAAATTCTTATCACATCATAAATTTAATTCAACTAAAATAAGAAGGTTTAGTATTGCGTGAGTGGGTTAAATCACTCACCTTTGATTTATATTCAATTAAAAATCCAATAGAAGCCCAAAAATCAAGTGGTTTCAAAATTCAACCGAACTAATTCTATGTTGTGTGGAATTTCGGTACGAACTCAGTGGAAGAAAACGTGCATCAATCTGAGTTCATATGCAAAAGTTATGCTAGTTAGAACGTTTGAAAATTTAAATTAAAATAAAAATAAAAATAAGGGCATAAATGTAAATTTATTACCTTTCCTTAACCCTAACTGTAACAACCCGCATATTTATCGATTTTATATTTAAATATTTTATCGTTAGTCAGATTTTGGTCCGAAAAGCTACTTTTTGCATACGATCGAATTAGGACTCGAGACCACTTCCATTGAGTTTTAAATGACGTTTGCAATCTTTTTGAGTATAAGCTTTGATATGTTTGGAGTTAGTGGAATTTTCGCCACTTTTTCGCTTATGGCTTTGGTTTGGGCTGAACCCTTTTTGTCACTTACTAACTCAGCCCAACCCCCTCTCCTCTTCATTAATTCAATCTTCATTTCCTAACACTTCAAGCTTCATCAAAAATGGAGGAGGGAATGGGAAATTAAAACTCCAAGCTCAAATTCAATTGCTAATCCAACATCTACTCCAAATTCAAGAGAAGACATTGGTTCAAGCTTGTGATTGTTCTTGCTTTGCTTTCAAACTTCATCTCCATCAATTTCTGTGAAAAGGTGAGATTTTTATCTCACATTCTTGTCTATAACTGTCTTGGATTGCTGAGAATGATTCCCTATCACTTTAGCATGTACATTTGCATTTGGTTTGGATTGGATTGGCGAAAAACTCTAATTTTTAGTGTTTTTGGAAAAAACTGGGCTTAGGTCGCTCGGCCAGTGGAAAAGTCACGCCTGCAAACTAAGTCACGCCATTTAGGTCGTTCGGCATGCCATGGGTCGTTCTGTGCTTAGGTCGCTCGACTTGCTTGCGATTCGTTAGGTCGTAACCTCTAGGTCGCTCGGCATTGAACTGCTATAGGTCGCACCTCGATAGCTCGTTCCACACTAGGTCGCATGCCTAGCTCGTTCGCACTTAAGTCGCTCGGCTTGTTAACTCGTTAGGTCACACCATGCCTTAAGTCATTCCTCCTTAAGCCGCTACCTCGTTAGGTCGCGCCATAGCTTAAGTCGCTCCTCCACAACCTTATTCTCCGTGCTAGTCGACAGCATTACACCGTAGTGTTCTTGGCTAGCGTGGGTATAGAGGTGGGGCGTCACACTAATGCTTGTCTCCTGATCAAGCAACTTACAGCCGCCACGTCTTCTTACTCGTCGTCGGTGATCCACGACGCCGTAGGCCCATCGGCCACCACCACCACACTCGCCTAGGCCAGGCGCACCCACAGCTAACGAGTGCAACGCTCCGGCCTTCGCATGCACTCCGCTGCCGCCGCCCCTATAATCACCAAATGTGGCAAATCTCATCGTCTTTGACACGAACAAAGACCACAAATGCACTCCACTTAGCCTCCTCTACGTCGCAGTACTCGCCGATCGCTCCGAAGTCGAAGATCCACCGTTGAAAAAAAAACCCTAATATGGACGGTCGAGACTATTTTGGTGATTTCTAGACAAATCAAAACTCGATTGCAAAAATGGACTGCAGATGCAGATTATGTTCGTCGAGAGCTTCGCAACGATATATTATACGATAGGGTTTGAGGAGTTTGGATTTTGAATTTGATTTGGAATTGTAATTAGGGTTTGAGATGTTTGCCATTGAGAAGAACTAATAATGGAACAGATAGATAGAAATTGTACGTACAGAAAATAAAAATAAGAAGCTGCTAGGGTTTATAACAACCTATATATAGACAAAGCTGAAAAAAAATGTTGGAGCAAATCGATTGGGCTAGATTGACAGCAAAGACCCGAAAAGCCTATTTTGTTCCTGAAACGAAAATAGGTCATCCCATATATTAAAATATTGGTTTTCACTATTTTTAAACTCAATGAAACTAGTTTCAGACCCTAATTCTATTATATATAGAAGTTAGCTTTTAAAACCAAATTATATTTGTTTAAATTCCATTAATTAATTTCTACACGTTTCGAGCTCGCACGATCAAATGATAAGTCTGATCGCTACGAAACTTGAAATCCTATAATAATTCACTATTGCAGATCCGATGAAACTGGTTTCGTTGAAATCTGAGACAGTGCCCAAAAAGACAAATTTTCACGTTAATTAAATAAATTATTATTTTAAAATAGATTTAATCACTTTTAAATTCTAAACTAAAGTTAACAATTTTCATCATTTCTGATTACACAGAAATTAATAATCTATTACAATACAGTTTTTCATGTTAAATCCAATATTTAAATATTACACTAATTCAGCGTTCAATTACAACTGTAATAAAACCCTAGTTTATTACATTTTTATATTCCAATAAATTCATTTATTTTGTTTATTCGTATTATTAAATCAACAAATACCTTATGAAATGTATTGAACATAGGTTTCTATCTTATTATCCTCGTAACTCTTCAATTTACATCTTTCTTACATTAACCACAATATTTAGTTGCATTTAATTCCATTAATTACCAATTCAATATTCAAACGGACTAATTAATGTGATGAGGAAAAACCAATTGTTATAACTTAGCAATCCATATTTATTAACTTATTACAAACAAAGATTATAAATCTACTTACAAATAGCTGGTTTCATATTCTATATTAAAACCACTTTCAATTAAATTACATCCAATTTCACCATTAAATACAACATTTAATTTATTTCCTTATTTACAATTATAACCAAATTAACTTTACAATTATTTTAATTGATTGAGATTACATTAAAATAGTTGTCAATAACATTCAAATAATAATATTAAATTATATTCTAATTATTTTTCTCATTAATAAATCATAAATTTTAATTTCTCACAATATTAAATTCCAATCATCTTATTAAATTGAATATTTTTAATTACCAAAAATATGGGTCGTTACATAATGGATCCTATGGCTGAAGCATAAGAGATCCTCTTGATATGTTGTTTCTCTTCATCAGTATGAGGAGCACCTTTTTAGAAAAGATGATTCTAGACTATGTTGGAACGTTTTCACGCTTGGAATGCTTCATACTGAACCTCTTCAGTATGGTATATATGTACAGGGATTGGGACAATCCCAACGGCCTCTTGGATTTATCTCTATAGATCTTTATACCCAGTATATAGTTTGCTTCTCCAAATCCTTCATGGAGAAGTTCTTGGAAAGCCAAGCTTTCACTGATTGCAATAATAAAATGTCATTGCCAATCAGTAGAAGATAGTCGACATATAACACTAAAAATATAGCATTACCCTATTCCCATTTGTATACACTATGTGTTCTAATAGAAACCAAACTGTTTGATTATCTTATCAAAACACTTGTTCCAACTTCTTAAAGCTTATTTAACTCCATAAATGGAATTAAACAACTTGCAAGCGTTGTCCTCACTCCCACTGACTACAAAACCCTTGGATTATGACATATAGACAGTTTCTTCTAAATCACCATTTAAAAATGCCATCTTTAAATCCATTTGCCATATTTCATAGTCATAGAATGCAGAAATGGCCAACAATAATCTAAATGGACTTAAGCATGGCTATGGCTGAAAAGGTATCGTCATAATCAACACCTTGAATTTTACGACATCTTTTTACAACTAGCATAGCCTTATCAGTTTCTAGTTTTCCATTTGTATTTTGCTTTTTTTTAAATTCCATTTGCAGGCGATGGGTTTTATCCCCCTAGGTACGTTCAACAAAGTCCATACTTTGTTTTCTTATGTGGAACCCATCTCGGATTTCATTGCTCTAAGCCAGAGTGTAGTGTCTTTACTTTGTAGTGCTTGTTGGAAAGATAAAAGAGTGTTGTCATTCAAGACACCGTCCTCCTTCTTGCCATCCATGAGAAAAACGCAGTATCACTCTGGTGCGTGAGATTCCCTACTAGGCCATCTAATAGGTTGCATGTTTTCGTATACTGGTGAACTTAGTTCTCTTACTGGTTTGGCCTAAGTGTTAATTTCTTAGATATTATCCAAGTCTACAACTTCGCTATTATCCTTTGATTTCCTTTTTCAAAAAGACAACATACTGAGAAACAATAACTTTTTGTTCCTCGGTATTGTAGAATATATATCCTATTGATTTTTTGAGATATCCTATAAATTAACATAGCACTGATCTTACATCTAGTTTATTCGACCAATGTTCTTAACGTAAGCCGAATAACACCACACCTTCAAATACTTGAGTTAGGGTTTTTTTACCATACCACTTCTCATATGGTTTATAGGTACAGATTTAGTGGGCAACATGTTCAAAATATTCACTGCGGTTTCCAGTGCATATCCCCAATAGGATAGAGGTAACTCAGCTCTACTCATCACGGACCGAACCATATCCAATAGGGTTTGGTTCCTTTACTTTTACACACCGTTATGTTACAGAGTTAGGGTGGAGTAACCTGAGAGATAATCTCATTATCTTTTAAGTGTTGTTGGATTTCTTGTCCAACGTACTCACCTCCTTGATCAGATCGAAGAATCTTAATCTTATGGACATTGGATTTGTTCTTCATAAGATACACATATTCTAGTCTCAAAAAATCATTAATGAAGGTAACAAATTAAGAACTATTATCCTTAGTAATTATAGGCATTATGCCACATATATCACTATGTACAAGACCGAAGAGTTCATTGACTCTTTCATTACTCTCACTAAAGGGGTCCTTGATCATTTTTCCTTTGAGACATTATTAACACGCATCAAATTATTCAGAATTAAATAACGTAGAAAATCTTTAGTTCTCAATTTGTGTAGTCGTTTCTTTATGACCTAGCTTACAGTGCCAAAAATAGTTTTTATTTACATCAACATTAGAAGAATTTCTCATCGTATAGACATAATTGATATTAATCACATAAATGCCATTATCTAAAATATCATCATGGACTTTATAACCATTCAGCATAATGGTCATAACATTATTAACAAGGTGAAATACATAACCCGCTTTAAACAATCAAAACACAGAAAAGACACCACAAATAAAGTCTTTTATATAATAGCAATTATTTAATATTAAAACCAATCCATTTGGTAAAGATAAATGATAATCTCCAACTATCGTTGCATTTACCAGAGATCCATCAATAACTTGAAGCCTTATTTCTCCCTTTGCCACATGATGTCTATTCCTAAGTCCCTGTAACAAATTACAGATATGAGTTCCAAATCCAGTATCCAAAATAAAAGACAATTTATTGATTGCAAAACAATTTTGGATCATAAATATACCTGATGGAGCAACCGAACCTTTATGTCTCTTGTTTTTGACAATCTTTAATTACTCCGAATAGTTCCATTTCCAATGCCTTTCTTATGACAACAATGATACTCAACCTTGTCAATGGTAGTACTTTACAGTAAGCACAACCCTTTGATCTATAGATGTAGGCTTGGCCGACGTCAACTTATTAAGGAGCTCCATGAGATTCACATTCAACCGGTTCATATTGTAATTCGGTATGAATGGTTCATATTAAGGTGTAATAGAACCAAGGTCAAATCAACTTGCAGTTCGTTGCTTATATGTATGCCCAATTATGAAAGCCTATCAATATAGAGCTTCATCATCAGTATGTAATCATCCACTTTATGTCCTATAGTCCTTTTAGTATTAAACAGCTTCTTCGTAAGCACATACCATGCAGAATGTGGCCGTTCACAAAATATAGCCTTGGGACTATCAAATATCTCATGAACAGATATGCTTTGTTGCTGCCTCTACAATGACTTATCTAATGTAGACAATATGAAAACTTAGGCTATCTCTAAGTCTAAAACTCATTTCTCATAAGCAAGTCTATGTTTGGGGTCTGCATCATCAGTGGGATCTTCTTTAGGATTGCATGTAATAGATGACTACTTTTGCTCATAAACCGACACTATCTTAATCGCTTTTAGCCAATCGATATAGTTTTGTTCGGTAAGCTTGTTGCTTTCAGAAAATAGTTTTGGGGTTGCCATTTTCTATAAGTTTTAATTGGTAGATTATTAGAAAAATATCATAGTAGATGTTCTTATAATATTAATAAGGTTAAACTTTGTGTTTCATTTTACTAATAAGCTCCCACTGGTCTTTTATGTTTTGCCAAACCATAAGTCCAAATATAGAAGTCTTTCGACTTCACTAGGACTCGTTTATCTTGGAATTCCGACCTTGAGTTTGTTCAGCAAGTCATAGCTCCATAGATGATGGATAACCCTTTATCGATTGCATCATATACAACTCCTAACCCATGGTACATTGTCCTAGTTTCATTTCGACAACGAGTTTGCTTAATAGATCGAAATGAAATTATTCACTCGTACCTACCATATCATGATGGCCTAAGTATAGTATATGTACCTAGAGTTTGCTCAACAAATACATATTGTTTTCTTACGTCATCTATTCAATATATTAACCATATTACACATAACATCCTAAGCTTGAGTTTTCTCAACAACTAAGGGGTATGCAAGTATTTGTTAATATATATGGTAAATGACAACATTATATTAAAAATTTACAATCTTCAATATATTATTTAGAGTGATATCAACATATGGAATAATGTTTTCTAAAGAAATACCCATGTGATTCAAATGTCGAGCACATTAGTAGTCGCGATATACGTACACTTATGTATTTATTTATTCCTTAAGTTTATTTAAGGTTTCTTTAAAGTTTCATCTTTAGTTCATGCATTCATATTATGCAAGTTTTATTACTATATAACTTTTATATTTTAATTGACTTATATACTAACCATGTGTAACATTATATTAATTTCATCATATTAAATTCATTTTATTTAATTAACTCTTTAATTAATTATCAATTATTCAGTTTAACGTATTATATTGAATATATTATAATCTTTATAGTAACACACATTTATAATACATACATACATACATACATACATATATATGTATGTATATATGTATTTTAAATTGTTAATTAACTTTTGATTAATTTTTTTAATTATACAATTAGTTAAATATTATTAATTTTGAAAATTATGTTATTTACATACGTGTAGACTTACATTGTCTTGAACATTTTAAGACAATATAACATATGTCATTACATATTACACATGCATATATATATACACACACACACACACACACATTATTTAGTTAGCTTATTTAATTAGTTTATTTCTATTATTAATCTTACTAATAAAATTTATTTCAAAATTAATATATATATATATATATTCGAGTTTAATTTATTTATATTATTACTTTATTTCTATTTTCATTATATTTTAAGTTTTATAATATATATATATATATATATATTTCTTATATTTAAAATTAAATGTTAAATTTTAAATTTATGTTTTTTAAATTTTTAAAACAATTTTGAAAATTAGCCCAAGGCCAAATTCAAATTGGACCTTTCCTATTATGGGCAACCTTTGAACTCACTTTATTTTTTGAGCCAGGTCAAACCCAAGCTTAGACACTACTTTTCTAAATGTCCTACTAAATTGATAAGCTTAATTGGTTAGCCTTAACATGACTAATTTAGACTACATAGACTATTGGGCTTTGATACTTGTTGGAACTGGACCAGTCGAAAGTTGTGTGATTGGGTAAATTTTGAAAAAAATTAACTTTTGGCACTCTACTGGGCCTATGTAGTCTAAATTCATCTAGAAATTTCCCAAATTTTCTTTCAAATAAAATGTTCATCTATAATTATTTAAAATTTGTTATATTTAATTTTAAATTATTTGTATTGATTTTTTTGATGATGAGCATATCAAATGCACCCATGCGTGAAAGTGTAAGTGTAACATAAAGACAAGTGTGCATAACAAATATGAATGTTTTAGGTGTTTTGATTTATACCACAACGGTCCCATATCCCCTCTATATATTCCTTTGTCGTCCAATTTTTTGATTTGTTTACATGTGCATGTGCGTGTGTGTGAGTGGGTTATAGTAGGCAATCTAAAATTGTCTTTTATTTAAAATGTAGTTCGAAAATCTTTACATAAGTTTAAAACCGATTTTGTAAACTTTGAAATTTATATACATGTGTACACACACATATTTACATACATACATATATGTTTTTGTATAGAAATTGAATTAATATTTTGAAACAAAACAACACAAAATCATGCTTAACTAATTTGTAATTCAAAACCATATTTTCAAAAATAAATAGCTTAGCATAAATTAAAATATTAATTTAAGAAACAAATAGAGGGAAATTTAAAGATTTCCTTTTTTTCTTTTGAAAACAACATATGACTTTTAAATTCAATTAATTTACATGTAAACGATAGTAAAAATATTTTAAAAATTTATAAAATATTCTTCAATCCATAACATTGTAATATAAAATATGACTCGGTAATATAATGGTTCCTAAATTTTATTCAAATAATGTTTTTTGAATTAAAAAAGGATTAGACGAATCAGGCATATATCAATTCAGAACATTTAGATCAAGATCTAAGTTACATGCATACATAATGATCAAACAAAAGAGAGCATAAGTGAATCTTTGCTATTATTAAAATCATATGGGTAACAGATAAAAGAGAAATTAAATTCAACATGATGATAAAATAATGATTCAAAAGTAGAAATTTGATAATCATACATAACCTAAAACATACAAGGAGACGATGTGGAGGATTATCGACATATGAACATGCTTATATATATATACATAAAACAGAAAATTACCTTTTAGATGAAGCTTAAAGAATACACCTTGAATGAAGAAGAAATTCTAAGATTCTACAAATCAATCTCTAGATCTGCAATTATCTAGAATAACCACCATTTTAATTTTTGCTTTGTTTGAATTTTGTTTTGAAATAGTAGAACCTCATCCCCATGGAATTTTCGGCCTTGAGAAGATGAATTAAGAGAGGCAAATGACAGAGAGAAATTTTTATTAAAGGATAAAATAAACGTGGTATTTAATATATGTTGATTCATCTCCTTTTAATTAAGATTATCCTTTCATTTCAAAACCAAAAGCCCTCTTTTTCCTCAAAGTATGGCCGAACATTTAATAGGCTGTTTGGGCTCCAAAACATTCCAAAAATCAATTAGTATTATCCCCATTTAAATCTAACTTAAATTTCATATCACTATCGTATACCTATATGCGTGCTTATAATTGTTATATACGCCCTTTAATTAAATACTAGTGGCAAACAAACAAATCAAATAAGACATTTTTAACAATTAATATTTCAAAAATATTAATTAGTTTAATTTATTTAAAACCCTTTTTAGTTGTTATTCTATTTAAATCAAATTTAAACATTCTACTGATATCGTATATTGGTACGCATGTTTGTAACTTTTATATACGCACTTCACTAAATACTAATGACATTCAAATTAATTAAATAAATTTTATAATTAATATTTCACAAATATTAATTAATATAATTAATATTTCACAAATATTAATTAATATAATTAATTTACTATAATTAAAAATCAATTAAATTATGTGGTTTATTCAGAATATTCATCATTTTAGTTATGTGACTTAATGGTGTAAATTTAGTTAGCGACTAATATTGAACAATTCAGATATTACGTTCACCACCTTAGTTAATGGCGTGATATTTTGGCTGATTTTATTGCTTAGACATATTTTTGGTAAAATCCAATGTTACTTATTATAAGCGTTACCTATTAGTGACAATTATTTATGTCAATTCTCTTCATCAAAATTATATCACTTTGGACTTATGGAATTTGGTAACGGTAAAAATTCCAATTTCATCCACATTTAAATCTATTATCCAGACACAAAGACCTTGGTTCAATAATAATAATCATTATTAACCGAACTACTCTGGTCGGAGATTTTGACTTTGAGTTGAGTTCAGTTGACCGTGATACTATCCTCGTATAACTAAGAAGATGAATCCTCTCTTGAATAGTGTTTCACTTCCAATACTTCCACTTAACAAAACTATAGCCATTCGATGGAATTTGTGCCATACTTTGACTATAATCAAAGCGGAGCTTTCACATTGAAGATCGACGGTATTTTCAAGTCAAGAGAACTGTGTAAGTTAGTCACATAGATATTTTCTGCTTGACCTTCGTTATATAACCAATAGAAAACTATCGAGTGAGTCATTCCATAATTATCCAATAATTATTAGTACGTAACTCCTTGGTGCCTCAGCATTCATGAGTAATACACTGCCTAACATTTGGAGAGTGTTACGTTGTAACGATCCAGAATTTCGAACAATTTAAAATGAAAATATTTAATTAATTTTAAATATTTGAACGATGATTTAATTTGAATCCTCGATATAACTTTGAATTTGACGATTAAATTATATAATTTAATATATTGAGAGTTGAATAAAAATTTAAATCTTCAATTTAAAGTTGAAGAAAAATATTTCGAAAGCTTTTAAAATTCGTATTGATAACACTGAAAACAATAGAAATTTCAGAATTGAATTTTAACTGTTTTGCTCAGTTTTGAATTTAATTGTTTGAACCGATATTTAAAAATAGTCAATTTTCAAACAGTCTCGGAATTCGACGAAACCAGTTCCGTTGGGTCCGTAACGTTGAATTATTATCGGATTTCAATTTTCGTATTTTTCGGAGTTAATACGTGATCGTACGGCGAGCAAACGCGTTGAAATTTAATCGAATTTAATTTAAATTTTAAAAGTTAGTCAACACACACGTTATCTTCCATTTAACACGCCTATAATCACGGAAGGAATCGTGCAAGCACGTTCCCCTGTTAAATCACGTAATACCCTCCTTACCTTTCTTCAATTCAAAAATCAAATTGCCAGAAGCAAAATCATTTCGTTTGCGAGAAAAACAATTCGAAGAAAAATGGCCGCCTTTCCAATTTAAATTTCACAAATTCCATTTCCCTTCATACCGAACGAAAACGAAAATCAAACAGGAAAAAAAAAATGGATGACGAAACACAAAATTGTGAGCTTGTTTTCGAGCTACGTTGATTCGCGGTCGCGAGGATGGAATCGCGCGCGCGACAGCTTGGGTTCGAGAGCACGGCAGTGACCACACGAGGTGGCGCCGAGGAAGGAGCGCGGCGGTGGAGAGCAGTTGTGGCAGTGGACGCGAACGAAGGGGGAGGTCGATTTGGGATGTTTGGGATTCGTGTATCTGTTGGCGGCGAAGTGCGTGAGGTTGGAACTAGGAGTGGAGCAGTATCGCGAAGGAGTCGCGAGGCTCGCGTGCGCTGTCACCAGCGAGGCCAGGGATTCGAGCACGCGATTGAACGCGTTTGGGCAGTGGGTCGTTCGAGGCCTAGATGGAGATCGAGGATGCCGACCGAAGTTCTGATCGCGATTTTCGTTCGCGTGGATTTGGTCGTAACTTGGAGGAGTAGCTGTTGCTCAGTAACGAAGTAAGGATATTTTCTATTTTGTTTTATTTATATATATATATATATATATATATATATATATATAAAGTTTGGGTAATATGAGAATCTGGAATTTTACAGCAAACTAAAGTAAATGTTCATATTCAAATCGTAAGATAAATGAATATTATGGAAATTGACTTGTTAATCAACTTATTTCATCATTTTAATTACTAAAGGATTAGAGGTAAATCATTAGTTTAAAATTTAATTCATTAGTAAAAATTTTTATATATATATATAGATAAATTTAGTTTCAAATGAAAAAATTATTTGTAAAAGAAGATTTGTTAGAAAATTTATTTAAAAGGAAAGTTAGTTTGAAATTGAAATGTTGGTTAAATAAATTTATTTATAGAGAAATTGGTTTAAAATAAATCATTAGATAAAATTAAATTATTAGTTTAAATAAATTAACAGATGATAATTTATTGTCAATTGATTCGAATATTAATAAAAATTGTATAATTGTTTATACAAGGTTAAAAATCGAGAAAACAAAACTGGAATGGAAAAGGGATTGCAAATTAAAAGCAAAGGTGAGATCTTCTCACTCAAAATAAATTTGGATTGCAGTATTTATTGATTGATATGATTGTTATTGGATGTGATATTAGATATAGTAGGATATATCTATATATATATATAGATATATATACATATTGGCATATGTATATATTGGATTGATTGATTTCCCGCCTCGTATAGCGGATGAGACCCTATTGCGCCGTTAGTAAGCGGATGATTTTATAAAACCCATATACCGCGATATTCCACCTCGAAGTGGAATTGGTATTGTGCTAACGTCTTTGGATGCAGGGAAACAGGTTGGAGGGATCCAACTGGATTCCTCAACTATATTTATTTATTTTACAGATATTGATGTATATTCTGTTATCATATTGATATATGATATTGAATGTTGTGATTGACCAATTGGTGCTGTTGCATCATCGAATTCAAATTTTGAAGTTTAAAAATAACGATTTTAACTTTAAAAGAGAAATTAAAAGTGATTATTTTAAAGTATACGTTTTATTTGAATTTTTGAATTGATTTACTTTAAATAAATAAATGTTAGAAATTTAAAGTTATGGAAATTATAATGTTTGTGAAATATAACCAAAAGATGATTTTTGAAATAAATAGTTAAGTAATTTATAAAATAGTTTAAATTGGGATTTTTGAATTATTAAAAACGATGTATGTAAAAGATGTACAAAATTGATATTTATCAATTAAAATAATTGGGATTATAAAACGAGTTTTTATAAGTGTTAAAATGAATTTTTAAGAATTTATAAGTGAATGAAATTTATAAATTGTGAACTTATAAATGGAAATGATTTTGTAGAATAAATGAATTATAAGCATTTAACTTATAATATGGATAGTTGGTATAAAAATTTAGTTATGAATTAAATTAGTTAATAAAAGGAGATTTATAAATTGAAGAATTTATAAATATAAATGTGATTTATAATCGTTGTTTATAAATCTGAAATCACTTATTTTGATAAGTGAATTCTAGAAGTTAATAAAGAAGATTTATAAATCAAAGTTGTTATAAAATAGAAATGGAATTTATAAACGTTGTTTTATAAATTCGAAAATCAATTGAATTTGATAAATTAAAATATAGAGGGTTATTAAAGAAGATATATTCACGATTTTGGATAGCGAATTATTATTGAAATAAAATGTGTAGAGACGATTGAAATTGGGTTAAGTGAAGTATATTCACGATTTTGGACAGTGAATATATTATTAAGTAAAACGGATATGTTTTAGGAAAATGAATATTTTAAAAAATGAAGTTAATTGTTTTAACGGTGTTTAAAATATATTAAATATCAGAATCATAGATTTCAACATTCATTGTTGAAATAGACGTTTTCGAGAAATAAGGAAATAATGGACTATAACACTGTTGTTATAGTAAATGATTTCCGAAAGGAAATATTTTATATAGTATTGGGATTTATATATCTATCTTAAAATTCGAATCCCTATACTAGTGATTTTGGGTCGTCGTAACGATGTTTTACGCAACAGTCGTTTTGACCCAAATAAATGTGTTAAAAGAATATTTTCCTTAACGAATGAAATATATACTTAACATTGATTTAAGTATATTGAATATTTTCAAATGTTGAAAATAAATAGATTTGTGAATTTCTTATTATTCAATAAGTATGGAATTGCTTTTCCAATATGAAATGAACATTTTGAGAATTTATCTTTGTAAAGACAAATTGAAAATGAATATTGAAATCGATTTGAAAATCGTATATCAGTAGATATTTTGACAATATAAATTCACTATGGAATTTATAGAAGAAATGGGAATTCATTTTTAAAAATAAACGTTGATTTATTTTTGAAGTGTGGAAATTTTATATCTAGTAAAGATATTTTTGAAATTAAATAATTTGGGAAAATTATTTGGAATCTGATGATGTTGCACATCTTTATTGATAGTTAAATAACCGACTATCAATAATTACCTTGAATAGGTATTTGTTGTGATTTGATGAAATTGAATGCCACACTTATTTTTGAATTTTTCGCTCACTATTCGGGTTAGCCGGGAAAGGACCATGGGGTCGTATAACCCATTCCGAATATGTGATACGTCGTATGAATTGCATTTGATGACCGGTGTTGAAGACCGGATATTTTTGAAAACGGAAGGATTACCGTCGAGTTACTCTACATCGGCTGATCCCCGATTTAGAGGTTTTATCACCCTTAGTGACGGGAAGTCCAGACGTGATTGAAAATTATCCGGAATTGCAAGGGCTTCGTGAGAAGTGCCTTCGGTTCTGTTCGATCCCGGAACAGACTTGTATGGATAGTGTGTCTGACGTTACAAATTGAGATATAAAGCTGATTTCTTTCAAATACATTTCTGTTGGTGGCGGAGAATTTGTTCTCTTAGCTTAACACCCTTCTCTGAGACATACGAGCTCAGAGGTTATGTAGTTGAAATTTATCAGCGATATACTCCCAATTTGGTAACGTGGCATACTGAGTGTTGCTGTGAAATGATCAGTGTTTGATCATTTGCGATATGATCATTTGTTTGATCTTATATCTTTGTGATCATAGGTTGATCATTTGTTTGACCTGAAGCATGGCTTTGTAGAAAGCATAGCTTTGTGGACGAGACTTCGTCGGACCTCACACCCCGGAAATGGTCAAAACAGGAAGGATGCAGCAAGGTTCTAGGGAGTAGCGCCCCTTAGTGTATGTCATTCCTTCTGGATAAAGGTGGTATCATGGTATGGAGCCCAGATACTTAACCTATGTGGTTACTGCATTATTATTCTTATGTGGTTGTTGCGAATCGAGGATCCTCGGGAAGATCGGTGACGATCGGGGGATGGCATACGCGTGTCAGTAGTTACCTATTTTTGCAGAGGTAACCCGGCCTTGTGTTGGCAGAGATCCGGTTAGGTTCTCGGGTCGTCTTTTCCAGGGGCGTACCCATCGTGGCATAGGAAGTTCCTTAGCCTGACCATTTGTTGGAAATCCAAAGAAACAATACGAGCCTTGTACGGTTTTAGTTGTAGAACCTGCCATCTAATATGGTAGCTATAGTAGGCATACTATAATGGTACCTATGTCGGCTAAGATTTATATTCTACTTTCGAAATGTTTTCTACACTATGCACTAATAATAATATCAAAAAGAATTTGATTTTGCGTAGTAAGCATCTTTGACTATCATAAGGAGAAATCTTCTCCAATTCTGCGTTTGCATTGTGTGTGTGGCAGGAGGCCTTATGGTAGTCTCATTTTCAAAAGCATTGCGAAATTGACTTTAAAATCTTCCTGTTGTTGTTTAAAAATAAACTGTTTTACGATCTCACACCAGTCACCATGACTGACTCGAAGTTTATTGTTTCCCTTCTAAACTCTGGGTGCCCACCAATTTCCACACGGGCAGTCTAGAGTTATGTTATCAGGATATTCTGGATATTCTGGAGCTTTGGAAGCAAGCTGGATGGCGAGACGTAGTATTTGTATCTGATATTCTTTATTCCGCTGTGTATTCTGTATGAGGATAGGTTGATATGACTGTCCATTGTTTTATATTGAGTTGTATATTGACTCTGATTGATGTATGTATAAACAAATATAGTTCTTTGTTTTCAAAAGACTAGTGATTATCTATTATATATTGTTCCGCTGCGAATGTGAGATTCTGATATTGTTCTGTTTTTGTTTCTATTGTTGTTCTGTTGTTCTTCTATCCTTTTCCTCTTTTCTTCTTCTTCTACCTTTTTCTTCTTTTTAAAACCATCACTATTCGAGTTTCCGGCACTCGATTTCTCGGCAGTCGATAAAGTGAGTATCGATGTCGAATTTTCGAAAGTCGAAAATTCCGGTATGTGACATACGTACTCTAGTCTCAATGAATGCATCAATATCCAGTCTCGATGCATCTTGACTAGGAATATTTGAAATGATGTGTTTATTGTATTGTGATATAATACTCATGATTATAACTATTTTTAATTACTATCACAAACACACCGTTTATGGATTTTCTATTAAATATATTTTAATTAAATATTGAATTATTTACAACGCATTATAATAAATATATAGCAGAAAAAACATCTTTATTATGAAAGAGAATTGATTACGGAGTTAATAATTTACAAAAAATTATAGAATTGCCCATTGTGCATACCTACGACTCTATTATTTTTGTTTCCTTTCTAAATTAAAGGTTTGATTTAAATTTGTTAACTTTAAATTTAAACACACACTCACACACACATGTTTTATAAATTATAAAATTTACATATGTATGTTGTATCAAATTTAAAACATTATACGTGATCATTAACATGGATACATATATGCGTATGTTATTTTAACTCAAATTCATAAGATCGATTTTCGTGACATACGTTCAAACTCTTCCTTAATTGAAACTAATTTACAATTGTTAATTTTATATTTTAAAACATATAATATAGTCAAATTTAATATTAACATGTATATATATTATAAATCAAAATTTAGACAACAAAGGCATATGCGGAGGGACAAATAGGTCTGTTGCGGTGTCATTCCCAGCACTAACATACGGTCACATTAACCTAGTACACTTCATATTTGTAGTACATGCTCTGTATGTATGTGTATTTGATACAATTATAAATTAAAACTAACAAAATAGAACTCTAAAAACAAATAAAATAAAATAAATATTTTATTTAAAATATACTAGACTGGATCTAATAACCCTTCGAGTTTCATAGTTCCAATGGATCCAAAATAGGAATTTTTTTTAAAATATACCTATTTCACCCGCTTCCGACTGGTTCGGTTCCTTTAGTGGCATCAGAGTAGGATGGGTTGAGGCATTCACCTTGTTCATTGGATAACCTAAGTTCGATACATACAATTAGCATGATAGGGGATTCTCACATTATAATCTATAACAAAGCATTACCTCTTACCCCAACATGTTTTATGACGGCTGTGCTAGTCAAAAGGCTTCATGTAAAACTCGCTCGTGAGGTGCCTAGTTGGTTCACAAGAATCACACCAAAGGGTTCGGACCAGACCTCCAGTGGTATCAAAGCCCTAATAATCGCATTTTGAATTAACGATATTTTGTCTAACTTATTAAAACCTACCCATTTAGCAGGGTGTCCAGAAAGGTACTGTCAAAGGTTAGGTTAGGGTAATCAAGTACTATGCCCTACCTGGCTATTGGCCTGGTCGAACGATGGAGTAAGCCCAAAGGTTATCCCTACTATAAAGGCTCGAATCAATTTTGGGCCTTAGGCTAATTTTCAAATTTTGTTTGAAAATTTAAAGTTATAGTTTAAATTTAAAAGTTAAGCTTAAAATATAAAAAAGAATTCTTGTAAAACATATAAAAATGCATTCAAAATTTTCAAAATTAGTTTAAGAAATTAGATAATTAATTTTGAAATTTAAATTTAATCAATATAATTAATTAAACAAATAAAATAATTAATTAAAAGTTATCCCTCGATATATGTATATCAAAGGTTATGAATCTATAATATAAATGTTGTTATATACTATATATATATTAATAAATTACTTTCGCACTCTCTTGTTGTTGAGCATACTCAAGCTAAAGATATTATGTATAGTATTATTAATATATTGACTAGACGAGGTAAGAAAACTCTATGTATTTGTTGAGCAAACTCAAGGTATATATATTATACTTAGGATGTCGCAAAATGGTGGGTAAGAGTCAATAATCTCTTTCGATTTGTTAAGCGAATTCAAGGTCGAGATTGAGATTACGACAAAGATCATAAGTTAGAAGTTGTATATGATACAACTGATAAAGTATTATCTATCACTTGCGGGCCTATAATTTATTGAGTAAACTCAAGGTCAAAATTGCAAAGCAAGCGAGTCCTCATACTCATTAGAGGAATCAAATGATTTCTATGTTTTTCTAGGATTTTGAGAAACATAAATGGTCAAGTGGGATTCTTATTAGAAAAATAAAATGGTAACATTTAACCTTTCTAATATTGTTAACATATGCTATGTAAAGTTAAAATAATCTACATCGATAAATCTGTGCAACTATTATAAATTGATAAAATGTTTATTAACTAAAATATAAAAATGAACCGACTCAAGGTTGGCGAAAGAAATATAAATATAAACTTACCAATAAATCTTTTGACATGTTGTCACTTCACGACCCATGTAAGAGCTAATTTATACAACCACTAAAATATTCGAACCTAGATGGTTTAACCATTAAGTTGTATGATATTGTGTATTGTCTTTTACAAGTATCAAACTCTAATACAAATGCAAGAATATGGATATTTGATCCATCTTCAATCATATATACATGTTATAAGGTGAAAGATCGTGGTTTGTAATATACGAAACTTCAATGAAATTAGTTCATTGAAAATAAGCAAGTGAACCATAGTGCGAGATTGTGTATTCAGTATGATTGATTACAGTAAGATCTTGTTGTGTTAGATGTAGCACTAAACCATGAGCCACAAGATGTACCTAAATTTGATCACTGAAATTACTTCGTTAAGGTTTTGTTGTAAGTGTATCCTTTTTAAATAGTTTGACTATTTAGAAAGGAAAGAGAATGTACAAGGTGGATGTAACTTAGGCACAGTTGGGATGAAGAGAGTGAATGATCACCTCTGCTTCATGAAGAGACATTGGAAATAAGCATTGTATAAAATACTAAAAGACACTTAATATGGAATCAGAAATATAGTTTCTATCCCAAAAGTATTTCATACAGAAAATTATTTTTTGTAAAAGTTATTTCTTCAAGTTTAAGATATTTGATCTGAAACTCTCGGCTGTAAACTAGTTACAATGTATGAATAAAATTCCACGATAAGCAGTTAAATGGAGCTTCATATTTCCTAAGCTATTATAGTAACGGCGTAAATAGTGGGATCATACCATGTAACACTTCTTAGTGTATGCATTAAATTTCTAAAATTATTTTTGTAAACATACCAAAAATTATTTGTGAAATAATAATTATTTTCAGTACTAGCTGAAAATAAACATTGTTTTATTTCAATGTGAATATTATGAATTTCGTAATAAGTTGAAACTATAAAATAGGGTGTTTGGTTTTCATAATAAAATGATGCATTAGAAAATTTAGAAGTATCTGAAGTCCTACAATTATTTTGAAATTATATACTAAGCCACAGTTTTAAAAAATAAATCTTTAATCTTAATATTATGAATCATATCGTACTTGTGAATTATGTCCTAAACGATTAAGGACAAAACACGCATTCAGTGGAAGCGACATAAAAGTTGGTGAACTCTTACGATTAATACATACATACATACATACATACATACATATATATATATGCAATCGTAGATCTAAATATACCGGTTCCATGTACTTTTTTAAATTCACCATTGAATTATCATAGGCTTGAACATGTGTATTTAATACACATGTAGTATGTTTGTGATAAGTTCATAGAACATAAAACATATGAAAATAACATGACATGCAAAATAAAATAAAACGATTTGATTTGATCGAATAGGCAAGTGTATTGGAAAGGAGTTCTGAATGTACCTACAACAAATAAGATTCAATCTCAAAAGATCGCACCTACCTATGATACATAATGATGTATTGATAAGGAGTAACTAGATATTGTTTGATGAAGTACGATTGATGAGAGTGAAGTTGGGTTAACTTCTTTTTGTTAGGACGTGTACTTAAAAGTTAGTACATAAGGTTCAATTTTATTTCATCCAAAATAAAGACTACAAAATCATACAAGATAGGAGTTGATGAAATAACCCCAACATACCTTTGCAACAACCCATCCTTAAATGGACCTAAATTCCGACCAAGAAAAGGCCCATCAAAACTTGGACCCATCTCAAAGCTGGCTGTTGGTTGGTGAAATGAACAATACAAAGCTATTTGTGTCCTCTATCGTGCCTAACCCATAATGCCGACCATTTACTACTTCCTACATAGAGAAGAGGCGGGCCCTCACACAATCACTTAATATGTTCAATCTTTAAAGCAGGTCCTTCATATTATGACCCATATCACACGGTGACATTTCATATTAGTCCAACTATCATAGATACTGGAAACCATATTAGCTGGGCATATTCAATCTATAGAATCTGGGACTAATCTCGCATCATCGTAGTAATTTATTATAGGCAATATCTCACACCAGCCTAAAGTCACATTGCTGGTAGCCTGATTAGCTGGGCAGATTTCCCAATGCTTTTGACTGACCTCGCATTCCTATAACTTAGTCATAATCTATATCACACTACATTTATTACACACGTCTCACCATTTCCATAATAAGGCCTTAAAAGAAATATTTTTCATTTCGCCTTTAACATTAATTACTTTCCTAAGGGTGATTTAATAAAATTAATAACCTATTTAATTGCATCAATATACATTAATTACGCTAATATAGATATATACACATACACACACATGCACGTGCGCGTCTAGCAATTTCTAAGCATGAGGAATTTACGCCCTAAACTAACGTTTAAATGTCAATTCTTTCAACAATTATACAAGTGTCATTCCATATTATCAACAATGCTAAAATTCCAATATTCTTATCCAAAAATTCCGATCAATAGACTTCTTGTATACCATTAAAATTTAAACTCAACTTATTACATCAAACTAATGGAATATATTGATAATAGAAAATTATAATTTCAATTTTATGCTATATTCAACTCCATTTCACGTAAATTAATAAGAAGTGGAATAGAAGGTAAAATTATCAAAACTGCAAATCTATAGGATTCCCATTATTTTGGAATAAACAATTGAGATTTCAACCTAGAATTGACATTTCACATTGGAGGAGTTTTGGGGGTTTATAATATGATGTTTCGCAAACCAAAACTCCCTAAGGCATATTTAAACTCAAACTATACTAATCAACTACTAAGATAGAAAAGTTAAGATTTCCACTCACGGTATTTCATTAGCCTTGCCTCCTTTGGATTTGACATGCCTTTAATAATCTCTACCAAATCTCTTCTTTATGATCTATATATGTGTGTGTGATATATATGTATGTATATATATATATAGCAAGGGATTTGTATATATACGTTAGACTCGGAAAATTGGAGAAAAATAGGTTGTGAAAATAAATAGAAAACAAAATAGATATATAGGATTTCTTACCTGAAAACCTAATGAAGATTTTCTGAATCAATGAAGAGACAAACTGATGGAGCTTCACTAGAGTCCCAAAATATTTTGTGAATAAAAGTGAGGGGACTAAGCTCCTATTTATAGTGGTTGAAATGCACCAAAATGGTCGAATTTAAGTAGGTTTAATATTATGTAATCCGATACGTTCATTGTGCAAAAACCGTAGCTGCCACCGTTCACAACCAGTCGACCGCCACCTTCCATCGATCGATCGCTAGTAGTCGACCGACTCAAGGTGAGCGGTCGACTAGTACGTGCTATTTTCAAAAGATTTTGTGCTATTGTTTTTTTAATTTATTTTATTCCTTAATTACAATTCAACTTTAAGGTTAATTTTTACGATTACTTAACCCCTCTGTCTAATTACTATTAACTTTTGAATTTCAATTTTTACAATTAATTTTTTATTTTAATTTGAATTCTATTATAATTATTTTAAACCCAAAAACTTCAAAAGCCCATAACTTCTTCGTTTGAGCTTCGCTTTCAGCATACTATATATGAAAATTGATTGGAATTTCGCCACGAACACAACGACAAACTTTCATGGTCAAATTCTAACTTTTACAAAATTTTCATTTTATTTCTATCTTATTTAATTTAATTTATCCAATTTATTTATTTATGGTTGATTTTATAGGGTGTTACATTCTTCCCCTTTAAAGGATTACGTCCCCGAAATATTTACCAAGGCGCGAACAACGTAACACACATTAAACTTCCATGTTATGCAACCAAGTTATCTACAGAATCATCTACTCAACCAAAAGTACAATGTGATTATGTATTGCAGACACATTATAAGTAAGCTTAATCATAGCATGAGTGTGTGATTGTAACATAAAAGTATGTAAGCAAAACACCCTAAATTGCATAAAATTTCTACATGAGTGCAAAGTGATGGTGAAAAGTGTAGCAACCATCACTTACCATCCAATATAGCAACCATGATGCAACCAAAAATCTAATTTTAAAGGGAAATTTTACCAGTGAAAAGCTCAGGATGAGAGACCTTCATCTTCTCTTTAGTTTCCCATATGCTTTCCACCGGGTTATCTCCCATTTTACTCGAACCAACCTAATTTCTTTATTTTGGGGTTTTCTAGTTCTGTGCTCCATAACAGGTGCGGTGGCACAGAATGTTATCGGCTCTGCCTCAGTGTCTCCCAATTGATCGGGCTCACCACAATAGCTATGTCATGAAGGCATTTCCTCAAGTGCAAAATATGAAAAACATTGTGGACTCTTGCTAATTTATACGTGCTCTATGTGGTAAGCCAGCCTTCCTATTCTTTTCAAAACTCGAAAAGGCCTAACGAATCTTGGTGCCAAATATCCTGATTTTCTGAATCTCATGACTTTCCTAAGAGGGTAGGCTTTGACGAGCACCATGTCTCCAACCTCGAAATCTAATTCTTTCCTTCTCTTATCCATGTAGGATTTCTAGCGATCTTGCACTACCTTCATTCATTGCCTAATTAACAGTACCTACAATGAAGTTTCATGAATCAAATCTGGTCCGAGTAGAATTTTATCAGTGGTTTCCCACTAACAATTTGTGTAACGATCTGCATTTTCAACCCTCAAAAATCAACAATAATACAACCATGGTATTCACATGCCGAGGATCCAAGTGCCAGAAATACATATTGTTAGGGAAAAATGAAAGAAAAGACAGAATAGAATCTCACATCGTGACGAGTATTATATAATATACAACGGATCTTTACACAAACAAAAACTGTAAAATATGTACATCAATCAGAGTATACTAAACAAATAATCAATCTGGACAGTTATAACAACCTGTCCTCAAAATTTTCTAATAAACACAACAAACAATGTAGTAGGAAATAAAGAAATACATAGATGCATCTTGGGCATCCAGCTCGTCTCTTGAGCTCCAAAGCAAATCTATAAATATGTTTAGTCTGACCAGAGCATTATTAGAAAATAATACCCGGATCACTCTGGTAAACAAGCATAAGAAACACACCTCAAATGAATTTTTAATGTTATAAAACTTTTAAAATAAAAGGTATCTCGTAAGACCACACCGCACATCAACACGGACAGGTTTTTACCTTACGATAACCAAACCACTTATATTAGAAAATCCAGTGATATTATAATAATGTCTAACGGCAAAAATATCAATAACCAAGTAGTTGTGATGCTTGTGAGTATACATCACAACAATACTAGTTATTTAATCAAAAATCGCTAAGGTGTGTTCGCTAATTGTGTAGGATTCCACGGAGGGACCCTCCGTACCTCGAGAATGGTCCTCCTGCATAAGGATCAAAGTTATCCTTCTGAAGCAACAATACATCCATAGTGATGTACAATAAAAAATACATAGCCGGCCATGCAAGGCCGAATGCATCGCTCCATGCATGCATAACAACTGTAAGTAACTCTATAAAGGAGATGACTGCACCCTCATGGGTTATCTAAACCTTTGGCTATGCATCATATCTCTGGTTTTAGTTATTTCCACTAGTGAGGCTACTTCGAGCAATCCAGCTCATGCACGCAATCTGAACAGATCACGAAATCCCATATGGATTCCCTTACCCCATCGGGTCTTGAAATCACACATGGATTCCTACATCTCAGAATAGATCTCAGAATAGATCTCAGAATCACACATGGATTCCGATACCCCAACGAGTCTCGAAATCACACATGGATTCCAATATCTCGAGCAAAACTCAAATCTCCTCCAAGCATAGACCCCGTATAAGGTTTTTGGAGCGGTTACGGTTTCGAGTCAGCTCTTACGAATGTAGTCCCCCGCTTATCGGATGTTCCAAAACTAATCGATTGATTTTCGAAATGCTCAGTACCGATTCTTTTGGAAATAATCAGACAATACATAAGAGTGGGGATCACCCCCTAGCCATTTATGTGGACGAATCTCCTCATCATTTGTCCTAGAAGAACAAAACAAGTTTATATGTACAGTATAGCACCACTGATGGTAACTGTACCATATAATCCCTATTTTCTCCTAAACATTTCCGAATCTAAAATCCATCGGTGTTAAGTAGAGGATATTTCTGTACCACTAAAATTAAGAAGGATTACATATTTAGACCAAAATTTGATAATCAGTTATTTAATTATCGAAAAACAAACATTTAAACAGATATTACATTCCCATGGAAACCACTAAGCCTCTCAAAATTAATCTTCTATTAATTAAATCTCTTTCCAAAAATAAATTATCGAATTATTCATATACTTATCCCCTTGGGATAAGTATATTCATAAACCATTCCATTTAAAAATTGGAAAACCTTTTTCACATACTTATAAAATTGTATAAGTATATTCACCAAACACTTAGAGAGATTTTCTATTTCAAAATCATAATAAAATGATCAAACCCGAATGTCACTAAAATGGAGATATAGACAACCCGAAACACCATTCCTTTCCATAAATCTCTTATATTTTATAAATCTCCAAATTTATTTATAAAGTTCTTTATAAATCTCCAAGTTTTATTTATAAAAATACTCTTTAATAAATCTCCAAAACCCATTCTTAAAACTTCTCATTTTAAATCGCTAAACCATTTATAATCAATTTTCTAAAACCATTCAAAACCTAACATTTTTTTCAAATTCCAAACCACTTTCAAAATTTTAAACTCCTTTAATAAATCATTTTTATGAAAGAAACCTTTTTTAAATAATTTATTATTTAATTATAATAAATAAAAACTTTAGCGTCATAAAGTTAAATTTTAAACATTTTTAAATAATATAAAAATTAACTTTAAAGCATTATTAACAATATAATAATAGAACATTCAAAACTTTTTAAATAATAAGATAATTAACCTTTTAAAACATTTTAATAATATAGTATAATATAATATAATAACTTTAAACAACACTTAGATAGTTAATTAACTTCCAAACATAATTGCTAATAAAATAATTAACTAGTTTTATAAATTATTAATAAATAATTTATTACCTTTAAACAACCTTAATAAGTAATTATTTATTGTTAAACAACATTAATAAAATAATTAAATTTAAAACATTAGAAATATAATAATTAACTTTAGTTAAGAAATAATTTTACAAAACACTTTCTAAAATAATAATTAAACTAAACATTTAAAATAATAGTTAAATAAAACACTTTAATTCAAATTAGAAAACATGAAGTTAATTTAAATCCATAACTTTTCAATTTTAGAAAGAGGCTTAGCGACCACAATGGTACTTAATCAAGCTACCATTAAATTAAATTCAAGTTTCCAAGTTAAATTACAAGTATTTACATAAACAGGCATATATGTAAATCATATTCATAATTAACAATCAATTGTTAACACATCACATATCCAGCATTAATCAACTAACACTTAAATAAATGTCCAAATTTATATAATAGCAGAATAGGAATTTATTAAACAAATGTATTCAAAATAAACTCTTCTGTTTATTATTAGATAGTGTTCATTTAGCCAAATAAATAACACCAACGAAGTATGCTTAAATTAACTACGTTATTATTTAAACAACATAATTATATTAACTCAGTATTATTTTATCACTTCATATTTTATCCATTTTCAAAAATGATAATTTATCCAAACCAAACTGTGACGCCCCACCTCTATGCTCATAATAACAAAGAGTATTAAAAGAAAGACTGTCTATTATTACGAAGAATAAGGCTGGATAGGAGCGACCATCCGTAGTTGGCCTTACACTAATATTGGTTATCTCGATAGGAGTGATATATACTTTTTATTTTTCATCTATTATTTATTTACTCCCATCGACACACCCAATTCTAGTATAAAACGAACTACGACGGTTCATAATAGTTTAGGACAATGAATATAATAACAACACAGATAATATAAATGCGGAACACAGATTAACAAAAATCTCATATATATATATATATAACCGATGTCAGTTACAATATAGTTGACACGATACATATGATACAACTACAACTGTCGACTCTAGAAGTTATATATACAAGTACATTATCGACTAATATACATGAATACATATCGTTCTATACAATGACACGACTACTACAAAATGACACTGACAACTTCAGAAGATGTGAAAAGTCTTCATATCCTGAACAGCAACTCAAAGAAGAAAATCTACAACCTGAAATAACTCGGGTCTGACCCGAGTATTACATTCAAAAGAAAATAATACACGGGTCAGTCTAATTCAAACTCAGTTATTAATGCACAGAAGCAATAATAATCAAATAGTCAAATAGACGACAGTCACAGAAATCTCGTATACCCGACTCCTCGATAAAAGAATCGGAGAACGGCAGATATAACGCTATACAGTGTTAAACAACATATCAACAATCCAAATCAATTTAAACAATTGAAATGCCAATTTAAAAACAACAATGCTGATTGGCTGCAGTACACGCTAACGTGTACTGCCTCGCCAATACAGAACAACTCAAAGCAATACTAAACAAGATCAGAGGCAACACGTGAAACAAGTTCAACATGTCGCAAATCAAGGCACAGGGAAATAGCTAACTGAAGGCGAGAGCACCAAAGATATGGCACTACAACACTCAACAGAAAAGACGAAGATCGGCATCATTAGAGAATAAGGTCATCAGTGAAGCAAAATGACAAAATGCAAATGATACAAGGCATCAATGCAATGTATCAGATTCGAGAACAAGGCAGTGCAGCAGCGAAAAACTTCAACTAAGAGAATACGAAATGTGTACACAAGTAATGGTATATATCACAAACTGCACAGGACAAATGAATCAGTATACAACGGTGAAACAGATCAAGTAACATCAAGTAAAGAACTTGGTCAGTGAACAAAGTGACCCAGGGAACTCAAACAATACCAACAAGTATAGAAGTGAAGGTCGAGTGAACAAAGTAATACAGGGAACTCAAAAGCAACTAATCAGTGACCAGTGATGAACATAAGCTCAAATGTGCAACTACACCAGAATCAACTACAAGCTACAAGTATGCAGCAGGTCAGCAAGTGCTCAGGGATGAACAGATGCAAGTGAAGAATGACACATGAATATGTAGTGTATAACCAGGTACCACTAAAGTAGAAACTGCCAAATTCCAAGAAAAAGGAAATACATCATGTATATAACACGTAATGACCAGTGAGACAGAACTAATGTACATGAGTGGTCAGTGAACCCCAAAGGCTACCCCAATTGCTACGTATAACAAGTATGCAAACTGTCTCGAGTAACGATGCCAGAGACTACAAATAAACCAAGTGCACGAACCAAGTTTAATAAGAAAACTTTAAATTCAAATACTAGACAAAACAGTGGAGCGACAGTATGCACCACTACAAAGATGATGCAGTTTCAACCCAAAGTGGACAGGTGAAAATCAGGCTACAGATCAAAGATATAAGGACCGAAGTGAGTACACCTAGGGAATGCAAGGTCAATCCAAAAACATATACAATGACCGCGACAATTCTAAACAATGCCAAGGACAATGAATCAAAACGAGTTCAATAATTATGAAACAGCAGCCTCAAGTCTGGACAATGCCAAACCCAAATTATTTTCACCAAATCAAAGAATAAACCAGGGTGCACTATAATAAATGCAGAATGAACGGAAATGGTCAAGTATAACAGAGTTCGACAATATGCACAAAGGCATAGCAAGAGTCACAAGACCATCAAGCAGTGAGCAATGAAGACATGAACAAGTGATCGGTAAACAAAGACGTAAATGGAATCTGAACCAATACACTTGAATGTACCAAGTAAGCTACAGAGATGACACTGCAGCACCAGTACAAATCAGTGAAATACAACAAAGATGAACCAGTTCAATATGATATACAACTTGAACCACAGACCCAACATTTCAACTGACACATATATACAATAGTCGAACCAAAGAGCTAACATATGCAACTGAAATCAAGTGAAGTCATGAAGGCTACTGGACAGTAGACATAACAGATCAAAAGCCAGCAAAGACTATACAAAAGATGTCAACCCAGTGTGGATGCAAACTATATGATAAGCAATCTGAATATGAATGCAAGGGAGCAATGCACTAAGCAAATGAAGCAACTGACACAAACAACATTAGCAACTACATGCGCAGTAAAGATGGCCAGAGAACAAAGCTCACAAGTAAACAACTGTATAATGGCCGAAGCCAATACCCCCAGCAGTATCAAAGCCGATGTGAACAAAGTAAAGTCGAAGATTATTTTAAAACTGTCAGAGAAACAATGAAAACCATCTAGGAATCGCAACCCCAAATCAATGTCGTTTTACATAAATGACAGTTTGGAACCAATAATAAACAATTTAAATCACTAGCCAAGGCAAACTATCACAAAAATATACGAATTCGAGCAAAGTCTCAGACAGGAAGAACAAAATCAATAAAACACGAATCGAACCAAAATAGATAGAAATCATCAACAACGAAATAAAATCGAACGACCTACGCATGATACTGAGAATGAATTAAATGTGAGTGTTAGTTCACTCACCTTTGCTTCGAAGAACAAGCGACGAGATCTCTCGATTGAGTAAATTGAAGTCGACAGCCCCTAATTTGTTTCGAAGCCCTAATTTCGCAAGGCGAAGGAACGACGACGCCGCCATTTCTCTTTGCCCTCGTTTGTTTTAGGGCTTGTGAACGAAAAAATGAAAAGAAATGGGAACGGTCGAATTTTTAATAGAAGGGGAACGGGTATACATGCTTATCACTTGCAACCAAATGGGAACAAAAGAAGTGGGCTAAATGAATTTAAAGCCCGTATCACCACTAACCAATTTTCCAAAGAATTTCAACACGATTAAAAGTTCAATCAAGCAATTAACTAGCATTCCAATCGTTTAATGGCGATATTAAATTTTCACTAAAACTCGGGTTGTTACACAAACAACCAACAGATAAAACATCGAAACATTCAATCAATAATTTTTATCTACCATATACCATACTGATTAACCAAAAGCGAGTTTAACTCACTGAATTCCAGCTATCGCTAAAGCGTTATGATTCTGACTAAAATTGAACAGCATTCGATTTTAGCCTGAAATTCTACAAGCTCTAATATCTACCAATCCAATTCCAAGATGTAGACATTGATGGTACGGGTGCAACGCCATTGACCACTTTCGATTTGGACCTAGTATGAAATAATGATTTGTTTAACAAGATTCTGAACTAATTAAATAATTAACTAACTAAATTACAAAATTAATCCCTAATTACCAATTAACTAAGCCATAATCTCTCTTGACTAATCCAGGCCGTATCGGAAAAATACTCGACGCCGTCACTTTTCACCAACCACTACCGCCACACGCCTCCATCCACTGCCGCGACCTCACCAGAGCTAGCCCTCACTGAGACATCTCCAACCCCACCGACCATGGCGTCCATCATTGCTTGAGGCTCATCGAAAATCCAAAGCACGGAATCACCGTCAAATTGAAATAACTACCACCTCGCTCCTCCTTTCGATGATATAACCGTCTAGACTACTCCACTCCTCTAGACAAACAACATCCTAGTTGACGACCTCGCATGAACCGACCCCTAGCGGTGCTTATGAACGGTGGCTGTTGGATTGAAGTGAATAAAATAGCGGCTAGGTTTAGAAATTAGGGTTTGAGCAAAATGAGGGGTGAGGGTCCTATATATAGGCAAATATCCGGCACTATTCACGCCCTTAAAATCTCGAATTCCAATCGAGGCGTGCTCACTGGTGTTCCCAGCTAAATACATATATTGCGAACTCAATGTAACTATTTTCAGGACTTAATTCCATCATATACAGAAGTTAGCTTTTAAAATCAAATTATATTATATTATAATTCCTGAAATTAATCGCTATGCATTTCAAGCTCGCATGACCACACAGTACGTTCGATCTCCATGAAATCATCGGCGTACAATAATTTATTATTTCAGATCCAATGACACTAATTTCGTCCAAAATCCAAGATGGTGCCCTGAAATGATAGTTTCACATGTTAATCGAAACGTATTATTATTATTATTACTACTACTAAATTTTCGATTCTGAAAATTCACCAAAACATTGTTATTGTTTATAAATTAAAAGGAGTTAAATAAACCATTAAATCTAATAAATTAACATTAAATTAAAAATCCGGCTATTTGAAACACTATTTAGATATTTATTCATAATTCAAAGATTTTAAGTAACCTCTATATTGAATTCAAGTTTTAAACTTTTATAGCAAATATTTAAATATTTAAAATTTATTAAATATTCAAAATCAAATGAACAAAATTTCAGATCATTACATTCTCCTCCCTTAAAAAAATTTCATCCCCGAAATTCCAAAGTAGGAAAAATACCTCCAAACCCTTAAACTTTTCAGAATCAATTAGTTGAAACTTGTTATCAAATTTTTTTCATAGTCCTTTAAAATTACGGAAAATTTCGACAGCGTCTCCTTTGCGCAGCTCGATCGAAAAACCTACTAATCGCCATGATGGGCCCAAACCAACAAAAGATAACAAATGCCAAGTGGCCTCCCATATCTGAGGCATAAAATCATCTAACTAAGTAGAAATATAAATATGTACCTATTAGTCGGACAACCAAACTCTACTCATGAAACCAAAAGCATCAATTATCCTTTGCTTCCATGAACCTACATCTTACTTACAAATGATATCAAAACATATGATTCATAGCCATAAAATTTTGTATTTTCCAATGTCAAACATATAATTATAATAAAGCCATAAGAAGCACATATATCATTTGTATGCAATATCAAATCCGATCGCTTTTTCGGTCATATCAATTTCACTTCTGAACTAGTATCGCTCACTCGACCACTGTAGTGTGGACTCTGATCCGGTTCCTTGATTAGAAACCTCCATTCTCCTTGCATAGGCATAAACTATGATAGAAAACTTTAGAATGAAATCAAAAATCCGTATCAAGTGTTTGCCGTCAAGAATCGAGTGAAAAGTTCAAACTCGGATCGGTGTAAATCACCTCGAAGTCGTGTACTCGAAATTGGATCGAAATAATTATGTGAATAATATGATCCATGTGCAACTTACGTAATTAGTTATTCAATTGGTTTCTTAACTATACCAATTTTCTTTTTATTCACATTCGTTTAAAATCACAATTGATTTCACTAATACTATTTATTCAATGCTAAACACTTATAAACCCTTTCATACAACCCTTATTTTAGTTAAATTTCCTTTAATACTTAAAATTCGTTTACAAACCATTTTATAAAATCATTACTTAAGTTCACAACCATCTTATAACAACACTTATGTAAATCACTCATTTTAAACTTCAGTTTATACACAGTTCAAAAAGCCACAACTTCATCATTAAAGTCCTTACATACTTAAGTTTATTATAAAAAATTTATAAAGCACATCCACTTAAACTTAATACCATATTTGTATAACACTCCAGTACAATCTAAGAGTATATATACAAATTCCAGATTTGTTTTCACTTAACTAGGGTGTTTAACAAATTTAGAATTTGTTCCAACTTACTATTTCTCAAATTTATAAGTTACCAAAACTTATTATCTTATATTTTCAACCAAAACATTTAGCTTAAATTTCAATATCCATTAGTGAGTTTCGACGACCCAAAATCATCAAAAATTCCATTTTATTTTCATAAATGAGAACTATCAAACAACATCTCAAACGAGATGCACAAACCAATTCATTCTAATGCATAGGATCCTTGGGTCCATATAATATCTTAACCAAAAATTTAAGAACTAACCACCTGGTTTTATTCCAAATCATTTTGAAATAATAATATACATGCCTATCTTCCTTGTATATAAAATCATACCTTTGGAGAATCTAAAACAAATTTTTTTTACCAAAACAAAACTTCAATGGAAAATCACCATGGTAGTAATCTCTCACTTAGAAATTCGAAAATGAACACTATTGATGCTGCAATTATCATTAGAATTATTTTCCAGAGACTGAAGTAAGTTCAGTGCTATCTATCTTCTTTAGAATCTTTTAAAATTATTTATATTTCGAAAAATATACTTCCAAATAATATTATTATTATTTTCCAAAACTTTTTAAAAGGAAATTTCCAAAACACCAGGATTTGAATTCTCAAATTCTCAACTTGAATCCTTTTTATTTATAAATTACATTTATAAATCATATTTACATAATTTTCACTTCCTTGTATAAAATCATTTTACTAACGTATATCTTTGTTTAAATTTATATTAAAAAACTTTTATTAAAATTAAATTTGAACCCAAAATTATCACCAAACACCTTATAATCAAATTGTTAAACTGAATTCACAATGTGTTCATTTCAATGTTCCCATAATTACTATTTACCTAATCCATGCAGTGGAAAGAATAAAACTATTCATAATCTACCACAGTAGTCAATGCCTATAAGCTGGTTGGGCGCAACTTCTCAATCAACAAACAATAGCCAATGCTCCTAACTAGGTGAACATGACTAATTAAACAATAAATGATAATAATGGAATATTATCATTTCCTAACAGACAACACATCAATAGTAATTACAAAATTTATAAAAATTTCTCTTTTATATACGAAATATAAAATTCTAGAAAAATTATTTCATTTACCCATTTTAAAAATAGTATTGTTTCAGTTTGTCTTATTCAAGTGTTTAGAAACCCCTATCGATACTGTAGCATCCTACGTCTCGACTAGAATTTATAAACCACTCCATGGATAAATCAACACAATATAAAACATTTTTATAGCTCTAACAAATACACACTCTCATACACACACATACACTCAACTCATCCTAGGGTCTCGTTTACCCTATCTTGAATGAGTTAACCCCACCAAAACCTAGGTGTTCGCTCAACCTAAGCACTGATACCACGTGTAACAACCCGCATTTTCGACCCTCAACATTCGACACTAATACAACCACGGTATTTACGTGTCGAGCATCCAAGTGCCAAAAGGACAGATTGATAGGAGGAAAGAAAAAAAGACAGAACAGAATCTTACATCGTGATGAGTAATATATAATATACAACAGACCTTTACACAAAGAAAAACTGTAATATACATACATCAATAAGAGAATACTAAACAAATGATCAGCCTGGATAGTTATAACAACCTGTCCTCACAAATTGCTGATAAACACAACAAACAATGCAGCGAAAAATAAAGAAATATGTAGATACATCTTGGGCATCCAGCTCGTCTCCTGAGCTCCAAAGCAAATCTATAAATATGCTCGGTCTGACCCGAGCATTATTAGAAAATAATACCCGGATCAGTCTGGTAAACCAGCATGAAAAACACACCTCAAATGGATTTTTAATGTTATAAAACCTTTCAAAATAAAAGGTATCTCGTAAGACCACGCCGCACATAAACACGGACAGGTTTTTACCTTACGATAACCAAACCACTTATATTAGAAAATCTAGTGATATTATAATAATGGCTAAGGGCAAAAATATCAATAACTTAGTAGCTATGATGCTTGTGAGTGTACATCACAACAATACTAGGTATATAATCAAAAATCGCTAAGGCGCGTTCACTAATTGTGTAGGATTCCACCGAGGGGCCCTCCGTACATCGAGAATGATCCTCCTGCACAAGGATCAAAGTTATCCTTCCGAAGCAACAATACATCCATAGTGATGTACAATAGAAAATACATAGCTGGCCATGCAAGGCTGAATGCATCACTCCATGCTTGCATAACAATTGTAAGTAACTCTAGGAAGGAGACGACCGCACCCTCATGGGTTAGCTAAACCTCTGGCTATGCATCCTATCTTTGGTTTTAGTCATTTCCACTAGTGAGGCTACGTCCGGTATTCTAGCTCATGCACTGCCACCTGAACAGATCACGGAATCCCATATGGATTCCCTTACCCCATCGGGTCTTGAAATCACACATGGATTCCTATATCTTAGAATAGATCTCAAAATCACACATGGATTCCCATACCCCAACGGGTCTCGAAATCACACATGGATTCCAATATCTCGAGCAAAACTCAAATTTCCTCCAAGCATAAACCCCGTATATGGTTTTTGGAGCAATTATGGTTTCGAGTCATCTCTTACGAGTACACTCTTCCGCTTATCGGATGTTCCAAAACCAATTGATCGATTTTCGGAATGCTCAATACCGGTTCTTTTGGAAATAATCAGACAATACATGAGAGTGGGGATCACCCGCTAACCGTTTATGTGGACGGATCTCCACATCATTTGCCGTAGAAGAACAAAATGAGTTTATATGTACAGTACAGCACCACTGATCGTAACTGTACCATATAATCCCAATTTTCTTCTAGATATTTCCAAAGCTAAAATCCATCAGTGTTAAGTAGTGAATATTTCTGTACCGCTATAATTAAGAAGGATTATGTATTTAAGCCAAGATTTGATAGTTGGTTATTTAATTATCGAAAAACAACCATTTAAACAGAGATTACATTTCCTATGGAAACCACTAAGCCTCTCAAAATTAACCTTCCATAAATTAAATCTCTTTTCAAAAATATTTATCAAAATATTCATATACTTGTCTCCTTGGGATAAGTACATTCACAAACCATTCCTTTCAAAAATTGGAAAACCTTTTTCACATACTTATAAAATGGTATTAGTGTATTCACCAAACACTTAGAGAGATTTTCTACTTCAAAATCATAATAAAATGATCAAACCCGAATGTCACTAAAACGGAGATATAGACAACCGAAACACCATTCCTTTCCATAAATCTCTTTTATTTTATGAATATCTCCTTTATAAATCTCCAAATTTTTTATAAAACTTCTTTATAAATCTGCAAGTTTTTTTTTATAAAAATACTCTTTTATAAATCTCCAAAACCCATTCATAAAACTTCCCTTTTTAAATCACTAAACCATTTATAACCTCTTTACCAAAATTATTCAAAACCCAACTTTTTTTCAAATTCCAAAACTCTTTCAAATTTTTAAACTCCTTTAATAAATCCTTTTTATAAAATGAATCCTTTTATAAACAATTTATAATTTAATTATAATAAATAAAAACTTTAACGTCATAAAGATAAATTTAAAAAAATTAAATAATACAAAAATAAACTTTAAAACATTATTAATAATATAGTAATAGAACTTTCAAAACTTTTTAAATAACAAGATAAGTAACCTTTTAAAACATTTTAATAATGTAATATAATATAATATAATATAATATAATATAGTAAATTTTAAAAAATCTTAGGATATAGTTAATTAACTTCCAAACAATGTTGCTAATAAAATAATTAACTAGTTTTATAGAATTATTAATAAATAATTTGTTACCTTTAAACAACCTTAATAAGTAATTAATTATCTTTAAACAATAGTAATAAAATAATTAATTTTAAAACATTATAAATATAATAATTAACTTTACGAAAGAAATAATTTTACAAAACACTTTGTAAAATAATAATAATAATAACACTTATTAAAAATAATAATAAAATAAAACACTTTACTTCAAATTATAAATTTTGAAGTTAATTTAAATCTATAACTTTCTAATTTCAGAAAGAGGCTTAGTGACCACAATGGTACTTAAACTAGCTACCATTAAATTAAATTTAACTTTCCAAGTTAAATTATAGGTATTTGCATAAATAGGCATATATGTAAAACAAATCCATAATTAACATTAATTGTTAACACATCACATATCCAGCATCAATCAACTGACACTTAAATAAATGTCCAAATTTATATAATAGCAGAATGGGGATTTATTCTGCTAAACAAATATCATTCAAAATAAACTCTTTTGTTTATTATTAGACGGTGTTTATTTGGCTAAGTAGATAACACCAAGCAGTATGCTTAAATTAACTACACTATTATTTAAACAATGTAATTATATTAACTTGGGTATTATTTTATTACTTCATATATTATCCATTTTCAAAAATGATAATTTATCCAAGCCAAACAAGCAGCAAATAAAACATCCAAGCATTCAATCAATAATTTTTATCCACTATATACCATACTGATTAACCAAAAAGGTGAGTTTAACACACCAAAATTCCAATCATCGCCGAAGCTTTCTGATTCTGACTAAAATCGAACAACATTTGATTTTAGCTTGAAATTCTATAAGCTCCAATCTCTACCAGTCCAATTTCAAGATGTAGGCATTGCCGATACGAGTGCAGTGCGACTGACCGCGTTTGATTTGGGCATTGTATGAAATACGAATTAATTAAATATTAATTAACTAAATTACAAAATTAATCCCTAATTATCAATTAACTAAGCCCTATTTTCTCTCGACGAACCTAGGCCGCATCGATACAATACTCGACGCTGCCACTTTTCACCAAGTACTGTCGCCACGCGCCTCCATCCCCTGCCGCAACCTCACCAAAGCTAGCCCTCGCTGAGACGCCTCCAACACCACCAGCCATGGCCTCCATCGTTGCCTAAGTCTCACCGAAATCCAAAACACAGATCGCCATCGAACTGAAATTGCCACCACCTCGCTCCTCCATTCGACGATCTAACCATCCGATCTACTCCACTCCTCTAGACGAACAACTTCCTAGTTGACGACCTCGCTTAAAAAACCCCTAGTGGCGCCTATGAATGGTGATTGTTGTATTGAGGTGAATAAAACAGCGGCTAGGTTTAGAAATTAGGGTTTGAGAAAAATGAGGGGGGAGGATCCTATATATAAGAAAATATCCAGCATTATTCACGCCCTCAAAATCTCGAACTCCAATCGAGGCGTGCTCACTGGCGTTCCTAGCTAAATACCCCTATTTCGAACTCAGTGGAACTATTTTCGGGACCTAATTTCATCATATATAGAAGTTAGATTTTAAAATCAAATTACATTATATTATAATTCCTGAAATTAATCGCTATGCATTTTGAGCTCGCACGACCACACAGTACGTCCGATCGCCACGAAACTCGTCGACGTACTATAATTTGTTATTTTGGATCCAATGCACAAGTTTCATCCAAAATCCGAGAAAGTGCCCCTGAATGATAAGTTCACACGTTAATTGAAACATATTATTATTAGTATTAAAATTCCAATTTTGAAAAATCACCAAAACAGTTTATGAATTAAAAGAAGTGAAATAAGACCACTAAATCTAATAAGTTAACATTAAATTAAAAATCCAGTTATTTGAAACACTATTTAAATATTTATTCACAATTCAAAGATTTTAAATAATCTCTATATTTGAATTCTAGTTTAAACATTTAAAACTAATAATTTAATATTTAAAATTTATTAAATATTCAAAATTAAATGACCAAAATTTTGGGTCTTTATAATTTGGCAATTTGCATGGCCTCCCATAAAGCGCTTTGAAGAGTGCCATATCAAATGGTAACTATTGTTATAAGCAAATTCCACTAAAGGTAGGTGCTAATCCTAATGTCCTCCGAAGTCCATGATGCATGCTCTCAATAAGTCCTCCAAGATCCTATATACTCTTTCTGTTTGTCCATCTATCTACGGATGATAAGCGGTACTAAGATTCGATGATGTTCCTAAAGCTATCTGCAAACTCCTCCAAAACTCGGTAGTAAATAAGGGGTCCCTATCACTAACGATGCTAATTGGAATTCCATGAAGTTGAACCTCTTCCTTAATATAAATCTATGCTAGAGATATTGCAATCCTATTGATCCTAATGGGAATAAAATGGGCGCTTTTTGTGAGTCTATCCACTATAACTCAAATTACTTCATTGCCCCTTTAACTCCTAGACAACCCACCTACAAATTCCATTGATATATGTTTCCATTTCCAAGTTGGGATTTCTAATGGCCATAAAAACCCTCCGGGCTTCCCTTGGTCAACATTAATCCTTTGACACGTTAAACACCTAGAAACAAATTCAACGACTCTCTCCTTCATCCCTGGCCAATAGAAAATCTATTTCACATCCCTATATATCTTATCTCCTCTGGGGTGAATAGTCATCCTTGAATAGTGACACTCTGCAAGCACTTCCTCTAATATACTATCAATCTTTGGAACGCAAAGGCATCCATCTCTCATCAAACACCCATTTTTGTCAACTACATATCTAATGACCTAGCCTGCCCAAGGTATCAACTATCTGCTCATCTTTCTTTTGTTCAAGTTCAATACAGTCCACCAGCATCGATCTAACATCCATTGCTACCAAATAGTTTTGAGTGGGTTCTATTGGTGGTTGATAGTTGAAATTTGAGAGGACCACTAATTGCCTCCACTCATATATAGCACCCAAGGTAGCATGTCTCTGGCTAAGGGCGTCGGCAATGACATTCTTTTTTCATGGGGTATACTGTATCCCAAAGTCGTAGGATGCTATAAACTTTATCCACCTGTCCTGCCTAAGATTGAAGTCTTTTTGGGAAAATTGATGTTTGAGTAATTTATGGTTAGTAAACAACTCAAATCTTTCTCCCAAAATATAGTGCCTCTACATCGTCAAGGCGAAAACAATGGCTGCAAACTCTGTGTAATGCACTAGGTATCACTTTTCATGGTCCTTCAGTTGTCTACTAGCAAAATCTCTCACTCTTCCTTCTTGCATAAGAACTGCTCCCAATCCCGTGCCACATGCATCTATATAAATCGTAAAAGGCTTCGTTCCATCAGGGATAACGAGTACTGGTGTACTTGTTAATGGTTCCTTTAGATTCTCGAACGCTTTCATACATTTCTCATCTCAAGAGAAGACTAAATTCTTTTTGGTCAAGCAAGTTAGAGGAACCGCTATATTCGTAAAATCCTTTATGAATTTCCTATAATCACCTGCTAACCCAAGAAAACTTTTAACCTCCGCTGCAATCTTTAAAGCCTTCCAATTTTGAATAGCTTCCACTTTTGCGGAGTCCTTTGTTAACCGATGTTCCAGAATACTATGCCCAAGAAATTTCACTTCTTTCTTCCAAAAGTGGCACTTTGAGAATTTGGCTTTAAGATGGTGCCTTCTCAAAGTTCTTAATATTTCCCTTAAAGTGATTTTCGCGCTCCCTTTCACTTTTGGAGAATACTAAGATGTCATCCACAAAGACTACAACAAATTTGTTTCATTGTCCCCTAATTACTCTAGTCATCAAATATACAAGTATGTGGGGGCTGTTGTCAATCCAAAAGGCATCACCTCCCATTCATAGAGCCCATCTGGTGTGCGAAATATAGGCTTTGTTTTACTATCCTCTGCAATCCTTAGCTGGCAAAATCTAGTTGCTATGTCTAATTTGGAGAAGACTTTAGCTCCCACAAGTTGATCGAATAAATTGTCTATTATAAATAAGGGATACCTAATCTTCTTCTTCAACTGGTTGAGTTCCTATAGTCGACACAAAGCCTCAATAAGCCATTGCCTTAGTGGCAAAGACAACGGGGGCTTCCCATTCCGAGATACTCCATCGAATGAATCCCTTCTGTAATAGTTTCAAGATTTGCTTATCTAAGTCTTGTCTTTCCTTGGGGTTATGTGTCTTAATAGCAGAGCGACTGGTCTTGCGTCTTTTTCTAGATCAATCCTAAAATTCAGTCTCCCTTCAAGGTGGGAGACCTAAAACTTCTTCAAAGACATCAAATAATTCTTGAACTACGGGTACGGAAGAAAGTTCATTTTGTGATAGGTTCATCGAGTATAGGTAGCTTAACTCGACTAAGCTCTAGGGTGTGCATCAAACGTCTATATCTCATATTTTACAACTCTTTAAGAATACTACCCTCTTATCACAGTCTAAGATTGCCCCGTAGTGCGACAATCAATCCATACCCAAAATAAGTCCATATCGCTCGAAATTTAGAACGTATGCATCGCATATGAAATCAATGTCGCATATGTCTAACACTAGGTCTTTGAAAATTGAGAAAAGATGTGTCGTCCCCCAAATAGGATTTGAAAGTACTATTAAGTTGGTCGCATTTTAGGTTTGAAGATTTAAGGAGTTAATTACATTCCTATCTATGAATGAATGTGATGTACTAAAGAAATAGAGGACAAATTTTATTCCCAAAACCTTTCATATCTGCCTTTCCTTGGTCTCTATGGGGTGGTCTACTATAGAATAGGGGAAGCCTCAATAGCGTAGGCTTGCCCACTCTACCCTTCCTTCACCATCTTCGGACACTAATTTTTATAGTGCCCCTCTTCGTGGCAGTGGTAACACTTTCCTTTAATCGTTTAACAGATTCACCCTGCAATCTTTGGCAATATGTCATTTCTTTTGGCATCTATTACACACCTTATCTTATTTTGTAAACTTCCCTTTTGACTTCTCATTCCCAATAATTCCCTTTCTTGGCCCATCCTCGATTTTGTGTGGGTCCGACCTTCTCCTTCTCGTCTCTTTCTCCTCATCATTAGCTGTCTGCAGTAAATCCATCTCAATAAGCTTCTCGTAGGTAGCCCCAATGGGTATTTGAGTCTATAACTATTCCCTAAGCAGGGAGTTTAGCCCCTTGACAAACTTCCTGGCCTTCCTTATGGGTTCATCTATCATACTCATTCCAAAACTTGGCTATTTTTGTAAATTTAATAATGTACTCCTTCAGAGTGGAGTCTCTCTTCCTAAGCTATACAAATTTCTTAATTTCAAGCTTACTTCTGCTCTTGACATAAACCTTGTCTCAAAACGGTTCTTTAACTCATCCTAAGTTACAATCATACCAACGTCCTCCTCAGCCACCATATTCCAGCAATCTAAGGCTTCTCCCTTAAAGTGCCAAGCTGCCATCCTCTGATTCAATTGATCCTTTTATAATCATTTATCCATGCCTTAATCTCCATGAAGCTTTCCTTTTTAGAATATACTCTTTCTCCAATATTCATAAAATCTTTGCACATTTTGGGAAAATTGATAGGACGGGGTGCAGCCTCGGCAGGCAGAGTAACGGGTGATGCCGCTGTAGTTTGCTATGGAATAGGGACTTGTTCTACATGTCGGAGGTACTGTTTGAACCATTCAAGCATCCCTTGAATGGTAGGCATTCCTCGAATAGGATTCCCAACATTAGAAGAAGAAGGGTTTTTAGCCATAATCTACTATCTGTAGGTCAAATTTTAGCAATAATTTCCTAAGATAGTATTACATGCTGAAAGAAAGACTTGCCTAGTGTATATGCGTATGTTCATCAATAATATGTATATACATATAGGGGTTTTTAGAAAAATCCTTTCAAAAATAACAAGTACATCTCTCATACGTATACTTATCCCCGTTAGTAACCTACGCTTTGATACCAAATGTAATAACCTAAAGTGACCCACTTCTTTTTCCTTAGTATTTTAGAGAATTTCCAGTTAAGATTTTTTTTTTTTGTATATATATATACATACTTTAATGGACCACTTCTCTTAATTTAACTTTTCCAAGATTCCTTATTTTACCAATATAAAAATATTAGTATATAAAATTAACTTGATTCATATATATATATATATATATATATGAAGATATATATATGGCTCTTTGTCTATCAGAGTAATTTAAATTGACAAAGAAATTCAATCACACCTAATCTCTTATATTCCAGAGATATGGTGTCACATAGCCTTTTTTATTCATTTTTTTTTTTAAACTCAAGCTTGATTATAAAATCAAATAACTCCATTTTTCTTATTTTCTTGTTTTAATCCTCAGATTATTTGATCCCTGAATTTTTCAAGCAGAAAATTCAGATTATGGGATTTTGTAATTTGCCATTACTAGATTCTATGCTACATATCAGGGTGTCTAAGATAACTTACTCAATATAAATTAGCCCGGGGTTCCTGGTTCATATTCCCACAATTTTGGGTCAGGTAAGGGTATTCATACTCTGATTTATGTGTTAACAAGGATCCTATGAATGATCAGGTGCTAAACTGAATTGAGGTTCAAGCAGAGGAAATAATGTATTTAGGCAGAGTACATATGCAAACACATATACTAATCTAGAACTTAGCATATGATTGAAGACAAGATAGTTAAAGCCATGTTACAAACCAAATTAATACAAAATTCTCAGGTGAACTTATCAAGTAAACAACTGAAGTATTCTAAACAACATGTGGTAGTGTCAAAAGAGTTGTGTGGTGGTGGTCTTGTCTATTCAAACAGGTCTGCAAGTCATTTTTAATAGCCTCAGATTGATCATGATCAAATGCACTCAGACTTGAGTCTTGTATTTAGATAATAAAATGTGTGAGCATGGTGCAGTGAGACCTACAAGTTTTACCAAAATATATATGTATCTACTTCACAGAGCAATGCAACTTCTACTGTAATTTAAATGCCTAGACTAAAGTTATAAATTTCATTTCAGGTTAACTATGTACTTATATCAATTATAAGTCATATTCATGTATTTCTGGTTAGCCCAGTTTTGGTTCAACTCAACCTTTACAAGATTCATTGATTGTGCTATATTCCTTTTCTTCCTATAATTATTTCTACTCTACCATTTTAAGGATTCATCAGACATTGCCAAAGGAGACATGATCACATATCAATTTACATGGCATGATCTCCTATATCATACTTCACTAGAGACTATGCAAATCAGATACTTAAATCAGACTCCCACATATGCATATATATATATATAATACTAAAATTCTTACATGTTCTCTTCTCAGAAAAACAAAGCAAACACATATCAATTCAGAAAATACTTAAACATAATAATATTTTTGGCCTGGCCTAATTATTACAACACTTCTGCCAAACTTCTTAAACATTCTAAATGCAAGTAAATCTTCAATTGTCCATGCATACAAGTTTCTTATGCTTCCTTTCCTGCAGCAACATCTAGAGCTGCCTCAATAAAAATGAGACACCCCAGATGTTACAAAGCAACAAATAGGGTCAGAAATAAAATTCTGGTATGAGTGAAATCAAAATACAATAACTTATCATTTTTAAATTGTTGTGCAGAGTAATAATATGCTAAATGCAATTTGGATTTATAATGTAACTGGGTATATATATATGTATCTAAGCTCCTACTACACTCATGCACACAAGCAACCATTCAATCATTCAATACAGTATACATGTACACATACTCTTATGGAATTAACTCATTTTAATCCCATAGTTCAGCTCTAAATCTTGATTTATTAATTTAATTTGGTCATATCTCTTTGCCATTGAACACCATGTGTGCATTGCAAGGGACTCAATTCTGTTAACCCCTGCACAAAGGCCTATAGGACTTAAACAAGTCATGCACATACCCATCATACTCCTTATAATGAATAGATCAAGGCCTCACTCCTAGATTAGTTTTATAATCTAGTGACCAGTCTCATTTCTTATTTCAGAAAGATTTATTAACTCTTGAATTGCTTTTACATTCTTTCTTTCTTTTTCCATGGATCAGAGAGAGTTAGACTCACTCAGGGATTTCAACTGACCATACTTTCATTCATGAAAATAGTGCTTTATTTCATTTTTCCCGTTGTCTCATTCAAAAATTTGTTTTATCACTTGCATAACTCCTGTATTCAAGAATGTCATGATCTCCTAAACAAATCCAGTAGAATCATATAAAAATTCTTATACTAAATTCTATTGTGAACATAGGGTAAGGTTTTAGAGAAAAACCCATAAAACATTTTAGCTTTAGATCTGAACAAATCAGCACATAAATAATTTATTGCATTGTTCATCTCCAATTTAAAACAATCTAGACATAAGCATGAACCTCCTTAGTTCACACTGCCTAGCTTATCTTCCAGTATTACCCTACTTCATAATAAAATGTATTTATCTTACTAAACATATTTACAAACTGATGGTTTAAGGTACTGGATCAATATCTGAGATCATGGCATTATTCTTATCAAACAAAACAAATCAAAGCATCAACCAAAGATTTATCAATACACCATCCATTCTCAGCATTCATCTATTCAGAGAAAAATAAATTGATCAAGTACAAAAATAAAATGGCTGCCCTTAACTTGGGTCTTAATGCCTTAGCCTCATGAGATTGATTAATCACTCACCTTCCTTTGCTCCTCTCCGGGATTGCTCAGGTCTGAAGGCAATGTGAGTTTATTTTATTTTAATTTTTGTTTTCTTTGTTTTCTCTCCAGAACAACTGTTGTCCCTCCTCTGATTTAAATCACTCTGTTAGGGTTTAAACGGGGGAAAAACCCATTCTATCCTTACCTTGCTCAGAGATTCATATATGCATCTTTATGGCAAAAAGTGCCATTTTCTCTTGGTTTCCATTTTCAGTAAAACAGTTGCCTCATTGCTTTTCTGTGCACATGCTATTTGCATGATTTCCTTGCACATTATTTTTATGTGACTCAGCCTTATATTTCTTTTTCTCATTTCTTTTGTAAGCTTGATTTTTAGCTAACAAATTTTTATCATCTATCTTGATTTATTTCAAAAATGCATTCATACCCATAAATATTACTTGACTAGTTGGTATGCATTTTAATTATCAAGAGAAGTTATTTTACTACCCAAATATTTTTCTGGCCATATAAATTTATAGTATTCACAAGATATGTGCATTTAAAACTCATTCATACCTTAGTTATTTTTCTTCTTGTTATTTATTGAAATATTTATTCCCTTTTGATATTTATTTCAAAAATACATTCTCACTCATAAATATTTCTTGACTGATTTCTATGCAACTTAATTATCAAAAGGATTTTTATTTTTAACATCCCATACTTCTCTGATCATATGTATATATACTTTCTATACAATATTCACACCTACTCAAATCATGTGAATTTTTGAATTTATTTTATACTTAATCATTTTCCTTTCATCACTGTATAAAAACATTTATTCCTTGCATAATTTCTTCACTCACTTCTGATATTTTATTTTCAAGCTATTTTTCTCCCCATTCTTATTTACTTTATTCATTCTTGTATTTATTTTAAAGTAATTTTTTTATTCTCAAAAATTTTGGGTCTTCACATAACCTGCCTTGAAAGAACCTAAATTCCGACCTAGAAAAGGCCCATCGAAACTTAGACATATCTCAAAGCTGGCTGTTGGTAGGTGAAAAGAACAACACAAAGCTATTTATCTATGCATTCAGAATCTCACATCGAAAGGATAAAATCTAACAATAACAATTGTACCAATTTTATTCAATTTTCAAAATGTCATTGAAAACCATAACAAAATATCCATAATCACAGTTACATATCCATGGTACAATATTCCAAAATTACAACATCGTTTTTATTTCATGGGTACATTAAAAACTATAAAAAAATAACAAGTAAATAAATAGACTATTGCCGCATGTCTCATCAACGTTTTCACCTTTAGCATCGCCTTTCCTAACCTATGTTGTAATGAGGAGGGAGTCAGAGCAACATATATCTAGTGAATAAAACTCTTGAGCCTTACTATATTAGTACTTTTCAAATATAAGCCTAAAGGATTTTCTCAAACAAAAATAAAAAGGCTTTCCAAATATAACCTCATAGCCAACTTGCTACCAATCCAATAACCTATATCTATCATCCATATTGTCCAATCAATGTAAGAGATAGTACTAAGGTAACTTAATACCTTTTAAAAGGAATTAGGCATACTTCGACCATTTAATACCTTATTTAAGGAAGGTCCACGTCATTTACTACCTGTCCCAAGGTAGACTCCTCAATAGTAACTATCTAGCTGACATTGCATGAAATCTCTTCAGCCACTTAATACTTCTTATTGAAGCGTGCCCTTTCCCGAGATATCCTCTATCATGCCTAACCCATAACCCCGACCATTTACTACTTCCTACATACCCATAACCCCGACCATTTACTACTTCCTACATAGAGAAGAGGCAGGCCCTTACACAACCACTTAATACCCTCAATCTCTGAAGCAGATCCTTCATATTATGACATGTTTCCCATGGTGACGTCTTACATTAGTCCAACTATTCGTAGGTACTGGTAGCCAGATTAGCTAGGCATATTTACCCTACGAAATTTGGGGCTACTCTCGCATCATCATAGTTACTTATTATAGACGATGTCTCACATCAGCCCAAAGTCACACCGTTGGTAGCCAGATTAGTTAGGTAGAGTTCCATGCACTTTTGACTGACCTCACATTGCTACAACATAGTCATAATCTATATCACAATCTACATATATTATATACATCTCATCGTTTCAATAATTAAGGACTTATAAGAAATCTTTCTCATTTCATCTTTAACATTAATTACTTTCCTAAGGGGGATTTAATAAACTTAATAACCTATTTAACAATGCCATTATACGTTAATTACACTAATACACACATACACATGTGCACACCTAGCAATTTCTATGCATGTAGAATTTACGCCCTATACTGGCATTTAAATGTCAACTCTTTCAACAACTATACAAGTCTCATTCCATATTATCCAAAATTCCAATATTTTTATCCAAAAATTCCAATAAATAGACTTGTATATCATTAAAAATTAAACTTAACTTATTACATCAAAATAATGGAATATATCGATAACAGAAACTTAAATTTAAATTTTAAGCTCTATTCAACTCTTTTTTCACATTAATTAATAAGAAGTGAAATAGAAGGTAAAATTATCAAAACTGCAAATCTACACGATTCCCATTAATTTGACATAAACAATTGGGAATTCAACCTAGAATTAACATTTTGCATTGGAGGGGTTTTGGGGGTTTATATATGCTATTTTCGCAAACCAAAACTCCCAAAGGCATATTCAAATCCAAACTAACTAATCAACTACTAAAATAGAAAAGCTAAGATTTCTACTCACATTATATCCTTAGTTTTGCCTTCTTTAGATTTGACACGCCTTTAATAATCTCTACCTGATTTCTTCTTTTTGATATATATATATACATACATACATACATACATACATATATATACATACATATATATACATATATATACATATATATATATATACATAAACGGACACATACAATAAGAGATTTGTATATACATATATCCTTAGTTTTGCCTTCTTTAGATTTGGCACGCCTTTAATAATCTCTACCTGATTTCTTCTTTTTGATATATACATATATATACATATATATATATACATACATACATACATATATATATACATATATATATATACATAAACAGACACATACAATAAGAGATTTGTATATACATGTTAAATTTAGAAAATTGGAGAAGAATAGTTTGAGAAAATAAATAGAAAACAAAATAGATATATAGGATTTCTTACTTGAAAATCTAATGGAGTTTATATGAATCTTTGAAGAGATTAACCGACGGAGCTTCACTAGAGTCCCAAAATATTTTGGAATAAAAGCGAGGGGGACAAGGCTCCTATTTTAGTTGTTGAAATGCACCAGACCCGTCGGATTTAAGTCAGTTTAATATTATATAATACAATACTTCATTGTGCAAAACCCTAGCCGCCACCGTTCACAACTGGTCGACTGCTACCTCCCAACCATCGACCACTAGCGGTCGACCGGCCTAAGGGGAGCTGTCGATCGGTACGTGCTATTTTAGGAATATTTTGTGCCGTTGTTTTCTAATTTATTTTATTCCATAATTATAATTTAACATTAACGCTAATTTTAATGTTTACTTAACCCCTAAGTCTAATTATCGCTAACTTTTGAATTTCAATTTTTATATTAACTATTTATTTGAATTTGAATTCTATTTAAATTATTTTAAACCCAAAATATTGAAACACCCATAACTTCTTCGTTTGAGCTCCATTTTAAGCATATTATATATGGAAATTGATCAGAATTTCTTCATGGACGCAACGACATAACTTTCGTGGTCAAATTATGAATTTTACAAAATTTTCATTTTTATCCCTATCTTATGTAATTTAGTTTTTCCAATTTATTTATTTATGGTTAATTTTAAGGGTGTACAATCTTAGGTCAAGGAATTGACAATTTGTGTGGGTCGAGAGACTGCACGCAATACTTGTTTATAAGAGATCTTCGTGGATTACCCTAAACGAGTTTGGGAGCTATCAATTCTGATTGACCAACTTTTTTTATGAACATAGTTTCGCAAACTTAAAAACCGAATCAGTTTTATACAGGAAATTCATTAAATGTTTATGAATATTTGTACCATTACACTGACATACAATTGTTGTTTCATGAAACATAAAATTTATGACAAAGGAATTTATTTTAAAAATTATTGGTAGTAAAATGGATTTGGATATGATCCAAATATAAAACTAATTACAAAGGATAATATGAATTGACGAAACAAAAATGGACAAAACTAATTAGAATATCTAATAAGAACACTCACATGTTAAAGAAAAGCTATAATTTGCTCATCGATGTCAAGAAAAGAATTTCCTTACTTATCAATAAGCTATTAAGTGCATTGAGTCTACCATATGGCATAATGTCCAAATCCAGAATGGATTCCAAGTACATTATCAAAATGTGATTTTGATAGTTATACCAGAATGGATATGATTCATCGATCGCAAAAGTGTCTCTAAGAAGAAGACCTATGCAGTTAGAAGATAATAAGCAATATTATTACGAATAACATCATAAATTTCATTTGAAATTAAAGTAATAAATTCATCATTCAACGTGCTTTAGTTAATTCATATTTCACTCGAAAAATTATCACCCGATATGATTTTGAGTTTTGGTACATGTATGTTGAAATAGAAATTCTATATAAGGATTTAGAATGTAACGACCCGAAATTTTTACTTCTTTGATTGGCGAATATTTAATTAATTTTAAATATTCAATATATAGGTTTTATAATGAAAATAAAACTCTTTTAAATGATAAATAATGATGGTGAAATAGTTTTTAAAATTTGTTTACAAAAATATTTGGTTCGAAGAAAAATCGAAAATGTGACCGAAATTTGTTTTCTGAATTTTTTGACTTTTCGTTGACTAAAAGTTGTCAAAAATGTTGTGATCAGAATAGCTTATGTATATACATTCATTTATAACTAAAGTTAGGATTTCATTCCACATGTAAATATATGTATTCACTTAAATATTATATATATAAGTAAGATAAGTTTTCTATGATTTAAAAATATATATATTTATTTAAATGTAAAGACGCTTAGGAAAACATAAGTAGACATAAGTACTTTTATGCATTAAATGCATGTTGGCTTAGAAATGCAAGGGGGGACAAGGTGGTGACGTGGCACAAGGTGGGTGGAGGGCAAAGGACAAGGGTGTTTAGGTAATTCCTTTTTTCTCTTGTTTATAAATAGTCTTTCCTTCTTCACATTTTACCTCCTCTTCCTTCTATCCTATCTTCCTCATTTCTTAACCAAATGGAGATTTTCTTTTTTTGAAACCGTATAAAATTCTAATAGCTACAACTTTTATTTGTACCATGTTTTAAAATTTTAAGTATCGCTATGTCAAAAATGTATTTCTTTCAGACATGTTTTTGGACTCAGAGATCCAAGTCTGAAAATGGTCCTTCTTATTTGGGCCATATCTTCCTAAAAAATAACTGAAATTGAGTGTTTTTTTTTTAAATGTAGAGAAAAGAATTTTCCAAAACTTTTCAATTGACTACTTTTCCAAAGCCCAAGAAATACATGTCCAAAAATCAAGGGGAAGTTGACCTATTTTTGAGTGGATTTTGTAGTTTTCCAAGCTTTCCGAATTCCAAAATGTATCAAGTTTTCAAAGGATATTTGATGAGTAAATTATTTAACTTTTGGGAAATTTTTACCTTTAGATGTATTTAATACTGGATGGTAAAATAAGTTGGTTGTTTGGTTGGAATATTTTATGATTTGAATATATGTATATATTGCTAGTTGTGGTTTGGATATTGACTTGTGAATCGAAAGCTAAAACGTTGTGTTTCATTATAAAGATGTGATTTTTGGGTTTGTGCTATGATAGTGACATGTTTATGGATGTGTAGGCATGTGCATGTGATATAATTCTAATGAAGTGGACACTTTGTGTAACGACCCAGAATTTTAGTCATTCGAAATTCAGATATTTAATTAATTTTAAATATTCACAAGTAAATTTTATAAGTTGAATAACTTATATTTCAAATATCTTGATTTATTTGGATAATTAAAATTGTTAATTTAATATTTGAAATTGCAGAAATAATTTGATTTTGAATTTAATATGAATAAAAATGATTTATAAAGTTGAATTAAATTCTATTTGAATTAGAATGATGTTAGTAAATTTTTGAAATTGAATTAAAAGTTAATTTAAAGAAATTGGATATTTTAATATTTAATTAACGTGTAAAAATAGTCATTTTTGATACGGTCTCGGATTTCGACGAAACCTGTTTCATTGGATCCATAATGTTATATCATTGTAGGATTTCAAATTTTTTATCAATCGGACTTACGGTTTAGTCGTGGTAAGCTGAAATGCATAGAAATTTGTTTAAGTAAATTTTAATTTAAAATAAGTCGATTCGAAAACCTATCTTCCAAATATGATGGAATTGGCTCTTGATATATATTCCATTGCGTTCGGAATAGGGGTAAAACATTAAAAACGCCAGGCAGCATGCTTTGATTGGAGTTCGAAAATTTTTTGGGTGAGTAGTGTTGCGAAATTTTCTATAAAAGGACATCATAAATTCCATTTTTCACAAAACCCTAATCTATCTAGGTTACTGCCGCCGCCACTATTATTTTTAATGGCTGATATCTTTCGATCTTCCTCCTTGTTTATCTCTCCAGCCACCCACTATTTTGAGAAACTTACAACTACAAAGTTGAAGAGCTAGGTGAGATCTTCAGATTCAACGGTGATGATTGAATATGGTGCAACGATCGAGGAGGAAATTAGCCGCATTCACCTAGGGTTCGCGCGCGTTTTTCGATGCATGAGGGAGACCAAGTTCAATGAGGCTTTGGCCGAAGGTGGGGCTCGCTTCGAGCTTCGAGGCGCTAGCCTCTGATCGTCGTTGCAATCAAAGATAAGGTCGCGACTATCAAAATATGGGATCGACGTATGGGTTTCATTGCCTGGGCATTTTCGTGAGGGAAGAAGAGGAGAAGCACAGCCAGATCTGCTTTGATCAAAATCAACGGCCATGATTAATTTGAGGTTTAAAATAAAAAAATAAAATTGTAAATTAATTTATATATAAATTCGTATAAACTTTAAAATATCATAACTTCTTCATACGAGGTCCGTTTTTGATGAAACCAGTTGCGTTGGGTCCGTATTGACAAGCACTACATCTTAGAGCTGGTTTGGAGTTGATTGGATCTAGTGTAAATTTTGGGTAAAATTAAATGTCTGTTTAATTTTATTTAAAATAAAACGCTGCAACTACTATTGGAATAAAAGTGAGTACAACTCACTCTTTCTAACTCGCTGATATTTTTATATAAGTGAGAATAAATTTATTTTGTGCTGATTGATGATTGTTTGGATGATATATGATATATTATCTATATATTGATTGGTTTGGATATATTTCCTGCCTATTGGAGCAGATGAGACCCTATACATTCCCGTGTATGAGCGGATGACCTTTTGTACGTGCGTCTGCCTCGAAGCAGATATTGTACATATTTTCTAATATGTATATTTGTTGCAGGTGATAGGTTAGAAGGATCCAACTGGATTCCTCACCAGTGTTGATTTTATTTATGGATATTGTTATATATGCTGTTATCATGTGATATATGATGTTTGGATGCCGTGATTGATGTATTTAGTGCTGTTGCAACATTGGGCCTATTTTTGGAATTTTAAAATATTAAATTGATGGTTTCAATTTAATAAGAATTTCAAAGTGATTTTGAATTTTTTTTTTGAATTGTTAAGGAAATGGATTTATTTTAGATAAATAAAAGTTATAATTTTTATGTTATAAAAATTATGATTTATGGGAAATATACCTAAATGTGATTTTTGGAGTATGGAGTTAACTATTTGGTAAGATAGTTAAATTGAGATTTTTGACTTATTATAAACGGTTTATATATAAGATTTATAAAATTGATATTTTTATAAATAAAAATGATGGAATTATAAAGGAGTTTTATAAGTGTTAAAATAAAGTTATAAATGAATCTTATAAGTGAATAAGATTTATAAATTTAATAAGTTTTAAAAAGAATGAATTTGTAAAAAAAAGAGATTTATAAGTAAATTAATTTATAATTGAATTTTGGCATGTAAATGAGATATATATGGAATTGGTAAATAAAGGAATTTTGTAAATTAAAGTTTTTATAAATATAAATGGAATTTATAACATTGTTTTATAAATCCGAAATCAATTGAATTTGATAAGTTAAATATGAAAATTTATTAAAGGAATTATATTCATGATTTTGGACAGTGGATAATCCTTTAATAAATGTGTAGAAGTTTTGAATTTGGAAAGGAATTATATTCACGATTTTGGACAGTGAATAATCCTTTAAATTAAATAAATGTTTTGGAAAGTGATTTTTAAATGGAGTTAAATGGTTTGAAGATATTTTAAAATGTGTTAAGTACCAAATACATAGATTTCAACATTCATTGTTGAAATAGACGGTTCGAGAAGCAAGGAAAGCATGGGCTATAACACTATTGTTATAGTAAATGATTTTCGTAAGGAGATGTTTTGTATAGTATATGGGATTTATATATCTATCTAATTTTCAAATCCCTATACTGATGATTTTGGGTTGTCGTAACGATGTTTTACGCAACAATAGTTTTGACCCAAATAAATATGTTTAAGAGAATGTTTTCCTTAAAGAATAAAATATATACTTAATCATGATTTAAGTATATGTAATATTTTCTAAGTGTTGAAAATAAAGAGAATTGTGAATTACTTATTATTAAATAAATATATGGAAATGTTTTTCAATATTGAAATGGTTTTGAGATTATATCTTTTTTTAAAGATAATTTGAAGTGAATATTTGGCAAGTGATTTATGTTTGAACCCTTAGTTTACGGTTTCAACGATGACAACTATACAATGGAAATCATATATATATCATACAACTATACATATACGAATACAAAGCAAGACAAACCACTACTGTGATAAGACGATGACTAAAGCACTGAAGAGATTCATCAACAAAGTTGCACGAAGATCGAAGAGAGATACACTCAAGAATAAACCTAGGAGAACATCACTTAACAGGTTCAGACGTCTGAAGGCAGAACTTCAGACGTTTGAACGTAGAAGATGAACAAAAATAATAATAGGTTCTTAGACGTCTGGAAACACCATTCACACGTCTGAAACTGGGCTCGGGGCAGATAATTCAAATTACAACTGTCATCTCCGAAGAGACACAACTCCATCTCTCCTCCACAACTCTTCACCAGTGAACAGTGACGACTCTAGACTGAAAGGGAAGAGGTGTAACTACTAGAAGCAGCCTTCTACAACTATATAAACGAGAATCAAGAAGGATCAAAGCACTCAACTAATTTACTCGACTCTCTATCTTGATCATCTCTTGTTCTAACCATCTACTTGCTATCAAATCTACAAATCTGAGATCATACACTTCCATACTCTCTCGAACAATATTGTACTCAATCATTCAAGAGATATAGGAAGTTCAATTGTACTATATAGTCAAAATCCATATAATAGAGTACACATTCTTGAAAAATAAAACTCTGTTATTGTAAACTTGTTCCTCCGGGTGAAGTGAGGGTTATTTGGTGAAAGGAAATTCCAAAGAGGAGCTTCGGGACTGACGTAGGACGGGAGGTCCGAACCAATATAAAATCCCTGGTGTGATTATTCTTATTTACATACTTTACTATTGTTACACTATAGTTTAAATTAGTCATATACTTATCATTTGTATAATCGATCCACCATAATATAGACTTTCAATTGGTATCAAAGCCTGGTTTGATCAAAAGTACTGTAACAAGTTTTTGAATCACTAATATGGCAAGTATATTTCAAGAAGGTCAATCTACCGCACGTCCCCCACTATTTAATGGCTCCAACTATGCATATTGGTTAACCCGTATGCGTATTTTTATGGAAGCCAATGGTCTACTACACAAAATAAATATGAAGCACCTGACACTGCTATGAGCACATGGACCGATGCACAAAAGACCTTAGCCTCAAACAATGCTAAAGCTATGAATGTTTTATTTTGCTCTCTAGATAAAAATGAATTTTCACGTGTCATGTTATGTACCACTGCGTTTGACATTTGGCATACCTTACAAATTACACACGAAGGTACAACAAAGGCAAACAAACTAAGATTTCAATTTTGCAAAACCAATTCTCCTCATTCAAAATGAAACTATTATTGACATGTATTCTAGATTTCAAACTATTCAACATGATCTTATGGCATTAGGAGTTAAGTTTACTGATTTTGATTTAGTTTCTCGAATACTGAACTCTTTAACATCAGATTGGGAAAGGAAGGTATTAGCTATTAAAGAAGCTAATGATCTTTCTACTCTCAAGGTGGAAGAGTTGATAGGAAATTTAATGTCCTATGAAGCTAACTTACAGGCAAGAGAAGAACAAAATGTTGAAAAGAAGAACATAGCATTTCAAGCAAAGAATGATGACTCGGATTTGGATGAAGAAGAGGTATTTTTCATTGCCAAGAATTACAACAAATTCAAGAAATTTAGAAAGATGACCAAATTCCAAAAAGAAGGAAAGTCCAATACAACAAATCTATCTCAAATCAAGTGCTATGAATGTGACCAATACGGACACATGAAGAAGGATTGTCCTAAATGCAACAATGAGAAAAAGAACAAATTTGAGAAATTTAAGAAGAAAAGAGCTTTTAAAGTCACTTGGGACGATTTCGATTCATCATCATCTTCTAATAGTGATAGTGATAGAGATGGAGAACAAGCTAATGTATGTTTTATGGCTAACACTGATGAGGTAAGTTCTAAACTTAGCTATAATGAACTATTAGAATTAAGTATGGAACTTGATGATAAGTTTAGGCAAATCAAAAAATTGAATAAAGAACACCTAGCCAAAATAAATCGATTAGAACTAGAAATTGAATTATTAAAGGATGAAAAAGTTATTTTAGAAGAAGAATTGGAGATTTCACAAGAAAGTGTAAAAAGTTTATCGAATATGATACACAACTTAATGAAATAGATAGGTTAAAACTTGAGAATAATAATTTTATTAAGGGAAATATTGAACTAAAAAGTAGTATAGAAATTACAAAAACTGAAATTTGTGAATTAAAGGATAAACTAGAAAAAATTACTAACAATGTTTCAAAGTTTAACAATGGAAAACAAGATCTTGATAATTTAATTAAAATTTCAAAACCTTTTGGTAATCGAAATGGATTAGGATTTGAAAAGAATTCACAAAAAAAGAAGGTAATACTATAAAGCAAAGTTCTTGTATCAAAGTTTCAAAAAGACACCAAAGTTAAGTAAAGATGTAAAATCTAAAAATATAAAAATTTGGATACCAAAGTCTAATAATAAGTTAATTAGAAAAAAACATATTGATAGTTTTTTATCAATTGTAGTATTTAATAATAATTATGATTTTAAAGGACCCAAACCCACTTGGGTATGGCTACCCTCCCCTCCTAACATTTAGGACCATAATAAAAGAAGTGGGTTCCAATTGAATAATTTTTGTTTTGTAGGTACCCAAAAATAAAAGTAAGGAGAAATGGATACTCGATAGTGGCAGCTCAAAACATATGGCCGGGAATGCTAAGATGCTCTCAAATATAAAATATATCGATGGAGACACCGTAACCTTTGGAGACAACTCAAAAGGATATGTCATCGGAATTGGAGAAGTCATAAACATCGGTATTTCTAACTCTCTTATTATTTCTAATGTTCTATTAGTAGAAAATTTAAAACATAATTTACTTAGCATTAGTTAATTATGTGATAAAGGTTTTCAAATAAATTTCGAGAAAAATCGATGCAATATATTTGATAATAATAAAAATTTATTATTTGAAGGATTTCAAAATAAAAATATTTATATTTTGAATATGAATATAAAATAAAATTCTGATTTATGCTTGACCACTAAACTTGATGATCCATGGCTATGGCATAAACGATCATTTACCTGGCTTATATTATGCGAATTCTCAGAGAACTAAACATCCCATCGTACATTTCTGCTTTTGAGGTGTTACCTATCAAATATAGTGGAACAAAAATTTTCAATCTTATGCATTTGCCAAAGGAACCACCATCTTATATAACTTTTCTAGAATGGAAAAATGCACAAGATCAACCTCCTCCTCCTCAACAACAACAACAACAAGATGTTGAACTACCAAGGCAACCATCTCCACCTCCTCCTTCCTCGTTTGAATATCACTCCGATATGGAGATATTGGAAGCATGAACTCAGCCTCATGCTAATGAGAATATTGCTCACTTAATCTTACAAAACCAAGTGCTCCTATCAAGAAATCAAATTATCCTTGGTAAACAAATAGCGAAGCTTGATCTCACGTTGTCCACAAGGCTTTCCAAAGTTGAAGACTCTCTCGTTTCAGTGGTTTCCAAACTTAATGATGCACTTCAACAAGTCCTTCAACCTTCTTCTGACTAGTCTACACCTTCTCAATATCCTCACACATCGCTAAAAACCGACGATAAGGAGAAAGGGAAATTAGACTCCTCACGTGATGAACTACCTTGACTTCATAAGGTAAATATTTTGTTGTAATTAACTCCCTTATCAAAGTTCTGGTAGGACACTATCAATATTCCTCTTTTATTTTGATGTGCTTAATGATGTAATCATAACCTTTTTGTTAGTGATATAATTATGTATGTACATCGTACTTGGTTCTGCATTATTTTTATGATTCTTTGATTATTTTTGATAATGACAAAGGGAGAGAAAAATAAATATGCACATCTATAGGGGGAGATCATATTTAGGGGGAGAACCTTTATGTAATTGTTATCTAAGTACATTATATAGTTGTCATCATCAAAAAGGGGGAGAATGTTAGAACCCTTAGTTTACAGTTTCAACGATGACAACTATACAATGGAAATCATATATATATCATACAACTATACATATACGAATACAAAGCAAGACAAACCACTACTGTGACAAGACGATGACTAAAGCACTGAAGAGATTCATCTACAAAGTTACACGAAGATCGAAGAGAGATACACTCAAGAATAAACCCAGGAGAACATCACTTAACAGGTTCAGACGTCTGAATGCAGAACTTCAGACGTCTGAACGTAGAAGATGAACAAAAATAATAATAGGTTCTCAGACGTCTGAAAACACCATTCAGACGTCTGAAACTGGGCTCGGGGCAGATAATTCAAATTACAATTGTCATCTCCGAAGAGACACAACTCCATCTCTCCTCCACAACTCTTCACCAGTGAACAGTGACGACTCTAGACTGAAAGGGAAGAGGTGTAACTACTAGAAGCAGCCTTCTACAACTATATAAATGAGAATCAAGAAGGAACAAAGCACTCAACTAATTTACTCGACTCTCTATCTTGATCATCTCTTGTTCTAATCCTCTACTTGCTATCAAATCTGCAAATCTGAGATCATACACTTCCATACTCTCTCGAACAATATTGTACTCAATCATTCAAGAGATATAGGAAGTTCAATTGTACTATATAGTCAAAATCTGTGTAATAGAGTACACATTCTTGAAAAAGAAAACTCTGCTATTGTAAACCTATTCCTCCGGGTGAAGTGAGGGTTATTTGGTGAAAGGAAATTCCGAAGAGGAGCTTCGGGACTGGACATAGAACGGGAGGTCCGAACCAGTATAAAATCCCTGGTGTGATTATTCTTATTTACATACTTTACTATTGTTACACTATAGTTTAAATTAGTCATATACTTGTTATTTGTATAATCGATCCACCATAATATAGACTTTCAATTTAATTAATAAAAGATTAATTAAAAGGGCCTAGTGATTGCTTATGGTGCTAAATATTTGTTGTTTGCTTTGATAGTCTAATAACCGACTATCAAATTTGGCCATTTTAGTTCCTCGACTTGATGTGGGAACTATTTAGTCGTACACTTAGTACGTAGCCATCTGTGTAGGCTTGATTATCGTTTGTGTTGAGGATGTTGATTCGTGTAGTGCGGAGTATTACTCCAATCTATCAAGCTTCCTCTTGGCTAAAGGATAGCAAGTTGAAAGTTGGAAACGTGATAAGTCTACAAGACATAGTTTCTGTGTGAGGTTGAGAAATGCTTTTGCGTTGTTGGTGCGAAGAGATCGGGATCAGATTTATCTGAAAACCACTTCAGACCAACATTTTACGACGATTGTATAGGTTGATCGATGATACCGATGTTTAGGATTTTCAAAGTGAAGGACTGCTTGTTGATCATTTGGGGTTAAAATCCCAATATACATATAGTAGTAGTAGTCTCTTCGTTATGAAATATCCAATGCAAGGACTATTTGCTACTAATCCTAGGGATTTCCCGACATGATGTGGTAGGAAAGTACCTTCGATTTGTCCTGTTCCTGGACAACTTGTATGGATGTTTTTCTAACATTGCATTTCTAAAGATTACGTACATTGGTTTTTGCAAACGTACATCAGTGGTGGCGAAGAAGGCAACTTCTCTTAGCTTAACACCCTCCTTGAGACGTACGAGCTCAAGGGTTGTATTTTTGTGGAAGGCAATTAGTAGTCAACGGAAATGGCGAATGTGACATTCAAAAGTGATATGTGATATGTGAAAGGTAATCGTTACCTCTTTAGCCTCATCAATCGGAAATGACCGAAATAGGGTTAGATGCAGCAGGGCTAAGTGGGTCATTCCCAATTAGGATATGATCATCCTCTTCTAGATATATTTCTTCCCGCTATGACATTCGGGATGTAAACTATTGTGGTTTGTATTCTATGAGGGCCCTCGAAAAAGGTCGGTAACGACCGAGGGATGACATATTCGGTACTACCTAGTTACAGAGGTAGGTCGGTCTTGTGTTGGTAGAGGGCAGATGTTCTGTGCCTCGGGACATCCACGTAGAGGTGTACCCATCGGAATGTAGTCCCTTCACCTGGCCATTTGTATGGAAATCCAAACTCCACTACGTGCCTGCCATTTTGTTTGTAGAGCCTAGTATGCTGAAATTTAATAATGGTAACAATTTCGGCTATTTTGATATTATTTGTGCAATAGATGCTATTATAATATAAAGAGAATTTGATATGAAATGTTTTAGTTATTGTAAGGTAAAAACTTGTCCGTGTTTATGTGTGGGCGTGTCTTACGAGATACTTTTGTTTTGAAAAGGAAAGTTTGGTAATTTAATAAATTCAGTTGAGTGTGTTTCTCACGCTGGTTTACCAGACTGATCCAGGCGGTCTTCCCTTTCAATGCTCGGGTCAGACCGAGTATATTTACAGGTTCAGATTTGGTGCTTTTGGAGCTTTAGCAGGCGAGCTGGAGATCTTCATTTTTGTATGCACGTATCTATTTATTATCTGCTGCTTTGTTATTTATATTGTCAGAAATTGTAAGGACAGGTTATTATAACTGGTCAGGCTGATGATTAGTGATTGATTGTTGAACCCTGATTGATGTATGTATATACAATTTATGTTTTGTAAAGATCATTAATATGATATTATATGTTATTCCGCTGTGATGTGAGATTATGTATTGTTTTGTTTGGTTCTCTCTTCTCTCATTATTCTCTTCTCTTCTTCTCTCTTCTTTTCTTTCTCATGACTTTCCGTTAGTCTGTGCTTTTTGGGTCGGACATGTGTGGTTTATTGTTGATTCAAAGGGTACAGATTTGCGGGTCGTCACACTTTGATATGGTATTGACGATTGGATTTCTTTGTGGAAAAAGTAGTGTTTTATTTAAAAGAAATTGAAAATCATTTCAAAGTTTTCAACTTTTTTTTCTTATGTAAACTCTTATGCTATGTTTACGATAAGTTTGTAAGTATTTAAGTTTTGAAGTGTCAATGAGGAAAGTCAAAACATTTTCAGGTTATGGTGTCCATAGCGATAGTCGCTATGGGTGTAGTTTCGATTAAAAAGTCGGATTTTTTTTAAATTCAGTTTTCATACTTAAAAGTGTCTTTAAAATGTTTTATAAACTTAATAATGGTGTTTTAGAAAGTTAGTTAGTCATCTAATAATTAATTTTTAATTAATTAAGTTTTGATAATTAATACTTAATTAAGTATTAAACAGGGTTTATTAATTACAATTAAGTGAAGATTAACTACTAATTAATTATTTTTTAAAAGTAAGATTAATTTTAATAAATTTTATATTAAGCAAGACTAATTATAAATTAATTATGAGTTAAATAGAAGATTTATTATTAATTAATTATTAATCAAATATAAGGTCAATTATTTATTTATTTAATTAATCAACTGTTAACTATTTTTAATGATAAACTAATTAAGGTTTACTTTTAATGTAAATTATTTATTAAAGTTTAATTTATTATTTAAGTTTTAACCAAATGATTATTTAATTAATTAATTAATATTTAATTATTAATGGAGGTTTAATTAATTTTTAAATAATTAATAAAGGATTAATTAGGCTTTAATCAATAGTTAATAATTGTTTAATTATTTAATTAAATTAAGTTAAGATTCAATTAAGATTAATTATAATTTAAATAAGGAATTAACTTATAATTAATTATTTTAAAAAGAGTTTTAAAGTCCTAACTCCTTTGTTTTTCTAAGAATCAAACTGTTTTAAAGGAACTTTTTTTTCAAAGATGGTTTGAATTCAAGGGATTCAAATGTCGATACCATTAAAAACCATATAATTGTGAATGAGTTATAATATAGATTGTTTGGACATATGTTAGCAGAATAAATCCCCAATCTGCAATAAATTAACTGGATTGTTTGGACATCTATTTAGCAGGACAAATCACCATCCTGCTATTATGTTATATGGACATGTTTATACTGGTTAGTTTATATTAACATATTATTTCCTGATTTGGATATGAAGTGTATTTACATATATGTTGACTTATGTAAATAAATTATTGAATGACTTGAGAATGAAATTGAAATATAATGGTAACCTAAATTAGTACCATTGGGATTGATAAGCCTCCTTTTGAATTTATGAAGTATGATTTTTAACTTTAATTCTTTAATCAGTCAGGGGTTTTAAAGTTATAAATGATTTTCACGTTATATAATTATTTATAAAGGTATTTATAAATAATAACATGTTTAAATAAAAGGGTTTTACTAAATAAAAGGGTTTGTTTAAAGTGATTTAAAAAGAGATTTTGTAAATGAGATTTTGTAATGTCAAAGATATTTTATAAAGGAAATTTTATAAATACTTTTATACATGGAAATAGATTTTATAAATCATTTTAGAGATTTTAAAAAGAAGTTAAATCTAGTTTGAAGATTTATAAGGAGGTTTGAAATATGAAGTGAACTTATAAAAAGAATTTTTATAAGGGATAAGTGAATGGGTTTTATAAAGTGAATGGTTTTATAGTAAGTGATCTTTTGAAAAGGCAATTTCTTGGTCATTTAATATGGAATTTGAAAAGAAGGAAACTTTTGTTAAGTTTGGTAAATATACTTATACCGTTGAGATAAGTATAAAAATGTTTTCTTTCAAGTATAAAAGGAATGCAAAGGGTTTTGGGAATAGTGTTTTAAAAAGATATTTCAATCAAGTTTTGCAAAGTGTTTTAATTAATTAAAGATTAATTAGTAAAGGCTTAGTGGATCCCATATGGAATCGAATCAATGTTTAATGATTGTTTATTTGATAGTTAAATAACCGACTATTAAATCTGGACCTAAACGTAATTTTGGAAATATCTAGGGGAAACACGTGAGTTATATGACACAATCATCCCCAATGATGTTGTACTGTGCGTATAAATCTCGTTTCATTCTTCTAGGATAAATGATAAGAAAATCTATGCACAAACGGTTAGGAGGTGAACTCTGCTTTTATCTTTGTTTGTTTATTTCCTAAAGAACAGGGGCTAAGCTTACCATAAATTATCGAAAGTTGTTTCGAAGAGAGTGGGATCGGATATGTTATCCGAAAACCACTTCGATCCAACTCAAGTGTTTCGAACTAAAGACATCTTGAAGAATATGGAATCGAAGACGGAACATTGAAGTGCAAGGGCTGCTTGCTACTAGTCCTGAGAGTGATTCCAAAATGGATGTATTAAAAGTAGTGCCTTCAGTTTGTCCTTATCCTGGACAACTTGTATGGATGAATGCTGGCGCTGCATTACTGCCTGGAAGGTAGTGTTAGCATTCCAAGTGGGATTGCTATTCAAAAGGTAAGCATAGCCTCAAGCCTCATCAACCGGGAATGACTAAAATCAGGGAAGATGCAGCAATGCTAAGTGGGTCGCTCCCATTAGGGTGTGTCGTTACCTTTCTAGATACATCTACATATTTATGGATTGGTTGTGCATGAGATCTCAATAAAAAGGGTTGCAAAGCAACCTGGGTGATGACATATTCGGTACTATCCAACCAGGGGTAGGCCAGTCTTGTGTTGGTAGGGGATTCCGGCAAGGTCCTCGGTACATTTTCTAGACGTGTACCATGATAGGTGGTACCCCGATGCCTTGTAATGGTATGGAATCCAATCTCCAATATGTGCCTTTACGGTTTTGATTGTAGAACCTATTATGCTGGAATTTAATTAATGTAACAATTTCGGCTATGATTAATAAGTATTTGTACTCTATACATTATTATAATATCATTGGATTTTCTATAAAAAAAAATTGGTTATCGTAAGGTAAAAACCCATCCGTGTTTATGTGCGGCGTGATCTTACGAGATACCTTTGATTTTAAAAGGGTTTTAAACATAATAATTCAGTTGTTTGATTTTACTTACACCAGACCCTTGTTTGGCCTGGAGTTTATTTTCTTTCCCTAAAACTCTTTGGTGCTCAAATTTTTATGGGGCCAAGTAGTTCAGATTTCCCACGGATGCATCTTGGAGGAGCTTGGAGCAGGAGGCTTCATCGATAGCTAGTTGTTATGTTGTTTCTATTGTATCATATGTACCTTATATCAGTTAGGTAGGGACAGGCTGTTATAACAGTCTAAGGGTAGAATTTTATTAGTATGACTCTGATGTATCATTTTTGAAATGGTTTTGTAAAGAATTATGTTGATTAATATATGTTATTCCGTTGCATTGTGAGATTCTATGATTGTTTAGTTTCTTCTTATCTTCTATCTTCTTTCTTTCCACTAACGATTGGTCTTTCCGGCACTTGAATGCTTGATAAGAAATACAGTGGACATATTAGTGTCGATTTTCATGGATCGAAAATCTCGTTCGTTGCATAGAATGAATTGTCTATGCATAAAAACCAAAATGTCCTGAAGTCAGTGGGAGCGATAATTTAGTTTATGAGTATTGGATATGATCCAAAAATTGGTATAAAAATATCATTTGATAAGCATCAGATTTAAGCAAGTAATTTGACAAAGAAATCACATAGTTTGAATTTCAGTCAAAATGAAAAGGAAGTGTGTGTCTATAAGAAAATACAATAATAATTACTAAGATATTTTTAAAACTAAGTAAACAACAAACTTATGATTATTAGCAATGTACCCATGTTTAAATCATTTTGGTTTGGTTTTTTATTTCTCGATATTGGATTTGAAATCGGTATCTTTTATAATCAGTATAAAATAATATTAGGAATGTCCCAAAAAGATACACACAGACACCATAGAGCATGAAAGATGAATTCTGTATACATTGGAAATAGGAATTATCATACATATTATATTGTCTACAATATCCATTTTGCTTAGGTATTTGATAGATAATGAAAGTATCAATTTGACTTAAGATCCCTAAATGATAGTTTAAAGTGTTCTATAGTATTTATGAAATACTAGAGAATTGTTTATGAAAACAATGAACTCTTTATAAAGGAGTGTGTGACCTCAAACTTAAAAAGTGATATCAAGTATAGTATGTTAGTCATAAATCCATGTTTTATCTTAACTTAAGAACTTAAAGTTGGAAATGTTCCAAATAATGAGTAGTGGCAAATTCAACCAAGATTTAGTACATCACCTTGACTAGCACTGCAATAGAAGAAGTATAAATAAATGCACAAGTTTGTAACTGAGGTGCGGGTGATTCCAAATGTTGAGTATCCTATGACATTGTTATATGATAAAAATATTGCGATGGAGTTCATTAAAGAACCTAAAGCTCACTAGAAGTCAATAAACATATCTGATAATTGACCCTAAATATAAGTAGGAGAAAGATAGAGTTAGGGGTATGCTCTAAAGGCAATTATGTAATTTGTTATGCACATCTAACTCAATAATCAATCTTATTCAACATAAATGGTGTTTTCTATCTATTATATAATTATTATAATGTGATATAATTAATTAAGTAATTAATTTAAAGTACATATAGAAAATCCTTAAATGATATGTTATATGATAGTAATTATTATGTGTTGTAATAATGAGTAATTTGTCACATTAAAGTAACATACTATTTTAAATATTCATCATCAAGATGTTTCAAGAATGGATATCGATTCATCTATTGAGACTAGAGCATGTAACGCGCTCTAAATGTTGGGAAGCGTATTATTCACCGCTACTGGGACACCAAAGGGTTACATACTGATAGTTATTTGATAACTATGGAATGACTCGTTCGAGAATTTTATATTGGTTAATATAGCTAAGGTAAAACAGAGAACCTCGAATTGATGATGTTACACGGTTCCCTCAGCTTAAGGATACTTTGGAACTTCAGTATGGACACTACACTTTAACTATAGTTAAATCATGACATGACGTCCATCAAATGACTATAGTCGAGTCTAAGTTGAAGCATCGGAAGTAAAACACTATTCAATAGAGAATTTGTCTCCTTGGTTATATGTCGTTAGTATCATGATCAACTATAGTTAACTCAAAGTCAAAATCTCTAGCTAGAGCGGTATGGTTAATACTATTCATTATTACTGAACTGAACCAAGGACTTTTTTTGGAATATCTAAGTTGAATGTGATCGATGTCGGAATTTTGACCAAAACCAAATTCCATAACTTTTAAAGTGATATATTTCGACGAAGAGAATTAGTGTAAATAATCATTATTACGGGTACGATTTACAATGGTAAAGTTGGATTTTAACGAAAACATGTCCAAGGGATAAATTCAGCCAAAATATCAGACAACTAGCTAAGGTGATATTTGAACGTTAATATTTAAAATGTTCGATATTAATCGCTGATTAAATTTACACATTTGTGTCGCACAACTGTAATACCCTACATTTTTATGTTAATTACTTAAAATATAGAAATTAATTAATAATTAATAAATTTTGAAAACGGAACTTTTAAAATTTTGTAATTTGGCCAGTAAATTTATACCATTGGATTCATGGTGATTTTCTGATCAATTTTCATACATAATCTTTTCCGATCGGAGTGCAAATGAAATAGTTATTCGCATTTGAAATTTTAACGTTGAAACAATTGTATATTTAAATATGGTAATAAAATCAATCAAGGCTAGTTAGATGTTAACAATGGTTAACAATCAAATTAATATCTCAAAGGATTTATAAAATGGGTATGAATTGATACGAATCAATTAAGAGAGAAACAAGTTAACGCAATCAACTAACGAAGGACATAAATCAACAAAGTAATCAAACGAAAATCAAAACGTATGAAAAGGCACATGCCAGGTCGACCGTGACCTACCCAAGTCGACCGCGAGTGGTTGACCATGGGTTAAGGCAGTCGACCCACACATGTTTGAAGGTGGCAGTAATATTAAGGAACATGTAGCTCCGATCTAATATAGTTTCATCCGACGGTTAGCGCTGATTTGAGCCTCTATAAATTAGGACCTAGGGCTTCATTTCCAACTCATTATTTTTCTAATGAGCGCGGAAGCTTTATCACTTTTTCTTCTCTTCCAAAAATTCTAACACACAAAAAATAGAATAGACTGCACGTACACTTTAGAGAAGAATAGAAAAGGATAGATGATAGAAGATATGTTCAAATTAGATTGCTACATCAAAGGTAAACTTCTAGATCTGGTTCTAATTAATAAATATAAATCCAAATCTCTTCTCCCTAATCTCATTTCTAATGAGATCTGCATAAATATTATCTATGGATCTGAATAGAGAGTCAAAAGGTGGAGAATACATATAATAGGTTCAGATCTGGATCAAGTCTAAAGATTTGAGGGCGCTAACTAAATGTGAGTGAGATTATTATATATTTTTATATAATACTGGATTATATCATTACAAACCTATTCCTTTATGTCTGTAAATTGAATTTAAATTGTGAATAAATTCATAAATGTGAGATGTTGAAGACTGTAAACTTGCCTATGTAATTACGTAATAATTAGTTTTATTTTTGAAATTATGTAATGATTATAATGGTTAGTTTCTAAGTTGGACAATTTACAGGTTTTACGACTGATAATTTACATGTTTTACGATTGATAATTTACATGTTTTTACGACTGATAATTTACATTTTTTACGACTAATAATGCACATGTTTTATGTCGGATTTTAGTGAACCTTAATATAATGAATTGGAATTTTATTTTACTCAAAGTTAATTAATAATGTTATTTCGACTTTTGGGATTTTAGTGATATTTTAGTTTATTGGAATTTGTATTGTTGCAAGTACATATCCATATATTATCAAGTCTAAATTCATAAAAATGCAATGTTAGATTCTAATGATTGCTGGTTGATATTAATAAGAAAGAAAAGTTTTTGAGAACATAAAATTTTATCGTGTAATTAAGTGGAGTTCGTTATGGATGATAAACTAGATAAATGCATACTGCATGATTTCCTTGGTGGTACGATGGTGATGGATCATTACGAGGTGCTAAGCAATTGATACTGGTGGGGATAGTATCTAGGTTATTAGTACACTTGGGATATATATATATATATATATCTGTGTATATGTATAGACACCTATATAGACATAAATCTACATGGGGTAGACGGGTACGGTTCATACGTAGCAATGGAATCGTAGCGACTAATAATAAAATCTAACATAACATGAAATAGTGAACAATCAACATAAGTTAGTGTTATGTATAAGATGTATAGTTTTCTAGTCACCAAAACGTTGTTCTGACTCCCTCCTCATTACAACCCACAGGATTTAGAAGGATATTTACTGATGTTGATTTGGAGCAATTGTCTGCTTGAGGTCTTGACATTTGAGATGTCAATTTTTGGTCAGTAATTATATTGATCTGTTATATTTTCTTATTTTCGATAAGAGTTGTTATCATTAGTGCTCTGATATATTTTCCTTTCTACAGGATACCAAACCAACGATCGGTATTTTAGTGGACATGGGTTTTCAGTTTAGCGAAAATCTGGGCCCACTGAAGTGCGGGTTGTTAGTATCAGAGCTTAGGTTAGTAGATTCCAGAAAATTAGGAAAGGTTGAGTGAACGTATTTGTACTTTGACTATAAATATAAATATAGTATATGCTAAAATCTTAAGAATTTCATCTACATAGTAGTTGCATATGGAATATCTATAGAATTGGGTGGTACTTGACTCCCTTGTCGGGCTATAATAGCCTAATGATTGTTGATCCCCATTTTTGTCTGTCGATTGATGATGTACAATAAGTCTAAATAGAGAGAAAATAAAAGTCCATATGTTATAGAAAGTGGAATGTGGAGAAGTTCCTAAAGAAGGTTTGAAATGGTCGCTTCTAATTTATGATTGGATTCTTGGATCTTTGAAAATGGAATGAAGGATATTCTTAAGAGAATAGTCAGAAGTCCACTTTGAGTCCAACCCAATAATAAGAAGTTTTTTGAGATTTAGAAAATGTATGAATTGTATACTTTAAAAGGATTTTTAATGAAAAAAGTATAAGAACATATATATTAAAAGGTTTTGTAAGAAAGTATATATATTTAGATTTTAGTAAAGGAAATTTTTGTCTAAGGCTATTAACTTTTAAAAAGAAATGATGGAGAAATATAGCTCGTGAATCATTCTATGTAATGAAAATATTTTAGATATAAAAGAGTTTAGATGAGTGGACAATTTAAGTGGTACAGATTTGGCAAAGAGTAAATAGTTTAGAGAAAAAGATTTAGAATCTTTTTCGCTAAACCGTAAGTGGTTGTACTACAGTAATAAAGAGATGGTAAATTAAGAGAAACAATTGGAGTTATTGCAGTTTTGGTTGAAGGTTTGAATAGTAGAAAGTTTTGAAATATAAATAAAAGAGTGGCTTAGTTTATTTTAGTTAGGTTGGGAATTGATAAATTTTAACTCATTGGAATGAAAAGGGATAACAAAATAAGTTTCTATGAATCAATCAAGTTACAAATAAAGGTGTTTTGTTTGAAATAATAAGGAATGTAAACCAAAGAAGAGATGTACAAAATATGGAAACCCCTATTTCATACTGTCTATTCCAATAAAAAACAAAATATAATTCTTTGTAATTTCACACAAAAAATGAATCCCCTTTTAAGTTATTCATAGGGAATTATAGCGTTAACAATTCCCCTTAAGGGAGATGTAATTCTAATGCAGTAAAATATAAGATCCTTAAATATAATAAAAAGTGTTAGTAAATTATATTAAACAATGCTAGTAATCCAATTAAAGGGCTAAGCAAAGAAAATACACATTTTCCATTGTTATGCACATTTAATTTAGGTACCTTTTAAAAGTCCCCCTTTTATGATAGTTGAAACTCTTCCAAATATTCGATGTAGGAAGAGTATGAGATGTAAGGAAATAATAAGATCATAGTTGTCCTTATCTACTTTGGTTTTTATAATTTAAAAGTTATGAAAGATGTTTTGGAAGCATGTAAAGTATATTTTTGAAAGGAATAGTTTGGTGAAATAAATAACTTTTCAAAAGAAAATTTTAATAAATGACTGAACTAAAAAATCCCAAATTTTTAATAAAAGTTAAAGAAGTCTTTAAAAAGAAAATGCTGATTTGATTTTAAACTTAGAATTGCAAACGTTCTCTTTTAAAGTTTAATGAATAAGTTAAACTCAAAAAATTTAAAATTTAAGTTATGAAAAGAGTTAAAAACACTAAGTGTTTGTACCAAAAATGGGCACAACACTCTTCGGAAGTTTTTGAAGAGATAAAAGTGAAGAAAGAAAATTAAAACTGAGGATTATCTAACAAAAGCTCCAAAATAACAGAAAGTAAATTGCAAAGACAAGCGATTTAGAGTGGTTCGGCGTTTCGCCTACGTCCACTATGTTCATGATTTTATTGCTCGATACTTGAAGATTACAATTTCTTATGATGTAGTACAACTAATTTTATATGCTAAGTATGGATCTAAAGTAGAGGTGGTGATCTGGAGTAATTCTGGCAGAATCTGGGCGCTCTTTAGTGCTTAAAATTGTCCGACCCCTTTCCTGAATGACCAGGGGCTCTATTTATAGGTGTAGGAGGCTGATATTTCTCCTAAAATTCGAGGAGACCTCGTCTGGCACGTGAGGGGGCCCACATGCCCGCATTCAGGAAATCCGGGCCCACTTTGGGATCGATTCGAAGTAAATTTCGAATCGATCAAGAAATCATCCAATCGAGCTGAAATTTGGTGTGAACATTCTTCATCATGTCCTTAAGCTTCTGTGAAAATTTCATTGCATTTGGACTTGTAGATCTCGAGTTATGATCGATTCAAGATTGCATTTCTGGTTGAGGTGGTCTGTTCGAATCGATCCCCTTCGAATCGATAGGGTCGAATCGATGGCCTATTGAGCGAAGGCGTTGACGTGGCGCATGCTTCCCGGGTTGATCCGGTTTTTGCTCCGAGTTTTACTGGGTCGACTCTACGAATTTTGCCGCTTTGACTTAGCGGGTTCGAAGGAATGGATTCGAAGTAGAGCAACTTCATGGATTCGAAGCACTCCATCTTGATGGATTTGAAGGAAGGCATCCTGATGGATTCAAAGCACTCCATCTTGATGGATTCGAAGCACTCCATCTTGATGGATTAGAAGCACTCCATCTTGATGGATTCGAAGGAAGGCATCCTGATGGATTCGAAGGAAGGCATCCTGATGGATTCGAAGGACTTCAATCCGATGGTTTCAAACAGGACTTTACTTGGAGGATACGAGCAAGGGTTAACTAATGTATACGGAGTGTGGCCACATTGATGGATACGAAATTGGGCTCACTGATGGATACGAAAACATGGCCTTTCCCTTCAGCTTGCATCCATCATAACTTGAGCATATGAACTCGGATTGACTTGAAACTTGGAACGTTGGCCCTCATAGCTTTTCTAGTCATGTCTTATCAATTATAGCTCGATCTAGTCTCGGACAAAATTCATCGATATCCAGGGTAGACCTATGTGCACTAGATGTCCATAACGAGCGACTCTAGGTTTTTGATCAATTCCTTGATATCTCGGCCTTGCCAAAAGGCGGGATAACATTTGCCCCCCAAAGTACGTCGTGTGGAAACATGACGTGCTTTGAAAAGCTGCAGTTTCTCTCTGAACAAGTATCATATCTTTCGTTGAAAGTTGTACTCTGTATTGCTGTAACTGACTGCTGTGTGATAGTTATTTGTTGTTCACTGTTGTATTGGTCATCAGGTAAGCATTCAACTCCTGTAAATTTTGAAAATTGAATGTTAGTCCGTCATACATGTACGTATGTTAACCTGGCTCCCGTTAACATTTGCACGTTCATGAGTCGTTGTCAAGTTCTTTAGTTTTTTGTTTGGATTGAGTTTCGTATCGATCCTCTCCTAGATCGAAGTGAAATTCAAGATGTAACAACGTTCAATGGTTGTTTTGAGCCCTTCCTTTGTATCGATCCTCTCCTGGATCGATTTGAGATGTTGGAATGTATGCTTCGTATCGATGGATACGTCATATTGGGTCTCGGATCGATGGATACAAAAGTAATGCTTTGTATCGATGGAGTCGAACGATCTAAACATAATCATGCAGTGAGGCTTCACAGAGGATATGCCATTTCTCATTCCTTCATTCAAGAAGAATTCCTGATTATGGATAATCTTCGGTAGGAGTCATCCATGACTCCTTTTCTAGATCCTTCTCCAAGACCTAGTTGATCTTCATATGTCAATGCCTAGAATAATAGTATTTCAACCGGGACAAAGTCTATTTGTCGTGCATCCCCAGAACTGGCTAGCTTGGCGATTGATTCGGCCTTTTCGTTTAGTTCTCTGAGGATTTGTGTAGTGGTGTAATAGTCGAAAGCCGGCTGGTAGCTTTTGGACCCAGTTGAGATAAGGAGCAAGACATTGCCCCCTAGTCAGATAATCTTCCCTGACTTGGCGTGCTACTAACTAGTAATCACATAAGACATGTAAAGTTTCCACTCGTAGTTTTCCTGCAAGTTTGAGCGCCAAGGCTTCATAGTTAGCTTCGTTATTTTTTGCAAGGAAGTTGAGTTTCAGGGCGTAGCAGATCGTTTGTTCCTCAAGAGTCATTAACGCAACTTCGATGTTAGAAAGACGATTATTGGAAGTTCCATCATGGTACGTTCTCCATCAGTTGGATGGTTCTCCACTGTTCTTCGGATAATCGTCCGATGTAGTGAATTCAGATATGAAGTATGCTAATGTTTGACCATGGAGAGCTCTCCGACGGAGATAAGTGATATCAAATTGGCTTAGCTTGATATTCCATTTGAGTAGCTTTTCAGGCATCTAAGGTTTCTATTGGACCTATCGTAACGGTTGGTCGATATGGATGTTAACAAGGTGAGCTTGTCAATTGCCAGCCTTCATCATTATTGGTCTTTGGATTCGTTTCTCTTCACATAGCATTGCGACGCTTATGGTGTGTGTTGACACGGCCCAATTGATGTATAAATCATCACGATCCAAAGGTTTGGGTAAAATGGGAGGTCTTTCTAAGCAATCTTTCAGAGCTGCTTGGTTGTCCTCAGTACATGGGTGTCTCTAATTGTCGGAATTTTCTAGAAATTTGTCTTGATTCGATGAGAATTGATGATGAAAACAAAAAAATCTTTCTGATTTAATGGTGAAAGAGCATTTCAAAGGATCGAGTTTCATCCTACACTTTTTGGCGAGCGCTGAATACCTCTGTCAAGTCATTGATATGGTCGTTTGATAGTCGTGATCTCACAAGCATATTAACCACATCTACCTTTATCGATCGGTCGATCTAATTTTTGAATGATCTGTTAATCGTCCTTTTGTAAGTAGCACAAGTGTCCTTAAGTTTGAGTCTATAGATTGCAGCATAGCACTATAGGCCCAGGTTAGTAGCGAAACAGTTGTATTCCTGGTTTAGGACATGCTTCAGTATCTGATTGTATCTGGAGTTTGCATCCATGGATGTGAGTAATTCATGTTTGATGGTCGGGTGCATTAGTTGGTTGATCATTGGAAGTGGAAAGCTGTGCTTTGTCATACCCCATGCAAATCTGAGTAGTTGACGTATGTCCTCCACTCCCTGTTTGTTTTTCTTATAAGTAAAGGATTGGATACTCATTTTGGTTGGAGGGCATTATGGGTAAACCCACTGGTTTTGAGCAGATTCGCCTCCTCTTTAAGTGCAACAGATCTCTCCGGATCCATGTCGCATTATTTTTGTTCACCGAGACATGCCTCGGGTTGACATTTAATGCAGGGTTCTTCATGGCTAGCGAGAGTTCATATATATATATATATATATATATGAGGTCGAGTCCAAGAGAACACATCAAGATTCACCTGAAGTAAAACAATTGACTCTTTCTTCATAATTGCGTAGAGTTGTGATCTGATCTACAATACTCGTGATGGGTTGCAGGTGCCCTATGTGTTTATTTGCAATGGTAAATGATCAGGCTTATAAGGACATTGAATCAAAGGATTAGTAGAACTTAGCCTTGTACTGCACGTTGCTACATAGCTGGTTCCAGCTTTGTGATTGAATTCACTTGTGTTTCTGAATGATGCGCTTTTCATTCAATGTACTCGCGATCTGCTGCTCATTGTAAGGGTTGGAATGATGATCAATCGCCCATGAGTTCGGGTATTGATCTGATGATTCTATCTCTAGGCATTCTTTCAGTCATAACCTAGAGTTGTTATGAATATCAGGCATGGGTCATAGGCTCAAATTGTCATAGTCAACTTTCGGATAATTAATCTTTTGACCCCAGTCTCGGATTGGCGGATGCACTACGCGGACGGTCTAGTCTCATCCTAGCTGTGTCTATACTGTAGTTCAAGCTTTAAGAACCAGGGTTGACTGATGAATGGTTGAATCATATTAATCTTATCTTCTTGTTCGTGTCCCCAAGTCTGGGGAGTATCTTGATAAGTGGCAGGGTAGATAATGTCCGCTTCAATTTTGTATTCTATCCTATTGAACCATGGGATTGAGTTAACCGATGGAAGGCTGAGTCGTGCCTATCCTGTATTATGTTCTAGTTCTTTCCTATTGGCGGAATACATTGTTACTTTGCCAACATTCAGACATAAGCTAGATTCTGGACGGTCAATGGCATTCACTTCGCTGCTTATGTCGCCATACTTTGGGCAAAAACTGAAGAGTGAATCGTCCAGTCAGATCCAATGCAGGATTGATGCTTCCCTTGTCGAATCCAGGGTAAGAATCAGTGTGCAGATGTTTAGGTTGCACTTGTTTTGAATTGCTCTTTTAGTCGGATCATGGTAAGAGTAAATGAATGAATAGTCGCGTTGCAATCATTTGGAGTTGGGTGATCAACCATGTCCATTTCGATTTATGTTCTCCCGTCGTATCTAGGGATAAATTCAGCTCAAATGCAGTCATTTCATGCTCATTTGGTCTAATGCTCTTCCTGACGGATCGAAGGAAGGTGACAGAGGACGAATGGTCAAGACACACTCATTCGTGGTTTATTCTTCTATCCATGCTATGTTGGTCAAAGGTATTCGATGGACGTTTGGGTCGCATCGATTTGTAGTCGAAGAGGATCGATATTGACCGTCGATTCTACGGCACGATGTAGAATGCTCGAACCTCATTTCCTATCGATCCAATGGTATGATATGAAAGGTGCAGATCGATATTGCCCATCGATCCGGTGGTACGATATAATTGGTTTCCCAGAACTTTTGGGCATCATTCTGATTGGTTAGCATTAAGGTCTCCTTGTAGCCATTTCCTTAAGTTGTAAAGGACGCTAAGCTGGAGATGTAGCGAGTCACCTTTCTCTTCTTTCGGTGATTTGTACTTCTGCCCCCAGTCTTGGGTTAGCAGAGTTAGTTCGTGGATGGTCTAATTGCACCTGTAGTGAGTTTACACTCCTCACGTCGAGTTCAGGTCAGAGTTGGTGAATGAATGGTGGAATCTCATTCATTCATTTGTCTATTCTTGTAGCCACACTTTGGGGATCAGAGTCAGTTGAAGGGCCATTCATCACACCTATTTGATGTTTATACCCATGTCCACACTCTGGGGACTAAGAGTTTTAGTAGAAAATGGTCAGACCACATCTTCCTCAATTAATCCCTTTAGCACTAGTCAATGGCGAAAGTCGAAGTGTGGTCGATCACATTACAACAACTTTAAATTGATGCTTCTCCCATTGAACTGTAAGAAGGAGCCGACTGGCGGATGGTTAGGTCACATCCGTCCATGTTGCACGAACAGCTCGTTGGATTATAGGGGAGAGTTAGCGGATGAACGGTCGTGCCACGTTCGTTTGCAGTAGAACGGGTAGTCACATCCGTTTAGAATTGGACATTCAGCTAGGTTCATTTTGCGAATCTGCATCTCCCTGTAGAATCAAGGAAGAAATTTTGTCTTGTGGGGTTGGAGTTGCATCCCTATTATGTTATGGGTCCCGTGTCGGGGACAAGAGGTTATGCATGGACGGTTGGGTCACGCCCGCTTAGTGCCGGATGGTCTGATCACATCCAATTTTGTGTGTTAAGTGTGACCCCGTGTCAGGGGAAGATTGGAAGACAAACGGTCGAACCACATCCGCTTTTTGTATTACAGAACTTGATGAGGAACCATAGCCGATAGATGGATAGTCGAATCACATCCCTTTTGGTATTCATATTCCAAACCATGCTTTGAGGACTGTAGTTGGTTGATGGGTTGTTAGTCACACCCATTTGGTATTTATACTCCAATCCGCTCTCTCGGGACCAGAGTTAGTTGATGTATACACTTCAGTTCGCACTTTGGGAATCTGGAGCTAGTTGATGTTTATACTCTAGTGCGCACTCTGGGAATCTGGAGTTTGTTGACTAGACGGTCTATCACGTCTATTATGAGTTTCTTTTTTTGTGTTCGCACTCCGGGAACAAGTGATGTAACTTGGTTGAGATATGGTCGAAGTCGTTAGGCGGACGGATCCACCCTCCTCGAAGCCACATTTGTTTGATGCTTATACTCTAGCTCGCGCTCTGGGAGTTTGGAGTTAGTTGTTGTTTATACTCCGGTTCACACTCTGGGATCTTGGAGTTAGTTAATGTTTATACTCCAGCTCGCGCTCTCGGAGTCTGGAGTTTGTTGATGTTTGTACCCAGCTCGCGCTCTCGGAGTACTCTGGGGTTTGGTTAATGTTTATACTCCAGTTCGTGCTCTGGGAATCTGGAGTTGATGTTTATACTCCGGTTCGTACTATGGGAACTTGGAGTTGATGTTTATACTCCGGTTCGCGCTCTGGGAACTCGGAGTTGGATATTTATACTCCGCTTCGCACTCTGGGAATACGGAGTTGATGTTTATACTCCGGTTCGCGCTCTGGGAACTCGAAGTTGGATGTTTACACTCTGCTTCGCACTCTGGGAATACAGAGTTGATGTTTATACTCCGGTTCGCGCTCTGGGAACTCGGAGTTGGATGTTTATACTCCGCTTTGCACTCTGGGAATACGGAGTTGATGTTTATATTCCGGTTCGCGCTCTGGGAACTCGGAGTTGGATGTTTATACTCCGCTTCGCACTCTGGGAATACGCAGTTGATGTATATACTCCGGTTCGCGCTCTGGGAACTCGGAGTTGGATGTTTATACTCCGCTTCGCACTCTGGGAATACAGAGTTGATGTTTATACTCCGGTTCGCGCTTTGGGAACTCGGAGTTGGATGTTTATACTCCGCTTCGCACTTCGGGAATACAGAGTTGATGTTTATACTCCGGTTCGCGCTTTGGGAACTCGGAGTTGGATGTTTATACTCCGCTTCGCACTCTGGGAATACGGAGTTGATGGATCAGGTACGTGGACGGTTGTATCATATCCACCCTGAGTAGGCAAGTGAAGTCGTTAGATTGACGGATCCATCCTCCTCGAGCTTGTAAATATTGAAGGCGAGGTCGTTTGATGGACTGATCCATCCTCCTCGGGTTTAGGTTGAACACTGACGAAGTCGTTAGATGGACGAATCCATCCTCCTTGAGTCCATGTCCGTAAGCTTATATGCCAGCTCATACTCTGGGAGCTGGAGTTAGTTAGAGGATTGTCGTGTATCAATCCCTTATTGCCGCAGTGTGATGGCTTGTCCCTGAGCTTGGGGTTTCACTTAGCGATTGATCGGTGGGATCCCAATTAACTCCCACTTAAATGCCCCTCAACGAAGGGTGAGATTTAGTTTATGGACGGTTGGATCACGTCCATGTTCGTTTAGATTCCACTTTTGCTAAGCCTAAGGAGTAAGATTAGTGCTCCGGCAAGCTTTGTGCTCGAGCTTAGGAAAGGATGGTTGAACTACATCCACTTTGAGTTGTATATTTTCCCTTAAGTCGGGTGCAAGAATTGGAGAGCAAACAGTCGGGTCACGTTCAATTTTATACTTTGCATTCTTTCGATCGAGCTAAGGAAGAGAGTTGAAATGATAGTTCGTGATGGTTAGCGAGTAGGCAGTCAGTCGTTGATGACTTTAAATTGAGGGTTGGACCTTTAGACATGTGTTCCCTCAAATAATCCCAAATGTCTAATGTAGGATTGGATGCATGGATGGTGACATCACGTCCACCCTTGATTTGATTCCGATTTTATCAGGCATCAGAAGAAGCATAAGTATTTTGGCAAGCTTCAAGTACGAGATGGAGAGTGCATTATTGGGACATATAACTCCAAGTCTTTCTTACATCTCCTAATTAAATTGCATAAGCGGATGAGTGGATGGTCGGTGGCATCCACTTTGTGCTAGAGTCCTGACCTTGTCGGTCTCTTTCGTTTTGATGCCTTGCCCTCAGTTAGGGGCGTATAGTAGCCGATGAGCGGTTGAATCATGCTCGTCATGATGATACCTCAATGATTTGATCATAATCCGTAGAGGTTGTTTTGCACCCAATCTTAAGTACTCGGTTACCTGCATCATTTGCAAGTAGTTTAATTCAAGTAGGTCATATTTCGCAATGTAAATGAAACTGAATTAGAAATAATTCAAAAGAGATCAGATCAAATCTCGTTGATAAGTGAGCCAGCGCCGTATGCCCGCTATTGCACTTCAATCCAGCCCTTCTCAGTTGGAAGTCTAACGCAAATGGTTCAATTTGATCAAAGTCCTTGATCAATAGGGGTCGGATGTTCTCTGTCCTTTGTTTTATGGGGCTTGTACATATTGTTGGAGCTATCCTTCCCGGAGCAGCCTTATGGTGTTGGCATTCACGTTAGCCATCTAGAGAAGAGGAGTTTTCCGATCTAGAGTATGGAGTAGGTTCCCTCCTTATCTCGCTATGTTGATCCTTCATCTGATTCATCAACTCAAAAATGGTCTAGACATGTTGGTGTAATTGTCGGCGGCGATCCACCAGCTCTCTTGTTAAAGTCTGGAAATAAGCACTGGTGATCAATTCATTTATGGGTATCGGCAGCAACTGGCTGCGGGCTTTGGATAAATTCGTTGGCTGCCAGCTTCTTCATTCACTTCAACAATATGAGAAGTATAACTGGTATATCTAACCATGATTGACGGTCTTTTCTAAGGAATGAGGGAAGACATCTGCGTTTAATGGCACTCGTCACCCTTGGAGAATTCCACACGTCATTCACACTTCATAAGGTAGTGTCGGGGGTCGTATTTCCTCAGTAAACTGACATAGTTAACATGTTGAATTTTCATTAGAAGTTCTGCATGTAGGATGGTTTCAACGGATAGGTCTTGACTGGGAAAGATTCTCCAATCGACATTATGATCAGGTCCATTTTATTGCCAAGGGGTCTTGTAACCCTAGTGAATGATGTATGCACGATTGCCCAACGTTTGAGTGGTTGGTAATGCCGATTGGACGGCGAGTTGGTTAAAATGGGCTAATAGATTGGTGTTTATCCCAAACTTTCATCCAGATAGGAGACCTATATAGGGTATTAAGGAAGTCCTCTTGAGGTTGCATGTCATGCTTTTAGTCATGTGGACGTGGAATGATTAAGATGCGGGCATTTGAAGATGGTTCAGTGGTGACCAGCTATGTTTTGAGTTGGCAGAGTAGACATTGTCGGGGAGTCGTCATATTAGCCATTGTACCATAGTTATCAATTCAGGAGTTTAAAGGCTGGTCAGTTGGAGGTAGTTGCATTCCACCCTAAAAGCTTGATATATTAATCAACTCTAGTTCTTGGCATATTAGCTAGGTTCTCCAGCCTCTGGGAGTACGGCTGAGTAGTATTTCTTTACCCATTCCTTGATTGCAACCCAACATTTGTTGTTGTGATCTCCTATGTCTTGTTCAGTAATGGAACAATTAGAAGCATGGATGGAATGTTCCTTCACTAAATTGGTGATTGAATTCACTATGCAGGTGCCCTACGCTGCGGCTAAATTTATGTTCCTTCACTAAATTGGTCATTTTTAGCCTCTTTTTAGGAAATTTGGGTCGTACCCGAAAAATATTTTTTTTTTTGAAATTTTGTATCGATACGAAATGGACGCAGATGGATCGATACGAACAGAGCGATGCGAGGTTGATCGATTCGAAGTGATCGATACGAATAGGGCTCGACCGAATCGATACGAACGGAGCGATGCGAAGCTGATCGATTCGAAGTGATCGATACGAATAGGGCTCGACCAAATCGATACGAACGGAGCGATACGAAGCTGATCGATTTGAAGTGATCGATACGAACAGCGCTCGACCGAATCGATACGAATGGAGCGATGCGAAGCTGATCGATTCGAAGTGATCGATACGAATAGAGTGATGCAAAGCAGATCGATTCGAAGTGATCGATACGAATAGGGCTCGACCGAATCGATACGAACGGAGCGATGCGAAGTTGATCGATTCGAAGTGATCGATACGAATAGGGCTCGACCGAATCGACACGAACGGAGCGATGCGAAGTTGATCGATTCGAAGTGATCGATACGAACTTTGACATTTTTTCTGGATACGAAATCATGGATACGAAAATCACCATAATTTCATGGATACGAAAATATGGATACAAAATGATTGATGAATGAAGTTCCTCTTAGATCTTGAGCAATCTGAATAAAATAGATGGAACCACTTGATGGTAGATCTGGATCTCCTCCTTAGATTTTTGCAATCCAACTACGGTAGTAGATCCACAGAGCACGAGAAAAACAAGGTTTCTCTCAGTGAAAGCACCAAAGTGTTTGTACCAAAAATGGGCACAACACTCTTCGGAAGTTTTTGAAGAGATAAAAGTGAAGAAAGAAAATTAAAACTGAGGATTATCTAACAAAAACTCCAAAATAACAAAAAGTAAATTGCAAAGACAAGCGATTTAGAGTGGTTCGGCGTTTCGCCTACGTCCACTATGAAGTTTGATGATTTTATTACTCGATACTTAAAGATTACAATTTCTTATGATGTAGTACAACTGATTTTATATGCTAAGTATGGATCTAAAGTAGCGGTGGTGATCTGGAGTAATTCTGGCAGAACCTGGGTGCTCTTTAGTGCTTAAAATTGTCTGACCCCTTTCTTGAATGACCAGGGGCTCTATTTATAGGTGTAGGAGGCTGATATTTTGCCTAAAATTCGGGGAGACCTCGTATGGCACGTGAGGGGGCCCACATGCCCGCATTCAGGAAATCCGGGCCCACTTTGGGATCGATTCGAAGTAAATTTCGAATCGATCAAGAAATCATCCAATCGAGCTGAAATTTGGTGTGAACATTCTTCATCATGTCCTTAAGCTTCTGTGAAAATTTCATTGCATTTGGACTTGTAGATCTCGAGTTATGATCGATTCAAGATTGCATTTCTGGTTGAGGTGGTCTGTTCGAATCGATCCCCTTCAAATCGATAGGGTCGAATCGATGGCCTATTGAGCGAAGGCGTTGACGTGGCGCGTGCTTCCCAGGTTGATCCAGTTTTTGCTCCGAGTTTAACTGGGTCGACTCCACGAATTTCGCCGCTTTGACTTAGCGGGTTCGAAGGAATGGATTCGAAGTAGAGCAACTTCATGGATTCGAAGCACTCCATCTTGATGGATTCGAAGGAAGGCATCCTGATGGATTCGAAGCACTCCATCTTGATGGATTCGAAGGAAGGCATCCTGATGGATTCGAAGGAAGGCATCCTGATGGATTCAAAGGACTTCAATCTGATGGTTTCGAACAAGACTTTACTTGGAGGATACGAGTAAGGGTTAACTAATGGATACGGAGTGTGGCCACATTGATGGATACGAAATTGGGCTCACTGATGGATACGAAAACATGGCCTTTCCCTTCAGCTTGCATCCATCATAACTTGAGCATATGAACTCGGATTGACTTGAAACTTGGAACGTTGGCTCTCATAGCTTTTCTAGTCATGTCTTATCAATTATAGCTAGATCTGGTCTCGGACAAAATTCATCGATATCCAGGGTAGACCTATGTGCACTAGATGTCCATAACGAGCGACTCTAGGTTTTTGATCAATTCCTTGGTATCTTGGCCTTGCCAAAAGGCGGGATAACACTAAGTACTTTTGAATTTAATAAAATTTTCTAAGCAGCACTTTTAACGACCGTAGTTTTGGGATTAAATATTTCAAAAAATTTCAAATTTTAATTTTTTTGATAAAGACCAAACTAGAATTTTAAACATGGAGTAGATAGGAATTAGTGAGTAGGTGGGAAAGGGAAAAGGATAAGGTAAAATACCAATAATTACTTTTTGAAAAATGACAAAGAATCCACGTAGAGTATGAGCACACTGGAAAAAGCCAAGGAATATTATGATGATATGTATGTAAACCATAAAGATGGTATTAAAGTGCACTTCTATAAGTTTTGGAATATGTTTATAGAAGGCTTATGAATAAAGGAAATACCGAAGATTGAGAATACTATCAAGAGAATGAGATTAAGAGAAGATAGTAATAGATGGTAATGAGATGGCAAACACACATGGAAAATATTGGTAGACTTAAGTAGGGGAAGCAAAAGAGGAAGTGAGAAATGTTATTTCCTTCAGCTTAGTTGTTATTTAGTATGAAGACTGCATAGATTGTATTTCTTATCCACTATAATGAAAGGAGGCATGATTATTCCATAATTGGGTATGGAATGGAGGAGATGAATAGACCTTACTCATCATAAGTAATAAGGAAGGATAAGGTTTGAAGATCTTTGCTTAGGGATGGCCTTTTAGGAAGGTCCATTCTAATTGTGGTAGTAGTTAGTGGTATTGTGTTCCTTCCATTATTGTTTTTCTTTTCGTTGGCACTTGGTTGTAAGCATTAGTTGTTCTATGAGCTACGTACGTTTAGAGAAATATTCCTTTTATGTGTTTTTTGTGTGGACCGCTATGATTCAGAAAACAATAAAATAAGGAAATTTCATAAAGTCACTTAACTAATGCAAGGGAAAAGTATATAGTTGTCCCTGGAAGTTAAGTAATAAATTAAGAAAACTTATTTGACTAACTGCTAAATTAAAAAAATAAAAAATGTAAGTTCCAAAAATAGAAATTTTTCGGATGATAAATTTCAGAAGACAGAGGACAGGATTACGGAGAGGTGAGCCATGGGTTAAGGTTCCTGTTCCTCGGAGACCGAAATTTATAATTCAACATGATTGCTGGTTGATATTGATAAGAAAGAAAACTTTTGGAGAACATAAAAATTTACCGCACAATTAAGTGGAGTTCGTTATGGATGATAAATGGTTGGCTAAATCCTAATGTCAGAAATGTAGAAAATTATTTATAAAATGTAATTATGCATATATTTTGAGAAAGGAAATTTTATGAAAAATTTATTTACGAAAAGTTTTCGTTATAAATAATATGACTTTGGAAAAAAATACACATATCTTTGAAAAGATTTTGAGTTTTAGAAATTTTGAAATACCGCATGATGACATTGGGAAATAGTCGGTATGTTGACTAGTGTAGATTTTTACTATATAGCTATATTTGTAGTAAAATGGATACAGTGAGCGATAAGGAAGTTGTTTTATCTTTGGAAGGTTTTCTAGGATACATTGTCGGTGAGTGGAAAATTAAAAAGATAATTTTTGAAACATCAATGTTTTTGAAATTTAAAAATAAAAGTTACTTATACAACTTGTGCTTGGAAAGGTAGAAAAAAGGATTGGAGTAAAAGGAGTATATCCCAATGTACGGTGGAAAGAGGTTACATAAGAAAACAGTGGAAGTATGGAATTTTTCATCTAGACCCTTTCCAAGCATAAGAAAATAGGTTTAGAAAAATGAATTTTTCTAAAATTTGGATGTCACCAATAATGTGCTAGGAAATTGGATGGTAAAAATTGGATGAAAAATTGGTTAACCACGCATTTATTTATAGAAGTATGGCAAAATTGGGTGAAAAACTATTTTTGATTTTTCAAAAAGTTGTATTCATGTAAAACTGCCAGTATATTTAGGATGTTTGTATCATATTTTCAAAAGATAATTTAAAAGAAATCATTTATACAAGAGATGCCAATTACAAATTTTTGTTCATGCATATCATATGCATTGTGATGCATTGTGCATATGTACACGAATTGTTGTAAAATTAGTTATACACTAATTGACTGTTAGTGTAGAATGGACGTGCAATAGTTTACATGATTGAACCCTTGTGGAATTTTGGTGTCGTAATTCTTTTAAAAGGGAGAATGTAACACCCCGTATTTTTAAATTAATTAATAATTAATAAATTATGAAAATGAATAATTAAAAATTTTGGAATTTGTCCATGAAACTTATACCATTAGATTCATGACGATTTTCTGATTATAAAAATTTTCGATTAGAGTTTAAACGATAAAGTTATTAGCATTTGAAATTTTAATGTCGAAAATAATTGTATATGTAAATGTGGTAATAAATCAATCAAGACTAATTATATGTTAATAATTGTTAAGATTAAAATTAATATCTCAGAGGATTTATAAAATGGGTAAGAATTGATACGAATCAATTAAGAGAGAAACTAACCAACATAATCAACTAGCAAAGGAAATAAGTCAACAAAAGAAAATCAAAATGCATAAAAATGCACGTGCTGGGTCGACCGTGACCTACCCAGGTCAACCGTGTACGATCGACCATGGGTTAAGGTGGTCGACCAACACATGTTTGAAGGCGGCAGTAATATTAAGGGTCGTGTGGCCTAGATCTAATATAGTTTCATTCGACGATTAGCTCTGATTTGAACCTCTATAAATTAAAACCTAGGGCTTCACTTCCAACTCATTATTTTTCTAATGAGCGTGGAAGCTCTACCACTTTCTTTTCTCCTCCAAAAATTTTAAATACACAAAAATAGAATAGATTACACGTATACACTTTGGAGAAGAATAGAAAAGGATAGAGGATAGAAGATAGATTCAAATCAGATTGCTATATCAAAGGTAAACTTTTAGATCTGGTTCTAGTTAATAAATCTAAATCCAAATCTCTTCCCTCTAATCTCATTTCTAATGAGATCTGTGTAAATATTATTTATGGATCCGAACAGGGAGCCAAAAAGTGGAGAATACAGATAATAGGGCCAGATCTGGATCAAATCTAAAGATTTGGGAGCGCTAATTAAAGGTGAGTGGGAATATTATCTATTTTTATATAATACTAGATTATATCATTACAAACCTATTCCTTTATGTTTGTAAATTGAATTTAAATTGTGAATAAATTCATAAATGTTAGATGTTGAAGACTGTAAACTTGCCTATGTAATTACATAATGATTAGTTTTATTTCTGCAATTACGTAATGATTAGAATTATTAGTTTCTATGTCGGATAATTTACATGTTTTACAATTGATAATTTATATGTTTTACAACTGATAATTTACATATTTTTACGACTAATAATTTACATGTTTTATGTCGGATTTTTGTTAACCTTAAAGTAATGAATTGAAATTTCATTTTATTCGACGTTAATTAATAATGCTATTTTGACTTTTGGGATTTTAGTGATATTTTAGTTTATTGGAATTTGTATTGTTGTAAGTAGATATTTAAATATTATTAAGTCTAAATTCATAAAAATGCGATGTTTGAAATGACAAGAAATAAATATGCGTCTGTAAAAGAAAGAGATGTACAAAACAGGGATGATTACCATATTTTGTACTGTCTATTTCAATAAATAAAAAGATAATTCCTTATAATTACTAACACCATGCAAACCACCTCTTTTGGATAAGATATGGAAATTTACTGTATGACAATTATTTGATAAAGTTTAATTCCAATTTATTAAAATGTAGTAAATACTAAAGGTGGAATTTTTTACATAAGAATGAAACAAAAGATTAATAAAACGGAAACTAATGAAAAAGGAAGGCAAGAGCAATAAGATGAACTAATGAAATGGATTAAGTCTTATAAGGGAATAAAAAGGAATAGAAATCAAAATTGAGCTAATGAAGGTTGTAGCAACGATATTAATACTTGGAATTAGAGGCGGTAAATGAAATTAATGAAATAAAAGATAAAGGCATAGTTAGAATGAAGACTTAAAGTAAAACATAAAAATATGTTGAGGCGATGAAGAAAATTAAAGAAGAGTAAGTATACATAGGTCTAAAATATGTATAAGTAGCCTCAGATATGTGTTTATGACAGGTGTGAATAATTATAAGTTATTTGTTATAATTATAGTGGACCAATGTCTGAAGGTCGTAGACTGGGTTGGGATGCTAAAAACATATCCAACCAATATGACCCGCGGTGAGTGTACGATTTCATACTAGAGGGATACCCCAAGGTCTGTACTATGCTTGTTTCCTTTGATTATTAATTGTTTGTCATAATTATAAATATCTATTATAATTATGTCAAGGAAAAATGTGCATAGTTAAATTAGGTCCGCTTCAAGTTTTAGAGTTGGGGTATTGCCTTGATTGCACTAGGCAATCTAAATGGATGGTGAGTAACATTGAATTTATGTAATGGTGCACAGAAAGCCTAGGTGCCTAGGTGCCAAAATGAGTTGCAACAAGTGTACGTATACTAGCATACTTGGGTACTATAAACTAGGATAGGAGTTGCATATTTCTTGAGCTCGGCATCGGTCCCTTACATTCAACGGGAAGGACATGGTTATGCAAAGCCACAGTTGTTTGTTAGTTTGTTTGATATGGCAATTCTAATTAACCCATACAATGATTCCTTCAAAACTTAAATGGGGTGGTGGTTCGTAGAGCCTAAATTCTACAAGGTAGTTTGTGGAGCCTGAATTCGACAAGGTGGTTCGTAGAGCCTAAATTCTACAAGGTGGTGCATTGGAGTCTAAAATACACAATATTAGAAGCAGACGAAGTTACGCAAAGGATTGGCGTATGTGAAAATCCCCAAAATATTAGGATCTTGTGGACGAAAGATCGTCAATGTGCATGACAAGATTTCTTCGATGATACGATGCTGATGGATCTTTATGAGGTGCTGAGTGATTGATACTAGTGGGGATAGTATCCAGGGCCATTAGTGGACTTGGGGTGTGTGTGTGTGTGTGTGTATACCTATGTAGACATAAATCAACATGGGGTGGATGGGTACGGTTCGTACGTAGCAATGGAGTTGCAGTGACTAATAATAAAATCTAACATAACATGAAATAGTGAACAATCGGCATAAGTTAGTGTTATGTATAAGATGTACAGTTTTCCAGTCACCAAAACGGTGTTCTGACCCCTTCCTTATTACAACCCACAGGATTTAGAAGGGCAGTTGTTGGTGTTGATTTGGAGCAATTGTCTGGCTGAGGCTCTTGACATTTGAGATTTCGATTTTTGATTAGTAATTATATCGATCTATTATATTTTCTTAGTTCTGTTATGAGTTGTTGCCGTTAGTGCTCTGATATGTTTTCCTTTCTGTAGGAAACCAAACCAACGATCCATATTTTAGTGGACTTGGGTTTTTGGTTTAGCGAAAATCTAGGCCCACTAAAGTGTAGGCTGTTACAACAACCATAACGATGAATACTCTGTATAAACTACACGATTTAATTAGTGTATAATCATTATGAATTAATTAAATTAATTTATATTTATGAAATATTGATTATTATATTTATTTTTTTGAGTTTTGAATTCCATATGTATTTAATAAAAGCGTATATATAAAAGTTATATGTGCACGTATTGATATATGATATCGATGGAATATTGAAAATGGATGTAAATTGACTAATTTCTAATAGGTTTGGAAATGTTTTGAGGCCCATAATGCCTCCTTGAATGGCCGGCCAAAGAGGTGGAGAAGAGGTTTCAATTTTTAGCTAAAAGTCAAAAGAATAATTAAAGGAAGGTGTATCATCTTTAGCCTTTAATTATCTTTTATTGCATTCCTAAACGATTTTCATTTATTTAGTCTTTGCCCGCTCATGGCTTATATTCCATAGTGCCATGGAAGAAAAAATCCCAAAAACCAAATCCAAATTAAATCAAAATAAAAGGTGGTTGTTGTCTCTATTGATTCTTCAAAATCTAGAGATCGATTCAATCGAATCTAGGAGCTTCGTTCCTCATTAAAGGTGAAACTTTTGACTACATCTTAAGGTACCATTCTATTTTAATTCAATTATATGTTTCTCATGTTTGCATGGATTAGATTATACACATGCTACATTTTATATTTGTATTTTCGTCTCATAATATAATTCATATCCCTTTTGCCTACTTCTATTAATTATACGTTCATCAAGTTAATTTAATTTACATCCCTTTTTTTTACATCTCAATTGATGATATTTTCAATATGTTAACGTATTTTAGGTTGTTCTTCTCATTTTAGTATTATTGATATTCTTTGTATAATTTAGATCTGAATCCCTTTTCAATGAATTTTCATGTTGCTAGATTGTCCGTATAATTTGTTATTATTTTGGAAATTATTGTTTAGAAAAAACAATTAGATTGAAATACTATTTTATCAAGTGGTATAATTTTTCAACATTTGTATACACAAACATAATTAAATTGTATATGCTTATTATTTAAACTTACCTTAAAAACCAATTTCTTAAGTTATATGGTTGGTGTTTTGAATGCAGTTCTTTTGGTTATTGTTTATATAAAAGTAAAGGTTGTTTCGATCCATATTTCATAAATGGACTTTTGAATAAACATAAATCTTTTGTTTCTTTTCTAAATAAAAAGGTTTGATTTTGATTTGTTAACTTTAAATTTAAACACACACTCACTTACACACACGCACACGTATACATAAAAGAGATTATAAACTTTACATACATATGTTGTTTTAAATTTAAACATAATTTTTAATAATATATATATATATGAATACATATATGTGTATGTTATTTTAACTCAAATTCCAAAGGTGGATTTTTGTGTAAAACTGGAATTCAAACTCTTCCTTAATTAAAACTAAATTTATAGTTTTAAATTTTAAAACAAACAATATAGTCAAACTTAATATTAACATGTGTGTGTATAGATATATTTGATTAGAACTTTGGACAACAAAGGCATATGTAAATAGACAAATAGGTATGTTGCGGTGTAAATCGCAACACCTACATATGATCACTAAACCATATACACATTATATTTGTGGCACATACACTATGCATATAAGTGTATTTAATACACATATAAATTTAAACTTCCAAAAAAACATTTTATAAATAAAATGAAATAAAGGTTTAATTAAAATATATTAGATTGGATGTAATAATCATTTAGACTTCATAGACCCAATAGATCCAAAGTAGGATTTATTTTTGAAATCTACCTATTTCACCATCTTCTGTCTGGCCCAGTTCCTTTAAGGTTTAGGTCCTCCATTTCAAGCTCCTTAAGTAACATTTAAAGAGAACAAATATAGCTATGAGAATTAGGGGTGAGATGAATATGGGTAATTCCTAGGAAAGATCAAATCCTAGTCATGATATTGTTGAAAGGAAGATACCATGATTGCTAAATACAGATTAGGGTTAAAGTAAAAAAAAACCTCAGGAGGTGTATTGATCCAATCAAAGGGTCTGGTACTTTATTCTCGATAACACCAATACCAAAGTATTAAAGAATGGAATCTATCTCCTTTTGCTTTGTGATAAAGGATTAACAATTAGTATAGACCTTTTCTTCGAAAGATCTTTTACTAGGTCACGAAGTACCTGGCGATTTATTTGAAGCTCCTCTCTTATTACCCCACATGATTCCTTAACTAGTAAGGCATGAGTATTTTAATCAAAGTGTGTTATAGAATAGTAGAAAGGAAAATGAGTCATAAGTTTAAGTCCTAAAATTATCAATCTCAAGAATCGTTAAAATTGTAAATCCATAATATACGCAAATAACCATGAAGCGACAAAGGTCTACATATTTAAATAGATTTTTATTGATCATAATTATAAGTGTACATAATGAAACTAAAAGGCTATTGAATATTAAACTATTGAGTATTAAGAGCAAGTTGAAATAATAGAGAACTATCGTTTGTTGAGATATCAAGAGTTATCATGTGTTGAGATAATAAGAGTTATCGGATGATGAAATAAGAAAGGACTATTGCATGTTGAGGTAAATAAGATCTATCACATGATGGAATAGTAATAGGCTATCTCATGTTGAAATAAGTAAAAGCTATCACATGTTGAGATAAAAAGAGCTATCGCATGTTGAGATGGTAATAGCTATCGCATGTTGAGATGGTAAGAGCTAGATCATATGTTGAGATAGGAAGAGGTATAACATGATGATACGGTAAAGGGCTACCATATGTTGAGATAAGTAAGAGCTATCACATATCGAAAAGGTTAAGGCTATTGCATGTCATAAAGTTATCATGAGTAAACACCGGTTGTGCATCTAATAATGGAAAGTAGGCCAACAAGCCCATAATTTGCCAATAAACAATTAACAAAAATCATGGTAATTTAAGGTCAAAACTAGTTTGTTTGAGAAAACTGATGATACCCGCTCAAATCTTCAGAATCATCCAAGTTACAAAAATCTTAGACCAACAATGAGATATGAAATTAAAATCAAAAATCAGCATATTGTAATACTAAGAAAGGAAAATTACTTAAGAATCCGAGAACTTGTAAATTTTTGAGAGAATCTGAGTTTATTTCGATTTTAAGCAAGCTAATAGAACATGAAATAGAGAAGAAGATGAATATTTTTAGGGAAAGAAAGAGAAGAATCCAATATCAATTTGATGCAAAGAAACTATTACGGTCGAGATCATGGGATCTAAGGACTACCAAGTGTTTTGTTCAAAAAGAAGAAAAAATGTTTTGTATTTATAGTAAAGTATAAAAATACCTTTTCAGTGGTGGGGGACAATATTATCCCTAAAACTTCAGGTTTGAACAAGTGCAAAGCTATCGAAGGTTGAAACATATAAGAGTTATCAAAGGTTGAGGTGAACCAAGGCTATTGAAGGTTGAGATACATAAAGGCTATCGGAAGTTGAACTAGTAAAGCTATCACATGATGATATATACACAGCTGTTGCATATATAAGATATAGCTATCGCATGATGATATGTGTAACTCTACACCTTTATATCCATACTACCCAATAGTATTACTAGGTAATACTGTTTGAAAATACAGAGAATGAGGCAATATTGGGCTATCATATGTGAATATTCTCTTGGGCTAACATGGGTACATATTTCCAGATCATATACTACTCATCTATATGTACTCGGTAACTGCAGAAAGAAATAAACACATGTGTTTCCAAGATAAAACAATATATGATATAAAATTAATCACATAGATCATGGAGTCATCAACAGAGCGATAATATATAACATAAAATATCCATAAGTCAAATGGGTCTATAAAAATAGTCAAATGCCTACTATCATCAAAATAAATACAATGTGTATGTCCAATATATATACATCTCAACTACACATGTACACATGTAGCTACAAATATACAAAATGATACTCAACTCTATAATATATAACTATCCTCCTCTATGCCCAACAATCAAAAGCTGGTCTTTGCGTCCCTGAACCTGTATGTCTAGGACTGACCCGAGTATTGTATAAATAACGCATGTCAGACTATATCTAGAATGTAGGTGTTAAAAGATAGCAATTTATATATACATATATCCTAATGTGGAAGGCAGACAACTCACTATATGTATTACACCATACCACATGCGGTGCATATATCATCATCCAATTGATAAATAATCAAATAACACATCAAGAAGTAAAATATCAAAATGGGTGAAATATAAAAAACATCCAACTATGACCAATACACAAAATCATCAAGTGCCATATTGGCAAGCTCATAATTATGCCCAAGATTATCTCAGATAATCAAATAGTAGACATACGGGGTCCATCATACTTGACATATACGAAAATACATAGACAATCAACTAACAAAGACACAAATATGGCATATCCATGGCAGCTATGGTCATCTCTCAAATAACTATATAAAAGATAGGTACATGTCCAACTCCATGCTCTCAGCACCTCTAGCTATCTTCGATAGCGGTATAATCAATGTGTATGGGGTTACACAACTTGATGGATATACGGTCTTATAAATAATCCAAGCGATCAACAATCACATAATGATCATCTAGACTTTCAACCATATAGTAATCAACTTGGCTTTGTGCCAATGAAATAATCGTACGGTCTCTCAGACCTCTACTAAACCACTCAACTCTCAATATCATGGATAATGATCTAGACTCTCAGTGTTATGTGCTCTCAGCATCATAAATAACTATTTTGGCATTGGTCTCAACAATTTATCTGATCAGCTCTTAGCCGTATACACAATGACCTCATATAGGTAAATAAGTATGTGTCTATAGTACCTCATCAATAATAACCAGACCATAGACTAATATCTCTCAGCCTACTCCAGGAGCTTCCTCGCTAGGGCTGTCAATGGGCAGGATTCGGTCCGGGTATTATAAAACTCGAACCCAAGTCCAATTACAATAATTAAAACCCGAGCCCGGTCTGAACCCACAGGGTATTTCAACCCAATATCCGAGCCCGGTCCGTCGGGCTTTTTAAGCTCACTGGGTAATAACTATATACCTAACTCAGAATATTTATGTTAAAACCATATTTAAAACGACAACTTTGGTAAAATTTGTATACTAACAATGTTAACATATAAATTGGACGGTGATGTAGTCAAGCTCATAACAAAAGTATGTAAAAACATCTACATGTAAACAAACAAAATGGTAAATAAATAACATATGCACTCATGTTTTGATACGACGAAAAACTAATAGTCAGGTCGGGTCCAAACCGGGTCGGGTTTTGATAAAACCATACCCGACCCAGATCGGGCCTGAGTCGGGCTTGGGTAGTAAAAGGCAAAACCCATACCCGCATAAATAGGGCGGGTTCGGGTCGGGTTCGGGTCGGGTTCGGGCTGAAACCCATACCATTGAAAGGCCTATTCCTCGCACACTCTCAGCGCTACTCCTACAGTCTTTAGTTACCCGGACGACCATCGTGATCCAATATCCATCAAGTGAAAGACTACACTATGCAATAGTAATGACCCTGCAAGTGCCCCAATGGTAATAGATTGCTAGCCTATGTGATGCAAGGGCAGTGGCCCTAAGCCTTGGCTCTTGGCCATACACATCAAAAAGGCGTGTTACGGATTTGGGAAGCAACCCCGCAATCAGGCCGCTAGGATGGATACTAGCCTAATCTAGTTTACTCCACGTCATATAATAAGAGCATACACACTACAGATAGGCATAGTTATGGCTCTCAGCCCGCTCACTCTCAATTTGCATTACCATAAAGATAATACCCTAAAAACTTGACCCTATATGAGTGACATCTACTTACAGAAAGTAATCAAACCAATATCAGCTCAAGCGTCGCATACCACCTTGTGTTACTCACTCGTTTACTTAATGCTTGTAAACTACACTTGATGATATTCTATACTATGAGTCTAAAGAGTAATCGAAGAAATATTACCCAAATCCCATACCACTCAATATTACTAATCCATTTACCCAGAATTCTCATGATATAGAATTTCACATGATGATAATCTATATAACAAGTCCAAAGAATAATCGAAGAAATATTACCAAAAGTTCCATACCAGTTGGTATTATAACTTCATTTATTCCATATCCTTATTATGTAGAAATGTATATACACAAAGCACATGATTCATGTAGAAAAGATATTTATTTATAGGAAAATTATATTTATTTATTCCAAAGCTTTTCTTATAAAATGATAACAAATTTTCCTTTTCCTTTATCTTGAAAATAAGGACTTTTAATCAATGTAATACATTTTTCCACCTCTTTTCTATATCTAAAACTCTTGAAAATTCTTATGTAACAAAATATTACTTATAAAAATTCCAGATATCAAATAAAATTGTAAATGAATTTATAACTCTGATTCAATTTCCTTTTATTTCAAATCCATAAAACATATTCTTTTCAAATCTTGTCTAAACTTATAAGTCATGAAATATAATTTGGAAATCATCCAAAGTTTAATGGAACCTATTTCATATTTTTCTAGAAATTCATAGAATTTTTTTAAATGATTATTAAAAACCAAAAATCAAATTTTATTTAATAAATCAATATCTTTAATTAGATAATTAATATTAAATTTAAATAAAACTTTTTCTCTAAAATAATTTCAAAATTTTGGTTTTCCTTTAATATAGATTGTATACTTAAATCCCCTTTCTTAAATACTTTAAGAAATCTCTATTTTCATTTTTAAAAGAACTTATATATCCAAAACAATATCCAATAAATCATTAAAATAATTTTTCAAAAGCTATTCAAAATCTTTTGAAAAAAGAAATAAATAAATTCAAATATATAAACCATGGAGAAAATTATCCAAAATATCAATCAATTGTCTATATAAATTTATCACGTGGCCAAGTCGAATTCCATAGAACTCCGGTCATCCATATAATGAACATATAAAAAAATTCAAATACATAAAGTTCAATTCACAATCGGATAGAGTTCTATCTGCAAATTGATACTTCCAACCAATGCAAACAATCAATCATCTCAGCGTCAACCAATTACATAATTGCCCCTAGGGCATATCCCTAACTCTCTCAATCTCAGACTTACACTTGGCATCAATTATGGAATCTTATTCCTTAATTTTGATCAGATATTTCAAAACGATCGAGCTAGTTCCTTAGTGAACGGATATGTTATATAGTCTTAATTATTTACTATGTCAATCAACCCTCTTCTATTTCTACAAACTACCCTTATCATGTGGAATTTATAGAGTATGTATCTCGATTTCTAGTGAACTTTAGGTTCTTTCACGAACTGTATCGCAGCATTATAGTCATATAATAACGTCATCGGATTCTCAACATTTGGAATCACCCCCAAACATAGTTATAAGTTATACACACACACAGACATACATATACATTGATTTTATTGTTGCACTTATTCAAGACGATGTACGTAGACTATTGGTTGAATTAGCCACAACCTCTTGTTTGGGACATTTCCTACTTAAATTTTCTTAACTACAATTGATCGTGAATTCATGGTTTACATACTATATTTAATATCACTTATGAAGTTCATGCCAGAATACTTTGTTAAAGAGTTCATTGTTTCTATAAATAATCCTCTAGTATTTCATACATCCTTAAGAACATTTAAACTATCATTTAGTGATCTTAATTCAGATTTGATACTTGCTTTATATATCAAATACATAAGTGAAATGAGATAGACAATACAATATGTACAATTATTCCTATTGCTAATGCATAAAAAATCCATCTTACATGCTTCCTAATAAACATTTTAATGTGGTTTCTATGTATATCATTTGGGACATTCCTAATGTCCTTTTATACTAATTATAAAAGATGTCTTTTCAAATCCTATATCAAGAATTAAACAACGAAACCAAAACTGATTTAACATGGGTACACCATTAATAATCAGTAGTAGTATATTGCTTACTTATTGTTTAGAACTATACTCATTCCTTGTAACGTTCTTTCTTACAAACACATGCATCCTCTGCATTTTGAATGAAAATCAAATTGTTAGATATCTCTGTCAAAATATATGTACTCAACTCTGATGCAAATCGAGAACAGTGCTTTCGTATCAATTCTTGGCCTTATTGAAATCCACAAACTAAGTATCGCACCCATAGGCTTCGAGACATTTTGGCTGTTATGCGAAAACCGTCTATTGTAAATCATTATCTATAATTTCCATTATATCATATATGCAATTAAAATCATATCGGATGATAGTTTTGTGATTAAAATCTGGGTTTACTTAAGCATATTGAAATTAGCTTACCTTTTTATATAAATTAATTTACTTAAGCATTTCAAAAGCTCTTTATAATCTCACCGATCATTAATGGATATTGGCTAATAACATCACATCTTTAGGTTGGATCGAGTGGACTCGAAAGCGATTCAAAATTTTTTTTTGTCACTTCTTTGTAAGATGAAATGATCTAGGATCTATAGAACCACATCATCGCCAGCCCTTTAGAAACTAGGGAAAACTTGTACATTTTACTTCATCGTCGACTCTGGTACCATCCATATACCAGTCATGCTTCATCACTTCATTAAATAATGCATTGGATCAGTCAACCCATCTTAGCTATTGTTACCCTGCCTTTTGGACAAGGCTGGGATATCAACAAATTGGATAAAAAGGATGGATATCAGGATTGGAGATCGATTGGAAACAAGGCTACGATCGATACCGTCAAAGTTGGACCAAGCTCCAATCAAGGTGGGATCGATAGGGAATGATAAACAAGGCTCGGTGAGGCTACACTTCAAATTTTAGGTCAATCGGAGTTTGTATGCTCGAGTTATGGATCGATCAATATCCATGTAGAACACATCAATTTCGTATCCATCCATCAAAACCCATCATTTCATATCCATCGGGATCGATACGAAACAAGCACAAGTCGATCACTCGACATCCATCCATTTCATATCCATTGAGTTAGAACAGGCTTTAGCATCCCACAGACCGATCACTTCATTAGCGGCATGCTTTGTATCAATCACCCACTTGATCGATACGAAGAGGAGAACCACAGATCGATACGAAGGAAGAACTTCGGCATCGATATGAAACCACATATAGAGCATTGATAGGAAAGGAATGGAAATTCATCGATATGAAGAGCCTGGCACTAGATGGTTACGAAGGACACAGTCAAACCAAAGGAAGCGGTCTACAAGCATGAAATGTGGATCTCCCTAGAATTCTCGCTCCACGTCATCGATACGAAGCCCATCGATACGAAGATATCGATACGAATCCATCATCCAACTTGCAAATCAAATCTTGGATCGATCATAACTCAAAAGCTACAAGTCCAAATGCTATGAAATTTTCACAGGAGCTTGCTTATCACCTCAAGAGTCTCCCTGATCGATCGCAGCTCGAATGGAGCCAAACTTGATCGATACGAAGACAACAGGGATCGATCAGGGATTGATCCCAACCAACCCTAGATCGATCAGGTGGGCCCACTCACATGTGAGAAGAGGTATTCCGAGGTTTGAGGGAGATATTTCCAAATCTACTCCTATAAATAGCACCCCTCCTACTGAAAAAAGGACATTTGAAAGCTCTTATGCCGTTATTCTGCTGAAACTCAATTGTAACTTGAGTGCTATTGATTGTACTGTTGTAAATCAGTTGAGAATCATCAATAAACAGCAAACTATTCAAAGTGGACGTAGGCTACAACGCCGAACCACTATAAATCTTGTGTCTTCTCTTACTTTCTTCCATTTTAATTTTGTTATTTCTTCATTTTTACTCTCTACATCATCTAGATCTGAGATCTGTGTTTGGATATCGAGGATTTGTGTGTAAACACTAGTGCTTGCACTACTTCTGGGGTTTGTGACCAATTTTGGCGCAAACGCTTTGGTGCATTCATTGAGAATTAAACTCAGGGATTTGGATTTTGGATCTGAAACCTTAGGAACTCGGATTCTGGGAAGCAATGGCTAAGCAATCGACAAGGAGACAGAGAACGGAGAGGCGTCAGCATGAAGGAAGTCAGTGATAGAGTTAGGGGTATGCCCTAGGGGCAATTATGTAATTTGTTACATATATCTAACTCATTGACCAATCTTATTCGAAATAAAAGGTATTTTCTTCCTATTATATACTTGATATAATGTGATTATATTAATTAATTAACTTAATTAAAAGTATATTTAATAGAAAAATCCATAAATGGTATACTTTGTGATAGTGGTTACAAAGTGTTGTAATCGTGAGTAATTTCTCACAACAAAACAAATATATCATTTTAAATGTTCCTAGTCAAGATGCATCGAGACTGGATATCGATGTATCCGTTGAGACTGGAGTACGTAACGCTCTCCAAATGTTGGGCAGTATATTACTCATGACTGCTGGGAGCACCTAGGGGTTACGTACTAATAGTTATTGGATAACTATGGAACGACTCACTTGATAGTTTATGTTGGTTAATATAACTAAGGTCAAATAGAAAATATCGATGTGACTGATTTACATAGTTCTCTCGACTTGAGAATACTGTGGATCTTCAATATGAAAGCTCCGCTTTGATTATAGCCAAATCATGGCATGGCGTCCATCGAGTGATTATAGTTGGATCGAGTGGAAGTATTGGAAGTGAAGCACTATTCAAGAGAGGATTCGTCTCCTCGGTTATATGTGGTTAGTATCACAATCAACTCTAGTAACCTCAAAGTCAAAGTCTCTGACCAGATCATTTCGGTTAATAATAATTGTTATTATTGAACCAAGGACTTTGTATTTGGACTATAAAGTTGAATGTGGACGATGTTGGAATTTTGACCATTACCAAATTCTATATGTCCAAAGTGATATAGTTTTTATGAAGAGAACTAGTGTAAACAAATGTCACAACCGGGTAACGCTTATTAAACTAAAATTGGATTTTTACCGAACATGAGTAAGCGATAAATTTGGATAATGTCACACCACCTGCTAAGTGACTTGTGAACGTTAACATTAGAATAGTTCGATGTTAATCACTGACCAAATTTACACCCAAGAGTAACACACCCGAAATGATGAATTTCCTTAAAACTGAACAATTTTATAAGTTTATAATTGTTATAAATTAATTTAATTAATTAATATTTATGAAAAATTAATTATAAAATTTGAATATGGTTTGAGAAATAATAATGTTATATATATTTATGACAGTTATAAATATATTGAACGATATACAATATCAACAAGTGATTAAATTAGATTTAATTGCATAATATTTTGGCTTGGGCTTAGATGGGTTTAAGGCCCATCATTAAGGCTGCAAAATTTCGATTTTGGAAAGGTCTAGGGGTGGCTAAAACATAGGGAATTGGTTTGGAGATAAGGGGTTGAGATCAAGTGAGAATGGGTAAAATGGTTTTCCTCATTTCTCTCTAATACAACCCCACACACACACACACATATATATATATTTATATATATATATTTATATATATATATGTATGTATGTATATATATGTATGTATGTATGTATGTATGTATTTATCTCTTAAAATAATGATGAACCTTTTTTGGCCGCCATTACCTTCTACATTGTTGATTAAAACATAGCTCTCAATCCACTCCAAAATTCTAAAATATATTTCAAATTAAAATAATACTATTCGATAGTTAGATGTCAGTGATTCCGGACTTGCAATTTGACGATTCAAGAACAGTAAAAGGAAGGGAAGTCATTGCTTCAACGTGGATTCAAAGGCATCATTAAATTGGTAATTTTAATTCATATTACAGTAATTAAATTATATTCTATGATCCTATAATGAGAAATTTCATATCTGTTTAAATACATTACTACTATATGTTTAGTTAGGTGAGATTTTGTAAGTAGATGTAGTTGTCACAAATCAGTTCGGTTATATGCATAATTTGTTTATTATACTATTTGATTTATGTATAGACAAATGTTGTTTGCCGTACAAAATCAATTTTTATCATTAATAATTGTTTTATATATATTTATTAATAAATTCATATATATATATATATAATAGTGTATATTTCTCTCTCGTAATAGCATATATACATATATAAGATATATATGTGATTTAAAAATTTTAGTACACTTATTTATAGATAATCTGAATTTAAAAATTTGAAAATTAATTATCATACATATATTCATATTTTTAAATTAACATTTATTGAATTTTGAATTGTTTATTATATATAAAATAATTATTACATTAAAAATTCAATTTTATATTTTTAAAAAATATTCTATCATTCCAGAAACATATAGAAAAAAATTAGGATTTTTTCAATAAATTTTTTTTTTTAATAATTAATATTATTTTGGAGAAATTGTTTATGATTTATTAAAAATAATAATTTAATTGAAAATTTCTTTAAAACTTTTTGTAACCTTTCATTTATGATCCTAGAACTTTTTAAATTTGAATTTATAATAATATATTATTTTATATTAAATAATTATTGCCGAAATCAATGTATTTGTTTTAAAAAATAATATTTCAACTTTGAAAAACCTTCAGATTTTTTCTAAGCTCTATTTTATGATCCTAGATTTTCGAAAATTGTAAAATTTGAATTTTTATCAATAGATTATTTTATGTTAATTATTTATGGATGAAAACATTATTTTATTTATAATATATACAAATATAAATACTAAAATTATTGTGTTTGCAAAACTAAGTTAATTTTGAATTATAAATAATTATTAATAATTGTTCTCTCTCTTTCTATATATATTTATCTATATATAAATGTTTTATGTTCATATATTATATATAATATATTTATACATACATGTGTGTGTCTGTATGTTCATATTGTAATACATATACATGTACATATTTGGACAACATACATGACATACAAAATAAGATAATATGTCTGTTGCGATGTAAATCCCAACATCTACATATGGGCATATTATACCTTTAACAAATTATTATTTAACACGTGCACTCACACATATATGTATCTGATACATTTTTGTATAAACTAAATCAAATAAAATTAATTTTATATCTTAATATATTTGAATTTAAATAAAATAAATGATTTTATTTAAATGAAATTTAGAAATGTTCTAATTCAGTTAGACTTCATAGGCCCAATAAAGATCCAATAGGGTAAAATTTTTGAAATTCATCCATAACTTCCACTACGGGTTGGTCCAGTTCCAACAATGATATTGGAACTCAATAGCCTATGCGGTCTAAATTAGTCATATTAGGGCTAACTAATTAAGCTTGTCCATTTAGTACGGTGTCTAGAAATGTAATGTCTAGGATTGGAATTGAGTAATCAAGTATCATGTCCTACCTGGTTACCGGCCTGGCCCGAAAGGTAAAGTGAGCCCAAAGGTTGCTCCTAATAGAAAAGGCCCAACTTAATTTGGGCCTTGGGCTAATTTTCAAAATTGTTTTGAAAATTAATGTTGAAGATTTTACCTTTAATAGTTAAATTTAAAACAAAACATGTTTATTATAAAAATTATAATACTACATAAGTTTTCAAAATGTTTGAAAAGATAATGAAATTTTCAAAATGTTTGAAAATATTTATATAATAATTTCAAATTTTAAATTTATTAATAAGATTAATAAAATTAATTAATTAAATATGTTAATTAATTAATGCATATATGCATGTATTATATATGTTGATATATGTTATGTTATTTTAAAGTGTTTAAGCTAACATAAGTATACATGTATGTATACAAGATAAAATTTGAAATTAATAAATTTTAATAAAAATTGTTTAATTGAATAAATTAATTAAAGGTTAATTAATTAAATAAAATACACATATATATGATATATGTGTGTTACACTATAAAGGTTATAGTACACACTATAAATGTTATAGTAGATATGTCCAATATAAAAGTTAAATTGGAATACTAATTTAAAATTAATTAAAGAGTTAATTAATTAAAATTAATTAGCTAAAATTTTATTAATGATATATTATACGTAAGACTATCATATAAGTAATATGAAATATAAAAATTATATAACAATAAAACTTATATGATATGTGTATAAACTAAATATGGAACATTAAAGAAACCCAAATAGACTTGAGAAATAAATACATATGTAAATGTACATATACCGTGATTTCTGATGTGTTTGACACTTGAATCGCTGGGGTATTTCATAAGAAATATATTATTCTATAAGTCGATATCACTCAATATATATATATATTGAAGATTATGAATCTTCAATATAATGTTGTCCTCTACCATATATATATATATATATTAATAAATTACTTACATACTCCTTAGTTGTTGAGCAAACTCAAGCGAGGGATGTTATGCATAGTATTATTAATATATTGAACAGATGAGGTAAGATAACTATATGTATTTGTTGAGCAAACTCAAGGTACATATACTATACTTAGGCCATCACGATATGGTAGGTATGAGTGAATAATCTCTTTTGATTTGTTGAGCAAACTCAAGATTGAACTGAGATTAGAACAAGGAAAAATGGGTTAGGAGTTGTATGTGATACAACCGATAAGTAGTTATCCATCGTTTGTGGGGCTATGATTTGTTGAGCAAACTCAAGGTCAATGTAGCGACCCAACTTTCTACTACCAGAAAGTTGCATCATCTTTAAGAAAGAAAGGGGTGAGAAATAGAAAAGATAAAGAAGAAAGAAGAAACAACATCAGAATCTCAACAGCGAAACGAATCAATTATATTAATCATATAAGTATTACATAATATACAACATCAATCAGAGTTACACAGATAATACATCACATACTAGACAGTTATAAACACCTGTCTAGTTAATAAAATACGATACAACACAAATACAACACATAGATACCAACACAGCGGAACACTATACATATCTATGTCGTTGAAGCCTCCTGCTCCATTGCTCCTCCACAATTCGTCAAAGCTAACCTGAATCCCTTGGCTACTCATAAAAATTTGAGTACCCGAGAGTTTAAGAAAACAGAATAAACTCTGGGTCAGACATGGGTCTGGTATGAGTAACAGGTTAAAGTTGCTTAACTTTGAAAATCCTTTAAAAACAAACAGTATCATGTAAGACTTCCCACACATAAACATGGAAAAGTTTTTACCTTACGCTAACCAAACATTTGATAGGAAATTCAGTGATATTATAATAGGTCTAGGGTTTTCAAGTAAATAAAATCATAGCTGAAATTGTTACATCTATTAAATTCCAGCATACTAGCCAACATGTGGGTAATACAATCAAATCCGATGGCACTTATTGGAGATTGGATTCCATACAATGGCAGGGCTACTAGGGTACCGCCCGTCATAGTACGTGGCCTAGATCACCGTACCGAGGACCCACCCTAAGTCCTCTGCAACACAAGGTCGGAACCATCCCTTACTGGATAATTCCCGCACAAGACACCCCACAGATGGCCGTCGCCAACTGCCCACTAAGCCGAATAAAAAGGGACATCTAGACAGGGGAAATCTTGTCCTACTTGGGTGCTACCCACTAACCTTGTTGCACCTCCCCTGTTTTAGCCATTCCCGGTTGATGAGGCTTGAGGTTACGATTACCTCATCAGAACAAATCACTTAGAATGCTCATCGTCCACTTGACGATGTTCTGAAAGCATTCAATCCATACAAGTTCGTTCCAGGTTCGAACGAAACCGAAGGCATTATCTCGTTACACTCATTTTGGAATCACCCTCAGAGTTAACGTCAATAACCCTTGCACACTGAATCTTCATCTTCACTTGAGATTCACGACCTATCGTTAATTTGGATCGATGTGGTTTTCGGACTTCCAAATCTGGAAACCCGATCCTGGTCTCATCGAAATCCAAACCGTATCTTTTAAGACCAAGTTGTTTTAAAGTTAAAACAATTCAATTCATTATCCATATACACACAAATAGATAATTCACAATATCACAGATAGATAATCTACAATATCATCATAAATAGATAATCTACATTATCATCACACTTCATCCATATCACACAGCATTATTTATCTCATATCTGTGATTTCAAACTATTCAAGGAAATCAATAACATCCATCCATACATAAACAAGGATTCATAAACACACCATTTATAATTAATTTAAAATGAATTAAATTAATTACTTATCTTTAATTAATTTAAAGTAAATTAAATTAATTACTTCATCATTATAAATCTTGCTTACATAACCATTAATTAATTACAAATCAATTAATTAATCATTCTCTAAGTTTCCATCTTAATTAATCATCCTTGATTTATTATCCTTTAATTACATTCAAGTAATTACTCTTTAATTAATTTCACGAATTAATTATCCTTAACCAAATTCAGTAATTAACCTTTAATTACTCTATTAATTAATTAACTATAATTAATTACGTTAATCCTTAATTAATTACATCAATTAATTACTCAAAATCACTTATTATTGATTAATTAGTCTTAATTAATCAATTCTTAATTACATCATTAATTATATAAATTAATGATCCCTAATTACATTTTAATTAACTATTCTATTTAAATCAATTACATTAAATTAATTAATCTTTACTTAAACCATAATTATTAATCACTCTTGATTAATTACATTCAGTAATTAACTACCCTTAATTACTTCATTTAATAAATTAATTACTCCTTGAATAATTATCTTAATTAATCCCTTGATTAATTTCATAAGGTAATTTAATCCAAATTACTTCCATTATTAAATCATCTTCAATCAATTACATACAGTAATTTCCATTAATTACTTCATTAAGTAATTACACTTCATTAATTACATTTAAGTAATTATACTTATCAAATCATCCAATGATTAATTTAAATTAATTAAACTAAATTAATTAACTTAAACTAATCAAATTAAACTCAATTAATTACATTAAGTAATAAATTCCTTTAATTACTTCATTTAAGTAATTATACTTAACCATTTTCACAAATGTTTATCTTTAATTAATTTATCTAATTAATTATTAAAATTTAATCACATTAATTTATTTATTAAATAATCCTAGTTAATGACCTTCATTAACTATTAGCAATTCTTTAATTTCTTTTCTTAAGTAATTAATCTTAGATTAATCAATATTAATTACAAATTAATTTATCCTTAAAAACCAATTAATTAACCACTAATTATTTAATTAATTTAAGTTTTAACTATAACTTAATTAATCTTTAATTACTTGATTAATTAATATTTAATCATTAATTTAAAACCTAATCTTACTTAATTAATGATCCCTAAATTACTAATTAATTATTCCTTAAAAAATTTAGTCTTAAACTGTAATTAATTAATTTAAAGCTCTTAATTACCTAATTAATCATTCATATCATTAATTAAATAAATAAATTAATTATCCATTTTTAATTATCTTAACAATTTAATGAATCCAAATCATTAAATCCTAATTAACTTAAGGATAAAACCATTTCTTATTAACGATTAAATTAGCATTAACAAAGCAATTAAACAATTTACTTTTAATTTACTTTCAAATTTCATTTTAAATTTAAGATTTAAAAATGAATACAAATTCAACTTTAACAAATTTTAAAAACATTTTAAAAAACCTTTTTAAATCTCATGTTAAAGAAATGCATACCTTATAGAATAAATTTAAAATAATTTTAAAACCAAATCCATTTTAAATACAAACCATATTTAAAATATATTTTAAGATTTTAAAGTTGTTAAAATAATTTAAATTTTAAAAACCTTATTTATTTTTAAACTAGATTCAGCTAAACTTGAATCCAGACATAACTTTAATTTAAACTTAGTTTAAATCTCTACTTACATTTTAAATTTCAGTTTTAAAAATTTAAAACACTTACAGGTTTTAAACTTGTAACAAAATATTAACCCGAGCCAATCTATATTTGCTTCGAGTAAAAACCCTACATACTTCGAGCAAAAACCCTAATTACTTCGAGAAAAACTCGAGACCACTATCCCCTGCCAAACCAGACTTCACCAAAACGAGTGAAGTGCACAGTGCACATGCACGATGCTCCGACCAACCACGCTGGCCTCACCACATCAGCGATCAACCCCGCATCCTATTCCGACCCTCAGATCCCCCCCTCTCAAACTCGAAATCGAAGTCGATAGTTCAATCCAAACCTGGAACTACAACAGAACCCACCCTCCAAAGCCTGTCAACACCTCAAACTCGCCGCTCTGACCATTTGAAGAGCTGCAACTCCGGCCTCGACTCCATCTACTACCCAGCTATCACCACGCCAAAACACACTGCACTCGATCAACTACACTCAACACGGTGAACGATACATCAACCCAGGGAAAATTTAGGGTTCTAAAAGAAATTCTACTGCCGCAACTTCTCTGGTGAATTGCATCACCATCCACTAATTTTCCACTATTCTCTGATCACATCTCCACCTCCAGGAAAGACAACGAGCTTCCCGATCCACTTGATCACCAGAAAGACCCAAATTACCATTTTCTGGTCAACCCAGAAATGCAAACTCAAAACCCAACTAAAAATTGTGATTCTAGTGTTAAAAATCATATTTTTATATAAGCATTTGATTCATATGCCTGAATCTATGAATTATGATAGTTGAATTTTAACTTATTTTAGTTTACCCTGTAGTTTCCTTATTTCCAGAGGCAACACAAAGTTATTTTAACTTAAACAAGTTTAAATCTAAAATCTATGATATAACAACATATTTTGTTCTAGACTTAGGTACGAATAAAGATTGGATAATGAGCACTTGATTTATGAATTGATTTAGAACCTGGAACTAAAATCAGAGAAACATCCAGATCATAACAATGCACACACAGCAAAATATTCACACATATATACACAGAGTTTAAAATATATCCACAGACATACTCGTTTTCAGAGATGATCAGGCAATACAATTATATACTTACATTTTTAAAAATAATGTTACTCACCAGTTTTGAAAGTTGAAGAACAGCGCACTTGAATTTGAAAATAGGCTTTTGAGACATTAAAACTTGAGTTGCTTGTTGTTTAGTTGAGTTGGAATAAAACTTCAGTTGAAATATACTTACTGGAATGCTAAGTCTTTCTTTGTAAACGAAAATGAATTGAGATAGATGGATATATAGATCAAATGGTAACAGAATAGTTTATTTGACTGGTACAAGCTTTCATAAATTTTGGTCAGAGATTTTATTACTTAGGGGCTGATATGATCTTGTTTGTGTACCTAGAGATGTTTAACATTAAATGCCAATGTCCCTTATGTCTACAACTTATACTTTATTTCATTTCGTATGTACCTGAATATCTTTGTACATATATTTTTCTTTATTCCTTTCAAGTGTAGATACTGTACAAGCATGAATATATTTCCCTTATGCCTTACAGTCATATGTTTTCCAGAACTATCTAAGTGTTTTATGCTTTGTTTTAGTGTTATGATTTGAAATATAAGTAGGTTTCTATATTTAACAAGATGAAAGAATTTATCTAATGTATTTTACTTAATATTCATATTTTATTTTATGCTTATGAATTACTTTTTTTTAGAGAAAATAAAATAAAACTAAATATATATACAAATAACAACTTATACAAATATCTTTAAAATCCAAAACATTTTAAATATTTATCCCTTTTAATTTCAAGGCTTTTAAATTCAAAATAAATTCTAAAGTCCAATTTTAAATCAAGTTATATAAACATATATGACAACATATTAATTTGAAAATAACACTTCTATTTTAAAAATCTATTTATATTCATATATATAACAATACATTAATAATGTTATTTAAGAATAATAATTTGTCAAATTTAAGTAATTTATAAAAGAGATTATAATCCCTATTATTATTAAATGAATTAATATCTCATATTTATTAAACAACATTTTAAAACAAACCTTTTAATTAGTCTTAAATTTAAGCTAAGATATAAATTTAATCAATTAAACATTTATCTTAAACATTTTAAAAATATATATTTTAAATCAAATCATAATTTCCAAATTACCAAAAATATATTAGAATTTGAAAACAAGATTCATTTATTTATTAGATTCAAACCAAAGATTTCTATTTACAATATATACAAATATATATATACATACATTATAAATAGAAAACAATTTATTAGCTTTTTAAAAGATAAATTATCAGTTAAATATTTATTTAAAAGAAGATTATTAAATCAATTCAAATCTTATTAATAAATATTATCAAATCAATTTAATTTTTAAATGCAGATTATTAAATTGATATTGCCAGAAATTCTGGGATGTCATAGTCAGAATACCTAAACAAACGAGTCCCAACACCCACTAGTGAAGTTGTAAGACTTATATGTTTCATCTTAGAGCTTGGAGAAACATAAAAAACTAGTGGGAGCCTTATTAGAAAAATGAAATGGTAACATTTAACCTTTCTAATATTGTAAGAACATATGCTATATAATGTTATAATTATCTACAATGATAAATTTATGCATTTAATATGATTGATAAAACGTTTGTCAATTAACATATATATACAAACTGAATTGAAAGTTTAAAAATAGAAATATAATATATACTTACTAATAATTCTAATTGCATGTTATATAATGTTTCTATACCCATGCAAGTGCCTAATCTCAACTACTTAATACATTCGTAAGTTGGTCACCTATATGTTTATTTGGTTTAGACCGTGTATTGCATTTCATGAGTTTTTGAACTCTAAATGCAATTCAAGACTATGGATATTTGATCCATGTACTTTCACATATAACTGTTATATGATGAACAATCATAGTTTGTGGGGTACAATATTTCGATGAAGTTAGTTCATTCGAAGTAAGCCAATAAATAGTATTTTAAGATCATGTATTCAACTTGAATGATTTCAAAAGGACATATTATGTTAATGTAACACAAGACCATAAACTACAAGATACATCTAAGAACTCGATCGTTGAAATGTCAACTTGATCATTTTACATAAAGTGCAACATATTTGATGTCTTAAATGTTAAGAATAATCGAATGCACTTTTGTTAAAGGTTTGTTATGATATTGTAGTAAGGTTTTTTTTTGAATAGTTTAACCATTTGAAAGAAAAATGAATGTATAAGAATAGATGTAATTTAAGGTAAAGTTGGAATGAAGAGAATGAATAGTCACTTCTGCTTCATACGGAAACATTGGAAACAAGATTTGTAATACTAATTGATACTTAATATTGGAATATGAAATAGGATTTTTATTCAAAATGTATTTTCATATAGAAAATTGTTTTCTATAACATTTATTTCTTTGAGTTCAAGATATTTGACCAAAGAACTCTCCACTGTAAACTAGTTGTAGCATATGAAATAAGTAAACAATATTAAGTGAATGGTGGACCTCTAAATTTAGTATGTTATTATAGTAATGGCGAAAATAGTGGGAGCATGCCATATATCACCTAATGATTACATCAAATTACGAAAATTGTTTTCGTAAAATGTACCGAACATTATTTGTGAAATAATTTTTATTTTTGGTATTGAATGAAAAATAGATATAACTATATTTCAATGCGAGTATTATGAATATTCATTATGAAATAGAACTATATTATGGAATTTGTTTTTATAGTAAAAGTGATGCAACAAAAAATACATATGTGTCTAATATTATTTACAGTTGTTTTGGAATTATAGACTAAGCCGTAGTTTTGAGAAATAATTTTACTATATGATTATGAATAATATGATATAGGTTAATTATATCTCAAACAATTAATGGCTATGAACACATTCAATGGGAGCATCATAAGAGTCGATGAACTCTTTGAATTAATACATATTGATGTATGCAACCATAAGTCTATTAATACCAAAATGGTTCCACATACTTTGTTATATTCATCGATGATTTATTACCAACATGTACATATGTATTGAATACACATGTAGTAAGTTTATGATAAAATCATAGAATATAAAAGAAAAGTAAATAAAAGCACATGCAATAGAATAAAATTATTTGATTTGGTCGAATAAGTGAGTATATTGGAAAGAGTTCCAAATGTACCTAAAAATGAATATAGATTCAATCTCAAAAGTCACTCCTCCATGTGATACATAATGATGCATCGATAAGGAGTAATCAGACATTGTTGGACAATTTACGATTAATTGTGAGGGAAGTTGAGTTAGTTTCTTTCTATAAGGTCATGTACTTAAGAGTAGTACACAAGGTTGATATTATTTCATCTAAACAACAATTTACAAAATCATACAAGATAAGGGTTTGTAAGAAATCCCAACATATCCTAAGCCAAGGAGTTGGCAGGTTGTGCGAGTCGAAAGATTGCACGTATTAATTGTTCATGAGGGATCTTGTATGAATCTCAAAAAAGTTTTTTGGAACGATCTATCATCAAATGACATATTTATGTTTTGAACATAAGTTTTGTAAACTAAAATCAGTTTTATAATTAAAAAGGTTCATAAAGCGTTTATAAATCTCTATTCTATTTGCACTAAGAAACAATTGTTGTTTCAAGATATATCAACTTCATTGTGAAGGAATTTCTTCGAGAAAATTTTGGTAGTTAAATGGAATTGGATCTGATCCATATATAGAACTGATTATATGAGATGAAGTGAAATTAACTAACCTAAATAAACACATAGCATTAGACTGTTTAATAAGTATTCTCGTACATCGAAGAGAAACTATGAGTTTCTAATTAATGTTGAAAATATACATTACCCTCGGTTGTTCAATTAAACCATTAAGATTGTTGACTCCATATGGTATGATGCGCAAATCTGAAAGAATTCCAAGTACGCTATCAAAATATGATTTTGGTGGTCGTAACCAAAGAGATGTGATCCATCGGTCGAGATTGTGTCTTTATTGGAAAGACTAATGTGGTTGGAATTAAATGAGCAATGTTGAGAAGAATAATATCGCAAATTTCAATTGTTGAAATTGGCATAACAGATTCGGTATTAAACATGCTCAAGTTAATTCAGATTTACTCACAAAATTATCGCTTAATAAGACTTAGTGTTTGGTACTTATGTATTGAAACAGAAAATTCTAAATAATGATTTAGAGTAAGCCGTTTACACATATTAACCAAAAATGCATCGAAGTCGGTAAGAGCGATATTGGGTTTGTGAGTCTTTGGATATGATCCAAGAAATAATACGAATGTATCATTTTATAAGAATCAAGATTGAATAAGTATTTTGATAGAAATATCAAATAGTTTGATTTTCAATCAAAGTGCAGAGGAAGCGTGTGTTCATAAGAAAAAATGTTAAAATGTACATTGATATTTCTAAATTATAAGTAAACAACACGTAGTTTATTTTAACAATATGCTTGTATTAAAATCAACTTTAGTTGTTTTAATACTTAATTTTGGATTGTAAATGATGTCTTTTATGGTGAGTATAAAAGATATAGGGATTGTCCCAAAACGATATACAAGAGCACCCTATTAAAAAGAGAACATGTAAGTTGGATTCCTTATGCATTAGCAATAGGAAATATCATACAGATAATGTTGTGTGTGATATTGTGTTTTGTTTATGTATTTGATACATGGAGCAAATATAAAATACAAATTGATATCGATAAATGGTTGTTTGAGGTGTTCTCACATATTTATGAAATACTAGAGAATTGTTTATAGAAACAACGAACTTGTTATGATGGAATGTTTGGACACAAACTTTTATAAGTGATATTGAGTATAGCATGTCAATGATAAAATCCAAGTTAAAATCTTTAATTTAAAAATGTTTCAAAATAAAAGTGATTGTGGTCGATTCAATGAAATGTTGAGAACATTAACTTGAATAGCGCTACATTAAACCAATGTATATAGATATAAGTGCACAAATTTATAATTGAGCGAAAGGTGATTCCAAATGTTGAGAATCTCATAATATTGTTATAAGATAACAATGTCATGATATTGGTCATGTTAGAACATAAAGCTCACTAGAATTCGAAAGACATACTTCGAATCGTTCCACATGATAAAGGCAATTTATCAGTGTCAAAGAGAGTTAATAGACAAAGTAGATAATTAAAACATAATAGCATACCCATTCACTAAGAGACTGACCTAATTGGTATTGAGAAAACTGATTAGAGAAGTTGGAATTCGATTCCATAATTGACCCCAAATGCAAGTGGGAGACTGATAGAGTTAGGGGTATGCCCTAGGGGCAATTATGTAATTTGTTACATATATCTAACTCGTTGACCAATCTTGTTCGAAATAAAAGGTATTTTATTCCTATTATAAACTTGATATAAAGTGATTATATTAATTAACTTAATTAAAAGTATATTTAATAGAAAAATCCATAAATGGTATATTTTGTGATAGTAGTTACAAAGTGTTGTAACCGTGAGTAATTTATCACAACGAAACAAATATATCATTTTAAATGTTCCTAGTCAAGATGCATCGAGACTGGATATTGATGTATCCGTTGAGACCGGAGTACGTAAGACTCTCCAAATGTTAGGTAGTGTAATACTAATAGTTATTGGATAACTATGGAACGACTCACTCGATAGTTTTCTGTTGGTTAATATAACTAAGGTCAAAAAGAAAATATCGATGTGACTGATTTACACAGTTCTCTCGACTTGAGAATACTGTGGATCTTCAATCTGAAAGCTCCGCTTTGATTATAGCCAAATCATGGCATGGCGTCCATCGAGTGACTATAGTTGGGTCGAGTGGAAGTATTGGAAGTGAAGCACTATTCAATAGAGGATACGTTTCCTCGGTTAAATGCGGTTAGTATCACAGTCAACTCAAAGTCAAAGTCTCTGGCTAGAGCATTTCGGTTAATAATAATTGTTATTATTAAACCAAGGACTTTGTATTTGGACTATAAAGTTGAATGTGGATGAGGTTGGAATTTTGACCATTACCAAATTCCATAAGTCCAAAGTGATATAGTTTCGACGAAGAGAATTGGTGTAAACAAATGTCACAACCGGGTAACGCTTATTAAACTAAAATTGGATTTTTACCGAAAATGAATAAGCAATAAATTTGGTCATAATGTCACACCACCTGCTAAGTGACGTGTGAATGTTAACATTAGAATTGTTCGATGTTAATCGCTGACCAAATTTGCACCCAAGAATTACACGGCCGAAATGATGAATTCCCTTAAGACCGAACGATTAATTAGTTTATAATTGTTATAAATTAATTAATATTTATGAAATATTAATTATAAAATTTGAATATGATTTGAGAAATAAATAATGTTATATATATATATATATTTATAACAGTTATAAATATATCGACCGATATACAATATCGACAAGCGATTAAATTAGATTTAATTGCATAGTATTTTGGCTTGGGCTTAGATGAGTTTAAGGCCCATCATTAGGGCTGCAAAATTTCGGTTTTGGGAATGTTTAGGGATGGATAAAACATAGGGAATTGACTTGGAGATAAGAGGTTGAGATCAAGTGAGAATGGGTAAAAAGGTTTTCCTCGTTTCTCTCTAATACAACCCTATATATATGTATGTATGTATGTATGTATATGTGTGTGTATATATATGTATATATGTATCTCTAAAAATAATGAACCTTTTTGGCCGCCATTACCTTCTACATTGCTGATTAAAATATAGTTCTCAATCCCTCCAAAATTCTCAAATTTATTTAAAATTAAAATAAAACTGTTCGATAGTTAGAGGTCGGTGATTCCGGACTTGCAATCTGAACAATCAAGAACAGTAAAAGGAATGGAAGTCATTGCTTTAACGTCAATTTAAAGGCATCATTAAATTTGTAATTTTAATTCATATTACAGTAATTAAATTATATTCTATGTTCCTATAATGAGAAATTTCATATCTGTTTAAATATATTGCTACTATATGTTTAGTTAGGTGAGATTTTGTAAGTAGATGTAGTTGTCACAAATCAGTTTGGTTATGTGCATAATTTGTTTATCGTACTATTTGATTTATGTATAGATAAATATTTTTTACTGTACAAAATCAATTTTTTTCATTATTGTTTTATATATATTTATTAATAAATTCGTGTATATATATATATACATATATATACATACATATACATATATATATATATATTAGTGTATATTTCTCTCTCATAATAGCATATATGCATATATAAGATATATATATATATATAATTTAAAAAATTTAGTACACTTATTTATATATAATATGAATTTACAAATTCGAAAATTAATTATCATACATATATTCATATTTTTAAATTAACATTTATTGAATTTTGAATTTTTTATTATACATTAAATAATTATTACATTAAAAATTCAATTTTATATTTAAAAAAATATTATATCATTCCAAAAACGTATAGAAAAAATTTAGGATTTTTTCAATAAATTTTATTATTTTTAATAATTCATATTATTTCCAAAAAACTATTTATGATTTATTAAAAATAATAATTTAATTGAAAATTTCTTCAAAATTTTTTGTAACCTTTCATTCATGATCTTAGAATTTATAAAATTTTAAAATTTGAATTTTTAGTAATATTTTATTTTATATTAAATAATTATTGCCGAAATCAATGTATTTGTTTTAAAAAATAATATTCAACTTTGAAAAATCTCCAGATTTTCTCTATTTTATGATCCTAGATTTTTAAATTTTGAATTTTCATCAATAGATTATTTTATGTTAATTATTTATGGATGAAAACATTATTTTATTCATAATATATACAAATTTAAATACTAAAATTATTATGTTTGCAAAACTAAGTTAATTTTGAATTATAAAAAATTATTAATAATTTTTCTCTCTCTTTCTATATATATATATACCTATATATAAATGTTTTATGTTCATATATTATATATAATATATTTATACATACACATATGTGTGTGTGTATTGTAACACATATACGTGCACATATTTGGACAACATACATGGCATACAAAATAAGCTAATATGTCTGTTGCGATGTAAATCCCAACATCTACATATGGGCATATTATACCTTTCATGGATTATTATATTACACATGCACTCACGCATATATGTATATGATACATTTATGTATAAACTAAATCAAATAAAATTAATTTCATGTCTTAATATATTTGAATTTAAATAAAATAAATGATTTTATTTAAATGAAATTTAGAAATGTTCTAATTCAGTTAGACTTCATAGGCCCAATAAAGATCCAATAGGGTGAAATTTTTGAAATTCACCCATAACTTCCACTGCGGACTGGTCCAGTTCTAACAGTCAAAAGGCTTCCTCAGAACCTAATCAGGCCTTAGTCTTCATCATTAGAGACGAGATGGGAACAATGCTGAAAAGGTGGGAGGATATGATACAAAACCTACTCCGATAGATTGGACAAGCTGGAGTGCAAAACCAAAGGAATGGAGTAGCAGGAGATACTGGAAATGAGGATCATGAAGCTGGAACAGCAGGAACAGAGGCAGTCCAAAATCAGAACCAAGGAAATGGAGCAACTGGAATACAGTATAGAGTGGGACCATCGGGAACGGCCCCTTAACCAAGGGGCATGCCCCCGAATCATGTTGGCTCAATTCCAGGAAGGATACCAGGCGGTGCTATGTAGTTTGGCGTTGATCGAGATATGGATGCTCATCTAGAAGGACAGGTTTCAGGATTCCCTCGTGGACTCGAGGAGCAGGTTGAAGATAGCAGGCAGAGGCTACCACTTGATGACAACGACAGGTTAGCGGACATGATCAGATGGGCTATCAGGGGAGGATTGGTGAATAGAGATTTGGAGGATGTGAATAGGAGCCCCTTTGCTCCTACGATCAGGCAAACTAGGAATCCACCAGATTTCAAACTACCAACGTTGGAAATGTATGATGGGAGAACGAATCCGCTGTTCACTTGACAAGGTACATGAGACACAAGAAAGTACTGGGAGCATCGGAGGAAGTCATGGCACGATGCTTCCTTTGTATTTGACGAACATAGCAGCACTATGGTTCACACAACTAGAAAGCGGTTCTACTGGCACATGGACAGAGTTGATCGAGAGGTTTATGAGGCAATTTTGGGTCCACATCGTGAGACCCAAGAATGTGATGACTTTAACATCGATGAAACAGTGGAAGGGAGAGTGACTTAGGGATTTCTTAACCAGATTCAATGCGACAGTGGCTTTGGTGGATCGACCCGATCCGTCGATGGTTTTGATGGCAGCAGTCTCGGGGATTGCAGATAATTCGAATTTTAAGATATCATTGGAGCGGGATCCACTGATGGATCTCGGGGACTTTTACCATGAAGCAGAGAGGTTTCTACGACAGGAAGATGTGAAGGCTAAAAGAGAGGGGAGGGAGGCTGAAGTTTATGTAGTAAAAGGTGGAGGTCCACCCAGGGAGGATTCAAACAAGGACGATAGAGGCAAAAGGAAAATGAATGACATCGGTAATACATCGGAAAGGCAATGAAGGGAATCTAAATTCTCTTCTTACACGGATTTGACTGAAACTCTAGAATGGATTTATTTGGATACTTGAGGGCGCCTCCAGTATCAAAGGCCAGCAAAAAGGGAACCCTCTGAATACGAGCGGGGATCGGGAAAGCATTGCCTATTCCACGAGCTGGATGGGCACAACACGAACGACTGCAGGCATCTGAAGGATATTATTGAGGAACATGTCAGGAATGGTCATTTGCAACAATACATAAGGAATCGAGTTGTGGCAGTGGAACGGGAGCAGCCACCGCCCACCTCAAACGAAGATGGCACTGGATCTAGGCATCGTCATCAGCTTATTATCAGCTGATTGGATTTATGGATGGAATAAGTAATAGATCTCGAAGTAATGCAGCTAAGTCACTTACACATGTACGGGATCAAGGATGGCCCTTAGGCATGCTCTGAGATGATGATAAACCATGATGCTCGGGTTTATGAAATCTTGTTTTTTCTGTTTTCTACAAACTCTAGTTTCTTTTTTTTGGTACTATGGTTGTTTGGTTTTCTTGGTTGTATGAAATTTTATTTTATCAATTAAACTCTATGATGATTGGATTTTAATTAACGTAATAAATACTACAGGTCACACGGTTACGGTCCCGATCGGAGAGACGGGGCAATAACTGCGAGTTACGAGTCCCTTCACCGGAGAGCGATGGATGGACTCGAACTCAGATTAAGTCCTCGACTGGAGAGTTGAAGTCGAAGAATATAAGTCCTCGACCGGAGAGTCGAGGTTGGAGAATATAATTCCTCGATTGGAGAGTCAAGGCCGGAGAATATAAGTCCTCGACCGGAGAGTCGAGGTCGGAGAATATAAGTCCTCGATCGGAAAGTCTAGACCGGAGAATATAAGTCCTCGATCGGAGAGTCGAGGTCGGAGAATATAAGTCCTCGACCGGAGAGTCGAGACCGGAGAATATAAGTCCTCGACCGGAGAGTCGAGGCCGGAGAGTATAAGTCCTTGATCGGAGAGTCGAGGCCGGAGAAGGAAAACCACGGATGAGCCCTCGACCAGAGAGTCGAGGTTGGAATAAGATGAAATGACCCGGCAAGGTCTATGGCTTTTTATATGGACCCAGAGAGGTCCTGGTTTTGGCTGAGGACCCGATGAGGTCCCGGATTTGGATTACAGGACCCAGAGAGGTTCCGGATTTGGATGTCGACCTAGAGAGGTCATGGATTTGGTTATTAGGTTCTGGGTATGGATAGATTAAACTCCGATGTCGGGTTCGAATGGATAAGGAATTGTCTAAGGATTTGGTTATGGGATTCGGAATCGGATATCGACTCAGAATAGTCGTGGATTTGGATAATGGCTATGGCACTTGGATAGAATCGCTTGGTAATGGATTGGATTATGAATCGAATGATATGGCTATGGATGGAATATGGACTTTGGATGTCGGATTTAAAGCTATTCAAAACACGCTTTTCTACCGCAAGCCATGTTTTAGGGGGCTAATGTTACCCCGCCTTTTGGATAAGGCTGGGATATCAACAAATTGGCTAAAAAGGATGGATATCAGGATTGGAGATCGATTGGAAACAAGGATATGAAAGATACCGTCAAAATTGGACTAAGCTCCAATCATGGTGGGATCGATAGGGAATGATAAACAAGGCTCGGTGAGGCTACACTTCAAATTTCAGGTCAATCGGAGTTCGTATGCTCGAGTTATGATCGATCAATATCCTTGTGGAACACATCAATTTCGTATCCATTCATCCATCAAGACCCATCGTTTCGTATCCATCAGGATCGATATGAAACAAGCACAAGTCCATCACTCGACATCCATCCATTTCATATCCATCGAGTTAGAACAGACTTCAGCATCCCACAGACCGATCACTTCATTAGCGGCATGCTTCGTATCGATCACCCACTTGATCGATACGAAGAGGAGAACCACAGATCGATACGAAGGAAGAACTTCGGCATCGATACAAAACCACATATATAGCATCGATACGAAAGCATGGAAATTCATCGATACGAAGAGCCTGGCACTAGATGGATACGAAGGACACAGTCAAACCAAAGGAAGCGGTCTACAAGCATGAAATGTGAATCTCCCTAGAATTCTCGCTCTACATCATCGATGCGAAGATATCGATATGAATCCATCAGCCAACTTGCAAATCCAATCTTGGATCGATCATAACTCAAAAGCTACAAGTCCAAATGCTATGAAATTCTCACAGGAGCTTGCTTATCACCTCAAGAGTCTCCCTGATCGATCGTAGCTTGAATGGAGCCAAAATTGATCGATACGAAGACAATAGGAATCGATCAGGGATTGATCCCAACCAACCCTAGATCGATCAGGTGGGCCCACCCACATGTGAGAAGAGGTGTTCCGAGGTTTGAGGGAAATATTTCTAGATCTACTCCTATAAATAGCACCCCTATGCCTACTGAAAAAAGGACTTTTGGAAGCTCTTACGTCGTTACTCTATTGAAACTCCATTGTAACTTGAGTGTTATTGACTGTATTGTTGTAAATCAATTGAGAATCATCAATAAACAACAAACTATTCAAAGTGTACGTAGGCTACAACGCTGAACCACTATAAATCTTGTGTCTTCTCTTACTTTTTTTCATTATAATTTTTGTATTTCTTCATTTTTACTCTCTACATCATCTGGACCTAAGATCTATGTTTGGATATTGAGGATTTATTTGTAAACACTGGTGCTTTCACTACTTCTGGGGTTTGTCACCAATTTTGGCGCAAACAGCTAGGCATCGTCAGCATGAAGAACTTCCTAGGTTGTTGAGCTGCTCTAATCTCCTTTATAAAAGGATTCCTACTAGAAGCAGTCTCCCAAATATCATCCTGACGTTGATTCTGCCCAAGCAATCTCCAGATTTTTTCAACAATTAACTTATCTTTCCTTCTCGATCTCAAAGGCGACCATCGCGTGCATTATCCCATATTCAACTCCGCAAATGGTCACGACTACCATGATGATGCCTAGGTCTCTCTAACTCTAGGTAGTCCATTCGTTTAGATCTCTTCATCCTCTTTGAGCATTCCCAACTGTATTTCTTATCGTATTTCCCTCCTAAGGAACCACGACCAGACCTTCTTCAACATATTCCTGCCTATAGTGACCATCATCCAAGTTCTGACACCTTGATGGATTGGTACTGACTGATGATGGGTCGGTATCGAACTATCGGTGATTTGAGGCTTTAGGTCCAACTTGCTTTTTTGGTCCCTTAGATCCTCTTGCACGCTCTTCTTGAGCTTTTTCCTTCTCGGCTCAATGCCTATTTACAAAACTAATTCTCGCTCGATTCAGATGAAGAATCCCCTCTATCATTACAATTTTGGATGGGATCCTTCTTCTTGACAAGGCCGCGTCATAGAAGCGAATTACTTTTTTATCTCTTCCATGATAGCTTGCTGAGATAATTGCATCTTCTTATCTTCATCATCTATTACCTATCCAATTCATGTTTCGTTATAACTTCTAGTTAAGCCGAAGTTCCTTTTTGATTCTTTCCATAATCTAACTCAACATGCTCTTCTTAAATTGCAGCCCCTACTTGTATTCTTTTTCATACCCATTTCTTATGGATTTTGCTGAGATTTTATTCAATCCTAGCAGCAATCAAAGATCCGGTCTTGAACTTCCAAACTCTCAACGAAAGCACAAAAAATATTAGCTTTCGAAATATGCTATCACCCCCAAAATGATTGAAATAAAATTAAAATGAAAGAAACAGATAAGAAAAGAGAGAGAAAAATATCCGGCCTACGTCTACTTTATAGTATTTATTGATTACTTTTCGTTGTTACAACCAAATTACAATGCAATTCGAGAATACAAATGACTAACTTCAAACTTGGTAGAGTTTCCTTTGCAAAAGGATCAAAAGCTGAATGAATTTTCCAAAAGTCATTTTCCAAGTGATGGGGACTGCTATTTGTATGACTGGATCTGTGCGTCAGAATCTTTGATGGATTGATCCATCTTCTATCTTCAAAACTTGTCTTTTTCTTCAAAATAACATGTGGATCCATAATACAAGTTATAAAGTGGATTGTTTGTTGATGGATCGGTGCTGATTTATGGAGTTGGCCAAATCTCTATCTTTTCTCTCTCTTCAAAGCGGACCTTCTTAAGATCAAAATACATTATTTCAACTTTGAATTTCTAGGATCCGTCCGTGGGGCAATATATGAGTTTGGTCAATACCATTTAACAAAAGGAATTCCTTGTTGTTACATACGACCAAACTCATATATATATATATATAAATATATATATATATATAAATATATATATATATATACCACTCCACCTCCATTATTTTTCACGATGTGCGATCATTCTTTTTTCCAATGTGCACTCATTACCCACATACAATACGATACGCCCCAACATCATTTTGTAGTCTAATTTCTTTGAAATAATGCTTTGGTTAAATAACCTATGACACTTATCAAATATAGACATGTAGCAAATTACTAGAGTGTAAGCTGAGAATTTTCGATTAGGTTGATTTGATGCCTTACGGTCCGTTTAGACTGAGTTAAATAAGCTATTTTTAGGATTTTAAAAAATCAAAACCAATTCATTTTAGCTTTGAAAAAGACAAAATATAATTTATTTAAGTCCATCGGCCGTTAGTGTTACTTTTATTAGGTATGTACGAATCCATTTGGAATTTTTGATTTATACGTTTAAATATTTATATCTGCAGTACTTGTTTCCTTGCTGTATGACAACTAGGGATATGAGGGTTGTTTTTTATTCAAAAAAAAGTTGACTATTTTTCTCAGTATACTTATATTATGATCTGAGATCTTTCACACTGTTTATTTATACTTATGGTTACACAGATACATGACGCATCTGATAAACATGAGCAAGATGTGATCTACAGTCCAAGTGGGTTAGCTCCAGATTTCTAATTTATCAGTACAAGACATCATATTGCACCAAAAATTATGCACCATGCATGAGTTATCGCTTAAGAAAACATCAGACAAGAAAATCAGAGCAGTGTGGCTCTTAAACCGCCAATTGTTAAGTCAATCCACATACTCAAATCCGCAGTCCAATCAAATCAATGCAACTTATTTTCACTTGATAACTAAAGTTTTAACATTTAATCTTCATCGACTATGTATACAGTCTCTTGCCCAGAAGTCAATATCAGCATCATAAACTTCAATCCAAAGAACAAATACGGCATCTAGAATGGCTCTATCTTCCCCAGCGCTAGCCGGAACTGCAGTTAAACTCGCTCCAACCTCCGGTTCGGAGCTGACGGGCAACGGCAAATTCACCATGAGGAAGACCGTTAAAAAGCCCGTATCATCATCTGGCATGTTGGTTATTTTCTGGAATACTAGACTAAAAACAGGAGTTTATGAGTTGCTACTGCAGAGCTCTTTCTAAAAATCAAATATGAAAAGGAAGAGAGGAAAATAAATAGTATTACTTAAACTTCAGAAAATGCACATCTTTGAAAGATTACAAGACTTCTAGTTTATACTTGTACATAGATGGCTCTTCAAGATAATAAACCCTTAGACTTCTACTACAATGAATTCTGAAACAAAGAGATATGTCCTTCTGAAGGCGTCGAAAAATGCCGTAGGAAAATAAGGCGTCGGGGTGGAGTGTTTCCGACGGCTTCCGACACATCTCGTCGTTCGTATTTCCGATGGCTTCCAACGGCTTGTCGGAATCTGTCGAAAGCCATTGGAAAAATATAACCTGAAAGCTGTCGGAAGCCGTCGGAAATCTGCTGTAATTTTTTTATATTTCTGCTGCAATATAGCCTTCCATCCACATTTCCCATACAAACACTATTCTACAGAATCCAATATATAATATTCCAACCAAATATCAAAAACCAAACTATACACAATTCATCAAACAAAAAAATACATAAAATTAAGTCAAAACACATAATCATCACCCAACATCCCAACATCCACATAATTATACAACAAAACAGTTAAGTGTATCATAACATAGTACATAAATCAACAACTACCTCCACCATCTACCAAATCATACAAAACAGAAAAAAAAACATACCGACCAAAGCAATCAATCAATCTCCTCCAGAACCAGAGCCAGCAGAGGAAGGGAAGCGGCCACCATACTGCTGCATGTACTCGGCGATACGCTGGTCTAGCAACTGTGTGGTTTGTATAGCCTGCCGACGGTTCTGCTCCTCCAACTGCGCCACTCTAGCCCGCAAATCTTCGATCTCTACTTGATCGATATGAGCTCTAGTCTGCCTACCCCGTCTCTGACTGCTGGCTTGTAGTAAATATTTCATTTAGCCGTGTGATCTCCGTAAGTGTATGTGCATGTATGTGAATGATTAGCAGTGTGATAATGTTATTTAATTTAGTTTATGCATGTTTATGTAAGTGTATGTGCAGGTATATGAATGATTAGCGGTGTGATAATGTTATTTAATTTAGTTTATGCATGTATAATGTATACATTTGAAAATATGTTCTTTTGGTCGTTTTTAAGTTGTGATTCAACCATTTATTAACAAAAATAATAGTACGTTACATTACGAGATATCATTGCTTTTGATCTCTTTAACAGTAAATGTGACAAATTTATGCATGTGTACAGCATATATTAGGCAAACTAAATTAAATAACATGTCTTTTTCATTATTATTTTTGAAATGACATTCAAGTAACGAATTAATACATTTTGGTAATGCATAATGCTCTCATAACGAAGTGACTCAAAACCAATGTACTGAATTTGAAAACTTATATGATACCCAATATATTATTTACTTACCACTTGATTGCCAAATCCGTATCGTCTACCATGCTCTGATGGATCCATAACTGACTTAAAAATAGCATCCTCCTCATCCGTCGTCAGCTGATCTCGACCCGTATCAGCAAGGAGTTTCTGGCGCTGCTCCATAAACTTTTCCTGCATTAACAAATTAATATCATCATATCTTATTTCATTATATTTTAACAAGTAGAACAATTACTAATACTGCATAAAATGAAATATGCTTACATGGCTCTTGCTGGATTTATCGTCCTGCCATGTATACGAAACTGTCCCGTCCGGATTTACATGCTCGACAGCATGCGTACGAGTAAACACGTCCATATAGCCCACGGGATCATGCGCCTCAGCTTCTTGAAATTGATTTTTATATACAATTATTGTACATTTAAAATTATATAGCACAAACTATTTACAATTTGCATTCAGTAAATTTACCAACTCCTGTTGATACTGCTGAAATGACTTCGACCCTCTGCGATGAGTGACGGGATTTTTATTTCTGTTTGCAGAGTTTCTTTCCGACTCTGCCTGTACATTCAAAATTTAATACATTATTTATCGATCATGTATTTTTTGATATTTACTACCAGTCAAATAATTTTAAAAAAATTAGTATACTTGCCTTCGCCTCGTCAGTTTCCAAGTATCCCAACCATGCTTGCCATACACTCTCCCCCATCCAACGTGGATTCTTACCTGATTTCTTGATTTCAGATATCGAGTCTCTATAGTTTTTACGCATCTTCTTCATCCAATATTCTCGTGCCAACTGCATATCGTCTGTCTGAATGTCCATCTCAGCCTGTGTTTCACGATAAAAAGAAAAAAGAATATTAAACTGTAAACGATAAACAGTAAAAAAACGACAAAAACGAATTAAAAATGGAAAACAGAAAAATATACTTACTAGGACATCCTGCCAAATACACTCTACTATGTGGGGAGGGATGTTATCCCACTTCGGCCAACACGCACTCATCCTACTCCGGTAAGAAGCTCTAGAAACATCCAACACAACCTTCGAGGGCAGTAGGTCGAATCCCCTGTTTTTAAATATGATACATATAAGTACGTACGTATATAAAAAAAAAGATGCTGAATAAAATTTAATTCTTACCCCTCTGCTCTAGGTAGTAAAGAAACTACAGGACGTTGTGATGCTTGCGATGGACCACTGTCATCGCCTCCTAAAGATCTAGAAGAGCTCCTACCTCTAAATGACATTACGATAAACCTGTGACGTATATACACATCATTTCAAAAGAGAATAATAACATGATAATGAAATATATTTCATACGTAAATGACATCAACAGTATAAATTGCTAAATTAATGACTGAAATGGAAATAGAAATGGAAGCGTGTTATACCTGATTCATAATGGGTCTCATGTTCCGACGATAAGATTACATTGCATTTTTAATAAAAATTGCTAAATAAATGACAAATGGAAATGACATAAAACATGGTAAACGTACAAATTTGGTTTCATAGTTACATCAATTTCATAATACATCAAGAATTCAACATAGTTACATCAATTGCAAAAAAATCAAATTCGGATATTTTTCAATCATCGTCGTCTTCTGATTCAGATTCGGTCTCGTTTTCTACGATATTTTCCTCTGCACTGTCAAACGCTTCTACCAAAATATTTGATTCATCGATCAAAGGACCAATATCTGTATGATCGTCTGTAATTATTATTTCGTTATTTTCCTCAAGATCTGCCTGATAAGCTTGTTCGTCTAGAATATTCTTCCCATCGAATGTAAATCTGGCCTTTGTTTTAAAAACTGTAGATCAATCTGCTTTATCTCTTTTTAGAGACGGATAAGAAGCGTAATAAACTTGCAATGCTTGTTTGGCTAGTACAAAAGGATCGTACTTGTGATAGTGCGATGTATGTTTTATTTCGATAAGATTATAATCCTTGTGCACATTAATTCCAGAACCTGGAACATTGCTAAACCAATTGCATCTAAATAGAAACACCTCCTCCGCGGTTCGTGAGAAATATATCAGTTGCAAAATTTGTGTTAGAACGCCATAAAAATCATTTATGTGATTTTCTAGATCGTCGCTATATTTAACAAATACACCAATATTATTCGTTAATTTTCTGCACCGTATTCTTTGGTGTTAAATTTATATCCATTGACGAAATATATTGAAAAAAACGACTATTTACATAACGATCATGTACAACACTCGTCAAACGGGGCCAAAAACTCTCTAAGGGACATTAGTTAATTAAATGTGCGCATTTTACGAAAAAATACCGTTTTACTAACTATATACACACACAATATAATCACAAATGATACATACTCTTTAAAATTTCACGATAACATATGAAATAGGTATACTATGGGATGCTATAAACCATTATTACACAATTGGAAACAATTGCAATCACTAATTATCTCTAATTTATCATCTTATGTAAATTTAGATTTAGGGCAAAAAATAAATTTTTGCCTAAATTAAGATATTATATCTGAGATTGAGAACAATAGAGTTTGCTTAGGCAGCCGTGAAGGATCCAGAAGCTCGAAATTGGAGATTGAAAGCTTGTAGGAGGGATTTAGGGGTTTTTGATAAAAAATTTCATGATGCAAAATAAGAAAGAAGAAGGCTCGGTTGGGCCTGTAATTCGTGAATTTCCGACGGCTTCCGACGGTCCGTCGGAAGTCGTCGCTACGTGCTGTCGGAATATTAGCCTTTTTTAATAGTGAAATATGTTGGTTATTTTCTGGAATACTAGACTAAAAATAGGAGCTTATGAGTTGCTACTGCAGAGCTCTTTTTAAGAATCAAATATGAAAAGGAAGGGAGGAAAATAAATAGTATTAAACTTCAGAAAATGCTTATCTTTGAAAGATTACAAGACTTCTGATTTATACTTGTACATAGATGGCTCTTCAAGATGATAAACCCTTAGACTTCTACTACAATAAATTCTGAAACAAAGAGATATGTCCTTCTGAAAATGCATTAACTTTATCATGGCAGCCCATGGTACGGTGCGGACTGGGTCAAATACCTCGGCCCATTCTCAGGCGAGGCCCCTTCCTACCTAACCGGAGAGTTCCCCGGCGACTATGGCTGGGACACTGCAGGCCTGTCCGCGGACCCAGAAACGTTTGCCAAGAACCGGGAGCTGGAAGTCATCCACTGCAGATGGGCCATGCTAGGTGCCTTGGGCTGCGTCTTTCCCGAACTCCTGGCCCGTAACGGGGTCAAGTTCGGGGAAGCGGTGTGGTTCAAGGCAGGATCTCAGATCTTCAGCGAGGGCGGGCTGGACTATTTGGGAAACCCGAGCCTGGTGCATGCTCAGAGCATTTTGGCTATATGGGCGACCCAGGTGGTGCTGATGGGAGCGGTAGAAGGGTACAGGGTAGCAGGTGGGCCTCTCGGGGAGGTGGTGGACCCGTTGTACCCGGGTGGGAGCTTTGACCCGTTAGGGCTAGCGGATGACCCGGAGGCGTTTGCGGAGCTGAAGGTGAAGGAGATAAAGAATGGGAGGTTGGCCATGTTTTCCATGTTTGGGTTCTTTGTGCAGGCCATAGTGACTGGGAAGGGGCCGTTGGAGAACCTGGCGGATCATCTCGGCGATCCCGTCAACAACAATGCCTGGTCCTATGCTACCAACTTTGTTCCTGGAAAGTAATTATAAACGCTTTTGCTAGGTTTGTCAGCTTGTGTCAACGATTTGGTTTTATGTCGATACAGATCATAGGTCATGGATGAAATTGTTGATATGTACACTACTGATCTTGTGCATTAATGCTTCTTCTTATTCCTTTCTTTCTCAAGACCTTGTTTTTTCATCGATGTTTCGACTTCAATCAACAATCTACTTAAGTTTTGCCATGACTCAAGGGTAGTAATTTGTAAAAACGAATAGGAGTTCATTTTTAAGTTCAAAAAATTAGTAGTGGGGCCTAACTATATAATTGCATGAAAAATGCCCTGTTTATCCACATCTCATAAAATGCGAACGTAAACGTGAAGGGGAATTTCTGATGTCGCACGGTTGTGCACATTGTGCATGTATATATCATATGTTATTGCTGCTGTCGGGAAAGTGGTTGTTTAGGTAGATCATGCTTTATCTTTGATCATCATTTGCATGACCATGGTCTTCTTTTGCTGCACACATGCGTTATGGAACATACTGTTCAACCTAATTACTGGACCCATCAGATGTCAGATTTTGGTCTGGTTGGAGATGAAATATTTTTTGTTCGTTTTGTTTCATTAGTAAAACCGATTGTTGGATCACTCTTCTTGTAACCTAATGTAGATCCCAGGGCCGAATTTGTTTATGCTCCACGAGTTTAAGGGTTGTACCACCGATCACATCTGCTTATGATAACAGTTTCAATTAGTTATGTGAATAGAGTTTCTCTAGTTATGATAACGGTTTTAAGGGTCAGAGCTTTAGTTTTTAAAAGAAGGAGAAAGTGAAAGAAAGCTTTTCTAGTTTTGCTTCAGGCAAAACTAAATAAACGTGTATTGAGAAGGAAAAAGTAGAAGAGCATAATTACTTGCCTGCAAATGTGTTATGGATTCAAATTGGCTTCAACAAATATCAATTTTACTTTGTTTAATATATTTTGAACATGAAAGCAAAGTAATCACCAAAGCTCCAGATTATAACCAAGCAGAATTTTACGTCAAATATTCATGTGCCAAAATGTTTTGTTTTTCATGTTTAAATACATTTATTATGAATACCAATACGTTTAAGCATGTCTAAGTGGACATTTGCAAAGAAAACTAAAAGAAAATTACTATATTATGTGTCATAGCTGCAGCCATTCATAAGCACCGATAATGTTTATTTACGCAAACTTTAAAATGCTTAGATTGATGATAATTAATTTAATGAAATTATCTATATTATGTTAACATACGTATAAACTAATTTCAATATCATTACCACACGACCATACTTTTGCTAAACATTTTTCAGACGTCGGACGGGCGTGCCTTCGCATTGGATAGGTTTTTTTTTTTTAACAACAAAGATAATATCATATAACAGAGGGAGAAAACGAGCCTTTCTCCGATGGCTCACAAAGAAAAAACAAAAACAAAAGAAGGACGAAAGCCTTCCAAAACCAAAATCGCTGAACAGCAGCTGAAACTAAGAAACCCAAAAACAGTTGCGTAGAAACACAGCTACCAGAAGCAAAACCAGCCTATGACAGAAAAGGAAAAAGATAACAGATCCACCACCAATCACTAACCCGCTTTGATCCAAAGGAAAAGGCCAGACCACCAAGCCAAACCACAAATACAGCAATCTAGAAACCAAAGCGCCAGCCAATCTAGGGAAAACATACTCCTAAAAATAGTGCACTTGACGACGGAGAAGAGGCGTCCAGAAAGAACTCGCAAAGCAGCCATACAACCACACTGATCCACCAGTGTACTAGCGAAGAAAAAAGGAAAGCTATGCCCCGAAACCGGTCAACCAAAGCTCAAACAGGGCCAATGAAGAAGCCAACGGAGTCTGAATCTGGAAAACTAAACAACAACATTAAACTCCAACAGAAAATAGGGGGGAGGGGAAGTGAGCGTAGGGTGAATGCCCGCGCTCCCTTGCAAAGATCAACCTACTTCCAGTCTAGCGTGAGACAAATCACACGAAATAGAGAGGAGACCAACCAAATGCTCCGATCGGTAGCTCAAACGACCCTTGAATGGTCTACCACGGAAAGCAAGGAAGACGTCTTTCCTCACACTCCGAATAATAGATGGAGGGTCTATTCGAAAGCTATCGAAGATTGCCTTGTTCCGCGCGCACCAGAGGTGCCAGCAGATGAGACAGGGAATCAAACGAAAAACGATAGAACGAAGAGATTTACTAGTATTCCCAGACCACCAGGACCTACGGAGATCAGATGGCGAGCGGGCCACCTGACGAACACCAAGAAGGTTTCCGAAGTAATTCCAGCAAGATCTGACCGAGAACCCACTGAAGAACAAGTGATTCAGGGATTCTGAATCCCCGTTGTCGCAGCAACTACAACGGGAGACGAAAGGGACGCCGATTTTTTGGAGATTCTCGTCCAGTGGCAAACCATCATGAAGAATCCTCCACATCAAAATAGAGACTTTGGGGGGAATGCGAGAGTCCCAAATGAAAGAAAAAACAGGACAAACGGGATCCCGGATTCTAATAGAAGACCAGGCGTTCAGAATGGAAAAGGGGGCGCCATTCCATCCTGAGGAACCACCATGTGTGTCGAAAAATAGTTTCATCGACTGCATGTGCTTCCAGGTCTCACTAGCATAAGATGGAGACCCTGAGAAGTTTGAGCCAGCAAGCCTGCGATACTTCGCATGGAGGAAAGAAGCCCATAAGGAGTTGTTAGCGGCAAACCTATGCCATAACTTACAGGCAAAAGCAGCACAAAGGTCTTTTGGGTTACGCAGACCCAGACCGCCTTCATTTTTTGGACGGCACACCACGTCCCACGACACCCAATGGTGCCGCCAGGCATTCTCCTTGTTACCCCAGAAGAAAGAGGAGACCAAAGACCGATACGACCGAAATAAAGAAGAAGCTGGGGTCATAGCCGCGAAAACATGAGTTTCTATCGAGTCTAGAACGGATTTGATAAGAACAAGTCTACCAGCTTGGGAAATAAGAGAGGCATTCCAGCGTAAGATCTTGCCCCTTACTTTATCAGTCAAGGGATCGAAAAGAGCATTGAGTTTCCTACCGCGGTACAGGACAACCCCCAGGTAAGGAAGAGGAAGATCAGCTTCCTTGAAACCTAAGGCAGTCTCGATCCATGTAGCACGAGAGGGGGACAAATCTTTTGCGTGGACGAAACAGCTTTTGGCAGGGTTAACTAGTTGACCCGATGATTGCTCATATTGACGAATAAATCTGAGTAGCCGATTAACAGAGGGGACGCTGCCATTAGAGAAAATGACAACGTCATCGGCGAAGGACAAAGATGAGATTAGGGGGCAACCCCTAGGAATCCCGAATCGCTGAATTTGGCCAAAGATAGTTAAGGATTGAAGACCGCGAACAAAAGCCTCCGCCGCGATAACAAAGAGAGATGGCGATAGTGGGTCTCCCTGACGAAGACCCCTACCTGCCTTGAAATAACCATTAGCCAAGCCGTTAATGAGCACAGAGAACCAAGAGTGCCTACATAATATTATATTAGAAACTTTGTCAGCTTGCTTTGTCTTACATGTATATGTTTATGTCCATACAGTGCCTACATAAATTGGCATTTGTATATATGACTTAGGAAGTTGAATTGTATTTCTATTTCTAGTCACAACTGTCTAACATACAAATGTGATTTGCTGTGAGGGATCCGCAACACTTAGCATATTGTGTGAGAATATTGAGATTGTTTTTTGTAGTTTTTCTTTCCATGCAAATCTACACGTTAGTCATTACCTTGAGATGTTTCTGTGTATATGTGTGTGTATGTATGTATGTGTGTGTGTTTATATATATATATATATTCTGATAGATTCGTTAGTCACTGTAGTTTTGTATTAAGCATTTATTGAATATATCGATCTACTTGAGAAAGAAAAAAAAATTAGAGCACTCAATCGACGTATTCAATAGATGTTTAAGGCAAAGCTATGGATGGTCGTTCCTAACTAGCCTTATTCTCCGCATTAACAGACAATATTACTCAGTAATACTCTTTGTTAATGAGGGTCTCGGGGTAGAGCGTTACAGCTTGGTATCAAAATACATCATAGTCATTTCATATATTGACTTTTGCCATAATTTCTACTATATAAGCTAGTGAAATTATGCAAAAGCACTCCTTGAAGCCCAAAACTAAGTCTCGGGAAGCTCCTGCAGCCCATAAGAAGGTACATACGTACAATCATATAAATGCTCAAAAGTTTATCTCCAACTTTTAGGTACGTGCATGCATATGTGTGTATAGATAGATACATGCTAAGTATCATTATTGGTCTATATTGTATATTTTGGGTTTAAGATATATGGAAGTTTAAGATAGCAAGTAACTTTTTAGTTTGCACGGATGATTGAAAGTTGATTCTTTCACTACTAGAAAGGCTTCAGAAAGCGACATAGTCTAGCAACGGCTAAAAAAGCGGCCTTTGCTAGCCGTCGCTTATCGCGTTATACAAACCTGCTGCCGAGACCAAAACATTTCACTTTCCCTCTCCCCAAACATTTTAGATCTGCCGCCCCCCGCCAAGAGCCGTCGCAACCTTCCGTCGCTAATTTCAACCTCTCCAAACTTGCCGGTATCTCCTATTTTCCATTATCTTTGTTTAATTTAGGTTTAAATTAAATTAGTTGATGATTTAGGGATTTGGAATTGGATGATTTAGGGGTTTGGAATTGATGAATATATGTTATTAGTTTATGATATATAGTTTATTATTTGAATTGGGTATATAATGGTAAACCTAATTTAGAAAATTAGTTGATTATGTGTTTGAAAATGATAATTATTGCGTATTAGGTGATGATAATTAGTGTTGATTTGGTGGTATTAATTAGTGAAATTATTGTTTACTATGTTGTTAAAAATTATGGCTAATTTAAAATCCAAAAAATAGTCCATGATTATTGAATAATATGTTTATTGATAAGTTTACGAGAATGTTTGTTACACTGTTGTAAGTGCTAACTACTTATTTAGTTCACAAAATCGTCAACTAAAATTTATGTAGTTAAACAAAAGTTAAAATACGTTTTAAAATTTTAGATTTAATCAATAAATATTTAAATAGTTAAATGAAGAAATAGTTTTTGTAGTTGTTAAAATAGTAACTCATAGTTCCCATTTGTGAGATAAGGCATATATTCCGAGTTACTAATAGTTCCCATGGATTTTGATTCATAATTAAACGAATTCTATTTGGCTACATTACTAAAAAATTTAAGATCATTATTTCACTACAAACTATTAATACTTCAATATTAATATTTTTTTAATTTGTGCTTTATTTATGTGAACCCCTTAGAGAATTTTTGGCCCCGTCTGACAAGTGTTGTATATGATCGTTATATGGATATTCGTTTTTCCACAGAACGGACATCTATATTCATCTGATACAACATTTGTTGGATTTGTCCTAGTATTTGGAAAAGTTACAAACACAATAAAGTAATCATATTTTATAAATCATTTCAGTTTAAACGGTTCAGAAAATTTCGATAGCACTTCCTTTTTTCCCTGTGTACACACATTTGTGTACGATACAGCGAATAAAGGGAAGTGCTGCCAAATTTTTTTAGAATCGTTTAACCTGAAATGATTTATAAAATATGATTACGTTATTGTGTTTGTAATGGGAAGTAGGATAACCGGCCGTCAAAGTAAAAAAACAATAAACTTAAGAATTGAAAATTTGAATGTAGTATTTATTTGAATTTGTTAAAATAGTAAAGGGTTATATAAGAATTTTTACAAGACTTTAATATGAAGTGTGTTATTCAATCTTCTAACCTACATTTTACAAATCAGGAAATATGTTCGATTATTTTCTCGATCGTAGTTGGAGGTATGAAGCTCGAAAAGGTATGAAAGGATCATTAAAAGAACGATTCTGTAACGGTGTACACATATTTATTAGATTTTCTCAATCTAATAATCGAAATAACGTAGACATTCGTTGTCCGTGTAGTAAGTGCAAACATCTAAAGCATTGGAAACCAGATGTAGTAGAAGTACATTAGTACAAATTTGGTTTTGTACCGAATTATTACTTATGGGATCGTCATTGAGAACTTGTTCAACCTACACCTAATCATATAGTGTTAGAGGACCATAATACTATGACCAATCCTATAGAAAACATGGTGCAAGATGCTGCACGATCAATGTTTCCTACCTTTGACCAAGGTGATGATAGCAACGAAAATGTTGACGAAGAGCCGACCGCGGAAGCTAAAAAAATTTATGATTTATTGGATTCTGCTAAGAGGCCATTGTGGGATGGATGTACAAGCGGAACTGAATTATCTGTAATCGCCGAATACATCACTATGAAATAGAAATTTAACCTTATAGAAGCTGCATTTACAGCAGTTGTACAAACTGCAAAACGACACATGCCACCTAATAATTTAATGTGTGATAGTCATTATAAAGTAAAAAAACTTATGTTTGCTTTTGGATTGCCGTACCAGAAGATAGATACATGTATAAAAGGTTGCATGCTGTATTGGAAAGAAGACGCTCATCTTACTAAATGCAGAATATGTAATGGGGAAAGATACAAACCAAGAAAAAGAAAGTAAAAGAAGTTCCATATAAGAGGATGCATTATTTACCCATCACTCTCAGAATTCAGCGGTTATATGTGAAAGGGACGCGGAAGATGATCTTAAGGCTATTTAACACTAGAGGGGGGGTGAATAGTGTTTTAAGAATTTCTTTAAAACTTCTTTGATTTAAATTGATTTAACTATCTTAATGCAAATACACAATCACAGATCAAATCACAGAATCACAAACAGATGCAAATATAAATAAAAAGCAAGTAAAGGAAAGAACACACCAGGAATTTTATACTGGTTCGGTGTTACCCTACATCCAGTCCCGCACAACTCGTACGGCTTTCTATTCAATAATAATCTAGATTACAATCCCTCGATTCCAAGGCAACGAGGTACACCCTCCAGATTCTCAGGTCTCTGGGTAGAACCACTTGATTCACAGGACACAAGTTCACCCGATCGATTTCCAAGGACACGATCACACCTCTATAACCCTAAATAAGTTTCTTTGAGTACAAATGTATCTATAACTCTGATAAGCACTGAGATTCTTTGAAGAGAGTGGCAGAGAATCAAACTAGAGATATTCTGGATTGATTCTCTTAAGATTTTGGCAGAATATGGATAGGATGATTAGAAAATAAGATAAGAGAATAAAGAGGAGAGAAAATAAAGAAAGTAGTTACTGGAAAACGTCCATAACAGTCTCTATTTATAGAGAATGAATGGATGTGTCCATTCAAAGAGATTTAAACGAATAGACACTTCTTTTGAAAACAACCTTTGCTATAACGGGAAGCATGTCGACATGACGAGTAACTATGATGTCGACATGGTCTAGTAAAAATGATGATTTGCTTTTCTTTGAAAATGATGATTTAAAACATATGCAACTTTATTCAAATGGACTCTATGTATTTGTAGAAGGTATTTAGAAGTAGAAATACTTATGAATATATATATGTATATATACTAAAATATATTTAAAATCAAGGTAAATAAACTAAAGTAAATATAATATTAAAATAGATTTTGAGGCTAAAATATCAAGGACAATTTTGAAATCAAAATATAAAAAAATGATAAATATGATTTTGAGGCTAAAACATTTTTGGAAATACGAACGAAGGTTTTTCTTTTGAAAAGGAATATTTGAAAATCATTTTATGAAACAAGAGATAATTTTGAAAATCATTTTGAATCAAAATTAGTGGATAACAAAATAGGGCTACTATCCGTTCCACTAGATATTTCGTGAGTTCCATCTCACTAGGGTTCCATCCCTTTAACAAGAACGAAGTGGATTCCATTCCATGAGTAAATTGGATAAAAAAGAATGATAGTGCTTTCAAGGAGTTTTAACAAATATCTAACCTAACTATATTATTTGTCTTGAACTCTTGAATATCTTGAATCTCATGAGTCTTCAATCTTGAACTCTTGATCTTTGTCTTCTTTACTGTACAGTCTTCTTTTGTTGATACCTGCATATAGATTTCCTGCACATATATATTTTATAACACTTCTATAGTTGTTGTCATCAAAACCATTATCCTATAGACTAACATTCTCCCCCTTTTTGATGATGACAACCTTTGTTTATAAAATATTTATATTCTCCTTATAACTCCCCCTAAATCTAATAACTCCCCCTTAATCTATGCCTAACTAACCTATTTTATACTTCTCCCCCTTTGTCATCAACAAAAAAAAATGACACTAACTCCCCCTAAATCTATGATATTAATGATAGTGTTATCATTAATGATACTGAAACTAGATATAACAATGCTAAATATTGTATACTCAGAATGATATATGAGTAATATAAGAATGAGAATAATAAGTGTAACCACAAATTATTTTATTCATATCACTATATACATAACTATTTAAACTAATAAACACATAAATAACTAAAACAAGAAAATAAACAACTCAACGGTTGTTTTTGATGATGGGAGACTTGTGGACAGGACAATTTGGGTAATGGAAACAGAAGTTTCCATGTTGTTTCACAATGTTCCCATAAGCATCAAAACAAACTTCCCCTACACATACTGCTTCATCATCAGTTTCTTCCTCCATTGGTTCTTCCTCTTCTTCTTCGTCTTCGTCTTCTTCTCCTTCTTCATTTGCTTCTATGTTAGAAGAATCTTCAATTACAATTGGATTGGCATGATTATCCATGAGGAATTTTTGAAGATTCCTCAGAATATTCCCTTGTTTCTCTTGCTCTCTTGCCATTCTCAATTGTTGAACTTGCATTTCAGTTAACATCTGCAGCGAATCATCAACTTTCTCCTCTATTTTGATGACACGAGCAAGTATGGAGTTTTGGAAAGGGCCTTGTGAAGGAAAAGGGAAAGGAACCGGTGAAATTTGATTAGGATTGGATGTGGAAGCCATGGATTTGATGTTTCCAGAAAGTAGTATGAAGAAATAATGATTGGAGGGAAGAGAAACTCGGAATGGGTGAATTAAATAACCACCCATTCAAAAATTAGAGGGAAAAACGAATTGACATTTTTACCGTTTCATGTCGACATGACGCATGAATACTATGTCGACATGGTGTTGTAAAATGCTATGGTTAAGAAATCATTCATATATACCCTATGTATACTACTATACTATATACTATATTTCAGAAAGAGAACATATACCTAATTCTCTTCTTAACTTGGTGAAGACAGGTTCTCCTAAAGGTTTGGTTAAAATATCAGCTATTTGATTTTCAGAATTAATGAAATCAAGAGAAATTTTCTCTTTATTTACGTTATCTCTTAGAAAATGGTGTCTAATGTCAATATGTTTAGTTCGGGCATGGAGAGTTGGGTTTTTGGACAAACTAATGGCACTAGTGTTATCACAGAAAATTGGAGATTTCGTGATAGATATACCAAAATCATTCAAGGTTTGTTGCATATACAAAACTTGAGAACAAGCTAAAGCAGCAGAAACATACTCTGCTTCAGTTGTTGATAGGGAAACAGTATTCTGCTTTTTACTGAACCAGGAAATTAAGGAATGACCTAGAAAGTGACAAGTTCCACTTGTACTCTTTCGGTCTGACTTACACCCAGCATAGTCAGCATCACAGTAGGAAACTAATTCAAATGAATCATTCTTAGGATAGAACAATCCATAATCAAAGGTGTGTTTAACATATCGAATGATACGTTTCACAGCTTTTAGATGAGTTTCCTTGGGTTGAGATTGATATCTTGCACAGAGACAGACACTGTTCATGATATCTGGTCTACTAGCAGTTATATAGAGAAGTGATCCAATCATTCCTCTATACAAGGTTTGATCTACGTCTTTGGATAGATCATCCTTACTTAACGCTATATTGGTTGCCATGGGAGTTGGTTTTCCACTCACATTGGTCAAGCCAAACTTACTAACTAACTCTCTCGCATACTTCTCTTGACTGATAAAGATACCATTATCTAATTGTTTGATTTGTAATCCTAGGAAAAAGTTAAGTTCACCCATATGACTCATCTCAAACTCTTTTGTCATAATGTCAGAAAATTCTTTGTTCATGTCAGAATTGGTTGATCCAAAAATAATATCATCTACGTACACTTGTACAAGTTGAATATCATTTTTATTTCTTTTAATAAAAAGTGTGTTATCTACTTTACCTATTTCAAAATCAGATTGCAAAAGATAAGACCTAAGTCTATCATACCAAGCTCTAGGAGCTTGTTTTAGACCATACAGGGCCTTTTTTAATTTAAAAACATGATTTGGAAATTTTGTATCTTCAAAGAGTGGAGGTTGTTCAACATAAACTTCCTCTTTTACAAAACCATTTAGAAAGGCACTCTTGACATCCATTTGAAAAAGTTTGAAATTATTGAAATTAGCGAAAGCAAGCAGAATTCTAATAGCTTCTAATCTTGCTACGGGTGCAAAGGTTTCGTCATAATCTATACCTTCTTCTTGACAATAACCTTGTGCAACGAGTCGAGCCTTATTTCTAACGACCTCACCTAATTCATTTAATTTATTTTTATATACCCATTTAGTGCCTATAATGGATTTATCCTCAGGTCTAGGAACAAGTTCCCAAACATCATTTCTGGTGAATTGATTCAATTCTTCTTGCATAGCAAGAATCCATGAATCATCAGTTGATGCTTCCTTTGGATTTTTAGGTTCTATTGAGGATATAAAAGCAACATGACTCATACTGTTTAATTGATTCCTAGTTTTAACAACAGATTGCATATCTTCTAGAATATTTTCTACAGGGTGATCTTTTAAAAGCCTAATCTTTTTATTTGGATGAAAAGTTTCATTTGTAGCATCTACAGATTCATGATTAGAAATAACTAAGTCATCCTCATCATTAGTCTGATCAACTTCTTTGAAATTTTCATCAAAGGAAACATGTAAAGTTTCTTCAATAGTGTTTGTTCTTAGATTAAAAACTCTATAAGCTTTACTCCTGTTAGAATATCCGATAAAGATTCCTTTGTCGGATTTAGGATCAAACTTATCTAAATTATCTTTTGTATTTAAGATAAAACATTTACTTCCAAAAATTCTGAAATAAGATACCTTAGGTTTCTTATTGAAAAGAAGTTCATAAGGTGTTTTATTGGTTAGAGGTCTAATTAGAATCCTATTCAAAATATAACAGGCTGTTGCAACTGCTTCAGCCCAAAAATGTTTTGGTAATTTACTATCAGAAAGTAGAGTTCTAGCACACTCTTGAATCGTCCTATTCTTACGCTCAACTACTCCGTTTTGTTGTGGAGTTCTTGGAAACGAAAAATTGTGAGTAATTCCCTTCTGATTACAGAATTCCTCAAACTTCTCATTTTCAAATTCACCACCGTGATCACTACGAATAGTGATGATCTTGGAAGAAAGTTGGTTTTGAACTCTTTTTGAAAAACTTTTAAAATAATCAAAAGTATCACTTTTATGTTTCAGAAAGATTGTCCATGTATATCTGGAATAATCATCCATAATTACAAAGACATATTTACTATGGTTGATTGATTGAATCTGAGATGGACCAAATAAATCTAGGTGAAGTAACTCAAGAGGTTTTGAAGTAGAAATCATATCTTTAAGTTTAAAGGAACTTTTTCTAAGTTTTCCTAATTGACATGCATCACATATACTATCTACTTTAAATTGCATCTTAGGGAGGCCTCTTACTAGATCAAGTTTGGATAGTCTAGATAAGAGTTTAAAATTCAAATGTCCAAATCTCTTATGCCAAGTCCAAGGGTCACTTGTATTGGCCAAAAGACATAGATTATCATTTGAAATTTTCATACTGAGAATATAGATATTCTTTTTCCTAACTCCCTCAAAGATAATATTAGATTTATTATCTTCGATGTGACACTTGTCTTTTTCAAATTTAATCCTATATCCTTTATCACATAACTGACTAATACTAAGTAGATTATGTTGTAGATTTTTAACTAACAAAACATTTGAAATAATAGGAGTTTCAGAATTACCTACATTGCCGATGCCAACTACATAACCTTTTGAATTATCCCCAAAATTAACCAATCCTCCATCCTTGTAAATAATGTCATTGAGTATCTCTGGATTTCCTGTCATATGTCTTGAACATCCACTATCAAGTATCCACTTGTTTTTCCTTATTTGCACAACTTGTCCATTGTGAATAGATTCATTTGTCGCCATGAAGCAAGATTCCTGCACAGTGAGCAACTTTTGTAGATTACCTGATTCTATATAACTATCATGCATCAATTTATGAGACCACAATGATTTGATCATTAAAGAATTATTTTTAGGAAACATTTCAAACTTAGCCATGAACTTTTCAAAAATCAGATTATGAATACTTTGAAAAACTTGCTCTGATACCAAATGAAAGGGACGCGGAAGATGATCTTAAGGCTATTTAACACTAGAGGGGGGGGTGAATAGTGTTTTAAGAATTTCTTTAAAACTTCTTTGATTTAAATTGATTTAACTATCTTAATGCAAATACACAATCACAGATCAAATCACAGAATCACAAACAGATGCAAATATAAATAAAAAGCAAGTAAAGGAAAGAACACACCAGGAATTTTATACTGGTTCGGTGTTACCCTACATCCAGTCCCGCACAACTCGTACGGCTTTCTATTCAATAATAATCTAGATTACAATCCCTCGATTCCAAGGCAACGAGGTACACCCTCCAGATTCTCAGGTCTCTGGGTAGAACCACTTGATTCACAAGACACAAGTTCACCCGATCGATTTCCAAGGACACGATCACACCTTTATAACCCTAAATAAGTTTCTTTGAGTACAAATGTATCTATAACTCTGATAAGCACTGAGATTCTTTGAAGAGAGTGGCAGAGAATCAAACTAGAGATATTCTGGATTGATTCTCTTAAGATTTTGGCAGAATATGGATAGGATGATTAGAAAATAAGATAAGAGAATAAAGAGGAGAGAAAATAAAGAAAGTAGTTACTGGAAAACGTCCATAACAGTCTCTATTTATAGAGAATGAATGGATGTGTCCATTCAAAGAGATTTAAACGAATAGACACTTCTTTTGAAAACAACCTTTGCTATAACGGGAAGCATGTCGACATGACGAGTAACTATGATGTCGACATGGTCTAGTAAAAATGATGATTTGCTTTTCTTTGAAAATGATGATTTAAAACATATGCAACTTTATTCAAATGGACTCTATGTATTTGTAGAAGGTATTTAGAAGTAGAAATACTTATGAATATATATATGTATATATACTAAAATATATTTAAAATCAAGGTAAATAAACTAAAGTAAATATAATATTAAAATAGATTTTGAGGCTAAAATATCAAGGACAATTTTGAAATCAAAATATAACAAAATGATATATATGATTTTGAGGCTAAAACATTTTTGGAAATACGAACGAAGGTTTTTCTTTTGAAAAGGAATATTTGAAAATCATTTTATGAAACAAGAGATAATTTTGAAAATCATTTTGAATCAAAATTAGTGGATAACAAAATAGGGCTACTATCCGTTCCACTAGATATTTCGTGAGTTCCATCTCACTAGGGTTCCATCCCTTTAACAAGAACGAAGTGGATTCCATTCCACGAGTAAATTGGATAAAAAAGAATGATAGTGCTTTCAAGGAGTTTTAACAAATATCTAACCTAACTATATTATTTGTCTTGAACTCTTGAATATCTTGAATCTCACGAGTCTTCAATCTTGAACTCTTGATCTTTGTCTTCTTTACTGTACAGTCTTCTTTTGTTGATACCTGCATATAGATTTCCTGCACATATATATTTTATAACACTTCTATAGTTGTTGTCATCAAAACCATTATCCTATAGACTAACAATATGCATCTTCTGCTACAGCATGTCATATTCGATGACATAGTGTGAGAACACCAGAAGAAGGAACTTTGATACGAGAAGCATGGAAACATTAACGATTATGTGATATTGATTGATGATTATGTGATGCTTATGTTATCAGTACTCTTTTCTAAGCCGTGTATGATATTATATTTATGTTTGTGCCAGATATGTCTAATAGGCGACGTAATCGACGTAGTACATCTCAGTCACCTTCACTTGGAGCAGGTCCGAGTAGCTCTGAGCCAGATCTCCGTCGAGTTGCGGAGATAGTTCCGAAAAGTGCTGGGTATGTATCAATCTTATTTGAATTATATTATATGAAATATATTGAATATATACATCAACATTTCTACAAAGGGTTAGAGGTGGAGCCGTCCGATTTCATTTTGCAAGTATCGAAGGAAGCATACAAGAGTAGGATGTCTGGGTGTTGGCTTCAGTGGGATAACATCCCAACACATATAAAAAACGCAATATGGGCTGGTCTTATGGTAAGTACAACTTTGTAATATATAATTATGCCTTATATGAAACCAAAAACAATATGCCATCATGCCTTATGATATCAGTTTTACGTATTCTGTTCTGCTGATTGTTTTTTAATTATATAATCTCTTTTACATAACACGTATGATAATTCAATATGCAGGCAGCTATACGTGTGGATCCGTAGGATATGGATGTTTTCATAAATCATTGGAATAAAAAGATGCGGAAAAATTACAGAGAGACTCTGTCAAGGGCTAAGAGTTCAAGGAAAAAGCCAAGTTGGATGGGGGATGATATTTGGGCTGGATTCCAACAATATTGGGAATCTGAAGCATTCAAAGTAAGTTATATTGTCACTATATTTTTACATTTAAATGTGTTGAATTATTTTACTTAATAGTGTGTATAAATTAATAGGAATTATCGGCAAGAAACAAGGCTAATAGGAACAAAAACCCCGCTTTACATCGTGGTGGCTCGAAATCCTTCCAACAACATATGAGGGAATTGGTAAATAAATTAACCAATATTTATGTTATTGATGTATATATTTACTAGTGCCTCTTTACCATATATTCTATTCTTGTATATAATCTATTCTTGTATATACTCATGCAAATTATCAATATAATCTATTCTTGTATATATTCAGTGGGCAAAGTATGAAAGGAAGCCTACAACGGCTGAGGTTTTCAGAGTCACGCATGCAGTGGAGCATATAAATGAGGATGGGAATGTTTCATATGATTGGTCGGACGACAAGGCTGCTTCTGTAATGGTAAATATGTTTATTTCTGTAATGAAAATATTTCATATTTGTTTATTTCAGAGTAAATAAGTAAATTGTATAACAATTGTGTCAAATATCTGTTTGTAATTGTAGGAGAGATATAAAGCAGAGCATGCACGAGCGATACAAGCGAGTGGATGAGATTCACTTACGGTTGATGAGTTTAATCAGATATGAGATTCAATCATTGAACCGGCAAGTCGAAACAGGCGTTACAGTTTCGGCAATATGGTATGTACTCAACGTTTACACAGTAGAAACCTGTATGCCATGAACTTCTTATTCACTTGAGTTTATTACCAATAACTTGAGTTTTTTTTTGTTATTGTAAGCCATGAACTTCTTATTCACTTGAATTATTTCACAGACTCTTAATTTACAAAGGGAATATAGGAGATCCATAGATGAGGAAGAGATTTCTTGGATGCAAACACAATTAGATGAGCTCAATGATTGGCAGAAGAGTCAGTTGGCGACGCAGATAGATGAGCGTATTGCTGCCTTCTATCAGGAGCATGGGTCGATGCCCGGGGAAGGAGGTGCTGATGATGATGCTTAGTTGGTTTGTTTTGATGGGTACGCTTTATATATATATATATGTATATATATATGTACATATTATGATGGGTTTGACATTTGGTACTTTGGATGTTGTGATTGATACTTAGTGTTTTGGTGGATTTGATATTTTGGTTGTTGTGATTGATGTGATTTGGTTTGGTGGATTTTTATATTTGGTTATGTTGATTTTCTTATATGATTTTGTTAATATATGTTGGAATATGCAATATTTGATGATTTGGTTGTGTTGATATTGATTATATGGTATGATGGAATGGTATTATATGTGTGGAATGATGGAATTATATTATTTGGATTGATTGGGATTGAGGGTTGAAGGTGCTGCAATGTGGCAGCAAATATATTCCAGGTTTGCAACGGCTAGCGACGGCCATTTGGTCAAATATAGCGACGGCTAGTAACGACTATTTTGCAATGCTTTGCAACGAGTTTGCATCAACAACCCGGGAAACCAACAACCCCAACGGTTGCTGCCACGTGGACACTTAGCCGTTGCAAAAAGAACAACGGAGCCGTCGCTAAGGCCGTCGCTTTCTTCAGTTGCAACAAGGTATTTTGCAATGGCTATTAGCGACGGCTAGCAACGGCCGCCAACGGCTATTAGCCGTCGCTAAACAATGCTTCTTTTGTAGTGTTTTGGATTTTTATAAAGAATGACATAAACAATGTTCGCTATTATAAGGAGTGTTTTCATAACCCGAACCAGCCTCGATCTCACCTCGGATAACCTTGAACCTTGAATCACTATGGCCCACAACTCAAGCCAACTTCAGTCACGCATGAATCCTGGTCGGACCTTCAAACCAGCGGTCCAATCATCAATTTTACCTGATTAAACCTCAGTTCTTTTGTTTTTTCCTACTTTCTCATAATTTATTCTCTATTTCAAAAATCATAATCGTTCCAAAATCTAAACCGCAAACGCCACCACTTCGTTCTTTACTACACCAGACTCCTCTAATACCACTGCAAGATTCATCAAGTTTTCCGTCTATCGTTGTGCACTGCTATACCGTATACACAGTTGTAATTGTGTTGGTGCAGTTGTGCACTACAACAGCACACAACTTCGATTGCAAAACTTAAAAATCATCTACAACTCATGCACATGGCATTATTATTTCAATTTTTTACATATAACTTTCAATTAAATGTGCAAATTTTTCAAAAATGAAATTATGATTCTGAAGGCTTGACCGGTTGAACTAAAAAACCTTAAATCTTGAGTCATCGTTCAACTCATGGTCCGGTTATGAAAACTATGATTATAAGAGTTCATGTCCTTTGTCTCATTATTCCCTGTCTCATGCTGTGCAGTTAATGCCCCGCTATTACCTCGCTATAACCCCGCTATATCTCATAGCGGGTTTCTGCCGCTACGATTTTTCCATATAGCCCCACAATATAGCCTTTCTGCTTTAATCCCCGCTATTTCCGCTATATCCCGTTATTTCCGCTATATCTTCTTTAATAAAATGAATTGAAAAATTCAATTTATACATTATAAAAATTATGAAACTAATTTATTTGATTTAATTTTTAATATATTTTCAGAAATGAAAATACTCTAATATTCTACTAAATTCAATTATGTTATATAACAATTTTACGTTTATTTAAATTATATTCGCACATGTTTTTATTTAAAAAGTATTTATGTATTAGTTATAATTCAATTGAATGATAATTTTTCATTTAATTACCATTTATATATTCGTAAAAATATTAAGTACGAGTTTTATATGCTATTTTAAAGTCTTCCGCTACATCCCGCTATATCATCGCTGTATCCCCGCTATGACTTTTTGCATCTCCACCGCTTTGAATCTGCCGAGCGCTTTAACTGCACAGGTCTCATGTACCATAAAGAATCTCCGTCATTCATTACAATAAATATTGATGAATCAGTGGGGCCCACTATATTTGATGAATGACCGATAATATAAAATAAATGACTGAGATCATTGTGACACAGGAGAACAGATGCGAGGGGACATAGGATTTGAGGCGCTATTATTACTTTTATGAAAGACTAAACTAAAATGGTTAAACCAATATCAAACGACCAATTTTGATAGTTTTCTAACCACCTCATATAATTCAAGGTAGATTCAAGGAATGAATATAAATCAGGTTGTATCATGCATTTGTTATTGAATTCAAACTTATATTCCTACATGACATAAGAGCTAATATGCTTCCAAGTATTTATTCAAAAAAAGAAACCAGTTTGGACCATTTTAAGTTTTTTTCTACTTCATTTATTTATATTATCATCGTCGACTAAGCATATCCGCCACTAAACTGTTGCAATTTGCATCAATTTACCAACGAATAAGTTTTAACGTTAATTTCCGTTGCAAGTTGAGCCGGATTACCGACATCCGAATTTCGATGCTATTTTGCAGTGGATTTCTAAGGAATTTGTAAGGGAATTTATGTTGTTCTCAAAGTATTAATTTTTATTAATTAATAATTATTACTAACTAATTATTGATAATTAGTAATAAATTTTGAAATATTCATAAAGTTTAAACATAAATTTTGAAATCTTCATAAAATTCAAAAATAAATTTTCAAATAATTCTTGAATATTCTAAAATATTCAATATTTCAAAAAATTCCAAAATTTTAACTAATTTTCAAAATTCGAATAAAACAAACATTAACTTGCAAATTATTACTTTCATGTGCATGCACAAGTTTTATTTTATAACTATCTTCTTTGATATGTACAAGTTTTGAATATATGCTTACAATTGTTTAAAATATTACAATAATTAATAATTAACAACTTATAATTAATAACTAATAACAATAGTTAATCATTTATATAAATTTATAATTAATAATGGTTCTTCTTCTTGGAGAATATCACTTATTTTCTCAAAATAATTAATAATTTATAAATGATTATTTATAAATTTAATAATTTATAATCAATTATAATCAATGATTATTAATAAATAATAATTTACAATAAATAATTATATTTTATAATTAATAATTATTAAATTATTAAATTATAATTAAATATGTAAGACAATAATGTATAAATAATAACATATAGATAATGACATATATTTAATATTTAGTAACTTATAATTAATAATTTATTATAATTAATGGCTTATAATTAATTAATAGTTCATAAATAATAATTTCTAATTATAAATTAATATATCTAAAATAAATTATTTGTTCTAATTAATGATTTATAAGTTATAATAAATAATAATCTCTGTTTAATAATCAATAATTTCTAATAATTGTTTATTTATAATTAGCAAATTATCCTTTAACCATAAGTATTAGCTAAAAGCACTACAACAAATACAACTCATTATTGTTTTAGAACCTCTATTTTTTCAACGTTGTAAAAAACCCTAGGCTTAGGTGTATAAAATTAAATAAAATAAAGGTAAAATTTGTCATGAAAATAACTTTTAACGCAAATATCTCGCTCAAACTAAATTATATTTCTTACCCCAAATTATCTATATATCCCAAAATTTCCCTCGTTCCCGCCTAGATCATTCTTTCCCTACCAAAATATAACCTAATTTCCTAAATCAGTTTCGTACCAAATCAAACAACGCCGTTCAAAATTTCATCGATGCGACCATCGGCAGCGAAGGAACCGCTCCAACTCCACCACTCGCAGCAAGGCCACTGCTCCAATGCGAAGATTGACTCAACTGCTCGCATCGTGCGTAACCACTCAACTCCGCTGCTCTAGCTCAGCCGTGCATCTCCAGTTTTACTTTTTCGCCTTGATGTCCAAAGATTGACTTACAAACAAGTGATATCGTTGATTTTTCTCTCTCTTAGTTTCCCCTTTTCGAATGCCTTAAAACAACACTATTTGCTTACTAATTTCATGCTTCCAGTCTCATTTTTATCACTTTATCTTATCTCACATTGGCATTCCACCATAGCTACAATTCCTTCTGAAATTATAAAGTCGGGTACTTTCAACTTCTACTATGTTATGCTACTTTCCTTTTAATGTTTTTCTAATTTTTTTGAACACATAGTTAGGTATAGTTTTTTTGTCATTTATATATTCATGTATAACCACGGTTTAGATGTCCATTAACCGTTCTACATATGCCTATTTGGTAATTGTTATTACTATATTCGAATTGGTGGTGTAACCAAAGTTTATTTTGTATACTATATAATAAATATATGTTTGTGTCATATTTAGGGACAATGTAGAAAGACTCAAACTGATGGGGGTGTGCTGGTGGAGTGGGTAATGTGGAAGGAGAAACATTAAAGGTATGTGTTATGTTGTTGTTGCCTAGCAGTTGCTTTGCATTGCAATACAGATAAGTAAATGGAATATATTATTGACTATTCATGAATTAGCATTACACATACAATCACAATATAACTGCATAACGATAAACCTCTCATATCTATTGTCCCAAAATATATATTTATCTATTACTCTTGTTTTATGTTACTTGCATCAATGTGAGTCTTCCTCTGCATCACTGACTGCACTATAACTATTTACACATTCATCTATCTCATTATAGTTGTTTGTTTAATACATCTACCACCACTATTCGAAAATGAGCCAATTTGGATAATAATTCATGAGTAATCATTGATAGTGCTTGTAAATACGTCAATTTAAAACTCGATAAAAAAAATCTACTATTAGACATAACTACATAATGATAAAATTCAATTTAAATTAAAACCATATTTCTATATATACTCTCTTTGTTTTTTGTGATACAATGATGCAGTGGATAGAAGTAATGAAAGTACATAATCTATCTTACCAAAGTTGAATTGACAATTACAATAAGATTGTATAGTGATATTTATTGTTTCCCTATTACAATAAAAGTAATGAAAGTGCAAAATTTATCTTACCATATCATCAAACTGTATAATTACAATAATGTTATATAATTACACCATAAATATGTAGTAAAAAGTCATTTACATTTTAATTTGAGTTGCAATCCATGCAAATAAGTAAATAAACTATTTTATATTAACCTCTTAAGAATATTGCAGTAGCTAACGAAATGGAAACACCAAGAACTTATTGTCTAATAATAAAGAAGAGAAAGGTAAACCTGACATATACTTATTTTATTTTATTTTTGTAGTTATACCTATTACTCATCAGTTTTCAAGTTTCTACCTCTTCTTCTATACTTTGATCTAAATTCATCAAATCAAGGTTTATGGAGAAAATGAACTTATGATTAATATCATCAAATGAATCTATCTTGCAAATACTAGATTGTTTTTATCAATATCTGGACTGGTAATGGATCGCATGGGTTTGAATCACTCTTCACACAACATGATTTCATATAGCATTAAAGGCCTAATCATAGTATGTAATGTGTGCAGGCTAGAATTTTAAAACTTTTGTGTATGTAGATAAACTAAAATATAATGCAAGCACAACTCCTGAATCGATTCAGCTTCTGACCTGTGCAGTTAAAGCGCTCGGTGGATTCAATGCGGTAGAGGTGCAAAAAGTCATAGCGGGGATGTAGCGAAGATATAGCGGGATATATCGGATTACTCTAAAATAGCATATAAATCTCATACTTGTTGTTTTTACAAATATATAGATAATAATTATGTGAAAAATTAACATTCAATTGAATTATAATTAATACAAAAATAATTTTAAATAAAAATATGTGCAAATGTATTGTAAATGAACGTAAAACTGTTATATAACTTAATTTAATTTAGTAGAATATTAAAGTATTATCATTTCTAAACATATATCAAAAATTCAATGAAATTAATTAATTTCATAATTTTTATAGCGTATAAATATCATTTTTCAATCCAATTTTTTATAGAAGATATAGCGGAAATAGCGGAAATAACGGATATAGCGGAAATAGTGGGGATTAAAGCGGAAAGGCTATATGTTGGGATATATGGAAAAATCGTAGCGGTAGGAATCCGCTATAAGATATATCGGAGTTATAGCGGGGATATAGCGGGGCATTAACTGCACAGCTTCTGACTAAGTTTATAAAACTTAACAATTTTTTTATAAACTTTAACTAAGTTGACCAAAATAACTTCTTTTTTCCTTTTGTTAATCTTCTTTTCAAATAAGCTAGAAACTCATTCCAAATTTTTTTTATCTTGGGAGAAAATGAGTATCATGCTACTTAAGAAGTCCTAATATTATCTGATTATTATTATTGTATGATCAATAAGGTTCAGATAGACTAATAAAATAATCTATTTACCGCTTCTATATTATTGTCATATTAAATTATCATTGTTTGACTGCTTCTCTATATCTGTTACTTTTTATCGGATTATTAAATAGGATACAAGTTACTGATAGTTTCTTAACATTTCAGACAAGGGATTCAGGGAAAAAGAGCAGCCTTAGCTTAAATAAAAAGCATAAACCATATGTCACATGTGTTGAAAATCTTTATTATCTCATTGAGAACTTTTTTTAGTTTTATGTTTGGAAAATATCGTAAACGTAAACATCAATGTTGGAGTGAAGCTTTGTTAAACTTTATGGATGCACTAGATCGACTAGGAATGGTTATAGAGGAGTTGATAGGACATGGTTAGGGACTACCCGATGACTCTTTTACCAAATTTTTTGAGGAGAAAGGGTCTATAATGCTCCAAGTGAATAATTACCCTCCATATCCTCTGCCAAAGAGATGCTTGGCACTTGGGAGTCACACGGATACTAAATAATGCAGTTAACATATTTATGGATTGTGAAAGACGGAAATTTCTTATTTAGGTATTTATCTTTGCGTTTTATACATTGCTAATTTACTTTTTGGCTTTTTAGGTTGAATATCGGTTAAATGCAACAATGATTTATTATGTATTTTTATTGAAATAATTGGTTAAATTCAAATAGAGAGAGCTTTTAAGCACAAATGACAATGGTAATAGCAATGCTTCAAAGGTACGATGGATCTGATTATGAAGACAATTCGCCATTGTCATCTTCGTAAGCTCTTTGGGTATGGTAGTTGGAAATGATTTGTTGTAAATGAGATATTATGTGGGTTTTTGTATAGGTATTAGTTATGACTAAGTAAGGTGTTGTTTTTTGTATTAGATACTAACATTAGTTGAATAGTTTTGTTGTTTACAATTACATTTTCTTTTTTGTTTATTCTATTATATAAATGTGCATATATATATAGTTATTTTACTGTTGAATGTAGAACATTAATGGTTGGAAAAGCTGTAATAAAAAAAATAAAAAGTAACATTTATCGATGGGATAGAAAGAGAATAGTAGTGGAGTTTTTGAATAAAAACACCAATAAAACGTCGTTGAACCGTCGCTATTAGCAATGGAATTATCGACATATACCTAAGATTAAAATGTACACCTAAACAATATATATTGCTATTTAGCTAGAATTTACCGACGATATGTTTAAAACGAATTTGGAAAATATATATTACCGTCGGTAAAACGTCGCTAAAATATTTTTAAATTAAATTTTAATATTTAGCCAAACGACGAAAAAATGTCGATGATTTCATGCTAATTTCCATCGTAAAAGTGACACAAATTACCGGTTTGAAATTTACCGATCATACATATCCGTCGCAAATCCGCCGCTAATACAAATTTACGATGGATTTACGACGTATTTTTTCACTGCAAAATCAATGTTTTCTTGTAGTGTAATTAGAATTGTATTTCTATAATTTACTTTCTCACATCTCGGTGAAATTACTATAAATTAGAAATTATATGAGTTGATCCCGAAATACTAAGATATGCAATTGTACCTAGCGCACCCTAATTTAAGTGTGCACATGCAGACACACAAACGTAGCGGCCTACACATCCACACACACAATATTCCACATGCATTTACATAGCTTATATACCTGGAAAACGTATCATATCTTCTCCCCATTTCCATTTTCAAGCATTATTTATAAGTTAGGATATTAGCACTCACACATTGTTTTACAATACTTCGCTTTCCCTCAACTTCATGTTCGAACTATAATTGTAGCATTATTGAGTACATAACGAAATGTGCGGAAAATGAATTCCTTAATTAAGTTGAATCATTTGTACATGCATCTCTAACTTGAAATAAAAAGTAAACTTCGAATGTTTACGGCTATGAAACATTATTCGCATTTTGAATAGTTAAATAAATTTCATTTTGTTTGACTATATACATTTCCCACTCTTCTATCACAATTTCATATGCATTTTGCCAACAAAAACTTTAGAGGAATCCTAAGCCACAACTTTGCCTTTGCCTGGAAATGCTTTGATTCAAGTGATCGTAGAGACCATGGAGTTTTATGAGATATTTTATGGCATCTGATGAATGCTATGTCGTTTAGGAAGAAATATTGCATCAGCAATTTATGGAGATTTGCAGGATTTTGCCTGAGTTGATTGATTGTTTTCTACTCACGGACTCCTTGAGATGCTCGATTGAGTTAGTTTGGTCTTTTAATATGGATGGTGCTGCAAATTGGAAAGGAAAGGAAAATGATTATGGGCAAGAGAAGGGGAAGAACAGTCAAACTATGAATTAGTGCACCGAAGAATGACAAAATTACCCTTATCATGTTACACAAATCAAGTGGATGTTTTTGATAATTCAAAAGCTTCATTTAGTGCATTCTCATTGTATATAGATATAACATTTTCTTTTCCTATTGGAAAACAAATCTTATTTAAATGCAATTTCAAAAGGCAACCTTTTATTTAATATCCAAATTTTCAAATAATATTATTATTTTACCATTTTCAAAAATATTTCAACACATATAATTTAAACTTTTATCAATATAAACACATTTTTTTCATTAACAATTTACTTTTCTTTAACCCATTTCTATTTAATAAAGATAAAATATTTTCATCTTCTATCCAAACTCTCCTTCACAAATATTTACACAAAATCTTCCTTAAAATCATTTACATAAAATTTTCCTCCAAACCATTTCACACTTTTAAAACCATATTATTACACAAAATTGCACCGTTGTATTCATTTCTTTCCCAAAATCACCAACACGATTATATCTTTCAAAATTTTCGAAACCTAATATAAAGGATCATTTTATACCTAAATCTATGCAGTTAAAAACTGGATTGTGTAGGCTTTCCCTTTAAGAAAACTATACATCGCAATTTCTACCTTCGGGGATTCTATAACACGTCCTACAACCAATCTTATACTGACTCCAAATATATCACATACCCAAAAATCAAGCGACACGAAGCATACCCAAATAAAACAAATCACAATAAAGCAAAAAAAATGTACGGCATACCTTACTTCCGTATGGGTATAAACTAACTAGGGGACAATCTAAGGTACATGCTCTATGGCCTCCCTGTATACTCCTTTGGTATTTCTTTTGATCATTGCACTATTTCCATGATACAAACTTACTTCAACTACTTCATTTTTGAGTTAACAATATGGGTAATCTCTAATACATAAGTCACGTCTGGAGAAAAGGATCTCCACTGCCTTATCCCAAACACAACATAAAGGCGCTCTTTGAATCTTTTACGTGCTTTCTTGGATATAACATGTAAAGTGTACTACATCTATGTGATAAGTAATAGGAAGAGTTACACAAAAAAGTTTCCAAAATGTTAAGTAATTGGGTATGAGCTAGTACTTTTGGCAAAATTACCTATCATATTGAACTCATTAATCGGGTTTGGTTCAAGAGTGATACTTTATTCAAGCAAAGAACTCATTATGATGTCTTAAGGGCTCGAACCCATAAACTTTAGAATCTTTATCTAAAGTGTCATACCTCAAACCACTTGTGCCAGAGGTCCTTGACATGCATATGGATTGATAATCATTATATAGATTATGGCTATCAATTATGAAATTTTATGGAATTCCCTAAGAGGTTTTTGAGTTAAAACCATAGATTTTTATCTCCTAATGCTTTAAATTTCCGATATTATATTTAAAATAATATTTTGGAGATGGGTTTCTAATTCCATAAGTTTTTGAATTATTAATAATTTAAAATGAAATTTCCAAGTTGAGAAATGCATAATTTCATATTTTAGTTATTAAAAATATAAAAAATAATTATTTGACTCCGAAATTTATCATGATACCGAGGGGAAGGTAACCAATGATTGTAGGAGCTGTGTCAAACGGACACATGTGACGCTGTTGGAGCAAGGATAAACATACACTATTTACATACCTATCTGAGACTATGTCCAAGATACCGTAAAACCTGGTATCTTATCTTTATGTGATTGATAGGCAGATGACCGATCCATTCTAGGTAGATGGCCTATTCTCTTCAGGCAGACCTATTTATTATTGATTTTATTTGAGCATTGCCATGTGCTAGCACAAACCTTTTTATTGATTTGGGTTTTTGATGATGATTTTGGGATATGGATGATTCACCCATTTGGTGTTGTTTATGATTTCTGATTTGATTAATTTTTATATGGGTGATGACATCTTTATGCTGGTTTATGTGGTGCTTTACGTTGTACGATATTTAGGGTTGTTTGAAATAATATTATTTTACTTATACCTAGCAATACCGAGTTCTATATGTTTATTGACCTTGGATTTAGATATAGTTTGACTTGTTTATTATTTATATAATACTCGGTCCAATCGGAGACATTTCAGGTTCAAGGACGATGTGACTTGCTTTTATTTTTTGGGCATAGAGGAGATTAGATATCCAATATTATATATTATCATCCTGTATTGTATAGATTCTTAGGTGTATATCGATGTGATGCATATTGAATATTATATTATACATTATCGTTTTGATTGACTCTGTGATCTCTATTATTTATTTTATATTGTGTATTATTCTGTCCTAGAGGCACATGTGTTTATTAATTTGTGTTGATACTATGTAAGTTTGTTTGAATACGTACCAGTGTTAGCCGAGGGAATATTCGCATATGTACCTCATATTGTCTTGTTCTTTATATTATCTGACAATATTACTCTTAGTATTCTTGGATAGTAAGGGTATTGGGGTGAAATTCTTATACCTATGATCAACTAACCTATGCTCTGATACCAAAGGTAACAACCCGCACCTTAACGGGCCTGAATTTCGACTACATCAAAACCGAAGTCCATTAGGGTACGGATTGTTTGGTGTTGGTAACCTATAATAAACATAATTATATCAAAAGGCTATCTACAAAAATTCATAGCGGAATAGAAAAATATAATAGAACATATATACCAACTAAGGCTGTTATCTTGGAATCAGTATTATTCCTTGGATATCTAATCACCTTATCAGTGTCGAGCACGAATGAGAAGAATTCACCATCAACGGTTCATGTCTTGCACTAGTAGCCTGTCCCTCAAAATCTATCATGTGGGCTGTAGTGAGTAAGGTCAGAATAACAGTCTAGTGATTGGAAAATTACATACTTTATCCATAACACTAATTTATGCCGATCGATTGCTATTTAAGTATTATGTCAATTATTCATGGCTATTTCATGTAATTCCATCTATGCGTACGATATATCTAACCATCTACGAGGTATAACTATACATATATATATATGTATGCCTATATACATATACATACATACATACATCCATATATACATACATACATACATACATACATACATATATATATATATATATATATATGTTGCAGTACCCAAAACAAAACCTCAGTCACTTAATACCTCAACCCTAAAGCGAGCCTTTTGCAACGTAAACGCTAGTCAACCGGCCCTAGCTACAGAAACTGATAACCCATGTATACAACTTTATTATTTAATTGTCATATTACTAATGCATTTCAAAGACTTGTCTAAGAGTTGATTATTCCACCTTCGACAAACAAACATCTAATTAAATAATAAGGTCTTTGCGTATCACATACATATTCTACACTAGTAGGAAGCAAAATCCATCATGGCCTAACCCAAGTCTTTGCTAATGACCGCTCGGGACTGTTGGTGGTCATAGCCTATATACCAACCCTACTACTAAATACTAGTCCAACAATAACATTGACATAGTCCGCTGACCTACGACAGTCAAAATCCCATTAAGACTATCCTAATGTAAGTAAAGAAAATAAATACCCATTCTAGTTACATAATACATTTTGGTAGAAAACAAAGCAGACCCCATTTCCCTATTAAGTCCCATCGTAGGTTATTTAAGACTTCTTATATACGGAGGAGGCAGACCCAATGGCTATTTAATACCTTACACTCTGAAGTAAACCCTTTAACATCCCTAAAGTTACCGAGCCAATTAATACTTCAAATCTGAGGCGAACACTTAGTATATTTTGACCCACCTATATGCAACGTATATCATTTCGCCATGGGTCATATGGTTGGAGATGACCCACATCAGTAGTACGTATACAAAATTGCTGATAGCCTCTAAGCAAAGGGCAAATTTTTGTTGTGCAACTTTACTAACCTCGCATATCAATTCATTCTAAACCAAACCAATTATTCTAGGCCTAAATATTGGGTTTTGCTCACTAATTCACGCTTGTTATAAACATATCATTGAGGATATATAATTTTCTACTATGAAAATTATACTACCTCCTAGCATTTAATTTCTATCTTATACACTTATTATGTCTCCTACGTCCCACAAACGTCAATTTTCCGTAATAAAGGGTTATTGTTATTCTAATTGGACAATCACTAATGACATTTATTTATTCCTTCTAATTCAACCTATTATGCCTATTTCATTTACCCACAAAACCCTATTAAACCCTTTAAGCAGTCTCTTTTCCATTCCAACCTCCTATTTCTATGATTTACTACGTTATTAATAACAAGTCGTCCTAATTATAACTAATACGAATATCGTCGTCTATTACGATATATACACCAACACACATTCTCATTTCTAACTCATTAATTCCTACGCTTAGGCATTCTAAAATATATAGTTATATCTATAAGAAACATTCATTTCCACATTTTAAAATACTAGAGCTATCCTTCCCAAAAAGGATTACCATTATAATTTCCATTAATTACCTAACTACGAGACTTTTGCTTCAAAGGAAATTACAAGGAATTATCTATTTTTTATTGAAATAGACAGTGCAAACTATGGAGCATGATCTTTACTTTACACATCTCTTTACTTTTTGTTATATTCCTTATTATTCCAACGATGCACTTTTTATACATAGTTGTGGAATTAGATATTTTGTGGAAATTACACGAAAACAGATGCAATTAAATTATACCAATATGATCCCAGTAAATTAAAACATCGAAATTAACACTTCAAGTCAAACTAGGGCAATCTAAATTTATACTAATAATTTATAACCTAATTATCATAAATCTGGAATAAACTTTGTAATCTTATCAAGATTCTAATCTAACAAATTTAGGAATTGATTTCCAAATTTTCAAATTAGGGTGTAAATACCATTTCTATTCCAATTACCTAACTTACGGAATATGTAGGCGAGATTTTAATTGAATATGTTCTTTTTAAGCCTACAACTTCATAGACTTTTTATGGGCATAATAATTAAATAAAACCTAACAATATAAATTTCAATGTCATATATAAATCATATAATTTCCAACTCACCTTCCTAGCTTTATAAATCTCAAAATCCTAATTCATTCCTTTAACTTGAATCCTTTTCAATTCTAACCCAAAAGAATATGTATAACAAGATATATATGTACTATTGATTTATAGATCTAAGAAGAGGGTTAAGGGAAATATAGATTTATGGTTATATAAAATACTTTTTTTTTGCAGTATTGATTCGCCCTTTCTCTTCTTTTCATTTATTTTCTATACTTATCAGATTATACATATACATATAATATAATATTTTATAATTAATAGAATAGCGGAGAAGGGAAAATGGCAGAGCTTCGCTGATTTGATCGAAAAATATGTGAAGAAAGTGAGGGGCTAGGCCATTACTTATAGGCGCTTGAATCAATCGTATCCATTAGATTTAAAATAAGTAAATCCAGGCCTTCAGCTAAGGTTCTACCCTAGTCGCCACTCAACAACCGGTCTACAGCTCCCCTATAAGCGGTTTGACCACTAGCGGACGACCGACCCAAGAAAAGGGCCGATCAATGGAGTCCACGCAATTATAATTATTTATTATTTTTATTTCTTTTTAGTTACTTTTGTTTCGAAAACTTCAAATGCTGATAATTTCTTCGTTTGAACTTTTATCGAAAACTTTATGTATGAAACTTGCTCAGAAAATCGCCACTAACGCAATGTTGCAAGCTTCGTAGCCAAATTCTAAAGTTTTCTCAAATTCTATTTTTGTGCCTTATAAATTATTTATTAATTACTATTGATTTTACGGTTTGCTACATGGGTGTAGAGAGATTGGATAGCCAATCTAAAGTAGGTAATATAATGTTGCATTGTATAACGGGTGTTATCCGGGTTTTCAACCCAATAAGATCCAAGAGAAGACGGAACTGCTTGGTGGAGTTAGAATAGCTCAGAAGCCGATCAATAGAGTTAGAGAAACAAACCAAACTGAGCCAAAGAAAAGAGAATGAGGAAGTCAACGAAGGACATGGATCGCTAGTGATCCATGGGGAGAGTTTATTGTTCAACCAGTTTTCTTACATTGTGATCCAATCCTTATTACAAAAGTGATGACTTAGCTTAACGAGATCCCGAGTTAGATAAACCAAGAGACAAGCGTCCGTCCAGTCCAATCAGTAGCTAAATACAACTAGCAAGCAATCTGTCATCAAATCAAAGTGATGTGCAATGAGACTACACGAACAACATCAATGCAAGACGATGAAGGCAATCCAAAGACCAAAGTCCAAAAATATGCTAAGTGTATAGATCGCTAGCGATCCATACACTATGGATCGCCAACGATCCATACGTCATCATTTAAATTCTGCGTCACACATGAAACAAGGCAGAAGGAAAAGCTAAGTAATTAGCTCGGACCCTGCTATGGATCGCTAGCGATCCGTAGACCATGGATCGCTAGCGATCCATGTTTTTGGCTCGGGTCATGAGCTAAGCTCCACTACATCTTCCTGCGGCCATTTGCAAACAGCTGGAAAACAGACTTGGCCCAATAGCTCTCCGATATCTATAAATACCATCCTATCTGCAACATAAACGGGATCCTCCGGACGGGTTGCTGAAACTCTATTGGAAGCTTTCTTCGCTCTTCACCTACCTCACAACAATCTTCAGAGGAGCCCACTATGAATCTCCAGTGGATTCTAACTTCGGAGATTCAATCTAGCTATGGACAATCAAGAGCTTTGTAATCAAACACTACTTGTAACAACAATCATTCTATAATAAAAACTATAAAGTGGACGTAGGCTTCGTTAACAGCCGAACCACTATCAAAATCTTCTTTCTTCTTTCTCTTACTACTTTTTTCATATATCTACTATCTATATTATTGCTCTATGAGAACAGGGCTGGTGCTTTCATACTCAAACCAGGGTGTTGATCCATTTTTTAGGTTAATATTCGGTGCTTTCACTGAGAATCCAACTTAGGGTCCAGATCTAGTTATTTACTTTGGATCAGATAGGTCCAGAAGTTAGATCCTCAATCTTTGCTTGAAAAATCTACCGCTTGGAACCAATGGCTCCTGGAAGAAGGAGAACTGCCTTTGGAAGGTCCATAGGGGTAGTGATAGCTGGAGAAGATGTTAATCCTCAACAAACTGAAGTAAATGGTGCTAACTTAGGAAATCAGGCGCCAACATCCTCCAATCACCACGAAGTCTTTATTAGGGACGAGTTGAATAAGATGGTTGACGAGATCAACCAAAAAATGGAAAGTAGCTAGAAGGCTCTGATGGATAAGCTTAAGGCTCTCTTAACCTTAAAGTCAAATCCTGCTCCAAGAACTATGCCTGAACCCGTAGTTGTTATAGAACAAGAAAATTCTTCTGTTTCTGGTCTAAACAGAAGAAATGGAAAATAGCCGCAAAAAAGAGTGATAACAGGAACCATGGGACTCAACAAGGAAGGAAATACGAGTACCCCGCTCACCGCGAGGTAACCAATTCTGAACTTGAATTAAGGGGCAAAGACATCACAAGAAGATATAGCTATGAAACTCTCCGACTCAGAAGATGGAGAGCAAGACAACAAGTTGAAAGAGAATGTCAATGCATTCGATGATGCTAGGAACGTCCAAACTGCCCCGATTAGGCCAACTGCAAGCCAACTGGATCCCGTGGGAGTGGCTCTCCCAAAGACAGGAGAGCCTAGGCTTCAACCTACTCACCAAGACCGTTTGCAAAGCCAAACACTTGGTGTAGTGACTGAATACCGCCCCCAGCACTACCGGGCATCAGAGGCATACATAGCTGACATGGTCAAACAATTAATGAACGAGAATAAAAATAGGAGAGATGATGAATGGGGATCTGCACCAAGTCGGACTCCCTTTACTGATGAAATCTTGAATGAGAAGTATCCAAAAAAATTCAGAATGCCAACTGTTCCGTCCTATGACGGGATAAAGGACCCAAAACTCCATTTGTATAAGTACAGTTGGTACATGGATGGAGCTAATTCCTCTAAAGCTGTTCGGTGCAGGTATTTTCCCATCTTTCTGAAAGGAATTGCGTCTATGTGGTTCACTAGGCTTCCGCCGAGATCTATCTCTACTTTTGACCAATTAGCAACAAGATTCCTCGATCAGTTCAGGCTCCATACCACGCAACCAAAAGATGTCTTGTCCCTATTCGGATTGTTTCAGGGACGCACTGAATCGCTAAAATCTTTCATAAACCAGTTTAATACCGTAGTGACGAAATTAAGCAACCCCAATGAGGACATGGTTTTATGGCGTTAGTCCGTGCCATTCACCCAGAGATTGAATTCGGAAAGTGGATTAAGATGAATCAACCTACCACAAGGATAGAATTCAATCGTAAAGCAAGCAATACATAAGGTTGGAGGAAGCGTAGGAGCAGGAGAAGAATTCTACTAGTGTGCAACCGATGAACATCAAACAGAGCAACGTAGAAATGAATCAAAACATGCATGCTTCTAGAACTACTAAAGGAATCACAAGGAAAGATGGAATACAAAAGTGGAAAAATCAAAACTCCAATAAAAGAAATGATAATGGAAACAATAAAAGGCTTAAAGGGTTTAGCCCCGAAGACTACACCCCTCTAAATGACACTCCAGAAAATATTTACCTCGCAACACATGGGACTGAGGAATACAAAAAAACTCCTAAGAAGGAAGCAACAAATGTGCTCAGGAAAGTTCTGCCGCTTCCACGAGTCACACGATTACAATACAAACGAATGTCGCCATCTAAAGAATCTCATCGAAGGGTTGATTCGGGAAAACAAGCTTCAGCGGTATGTAAGAAAATCCAGGCTTCTACGGATCGAAGGACCCAGACCGGAACTAGTGAAGAGGGGTCAAAACGAACTGACCAAGGGCTTATTATTGGAACAATATCTAGGGAACCGCACCCGCCCAAAGAAGTTGGGGAGAGATAGAGCAGTATGCAAGTTCGTTGAAGCATGATCCAAAGGAATCATGTCTCACAATAGAAGATGAAACTCCAGCCAAGCTATAGAAAGTTTTGAGTGACGATATAGTGTTCCAAAATCGGGACACCGAAGGGATCGAAGCTCCGACTCTTGATCCAATGGTAGTAACATTGGGAATCGGTCCCGCTGTTGTTCGACAAGTGTTGGTTGATAGTGGAAGCTCAGTTAATATACTTTTCAAATGTACTTTTGATCAAATGAATATTGGCATAAAAAGCATGTCTGCATGCTAAACAAAGATCCAAGGGTTCACTGGCGAACCCAAGCAACATGTGGGGACGATCGACCTAACAATGGAACTTGGAGAGGGCGATCGAAGAGTCACCCTCATTCAGACATTCATAATCGTGGACGAAATGTCCACATATAACGCCTTCTTGGGACGACCCGCACTAGCAGATTTCAGAATAGCTTTGGCCCAATGGTGCCTAACCATGAAGTTCCCACTGCAAACGAAATCGGAGTAATGAAAGGGGATCAGTGCGCCGCTAGGGAATGCTACATTGTAGAATTACATGAATCGAAAAGAAAGGAAAAGGGGAAGGATGTGGGGAGAACTCTCCACGTTCGTGAACCTTTTGAATAGCAACTACAGAGCTGCCCCTAGCTTGGGGACCATAGTCGGTTCGACAAGGCTTAGGACACTAGAAAGAAGAGTTCAGGGGAGGAATAGTCAGTACCGGTAGAATTGACGATGTCTTTCCTAGTCGATATGGACGACCCAACAAGAGTCTTGAAAATTGGATCGCATCTTGAAAACAAGATGCGGTTGGAACTTACTAAATCTCTTTGCGCCAACTTGGATGTGTTTGCATGGATGCATTTCGATATATGTGGGGTGTCACCAGAAATTGCATGCCACGCGCACAACATTGACCCCAAGTTTACACCAGTAAAGCAAAAGAGGCACGGCCTAGGTCCTAAACGGTCCAAGGCATTAAGATAAGAGGTGGACAAGTTAATGGCCAACAGTTTTATCCATGATGCAAGCTATCTTGAATGGGTATCTAACCCGATCTTAGTCAAAAAGTCCAATGGGAAGTGGCAAACCTATATCGATTACTCGGACTTAGATAAAGCTTACCCGAAAGATAGCTTCCCTCTCCCCAGAATAGACCAGCCTGTGGATGGAATGGCAAGATATGTGCTATCATTCATGGACGCATACTCCGGGTAGAAACAGATCCTGATGCACGAACCTAATCAAGAGAACACCAGCTTCATCACCGATCTAGGACTGTACTGCTACAGAGTAATCCCATTTGGTTTGAAGAACACTGGGGCAACTTATCAAAGGTTGGTAAATACTATGTTCAAGCGCCAAATTGGGAGAACTATGGAAGTTTACGTGGATGATATGTTGGTCAAATCGCGAGTAGTTGCCAATTATCTAGAAAACCTTGCTGAAATGTTCAAAATACTCCGAAAGTATGGAATGAAACTCAACCCACTCAAATGTCCCTTCGGAGTAGCCTCTGGGAAATTCTTAGGGTCCATAGTAAGTGCGAGAGGCATCGAAGCAAATCTAGAAAAAATAACGACACTACGAGAAGTCCAAGCTTCGAAGAATAAGAAGGAACTGTAAAGCCTGAATGGAAAGGTCGCAGCACTAAGTCGATTTATCTCGAAAGATACCGATAAGTGTATACCATTCTTCGATGCACTAAATAAAGGAAAGAAAAACTTCGAAAGGAGTGAAACTTGTCAAACAGCATTCGAAGAATTGCTGCGGCACATGGAAGCTCCGCTAATCATATCAAAGCCTACAGATTGACAAGACCTATTCATTTACTTAGCAATTTCACCTCATGCATTGAGCCCCGCCCTTATGCATGAAGAAGCTAAAATCCAACGACCTGTGTATTACATTAGCAAGCGGTTTACCGGAGCCGAGAAAAATTACCCGAAGCTGGAAAAGCTAGCTTAATGCCTCTTGATCGTGTCCAGGAAGTTACGACCATACATTCAGGCACACCCAATCAAAGTATTGACCGATCAGCCCCTAAAGCAAATGTTGTATCGACCTGAAAATTCTAGATGAGTTATCCAGTGGAACATCGAACTGAATCAATATGATATCACATACTATCCAAGGAAGGCCATCAATAGGCAAGCACTAGCAGATTTCATCGTCGAATTTACTATACGGAATGACGAGGAATAAACACCGCTGGAAGTGGAAGCGCAATGGAGACTCTTTGTCGATAGAGCATTTAACAACCTCTGTTCAGGGGTAGGAGTAGTGCTTGAGACCCCTGAAGGACGAGCTATTTGCTATGCTTAACGCTTGGAATTCCCTGCTACAAATAACGAAGCATTGATAGCAGGACTAAAAGTTGTGAAAGAGCTCAAGATAAAATCTGTTCACATCTACAGCGACTCCCAGCTAGTCGTCTGCCAAGTAAAAGGAGAATACCAAGCTCGAGAGGAGAACCTTGCACCGTATATTTCCAAAGTGCAAGAGTTGCTAAGCAACATCGAACATTACACCATAACCCACATTCCATGGGAGCAAAACACCAAGGTGGACTATTTGGTTAAACTAGCAAGCTCCGGAGAAGCTCAATCATTGGGACTGGTCCCAGTTGAAACTCTAACCACCCCGAGCATAGACCAAATGGATGTCGAATGGATCTTCGAGATTGCAATCGAACTAGAGATGTGGATGACGCCGATAAAGGACTATTTACTTGCAGGGACCCTTTCGACTGACCAGAATCAATGGAAAAAGCTTCTCCGAAAGGCGCCACAATTCATGATACAAGATGGAATACTCTATTGAAGAAGATTCTCAACCCCCCTTCTTAGATGTGTGTCCGATGATGAAGCTCGATGAATCCTAAAGGAAGTGCACAAAGGCGAATGCGGAGACCACACTGGGGGGCAGACCCTTGTAAAAAAGTCCTTCTGGCCGACGATTAACCGCGACGCTGCAGAATACGCCATAAGATGTGATCGTTGCCAAAGATTCAGTAAAATTAAAAGAACTCCTTCAACAGAGCTAACGCAGATGGTCATTCTGTGGCATTTGCAATATGGGGAATCGACTTGATTGGCGTCCTGCCAATAGAAAAAGGAGGGGCTAAATATGTTGTAGTCGCCGTTGATTATTTAACGAAATGGGCCAAAGCGGAACCGTCGGCCACTATAACCACAAAGAAAGTCGTTAATTTTGTTACTAAAAACATTATTTGCAGATTTGGTGTGTCATAGAAAATCATCACTAACAATGGAACTCAATTCGAAATCACCGAGTTCAAAGACTTCTGCAAACGCTTCCAAATTGAGAAGAGCTTTTCCGCGGTAGCTCATCCGCAAGCAAACGAGCATGTGGAAGCAATAAACAAGATCATCAAGTCCACTATCAAAAAGCGACTAACTAAAGAAAAAGGAAACTGGGTTGATGAACTTCCACTCGCACTATAGGCTTACAGAACTACCCACAAACCGACAACCGGCCACACTCCGCTTGCTCATATGGCTCAGAAGCAATGATTCCTGTTAAATTAGAAGTCCCCCCACATCGAAGGCAAAATTTTAATAAAAAACAAAACGAGCAGCTCCTACTCGAATCACTAGATATGATTTACGAAAGAAGGGAAGAAGCCGCATTGAGAAGCGCTGCCTACCAAAAAAGGGTCGCGCGATACTTCAACTCCAAAGCTCACAACCAAACCTTCAAAGTGGGAGATCTCATACTCAAGCGAGTCTACCCCGTTCTGAGGGCCTTCGGACCGAACTGGGAAGGGCCAAATGTCATCAATCAAAAGCTAAGGGACGGAACTTTCAAGCTGACAACCATCGACGGAATCCAAATTCCCAGGGAATGGAATAGCGAATCTCTCTGCCGTTACTTCATCTGAAAACTACCTTATGTACTCTCTATTTTTCAGCAACTAAGCCATCCCAAGATGCCAGGGGCATTGTAAATAGGCAAAAATCTGCCCTACATTCCTTAATAAAATTGATTCTCTTTTTGAACCAACAAAACTATGTTCATAATAACTACCTGCCGAGTCGACGGAAGCAAATCGACTCAAACTGTTGGATCGACGGAACTCGATCTCCGCCTTCTAAGAACCAGTGTTGCCTCGACAACATCGGGAGGGATCAAACATAAACTCCCCACGTTGCCCGAAGATAGGCAACACCGAGGAGTACCAAAAGCCGTTCATTTCATAAGTCGCGCACCAACTCTTAAAACGTAAACTCCTCACGTTGCCCGAAGATAGGCAACACCGAGGAGTACCAAAAGCCATGCATTTCGTAAGCCGTACACCAACTCTTAAAATGTAAAGTCCTCACGTTGCTCGAAGATAGGCAACACCAAGGAGTACCAAAAGCCGTGCATTTCATAAGCCGCGCACCAACTCTTAAAACGTAAACTCCTCATGCTGCCCGAAGATAGGCAACACCGAGAAATATCAAAAGCCGCGCATCCCATAAGTCGTGCACTAACTTTTAAAACTTACACTCCTCACATTGCCCGAAGATAGGCAACACCGAGAAGTACGAAAAGCCGCACATCCCATAAGCCGCGCACTAACTTTTAAAAACATACACTACTCGCGTTGCTCGAAGATTGGCAACACCGAGAAGTATCAAAACCAATCCGGATCGACTGGCCATATCGATCCTAAAAGCCGCGCATTCTATAAGCCGTGCAAACTTTCAAAAAACTGCGCATCTCATAAACCGCGTGCACTTTTAAGTACCGGAATTTCCCTGGTAGTACCATGAAACTTATCCGCCATAGGAATAACAAGAATTGACCCACTCCCACTATTGGAAGCAATGGGCATGACACCAACAAAACTGGAGTGCTACAAATCAGCGGGAAACTTCAACTGCTGACACTCAATGACTAACTATAATTTAACATTGAAAATGTGTAACTGCCTACAGTTAACTTATACAATGTGCACATTTCAAACATGCATATGTTGCATACTTACCAGAATATCGCAAAAAACTTGGACTACATGCTACAGTTACAAAACTTCTTAAAGAAGAAAAATCAAGTTGTGACTTAGTCAAATTTCAAGTTTTAATATGCAAACTATTTAAACCATAAGTTACCGGTCATTTGTCAATTGTTTGAAGTAAACAGCCCTGTGAACTGGGGGGCATACACCGGCTTAAATAAAAATACTTAAAAACAATAATTTCACAAGTTCTGTTACTCCAAACAAAGAATTTTGGCAGTAATCACAGGACTGGATAAAGTGAAGTGAAATTATATAGAGTAAACGTAAGTGCAAAGAACACACATAAGCAAATAAGTGTAAACAAAACGAGCATAAGTGCACAGAACACATATGAACAGATAAATAAAACCGCAGTCAAAGTATCAACAATGTATTACTTATAATTTTCTTTTATACTAGGTCAAAACATGGGGGCCGTACCCACACAATGCCGGCCAAAAAAGGATGAATACAGCACAACAAAAACACTAAGTGCAGACTCTACACTTGAACAAAACATAACAAAATGAATCAAAACCAGATCAGCGACCACCCAAGCTTCTCAGCACTTCTTTCCACCACTCCTATTTCCGCCTTTTGTTCGAAGTTTTTGCTTTGCACTGGGAGTGGTGTCGCTACCAGTAATGTCAACGATCTCCTCAGTGCTAATGTCCTCCTCCTTCTCTGCAACTTTGTCATAGGATTCACCTTTCGTTTTGCGCTTCCGAGATCAATGGGAGCTCTTAGAGGCCTTGATTGCTTCAACCTTCTCCTTTCTAACTGCAACCAGTTGTTCTTGAGATCTGTGTGGCTGTTGAATCTAAGTTTCTTGCTCCCGAGCTTCGTCCACCGTGAAGTCACCCTCTAAAGATACAGACGGGTCATCCAAACCATGCAGTGTGGTGATCTTCTCGCATTCCGACCGCGGTTGTGAGCCAGACATGGACATGGCGATCGGATCAGGTATAGAAATGAGCATGGAAGCAGTAGAGATAATAATAGGCCTAGGCATCGAGGAAGTACTCAGATCGACAGGTAAGGAAGATGGACCTATAAGATCAAAAATGAAAGTGTTAAATTCATCCTGCTCTTGCGCGTGAGATGAAATTTATCAAACTCGGGAGTGGCAATTAGACTACCTGCACCGGAAGAATGACCGAGAATGTCGACTTCGTATTCACTGCTTCACCCTCCTTCGATGGCTTCATAATCCGAGGGGAAGCTACAAGCCCAGGACTTACTGTTGGACCGAAAATAAAATGCTCCGGAGGCGCTTCGGCAGTTGTTGTCATGGGGGCATCGACAGCCTCCTTTTCCCTCTTAATACGCAAAATCTCCTGGCCCTCCAGCAATGCCTTCTGTGATTTTTCTTTGAGGTAGGCATTCTCCAATTCTCGCTCGGAATAGACATCCTCGATATCACGAAAGCGAGTCAAGATTTTCTCCCAAACCATAGTGAGAGTGCGCGGGAATTTAAGGCCTAAGTAGCTGAGACCCCCCCGATGTAGCAAGGAGTTGACATAAAAGTTCAAGATGGTCTCATCCATTTTCTCCATCTTCCTCTCAAAAGCATTCTGAAGCTCTAGATAATCCACCATAACGGCGACCTTTTCAACTTCGACGCGAGACTTATCGGCGCTAAGCTGCGCAACTTGATCCTGTAGCCTGGCGATTGTATCATCCTGGTCGAAGATAGTCTTATTATGCCCCTCTACGATAAGGTCTTGATCAGAGATGGTTTTCTTTTGGGCCTTAATTGTCGCGCTGCAAGCTGCCACCTCCTCTTTTAATTTGGCCTCTTCTGCATGAGCCTTCTTAATTTCGTCCATGTAGACGATCTCTATTCTCTCATGGGCCTCTTTTAATTCCTTTAGCAAGCCGGCGTTCTTTTTGCTTTCTTGAAGTGTCGCTTCATTTTCCTCTTCCAGTTGTTTGACCCTAGCATCGTGTTCCGCCAAAGCTCTCTCAAAATCATCCTTCTCCGATTCAAAGGAGAGAATTTCTTGATAATTGTTGCGGTTCGTGCCCGCCAGCTGCTTGCATAATTTTTCCCACCCTTCGGCCTGCTCCAAATCATTCTGAATAGCCTAAAGATGTGGCATATATGAATCTCTATGAACCGGACGGAGATCATGATCCAACTTAACCCCCCTTAAGAACCACCCAAGAAGCCCCGCCTTGACCCTGGGAGGACCAGATGGAAGAACATATGCGGATCTCCGCTGGGGGCACGAAGCACCGGGGGCAAGAGTAAAAGAAGATGATCGAATTTGAGATTAAGATGGACCGGGGATAGAAGTAACCGGGATTCCTAACCTACTAAAGAGAGTGTCGGAGCGAATGCTTACTGTTATGAAGAATGGGAACCACGATCAAATTTAGACCTTTTCGACGGCTCTTCTCACTCGTCAAAAGTCTTCCACTTTTAATACCCACCTTTGTATATTCGGCTCCGTTCCCTATCATCTCGATGATGAGCTTCAGCTTCTAAATCTTTTCTTCTTCGGTACTCCTCCTCCGTCTCGCGGGGTTCTGACGGTTGGAAGATCGCTTCGACCAGTGCTGAGAGTCGGTAAATTATTCAAGATCATCATAAAGGTTGCGCCCTCTCGTCATACCTAACACGAAGAATAAATAAAAGGTTTTAGAAACGAAAAATAAACATGAAAAGTATGTGTACAAGTGAGTGTAACCCTAGTGAAACGTGTGATATGTTTGGAAGGAGAGCCTAAAATGATCACAAACCAGATCGGGCAGGCGCCGCGGAAGGAATCAAACTAACTTCAGGTGCAACGTGGTCTGAACAAGGAAGCACCTCCTCAAATTTGAAATCATCCCCCATGAGCGCGTCAAAATCGATGTAAACATTGCTCAAATCTCCAAAGTCCACGCCAACATCTTTACTTGGAGGATCCCGACATCGTCCGATTTCTGGGGCATCGTTTTTACCACTCGTGTCTGGAGGTGGTGAGCTTGGAATAATGGGACTCATCCTTGGAGTCTCGTCGCATGATTCAGAATCCTCATCATCGGATTCTACATAGAAATCATCACTAGAAGTGGACTCATTGCTACTACTCCCAATCACCTCCTCTTTTTCGAAGTCAATCGCAGCTTTGCCTTCCCTCTGATTAAACTCTTCTTCCTCTTCTTTCAGAATCAGAGGCATTTTGACCAGGCAGCTGACTCCGGTTGCGGCAGCATCCTTTTCCTCACAAGTCTCCTCAGCCGACTCATTGGATGGCCTTCTCGTTCTTAAAAAGCAGCCTCATCGGAACCATAAGATGAGGAGGTGAATCGCGTGCATACCCTGGATCGAGAAGGGGATGGGACCTCAACTAGAACTATAGACCTCCCCAGATGCAATAGTCCGTATCGAAGGAAGTTTTCGTCACTTAGTAAGACTTTAACAGATCTCTCCTCGGCATCGATAGCCTTAGGGCTCAGAAAGTTCCATCGAGAGACAAGTCCTTGTTCGGCCTCAGAATAACTGTAAGAATTATTCGACTTGTTAGAAACCCGTAGTTAGAGCTCAATGAGTAAAGAAGGGAACTTACCCCCCATGTTCCAAAGACGATTGAACCCCTCAGGACATCTGACAAAGAAGTATTGGGTCTTGAATCAGGACAAGTTGCTTTGCAGTCGCAATACAATTTTACGATTCCTTTGGGCCTCGATTACGACCAAGGAAGGACACTTATCTCTTCTTTTGAATGAAAAAAAGTATCTCAACTCATCGAAGGTCGAAGCATGGTTGAATATTCGCATGAAAAGGACATGCAGACAAGTTAAGATGGCATAACCGTTAGGGTGAATCTGAAATGGATCAACTCCTATGTTCGAGAGGGTCTCTCTGAAGAAATCGTTAAAAGGGGGCACAACTCTGTTCGAGCACGTATACCGATGATAAGTGGTATATCCCAGGGGTGGCATATGAGCGAACTCATCCTTCTTTGGGAGGCGCATATCTTCCTCCAGGATGCCGTGTTGTAGGCAGAAGTTATGCAAGACTTTGGTAGAGACTACGAAAGACGCTCTCTTCGGAGGATTTAGAAGGAATCTGAAATTAGGAGGAGTCCGGTCCATGACCGGACCAATCAGAACTAGCTGACCATACTGACCCTGTAAAGAAGAAGGAGGAGGGGTAACTAACGACGACTCGTCCTCCGAAAGCGCAGGACTTCCTCCACCGGATTTGCGACGAGAGTACGGGTACTTCATTCTAAATAACAGAACTTACATCTGAAACGGTCAGGTAATTCAACCCTAAAATAAGAACTCCTCGTACCATACTTGAATTCCAAAAGAATATCGGCTTGCACTAATGTGTTGGGCTTTAAGTATGTACTAGGCAAGTGTGATGTGTTATCTATCGGTGGTGGGCTTGGCGTCTCGAACACTACAAACGCTCAACCTCGTATAGATAGTACGTTCGCAGCCGAGAGGTAAAAGGACTTCCTGGATCATTTTCATTTTGAAGTTACTTCTCCTACACTTACCCGTTATCGATTGATCAACAATCGATAATGGATCTGTTGTCTGAAACGACATGGAAAGTCCCTTCCAGTACAGGTACATCGTGTGCACAAAAGAAAGCAAAATCAATCCGAATTCTCCAAAAGGACGGGACCAATTCACAATGTGTCGTGCGATATCAGCTATGGGACCTGGCACAAGTCAATTCTGGCTCAATGGACGAAGACAGCAAAACATGTCAAGCACTAAAGCAAGGCCTGAATGTCATTCCGAGAGGAACTCGGGACTCGATTTACTATCGTCCTCTATTAAGCTGCAATCGACTCGGACTCCTCACGATAAACATCACGAATGCAAATCCGCCGCCAAGTCAATAAACAATCATCCTGATCGGCGGCGATCTAAGGATGAATCGACAGCGATCTATGGTAGCAGACGAGTTAGGGTTTCAATTGAAGAGGAACTAGAAGAGTAGCGGCAAGGCTTTGGAGTTGGCGGCCTAGAAGGAAGCACGATGGAGGCTTAGACAAGGTCGAATTCCTGAACATGATGGATCAAATCGATCAAAGCATAGGCTGAATCGTAGGTGAAAGCTTGGGTCAAATCGCTAGGAAGCTCGGATCACAGGAGGAGAAGTAGGCTCGGGTCGTATAGTGAATGAGGAAAGGGTCAGCTCGAAGACGTAAATAGGGAATGAAGAAAATGTCGAAAAGTTTCTAAATCATCAGGTTGCTAGTGATCCATCATCTATGGATCGCTAGCGATCCATGTGGTTGCATGCAATTTTTTTCCCATTTCACCTAGCAGCATCGCTACACTACTTCAAGACATACCGAAAAGCTATAGAGAAAATTTTGATCTGTTATGACAAGCAATGGTGGTCGAGATCAAACCTAAGCAAGCAGCAGCATAGCCTAGTTCACATTCGCGAAACTCTAACACGATTATTTGAAATTCAACGATCAGAGACTAAAAGAGATTACTTCCAGAGAATGCCTTGTTTCCAACAAAGACGTACTCTGGAGGGAAAATGTTATCCGGATTTTCAACCCAGCAGGATCCAAGAGAAGAGGGAACGGTTTGATGGAGTCAAAATAGCTGAGAAGCCAATAAAAAGAGTTAGAGCAACAAGCCAAAGAGAGCCAATGAAAAGAGAATGAGGAAGTCCACGAAGGACATGGACCGCTAGCGATCCATGGCCTATGGATCGCTAGCGATCCATGAGGATAGTTTATTGTTTGATCTGTTTTCTTGCAATGTGATCCAATACCTATTGCAAAAGTGATGACTGAGCTTAACGAAATTTGAAGTTAGATAAACCAAGAGACAAGCGTCCGTCCAGTCCAATCAGCCGCTAAATACAACTAGCAAGCAATCTGTCATCAAAACAAAGCGACGTGCAACGAGACTACACAAACAACATCAACGCAAGACGATGAAGGAAATCCAAAGACCAAAGTCCAAAAATATGCTAAGTGTATGGATTGCCAGCGATCCATACGTCATCACTTAAATTATGCGTCTCACACAAAAAAGGCAGAAGGAAAAGCTAAGTAATTAGCTTGCACCCGAGCTAATGCTATGGATCGCTAGCGGTCCATAGACCATGGATCGCTAGCGATACATGTTTTTGGCTTAGGTTGTGAGCTAAGCTCCACTGCATCTTCCTACGACCATCTGCAAACAGCTAGCGAACAGACTTGGCCCAATAGCTCTTTGATCTCTATAAATAACATCCTATCTGCAACATAAATGGAATCCTCCAGACTGGTTGTTGAAACTCTGCTGGAAGCTTTCTTCACTCTTCACCTCCCTCACAACATTCTTCAAAGGAGCCCACTGTGATTCTCCAGTGGATTATAACTTTGGAGATTCAATCTAGCTAAGGACAATCAAGAGCTTTATAATCAAACACTCCTTGTAACAGCAATCATTCTATAATAAAAACTATGAAGTGGACGTAGGCTTCGTTAATAGCCGAACCACTATAAAAATCTTCTTGTCTTCTTTGTCTTACTGCTTTTTTCCTATATCTACTATCTATATTATAGCTCTGTGAGAACAGGGCTGGTGCTTTCACACTCAAACCAGGGTGTTGATCCATTTTTTGGGTTATCAACGGATGCTGCAATAGGACCTACATGCCAACTTCTTTTAGGGTTTTAGTTTTTAGGGGAGTCCATAATATAGTTGTGGCTCTCAATAAGTCCCTTTGGTAGCCAATGACAATTCGATGCTATTTGTCGATATGCAATTTAAACGTATGTACAGTTTGGTATGCCTAACTTAGGGTTACCGAATAGTGGACAAAATATATTATAAAGATATATAGATATGTGGTTCAAATGATATATATGTATAACTGTAAATCCATGGTTTGGGCGATTTATATATATTGGTTTGGTATGCCTGTCTTGGAGCAACCGGATAGTGCGAGGCACTTCTAGAACGAAACATGATCCATACAGGGATGACAGTCTTTAGTGTTGTGTATACGTATGGGAAAGGTATACGTGAGTAAGCCTGAATTCAGATTGTCTATCCATAGGCAATCGAATGATATCAGTATAATAAAGAAACCCATTTTACCATTGAGATGCACGATTACAGAAGCGTACCGAAGCAGGGGCGGAGAAAGATTAGGACGCCAATCTAGAGTAGGTCATATACTATAGCATTGTACGGACGGGTGATGCGATAGATCTATAGGTTAACTTCTTTTGAGATGTTGGTTTTTAGGGGAGTCCGTAATAAAGTCATGGCTCTCGATAGGTCTTTTTTGTAGCTAATGGCCATTTAGCACGGGTATCAGTTATAGATATACGTATTTCGGTTTTGGGTAAAGAGATGCTCTGTTAGTAGCATAGTTATATTGCTATATTTGTTTTGCATTTCAGATTCTTCAATAAGGATCATTGAATCAATTAGTGTCCGTAGAAAACTCCACCCATCAGCAATGATGGGTATCAACTTATTCTTTGTGTATCTCTTATCATTATGATTATGATTATGATTTTTATATTGGTTAGTTGATTATTATTACTGAACGTTGTGTGTTAGACTTATATTGTGATGTTTATATCACTCCTGCATTGGTATTTTGGGTTACCCCTATCATAGTATGTTATTACATTTCAGTCACATTATATTAGTTGTGATGACTCATTGATTACAGGAGAAGAATGATTATGGTATGTATCCCTACCTTTGATTTGAGTTTACTTTACTTGTTTATGTCCAGCCCGGATAATCCTTGAGCCATGTTTGTGAATAGGACCGGATGTAGTTCTGTAGTTTCTTATTTATTTGTATATGTTTCTCATATACAGTATTTTGAGATAGTTCCACTCATACCAGGCTTTGTGTCTGACCCACGTTTTATCTTTATTTGTTTATGTCACAACAACTTTCGGATACTCAATTAAGCAGTTTGGAAGGCATATGCTTTTGGGGTTATGCTTTCATGACAAGTGAAACACTCTGAAGGCGTGAAGTTGTCGTATGGGATATGTATACTTACTGTTGATGTAGTACATGACAAAGAGGCTATATTATATATGAGATTTATGGTACCAGATATTATTTTTGACTTTCTATATTGATAATTATATATCAGTTACTTCCGCTAGTGCAGTCTCTTGTATATTGTTTATCTTATTTTATTCATGTATATTCAGTATATTATATGTTCTCTCTCATTGCAAGATTGCATCACTGTAAATTGGTATGATGTTTAGTTTTAAATTTTTAGCCTGATGGACTATATTTTGTGCTATTCAAGAGTCAAACATTGTCATTCGACGTTGATTCAGAGTATTACGAAGGATGGGTCCTCAAAGTTGGTATCGGAGCTTAGTCTCAACACTCAAAACCAAGTAGACCAGTTTGAGTTAGCAACCTGGTAGACGTAGATACATTGAGAGAGCGTACTTGTATTTTTATACTATATAATATTGTATACACCACTTGTCTCCTGAACTTTAATTTATTCAGTCGTGGGTGGCTAAGGTATCTTCATTTAAGGCTATCTGTATAAGCTGATGGGATGCTCAAGTGACTGTGGATAGGTAGTTCGAAATGCCTGATTGGTTAGAGACTACTAGAGTACCATAAGGGATGTTTCACCGTCTGCAAATATTATATTAGTTGTGGTAGGTTTTGGGGGTGGTGTAGCCCTTGGGGCACAGTAGTAGAAAAGATTGATGGGAAGACCATGACTTGGATTGATTCTAGACATCGCTTTGAGTCTCAGTTTATTTTTGAGATAGAAAGGGACGTGCAGCTCAAGCGTTTCATCTATTTGTAGCAGGGTAGCATGTCAATGAAGGGGTATGTTAGCCAATTTAACCTTTTGGCTAAATTCTGAGAGGAGGTGGCTTTAACTCCTTAGAAGTAGGCAAGGAAGTTGGCCTAGGGTCTTAATGCATGGGTTTGAGATTTGATGCTTAAACATATCCCATTCTTGACCCTTGGTATTGTCAATAAACTTCTTTTGTAATGTTTAATCTTGCATGGTGACCTTGGCCGTTAAGCTAAGCTACAATAGCCGAGAGCACTACCATTCAAACTTGATATATGAGCTTTCAAATTGAGTGGGATTGGTTGTTGAAGCGCGACTTAGATTTGCATCCAATTAGGGTTCGGTGGATGCTCAGTAATGAGTAAAGACCGAGCGAATGACTTATATGCGTTTTCCTAGAGCTATTCGTGTTAGAATTGATTTTCCTTATGTTAGTTAACCTAAGGAGATGGGTGTAATTCCATGTGCTGAAAAGGTATTTACTAAGGATCGGTTCATCCACGTACTAGTTCTTAATCCTTAGTTCGAGCGCAAAGTTTCTAGATGATTTACACAGTTAGGAAATGGGTTTTCGCTTAATTCTTATAGGCGAGCACTTGTGTTGGATTCTTGAGGTGGCTAAAAGAATTTCAAAGCGCAACTATGGCTGTGTGAGGAGGTCTCAGTAGTCGGATCAAGGAACTAGATCAGAGTTTACATAAGAAGAGTCAAGTGGCTGACCCTAATTTAATAAATAAATCTTGCAAGTAGATGAAGGATTTGATCGGGCATCATGTCATTTTGGGTTATCTTTAGTCCTTATAGAATTATAGTATAGTATAATTAGGATTGCTTAGATAATTCAGAGAATGACTTCTCGACTAGTTTTGTGGCAATTTGGATAATCTTTTAGTGGCGAGATGATACTTTCCTAGGCGAGCATCGTAATACACTTACCATATTATAACAACCCACCTTTTTAGAGCCTCATAACTACACAACAAAGTCCCGAAACGACCAGTCGTTAGGTGATAATAGATATGATATACAAGCAGATAGCATAAGATAAAACTATACTAACTTAAACTTTTAGAGTCTCATAGTGAAATGATCACATAAAATATCGTTTTACATAATAACATATGTTTAATAACATATCTGATACCATAACATAAGTCTATACAATCTAAACCTAAATAACCCAACAATGTTACATCAAGTCTTTAATACACACTTTATTTACAATATACATAGTATATACAAGTTTCATCTCCAGATCCGGTATGCCTCCAGACCCCATCAACCTGAAGAATATAGATAGAAAATATAGGAATGGGTCAGACATACGTCTACGTGAGTGAAGCAAATCTAATACAAGTATACTACTGTGGCAGTGATATAACATGATTTAAGGATAATATTTTTTGGACTAGCCTGCACCGCGTTACAGAACAATATTACAATATCAATATAATCTTAAATGTAATCCGGTCTCGTCCTATGCAGTAAAGGATTACACATCAACGACTGTCTAGTCTCGCCACGTGCGGTAAAGGATAATCATGTCTTGGAATCATGCCTAGTCCCGCCTCTTCCACTACAGGTCACTTGTTGTCCACATCAAAACCTTCTTAAACCAGCCTCAATGCCCTACAAGAGAACTTCACGCTAATACTCTAAGTCAAGGACCCGTTGCATGTCCTACAAGATCTAGGTATTCATTACTAACCATACATTTGTATTTATTTAAAACTCCAGTAGCCGAGTCATATAAACTAGATTCATATTTTATCATTTCCATATGGTCTTACATTATCACCCAATTTCCAAACCATACTCTCTATACTCTTATCATATTATCATTTCCAAGATTCACATATTCGTTCATCTATCCAAACCATATACATATACTATATCAACTATGACATCTAAGGTCGTATATACCATATATCATAATACATATCAAATATCACTTCAAATAGCAACCAAAAACCATCTCATATTCACATATTCCTTATTACCTTCATCTGTATTGTTACATGTTAGACCACCCTCCATAATGCAAGAGAAAATGGGTTGAATCAGTTATTTCACATTTATATGGGTCTTATGGCCAAGGCTCGGTCTGGTAGGCAGCCCACAGGTGGACTGGTCATGTCCATAGGTGGACCGGTGTACACGTTTCCTAAAAGGTTTTTGGATTTTTAAATTTTACATTTTGGCCCCTATTTCTCACCTTTGATCATCACCGCCTTGCCTCATGTCATTGGAAATGGTGTATTTACCCTAGTTCTGGTCTCTTGTGTCCAACTTTATCCATTATTTACAAGTGTTATTTATATTATTGCGAGGGTTTCATATTTTAACTTAGTTTGATTTAAAACATTGATTTCATTTAAATCCCTTCCCAAATCCAAAATAAATCCAAAAATTATTATCCATAAATGTTTGATTACTCTAATATAGGCTTTGGATCACTATTATAATATCATAATTGTTTTATATTACCAAATTACAATTTTTATATGTTTAAACTTGAATTAATGGCCAGCTTAGGGTTTTCAGAAGTGTCCTGTGAAAAAGAGTACGTACTTTACATTTCTTAAGCCTAGATATAATAAATTAGAAATTTTTTACAATATAGTTTAATTTTAGGTAGCCCTAAAGCATCCCATATCAGTATCAGAGTATTATAACAAGACCGCAGAAGCCACACTCACAAATTTAACCCAAGAAACCCCAATTCCTCTATTGTCCGAAAACTTTGGAAATTCCAACCTTCAAATTAGCCTCTGATTTTCACTCCAGATAATAGAGATTTTCGCCACGAGTCTAATGCAATTTATCTCTTCGAATTTCGTTGAGATTTGTGTTTTTATGTTTGATTGATTGAAAAAGGAAGAAGATGATTCGGTGGTTTCAAAAAAATTAGAAGTTAGAAAATGAGAAAGAAAAAGTATGTACTCTTTTAACTGGTTTTAGGAGGAAAATCTGAAAGAGTTCCTTTTAATTCAAATTCAAAATACGGTCTTAGCCCAAATCAGTCCAAACCCTATCCACTTAACTAGAACATCAATATCTCATCGATACATTATCCAATTCGGGTAAATGAATACTCCATCTTAACCAAAATAATGAGAGCCACACAATGGTTCGACTCCCGTCTACTAATTAGACCACTTGTAAAAATTACTATTTTTTGCGCTTCTATTAAAATTTATCAAAATACCCTTCAATTCACTATCAAATTTCTTTTTATTATTTAAATTTTGTACAAATTTTTGGGGTATTACGTTCTCTCCCTTTAAAATAATTTCGTCCTCGAAATTCCAAAAGAACGAAAAATAAAATAAACGCTCACTCCTCTTTCACACACCTATATTGCTTGTGTGTCCGTGCACGTGCTCAATCATTCAAATAAAGCAGCCCTTCATCCAAACAATCATTCATAGACTAATCAAACCAAGTGATCCATAAATGACATATAAATTTATGAAATTAAAATAATTAGTGTACGTGTATCTATGTGCATATACACATAGTGGTGCTTGTGTACTTTAAGAAACATGACTAACAATATAACTCCAAGATATGTATGCGGATAACATGTGACATTATGTTTGCAAATATCTAACATTTGGGCCCACCAATATGAATGAGATGATATGACATACAAAGCATGATACAAGCATCCTAAGGTGATCATATAAATTATATATGCATGCACAACCAATAACACAAACATATCACATATTGAATATATATATATATACACACAATAGCAAATCATGAAATCAAAGCATACAAACATTAAAAAAATATAAACAAATCCATAACATAGATAAAACAACAATGAGCCCAAAAAACCATTCAGCCAAACCTGGATATTAACTAAACTAAGAACCAATCAAATGGAAAACGATTTGAAAAGAAATCGAATTGAAATCATGGGATACTCCTCCACTTTCCAATCGTCCCTATCCAAATCATTCTCCATACTAAATCTAGCAAGCTCTACCACCGACATGACTCATCACAAAAATACTAATTTTAATCATATGTGTATATATAAACCTCTGGAATCCTTGCTACAATCTCAAATAATCAATGCCACAATATATAACAACACGCGGCCTTAGCACCAATATGCCCAAACTAATTTATAGCATCTCATACCATTCTTAAACGTATATGGTTGACATCTAAATCATCTAATATTAGTTTTCACAATTCATCTTCCAGATTACTTAGGTAAGGCAATTCAAATGTAGACGGTGTCTTACCCGAAAAAATCTAAAAGAGTTAATCTATCATAGTATTCCTTCTTCCACCTACAGATATTCGAAGTAATCAATATCTTAACCTGAAAACATAATGCATTTTTCATCCAAACCTCTGATCTAACTTAAGTGGTATCATTATGCTTATTGTATCACTTCTCCCAATATCCATCATGCTCAATACTCAAAGCATCACTTCTTCGATTATCCAAACATTCCATCCTAAATTCCATATCCTATAACTAAGCAAATAAAAATCCTAAATCTAAGTGAAAGAACTAACCTAAGATAGTGATAAAATTAAAATAAGTGACTATATAATATATTGTTTACATGCATCTTATATGAATGTAAACACCGTATCTTTAAGTCGATAGTCTAAGAGAGTTTCTCTGAATAGATAGTATCTCCTCTATCCGAGGGATAATTGAAAAGAATCCATCTACTCGTCACTAAAAGTCATATCCAAACCATACAAATTCCAATTTTCATAAAATCGCCTCCACATCTTCTATACATGCAAACTATATACCTTCTCTTCAATCTTTCAAATAAAATATTTCTTCAATTACCACAAAACACTTAAATCCATTCTATGGTATTTCTTTATTTTACATCAATATTCATTTAATCAAGTATATCTTTCTTTAACTTCTTAACCAATTTTACTCCAATAGCTTAAAATTCGTTACTAAAATCTTTTATCTACACCAATCAAAAATACTTGTCATATAATCCTTGCCATCAATCCAAATTGGAATATCTTTTCTAAATAGAAGTTACAATTTCCACAACTCTCAATTCTCCAAATCGTATCTATCTATATAAAGTTCCAAATACCTCATCCCATTAATTGATAATACAAATTCATATGATCTTAACGCCCATCCAAATTTGAGTACTTTTACAAACTCATCCAATATATCAAAGTACTTATCCTCATATAGTTCCATACCAAATCTAATCCCGAATATCTTTTAAAATTGAGAATTCACACTTAATACCATTCACAACCAAAATCCAAGCTTAATCCATTTTATAATAATAACCAACCAATGTTTTATTTCCATATAGCACTATATCGACTTACCATTCTTCTATATTATGGAGGAGACAAATCAATAGGGACGGTGCTTGCCATATCCATCAAATCAACAAAATACTAGTACAGTAACTTCTTACGCCATAAGCTATCTAGGAACATCGGAAAATGAAATGATGTCCTAACATAGTAAACATGCCTTTAAACTCATGTCACATCTAATTCAATCTAAATAATATACTCGCAATCACATCCATTACTAAGATATCATAGATCTATAACTATCCCCTCCAAAACATATATAGAATGACAACAATCTCTTGCTTGGAGAACAACATCAACCCAAGCCCTATAACACAAATGGTGTAACGTTACCTGCCACATCAGGTCAGCGACACCCATCCACATAACATATCAATCAAATTACATTTTACAACGATATCAAACAACAAAGTATTCTAAATATTATTCGCTTCCATCTCTAACCATTGCCACAATAATACAGAACAAAAAGGATGTGAATGTTGATCATCTCATTACTACACTATGGACTGATCACCGCGTCAAATCACATAATAGTATCACTAGGTCACTAGAATAAACTCCAAATTCTTCAACTAAAATCTTCATTCATATTTCTAAATATTTCAATCAATTAGTTAATGGGATCCAATCAGTTGAAACTCTAATATCACTCATTTCTCATTTACTACCGAAACTTTCTTAGTCAACTTTACTTCAAATATATCTTCAGAATTTTTTGAATATCAAATAAGTATAACTTAGGACCAAATATTCATCATATGAATCTTAACTCCTTTAGTTTTGTTATTGGGTAAACGTCTCTTCTCTATAATATTTCAACACAATTTGGTTCACCTTCTCTCTTTCTAATTTCAACCACAATATTTCTTTCTCTATTCAATTCCTTGCAACTATCGAGAACACACCTTATGACAAAATCAAGCCCCGTCCATTAAACATTAACTAAACCACGGTCCTATCAGCATGTAACACCTTTCCATAGTGAATCATTCGATCTAATCCAAAATCAATTTAATAACACACTATGTGAGAACTACTCTTAAAATATTTACCACCACATTTCTAATCCAAAATCACAACTCATTTCCAATTCATGATCCATTCTCTTTTCTTAACAGCCAATGATAGCATATTTGCACTATGGTTCACTTCCATTGCATAACATTTCTTTCCTTGTTTGTATTCTAGTCCATCAAACAAATTTTAAATTTTTGACCATTCAGAATCTCTTTTCACATTTTAAAATAATAAAACATTTTCGACCAGATACTCATTACTATATTAAAATTTAAATTTATATTTTCTTTTTAAAATACTTCCTTACTTTTTCAAAATATTATTTTAGTAAAACATTTCATTAACTTAAAACCATAAAATATAATCTTTTTACAAACATTTACTTTGTCTTTATAACTTAACTCAAACACCAATAACATCTTCACCTTCAGTGATTTAATAGTAACCGCCCAAAATATATTTAAACTTTTAATAAACTATAGCTGTCACTAAAAATACTTTTTCTTTAATTCAAAACATCATTTCAAACAATATAGTATCATATTATCATATATATTAGTATAATAAATTTTTATTTGTTAAATATAAAATTTTCAATATTTTTAAATAACACATCCTATATATATGAAACTATACTTTAAACTTTACTCTAGCTACTCACCTTATTTATATAAATTTAGAAAACCATTTCTGCGAACTTTAATCATATTTACTATAAATGTGTTCAAAAATTTCGTTTCACCATTCCTTAAATTTCTTATTTGATAACAAATGTAAATTTTACTTACCTTGACTCGAAACTTTAAACCTTAAAAATCATCCAAATACCCATTATCTCATATAAACACCAGAAAAATTCATAATTCTTATTAGCTAAATTTATGATTTAACTTTTAAAACTACTTTCTCTTTTTAAACATTTTCTTCAAATTCCTTTCTTAAAAATATTTTGCTTCCAAAATTCAATTCTCTTACCATCCTTGGTAACTATCTATCTAGTACATCTACAAGTCAAATCCAAACGATTACATATACTCTCATAAGTACCAAGCCACATTTCCAATGGCAATAGCGGTTCACTTCTAACATAATACTAAGAATCGCTCCTTATATATCAAGTGCAGATATCATGGGGTTTACACTAGTTTTACTTATCATTTGTAGATATCGATGGAACCGAATATGGGTGTTCACAGTGCAAAATCTATAAGATCGACCCTAGTGCCATTTTAGTTTCGGTATTACTCCATCAACAATATCTTGTTTTAACTCCCATCCTTACCAACTTACTTATCCTTTGTTATCCGTAGTTGGGATTCATTAGCAACTCCTTAATAGACGGATAGCTCAATTGGAACAACTACAAATATATTCGACTCATATACATATATTATATATTTTATAAAAGACTCAAGTACGCTCACTCAATACGTACCTTAATCCTATAACTTATGCTCTGATGTAAAATGTAACAACCCACCATTTCAAAACCCCGTAGCTACACAACGAAGTCCTGAAACAACGAGTCGTTAGGTGATGATACATATGATATACACAGAGAAAACTATACTAACTTAAACTTTAAGGGTCTCACAATTAAATGGTCACATAAATATCATTTTACATAATTACATATGTTTAATAACATATCTAATATCATAACATAAGTCTATAGAATCTAAACCCAAATAACCCTACATTGTCACTTTAATACACACTTTATTTACAATACATATAGTATATACAAGTTTTGTCCCTAGATCCATCATGCCTCCAGACTCCATCAACCTAAAGAATATGAATAAAAATAAATGAGTGGGTCAAACATACGCCTGCTTGAGTGAAGCAAATCTAATACAAGTATACTACTGTGACAGTGACATAACATGATTTAAGTCTAAGTATAATATTTTCTAGAACCACCTACACCGTGCTACAGAACAATATTATACTATCTATATAATCTTAAACATAATCTGGTCTTGCCCCATGCAGTAAAGGATTACACATCAAAGGCAATCTGATCTTGCCACTCGCAGTAAAGGATAATCATGCCTTGGACTCATGCCTGGTCTCGCCACTTGCGCTATAAGTCAACTATTGTCCACATCAAAGCCTTTCTGGACCAGCCGCATGCCCTACAGGAGAACTTTACACCAATACTCTAAGATCAAGGACTTATCGCATGCGCTATAAGATCTAGGTATTCGTCACAAACTATCCATTTGTATTTATTTAGAACTACAATATCCAAGTCATATAAACCATATTCATATTTTATCATTTCCATACGGGTCTTGCATTATCGCCCAATTTCCAAACCATACTCGCTATACTCTTATCATATTATCATTCCCAAGATTCACATATTTGTTCATCTATCCAAACCATATACATATACTATATCAACTATGACATCTAAGGTCACATATACCAAAAATCATAATACTTATCACATATCACTTCAAATAGCAACCAAAAACCATCTCATGTATTCACTTATTCCTTATTACCTTCTTTCGTATTGTTACATGTTAGATCACCCTCAATAACGCAAGAGAAAATGGGTCGAACCCGTTATTTCACACTTATATAGGCCTTATGGCCAAGGCTCAATCTAGCAGGAATACTGCCCATTTGTGGACCGGTCATGTCTACAGGTAGACCGGTGTACACGTTTTTTGAAGGGTCTCTGGATTTGTAAATTTTATGTTTTGGCCACAGTTTTTCACCTTTGATCGTCACCGCCTCGCCTTAGGTCATTGGATATGGTGTATATACCCTAGTTCTAGTCCCTTACGTCTAATTCTATCCATTATTTACAAGTTTTATTTATATTATTGCTAGGGTTTCAGATTTTAACTTAGTTTGATTTAAAACATTGATTTCATTTAAATCCCTTCCCAAAACCCAATTAAATCCAAAAGTTATTGTGTATAAATGTTTGATTACTCTAATATAGGCTTTAGATCACCATTATAACATCATAATCATTTTATATTGTCAAACTACGATATCTACAGGTTTAATCTTGAATTATTAGCCAACTTAGAGTATTCTAAAGTGTCCTGTGAAACATAGTATGTAATTTATATTTCTTAAGCTAAGATATCATAAATTAGACAAATTTTACAATATAGTTTAATTCTAGATATCACTAAAGCATCCCATATCAATACCGGAGTATTATAACAAGACCAGAGAAGCCAAACTCACAAATTTTACCCAATAAACCCGAATTCCTCCGCTGTTCGAAAACTCTAGAAATTCGAACCTTTGAATTAGCCTCTAATTTTTATTCTACGTGATAGAGATTTCTGCCACGAGTCTAATGCAATTTATCTCATCGAATTTCATTAAGATTTGTGATTTTTATGTTTGATTGATTGAAAGAGGAAGAAGATGATTTGGTGGTTTCAAAAAAATAAGAAGTTAGAAAAAGAGAAATGGAAAGATACATACTGTTTTAACTGGTTTTAGGAGGGAAATCTAAAACGGTTCCTTTTAATTCAAATTCAAAATTACGGGCTTAGCCCAAATCAGCCCAAACCCTATCCATTTAATTAGAACATCAATATCTCATCCATACATCATTCGATTTGGGAAAATGAATACTCTATCTCAATTAGAAAAATAAGAGCCACATAATGGTATGACTCCTGTCTACTAATTCAACCGTTTGTAAAATTTACTATCTTGCCCTTTCATTAAAATTTACCAAAATACCCTTCAATTCACTTTCAAATTTATTTATTATTATTATTATTATTATTTAAATTTAGTATAAATTTTGGGTATTACACATATTATCCTTATTAACATTGTACAGTTGAGGTGAGTTTGAACTCGGGCAAATCCAGGCATCTATAGATTGTCATTTAATTATGATTTAATTTATATAAATTTTCTCCTTTGGAGAATAAGTTCTGTTCGAGAGAGATGGAAAGTTAAGATTTAGACAGCTAGATTTATTTGGGAGTTTGAGACTCGACAATCCAGCATATTTTCTAAAAAATTCCTTCTTGTAGTAGGGGATGTAATAGGCTTATCTGTGTGTGCCTATGGAAGGAGTTTCACCACTTAGGCATCTATTCATCTTGAATGTCGAACAGACTCATGGAGTTAATATTTTCCATGCACGTTTTGACTATTGTAAGTTACCATGAGTGTCGGTGTAGACTCTTTCTAAATTTTTCATTGTTTTTATATGCTTGCTATTGCTGTTGATTGGTTGTTACTAGGTTAATTTTATACCAATTTCTTATTGTTGTTAGTAATTGCTTATTGTTGATTGTTGTTTGATTATTACTGATTATTATTAACTCTATGTCTTGCTTTGTATGTTTAATATTTTGTATGTTAGTTATTGTTGCTTGTTGTCGTTTGATCATTGCTTATTGCTTATTGTTACTTGTAGGTTGCTTAGTATGTGTTGTTGCTTAATATAATTTAATGGTTGCTTATATGAAAATTCTAATTTCCTATTAAAGTATGTTTGGAGAGGGATAACAATAGCTATCTAAAATAGATTACAAACATCCATGCCAACTTTGGGGTCGTGATGGGATATATGCAAGTCTATTGCCATTTGATATGACCCAGAATCGCTGGTATATTTAGATACTGACTCGTTTTGGTTTACTATCCAATAGATAGTCATGTATGGTTGTGGTGGTATTAGTTACTACACTTAATTATACATGTTCTAATTTTGTGTTGTTACATTATATGTGCTTGTTGCATGATTAGTTGTAACATATTTATTTGAGATTCTTGTTACATGGTTTGATATAGCATATTTCTTTGAGGCGATTACTATATATGATTTGGTAGGCTTAAATCCATGGTTGATATTGCAACTATGTTTAACCCTCTTTGTTGAGTAGATGGTTAGGTACATGGAAGTAGTTATGCGCTATTGGGATGCTTATTCACTTATATTTGCATCTAAATGGCTTGCTCTTGCTATGAAAGAGGTACGTAAGATCTGTAGTGTAGATGGTATATGCATATATATGTATGTATGTATGTATGTATATGCATGCTTATATGTCCTTGGAAATGAGATGCCTCGGACATGAGATGTATATATATGTTACTTTGGATTTTCGGAGCTAGCCAGCAAAGGTGATGCTGTCGAATTTTTTCGAAACAAGAAGAGTTTTGAAATCCTAAGGGCTTGAAAATAGATTCTATGCTTTGGAAGTTTCCGTAATGCTAACCGCGTATGGGAAGAACTTCTAAGATTGTTTGAAGTTGACGCTTGGAAATTTTGTATCAATCGGATTGCATTGTCATACTTATAGGAATTTGGGGATGAAATTCATTTTAGGGGTGAATATAACAACCCGCATTTTTAATGAAAGGATATTTAAATAATTATTAAAATACTGAATTATTAATTAATTAGAGATCCAAAAATTTGACTTTTAGCATACAGTTGAATTAGGACCTGAGACCACTTCCGTTGAGTTAGGATCAACATTGCAAATTAAATTGTGTAAATATCGCTATATTTGGAGTCATGTTGTTTTTTCTATTTATGTATTATTATATATGCATTTTACAAAAATATGCCAATAGTTGAGTCTAGTGAGATCTTGACCGACGGCTTATGTTTCTGGGATAAGGACTTCATTGTGAGACGTACAGTAAAATGAATAAAACAACCTCGAAATGTGTGAAATTATCATCCCGGAGCGCTATCTCAGATAGTAATGAAATTTATACAATCAGGGCCGAAAAAATGATGTGTGCCAATGAGTTTCGTAGCAATTTGATGTGATGGTTGATCGTACGAGCTCAAAACATGTGGCAATTGATTTAGAAAATTAAATGAAATATATATTTTATTATATACATTCACACATCCTTTGTTTTGATATTATTGTTACCCTCTCCAGCTTTTCTTATCTTCCTCTAACACAAAAGGCTGCTACTCCTTCATCGAATTAAATCGAGAGCTACGGGCCACGTTAGGAGACGAGGTCGGATCTGTTGGACTTATGGAGAGGAGAGCTTCACATCTATGTAGGTATTGGTAAGTGTGACTATGCATGAGGTAGTCAACTTCTTGGATGTCAATTAGGGTTGGCACTTGTTGGTAATTGAGGAGGTGTTGGGTGAAGCGGAGTGCACCATCGTTCTTGTCTTGGGAGCGTGCACCTAGATGAACCATTGGTCGGAGCTCCGACCATCTCAAGATGTCCACGACAATTGAAGGCCATAGTAGGGTGCAACAGGTCACATTTGGATTAGGGGTGTCCGAGTTGACAAATTAGGGACCATTGCGAAGAGCACGTGTCGAAGAGCATGTTGGAGCTGACAGCGCAACAGATCAACGTGTATAGTGGAGAATTTTTAGAGAGATGGTGGCATGTGTATAGGTTTTTGTTCGTGCAAGATTGTGCACGGTGAATGGGATTGGGGAAGAAAAGTTATGAGTCAATTAAGGTAATTACATTAATTAATTATTTTAATTAGTCTCGTTTTGTATTTAATTCATTTCTCTTGCATACAAGGTCCAATCGAGACACCGTTTTCACCATTGCACTCGTACTGAGATTATCTACGACATAGTATGGGCTTAGATTAGGATTGGACACATGATAAATTTTAGTTTAGGTGAGCGAAATTATAACTTTGGATTTATATTTCAGTATAAATCCCTATAATTATATATATTGAAAATTATTACCTTGTAGAGGTAAAATAATATACATAAGTAATATTTTTCCATTTGATTGGATTGGTTCGAGTAGATATTCAGGATAACTAGTTAAGATCTCGTATGTATATATTGTGTGTTCTATTCATATTGAATAGAATTATATAGATTTGATATTTATTTATAACATGGTTATAAATTAATTAAACTCTAATTTGTAGTTAGATTAGTGATAGAGATATTATTATATATTATTAAGATACGAGATAATTGATTGTGATCCATTATATATAAATATTATGTTCTATTCGTATTGAATAGAATTAGATGGAGTTGATATTAACTTACAACATGGTTATAAATTAACTAGAACTATAATTTGTAATTATATTAGTGATAGAAATATTATTATATATTTTATTACTAATTGGAAATTAGAAGTACGACCCTTAAAATAAGCAGTAAGGCTAAAATAATGATTTTAGCCAGTTAAATTTCAATTGAAAATGGCTTTGAAGTTTATCTGGCCTTGACATTGGTTTATTATAATGTAAATCGATAATTAACTAACTAGTGAATTTCTATAAATTTGATTTGAGAAGTTAGAGATTTCAAAGAAGTATTGTATTATTTAAATAGGCTTGTTTAAGGTTATAAAATCCCAAACATTATAATAATGTGATTTATTAACTTTAGAACCTAAGGAATGGTTTGAGATATATGTATATATGTATATATAGAAATTTTATACATGAGCTATATAATATTTTGTGGCCTTATTGGTAGCTAAACTTAATTTAAATAAAAGATTTAAGTGAAAATAAGCTATAGTATGATTGAGAGGCAAGTGCATTATTTTATATAAGTTTGAGACTTCTATAAAATAATATGAAGAAGATATAATTAATTAATTGGTTTAAGTAAGATGTATTTTATTGAATTGTTTATATGGTCATATGTGTGAATTCTTATTGAAATTAAGATGATAGATTTGTTACTTTTGTAGTGTATTCCTTTGTGTATTTAAATGTGCATGATATGTGTTTATTAGTTCCATATATTTGGACTGGTTATATATAGGAATACACACACACATACAGTTTATGTGATTTACATATGTCTATATTTGTAAACCTAGTTCTGGTATGTCCGGCTTCGGGCTACTAGGAGATACAAGGAATGTTATATATATTTATTGATATGCGATTTAAAGCATTTATATATAGTTTGGGTATGTTCGAATTTGGGCTACCGATTAGTGCAAGGAATCCATTGTACGATTGAGACACCTACAGATGTGGTTCATTAGAAGGGACAGAGAAAGATTGGAACGCTAATCTAGAGTAGGTCATGTAGTGTTGTGTTGTACGGATAGGTGTTACAATAAGACCTACATGCTAACTTCCTTAAAGGGTTTGGTTTTCAAGGGAGTCCACAATATCATTGTGGCTCCCCATAATTCTCTTCAGTAGCTAATGATAATTCGGCAATTTGATGATATCGGTTTGGTAAAAGGAATCCATTGTACCACTAAGATGCATCGCTTGCAAATGCTGTTCCAGAGAAAGAACGAAGAGAGATTGGGATGCCAATCTAGAGAAGTTTATATACTATTGCGTTGTACAGACGGGTGCTACGACAGGACCTACAGGCCTACTCCTTTTGAGGTGTTGGTTTTCAGGGGAGTCAACGATATAGTTGTGGTTCTTTGTAGGTCTATTTGGTAGCTAATGGTAATTCGGGATGGGTATCCGTTATTGATATCTGTATTTTGGTTTTGGGAATGGAGATGTTATGTTAGTAGCATCATTATATCGTTGTATTTGTTTTGCATTTTAGATGATTCGATAGGGATCATTGAATTGATTGGTGTCCGTAGCGGACTCCACCCATCAGAATTGATGGGTATCAACTTATTCTCTATGTGTATCTTATATGTATGATTGCGCATGTTGTATTGGTTGGTTGATTATTATTATTGAACATTGTGTGTTAGACTTATATTATCATGTTTATATTACTCCTACATTTGTACATTGGGCTACCTCTATCATAGTATGTTGTTACATTTCGGTCACATTATATTAGTTGTACTAACTCATTGGCTATAGGAGAAGGATAGTTAGGCTACGATTCCCTACCTTCGAGTTGGGTTTAATTTACTTGTTTATGGGCAGCCCAGACAATCCCTAAACCACGTTTGTGGAGAGGACCGGCTGTACTTTAGTTGTTTCAAATTTATTTGTATATGGTTTCGATATACAGTATTTTGATGTAGTTCCCCTCATAACAGGCTTTATGTCTAACTCGTGCTTTGTCTTTGTATGTTTATGTCATGAAAACTCTTGAGTAGTTTGGGAGCTGGGTGCCTTTGGGGTTACGCTTCCTGGATAGCTAGAACACCCTGAAGGCGTGAAGTCGTCGTATGGGATACGTGTACTTATTGTTGATGTAGTACGTGGCAGACATGCTATTTTGTTTATGAGACTTGATATCATATATTGTTTCTAACTTTCTATATTGATATTAATTTATCATTCCCTTCCGCTAGTATATTCTCTTATATATTGTTTATCATATTTTGTTCATGTATATTTAATATATTATATGTTATCTTCATTGTGGGATTGCATTGGTGTACCTTGCTATAATGTTTAGTTTTAAATTTTCACCCCGTCGGACTGTCTTTTGTGGTATTCAAGAGTCCGATGTTGTGATTTGACATTGATTTAGGGTATTATGAAGGGCGGGTTGTCATACGAAACCTATTACGATCTAGTAGGGAATCTTGCATACCAAAGAGATACTACGCTTTTCTCGTGGATGGCGAGAAGGAGGATTGTGTCTTTGATGATGATACTCCTCTATCTTTCCAACAAGCACTGTAGAGTAAAGACACCACACTCTGGCTTGGAGAAATGAAGTCTGAAGTGGATTCCATGTACGAAAACAAAGTGCAGAATCTATCAGAAGTACCCAAAGGGATAAATTCCATCAGCAACAAATGGATTTTTAAGAAAAAGCTAAATGTAGCACAAGAACTTTTCGCATGTAGCCATGCTTAAGTCCATCATGATTATGCTGGTTATTGTTGCATTCTTTGACTACAATATATGGAAAATGGATGTAAAGACAATATGTCTAAATGGTGATTTAGAAGAAACCGTCTATATGTCGTAGCTCAAGGATTTTGTAGTCAGTAGGAGTGAGGGAAAGTCTTGCAAGTTGTTAAAGTCCATTTATGGGTTCAAACAAGCTTCATGAAGTTGAAACAAGTATTTAGATAAGGTAACTAAATAGTTTGGTTTCATCAGTACACGGAGGAAGCGTGCGTATACTAAAAGGAATAATGCAGCACTATCGAATTCTTAGTGTTGTATGCCGATGATTCTCCATTTATTGGTAGTGACACTTCGTTATTGCAATCAGTGAAAGCTTAGCTTTACAAGAACTACTCCATGAGGGATTTAGGAGAAGTAGTCTATACACAAGTATAAAGATCTATAGAGATAGATCTAAGAGGCTGCTGGGATTGTCCTATGCTTTAGCAATAGGATCCATAATGTATGCTATGCTATATACTATACCGGATGTGACATATGCATTAGGATGGTAAGTCGATACCAATCTAATCCTAAGGAAAACATTAACGACCGTAAAATGTATGCTGAAGTATTTAAGAAATACTCAGGATTTATTCCTCGTATACGGCAATAGAGACCGCCATATGAAGGGGTATACATATTCAAGCTTTCAGAGTGACATTGATGATAATAAATCGGTGTTTGGTTATGTCATTATGCTTAAAAGTGGAACCGTTAGTTGGAAAAGTTTCAAACAAGCGACAATAGCCGATTCGACAATGGAGGCCGAGTATATCGCCCTCAATGAAGCAGCTAAAGAGGTGGTCTGGATGCGCAAGTTTTTGAGTGAGCTTAGAGTGATTCCCAATACCGAGAATCCAATGGCATTGTTCTATGATAATAATGCGGCGATACAGATCGCAAAGGAGCCCAAAGAAGTGATAGCATATTCTTTAGAAGTTCCACCTCATTAGAGAATTTATTGAGAATAAAGAGGTCATGATACAAAGGGTAGATACTAAGAACACCATAGCAGATCCATTCACTAAAAGTCTGGTTTTCAAGAAGCTGATCGAAAGGATTGGATTGAGATTCCATAATTTGCACCAAGTGCAGTGGAAGATTGATATAGTTAGGGGTTTTCCCTAGGGGTAATTCTGTAATTTGTTGTAAATTATTAACTCTGTACTCAATTCTCGTCCGTGATAAAGGTGTTTTCTTTTTATTATATATTTGTTATAATGTGTTTTAAATAGTTAAATGTTTAAATAAAATACATTTAATAGAAAATCCATAAATGTTGTGTTTGTGATGATAATTATAAATAGTTGTAATCATGAGTATTGTATCACAATATATAATAAACACATCATTTTAAATATTCCTAGTCAAGATGTATCAAGATTGGATGTCGATGCATCCGTTGGGACTAGAGTACATAACGCTCTCCAAATGTTGGGCAATGTGTTACTCATGATTGCTAGGGGCACCAAGGGGTTACATATTGATAGTTATTGGATAACTATAAAATGACTCACTCGATAGTTTTCTATTGGTTAATATAACTAAGGTCAAAAAGAAAATTTTGATCTGACTAATTTACATAGTTCTCCTAACTTGATAATACCCTTGATCTTCAATATGAAAGCTCTGCTTTGATTATAGTTAAATCATGGCACGACGTCCATCAAATGACTATAGTTGGGTCAAGTGGAAGTATTAAAAGTGAAACGCTATTCAAGGGAGGATTTGTTTCCTCAGTTATATAGGGTTAGTATCATGGTCAACTGAAGTCAACTCAAAGTCAAAATCTTTGGCCATAGTAGATTGGTTAATAATTATTATTATTATTGAACCAAGAATTTTATGCTTAAACTATAGAGTTGAATATGGATGATATTGGAATTTTGACCATTACCTTCCACATGTCCAAAGTGATAAAGTTTTGACGAAGAGAATTGGTGTAAATAATTTTCACTACCGGGTAACGCTTAATAAAATAAAATTGGATTTTACCAAAATCAAATAAGCGATAAATTTGGCCATAGTGCTACACCACCTGCTAAGTGACATGTGAACATTAATTTTTTAATTGTTTAATACTAATCGCTGATCAAATTTACACCTAAGTGTCACATAACCATAATGTTAAATACTTCTTTTACCACCTGATTTAATTAATTTATAAATTGTTATAAATTAATTAAATTAATTAATATTTATGAAATATTAATTATAAAATTGTATTTGATGCATAAAAATATTAAATAGTATGTTTATAATAGTTATAAAGATACTTGTCGAAATATGTATCGGCATACGTTTAGATAAGATTTAAATTATGATGAATATTGTTCGGACTTGGACTAGATTTTAGGCCCATATGGGCATGCTAATTTCAGCTACAGAAGGGAATAATTAGGCTAGCCATATAATGGAAAAAAAGGAGGATTTTGAATGGTTAAAAGGGTGGAAATGGTAAGAAAGAGATATTAGGATGTGATCCACTTTTCACTCTTTTGCCTTCCTTTTTATAAGCCACATTTTACATCATTTGAAACGCACTTTTTGGCTCTATCCTCTTTGATATTATAAGCCAATAGTCCCACTCTCAAAGCCTTTGATAACCGCCCTGTATCACTAGGACCAATAGTATATAAATAGTGCACTACTGTCGTGCCCGACCGATCTAGGACGATCATCAGGGTTAGAATAAACTAATACAACCGTCATATCTCACAGCACATGGATAAAATATAATATCATGGATATAACAGAAGAGACGGTAATAACAATGTGAACAGGCCATCATCATCAGAGTATAATATCCACAGAGTTATACATCAATAATAGAGTTTATACAAAGGAAACAAACTCAACAACTGTCTCTAATACAAATAGTAATAAGCAAGCATTATCACAAGCTCCACAGCATTGCTCAGTGAAATAAGCGTAGACTCCATATACGCATATAATGTGAGATAGCTTCATCTAGCTCATCTTTAAAATAGCTACTGTGTTATCTAGACTTATTATCTAGTCTACCAATTTAAGGGTACCCAAAATAATAAGAGGCAAAGCATAAGAACCCTCAGAGACGACCTTAGGGATACGCCTCCATTTGAAGTACTGGTCGTATATGTCATCGACATAGGACACAGTGCTTGTGTGGATGTGTGGAGGAATGTCTTTCAAATCAGGAGCAAATATGAGATCATCAAAAAATACTTTCAAAAATCTGCATTTTAGATCCTCTAAGTGGGGGTTGAGATAAATTCCATCTCGGTGATAGTAGTGGTCTTTCTGATCGGCCCTTTTCCAGCCCTCTGAAGGGAAGTGTCGGGAACGACAAGCCCAAATGACTAGTTGGACTGTCGAGGCGCACGAGGCTGTGCCATTTGTTATGCAGTTAAAGAAATCAAGGAAGGGGCACGATAAACGTTAGCATGGATGTCTTCAGGTCGGTGAGAGAATCTATCCGTACTTTTAGGCGAGGAAACCTAGATCTAGACTTGCACTCTAAGGATGAATCATGAGACCGATAGCCCCTATCTCGGCTCTCTTGGTCTTAACCTAAGCATCCACTGGTATCAGAATCATGAACAAAACCACAAGAATGCGTATGTGAACTATGCCTCTTATGCTTGCTCGTCTGACCCTTAAGGGAATCATACATGGATTTCTGCTCCATTGAATCTACGAGTGAAACAATGACACATTAGCCCCAGCAGGATAAAAGCATGGTGAAAACTAAGAAAAGTGCGGTATGTGTGTACTAGTGTCCCACAACGGACCATGGATTTGGATTTTGCTGACAAGGGTGATCTCCCCTATACGGGTAGTTGGAACTTCACCCGATAGACGGGTGAAGGAATAAATATCCCTAATACTCGTATTGCTTAGGCCAAAGAACCAAACCAGTCTAAAATTAGGCCGAGGTCCCGATAGATGTCTTCATAAGACGGAATAGGGTTTTCCTCTATTACAATGGATGGTGGAGATTGCGTCGTAGTCCTCATTAGGACAATCTTTATTTTAGGTTACCGCTTCAAGAGGAAAGCCTAGTTACCATCTTCTTCTTCATCATCGGAGGGCTCACAACCCATATTAGCATCATTGTTATCCCTTCCGCTTCCTTCTCCTCCCTCGGTATGCTCATGCCTATCACCGTTCTCCACAACAGTACTTGGAACTATGGAAACTACCTAGTTGTCATCGTAGTCGTTCGGCGAAGAACTCTCATCATCTTCATCACCAGCCTCGGGAATGCGACCAACATTACGACCCCCTGTAAAGAGATTGTAAGCTCTTAAGTTCTCATTAGTGAGAAGTGTACTCATAGCCCTATCCTCGATTGGGACTTGGTGGAGAGACAAAAGGATGTTTGCCAAGATTGTGTCAATAGGCCTTCATGCATTGTCTACATTAACAAGGAACAATTGTATGAGTAATTGAAGTTATATTGTCCACATAAAAAAGGATGAAAGCAAGATTTACATCCGGATAACCACCTCTACACAAACCATGGGGCAATGCATAAAAAAGAACTCATATTTAAAATAGCTCAATTTTTTCCAAAGGTCCTTTATAATACGACAACCCACAAAAAAATTCTAGATATGTAAGTGAAGGAGATCCTTTCAAGTGTTTGAAGCTATACAAGTAGCTAATCTCCTAAGTGCTGGGCTCGCAGCTCAGAAGATGGGCAAAAATGATATAAATGTTGTTTAGGAAAGCATAGCTATTGGGATGCTAGTGGGCGGAGCAAATTTCATGAATTCCAAAACTCGATGGATGAACTAATTGAATGATGGAACGCGTGCTGCCATGCACATGTATCGTTGCATGTGGTGTACCTAACTAGCAAGAGATGTGCTTGTTAATGCCGAGATGGAACTAACACGCCTTCAAACGGGATGTCATGCCTCTTGCATATCTACCTGAGAGGTCCTTCATCGATTTTCAAAGTAGGAGAATCCAAAGGGTCATCCAAAATAATGGCATCACCACGATTGACATCCGGAGCGGCCTCCACTTTTGGACCTTCTAATTGTTCAAAGGGAATCATTTGGAGAGGTTACTCTACTTGATGACCAATGGAATGTAACCTGAACAGGGTTCAGTACCAAACCCTAAAAAAATACAAATAAAAAATAATAAAATAATATATATATATATATATATAAAATGAATGGTGATGATGTGCATATGTGTGTACATATATGTACATGTGCATATGCATGTGAATAAAGAGAGAGTGACAAGCTTGCACATGTTAGCATGGCACTGGGCTATTAGAATTCCAAGGCTAAAGGTTCAAAAACTATGGAGTCAGAGAAAGGGAATCGTCGGAAGGTTTCCAAGTTTGGAATAGCAAGCTTGAAAGGCATTTCAACCTTTATATTGCCAGGAACTTAAGGTCTAAGCTAAACAAAACGTTGCAACGATTGGTCAAAGACACTTCAGTTCACTAAAATAGTTGGAGGAAAAGATGACAACCATTTGAAATGAGAATAGAACTGATGTAAGAATTCCAATTTGTCTCATTTCAAAGCACACCATATTGGAAATAAGATGTATTTTGAAGGGGAAAATGTTATCCGACTTTGTAACCAAGCCATATTCGGGTGAACCCGATCAGTCGAAATCGAAGGTTATCAAGGCAGAGAGCCCAGAGTGATCACTGCCAAACTTAGATGCTAAGTGTAACCATGAGACAAGCCCAAAATATAGCAAATGGTCTCTAAGAGAAGGCTTACACACCCTACGCCTATAAGCAACAAAACACAAGCCAATGACATAAGAAATGTTGGATCATAGTGCCAATCATATGCTACAATCATCATCCAAATGCAACAATCATATGCTAATCATCCATTTATAGTAACCATGGAAATAAAATAAAAACGCAAATGCGCACACATCCATATGTATATGCTTTAGTGACCTAGTTAGGCCGATCCCTAAGAGATAATGGTGCCTAGTGTATATATATATACGTCCATTAGCATCCACTAGCAAACACTTGCAACCACTAGCATCCATCATACATAACATGTTCTATTAACATGTTTACATTCAGTCCTACCATCCATAGGTTAAATCCTAAGATATACCCTTCCAAAGGATACTAAAGGAAAGAACCTATTCAAAACTAAAGATGGAAATAGGAAATTCAAAACGCACCCTCGAAAAGAAACGGATAAGAGATACATATTTTCTCTTCGGCCTCCCACGTAGCATCTTAAATGATGTCTCCCCATTGCACCTTAACCAAAGGTACTTCCTTATTCCTAAGCTTCTTGATATCACGCCCAACGATCTTGGTAAGAATGCGACGAACCGATGCTTCTCTCTCTACTTCAACTTCCTTAAGTTGACTAGGATCCACTACCTCTGCTGAATCATGTAAGCACTTTTTCAAGTGCGAAACATGGAAAACATCATGAAATCCTGCGAGCCTCTCCGGTAGCTTTATCCGATACACCATCTTCCCTACCCTTTCCACAATGGGGAACGGTTCTACAAATCTAGGAGCAAGTTTCCCATTTGATCCAAATCTTACTACCTTTCTTAGCGAAGATACCTTAATGAAAACCAAGTCTCCTACTTCAAACTCAATATCCCTTCTCCGCTTATCTGCATAGGATTTCTGCCTATCCTGGGCCATCTTCATTCTTCTTCTAATTAAATCAATCTTTTCCGACGTCTCTCTAACCATGTCGGGACCAAGTAGAAATCTCTCTGTAGACTCCAACCACCATGAAGGCGACTTGCACGGTCTTCTATAAAGAGCTTCAAAAGGTGTCATCCCAATGCTAGCCTGAAAACTATTATTATAAGCGAATTCCACTAAAGGAAGATGCTCCTCCCAAATTCCTCCAAAATCAAGAATACAGATCCTCAACAAATCCTCAAGAACTCTATTAACTCTCTCCGTTTGGCCGTCTGTCTAAGGGTGATAGGCCGTACTCAATCTAAGCCGTGTTCCTAAAGCCTCTTGCAAGCTCCTCCAAAACTCGCTCGTAAAGATAGGGTCTCTATCACTCACTATGCTAGAGGGAACTCTATGAAGTCGGACTATCTCACGAACATATAAGGATACTAAATAAGGTGTTGTTCACTTACTCTTGACAGGAATGAAGTGGGTGCTCTTAGTCAAGCGATCTACAATCACCCAAATACTGGTATTCCCCTTCCTAGATCGGGGTAAACCATCTATGAAGTCCATCGAAACACTATCCCACTTCCATTCGGATACATCCAATGGTTGAAGCAATCCGCCGGGCTTCTACTACTCTTCCTTAACTCTTGGCACACAAGACACTTAGCAACAAACTCTGCTACATCCTTCTTCATGCCACTCCAATAAAACACTCTCTTCATGTCCCTATACACCTTATCACCACCCGGATGAATAGTCATTCGAGAATGGTGTGCTTCTTCTAGAACTTCTCTCGTCAAATCACCAGTGCGGGGGACGCAAAGTCTTACATCTCTACTTAGCCACCCTTTACTATCAACGTACTAGCGTTGGAGATGTCTAGAGACCTCTCCTCTGCTAATCCTCTCTAGAATATCCATAAGCTCTGAATCCTCTCGCTGCCTTGAGCCAATCTGATCTATAAGGGTAGGCTTAATCTCAAGTGCTGCCAATAATCCAGGGGTAATGTCCATAGAGGGCTTAAAATCAAAGGTGGAAATAAACTCTAGGCTTTTCCACTCCATGAACATTGGACTAAGGGTTGCTATCTTTCTACTTAATGCATCCGCAACCATGTTCCCTTTACTAGTGGTATAGGCTATCTCAAAGTCATATGATGCTAGAAACTCCATCCAACGCTACCGCCTCAAGTTTAAATCCTTTTGTGAGAATAGGTACTTCAATGATTTATGGTTAGTGAAGAGGTCGAACCTCTCTCCCATCAAGTAATGTCTCCAAGACTTGAGCATGAAAATAATAGCAGCTAACTCCAAATCATGGGTGGGGTTGTTCTTCTCATGAGTTCTCAACTGTCTACTTCCATAACATACTACTCTTCCTTCTTGCATCAATACTGCTCCAAGATCCATCCCACATGCATCAGTGTATACTGTAAAAGGCTTAGCTCCGTCAAGTAAAACTAACACTGATGCACTAGTAAGGGCTCTCTTTAGCATCGTGAAGGAATCCTTACAATCTACGTCCCACACGAATGTCGCATTCTTCTTAGTGAGGCGAGTAAGCGGTGCTGAAATCTTAGCGAAATCTCTGATAAACTTCTTATAATAGCCAGCCAAACCTAGGAAGCTTCTAACTTCGGTAGCGTTCTTGGGGGCCTTCCAATCTTATACTGCTACTACCTTAGCGGGATCAACAGCTAGACCCTCTCTTGAAACTACATTCCCTAAGAAACGCACCTCCTTACGCCAAAAGTGACACTTCGAGAATTTTGCCTTCAACTGATGAACACGATGTGTACGAAGAACCTCCTCAAGATGAATAGCATGCTCTTCCATACTCTTGGAAAACACCAAAATGTCGTCCACGAATACTACAACGAACTTATTTAGGACATCTCGAAAAACACGGCTCATCAAATCTACAAAATAGGCTGGGGCGTTAGTCAGCCCAAATGGCATAACCAACCACTCAAAGAATCCATCGAGTGTCCTAAATGCTGTCTTATCAATGCTATCGTCAGCGACCCTAAGCTGATGAAATCCTGTGGCTAAATCAAGCTGAGAAAATATTGAAGAGCCTACCAACTGATCGAAAAGATCGTCTATCCTAGGAAGTGGGTAACAATTCTTCTTCATGAGCTTATTCAACTCTCTATAATCTACGCAAAGTCGAAGGGAACCATCCGCCTTTACAGCGAAGACGACTGGTGCTCCCCACTCAGATATGCTCCGTCTAATGAAGCCTTTCTCCAATAGCTCACCGATCTACTTACTTAACTCCTTCCTCTCCCTAGGAGCCATATGTCTCACGGGTAATGCCACTGGCTTAGCATTGTCATTCAGATAGATCCTAAAGTCAATCTCTCTTTTAGGGGGTAGTCCCCTAACTTCCTCAAAAACGTCTGGGAAATCTCTAACGACTAGAACAAAATCTAACTTTCCTAGTGGTGAATCAAGGGAATAAAGGAAGCTCAACATGACTAACCCCTATGGGTCACAAGAAACTTCGAGAGTCCTACCGTTGCATGTCTCTAATCTGACGACTCTCCTCTCGTAGTCCAATATCGCTCCATAAGTGGATAGCCAATCCATCCCCAAAATCATCCCATACCCAGAAAATCCCAGTACATAGGCATCACAATCAAACTCTACACCTAGTATAAAAATTTTCAAACCCCTACAAATCATGGATAAATGTGTCGATCCTCCTATGGAGTTTGAAACAACTATAGGGTCTACTACTACAAAATATCTAAGTGCAAACAATCAACCAAGGAACTAGAAATGAAAGAATGTGATGTTCCGGAGTCAAAAAGAGTCCGAATAGGAAAATCCAAAATTTAAATCAAACCTTCTACAGAGACTTTCCTACCTCAGTCCGGTCCACTACTAGAAGGTGCTATATCCAAAGCCTGTACTTGCGCTGTCGATGCGCCTGCCCTCTGCCCCGTCCTCTGAGGACAAGCTCTACTAAGGTGTCCAGGTTGTCCGTAGTTGTAACACCTCCCCTTCATTGTGTCCTTCTTACAGTCCTTTGTGAAATGACCAACCAATCCACAACTATGACATTTCCTGCCTTTCCTGATCCGCTTTTGAGGTCCTCCTTCTTTCCTCTTGTCCTTATCCTTCTTATTCTTCCCTTACTACTTCTTAGAGCTTTCCGACTTAGGAACCTCTTTAAGCTCTCCCTTCAGCTGCCAAGATGCAGGCTGAACTCTCTGTCAGTCCTCTAATCCTAATAGCTCAAACATCCGATCTGTATCCCTTAACCAAGCTCGTGCCTCCATGAAATCCTCCATGCTGGAAAACGTCTTACCTCCTAGACTAGAGAAGTCCTTGCATAGCTTAGAAAAATTGGCTACTACAGGTGGATTAATAGGATCTCCACTTGCTAGTGCTGTAATGGGCACTTGGAGGTATCTACGGAACCAGCCAGGGACTTGAACACCCTCTGGAAGATTTGGGGCATCTGCAAAGAAAAGAGAATTTAGACTCAAAAAAATCGAAAGAAGGTTGAACTGGACTTTGAGGGGATTTTAATAAAAACTCTCTTTTTATACTTGAAAACTATTTCTATAATAAGAGTTTCTTTCTAAAAAATACTTTTAAAGATAGGTTACTTTTGAAAAATACTTTGTTTTTAAAACAAGTTTTAGGAATCCTATAACCTTAGGCTCTAATACCAAGCGAAACACCCCACACCCCTTAGTATACCCAAAAAGGATACACTAAAAGATATGGTGCGTTATAAGTATAGCTAATGCATCACAGAGACTAAGATTCATAAGATAAATAAATAATAACAGTGGAAACATTTAAACAATAACTTGATATTCAAAATTAACCTTCATAAAATAATGTCATAAAACAGAGTATGTCTCAAATACCAAATACACATGTCTTATGAAAAATATAATCTCAGTCACATCATTAGAGTACATAATAAAAATCATCCCTTTCATAAAGTACCAGTACATCCAAAGTCAAACGAAAAGAAAAAAAAGGAAGAAGAATACATAAAGAATGAGAAAGCTCTGCAAATGGGTCTCCAAGAAATCCAAATCTACTGTCCTTGCATCTGCTGGCCTATGTGGGGAAAAAGAGAAATAGAGGAGTGGGTCAGACTATAAGTCTGGTGAGTGAAAGTAGCTACTAGTATTTTTAGGCAAGATAAAGATAATAGACTTAGCAACAGTTCTAGTATAAATGAAATAAAGGAAAGATAAAACTAGGGATAAAATAGTAACTGTTTGCTTTGCTTGTAATTGTTTGCACTTGTCTTAGATTGCTGCTTTGATTAGGCTGAAACCCTAATCCTATTTTAATTAGGCTGAAATCCTAATTTTACCCGTTGATCGGCCTTCTATCTCTGTTGTGCCACTATGAGCTAGTCCCATCCTGTGTGTCCTACAGCAAAAGACACATGTTTAGTGCTTAGAACGGAATAGCGATTTATCTACCCTGATCGATGCTGCATGCTCGGTTATCGCCGATACACACTAACTGTCGCTCCCTATTTTGACCTCTTATATATCCTAATTAGCATAAGCGTGCCCAGCCTCACCCGATCTGTTGTGAGACCATCGGCCCTAGTCTGAAAGGGTCCTGCCCAGCCTCACCTAAGTGTTGTGAGACCATCAGTCTTGGTCTTAAAGGGAATGCTGCGGGTACGAGTCCAAACAAACAAAATCTAGTTGCGCCCCTTACCCAAATCCCCTGATTTGAGCTTCTATCTATTAGCTACTTATTTACCGTAGTTAGCATAATCGTGTTCCGGCTTCACCTAACTATTATGAGACCATCAGTCCTAGTCTGAAAGGGTCCTGCCCAGCCTCACCTAACTATTGTGAGACCATCAGTCCTAGTCCGAAAGGGAATGCTACTGGTACGGGCCCTATTTCTGTTCTTGCTTATTAACTTAGTGTAAGTTCTTAAAATAAGCCTCTTCTGTTATTTCTGCTCTATTTACTTATTAACTTAATCTAAGTCTTTAAAATAAGCTTTTCTGTTATATCTGCTATATTTGCTTATTAACTTAATTATAAGTCTTTAAAATAAGCCTTTCTGTTCTTTCTGCTGAATTATAACCTACGTTATAATGGTTACTCTTTTGTTTTATCTTTTTAGTTATAACCACTAGCTATAAACGTGCTTGCAAATGTCTCAAATTTGCTTATTTCAGTCTATCTTCTTTTCATTACAGTTTTTCTTATTTACATCTAATTTCTGTAAATTTAATGTTTTCTATTTTAGTCCATATTTGCGAATTATTCTTTTTTTTAATATTCTTATATTTTATTCACGCAAAAAGGAATAAAAAAGAAACTAAAATTTACAGGCTAAATTCTAACGTAAAACAGATGTAAATAAATGCAAATAACAGTAAATAACTATAAATAACTGTAAATAACTGAATAAAATAGCTGAATACAAATAACTGAATAAAATAGACTGAAAAGAACTTTAAAAACTAGCTGTAAATAACTTATATAGAAATTGTCTCAAAATTGCAGAAAAACTACAACTATTGAGAACCCTATTATTTTAAATTACTTAAAAATCTAAAATAATTACTAAACACTCACCCGTGATCCTCAGTTCTATTCCTTTGTCTTCCTTAATCAACTTCTAGAGCGTAGAATATTTTTATCAAAAAGATCTTCTCCTTTAAAAAATATTCTATTTAGGGTCCAGCCTTAGGAAATGAATCCGGATAGGAGAAAATCTGAATGAGAAAATAGCTTGGCCTAGGATCTTATTTATAGTGTAGTCTAGGGATCTCAGACCATTAGATTTGAAGATTAAATCTGATGCAACCACGTCATAGGCTCACTGGAATCGTCGGATGGAAGCACGAACGCATAGGATTGGAGAGAAATTGGAAAAACACGTTATGATCGAACCTGGACAAATTCACGTTCAAATACAAAGGCGGATCGACTTGGGTGTCGACCCATACATGTGGTAGGTCAACCTATGCACATTAAGGGTCAACTTGACCTATATATATATATATATATTCTTCTTTTTGTTTATTTCTTGTTTAATTCGTATCTTCTTCGTTTTAGCTCAGATTTCGATAAGTTATAAATGGAAATTGACCAGAAAATTACCACATACACAATGATGCAACTTCCATGGCTCAATTCTGATAATTTTACAAACTTAAATTTATTAATTAATTATTATAGCTTAAATTTCGGATTGTTACAAAAATCTTTAGATTTATGTTCTTTTTATAATAATTCAAGCTCTATAAATTAATAAACATAAAGTCTCTCATTATTTGGTTTCTTTTTTTATAATGATTTGTCAATCAAATTCAATTTTCATTCAAACATTAAAAAAGCATTAAATGCCCTTAATTTATTTCCATAATTAAGTCATAAATCAATTATATGATTTAACAATTCAAACCCTATGATTTTAATGCTCACAAATTTCTTTAGTACGAACAATTAGAGCAAATCAATATTTTTATCATGTGCTTATATGTTATTCACTCATTTGAGATGCAGCAAGTAAAGCCCAACTAATTGGTTAACTCCATATAATAAATAGATGGTTGTCTTTTTTATTTTCAACTCTTAAATATATTAAAAATAATTCGTATAAATTCACTTGCAAGTCATCCATTTGGATAGCTAAATTATACTATCAGAAAAACAATAACGGATGCTCAAGGAAATGAATAGAATTTTTAATTAACAATTTTATATTTACAAGCATTTATAATCTGTAAATGCTGTTTTAACTCCTTCCAGAAATGGAAGGACAAATTTTATATGTTCTTTCAAGTGTTTCATTAGCACATAATTATAAAGGTTTCATACTATTAGTTTTTATCAAATACTTATATTTCAAATTAATGGTTCGGCATTGAAATGTTTTTATAAATGAAAAGTCTTCAATTTAAATAATTTTTAATTCACAAAACATATAACTTTATATTTGTCTCAATTCAAATATACAATAAATTCATACCAATCCAGACCAATGGCCATTAATTATAACTCTTGTCACATTTCATAATGAAATAGACTGATCTGAATTTTATTATACACCATATCTAATTCATTGTTACGTTTCATATATAGAATGCAAAAATTTGTATATTCTTTTTTCCCATACTTCTTTTAGAAAATTTCACCATAACCACAACAATTGCTCTTATCATAAACTTATATATGTTCATAAAATACATTTTTGGAATATCAAAATTTATGCTACTATGATTAACATATATCGTTAACCAAAGCAATTTCTCAAAATAAATTGCATTCTCAATAATATCAATGATATGAAATCATTGTCAAAACCCAAATATAATTCAAATAAGAAAGTAAAAAGTAAAAGTGGAATATGTATTACTTTAATATACTTCTTATCGTTCCAGTGATTTGAATATCACAAATTCAATTCAAATTTGCATAAAATCCTCGATTTTCTTCTCATTCACTAATCATCGAACATTATAATTTGCTTCAAAACCCAGATAGCTTAGTCCTTACCAAAGATGGATTTGATTTAGCATTCAAATTGTTGGAAGTTGATGGATAGAAAAATAAAGAGAAAGTGATGGGAGTTGTGTCATAGATGTGGCCACTGCCTTCAAAGCAAAATTCAACAGAACTATGATGTAATCGATAATTGTTTTCTACTCTTCAAGATTAACACAACTACCCTTCAAACTTGTGTACTCAAGATTGAAGAATTTGAAGATTTATCAAAATCACTGCCCAAGAGTTTTAAGTATGTTTAAATGGTAGATTTTATTTGGGGTGAAATTGTGGAGAAGGGGGATAAGGAAGACAATTTTGTTTTTTTTTGGTAAAAAAACTTATTCCTTTTCCAAAGAAGAGTGAAATGAAAGATAATAAAAATAAATGTAAAATTTTTCTCTCTCTCGCTCTCTCTCTCTAGCCTATTAATCACTGTAATCCATAAATAGAAATGTATTCTTATTAATAAATAACGCAATGGTCAATCAATGAATAGGCTTTTGATTTTTGTTGTAATTATCCAACAATAGTAAAAAAACCATAAGGCTCCTCTCTCATACATCAAGCTTTAGAAGCAATAGAAGTAGTAGAGGTGGAGATAAAGATAAAAGAGAGGAAAGTGGAAGAACAAGAAATTAGAGAAAAATTATAAGGTAATGAGTGCGAACCCGTGCTACGCACATAGCATTGAATGTAAAGCTTTGAAAATACAATAGTACGTTAGTGGTAAAACCATATTTGTAAACAATATTCAAACTAGAGTAATGTGAAAAAATTTATATGCAAGTGTTAAATGTCGGACAATAAAATGTCGTGCACAGTATAGGTTTCGATTCAATAGGCGCATTAGAAAACTAATCTAATGTACTATCCACCCTATTATCAAACAGAAATAATTAGAATAACATAGTCTATACATCACAAAGGGATATATAGCATTTGTACTGTTGAGCTATGATGCAGCACATATACATACCTGGTGCCGCAATTGCGAAGACGAAGTCGATCGACTTAACTCCTACGACCTAAATCCATTTCCACGAAATCCATTTCCACGACCTAAATCTTCCCACGACATAACACTTCCCGACCTAATTCAAATAGCTCTCCGACCTAACGATAGGTCGCAAACAATCTCCGACCTAATTCCAGAAGAGCTCCGACCTAACGATAGGTCGCAAACAATCTCCGATCTAATTCCAAAGGCTCTCCGACCTAACGATAGGTCGCAAACAATCTCCGACCTAACTCCAGTAAGTCGCGAACGACTTTACTCCGCTTCATCAACTCGCGAGCAACCTAAGGCTTCAATCGCGAAAAGCTACGAGGCAATGCCGCCAGGAGATTAAGTCGCGAAGATGATTTTTGTTAACTCGCGTGAAGATGATTAAGTCGCGTGAAGATGATAACTCGTGAGAAGTTTCTGATAAGTCGCAAGTCGAGTATGATAAGTCGTGAGTTGGTTTGTTAAGTCGCGAGGCTGATAAGTCAGATGTTAATTGATATTTTAGGTCGTTAAACACTATTGTTAAGTCGGTACTATGCTTCCTTATGTCGTTTGTATAAAGTGTTGTTGAGTCGTTTGTACTGTTAGTTGTATCTGTTAAGTGTTGTAATTTCTTTGATAAGTCGTATACGACTTATGCGAGTTGTTTTGTTGTAACCCTATAAATAGGGAGTTATGTCATTTGTAAACGGTTGTTGATTTTGAAATAAAATTTCCTTTGTTAGCTTTGTGCTTTCATCCAATTGGTAGTCGAGTGTGATCTCCTATCTCCACCTTCGGTCAATCGAGTGCGCTCGATTCAACGATCGTGAAGCCAATTCGCGGTATCAAGTGCGCTTGATCAACGCTCGAAGAATTGAAGATCTATTTTCACGGTATCGAGATCGATCAACGTGACGTAGATAGCTAAAATTCGGCATCTTCGGATCAACGAATTTGGGCATTTCAGTATTTCTCAATCCACCGATTGCTACTTTCATCGAATCTATCTTGTTTGTATAATCCGCTGCGTCATTTGGTATCAGAGCTAGAACGCAAGGAGTTTGCGTAGATTTTTGGAGTTGTGCGAGATTTACATCATTTGGAGAAGTGGGTTATCGAGATTTTGAAGAGATTTGTTCGTTTGGAGATTTTTGAAGATTTCAACAAGTGGGTAGTTTTGATTTGAAGATTTTTAGATCGAAGTGAAGTTTTTGTTGGAATTTGTCGAAGAGTGATCATGACTCCGAGAAGAGCTAACCGTTATCGCAACATTGATGCTTTGTATGGGAGAGAAGAGGCCGATGAGATGGAGCAAAGAATTAATGAAAAATTTAATGAGAAGCTTAATGAAGGGATTGGACGATTAGAGAGAATGATGTTGGAGATGAGTCAAAATCAGAGAAGGGTTTCACCTGAATCTAGCCATGGGAGAAGTAGAGTTTCACCACATTCAAATCGAGAGAGAAGTGTTGATAGTGATCATAGAAGTGTGGATCAAGATTGTGATAGAAATGTTGATGATCGAAGTCGTGATAGAAATGTGAATGATCGTAATCGGAGGAATGTAGATAGAAGGGATGTTGGTGGTAGAAATGGTGGTGGTAGAGATGTTGGTGGTCATGATCAACATCGATATGCTTCGGATTTTGATGAGGATTTTGATGTTGGTAGTGTTCATAGTCGAAATCGAAACCAAGGAAGAAATCAGTCGGAGTACGATCACAAGTGGGAATCTGGGATGAAGACTGCCAGAATTCAAAGGGGGTATGCAAGCTGAGGAGTTTTTGGATTGGTTGTCTAATGTGGAGGAGATTTTTGACTTCAAGGAAGTTCTAGAACATCGTAGAGTGAAGTTGGTTGCTACAAAGTTGAGGGGTAGAGCTTTGGCATGGTGGCAGCAAACCAAACTTACACGTGAACGGATGGGGAAGTCAAAGGTTGAATCATGGGAAAAGATGAAGAGATTGATGAAAGCAAGGTTCTTACCTTATAATTATCAATCGCTTATGTATCAGAGGCTGCAAAACTTGAGGCAAGAAACGAAGTCTGTTAATGACTATGCTGATGAATTCTATCAACTGATTGCAAGGAACGATATCATGGAGACAGAGGAACAATTAACAGCTAGATTTGTTGGAGGATTGCGTATGCAGATTCAAGACATAGTAAATATGTTTGATCCCAGATCTGTAACGGAAGCACACCATAAAGCATTGGCTTGGGAGAAACAGGGACGACGAGGTGGTGGTGTGTTTACTAATTCCAACAACCAGAACAAGGATGTTAGTAACAGTGCGGATGTTTCCAAAGTCGTCAGTAAGTCGAATGTGAATGAAGCCAGCAAAGAAAAGGTCAATAGTAATCTCAAATGCTTTAATTGTCAAGAGTGGGGCCGTAAAAGCAATGAATGTCCAAGGCCAAAGAAACGAGCAATGATTGCGGAGATTGAGAATGAAAATGTAGAGGTAGAATGTGTCAATTCAATACCAGTTGAAGAAGAAGAATTATTGTCTGGAGATGAGGGTTGTAGTTTGTTGATGAGGAGATCGTGTTTGACACCAAGGCAAGAGGATGATTCAAGTTGGTTGAGGAGTAACATCTTTCAATCAACGTGCACTATCTTGGGAAGAGTTTGTAAATTTGTCATCGATGCAGGAAGCTGTGATAATATCATTTCTTCAGAAGCTGTAAAGAAGTTGTCATTGAAAATAGAGAAGCATCTTAAACCCTACAAATTAGCTTGGTTGAGGAAAGGAGGGGAAGTGAAGGTTAATCGAAGAGCTTGTATTAATTTTTCCATTGGGAAGAAATACAAAGACGAAATTTGGTGTGATGTGGTTGACATGGACGTATGCCATCTATTGTTGGGAAGACCATGGCAATACGATAGAGCTGTGCAACACGATGGACGCACAAACAGCTACAGTTTTATGTTCGAGGATACACGAATTATTTTGGTTCCTAAAAGACGTCAACAGAATGAAAACAAATTGGAGGAAATCGAGGAGCTAAAAACTTTGTTGTCTTTAAAGGAATTTGTTGATGTGGAGGATGAAGTCGATAATGTTCAATCACCAAAGTTTGACGGAGATGAAGCTGTTGATTTTCATCCAACAAAATCCGATGAACATGAGGTTGAAAATTCACAGTCAGCAATGGTGAATGAATGTAAAGATGTAGTTTCTGCAGAAATGTTCAAAGAATTACTGCCACTGAGGAACGTACATCATGTTAATAAAATTTCAAGTGCTATTGTATCGTGTATGCCACGTAAACATATGTGTCCGACAGAGTTGAGAAGATTGGTTGATGGGTTTCTGTTCGAAGGAAAGCAATTGTATACTCCTGATCACAGTTGGCGAATAAAAGTTATCAAAGATGTGCGTGTAGAAAGACACGTGGACAGTTATCATACCAAGCAGTTGGTTACAATGTTTTGTTTTGGACCGTCAATAAGAAAAGTGGTTGAAAGGCTTGTTCAGAAGAGTCAAAGTTATCAAATTTCAAACGAGACCGCGACGAAGTCAGAATTATGTATGTCATTACCTATACATACTAGTTCATGGGTGGACAAAAGTATGGACTCTGTATTGGATTTGATGAAGACGCAAAGGGACAACGAATCTATCTACTTGATGGTTGAACGATTTCTTGTTGGTACATACAACAAGCTAGATGCCGGTGGAATGGGTCATTTGGAAATTGTGAAGGAAATTAATGAGAATGTTTGTAAGTTGAGTTTGTCGGGTCATCTTCCTATTGCCAACGTTGACAATATCAAACCCTTGGTTCCATTACACGAGGATAAGAGTGTCAAAGAAGAAGAACTTTTAAATTCGAGGATGAATTTTTCTCAACCTGGGGAGGATGATGCAGCACATATACATACCTGGTGCCGCAATTGCGAAGACGAAGTCGATCGACTTAACTCCTACGACCTAAATCCATTTCCGCGAAATCCATTTCCACGACCTAAATCTTCCCACGACATAACACTTCCCGACCTAATTCAAATAGCTCTCCGACCTAACAATAAGTCGCAAACAATCTCCGACCTAATTCCAGAAGAGCTCCGACCTAACGATAGGTCGCAAATAATCTCCGATCTAATTCCAAAGGCTCTCCGACCTAACGATAGGTCACAAACAATCTCCGACCTAACTCCAGTAAGTCGCGCCTTCTCTAGTCTAAGTCGCGAACGACTTTACTCGCAAACAATCTCCGACCTAACTCCAGTAAGTCGCGAACGACTTTACTCCGCTTCATCAACTCGCGAGCAACCTAAGGCTTCAATCGCGAAAAGCTACGAGGCAATGCCGCCAGGAGATTAAGTCGTGAAGATGATTATGTCGCGTGAAGATGATTATGTCGCGTGAAGATGATAACTCGTGAGAAGTTTCTGATAAGTTGCAAGTCGAGTATGATAAGTCGTGAGTTGGTTTGTTAAGTCGCGAGGCTGATAAGTCGGATGTCAATTGATATTTTAGGTCGTTAAACACTATTGTTAAGTCGGTACTATGCTTCCTTATGTCGTTTGTATAAAGTGTTGTTGAGTCGTTTGTACTGTTAGTTGTATCTGTTAAGTGTTGTAATTTCTTTGATAAGTCGTTAAGTCGTATACGACTTATGCGAGTTGTTTTGTTGTAACCCTATAAATAGGGAGTTATGTCATTTGTATACGGTTGTTGATTTTGAAATAAAATTTCCTTTGTTAGCTTTGTGCTTTCATCCAATTGGTAGTCGAGTGTGATCTCCTATCTCCACCTTCGGTCAATCGAGTGCGCTCGATTCAACGATCGTGAAGCCAATTCGCGGTATCAAGTGCGCTTGATCAACGCTCGAAGAATTGAAGATCTATTTTCACGGTATCGAGATCGATCAACATGACGTAGATAGCTAAAATTCGGCATCTTCGGATCAACGAATTTGGGCATTTTAGTATTTCTCAATCCACCGATTGCTACTTTCATCGAATCTATCTTGTTTGTATAATCCGTTGAGTCAAGCTATCATGTGCTGACAGATCAGTTGGCCCAAGTGGTTCAGTACAAATATTGGAGTTGTCTTAAAAAAATAATTGTTGCATGGAATAGCTCACGATGGCTCATGCACAAACAATTTTGATGCACAGTTCAACATGCTTCCAAATAAGGAGGATATATGACAGTACGTTTCTTTAGCGCCTAAATAAAAAATTGTACCGTTGGTCATCAAACTCATTTGGAAGCACAGTAGCTAGCTGGGCAATAGAAAATAAAATAAAATAGAGAAACTAATATCACCGATCAAAGAAATACTAACTTGTTTCAAATATATCGACGTTAAAAACAAATTACATCAAATGAAATATGTTTTGTTTGAAAGACGAATATAAGGGTGTTATCTAAATCTTATCAAATACATGAATATCAAATTGTGTTGAACAAAGAAGTCAAGACAGACTAAATTAAGTCTATAAAAACAAACATTTACAGCTTTACAATAGATAAGCAGAAAGATTTTTTGGTTCGGTACACATAAAAAAATGAAGAAGAAAAATAAGTATTCGGATAAAAGTGCAGCATCATTGACCAAACAGCATATGCTGATAGAGGTTGTCATTCTTCAATGTCACCGTGCCTAAACCCAAATGGATTGAATGTTCATCTGTTTGCCATAATAATAAGCTTGCTATTAGAGAACAGTGACAATGTTACACAATTTGGTAAAGACCGCAAGCTCCATATTAATTAGCATATGAAAAGCAAATCAATGTGCAAAAAATGACCCTTGTTGAGAAAGTGTAAATCAAGTAAAATTTTAAAAATCAAAACTAAGTAAAAAATAAGCATACGGATTGCAATAATATTTATCTATTGCTACCATCGAATATTTGTTTTTATAAATACAGAAATATTTTTTGAATGACAATTAACATGATTAATTAATTTAACTCATTTCTTAGTAAACTTTTTTAAAATTTCAATCAATATTCTTTTACCTTGCTTTTTTATACTGAAAATAAATTATATATTCAATGCATTAAATTTATTTCCCAACCTTTGGTACTAACGAAAATGATATGAACACAAAAATATAATCCTCTAAAGCTTAAATATGTACTCAATCATTTTATCAAATATTCTAACGAAAATGATATGAACAGAAAGGATAAGTAAACAAGCAATAAGAACTAAGAAGTAATAGAAACTTAATGATTTATAGTGGTTCGATGTTGCGTCCCTACGTCCACTTTGAAGAGTAAACTTTATTGATCACTTGTAAATATGATTACAATGAATTATTGATAATTGCACTTGATTACAGTGGAGTCCATCGCAACAAGAAGCTAAAGGTCCCCTAAATAAACAAAGAATCATGTATTTATAGAGAAAGACGACGAAATATCTCGCTGAAAATTCGGCAGAAGGCTCTCCAAATCCGTAGTGACCCACACAAACTATCGCAGGTGCAAATCTGACTGTTTGAACGATCGGTACCAATCGTTCGTGATTACTTCAATGAGGGTGCGATTGTCCCTACAAGATCCCTCACGCCTCTAATCCATGTTCCCAAAGTTTGGTGTCATTCTGACTTGTCGCTGATGAGATATTGATTAATCTTCATTGAGTTGAATCGTTGAGGCTGAAACGATACGATCGTTCATGAACGATCTATACCGATCGTTCTTAGTAGCTCATCTTGTCATGCGATCGTTTCTAAGAGTCCTCTCTTCAATATATTGATGTTCATAAAGTTTCATGTGTAATGGATTTGTAGATTTCGAGATATCGATCGATCATCATTGAATTAATTGTGGAAATGATACGATACGACCCATAATGTGACATATGGATCGTACCTGATCCATATTCAAGGAGTAGTGAATTTTCATGCTTCTGCTTTGCTACTGCTTCAGGTCGTTTTACTTGTATGATCTCTGGACTTCTTGATCGTTAACCTGATGCATCGATTCTGATGACAATTAAGTCTTTTCTGTTTAATCGATCCAGATATAGACGGGTCAAAAGGCCGGATGACAAACTACTAGAGTTTAAGCTAATAATTTTCAATTAGGTTGTTTTATATTTTACGTTCATTTGAATTGATTTAAATAAACTTATTAGGATGTTCGAATTTATTCTATTCTTTAGAAATTTGGATTTATAAGTTCAATATTTACATCCACGGTGCTTTTTTTCTTAATGTGTGCCCAATAGGGATGTGAGGGTTGTTTTTTATTTAAAAAGGTTGAATGTTTTTCTCTGTGTGCTTATATCCATGATCTGAGATGTTTTATGCTGTTTATTTGTACATAAGGTTACTCAGATAGATGATGCATTTGATAAACAGGAGGAGCAAGATGTTTAGATATATTAATTTTCTGATAGAACTTGGTAGTCTTTGCATACACAGACATGTTTGTTAGAAACTTAGAATTATATTTTGGGTAGTCTTTGCACCTGTACTTTGTTGACCAACATAATAGTGTTGTTACTTCTCATTGGAAGAGCCTTGGTTATCAAAGATGGACATAAGGAGCAAGATGTGACCTATAGTCCAAGTGGGTTAGGTCCAGATTTATAATTCATCAGTACAAGACATCATATTGCACCAAAAATTCTGCACCATGCATGAGTTATCGCTTAAGAAAACGTCAGACAAGAAAATCAAAGCAATGTGGCTCTTAAACCGCCAACTGTTAAGTCAATCCACATGCTCAAATCCGCAGTCCAATCAAATCAATGCAACTTATTTCCACTTGATAACTAATGTTTTAACATTTAATCTTCATCGACTATATATACAGTCTCTTGCCCAGAAGTCAATATCAGCATCATAAACTTCAATCCAAAGAACAAACATGGCATCCAGAATGGCTCTATCTTCCCCAGCCCTAGCCGGAACTGCAGTTAAACTCGCTCCAACCTCCGGTTCGGAGCTGATGGGCAACGGCAAATTCACCATGAGGAAGACCGTCAAAAAGCCCGTATCATCATCTGGCAGCCCATGGTACGGTGCGGACCGGGTCAAATACCTCGGCCCATTCTCAGGCGAGGCCCCTTCCTACCTAACCGGAGAGTTCCCCGGCGACTATGGCTGGGACACTGCAGGCCTGTCCGCGGACCCAGAAACGTTTGCCAAGAACCGGGAGCTGGAAGTCATCCACTGCAGATGGGCCATGCTAGGTGCCTTGGGCTGCGTCTTTCCCGAACTCCTGGCCCGTAACGGGGTCAAGTTCGGGGAAGCGGTGTGGTTCAAGGCAGGATCTCAGATCTTCAGCGAGGGCGGGCTGGACTATTTGGGAAACCCGAGCCTGGTGCATGCTCAGAGCATTTTGGCTATATGGGCGACCCAGGTGGTGCTGATGGGAGCGGTAGAAGGGTACAGGGTAGCAGGTGGGCCTCTCGGGGAGGTGGTGGACCCGTTGTACCCGGGTGGGAGCTTTGACCCGTTAGGGCTAGCGGATGACCCGGAGGCGTTTGCGGAGCTGAAGGTGAAGGAGATAAAGAATGGGAGGTTGGCCATGTTTTCCATGTTTGGGTTCTTTGTGCAGGCCATAGTGACTGGGAAGGGGCCGTTGGAGAACCTGGCGGATCATCTCGGCGATCCCGTCAACAACAATGCCTGGTCCTATGCTACCAACTTTGTTCCTGGAAAGTAATTATAAACGCTTTTGCTAGGTTTGTCAGCTTGTGTCAACGATTTGGTTTTATGTCGATACAGATCATAGGTCATGGATGAAATTGTTGATATGTACACTACTGATCTTGTGCATTAATGCTTCTTCTTATTCCTTTCTTTCTCAAGACCTTGTTTTTTCATCGATGTTTCGACTTCAATCAACAATCTACTTAAGTTTTGCCATGACTCAAGGGTAGTAATTTGTAAAAACGAATAGGAGTTCATTTTTAAGTTCAAAAAATTAGTAGTGGGGCCTAACTATATAATTGCATGAAAAATGCCCTGTTTATCCACATCTCATAAAATGCGAACGTAAACGTGAAGGGGAATTTCTGATGTCGCACGGTTGTGCACATTGTGCATGTATATATCATATGTTATTGCTGCTGTCGGGAAAGTGGTTGTTTAGGTAGATCATGCTTTATCTTTGATCATCATTTGCATGACCATGGTCTTCTTTTGCTGCACACATGCGTTATGGAACATACTGTTCAACCTAATTACTGGACCCATCAGATGTCAGATTTTGGTCTGGTTGGAGATGAAATATTTTTTGTTCGTTTTGTTTCATTAGTAAAACCGATTGTTGGATCACTCTTCTTGTAACCTAATGTAGATCCCAGGGCCGAATTTGTTTATGCTCCACGAGTTTAAGGGTTGTACCACCGATCACATCTGCTTATGATAACAGTTTCAATTAGTTATGTGAATAGAGTTTCTCTAGTTATGATAACGGTTTTAAGGGTCAGAGCTTTAGTTTTTAAAAGAAGGAGAAAGTGAAAGAAAGCTTTTCTAGTTTTGCTTCAGGCAAAACTAAATAAACGTGTATTGAGAAGGAAAAAGTAGAAGAGCATAATTACTTGCCTGCAAATGTGTTATGGATTCAAATTGGCTTCAACAAATATCAATTTTACTTTGTTTAATATATTTTGAACATGAAAGCAAAGTAATCACCAAAGCTCCAGATTATAACCAAGCAGAATTTTACGTCAAATATTCATGTGCCAAAATGTTTTGTTTTTCATGTTTAAATACATTTATTATGAATACCAATACGTTTAAGCATGTCTAAGTGGACATTTGCAAAGAAAACTAAAAGAAAATTACTATATTATGTGTCATAGCTGCAGCCATTCATAAGCACCGATAATGTTTATTTACGCAAACTTTAAAATGCTTAGATTGATGATAATTAATTTAATGAAATTATCTATATTATGTTAACATACGTATAAACTAATTTCAATATCATTACCACACGACCATACTTTTGCTAAACATTTTTCAGACGTCGGACGGGCGTGCCTTCGCATTGGATAGGTTTTTTTTTTTTAACAACAAAGATAATATCATATAACAGAGGGAGAAAACGAGCCTTTCTCCGATGGCTCACAAAGAAAAAACAAAAACAAAAGAAGGACGAAAGCCTTCCAAAACCAAAATCGCTGAATCTGGCCAAAGATAGTTAAGGATTGAAGACCGCGAACAAAAGCCTCCGCCGCAATAACAAAGAGAGATGGCGATAGTGGGTCTCTCTGACGAAGACCCCTACCTGCCTTGAAATAACCATTAGCCGAGCCGTTAATGAGCACAGAGAACCAACAGTGCCTACATAATATTATATTAGAAACTTTGTCAGCTTGCTTTGTCTTACATGTATATGTTTATGTCCATACAGTGCCTACATAAATTGGCATTTGTATATATGACTTAGGAAGTTGAATTGTATTTCTATTTCTAGTCACAACTGTCTAACATACAAATGTGATTTGCTGTGAGGGATCCGCAACACTTAGCATATTGTGTGAGAATATTGAGATTGTTTTTTGTAGTTTTTCTTTCCATGCAAATCTATACGTTAGTCATTACCTTGAGATGTTTCTGTGTATATGTGTGTGTATGTATGTATGTGTGTGTTTATATATATATATTCTGATAGATTCGTTAGTCACTGTAGTTTTGTATTAAGCATTTATTGAATATATCGATCTACTTGAGAAAGAAAAAAAAATTAGAGCACTCAATCGACGTATTCAATAGATGTTTAAGACAAAGCTATGGATGGTCGTTCCTAACTAGCCTTATTCTCCGCATTAACAGACAATATTACTCAGTAATACTCTTTGTTAATGAGGGTCTCGGGGTAGAGCGTTACAGCTTGGTATCAAAATACATCATAGTCATTTCATATATTGACTTTTGCCATAATTTCTACTATATAAGCTAGTGAAATTATGCAAAAGCACTCCTTGAAGCCCAAAACTAAGTCTCGGGAAGCTCCTGCAGCCCATAAGAAGGTACATACGTACAATCATATAAATGCTCAAAAGTTTATCTCCAACTTTTAGGTATGTGCATGCATATGTGTGTATAGATAGATACATGCTAAGTATCATTATTGGTCTATATTGTATATTTTGGGTTTAAGATATATGGAAGTTTAAGATAGCAAGTAACTTTTTAGTTTGCACGGATGATTGAAAGTTGATTCTTTCACTACTAGAAAGGCTTCAGAAAGCGACATAGTCTAGCAACGGCTAAAAAAAGTGGCCTTTGCTAGCCGTCGCTTATCGCGTTATACAAACCTGCTGCCGAGACCAAAACATTTCACTTTCCATCTCCCCAAACATTTCAGATCTGCCGCCCCCCGCCAAGATCCGTCGCAACCTTCCGTCGCTAATTTCAACCTCTCCAAACTTGCCGGTATCTCCTATTTTCCATTATCTTTGTTTAATTTAGGTTTAAATTAAATTAGTTGATGATTTAGGGATTTGGAATTGGATGATTTAGGGGTTTGGAATTGGATGATTTAGGGGTTTGGAATTGATGAATATATGTTATTAGTTTATGATATATAGTTTATTATTTGAATTGGGTATATAATGGTAAACCTAATTTAGAAAATTAGTTGATTATGTGTTTGAAAATGATAATTATTGCGTATTAGGTGATGATAATTAGTGTTGATTTGGTGGTATTAATTAGTGAAATTATTGTTTACTATGTTGTTAAAAATTATGGCTAATTTAAAATCCAAAAAATAGTCCATGATTATTGAATAATATGTTTATTGATAAGTTTACGAGAATGTTTGTTACACTGTTGTAAGTGCTAACTACTTATTTAGTTCACAAAATCGTCAACTAAAATTTATGTAGTTAAACAAAAGTTAAAATACGTTTTAAAATTTTAGATTTAATCAATAAATATTTAAATAGTTAAATAAAGAAATAGTTTTTGTAGTTGTTAAAATAGTAACTCATAGTTCCCATTTGTGAGATAAGGCATATATTCCGAGTTACTGATAGTTCCCATGGATTTTGATTCATAATTAAACGAATTCTATTTGGCTACATTACTAAAAAATTTAAGATCATTATTTCACTACAGACCATTAATACTTCAATATTAATATTTTTTTAATTTGTGCTTTATTTATGTGAACCCCTTAGAGAATTTTTGGCCCCGTCTGACAAGTGTTGTATACGATCGTTATATGGATATTCGTTTTTCCACAGAACGGACATCTATATTCATCTGATACAACATTTGTTGGATTTGTCCTAGTATTTGGAAAAGTTACAAACACAATAAGTAATCATATTTTATAAATCATTTCAGTTTAAACGGTTCAGAAAATTTCGATAGCACTTCCTTTTTCCCTGTGTACACACATTTGTGTACGATACAGCGAATAAAGGGAAGTGCTGCCAAATTTTTTTAGAATCGTTTAACCTGAAATGATTTATAAAATATGATTATGTTATTGTGTTTGTAATGGAAAGTAGGATAACCGGCCGTCAAAGTAAAAAAACAATAAACTTAAGAATTGAAAATTTGAATGCAGTATTTATTTGAATTTGTTAAAATAGTAAAGGGTTATATAAGAATTTTTACAAGACTTTAATATGAAGTGTGTTATTCAATCTTCTAACCTACATTTTACAAATCAGGAAATATGTTCGATTATTTTCTCGATCGTAGTTGGAGGTATGAAGCTCGAAAAGGTATGAAAGGATCATTAAAAGAACGATTCTGTAACGGTGTACACGTATTTATTAGATTTGCTCAATCTAATAATCGAAATAACGTAGACATTCGTTGTCCGTGTAGTAAGTGCAAACATCTAAAGCATTGGAAACCAGATGTAGTAGAAGTACATTAGTACAAATTTGGTTTTGTACCGAATTATTACTTATGGGATCGTCATTGAGAACTTGTTCAACCTACACCTAATCATATAGTGTTAGAGGACCATAATACTATGACCAATCATATAGAAAACATGGTGCAAGATGCTGCACGATCAATGTTTCCTACCTTTGACCAAGGTGATGATAGCAACGAAAATGTTGACGAAGAACCGACCGCGGAAGCTAAAAAAAATTATGATTTATTGGATTCTGCTAAGAGGCCATTGTGGGATGGATGTACAAGCGGAACTGAATTATCTGTAACCGCCGAATACATCACTATGAAATAGAAATTTAATCTTATAGAAGCTGCATTTACAGCAGTTGTACAAACTGCAAAACGACACATGCCACCTAATAATTTGATGTGTGATAGTCATTATAAAGTAAAAAAACTTATGTTTGCTTTTGGATTGCCGTACCAGAAGATAGATACATGTGTAAAAGGTTGCATGTTGTATTGGAAAGAAGACGCTCATCTTACTAAATGCAGAATATGTAATGGGGAAAGATACAAACCAAGAAAAAGAAAGGAAAAGAAGTTCCATATAAGAGGATGCATTATTTACCCATCACTCTCAGAATTCAGCGGTTATATGCATCTTCTGCTACAGCATGTCATATGCGATGACACAGTGTGAGAACACTAGAAGAAGGAACTTTGATACGAGAAGCATGGAAACATTAACGATTATGTGATATTGATTGATGATTATGTGATGCTTATGTTATCAGTACTCTTTTCTAAGCAGTGTATGATATTATATTTATGTTTGTGCCAGATATGTCTAATAGGCGACGTAATCGACGTAGTACATCTCAGTCACCTTCACTTGGAGCAGGTCCGAGTAGCTCTGAGCCAGATCTTCGTCGAGTTGCGGAGATAGTTTCAAAAAGTGCTGGGTATGTATCAATCTTATTTGAATTATATTATATGAAATATATTGAATATATACATCAACATTTCTACAAAGGGTTAGAGGTGGAGCCGTCCGATTTCATTTTGCAAGTATCGAAGGAAGCATACAAGAGTAGGATGTCCGGGTGTTGGCTTCAGTGGGATAACATCCCAACACATATAAAAAACGCAATATGGGCTGGTCTTATGGTAAGTACAACTTTGTAATATATAATTATGCCTTATATGAAACCAAAAACAATATGCCATCATGCCTTATGATATCAGTTTTACGTATTCTGTTCTGCTGATTGTTTTTTAATTATATAATCTCTTTTACATAACACGTATGATAATTCAATATGCAGGCAGCTATACGTGTGGATCCGTAGGATATGGATGTTTTCATAAATCATTGGAATAAAAAGATGCGGAAAAATTACAGAGAGACTCTGTCAAGGGCTAAGAGTTCAAGGAAAAAGCCAAGTTGGATGGGGGATGATATTTGGGCTGGATTCCAACAATATTGGGAATCTGAAGCATTCAAAGTAAGTTATATTGTCACTATATTTTTACATTTAAATGTGTTGAATTATTTTACTTAATAGTGTGTATAAATTAATAGGAATTATCGGCAAGAAACAAGGCTAATAGGAACAAAAACCCCGCTTTACATCGTGATGGCTCGAAATCCTTCCAACAACATAGGAGGGAATTGGTAAATAAATTAACCAATATTTATGTTATTGATGTATATATTTACTGGTGCCTCTTTACCATATATTCTATTCTTGTATATAATCTATTCTTGTATATACTCATGCAAATTATCAATATAATCTATTCTTGTATATATTCAGTGGGCAAAGTATGAAAGGAAGCCTACAGCGGCTGAGGTTTTCAAAGTCACACATGCAGTGGAGCATATAAATGAGGATGGGAATGTTTCATATGATTGGTCGGACGACAAGGCTGCTTCTGTAATGGTAAATATGTTTATTTCTGTAATGAAAATATTTCATATTTGTTTATTTCAGAGTAAATAAGTAAATTGTATAGCAATTGTGTCAAATATCTGTTTGTAATTGTAGGAGAGATATAAAGCAGAGCATGCACGAGCGATACAAGCGAGTGGATGAGATTCACTTACGGTTGATGAGTTTAATCGGATATGGGATTCAATCATTGAACCGGCAAGTCGAAACAGGCGTTACAGTTTCGGCAATATGGTATGTACTCAACGTTTACACAGTAGAAACCTGTATGCCATGAACTTCTTATTCACTTGAGTTTATTACCAATAACTTGAGTTTTTTTTTGTTATTGTAAGCCATGAACTTCTTATTCACTTGAATTATTTCACAGGCTCTTAATTTACAAAGGGAATATAGGAGATCCATAGATGATGAAGAGATTTCTTGGATGCAAACACAATTAGATGAGCTCAATGATTGGCGGAAGAGTCAGTTGGCGACGCAGATAGATGAGCGTATTGCTGCCTTCTATCAGGAGCATGGGTCGATGCCCGGGGAAGGAGGTGCTGATGATGATGCTTAGTTGGTTTGTTTTGATGGGTACGCTTTATATATATATATATATATGTATGTATATATATATGTACATATTATGATGGGTTTGACATTTGGTACTTTGGATGTTGTGATTGATACTTAGTGTTTTGGTGGATTTGATATTTTGGTTGTTGTGATTGATGTGATTTGGTTTGGTGGATTTTTATATTTGGTTATGTTGATTTTCTTATATGATTTTGTTAATATATGTTGAAATATGCAATATTTGATGATTTGGTTGTGTTGATATTGATTATATGGTATGATGGAATGGTATTATATGTGTGGAATGATGGAATTATATTATTTGGATTGATTGGGATTGAGGGTTGAAGGTGCTGCAATGTGGCAGCAAATATATTCCAGGTTTGCAACGGCTAGCGACGGCCATTTGGTCAAATATAGCGAAGGCTAGCAACGGCTAGTAACGACTATTTTGCAATGCTTTGCAACGAGTTTGCATCAACAACCCGGGAAACCAACAACCCCAACGGCTGCTGCCACGTGGACACTTAGCCGTTGCAAAAAGAACAACGGAGCCGTCGCTAAGGCCGTCGCTTTCTTCAGTTGCAACAAGGTATTTTGCAACGGCTATTAGCGACGGCTAGCAACGGCCGCCAACGGCTATTAGCCGTCGCTAAACAATGCTTCTTTTGTAGTGTTTTGGATTTTTATAAAGAATGACATAAACAATGTTCACTATTATAAGGAGTGTTTTCATAACCCAAACCAGCCTCGATCTCACCTCGGATAACCTTGAACCTTGAATCACTATGGCCCACAACTCAAGCCAACTTCAGTCACGCATGAATCCTGGTCGGACCTTCAAACCAGCGGTCCAATCATCAATTTTACCTGATTAAACCTCGGTTCTTTTGTTTTTTCCTACTTTCTCATAATTTATTCTCTATTTCAAAAATCATAATCGTTCCAAAATCTAAACCGCAAACGCCACCACTTCGTTCTTTACTACACCAGACTCCTCTAATACCACTGCAAGATTCATCAAGTTTTCCGTCTATCGTTGTGCGCTGCTATACCGTATACACAGTTGTAATTGTGTTGGTGCAGTTGTGCACTACAACAGCACACAACTTCGATTGCAAAACTTAAAAATCATCTACAACTCATGCACATGGCATTATTATTTCAATTTTTTTACATTTAACTTTCAATTAAATGTGCAAATTTTTCAAAAATGAAATTATGATTCTGAAGGCTTGACCGGTTGAACTAAAAAAACCTTAAATCTTGAGTCATCGTTCAACTCATGGTCCGGTTATGAAAACTATGATTATAAGAGTTCATGTCCTTTGTCTCATTATTCCCTGTCTCATGCTGTGCAGTTAATGCCCCGCTATTACCTCGCTATAACCCCGCTATATCTCATAGCGGGTTTCTGCCGCTACGATTTTTCCATATAGCCCCACAATATAGCCTTTCTGCTTTAATCCCCGCTATTTCCGCTATATCCCGTTATTTCCGCTATTCCCGCTATATCTTCTTTAATAAAATGAATTGAAAAATTCAATTTATACATTATAAAAATTATGAAACTAATTTATTTGATTTAATTTTTAATATATTTTCAGAAATGAAAATACTCTAATATTCTACTAAATTCAATTATGTTATATAACAATTTTACGTTTATTTAAATTATATTCGCACATGTTTTTATTTAAAAAGTATTTATGTATTAGTTATAATTCAATTGAATGATAATTTTTCATTTAATTACCATTTATATATTCGTGAAAATATTAAGTACGAGTTTTATATGCTATTTTAAAGCCATCCGCTACATCCCGCTATATCATCGCTGTATCCCCGCTATGACTTTTTGCACCTCCACCGCTTTGAATCTGCCGAGCGCTTTAACTGCACAGGTCTCATGTACCATAAAGAATCTCCGTCATTCATTACAATAAATATTGATGAATCAGTGGGGCCCACTATATTTGATGAATGACCGATAATATAAAATAAATGACTGAGATCATTGTGACACAGGAGAACAGATGCGAGGGGACATAGGATTTGAGGCGCTATTATTACTTTTATGAAAGACTAAACTAAAATGGTTAAACCAATATCAAACGACCAATTTTGATAGTTTTCTAACCACCTCATATAATTCAGGTAGATTCAAGGAATGAATATAAATCAGGTTGTATCATGCATTTGTTATTGAATTCAAACTTATATTCCTACATGACATAAGAGCTAATATGCTTCCAAGTATTTATTCAAAAAAAGAAACCAGTTTGGACCATTTTAAGTTTTTTTCTACTTCATTTTTTTATATTATCATCGTCGACTAAGCATATCCGCCACTAAACTGTTGCAATTTGCATCAATTTACCAACGAATAAGTTTTAACGTTAATTTCCGTTGCAAGTTGAGCCGGATTACCGACATCCGAATTTCGATGCTATTTTGCAGCGGATTTCTAAGGAATTTGTAAGGGAATTTATGTTGTTCTCAAAGTATTAATTTTTATTAATTAATAATTATTACTAACTAATTATTGATAATTAGTAATAAATTTTGAAATATTCATAAAGTTTAAACATAAATTTTGAAATCTTCATAAAATTCAAAAATAAATTTTCAAATAATTCTTGAATATTCTAAAATATTCAATATTTCAAAAAATTCCAAAATTTTAACTAATTTTCAAAATTCGAATAAAACAAACATTAACTTGCAAATTATTACTTTCATGTGCATGCACAAGTTTTATTTTATAACTATCTTCTTTGATATGTACAAGTTTTGAATATATGCTTACAATTGTTTAAAATATTACAATAATTAATAATTAACAACTTATAATTAATAACTAATAACAATAGTTAATCATTTATATAAATTTATAATTAATAATGGTTCTTCTTCTTGGAGAATATCACTTATTTTCTCAAAATAATTAATAATTTATAAATGATTATTTATAAATTTAATAATTTATAATCAATTATAATCAATGATTATTAATAAATAATAATTTACAATAAATAATTATATTTTATAATTAATAATTATTAAATTATTAAATTATAATTAAATATGTAAGACAATAATGTATAAATAATAACATATAGATAATGACATATATTTAATATTTAGTAACTTATAATTAATAATTTATTATAATTAATGGCTTATAATTAATTAATAGTTCATAAATAATAATTTCTAATTATAAATTAATATATCTAAAATAAATTATTTGTTCTAATTAATGATTTATAAGTTATAATAAATAATAATCTCTGTTTAATAATCAATAATTTCTAATAATTGTTTATTTATAATTAGCAAATTATCCTTTAACCATAAGTATTAGCTAAAAGCACTACAACAAATACAACTCATTATTGTTTTAGAACCTCTATTTTTTCAACGTTGTAAAAAACCCTAGGCTTAGGTGTATAAAATTAAATAAAATAAAGGTAAAATTTGTCATGAAAATAACTTTTAACGCAAATATCTCGCTCAAACTAAATTATATTTCTTACCCCAAATTATCTATATATCCCAAAATTTCCCTCGTTCCCGCCTAGATCATTCTTTCCCTACCAAAATATAACCTAATTTCCTAAATCAGTTTCGTACCAAATCAAACAACGCCGTTCAAAATTTCATCGATGCGACCATCGGCAGCGAAGGAACCGCTCCAACTCCACCACTCGCAGCAAGGCCACTGCTCCAATGCGAAGATTGACTCAACTGCTCGCATCGTGCGTAACCACTCAACTCCGCTGCTCTAGCTCAGCCGTGCATCTCCAGTTTTACTTTTTCGCCTTGATGTCCAAAGATTGACTTACAAACAAGTGATATCGTTGATTTTTCTCTCTCTTAGTTTCCCCTTTTCGAATGCCTTAAAACAACACTATTTGCTTACTAATTTCATGCTTCCAGTCTCATTTTTATCACTTTATCTTATCTCACATTGGCATTCCACCATAGCTACAATTCCTTCTGAAATTATAAAGTCGGGTACTTTCAACTTCTACTATGTTATGCTACTTTCCTTTTAATGTTTTTCTAATTTTTTTGAACACATAGTTAGGTATAGTTTTTTTGTCATTTATATATTCATGTATAACCACGGTTTAGATGTCCATTAACCGTTCTACATATGCCTATTTGGTAATTGTTATTACTATATTCGAATTGGTGGTGTAACCAAAGTTTATTTTGTATACTATATAATAAATATATGTTTGTGTCATATTTAGGGACAATGTGGAAAGACTCAAACTGATGGGGGTGTGCTGGTGGAGTGGGTAATGTGGAAGGAGAAACATTAAAGGTATGTGTTATGTTGTTGTTGCCTAGCAGTTGCTTTGCATTGCAATACAGATAAGTAAATGGAATATATTATTGACTATTCATGAATTAGCATTACACATACAATCACAATATAACTGCATAACGATAAACCTCTCATATCTATTGTCCCAAAATATATATTTATCTATTACTCTTGTTTTATGTTACTTGCATCAATGTGAGTCTTCCTCTGCATCACTGACTGCACTATAACTATTTACACATTCATCTATCTCATTATAGTTGTTTGTTTAATACATCTACCACCACTATTCGAAAATGAGCCAATTTGGATAATAATTCATGAGTAATCATTGATAGTGCTTGTAAATACGTCAATTTAAAACTCGATAAAAAAATCTACTATTAGACATAACTACATAATGATAAAATTCAATTTAAATTAAAACCATATTTCTATATATACCCTCTTTGTTTTTTGTGATACAATGATGCAGTGGATAGAAGTAATGAAAGTACATAATCTATCTTACCAAAGTTGAATTGACAATTACAATAAGATTGTATAGTGATATTTATTGTTTCCCTATTACAATAAAAGTAATGAAAGTGCAAAATTTATCTTACCATATCATCAAACTGTATAATTACAATAATGTTATATAATTACACCATAAATATGTAGTAAAAAGTCATTTACATTTTAATTTGAGTTGCAATCCATGCAAATAAGTAAATAAACTATTTTATATTAACCTCTTAAGAATATTGCAGTAGCTAACGAAATGGAAACACCAAGAACTTATTGTCTAATAATAAAGATGAGAAAGGTAAACCTGACATATACTTATTTTATTTTATTTTTGTAGTTATACCTATTACTCATCAGTTTTCAAGTTTCTACCCCTTCTTCTATACTTTGATCTAAATTCATCAAATCAAGGTTTATGGAGAAAATGAACTTATGATTAATATCATCAAATGAATCTATCTTGCAAATACTAGACTGTTTTTATCAATATCTGGACTGGTAATGGATCGCATGGGTTTGAATCACTCTTCACACAACATGATTTCATATAGCATTAAAGGCCTAATCATAGTATGTAATGTGTGCAGGCTAGAATTTCAAAACTTTTGTGTATGTAGATAAACTAAAATATAATGCAAGCACAACTCCTGAATCGATTCAGCTTCTGACCCGTGCAGTTAAAGCGCTCGGTGGATTCAATGCGGTAGAGGTGCAAAAAGTCATAGCGGGGATGTAGCGAAGATATAGCGGGATATATCGGATTACTCTAAAATAGCATATAAATCTCATACTTGTTGTTTTTACAAATATATAGATAATAATTATGTGAAAAATTAACATTCAATTGAATTATAATTAATACAAAAATAATTTTAAATAAAAATATGTGCAAATGTATTGTAAATGAACGTAAAACTGTTATATAACTTAATTTAATTTAGTAGAATATTAAAGTATTATCATTTCTAAACATATATAAAAAATTCAATGAAATTAATTAATTTCATAATTTTTATAGCGTATAAATATCATTTTTCAATCCAATTTTTTATAGAAGATATAGCGGAAATAACGGGATATAGCGGAAATAGTGGGGATTAAAACGGAAAGGCTATATGTTGGGGATATATGGAAAAATCGTAGCGGTAGGAATCCGCTATAAGATATATCGGAGTTATAGCGGGGATATAGCGGGGCATTAACTGCACAGCTTCTGACTAAGTTTATAAAACTTAACAATTTTTTTATAAACTTTAACTAAGTTGACCAAAATAACTTCTTTTTTCCTTTTGTTAATCTTCTTTTCAAATAAGCTAGAAACTCATTCCAAATTTTTTTTATCTTGGGAGAAAATGAGTATCATGCTACTTAAGAAGTCCTAATATTATCTGATTATTATTATTGTATGATCAATAAGGTTCAGATAGACTAATAAAATAATCTATTTACCGCTTCTATATTATTGTCATATTAAATTATCATTGTTTGACTGCTTCTCTATATCTTTTACTTTTTATCGGATTATTAAATAGGATACAAGTTACTGATAGTTTCTTAACATTTCAGACAAGGGATTCAGGGAAAAAGAGCAGCCTTAGCTTAAATAAAAAGCATAAACCATATGTCACATGTGTTGAAAATCTTTATTATCTCATTGAGAACTTTTTTTAGTTTTATGTTTGGAAAATATCGTAAACGTAAACATCAATGTTGGAGTGAAGCTTTGTTAAACTTTATGGATGCACTAGATCGACTAGGAATGGTTATAGAGGAGTTGATAGGACATGGTTAGGGACTACCCGATGACTCTTTTACCAAATTTTTTGAGGAGAAAGGGTCTATAATGCTCCAAGTGAATAATTACCCTCCATATCCTCTGCCAAAGAGATGCTTGGCACTTGGGAGTCACACGGATCCACACATGCTTTGACAACAAATTTGTTGCAAGTTGAAGTTGGAGGATTACAAGTTCAGAAACATAATGGAGAGTGGACTGATATCAGGTCTATTGCAAACTCTTTCATAGTAAATATTGGTGATGTGCTTGAGGTAAGAATCCAACCTCCTATATTTTGTTTACCTTTATGCATATCTTCATGATTTTATAAGAGTTAATTGAGTCTGTGTTATTAATCATATCTTGCGCTTTTAGATATAGAATGCTAGGTACAAAAGTATCATTTCTCCCTTATGTATAATTGACAGAATAATATTTTATATAACAACACGGTTAGTATATTGCAATCAACAGAGGTTCATATCAGATAACCTTAGCACAAAATATATCTAGACTGCAGACATGACTAGGTAATGTTGTTTCAGAAGCAAAAATGGTAACTTTTTGGGCATTTTTTCCTCTCTACTGTAATGAAACCCGACTATAAGTGTATTAGACTACACAGTCAATTAGAGTGAATACCAAATCTCCATCAATGCACATTGATGTGGCAAAGCACTTGGTCATTGCATCAGGCCTTTCTTTGATTTAGTCTAAACAAGTAATGATTCAGGTGTCGGTTATGTCTTTTTCTTTTTGTTCTTACCAACATAATTTGTAGAAAAGAGGCAATCTTAACCATCACACTGATACTAAATAATGCAGTTAACATATTTATGGATTGTGAAAGACGGAAATTTCTTATTTAGGTATTTATCTTTGCGTTTTATACATTGCTAATTTACTTTTTGGCTTTTTAGGTTGAATATCGGTTAAATGCAACAATGATTTATTATGTATTTTTATTGAAATAATTGGTTAAATTCAAATAGAGAGAGCTTTTAAGCACAAATGACAATGGTAATAGCAATGCTTCAAAGGTACGATGGATCTGATTATGAAGACAATTCGCCATTGTCATCTTCGTAAGCTCTTTGGGTATGGTAGTTGGAAATGATTTGTTGTAAATGAGATATTATGTGGGTTTTTGTATAGGTATTAGTTATGACTAAGTAAGGTGTTGTTTTTTGTATTAGATACTAACATTAGTTGAATAGTTTTGTTGTTTACAATTACATTTTCTTTTTTGTTTATTCTATTATATAAATGTGCATATATATATAGTTATTTTACTGTTGAATGTAGAACATTAATGGTTGGAAAAGCTGTAATAAAAAAAAAAGTAACATTTATCGATGGGATAGAAAGAGAATAGTAGTGGAGTTTTTGAATAAAAACACCAATAAAACGTCGTTGAACCGTCGCTATTAGCAATGGAATTATCGACATATACCTAAGATTAAAATGTACACCTAAACAATATATGTTGCTATTTAGCTAGCATTTACCGACGATATGTTTAAAACGAATTTGGAAAATATATATTACCGTCGGTAAAACGTCGCTAAAATATTTTTAAATTAAATTTTAATATTTAGCCAAACGACGAAAAAATGTCGATGATTTCATGCTAATTTCCATCGTAAAAGTGACACAAATTACCGATTTGAAATTTACCGATCATACATATCCGTTGCAAATCCGCCGCTAACACAAATTTACGATGGATTTACGACGTATTTTTTCACTGCAAAATCAATGTTTTCTTGTAGTGTAATTAGAATTGTATTTCTATAATTTACTTTCTCACATCTCGGTGAAATTACTATAAATTAGAAATTATATGAGTTGATCCCGAAATACTAAGATATGCAATTGTACCTAGCGCACCCTAATTTAAGTGTGCACATGCAGACACACAAACGTAGCGGCCTACACATCCACACACACAATATTCCACATGCATTTACATAGCTTATATACCTGGAAAACGTATCATATCTTCTCCCCATTTCCATTTTCAAGCATTATTTATAAGTTAGGATATTAGCACTCACACATTGTTTTACAATACTTCGCTTTCCCTCAACTTCATGTTCGAACTATAATTGTAGCATTATTGAGTACATAACGAAATGTGCGGAAAATGAATTCCTTAATTAAGTTGAATCATTTGTACATGCATCTCTAACTTGAAATAAAAAGTAAACTTCGAATGTTTACGGCTATGAAACATTATTCGCATTTTGAATAGTTAAATAAATTTCATTTTGTTTGACTATATACATTTCCCACTCTTCTATCACAATTTCATATGCATTTTGCCAACAAAAACTTTAGAGGAATCCTAAGCCACAACTTTGCCTTTGCCTGGAAATGCTTTGATTCAAGTGATCGTAGAGACCATGGAGTTTTATGAGATATTTTATGGCATCTGATGAATGCTATGTCGTTTAGGAAGAAATATTGCATCAGCAATTTATGGAGATTTGCAGGATTTTGCCTGAGTTGATTGATTGTTTTCTACTCACGGACTCCTTGAGATGCTCGATTGAGTTAGTTTGGTCTTTTAATATGGATGGTGCTGCAAATTGGAAAGGAAAGGAAAATGATTATGGGCAAGAGAAGGGGAAGAACAGTCAAACTATGAATTAGTGCACCGAAGAACGACAAAATTACCCTTATCATGTTACACAAATCAAGTGGATGTTTTTGATAATTCAAAAGCTTCATTTAGTGCATTCTCATTGTATATAGATATAACATTTTCTTTTCCTATTGGAAAACAAATCTTGTTTAAATGCAATTTCAAAAGGCAACCTTTTATTTAATATCCAAATTTTCAAATAATATTATTATTTTACCATTTTCAAAAATATTTCAACACATATAATTTAAACTTTTATCAATATAAACACATTTTTTTCATTAACAATTTACTTTTCTTTAACCCATTTCTATTTAATAAAGATAAAATATTTTCATCTTCTATCCAAACTCTCCTTCACAAATATTTACACAAAATCTTCCTTAAAATCATTTACATAAAATTTTCCTCCAAACCATTTCACACTTTTAAAACCATATTATTACACAAAATTGCACCGTTGTATTCATTTCTTTCCCAAAATCACCAACACGATTATATCTTTCAAAATTTTCGAAACCTAATATAAAGGATCATTTTATACCTAAATCTATGCAGTTAAAAACTGGATTGTGTAGGCTTTCCCTTTAAGAAAACTATACATCGCAATTTCTACCTTCGGGGATTCTATAACACGTCCTACAACCAATCTTATACTGACTCCAAATATATCACATACCCAAAAATCAAGCGACACGAAGCATACCCAAATAAAACAAATCACAATAAAGCAAAAAAAAATGTACGGCATACCTTACTTCCGTATGGGTATAAACTAACTAGGGGACAATCTAAGGTACATGCTCTATGGCCTCCCTGTATACTCCTTTGGTATTTCTTTTGATCATTGCACTATTTCCATGATACAAACTTACTTCAACTACTTCATTTTTGAGTTAACAATATGGGTAATCTCTAATACATAAGTCACGTCTGGAGAAAAGGATCTCCACTGCCTTATCCCAAACACAACATAAAGGCGCTCTTTGAATCTTTTACGTGCTTTCTTGGATATAACATGTAAAGTGTACTACATCTATGTGATAAGTAATAGGAAGAGTTACACAAAAAAGTTTCCAAAATGTTAAGTAATTGGGTATGAGCCAGTACTTTTGGCAAAATTACCTATCATATTGAACTCATTAATCGGGTTTGGTTCAAGAGTGATACTTTATTCAAGCAAAGAACTCATTATGATGTCTTAAGGGCTCGAACCCATAAACTTTAGAATCTTTATCTAAAGTGTCATACCTCAAACCACTTGTGCCAGAGGTCCTTGACATGCATATGGATTGATAATCATTATATAGATTATGGCTATCAATTATGAAATTTTATGGAATTCCCTAAGAGGTTTTTGAGTTAAAACCATAGATTTTTATCTCCTAATGCTTTAAATTTCCGGTATTATATTTAAAATAATATTTTGGAGATGGGTTTCTAATTCCATAAGTTTTTGAATTATTAATAATTTAAAATGAAATTTCCAAGTTGAGAAATGCATAATTTCATATTTTAGTTATTAAAAATATAAAAAATAATTATTTGACTCCGAAATTTATCATGATACCGAGGGGAAGGTAACCAATGATTGTAGGAGCTGTGTCAAACGGACACATGTGACGCTGTTGGAGCAAGGATAAACATACACTATTTACATACCTACCTGAGACTATGTCCAAGATACCGTAAAACCTGGTATCTTATCTTTATGTGATTGATAGGCAGATGACCGATCCATTCTAGGTAGATGGCCTATTCTCTTCAGGCAGACCTATTTATTATTGATTTTATTTGAGCATTGCCATGTGCTAGCACAAACCTTTTTATTGATTTGGGTTTTTGATGATGATTTTGGGATATGGATGATTCACCCATTTGGTGTTGTTTATGATTTCTGATTTGATTAATTTTTATATGGGTGATGACATCTTTATGCTGGTTTATGTGGTGCTTTACGTAGTATGATATTTAGGGTTGTTTGAAATAATATTATTTTACTTATACCTAGCAATACCGAGTTCTATATGTTTATTGACCTTGGATTTAGATATAGTTTGACTTGTTTATTATTTATATAATACTCGGTCCAATCGGAGACATTTCAGGTTCAAGAACGATGTGACTTGCTTTTATTTTTTGGGCATAGAGGAGATTAGATATCCAATATTATATATTATCATCCTGTATTGTATAGATTCTTAGGTGTATATCGATGTGATGCATATTGAATATTATATTATACATTATCGTTTTGATTGACTCTGTGATCTCTATTATTTATTTTATATTGTGTATTATTCTGTCCTAGAGGCACATGTGTTTATTAGTTTGTGTTGATACTATGTAAGTTTGTTGGTGAGTTATATTCGATGTTTGAATACGTACCAGTGTTAGCCGAGGGAATATTCGCATATGTACCTCATATTGTCTTGTTCTTTATATTATCTGACAATATTACTCTTAGTATTCTTGGATAGTAAGGGTATTGGGGTGAAATTCTTATACCTATGATCAACTAACCTATGTTCTGATACCAAAGGTAACAACCCGCACCTTAACGGGCCTGAATTTCGACTACATCAAAACCGAAGTCCATTAGGGTACGGATTGTTTGGTGTTGGTAACCTATAATAAACATAATTATATCAAAAGGCTATCTACAAAAATTCATAGCGGAATAGAAAAATATAATAGAACATATATACCAACTAAGACTGTTACCTTGGAATCAGTATTATTCCTTGGATATCTAATCACCTTATCAGTGTCGAGCACGAATGAAAAGAATTCACCATCAACGGTTCATGTCTTGCACTAGTAGCTTGTCCCTCAAAATCTATCATGTGGGCTGTAGTGAGTAAGGTCAGAATAACAGTCTAGTGATTGGAAAATTACATACTTTATCCATAACACTAATTTATGCCGATCGATTGCTATTTAAGTATTATGTCAATTATTCATGGCTATTTCATGTAATTCCATCTATGCGTACGATATATCTAACCATCTACGAGGTATAACTATACATACATATATATATATATATATGCCTATATACATATACATACATACATACATCCATATATATATATATACATATATATATATATACATACATACATACATCCATATATACATACATACATCCATATATACATATATACATATATATATATATATATGTTGCAGTACCCAAAACAAAACCTCAGTCACTTAATACCTCAACCCTAAAGCGAACCTTTTGCAACGTAAACGCTAGTCAACCGGCCCTAGCTACAGAAACTGATAACCTATGTATACAACTTTATTATTTAATTGTCATATTACTAATGCATTTCAAAGACTTGTCTAAGAGTTGATTATTCCACCTTCGACAAACAAACATCTAATTAAATAATAAGGTCTTTGCGTATCACATACATATTCTACACTAGTAGGAAGCAAAATCCATCATGGCCTAACCCAAGTCTTTGCTAATGACCGCTCGGGACTGTTGGTGGTCATAGCCTATATACCAACCCTACTACTAAATACTAGTCCAACAATAACATTGACATAGTCCGCTGACCTACGACAGTCAAAATCCCATTAAGACTATCCTAATGTAAGTAAAGAAAATAAATACCCATTCTAGTTACATAATACATTTTGGTAGAAAACAAAGCAGACCCCATTTCCCTATTAAGCCCCATCGTAGGTTATTTAAGACTTCTTATATACGGAGGAGGCAGACCCAATGGCTATTTAATACCTTACACTCTGAAGTAAACCCTTTAACATCCCTAAAGTTACCGAGCCAATTAATACTTCAAATCTGAGGCGAACACTTAGTATATTTTGACCCACCTATATGCAACGTATATCATTTCGCCATGGGTCATATGGTTGGAGATGACCCACATCAGTAGTACGTATACAAAATTGCTGATAGCCTCTAAGCAAAGGGCAAATTTTTGTTGTGCAACTTTACTAACCTCGCATATCAATTCATTCTAAACCAAACCAATTATTCTAGGCCTAAATATTGGGTTTTTCTCACTAATTCACGCTTGTTATAAACATATCATTGAGGATATATAATTTTCTACCATGAAAATTATACTACCTCCTAGCATTTAATTTCTATCTTATACACTTATTATGTCTCCTACGTCCCACAAACGTCAATTTTCCGTAATAAAGGGTTATTGTTATTCTAATTGGACAATCACTAATGACATTTATTTATTCCTTCTAATTCAACCTATTATGCCTATTTCATTTACCCACAAAACCCTATTAAACCCTTTAAGCAGTCTCTTTTCCATTCCAACCTCCTATTTCTATGATTTACTACGTTATTAATAACAAGTCGTCCTAATTATAACTAATACGAATATCGTCGTCTATTACGATATATACACCAACACACATTCTCATTTCTAACTCATTAATTCCTACGCTTAGGCATTCTAAAATATATAGTTATATCTATAAGAAACATTCATTTCCACATTTTAAAATACTAGAGCTATCCTTCCCAAAAAGGATTACCATTATAATTTCCATTAATTACCCAACTACGAGACTTTTGCTTCATAGGAAATTACAAGGAATTATCTATTTTTTATTGAAATAGACATTGCAAACTATGGAGCATGATCTTTACTTTACACATCTCTTTACTTTTTGTTATATTCCTTATTATTCCAACGATGCACTTTTTATACATAGTTGTGGAATTAGATATTTTGTGGAAATTACACGAAAACAGATGCAATTAAATTATACCAATATGATCCCAGTAAATTAAAACATAGAAATTAACACTTCAAGTCAAACTAGGGCAATCTAAATTTATACTAACAATTTATAACCTAATTATCATAAATCTGGAATAAACTTTGTAATCTTATCAAGATTCTAATCTAACAAATTTAGGAATTGATTTCCAAATTTTCAAATTAGGGTGTAAATACCATTCCTATTCCAATTACCTAACTTACGGAATATGTAGGCGAGATTTTAATTGAATATGTTCTTTTTAAGTCTACAACTTCATAGACTTTTTATGGGCATAATAATTAAATAAAACCTAACAATATAAATTTCAATGTCATATATAAATCATATAATTTCCAACTCACCTTCCTAGCTTTATAAATCTCAAAATCCTAATTCATTCCTTTAACTTGAATCCTTTTCAATTCTAACCCAAAAGAATATGTATAACAAGATATATATGTACTATTGATTTATAGATCTAAGAAGAGGGTTAAGGGAAATATAGATTTATGGTTATATAAAATACTTTTTTTTTTGCAGTATTGATTCGCCCTTTCTCTTCTTTTCATTTATTTTCTATACTTATCAGATTATACATATACATATAATATAATATTTTATAATTAATAGAATAGCGGAGAAGGGAAAATGGCAGAGCTTCGCTGATTTGATCGAAAAATATGTGAAGAAAAGTGAAGGGCTAGGCCATTACTTATAGGCGCTTGAATCAATCGTATCCATTAGATTTAAAATAAGTAAATCCAGGCCTTCAGCTAAGGTTCTACCCTAGTCGCCACTCAACAACCGGTCTACAGCTCCCCTATAAGCGGTTTGACCACTAGCGGACGACCGACCCAAGAAAAGGGCCGATCAATGGAGTCCACGCAATTATAATTATTTATTATTTTTATTTCTTTTTAGTTACTTTTGTTTCGAAAACTTCAAATGCTGATAATTTCTTCGTTTGAACTTCTATCGAAAACTTTATGTATGAAACTTGCTCAGAAATTGCCACTAACGCAATGTTGCAAGCTTCGTAGCCAAATTCTAAAGTTTTCTCAAATTCTATTTTTGAGCCTTATAAATTATTTATTAATTACTATTAATTTTACGGTTTTCTACATGGGTGTAGAGAGATTGGATAGCCAATCTAAAGTAGGTAATATAATGTTGCATTGTATAACGGGTGTTATCCGGGTTTTCAACCCAATAAGATCCAAGAGAAGACGGAACTGCTTGGTGGAGTTAGAATAGCTCAGAAGTCGATCAATAGAGTTAAAGAAACAAACCAAACTGAGCCAAAGAAAAGAGAATGAGGAAGTCAACGAAGGACATGGATCGCTAGTGATCCATGGGGAGAGTTTATTGTTCAACCAGTTTTCTTACATTGTGATCCAATCCTTATTACAAAAATGATGACTTAGCTTAACGAGATCCCGAGTTAGATAAACCAAGAGACAAGCGTCCGTCCAGTCCAATCAGTAGCTAAATACAACTAGCAAGCAATCTGTCATCAAATCAAAGTGACGTGCAATGAGACTACACGAACAACATCAATGCAAGACGATGAAGGCAATCCAAAGACCAAAGTCCAAAAATATGCTAAGTGTATAGATCGCTAGCGATCCATACACTATGGATCGCCAACGATCCATACGTCATCATTTAAATTCTGTGTCACACATGAAACAAGGCAGAAGGAAAAGCTAAGTAATTAGCTCGGACCCTGCTATGGATCGCTAGCGATCCGTAGACCATGGATCGCTAGCGATCCATGTTTTTGGCTCGGGTCATGAGCTAAGCTCCACTACATCTTCCTGCGGCCATTTGCAAACAGTTGGAAAACAGACTTGGCCCAATAGCTCTCTGATATCTATAAATACCATCCTATCTGCAACATAAACGGGATCCTCCGGACGGGTTGCTGAAACTCTATTGGAAGCTTTCTTCGCTCTTCACCTACCTCACAACAATCTTCAGAGGAGCCCACTATGAATCTCCAGTGGATTCTAACTCCGGAGATTCAATCTAGCTATGGACAATCAAGAGCTTTGTAATCAAACACTACTTGTAACAACAATCATTCTATAATAAAAACTATAAAGTGGACGTAGGCTTCGTTAACAGCCGAACCACTATCAAAATCTTCTTTCTTCTTTCTCTTACTACTTTTTTCATATATCTACTATCTATATTATTGCTCTATGAGAACAGGGCTGGTGCTTTCATACTCAAACCAGGGTGTTGATCCATTTTTTAGGTTAATATTCGGTGCTTTCACTGAGAATCCAACTTAGGGTCCAGATCTAGTTATTTACTTTGGATCAGATAGGTCCAGAAGTTAGATCCTCAATCTTTGCTTGAAAAATCTACCGCTTGGAACCAATGGCTCCTGGAAGAAGGAGAACTGCCTCTGGAAGGTCCATAGGGGTAGTGATAGCTGGAGAAGATGTTAATCCTCAACAAACTGAAGTAAATGGTGCTAACTTAGGAAATCAGGCGCCAACATCCTCCAGTCACCACGAAGTCTTTATTAGGGACGAGTTGAATAAGATGGTTGACGAGATCAACCAAAAAATGGAAAGTAGCTAGAAGGCTCTGATGGATAAGCTTAAGGCTCTCTTAACCTTAAAGTCAAATCCTGCTCCAAGAACTATGCCTGAACCGGTAGTTGTTATAGAACAAGAAAATTCTTCTGTTTCTGGTCTAAACAGAAGAAATGGAAAATAGCCGCAAAAAAGAGTGATAACAGGAACCATGGGACTCAACAAGGAAGGAAATACGAGTACCCCGCTCACCGCGAGGTAACCAATTCTGAACTTGAATTAAGGGGCAAAGACATCGCAAGAAGATATAGCTATGAAACTCTCCGACTCAGAAGATGGAGAGCAAGACAACAAGTTGAAAGAGAATGTCAATGCATTCGATGATGCTAGGAACGTCCAAACTTCCCCGATTAGGCCAACTGCAAGCCAACTGGATCCCGTGGGAGTGGCTCTCCCAAAGACAGGAGAGCCTAGGCTTCAACCTACTCACCAAGACCGTTTGCAAAGCCAAACACTTGGTGTAGTGACTGAATACCGCCCCCAGCACTACCGGGCATCAGAGGCATACATAGCTGACATGGTCAAACAATTAATGGACGAGAATAAAAATAGGAGAGATGATGAATGGGGATCTTCACCAAGTTGGACTCCCTTTACTGATGAAATCTTGAATGAGAAGTATCCAAAAAAATTCAGAATGCCAACTGTTCCGTCCTATGACGGGATAAAGGACCCAAAACTTCATTTGTATAAGTACAGTTGGTACATGGATGGAGCTAATTCCTCTAAAGCTGTTCGGTGCAGGTATTTTCCCATCTTTCTGGAAGGAATTGCGTCTATGTGGTTCACTAGGCTTCCGCCGAGATCTATCTCTACTTTTGACCAATTAGCAACAAGATTCCTCGATCAGTTCAGGCTCCATACCACGCAACCAAAAGATGTCTTGTCCCTATCCGGATTGTTTCGGGGACGCAATGAATCGCTAAAATCTTTCATAAACCAGTTTAATACCGCAGTGACGAAATTAAGCAACCCCAATGAGGACATGGTTTTATGGCGTTAGTCCGTGCCATTCACCCAGAGATTGAATTCGGAAAGTGGATTAAGATGAATCAACCTACCACAAGGATAGAATTCAATCGTAAAGCAAGCAATACATAAGGTTGGAGGAAGCGCAGGAGCAGGAGAAGAATTCTACTAGTGTGCAACCGATGAACATCAAACAGAGCAACGTAGAAATGAATCAAAACATGCATGCTTCTAGAACTACTAAAGGAATCACAAGGAAATATGGAATACAAAAGTGGAAAAATCAAAACTCCAATAAAAGAAATGATAATGGAAACAATAAAAGGCTTAAAGGGTTTAGCCCCGAAGACTACACCCCTCTAAATGACACTCCAGAAAATATTTACCTCGCAACACATGGGACTGAGGAATACAAAAAAACTCCTAAGAAGGAAGCAACAAATGTGCTCAGGAAAGTTCTGCCGCTTCCACGAGTCACACGATTACAATACAAACGAATGTCGCCATCTAAAGAATCTCATCGAAGGGTTGATTCGGGAAAACAAGCTTCAGCGGTATGTAAGAAAATCCAGGCTTCTACGGATCAAAGGACCCAGACCGGAACTAGTGAAGAGGGGTCAAAACGAACTGACCAAGGGCTTATTATTGGAACAATATCTAGGGAACCGCACCCGCCCAAAGAAGTTGGGGAGAGATAGAGCAGTATGCAAGTTCGTTGAAGCATGATCCAAAGGAATCATGTCTCACAATAGAAGATGAAACTCCATCCAAGCTATAGAAAGTTTTGAGTGACGATATAGTGTTCCAAAATCGGGACACCGAAGGGATCGAAGCTCCGACTCTTGATCCAATGGTAGTAACATTGGGAATCGGTCCCGCTGTTGTTCGACAAGTGTTGGTTGATAGTGGAAGCTCAGTTAATATACTTTTCAAATGTACTTTTGATCAAATGAAGATTGGCATAAAAAGCATGTCTGCATGCTAAACAAAGATCCAAGGGTTCACTGGCGAACCCAAGCAACATGTGGGGACGATCGACCTAACAATGGAACTTGGAGAGGGCGATCGAAGAGTCACCCTCATTCAGACATTCATAATCGTGGACGAAATGTCCACATATAACGCCTTCTTGGGACGACCCGCACTAGCAGATTTCAGAATAGCTTTGGCCCAATGGTGCCTAACCATGAAGTTCCCACTGCAAACGAAATCGGAGTAATGAAAGGGGATCAGTGCGCCGCTAGGGAATGCTACATTGTAGAATTACATGAATCGAAAAGAAAGGAAAAGGGGAAGGATGTGGGGAGAACTCTCCACGTTCGTGAACCTTTTGAATAGCAACTACAGAGCTGCCCCTAGCTTGGGGACCATAGTCGGTTCGACCATAGCTTGGGGACCATAGTCGTCTGCCAAGTAAAAGGAGAATACCAAGCTCGAGAGGAGAACCTTGCACCGTATCTTTCCAAAGTGCAAGAGTTGCTAAGCAACATCGAACATTGCACCATAACCCACATTCCATGGGAGCAAAACACCAAGGTGGACTATTTGGTTAAACTAGCAAGCTCCGGAGAAGCTCAATCATTGGGACTGGTCCCAATTGAAACTCTAACCACCCCGAGCATAGACCAAATGGATGTCGAATGGATCTTCGAGATTGCAATCGAACTAGAGATGTGGATGACGCCGATAAAGGACTATTTACTTGCAGGGACCCTTTCGACTGACCGGAATCAATGGAAAAAGCTTCTCCGAAAGGCGCCACAATTCATGATACAAGATGGAATACTCTATTGAAGAAGATTCTCAACCCCCCTTCTTAGATGTGTGTCCGATGATGAAGCTCGATGAATCCTAAAGGAAGTGCACAAAGGCGAATGCGAAGACCACACTGGGGGCAGACCCTTGCAAAAAAGTCCTTCTGGCCGACGATTAACCGCGACGCTGCAGAATACGCCATAAGATGTGATCGTTGCCAAAGATTCAGTAAAATTAAAAGAACTCCTTCAACAGAGCTAACGCAGATGGTCATTCTGTGGCATTTGCAATATGGGGAATCGACTTGATTGGCGTCCTGCCAATAGAAAAAGGAGGGGCTAAATATGTTGTAGTCACCGTTGATTATTTAACGAAATGGGCCAAAGCGGAACCGTCGGCCACTATAACCACAAAGAAAGTCGTTAATTTTGTTACTAAAAACATTATTTGCAGATTTGGTGTGTCATAGAAAATCATCACTAACAATGGAACTCAATTCGAAATCACCGAGTTCAAAGACTTCTGCAAACGCTTCCAAATTGAGAAGAGCTTTTCCGCGGTAGCTCATCCGCAAGCAAACGAGCATGTGGAAGCAATAAACAAGATCATCAAGTCCACTATCAAAAAGCGACTAACTAAAGAAAAAGGAAACTGGGTTGATGAACTTCCACTCGCACTATAGGCTTACAGAACTACCCACAAACCGACAACCGGCCACACTCCGCTTGCTCATATGGCTCAGAAGCAATGATTCCTGTTAAATTAGAAGTCCCCTTACATCGAAGGCAAAATTTTAATAAAAAACAAAACGAGCAGCTCCTACTCGAATCACTAGATATGATTCACGAAAGAAGGGAAGAAGCCGCATTGAGAAGCGCTGCCTACCAAAAAAGGGTCGCGCGATACTTCAACTCCAAAGCTCACAACCAAACCTTCAAAGTGGGAGATCTCATACTCAAGCGAGTCTACCCCGTTCTGGGGGCCTTCGGACCGAACTGGGAAGGGCCAAATGTCATCAATCAAAAGCGAAGGGACGGAACTTTCAAGCTGACAACCATCGACGGAATCCAAATTCCCAGGGAATGGAATAGCGAATCTCTCCGCCGTTACTTCATCTGAAAACTACCTTATGTACTCTCTATTTTTCAGCAACTAAGCCATCCCGAGATGCCAGGGGCATTGTAAATAGGCAAAAATCTGCCCTACATTCCTTAATAAAATTGATTCTCTTTTTGAACCAACAAAACTATGTTCATAATAACTACCTGCCGAGTCGACGGAAGCAAATCGACTCAAACTGTTGGATCGGCGGAACTCGATCTCCACCTTCTAAGAACCAGGGTTGCCTCGACAACATCGGGAGGGATCAAACATAAACTCCCCACGTTGCCCGAAGATAGGCAACACCGAGGAGTACCAAAAGCCGTTCATTTCATAAGTCGCGCACCAACTCTTAAAACGTAAACTCCTCACGTTGCCCGAAGATAGGCAACACCGAGGAGTACCAAAAGCCATGCATTTCGTAAGCCATACACCAACTCTTAAAATGTAAAGTCCTCACGTTGCTCGAAGATAGGCAACACCAAGGAGTACCAAAAGCCGTGCATTTCATAAGCCGCGCACCAACTCTTAAAACGTAAACTCCTCATGCTGCCCGAAGATAGGCAACACCGAGAAATATCAAAAGCCGCGCATCCCATAAGTCGTGCACTAACTTTTAAAACTTACACTCCTCACGTTGCCCGAAGATAGGCAACACCGAGAAGTACGAAAAGCCGCACATCCCATAAGCCGCGCACTAACTTTTAAAAACATACACTACTCGCGTTGCTCGAAGACAGGCAACACCGAGAAGTATCAAAACCAATCCGGATCGACTGGCCATATCGATCCTAAAAGCCGCGCATTCTATAAGCCGTGCATACTTTCAAAAAACTACGCATCTCATAAACCGCGTGCACTTTTAAGTACCGGAATTTCCCTGGTAGTACCATGAAACTTATCCGCCATAGGAATAACAAGAATTGACCCACTCCCACTATTGGAAGCAATGGGCATGACACCAACAAAACTGGAGTGCTACAAATCAGCGGGAAACTTCAACTGCTGACACTCAATGACTAACTATAATTTAACATTGATAATGTGTAACTGCCTACAGTTAACTTATACAGTGTGCACATTTCAAACATGCATATGTTGCATACTTACCAGAATATCGCAAAAAACTTGGACTACATGCTACAGTTACAAAACTTCTTAAAGAAGAAAAATCAAGTTGTGACTTAGTCAAATTTCAAGTTTTAATATGCAAACTATTTAAACCATAAGTGTTATCCCGCCTTTTGGCAAGGCCAGGACATCAAGAAGCCGACTATAGAACAAGGATAGCGCGCCATGGATATCACTGAATTTTGTCCGAGCCCATAGTGAGCTACAATTGATAGGACACGACAAGAAAGGCCATAGAGATCAGCACCTCAAATTTCAGGTCGATCCGGACTCATACACTCAAGTCATGATCGAGTCAAATTGGAGGGAGAGAGCCCAGATTTCGTATCCATCACTCTGGGCGATTTCGTATCCATCGCTGAAGTCCCGGTTCGAATCCGTCATGCTTCGTATCGATCAGCTCCGGATCCATCGAGGCACCCAGGTTCGACTCGATTTTCTTCGTATCCATCGAACTCGTATCGATGGACTTCACACATACCAGCAATTTAAGGACTTCGTATCCTTCAGCCAGTGTCAGCTTCGTATCCATCAGACAATGCATGCGTCGTATCCATCAGACAATGCTTACTTCGTATCCATCAGCCAGTGCCTACTTCGTATCCATCAGATAGTGTTTGCCTCGTATCCCAGGATGAAATCCTACTCGAATCCATCAGGTCAACCAGCTTGGATAACGTGTCATTTCTCGAAGTGAACAAGGCGAAATACATGGAGACGATGCAGTCAACACGGAGCGAATGTCGGATCGAGGCGAAGCGCATGCACCACGTCTTCTCCTGATGCGAATGCGCCGAGATATATGGAGTCGACGCGGTCGATTCGGAGTGAAGACCGGATCGAGGCGAAGTATGCGTTCCACGTCTTCACAGAGGCGCATGATACCATCGAGTCGAAGCTCAGAGCACAGGGCAATGGATACGAACCAGACAGCCTATGAGGAATTCCAGTTCGTATCGACCATATCTCATAATCCACTGATCCAAACATGATGAAATTTTAACTGAAGGTTGCACACATAACAAGGAATGTCTCCACCAATTTTGAGCTCAATTGGAAGTAATCCTGATCGATACGAAATGATTTCGTATCGATCACAGATTGGCTTGAAACTCTCTGGAAGTGGTCGAATGGGCCCCCTCACGTGTCAGGCCAAGTCTCCCGGGGTTTGAGCGAAATCCAAGCCTCCTACGCCTATAAATAGAGCCCCAGGATCAACGGAAAAAGGATCTTTTTTCTCTGAAGCGCCCAGACTCTGCCGGATTGAGATTTGCACCATATTTTTGCTGTCAATTTCGAATTCTAAACTGTAATCCGCTGTTCATCGCTGTAAACGCTTATAATCATTGAAAGAGAATCAATAAAATCATCAAAACTTCATAGTGGACGTAGGCTATACGCCGAACCACTCTAAACTGCTTGTCTGTGCACTTTACATTCATATTTGTTGGAGTTTTTGTTAGATAATCTCTGTTTTACATTTATAATCTTCATTTTATCTCTTCAAACAACTCCCGAAGAGTGTTGTGCCCATTTTTGGTACAAACACTTTGGTGCTTTCACTGAGAGAACCAGCTTTTTCTCCTGCTCGTTGGATCTGCCGTCGATACCGGATTGCACAAATCCAAGAGGAAGATCCAGATATCCAGCCCGGAATCCTTCCATTCTATTCAGATTTGCTCAGAATCTAGGAAAGGACTCCACCACCGACAATGGTCAGCACAAGAACTGGCGCCACCGCCACAGAGCAAGAAGGCAGAGACAGGCAAAATCCAACACAGCCGCCTTCTTCCAATCAAGACAATGCCACTCAGTCAGATTCAACAGGGCTAGTCACCCGACAGGAGTTTCAGGTATTGCTCCAAGAGCTGACCCAGAGCCGTCAGCAGTTGGCAGAACAGTTACGCGCCAATATCGAGCTGACCAACCAGCTAAACCGCCGGGGGCACAGAAGGTCCAGGAGAGATGATGTCTCCAGAGCGTCTACCGAAAGCTCAGCTTCATCTGATTACCACCGCCAGACTACCCGTCCTCGACTAGAGGGGAATCGCGCTCAAGCTGCTGAATATCAGCCTGCCTTAACTGTTGGGCAACTGAGGGCAGGACCGTCGACTAGTTTCCAAACCGGTCCCTCAACACGAGGAGGTACTGCCCCACAGTACACCACCGATAACCGCGCCACAACTGCCGCAGCAGAGACAAGGGCTGATACCCAAAATCAATCTGAGCCGATCAATCAACAGCGAGGACATACTCCTGAACCTTATGTCCCAGAAGACGTTGAGCCGAGGAGGCGAGATACGGGTCGTCGGCAACGCCCGATCCCTACTCGCGCCGTGGAACCCGACCACGCCTTAGCTCATCACGCTCCGAATCTGCCTGTTTCGGATATATCAACCATGATACGTCAAATGATCCACGAGAGTCAGGGGCTCACTAATGATGACTGGGGAATTTCCCGTAGTCATACCCCTTTCACAGACGAAGTGTTACATGCCAAACCCCCTAGGCGATTCAGAATGCCGACTCTCCCGATGTATGAAGGGAATAGTGACCCCAACCAGCATATTCTGAAGTATGAATGGTCGATGAGCGCTGCAAGGGCCGACGACGCAGTGAAGTGTCGGAGTTTCCCCATCTCTCTGGGAGGAATCGCGACAATGTGGTTTACCCGCCTACCACCTAGATCAATTTCTTCGTTCGATCAATTGGCCAAGAGGTTTGTGGAGCAATTCCGGATGCATGTTGCTAGGCCGAAGGACGTCAACACCTTGTCCAGCGTCACTCAAGCTCCTGGAGAAACACTCAGGCGTTACTTGGAGAGGTTCCACGCAGCATGCGTCGAGATCACCAATCCCAACGATAATTCAATCTTAATGGCTCTGACCAAGGGGATTGATCCTGATTCTGAATTCGGAAACTGGCTGGCTGGGAAACCGCCCGCGTCGTTGGACCGTTTTTACTCCAAGGCCGCTCAATTCCTGCGGCAGGAGGATGCAAAACAGTCTAGGAAGCAGGACGATGCGAGGCCCAGCATTGAAGGAATACAGAGCAATGTGGCAGTTAAACAGTCCGGCGAGAGTTCCGGGAAAGTTCAGCTCAACATACAAAACAAGCAAACCCAGCAGAGAGGAAACAATGGCCAGAACAAGAAGAGAGATGAGAACCGAGGTCCACGACGTAGAGCTCAGATGTTTGACAGTTATACACCGCTGAACACGTCATTGGAAAACGTATACTTACAGACTTGCAACACCGTACAGTATAAGAAGCCTGCTCCGAAGCCCTCATCGGAGAGACAGATTCAGACGGGAAAATTCTGTAGGTTCCATGAGAGCTATGGACATAATACCAATGAGTGTCGACACTTACAGGACCTCATCGAGAAGCTGATTAGAGAGAGGAAGCTAGATCAATTTGTACGGGCGCCGCAGCCTGGCGGAGCGGGCCCCTCAAATCAAAATCGTTCACAGAATCAGGAAAGAGAGGATGAACCCGCTCGTGCGGGCGGGAGATTAGTTATCAACACAATAAGTGGTGGTCCCCATCCGGCAGACAGAAGCTGGGGGGAAATGGAGTCGTATGCCAGTTCTATCAGGCATGCGGACTTCGAGTGTTATAGTAATTGCGAGGATGGGACCCCGGCAAAGCAACAAAAGATAATGTCCGATGATATCGTGTTCAGGAGCCGAGACGCCGATAAAGTTGAAGCCCCTACTATCGACCCACTAGTCATATCCACCCAGGTAGGTCCTGCTTGGATGAAGAGGATCCTGGTTGACAGTGGGAGCTCTGTAAACATCTTGCTCAAACGGGCTTACGATCTGATGAAGATGGAGACAAAGGATTTGAAACCCTGTTTATCCAGAATCCATGGTTTCAACGGAAGTGCCACGATACCCATCGGAATAACTGAACTCCCAGTCGAGTTAGGCGTTGGAGAGCGCCGGAGGGTCCGCATGTTACAATTTGTTGTGTTAGAGATAGATTCGCCATACAATGCGTTTCTGGGACGACCAGCTTTGGCCGAGTTCAGGGCGGCGATCGCCCCATGGTGTCTGACTCTGAAATTTCCCACTGATCATGGGATTGGAGTTGTTCAAGGAGATCAGGCCTCGGGAAGGGCCTGTTATGTTGCTGAGCTGCACGGGGCGCAACGTAAAGAGAAGGGTAAGGGCGTAGAGGAATCTCTCCGCGTCCGTTCTATCAACAATTGACAATTGGTGCCTGGGCCTCGGCCCGGGCACCACGACCAATTCCTGAGAGACCTGGACCCCAGGGACAACGAGGATAGAGACGAATCAGCGGAGAGTCAAGCCTCTCTGGCCGAACTGACTGTGGACGTCCCAATCAGTGAGGATGATGATTCAAAAATGCTGAAAGTTGGGTCCCAACTAAACAAGCAGACACAGCAGGAGTTGGTCGAATTTCTTCGGGCGAATCTCGACGTCTTCGCCTGGACACACTCTGACATGTGTGGGATCTCGCCGAGCATTGCAAGTCACTCCCTGAATATAGATCCACGACATGTCCCGGTGAAACAGAAAAGGCGCGGTATGGATCCAGAGAGATCTGCCGCCCTTAAAGAGGAAGTTGATAAACTGCAATCGAATGGGTTCATTCGAGATGCCTTGTATCCAGAATGGGTGTCCAACCCTGTACTAGTTCGAAAACCTAACGGGAAGTGGAGAACTTGTGTTGATTACTCTGACCTAAACAAGGCTTGTCCAAAAGATAGCTTCCCGCTTCCACGAATCGATCAGCTCGTAGATTCGACGGCCGGGCATGAACTACTATCCTTTATGGACGCTTATTCCGGCTACAATCAGATACCCATGCATCTGCCTGATCAGGAGCATACCAGCTTCGTGACCGACCTGGGACTCTATTGTTACAAAGTCATGCCGTTTGGTCTAAAGAACGCTGGAGCAACATACCAACGCTTAGTCAACCGAATGTTCGCTGATCAGATTGGGAAAACTATGGAGGTTTACGTGGATGACATGCTGGTAAAGTCCCGATTCTCCACAGATCACGTCAGAGATTTGGGTTCAATGTTCAGCATCCTCCGGGAGTACGGGATGAAGCTCAACCCACTCAAATGTCACTTTGGCGTTGCATCCGGAAAATTCCTTGGGTTCATTGTCAACGCTCGAGGAATAGAGGCGAATCCTGAGAAGATCTGGGCTATTAGAAATTTGCAAACCCCTAGAACTATAAAGCAAGTCCAGAGTCTTAACGGGAAGGTCGCAGCATTGAGCAGGTTCATTTCGAAGTCCACCGACAAATGCATTCCTTTCTTCGACCTGATTCGGAAGGGCAAGCGAAACTTTGAATGGACTACGGAGTGTGAAGGCGCGTTCCGATCACTAGTTCAACATCTCTCCACACCTCCGATCTTGTCAAAACCGGTTGACCACGAGCAATTATATCTCTACCTGGCAGTATCTGAACATGCGATCAGTGCTGCTCTAGTCCGGGAAGAAGACAAAGTGCAAAACCCGGTCTACTATGTTAGTAAGCGACTAACAGGAGCTGAAAGGAATTATCCAAGGCTGGAGAAACTGGCTTATTGTTTGGTCATTGCCTCGAGGAAGCTCCGTCCCTACTTCCAGGCTCATCCGCTTACTGTGTACACCGACCAGCCGTTACGACAGGTCCTTACGCGGCCTGAGACGTCCGGTAGGTTACTCAAGTGGAACATTGAGCTAAGCCAATTTGATATCGCATACGCTCCGCGGAGGGCCATTCAAGGACAAGTCCTGGCTGATTTCATAGCCGAATTCACCGTCCCGGAAGACTTACCCGAAACCAGTGAATCTCCCAAATACATCTGGAAGCTGTATACTGATGGTGCATCAAATGACCGGTGTTCGGGCGCGGGGGTTGTACTTGAGACTCCCGAGGGCCGATCCATATGTTATGCTCTTAAATTCGACTTTCGTGCAACTAATAATGAAGCCGAATATGAAGCCCTCCTGACCGGCCTAAGGCTTGCCAGAGATTTGAGAATTGTCGCTGTAGAAATTTATTGCGATTCGCAGTTAGTGGTATGCCAGGTGCGAGGAGAATACCAGGCAAGAGACCGAAGACTGGCCGCTTACTTGACGCGAGTTCAGGAAATCCTAAACCAGTTTGATTATTATGCCATCTATTATGTGCCTCGGGAACGCAATCAGAAAGCCGATTCACTGGCGAAGTTAGCCAGCACAGGCGAAGCGCAACAAATGGGACTTGTCCCCGTTGAAACTTTGGCCACTCCAAGCATCGATCGGATAGAAATGGACTCTGTATTTGACATCGCTCCCAATAGAGAGTCCTGGATGACTCCGTATCGGAACTACATTGAGAATGGGGTGCTACCTGAACCTAGAAATGAGAAGAGACAGATTCAGCGAAAAGCCTCGCGGTTCATCATCCAAAACGGAGTCATGTACAGGAGAGGTTATTCCGTTCCTCTCCTCAGATGTATCGCCCACGAGGAAGTCAAGCGAGTGCTACATGACGTGCACGAAGGAGAGTGCGGTGATCATACCGGCGGGCAAGCTCTCGCTAAAAAGATACTCCGATATGGGTACTACTGGCCGACGGTGAACCGAGATGCGACAAACTATGCCCGGAAATGCGATAAATGCCAGATACATGCCCGAATTCCGAGAGCTCCGCCAACTGAGATAACCCAAATGGTTAGTCCCTGGCCATTCGCAATGTGGGGCATTGACATCATCGGCGCTTTACCTTTAGCAAAAGGCGGTGCGAAATACGCCATTGTCGCAGTTGATTACTTCACGAAATGGGCCGAGGCCGAAGCCCTAGCAACCATTACGACAAAGAAGGTGATAAATTTCGTGGTTCGCAACATCATCTGTCGATTTGGACTCCCGCATGCTATCATCACTGATAATGGGACCCAATTCGAGAGCGCAGAATTCAAGGATTTCTGTCAACGGTTTCATATCCGCAAAAAGTTCTCGGCTGTCGCACACCCCCAAGCGAATGGGCAGGTTGAAGCTGTCAACAAAGTTATAAAATCGATCCTGAAGAAACGACTAGAGAAGGCTGGGGGCAAGTGGGTCGATGAACTTCCTATGGCATTATGGGCCTATCGAACGACCCATAAAACCGCGACCGGACACACTCCGTTTTCCCTATCTTATGGCTCAGAGGCCGTTATTCCGGTCGAAACAGAAGTGCTCTCTCATCGCGTGACTTATTATGATCCAAAAACAAACGCTATACTCCTAGCCGAGTCTTTGGATCTATTGGATGAAAAACGGGAGGAGGCTGATTTGAGAGCAGCCGCACATCGAAGTCGGGTCGCCCGATTGTACAACACCAGAGTTCGACCTCGAACCTTTGAACTCGGCGACCTCGTGCTCAAGAGAATTTACCCAGTTCCTTCACACATGAAACCGAACTGGGGAGGGCCGTATGTAATTACACGAAAGCTCGGAGATGGTACATTCAAGCTGTCGACTGTTGACGGTCTCGATTTACCGAGGGGTTGGAACAGCGAAAGTCTCCGCCGCTACTACATATGACAGGCTTTATTTATTTCATTCTATTTAGCAATTTGTTTCTGCATTTCGAAATTTGAAATTTTGTAATAAGGCAACTGACTTTGCCGCATTTTCTTATTTCAGCAATAAAATGCCACTTCTTCGAGCCAGAGCTGTGATTCATTATGTACGATATACAACATCACGATGCACGAAGAGCTAAATCCCATCACACAATGGGACTTATTCAAATGGAGAGTGGCTGTGATACGACCGGCCACTCACTAGGCGAAACCCGAGCTCGGGGGCAAGCCATGACACCGATATTAATAGGATTGACACACGACAATCCTACAATTAACTCCATATTCCCAGAGTGCGAAATGGAGTATAAACATCCGACTCCGTATTCCCAGAGTGCGAAACGGAGTATAAACATCTAACTCCATATTCCCAGAGTGCGAAATGGAGTATAAACATCCGACTCCGTATTCCCAGAGTGCGAAATGGAGTATAAACACCCGACTCCGTATTCCCAGAGTGCGAAACGGAGTATAAACATCTAACTCCATATTCCCAGAGTGCGAAATGGAGTATAAACATCCGACTCCGTATTCCCGGAGTGCGAAACGAAGTATAAACACCTAACTCCATATTCCCAGAGTGCGAAATGGAGTATAAACATTCGACTCCGTATTCCCAGAGTGCGAAGCGGAGTATACACACTTAACTCCATATTCCCGGAGTGCGAAATGGAGTATAGACATTCAGCTCCGCATTCCCAAAGTGCGAAGCGGAGTATAAACAGTCAACTCCATGTTCCCAGAGTGCGAACAGCCGCTTACGAGATGACGCATATCCCCGGAGTATGGATGGAACGATTCATAAGAGAACGAGCGTAGTTTGACCACTCGGTCCTCGCTCGGTACCATCGCAAGCTGATCGTCACTCCTTGACCCCGAAGCTGGGGGCAGAAGCAAATGTTAGACATTTCCCGAAACTATACGATGTTCAGCTCCGATGCGATTCCCTATCACAACTCGAGTCCGAAAGTTCCATACCTAACAAGTAAAAATGAGCTATTCTTGGAGCAATCAAAAAATGCAAATACACTGGACCAAAGTCCGAACTCTGCAATATTCGAGCATAGAAAGGAACACAAGCTGAAGCTAAAAGACAAAATTTTATTCCAACTAAACTCAAAAACAATGCTTCATACATGAGATCTTTCCTAAAATGTTCCTACTAGCAGGGGCCGAACCCGCATCTAAACACGGCCTACAAAAGGGAAAAGACAGAAAAAATAACAAAAGTCCCTAACTGCCTATGAAAAAGGATGTCTAATCTTTCTGCTTCCTCAGCTTCTTCTTCTTCTTTGAGGAACTACTGGAGCCGCCAGTACCCTTTCGCTTGGAGCCTTTCTCCCTAGGCAAGCTCCCCCCGGGTGGAGGCATAATGTCAACGTCCTCATCTGAGCTGGACTCTATGGGGATACTTCCTGCAGGAGGAGTGGGAGGAACAGACTCCGCAGCCGGAGGAGGGGCTGGTACATCAGTATCAGTAAGTGTGCCCTCAGGAGACATAGTCATAAGAGGAATGGGGCACTGTGCTGCCGCTCCGTCATCTGCATCACCGCCATGCGCCGCAGCCGTCATCTCGGCATTGATCTCGGCTAACATCGCCGCTTCTCGCCGTGCCCTGGCCTCGCTAGGAGCCGTAGTAGTTTGGGACAAGGTGTCAGATGTAGCCGTGAATCCACCCAAGCCAAATGGCAGGTCCGCAAAAGGATCACTTTGACGGCCAAGAAGCTCGTTTATCATCTGCTCGTCGAAAGAAAGTGAGCTCCCCTCCGTCACTCCAACCGGTGCCATTGCTGCGACAGAGGTCGCCTCAGAAACGATGGCTCCTGGCGCGTGACCTAATACTTGGGTGGTAAGAGGCGCGGCTGGTGCAACTCCTGTCACTGATCAAAGTAAAAGACATGTCATTAGCAACATTTCAACACGGGATCTTCAATCCAAATATACTGGAAGTTAGTTCAAAGTACCTTCCTCGGTTTGGCTCGAGGTCGTCTGAACCGCTTCATAAGGATGTTCCTTAATAGGAGATAAGTGCGGTTGATCTGGGTCATACGCTGGGATGGGCTGGGAGTAGATCATTGAAGTTGGCTCAGACTGAGATGAAACGACGATCTCAGAACTTGTGACATGGTGTTCCGCACCAGAGCTCTCTCCGACTTCCGGGACCTGAGCACCAAGCCTCACCTTGTCATGAGAAATCATGGAGTCATGGAGAACCTTCTTTTCGTCATCATTAAGGATGCGGTTCTCCAGCTCGAACTCATCAGGGGCTTCATCAGGGTGCCCAGATCTCTCCTCATCCACCAGTAGGTTCCAGGCGTTATAGAGATGTGTGGGGTAATCGTCAAGCCATGTCAGGTCTCGGTGCCTTAGCACATTGGCGTTGTAAGTGACGAGTAGCTCCTCCACCTCGGCCTCAATCCTGGCCTCCGCCAGCCGTACTTTCTCCTCAACTCCAGCCTCAGCCTCACGGGCTTGTTGTACAGCCGCTTCCTTCTCCCTTTGGAGTGTCACTGCCTGGTCACAGGCTTCCTGCGCAGAGACGTTAGCTGCGTCTTTTTCCTTAGCCATCTCTGAAAACTTTGACTTCAGCTCATTAAGCTCCTTGAGAGCGGCATCCCTCTCGGCAGTGATGGAAGTGTTCCTGTGACCCATGTCCTCAATTGCGGTGTAATGTTCTTGCTTCATCCTGGCCATGGCAGCGGTCACCTCGTCAACTTTCTTTAAAGCCTCCATTTCAGACTTACGAGAAGACTCGGCCTCTGAGTTGAGCGCTTTTATGATTTGGTCGTTGCGACCCAGCTCCTTCTCAAGTTTCTCGATGGTGACGCCCCGCTCAAACGCCACTTTAGATGCCTTCCTCGTGGCCCGTCCCCACTCTCTATACTGGAAAAAGATGTCCGCGACGTAATCGTGGATAGTGGTTTCCGCGGTTGGCGGGATTCTCTTCAGGTGCGGGGGAAAGACATATCCATCAAAACAGATGTCAGGAAATTCCTTCCTCATCTGTGCCAATTTGAGCGCTCCCTCGCTAGACGCCTCGGTCGGGACCGACACAGTAGCCGAAGAGGTGGCTATTTCGGTCCTGCGAGGGGGGTCGGACCTCAAAGCTTGGGAAGGCGGCCTAGACCGTGAAGTTTCGGGAGGACGAGTAACGGCAACCACAGGAGGTGCGGAGGTCCTGGGGGGAGGAGAACGAGATCGGGATCGGTGAACATGTCCCCTATCTCTGTCAGACCTCTCCTGACCAGAGTGTCCAGCGTCATAATCCCTCTCGCCCTCTCTCCTACGTGGCTCGTGATAACGGCGCTTACGCAAACTACCAAGCACAGAACCTTTCCCAGACATCGTACCTGAAAAGAAAACAACAAAGAATCAGTAACCGTTTGCGATGTGTTGTTTATGGTTAAGAAAGTGTGTTGTGCCGTGAAGAGTGTGTGAATGTGTAACCCCCCGGACCAACCAGAAGCGTCAGTCGCATTGGCGAGCTCAGACTCGCTAACATCGTCGATATGTCGCGATCCACCTGACCCAACATCGTGTTGCTCCAGCTCGGTATCAGGGACTGGAGGGTCAGTAGGCCCTTCGAATTGATCTCCAGCTTGCGGGGAGGACGCCTCCGTAATCTTAACTCCTGACGAAGGGCGGTGCAAAACCACAGACTTCCGCCTCCCAGACTTAGGCCGTTTCGAAGCCACAGCTTTGCCTTTCCTCTTAGCATCGGACTCTGGGGTTGCGTTAGCAGGTCCGGCCAACGGTTCTTCGTCAGTGTGGGTTTTCTCGGAGTCGGGTTCCTCGATTATCACGACCCTGGGCTTCATCTGCTTGACCTTTTTCCTGGAGACGGTCTTTAATGCGCCGTCGAGTCTTATGCTCTGCCTCCGACCAATCAGCCCAAGGACTCTGAGATTCCGATCTGTCAATAACAGTTCAATATTCCTTTCTTCGCTAGGAATCTCTTGGAGGACCCGAACTATCTCTTTGTAATAGCCACCCTCAGGCCGCTGGATGATAGCTGAAAGAAAAAGAGAAGAAGACGTAAGTTTAATTTCACTCCGAAGATTGCCCTGTCAATTACTTGGGAAAAGAGACGATACTCACGTCTGAATAGCCATCTTCTGGCAAACCCCGGAGGACATCGGACATAGAACCACTCCGACTTAAAATAGCTTAGCCTGGTCCACGACCCCACGACAACTTGGCAGTTCCTTACAGACTCCAAGAACGTATAAGATGGGCTGTCAGTCCGACTCTTGAAGTTAAACAAGAATCTTATGTTGGTCATACGGGGAGGACGATGGAGGTACTCCATGAATACAACGAACAAGCTGTTGAGTGAGGCATACCCATTCGGATGCAATTGAGACGGAGCGATGTCCAGGTAAGCCAACACTTCTCTTATATAGTCGTTGAATGGAGGAAGTGTGCCGGCTGCACACGCATGCCGATTGAAAGCAGTATACCCCTCCGGGGGATTATGTGGCCTATCATCCGGTCCAGGCAACAACACCTCATCCAAAGATAAACCATGCCTTAAGCATATCCTCCCCAGCATGTCTTCGGAGATATTGGATGAGACGGAATCAGGTGGACTGTTAATGAAGGACGCGTTGGGCAACTCGTCCGGAGCCGGGCCAATAGCTTCGGTCTCGATGACCGGAATCTCAATTCTGGGAAGGATAGGGTTCTGAGTTTCTTGCAGCTGCGAACTTGACGGTTCCATCACTAGCTAACTCACGAGAAACCATCATTAGGTGACAAAAAGCCCGTGCATTCCCCAGTGTAAAGTGCGTGAATGTGTTGTGTAGTGCAAGTGCTGTGCGTGACTTGAGCAAATTTTGCGGAATTAAAGAAAACGTGCAAGCGACGAGATTCTGGAAGTCAGACAGGCATGACCGTCATCGCTAACCGTCACGACTGCGCCCTCCAGATGATAGCGATCGATTCAAGATTAAAGAGTTCGTTGTACTTTTCTATTAAATAGCAGTTCCATCAACGAGCTTCGAAAGTCTGTCAAATATGCAGTTCTGTGATCAAGTTCAATTATGCAAGGCAGAAGCTCGTCGGAATCAAGTGTTCAAATATTCAGAAATTCTCTAAGCTCGTCAAGATTTAGTTCGTGAATCGATCGCTGCACTTTGTTTTCGTATCAGTTCAGGGGGGTCACGCCGTTCAGCCTGGCCACATTCGAATCGATGCATTCGTATCGATCGTCTTGGGACAGGAATATTTCGTATCGATCGGGCTGGAGGGAGAGTGCTTCGTATCGATCAAAGTTCAGGCTGATGCGTTCGTATCGATCGGGCTGAGTTGAGGATGCTTCGTAGTGATCGAATTCGAATCGATACATGTCGTATCGATCAAAGGCGAGCCAGTTCGCGTCGATCAGGCCTGCCAAATTCGCATCGATCTGAAAACAATGGCTTCGCGTCTATCGCCGCTTTCGTCTCCACATCGATGCGAACGTATGCAGTCCATATCGATTTGAACACTCCCGATCCAGGCCGATACGAAATGAGGAAACATTGATTTCCTTTGTGGCTCCTTCTTCCCCAAAAGGGTCTCAACTCCATGGCCACGCTCTGTCCCCCAATCTCGTTTTTTCTCGATCAGATCTCAGATTCATCACAACTGGCCGTGGAAGCAAGAAGAATGATTGAGATCTCGAGTTTCGTCATTATTTATACGATCCTATCCATTAAATACCTGATTTTTGCGATTACACACAGAGGATCGAAGGTTTGGTTCGATTCGAAAGCTCGTAGTTGTATCTCTCAGTCTATCGATACGAGAAGGCAGAAGACAACAGTAAAAGTAAAAGGTAAAAAAGTGAGAAATGGCAAAGTCCCAGATATTTATACGAGGCCTAGGACGGAACCGAGTCGATTCGACTCCCAGTCAATTTGACCGGTCGCAACCAGTCAAACAGCACATCGATGCGAGCGTTCGCATCGAACCCACTAACCTTTATCGGTTCGAAGCGCACAGGGAGGCCAGGTGAATACGATGGGAAGATGCACGCGCTTTCCTCGTATCCATCAAGCTGTACATACGTAGAGGCGAAATGTTCACCAAACACCATCGTTTCGAAACATTCAGAGTATGGGTCATCGATTCGAAACAGAGCAGACCTGTCGATGCGAACATCCATTTCGTATCCATCGGACTCTATCGATGCGAACATCCATTTCGTATCCACCAGATATCACCAATTCGAATTAGGATTCACCGCGATTTGTGACCATCGATACGAATGATTGTTTTCGTATCCATCAAGTCAACCCACATCGATACGAAAGAAGGCTTTTCGACTTTGAGCATCGATTCGTAAGAGGACCGATACGAGAGAATGGCTAAGGGGTACGACTTCCAAAGCTAGTCGAAGAAGGCCTGCAGCTTTTCAAAGCACGTCATGTTTTCACAAGACGTACTTTGGGGGGCAAATGTTATCCCGCCTTTTGGCAAGGCCAGGACATCAAGAAGCCGACTATAGAACAAGGATAGCGCGCCATAGATATCACTGAATTTTGTCCGAGCCCAGAGTGAGCTACAATTGATAGGACACGACAAGAAAGGCCATAGAGATCAGCACCTCAAATTTCAGGTCGATCCGGACTCATACACTCAAGTCATGATCGAGTCAAATTGGAGGGAGAGAGCCCAGATTTCGTATCCATCACTCTGGGCGATTTCGTATCCATCGCTGAAGTCCCGGTTCGAATCCGTCATGCTTCGTATCGATCAGCTCCGGATCCATCGAGGCACCCAGGTTCGACTCGATTTTCTTCGTATCCATCGAACTCGTATCGATGGACTTCACACATACCAGCAATTTAAGGACTTCGTATCCTTCAGCCAGTGTCAGCTTCGTATCCATCAGACAATGCATGCGTCGTATCCATCAGACAATGCTTACTTCGTATCCATCAGCCAGTGCCTACTTCGTATCCATCAGATAGTGTTTGCCTCGTATCCCAGGATGAAATCCTACTCGAATCCATCAGGTCAACCAGCTTGGATAACGTGTCATTTCTCGAAGTGAACAAGGCGAAATACATGGAGACGATGCAGTCAACACGGAGCGAATGTCGGATCGAGGCGAAGCGCATGCACCACGTCTTCTCCTGATGCGAATGCGCCGAGATATATGGAGTCGACGCGGTCGATTCGGAGTGAAGACCGGATCGAGGCGAAGTATGCGTTCCACGTCTTCACAGAGGCGCATGATACCATCGAGTCGAAGCTCAGAGCACAGGGCAATGGATACGAACCAGACAGCCTATGAGGAATTCCAGTTCGTATCGACCATATCTCATAATCCACTGATCCAAACATGATGAAATTTTAACTGAAGGTTGCACACATAACAAGGAATGTCTCCACCAATTTTGAGCTCAATTGGAAGTAATCCTGATCGATACGAAATGATTTCGTATCGATCACAGATTGGCTTGAAACTCTCTGGAAGTGGTCGAATGGGCCCCCTCACGTGTCAGGCCAAGTCTCCCGGGGTTTGAGCGAAATCCAAGCCTCCTACGCCTATAAATAGAGCCCCAGGATCAACGGAAAAAGGATCTTTTTTCTCTGAAGCGCCCAGACTCTGCCGGATTGAGATTTGCACCATATTTTTGCTGTCAATTTCGAATTCTAAACTGTAATCCGCTGTTCATCGCTGTAAACGCTTATAATCATTGAAAGAGAATCAATAAAATCATCAAAACTTCATAGTGGACGTAGGCTATACGCCGAACCACTCTAAACTGCTTGTCTGTGCACTTTACATTCATATTTGTTGGAGTTTTTGTTAGATAATCTCTGTTTTACATTTATAATCTTCATTTTATCTCTTCAAACAACTCCCGAAGAGTGTTGTGCCCATTTTTGGTACAAACAATAAGTTACCGGTCATTTGTCAATTGTTTGAAGTAAACAGCCCTGTGAACTGGGGGGCATACACCGGTACTTAAATAAAAATACTTAAAAACAATAATTTCACAAGTTCTGTTACTCCAAACAAAGAATTTTGGCAGTAATCACAGGACTGGATAAAGTGAAGTGAAATTATATAGAGTAAACGTAAGTGCAAAGAACACACATAAGCAAATAAGTGTAAACAAAACGAGCATAAGTGCATAGAACACACATGAACAGATAAATAAAACCGCAGTCAAAGTATCAACAATGTATTACTTATAATTTTCTTTTATACTAGGTCAAAACATGGGGGCCGTACCCACACAATGCCGGCCAAAAAAGGAAGAATACAGCACAACAAAAACACTAAGTGCAGACTCTACACTTGAACAAAACATAACAAAATGAATCAAAACCAGATCAGCGACCACCCAAGCTTCTCAGCACTTCTTTCCACCACTCCTATTTCCGCCTTTTGTTCGAAGTTTTTGCTTTGCACTGGGAGTGGTGTCGCTACCAGTAATGTCAACGATCTCCTCAGTGCTAATGTCCTCCTCCTTCTCTGCAACTTTGTCATAGGATTCACCTTTCGTTTTGCGCTTCCGAGATCAATGGGAGCTCTTAGAGGCCTTGATTGCTTCAACCTTCTCCTTTCTAACTGCAACCAGTTGTTCTTGAGATCTGTGTGGCTGTTGAATCTAAGTTTCTTGCTCCCGAGCTTCGTCCACCGTGAAGTCACCCTCTAAAGATACAGGCGGGTCATCCAAACCATGCAGTGTGGTGATCTTCTCGCATTCCGACCGCGGTTGTGAGCCAGACATGGACATGGCGATCGGATCAGGTATAGAAATGAGCATGGAAGCAGTAGAGATAATAATAGACCTAGGCATCGAGGAAGTACTCGGATCGACAGGTAAGGAAGATGGACCTATAAGATCAAAAATGAAAGTGTTAAATTCATCCTGCTCTTGCGCGTGAGATGAAATTTATCAAACTCGGGAGTGGCAATTAGACTACCTGCACCGGAAGAATGACCGAGAATGTCAACTTCGTATTCACTGCTTCACCCTCCTTCGATGGCTTCATAATCCGAGGGGAAGCTACAAGCCCAGGACTTACTGTTGGATCATGGGGCAGCCCCGATGGTTTGCCGGCACCGAAAATAAAATGCTCCGGAGGTGCTTCGGCAGTTGTTGTCATGGGGGCATCGACAGCCTCCTTTTCCCTCTTAATACGCAAAATCTCCTGGCCCTCCAGCAATGCCTTCTGTGATTTTTCTTTGAGGTAGGCATTCTCCAATTCTCGCTTGGAATAGACATCCTCGATATCACGAAAGCGAGTCAAGATTTTCTCCCAAACCATAGTGAGAGTGCGCGGGAATTTAAGGCCTAAGTAGCTGAGACCCCCCCCGATGTAGCAAGGAGTTGACATAAAAGTTCAAGATGGTCTCATCCATTTTCTCCATCTTCCTCTCAAAAGCATTCTGAAGCTCTAGATAATCCACCATAACGGCGACCTTTTCAACTTCGACGCGAGACTTATCGGCGCTAAGCTGTGCAACTTGATCCTGTAGCCTGGCGATTGTATCATCCTGGTCGAAGATAGTCTTATTATGCCCCTCTACGATAAGGTCTTGATCAGAGATGGTTTTCTTTTGGGCCTTAATTGTCGCGCTGCAAGCTGCCACCTCCTCTTTTAATTTGGCCTCTTCTGCATGAGCCTTCTTAATTTCGTCCATGTAGACGATCTCTATTCTCTCATGGGCCTCTTTTAATTCCTTTAGCAAGCCGGCGTTCTTTTTACTTTCTTGAAGTGTCGCTTCATTTTCCTCTTCCAGTTGTTTGACCCTAGCATCGTGTTCCGCCAAAGCTCTCTCAAAATTATCCTTCTCCGATTCAAAGGAGAGAATTTCTTGATAATTGTTGCGGTTCGTGCCCGCCAACTGCTTGCATAATTTTTCCCACCCTTCGGCCTGCTCCAAATCATTCTGAATAGTCTAAAGATGTGGCATATATGAATCTCTATGAACCGGACGGAGATCATGATCCAACTTAACCCCCCTTAAGAACCACCCAAGAAGCCCCGCCTTGACCCTGGGAGGACCAGATGGAAGAACATATGCGGATCTCCGCTGGGGGCACGAAGCACCGGGGGCAAGAGTAAAAGAAGATGATCGAATTTGAGATTAAGACGGACCGGGGACAGAAGTAACCGGGATTCCTGACCTACTAAAGAGAGTGTCGGAGCGAATGCTTACTGTTCTGAAGAATGGGAACCACGATCAAATTTAGACCTTTTCGACGGCTCTTCTCACTCGTCAAAAGTCTTCCACTTTTAATACCCACCTTTGTATATTCGGCTCCGTTCCCTATCATCTCGATGATGAGCTTCAACTTCTAAATCTTTTCTTCTTCGGTACTCCTCCTCCGTCTCGCGGGGTTCTGACGGTTGGAAGATCGCTTCGACCAGTGCTGAGAGTCGGTAAATTATTCAAGATCATCATAAAGGTTGCGCCCTCTCGTCATACCTAACACGAAGAATAAATAAAAGGTTTTAGAAACGAAAAATAAACATGAAAAGTATGTGTACAAGTGAGTGTAACCCTAGTGAAACGTGTGATATGTTTGGAAGGAGAGCCTAAAATGATCACAAACCAGATCGGGCAGGCGCCGCGGAAGGAATCAGACTAACTTCAGGTGCAACGTGGTCTGAACAAGGAAGCACCTCCTCAAATTTGAAATCATCCCCCATGAGCGCGTCAAAATCGATGTAAACATTGCTCAAATCTCCAAAGTCCACGCCAACATCTTTACTCGGAGGATCCCGACATCGTCCGATTTCTGGGGCATCGTTTTTACCACTCGTGTCTGGAGGTGGTGAGCTTGGAATAACGGGACTCATCCTTGGAGTCTCGTCGCATGATTCAGAATCCTCATCATCGGATTCTACATAGAAATCATCACTAGAAGTGGACTCATCGCTACTACTCCCAATCACCTCCTCTTTTTCTAAGTCAATCGCAGCTTTGCCTTCCCTCTGATTAAACTCTTCTTCCTCTTCTTTCAGAATCAGAGGCATTTTGACCAGGCAGCTGACTCCGGTTGCGGCAGCATCCTTTTCCTCACAAGTCTCCTCAGCCGACTCATTGGATGGCCTTCTCGTTCTTAAAAAGCAGCCTCATCGGAACCATAAGATGAGGAGGTGAATCGCGTGCATACCCTGGATCGAGAAGGGGATGGGACCTCAACTAGAACTGTAGACCTCCCCAGATGCAATAGTCCGTATCGAAGGAAGTGTTCGTCACTTAGTAAGACTTTAACAGATCTCTCCTCGGCATCGATAGCCTTAGGGCTCAAAAAGTTCCATCGAGAGACAAGTCCTTGTTCGGCCTCAGAATAACTATAAGAATTATTCGACTTGTTAGAAACCCGTAGTTAGAGCTCAATGAGTAAAGAAGGGAACTTACCCCCCATGTTCCAAAGACGATTGAACCCCTCAGGACATCTGACAAAGAAGTATTGGGTCTTGAATCAGGACAAGTTGCTTTGCAGTCGCAATACAATTTTACGATTCCTTTGGGCCTCGATTACGACCAAGGAAGGACACTTATCTCTTCTTTTGAATGAAAAAAAGTATCTCAACTCATCGAAGGTCGAAGCATGGTTGAATATTCGCATGAAAAGGACATGCAGACAAGTTAAGATGGCATAACCGTTAGGGTGAATCTGAAATGGATCAACTCCTATGTTCGAGAGGGTCTCTCTGAAGAAATCGTTAAAAGGGGGCACAACTCTGTTCGAGCACGTATACCGATGATAAGTGGTATATCCCAGGGGTGGCATATGAGCGAACTCATCCTTCTTTGGGAGGCGCATATCTTCCTCCAGGATGCCGTGTTGTAGGCAGAAGTTATGCAAGACTTTGGTAGAGACTACGAAAGACGCTCTCTTCGGAGGATTTAGAAGGAATCTGAAATTAGGAGGAGTCCGGTCCATGACCGGACCAATCGGAACTAGCTGACCATACTGACCCTGTAAAGAAGAAGGAGGAGGGGTAACTGACGACGACTCATCCTCCGAAAGCGCAGGACTTCCTCCACCGGATTTGCGACGAGTGTACGGGTATTTCATTCTAAATAACAGAACTTACATCTGAAACGGTCAGGTAATTCAACCCTAAAATAAGAACTCCTCGTACCATACTTGAATTCCAAAAGAATATTGGCTTGCACTAATGTGTTGGGCTTTAAGTATGTACTGGGCAAGTGTGATGTGTTATCTATCGGTGGTGGGCTTAGCGTCTCGAACACTACAAACGCTCAACCTCGTATAGATAGTACGTTCGCAGCCGAGAGGTAAAAGGACTTCCTGGATCATTTTCATTTTGAAGTTACTTCTCCTACACTTACACGTTACCGATCAACAATCGATAACGGATCTGTTGTTTGAAACGACATGGAAAGTCCCTTCCAGTACAGGTACATCGTGTGCACAAAAGAAAGCAAAATCAATCCGAATTCTCCAAAAGGACGGGACCAATTCACAATGTGTCGTGCGATATCAGCTATGGGACTTGGCACAAGTCAATTCTGGCTCAATGGACGAAGATAGCAAAACATGTCAAGCACTAAAGCAAGGCCTGAATGTCATTCCGAGAGGAACTCGGGACTCGATTTACTATCGTCCTCCATTAAGCTGCAATCGACTCGGACTCCTCACGATAAACATCACGAATGCAAATCCGCCGCCAAGTCAATAAACAATCATCCTGATCGGCGGCGATATAAGGATGAATCGACAGCGATCTATGGTAGCAGACGAGTTAGGGTTTCAATTGAAGAGGAACTAGAAGAGTAGCGGCAAGGCTTTGGAGTTGGCGGCCTAGAAGGAAGCACGATGGAGGCTTAGACAAGGTCGAATTCCCGAACATGATGGATCAAATCGATCAAAGCATAGGCTGAATCGTAGGTGAAAGATTGGGTCAAATCGCTAGGAAGCTCGGATCACAGGAGGAGAAGTAGGCTCGGGTCGTATAGTGAATGAGGAAAGGGTCAGCTCGAAGACGTAAATAGGGAATGAAGAAAATGTCGAAAAGTTTCTAAATCATCAGGTCGCTAGTGATCCATCATCTATGGATCGCTAGCGATCCATGTGGTTGCATGCAATTTTTTTCCCATTTCACCTAGCAACATCGCTACACTACTTCAAGACATACCGAAAAGCTATAGAGAAAATTTTGATCTGTTATGACAAGCAATGGCGGTCGAGATCAAACCTAAGCAAGCAGCAGCATAGCCTAGTTCACATTCGCGAAACTCTAACACGATTATTTGAAATTCAACGATTAGAGACTAAAAGAGATTACTTCCAGAGAATGCCTTGTTTCCAACAAAGACGTACTCTGGAGGGAAAATGTTATCCGGATTTTCAACCCAGCAGGATCCAAGAGAAGAGGGAACGGTTTGATGGAGTCAAAATAGCTGAGAAGCCAATAAAAAGAGTTAGAGCAACAAGCCAAAGAGAGCCAATGAAAAGAGAATGAGGAAGTCCACAAAGGACATGGACCGCTAGCGATCCATGGCCTATGGATCGCTAGCGATCCATGGGGATAGTTTATTGTTTGATCTGTTTTCTTGCAATGTGATCCAATACCTATTGCAAAAGTGATGACCGAGCTTAACGAAATTTGAAGTTAGATAAACCAAGAGACAAGCGTCCGTCCAGTCCAATCAGCCGCTAAATACAACTAGCAAGCAATCTGTCATCAAAACAAAGCGACGTGCAACGAGACTACACAAACAACATCAACGCAAGACGATGAAGGCAATCTAAAGACCAAAGTCCAAAAATATGCTAAGTGTATGGATCGCCAGCGATCCATACGTCATCACTTAAATTATGCGTCTCACACAAAAAAGGCAGAAGGAAAAGCTAAGTAATTAGCTCGCACCCGAGCTAATGCTATGGATCGCTAGCGGTCCATAGACCATGGATCGCTAGCGATCCATGTTTTTGGCTTAGGTTGTGAGCTAAGCTCCACTGCATCTTCCTACGACCATCTGCAAACAGCTAGCGAACAGACTTGGTCCAATAGCTCTTTGATCTCTATAAATAACATCCTATCTGCAACATAAATGGAATCCTCCAGACTGGTTGTTGAAACTCTGCTGGAAGCTTTCTTCACTCTTCACCTCCCTCACAACATTCTTCAAAGGAGCCCACTGTGATTCTCTAGTGGATTATAACTTTGGAGATTCAATCTAGCTAAGGACAATCAAGAGCTTTATAATCAAACACTCCTTGTAACAGCAATCATTCTATAATAAAAACTATGAAGTGGACGTAGGCTTCGTTAATAGCCGAACCACTATAAAAATCTTCTTGTCTTCTTTGTCTTACTGCTTTTTTCCTATATCTACTATCTATATTATAGCTCTGTGAGAACAGGGCTGGTGCTTTCACACTCAAACCAGGGTGTTGATCCATTTTTTGGGTTAACAACGGATGCTGCAATAGGACCTACATGCCAACTTCTTTTAGGGTTTTAGTTTTTAGGGGAGTCCATAATATAGTTGTGGCTCTCAATAAGTCCCTTTGGTAGCCAATGACAATTCGATGCTATTTGTCGATATGCAATTTAAACGTATGTACAGTTTGGTATGCCCAACTTAGGGTTACCGAATAGTGGACAAAATATATTATAAAGATATATAGATATGTGGTTCAAGTGATATATATGTATAACTGTAAATCCATGGTTTGGGCGATTTATATATATTGGTTTGGTATGCCTGTCTTGGAGCAACCGGATAGTGCGAGGCACTTCTAGAACGAAACATGATCCATATAGGGATGACAGTCTTTAGTGTTGTGTATACGTATGGGAAAGGTATACGTGAGTAAGCCTGAATTCAGATTGTCTATCCATAGGCAATCGAATGATATCAGTATAATAAAGAAACCCATTTTACCATTGAGATGCACGATTACAGAAGCGTACCGAAGCAGGGGCGGAGAAAGATTAGGACGCCAATCTAGAGTAGGTCATATACTATAGCATTGTACGGACGGGTGATGCGATAGATCTATAGGTTAACTTCTTTTGAGATGTTGGTTTTTAGGGGAGTCCGTAATAAAGTCATGGCTCTCGATAGGTCTTTTTTGTAGCTAATGGCAATTTAGCACGGGTATCAGTTATAGATATACGTATTTCGGTTTTGGGTAAAGAGATGCTCTGATAGTAGCATAGTTATATTGCTATATTTGTTTTGCATTTCAGATTCTTCAATAAGGATCATTGAATCAATTAGTGTCCGTAGAAAACTCCACCCATCAGCAATGATGGGTATCAACTTATTCTTTGTGTATCTCTTATCATTATGATTATGATTTTTATATTGGTTAGTTGATTATTATTACTGAACGTTGTGTGTTAGACTTATATTGTGATGTTTATATCACTCCTGCATTGGTATTTTGGGTTACCCCTATCATAGTATGTTATTACATTTCAGTCACATTATATTAGTTGTGATGACTCATTGATTACAGGAGAAGAATGATTATGGTATGTATCCCTACCTTTGATTTGAGTTTACTTTACTTGTTTATGGCCAGCCCAGATAATCCTTGAGCCATGTTTGTGAATAGGACCGGATGTAGTTCTGTAGTTTCTTATTTATTTGTATATGTTTCTCATATACAGTATTTTGAGATAGTTCCACTCATAGCAGGCTTTGTGTCTGACCCACGTTTTATCTTTATTTGTTTATGTCACAACAACTTTCGGATACTCAATTAAGCAGTTTGGAAGGCATATGCTTTTGGGGTTATGCTTTCATGACAAGTGAAACACTCTGAAGGCGTGAAGTTGTCGTATGGGATATGTATACTTACTGTTGATGTAGTACATGGCAAAGAGGCTATATTATATATGAGATTTATGGTACCAGATATTATTGTTGACTTTCTATATTGATAATTATATATCAGTTACTTCCGCTAGTGCAGTCTCTTGTATATTGTTTATCTTATTTTATTCATGTATATTCAGTATATTATATGTTCTCTCTCATTGCAAGATTGCATCACTGTAAATTGGTATGATGTTTAGTTTTAAATTTTTAGCCTGATGGACTATATTTTGTGCTATTCAAGAGTCAAACATTGTCATTCGACGTTGATTCAGAGTATTACGAAGGATGGGTCCTCAAAGTTGGTATCGGAGCTTAGTCTCAACACTCAAAACCAAGTAGACCAGTTTGAGTTAGCAACCTGGTAGACGTAGATACATTGAGAGAGCGTACTTGTATTTTTATACTATATAATATTGTATACACCACTTGTCTCCTGAACTTTAATTTATTCAGTCGTGGGTGGCTAAGGTATCTTCATTTAAGGCTATCTGTATAAGCTGATGGGATGCTCAAGTGACTGTGGATAGGTAGTTCGAAATGCCTGATTGGTTAGAGACTACTAGAGTACCATAAGGGATGTTTCACCGTCTGCAAATATTATAGTAGTTGTGGTAGGTTTTGGGGGTGGTGTAGCCCTTGGGGCACAGTAGTAGAAAAGATTGATGGGAAGACCATGACTTGGATTGATTCTAGACATCGCTTTGAGTCTCAGTTTATTTTTGAGATAGAAAGGGACGTGCAGCTCAAGCGTTTCATCTATTTGTAGCAGGGTAGCATGTCAATGAAGGGGTATGTTAGCCAATTTAACCTTTTGGCTAAATTCTGAGAGGAGGTGGCTTTAACTCCTTAGAAGTAGGCAAGGAAGTTGGCCTAGGGTCTTAATGCATGGGTTTGAGATTTGATGCTTAAACATATCCCATTCTTGACCCTTGGTATTGTCAATAAACTTCTTTTGTAATGTTTAATCTTGCATGGTGACCTTGGCCGTTAAGCTAAGCTACAATAGCCGAGAGCACTACCATTCAAACTTGATATATGAGCTTTCAAATTGAGTGGGATTGGTTGTTGAAGCGCGACTTAGATTTGCATCCAATTAGGGTTCGGTGGATGCTCAGTAATAAGTAAAGACCGAGCGAATGACTTATATGCGTTTTCCTAGAGCTATTCGTGTTAGAATTGATTTTCCTTATGTTAGTTAACCTAAGGAGATGAGTGTAATTCCATGTGCTGAAAAGGTATTTACTAAGGATCGGTTCATCCACGTACTAGTTCTTAATCCTTAGTTCGAGCGCAAAGTTTCTAGATGATTTACACAGTTAGGAAATGGGTTTTCGCTTAATTCTTATAGGCGAGCACTTGTGTTGGATTCTTGAGGTGGCTAAAAGAATTTCAAAGCGCAACTATGGCTGTGTGAGGAGGTCTCAGTAGTCGGATCAAGGAACTAGATCAGAGTTTACATAAGAAGAGTCAAGTGACTGACCCTAATTTAATAAATAAATCTTGCAAGTAGATGAAGGATTTGATCGGGCATCATGTCATTTTGGATTATCTTTAGTCCTTATAGAATTATAGTATAGTATAATTAGGATTGCTTAGATAATTCAGAGAATGACTTCTCGACTAGTTTTGTGGCAATTTGGATAATCTTTTAGTGGCGAGATGATACTTTCCTAGGCGAGCATCGTAATACACTTACCATATTATAACAACCCACCTTTTTAGAGCCTCATAACTACACAACAAAGTCCCGAAATGACCAGTCGTTAGGTGATAATAGATATGATATACACGCAGATAGCATAAGATAAAACTATACTAACTTAAACTTTTAGAGTCTCATAGTGAAATGATCACATAAAATATCGTTTTACATAATAACATATGTTTAATAACATATCTGATACCATAACATAAGTCTATACAATCTAAACCTAAATAACCCAACAATGTTACATCAAGTCTTTAATACACACTTTATTTACAATATACATAGTATATACAAGTTTCATCTCCAGATCCGGTATGCCTCCAGACCCCATCAACCTGAAGAATATAGATAGAAAATATAGGAATGGGTCAGACATACGTCTACGTGAGTGAAGCAAATCTAATACAAGTATACTACTGTGGCAGTGATATAACATGATTTAAGGATAATATTTTTTGGACTAGCCTGCACCGCGTTACAGAACAATATTACAATATCAATATAATCTTAAATGTAATCCGGTCTCGTCCTATGTAGTAAAGGATTACACATCAACGACTATCTAGTCTCGCCACGTGCGGTAAAGGATAATCATGTCTTGGAATCATGCCTAGTCCCGCCTCTTGCACTACATGTCACTTGTTGTCCACATCAAAACCTTCTTAAACCAGCCTCAATGCCCTACAAGAGAACTTCACGCTAATACTCTAAGTCAAGGACCCGTCGCATGTCCTACAAGATCTAGGTATTCATTACTAACCATACATCTGTATTTATTTAAAACTCCAGTAGCCGAGTCATATAAACTAGATTCATATTTTATCATTTCCATATGGTCTTACATTATCACCCAATTTCCAAACCATACTCTCTATACTCTTATCATATTATCATTTCCAAGATTCACATATTCGTTCATTTATCCAAACCATATACATATACTATATCAACTATGACATCTAAGGTCGTATATACCATATACCATAATACATATCAAATATCACTTCAAATAGCAACCAAAAACCATCTCATATTCACATATTCCTTATTACCTTCATCTGTATTGTTACATGTTAGACCACCCTCCATAATGCAAGAGAAAATGGGTTGAATCGGTTATTTCACATTTATATGGGTCTTATGGCCAAGGCTCGGTCTGGTAGGAATACAGCCCACAGGTGGACTGGTCATGTCCATAGGTGGACCGGTGTACACGTTTCCTAAAAGGTTTTTGGATTTTCAAATTTTACATTTTGGCCCCTATTTCTCACCTTTGATCATCACCGCCTTGCCTCATGTCATTGGAAATGGTGTATTTACCCTAGTTCTGGTCTCTTGTGTCCAACTTTATCCATTATTTACAAGTGTTATTTATATTATTGTGAGGGTTTCATATTTTAACTTAGTTTGATTTAAAACATTGATTTCATTTAAATCCCTTCCCAAATCCAAAATAAATCCAAAAATTATTATCCATAAATGTTTGATTACTCTAATATAGGCTTTGGATCACTATTATAATATCATAATTGTTTTATATTACCAAATTACAATTTTTATATGTTTAAACTTGAATTAATGGCCAGCTTAGGGTTTTCAGAAGTGTCCTGTGAAAAAGAGTACGTACTTTACATTTCTTAAGCCCAGATATAATAAATTAGAATTTTTTTACAATATAGTTTAATTTTAGGTAGCCCTAAAGCATCCCATATCAGTATCAGAGTATTATAACAAGACCGCAGAAGCCACACTCACAAATTTAACCCAAGAAACCCCAATTCCTCTATTGTCCAAAAACTTTGGAAATTCCAACCTTCAAATTAGCCTCTGATTTTCACTCCAGATAATAGAGATTTTCGCCACGAGTCTAATGCAATTTATCTCTTCGAATTTCGTTGAGATTTGTGTTTTTATGTTTGATTGATTGAAAAAGGAAGAAGATGATTCGGTGGTTTCAAAAAAATTAGAAGTTAGAAAATGAGAAAGAAAAAGTATGTACTCTTTTAACTGGTTTTAGGAGGAAAATCTGAAAGAGTTCCTTTTAATTCAAATTCAAAATACAGTCTTAGCCCAAATCAGTCCAAACCCTATCCACTTAACTAGAACATCAATATCTCATCGATACATTATCCAATTCGGGTAAATGAATACTCCATCTTAACCAAAATAATGAAAGCCACACAATGGTTCGACTCCCGTCTACTAATTAGACCACTTGTAAAAATTACTATTTTTTGCGCTTCTATTAAAATTTATCAAAATACCCTTCAATTCACTATCAAATTTCTTTTTATTATTTAAATTTTGTACAAATTTTTGGGGTATTACGTTCTCTCCCTTTAAAATAATTTCGTCCTCGAAATTCCGAAAGAACGAAAAATAAAATAAACGCTCACTCCTCTTTCACACACCTATATTGCTTGTGTGTCCGTGCACGTGCTCAATCATTCAAATAAAGCAGCCCTTCATCCAAACAATCATTCATAGACTAATCAAACCAAGTGATCCATAAATGACATATAAATTTATGAAATTAAAATAATTAGTGTACGTGTATCTATGTGCATATACACATAGTGGTGCTTGTGTACTTTAAGAAACATAACTAACAATATAACTCCAGGACATGTATGCGGATAACATGTGACATTATGTTTGCAAATATCTAACATTTGGGCCCACCAATATGAATGAGATGATATGACATACAAAGCATGATACAAGCATCCTAAGGTGATCATATAAATTATATATGCATGCACAACCAATAACACAAACATATCACATATTGAATAAATATATATATACACACACACAATAGCAAATCATGAAATCAAAGCATACAAACATTAAAAAAATATAAACAAATCCATAACATAGATAAAACAACAATGAGCCCAAAAAACCATTCAGCCAAACCTGGATATTAACTAAACTAAGAACCAATCAAATGGAAAACGATTTGAAAAGAAATCGAATTGAAATCATGGGATACTCCTCCACTTTCCAATCGTCCCTATCCAAATCATTCTCCATACTAAATCTAGCAAGCTCTACCACCGACATGACTCATCACAAAAATACTAATTTTAATCATATGTGTATATATAAACCTCTGGAATCCTTGCTACAATCTCAAATAATCAATGCCACAATATATAACAACACGCGGCCTTAGCACCAATATGCCCAAACTAATTTATAGCATCTCATACCATTCTTAAACGTATATGGTTGACATCTAAATCATCTAATATTAGTTTTCACAATTCATCTTAAAGATTACTTAGGTAAGGCAATTCAAAAGTAGACGGTGTCTTACCCGAAAAAATCTAAAAGAGTTAATCTATCATAGTATTCCTTCTTCCACCTACAGATATTCGAAGTAATCAATATCTTAACCTGAAAACATAATGCATTTTTCATCCAAACCTCTGATCTAACTTAAGTGGTATCATTATGCTTATTGTATCACTTCTCCCAATATCCATCATGCTCAATACTCAAAGCATCACTTCTTCGATTATCCAAACATTCCATCCTAAATTCCATATCCTATAACCAAGCAAATAAAAATCCTAAATCTAAGTGAAAGAACTAACCTAAGATAGTGATAAAATTAAAATAAGTGACTATATAATATATTGTTTACATGCATCTTATATGAATGTAAACACCGTATCTTTAAGTCGATAGTCTAAGAGAGTTTCTCTGAATAGATAGTATCTCCTCTATCTGAGGGATAATTGAAAAGAATCCATCTACTCGTCACTAAAAGTCATATCCAAACCATACAAATTCCAATTTTCATAAAATCGCCTCCACATCTTCTATACGTGCAAACTATATACCTTCTCTTCAATCTTTCAAATAAAATATTTCTTCAATTACCACAAAACACTTAAATCCATTCTATGGTATTTCTTTATTTTACATCAATATTCATTTAATCAAGTATATCTTTCTTTAACTTCTTAACCAATTTTACTCCAATAGCTTAAAATCCGTTACTAAAATCTTTTATCTACACCAATCAAAAATACTTGTCATATAATCCTTGCCATCAATCCAAATTGGAATATCTTTTCTAAATAGAAGTTACAATTTCCACAACTCTCAATTCTCCAAATCGTATCTATCTATATAAAGTTCCAAATACCTCATCCCATTAATTGATAATACAAATTCATATGATCTTAACGCCCATCCAAATTTGAGTACTTTTACAAACTCATCCAATATATCAAAGTACTTATCCTCATATAGTTCCATACCAAATCTAATCCCGAATATCTTTTAAAATCGAGAATTCACACTTAATACCATTCACAACCAAAATCCAAGCTTAATCCATTTTATAATAATAACCAACCAATGTTTTATTTCCATATAGCACTATATCGACTTACCATTCTTCTATATTATGGAGGAGACAAATCAATAGGGACGGTGCTTGCCATATCCATCAAATCAACAAAATACTAGTACAGTAACTTCTTACGCCATAAGCTATCTAGGAACATCGGAAAATGAAATGATGTCCTAACATAGTAAACATGCCTTTAAACTCATGTCACATCTAATTCAATCTAAATAATATACTCGCAATCACATCCATTACTAAGATATCATAGATCTATAACTATCCCCTCCAAAACATATATAGAATGACAACAATCTCTTGCTTGGAGAACAACATCAACCCAAGCCATATAACACAAATGGTGTAACGTTACCTGCCACATCAGGTCAGCGACACCCATCCACATAACAAATCAATCAAATTACATTTTACAATGATATCAAACAACAAAGTATTCTAAATATTATTCGCTTCCATCTCTAACCATTGCCACAATAATACAGAACAAAAAGGATGTGAATGTTGATCATCTCATTACTACACTATGGACTGATCGCCGAGTCAAATCACATAATAGTATCACTAGGTCACTAGAATAAACTCCAAATTCTTCAACTAAAATCTTCATTCATATTTCTAAATATTTCAATCAATTAGTTAATGGGATCCAATCAGTTGAAACTCTAATATCACTCATTTCTCATTTACTACCGAAACTTTCTTAGTCAACTTTACTTCAAATATATCTTCAGAATTTTTCGAATATCAAATAAGTATAACTTAGGACCAAATATTCATCATATGAATCTTAACTCCTTTAGTTTTGTTATTGGGTAAACGTCTCTTCTTTATAATATTTCAACACAATTTGGTTCACCTTCTCTCTTTCTAATTTCAACCACAATATTTCTTTCTCTATTCAATTCCTTGCAACTATCGAGAACACACCTTATGACAAAATCAAGCCCCGTCCATTAAACATTAACTAAACCACGGTCCTATCAGCATCTAACACCTTTCCATAGTGAATCATTCGATCTAATCCAAAATCAATTTAATAACACACTATGTGAGAACTACTCTTAAAATATTTACCACCACATTTCTAATCCAAAATCACAACTCATTTCCAATTCATGATCCATTCTCTTTTCTTAACAGCCAATGATAGCATATTTGCACTGTGGTTCACTTCCACTGCATAACATTTCTTTCCTTGTTTGTATTCTAGTCCATCAAACAAATTTTAAATTTTTGACCATTCAGAATCTCTTTTCACATTTTAAAATAATAAAACATTTTCGACCAGATACTCATTACTATATTAAAATTTAAATTTATATTTTCTTTTTAAAATACTTCCTTACTTTTTCAAAATATTATTTTAGTAAAACATTTCATTAACTTAAAACCATAAAATATAATCTTTTTACAAACATTTACTTTGTCTTTATAACTTAACTCAAACACCAATAACATCTTCACCTTCAGTGATTTAATAGTAACCGCCCAAAATATATTTAAACTTTTAATAAACTATAGCTGTCACTAAAAATACTTTTTCTTTAATTCAAAACATCATTTCAAACAATATAGAATCATATTATCATATATATTAGTATAATAAATTTTTATTTGTTAAATATAAAATTTTCAATATTTTTAAATAACACATCCTATATATATGAAACTATACTTTAAACTTTACTCTAGCTACTCACCTTATTTGTATAAATTTAGAAAACCATTTCTGCGAACTTTAATCATATTTACTATAAATGTGTTCAAAAATTTCGTTTCACCATTCCTTAAATTTCTTATTTGATAACAAATGTAAATTTTACTTACCTTGACTCGAAACTTTAAACCTTAAAAATCATCCAAATACCCATTATCTCATATAAACACCAGAAAAATTCATAATTCTTATTAACTAAATTTATGATTTAACTTTTAAAACTACTTTCCCTTTTTAAACATTTTCTTCAAATTCCTTTCTTAAAAATATTTTGCTTCCAAAATTCAATTCTCTTACCATCCTTGGTAACTATCTATCTAGTACATCTACAAGTCAAATCCAAACGATTACATATACTCTCATAAGTACCAAGCCACATTTCCAATGGCAATAGCGGTTCATTTCTAACATAATACTAAGAATCGCTCCTCATATATCAAGTGCAGATATCATGGGGTTTACACTAGTTTTACTTATCATTTGTAGATATCGATGGAACCGAATATGGGTGTTCACAGTGCAAAATCTATAAGATCGACCCTAGTGCCATTTTATTTTCGGTATTACTCCATCAACAATATCTTGTTTTAACTCCCATCCTTACCAACTTACTTATCCTTTGTTATCCGTAGTTGGGATTCATTAGCAACTCCTTAATAGACGGATAGCTCAATTGGAACAACTACAAATATATTCGACTCATATACATATATTATATATTTTATAAAAGACTCAAGTACGCTCACTCAATACGTACCTTAATCCTATAACTTATGCTCTGATGTAAAATGTAACAACCCACCATTTCAAAACCCCGTAGCTACACAATGAAGTCCTGAAACAACGAGTCGTTAGGTGATGATACATATGATATACACAGAGAAAACTATACTAACTTAAACTTTAAGAGTCTCACAATTAAATGGTCACATAAATATCATTTTACATAATTACATATGTTTAATAACATATCTAATATCATAACATAAGTCTATAGAATCTAAACCCAAATAACCCTACATTGTCACTTTAATACACACTTTATTTACAATACATATAGTATATACAAGTTTTGTCCCTAGATCCATCATGCCTCCAGACTCCATCAACCTAAAGAATATGAATAAAAATATATGAGTGGGTCAGACATACGCCTGCTTGAGTGAAGCACATCTAATACAAGTATAGTACTGTGACAGTGACATAACATGATTTAAGTCTAAGTATAATATTTTCTAGAACCACCTACACCGTGCTACAGAACAATATTATACTATCTATATAATCTTAAACATAATCTGGTCTTGCCCCATGCAGTAAAGGATTACACGTCAAAGGCAATCTGATCTTGCCACTCGCAGTAAAGGATAATCATGCCTTGGACTCATGCCTGGTCTCGCCACTTGCGCTATAAGTCAACTATTGTCCACATCAAAGCCTTTCTGGACCAGCCGCATGCCCTACAGGAGAACTTTACACCAATACTCTAAGATCAAGGACTTGTCGCATGCGCTATAAGATCTAGGTATTCGTCACAAACTATCCATTTGTATTTATTTAGAACTACAATATCCAAGTTATATAAACCATATTCATATTTTATCATTTCCATACGGGTCTTGCATTATCGCCCAATTTCCAAACCATACTCGCTATAATCTTATCATATTATCATTCCCAAGATTCACATATTTGTTCATCTATCCAAACCATATACATATACTATATCAACTATGACATCTAAGGTCACATATACCAAAAATCATAATACTTATCACATATCACTTCAAATAGCAACCAAAAACCATCTCATGTATTCACTTATTCCTTATTACCTTCGTTCGTATTGTTACATGTTAGATCACCCTCAATAACGCAAGAGAAAATGGGTCGAACCCGTTATTTCACACTTATATAGGCCTTATGGCCAAGGCTCAATCTAGTAGGAATACTGCCCATTTGTGGACCGGTCATGTCTACAGGTAGACCGGTGTACACGTTTTTTGAAGGGTCTCTGGATTTGTAAATTTTATGTTTTGGCCACAGTTTTTCACCTTTGATCGTCACCGCCTCGCCTTAGGTCATTGGATATGGTGTATATACCCTAGTTCCAGTCTCTTACGTCTAATTCTATCCATTATTTACAAGTTTTATTTATATTATTGCTAGGGTTTCAGATTTTAACTTAGTTTGATTTAAAACATTGATTTCATTTAAATCCCTTCCCAAAACCCAATTAAATCCAAAAGTTATTGTGTATAAATGTTTGATTACTCTAATATAGGCTTTAAATCACCATTATAACATCATAATCATTTTATATTGTCAAACTACGATATCTACAGGTTTAATCTTGAATTATTAGCCAACTTAGAGTATTCTAAAGTGTCCTGTGAAACATAGTATGTAATTTATATTTCTTAAGCTAAGATATCATAAATTAGACAAATTTTACAATATAGTTTAATTCTAGATATCACTAAAGCATCCCATATCAATACCGGAGTATTATAACAAGACCAGAGAAGCCAAACTCACAAATTTAACCCAATAAACCCGAATTCCTCCGCTGTTCGAAAACTCTAGAAATTCGAACCTTTGAATTATCCTCTAATTTTTATTCTACGTGATAGAGATTTCTGCCACGAGTCTAATGCAATTTATCTCATCGAATTTCATTAAGATTTGTGATTTTTATGTTTGATTGATTGAAAGAGGAAGAAGATGATTTGGTGGTTTCAAAAAAATAAGAAGTTAGAAAAAGAGAAATGGAAAGATACATACTGTTTTAACTGGTTTTAGGAGGGAAATCTAAAACGGTTCCTTTTAATTCAAATTCAAAATTACGGGCTTAGCCCAAATCAGCCCAAACCCTATCCATTTAATTAGAACATCAATATCTCATCCATACATCATTCGATTTGGGAAAATGAATACTCTATCTCAATTAGAAAAAATAAGAGCCACATAATGGTATGACTCCTGTCTACTAATTCAACCGTTTGTAAAATTTACTATCTTGCCCTTTCATTAAAATTTACCAAAATACCCTTCAATTCACTTTCAAATTTATTTATTATTATTATTATTATTATTTAAATTTAGTATAAATTTTGGGTATTACACATATTATATATCCTTATTAACATTGTACAGTTGAGGTGAGTTTGAACTCGGGCAAATCCAGGCATCTATAGATTGTCATTTAATTATGATTTAATTTATATAAATTTTCTCCTTTGGAGAATAAGTTCTGTTCGAGAGAGATGGAAAGTTAAGATTTAGACAGCTAGATTTATTTGGGAGTTTGAGACTCGACAATCCAGCATATTTTCTAAAAAATTCCTTCTTGTAGTAGGGGATGTAATAGGCTTATCTGTGTGTGCCTATGGAAGGAGTTTCACCACTTAGGCATCTATTCATCTTGAATGTCGAACAGACTCATGGAGTTAATATTTTCCATGCACGTTTTGACTATTGTAAGTTACCATGAGTGTCGGTGTAGACTCTTTCTAAATTTTTCATTGTTTTTATATGCTTGCTATTGCTGTTGATTGGTTGTTACTAGGTTAATTTTATACCAATTTCTTATTGTTGTTAGTAATTGCTTATTGTTGATTGTTGTTTGATTATTACTAATTATTAACTCTATGTCTTGCTTTGTATGTTTAATAGTTTGTATGTTAGTTATTGTTGCTTGTTGTCGTTTGATCATTGCTTATTGCTTATTGTTACTTGTAGGTTGCTTAGTATGTGTTGTTGCTTAATATAATTTAATGGTTGCTTATATGAAAATTCTAATTTCCTATTAAAGTATGTTTGGAGAGGGATAACAATAGCTATCTAAAATAGATTACAAACATCCATGCCAACTTTGGGGTCGTGATGGGATATATGCAAGTCTATTGCCATTTGATATGACCCAGAATCGCTGGTATATTTAGATACTGACTCGTTTTGGTTTACTATCCAATAGATAGTCATGTATGGTTGTGGTGGTATTAGTTACTACACTTAATTATACATGTTCTAATTTTGTGTTGTTACATTATATGTGCTTGTTGCATGATTAGTTGTAACATATTTATTTGAGATTCTTGTTACATGGTTTGATATAGCATATTTCTTTGAGGCGATTACTATATATGATTTGGTAGGCTTAAATCCATGGTTGATATTGCAACTATGTTTAACCCTCTTTGTTGAGTAGATGGTTAGGTACATGGAAGTAGTTATGCGCTATTGGGATGCTTATTCACTTATATTTGCATCTAAATGGCTTGCTCTTGCTATGAAAGAGGTACGTAAGATCTGTAGTGTAGATGGTATATGCATATATATGTATGTATGTATGTATGTATGTATGTATGTATATGCATGCTTATATGTCCTTGGAAATGAGATGCCTCAGACATGAGATGTATATATATGTTACTTTGGATTTTCGGAGCTAGCCAGCAAAGGTGATGCTGTCGAATTTATTCGAAACAAGAAGAGTTTTGAAATCCTAAGGGCTTGAAAATAGATTCTATGCTTTGGAAGTTTCCGTAATGCTAACCGCGTATGGGAAGAACTTCTAAGATTGTTTGAAGTTGACGCTTGGAAATTTTGTATCAATCGGATTGCGTTGTCATACTTATAGGAATTTGGGGATGAAATTCATTTTAGGGGTGAATATAACAACCCGCATTTTTAACGAAAGGATATTTAAATAATTATTAAAATACTGAATTATTAATTAATTAGAGATCCAAAAGTTTGACTTTTAGCATACAGTTGAATTAGGACCTGAGACCACTTCCGTTGAGTTAGGATCAACATTGCAAATTAAATTGTGTAAATATCGCTATATTTGGAGTCATGCTGTTTTTTCTATTTATGTATTATTATATGCATTTTACAAAAATATGCCAATAGTTGAGTCTAGTGAGATCTTGACCGACGGCTTATGTTTCTGGGATAAGGACTTCATTGTGAGACGTACAGTAAAATGAATAAAACAACCTCGAAATGTGTGAAATTATCATCCCGGAGCGCTATCTCAGATAGTAATGAAATTTATACAATCAGGGCCGAAAAAATGATGTGTGCCAATGAGTTTCGTAGCAATTTGATGCGATGGTTGATCGTACGAGCTCAAAACATGTGGCAATTGATTTAGAAAATTAAATGAAATATATATTTTATTATATACATTCACACATCCTTTGTTTTGATATTATTGTTACCCTCTCCAGCTTTTCTTATCTTCCTCTAACACAAAAGGCTGCTACTCCTTCATCGAATTAAATCGAGAGCTACGGGCCACGTTAGGAGACGAGGTCGGATCTGTTGGACTTATGGAGAGGAGAGCTTCACATCTATGTAGGTATTGGTAAGTGTGACTATGCATGAGGTAGTCAACTTCTTGGATGTCAATTAGGGTTGGCACTTGTTGGTAATTGAGGAGGTGTTGGGTGAAGCGGAGTGCACCATCGTTCTTGTCTTGGGAGCGTGCACCTAGATGAACCATTGGTTGGAGCTCCGACCATCTCAAGATGTCCACGACAATTGAAGGCCATAGTAGGGTGCAACAGGTCACATTTGGATTAGGGGTGTCCGAGTTGACAAATTAGGGACCATTGCGAAGAGCACGTGTCGAAGAGCATGTTGGAGCTGACAGCGCAACAGATCAACGTGTATAGTGGAGAATTTTTAGAGAGATGGTGGCATGTGTATAGGTTTTTGTTCGTGCAAGATTGTGCACAGTGAATGGGATTGGGGAAGAAAAGTTATGAGTTAATTAAGGTAATTACATTAATTAATTATTTTAATTAGTCTCGTTTTGTATTTAATTCATTTCTCTTGCATATAAGGTCCAATCGAGACACCGTTTTCACCGTTGCACTCGTACTGAGATTATCTTCGACATAGTATGGGCTTAGATTATGATTGGACACATGATAAATTTTAGTTTAGGTGAGCGAAATTATAACTTTGGATTTATATTTCAGTATAGATCCCTATAATTATATATATTGAAAATTATTACCTTGTAGAGGTAAAATAATATACATAAGTAATATTTTTCCATTTGATTGGATTGGTTCGAGTAGATAATCAGGATAACTAGTTAAGATCTCGTATGTATATATTGTGTGTTCTATTCATATTGAATAGAATTATATAGATTTGATATTTATTTATAACATGGTTATAAATTATTTAAACTCTAATTTGTAGTTAGATTAGTGATAGAGATATTATTATATATTATTAAGATACGAGATAATTGATTGTGATCCATTATATATAAATATTATGTTCTATTCGTATTGAATAGAATTAGATGGAGTTGATATTAACTTACAACATGGTTATAAATTAACTAGAACTATAATTTGTAATTATATTAGTGACAGAAATATTATTATATATTTTATTACTAATTGGAAATTAGAAGTATGACCCTTAAAATAAGCAGTAAGGCTAAAATAATGATTTTAGCCAGTTAAATTTCAATTGAAAATGGCTTTGAAGTTTATCTGGCCTTGACATTGGTTTATTATAATGTAAATCGATAATTAACTAACTAGTGAATTTCTATAAATTTGATTTGAGAAGTTAGAGATTTCAAAGAAGTATTGTATTATTTAAATAGGCTTGTTTAAGGTTATAAAATCCCAAACATTATAATAATGTGATTTATTAACTTTAGAACCTAAGGAATGGTTTGAGATATATGTATATACGTATATATAGAAATTTTATACATGAGCTATATAATATTTTGTGTCCTTATTGGTAGCTAAACTTAATTTAAATAAAAGATTTAAGTGAAAATAAGCTATAGTATGATTGAGAGGCAAGTGCATTATTTTATATAAGTTTGAGACTTCTATAAAATAATATGAAGAAGATATAATTAATTAACTGGTTTAAGTAAGATGTATTTTATTGAATTGTTTATATGGTCATATGTGTGAATTCTTATTGAAATTAAGATGATAGATTTGTTACTTTTGTAGTGTATTCCTTTGTGTATTTAAATGTGCATGATATGTGTTTATTAGTTCCATATATTTGGACTGGTTATATATAGGAATACACACACACATACAGTTTATGTGATTTACATATGTCTATATTTGTAAACCTAGTTCTGGTATGTCCGGCTTCGGGCTACTAGGAGATACAAGGAATGTTATATATATTTATTGATATGCGATTTAAAGCATTTATATATAGTTTGGGTATGTTCGAATTTGGGCTACGGATTAGTGCAAGGAATCCATTGTACGATTGAGACACCTACAGATGTGGTTCATTAGAAGGGACAGAGAAAGATTGGAACGCTAATCTAGAGTAGGTCATGTAGTGTTGTGTTGTACGGATAGGTGTTGCAATAAGACCTACATGCTAACTTCCTTAAAGGGTTCGGTTTTCAAGGGAGTCCACAATATCATTGTGGCTCCCCATAATTCTCTTCAGTAGCTAATGATAATTCGGCAATTTGATGATATCGGTTTGGTAAAAGGAATCCATTGTACCACTAAGACGCATCGCTTGCAAATGCTGTTCCAGAGAAAGAACGAAGAGAGATTGGGATGCCAATCTAGAGAAGTTTATATACTATTGCGTTGTACAGACGGGTGCTACGACAGGACCTACAGGCCTACTCCTTTTGAGGTGTTGGTTTTCAGGGGAGTCAACGATATAGTTGTGGTTCTTTGTAGGTCTATTTGGTAGCTAATGGTAATTCGGGATGTGTATCCATTATTGATATCTGTATTTTGGTTTTGGGAATGGAGATGTTATGTTAGTAGCATCATTATATCGTAGTATTTGTTTTGCATTTTAGATGATTCGATAGGGATCATTGAATTGATTGGTGTCCGTAGCGGACTCCACCCATCAGAAATGATGGGTATCAACTTATTCTCTATGTGTCTCTTATATGTATGATTGCGCATGTTGTATTGGTTGGTTGATTATTATTATTGAACATTGTGTGTTAGACTTATATTATCATGTTTATATTACTCCTACATTTGTACATTGGGCTACCTCTATCATAGTATGTTGTTACATTTCGGTCACATTATATTAGTTGTACTAACTCATTGGCTATAGGAGAAGGATAGTTAGGGTATGATTCCCTACCTTCGAGTTGGGTTTAATTTACTTGTTTATGGGCAGCCCAGACAATCCCTAAACCACGTTTGTGGAGAGGACCGGCTGTACTTTAGTTGTTTCCAATTTATTTGTATATGGTTTCGATATACAGTATTTTGATGTAGTTCCCCTCATAACAGGCTTTATGTCTAACTCGTGCTTTGTCTTTGTATGTTTATGTCATGAAAACTCTTGAGTAGTTTGGGAGCTGGGTGCCTTTGGGGTTACGCTTCCTGGATAGCTAGAACACCCTGAAGGCGTGAAGTCGTCGTATGGGATACGTGTACTTATTGTTGATGTAGTACATGGCAGACATGCTATTTTGTTTATGAGACTTGATATCATATATTGTTTCTAACTTTCTATATTGATATTAATTTATCATTCCCTTCCGCTAGTATATTCTCTTATATATTGTTTATCATATTTTGTTCATGTATATTTAATATATTATATGTTATCTTCATTGTGGGATTGCATTGGTGTACCTTGCTATAATGTTTAGTTTTAAATTTTCACCCCGTCGGACTGTCTTTTGTGGTATTCAGGAGTCAGATGTTGTGATTTGACATTGATTTAGGGTATTATGAAGGGCGGGTTGTCATACGAAACCTATTACGATCTAGTAGGGAATCTTGCATACCAAAGAGATACTACGCTTTTCTCGTGGATGGCGAGAAGGAGGATTGTGTCTTTGATGATGATACTCCTCTATCTTTCCAACAAGCACTGTAGAGTAAAGACACCACACTCTGGCTTGGAGAAATGAAGTCTGAAGTGGATTCCATGTACGAAAACAAAGTGCAGAATCTATCAGAAGTACCCAAAGGGATAAATTCCATCAGCAGCAAATGGATTTTTAAGAAAAAGCTAAATGTAGCACAAGAACTTTTCGCATGTAGCCATGCTTAAGTCCATCATGATTATGCTGGTCATTATTGCATTCTTTGACTACAATATATGGAAAATGGATGTAAAGACAATATGTCTAAATGGTGATTTAGAAGAAACCGTCTATATGTCGTAGCTCAAGGATTTTGTAGTCAGTAGGAGTGAGGGAAAGTCTTGCAAGTTGTTAAAGTCCATTTATGGGTTCAAACAAGCTTCATGAAGTTGAAACAAGTATTTAGATAAGGTAACTAAATAGTTTGGTTTCATCAGTACACGGAGGAAGCGTGCGTATACTAAAAGGAATAATGCAGCACTATCGAATTCTTAGTGTTGTATGCCGATGATTCTCCATTGATTGGTAATGACACTTCGTTATTGCAATCAGTGAAAGCTTAGCTTTACAAGAACTACTCCATGAGGGATTTAGGAGAAGTAGTCTATACACAAGTATAAAGATCTATAGAGATAGATCTAAGAGGCTGCTGGGATTGTCCTATGCTTTAGCAATAGGATCCATAATGTACGCTATGCTATATACTATACCGGATGTGACATATGCATTAGGATGGTAAGTCGATACCAATCTAATCCTGAGGAAAACATTAACGACCGTAAAATGTATGCTGAAGTATTTAAGAAATGCTCAGGATTTATTCCTCGTATACGGCAATAGAGACCGCCATATGAAGGGGTATACATATTCAAGCTTTCAGAGTGACATTGTTGATAATAAATCGGTGTTTGGTTATGTCATTATGCTTAAAAGTGGAACCGTTAGTTGGAAAAGTTTCAAACAAGCGACAATAGCCGATTCGACAATGGAGGCCGAGTATATCGCCCTCAATGAAGCAGCTAAAGAGGTGGTCTGGATGCGCAAGTTTTTGAGTGAGCTTAGAGTGATTCCCAATACCGAGAATCCAATGGCATTGTTCTATGATAATAATGCGGCGATACAGATCGCAAAGGAGCCCAAAGTGCATAAGAAGTGATAGCATATTCTTTAGAAGTTCCATCTCATTAGAGAATTTATTGAGAATAAAGAGGTCATGATACAAAGGGTAGATACTAAGAACACCATAGCAGATCCATTCACTAAAAGTCTAGTTTTCAAGAAGCTGATCGAAAGGATTGGATTGAGATTCCATAATTTGCACCAAGTGCAGTGGAAGATTGATACAGTTAGGGGTTTTCCCTAGGGGTAATTCTGTAATTTGTTGTAAATTATTAACTCTGTACTCAATTCTCGTCCGTGATAAAGGTGTTTTCTTTTTATTATATATTTTTTATAATGTGTTTTAAATAGTTAAATGTTTAAATAAAATACATTTAATAGAAAATCATAAATGTTGTGTTTGTGATGATAATTATAAATAGTTGTAATCATGAGTATTGTATCACAATATATAATAAACACATCATTTTAAATATTCCTAGTCAAGATGTATCAAGATTGGATGTCGATGCATCCGTTGGGACTAGAGTACATAACGCTCTCCAAATGTTGGGCAATGTGTTACTCATGATTGCTAGGGGCACCAAGGGGTTACATATTGATAGTTATTGGATAACTATAAAATGACTCACTCGATAGTTTTCTATTGGTTAATATAACTAAGGTCAAAAAGAAAATTTTGATCTGACTAATTTACATAGTTCTCCTAACTTGATAATACCCTTGATCTTCAATATGAAAGCTCTGCTTTGATTATAGTTAAATCATGGCACGACGTCCATCAAATGACTATAGTTGGGTCAAGTGGAAGTATTAAAAGTGAAACGCTATTCAAGGGAGGATTTGTTTCCTCAGTTATATAGGGTTAGTATCATGGTCAACTGAAGTCAACTCAAAGTCAAAATCTTTGGCCATAGTAGATTGGTTAATAATTATTATTATTATTGAACCAAGAATTTTATGCTTAAACTATAGAGTTGAATATGGATGATATTGGAATTTTGACCATTACCTTCCACATGTCCAAAGTGATAAAGTTTTGACGAAGAGAATTGGTGTAAATAATTTTCACTACCGGGTAACGCTTAATAAAATAAAATTGGATTTTACCAAAATCAAATAAGCGATAAATTTGGCCATAGTGTTACACCACCTGCTAAGTGACATGTGAACATTAATTTTTTAATTGTTTAATACTAATCGCTGATCAAATTTACACCTAAGTGTCACATAACCATAATGTTAAATACTTCTTTTACCACCTGATTTAATTAATTTATAAATTGTTATAAATTAATTAAATTAATTAATATTTATGAAATATTAATTATAAAATTGTATTTGATGCATAAAAATATTAAATAGTATGTTTATAATAGTTATAAAGATACTTGTCGAAATATGTATCGGCATACGTTTAGATAAGATTTAAATTATGATGAATATTGTTCGGACTTGGACTAGATTTTAGGCCCATATGGGCATGCTAATTTCAGCTATAGAAGGGAATAATTAGGCTAGCCATATAATGGAAAAAAAGGAGGATTTTGAATGGTTAAAAGGGTGGAAATGGTAAGAAAGAGATATTAGGATGTGATCCACTTTTCACTCTTTTGCCTTCCTTTTTATAAGCCACATTTTACATCATTTGAAACACACTTTTTGGCTCCATCCTCTTTGATATTATAAGCCAATAGTCCCACTCTCAAAGCCTTTGATAACCGCCCTGTATCACTAGGACCAATAGTATATAAATAGTGCACTACTGTCGTGCCCGACCGATCTAGGACGATCATCAGGGTTAGAATAAACTAATACAACCGTCATATCTCACAGCACATGGATAAAATATAATATCATGGATATAACAGAAGAGACGGTAATAACAATGTGAACAGGCCATCATCATCAGAGTATAATATCCACAGAGTTATACATCAATAATAGAGTTTATACAAAGGAAACAAACTCAACAACTGTCTCTAATACAAATAGTAATAAGCAAGCATTATCACAAGCTCCACAGCATTGCTCAGTGGAATAAGCGTAGACTCCATATACGCATATAATGTGAGATAGCTTCATCTAGCTCATCTTTAAAATAGCTACTGTGTTATCTAGACTTATTATCTAGTCTACCAATTTAAGGGTACCCAAAATAATAAGAGGCAAAGCATAAGAACCCTTAGAGACGACCTCAGGGATACGCCTCCATTTGAAGTACTGGTCGTATATGTCATCGACATAGGACACAGTGCTTGTGTGGATGTGTGGAGGAATGTCTTTCAAATCAGGAGCAAATATGAGATCATCAAAAAATACTTTCAAAAATCTGCATTTTAGATCCTCTAAGCGGGGGTTGAGATAAATTCCATCTCGGTGATAGTAGTGGTCTTTCTGATCGGCCCTTTGCCAGCCCTCTGAAGGGAAGTGTCGGGAGCGACAAGCCCAAATGACTAGTTGGACTGTCGAGGCGCACGAGGCTGTGCCATTTGTTATGCAGTTAAAGAAATCAAGGAAGGGGCACGATAAACGTTAGCATGGATGTCTTCAGGTCGGTAAGAGAATCTATCCGTACTTTTAGGCGAGGAAACCTAGATCTAGACTTGCACTCTAAGGATGAATCATGAGACCGATAGCCCCTATCTCGGCTCTCTTGGTCTTAACCTAAGCATCCACTGGTATCAGAATCATGAACAAAACCACAAGAATGCGTATGTGAACTATGCCTCTTATGCTTGCTCGTCTGACCCTTAAGGGAATCATACATGGATTTCTGCTCCATTGAATCTACGAGTGAAACAATGACACATTAGCCCCAGCAGGATAAAAGCATGGTGCAAACTAAGAAAAGTGCGGTATGTGTGTACTAGTGTCCCACAACGGACCATGGATTTGGATTTTGCTGACAAGGGTGATCTCCCCTATACGGGTAGTTGGAACTTCACCCGATAGACGGGTGAAGGAATAAATATCCCTAATACTCATATTGCCTAGGCCAAAGAACCAAACCAGTCTAAAATTAGGCCGAGGTCCCGATAGATGTCTTCATAAGATGGAATAGGGTTTTCCTCTATTACAATGGATGGTGGAGATTACGTCGTAGTCCTCATTAGGACAATCTTTATTTTAGGTTACCGCTTCAAGAGGAAAGCCTAGTTACCATCTTCTTCATCATCATCGGAGGGCTCACAACCCATATTAGCATCATTGTTATCCCTTCCGCTTCCTTCTCCTCCCTCGGTATGCTCATGCCTATCACCGTTCTCCACAACAGTACTTGGAACTATGGAAACTACCTAGTTGTCATCGTAGTCGTTCGGCGAAGAACTCTCATCATCTTCATCACCAGCCTCAGGAATGTGACCAACATTACGACCCCCTGTAAAGAGATTGTAAGCTCTTAAGTTCTCATTAGTGAGAAGTGTACTCATAGCCCTATCCTCAATTGGGACTTGGTGGAGAGACAAAAGGATGTTTGCCAAGATTGTGTCAATAGGCCTTCATGCATTGTCTACATTAACAAGGAACAATTGTATGAGTAATTGAAGTTATATTGTCCACATAAAAAAGGATGAAAGCAAGATTTACATCCGGATAACCACCTCTACACAAACCATGGGGCAATGCATAAAAAAGAACTCATATTTAAAATAGCTCAATTTTTTCCAAAGGCCCTTTATAATACGACAACCCACAAAAAAATTCTAGATATGTAAGTGAAGGAGATCCTTTCAAGTGTTTGAAGCTATACAAGTAGCTAATCTCCTGAGTGCTGGGCTCGCAGCTCAGAAGATGGGCAAAAATGATATAAATGTTGTTTAGGAAAGCATAGCTATTGGGATGCTAGTGGGCGGAGCAAATTTCATGAATTCCAAAACTCGGTGGATGAACTAATTGAATGATGGAACGCGTGCTGCCATGCACATGTATCGTTGCATGTGGTGTACCTAACTAGCAAGAGATGTGCTTGTTAATGCCGAGATGGAACTAACACGCCTTCAAACGGGATGTCATGCCTCTTGCATATCTACTTGAGAGGTCCTTCATCGATTTTCAAAGTAGGAGAATCCAAAGGGTCATCCAAAATAATGGCATCACCACGATTGACATCCGGAGCGGCCTCCACTTTTGGACCTTCTAATTGTTCAAAGGGAATCATTTGGAGAGGTTACTCTACTTGATGACCAATGGAATGTAACCTGAACAGGGTTCAGTACCAAACCCTAAAAAAATACAAATAAAAAATAATAAAATAATATATATATATATATAAAATGAATGGTGATGATGTGCATATGTGTGTACATATATGTACATGTGCATATGCATGTGAATAAAGAGAGAGTGACAAGCTTGCACATGTTAGCATGGCAATGGGCTATTAGAATTCCAAGGCTAAAGGTTCAAAAACTATGGAGTCAGAGAAAGGGAATCGTTGGAAGGTTTCCAAGATTGGAATAGCAAGCTTGAAAGGCATTTCAACCTTTATATTGCCAGGAACTTAAGGTCTAAGCTAAACAAAACGTTGCAATGATTGGTCAAAGACACTTCAGTTCACTAAAATAGTTGGAGGAAAAGATGACAACCATTTGAAATGAGAATAGAACTGATGTAAGAATTCCAATTTGTCTCATTTCAAAGCACACCATATTGGAAATAAGATGTATTTTGAAGGGGAAAATGTTATCCGACTTTGTAACCAAGCCATATTCGGGTGAACCCGATCAGTCGAAATTGAAGGTTATCAAGGCAGAGAGCCCAGAGTGATCACTGCCAAACTTAGATGCTAAGTGTAACCATGAGACAAGCCCAAAATATAGCAAATGGTCTCTAAGAGAAGGCTTACACACCCTACACCTATAAGCAACAAAACACAAGCCAATGACATAAGAAATGTTGGATCATAGTGCCAATCATATGCTACAATCATCATCCAAATGCAACAATCATATGCTAATCATCCATTTATAGTAACCATGGAAATAAAATAAAAACGCAACTGCGCACACATCCATATGCATATGCTTTAATGACCTAGTTAGGCCGATCCCTAAGAGATAATGGTGCCTAGTGTATATATATATACGTCCATTAGCATCCACTAGCAAACACTTGCAACCACTAACATCCATCATACATAACATGTTCTATTAACATGTTTACATTCAGTCCTACCATCCATAGGTTAAATCCTAAGATATACCCTTCCAAAGGATACTAAAGGAAAGAACCTATTCAAAACTAAAGATGGAAATAGGAAATTCAAAACGCACCCTCGAAAAGAAACGGATAAGAGATACATATTTTCTCTTCGGCCTCCCACGTAGCATCTTCAATGATGTCTCCCCATTGCACCTTAACCAAAGGTACTTCCTTATTCCTAAGCTTCTTGATATCACGCCCAACGATCTTGGTAGGAATGCGACGAACCAATGCTTCTCTCTCTACTTCAACTTTCCTTAAGTTGACTAGGATCCACTACCTCTGCTGAATCATGTAAGCACTTTTTCAAGTGCGAAACATGGAAAACATCATGAAATCTTGCGAGCCTCTCCGGTAGCTTTATCCGATACACCATCTTCCCTACCCTTTCCACAATGGGGAACGGTTCTACAAATCTAGGAGCAAGTTTCCCATTTGATCCAAATCTTACTACCTTTCTTAGCGAAGATACCTTAATGAAAACCAAGTCTCCTACTTCAAACTCAATATCCCTTCTCCGCTTATCTGCATAGGATTTCTGCCTATCCTGGGCCATCTTCATTCTTCTTCTAATTAAATCAATCTTTTCCGACGTCTCTCTAACCATGTCGGGACCAAGTAGAAATCTCTCTGTAGACTCCAACCACCATGAAGGCGACTTGCACGGTCTTCTATAAAGAGCTTCAAAAGGTGTCATCCCAATGCTAGCCTGAAAACTATTATTATAAGCGAATTCCACTAAAGGAAGATGCTCCTTCCAAATTCCTCCAAAATCAAGAATACAGATCCTCAACAAATCCTCAAGAACTCTATTAACTCTCTCCGTTTGGCCGTCTGTCTAAGGGTGATAGGCCGTACTCAATCTAAGCCGTGTTCCTAAAGCCTCTTGCAAGCTCCTCCAAAACTCGCTCGTAAAGATAGGGTCTCTATCACTCACTATGCTAGAGGGAACTCTATGAAGTCGGACTATCTCACGAACATATAAGGATACTAAATAAGGTGTTGTTCACTTACTCTTGACAGGAATGAAGTGGGTGCTCTTAGTCAAGCGATCTACAATCACCCAAATACTGGTATTCCCCTTCCTAGATCGGGGTAAACCATCTATGAAGTCCATCGAAACACTATCCCACTTTCATTCGGATACATCCAATGGTTGAAGCAATCCGCCGGGCTTCTACTACTCTGCCTTAACTCTTGGCACACAAGACACTTAGCAACAAACTCTGCTACATCCTTCTTCATGCCACTCCAATAAAACACTCTCTTCATGTCCCTATACACCTTATCACCACCCGGATGAATAGTCATTCGAGAATGGTGTGCTTCTTCTAGAACTTCTCTCGTCAAATCACCAGTGCGGGGGACGCAAAGTCTTACATCTCTACTTAGCCACCCTTTACTATCAACGTACTAGCGTTGGAGATGTCTAGAGACCTCTCCTCTGCTAATCCTCTCTAGAATATCCATAAGCTCTGAATCCTCTCGCTGCCTTGAGCCAATCTGATCTATAAGGGTAGGCTTAGTCTCAAGTGCTGCCAATAATCCAGGGGTAATGTCCATAGAGGGCTTAAAATCAAAGGTGGAAATAAACTCTAGGCTTTTCCACTCCATGAACATTGGACTAAGGGTTGCTATCTTTCTACTTAATGCATCTGCAACCATGTTCCCTTTACTAGTGGTATAGGCTATCTCAAAGTCATATGATGCTAGAAACTCCATCCAACGCTGCCGCCTCAAGTTTAAATCCTTTTGTGAGAATAGGTACTTAATGATTTATGGTTAGTGAAGAGGTCGAACCTCTCTCCTATCAAGTAATGTCTCCAAGACTTGAGCATGAAAATAATAGCAGCTAACTCCAAATCATGGGTGGGGTTGTTCTTCTCATGAGTTCTCAACTGTCTACTTCCATAACATACTACCCTTCCTTCTTGCATCAATACTGCTCCAAGATCCATCCCACATGCATCAGTGTATACTGTAAAAGGCTTAGCTCCGTCAAGTAAAACTAACACTGATGCACTAGTAAGGGCTCTCTTTAGCATCGTGAAGGAATCCTTACAATCTACGTCCCACACGAATGCCGCATTCTTCTTAGTGAGGCGAGTAAGCGGTGCTGAAATCTTAGCGAAATCTCTGATAAACTTCCTATAATAGCCAGCCAAACCTAGGAAGCTTCTAACTTCAGTAGCGTTCTTAGGGGCCTTCCAATCTTATACTGCTACTACCTTAGCGGGATCAACAGCTAGACCCTCTCTTGAAACTACATTCCCTAAGAAACGCACCTCCTTACGCCAAAAGTGACACTTCGAGAATTTTGCCTTCAACTGATGAACACGATGTGTACGAAGAACCTCCTCAAGATGAATAGCATGCTCTTCCATACTCTTGGAAAACACCAAAATGTCGTCCACGAATACTACAACGAACTTATTTAGGACATCTCGAAAAACACGGCTCATCAAATCTACAAAATAGGCTGGGGCGTTAGTCAGCCCAAATGGCATAACTAACCACTCAAAGAATCCATCGAGTGTCCTAAATGCTGTCTTATCAATGCTATCGTCAGCGACCCTAAGCTGATGAAATCCTGTGGCTAAATCAAGCTGAGAAAATATTGAAGAGCCTACCAACTGATCGAAAAGATCGTCTATCCTAGGAAGTGGGTAACAATTCTTCTTCATGAGCTTATTCAACTCTCTATAATCTACGCAAAGTCGAAGGGAACCATCCGCCTTTACAGCGAAGACGACTGGTGCTCCCCACTCAGATATGCTCCGTCTGATGAAGCCTTTCTCCAATAGCTCACCGATCTACTTACTTAACTCCTTCCTCTCCCTAGGAGCCATATGTCTCACGGGTAATGCCACTGGCTTAGCATTGTCATTCAGATAGATCCTAAAGTCAATCTCTCTTTTAGGGGGTAGTCCCCTAACTTCCTCAAAAACGTCTGGGAAATCTCTAACGACTAGAACAAAATCTAACTCTCCTAGTGGTGAATCAAGGGAATAAAGGAAGCTCAACATGACTGACCCCTATGGGTCACAAGAAACTTCGAGAGTCCTACCGTTGCATGTCTCTAATCTGACGACTCTCCTCTCATAGTCCAATATCGCTCCATAAGTGGATAGCCAATCCATCCCCAAAATCATCCCATACCCAGAAAATCCCAGTACATAGGCATCACAATCAAACTCTACACCTAGTATAAAAATTTTCAAACCCCTACAAATCATGGATAAATGTGTCGATCCTCCTATGGAGTTTGAAACAACTATAGGGTCTACTACTAGAAAATATCTAAGTGCAAACAATCAACCAAGGAACTAGAAATGAAAGAATGTGATGTTCCGGAGTCAAAAAGAGTCCGAATAGGAAAATCCAAAATTTAAATCAAACCTTCTACAGAGACTTTCCTACCTCAGTCCGGTCCACTACTAGAAGGTGCTGTATCCAAAGCCTGTACTTGCGCTGTCGATGCGCCTGCCCTCTGCCCCGTCCTCTGAGGACAAGCTCTACTAAGGTGTCCAGGTTGTCCATAGTTGTAACACCTCCCCTTCATCGTGTCCTTCTTACAGTCCTTTGTGAAATGACCAACCAATCCACAACTATGACATTTCCTGCCTTTCCTGATCCGCTTTTGAGGTCCTCCTTCTTTCCTCTTGTCCTTATCCTTCTTATTCTTCCCTTACTACTTCTTAGAGCTTTCCGACTTAGGAACCTCTTTAAGCTCTCCCTTCAGCTGCCAAGATGCAGGCTGAACTCTCTGTCAGTCCTCTAATCCTAATAGCTCAAACATCCGCTCTGTATCCCTTAACCAAGCTCGTGCCTCCATGAAATCCTCCATGCTGGAAAACGTCTTACCTCCTAGACTAGAGAAGTCCTTGCATAGCTTAGAAAAATTGGCTACTACAGGTGGATTAATGGGATCTCCACTTGCTAGTGCTGTAATGGGCGCTTGCCCTTGCACCTCTGGTGCCGTAGCTTGGAGGTATCTACGGAACCAGCCAGGGACTTGAACACCCTCTGAAAGATTTGGGGCATCTGCAAAGAAAAGAGAATTTAGACTCAAAAAAATCGAAAGAAGGTTGAACTGGACTTTGAGGGGATTTTAATAAAAACTCTCTTTTTATACTTGAAAACTATTTCTATAATAAGAGTTTCTTTCTGAAAAATACTTTTAAAGATAGGTTACTTTTTAAAAATACTTTATTTTTAAAACAAGTTTTAGGAATCCTATAACCTTAGGCTCTAATACCAAGCGAAACACCCCACACCCCTTAGTATACCCAAAAAGGATACACTAAAAGATATGGTGCGTTATAAGTATAGCTAATGCATCACAGAGACTAAGATTCATAAGATAAATAAATAATAACAGTGGAAACATTTAAATAATAACTTGATATTCAAAATTAACCTTCATAAAATAATGTCATAAAACAGAGTATGTCTCAAATACCAAATACACATATCTTATGAAAAATATAATCTCAGTCACATCATTAGAGTACATAATAAAAATCATCCCTTTCATAAAGTACCAGTACATCCAAAGTCAAACGAAAAGAAAAAAAAGGAAGAAGAATACATAAAGAATGAGAAAGCTCTGCAAATGGGTCTCCAAGAAATCCAAATCTACTGTCCTTGCATCTGCTGGCCTATGTGGGGAAAAAGAGAAATAGAGGAGTGGGTCAGACTATAAGTCTGGTGAGTGAAAGTAGCTACTAGTATTTTTAGGCAAGATAAAGATAATAGACTTAGCAACAGTTCTAGTATAAATGAAATAAAGGAAAGATAAAACTAGGGATAAAATAGTAACTGTTTGCTTTGCTTGTAATTGTTTGCACTTGTCTTAGATTGCTGCTTTGATTAGGCTGAAACCTTAATCCTATTTTAATTAGGCTGAAATCCTAATTTTACCCGTTGATCGGCCTTCTATCTCTGTTGTGCCACTATGAGCTAGTCCCATCCTGTGTGTCCTACAGCAAAAGACACATGTTTAGTGCTTAGAACGGAATAGCGATTTATCTACCCTAATCGATGCTGCATGCTCGGTTACCGCCGATACACACTAACTGTCGCTCCCTATTTTGACCTCTTATATATCCTAATTAGCATAAGCGTGCCCAGCCTCACCCGATCTGTTGTGAGACCATCGGCCCTAGTCTGAAAGGGTCCTGCCCAGCCTCACCTAAGTGTTGTGAGACCATCAGTCTTGGTCTTAAAGGGAATGCTGCGGGTACGAGTCCAAACAAACAAAATCTAGTTGCGCCCCTTACCCAAATCCCCCGATTTGAGCTTCTATCTATTAGCTACTTATTTACCGTAGTTAGCATAATCGTGTTCCGGCTTCACCTAACTATTATGAGACCATAAGTCCTAGTCTGAAAGGGTCCTGCCCAGCCTCACCTAACTATTGTGAGACCATCAGTCCTAGTCCGAAAGGGAATGCTACTGGTACAGGCCCTATTTCTGTTCTTGCTTATTAACTTAGTGTAAGTTCTTAAAATAAGCCTCTTCTGTTATTTCTGCTCTATTTACTTATTAACTTAATCTAAGTCTTTAAAATAAGATTTTCTGTTATATCTGCTATATTTGTTTATTAACTTAATTATAAGTCTTTAAAATAAGCCTTTCTGTTCTTTCTGCTGAATTATAACCTACGTTATAATGGTTACTCTTTTGTTTTATCTTTTTAGTTATAACCACTAGCTATAAACGTGCTTGCAAATGTCTCAAATTTGCTTATTTCAGTCTATCTTCTTTTCATTACAGTTTTTCTTATTTACATCTAATTTCTGTTAATTTAATGTTTTCTATTTTAGTCCATATTTGCGAATTATTCTTTTTTTTAATATTCTTATATTTTATTCACGCAAAAAGGAATAAAAAAGAAACTAAAATTTACAGGCTAAATTCTAACGTAAAACAGATGTAAATAAATGCAAATAACAGTAAATAACTATAAATAACTATAAATAACTGAATAAAATAGCTGAATACAAATAACTGAATAAAATAGACTGAAAAGAACTTTAAAAACTAGCTGTAAATAACTTATATAGAAATTGTCTCAAAATTGCAGAAAAACTACAACTATTGAGAACCCTATTATTTTAAATTACTTAAAAATCTAAAATAATTACTAAACACTCACCCGTGATCCTCAGTTCTATTCCTTTGTCTTCCTTAATCAACTTCTAGAGCGTAGAATATTTTTATCAAAAAGATCTTCTCCTTTAAAAAATATTCTATTTAGGGTCCAGCCTTAGGCAATGAATCCGGATAGGAGAAAATTTGAATGAGAAAATAGCTTGGCCTAGGATCTTATTTATAGTGTATTCTAGGGATCTCAGACCATTAGATTTGAAGATTAAATCTGATGCAACCACGTCATAGGCTCACTGGAACCGTCGGATGGAAGCACGAACGCATAAGATTGGAGAGAAATTGGAAAAACACGTTATGATCGAACCTGGACAAATTCACGTTCAAATACAAAGGCGGATCGACTTGGGTGTCGACCCATACATGTGGTAGGTCAACCTATGCACATTAAGGGTCGACTTGACCTATATATATATATATATATTCTACTTTTTGTTTATTTCTTGTTTAATTCGTATCTTCTTCGTTTTAGCTCAGATTTCGATAAGTTATAAATGGAAATTGACCAGAAAATTACCACAGACACAATGATGCAACTTCCATGGCTCAATTCTGATAATTTTACAAACTTAAATTAATTAATTAATTATTATAGCTTAAATTTCGGATTGTTACAAAAATCTTTAGATTTATGTTCTTTTTATAATAATTCAAACTCTATAAATTAATAAACATAAAGTCTCTCATTATTTGGTTTCTTTTTTTATAATGATTTGTCAATCAAATTCAGTTTTCATTCAAACATTAAAAAAGCATTAAATGCCCTTAATTTACTTCCATAATTAAGTCATAAATCAATTATATGATTTAACAATTCAAACCCTATGATTTTAATGCTCACAAATTTCTTTAGTACGAACAATTAGAGCAAATCAATATTTTTATCATGTGCTTATATGTTATTCACTCATTTGAGATGCAGCAAGTAAAGCCCAACTAATTGGTTAACTCCATATAATAAATAGATGGTTGTCTTTTTTATTTTCAACTCTTAAATATATTAAAAATAATTCATATAAATTCACTTGCAAGTCATCCATTTGGATAGCTAAATTATACTATCAGAAAAACAATAACAGATGCTCAAGGAAATGAATAGAATTTTTAATTAACAATTTTATATTTACAAGCATTTATAATCTGTAAATGTTGTTTTAACTCCTTCCAGAAATGGAAGGACAAATTTTATATGTTCTTTCAAGTGTTTCATTAGCACATAATTATAAAGGTTTCATACTATTAGTTTTTATCAAATACTTATATTTCAAATTAATGGTTCGGCATTGAAATGTTTTTATAAATGAAAAGTCTTCAATTTAAATAATTTTTAATTCACAAAACATATAACTTTATATTTGTCTCAATTCAAATATACAATAAATTCATACCAATCCAGACCAATGGCCATTAATTATAACTCTTGTCACATTTCATAATGAAATAGACTGATCTGAATTTTATTATACACCATATCTAATTCATTGTTACGTTTCATATATAGAATGCAAAAATTTGTATATTCTTTTTTCCCATACTTCTTTTAGAAAATTTCACCATAACCACAACAATTGCTCTTATCATAAACTTATATATGTTCATAAAATACATTTTTGGAATATCAAAATTTATGCTACTATGATTAACATATATCGTTAACCAAAGCAATTTCTCAAAATAAATTGCATTCTCAATAATATCAATGATATGAAATCATTGTCAAAACCCAAATATAATTCAAATAAGAAAGTAAAAAGTAAAAGTGGAATATGTATTACTTTAATATACTTCTTATCGTTCCAGTGATTTGAATATCACAAATTCAATTCAAATTTGCATAAAATCCTCGATTTTCTTCTCATTCACTAATCATCGAACATTATAATTTGCTTCAAAACCCAGATAGCTTAGTCCTTACCAAAGATGGATTTGATTTAGCATTCAAATTGTTGGAAGTTGATGGATAGAAAAATAAAGAGAAAGTAATGGGAGTTGTGTCATAGATGTGGCCACTGCCTTCAAAGTAAAATTCAACAGAACTATGATGTAATCGATAATTGTTTTCTACTCTTCAAGATTAACACAACTACCCTTCAAACTTGTGTACTCAAGATTGAAGAATTTGAAGATTTATCAAAATCACTGCCTAGGAGTTTTAAGTATGTTTAAATGGTAGATTTTATTTGGGGTGAAATTGTGGAGAAGGGGGATAAGGAAGACAATTTTGTTTTTTTTTGGTAAAAAAACTTATTCCTTTTCCAAAGAAGAGTGAAATGAAAGATAATAAAAATAAATGCAAAATTTTTTTCTCTCTCGCTCTCTCTCTCTAGCCTATTAATCACTGTAATCCATAAATAGAAATGTATTCTTATTAATAAATAACGCAATGGTCAATCAATGAATAGGCTTTTGATTTTTGTTGTAATTATCCAACAATAGTAAAAAAAACCATAAGGCTCCTCTCTTATACATCAAGCTTTAGAAGCAATAGAAGTAGTAGAGGTGGAGATAAAGATAAAAGAGAGGAAAGTGGAAGAACAAGAAATTAGAGAAAAATTATAAGGTAATGAGTGCGAACCCGTGCTACGCACACAGCATTGAATGTAAAGCTTTGAAAATACAATAGTACGTTAGTGGTAAAACCATATTTGTAAACAATATTCAAACTAGAGTAATGTGAAAAAATTTATATGCAAGTGTTAAATGTCGGACAATAAAATGTCGTGCACAATATAGGTTTCGATTCAATAGGCGCATTAGAAAACTAATCTAATGTACTATCCACCCTATTATCAAACAGAAATAATTAGAATAACATAGTCTATACATCACAAAGGGATATATAGCATTTGTACTGTTGAGCTATGATGCAGCACATATACATACCTGGTGCCGCAATTGCGAAGACGAAGTCGATCGACTTAACTCCTACGACCTAAATCCATTTCCGCGAAATCCATTTCCACGACCTAAATCTTCCCACGACATAACACTTCCCGACCTAATTCAAATAGCTCTCCGACCTAACGATAGGTCGCAAACAATCTCCGACCTAATTCCAGAAGAGCTCCGACCTAACGATAGGTCGCAAACAATCTCCGATCTAATTCCAAAGGCTCTCCGACCTAACGATAGGTCGCAAACAATCTCCGACCTAACTCCAGTAAGTCGCGAACGACTTTACTCCGCTTCATCAACTCGCGAGCAACCTAAGGCTTCAATCGCGAAAAGCTACGAGGCAATGCCGCCAGGAGATTAAGTCGCGAAGATGATTTTTGTTAACTCGCGTGAAGATGATTAAGTCGCGTGAAGATGATAACTCGTGAGAAGTTTCTGATAAGTCGCAAGTCGAGTATGATAAGTCGTGAGTTGGTTTGTTAAGTCGCGAGGCTGATAAGTCAGATGTTAATTGATATTTTAGGTCGTTAAACACTATTGTTAAGTCGGTACTATGCTTCCTTATGTCGTTTGTATAAAGTGTTGTTGAGTCATTTGTACTGTTAGTTGTATCTGTTAAGTGTTGTAATTTCTTTGATAAGTCGTATACGACTTATGCGAGTTGTTTTGTTGTAACCCTATAAATAGGGAGTTATGTCATTTGTAAACGGTTGTTGATTTTGAAATAAAATTTCCTTTGTTAGCTTTGTGCTTTCATCCAATTGGTAGTCGAGTGTGATCTCCTATCTCCACCTTCGGTCAATCGAGTGCGCTCGATTCAACGATCGTGAAGCCAATTCGCGGTATCAAGTGCGCTTGATCAACGCTCGAAGAATTGAAGATCTATTTTCACGGTATCGAGATCGATCAACGTGACGTAGATAGCTAAAATTCGGCATCTTCGGATCAACGAATTTGGGCATTTCAGTATTTCTCAATCCACCGATTTCTACTTTTATCGAATCTATCTTGTTTGTATAATCCGCTGCGTCATTTGGTATCAGAGCTAGAACGCAAGGAGTTTGCGTAGATTTTTGGAGTTGTGCGAGATTTACATCATTTGGAGAAGTGGGTTATCGAGATTTTGAAGAGATTTGTTCGTTTGGAGATTTTTGAAGATTTCAACAAGTGGGTAGTTTTGATTTGAAGATTTTTAGATCGAAGTGAAGTTTTTGTTGGAATTTGTCGAAGAGTGATCATGCCTCCGAGAAGAGCTAACCGTTATCGCAACATTGATGCTTTGTATGGGAGAGAAGAGGCCGATGAGATGGAGCAAAGAATTAATGAAAATTTTAATAAGAAGCTTGATGAAGGGATTGGACGATTAGAGAGAATGATGTTGGAGATGAGTCAAAATCAGAGAAGGGTTTCACCTGAATCTAGCCATGGGAGAAGTAGAGTTTCACCACATTCAAATCGAGAGAGAAGTGTTGATAGTGATCATAGAAGTGTGGATCGAGATTGTGATAGAAATGTTGATGATCGAAGTCGTGATAGAAATGTGAATGATCGTAATCGGAGGAATGTAGATAGAAGGGATGTTGGTGGTAGAAATGGTGGTGGTAGAGATGTTGGTGGTCATGATCGACATCGATATGCTTCGGATTTTGATGAGGATTTTGATGTTGGTAGTGTTCATAGTCGAAATCGAAACCAAGGAAGAAATCAGTCGGAGTACGATCACAAGTGGGAATCTGGGATGAAGACTGCCAGAATTCAAAGGGGGTATGCAAGCTGAGGAGTTTTTGGATTGGTTGTCTAATGTGGAGGAGATTTTTGACTTCAAGGAAGTTCTAGAACATCGTAGAGTGAAGTTGGTTGCTACAAGGTTGAGGGGTAGAGCTTTGGCATGGTGGCAGCAAACCAAACTTACACGTGAACGGATGGGGAAGTCAAAGGTTGAATCATGGGAAAAGATGAAGAGATTGATGAAAGCAACGTTCTTACCTTATAATTATCAATCGCTTATGTATCAGAGGCTGCAAAACTTGAGGCAAGGAACGAAGTCTGTTAATGACTATGCTGATGAATTCTATCAACTGATTGCAAGGAACGATATCATGGAGACAGAGGAACAATTAACAGCTAGATTAGTTGGAGGATTGCGTATGCAGATTCAAGACATAGTAAATATGTTTGATCCCAGATCTGTAACGGAAGCACACCAGAAAGCATTGGCTTGGGAGAAACAGGGACGACGAGGTGGTGGTGTGTTTACTAATTCCAACAACCAGAACAAGGATGTTAGTAATAGTGCGGATGTTTCCAAAGTCGTCAGTAAGTCGAATGTGAATGAAGCCAGCAAAGAAAAGGTCAATAGTAATCTCAAATGCTTTAATTGTCAAGAGTGGGGCCATAAAAGCAATGAATGTCCAAGGCCAAAGAAACGAGCAATGATTGCGGAGATTGAGAATGAAAATGTAGAGGTAGAATGTGTCAATTCAATACCAGTTGAAGAAGAAGAATTATTGTCTGGAGATGAGGGTTGTAGTTTGTTGATGAGGAGATCGTGTTTGACACCAAGGCAAGAGGATGATTCAAGTTGGTTGAGGAGTAACATCTTTCAATCAACGTGCACTATCTTGGGAAGAGTTTGTAAATTTGTCATCGATGCAGGAAGCTGTGATAATATCATTTCTTCAGAAGCTGTAAAGAAGTTGTCATTGAAAATAGAGAAGCATCCTAAACCCTACAAATTAGCTTGGTTGAGGAAAGGAGGGGAAGTGAAGGTTAATCGAAGAGCTTGTATTAATTTTTCCATTGGGAAGAAATACAAAGACGAAATTTGGTGTGATGTGGTTGACATGGACGTATGCCATCTATTGTTGGGAAGACCATGGCAATACGATAGAGCTGTGCAACACGATGGACGCACAAACAGCTACAGTTTTATGTTCGAGGATACACGAATCATTTTGGTTCCTAAAAGACGTCAACAGAATGAAAACAAATTGGAGAAAATCGAGGAGCTAAAAACTTTGTTGTCTTTAAAGGAATTTGTTGATGTGGAGGATGAAGTCGATAGTGTTCAATCACCAAAGTTTGACGGAGATGAAGTTGTTGATTTTCATCCAACAAAATCCGATGAACATGAGGTTGAAAATTCACAGTCAGCAATGGTGAATGAATGTAAAGATGTAGTTTCTGCAGAAATGTTCAAAGAATTACTGCCACTGAGGAACGTACATCATGTTAATAAAATGTCAAGTGCTATTGTACCGTGTATGCCACGTAAACATATGTGTCCGACAGAGCAGGTAGAATTGAGAAGATTGGTTGATGGGTTTCTGCTCGAAGGAAAGCAATTGTATACTCCTGATCACAGTTGGTGAATAAAAGTTATCAAAGATGTGCATGTAGAAAGACACGTGGACAGTTATCATACCAAGTAGTTGGTTACAATGTTTTGTTTTGGACCGTCAATAAGAAAAGTGGTTGAAAGGCTTGTTCAAAAGGGTCAGAGTTATCAAATTTCAAACGAGACCGCGACGAAGTCAGAATTATGTATGTCATTACCTATACATACTAGTTCATGGGTGGACAAAAGTATGGACTCTGTATTGGATTTGATAAAGACGCAAAGGGACAACGAATCTATCTACTTGATGGTTGAACGATTTCTTGTTGGTACATACAACAAGCTAGATGCCGGTGGAATGGGTCATTTGGAAATTGTGAAGGAAATTAATGAGAATGTTTGTAAGTTGAGTTTGTCGGGTCATCTTCCTATTGCCAACGTTGACAATATCAAACCCTTGGTTCCATTACACAAGGATAAGAGTGTCAAAGAAGAAGAACTTTTAAATTCGAGGATGAATTTTTCTCAACCTGGGGAGGATGATGCAGCACATATACATACCTGGTGCCGCAATTGCGAAGACGAAGTCGATCGACTTAACTCCTACGACCTAAATCCATTTCCGCGAAATCCATTTCCACGACCTAAATCTTTCCACGACATAACACTTCCCGACCTAATTCAAATAGCTCTCCGACCTAACGATAAGTCGCAAACAATCTCCGACCTAATTCCAGAAGAGCTCCGACCTAACGATAGGTCGCAAATAATCTCCGATCTAATTCCAAAGGCTCTCCGACCTAACGATAGGTCACAAACAATCTCCGACCTAACTCCAGTAAGTCGCGCCTTCTCTAGTCTAAGTCGCGAACGACTTTACTCGCAAACAATCTCCGACCTAACTCCAGTAAGTCGCGAACGACTTTACTCCGCTTCATCAACTCGCGAGCAACCTAAGGCTTCAATCGCGAAAAGCTACGAGGCAATGCCGCCAGGAGATTAAGTCGTGAAGATGATTATGTCGCGTGAAGATGATTATGTCGCGTGAAGATGATAACTCGTGAGAAGTTTCTGATAAGTCGCAAGTCGAGTATGATAAGTCGTGAGTTGGTTTGTTAAGTCGCGAGGCTGATAAGTCGTGAGTTGGTTTGTTAAGTCGCGAGGCTGATAAGTCGGATGTAAATTGATATTTTAGGTCGTTAAACACTATTGTTAAGTCGGTACTATGCTTCCTTATGTCGTTTGTATAAAGTGTTGTTGAGTCGTTTGTACTGTTAGTTGTATCTGTTAAATGTTGTAATTTCTTTGATAAGTCGTTAAGTCGTATACGACTTATGTGAGTTGTTTTGTTGTAACCCTATAAATAAGGAGTTATGTCATTTGTAAACGGTTGTTGATTTTTAAATAAAATTTCCTTTGTTAGCTTTGTGCTTTCATCCAATTGGTAGTCGAGTGTGATCTCCTATCTCCACCTTCGGTCAATCGAGTGCGCTCGATTCAACGATCATGAAGCCAATTCGCGGTATCAAGTGCGCTTGATCAACGCTCGAAGAATTGAAGATCTATTTTCACGGTATCGAGATCGATCAACATGACGTAGATAGCTAAAATTCGGCATCTTCGGATCAACGAATTTGGGCATTTCAGTATTTATCAATCCACCGATTGCTACTTTCATCGAATCTATCTTGTTTGTATAATCCGCTGAGTCAAGCTATCATGTGCTGATAGATCAGTTGGCCCAAGTGGTTCAGTACAAATATTGGAGTTGTCAGAAAAAAATAATTGTTGCATGGAATAGCTCACGATGGCTCATGCACAAACAATTTTGATGCACAGTTCAACATGCTTCCAAATAAGGAGGATATATGACAGTACGTTTCTTTAGCGCCTAAATAAAAAATTGTACCGTTGGTCATCAAACTCATTTGGAAGCACAATAGCTAGCTGGGCAATAGAAAATAAAATAAAATAGAGAAACTAATATCACCGATCAAAGAAATACTAACTTGTTTCAAATATATCGACGTTAAAAACAAATTACATCAAATGAAATATGTTTTGTTTGAAAGACGAATATAAGGGTGTTATCTAAATCTTATCAAATACATGAATATCAAATTGTGTTGAACAAAGAAGTCAAGACAGACTAAATTAAGTCTATAAAAGCAAACATTTACAGCTTTACAATAGATAAGCATAAAGATTTTTTGGTTCGGTACACATAAAAAAATGAAGAAGAAAAATTAGTATTCGGATAAAAGTGCAGCATCATTGACCAAGCAGCATATGCTGATAGAGGTTGTCATTCTTCAATGTCACCGTGCCTAAACCCAAATGGATTGAATGTTCATCTGTTTGCCATAATAATAAGCTTGCTATTAGAGAACAGTGACAATGTTACACAATTTGGTAAAGACCGCAAGCTCCATATTAATTAGCATATGAAAAGCAAATCAATGTGCAAAAAATGACCCTTGTTGAGAAAGTGTAAATCAAGTAAATTTTTAAAAATCAAAACTAAGTAAAAAATAAGCATACAGATTGCAACAATATTTATTTATTGCTACCATCGAATATTTGTTTCTATAAATACAGAAATATTTTTTGAATGACAATTAACATGATTAATTAATTTAACTCATTTCTTAGTAAACTTTTTTAAAATTTCAATCAATATTCTTTTACCTTGCTTTTTTATACTGAAAATAAATTATATATTCAATGCATTAAATTTATTTCCCAACCTTTGGTACTAACGAAAATGATATGAACACAAAAATATAATCCTCTAAAGCTTAAATATGTACTCAATCATTTTATCAAATATTCTAACGAAAATGATATGAACAGAAAGGATAAGTAAACAAGCAATAAGAACTAAGAAGTAATAGAAACTTAATGATTTATAGTGGTTCGATGTTGCGTCCCTACGTCCACTTAATTTGAAGAGTAAACTTTATTGATCACTTGTAAATATGATTACAATGATTATTGATAACTGCACTTGATTACAGTGGAGTCCATCGCAACAAGAAGCGTAAAGGTCCCCTAAATAAACAAAGAATCATGTATTTATAGAGGAAGACGACGAAATATCTCGCTGAAAATTCGGCAGAAGGCTCTCCAAATCCGTAGTGACCCACACAAACTATCGCAGGTGCAAATCTGACTGTTTGAACGATCGGTACCAATCGTTCGTGATTACTTCAATGAGGGTGCGATTGTCCCTACAAGATCCCTCACGCCTCTAATCCATGTTCCCAAAGTTTGGTGTCATTCTGACTTGCCGCTGATGAGATATTGATTAATCTTCATTGAGTTGAATCGTTGAGGCTGAAACGATACGATCGTTCATGAACGATCTATACCGATCGTTCTTAGTAGCTCATCTTGTCATGCGATCGTTTCTAAGAGTCCTCTCTTCAATAAATTGATGTTCATAAAGTTTCATGTGTAATGGATTTGTAGATTTCGAGATATCGATCGATCATCATTGAATTAATTGTGGAAATGATACGATACGACCCATAATGTGACATATGGATCGTACCTGATCCATATTCAGGGAGTAGTGAATTTTCATGCTTCTGCTTTGCTACTGCTTCAGGTCGTTTTACTTGTATGATCTCTGGACTTCTTGATCGTTAACCTGATGCATCGATTCTGATGACAATTAAGTCTTTTCCGTTTGATCGATCCATATATAGACGGGTCAAAAGGCCGGATGACAAACTACTAGAGTTTAAGCTAATAATTTTCAATTAGGTTGTTTTATATTTTACGTTCATTTGAATTGATTTAAATAAACTTATTAGGATGTTCGAATTTATTCTATTCTTTAGAAATTTGGATTTATAAGTTCAATATTTACATCCACGGTGCTTTTTTTCTTAATGTGTGCCCAATAGGGATGTGAGGGTTGTTTTTTATTTAAAAAGGTTGAATGTTTTTCTCTGTGTGCTTATATCCATGATCTGAGATGTTTTATGCTGTTTATTTGTACATAAGGTTACTCAGATAGATGATGCATTTGATAAACAGGAGGAGCAAGATGTTTAGATATATTAATTTTCTGATAGAACTTGGTAGTCTTTGCATACACAGACATGTTTGTTAGAAACTTAGAATTATATTTTGGGTAGTCTTTGCACCTGTACTTTGTTGACCAACATAATAGTGTTGTTACTTCTCATTGGAAGAGCCTTGGTTATCAAAGATGGACATAAGGAGCAAGATGTGACCTATAGTCCAAGTGGGTTAGGTCCAGATTTATAATTCATCAGTACAAGACATCATATTGCACCAAAAATTCTGCACCATGCATGAGTTATCGCTTAAGAAAACGTCAGACAAGAAAATCAAAGCAATGTGGCTCTTAAACCGCCAACTGTTAAGTCAATCCACATGCTCAAATCCGCAGTCCAATCAAATCAATGCAACTTATTTCCACTTGATAACTAATGTTTTAACATTTAATCTTCATCGACTATATATACAGTCTCTTGCCCAGAAGTCAATATCAGCATCATAAACTTCAATCCAAAGAACAAACATGGCATCCAGAATGGCTCTATCTTCCCCAGCCCTAGCCGGAACTGCAGTTAAACTCGCTCCAACCTCCGGTTCGGAGCTGATGGGCAACGGCAAATTCACCATGAGGAAGACCGTCAAAAAGCCCGTATCATCATCTGGCAGCCCATGGTACGGTGCGGACCGGGTCAAATACCTCGGCCCATTCTCAGGCGAGGCCCCTTCCTACCTAACCGGAGAGTTCCCCGGCGACTATGGCTGGGACACTGCAGGCCTGTCCGCGGACCCAGAAACGTTTGCCAAGAACCGGGAGCTGGAAGTCATCCACTGCAGATGGGCCATGCTAGGTGCCTTGGGCTGCGTCTTTCCCGAACTCCTGGCCCGTAACGGGGTCAAGTTCGGGGAAGCGGTGTGGTTCAAGGCAGGATCTCAGATCTTCAGCGAGGGCGGGCTGGACTATTTGGGAAACCCGAGCCTGGTGCATGCTCAGAGCATTTTGGCTATATGGGCGACCCAGGTGGTGCTGATGGGAGCGGTAGAAGGGTACAGGGTAGCAGGTGGGCCTCTCGGGGAGGTGGTGGACCCGTTGTACCCGGGTGGGAGCTTTGACCCGCTAGGGCTAGCGGATGACCCGGAGGCGTTTGCGGAGCTGAAGGTGAAGGAGATAAAGAATGGGAGGTTGGCCATGTTTTCCATGTTTGGGTTCTTTGTGCAGGCCATAGTGACTGGGAAGGGGCCGTTGGAGAACCTGGCGGATCATCTCGGCGATCCCGTCAACAACAATGCCTGGTCCTATGCTACCAACTTTGTTCCTGGAAAGTAATTATAAACGCTTTTGCTAGGTTTGTCAGCTTGTGTCAACGATTTGGTTTTATGTCGATACAGATCATAGGTCATGGATGAAATTGTTGATATGTACACTACTGATCTTGTGCATTAATGCTTCTTCTTATTCCTTTCTTTCTCAAGACCTTGTTTTTTCATCGATGTTTCGACTTCAATCAACAATCTACTTAAGTTTTGCCATGACTCTTAACGTGGTAATTTGTAAAAACAAATAAGTTCATTTTTAAGTTCAGAAAATTAGTAGTGGGGCCTAACTATATAATTGCATGAAAAATTCCCTGTTTATCCACATTTCATAAATGGGAAAGTAAACCGGAAGGGGAATTTCTGATGTCGCACGGCTGTGCACATGTGTGCATGTATATATCATATGTTATTGCTGTTTAAGTGATTCCATTTCAACTCTATTTCTTTGTCTTTTGCTGTTGTCGGGAAAGTGGTCGTATAGGTAGATCATGCTTTATCTTTGATCACATTTGTTCCCTTAAAGTGAGTGGTGCTAGGTGGATGAAATTGTTAATGAGCAGAATCCTTTAAATTCCTCCTTTTTAATCTATGTTTTTTGTCCTTTTTTGATATTCCTGACCTCTTTCTTTCACTTCCCTAGAATGGTAATAATAATAAAAAATTAAGATAAAGTGCGGTCTAATTGGTGAAAAGCATATGTTTGTTTTTCAGTTCCGAAAAGTTGTAATGATTGCATGATATTTTTTGTCATGTTTGAAACATTTTGAAATGGGAAAGTGCTTCCATCTACGCTTTTTCAAAACGTTTCTCAGTATGAACATTGTTCTGAAAAATATAATGTACATACCTACCTTTAAACTAATGCACTACAACTATACGCAGATGCGAAATTCATTAGACCTAAATATACACCTATTAGATTTGTATAATAACAGAGTATTGTATTTGTTTATGATTGAAGATCAGAAAAGAATTGAATGATATTGTATTTGATATAAAATGGATCATACATGTTTACAAGACTCTACCGTCTAATATATACAGAGTAAATAGAAGTTGGGCTGAGTGATATATTACAAAGACCCAGACCCGATTATAAAGTAAATACAATAGCATTTGTATCACCAGTTAGGCATACGAAAACATATCATTTTCTAACTCGCCCCCTCAAACCAATATTAGGGTTTCCATGGCTGCCTCTCTTTGCGCCGCCTCGAGAAAATAATGATTTTTAATCAGATCTGGGGCAAAGTACGAAGAGTCTAAGAGTTTCCTTTAGTCTCGATGCTTCAACTTGCTTAGGAAATCAGTGGAGTTGATAACTTCTGTGATGAATTTGCTGGTGAATGAGTAGAAGTTTCTGACTTTCGTTCAGAAATCTTTGATGTTTCCTCAGATTCAGTTGTATTTGTGAAAGCCGAAGCTACTCTGAGTTCTTCTCTGAATCTGATGAAGCTTTGCTTTGTTAAGGCCTTGGTAAGTGTGTCAGCCCTTTGGTAAGCTGATGGTAAGTGATTTACTTGCAAATTCCCCTTTTGTATCTGCTCTCTTACGAAGTATAGATCTATTTCTATATGCTTCGTCCTTGAGTGTAAAATTGGGTTTGCTGACATATATACAGTGCTTTGGTTATCACACCATAATGTTGGTTTGGATTGCAATTTGATGTTTAGTTCGTGTAGTAACGACTGTATCCACATGATTTCAGCGGTTGCACTTGCAACGCTTCTGTATTCAGCCTCAGTGCTGGATCGTGAGATTGCAGCTTGTTTCTTTGAGCACCATGAAACAGGGTTGTCCCCTATATATATGCAGTATCCAGTAGTTGATCTGCGATCATCTGGATTAGTTCCCCAATCTGCATCGGTGTAGCCAGTTATATTTAGATTGTTGCTTTTCTTCATTAGCAGTCCATAGTCAGCAGTTCCCTTTATGTATCTCAGTATTCTTTTAACTGCTTTCCAGTGATCATCTTTTGGTTCCTGCATAAATTGACAAACTTTGTTAACACTGAAAGATATGTCTGGCCTTGTAATAGTTAAGTATTGTAAAGCACCAACAATACTTCTGTATTGTTTGGTGTTTGTTATGTTTTCTCCCCTGTTTTTAGATAAGTATTGATGGCTTATCATTGGAGTGGGCTGAGACTTGGCATTGTCCATCTTGGCCTTCTCCAATAGCTCTAGGATATATTTTCTCTGACTGAGGATGATCTCTGATTTTGATTTCATCTTGACTTCTATACCTAGAAAGTAGTTTAGAGGACCCAAATCTTTGATGGAGAATTCTTTGTCAAGATGTTGAGCAAGATTTTTAATTTCATCTTCATTATTTCCTGTAACAACCAGATCATCAACATATATTAGAATATATACACTTGTCTTATTGTCGTTTTTAACAAATAAAGAGTTGTCTGATTTTATAGACTGATAGCCAAGATAAGTTAGTGTAGCCTTCAGTTTATCAAACCAGACTCTTGGAGCCTGCCTTTTTCAGTTTGCACACATGACTTGTATTATCTCTATACCCTTGTGGTTGCTCCATGTATATTTCTTCCTATAAAGTACCATTCAGGAAGGCATTATTAACATCATATTGTCTGATGTTCCACTGATTATATAGAGCAATACTTAGAATAATTCTTATAGTGGTTGGTTTGACAACAGGAGAAAAGGTCTCATTAAAGTCAAACCCATATTGCTGTGTGTAGCCTTTTGCTACCAGTCTAGCTTTATATCTTGATACTGATCCATCAGGATTCTTTTTTAATTTGTATGTCCACCTGCATCCTATGATGTTTTTATTATCTGGTGGGTGTACAAGTTTCCATGTGTTGTTTTTTATCAAAGCATTGAATTCTTCATCCATTGCTGCCTTCCAGTTATTGTCTTTTGCAGCCTGCTCAAAATTTTCTGGCTCATCTAGGCTTGATGCTGCTGTATATAGTTTTGGTTTAAAGATTCCACTTTTTGATCTTGTAGTCATTGGATGACCAGTTCTGTTCTGTGGTGAAACATCTATACTAGTCTGATTATTTCCTGATTGTACTTGTATGCTTTCTGTTTCTCTTTCACCATCTGACTCTGTTTGATGTCTTGAATTTGCAGGAGTTTGACTGAGATAGCTGGGTGAGCTTGATGATTCATGACCTTGTCGGTTTGACATTGTAAGTTGTGGATCTTGACCCTCAGCAGTCCTTTCAATCACTTCAGAGTGGAAGTCATCACTGTAGACAGGTATACTAGGTACAGAATTCTTTGGATTCTGTATCTTTTGAGTTGTTCTTATACCTGTATTTCTAAAGGGAAAAATATTCTCATTGAACACAACATGTCTACTAATTATAATTTTGCCACTTTCATCCAGACATTTATATCCTTTTTGATTTGAGCCATATCCTATAAAGGTACATGGTTTAGCCCTGAAGGACAATTTGTTGTTGTTGTATGGTCTTATGTAGGGAAAGCACAAACACCCAAACATTTTCAAACTCTGATAGTCTGGTTTAACCCCTAATAGCATTTCTACTGGACTGATTCCCTTAAGAACTTTTGTGGGTAGTCTGTTGATTAAGTGTACAGCAGTATTAAAGGAATTAGGCCAGAATTTTAGTGGTAATGATGCTTGTGCAAGCAGTGTTAGTCCAGTTTCGACCATGTGTCTGTGCTTTCTTTCTATTAGACCATTTTGTTCAAATGTATAGGGACATGTGATTCTGTGTACAATTCCCTTCTTAGCAAAATAATCTCTAAGGGATTTGTACTCAGTACCACCATCTGACTGAATAATTTTGACTTGATTGCCAGTTTGCATTTCAGCTAAAGATATGAACTGTATCACAGCATTATAAGCTTCTGACTTAGCTGTTAAAAAATAAATCCATGTATATCTAGAATAAGCATAAAGGATATGTAATATTTATAACCATAGTCAGAATAGATTGGGGCAGGACCCCATAAATCAGTGGCAACTAATTCTAAGGGTTTTGAATACTTGGTTAGTGAGTCATTAAAAGGTAACTTATGACTTTTCCCCATTTGACAATATGTACATATATATGGTAAAGAAATATCATCAAACACAATATTACTTTTCTCAAGAACTTGTTTTACAACATTTGTGTTTGGGTGACCAAGTTTGTAGTGCCACAAATCAAACACATTTCCCTTTTCTTTTGACTGATTCACTTCACCTATATTACAACTCCTCTGATTTCTCTCCCATTTGCTACTGTTATTGAGATTGAATCTGTATAGACCTTTGACTGCTTCACCCTGCAAAAGATTTTCATTAGTTAGTATGTCTTTAACTAAGCAATAATCAAGATAAAATTCAAAATATACATTATTGTCTTTTGCAAATTGTGACACACTCATAAGGTTTTTCTTTATTTTTGGTACTCTCAACAAGTTGTTTAAATAAAGTTGTCTTTTCCCGTTAATACTGGTTCTTCCAGTATGAGTGATGTTGAAAAGACTCACCATTCCCCATGCATATGGACTGTTTACCTCTATATTCCTTATTGCCAAGATTTAAGTTGTCAAGATTATTTGTTATATGATTGGTTGCTCCTGAGTCTGGGTACCGGCCTTCATCATGTATGTGATCTGATGTTGTGGTTGTGCTTTGGTTGACTTCACCATTGTTGTTAGTGTTAGCTTGAATTTGAGCCATATTAGCACCAGATTTTCCATTTCCTTGATTGTTTTGATTCTGATTTGGTACATAGTTGGCATTGAATCTAAAATAGCACTTAACAGCTGTATGACCAATTTTCTCACAGATCTGACATTTGGGTCTGTTGTTGTTGTTATTCCACCTGCCTCTACCTCTAGATCTTTTTGAGCTGCCTCCTCTTTGATAAGGTTGACTTTGCTTATTTTGATTTTGCCCTTTGTTTCTTGAATTGGAGGCATAGTTGACAGACAGATCTGTTTCTTGGGATCTTTTATGATCTATTCTTGCTTCATGTGCAAGGAGTGTGGCATGTACAAATTGTACAGGTGGTAAACTTGGTTGTGAGGACACAACTGCAACAACTGCCTCATATTCCTCACCGAGCCCATTCAGGATACTTAGAACTTGTTCTGTTTCAGACACTTTGTGTCCTGCTGCTTCAAGCATATTGCAGATATTGTTAACTTGTGAAAGATAGTCTCTCATTTGTTGATTTCCTTTAGTAATATTTTGTAATTGTCTTTTATAATGCATGATTTTGGCGGCAGACTGAGTATTGAATATCCTTTCAACTGTGATCCATATATCATTTGCTGATTTACATCCTATGACTTGTGACAGTAACTTTGTGTCAATTGAAGATAGAAGCCAGGAACTTATTAATCTATCTTGTCTGTAGAATTTTGTGTATTCTTCATTACTGATCATCTTGTTTTGTGAATCAGTGATGAATTTTGGGGGAGTCGAAATTGATCCGAGAATAAAGCCTTCTAATCCATATCCTTGCATGGCTGTTTCAACTTGTAACTTCCATAAGAGATAGTTGTCTTCTTCAAGATGCACAGTGATTAGCTGGCTTTGGGGACTGATGACGGTTTTGATCAACTATTCTGTTGCATCAGTGAACTGTTGTGGGTTGTTGGTGTTGTCTGAGGTTGCTGAAGCATTATCTCCTTCAGCCATGATTAATGATCTCAAAGACAGATGCAAGAAAATCACTAATTCAGAAAGATTACTGATTCAAGATTTACTCGATAACAGACAAGAATAGGTTTGTTGCAGCCAAGATTCAAATGATGAGAATGTTCTGATGAATCTTGGCACGACAATTACTTTCTTTGAGTCTTTGATTGCTTTCTTGAATTGATTTTCTGATTTTCTGAATTTTCTTGCAAGAATTTGCTTGCTTTTGATGAAAAGCTTGTTGCAACCAGAAATCTAAGTGATTTCCTGGTATGGTACCTGTTTTTCACAAATATTGCAAATTCTATAATTAACCCAAATGATGAGATATAACCTGATGGGTTAAGATGCCTTCAAATGATGATATCTTTCTGATGAAAAATTTGAGTGTTGATCTTGTAACGAGATCACTGCTGTTAGGCTCCAGAGATTGCTTTGAGTTCCTTGAATTCAATTTCTGATATTGTTGCCGTGAGGCTTGTGATGCTCTGATACCATATTAGATTTGTATAATAACAGAGTATTGTATTTGTTTATGATTGAAGATCAGAAAAGAATTGAATGATATTGTATTTGATATAAAATGGATCATACATGTTTACAAGACTCTACAGTCTAATATATACAGAGTAAATAGAAGTTGGGCTGAGTGATATATTACAAAGGCCCAGACCCGATTATAAAGTAAATACAATAGCCTTTGTATCACCAGTTAGGCATACGAAAACATATCATTTTCTAACTACACCAGTTTTAAATAGAATACATACATATATACAACTATATTTTGAGAGTCGACTATCAAAATGTCAAGTAAATATAAATCTCATGCTTCACCCACAAAAGTCCTAATAATATATATGCATTTGTTTAAAACCTGCACTCTTAATGAAACTGAGAGTTATAAGAAAAACAAGCAACTGCAGATCAGGCATTTCTGGTGTAAGAAATCTAAAATTAATGGTAAAATATGTCGGTAATACATGTAAGCTATCCACATGGTACTTTCTTACGGTAGGAGTTTTTTCTCTTATATATGTATAAGAATACATAAAATGAGTAATAAACCCCATAGAACTTTCTCTTTACTTACAACCAAAATGGTTATAAACATGTATAATTTTGGATAAGTTTGTTTGAACTAGCATAAAGCTGCGGAAAAAAAAATACATTAATTATAACATCCAAACATTCATACAAACTAGTATAACCTTACAACGGTGGAGAAACAAACCGTCTAATTGTATAATATTGAAATAAAACATTTATTATCATGATAATTATTGGATAAATGATTACATAGATTGTTATAAATAAGTTATTACAAATAAGTTAAGACATTAAATAAAATGTACAGTAGAGAACGATGATACAAATGTGTGTGTATACATATAAATACATACATATATTATTATGAAATAACCCTAACGAGGGAAAGCACACTTAACTGATCCGAGTTTGATCTAGCAGCTATTATCAGCCATTGATCAAGATCAACGGCCTCTATTTAGCAACAAGGTCACACATGGATTACCAGCCATTTTGGGCTTAAATGCTCAGCCCATCTTCTTTTTATAAATAGTGTATTGTGTACAAACTTCGTATTGTATCAAACATATTATCAATAAAATTGTATTTTGCACTTCTCTATTTTGGTATCAGAGCATAAAGCCTTAAGGCAAATTCATCTCAAATCCAAATTGAGATTTTCGAAACTGGCTCCCCTCAGAAAAGTGTCATCATCGGGGAGGATACCTTTCTTTTGATCAAAGGAGATTCATTCTATCAGTTTCATATCTTTTCCGCTGCTATTCATGCATATTACTGTTTCATTGTGAAACAGTAATATACATATATCATAGCATTTCCCTCTTTTCTGTTTTCATTTTCTTGGCTGCTAAATCTAAGATTAGCCTCGCCATTTGCCCTTATCTTTACTCCCCATCTCCAAGAAACCGGCATTTCAAGATTCTTGAATCACCATGGCAATTGAAGAGGAAGAAGTAACATCAAGGACTTCAGCAAATCCATCAAGGGATCACCAGAGATCAGATCTGGTCCTGATCAAACCAAAGAATCAAATTATTTCAACTCCATTAGATGAGGATAACTACATTCTTTGGAAATATCAAATTGAGATTGCGCTAAAAGGATATGACTTACATGACTATGTCATGGGCACCAAGATCATCCCACCTGTTATGATCACTAAAAACGAAGGAAAAACTGTAAGTAATCCTGAATACAAACTGTACCAAAAGCAAGACAATTTACTATCATCATGGTTGTTATCTTCTATTAGTCAGAGTTTATTATCACAAGTAGTGGGATGTAACAGTTCCAAAGAAATATGGTCTACAGTCCAACGCATTTTTAGTTCACAATCAGCAGCAAGAGTCATGCATTACAGAAGGGAACTACAGAATGCAAGAAAGAATGATATGCCTATGAGAGAGTATCTTGCTAAAATCAAGAACTTATGTGACAAATTAGCAGGTGTTGGTCACCATATCTCAACCAGTGAACAAATTCTAGTGATAACCAATGGATTGGATCAAGATTATGAATCTTTAATAACATACATTGCAACACAACCAAATCTGCCAGACATAGAATACATACATACAGCTCTTCTTGCTCATGAAGGAAGGATAGATCAAAGAAAGACCATGCAAGAAGACTTTAATGTCAACTATGCAGCCACATCAAAGAACAAGAATAAAAAAGGTGTACCTAATCAATCCAAGCAAGACAGCCACAATCAGAGAGGAGGCTATACCCAAAGAGGCAGAGGAAGGGGGAGAAGCAATTACAACAACAGAGTTAAATGTCAGATCTGTGAAAAGTTTGGACATATGGCAAACAAATGTTATTTCAGATACAAAGAAGACACTAATAATGGCCAGTCATCTCATGCCAATAAACAAGTTAGTGCAAATATGATTCAAACTCAATCCAAAAATAATGGAGACAACATTACTGATGACACAGCAAAGAGTAATGATTACAGTATGGATGAATGGTTCCCAGATTCTGGTGCTACAAATCACATCACTAACAACCTGCAGAACTTAAACTTGGGGAGCAAAGAATACTCAGGTAATCAATCTGTTCTCATGGGAAATGGTGAAGCTACAAACATAACACATGTTGGTACTGGCTACATAAAAGGTACAAGGCTACTCTACTTAAATAAATTATTAAGAGTGCCAAGTATCAAGAAAAATCTAATCAGTGTTTCACAATTTGCCAGTGAAAATAAGGTGTACTTTGAGTTTCACCCAAAATACTGTCTAGTTAGAGACTCATTGAATAAACACATATTATTACAGGGTAAGCTGGACAATGGTCTATACAAATTCAGCAACATGGCAAATAATGATGCTGCTAATGGGACAATATGGTCCAATAGTATTAGTGCTGATAATGTTAGTACTAAATATGATAGCAATGTAAAATCTTTTTACAAGTGGCATTGTAAACTTGGCCACCCTAGTTACAATGTAGTTAAACAAATTTTAGTGCAAAATAATATTTCTGTTCCAAATATGTCTGACTTACATTTATGTGATCACTGTCAAATGGGAAAATGCATAAATTACCTTTTGTTATTTCTGAAACCATATATGAAAATCCCCTTGAGTTAATTGCTGCAGATTTATGGGGCCCAGCACCACTCAATTCAATGCAAGGATACAGGTATTATCTATCACTTGTATGTGCACACACCAGACACACTTGGATATACTTTCTCAAAGCAAAATCTGATGCTAGTAATGCTGTTATGCATTTCATTACTCACATTGAAAGACAAATCAACAAATGTGTTAAAAAATTTCAAACAGATGGTGGGGGAGAGTTTAAACCATTAAAGGGATTCTTTAGTCAAAAAGGGATACTTCATAGAGTTACTTGCCCCCACACATCTGAGCAAAATGGTTTAGTGGAAAGAAAACACAGGCACATTGTAGAAACTGGTCTAACACTATTGTCTCAAGCATCACTACCATTAAAATACTGGAGTGAAGCCTTTGCCACTGCAGTATATCTCATTAATAGGATGCCAACAAAGGTACTAAACAATGTTTGTCCACATGAGAAACTTTATGGAGTTAGACCAAAATATGATCATTTACGAACCTTTGGGTGTTTTTTTTTCCCCTACACTAGACCATACAATAAACAAAAATTAAGCCTTAGATCTAGTCCATGCACTTTTTTGGGATATGCACATAATCAGAAAGGGTATAAGTGCATGGACAGTAAAGGTAAGATTTATATTTCAAGACATGTTGTTTTTAATGAACTTATATTCCCATTTGCAGATAAAAGTAAGCAATGCAGGGGAATCAATAATGAGAAGACACATGCTATACCTATTCCAGATCTGTCTCAACATGCTAAAGGTGATAATCAGCATATACAAAGAAATGATGATGAAACTACATCACCACATAATTCAGATAATGAAACAACGAACTGTCTACCAATGGACTCAAGTAATGCGGAATGTGCCAGTATGCCAAACAACAGTCAGGACAATGATCAGAGTACATCCAACAATAGTCAGGAAGACAATATTATAGCAGACAGCAATAGTCAGCAAGAGGAGGGTCATCAACAACATACAGAATTGGGACATCCTATGATCATAAGATCTAAAAGTGGGATTTTTAAGCCTAAAGTCTACACTGCACAAGTAAATGAAGTAGAACCTGTATCATATGATCAGGCCATCAGACATGAAAAATGGAAAAATGCTATGGATGAAGAATACAATGCTTTAATCAGAAATAAAACATGGACTCTTGTCACTGCTCCAAAACACAAAAACATCGTAGGCTGTAGGTGGACTTACAAAATCAAAAGAGATGCTGATGGCAACATAGTAAAGAATAAAGCCAGACTTGTTGCAAAAGGATATTCTCAACAATACGAATTTGATTTCACTGAGACCTTCTCCCCAGTGATCAAACCCACAACCATAAGGATTATGTTAGCACTTGCACTTCATAAAAACTGGTGTATAAAGCAACTAGATGTCCACAATGCTTTTTTAAATGGTGAGTTATGTGAAGAGGTCTATATGCAACAGCCAGAAGGATATAGTTCAGATGCAGATAAAGGTCTTGTATGCAAGCTACATAAGGCCATATATGGATTAAAACAAGCATCTAGAGCATGGCATGAAAAACTAAAAAATACCCTTACTCAATTAGGTTTCACTGCCACAAAATCAGATAATTCACTCTACTTAAGGAAAGGAAAGCATGTGAGTACATATATACTGGTGTATGTAGACGATATTCTTATCACAGGAGATGATCAACAGGAGATTAATCAGGTTATTAAACTTCTTGATAAACACTTCGCCATCAAAGACATGGGCGAATTAAAGTTTTTCTTGGCATAAACATTCAAAGAAAATCAGACAACGAGATCATCCTATCACAAAAACAGTACATCAGTGACATTCTTGTCAGAGCCAATATGGATAAACCAAACCATTACCAACCCCGATGACAAATCACAAGCAGTTATCTAAAAACAGGGGTGAACCCATCGAAAATGTTAAACAGTATCGAAGTATCGTTGGGGCACTTCAATATGCCACAATCACTCGACCTGACATTTGTTTTAGTGTGAATAAGGTCTGCCAATACATGCAGAACCCATTAAGTGAGCATTGGTGTGCTGTAAAACGCATACTAAGGTATCTTAAAGGGACATTAGCATACAGCTTGCATCTAAAGGCGAGTAAAGATATAAAACTACATGCTTACAGTGATTCCGACTGGGCTAATGACGTCGATGACAGGAAATCCATTTCCGGATTCTGCATCTTCCTAGGGCAAAATCCGATTCTTGGTGTACGAAGAAGCAGTTCACCATCTCCAGAAGCAGCACTGAAGCTGAGTATAGATGCATCGCAAGTACCGTTGCCGAGATTATTTAGACCGAGACCCTAATTTGGGAATTAGGGTTCGAATTGAGTCAAAAACCAACTGTTTGGTGTGACAACCTCAGCGCCATATCCTTATCCATGAACCCAGTTCAACACGCTCGCACAAAGCACATGGAAATAGACCTTCACTTTGTTCGTGAGAGAACTGGAAGCGGCAAGCTGGTCATCAACCATGTTCCATCCTTCCATCAAAGAGCGGACTTTCTTACTAAGGCTTTATTGGCAACTAATTTTAATCGATTTCGAGATGAGCTCAAAATCTACTCAGCCGACATGAATATTGAAGAGAAGGCAAAACCCTAGTTTTGTTTGAAGGGGCGTATTATGAAATAACCCTAACGAGGGAAAGCACACTTAACTGATCCGAGTTTGATCTAGCAGCTATTATCAGCCATTGATCAAGATCAACGGCCTCTATTTAGCAACAGGGTCACACATGGATTACCGGCCATTTTGGGCTTAAATGCTCAGCCCATCTTCTTTTTATAAATAGTGTATTGTGTACAAACTTCTTATTGTATCAAACATATTATCAATAAAATTGTATTTCTGCACTTCTCTATTTTATATATTGTAAAATATTACTTTTTTGTTCAACGTAGGTGCACAAATAAATGATAAATAAAATAACATATTCATAAATTTGTTCATCCTGGATGCAGTCACATGTGCAAATGTAGTAAATATATAAAATAAATTACTAACATTTTTTCACTGCTAATTGATTTTCAACATGATATTACATCTACAAATATAAATCAATATGATATTACATCTGCAAACCTCTACCGATATTGTTAATACAATTGCATTGAATGTTGTAAAGTTCTATGAATACCATTTAACCCTCAAAACTAAGAGCAATGATAACCACTCAAGTTCAGCTGCTTTGAACCTCGCGAACTCTTAGGATCCAAACACTTGTTTCCACAATATAATAGGATACCTATACATGAGTTGAAGAGAAAGTAACCGAGTCAAATTACACTATCATTAATATAGAGCATGTTAATAAAATACAAACTAACATTTTTATTTTGAGTTAGAATAAATGGAAATTTTGTTCGCCACAATTGTACGTACCATCAGGATATTATTTAGCTACATCATTATGATATTTCGACCTATATCAAACGCACACATATATATGTATGTATGTGTGTGTGTGTACACACACACACACACATATATATACACACACACATATATATATATATGTGTATGTTCGTATGTATACGTAAATGTATGTGTGTGTACATGTAGCAAAATTATTTCTAGAAGATTCTGATTAATTAATTTGAATAATCCTAGCATGTTCAAAATAATATTTCAAATCGATATTTAAATAAATCTTTTAACGATTGATATTTGACATAACATTTTGAACGTGCTAGAAGTTTTAAAATGATCATATTTTATGTGTGCACGCTGTTTATAGTATTGATTGAATATTCTTAAACTTTCATCTTACTTCAAATTGTGTGGCTTTAAAAACTATAAAGGTATATATTGAGGTATAACGAAAGAGGGTGTAATGGATATATGTGTGTGTGTATGCGCATACGAGTGCATGGACATATGTGTACTAGAGAGTATGCGTGTGTCATAAGTCTATCGATATATATTCAAAAAATCCGAAACTCATCCATATCCGTATCCCAAAAACAGATAAATATCTGATATCCGAAAAAATGGATAATGCTACGGATACGACGATACCCGCATTCAAAAATTATCCGTCCAAATTTTATCAAGATTATAACTTATGGTTGTATTTTAGTAAAATAAAATATATGTATTTATTATTTTATTAAGTTAATAGTTAATATTATATGCATTTAATGCATATTAATTGCTTAAAACTATTTATTATTATCATATTTGTCAATTTTGCACACTTTTATAATTAGTGAGGTCAAAAAAATTATGTTGAATCAATACTTTATATTTGTGATTTTTGTTTTATCGATCATTGGCGGATATGATAATTATTTGATATTCATCCATATCCATAGATGTGGATATTCAATATCCAAAAATAATTTTGGTACGGATGTGGATATCCACATCTGAATGTATCCGTTGATGGGCATACATATGTGTGACTAAAAACATTTCAACTCATGGGTTTCTTATGTGGCTGAGCCAAAGTTGTCACTTTCAAGTTTTACCAAAAGAACAGCCTACAAACACAGAACGCGCTAAATAATTTTCATGCGAGGAATCTCATCTTTATGTTCTAACTACAAACTGCGGAGAACGAATGCTTGAAATTAAGACAAAATAAAGAAAAAGTTGTTAAATTTTGGCGACACTATATGGAGAATTGTAGAGGCCGGAAGTAGCTTCGTAATGGAGAAAACGGTTCGCAAATCGGAGTTCGAAGGTAGAAGTTATAGGGGAAAAGGTGAAGTGGTCAGACGTTTGAGCCTGTAGAGAACTTTTTCCAGAGGCTTAAGTCAGACGTCTGACCATTTTGGACAGACATCTGAGGCGACTTCCGCCTGGTTTTCACGCGTGGGCTTGGCGTGAAGATTTGTGATATCTGCAGGAGAAATTTTGGAACATTACCTAGGATTTCTATTCTCCTATATAAGCTAGCTTCAGGTTCTAGATCTAGTGTGTGTGAAAGCGACGAAAAGCGACTGCAAGAGATTAGCCTCCACTAATTAGGGTTTATCAAAACCTAATTTTCTTCGATTCTCTTCTCCACAAATCAATTTCTAATTAGAATTTTAATCATTATATTCAATCTCTTGTACTCTTCTCATCGATATTAATAAAAGCTCTCTCTTAAAGTGGATGTACACTAACACAACCTTAGTGGAACCACTATAAATCTTTGTGTGATTTATTTTTCGTTATTTCTTTGATTTCTATATTGCTTTTTTAGGATTGTGATTGCTTTTGGATTGGTTGAGATTGGAATTGTGTTATTGATTGGTTGTTTTTACACTTCTTACCACGATCCCGTCTTCCGCTGTGCTTGTGGGGTTTCGATTTGAGTGGTCTCCAGTTGGAATCATGTTCCAACATTTGGTATCAAAGCATTGGTGTTGGTAGGTGGTTGTAGAAATGTCGGAATCAAGTAATACCTCAAGTAGTTCCTCAATGGGTAATCCAAGTGGTGTAGCTCCTTATGTACGTGGTTCGTACGCAGCTTCAGGATCACAATTGGTAATAGACAAGTGAAATGGCGATAATGATTTTGAAAAATGGCAATGGAAGATGAAAGCGGTTCTAAGGAGGAATCGGGTGCATCGGGTAGTGTTTGATATACATTTGTTGCCAGCGGACATCTCTGATGTTGAGAGAGAGGAGATGGAAGAGTGGGCATTCACTACACTTCAACTTGCTATGGGAGAGAATGTTATCTCTAAAATTAGTGGTGAGACCACCGCTAAGGGTATTTGGGACAAGTTGGAGGAGTTGTATATGAAGAAGTCGCTGACAAATCGTTTGATCTTATTGCGAACGTTCTTCACCTATAAGATGAAGGAAGGTACTTTGCTTAAGGCGCACTTGAATACTTTTGATGATTTGCTAATGAAGATGAAGGCGGTAGATTTGAAGATTGAGGAAGAGCAAAAGGCGATGATATTGTTGTGTTCGTTGCTGGATCGCTATACAGGTTTCTCAAATAGTTTGATCTATAGCCGGGATACATTGACTCTTGATGATGTAAAGATGGGTCTTCTTAGCGAGAAGTTGCAGGATCAAATGAAGGAGTTAGGTGATGGAAGTCAATATATACAATGCAAACACTTAAACCTCACCACCTCAAAGTCAATATATACACAATAACCATCAAACACAATCCTCACCACCTCAAAATCAATATATACAATAACCAACCACAAAGACAATAATCATCATACCTCTCAAGCATCATCATCACCTCCGGAAGCACCAGATGATGAAGGGAAGAAACCATGCCTCTGCGCGTATTCCGCTAAACTTTGATTCAGCTGCTCCATTTGTATAGCACGAAGACGGTTCTGCTCTTGCAGCTGCTCAACCATGACTCTAAGCTCTTTTATTTCAGCTTTGTCACATGCCTTTTGAGCTGCCCGAACCTGCAAATAGAATGTGAGATGCTCACATTTGTATTATAATCATTTTCTTAAGCAATGCATATTTTAAAATATAGAAACGTAAATGACGTGATCTTAAGCAATGCATATACCATAAGGAAATGCATATTTTATTAAATGATAATGGTGCAGGATGATAATGGTGCATTTTTTTTGGTTCATGTTTTTGGTTCCTAATGTAAAATAGCGAACCCTTTTCTTGGAATATATACCATAAGGAAATGGATTCTTTTTAATACAATATATAGGTGTTAAAAGTATTCTTATATTATTTTTTTTGGTTCATCCATTTTCATCACATATCTTTGTATATTTTTCCTTTTTTACTTATCTAATATTTATAAATCACGTATATGTTAGATTTAACTCAGGTAGAATTCATCATATGTATAGTGTATCTATAGATTAATTTATTAAATATAATACTGCAATGTTTATAAGATTACCGCTTGGTTTCCATAGCCATAGCGCCTATTCCGCTGCGTCAGATCCATAATAACGTCGAAAATATTATCTTTCTCCTCTACCGTCAACTCATCGCGATCCGATTCTGAAAGCAGCTCTGCCCGTGCCTCCTGAAACTTTGCCTAAAATAAAAAACAATTACAGGTTAAAATTAGTAGAATATGATTTAAACTTATCGATATTAATAAAATAAGATCTAAAATATGCATACATATGCATTCGTCGCCTTATCATCATCATCCCACTTATATGTAATATTGCCAACATTGTCTGCTTGTCTTGATGCGTGGGTGCGGGTAAATACCTCCATCATAGACACGGGATGTCCAAGCGATCTTTCCTGCAATAAATAATTTATATATTTTAATTTTTCATAGCTAATTACTGAACTGATTAATATACAAAATGTAATAACGGTTTAGATTCGTAATTGATAAATTTACCAAGTCCTCACGGTGATGCTGAAAAGACTTGGATCCACCATGATGCATTAGAGGATTCCTACTTCTATTGGCAGAGTTCCTCTCCGACTCCACTTGCAATTTAAATTGAATATTATATTTACTAATTGCGAAATAATTAACTATATATTTGGTAGATTTACCTTGAACTCGTCGGTCTCCCACCAACTCATCCAAGAATCCCATACGGAAGCGCCCATCCAGTTCGGTTTCTTCCCCGATTTTTTAAGAGCTGACATTACCTCCCTGTAATTTTTGGTGACCTTCGAATTCCAGTAGCGCTGAACCATGGCGACATCGGGCTCCACCAAGTCCACTTGCCCTGTACAAAGAGAAAATATTACTAATTGTTCATTTATACTTATTCATATAGTAAAGTGGTATAAACTCACCAGAAAATCCTGCCAGATGGCCTCCCCGACTTGGTCAGGGATCTTACTCCACTTAGGCCAGCAATCTGTCATCCTACTCATATATGATTGCTTGGAAATGCCAAGCACAACTCCTGTGGGCTCCAAATCAAATCCCATATTTTAAATATAAAACAAATCTTTAGACAAGTATATATATGTATGAACAAATTTATATTGTTATCATTTTAATTTTGATACTTACGCTCCATCAGACTTCGGCTGCAAATATACAAGTGGTCGAGCCGGAGGCTCACCACTACTCTCGCCGGCCGAGCGAGAAGAGCTACGACGTCTGGAGCCTGACATAATACCTGTTGAAAGTTTCATTTTTAATTATAGACATAGATAAAATGATGGTGATATGTGGTGCATGTAATAAAGTCATTTTTAATTGGTAGTGCATGTAATGATGATGATGATATGTGATGCATGTGCGTGAATAATTGTAAATATTACCGGATATTACTCAGTCCTCGTCGTTTTCTGATTCAGACTCGGTCTCGTGTTCTATATCGTTTTCCTCTACACTCTCAAATGCTTCGACTAATACATTTGTTTCATCATTTAATTGTCCAAAATCAGTTTGATCGTCTGTAATTGTGATTTCAACATTTTCCTCGATATCTGCTTGATAGGCTTGTTCTTCTGGAATATTCTTTCCATCGAATATAAATATCGCCTTAGTTTTAAAAACCGCAGACCAATCCGCTTTATCTCTTTTTAGAGATGGATAAGGGGCATAATAAACTTGTAGGGCTTGTTTGGCTAGTACAAAAGGATCGTACTACTAATAACGGGAGGTATGTTTTATTTCTATAAGACTATAATTTGGATGCACGTTAATACCAGAACCTGGAACATTGCTGAACCAGTTGCATCTAAACAAAAAAACTTCCTCTACGGGTCTTATAAAATATGTCAATTGCAAAATCTGGGTTAACACGCCATAAAAATCATGTATATGATTATTAGGATCATCATTGCCTTTAACAAATACACCGGTATTGTTTGTTAATTTTTCAGCACCGTATTCTTTGGTGTTGAATTTATATCCATTAACGAAAAATATTGGATACGTTTTAACTTTCCTTTTCGGTCCCAACGCCAAATGTTTTAAACCTTCATCGACCACATTATTTGTAGGAACACAAACGTAGTTCGAAAACCAAGTAGCGAAATTTTTGCTTAAATCGCCATTTGAATTTTGTGATTCATAAACACTGCAAACAAAAACATAATATATTGCTTTATTATTAATTTACACATGCAGTATTAAATTAAATTTATCAAAACTTGTAATCTGATAATTACCTAATAAATGGTGCAACTTCCCCCGTATTACACGCCATAAATAATTGACCATTTTTCCTACTGTAAAACCTATGATTAATAGTAAAAAAATTATTAATCAAATTCGATAAACACATTTAGATTTTACTATTTTTTATAATCCATTTTCGTTTATATACAAAGTTATATTTCTTGCTATTTTGTTTACATTTTTGTACCTTTTGTGATGGTCGGTCATCCTACTTCCCATTACAAACACAATTGTAATTACATTTCTTAAATCATATCATTATAAACGATTTACAAAATTTCGGCAGCACTTCCCCCATGTTCCTTGTATCGTACACATATGCATGTACACAAGGAACGAAAAGGAAATGCCGTCGAAATTTTGTGAACCGTTTATAACGATATGATTTACGAAACGTAATTACTTTATAGTGTTTGTAACTTGTCCAATACAGGGACAAATCCAACTAATATTGTATCGGATGAATATGAATATCCGTTTTGCAATAAAAACGAATATTCATACAACGATCATATACAACACTTGTCAGACGGGGTCAAAAATTCACTAAGGGATTTAAATTTTGTTTATATGTTACCGTTTTATTAAATATATAAAATAAAGCATATTATGCATTATTTTATTTATATTCTATTATTTTATTAAATATATAGTAAATTATATGATTTTTACTATTTCGCAAAATATATAATTCATGTGTGTGTATATACTAAATTATATACTTATCTAATGCTAATATATTTCGTAAAAGATATAATTCATGTTCGTAAAATATTTGACTAATTCATGTTTGCCTAATATTTGACAAAATATATACAAAATAATTTAAATCAATTCTAACTAATCTAACGCTAACTCAAATGCACATTTACACTAAATTATCAACATATGTATATATATGCATAATATATATACACAAACAATTTGGACATTTGAATGGTAATAATTGTAATTAGCACTTAGTTTGGTATAATAAACAATCAATAGGCCATTAGATACTACTATAACAACAAATTAAACACAAAATTAGCAAAATTTAAAATTTTAGGGTTTTAGGCAAAACCTAATTTTGGAGTGTATTTGGATGGAGAGAGGCAGCTGGTGTTGATTGATGGCGTCGGAGTGGCTGCCGGTTGCGTGGGGAGGCTGGGAGCAAGAAAAAAGGAGGAGTGGAGGAAGATGGTGAAGGATTTGGGTTTTTTTGTGGTAGGATGAGAGAATGAGGTTTGCTCTCGGCTTGCTACAGGTTTACACGAATAATTCTAACGGCTTCCAACGGCCGCAAACGGCATTTTTACAATGGTTACCAACGGCTACCAATGGCTTTTTAAAAAATAACTAGCCATTGGTAGCCGTTGGAAATTCCCGTTGGCGACCGTTGGAACCCTGTCGTGGCTATATACTGTAGTTCTAGTAATGATTTTGTTCAACGTAAGTGCACAAATAAGTGATAAATAAAATAGCATATTCATAAATTTGGTCATCTTGGATGCAATCTCTGTGCAAATATAGTAAGTGCATAATATAAATTACTAACATTTTTCCATTGCTAATTGATTTTCAACATGATATTACATTTACAAATATTAATCAATATGATATTACATCTACTAACCTCTACCGATATTGTTAATACAATTGCAATGAATGTTGTAAAGTTCTATGAATACCATTGACCTTCAAAACCAAGAGCAATGATAGCCATTCAAGTTCAATCCGCTTTGAACCTCGCGAACTCTTCAGATCTAAACACTTGTTTCCACAACATAATAGGATACCCATACATGAGTTAAAGAGAAAGTAACCGAGTCAAATTACACTATCACTAATACAGAGTATGTTAATAAAATACAAACTAGTGTTCTTATTTGAGTTAGAATAAACTGAAATTTTGTTCGTCCTTATTTGAGTTAGAATAAATGGAAATATTTTTCGTACTATTAGTATATTATTTAGCTACACCGTTATGATATTTCAACCTATACAATTCAAAGAAAACAAAATTTTACATGTGTGTTCGTACATGTATCAACATTATTTCTAGAATATTCTGATTAATTTGAATAATCCTAGCATATTCAGAATAATATTTCAAATCGATAGTTAAATAAATCTTTTGACGGATGATATTTGGAATAATATTTTGAACATGCTAGAAGTTTTGGAAATGATCATATTTTATGTAGGTACGTTGTTTATAATATAGATTGTATATTCTTAAAGTTTCATCTTATTTCAAATTGTATGGCTTTAAAAACCACAAAGGTGTAGAATGAGGTATAACGTGTTAAATTTTGCTGATACAAAATCACAAATAGAAGGAAACAAATATGCAAAAGAAAGAAAGAGAAAATTTAGACATATTTGGTTATGTTTATTTCTCTCTAATTGACTAATCAATTGATTTTTTGCCATATAATATTAACTTGGGTATTACGTAGTTGATGTTATAAATAGAGCCTAGAAGAGAGAGTGAAAAAGTCTGGAAAGTATTTGGTATTTCTCCCTTCTTCCACTTTGTTCTTCTTCTCCAACCACTAAGAACCCATTGTTATAGTGATTAGGATTCCTTCTCAGTTCGGTTATTGATTCTATTTTCGTGTTGTTTACTTTTATTTGGTGGGTTAATTGTAAACAATTGTTTTTTGAGAATCAATATAAATGGTTGTTAGGAGGAATCTTGTGCGTTGCTCTCTTGATTTCTTTGTGTTTTAGATTTATCTTCACCATTGTTTATCTTTAAATATTATTATTTTCATCCAATATTATCCCTTTGTATTTGGATGATATTAGATTATAGAATAGGTTTCTGCAATAATTTTATCTTTTGTTAGGTTTTGTGCGACAAAATATCCTAACAAATTGGTATTGGAGCTAGATCGTTACAAAGCTAAGGGTAATTTTGGATTTATATAATTGTTGAGACGTCAAATTTAATTTCCTTCTCGAAGATTGCTCTTATAAATGGAAAAAATTGAGGTATTTGAAAGCCTAAGATGGAGGATGTCTTATATCTCAATGATCCTCATGAGACAATTAAATGAAGATGATGGGGAGCGATTCTCAAGGAGGGCAAATGGAAGAAGATGGACAAGAAGGCGATTGCTTTGATTCGTCGGTATCTTGATGATTCAGTTTTCCACCATGTGGCTAGTTGTAAATCCGTGAAGGCTTTGTGGGACAAGTTGGTATCCTTATATGAGTCAAGAAGTGCTACCAATATGACTTTTCTTATTCAAAAATTGGTTCTGTTGAAGCTAGATAAAGAGAAGTCTGTAGTACAGCATTTGAACAAATTTCTAGATGTAATAAATCAACTGTCAAGTATGGGTGCCAAATTTGATGATGAGTTATAAGCTATTTTGTTGATGAGTTCGCTTTCAAAAAGTTGAGAAACATTGGTTGTTTCATTAAGTAACTCCAATGCTAATAGAACTATCTTATTGGATACTATCCGGAATAGTCTCTTGAATGAAGAACTTAGAAGAAAAGAATCAATCTTAAAATCGGTTGAAGATGTCGCTAATGGTAAAGACATATCAAAAGATATCTTTTGTTATTATTATTATCATAAAAATGGTTATATGCGCAATAGGTGTGAAGCGTATAAAAGGGATCAAAAGAAGGCTATATACATAGTGACAGTGATGGCGATACACAGACGGACGTAGATAAAGGTAGCGACAGTGGTACTTGTGATATCCTCAATAGTGATGTTAAGCCTTGAAAGATGGATTCGGTGCTAGTTTTTAAAGGAATTGGGCTATCCCACTACGGAAGAAATGAGTGAATTTCAAAAAAATTAACATTTTGGATCTTTAATGAGCCTAGTCTAAATTCATTTAGAACTTTTCTAAATTTGGTTTAAATAAAATATTGTATTCTTTTTAAAATAGTTAAAGGAAAGTTTAAATAAATTTTATTTTAAATGTATAGTATACCAAATACACAAAACATTTATTCCACTACAAGAAATTTTATTTTTTGTAGCGCTCAAAAAACGCTACAAAAACTTTTGGTGGCGTTTTGATAAACGTTACGAGAAAACATGCCACTAAAAATCCATGATTTTTTGTTGCATTTATTTTAACGCCACTATAAATGCATTTTTGGTAGCGTTTTTCAAACGCTACCATAAATCTTTTTGTAGCGTTTAAAAGACGCTACAAAAGGAATTTTTGGCGCTACTAATAGAATTTCCAACTTTACCCCTGTTTTATGGTTGCATTTACTCAATGCCACTATATATATTTCGGTAGCGTTTTTGAAACGCTACTAAAAGTTGTTTATTATTTTACACTATTTTTTCGTATTATTATTTCCTGTTAATGGTCTATTTTGGTTCTATTATATCAATCAACAATCACTCACATAATCATCATATTCAAATAAGTTAAAAAACACATTAACCATATAATCAAATAAAATATCCATAACCATTCCAATACAATAGTTTTTCGACAAAATGACCTAACTCACATACAATAACCATTTGTATATAAATTTACACATCGGGTACTAATAAATGTTATATCTAACTAGTGCTAACAAAACGTTTGATTACCCATAATTCTTTGTTGCATACACAAGTGAAAGCTAGCATCATCAAGTCCAAACTTGCTCTCTTTAAAAGTCCGATGCCTACAGAAGTGAAAGCACAACAGATAGTCAAACAATTACATTAACCCGTAGGACTTCAAATATGAGATCAAACATCTACAATATTATACAAGTATATCCTACTATAAATGATGTCATATAAATTATCAAAGTTATAAAAAAATGAAATAAAGTCCTTTCTTGAGCTTAAATAGTAGGAATCAATTTTGCACACTTACGAACCCTCCTTTGATAGAATGGTGAATCCAACAACCTGAGCAAGAAAAATATAACAATGTAAGCACCACAAAAGTGACAGCAATTATTCAATAGAAACAAGTGTATACACACCAGAGCAACAGAACCACACTCTTAAATACATATAAATGGATGTATGCATATGTTACCCACATACAAGTCCTAGTAAGACAATGGATTAACAGAGTATGTTATAACAAACTAGCTGAACTATGATATCCAAAATCAAAACAGTGCATTAAAATGAAAACAAGGGAGGAGTACTTGAATGCAACTCTCTCCACTATATATACCTAAAAAATATATAAACTTTCATGTGTTTGGGACTGTGTGTGTAAGGGTGTAGATTTGGATATAGGCTGTGTTAGTGAGTGCATTGAAGCATGGGTGTGCATATGTCTAGTCTGCACAAATATTTTCCAAATATTACCTTGTAATTTTAACCTTTCCATTGTAAATTTCATCCTTGTGATTAACATCAATTGCTCCAGAAGCCATCACGCGTACAGGATTTGCTGCTGTCATCAACGGTATAGCTGTCATCAACGGTAAATCTCCTTGGATTATACATTCTTGATTCTTGTGGCTTGCCATCCACATGTCCTCTAGATGAACCAACAACATGTTCCATTGTGCTATCTGCTTTGTGAAGAATATATGTATTAGTTTACTACAATGGGTAAAGACAAGTGGAAATGTGACCTGCATCTTTTCTTTTGCAAAACACTATTCTACAGATTCATATTATTTTGCTTTTGTATCTTGCCTTCATAAAATGCAATTTAGCAAAAAATCATAAAATGTATAAAATCTGCTGAATTTACTTAACAAAAACTCAAGAGGAATACATTCAGTGAGAAACACAAAAAAATCAAACGCACATAGAGGTGAAAGCCATAAACATTCTCATAATCTAACTAACCTTTATATTAACTAAAACTAATGAGATATCAACTCATTGCTCACAGCTACCTATAAACTTCAGAATTTCTTAATGTACCATGCCTAACGTTAATTAATCAAGGTTCCAATGACTTATTAAATAAATTGTTATGAGAAATACTGGGTGGTCTAGGGTCTATCAGTATTTGGGCATGTGCATTTAAGTGTTGCTGCACTTAGTTAACAGAACATCTCCATCTAACAAAACATCCCCATCGCCATCTAACTGAAACACTCCATCAATCAGAACATCTGCTCCTGCCAACCCACTCACCTCTTCACCATCTAAATCCCCAACCTCACCACAAAAACCATCGCCAGTATTAATCAAGCTGAAAGAATTAACATCAATAACCGTATGTAAATTCTTGTGCACATCAGTATCCTTGTGCATATCATCATAAAATCACTGAAATTACCATACAAAATATCATCACTCCAACACTCATCTGAATTACACCAAACTTCAGAATCAATGGTTCATCACTCACCTTTGAAATATCACTACTCACAACATCCTCCACCAAACTACCAGAAGCAATAATGCACTCACGATATTTAATCCCCAAACCATCCTCATAAATCAATGGATCGAAAGATGAGGAAACAACAACATTGTTGACATCTTTGCATAGGGAATTCACAACTAAATTTTTTTTGCATAAAAGTGGACTTACAATAGGCCTATGATATGATCAATAAGGTCTTTATTTGTTTTATGCTAGCAAGAATGAATTTTCCAAATCAGATAATCAACCTCATTCATGATTGTATAACAACACCTTCATTTTCCGTTCTAATAAATGGTGTGCCTCAGGGATATATCCAATCTGAAAGGGTTATTAAGCAAGGGGACCCACTATCCCCTTACCTATTTTGTATTGCAATGAAATATATGTCATTGGAATTAGAGGCTGCCATTAAGAATAAGCAAATCACATGTGTTAACAACACTAAGCCTACTGTATCACACTTGATATATGCAGAAGATGTCATATTCTTTGCCTCGGTTGATATTAAAAGTGCTATCACTATAAACAATATTACTAACAATCTCAGCAGAGTTGCAGGTCTTACACTCAACCAAATGAAAACAAAATTATATTTTAGTTGCAGTTGACAAAACAAACAGTAAATTCTTAGAATACCTTAACTGCAGGTGTCTACTCTCTAAGTGAAGTATTTGGGAGTTCCAATTTCAACCGACTATTTACACTATGCAGAATGTACCACTTTATTCCAAAGAATCATGAAAAAATTTGAAAGCCGGGACGGTAAATTGCTGTCAATGGCAGGCAAGGCTGAGCTAATTCACATAGTTATCACTCCAATTGTGTTGTATTAGCTACTGATATATCACTTCCCTATAGCTACTCTGATCAAATTAGACAACATATGTGCAGACTTTTTCTAGGCTAAAAAAAGACATAAAATCAGTTGGACTAATTTGTGTAGACCTAAATATAAAGGAGGAATAGGTCTTAAAAAATTTCAAGAGCGTAAGACTGTTGGCTGTTTAAAGTTGATATGGCAATTTCTTTTTAAAGACAGTCCATGGTCTAAATGGATGCGTAATAAATACTACTCCATAACTCATTTCTGGTAATTACAATGGGACAATAATATGTCATCCACCATGAAAAATATGGTCAGACATAAAAAGGAGAGTTTACAATGTATGAAATGGGTGATTGTAGAGGGTAACAACACATATCTATGGATTGACCCTTAGATAAACAGCAAATGTTTAGTTGACTTACTGGGTTGGGATAAATATCATTTATCCATATCTAAATTTGCAGCAGTCAAAAGTATCATTCACAATGACCAATGGAACACATCTAAATTTATAAAGACAAGGGAAGTAACAAATCTCATTCAAGAGGTTCAAATTGTACCACAAAAAGAAGCAGATTATATGGAATAGTGTGGAGGCTAAGATTTCTCTTTTATTAAAACATGGGACTTATGCAGCCAACACTATGACCAGGTTGACTGGTGCCCTATAATTTGGAATAAGATAAACAGTGTGAAAATATCCCGTTGTGCATGCCGTGTTCTCCTAGGGCGTATCAACACTACAGACTGACTACGAGAGTGCGGTATAGATTGTGACCAACAATGCTCCTTGTATAAGGAGCAACATGAAAGTGTACAACACTTATTTTTCAACTGTAGCTACTCGAGGTATTTGTGGACGATGCTAAAATTGAAACTAAACTTACCAACAAATAGCCTCTCCCTGGATCTGGTGGATGAAATTAATACCATTAAATCGACCTTCCAAACACCTGATCAGATAGAGCAGCTAGCTTCTAGTGCTTTAGTTACTGTTGTTTATTATATCTGGGATGAAAGGAATAAACGCGTCTTTCAGAATAAAGAAGTTAACAAATTCATCAAACTAAAATTGATTGAAGAGGAAGTGACTTATCTGATGAGTTCCTCGAAGGCTAAAATGGCCTGCAACCAAGCAAACGTCTAGAGCTTTGAGAAATGGGTGATCTATTTACATGATGGTGGCTAAAGAAGAAGATTAGTTTACCTCATTATCTCGTGTAAAAGATATTTTGGAATTCTGCTTTTAAAATCGCGTTTGCTTTGTTTCACTTCGTCGTAGTTTTTGAATTAGGAAAATTAGGGCTGGAGTAAATCGGAAGAGACGAATAACTTTTTTTTTAAGTGGAGTAGTGTGAGAAGAGAAAAAGTGGTATTGGAAATTTGAGAGGCCATAGAAAACTTTGCAAAAAATTCCACGAAATACCGGCGGGAAAATTAGCAACGTTTCTTTGTTTATTTTTATATTGTAAAATTACCAACAGTTGCACAAAATTTAAAACGCCACCAATTAATGCAACTAAAAATAGTTTTTCTTGTAGTGTTCATAAGTGTTAATGTATAGGAAAATACACATAACATTTATTTATAAGTGTTAATGTATAGGAAATGAAACCTTTAATTTCTTTCCCTAAACAAGAATTATTTGAGAGCATTAATTGTATTAAATGGAGAGAGAAACCTTTCATTTTTTCTTTTTAATTTGAATTGATTGATTCATTAAATGTCATTAGTAATAAGTTATTTAGGGCAATATTTCTTACTATGTTCATATGTATTCTAACCGTACAATTTGTAGTTTGAGATTTATTTTATTTTATTTATTTATACAAGTATACATATACATATACATATATGCATATGCATATGTATATGTATCATACATATATATACACAAATATATGTGTGTGCATGTGTAACATCATAATCCGTGAAGGTACACACATATATGTGTGTGCATGTGTAACATCATAATCCGTGAAGGGTATAATGTGCCCGTATATAGATGTTGGGATTTACATTACAACGAACACATTAGCTCATTGTATGTATACTATAATTTATCTAAATATGTGCTTATATAATATGTCAAAACAAAATACTAATATATGAATATATATATATATATATTATTGAATAAAACAGTTTCTGCCATAACAAATTAATGTAAAATAATTATATGATAATAATACAAGTTTTTAAAATTTTAGAAAATCTGAAAACAAATTTTGGGCTTTAGATTAATTTAAGGAATTTTGGACAATTAAAATAATATTTATTATTAAATAATTGATAATAGCCCGTAATCAAATTAATTCTAAAAATAGAAAATCAAGTTGAAAAGTACTGAAGTTTTTTCTAAAGGTATCTAAGACATATTTTGGGCTTAGGAAATTTTTTTGGAATTTTCTCAACTGAAATATTATTTCTAATTAAATAATAAATTTAATTTCAAAAATAAATTAATTCAAAAAATTAAGTTATGTAAAGCTGAAACTTTTTCTAAAGTTTCCGATACATATTTAAGCCTTACAAAAAATTTCAAGAATTTTTTCAGTTGAAATTATATTTTTAATTAAATAATTGATTGCAGCTGAAAGTAAATCAATTTTTAAAAATAATAAATTAAGTTTGAAAAATCTGAAACTTTTATTGTAATGTTATTCATTGTTCAGTAAATATAAAAAATATATACTTATTTTAAAACATTATTATTTTATTTATAATAAACAATTTGCAAAATCAATAAATAATAATAAAATATGTATATACATATTTAATAAAATATTATTATATTTTATTATTCATGATAGGTACAAATCATCATAAGAAAATTTAAAATTAAATATATATGATATATAAACACATATACAATTATACATATTCATAATTTATAGATCTGTACAGATTATATATATATATATATAAATACAAATTAAATCCTCTTTTTATTTTAGAAAATTAATTCAACAATAAATCAATAAATAAAATATTATAACAAACACATAACCAATCTAATTGTAACAAACATATGTACCCACAAAAATCTCACCTAATCTAAACAATAAACAGATCTGAATACAAGCAGAGGATTTGCATGTACATCAACTTTTATATAATAAACTTAAATTCAAAATAATGATAATAAATAAAAGTGCACCTCCTAATGAAGCCTTGGAGTCCACATTGAATAATGATTTCTCTTCTAAGAACAATTCATAATCCGTCAGGTTGCTAATCCGAAATTGAAACCTTCTTCTACAATTAGTAATATTAATTTTGAATTGGATTTCAGAATTTTAGAGGAAAGTTGCTGCCATTAAAATGAGGAAAAGGAAGAAGAAAGTGGCGGCTCAAAAATGAATTAGCTTGTAATTATGGTTTTGAGATTGACTTTATATGGATAGTATAAGAGAGCAAACAATGATCTCAACACACATTTCAAAACCTAATCACACATATTGTAGCCACCTCCTATCTTTCTCCAAAACAATGCATATCCTCTCCAAATCTCATGGATTGTGAGCCCATTTAACCCAAATTTAATATGTATAATCGTATTTAACATATTTTGTTATTGGTATCTCATATCGATCAATATATTCATAACCTTTATAAATATATGCAAAATTTTATTTCTCAAACCACATTCAAAAATCTTAATTAATATTTCATAAATATTAATTTATCTAATTAATTTATAAAAATTATAAACTAATTAAATTGTTTGGTCTAAAGAGAATTCATCGTTTCGGTTGTGTGACTTTTATGTGTAAATTTGGTCAGCAATTAACGTCGAATTATTCGAACGTTAACATTCACACTTCACTTAGCAAGTGGTGTAATATTATGGCCATATTTATCGCTTACTCAATTTTGAAAATATCTCATTTTAATTTAATAAGCGTTACCCACTTAGGACAATTATTTACACCAATTCTCTTCGTCAAAAATACACTTTGGACTTGCTGAATTTGGTAATGGTCAAAATTCGAACATCATCCACATTCAATTCTATAATCCAAATACAAAATCCTTGGTTAAGTAATAACAATTATTATTAACCGAACTACTGTGGCCAGAGATTTTGACTTTGGGTTGACTTGAGTTCATCGTGATACTAACCCCATATAACTGAGGAGATGAATCCTCTTTTGAATAGTGCTTCACTTCCAATACTTCCACTCGATCTAATTATAGTCGCTCGATGGACGCTATGCCATGATTTGACTATAATCAAAGCGGAGCTTTCATATTGAAGATGCACAGTATTCTCAAGTCGAAAGAAATATGTAAATTGGTCACATCGATATTTTCTATTTGACCTTAGTTATATTAACCAACAGAAAACTACTGAGTGGGTCGTTCCATAATTATCCAATAACTATTAGTACGTAACCCCTAGGTGCCCCCAGCAGTCATGACTAATACACTGCCCAACATTTGGAGAGCTTTACATACTCTAGTCTCAACGGATACCTCGATATCCAGTCTCGATGCATCTTGACTAGGAACATTTAAAATGATATATTTGTTTCATTGTGATAAATTATTCACAGGTATAACACTTTGTAACTATTATCACAAAATATACCATTTATGGATTTTCTATTAAATATACTTTTAATTAAATTAATTAATTAATATAACAACATTATATCAAGTATATAATAAAAAGAAAACACATTTATTTCGAACAAGATTGGTCAACGAGTTAGGTATATGTAACAAATTACATAATTTCCCCTAGGGCATACCCCTTACTCTATCAGTTTTCACATATGTAGTGATAATAGGTATTTTGCTTCTTATAAGAAGACCGCCGATATGATTAGGACCTCCAATGGAGTAGAGCTACCAGTTTGTGGTATTGGATCTATCCATTTTTATATGCATGATGTTGTAGTTAGAGAAGTCTCAGACGTGAGGCATGTTCCTACTAGTTCACATAATCTCATCACTCTTGGTCAGTTGGACTGCCGTGGTTGCACTTATAGGACTTGAGATAGAGTTTTGAGAGTGAAGAAGGGTGGTCATATTATGATGAGAGGAGTATTAAATAATAGAGACTTTTATAGATTGGTTGGTCGTGTGATCAATAATAAGAAGCCAGTGATAGTTGAAGAGCCTAGTCCATAGGTAGGTGGTGAGGTGAATGTGTGCACTGTTTTTAATGGATGTGTTGGTAGTCATATTTCCAATAGGGATCTTCATTTTGATGATGCTCGAGGTATCAATAGTGATTGTGTGGAGAGATCAAGTTAAGTGGTAAACGGGTGTTGTGTTGGAAAATCCATGAACATTTTATAGAGGTCTTTGTGATATTACAAATGCTTTTGAGGCCAAATTGTGTGGTGTATTTCATGGTGGGGGATGCATCACTTTAGGTGGTGGTAGTGGTTTGTGATTTGGTATAATTAAGAAGAAAGGAGTGGTGATTGATCTAAAAAAGGCAGGCTTGTGTGTTTTATTTGATGGGGCCGCTTTCTTAATTTTCTCTTTGAAGAGACATATTGATTGAAGGTGGAGATCGAGGATGCATTGAAGATGTGTGATTTTGCATCAAGGTGGAGTGTTAAAATTCGGTGATAGAAAATCACAAATAGAAGGAAACAAATATACAAAAGAAACAAAGAGAAAATTTTGTTTTCCCTAATTAATAGGCATATTTGGTTATGTTTATTTCTCTCTTAAATTGGCCAATTAATTTATTTTTTACCATATACATTAACTTGGGCATTAAGTAATTGATGTTATAAATAGAGCCTAGAAGAGAGTGGAAATGTATGGAAAAGTATTTGGTATTTCTATCTTCTTCCATTTTTGTTCTTCTCCAACTACTAAGAAGCCATTGTTATAGAGATCAAGACTCCTTCTCAATTAGGTTATTGATATTATTTTTGTTTTTGTTTACTTTTGTTTGGTAGGTAATTGTAGACAATTGTTTTTTGAGAATTAATATAAATGGTTGTTGGATAGAATCTTGTGTCTTCCTCTCTTGATTTCTTTATGTTTTAGATCTATCTTCACCATTATTTATCTTCAAATATTACCCCTTTGTACTTGAATGATATAAGATTCTGGATTATCTGCATTCAAAAATTATCCACCCGATTTTTATCAAGATTATAACTTATATTTAGATTTTATTAAAGTGAAAAATATGTATTTATTGTTTTATTAAGTTAATAGTTAATGTTGTATGCATTTAATGCATATTAATTACTTAAAAATATTTATTATTATCATATTTTTCAATTTTGCACACTTTTATAATTAGTGAGGTCAAAGAAATTATGTTGAATCAATATTTTCTATTTGTGTTCCTTGTTATATCGATCGTTGGTGGATAAGATACTTATCTAATATTCATCTGTATTCGTGGATGCAGATATTCAATATCCAAAAATAGTTTCAGATGTGGATGCGGATATCCACATCTGAAAGTATCCGTTGATAGGCATACATGCGTGTGACTAAAAACATTTCAACTCGTGGGTTTCTTATGTGGCCGAGTCCATGTTGTCACTTTCAAGTTTTACCAAAACACTCCATACATATATATATACATATACACACACACAAACACACACGCACATATATATACACACATACACACACACACTAAGTACAAACTACGAAGAATGAATGCTTGAAATTAAGATGAAATAAAGAAAATGGAATGACTATGTCCATGTTTTCGGGCATTTTTTTACTTTGGTGCATCTTTGGAACTATAATCACCACTCCATTACAACACAACATGAATAAGGCTTCGCTTTTTTTGGGTCGATCCTTTTTCGACCAAGAACCTTTGCATTGAAAAAGTTATTTTTAAGAAAATAACTAGGTGGATAGAAAAGTGTTCAAACAATACAACACATTGTTGGGGTGTCTTGCATTATGTGTAGGTAATGGACGCATAATGAAAAGAAGAATAGTCCCACATCGTGAAAAATAATGGAGGTGGAGTGTTATATATATGAGTTTGGTCGCATGTAATAACAAGAGATTCCTATTGTTAAAAGGTGTTGTCCAAAGTCTATGTTGCCCCCATGGTAGGATGTGCGAACTGGATTTCAACATGGTATCAAAGCAGATGGTAACACATGGGACAATGGACAATGGACAACGTGCAAGAGATCTGAAAATCATGGTGGCTAGCAGTGTAGGCTTTAGTAGTTAGACTTAAAGTGGAGCTAGATCATAGCCTACGGGAGCTATCAATTTGAGCAACCAATTACAATGAGGGTACTGTTATTAACACTGTAGTTTTGGATATGAGAGGACCATTTTCTTTCCAAAAATTTATTTTTACTATGAGGGGTACTACTCAAACTAGCCCCCTCATAAAATTACAATGAAATTGACATAATTCCCTTTCTTTTATTTATCATACTTTTCTCTTAATCATCATTAATATTTAATCCAAAATCATTAATTAAACAATGGAGAATTCAAACTCACTTCCAGATGGAATTTCAAATATGAAAGAGACAAGGTTGATTCTTACTCAAGGAAGCATTCGAAATAGTAATTTTAATTTTAAACTCTAATTTTTATCACTATTTTTAAACCCACAATAAAATTGAGTTAATAAATTACCATTCCATTACCTTCTCAGCTAGTTTGGATCTGATTGTGAAGATTGAGATTAATTTTTTGTTCTCACCATTGTAATCTTTTTCAACAATGAAGGAGAAGGAAAGAGTAAATGAAAGTGTTCAAGATTTTGATGTTTTAACTAAGGGAAAAAGAAGTAAAAATGTATGTTTTACTAATAGAATGTAAACCCTTCGTAGCAATTTTGATTTTGTATAGAGTACTCATAAAATTTGGCCCTCTCATATTCTAAACTAGAGTGTAATAATACTCAATAATGATATAGTAAAAAATGGACATGATGCTTCCTAAAATGGTTGTCATTAAGAAAGACTATGCTTGTTGAGAAAAAAATTTCTAATTGTATGCGGCTACTGTAGAATTATAAGTTTACACATATTCAGTTCCAGTTCAGACAAACTTAATGTACATTGAATTCATAGGTGAACAAGGATGATATCCACAAAGCTTAGTTTTATACTAAAAGATTTGTATGAAATAGGTGAAAATCAACATTCTTTTTGAAGTAAATAAGAATATGAATACTGTCCAAAAATCAATTCTACACAAAACACATTAAAATGTCTTAGGTCCAAATTTTGAACAACTATAAAGTTACTAATTCAATAGGTTGTTCATTGCACCTAACTAATGATAACACAAATAGCATAGAGGACTCCAACCCATAATGCATGGAAAATTTTAAGTAAAAGGAAACATGGGGAGTTGAGAAGTTTCTTTTAATTGAAGTTGAAATCAAAGAATCATATACATAGACAACAATAAGATATCTGTAGTTTTCTGGCTGATATGCCAAATTGATCAAACCGAGGTTGCAATTCACTTCAAGTTGAGGTGAAACCAACTCAAATAAGTTTTATTCCTTATAAAATATCCAAGAAGAATCAGAAAAGCTCACATACAATGCGATGTTTGATAAGAAAATTGCAAAAAATGGGTCAGTTTCAACATAACATAAGTTTTCAGCCCATTATTATCACCGGTACATCATAGATTAGCAAAAATAATAATCAAAACATAACATTTTGTCAAAGTGAAACCAAAATTAAATCAAATGGATTTTGATTAAATTGAGTATCTAAATTCAAATACTATATCGTATGCAAACATCAAATATAACAAAATTTAACAACTATATAAAATAAAGTGATATAATTATATATATATAACTTATCATTACCAAATCTTGAGATAGGACGACAATGGAGATGGTTGGAGATATAGAGAGAAGTATGACGCTAGTGATGTTAGGGAGGAGGATGGCGTCAGAGATGAAGCTAATTCAGGAAAGTATCATAGAGTCCAATTTTTTTGTTACATGTTCTTTGTTGGCACTGGATCAGAATAATCTGGCCATAGAAGTAACCACCGGCAAAGAAACATTTTCTTTCTCAGAGCACAATCACGAAGTGTTTCTCAAAGAGTATCAACTTCAGCGATTTTGACGGTAATGTTTGTGTAATGCAGCTGCTTTGTATTAGGACTGGAAGTGGAGGTAAGAGAATCATCACCAACTTTGGTTATATGGTATTAAAAAAATTAGAGAATGGAGTGTAATTTTTGAGAGAGATAATGAGGGAGAGAGATCTCGAGAACATAAATTTAGAGGAAATAAATTAGGAGGTAAGAGAATTTGGGGGAGAGAAATGTGCATTGAAATTGGAAGGAAATGCGGGGAATAAGATCTTTTATCCATGAAATTTTGGATGAATTTATTTTGGACCCCCCTCCACGGTAGATAAACCTCCCAAACAGTCAGTTTGATAACTTGTAGATCTCGGTCTAATAAACATTATGTTGTCATATATACTTGCAATAGCATATTTCAACCATATTTCATCTTAGCGTAACTACCTAAAGCAAAAATAACGTTCGTAGTTTTGATGGGTGACTAACAACATTTATATTTAAGATTAGAGTTGGACTTGAAATGCCTAAAGCATAATAAGCTCATAGTAATATTCAAAAGCATACAATATTGGAGGAGAGTTTGTACTAACTGATGTTAAATCGAACATCATGGTGAGCATCCCCACTAAGCCTAAACTTACTTGTTAGGTCATCATACGTAGGCTCATCCTACAAGCAACTTGCATTTTTAAGTCTCTCTCTAAGAGCCAATAATCGTCGTTAAGCTTGGATAAACTCAGTTTAGCCATGACATGAAGTCACCAAATCCTTATGAATCTCTTTATTCTTAGAGACTAGGATGAAACCCGTGCTTTGCATATAAGTAGTTGGTGGGGGTAGTTGTTGGAATATGTTTGCATTGGGGTAAGATGGTTTAAGGAAGTGGAGACAATTTAAGTGAACTTAAAATTTGTATTCCGATTGAACAAGAGAAGGATAATATCAAAGTGGAAGTTTGAACGTCCATTGAAAACTGGAAATTTGAAAACTTGGAAGTGGTTGCATAGGCATGAAACTTGAAACAACAAATCATTAACTTGCTTTGGTACCCGTCATTTCATTATTGATGGTAAGCTAAGCTTTAAAACATGATTCAAAATTCTAGAGGAATTCTGGTAATTCGGTTCCGGCCACAACTAAAACAGAATCCGATCAAAATTCTGGATTTTCTCTTCAAGTACTAGAAAATAGTAAAAAAATTGCAGAAAATAAAAAATACAATAAACATACTAAACATTAAAAAAGAAAATGAATTCAAGAAGACAGTAAATAAAAAAATGGATCAGAAAAATGGTCATTATACTTTTATCAATTTACACCAAAACCATTATAAAAAAATTTAATTTTTTTAAAATTAGTTGAATTTTTGAAAACCTCAAATGAACATGATAGAATCTTAAACCATGATTTTTTTTCTTCAAAGCATCTATTTCATATGTAACGTAATGTATTACAAATTTATGATAGTATTGGATATTTATTAGCGTATTTAGCTGTTTAAATGGAATAATGTTCCCGAATTAGAAAACCTAAATTAAAGGGCAACTTTCAAAACATCTAGAAGAGAACCGAAAATTTTAAAATTACCAACGACCGGAATGACAATGAGAAACGGAAGTTTGAACATTACTTCAAACCTTCACCTTGCATTTTTCTATGCTGGTGTTCATCAAATTAGCCATGCAATTTTATTTCACATGTTATCGAAAATTTATTATGCCAATTACAATACAAACCGAAATGATAGGCAGTAGGAGATCTTCTAAGATGGTAATGAACGCTAACATTGAAGTGATGGAGGTGGCGACTTGCAGCTTGGTGGCAAAGTCAGAATGCTTGGGACTGTAGCGGTTGAGAGCTTGAGATCATAGATGGAAAACAAATCAATACTAGCCAAAATGAAAGTGAGGAGAAATTTCTAAGTCCCCAAAGTTATATATGGGTGAACATGCACATAGAAATCATAGCGGTTCGATCACAAACGTGATCGGTATTGAAATGATTTTCTAGTAAAAAAAGAAAAGAAAAAATAGAAGGAAATTTACTTGGTCAAGGTGTAGTGCGATCTTTCAAATGATGTAGATCTCAACCTTTGTGCGGAAAATGGTACATCAACTATTTGAAGTGATGGAAAATATGCTCTTAGAATAGGGACAGAGCTTCAAACTGATGGTTGGTTAATGTAACATCCCCCAACTTGGATGCCCAAAACTAACGGCTTTGGATGCTGTAGTCATCCATAGTTATTATTCCTCGACGACCAAATACTACGGTGCTAGATTCATTGATACACAAATCACAAGAATATGGAAAAAATTTAACAATTAAAAAACATATTTCCACATTCCATTCAAAACATTTCATGTTCATTACATAACCCCAAAACGTTAACCACGTTCAGCAATATATAATTATTACACATACGCCAAGAGTGACATATGAAGATGACCCCTTGGTTGATCTGAGTATATAATAAGGCTAATAAATCTGCCTTTACATCCAAATACACAGCGGAAAAATATAACTTTAAATAACTAACTGCCTCGTGCACGCCTCTGGAAGCTTTATTCGTCTAAGAAGAGAACCTGAAAACCCTAAACCTCAAACTACTCCAAATCAATTGAGTACCCGAGAGTTTAAGGGGAAAACAAAAACTTCGAGTCGGACATAAAGCCTGGTATGAATAATAATCTAACATCTCAATCCTTTTAGATATCTAGTGAGACCACGCCGCTTAGCGGACGGGTTTTCCCCTCACTAGTATCCTAAATCCTTTATAAAACCATATATTGTGCTCCTACATCCACAATGATTAAAACATACATTTCAAAATATTATGATGATATGCATATATAAAAACATTTAGGATTTCACATCCCCCAGTTTAAATTGATACTCTATCATAATTATATTTCTTAGGTTCAATATTAACCTAATAGTTTTCATGGGTTTACTAATAACCTTTTCCATCACACATGGACCCCCTGTCCTGTTTCATAGTTTTCATAGGGTCACTAAGAAACTATAGACTCCTGCCAATTAACTTAATTAATTCTTGGGTCCCCCTGAACCTATTAGTCATTCCAATAACTAATCCCTTTATCCTAGTTTTCATGGGTTGACTAGGAACCTATGGATTTATCCAGCAACTCACTTCTCATCCTAGTTTTCATGGGTTGAATAGTAACATACTGATGCCTCCGTTAAGATTTTTCTTTTCCTAGTTTTCATGGGTTGACTAGGAACCTATTGACTGACGTAAATTCTTAATCCGGATATAGTTTTCATGGGTTCACTACAAACCAATTAGCCCCTACCAACCTACCTAGTACATAGTTTTCATGGGTTTACTAGAACCTGTTGGTTACCTCCAATAATTACATAATCATAGTTTTCATGGGTTTACTATGAATCTATCTTCCGGACAACTTCAAGGTTTAAGCATCCTATATTTTGGTCTCCTTGACTCCTTGGATGCAATTCTACTCATTCTGGAGTTTAATCAAATTATATTCACTACTGGGTTGACCTAGCTGGTTCTTCTACCCCTTTATCCCAAAAATACAATTATGGGTTCTTTATCGTGTGAATATACTCATATTTGAAGAAGAAAATGAAGCAATTTAACAATACCACTCTTGTGGGTCTAAGGTCCTTGAATTACATTTCATGTAAAACATAGTTAATCCCTTTAACTTATATTTGTATCAAGGCAATACTTCTTCATATTTACATACATAAAGTCCTTTCAAAACTCCTTTATTTAGCCATAGGTTTTTCCTTTAAAATTTGAGTTTGGGTTTTAAAACCTTTCGAAACCTTTGAAACCTTGCTTCCGACCCCATAGGATGTCCTCTCTCGAAAGCATAAAAGTCTACCTTTAAAACACTAGGCTACTGCATTTCAAATACTTTAAAACATCTCTTTCGATACCTTTCGACCATGTTAAAGTTTTATCATATAAGTATAGAAGCATAGCTTCTAAACCATTTGGAATTACCTTTCAAAACCATTGAAAATCCCACTTTCGAAAGCATTGGGTTTATACTTAAAACATCATTTTGGGTCAAAGTGAACATAGACGAAAGCATCTCTTTCGAAACCATTCTTTAATTCAAAAAGTATTGGGGAAGTCTGATGGTGTCGCAACCATCCTTTCGAAAGCTTTAAAACATCTTGGTAAAAGAATTGAAGGTTAGCTTCGAAACCCGTTCCGAAACCATTGCCTTCGAAACCCCTAACCCCTTTCAAAAGCATTAGGAAGTGGCTTGTATTTATAATAAATACTAAACGTTTCAACAACATTGATGTTTTCAATACCATCGGAAGGTCACCAATTTTAAGAAGGGTTTCGACTTGGTCGATACTACCCCTTCTGAAAGCTTTAAACAAATTCTAAGTTACTCCATTAAAAGATACTTCTTTTAAAACATAGGTGGCAGCTCTCTTTCGAAAGCCTCTTTGAAATACCCTTTCGAAACCATATGTTTCAACTACTTCAAAACCCATTTATAAACAGGCAAGTGCTTTTCTTTAAAAAAAATAAAACAAAGGAACCAACCCCTTCGAAAGCTACCTTTCGACACCCTACCTTCTGCCTTTCTCCAATCCACTACATACAATCGAAATGATACCATGTGTATTGGTTTACTGGTTTGACCTAGAAGGTTTCGACTAGGTTAGGGGCGGAAGGTCTGAGTCGGAGGATCCTTCTAAAGAAGGTAGAACCCCTTTTTCTAAGCAAAAAGGTTGTTTTTACCGAATAAAGTAAACTTTTTGTAACTAACTTATCCACTTGTAAACACATGATTGGTTACATTAAACTTTTAAATTATTTTACTAAAATTTGCCGCATTTTCTTAGATCTAAAAACATGCTAACTTTTAACAACTAGGCCCTTCCTATCAACAAAACAATTAAATCATTTAGGTCCTCCTTTTAAAATAATTTAATTTCCATGCTAAATCACTTAGTAAAGATCCCCAAAAATTCCAAAAATTCACTTTAATCATGTTATCTAGTATATCAAAATTTCAGACCTAAACTCTTAATATATTTTACAAAATAAATTCATTAACTCAAATAACCATATTTTCCTTTGAAAATTCATAATTAATTCTCCACGGTTTGGAAAATTATAAAAATTGAAACCCAACTCCAAAATCATGTTTTCCATAACATATAATTTCCCCATGGCATTTAAAAATCATTTAAATTTGGTTTTACCCTAAAACCGTGCATGTCTCCATTTAAACCATCTTGTTTAAACCACATAAATCATAAACCAAGCATATCGTCATTCAATAAATCATAAAAACGAATTTATCCCTTAAATCCGAAACTATATGATTATATAACCAAAACTAGAGATATAGTGATTATTATTCACCTTAGATTGGGTAAAGAAATTGAAGATTGATTGAGATTAATTTCTTCTAGCTTGAATCATAAGCTTTACTTGAATTTCTCTTCTTTCTTCCTAATGGCCAGCTCCTTTTCTTCTTACGGTTATAAATTTTGCTTATGATAAAATGAACGTGTATGACTAAGGGGAAATGGTATAAGGGTGGGAAATATGGGTGGCTATTTACCCTAATGCCCTTATGTGTAATTACTTAACCATTTATAAGTTCATTTTATTAATAAGCATGGCCACTACATGTTTGTTAATCAACCTCAATCTCTTTATCTACATTATTCTATTTAATTTATTCTAATTAAATCTCCTGAATAATGTTATTAAAAATTAGGGGTGTTACAGGCTCCCCTCCTTAAAGAATTTTGTCCTCGAAATTCAGTAAGGACTAACTAGCAACTATAGAAATCATCTGTAACATCTCCTAACATCTATACTAGCCTACCCGACTAGCAATTAATCTATATAAATTTAATATAGACATACCATCAAAGCATATCAGGATAAGCATCCCGAATCCTGTTCTCTGTCTCCCAAGTACAGTCCTTCTCGTTGTCGCTCCACTGAACTTTCACCAACTTGACTGTCTTGGCAACCCGAACTGGCTGTTTAACAAAAGTCAAATCAGGCTCCACTACTAATTCCTCCAACTCTATCTGAGGAATAGTAACCTCTGAATCATGCACATACTTGCGAAGATGAGACACATGGAATACTTTATGGACACCTTCCAAACTGCTCGGCAACTCTACTCTGTACGCGAGCTTTCTAATCCTTTCTATAATTTGGAATGGTCCAACATATCTCGGGGCCGACTTTCTCGACTTTCCAAATCGTACCACACCCTTCATCGGTGATACTTTAATGAAAAACATGTCTCCCATTGAATACTCTATGTCTTTACGCCTCTTATCTGCGTAACTCTTCTGCTTGGATTGAGCATCCTTCGTCCGTCGGTGGATTAACTCAATCTTTTCTGACGCCTCTCTTATTAAATCCAGACCTAAGACCAATCTGTCTTCTTTCTCCAACCAACATGCCGGCAATTTGCATGGTCTTCAATACAAAGCTTCAAAAGGCGCCATTCCTATACTAGTCTGATAACTATTATTATAGGAAAACTCAATTAAATGTAGGTTATCTTTCCAAGATCTACCAAATTCCAATACACAAGCTCTTAATAAATCCTCGAGTACCTTATTGACTCTCTCTGTCTGCCCATCCGTCTATAGGTGATAAGCTGTACTCATCTTGAGCTTGGTACCTAATACCTCTTGGAGACTCCTCCAAAATACGCTAGTGAATAAAGCATCTTTATCGCTGACTATGCTACTAGGAATTCCATGATGTTTAACTATGTTCTTCATGAACAATTTAGCCAAAACTAGTGCCGTCCTGGTCGACTTTACTGGAATGAAATGGGCACTCTTGGTCAACCTGTCCACAATAACCCATATGGTTTCATTTCCTCTTCTTGACCTTGATAACCTATCAATAAAATCTATGGATATCGAATCCCATTTCCAAACTGGAATCTCTAAAGGCTGAAATAACCCACTCGGCTTCTGATGTTCGGCCTTCACTTGTTGACAGTTTACACACTGCCTAACCCACAAGCCAACATCTCTCTTCATGCCTTCCCAATAGAAGCCCGTCTTCATATCTTGATACATCTTGGTCCCTCCAGGATGAATCGTAAACTTCGATCGATGACACTCTTCCAGAACTTCCCTCCTTAAGTTCTCTACATCCAGAACGCATAATCGTGCCTTCTTTCTTAACCATCCTCTTTGGTCAAGACTAAGATCCTTTAGATCATCGATCTCCAATCCTACCTCAAGCCTTCTTATCCTCATAGCTAAATCTGGATCTTCTCTCTACTTAGAAGCTATCCTCTTGATCAGCACTGGTCGAACTTCTAAACAAGATAACATGGAAGTACCCTGACTAGAACTAGTAGTAGATCTCAACAGCACAACACAACTGGCCAAGGCTTCTAGACCCTTCCATTCTTCCAACATTGCTAACATCATATTCTAATGTTTTCTACTGAGAGCATCTGCTACCTTGTTTCCTTTCCAAGGAGTATACTCGATACTGAAATCATAAGCTGCCAAAAATTCCAGCCACCTCTTCTGCCTCATATTAAACTCCTTATGAGAGAATAAATACTTTAATGGCTTATGATCGGTATATAACTCATATCTCTCCCCCAAGAGATAATGCCTCCAATTCTTCAAGGCAAAAATTACCGTTGCCAACTCCAAATCATGAGTAGGATATCTTACTTCATGCAGTCTAAGCTGCCTAGATGTGTAAGCAATAACTTTACACTTCTACATCAACACTGCTCCCAATCTGGTTCCACATGCATCAGTGTATACCACCAACCCTTGGTATCCATCTGGAACTACTAACACTAGTGCATTGGTCAACAAATGCTTTAACTTAAGGAACCCTTCCTCACATTTGTCGGACCAAACAAACTTCACTTCCTTTCTGGTAAGCTTAGTCAAAGGTTCTGCTATCCGCAAGAAATCCTTGATGAATCTCTGGTAATATCCAGCAAGTCCAAGAAAACTCCTGATCTCGGTTACTATCTCTGGTCTCTTCCAATTGTTCACAGCTTCGATCTTACCTGGATCGACTGACAATCCTCACTACAAGAAAGTTTGTTATTAATAACGCCAATTGATAACGCATTATTCTAAAGCGTTATTGTTTAATTTGGATTATTTAGCTTTTTACCTTTGTTTGTTCAGTTCACGCGCGTAACGCTTGGCCCCAAATACGAAACCCCTCCCGAAATTTTCATCTCCCTCTCAAAATACTTTATCGCTTCTCGTCTTCCTCACACCCATGACCTAAATAATAGTAACTAATTTTTGTTCACTCATCTCACTCACCACATCTCGCTCGACATCTCCAATCTTTGATCTAGCTCGCCATCTTTGTTCTTCGATCCAGCTCTTCAGCAGTTCCAAGTCGACCGAAATCTATGCTCGAGGAAATCATCGCCCTGATATATTTCTGTTATCGATTATCTACTCGGATTTCTGGTAAATTATCTAATCTAGGAAATCATCGCTCTAGTAAATTATCGCTCTAGTAAACTATCTGTTCAGATTTCTAGATTAGAAATTTCTTTATCATATTCTTCTCTAAGATATAGCAGTCTCCGATTTCAATCAAACCAACTCAACAAGAAAGCCATCGAGCTCATCAAAATTGATATTGGGCCCGAAAGCGATGATTCTGGTTCAGAATCTGATTCGAACGGGCGTAAATTGTGGATGTTCAGAGAAGCACTACAGGTTGTTATAATAAGAAGAGCCGCTCTTAATTGGATCACTTTCGTTCCTGGATCTTCTTACTAGATCCACCTGCATCGAAATCGGATTCTCAGATAATGACCGATGAGGAGAAGCTTTCTAAGTTTGCTGGTGGTTGGCCTTCTTTTTCCTTTTTCGTTCAAGGTACTTATACTAGTTTCATTATTATTACTTTTGTTTGTTTATTGAACAAGGTCTGTCAGTTGTTTTTGGACAAAATATTTTAATACGATGATATCTCATGTTATAAGATTGTTTTAATTTTTTAGTGTTTCAACTAATAAGTCGGTTAGTATGCCAAAAATACGTCTGATGTAAATGATGGCAGGTCTGCGTTGGGAAATATTATTATTGGTTACAATTCCAAATTAGCATCAAAGGTGGAATTTTTTTATCATCATTGTATTCAAGATCTAATCTAATTTCAGTGAGTTAGTCATGGCTGCATCATTGGTAGATCCTTTCTCCTTTGTTTGTTGTATAGTGTTGGCCCGTGATCTGTTTTGTGGTTGTTTGGTGGTGAAAAGGTGGTGATTTGGTAGTGGTTTCAGGAAATGCACACATGAGAAAGCAGGAAGAACAGGTTCAGGTGATAAGAAGGTGAAGTATATTATAAGGGAATAAGAATGTTATATAAAGTAATTAAAGAAGAAAAGAGGAGAAACAAACTCAATTTTTAATTCAGATTTATTTAATTTCATCCGAATTTGGAATTATGTTTGCTAAATTTCTTGGCTGTTATTGTTATCAGAAATTGTTTATTGAAGTTCAAGCCAAACAGATCATTTGTGAAATAAGTTTCCTTGGTTATTTGGAAGTTATATTTCATTAATTATACAAACCCTTATTTAGGACTATAGAACATTAACTGGGTTTGTGACCTCTATAAAGGGGAGTTTTTGAAATTACAAACATTATATAACTCAATGCATTTTGGGTTTCCCAACTTTATTTTGTTACAGGCGTAAATTTTGCAATTTATTTCACCTCATTTATATCCTTGTTGCTAACCCATTTTGTGTGGATATTACTTTTTGAGTCACTTATACACTATTAAAACCATTTATTGTAGAACATCTCATTCACTTAATTAGTAGGTAATCCATGCTGAAGGAAAACGATGTATATGAATTGCTGATGTGAGTGAATTAGAGGATGAAGGATTCTAAATGAGAAATCACTAAACTAACCTGGTAAAGGGAGTAGCAGCTGCAGCATCTGATGTATATACATGTATTAACAAAGGGGATTTCAGGCTCTATACCAAATTTTCCATGAGCATTTAGATTTTCTTCTATGCTGAATACATCACTTACATTTCATTATTATTTATTTTGGGGCTCTCGATTTCCAATGACTTTCTCATGTTGTTAAGATGAAAATCCGAATAGAAGTCAATATGTTGGAACTGGGTCTCTTTATAATGCATAATATCAAAATCATAATTCATAGCATGTTGAGATTTGAGATATCTAGAGAGTGTTGAGTTACTTGTTTTATTTTTTGTTCCAATCTAATGGTACCTTCCAAGTTGACAATCTTGGTTTTGTTATGTAATATATATACACTACTGACAGCATGCCTAAATTAATGTTCTTGCTTAGAGAATAAATGGAATGACAGTATGATTTTATTGTTCACCAATTTATCTCTTTCTTGATGATTTAAATACATTTCCCCTGTAATTTCAGGGGCAAATGCTGACTCTTGTGGAATATCTATTTCTGCTGTATCGAGCATTGCTGGCAACTCCAATTTGGTACCGGTTTTTCCTTAATGAAGAATACGGAATCCCGTTTTCATCTCTCACTACTGGGATTTATCTAATTTTAAAGTTTACTTCAGTTGTTAAAAAGGTAAGAACTACTAGTTCTTCTTCTTCTTCGTTTTATTTTTTATTTTTGAGAAAATTTTCGGTTAATTGCGAAAGTTATGATTAATTTATTGTTATTTCAAGTTCATTCATTCTTTGCAGCTTTAAAGGCATTGTCAAGCAAAGAGGTGCATTATGGCTCTTATGCATCAACTGAGCAGGTAAAATGTTGGTTTTATTTTTTAGTTCTGGTTTCTTTCAAAGTTCAGGAAGATAATATTAACTTTTTATGATAATGTGCATTCTTATCATTTTAAGTGATGCATCCCCGTTTGTTTGCTTTTGTTCACTAAAAACAGAAAGGGTGAAAAGTATAAAGGGGATACCTTGCACTATTATGTATAACATTTCCTCCAAAAATAAGGCATCATGAAATTTGCAGTATATTAGATGCATAACATATATTTTGCAATGTCATATTTTTACAATCTCTAAGATACTTATAACCAGTGCAGGCTACTACGGCAGGTGACGTGTGTGCCATCTGCCAGGAAAAGATGCATACTCCCATCTTACTTGGCTGTCATCATATGTTCTGTGAAGACTGTGTTTCTGAATGGTAACTCATTCTTGCCTTTTTGTTTCACTTTGTTCTTTAAATGAGACAGCATTTCTAAAGCAATAAATTGCATTCATATAACATTTCAGGTTTGAGAGAGAACGGACCTGCCCGTTATGCAGGGCTTTAGTAAAACAATTGAATATTATTTCACCTCATTTATATCCTTGTTGCTAACCCATTTTGGCATGTTTTGGTAGTAACAAAAACATATATTTTCTTTTTCATGTAGCAATCTTTTCAGAAGTTGTGGGAACCTTCTCATCATTGTTATGTATCATGTTATCAGGTATGCTTAGAAATGCTAAGCTTTGCAAGCTACTCAGGTGATGCTGATAGCAGAATTATTAGAGAGACTTGGGCTAAACTTCTGGATAAAGCACTGTCAAGAGGTGGGATCGTAGAAGCATGTGCTGTGCTAAAGAGAGTTGATTCAAATCTTTATCCAGGAGACGGGGCTTCACGAGATTTATTTAACTGTCTTGGGCCAATAGCTAGTATAGGTTCATAAGGTATGCTTTTAGTAATTTTTTGATGTACATACATGTCAATTGCTTCACGAGATGTACATGTCGATCGCTTCACGAGATATACAAGGTGAATTGCATTTTTTGATTCAGTTTATTTTGTACTTATTATCTATCTTATGTCGTTTGTAGATTCATAATAATCATTTGTTCTTTGTCCGAATTCTACTTTGATTATTCTGTGAATTTGTTAACCTGTAAGTTTATAATCTAGTTATATTTGATTCTCCCAGTAGATTTTCTTTTAATGTCTTGCTAAACTTTTCCTATCCTATGCATGCTTGTAAATTCATCAAAACCATTTATTTAATATCCAAACTCATGTTTTATTCGTGACCTGTAAGCATGCAGGCTCTTGTATCATTATCTTATAACCATTTTTATTTATCATTTATATAATTTGCATGAATTCAATATAAAAACAAATCTGTCGTTTTAATTTATTGGCTTATATCCACACTTTTTATGGCATCAATTTATTTCCAAGGAAGATAAAACATTTTGTTAGCGTTGCAAAATGGGTGAATGAATGAATCATGACATAACCATTTTTCATTTGTTAATTTAACGCTCTTTACTGTTATTATATATCCATCATTGTATCGTAGGAATGCTATTTCAATCGCATATTTATCTAATGGATTTTTAACTTCACTTCTAAATGTTGATAGCCTTTTAACTAGTTCATCAGAATGTTGATAACCTTTTAACTATGATGTTTGGAAAATAAACAGAGGAGGCGACTAATCATTGAACAATTCAACAACTAGGAATGGCAGTTTAAGTAATTCCTCTAGTGTAGGAAGTGAAGACTGCATTCCTAGGCCTAGATTGCCTGCTTGGGATATCATGAAGGCTATTCCATTTGTAATTGATGATGCTTTTACTACATATTCTCATAGAAAGCTATTTCCTCATGAATTGGCTACAAGTTAGTGTGCATGTCCTCATTTTTTTGGACATAATCTATGAATCAAATGATTTTAGGTCATGTTGATCAAGAACTGATGATAGTGTTCTTAGTAAATAAAAAAATGCATGAAACCCTATGTAATATATACTAGAATATTTTATTTGTGAAGCTAAGCTTTGATATTCATTCTAAATGTGGTACATAAAACTTTAAGTTTTATAATGAAATAACTAATTTTAAAATGACTAAGTTTTAAAATGAAATAACTAATTTTATAAAAAAAATTAAGTTTTACAACAATTTAACTAAGTTAACCAAGTTTAATAAAAATTAAATAAATTTCTAAATATTAACCAAGTTTAATAAAAATTAAATAAAAATTTAACTAAGTAAAAAGTATTATAAAAATTTATAAGTTATAGTAACCAAATATCAAAATTAATTATATATTTTAAATTAAAAATCAAATTACATCCAAAACATTTATAGCTATGGATTTCATATTTTGTTACTTATTATAGGTGTTGATGTTAAAGATGTAAGTACAAATTTTCAAACTCATTATATCGTTAACCATGTTATCATCTTTTATCCATATTAAAATGGTAGTGGTTCTTAATTTAGTGGGTAATTTAATGCCTTAAGTGCGAATTCATGTATCTTAGGCAATGGAGAAGTACTAGGAGAATAATGTGGAATATAGATTCAAAAGTAATATGCAAAAACTGAGTTCTATATTTTATAAATATTTAAACGTGTTGTTTCACCTTTCTTTTCTCTTAGAATTTTTGAAATGGTGCAAAGTGGTGCATCTTTTCCAACACATGTATCACCTGCTGCTGCTCATAATTCAAGGGATGATTTTTACAAGTGATGGTTTGTGAAATGTGGTATCAAATTATCTACTGATGTACTTTTCATCAAAGCTCAAGTATATACAATAGACAGTCTGGTTTTGGATCCGAACAGTCAAACTATTTTATCCAAATAAGCTTAGTAAAATTAAATGGATTTTGGTTTGATCCTTAATCGAGCCGGTCAATTCTTTCTTCTTGCTCATTTTTAGGCGTGATTTGAAATAATAGAAGGATGTTTCTAATTTTCGTAAGACTGGTTTTGTTTGACTTGGCGACAATTATTGAAAGGTCAAATTATTAATATATCAGTTATCTCACTTTGATGATTTATCTCATATTATTTTATGAACTACTTAACATTGAAACTGGAATGTGTTGTTGCATCTTGCGCATGTTTTTGAAAATTAAGCGTGGTTATATTAATCAGAAACTGCAATTTAGATTATAATCACTGATTATGTTTTTTTCAAAACAAACAATATTATAGTTCATGAAAACAATAACTTTTCGGTTCTGATCCACTTTCCTCTCATACAAATTTTCATCCACAGATAGATGAAAATGTGCACCGTGAGATTATTAATCATAGGTCACTGAGACATCCAAACATCAGTAGATTTAAAGAGGTTTCTATTTGATTTGCAATTTCAAAATTCTAAATTCTATTGTTGCTTTAATGAAGTTTGCTTTAACAAGAGATGCACATGTTGGTTAAACTGCAACTTTTAGGTAATTTTGACTCCAACCCATCTAGCAATTGTTATGGAGTATGCTTCAGGTGGCGAGCTATTTGAGCGTATATGCAATGCTGGTAAATTTAGCGAGGACGAGGTTAGCTTTCATTACTTCCCAGTATTTTTGGTTGCCTTCTAAGTTACTAATATTCTAACATGTTAATTTTTTTGTTCATGAAGGCTCACTTCTTTTTTTAGCAGCTTATATCGGGTGTTAGTTACTGTCATTCCATGGTAACATCCATCCGTCTAACCTGTTTTTCCTTACTCTTTCTATCTTCAATATATCATATATATTGTGAAAAATCAAATAAGAGACATTGTTCTAAATGTGTACTGTTGTTTGTTATGTGGTGAAGCAAGTTTGTCACCGTGACTTAAAACTAGAAAACACTTTACTAGATGGAAGTACTTCTCCTCGCTTGAAGATTTGCGATTTTGGATATTCCATGGTAATTAATTAGTAAGTCAGTACAGCTGTTTTTCTCTTTACTGTAATATAGATACTCTGTTGTTTCTTTAGTGAAATTATGCTAGCATGCATATAACTGTTATATGCTTAAATCAATTATTTGTTTCCATGTGTATACAGTCATCAGTTTTTCACTCACAACCGAAGTCAACAGTGGGGACTCCTGCATACATCGCTCCGGAAGTTTTGCTCAAGAAGGAGTATGATGGCAAGGTATATATAAGTCAACACTAAATATTTACCTTCTCATATTCTTATCCAGACGTCAGTATATAAAGTAGCTTCGTATAACTTGTTAGATTGCTGATGTGTGGTCTTGCGGGGTTACTCTGTACATAATGATAGTAGGAGCATATCCTTTTGAAGATCCCGATGAGCCCAAAAATTTCCGAAAGGCAATTCAGGTTGATTTTACTCTTTCCCTATCCATCTAATTTATCATCGAATATCTATAGACTGAAATGATCTCTTACATTGCAGCGGATATTAAACGTTCAGTACTCAATTCCAGACTACGTGCATGTATCAGAGGAGTGTCAGCACCTGATTTCAAGAATATTCATCTCTGATCCTGCTACGGTATGTGTAATAATTGATAATGTATACATGTTATATCTTATGTTATATAAATAAAACGATATATTTGAAAGTATGTATATATGTTTGTGTAACATTTGCAGAGAATATCGGTACCAGAAATACAAAACCACCCATGGTTTCTGAAGAACTTACCATCCGATCTTATAGAAGCAAACATGATGAGTTCAGAATATGAAGAGCCTGAGCAACCAATGCAAAGCGAGGATGAGATAATGCAGATAATAACAAAGGCAACCATTCCTGCATTTGGCATGCGTGGAATAAACTAGTACTTTGATGATGGACTTGACATTGACAATGATATGGATGATTTGGAATCTGATTCTGATCTTGATGACAGTAGCGGCGAAATAGTCAATGCAGAGTGATTTGGATATCAAGATGGTTATTTAATTTGACTCCACAGTAGGCAACTGTTTGGTAGTTTTCATTGTTTAAATATGTAAGTTGGTGAATATGGTTTCACAGTAGGCACTTGCTTTAATGTTTGTACACTGTAATGAAAAATATATCACATTTCTTTCTAAGCATGCTCTTGTGTTATATTTGTTGATTATAATCTTTATTCGTTTATGAAGATTTAGTTTGATTGCTATTATTAAAATGTAATATATAGGCATAGCTCTTGAAAAGTGTATCTACGATTTTTATAGCGGCTATAATGAGCTATTGAATAAATATTTTATAGCGGCAAAATGGTGTTATAAAGATTTGCAGTTCCGTTGAGATTTAGCTGTATTATAGCGGCTATAATGAGCTATTGAATTAACATACCATAGCGGTGAATTTGCGTTATAAAACTAAGCTCAACCATAGCGGCATATTTTGTGTTATAAATATTCAACAGTTTTTTATAACATGTCGATATACAGCGCTTATCAAACCGCTATGGTTGTGATTAATAGCGGTTATATGCCGCTATAAAAGAAACTTTTTGTTGTAGTGCCTTCTTCTGAAACCACATGACCAAGAAACTTAACCTCTTTCTTCCAAAAATGACACTTGGAAAACTTCGCCTTCAGCTGATTCTGCCTCAGCGTCTCCAACACCACTCTAAGATGAATCTCATGCTCTCTTTCATCTTTTAAGTATATTAAAATGTCATCTATGAATACCAACACGAACCTATCCAAGTGCTCTCGGAAAACCCGGTTCATCAAGTCAACGAAGAAAGCGGGTGCATTCGTCAATCCAAACGGCATCACCAACCACTCATATGAACCATATCTAGTACGAAATGCTATCAAAGGAATGCTGTCCTCCGCCACTCTCAACTGATGGAAATCCAATTAGGAGAACACTCTGGCTCCACTCAACTGATCAAACAGATCATCTATCCTCGGCAGAGGGTACCCATTCGTCCTTTCGTTTAAGTTACGATAGTCGATGCACATCCTTAACAACCCATATGGTTTCTTCATGAAAACCGTGGCTGCTCCCTAAGGTGAACTGCTTGGTCTAATAAAGTTTCTTCCCTTAAGATCCACTAGTTGCACCTTCAATTTCTTCATCTCTGTCGGTGTCATCCTGCTAGGTGGTCTATTGATAGGTTCAGCTCCCGGTACAAGATCTAACTGAAACTCAGCAGCTCGTTTCGGTGGTAATCCCGTAACTGGCTCATAGACATCTGCAAACTCTCTTGCCACTCGAACCTGACTAAGCTCTTCTCCAACCTCCATAGCACTTAAAAAAGCACAAACACTCTTACTGGAATTCTCCACTGAGAAGATGATTCGGTTATGACTATTTGGGTGTCTCAATGATATTTCTCTATCTTGGCAAAATATCCTAGCCTCATACTTGCCCAACCAATCCATACCCAAAATGATCCCAAAATCTACGAAATCAAAAACAAATAAACTACATGCAAACTTATGACCTAACAATTCAAGTTCTAACTGGTCAATCTCATCCCTAGAGTTGCATACCCTCCTATTGGATTCGCAAACCTTAAGGAAGTATGCGACGATCCATATTTCGGAAGGTTTAAATCGACAATAATCCATACATGTTCAACTTAAACAATCTGAAACATAGATAATCAATGGGGTTAATTAAGAAAAATAAGAAAAGAAGAAGAAAACAAACACAGAATCTCGCAGCGGAATGACAAAATATAATAATCAAATAAAAAGTTCATGAAACTGTTTACTATACATTTGATTATAATTTATACAACATTTATCAGAGTTATATATACAACAGGGACAAATAAAATAATGCAACAGAACAACATTCTGCAGGGAATAATCCTAGTAATGATAATATACCAAATCTTCGTCTTTGTCCTCCAGAAATGATCTTCAATGCGCTGAAAACTCAGGGTTGACCCAAGCATAATGAAAAGACAAAACACTCGAGTCAGGAATAAAATATCCTTATGTGAGTCAAATCGATATCACATATAACATGAGTGTAGTGGCGTCAGAGATGTTTACGGGGTATCACATCTCCTATCCAGTGTATAACGTGCATGCAAGAACTCAAGAGATGTTACAGGATTTTCCATCTCTTAAGGATCCGTCAAAATATTATATATAGTAGAATACACTATATATATAATGTCTAATCAGTAAAATAAGTATTTTTCTTAGCGTTAAGGCTTTACATTGATCCTCCTTAACGCGTTTTTAAGCATTGTCGTACAGTCTGAGTATAACGCCCCAGTAGCACGTCGGGGAATAGGGATGCGTCGTGATACGACAACACTAAACCAAAATCGTAGGGTCTCGTATAGTGATAAAAGTATGACTAGGCACATGAGGCACTGCCCAAGGTGGATACTACCGGTTCGAGTCGCAGGGCTGGTGGTAACGCATCGTAGCCATGATCGTCCACCACGTACATCCATCCCATATCAATTCAAAGAGAGGTTATCCTAAAATCAAGGTACACTAATCGAAGCCAACAACAAGAGTAATAGTATGGACCAAGTCCAAGAAAATCGAAGAACGGATGTCCGTTAGGGGTAGCTAGCCCACTTGGCCCTGTCAAGCCGTCCTATTTTAGTCATTTCAAATTGGCACAAGTGCCGGGGTCTATCCATCATTGTTCTCTTTCTTTAAATTCAGCAAACGATGCCAAATCCAACCACTTCGTTCAGGAGTCTCCTCTGCGTACACAGTTGTTAAAGTGGTTCCAATATTGATAGAGAGTATGTCAATAAGAGGCCCTAGTCTCTTTAACAACCCAACGTCATTTTACACACCGGTTGGTACTTTTACATTTCTAAATGATTCATACTTGATAACAAAATATCGTATTCGCTTCAAAAATCATTTCATTTCAAATCATCATATTTACTTCAAAATATCATATTTACTGCATATGTCATTTTCATTTGAAAATATCATTTCATTCGAATTTCCATTTCAAATTTCAACTTAGATTATAACTTCATTTTAACCCAATTCGCATTTAAATCCATGATTTAAATATAAACATTCCCACCCTGACCAGTTTGAATTTTTAGAAAATAGTTTGAAATTTTTTAAATAGTTTAAATAGTTTGATATAAAATGATTTAAGTATTTAAAATGATTTATTAAGTAAAATAGTTTGGAAAATCAAAATAATTTGAATATTTTCAAAAGATAGATATTAAACAGTTTATATTAAAATAATTTAATTGAAAATAGTTTCAAAGTCAAACTGATTCACTTCCAAGTCTTTCGAATCAATTTCAATTTCCATTTCATTTTAAATCGATTCAACTCTGATTTCAATTTGAATTAATTTCCATTTCAATTTCCATTCGAAATAACTTCAAATTTGGAATGTTCATTTAATTCCAAATTCGATTCACAGTTCGATTCAATGGTTTAAATTTCAATTCGATTCTTATTTTAAAGCATTTCAATTTATATCAATCCTGGGTTCGATTTAAAAACACTGATTTAAATCACTTAAATCGCTTTAAACTTCAATATTCAATTTAAGGTTTAAATCTTCAAAAACATAATTCAATTTCGAGCCAAAGTTTGAAATATCAATTTAAATCCATTTTCCGAAGACAAATCTCGAAGTTCGAATAAAATTCAAACTTTTAAAACAATTCGATTTCCATAGTTCAGGTCATATGTCAATTTTAAATTATTATTTCAAATTTAATTTTTTGAAACAATTTTAATTTCACCCTTTCAAGCTCGAGTTTGAAAATAATTCAAATCATCATAAATTTGATTTTTATTTCTTTAAAACCAACTCATTTAAATAAATTCAAAATTCAAAATTTTAAAATCATTTAATTTAACCAACCCGGTGTCCTTATATAATTTTTTTATCCTATGGCCAAGTGATCAGTTATTTCGATTTTAATTTCAGGGATGGATATATATCATTTCAATCCAAAATAAAAGTCATAGGTATATCATTTCAATATATTACTTAATTTATTCGAAAAAATTCAGGTAACAGTTTATATACTATCAAATCATTTACGAGGTGATAACAGGGATAGATAAAATAACTAAACATCCAAATCATCCAAAATATCAACCAATAGCGTCCAATCACAGCCATTATCCAAAACAGTCAATGTATCACAACAATTAAATAATTATCAATATCGGGTGTTTAACTAGCAATTCAATTCCAATTTCAAATTGAACTGTCAATTGAAATTCCTACCAATTCAATCCAGATATCAATTTAATTGTCAGTTAAATTACCAATCAACGGTCAATAGAATAAACAACTTCACGGTTTCAATTTAACTAACATAAAAATATCTTAATAATTCATGAACGTTATAAAACACTCACCTTTTTATTTGAAATTGAAAATATTTCAGCTTCAAATAAATTCGACTTCCACCCCATGCCGTAGCTTTCGTCGATACGAATTCAATGCAATTTATTTCGTCCAAAATGGGCCTCGTATGTAAAAGTTACAATTTAATTAACGTTAACGATATAATTAAAATTAAATTATCTAAAAATAATAGTAAAAACAAAACAAAACCCTTACCCTCTCTTTCGTTACCAGGCTCACCCGTACCCATCACGCACGCGACCAACCTCGACAACGCGCGCCACCAGAACCCCCGAGCTTCGATCCAATGACATGGCATGACGCGCCCCAGTCCCCTCCGCCTCCGCCAGCAGGCCTAAGGCCTCCGCCGCCGCCGATCGTCCCCGAGTTACCAAAACACGAGCGCCTCTCAAACACAGTTCCAGGTGATACCGAGACGTAATAGCACGATCCAACCATTCAACGTGTAGATCTCACCGAGATCTACGACTTTGCTTTTGGAGTTTTTGATTTTGATGAATGGATGAAGGGAAATCAAAGGAGGAAATGTTATAAGAGACGCGGCCGTGATTTTCTTATGCTAGGGTTTGACTAAACAAACGTGGCCTTATATAAGTTCCGACCCAATTGACCCGCGAAATTCCAAACTCCAAACAAAACTTGCCGCCTGGCGTTCTATATGTTATACCCCTAATTCGAATGTAATGGAACTAGTCTCGAGGCCTAATTCGGTCGTATGCAGAAAATAGCTTTTCAAAATCAATTTATTTTAATTAAATTCCTTTAATTAATTTCTACGCATTTCAAGCTTGCACGGTCAAACGATAAGTCTGATCGCTATAAAACTTGAAATCTTACAATAATTCACCATTACAAATCCGATAAAACTAGTTTCGTCGAAATCCGAGACAGTGGCCAAAATGGCTATTTTTACTCGTTAATTAAAACAAGTAATTTCTAAAATTTAATTTAATCACTTGGAATTCAATTTTGAAAGCTAACAATCTTCATTCATATTTAAATAAAATTTAACAACTTTCTATATTATTTTCATTCATATTAAATTCAGAATTCAATTATTGAAATAATTTCCAATATTAAATTTAAACAATTTAATTATCCAATAAATCGATATTAATAAATCATTAAATTTCAAATGAATTTTAATCATCAATAATTATTTTATTTTCATCTAAATAATTCAATATTTATTATTCAATTCCAGTTATTAATTATAAACATAGTCAATACATTGAACTTTATTTCAATACTGGTTATTTTCAAAATCTTCGAAATTGTTTATTTCAAAATTTTATTCAAGTTCATATTAAATAAACTACATTAATAAATCATTAAATTTTTATTTCTAACCATTTTTATTCAATAATCATATTAAATTTAATAATTTAAAATAGTTAAAAATATGGGTCGTTACAAAGTAACAAGGTATGTGGGTTCTATGCATAACATATCAACCAAATACTGCGATATAAATAAACGTGATGCACCGGTATCAAATAGTACCCTAACTGGTATACTCTGAATCAAAAGTATACCTTCCATCACAGTTTTCCCTTTCTCTAGTGTAGTAGACCTAGAAGAAGATGGTGGTCCAATAGCAAACACCTTCCCTCTGTCCACCCTGACTGGCTCTGGACACTAGTCCTTATAATGCCCAACTTGGTCGCAGTTGAAGCATTTCACATTCTTCTTCTCTGCAGGCTTCTTTCCCTTTCCCGTCCAGCACTCATGAGCATAATGGACCTTCTTACACTTTAAGCACACCAAATCATCCTTTTCCTTCTTGGCCGCCTCCTTTTTCTGGGCTCCCTTCTTCTTAAAATTTTTTCTTTTCTTTCCCTGAGGACCCGGGGGTTCAACTAGCTTCTCTCTAACTGACACAACAAGAATCTCCTCATGGTAGATAGCCATCTCCACCACCACATTACAATGCTCTTTGACATGAGTCATAGTCATTCTGCCTAGCTCTGTCCTTAATCCACGAATAAATCTCCCATTGCTCCTGATATCAATGTCTACCAAAGCATATCCATATCGAGACAGCTCATCAAACTTAGTAGCATACTCAATCACTAAAACCTCTCCCTAAAAAAGATCCACAAACTTCCTCATCAATGGTGACTTGGCAACCTCATATAAGAACGTATACTCAAACCTTCTTCTAAAATCAGCCCATGTTAGCTCTTCCTCCGAAACTCCGGCTGTCACACTGTTCCACTAGTGAAGTGCTAACCTCTGCAACTATCTAGAGGCTAGCCCTCTCTTTTCTCTATCATCCAAGCCTAAATCGGTAAAAATCCTCTCACGGTTCAAAAGCCAATTCTTAACCTCAACAACATCCTCCGTTCCCAAAAACGGCTTTCCACCCAGACTGGTGTAATCCCTGCTCAGCCTAGCATAATTATATCCAGCTGAAGCTACAAGATTAGCTCCTTCAACATTACCAGCACAACTGATACACCATCCCTACCACTACTGGTGGATTTCCAGCATCTATATTGGCTTCAACATTTGGATTAGCATTAGCCTGTCGACCTTGGTTTCTCCGGGTATTAGGTCGAGCATTTCTGTTGGTTGTGATGCTTCCTCCACCTAGATTTCCTCTTCTGTTTCCTAGCTCCATATCTTCTTTCTCGTAAATTTGCATACGAGCCATAGTAAGATACAGAAAATAGTCTAAGAGAGAGGGGAACACGTACTTAGATATATACCTATATATAAAATAAAAGTACGTTACTATAGCGTTAACCCAAACCCCGCTCATATTTTCAAATTATTTGGATTATGCTTCAAAAAGCTTTTAGGTTTTACTTTTCTTTTAAAGTTTCATAAAACTATGCTCTAATACCAACTTGTAACATCCCCCTACTTGGAGGCCCAAAACTAATGGCTACAGATGCTGCAGTCATCCGTAGTTATTAATCCTTGGTGACCAAATACGGTGGTGTTAGATTTATTGATACACAAATCACAAGAATATGGAAAAAATTTAACAATTCAAAAACATATTTCCACATTCCATTCAAAACATTTCATGTTCAATACATAACCCAAAACGTTAACCACGTTCAGCAAAATATAATTATTACACATACGCCAAGAGCGACATATGAAGATGCCCCCTTGGTTGATCCGAGTATATAATAAGGCTAATAAATCTGTCTTTACATCCAAATACACAGCGGAAAATGATGAATCTAAATAACTAACTGCCTCCTGCATGCCTCCGAAAGCTTTGTTCGTCTAAGAAGAGAACCTAAAAACCCTAAACCTCAAACTACTCAAAATCAATTGAGTACCCGAGAGTGTAAGGGGAAAACAAAAAATTCGAGTCAGACATAAAGCCTGGTATAGATAATAATCTAAAATCTCAATCCTTTTATATATATAGTGAGACCAGGCCGCTTAGCGGAATGATTTTTCCCCTCACTAGTATCCTAAAACCTTTAAAAATCCATATAATGTGCTCCTACATCCACAATGGTTAAAACATACATTTATAAATATTGTGATGATATGCATATATTAAAACATTTAGGATTTCCCATCCCCCGGTTTAAATTGACACCCTTGCAAAATTATAGTTCCTAGGGTCAATATTAACCTAATAGTTTTCCTGGGTTTACTAATAACATTTTCCATTACACATGGACCCCCTCTCATGTTTCATAGTTTTCATGGGGTCACTAAGAACCTATAGGCTCCTGCCAATTAACTTAATTAATTATTGGGTCCTTATGAACCTATTAGTCATTCCAATAACTAATCCCCCTATTCTAGTTTTCATGGGTTGACTAGGAACCTATGGATTTATCTAGTAACTCACTTCTCATCCTAGTTTTTATGGGTTGAATAGGAACCTACTGATGTCTCCGTTAACTTCTTTCTTATCCTAGTTTTCATGGGTTGACTAGGAACCTATTGACTAACGTTAATTCTTAATCTGGATATAGTTTTCTTGGATTCACTACAGACCAATTAGCCCCTGCCAACCTACCTAGTACATAATTTTCATGGGTTTACTATGAACCTATTGGTTACCTCCAATAACTACATAATCATAGTTTTCATGGGTTTACTATGAACTTATCTTTTGGACAACTTCAAGGTTTAGGCATCCTATATTTTTGTCTCCTTGACTCCCTGGTTACAATTCTACTCATTCAGGAGTTTAATCAAATTATATTCACTACTGGGTTAACCTAGCTGGTTCTTCTACCCCTTTGTCCCTAAAATATAGTTATGGGTTCTTTATCATGTGAATATACTCATATTTGAAGAAGCAAACGAAGCAATTTAACAATACCACTCCTGTGGGTCTAAGGTCCTTGAATTACATTTCATATAAAACATAGTTAATCCCTTTAACATATATTTTTATCAAGGCAATACTTCTTCATATTTACATACTTACAGTCCTTTCAAAACTCCTTTATTTGGCTATAAGTTTTTCCTTTAAAATTTGATTTTGGGTTTTAAAACCTTTCGAAACCTTTGAAATCTTGCTTCCGACCTCATAGGATGACCTCCCTCGAAAGCATAAAAGTCTATCTTTAAAACACTAGGCTCCTGCCTTTCGAATACTTTAAAATATCTCTTTTGATACCTTTTGACCATGTTAAAGTTTTATCATATAAGTATAGAAGCATAGGTTCGAAACCATTTGAAAGTACCCTATCAAAACCATTAAAAATCCACCTTTCGAAAGCATTGGGTTTATACTTAAAATATCATTTTGGGTCAAAGTGAACATAGACGAAAGCATCTCTTTCGAGACCATTCTTTAATTCAAAAAGTATTAGGGAAGTTTGATGGTGTCATAACCATCCTTTCGAAAGCTTTAAAACATCTGGGTAAAACAATTGAAGGTTAGCTTCGAAACCCCTTCCGAAACCATTGCGTTCAAAACCCCTAACCCCTTTCAAAAGCTTTAAACAAAATCTAAGTAACTCCTTTAGAAGCCACTTCTTTTAAAACATAGGCGGCGGCTCTCTTTCGAAAGCCTCTTTGAAATACCCTTTTGAAACCATAGGTTTTGACTACTTGGAAACCCATTGATAAACAGGCAAGCGCTTTTTTTTAAAACAAAATAAAACAAAGGAACCAACCCCTTCGAAAGCTACCTTTCGACACCCTACCTTCTACCTTTCTCCAATCCACTACGTACCATCGAAATGATACCATGTGTATTGGTTTAATGGTTTCGACCTAGAAGGTTTCGACTAGGTTGGGGGCGGATGGTCTGAGTCGGAGGGTCCTTCTAAAGAAGGCGAAACCCTTTTTCTTGAGCAAAACGGCTGTTTTTACCAAATAAAGTAAACTTTTTGTAACTAACTTGCCCACTTATAAACACATGATTGGTCACATTAAACTTTCAAATTATTTTACTAAAATTTGCCGCATTTTCTTAGATCTAAAAACATGCTAACTTTTAACAATTAAGCCCTTCCTATTAACAAAACAATTAAATCATTTTGATCCTCCTTTCAAAATAATTTAATTTCCATGCTAAATCACTTAGTAAAGATCCCCAAAAATTCCAGAAATTCACTTTAATCATGTTATCTAACATATTAAAATTTCAGACCCAAAATCTTAATATATTTTCCAAAATAAATTTATAAACCTAAATAACCATATTTTCCTTTGGAAATTCATAATTAATTCTTCACGGCTTGAAAAATTATAAAAATTGAAAACCAACTCCAAAATCATGTTTTCCATAACATATAATTTTCCCATGACATTTAAAAATCATTTAACTTCAGTTTTACCCTAAAACCATGCTATTCTCCGTTTAAACCATCTTGTTTAAACCACATAAATCATAAACCAAGCAAATCATCATTCATTAAATCATAAAAACAAATTTATCCCTTAATTCTGAAACCATATGATTATATAACCAAAAATATAGATGTAGTGATAATTATTCACCTTAGATTGGATAAGGAAATTAAATATTTATTGAGATTAATTTCTTCTAGCTTGAATCCTAAGCTTTACTTGAATTTCTCTTCTCTTGTTTCTTCTGGACGGCTCCTTTTCTTCTTACGGTTATAATTTTTGCTTATGATAAAATGAATGTGTATGACTAAGGGGAAAAGGTATAAGGGTGGGAAATATGGGCGGCTATTTATCCTAATGACCTTATGTTTAATTACTTAACCATTTATAAGTTCATTTTATTAATAAGCACGGCCACTACATGTTTGTTAATCAACCTCAATCTTCTTATCTACATTATTCTGTTTAATTTATTCTAATTAAATCTCCTGAATAATATTATTAACTATTTAGGGTGTTACAGTTAACTAGTGAAGTCGATGCAGATGACTCTATACCGCTTGTCTTGATTAAAGCATGCTTTGCTTTTAACAAAAGCATTTTTTGGAGGACAAGTGTTATCCTTCATTTGAACCGAGCAGCTTTCAAGTAAATTTGGATATCGAGACAAAGATGGGATGATTCATGAAGTTAGGGCAAGCTTGAAATGACTATGGAAGGTGACTCAAAAATTTCCAAGTCAAAACTAGCAAAGTATTGTCATCAATACATATCTCTTTTAGTGATCGGTACCGATACGATTTCCTTCATGGAAATCCCCTCATTCCTATGGCAGTTTGTAATATGACTAAAGGATGGAGTGTTAGAGCGATCATTTGAATGCCAAGTTGATAATTATACTTGAAGAATTCCATTAGAACTCCAAAGCTATGTAGGAAAGACTTAGAGACGCAAGCAAATCTGAAAGAAAGATCTCAAGTGGAATTGCCAAAATCAGACCGGTATTGATTACAATCATGATTGTTGCCAAGATGATTTTTGTTACGAGATAAATCGTTCTTCCCTCTTATACACTACAACGAAATGCACTATATATAGCATTATTCCATAGCATTTCCGCTTTGCATGGTATTAAAAGCATATGAAACGATAAAAAACTTTCATTTTCAACGCTATGTTAGGAAAAGGCAGGAACAACTTTTTTTAGGCGGTTCACTTTTTAGCTCTATCCACTCTCTCTTTTCACTTTGTCTCCTTAACGAAAACTCGCTGCTTCCTCTCCCTCTTTTCTCTTTAGAAAAAAACATTAAATCAAATCACTTTGTCTCTGTTCAGAAAACCCTAAATAAAATCACCTCAAGTTCGTTTAAAAAACCCTAAATCAAATCAAATAATCGCTGCTCCATCCAACGATGCTCGCTTCTTCTCCCAACGCTGCTCCAAATCAAAACTCCTAAGGCCACAAAATTGGGTTGATATAGCAAAGTTGGCCATGCCAAAAGGTACTATGGCTCCATATTCTAACTCTTCTCTTCGGCAACCGCTCCTCCTAATTATTGGTTGCTTCAAAGTCGAACCCTTCTTCTTTTTCTATCCTGTAAAAATTTGGATTTCTTCTAAATTGCATTATTTCTACCATTTTGTTCGCAATTTTTAATTAATTGATTAAAATTCCTCTTTGTTTTTTGCGATTATAACGATGTTGTTCAAAATTGTTAAGGGTTAATGAATTCGAAGAGGAAGAGATGATGTAGCTAGTTGCAGAAAGAACAAAGTATTGATACGGATGAGTGAACTAGCAGTGGTAGTCGTGCTTCAGCTGAGGCTATTAGAGATACTTTACACCTTCTTTATGGTGATGAATATGGTGTATTTACATTCTATTTATGTAATATTTGAGAAGCATATCAATATTTTACACCTTTTCGTAAACCTTGTTCAATTTGCAACAAGTTTTCTATAGTTTGCAATTTGATTTTTTTTCTACCCCGTTTTCACTTTTCACCAGCTGCAACATTTACTTTAGAAGGAAAATCACATTTGACATGATAATTTAAGTATTTTAGGCGATTGTAAAAGATCTGTGCAAAGAACACGCGGGTCGGTCAATAAACAACATGGACTGAACCTACAAATTCTTCTTAAAACACAACCAGCCTTGGAAATTTGCATTTCATGGCATTTCTCCTAGATGGGTTCATCGCTGCTATCTTGTAGCAACAGCTTCCTTCTATACTAAGTAAGCATTAAATTCGATCATATGTTATAAACTAGTGCTAACGGTAGTTTATAATTAGTGGTCAAAAATCATTATTATAATTTTTGTGCAAACCTATTATAGCTATTGTTTTCAATGAGTTCTTCAACTTTCCTTCTGGAAATTTTGACACCTTGGAATGATATTTGATAGTGTCATTTCTTGGCTGCATATTTAATCTGTTAATTTCAATGAAAGTTTTAGATTTAGAATTTAATATAACTTTGTGGGATCATCAATATGTTTGTGGTTCTGAATCGCTGCCTTTACTTAATGACACTATTGTATATTCTAATAAGAAATTGCCTATCTGTCATTAGCTAACCAAAGAAATTTTCAAAATTACCTCCTTTTAGTCATAAATCTGTGAAAGAAGACATTTTAGTTTAGAAATAAACTAGGGTTTAACTAACTAAACCACCAGGCTTCAATATCAACCAACCGATTTCTCATTAATTATGTATGGTAAGGAAGTTATACTAGATTGCCCTTATATCAACCCTTTGATTATATGTTTGGTAATACACACACATACGTAGACACACTGACTAATTGTAGGTAATGGATATAGGACGATGGATGCTGAAATAAAGAGGTATAACCCAGATATTACTATTAGTGTGCATCCACTCATAACACATCCCATTATGGGTGTCGAAATGGCAAAGTCTATTAAAAAATTATATTCATTACTATTATAACTGATCTCAACACTTTTCATCCAACATGGTATGTCTGCTCATTGTTTATTTGAATTAAAATGAATTCATACGCAAAGTTCTTAGAAACCCCGAATCTATCTTTCCTTTGTACTGGAATTTGATTTTCAAAAGTTGAAAATGTTAGTTTAACATCAACCAAGTTTCATATTGGCATGACAAGACACTATCGTCCTTCAGAGGAAGTTTTAAAGAGAGCATTTCTAGACAGACTTGACCGGTCTCAAATTCGTGTGTTTAGGCTTCCAACTCATCCTTCAATTTGTCGGGCTGATATATTAAAGGATGGTCTGAGAGAAGAGCTAGAAATGGATCATCTTTTGACTTCAGTATTATTGATGGGAGGAAGGTATGGTTCCAGTTAAAGAGACTGTGATAGCCAATAGAGAATCCTTATACAATGAAGAAAAAACAATGAATTCGAACAATTTGTGGTCGTTTGTGGATGTAATCAAAGTTTAAGGTCAGATTATAGTAAGACTTAAGAATATTATCTACATTTATTGCATTTCTTTTAGTTCTAATACTATATATTGATATTTCATATTCTTTTAGATAATAGGGTTTGAACCAGAGATGGAAATGAATGGGGGTTTCTGACTGCATTATTAAAAATTCATATTTTAAAAAGATGGTAAGAGGAACTCTAACAATTATTATGCGTTTGGGTTTACGAAGCGTGGATTGTTAGGAGCATCAATGGATGCTAAAAGAATTGCAGATGATGTAGAAAAATGCTTGAAAAATGATTTATATATTAATTCGTGATCTTGCCTTGGTTCATCGGTAATTGAAAGTAGAGCTAGCTAGTTAATCTACAGACTTATATAGCTTCAAAGTTCAAACCTCATTAATACTCTTTACTAACTAATAAGTAGCAAATCCTTACATATATTAAAGATTTCCTAACTTTTATTTAGTTAGAGTGCTATTTTTTTAATTTTGTAGCTGAAAAATAATTGTGTGTAGAACTAGTAGAAGACAGTGATTTATTTAGCATTATAAAAATTCTACATGTTTATATTAATAAAAATCCTGAATTTGCAAGGTCGCTAACTCTAAAATTTAAGAAAAGAAAGTAAAGAATCTAAATTGGAATATATTAAATGCAAGTACAAAATAAATGATCATGGATAGAAAAAGGAAAGAGAAAAGAAGAGTACTAGATATGGGTAATGCAATTGGAACCTCAAATGATTCAAATGAACAAAGTACTAGATAAGTAAATATTTCAGATGCTTTCAAGGATGTGGTATCCATAGGGATAACCAATTTTAAGGAGTTCTTTATTGAGAATGAAAAGCGTTTCCTTAAAATGGTAAGGAGAAACAAGCACGCTTTATGTTGCTTGATTCCATAAAGTCAAAATAAAGGAAACATAAATAAGTGCTACATGGAAAATATTGCTTCAAAAGTTAAAGGCACTCAAGTTATTGTTATTTTTTCTTGTACTCTCTTTATTCATAGTATAACCATTTTAAGATTATTATTATTATTATTTCTTAAGAATAAAATGACATTTATTGAGCACATTTCACATTGGGGTAAGAAGAAGAGAGATTGAGGCATGATAAGATAGAAAGTACCTATTTATCGTACATTGTAAATAAATGTATAAATAAGGATAAAGAAGTCGCTAAGGATCTAGAAGAAAAGAAATAACATATAAATATATTTATAGTTATTTCTTTAATAAGATATACAGATATATAAAGTAAAGTTTACTAGACATTTTTAAGATATTATTGAGATTTCAGTAATATTGTTTGGATTTATTTGATATTTTTTGTTATGCTGTCATTTAGATAGATTTCGGTTTTCTGTTTCCAATATAAACAAATTGGGTTATTATTGTTCATTTAGAAATAATAAGATTTATTTATGAATAAATTTCAAACATTGTTGGAATTAAAGCTCTTAATGTTTAAAATATAGCTTATATATATATATATATCTACTTATGCTAAATACCTTTTATAATGAAGTCTCAAATTTTGATTCGGTGATTACTATGATTATTTGTTTCAACTTACTAAATAATTGTAGATTGAGGCACTAAAGTTAGCAAATACTTTATTAGTATTCTAAGCGACTTAAAAGATACAAGTTTTATAAACCCATACTAAAAAAATTATAAGATCGGAAATGCTACAATTTTTGAGGATGTTGAGTTAGGGGAGAAATAAAGTACAGATCATTATCTTTAAGGAGAATCATTATCTTCGATTCAACTACAGTTACTTCTTCAGATAATGTATAGGATTCGTTTCCTTTCATTAACAAGAAATAGATTACGAACCATAATAAGACATTGTTAAACAAAATTTTAAGGTATGTACCATTGCCTTTAAGGAGAATCATTATCTTTGATTCAACTACAGTTACTTCTTCAGATAATATATAGGATTTTTTTCCTTTCATTAACAAGAAGTAGATTAAGAACCAAAATAAGACAATGTCAAACTAAATTTTCTTCAAATTAAGGCTATTGTTTCAAGAAAACAAACTCAACAAGCTCAAAGTGTAAGGTCACTAAGGAAATCCACTTGAAAGAAGAAATACTATTCCGATGACTATATAGTATTTTTTTCATAAAGATAAATATTGGATTGGTGAAGGTGATTCTTTGGACTTACATTAATCCATACAATGTACCAATTTGAAAGGTGAATTTAAAATATGAATATATAATGTAAACCTATAAGGACAACAAAGATTGAGACCTTTCCCATCACATTATGATAATAAGGTCATTGGTTATGAATAACTATTAAAAATAAAAAGGGATCAAGTGGGTAATGTGAAATGGTAAAAGGCTCATTACTGAAAAGACTATACTCAAAAGGAAAACAATGTTTAATTTTTAAAGAAACTTTCTCTTTGGTTTTACTGAAAGACACTTTAGAATTATTTTGAAACTTGTTGTAGATTATGATATTAAGCAATATCGAAAGGATATTAAAGTCGTGTTTCTCAATAGAGACACTGATGAAAAAACTTAAGAAAACCACTTATGGATTGCCCTTTTGTGTCAGGGATTCAAATACACTATTATTATTCAAGGAGTTCTATTTGGATTATCACAAAAGGGCTGGGCGGATAAGGCTTTAAAAAAAGCGGGAGGGGTGAGGGGGGTTGGTATGCAAACTGCAAATTAATTCTCTTTTGCCAAAATAGACAAATGATGTCTTATATAGTAATATAGGAACATCCTTGAAGCTAAAGAAATGCAAAAGATTCCTCATGCATTTGCGGTGTGGAGTCTAATGCATGCTAAAGCATATACACATATGGATATTGCATGTATTATTTTGAAGATATCTTACTGACATTAAAAGTGGATCAATTGTTAGTAACCAAGATAGTTACGAGATATCTTTAAGAAACAAAGGATTATATGCTCAAGACAGATTGGTTGGAGATCATATGGCATTATAGTCCGAATATATTGGATGCCAAGAGTACAAAAGATCCACTTTAGATAACAATAATATTATTGTTGTTGTTGTTTTTTTGGATGAAGCTATATAAGGAAAGTTGTCGTACAGATACTTATAGCCTTCTTTGCTATTTTCCGTTATGGGGCATCCAATGATGGAAAATAATTGTATAATTTTGTCATAAAGTAATGGACTATTGAATAAAGAAATTGAAAGATCATTAAAGTAATATTGTAATAATAAACAACATATTATTTTCAAAATAGATTGTAATTCATAGAGTATAATGTGACAAACTCCACTATGGCGGATCCGCTTACAAAAGGACTATCACCCAAGGTCTTTCATGAGTATCTTGCTCAATTGGTATAACTTTTATATAAGAATATTTAGGTTCAGGGGGAGTTTGCATTTGGTACTTTCATATGACACATTGCTCTATACTTTGGTTATAGATATATATATCATGTTCTTTTTTCCGATCAGAAATAAAGCAATAAAGTTTTGTTTGTACTCTAGGTTGTTCAAATATTGAACGTTTTGATCTCATTAAAGTAGGACCAGTTGGAAATAGAAATGTATAGATCACATCTCATTGAAGTCACCCACTTCTTTTCTCTTTCTATTTTCAGTGATTTACTGTTGAGTTTTTTTTTCCAAACCAAGTGATCACTTCTTTAATTCATTTCCCCAAGATCCAAATTCTTACTAATATAAAAATATTAGTATATAAGTCAATTCAAGTCATTTATATATGTGGAGATATATAAATGTTTCCTTGCTTATCAGAGTATTAAAAATTAACAAGGAAAATTCAATCACACAATATTTCTCATTTTTCAGAGAATTGGTGTCACATAGCCATTTCTATTTTTACATTCTCCTTTTTGATCTCAAGCTTGATTAATATTAAATTCAAATATTGCCACTTATTATTTTCTTGCTTACTTCTCAAATTAATTGGTCTCTGGGTTTACAAGCCATACATTTAATTTCCGAAATTCTTTGTGATTTGATACTTATCATATGAATACTGAGGTGATAAACTAGGTTGAAGTCTAAGCAGAGAAAAACAACACATGTGATCAAGGATCAGACACAACAAGCACAAACCAATCATGACAGACAAAATGCATATTTCCTGGTTAACAGAGCAAATAATCATCACATGAGTGATGGTGTTGTGATCTACTTTATAAATCATACAACTTCTTATATCTGGAGCTAGAAAAGTGTTGAATCTGGTTTTTGAAAGATATTTGCACTCTTCTGGACTAAAACTTATAGAAATGGTGTTCTGAACCTATAAACACTTTACAACATTTCCCTGCCTACTGATTGGTATACATGTTTTCTACTCTTAATTTTTGTCTTGCCACTTAGTATCAGTTTTGAAGTTATAGTATCAGATTTTTCCTACTTAGTATCAGTTCAGTAGTTATAGTATCAGATTTTTCCTACCTAGTATCAGTTTTGTAGTATCAGATTTCTCCTACTTAGTATCAGTTTTATAGCATCAGATATTTCCTACCTAGTATCAGTTCTAATTTCATAACTGAAGTGCCTCAAGACTGTCAAGAAAAACATGTTCACACATCAGATTAAATGGCATCTTCTCCTTCAGCATTATCTACTAAAACTATTTCAGAACTTGTTACTTAAGTCCACAGCTCACAAACACATATAACACTTAAGTTTCTTTTTCTTCTTACATACTATTTTCCAGATAACAAAGCAATAGACACTCATGAAAATACTTAGAACATATTAGAGTTTGTCTAACTTATTTATTACAATGACACTGCTACTTCTCTTAAACACTTTAAATTCCTCAAGATCTCCAATTATCCATGCAAGCAAGCAAGCAATTCATGCATCTTTCCCTGCAGCAAAACTTTGAACTGCCCCAATAAAATGAGACACCCCAAGTATTGCAAAGGCAACAAATAGGGTCAGAAATAAATTCTGGTGTGAGTGAAATCAAGTATGCAAAATATCTTGTAAATTCTTAAGGCTGTACAGAGAACTTTTCTATTAAATGCTATTCAAATCCCAATTAAAATCTGAGAATGTGTATATTTAAGTTTATCTATAAACATACACCCAAGCATTCATCCACTTACTTCATTTAGTTGTACATGTACAAATCTCTTATGGATTAACTCCCTAAATTCCATAGCATAATTTCTCTTTCTCATCTTTTCATTTTGTTTGGTCTGAACTCTTGCCATTGAACACCATGTGTGCATTGCAAAGGGGCTCAGTTCTGTTAACCCTTTACACAGAGGCCTACAGGACTTAAACAAGTCATGCACATACCCATCAACCACCTGCTGATGAGTAGATCAAGGCACTACTCCTAAATTATTTTATAATTTAGAGACCATGCTTATTTATTTCTTTCTGGGGAATTTTTCTTTTGATTCCAGAGATACTCGTATTCTTTCCTTCCTTATATAGGTCAAGAATTATTAAAATCACCCAAAGATCATATCCAGACATACAAAGCATTCATGTAAAATTACACACCTTATTTCAAAGTCATTTTTGCTTTAATCACATTTTTCTAAAACCTGCTTATATTTTTATTTCTAGAAATTTTCCATTGCTTATACAAATCTGAAGAAGTCATATGCAAAACTATATTTATTCTTTTACTGTGAACATAGGGAATGGTTTTTGAGAAAAAACCCATAAAAACTTATTGGTTTATGATCTGAACAAATCAGCACATATTTGTAATATTGCATTGTTCATATCATTTTTAATATAGACTAGACATAAGCATGAATCTCATTATTCACACTGCCTACTTCTTTTCTTTCATTGATACCATATTCCACAGTAAAACATTTGATTCATTTTTCATATCAAAACTAGCATATATAAAATCTATTTCTGTGATTAGTGTATTTGTTTGATTATCTATTATTTTAAAACAAAAACTGAAACCATCACAACAAGTCAAAACAGGTTAAAATCTCATCCAAAAACCCAACCAGAATACCATCCATGACCAACATATTTTCATCCAGAGAATAAAATCAAATAGAAAAACATAATGTAGTGTTTATATAAAATAACTTGGCTGCCCTTAACATGGGTCTTAATGCCTTACAGATCATAAGTGATTAATCACTCACCTTCCTCCTCTCTTCCCCGAGAATGCCTAAGCTTGAAAACAGGGTGAGCTCTCCTTTCTATTTTTTTCAATGTGTTTCTGTTTTCCCTCGGAGAAAACCTCTGCTTCCCTCTTGATTTAAATCATTTTGCTAGGGTTTTACTAAAGGAAAAACCCATTTTATCCTCACATTACTCAGAGAATTATGTGTGTGTTGTTATGGCTAAATGTGCCATTTTCTCTTGATTTCTATTTATAGTAAAAGCAGTTGCTTCTCTGCTTTTCTGTGCACATGCTATTTGCATGATCCACCTACACATCATCTTTGTGTGACTCAGATACATTGTATACCTTGTTAGGCCTGAATGGTTCTCTTATATTATTTCAAACCATTTATTTCCTGATTTATTTTTAAGAAGGTATTTATGCACAATAATACTAAACTGGTTCTTATGCAATTTAGTTATCAAAAGGACTTTATCATTTTATACTTCTTTGGCTACTCATATCTAATACATATATATTTATATATATGTATATATATAGGAGATATCTGTATATAAAAACTCACTCATATTTGATCATTTTCTTCCCATTATATTTTATTGAAAAATCTCTATCCTCTTATTTAATCATTTCACTTACTCCTAATATTATTATTGTCAGACTATATTTTCTTTTCTTAAAAATTCTCATTTTCTGATTTTATTAAAATTATTTTTATCTCAATAATTTGGGTCTTCACATACTCTCCTCCTAAAAGGAATTGTGTCCCACAATTATTCTCTCATACATTTCCATCCAAATGTATACAAAGCATAATTTCAATTGAATGAGATTTCAGAAACTCATTCATTCCAAATCAATCAAACATACATAAATAATTTTAAGGTCTCATCATAATTTTTAAACATACCTTTAAGTAGAAAACAGATTAGGATACTTATCCCTTATCCTATCTTCAGCCTCCCAGGTGCAGTCATTTTCATCTAAACTCCATTGGATTTTAACTAGTTTTATTATTTTATTTCTCAGTTTCTTTTCTTCTCTAGCCACAATGCCCACTGGTTCCTTTTTATAAACCAGATTTTCTTGAATTTCAACAAGTGTAGGAGATTCAAGAATGGCCTCCTTATCATGCACCCATTTCCTCAATTGGGATACATGAAATACATCATGTATTTTGCTCAATTCCTTTGGTAACTTCAACCTATAAGCCAAAGTTTCTATTCTTTGAACAATCTCATATGGTCCTATATATCTTGGTGATAGTTTCCCTGCTTTGCCAAATCTCAGTATTCTCCTCATTGGTGAAACTTTGAGAAACACATAGTCTCCCACCTCAAATTCTACTGGCCTTCTTCTTTTATCTGCATAGGCTTTCTGTCTCTCTTGAGCTACTCTCATTCTTTGCCTTACTAATTCAATTCTTGCAGAAGTTTCCTTCACATTATCTGGTCCAAGCAACACCCTTTCACCAGCCTCCATCCAACATGCAGGAGATAAACAAGGCTTTCCATACAAAGCCTCAAATGGAGCCATTCCTATGGTGGACTGGTAGCTATTATTATAAGCAAATTCAGCTAAATAAATATGATCCTCCTAGTTGCCTCCAAAATCAAGTATGCATGCTCTAAGCAAATCTTCTAAAACCTTATTAACAATCTCAGTTTGCCCATCTGTTTGTGGGTGGTAGGCTGTGCTTAGGCTTAGTTCTGTCCCCATAGCTTCTTGAAAGATACTCCAAAATCTTGAAGTAAACAAAGTATCTCTATCACTAATGATAGTCTTGGGGATGCCATGCAATCTCACTATCTCTTTCACAAATAATTGAGCTAGCTTGTGAGCATTTCTGTTTGAACTTATTGGGATGAAGTGTGCTGTTTTTGTGAGTCTATCAACCACTACCCAAATACTATCATTGCCCCTTCTTGTTCTTGGCAAACCATCCACAAAATCCATTGAAATGCTTTCCCACTTCCAAGTAGGCACTTCCAAAGGTTGCAGTAAACCTGAGGGTTTTTTGATAATCTGCCTTGACTTGTTGGCATGTCAAGCAATTTGCCACATATTTTGCTACTGCTCCTTTCATCCCTGGCCACCAGTAATTCCTCTTGAGATCATGGTACATTTTTGTACCACCTGGATGGATGGTGTATTTTGTTTTATGATGCGCATCCATAACTTCTTGCTTCAGTTCCTCTATATTTGGCAGACAGAGCTTCCCCTTTTCCTTAGGTATCCTTTATCATCTACTTCATAATTCTCTACTGTCATGCCTTGTGATAACATGTCCTTTTTCTCCTTCAAATTTAAGTCTTGACTTTGCATTTCTCCTATTTTATCAACCAGAGTTGACTTTAAAGAAATGAGGCTTAGTTTTCCATATTCAATCATATCACTATGTACCTTATCTGCTACTCTAATTTCTGCTCTTATTTCTACTTCACTGAGGATTGTCAAATCTTTGAATTCACTCATCATTAAGCTTGCCACTTTTGCTTGATGCCTACTCAATGCATCTGCCACTTTATTGGCTTTTCCTGGGGTGTATAATATATCAAGATCATAGGCAGCTAGAAATTCTACCCACCTATGTTGCCTCATGTTTAAGTCTTTTTGGGAAAACAAGTATTTAAGTGACTTGTGATCTGTAAACAATTCAAACTTAGCACCTAACAAGTAATGTCTCCATAGTTTCAATGCATATACTACAGCAGCTAGTTCTAAGTCATGTGTAGCATACCTGGTTTCATTTGGCTTGAGTTGCCTTGATGCATATGCTATGACTCTACCATGTTGCATAAGCACTGCCCCTAATCCAGATCCACTAGCATTTGTGTAAATCACTAGCCCTTCATTACCCTCTGGAACCTGTAAGACTGGAGCTTCCACTAGTGCCTTCTTTAGTGATGAAAAATCTTGTTCACACTTCTCTGTCCACACATATGGTTGCTCCTTTTTAGTTAACTTGGTCAATGGGATGGCTATTCTTGCAAAGTCTTTTATAAACCTTATATAGTAGCCTGCCATTCCCAAAAATGACCTCACCTCGGTCACTGATTTGGGTCTACTCCAAGATTGCACTGCCATTACCTTAGTTGGATCTACACTAACCCCCTGTTGTGATACAATGTGCCCCAAAATTTTTACTTCATCCTGCCAAAATGTATTCTTAGAGAATTTGGCCTTTTAAATCATGTGCCCTCAGTCTAGACAAAACCATATGCAAGTGCTTTGCATGATCTTCTTCTGATTTAGAATACACTAATATGTCATTTATAAAGACAACCACAAATTTGTCTAGAAAATCTCTAAATGTCCTATTCATTAAATCTACAAAATATGATGGTGCATTTGTCAATCCAAAAGGCATCACCAAAAATTCATATAATCCATACCTTGTGTTAAAGGCAGTATACTTAATGCTTTCTTCCTCTACCTTCATTTGATGAAACCCAGAGGCTAAATCTAGCCTTGAGAAGATCTTCGCTCCATTTAATTGATCGAATAGATCATCAATTCTGGGGAGTGGATATTTGTTCTTGATGGTAACTTTATTTAGTTCTCTATAATCAATACACATCCTTAAAGTACCATCATGCTTCTTCACAAATACAACTGGGGAACCCCAGTTTGAACTACTAGGCCTTATGAAGCCTTTTTGCTCCAGTTCTTCCAACTGATGTTTCAACTCCACTAATTCTTTAGGACCCATTCTAGTCGGCTTCTTGATGATTGGGCTTGCTCCTGGGATTAGCCTTATTTGAAATTCTACTTGCCTATTTTCTGGAACACCTATGACTTCACCAAAGACATATGGGTATTCATTTATAATTTTTATGTCTTCCAGTGTTAATTCTTTCTCAATCATGCTACATATGTGGTTACAGTAATTGATTTTAGCAATTTCACTCATAACTATAATATTTTTACCATTTTCTGTTTTCAGAGAAATAGTAAGATTTTCTAAGTTTAAAATTGCTTTGTATTTTCTTAGCCAATCCACTCCTAGAATAATTCCTATTCCAGGATATTTTAGCACAAACAAATCAGAACTAAACATATTTCCACCTATGTTTAAATCTACTCCCAAACATTTAATCTCTAGCATGCAAGAATTACCTAGTGGGCTCTGAATAAACAAGGGATTATCAACTAAATAGCATGTGAAAGTTAATTTATTCACTATGTCTTGGGATATTAGTGAATGTGTTGCTCCAGTGTCATATATAACTGAGATGAGGTGATCTTTAATTAGTAGTATACCTTCCAATTGTCCGGAACTTTCAACTGTAGTTGCTTTTGCTTTGCCCTCAAGTGCTCCTACCTTTGCTCCCTTTCCGAACTCTGGGCAGTTTCTTTTAATATGACCTTCTTTCCCGCAGTTATAGCAGCTAAACAATGCCTTCTTGGCTGCTTGACACCTATTACTCATGTGTCCTTCTTTGCCACAATTATAACAAGTAACCTTCTTCTTAGCTTCCCCAGTGGCTGCTCCCTCCATTTTCTTATCCATATTCTTTTTGTCATAGGGATGTGCTCTATTTTTCCCCTTCTTTTGATTATTATCCCTCATGCTCCTAAATTTTTCCCTTGCATTGTCATGTTGTTCAAAAGAAAGAGCAAGGTCTATGACTTGATCAAATGTTTTATCCTTGTATGGTAACATTGCTCTACTCAGACCTGCATTTAATCCTTGGATAAATCTTGAATTCTTTGATTCTTCATCCCCTGTGAGCATAGTTCCATACTTGGACAAACTCTCAAATTTTTGAGTGTATTCAGTCACACTCATTGGTCCTTGCCTCAGCCTTATGAATTCTTCAAGCAATGTTGCCTTAGCTATTGCTGGGACAAACCTTGCTTCAAGCATTTCCTTGAATTGATCCCATGTTATCTCATTTTCTGGCCTTCCCGTGATGATCACTTCCCACCAATCTAATGCTGCTCCTTTGAGTCTCCTAGAAGCTATCTGCCTCTTTCTTTGGTCATTAATTTGCATATCTGCAAATATCCTTTCCAAAGTTCTCAACCATGTCTGCACCCCCATAATTCCCTCAGTGCCTTCAAAATCCTTACCTCCTAAATTTGAAAATGTCTTCAATAACTTAGCTAATTCCTCACGAGGATTCTCTTCCCTCTGCACTGCTCCTTCTCTAAATGCCCTCACCAAATCTTGCAAGTTAACCATTGGTGTTGTATTGGAGGGTCCTGCTCCATGACTTGGTGGTCTTCCTACCATGATTCACTATTCAATTGCATAGCTAGTTAGTCATATTTCTAATTTAATTATTTTCTGAAATTTACTTCTATCATTATTATATATATATATCTGTGTGTTTTTAGAATTTTATCCATACAAGAAAATTGGATAATATATTTATGCTATGTTTTAATAACATAGCTCTGATACCAACTGAAGTGACCCACTTCTTTTCTCTTTCTATTTTCAGTGATTTACTGTTGAGAATTTTTTTTCCAAACCAAGTGATCACTTCTTTAATTCATTTCCCCAAGATCCAAATTCTTACTAATATAAAAATATTAGTATATAAGTCAATTCAAGTCATTTATATATGTGGAGATATGTAAATGTTTCCTTGCTTATCAGAGTATTAAAAATTAACAAGGAAAATTCAATCACACAATATTTCTCATTTTTCAGAGAATTGGTGTCACATAGCCATTTCTATTTTTACATTCTCCTTTTTGATCTCAAGCTTGATTAATATTAAATTCAAATATTGCCACTTATTATTTTCTTGCTTACTTCTCAAATTAATTGGTCTCTGGGTTTACAAGCCATACATTTAATTTCCGGAATTCTTTGTGATTTGATACTTATCATATGAATACTGAGGTGATAAACTAGGTTGAAGTCTAAGCAGAGAAAAACAACACATGTGATCAAGGATCAGACACAACAAGCACAAACCAATCATGACAGACAAAATTCATATTTCCTGGTTAACAGAGCAAATAATCATCACATGAGTGATGGTGTTGTGATCTACTTTATAAATCATACAACTTCTTATATCTGGAGCTAGAAAAGTGCTGAATCTGGTTTTTGAAAGATATTTGCACTCTTCTGGACTAAAACTTATAGAAATGGTGTTTTGAACCTATAAACACTTTACAACATTTCCCTGCCTACTGATTGGTATACATGTTTTCTACTCTTAATTTTTGTCTTGCCACTTAGTATCAGTTTTGAAGTTATAGTATCAGATTTTTCCTACTTAGTATCAGTTCAGTAGTTACAGTATCAAATATTTCCTACCTAGTATCAGTTTTGTAGTATCAGATTTCTCCTACTTAGTATCAGTTTTATAGTATCAGATATTTCCTACCTAGTATCAGTTCTAATTTCATAACTGAAGTGCCTCAAGACTGTCAAGAAAAACATGTTCACACATCAAATTAAATGGCATCTTCTCCTTCAGCATTATCTACTAAAACTATTTTAGAACTTGTTACTTAAGTCCACAGCTCACAAACACATATAACACTTAAGTTTCTTTTTCTTCTTACATACTATTTTCCAGATAACAAAGCAAAAGACACTCATGAAAATACTTAGAACATATTAGAGTTTGTCTAACTTATTTATTACAATGACACTGCTACTTCTCTTAAACACTTTAAATTCCTCAAGATCTCCAATTATCCATGCAAGCAAGCAAGCAATTCATGCATCTTTCCCTGCAGCAAAACTTTGAACTGCCCCAATAAAATGAGACACCCCAAGTATTGCAAAGGCAACAAAAAGGGTCAGAAATAAATTCTAGTGTGAGTGAAATCAAGTATGCAAAATATCTTGTAAATTCTTAAGGCTGTACAGAGAACTTTTCTATTAAATGCTATTCAAATCCCAATTAAAATCTGAGAATGTGTATATTTAAGTTTATCTATAAACATACACCCAAGCATTCATCCACTTACTTCATTCAGTTGTACATGTACAAAACTCCTATGGATTAACTCCCTAAATTCCATAGCATAATTTCTCTTTCTCATCTTTTCATTTTGTTTGGTCTGAACTCTTGCCATTGAACACCATGTGTGCATTGCAAAGGGGCTCAGTTCTGTTAACCCTTTACACAGAGGCCTACAGGACTTAAACAAGTCATGCACATACCCATCAACCACCTGCTGATGAGTAGATTAAGGCACTACTCCTAAATTATTTTATAATTTAGAGACCATGCTTATTTATTTCTTTCTGGGGAATTTTTCTTTTGATTCCAGAGATACTCGTATTCTTTCCTTCCTTATATAGGTCAAGAATTATTAAAATCACCCAAAGATCATATCCAGACATACAAAGCATTCATGTAAAATTACACACCTTATTTCAAAGTCATTTTTGCTTTAATCACATTTTTCTAAAACCTGCTTATATTTTTATTTCTAGAAATTTTCCATTGCTTATACAAATCTGAAGAAGTCATATGCAAAACTATATTTATTCTTTTACTGTGAACATAGGGAATGGTTTTTGAGAAAAAACCCATAAAAACTTATTGGTTTATGATCTGAACAAATCAGCACATATTTGTAATATTGCATTGTTCATATCATTTTTAATATAGACTAGACATAAGCATGAATCTCATTATTCACACTGCCTACTTCTTTTCTTTCATTGATACCCTATTCCACAGTAAAACATTTGATTCATTTTTCATATCAAAACTAGCATATATAAAATCTATTTCTATGATTAGTGTATTTGTTTGATTATCTATTATTTTAAAACAAAAACTGAAACCATCACAACAAGTCAAAACAGGTTAAAATCTCATCCAAAAACCCAACCAGAATACCATCAATGATCAACATATTTTCATCCAGAGAATAAAATTAAATAGAAAAACATAATGTAGTGTTTATATAAAATAACTTGGCTGCCCTTAACATGGGTCTTAATGCCTTACAGATCATAAGTGATTAATCACTCACCTTCCTCCTCTCTTCCCCGAGAATGCCTAAGCTTGAAAACAGGGTGAGCTCTCCTTTCTATTTTTTTCAATGTGTTTCTGTTTTCCCTCGGAGAAAACCTCTGCTTCCCTCTTGATTTAAATCATTTTGCTAGGGTTTTACTAAAGGAAAAACCCATTTTATCCTCACATTACTCAGAGAATTATGTGTGTGTTGTTATGGCTAAATGTGCCATTTTCTCTTGATTTCTATTTCTAGTAAAAGCAGTTGCTTCTCTGCTTTTCTGTGCACATGCTATTTGCATGATCCACCTACACATCATCTTTGTGTGACTCAGATACATTGTATCCCTTGTTAGGCCTGAATGGTTCTCTTATATTATTTCAAACCATTTATTTCCTGATTTATTTTTAAGAAGGTATTTATGCACAATAATACTAAACTGGTTCTTATGCAATTTAGTTATCAAAAGGACTTTATCATTTTATACTTCTTTGGCTACTCATATCAAATACATATATATTTATATATATGTATATATATAGGAGATATCTGTATATAAAAACTCACTCATATTTGATCATTTTCTTCCCATTATATTTTATTGAAAAATCTCTATCCTCTTATTTAATCATTTCACTTACTCCTAATATTATTATTGTCAGACTATATTTTCTTTTCTTAAAAATTCTCATTTTCTGATTTTATTAAAATTATTTTTATCTCAATAATTTGGGTCTTCACACTCATGTATTTCCATGCAACGCATTCATGATTGATCTATGTCGTTTGATTGTGTTGGTATATGTGACCATTGATTGGTTTAGTTACACTGAAAGTAACGAAAGCCACTTTGATCCTTTGTCAGCATAGTTAATGGACGAGATTGTTTTAGAAACACCTTATGTTATAAATAGCAAATTTTGGAGCTTATAAAGTTAAACACATTTATATGGTTATTATATATATGGCCCCAAGGGGAGATTGTTGGAAAATTTCAATATGTGGGCCACATATGTAAAATAAATGTGTCGTGCTATTTTGGTGTAAAGCCTAATTAAAGTGATCAAATTATGAATTAAAGTTAAAAGGCTTACGGGTATAATTGTCATGGTATTAGTATATAGATACTGGAGCAATTCTATTTTGTTGAAGGGACAAATTAGAAAATGCCAACATTAAAAACAAGGGGTTTTAATCCCCAAATTACATAAGCTTTAGTTATTCTCCTAATCTCTTCTATGGAAATAATTCAGATCTAGGGTTTATGTTAATTTGAAAGATCAGATCCAACTCTTATCTTTTAGATCCACCTCTTTCGCTTAATCATTTTATGAAAGCAACAACTACGTGATTCAAATCTAATATAAGATCCAGGGCTTGTGTTAATATGTTGAACCAAATCAAATTTACTTTTCCAATCAACAACTATGAATTCAGGTATGTCTTCCGCTAATTTGTTTACTTTCCTTTGATTTCTTCTCAATCAAATCAATATGGGTCACTTATTTAGATCTAGGGTTTCATGCTTAATCTATCCTAAAGTATATTGAAATCCTAACAAGTGGTATCAGAGCCACCCATCATTGATTTCATTGGGTTTTTATTTTAATTATGAGTAAGTTTTGAAATGAACCTTTTTTTAGAAGTCCTATAATAATCTTACTTAAGTTTCAGATCTGCTTGATCTATGCATCAAGGATTTTTTTATGATGATTTTGGATTTGGTTTAGTATCAATTTTTGTTGTAAATTGAAAGGCTGATTTATGAAATTGTTTTGGTGTAAAAAGGTGGATATATCTAAATGGTTTATATGTTATTATGAAACAACTGGAATTTGAAATCATTAAATTGTGAGAAATAATCTAACTTTCTCTAAATTTTGAAAAATAAAATTATATTGGTTAAAGCATTCATATGTTTATTATTGTATGTTTTATAAATAAGTTGTGAATTTTGGTATAAACATATATATATATATATATATATATATATATATATATATAATTTAGAACCATTTATGCAAGAAATATAAATCTGGTTCTATGGTTATTTTATCTTACTTAACTTTTGATTAAGTAAATTGGATATTTATATAAGGTATTTGGGTTATTTCAGAAATTTTGGTTAATTAGAAATAATGTATGCTCCTTTAATGTGTTTATGTTTATTTTTTATTGAAATAAATTTTAACATGACACTAGTTTAAATTTTAGACCACATAACGGTAGGTTACATTTATCTATATCATAATTTCATTAAATGTGGTTGTTATAGTAATAAATTAATTAATTTATTATCATAAATACAGTAAATGCGTCAGTTGCAATAAATTTAATGATGCAGCATGTTTATAATTGGAATAAGAAAAGACAGATTGTTTATTATTTGATGCATTTGTATTTGATAGATACAGATATTTTATATGTATGGCCCGCTCATTAAAAATATGTTTCACTTTCATGCTTTGGTTATCATGAAATAAAAGGAGCGACGGTTTTCATATTTTTCCAAAATGCATGGTTATTGACCTTAATTAAGTATTCAAATAATAAACTAAAGATAAAGTTGTACAGTGGCATTCTGTATAACTTTATTGTGGTTCAGATTTACATTATAGTTACTACATTCATTCATGTTATTTATTACGACATTTACTATGTCATTTATGTATAATTTTACATGGCATTTAATTCTGGCATTCATTAGTGACATTTGTTATGTGAATTATTTATGATATCTTGTATCATACTTATTTAGAAAATGTCATGAATGTAACTACATACTTAAAGTAAAAGACTATAACAGCTATGATTAAAGCATGGTGTGCCATAGTTATAATTTTAAGATTTTCAAGTGTCATATAGAATTAAAGTGCTTTTGGGAGTATTTTATAGCACTTGAAATATTGTACATACACTAAGAAATAAATTCAAATATATTTTTGGTGTCTCTTTGCGAACTAATTGTAAATATCCTACATTCCAATTGAGCTAATTGAAATAACATGTCACCAAAGTGACCTCTCTTATTTTAGTTGTTCATGAAAATGTTTGATATTTATGTGCGTTTATTCATGCGGATGTTAGCCAACCCAAAGGAAGACTAATATTTAGCTGAATAATTTACACATGTGTGGTGCTAAATATGTGATAATTATAAGATTTTACAAGTGAATAACTAATAGGCCCAAAGGAAGATTGTTATTTGACTTGAATTTATTATTAGTGTTTGATCATTACAACAAGAGTACCACTTACAGTTAATATTACTGTCCAAAGACTTGATATTAATGTTATGCTAGGTACCTTGAGAAGAAACTTACCAATCATTTGAATTTACTATGGCTGATATTTGAATATGGGCATATACGTCATTCCTTAATTTTTGTTCATTTTTCAACTAATTTGACTAAAGTGTCTGCCAATTTTAATGTTATCATCTTGTTTGGGACTAACTCAAAGGATTATTAAGAAAACATGTTGTTTGTTCTTAATTTTATGGGTCTAGCTCTTGCAAGTAGGAGGGTCACATCCACTCATATTATGGTTGAATGCTCTTATAATGTCATGAAGAACATTCAAAGGTGAGACAATTCAAAAGGAAAGAGTCAAAAGTTCATAAAGTAAATATTTCAGATGCTTTCAAGGATGTGGTATCCATAGGGATAACCAATTTTAAGGAGTTCTTTATGGAGAATGAAAAGCGTTTCCTTAAAATGGTAAGGAGAAACAAGCACGCTTTATGTTGCTTGATTCCATAAAGTCAAAATAAAGGAAACATAAATAAGTGCTACATGGAAAATATTGCTTCAAAAGTTAAAGGCACTCAAGTTATTGTTATTTTTTCTTGTACTCTCTTTATTCATAGTATAACCATTTTAAGATTATTATTATTTTTTTCTTAAGAATAAAATGACATTTATTGAGCTCATTTCACATTGGGGTAAGAAGAAGAGAGATTGAGGCATGATAAGATAGAAAGTACCTATTTATCGTACATTGTAAATAAATGTATAAATAAGGATAAAGAAGTCGCTAAGGATCTAGAAGAAAAGAAATAACATATAAATATATTTATATTTATTTCTTTAATAAGATATACAGATATATAAAGTAAAGTTTACTGGACATTTTTAAGATATTATTGAGATTTCAGTAATATTGTTTGGATTTATTTGATATTTTTTGTTATGCTGTCATTTAGATAGATTTCGGTTTTCTGTTTCCAATATAAACAAATTGGGTTATTATTGTTCATTTAGAAATAATAAGATTGATTTATGAATAAATTTCAAACATTGTTGGAATTAAAGCTCTTAATGTTTAAAATATAGCTTATATATATATACTTATGTTAAATACCTTTTATAATGAAGTCTCAAATTTTGATTCGGTGATTACTATGATTATTTGTTTCAGCTTACTAAATAATTGTAGATTGAGGCACTAAAGTTAGCAAATACTTTATTAGTATTCTAAGCGACTTAAAAGATACAAGTTTTATAAACCCACACTAAAAAAAATTATAAGATCGGAAATGCTACAATTTTTGAGGATGTTGAGTTGGGGGAGAAATAAAGTACGGATCATTATCTTTAAGGAGAATCATTATCTTCGATTCAACTACAGTTACTTCTTCAGATAAAGTATAGGATTTGTTTCCTTTCATTAACTAGAAATAGATTACGAACCATAATAAGACATTGTTAAACAAAATTTTAAGGTATGTACCATTGCCTTTAAGGAGAATCATTATCTTTGATTCAACTACAGTTACTTCTTCGGATAATATATAGGATTTTTTTTCCTTTCATTAACAAGAAGTAGATTAAGAACCAAAATAAGACAATGTCAAACTAAATTTTCTTCAAATTAAGGCTATTGTTTCAAGAAAACAAACTCAACAAGCTCAAAGTGTAAGGTCACTAAGGAAATCCACTTGAAAGAAGAAATACTATTCCGATGACTATATAGTATTTTTTTCATAAAGATAAATATTGGATTGGTGAAGATGATTCTTTGGACTTACATTAATTCATACAATGTACCAATTTGAAAGGTGAATTTAAAATATGAATATATAATGTAAACCTATAAGGACAACAAAGATTGAGACCTTTCCCATCACATTATGATAATAAGGTCATGGGTTATGAATAACTATTAAAAATAAAAAGGGATCAAGTGGGTAATGTGAAATGGTAAAAGGCTCATTACTGAAAAGACTATACTCAAAAGGAAAACAATGTTTAATTTTTAAAGAAACTTTCTCTTTGGTTTTACTGAAAGACTCTTTAGAATTATTTTGAAACTTGTTGTAGATTATGATATTAAGCAATATCGAAAGGATATTAAAGTCGTGTTTCTCAATAGAGACACTGATGAAACAACTTAAGAAAACCACTTATGGATTGCCCTTTTGTGTCAGGGATTCAAATACACTATTATTATTCAAGGAGTTCTATTTGGATTATCACAAAAGGGCTAGGCGGATAAGGCTTTAAAAAAAGCGGGAGGGGGGGAGGGGGGTTGGTATGCAAACTGCAAATTAATTCTCTTTTGCCAAAATAGACAAATGATGTCTTATATAGTAATATAGGAACATCCTTGAAGCTAAAGAAATGCAAAAGATTCCTTATGCATTTGCGGTGTGGAGTCTAATGCATGCTAAAGCATATACACATATGGATATTGCATGTATTATTTTGCAGATATCTTACTGACATTAAAAGTGGATCAATTGTTAGTAACCAAGATAGTTACGAGATATCTTTAAGAAATAAAGGATTATATGCTCAAGACAGATTGGTTGGAGATCATATGGCATTACAGCCCGAATATTTTGGATGCCAAGAGTACAAAAGATCCACTTTAGATAACAATAATATTATTGTTGTTGTTGTTTTTTTTGGATGAAGCTATATAAGGAAAGTTGTCGTACAGATACTTATAGCCTTCTTTGCTATTTTCCGTTATGGTGCATCCAATGATGGAAAATAATTGTATAATTTTGTCATAAAGTAATGGACCATTGAATAAAGAAATTGAAAGATCATTAAAGTAATATTGTAATAATAAACAACATGTTATTTTCAAAATAGATTGTAATTCATAGAGTATAATGCGACAAACTCCACTATGGCGGATCCGCTTACAAAAGGACTATCACCCAAGGTCTTTCATGAGTATCTTGCTCAATTGGTATAACTTTTATATAAGAATATTTAGGTTCAGGGGGAGTTTGCATTTGGTACTTTTATATGACACATTGCTCTATACTTTGGTTATAGATATATATATATATATATCATGTTCTTTTTTCCGATCAGAAATAAAGCAATAAAGTTTTGTTTGTACTCTAGGTTGTTCAAATGTTGAACGTTTTGATCTCATTAAAGTAGGACCAATTGGAAATAGAAATGTATAGATCACATCTCATGTATTTCCATGCAACGCATTCATGATTGATCTATGTCGTTTGATTGTGTTGGTATATGTGACCATTGATTGGTTTAGTTACACTGAAAGTAACGAAAGCCACTTTGATCCTTTGTCAGCATAGTTAATGGACGAGATTGTTTTAGAAACACCTTATGTTATAAATAGCAAATTTTGGAGCTCATAAAGTTAAACACATTTATATGGTTATTACATATATGGCCCGGGGGGAAATTGTTGGAAAATTTCAATATGTGGGCCACATATGTAAAATAAATGTGTCGTGCTATTTTGGTGTAAAGCTTAATTAAAGTGATTAAATTATGAATTAAAGTTAAAAGGATTACGGGTATAATTGTCATGGTATTAGTATATAGATACTGGAGCAATTCTATTTTGTTAAAGGGCCAAATTAGAAAATGCCAACATTAAAAACAAGGGGTTTTGATTCCCAAATTACATAAGCTTTAGTTATTCTCCTAATATCTTCTATGGAAATAATTCAGATCTAGGGTTTATGTTAATTTGAAAGATCAGATCCAACTCTTATCTTTTAGATCTACCTCTTTCGCTTAATCATTTTATGAAAGCAACAACTACGTGATTCAAATCTAATATAAGATCTAGGGCTTTAATATGTTGAACCAAATCAAATTTACTTTTCCAATCAGCAACTATGAATTCAGGTATGTCTTCCGCTAATTTGTTTACTTTCCTTTGATTTCTTCTCAATCAAATCAATATGGGTCACTTATTCAGATCTAGGGTTTCATGCTTAATCTATCCTAAAGTATATTGAAATCCTAACAGCCAAATGATCGAATATATATAAAGGCCAATTTGCTTGGGAGTTGCATATCTTAGGTATCCCTTCTTCAATCATTATTTGACTCGGTAAGAATATCCTCAATTAATTGTATGTCTAGGAGATGAATAAAAATTGCAATCCTTAATTTTTTGTCTCCCTGTGTCCTTCTGCCTTTTTCTTTTGATATGCACTTGATTATGGCTCATCACGCAATTTAGTTTTGCCACTTACCTTCTTTAATTACTACAATTGATTCATCACTTACACTATTACCGACTAATGTCTATCCTTTCCAAGTTAAAAATTAAAAATTAAACTAAATTTTGTATATTTCTTATTTTAATTTAGTGGTCAACTATCCAACCATATTTTGATCCTCCCTACAATAATAAATATGATTAGTTTAATAAAATAGAATTTACGGCTGAAAAAATAATGAAGTTCAGTTTTGTATTAATCCAATTTGTATTAGTGCTCAGGATAAAGAGACGCACACAAGTTGTGAAAAATAGTAGAGTTCAGACGGGTAGAAGGAAATAAATAAGGAAACTTTTGTTTATGGCTTTCAATGCAAAAGGAGGGCAACTAAACAATTAGAAAAACATCTTAATTGCATTGAAAACATGATATAAAGAAACACATGACATTCAGTACAATCCGCACAAATATTCATGAATGAGCAAATTTGAAAGTGTTGGAAAAAATTAAATAAAAGTATGTTATATGGTGTTGATTTGTCTTAGAACTTGGCCTATGAAAAAAAGCCCATTTGGATTTATTTTAGCATTGCAGATTAGGAGTGAGCGTTCGGTCAGTTCGGTCAGTTTTGAGGTAAAAAATGTCAAACTGAACTGGAACCGAAAAAAATCAAAACCAAACCGAACCGAATTAATTTCGGTTAATTCGGTCGATAACTGATTTAACCAAACTAGAAAGATATGTTATTATTCAAATGATTGATTCACTCAAAGAAAAACATAAATTTATGTTGTATTTTTTATGTTTATAATAAAATTTGACTTATTTTTAACTTAGTAAACTTGGTATTTTATCACTGTTATCCCGCCTTTTGACAAGGTCGTGACACCAAGAACTTGACTAGAAACCAATGATGGTTCGTCTTAGAGATCGGTTATACGCAGACTCACTTTGAATATTGACGAATTTTGTCCGAGTCCGGATCAAGCTACAATCGACAAGACACGACGAGCAAAGCCATGGGAGCCAGCACTCCAAATCTCAAGACAATCCAAGCTCATATGCTCAAGTTATGATCGATGCAAGTTGGATGAAAAACAGCCTCGACTTCGTATCCATCGGCGAGTTACTGTTCGTATCCATCGCCTTCGTATCCATCACCAGAGTCTACTTCGTATCGATCGACTTCGTATCCATCGCTAGAGTCTACTTCGTATCGATCGACTTCAAATCCATCGATTCACATTGTTAGAATCCATCAGTAGATCACTGTTCGTATCCATCGATCAAGATCTCTGTTCGAATACATCAGTGGATCATTGTTCGTATCCAGCGAGTCAGAGCGCTTTTATCGATACGAACAAGCCAACTTCCATCGATACGAACAAGCCAACTTCCATAGATTCGAACAAGACAAATACTTCGATACGAACACGGCGAAAATCCTGGAACGACTTGATCAATTCGGCGAAGAATGTGGATCGATACGATGAATGCACGCCACGTCACCACCTAATCACACACAACCATCGATTCGAAATGATTGAGTCGAAATGATCGATACGAACGAAACAGCCTACCGAGTAACTCCAATTTGAATCGATCATAACTCAAGATCCACAAGTCCAAATGCTACGAAATTTTCACAGCAGCTTACGTACATACTAAAGAGTGTCCACACCAAGTTTTGACTCCATTGGACGAAATCTTGATCGATATGAAATTCGTTCGTATCGATCACGGATCGAGCCGAAACTTCGCGGGCTTGGTCGCGTGGGCCCACTCACGTGCCAGAAGGAGTCTCCCGAGATCTAGGCAAAATATCAGCCTCCTACGCCTATAAATAAACCCCAGAGCCTATAGAAAAGGGATCTTTGAGTTCTTCAATGCCCAGACTCTACCGGATTCAGTTCTAAAGTCCATTACTGCTGCTGCTAATGAATTTTACTACTATAATTCATTGTTATCTGCTGTAACCTGCTATAATCAATTATAATCATCAATGAAATATCAATAAAGCGATCAATTTCATAGTAGACGTAGGCAATACGCTGAACCACTCTAAATTCTTGTGTTTCCGTCCATTTTTAATCATTTGCATATCTGTTTTTGGAGTTTTTGTTAGATAATCCTCCTTTTCCATTTAATTTCTTCATTTTATCTCTTCAAAAACTTTCGAAGAGTGTTGTGCCCAATTTTGGTACAAACACTTTGGTGCTTTCACTGAGAAAAACCCCAATTTTTCTCCTGCTCTTTGGATCTCCTATCTATACCGGATTGCAAAAATCTAAGAAGAAGATCCAGATCTCAAGCCTTGAAGCCCTTCCATTCTATTCAGATTTGCATCGGATCTAGGAAAGGACTTTGTCAATTCATCATGGTGAGTACACGAACTGCTTCTATAGCTGCTGATCAGGAAGGACGGGATAGACATATTCCCATGCAATTGCCTCCATCCAACCAAGATGCCGCCGGACCTTCAGATCCATCAGGCCCGGTCACCAGACAAGAATTCCAGATGTTGCTTCAAGAGTTGACCAAGAGTCGGCGACAACTTACTGAACAACTGCGCACCAACACAGAGTTGACCAACCAGCTGAATGACCAAAGGCGCAGAAGATCCATAAGAGATCAAGGTTCTTATTCTTCCACGGAGACTTTAGCCTCATTTGACGATCATCACCGATCCACACGCCCAGGGCTGGATGTAAGCTACACCCAGGCCATAGGACACCAACCTACCTTGAATCTTGGACAACCCAGAACTGGACCATCCACCAGTCATCATACCGGACCTTCATCCCAAGGGGGTGCCGCTCCTTACCATGTCACCGACAACCTTGCTTCCACCACCACTACCGAACAAGGAGTTGATGCTAGAAATCAAGCTGATCTGCATTGTCACCAACAAGAACACACTCCCGAACCTTATGTCCCTGAAAATGTTGAACCAAGGAGGCGAGCCACGGACCGTCAACCGCATCCAGTCCAGACTTGCGTTGTGGAACCCGACCACACCTTGGCACAACATGCTCCAAATATCTGGATGCTGGATATACCAACGATGATTCGTTAGATGATCCGTGAAAGTCAGGGTCTCACTAATGACGACTGGGAAATCTCCTGGAGTCATACCCCTTTCACCGATGACATATTATATGCTGAACCACCTTGGCGCTTCAGGATGCCAACTTTGCCAGTGTATGAAGGAAGTTCTGATCCCAATCAACACATCCTGAAGTATGAATGGCTGATGAATGCTGCGAGAGCCGATGACGCAGTAAAATACCGTAGTTTCCCCGTTTCCCTGGGGGGCATTGCTACTATGTGGTTTACTCGTTTACCACCCCGATCCATTTCTAATTTTGACCAGATGGCCACCAAGTTTGTTGAACAATTCTGTATGCACATAGCAAGGCCTAAAAATGTTAATACCCTGTCTAGTGTCACTCAAGCTCCCGGAGAAACACTCAGACGTTACTTGGAGCGATTTCATGCTACATGTGCAGAAATAAGCAATCCCAATGACAACTCTATCCTGATGGCATTGACTAAGGGGATTGATCCTGATTCCGAGTTAAGAAATTGGTTAGCTGGGAAGCTACCTGCGTCATTGGACCGTTTCTATTCCAAGGCAGCCTAATTATTGAGAAGGGAGGATGCGAAACAGTCTAGGAAGCAGGATGACGCAGGACCCAGCATTGAAGAAATTCAAAGTAACATTACAATTAAACAATCCGGGGAGAGTTCCGGAAAAGTTCAGTTGAATATACAAAACAAGCAGAACCAGCAGAGGGACAGTGGAAATCAAGGTAAAAAATGAGATCAGAATCGTGGTCCATGACGTAGAGCTCCCATGTTCAACAATTATACTCCATTGAATACGTCATTAGAAAATGTGTATTTGCAGACCTGTAATACCATGCAATACAAGAAACCTGCCCCAAAGCCATTAATGGAAAGACAGGTCCAAACAGGAAAGTTTTGTAGATTCCATGAAAGCTATGGCCATAATACAAATGAGTATCGTCATTTACAAGATCTCACTGAAAAGCTGATACGTGAGCGAAAGTTGGATCAGTATGTGCGGGCGCCGCAGTCAGGAGGTGCGGGCCCATCAAATCAGAATCGTGTACCAAACCAGGAAAGGCAGGAAGAACCCGCTCGTACTGGCAGGAGATTGGTTATTAGTACAATAAGCAGTGGTCCTCATCCAGCCGACCGAAGTTGGAAGGAAATGGAGTCGTATGCCAACTCCATAAGGCATGCGGACTTCGAGTGTTATAGTAGTTTTGATGAAGGGGCTCCGGCCAAACAACAGAAGACGATGACAGATGACATTGTATTCAGAAACAGAGATGCTGATAAAGTCGAAGCCCCCATTATCGATCCACTGGTCATCTCAGCTCAAGTAGGTCTTGCTTGGATGAAGAGGATCTTAGTTGACAGTGGAAGCTCTGTGAATATTTTGTTTAAACAAGCTTACGACCAAATGAAAATGGAAGCCAAAGATTTAAAGCCTTGCCAATCCTGAGTCCATGGTTTCAATGGGAGCGCTACTATACCCACTGGAGTAGTGGAACTACCAATGGAGTTGGGAGTTGGAGAACGCCGAAAAGTGCGGATATTACAGTTCGTTGTATTAGACATAGACTCCCCTTATAATGCTTTTTTGGGCCGACCGGCCCTTGCTGAGTTCAGGGTAGCCATTGCCCCGTGGTGTTTGACTTTAAAGTTTCCCACTGATCGTGGAGTGGGAGTCATTCAAGGAGATCGGGCTATTGGGAGAGCCTGTTATGTTGTCGAGCTGCGGGAGGCGTGGCGAAAGGAGAAAGGAAAGGGTGTAGAGGAATCTCTCTACGTCCGTTTTGCTGATAATTGAAAATTAGCGCCTGGGCCTAGGCCCGGGCACCCCAGCCAATTCCAAAGGGATCTTGACTCAAGAGAAACCGAAGATGAAGGAGAATCTAAAGAAAGTCAAGCATCCCCGACCGAACTGACGATCGATGTCCCAATTGACAATGATGATGATTCGAAAATGATAAAGGATTGGATCTCAGCTAAGCCAGCAAACTCAAGAGGAATTGGTTGAATTTTTACGGGCGAATCTTGACGTATTCGCTTGGACGCATTCTGATATGTGTGGGATCTCGCCGGACATCTGCCGCCCTTAAAGAAGAGGTAGAAAAGCTTAAAGCAAACGGGTTCATTCGAGATGCGCTATACCCCGAGTGGGTGTCGAATCCCGTGCTCGTCCAAAGTCGAACGAAAAATGAAGAACATGTGTCGATTACTCTGATCTAAATAAAGCTCGTCCTAAAGACAGTTTTCCACTTCCCAGAATTGATCAGCTAATAGACTCAACGGCTGGACATGAACTCTTATCCTTCATGGATGCGTATTCTGGATACAATCAGATACCAATGCATTTACCTGATCAAGAACATACCAGCTTCATAACCAATCTGGGACTTTATTGCTATAAAGTTATGCCGTTCGGACTCAAGAATGCCGGGGCTACTTATCAACGATTGGTCAATCAGATGTTTGCCAATCAAATCGGGAAAACCATGGAAGTATATGTAGATGACATGCTTGTGAAGTCACAATTTTCCACTGACCACATTAAAGACTTGGAAATGATGTTCAACATACTTCGAGAGTACAGAATGAAGCTCAACCCACTGAAATGTAATTTTGGAGTTGCATCTGGAAAATTCCTTGGGTTTATCGTCAATGCTCGGGGGATCGAGGCTAATCCTGAAAAGATTTGGGCAATCAAAAATCTTGAAACTCCGAAAACTATAAAGCAAGTCCAGAGTCTCAATAGGAAAGTAGCAGCACTGAGCAGGTTCATCTCAAAGTCTACAAACAAATGTATTCCCATCTTCGATTTGATCCGAAAAGGAAAACGAAACTTTGAATGGACCACGGAGTGTGAGGGCGCTTTCCAAGCCTTAGTTCAGCATCTATCCACACTACCTATCCTGTCAAAGCCTATTGATCATGAAAAGTTGTACGTTTACTTGGCGATATCAGAAAACGCTATCAGCGCTGCTTTAATTCAAGAAGAAAACAGGATACAGAAGCCAGTATATTACGTCAGCAAACGATTGACTGCGGTTGAAAGGAATTATCCAAAACTAGAGAAGCTGGCTTATTGCCTTATTATTGCATCAAGGAAGCTCCGACCATATTTCCAGGCACATCCTATTATTGTTTACACCAACCAGCCGTTACGACAGGTCCTTGCGCGGCCTGAGACGTCTGGTAGGTTACTCAAGTGGAACATCGAACTAAGCCAGTTTGATATTACTTATACTCCAAGATGAGCCATTCAAGGACAAGTCCTAGCCGATTTCATAGCTGAATTCACCGTCCCAGAGGACTTGCCCGAAACCAGTGAATCTCCCGAGTACGTCTGGAAGCTGTACACTGATGGTGCATCAAATGACCGGTGCTTGGGCACTGGAGTTGTACTTGAAACCCCGAAAGCCGATCTATATGTTATGCTTTAAAGTTCGATTTTCATGCGACCAATAATGAACCTGAATATGAAGCCCTCTTAGCTGGACTAAAGCTTGCCAGAGATTTGAGAATTATTGCTGTGGAAATTTATTATGATTCATAACTAGTTGTGTGTTAAGTTCGGGGAGAATATCAAGCGAGAGATCGAAGGCTGGCCGCCTACTTAGCTCGAGTTCAGGAAATACTGAATCAATTTGATTATTATGCCATCTATTGTATACCTCGAGAACGTAATCAAAAAGCCGATTCATTGGCAAAGTTAGCCAGCATGGGTGAAGCTCAGCAAATGGGACTCGTTCCCATAGAGACGTTAACTTCCCCAAGCATTGACCGGGCAGAAATAGATTGGGTATGTGAAACCATTCCCGATAAAGAGTCATGGATGACTCCATTCAGAAATTACCTTGAACATGGAATCCTGCCGGAGCACAGGAGTGAGAAAAGACAAGTCCTTCGAAAGGCATCATGATTCACCATCCAGAATGGGGTCATGTACAGAAGAGGGTACTCTGTTCCTTTACTCCGGTGTATCGCACATGATGAAATTAAGCGAGTATTGCACGATGTACACGAGGGAGAATGTGGCAATCACACCAGGGGGCAAGCACTTGCCAAGAAAATACTTCGGTATGGATATTATTGGCCGACTGTGAATCGTGTTGCGTCAGATTATGCAAAGAAATGTGATAAATGTCAAAAGCATACTCGAATTCCTAGAGCCCCACCTACCGAGATAACGCAAATAGTCAGCCCATAGCCGTTTGCAATATAGGGCATCGACCTCATTGGAACTCTACCTCTGGCAAAAGGTGGTGCAAAATACGCCATCGTTGCAGTTGATTACTTTACAAAGTGGGCTGAAGCTGAACCTCTTGCTACCATAACGACGAAAAAAGTGATCAACTTTATAGTCCGCAACATTATCTGTCGATTCGATCTCCCACACACCATTATTACTGACAACGGAATCTAATTCGACAGTGTTGAATTTAAAGATTTCTGCAAACGGTTTTGCATTCAAAAGAAATTCTCTACAGTTGCACACCCTCAAGCGAACGGACAGGTCGAAGCGATCAATAAAGATATAAAGTCCATTCTGAAAAAACGACTAGAAAAGGTCGGGGGAAAGTGGGTCGATGAACTTCCTATGGCTTTATGGGCTTACCGAACAACCCACAAGTCCGCGACCGGTCACACTCCATTCTCTCTCTCTTATGGTTCAGAAGCTGTTATTCCAGTCGAGCTAGAAGTACCTTCTCATCATGTGACATACTATGATCCGAAGGCAAATGCTATATTACTTGCTGAATCTTTCGATTTACTAGATGAGAAGCGTGAGGAGGCCAATCTGAGGGCAGCCGCATATCGAAGTCGAGTCGCCCGATTGTACAATGCCAAGGTCCGCCCGCGAACCTTTGAACTAGGCGATCTCGTCCTGAAAAGAATCTATCTGGTTCCTTCGCATATGAAGCCAACATGGGAAGGACCGTATGTTATTGAACGAAGGCTCGGAGATGGCACATTCAAATTGTCGACCATTGACGGTCTTACTCTGCCAAGAGCCTAGAATAGCGAGAGTCTTCGTCGCTACTACACATAACAAGCTATGTTTATTTAGTTTATTTTCCATTTGCAATTTGTTTCTGCATTTCGAAATTAGAATTTGTAATAAGGTAACTGACTTTGCCATATTTTCTTATTTCAGCAATAAAATGCAATCTCTTCGAGCCAGAGCTGTGATTTACTTGAAATACTTCATATGAACATCACCATGCACGGAGAGCTAAGTTTCACCATATGGTGGGATTTATTCAAATAGGGAGTGACTGCGATGCAACCGGTCACTCGCTAAGTGAAACCCATGCTCGGGGACAAGCCATCACACCAAAGTCAAAAAAGGATTGATACACGACAATCCTTCACTTAACTCCAGATTCCCAGAGTGCGAACTGGAGTATAAAAATACGTCTACGAAGAGGGTGGATCCGTCCGCCTAATGACTTCGTCCGTATCTGAACCAAGTTTGAGGAGGGTGGACCCGTCCATCTAACGACTTCACTTGTTAACTCAGGATGGATGTGATCCGACCATCCACGATCCTGATACACCTTTCGTTCCCAGAGTGCGAGTGAAATCCAAAAACATGCAGCAGATGTGACTGACCATCTGTTTATCAACTCTGAATTCCCAGAGTGCGAGTCAGAGTATAAATATCAACTCCGAATTCTCAGAGTGCGAGTCGGAGTATAAACATCAACTCCGAATTCCCAGAGTGCGAGTCGGAGTATAAACATCAACTCCGAATTCCCAGAGTGCAAGTCAGAGTATAAACATCAACTCCGAATTCCCAGAGTGCGAGTCGGAGTATAAACATCAACTCCAAATTGCCAGAGTGCGAATTGGAGTATAAACATCAATTCCGGATTCCCAGAGTGTGAAGCAGAGTATAAACATCAACTCCAAATTCCCAGAGCTCGAATTGGAGTATAAATACCAACTCCGAACTCCCAGAGTGCGAGTCGGAGTATAAATGTCGATTCTGAGTCCCCAAAGCGTGGACGTATGATTAAAACTTAAGCCGGCGTGACCAGCCGCCAGAGAACAAATGAGAATCCTCGGAGTGCGAATATGATCATCGATAGTCAAACAAGCATGGATAAACCACTCAATCTCTGCTTGTCTCAGACACTCGTTCAGTGGCACTAGACTCAACATGTTATAAGCAAGGAGCAATTCCTGACTGATGTTCTACGGCTCACCCCCAAGACTGGGGGGCAGAACTTAAGTGTCGACCATTGACCGAAGCAGTGCGACGTCAAAATTCAACTCACTTCCCGGTCATGAACCATGTTCACGGTTTCCAGACCCGGCGCAAAAAGACAAACTTGACTCGGAAGCTAGAACTTTACAAGTGCATTTCAAACATTGAAACACTTAAGCAAATACACAAGAAGCTAAAAAAGAAGAGTTTCATTTCTACTATTTATGAAAGAAATTCGTGTACAAGTTTGGTCCGAAAAATTCCTACTAGCAGGGACCGAACCCGCACCTATACACGGCTAACAAAATGAAAATCAAAATAAACCGAGGGAGCATGTCTACTCCTACTTCTTCCTCGGTTTCCTTTTCGATGTAGATCCACTGGAGCCGCCGCTATCTTTCCTCTTTGAGCATTTACTTTTCGGTGGTCGGTCTCCAGGCGGGGGCATTATCTCGACATCCTCCTCCGAGCTCGAATGAATAGGAATGCTTCCTACGGGTGGAGTCGGAGGAACAGGATCAATCGTAGAAGGTGGAATGAGCACACTAGTGTCGAAAACTGTACCACCGGGAGATATCATTCTGAGCGGAGCTGGACTAGGTGCCGCCATCCCACCTCCAAAACTGCCACTATGAGCCGCTGCTTCCATCTCAGCGTCGATTTCGACCAATATCTCTTCTTCAGTAATCGCCCAGGCCTCGCTGGGAGCATCAATAGTTGGCATTGAAGGGCCTGAAGTAGGAGGGCCTCCACCCATCACAAACGGCAGGTCAGCAAAAGGATCGCTATGACGGCGAAAGAGTTCCTCCATCATTTGCTCATAAAACACAAGCGTGCTTCCCTGCACTTCATCAAGTGACGCAGTTGTAGCTACGGTGGTCGCTTCGGTAACGATGGCCCCCTGCATCTGATATGATTCTTGAGTGACAGGAGGCACGATTGGTGCAGCATCAATCACTGGAAAAAAATAAGAGAACTGTTAATACTTAGTTCGAGTGACGATTCCGACTCAAGACAAATATGTGGAAATGTTCAGAATACCTTCCTTGGTTTGGCTTGTAGGCCGCTGAACGGCTTCAGCAACTTTCTCTGTAGCCGGAGACATCTGTGGCTGATCCGGATTGTAGGCAGGAATAGATTGGGGATCAACCGCAGGCATGGGTTCAGGCTGGGTTAACACGGGAAATTCAAGACTCACATCGTGGTGTGCAACCCCAGAACTTTCTCCTATTTCCAGGTGCTGGGTGCCGAGTCTCTCCTTCTCATGAGAAATCATTGACTCGTGGAGAACCTTTCTTTCTTCTTCGTTCAGCAGACGATTCTCGAGCTTAAACTCATCAACAGACTCACCCAGATGCACCGCCTTCTCCTCCTCAACCAATCGGCCCCAGGCGTTATATAGATGTGTCGGGTAATCATTGAGCCAGGCTAGACCCATGTGCCTCAGCACGTTAGCGTTGTAAACAACGAGAAGATCTTCAATGTCGGCTTCTAGCCTGGACTCGGTCGATCTCACCTTCTCCTCAACCTCAGTCTCCACCTTGCGGACCTTAGCCATGGCCGCATCCCGTTCACCCCAGAGCAGAATAGCCTGTTCGCATGCCTCCCGGGCTACGTTGTTTGCATCATTCCTTTCCTTGGCCAAGTCAGAGAATTTAGCCTTAAGCTCATTGAGTTCCTTGACCGTCGCATCCCATTCGGCGGTAACTGTAGTATTTTGGTGGCCCATCTCCTCCACCAAGGCAATGTGTGTCTGCCTCAACCTATCCATCGCCACAGTCGCTTCATTGGCTTTTTTGGTGACCTCAATTTTAGATTTCCGAGAAGACTCGGCCTCAGTATTGAGCACCTGTATAATTTGGTCTTTTTGAGCGAGCTCGAATTCCATCTTCTCAATTGCTATGGCTCGCTCGAAGGCCACCTTGGAAGCTTTCTCTGTAGCCTTTACCCACTCTCTATATTGGGTGTAAACGTCATGAACGTAATCATGCACTGTGTTTTCCACCCCTGATGGAATTATTTTTAAGTGAGGTGGGAAGACGTAGCCGTCAAAGCATATGTTCGGGAACTCCTTCCTCTGCTGAGCAATTTTAATAGCCCCTTCCCCCGTGGGCTCAGTTGGGACGTGCTCTGCAATTATGCAGGGCATGGTTTTGACTCTTTGGAGATGAGCTTCGGGCCTAGAAGAGTGAGAAGATGGTCGGTGTCGCGGAGGCTCAGGTGGATGTGAAGTTTGAATAGGAGGTGGAGATGGGATTCTAGGAGGTGGAGAGCGAGACCTAGATCGGTGTCTATATTCTCTACCCTTGTCCCGCTCGTACCTCTCTTGATTAGAGTACCCGCGATCGCGGTCTCTATCTGAGTCTCTCCTGTGAGAATCATAATAATAAGAAGATTTCGAGCCGAGCGAAGGCTCCCAAGCATTGATCCTCTCCCGGACATCGCACATGTAAGCGAGAAACAAAGGAAAAGTTAGCGATCTCTTGAATTGGACGATTTACGATTATGAATCATGTAGTGCAGTGAAGTGTATGTATGTGCAACCCCCCGGCCAATCGGAAAAGTCGGTCGCGCTCATAGCAAGCGACTCGCTTAGATCAAGAGCACTGTCAAGCTCCTCCATCCCGATGTCGTGTTGAAATGACACATGATCCGAAATCGGAATATCAGCAAGCCCTTCGAAAGGATTCTCTACTTGCGGGGGAGGAGCCTCCGAAATTCTAATTCCCAGCACAGGCAAAGATATGACCATGGATTTCAATCTCGTGGATTTAGAACGCTTATGAGCAACTGCCTTGCCTTTTATCCTTCCTCCTGAGTCTTGGAAACTGCCAGAAGGCCCAGCTATAAGTTCATCGTCGGTGGGTGTTCTCTCCGGGTCAACCACTTCGGTTATCACAACGCTGGGCGCTTTGCGTTTGACTCGCTTCTTCGAGACCGTTCTAAGTGTCCCTTCCAGTCTTATGCTTTGCTTCTGTTCAATCAGCCCGATAATTCTCAAGTTTCTGTCGGTTAGAACCCAGTCAATGCTCCTCTCTTCATCCAGAACTGCTTGGAGGATCCGGACTAACTCTCTGAAATATCCACCATCGGGTCGTGAGATTGCGGCTGTAAAAGAAGAGAAGTATGTCAGTTTTGAGGTCGATTATTATTATCTCGATAATTCATGAGAAAGACTGCAACGCTTACGTCTATCCAACCATCGCCTAGCGAATCCGGGGGGCATCAAACGTAGAACCATTCCGTCTTAAAGTAACTCATCCTTCCCCAGGATCCCGTTACTATTTGAAAGTTCCTAACCGCTTCCAAGAATGTGAAAGAAGGGTTGTCTCCGCGGCTCTTAATGTTGAAAAGATATCTAATCTCGATCGGCTTTGGTGGTCGAAAGAGAATTTCCATGAAAACGATGAAAGTACTATTCAACAAGGCATATCCGTTGGGGTGTAGCTGGGATGGAGCGATTCCAAGGAATGACAGCATTTCCCTTATGTACTGATTAAATGAGGAAGTGTCCCCGTTGTACAAGCATGACGATTGAAAGCAGTAAAACCCTCCGGGGGAGCATGCGGTCTATCATTTGGCCTTGGCAATAATACGTCGTCAAGCGACAAGCCATGTCTTAAGCATATCCGTCCCAGCATATCTTCGGAAATGCCGGACGGCACAGAATCTTGTGGATTGCAGATGAACCTGGCACCTGGAAACTCGTCCGGGGCTAGATCTATGACTTCGGCCTCGATGGCCGGTATCTCGATTGTTGGAGGGATTGAACCTTGAACTTCCTGCTGTTGTGAACTTGAAGGTTCCATGACTAACTAGCTTATGAAAAATCATCGTTAAGCAGATAATAAACCCGTGCACCCCGCAGTACGAAGTGTGTGAATATGTTGTGCAGTGCGGTGCTATATATCACTTGGAAAAGTTCTACAGAGTATGAATAATCATGCAAACGATGAGACTTCAAGACTTAGCTGGAGTGACCGTCATCGTTGACCTTCACAACCATGCCATCCAGACTCTAATGGTCGATCTGAGTTAAAGTTCAGTAAAATTTTAACCAAGTTATAGTTCCATCGACAAGCTTCGAATGATGGTCAAGTATGCAGTTCAACAATTAAGTCCAAATATGCAAGGTTGAAGCTCGTAGGAGTTAGATGTTCGAACGTGCAAAAGGTTTCGAGATTAATCAAGGTTCAATTCGCATCGGCCCAAAGGTTCATTTCGTATCGATCGAAGGCTGTAACTTCGTATCGATCAGTGTCAGAGATTTCGAATCGATCTGTGTTGATCATTTCATATCGATCGACTAACCTCCATTTCGTATCGATCCTAAGCAGTCGATTTCTTATCGATCAAACGTCTCCGCCTTGTATCGAATCCCTCAATCGATACGAAATCCAAGGGTAAGGGATTGATACAAAATTCCTAAACGAAAGATCGATACAAAACCTCCAGTTAAAACCAACACCAAATAAAACACCTTCCCCAATCGATCGATACAAAATTCAGAACGACCACTTCCTTCGCATCCCTCCTTACTCCCTCTTCCCCAAGCAATTAACGTCTCATTGCTCCTTCTCGACTCAACGACGACCAAATTCCAGCATCGACAGCGACGGAATCGGCGACGAAGTTGAACGAGCCGACACTAAGATTCGAGTCTCGTTACTTTCAGAATGGATTCATCATCTATTTACTTAAATTCAGATGTTGTTGCGCTAGATGAAGGAATAAGTTGAATCGATTCGAAGGCAATATTTCTTTCTCGAGTTCTTTATCGATACGAAGACAAGGCAGAAAAGTAAAAAGTAAAAAGTGAAAAGTGACTAAGTCCACAGTATTTATATGGACTCGAAAGTGAAGGTAAAAAACGATTCGCCTCCCAGTGAATTCAACCGGTTACAAAGTGTCACCACATAATCGATTCGAACAAGCTATTCGAATCCATCAACTCAAGCCTTTATCGAAGCGAAGTTCAAAGCAAAGGCCTTTCCGAGCCACCCAAATCCATCGATACGAAGCCATTGTTCGTATGGATCATTTTCGACTCCATCCCCAGTGCAACGATATGAACTGTGCAGTTCGAATCCATCAAATCACAGCTCCCAGAAGCCAGTACCATCGATACGAATTGTCTATTCGTATCCAACGACACAAGGCCCATCGATTCAAAATACACAACGAGGGCTGTTCTAAAGGCATTGAACTCCATCGATACGAACGATCATTTCGTATCCATCGAACCTCACATTCATCGATGCGAAATGTTCATTTCATATCCATCAATACGATGTATACTGATGCAAAGACAATATTTCAACTTTTTACATCGATTCAGGAGAGGATCGATACGAAGGAACATTCAAAAAAAACCATCGAGCATTGTTACAATTCGAATTTCACATCGATTCAGGAGAGGATCGATACGGAATTCGATACAAGATAAACTGACAACGACTCATGAACATGCAAACGTCAACGAGAGTCAGATTAACATATATGCATATATGTTGGTCTAATATTCAATTTTTGACATTCACAGGAATTGGATACTTATCTGATAACGATTACAACAACAAACAGCTAATCACAATCAAGCAGCAATCAGTTACAACAATACAAGGTACAACAGTTGGCAATCAACGGTTCACATTACCGAGAAAATCAGTCAAAGATTACAACTTTCAATGAAAAGACGATAACTGTTCAAAGTAAAGGTTGCAGCTTTTCAAAGCACGTCATGTTTCCACAAGACGTACTTTGGGGGGAAAATGTTATCCCGCCTTTTGGCAAGGCCATGACACCAAGAACTTGACTAGAAACTAATGACGGTTCGTCTTAGAGATCGGTTATACGCAGGCTCACTATGGATATCGACGAATTTTGTCCAAGTCCGGATCAAGCTACAATTCACAAGACACGACGAGCAAAGCCATGGGAGCTAGCACTCCAAATCTCAAGACAATCCAAGCTCATATGCTTAAGTTATGATCGATGCAAGTTGGATGAAAAACAGCCTCGACTTCGTATCCATCGGCGAGCTACTGTTCGTATCGATCGACTTCATATCCATCACCAGAGTCTACTTCGTATCGATCGACTTCGTATCCATCACCAGAGTCTACTTCGTATCGATCGACTTCGTATCCATCACCAGAGTCTACTTCGTATCGATCGACTTCGAATCCATCGATTCACATTGTTCGAATCCATCAGTGGATCACTGTTCGTATCCATCGATCAAGATCTCTGTTCGAATCCATCAGTGGATCACTATTCGTATCCATCGAGTCGGAGCGCTTTTATCGATACGAACAAGCCAACTTCCATCAATACGAACAAGCCAACTTCCATCGATTCGAACAAGACAAATACTTCGATACGAACACGGCAAAAATCCTGGAACGACTCGATCAACTCGACAAAGAATGTGGATTGATACGATGAATGCGCACCACATCACCACTTGATCACACGCAACCATCGATTCGAAATGATCGAGTCGAAATGATCGATACGAATGAAACAGCCAACCGAGTAACTCCAATTTGAACCGATCATAACTCGAGATCCACAAGTCCAAATGCTACGAAATTTTCACAAAAGCTTACGTACATACTAAAGAGTGTCCACACCAAGTTTCGACTCCATTGGACAAAATCTTGATCGATACAAAATTCGTTCGTATCGATCACGGATCGAGCCGAAACTTCACGGGCTTGGTCGCGTGGGCCCACTCACGTGCCAGAAGAAGTCTCCCGAGATCTGGGCGAAATATCAGCCTCCTACGCCTATAAATAGACCCCCAAAGCCTACAGAAAAGGGATCTTTGAGTTCTTCAACACCCAGACTCTGCCGGATTCAGTTCTAAAGTCCATTACTGCTGCTGCTAACGAATTTTACTACTGTAATTCATTGTTATCTGCTGTAACTCGCTGCAATCAATTGTAATCATCAAAGAAACATCAATAAAGCGATCAATTTCATAGTGAACGTAGGCAATACGCCGAACCACCCTAAATTCTTGTGTTTCTGTCCATTTTTTGCATATCTATTTTTGGATTTTTTGTTAGAATAATCCTATTTTTCCATTTAATTTCTTCATTTTATCTCTTCAAAAACTTTCGAAGAGTGTTGTGCCCAATTTTGGTACAAACAATCACTAAACCAATTATTTAAATTATTATAATACCATAAAATTGAAGGATACAATCAAAGTTCAGTTGTTTCGGTTAAACCGGTAATAAAAAAATTATTTATAAACCAAATTCAGACTAATTTAGTTTCAAAACCGAACCGAACCAACCGAAATGAACTGGTTCGGTAGGTTATTTCCCGAATATTGCTCACCCTTATTGCTAATAGTCAACAAACTATTTCAACTTTAGTTTGTAGTAAAAATAATACATAATGAAAGGTTTGCAGTTCTTTTACTTTTCTTCTATGTTATCATCAGGCTAAACACAAGCAGTGCAATTCTGGCTAACTTGCGGTAGAGTGTGATGCTTATGCAAATGTACATCAATAAATGTAGCAGTAACCTGGGCAGAAGCACAAACAGGAGCCGGTTGAGGTTGATGAAGGACTGAAGCTGTTGAGGCAGTCCAAAGTGCAGAAGAACTACCAGGTTTTGCATCAATTCTCCTAGTGTGCACTACTGTTTTTCATCAAGTCGTATAGGCTTGCATCAGCTCTAAATTGGCCTTTTTCTTTAACTGAAATTTAGACCGCTTCTTCTTCCGTATGTTGATCAATTTACATCTTAAACGCTAATATTTTCTAAATAGTCATAACCTAACGAACTCTTATGCAAAAAATAAAAATAAAATTGAAATGCTAGGTGGATTATAATGCCATAGCCAACATGTCTCTTGACAGATATCTAATGAGTATGTTGTATATATTTTAGGTATTTAAAATGATCAACAATCCACGCTATTTTTTACGAATGATATTTCTCCGCTCAGTTTCTCTTCTTTCCCTTGTCATGGGTGCATATATCACATGCTAGAAATTATCACAAGTGGTCATCAATTCTACGAATGACTTGGTAAAAATTTAATTAAGTTTTATGAAAATTAACTAAGTTAACCAAGTTTTATTAAAATTAAATAATTTTCTAAACATTAACTAAGTTTTATAAAACTAAAATAAATTAATCAAAATTAACTAAGTTATATAAAAATCTAACTAGGTTAACCAAGTTATATAGAAATTAAAAAATTTCTAAATGCTAATAAAATTTTATAAAAATTAAATAAATTAATAAAAATTAAATAAATTAATAAAAATTAACTAAGTTTTATAAAAGTTTAACGAAGTTTTGGAAAGCTAGCACAATTGACAATAACTCTACTCTTGACACTTTTATCTAATTTTATGAATTTTGCTCTTAAAACCTTCTTGGAAAATGGCTTAAGCAAAATGTTAAGCTGATCATATTATATTGGAAGCATATTTGTTTTATTTCCAACCATGTGACTTATATTTGAATAGGAGGTTAGTATAGGTACATATGAAGAATGCTTGGACTATTTGACGATGATTGCATGCTTTTGCTCACTTATTGATAAGCTAATTTGCTTTAAATGCTAGCTAAAGGTATGTATCTCTGATTACATATCGTATTTTGTGTTTTTTTCTACGGGATGCTTCATTTTTGAGATGAGATGTATATTGTGTTATTATATGTATATTGTAAATTTTCGAAACGTCAGCCGCACAAAGGAGACACTGGTGAAATTTTTCGTAAATTTAAGATGTTAGAAAATTTTGAAAATAAAGTATTCAATTTAAGGCATTAGGAACATTAATCACAACAGAGAAAATGAAACCATCACAGTAATGAAAAGCCTTCAATCCCGGACCTAAGGAACATAAAATAAAAGTAAGATTGGATCTCGTAAAAAAGGACATGTATAACTAATTCTCTAACTGCTATGCAAACTAGAATTGTGATTTATATGCAAACAACCTCATACATATAACTTGCATGGCAATGAATTGGACATTGGTAATGAGAGACTACATAACTCAAATGCAACAAGAAATAATATTCCTACTGGGATTACTACAAGATCAAAGGAATCAAATAGCACTAAAAATAGTTCCCTTGAAGGACATATTCAGCAGACGTGCAATTCAGAATAGACATCTATTAAAATTGCTAAAGTTTCAAATAATAAGTTTGTAATGGTAGTAGCAGCATTTATGATAATGTGATGCCATCTGAAACCCATACCCCAGAAGCTAATAGAACATGAACAATTATTCCACTCCAAATATTTTTATTGCAAATGATATAATTGTAGAAAAGAAATAGAATACAAATGACTGTTAATAAGGCTTCACTGAAGTTTACCATTTCACATTTCAAAGATAAAGTATTCAATTTTTTTACTGTGAATGTTATTTATGGCCTTATTTGTAATATGCGGGGAAGATTTGGCGAAATTTGCATAGAAGATTTTAGCAAAGCTACAACAAGTTCACATCTTTTATAACTAAACTAAACCTACATAGAAGATTTTTGCGAAAGTCCACATGGTTTGACTTTTTTGCTATTGAGGTGTGATTTTTTGTGTAAGTTTTAAACATTGATGATGAAGATATTACTTAGGGACAATGTGTATGAAATACTATGAATGTTGTGTAATCTATACGTTTTGTTTAAATCCTATTATGTTTGTGTGAAAAGTTGTATTTATATGCAATGTAGAAATGTGTAATTGAATGTAGCATTAGTAAATCCTAATGAAAGCTAAATTCCAAATGTTAACTGTATAAATATAAAATTGCATGAAAAGGCGCTATAGAAACTGTAAATGCTATCTAAAGTATACTAACGATCTGAAATGCTATTGTAGACCTAACAGCATGAATTAAATGCGATGAAAATTAACAAAATGCTATGATATATAGCCACTTGGATCAAACATACAAGTATAAACCCTGTAATAGATCATGGGACGTATTTAAAAGCATTAAATAATGCAATTGTTGGTCACCTGATAAAATATAAATGCTATGGAAAATATAACGTAGTAAGTAACTAACGCTATAATAGGTATTGGTATGGAAGCCTAACCGTGGGGACAAACGCTATTTTGTACTGGGACTCTACCATAGCGTTTATTTTCACAGCGTTGTTAACAACGCTGTGAAATTGTAACTTTGCATGGCGTTTATAAAACTGCTCTTATAGATCTGATATCTACCGTAGCATGTCGTTCCACAGCGATCTCTATAACCTATAGAAAGTTAACATAGTGTTTTTTAAACGCTATAAAAGGCTTAATTTGTTGTAGTGAATTACTTTCTCAAATGTGGGATATTACATGGTCTTTCATGATCTGACGGCTATTGAGGACGATTCTTGTATAAATATGAGCACTCTAGCTGCTGGAAAAGGACTTCTTTGCCAACATCTTCTTCATCTTCTATGCTCTGCTCAATGTTTGTCACTTTGAGCTTATTTTTGCAGTTCTAGATCTAAAAACGAATTACAAAGCTCTTGTACTTGTGAAAAACCAAACTCTAATGAGATTAAAATGGACGTAGGCCATAGATTTTTTTGAACCACTATAAAAAACCATTTGTGTTTTTACTGTTTCTTGTTGATTTGATTATATATACTTCGTTTCATGTTATTCTGAGGTGTTGTGCTACCTTTTGGCTCAACGGGGTCGATGTAGAATTGGCCAAGGCAAAAGACTTAGCTGAAGTTGGTTAAGTGTACGGATGATCAATGCCAGAGTTTGACATGGAATAATTTTGGGCTATGAAGCACATTTGATTGATTATGAGGCAAATCGAGGAATCTGGCTAGGTAAATGGATCGGCGGCGATCTATATGGATCAGTGCCAATTCATCAAGATGTTGGATTTGAGCTATTTTGGCTAAGGGGTAAAGACTTTAGTGGAACTGGCGAAGTACATGGGCATTTACCGATCCATGATGGATTAATAACGATCCATACAACAGTGGCCAATATTGGGGACTTTAGAGGGAAGCTAGCAAGAGCATCAAAGGATCATTCGAGCAGGTAAATTCTTTGTGATAATGACTTATGGAGTGGAACAAAGGGGTTCTACTACCGATATGTGTTCAAAGGGATCGTTGATGACTCAAAAATTTTTGATATGTGCTTATAGAAGGAGTAGGTGGGGATGCACATTGTGGATCGTACGACATGATTCGTTTCTCTAGACCTTACGATAGTAGACTAATTCCGTCTAAGTGAGCAAGGATACGAGCATTGATGAAGCCGTGATGTCGAGTAGTCGTTGACCTTAAATGTTGGTCATTCGAGTTATCATATATCCAATCCAAGTGCAATAAGTATGAGAGATGCGAGGTTGTTTGATGGTTGCTATGTTTGCTGGTTGTCTATGGGATATAGGTGTTATCAAATCTAACACCCCAAACACCCTAGTTGTACTTAGATGAGTAGTCAACCTATAGTGATGATAGTAATGTAACATATAATGTGTTTATATGCTAACTTATTGGATGCAGGAGTAGGTCGGGTATGACTTTTCATACCATATTGCTCTATTATGATGCATCAATTATATATATATATATATATATATATATATATATTAAGATTTATAAATCTCTTATACCAGACTATTGTGTGGTCCGGGGTTATTTGCATTGCTTCTTATATTCTCAATCACTTTTAAATGAAAAAATTATGAGACAGGTATGGAGATAGTGTAAGGAGCTGTGCGAAGGATGAAGTAGGAGGCTTAAGCTTTCTTATATATTCTATTTTTATAAAGCTACTACTTTATATCAAATTTCAGGTGATTTATTCTAACATTTATCAATGGATTTACAGATATATATATAAGGAATTTTATATGTACACTCAGATCGATTATTAAGTATTATTTAAGGTAAATTGGATTAGATCTAAGTAATTTCCAATGGATATGTTTATTACATAAAAGAATAAATTCAAACCCATCATAAAATTCAAATCTATAAGTTTAGGGATAATATACTTTTCATCTATCCATTCAATATTTTTGATCTATAATCTTCAAAGTTTTTTTTCCAATTTAGTTCAATTCAAAAGTTCAGAATAAAAGATAGATTCAAAAAGAAAAATCATATTTGCATTACTAAAAAGGTATATAATTGAAAATCAATTACTATTCGCACCATATGCATTTCGTAGATAAAATCCACTTACATTTTTAGGTTTCCCTCTTCTAATCAGGTTTGAATCCTCTGCTCTTTCCTTTGTGTAAGTTTGTTGATCCGCTTCACTTTTTAATTTATTTTGATTTGCGTCTTACTTTGTTTTGTTTGGAATTATAATTTCTTTTTGAGGAAGAAGAAGAGAAAGAAGAAATGTTTAGGAGGCGAAGGCTGGAGTTTCTGAATGACAAGAGTGGAGGCTTAGGCCTTTATTTATAGTTGAGAATTAGGATTTCTAGTCTAATTTCCGAAGTGTATATTTATGAAAATGCCACTGGTTGTAACTTTTCATCAATTCTAACCCATTTTATCAAATTTGGTAAGTTAATATGTTTTTTGACTGTCAGACGCAATGGAATAGATCTCAAGGCCTAATTCCAACTTTTGTAAAAAATTATTATAATATCCATTTTTATAAAATTACATTTTTTCTCCTTATTTTATTCTAATGTATTATTAAAATTTTCAGGGTGTTACAGCTTCTCCTCATCATGTCCAACATCTCTAGAAAATTTTTGATCGATCGATGATGGGGTGATCAATTAATGGTGATCGATCCTCACCAACAATTAGACCATTTTTCACGTTTTCCCGAGTTGACCCCGCGTATTTGCCTTTGTGTCCCAAGGTCGCCTCCAATTTTTATTATGTTTTCATCATTTTTCAGCTCGATCGGAGCTAATTTTCCTTTATGTTTTCAATCTCAAGCCCAAAGTAGATGTCATGTATTCCTCGTGTTTGCCCCAATTCAACTTAAGCCATCAAGTTTTGGGCAGATTTTCACTTTAACCCCTCAAATGTCATTCAATACTGATCCATACACTACAATCAACATAGCAATCATATCCTAAAATAGTATTCATATCATCATAGGTATACGTGTAAAAATCTTATTTTTTTAATCATCGAAATTTGTTTATAAATCATTTATCAATTTATATCAGCTCAAAATCATGTTTTTAACTTTGAAAATGGATCAAAAAAGCATTTATAATATATATATATATATATATAAGTATATAAAAGGTTTGTGAAATGATTAATCGCTCACCTATTAATCAAAATCACCCAAGAACGTGGTAGATCTGAAATTGACAACCAATGCACGAATCCCAGTGCATCCGAATTCAGAATTAGAACCCTCCTTGTGAATCACCTTGCTAGTCTACTCTTAATTTCTTATTTAGGCTAGACTTCATATAGATTTGATGGAGATTTGGATAGAAGATGGATTAATGAAGGTTAGGGGTAGTTTTAAGAAGAAAAATGATTAGTGGCTGCTCTCTAAGCTGCAATTAACCCTAACCACAAAATGGAATAACAGACCTAATTATGGGCTTAAACTGATTACCCGCTAATCTTCCAACAAACTATCAAACTTAAAATTGTGATGTCTTCCAAACCGTAAGACCAAAAATCTATTGTGACCAATATATAAAGGCAAACCATCAAATCTTTTATTTGCAAGTGGTTTCAGGACCCAATTCAGCTTCTATCAAAATTATAGCTCTTACAAGTTTTTCGGGTTAATATTATCCATAATTTATTCTAAGGTCAAAAATGTCAATACTCAATTTTTCCAAGTTATAGCCTAATCAGTCCCTACTTGATTATAAAATAAAGTTTTTACGATCCGTCGATGTGTAAAAATGTAGGTCACCACAAATACAGTCTTAATGTTAAATCATCTTATACCCACTATTGTTTAAATGATGCATACAAGGATCGGACAACAAATAAATATCCATAGGTGCATCGACTGACCAAACGTAAACCTTGCTATATGGATATCTTCATTCTTCCAACATCGGAACGTTATGTGGAAATCCAACACTAACATGAAATGGATGATAACTAACCCCGAACACGATACAAGGCTTGAAATAGGTCCAGAATCAATTTTTGTTAACTACAGGCAATTAATTGACCATTCATGGTCCATCAATCGTTTGCCTGCTATATTTTTTATATAACAACACATCAATCGATTAAATAAATGCCATCAGTCGATTTTTCAATCGACCGGTGACTATTTTCAGTTCGCTGTTCCCCCTTTACACTATTTCTTCTTGGGTTTTTTTCAAGTTTTCTCGAGCGCCATTGGTCGACTAATGAGTTACAGTCAATCAACTGTTTACCTATTGGTGAGTTTTTAACACTCCAAACTCTATCATTTTTGTACAATTTTGCTTGTTCTTTGCACTACCTTCTTTTTAGATGACAGGAATGACTTATACTTCATTATTAGTTCACTTTAAACACTTATTCATATTCATTAGCATCCTCACTATGCCTAAATGATTATTGGTTAATTTATTCAATCATAACTCAAATTTTTGATATAATTTATCGATACAAAAATATAAACTATACCATGATCAATATATATATAAAATTAAATTTTATTTAAATAACGGGTATTTATCTAATGTATTAATCTATCAATGTAGTTTACGGTGACTTTACATCTAATTTACCCTCCCCCAATTCATATCAGTTTGTTATCAAAGCGATGATATATGATTCCTCAATTTATCAATCTAACAATTATCACCAGTTAAATTATCATATTGGTCCTAAGTCATGTTATTAAACTTTAATAAGATATACAAATGAAATTTATTGCATATCTAACCACATAACCTTTTCAACTCACTCATCTAGAATTGCTGATTTAATTGAATTTAGTTGAAATCTTTCTACTTTCTCCTCCATTTTGATCTAACTTGGTGATTCTCTCTTTTAATTAGAGTTGATATTGATTAGATCTAATTGCACTTTGTTTCCTCTTCGTTTCAGTATATTATTTGATTGATTTGGAGTTGACTGGATGTAGAAAAGTGGAATTTTTTATGTATGGATCAATAGCAGTTAAGGGATGAAGGAGAAGATTATAAAATGAAAGTATACGTGCTTTTCTTCCTATTATAACCCTAATCCTGAAACTATACCTTAGGCTCACACGGGCTTCCGACCCATTCGGCATAGAAAGTGTTTCGGTAAATGATCCATATCTTCTTTATCTGATATCGGTTTCTAACATTTTATATATGAATTTAGGATATAGAATCTATTTGATTCAATGGTGAAGTTAGATTTTCCAAATTTCTTAATTTGAAAAAATGTTCTATTTCTGTATTTTGTGTGAAATTACCAAATACCGTTTTAAGTTGATTGATTATTTTTATTGAAAAAATACGGGGTATTACACATGTCGGTATAAGTGATATTGAAGGTGTAGATGATGAAGATGGTACTTGTATATATGTATGTATGTATGTATGTATATGTATGTATGATGGCATCTGACATTTAATATGGTATCGTGTGTGGATTGGTATTGTATGGATTATAACTATGAATATGTTACTATAGTTTTGTTTTAATATATGACAATTTGATATTATATATACTATTCCATCCGTTGTGAGTTTTCAATCATGCAATTAGAATATGATTATGTTTAACTAAATTATTAATCCAACGATCTGAAATTATTAGGTTTCGTGGTTTGAACGTCGATTCAGATATTATATAAGAGGATCGAAAATGATGGTTGTTATAATGTGTCTTCTATTAACTTCCTTATTTTCCACCTGGATGTTGCCCTCTAGCCATTAATAGAATTCCAACATAATGGAGCAACAGTTCAAAGTCACATCCCTCTAGAAATCTATGTTCGAGAACAGAGCAGAGCAATCAACCATTAATATGGTCTATGCATCCAAATTTATTTCTCTTTTCGCCTACTTATCGGACCCATTGATATATGCTTGGGTTCACATTAGGTTTGCTAGGTCATTGACATCAATAGACATGGATATGATAGGCTATGAAGTGAGTCTAGAAGTCAGATTTCAAAGGAGTATACTGTCCTAGGCTTATATACGAGTTAGGTATTTTTGACCATGGTACCATCGATTTTGAAGAGCTACGTTTTTGAAAATCGAACAACCTTGTGCCTGCGTGAACCAATGGTCTAACCTCGAAACCTTGAAAAAACCTTCAAACCTACATCTTTGAACCACACGGCTCTTCAAATTTTAGAAAAAAATACCATCGCTTCACTTTTCATTTTTCACACAATCAACTTAACAATAATTTTATAACCTTAATTAGCCACCAAATTATTGGATTATCTTGTCAATTTGCAATGATAGGTACATTATTAGTGTACATTTTACGAACCATTATTAAACCGAACCTACTTTATCTTAAAATTTTAGGAAATTTACACATTTACACTAAAGAAATTGTTATAGAATTTTTTTAATTAATATTAATTATTAGATTCAAAAGTAATTGTTTTTAAAAGTCAACATACTAATTATGATTCGTTAAAATTTTACATTAACTGAACTAAATTTAGATTTAAATCAAGAATATAAAAATAACAATCAACGTGGCTTTTACGGTTTAACCGGTTGAATCATTAAAACGTTTGACTTTGCATCAATATAGTTCGATTTACGGTTCGGTCTAAGATATTCATAACGCTGGCATTCCAAATTCGGTCAACCACGGATCCTTGAATCATTATAGTGCGGTTTAATTTGGAACGCTGAGGAAGTTAGGTCGCTGAAGAAGCTTAAGTCGCTGCAGAATCTTAGGTCGCGAGAAGTTGTTATGTCACCTTTGTTAAGTCGCTCTGCCTAGTTTGTTAAGTCGTTTGTTTAGTAGTTGTTTGTTAAGTCATATGTTGTAACTAGTGCATTGTTTAAGTCATTATTTCTTATGTCGTATTTTGTTAAGTCATATGTGTTGTAATTTCCTATAAATAGGAGTGTATGGTCATTTGTAAAAGGAGTGTATGCTTATTTTTAAAAGGAGTTGATTTTTGAATAAAAATTTGATTTGTGCTTTGTGCCTCCATATAAAATTGAAAGTTGAGTGTTATCTCCTTTCTCCATCTTCGGTTATTCGAGTGCGCTCGAATCAACGAACTTGAAGACGATTCACGGAATCTCATGCACGAGATCAATGTCGAAGAATCGTAGATCTTCTAACGCGGTATCGTGCGCGATCAACGTGTTGAAGATAGCTAGAATCCAATATCTCGAGAGATCAACGGATTTGAGCACTTGGGTATTTTCAATCCATCGATCCATATTGTTTCATCGATTATTATTCCGTAATTCGTGATTGTATCCTCGATAGATCTAACCGCTGGTTCAGATCTACTTCCGTGCTGCGTCATTGAGTCATTATAGTGCGGTTTAATTTGGAGTGATGTGACGCATGTATAGAGATTTCATGATCCAATTTTATGAGTTAGTGGTGGAACACGGTGCTTCTCTGGGTCACTTGTGAGCAGTAATGATCTCAACACCTTGAAAGACAACACATGACTGGTGACATCCTGACCGTATGCCTTAAGGTAAACTATGGTTGCTAATTGAGCCCTAAGGGCAACTGCGTCTCTTACTGCCCCTTACATGCTTTCTCGTAATCATATCTAATACTGCTGGGTCAATTCTTTGGATAGCTGGGTACCAACCTCGTTGGTTGGGGAATATCTCGTGCTTCCATCATCAGTTAAACTTTCTTACTCTTTGTTTCAGCTATTACTATGATCATTAAAGTTTAAACACATGATTTTTGAGTGGCATTCCAAAAATAAAAAATAAAATAAAATGATAAATCTTTGTGGACCTGATCAGGGTTATGGTTGTTTATGAAGACCTTTCATTACTATATGTGTAATCAAAGTTCTACAAATAATAAATAATGTCAAGGGGTTTATAGTGCTTTGATCCTTAAAGATCCACATCAACTTTTAAAGATTTATGAGTTTTTTTACTAGTGCTTAATTAATTATAAGCTTATAAATACAGTACTGTTGAAATCTCAATCCCCTTCCTCATGGAGGAAAATAGGTATTTATAGTTGAAAATGCGTACTGGACCGTTTCTAATATGACAGTAAGGTGGTGTTGATGCGGTCGGATATAATTGCTCCTATGAATGTGGTTCTCCAAGAATATCCCTTAAGGTTTTAGGCAGCTAATGGTGTAAATACGCATTTCTTGAGAGTTTAATTAGGATTCAAAGAGGAGTTAACAATTGAGTTGTTATAATATTTTGTCTATGAGGAAGTTGCTCTAAGTAAGGCCTGATTTGAGGAAGTGGCCGTGGATAAATGGACATGGCAACGGAGGCCAACTTTGCACGCTCTCATTTAGGAATTGATGCTTGTTTTGGTATTCCAGGTGAGGTCTAGGCATAAAGGGATGTCCGACTTTCATGTAGAGCATTCTGTGAAGCTGGTCAGATAGGTCAGACTTTCATTGTACATACGAGTTCTGTAGAATGAGATGCTTGGTATTTGTTCTGAGATGTTGAACAACAGTGTGTATTTTTTTTTTTTGTGTGACCGTGGGACCTCGCTTTGTCATTGAATGACAAATTGTGCACGAGTAAACTCTCAAATTGTGTTTCAAAATGCACCAAAATGAGTAGTTAGGTTTTTCTTTTAATTATCATTTAGTTGCGTTGGTTTGCTGCTTTTTTATTTTGTTAAAAGCTACGTATACGTTGGAAGAATTTATTTGCCACAATAAAACCAAATATTTAAACCTATAAATCAAAAATTAAAATTTCCCGTGTTAAATAAATAAAAAAAGAAAAAGAAAATTATTATAAAAGGTTCTCACCCGTGACATATACCGGAATATAAGCTTTAGGAGGTTGTCCTCGTTTGATGTTAGTCCCGTTGGATCAGCTTTATCATTTGGTAGTTGTTACTTTCGATACGTCCCCTTCAGGTAGGAACTGTATGATTCTAATCAACTTGAAACTAGAATCAATTGGACTTTCTAATATATATCATGAAAAACAATATTGATTCTGATAATATATGGAAACGTCTTTATTAACAGAAGACATGCAATAGAGCAGATCTCTCCGCTATTCTTTTACAAGCATGGAAAAGGCAGAAGCAGAATCACATGATAAAAGCACCAGTCATTACTCGTCATGTTCCACCTAAAAATATCCATTGTGGGCAACAGGTTTCCAAATCTACCGCCAACAAACATTCAAACCTCATCACATTATCTCTACAAACTCTTTATACTCCTCACTCCACATACAATACATTATTCATAAGTTCAACTGTGTCATTCCAAAATAGCAAAAGAAATACAATGATATGGGCATTTGTATTGGCAAATGCTGCTTCCATCCAACTACTACTAACAACAATATCAATCTCCCCAGATCTCAAGATATGCAAGTACTATCACAACATAATAATCATCCTACGAAGCCACAAAACTCTTCTTCATCCCCATCATATTCTACTTCATCATCTTCATCATATTCTAAACTGAAACCATACACAAATGAGTTCTTGTTAGCTTGTGCAAAAGAGAACCCACACATTGTTATTCTAGATCCTCATAAATGTGGTGCTACTCCAAATAGAAAACCAAGAACTGATCAGCCTATGAAACAAAACTCGATCAATCTGGCTTCAAAAGGAGAGCGTTCAAAGTCGCCACAAAGGCCAATTGCTAGAGCTAAGAGTTTAAGAAGAGATCGGATCATGATGACTGATAAGTATAAGGATGAAATAATGGGTTCTTATGATTACGCAATGAAGCATAGGCATGGTAGTGGTGCAAAGAGTAAAGGAAAGAATAGATCTTTGAGTCCTTGCAAGTCGGCGTGCAAGAGGAATGCAAAGGATGGAAGTGGAGATTGTGTTAGGGAAGATATAGATAATCCTCTTATCTCTATGGAGTGTTTCATTTTCTTGTGATTGCAAAATATTTGTTTTTTTTTTTTTTTTGCTTTTGTTAAGAACTGGAGTATGCTCTGATTGGGTAGATAATAAATGCTTCTTGATTTGAGAGATCTGAAGAACTTATAATTATACATTTGATTTGTACCATCATCTCGTTGATACTGTTGATTGTGTAGGTTAATTAGTTTTACTGCATGCTTACATACACTCAAGACAGCATCGTGCACCTAATAATCGGTGGAAACCGCAAAATTCACCTCAGGCTCCATAACGATATTGGACATGATGCGATCTAACTTTCTGACCTAAGAGAAGTGCTAGAGTTTGTATCCCAATGAATAAAAAAGAACCATCACACTAACAACATAAAATATAAATTAATAGAATAAACAGAGGGAGGGGAGGAGAAGTTAAATCTGAACGCAATAGTTAAAAAAAAATTAATTAATTAATTAATTCATCCAATTACTCTGGCTATATGAATAAGAAAAATCTATTAGAACACAAATTGGTGACAAGATGCATCTCTCCTCTTAAAAACAAAAACATCTAATGGTTGAGATATACTGTGTCATCAATTATTTTCTTTTGTTAGTTTCATATAAACAAGAAATGAAATAAAAGTAATTTAGCGAACTTTCTCAGGTCACTCTTTATAAGTTTCATAACAGTCTTCCCTTTTTAAAGATCTATTATAAAAAACACATTTGTTTTTTGTTTAATCCAAACTGCAAAAATATGTTTAGTTTTTAAACTACGAATATTTGCAGTCTAAGCGATTTTGCAATATGGTTTTGAGAAAAGTTTTTAGCGTACCAAACTTGAAAAAATAACAGATCAAATTTCCAAATTTATTTATTCAAGAGTTAACTTATTTTGAAACATAAAGAAAGAAAATGCTATAGGTAAAGATTCAATCGAGTAGAGGAAATTATAAGCATTACCCTCATTTATTTCCATGAAATTCAAATCATGGAAATTTGTAAAGGTTTCAAAATCATTGAATAATTAATTTACTTAGTCTTTAGATAATGACTTCATTCTCAAGTCTACATAAATGAAGGTAGTTCATCTTCATATTGACTCAACAAAATCCACATTACTGTAAAAACTCGCAAATTTGACATAATTGATATTCAATCAATCATGGTTGATATCTAATTTTATAATGATTTGGATGGTTTATTTATAATCATTACATAGATCATTTCGGGCTGATCGGTTTAAAATATAAGTTTGACAGATTTGAAGCTATGAGTTGTGAAATAATGGCGTTACTGTGTTAAATTAGGGTATAACCACTTTTGGACCGAACGGTTGTAAATAATCAAACTTGCATAGCCGTCTTTATAAATAAAGTTAGAAAACCCTAATTGTGCAATTTCCACTTCATAAATTCTTCACTAGTCTTGAAATCTGTCTAATATCAGTTTAATGATAGATTAATCCACTAATTACAAATCTTCTTGAAATTCAAATTATTCAAATCTCATTTTGTTATAGATCAAATCGACTCAAATTATCCAAATCTCATCTTATCTATTAATCTATTAAATAATAGTAAAGCGGAAGAATTTAAAGCTCTCTTATTAATTTTAGGAATTTCCTCCTCTCTCCTTAATTCTCTTCAGATATTTTATTTTCACATCCTCACAATTTATTGTTATTATAATTATTATAATGTTTTTATTGGTTTTCACTTCTACCATTAAAATTTAATACTAATTTTTACAATTACTTATATATTTCTTCCAAGTTTTTTCTGTTATTTTTACATTTAAGTCCATATATATTATATTTAGTTAGATGACCTTAAATTTAAGCTTTTTAAATAAATACAATTAACATATATCCATTAATTGATCTAAGAAATTTTGAAAAATAACAATTCAACGTGCGTACTGCATTCATATTGACAAAAATGGTAAAACCAATTTTTTATTCAAGTCCACATAGTTTTAATTTTCCACAACTATATACAAATCATACAATATTCTACTAATATTCTCTCATATCATTTTGCATTTAAATGCCAACATTCAATAATTTTTACAATTATTTATGGATTTCTTCTAAATTCTCCTATTTTATTTTACATTCAAGTCCATATATTTGAATTTATTAATTGATCTTGAATTTAAACTTTTAAACTAAATCCACTAACAAATGTTTATCAATTGATCTAATAAATCATAAAAAATGATAATTCAATGTGTATACCGCATTTGTACTGATATAAATGGTAAAACTATTTTTTCATTCAAGTATGTATAATCTATCATTTTCTAAAATTAGTTATTTAATACAAAGAAATATATGCATAATATTTTCTTTCTAAAATTAGTTATTTAATGCAAAAAAATATATACAAAATTTTTTCATTTCAAAGTTGTTATTTTCATTACAGACAAATATACACAAGAAATTTTTTCCAAATTGGTGCATCGTTACAACCATATATAACGTTTTTCCTTCCTAAAATCGATACATCAAATGGACTCTTTATCATTATTAAATTATATTTTATGAAGAATAACATTACAATTAATGATAATTGATGAATGATTGTATTTTGTATTATTGAGAAAAGAATAAATATTTTCAAATAGTATGTTTTTGTATAAAAAATTACAACTTGATTATTTATATTCGTAATATGAGTTAACCAATGGACAAAAATTATACCATATTTTGATTAGAAATATTTTTCTTTCATATTTTATTATCTATTTTACATAAATGTTAAATAATTTTGAAAATTTTTACTATAAAATAAAAATAGCAAGGCATGAAACAATGTGATTTCTAACGTTTCAGGTCTTTTTTCACTTAATATTTCTTTTAGTAGTTAAATAAATATTTTTATAAATATGTGCTGAAAGAACTTTACATGCATACAAATCTATTGAGTCTTTGGTGTTACACTTCTATTTTAGGTAATTGTCGTCATTCCCTCAAGTAATATATGATATTTAATGTATACATTATTTATTTTTTAGTTAAATGTATCAAAAGCTAAATGTTAATTTCAGATTATATGTACATGAATATTTATTTATGAAATTTTATAAAAATTTAATTTCAAAATTTATTAAGAATACTTATTTTCCTTTACTTGATTAATGAATAATGAATCCTAAAAAATAATAAATTAATATATAACTCATTTTTATCAACAAAAATGATAATATAATTTTTATTCAAATATAAAAATATACAAATCTCATAAAAAATACACACTTATAATATAGTAATTTCATTTATAATTCATTTATCTTAAATAATTCATGAGACATTGCATAATAAATTATATTCTTCAAAAATAGTTAAAATATTATTATTCTACAACATACCGCGTGCAACGCACGGGTAGTTATATATAAAATCAAAGCTCTCGATGAGACGAAGAGACAGAAGTTATTCATTTTTCCATCAAGCGCTCCAGTTGATCTTGAATTGATGAAACATTCTCGATCATCTATATTGTTCCATTTTGATTCAAATGTGAAACGACGATTAGACAACAACCATAGGGTATCGTTGTGTAGAAGAAGACGACTAGAGTTCATTCATGATGACCAACTGTTTAGATGATGATCGGATTGGTTGAGAATAATTAAAAGAAGGACTGATACTAAGGTTGCAGCAGCGACGATAGAGACATGGCGGCGAGGTTGGTCTGGTTGGCAACGACTTAGACAACGTGGTGGTTCCACCGGATTTAATGGTGAGGTTCAAAATCAGGTGCGAGGGATGATGAAATTGGTGGCTACATAGCGTGCGAGATCGACAAAGTCGAGGAGATGGTAATTTTACAAATTAAACCATTTACTTTTTAATGTGTGCTCTCCTCTATTTTAAAGGATCATACATTTCTTCCAAAAAACCATGTACTTTTTTAATAATTACAAATAAAACCCTATTCTTCTAGTTGTTATAAGTATAACATTTGCATACAACCTCTGATTCATGCGTGACTTGTTGCATTGGGTTTATGGCGAGATTTCAGACATTTTGGTATATGGTTTGTTGGTTTTAAGACTGTTGATGAACGAGCCTTAGTGGATTTTAATGCTCGTAAGTATCAACATTTTTAAATATTAAATAAATACCGATTAATGAAATATATATATATATATATATATATATGCGTACATCTTAGTGGATTTCATGGATTTCAATGGTCGTAAGTATCAACATTTTTTAGTACCAACATTTCAATTGATACTTAGTTATACATATTTTATAATGGTTTGTGTATTTTGATATTTTGGTTATGAAAAACGGTTGGATTAGAACTGTTACATTGGTTGGATGGAAGTTTACACATTAGACAATTAAATAAATAAAATTCTATAGCTAAATGTGATAGTCGTGATAGGGTATAGTTGGCTAGGTAGTATAGTACAAATTATACAATAATGGTGGTACTAGATTATTTGAATCTACACATAAAACTATTATAAAATGGACCACATATAAATTATTTATAATAATGATTACATAAGATTATTGTCCCTTCGGGGACATCCGATAAAATTGGAACGATACAGAGAAGATTAGCATGGCCCCTGCGCAAGGATGACACACACAAATCGAGAAATGGTCCAAATTACATAAGATTATTTGAAAAGGTAAGTTTTCATGATACTATTATTTATGAATTTATAGGGAAACTCATAAATAATAAAAGATAATTATTGTGTACAAATTTGTGTTTTATGCTAAAACGGATTTTTAAGTCTAATAATAGGATAATAATTAATGTAGAATATAATAGTTTATTATTTTTGTTTGATGATAATAAACACACACACACACATACATACATACATACACACACGCGCGCGCACTCACACACATATATATTGAATTTGTTTGATATAGTACTATTTTAATATCATAGAATGAAATAAACATATCAAAATTTTATTTCAAAAAATATTTTAATTCGATAAAATTTCAGTTGTACACACGATTACAATAAGAGCTTCCATAATATTTTAAACACAATATTCATATACAATACATTTTTTTACTCTCTTATACAAAACATCTTTTCAAATACAATATTTTTTTACACTACAATTTCTACTCGAATACAATGGTTATCTTCTTGCTTCGATTTTTTCTCCAGTCATCTGCTTTGCTTGTCAAATAACAATGTAGCAAAAAGATAAAAGAAACAAATTGAAACTTCAAAATATGAATATATTTGAACTCGACATTACCTCAGTTTATTGGTTTTGTTCTTTTTGTATTTTGAAATAGGCACACCAAAAATAACGCATATAGACCAGTACAACATGTATATACAAGGACCAGTACAACATGTTTCATGTGGAATAAAAAATTAAAATTAAGTCAATAACATGCACGATTAACCTACGATATGCACAGTGTATCCCTTTGTACATGCCTTAAGGTCGAATTAAAATAAACAAGCACATTAAAAAGGATATGCATTTGTATATGTGAACATGTCAAACTTGCACACATGCACAAAACACATTTGCACCGGCACTTTGAAAAACATACATGTCAGGTTGGTGCATAAGTGGGCATGTCAAAATAAGCAAGTGGAAGGCCAAGCCTAAAGGCTTGACATAGTGCATTAGTGTACAGGTCAAAACAAGCAAGTGCAAGGTCAAGCTTAAAGGCTCAACACAGTGCATAGAGGAGAAATATCGAAAGTGCACAAGCATGAAAGACCAAGCACAAGCATATAGAAGCCACAACATGTACAGTAATGCACAAGGTCAAGTGCAAAAAAAAAGATGTAACATTTACATTACAAGGCCGAGCTAAGGCAGAAAGTCCTCCACTAGAAACCAGAAAAACAAGGCAGCTCACAAATGCAAGTACAATCCATAGGCCAGCACAACCAGGTCGAGCTAACAAGCCAAACAATAACTTACACAAGGCTGAAAGATCAACAGCAAAAACAAAAGCACAAAAGAAAGCACCCAAAAGAAAACTGTTGGAGTGTGCAAACTAATGCAAGAATACACAAGGGGAAACTCAAGCAGACACAACAACAAACACACACAAGTCAGACCAGGAAACATGAATCGGGTCAGGCATACAAAGACATGCACACGCAATAGGAAGCTCAACATGGTACGAATGCACATACAAGTCGAACAAGTATATAGGGTCAACAGTAATGCAATGCACAAAGACATGCACACACAACAACAAGCTCAACAGGGTACAAGTGCACAAATAGTCAGAATGTGAAGATGCAACATGACGAGGACAGCAAGAAACATGGGTAAACAAGTTCAAGTATAAAATGCCACAATGGCAATGCATACGCACATGAAATAGACTTTAAATTCATACTTAGTTCATCAGAAAATATGCACGAACAATTTCAAAGTTAGACACAATTGGAGGTGTACGCACAAAACCGCTAGCAATAACAAATATAAAGAAAAAATCGCATGTTGAACAATTTAGCCGAAATCAAAAAATATATCAAAGATGAACAAGTCAATAATCTCAAAACCAAAAGATCAAAGGAATCAACAGCCAAGATTAAAAGCATCAATCGAAGTTGAAAATTTCGAAACAAAAAAGTCATGAAATATATGGAATCGGAGAGGATTATTTTTGGAATCTTACTCTATAAATACCCAATTCTTCATCGGTAAGTACAACAAGTTGAGTTCAGAACAAATAAAGAAGAAAATTAGAAGTCATACCAAAGTATCAATCCGAGAATACTCGATCATTAAAGCAGCCGAGCTTGTGAATTACCAGGGCATCGAATATATCGATTGATAAAGAGATAAATGTGGACGGTAGTATATTGAAGACAAAATCAATGACGAAACCCTAATTAGAGAAAGAAAAAACAAAAGGAAGCGAGCTTGAACAAGGCAAATAGGAGAATCAATGGAAGACCGCGTCCTTATTTTTTAATTGAGTCGAACTTGTTTATAATAAATTAAATTAAGGTTTTTTGTTTTATTTAATTATAATTTACTTTTAAACTCTAGTTTGTAACTACGTGGCGTAATTCAAGAAATTCTCAAATCAGGGATAAAGTTGAGGCAAGGTTTCGAGCTTAGAATTAGAACAATTAGGTAAGCAATAGTCGTAAGTTTATAAGGTCTATAAGCGATCAATTGTTTAATGAAAGAGCTATCGAAGCTGGATAAATTTGTGTGTTACTTTTATTTTCGCATTTACTTTATTATTATCTGTTTTGAAATTTTTATTATTCGATGAATTGTTTATAAACCCTATTCACCCCCCTATAGGATTAATTCAATCTTATAACTGGTACCAGAGCTAGGTAGTCAAATTCGCTTTTTTAACTATGACTAGTTTTAATAATGTTTTTGAAGGATAATATATTGCTAGGTCATCCATGTTTAACGGTACTGATTATTCATATTGGAAAACTAGGATGAATTTTTTTCTAGAAGCTATAGATGCATATGATATAGTTAAAACTAGTTATAGTCTACCTATAGTAAATATAGATGGTCATTATGTTCTTAAGCCTAAAGATAAGTGGGATGTAAATGAGCTTAAATTATATCGGTCAAATGCTAAAGCTATGAATTCTATTATCTGTGCCTAGTATAAAATTGAATACAACCGTGTTTCTCATCATGTGACTGTGTAAGGAATTTGACATATGCTTGAGGTGACTCATAAAGGTACATCGTAGGTTAAGGAATCTCATCTAGCCATGCTCAGCAATGAATACGAGACACTACGCCATAAATGACCTTCTGCAACATTTTTGCAAGGCGTTGCCAGCTAAAATGTTGCGATAGATATAAAATTTTGGTCCTACTGCAACATTGTATTTTTGGTGTTACCTTAGCCATAAAAATGTGTTGCTCTAGCTAAACAAGTGTAAGACGATGCAACATTTTTATAAAGTGTTGCTATAGATGTATTCAAATTAAAAAATTAATAAAATTAGTAATCCGCGTGAAAACGATCCAACAGTCTATATTTAATCTGATTGTAAAAATGGATCGCCGCTACAATTTTCCCCAAATTTTCGTTTTCCCGCCTGAACTCCATTAGATCCCTTTCGGTTTTCATTTCTCAAATCAAAAAGCAAATAGAATACTTCAATGGAATTTCGAAAATCCTAAATTGATTACTCGCACTGTGTTCATCGATTTGAATCACAAACATCACCGTTCAAATCATGGAATCTGTAGCCCTCTCCTCTTTCAACACCCTCTTCTTCTGCCGCCCAATTTCTCAAATCGCGAAAAGAACGTGTATTTCTCAAATCGAAATAAAAAACACTCAATCCAAACTTGTTCGCACCCAGACAAAATTCTCAATCAAAATAAAATTGTTTGATTCAGGCGACTTAGGTGATTTAAGGTTTAGGGTTCGAAGAATTTGAGGTTGCGGTTTAAGAGTTTCTGGAATTAGGGAGGGCACGAAGGTGGTTTCAGATTTGGAGATCGTGAATTGGGTCTGGTCGCGAATGCAATCGGCGATTTGTGGCTTGATGATTTGTGGTTTGAATGAAGTCGCTAATGGAGTCTGGTTCAGGTCGTTTGGATTTTTTGTGTTTTTTTTGTTTTTTTGAATTGGTGGTCGGGATTGCTGAGAAGATGGTCGATGTAGACAGAGTGAAGGCTGTTGTGGTGGTAGACCGTGAATGTAGGTGTCGTGAATGCTGTGAGGTGGTTTGAGGGTTTGGGTAGTTTCAGGTGGGATGAAGGAAGTGTTGAATGGTGATGTATGAAGGCAGTGCTCAAATCAGAAACACATTGATTGGTGAAGGTGCTCTTGTTCGTGTAATTCAAGACTCTGCTTCATTATTAAGGCATTTTCTACTTAGCTGGTGTTGATTATTTTCCAAATTATTCAATGCAGTGATGGAGCAATTCCTGCTACCACTCTGATAATGGGAGGAAACCCTATCAAAGGTGAAGTTTTTATTAGTCAAGCAATGTTTCTTTTTTATAGAAAATGATGTGATAAAAATTATGTTTTTAATAATATGATTTTCAGGTTTAAGGGGATCAAACCTTTGCTTATCGCTCATATTTGGAGTTCTAGCTGTTCGTTATATTTTGCTGCCTTTATTCGGCATAGTTATAGTCAAGGGAGCAGTGCATATAGGACTTGTGCATGCTGATTCATTTGTGCATCATTTTACGTCGTTTCAAAGAAGGCTCGACCTTCCGAAATCGGATGAATCGGGCGGTGCCCACTTGTTCGACCTAACCGGGTCGTTTCAAAGAAGGTCGATCCCCGCCGGGACTGCGGTGCCCCGGACCCCCGTCGGCGCTGCGCCCGGACCCGCTTCTCGGCTCGCCTTCGGCTCGGCACTCGGCTCGCCTTCGGCTCGGCATATATTTGTCAGTGTCGGTGTCTGTATAAATTGAAAGTGCATATGTAATGAGTGAACTAAGTGATGTAGTGAGGAATATCTGTATATGTGAATATCAGTGTTATATATCATTGAATTGTAAAATAGTGGAGTCAGGAATTTGTACTATTTCAAATGTTGAAATAAAATATTTATTTAAATAAATTACTGTTTAAATATCAAATTCTGTGCAATAGCGTTTTATTAAATAAATATTTATTTTTATTAAAAAATCAAATATGCTCTACATTGTGGGCCCCACAAATTCAAAAAGTTCATATCTATAGCAACATTTTGGAATGTTGCTACAGATACCTATGGGTGTTGCCATAGACCCAAATAGGGTTCTATTGCAACAATATTACTTATGTTGCCTTAGATAGTCAAAATGTTGCCTTTGAGGTCTAAGGCAACGGCAAAAATTGCATCACCCTAAAAGTGTTGCCATAGACCTATGGCAACATTTTTCGGGCCTGAGCCAACATTTTTTTTGTGTTGCAGTAAGCCATTTATGGCGTAGTGAGAATTTTATAACGATTAAAGATGAAAATATAAAGGAGATGTATGGATGACTTTCAAATATTATGTTCAAATCCAAAATGCTAGGAAAAGCTTATACGGAATTGGAGATTGTCCGAAAAACTCTAGAATCCTCCAGAGAAGTTTTAAAGCGAAAGTGGCTGCAATTTAGGAATCCAAAGACTTGAAATGGCTTAAATTGGAGGAACTAATAGGAAACCTCATCACTTATGAGATAGAACTAAAAGTGAAAGAAGAATGTGAAAGTAGAGGTTTGAAAAAATCAATTGTCCTAAAAAGTACAACCGATAACAAGGAAGAAGATGATGCTGTAGCTGAGCTAGCATTATTTATGAAGTGATTCAAAACATGGACTTGAAAGCATGGAAATCCAGCAATAAACCAACGACAAAAACCAACATTTTCAAAGTCCTGGATGACTCCGAGGAAGAAATCATATGTCATAAATGTAATAAATCGGGTCATGTCAAGCCAAATTGCCCATTGAATTGACTTGACAAAGAAAAGAAGAAGAAGAAGAAGAAGAGAAGGAGTTTCGCATACACTTGGGATGAGAGTGGAGAAGAGGAGGAGGAGGACATAAATAATGAGAAAAAAGAAGCAAATTTATGCCCGATGGTAGGATCAAGTGACAGTGACGATGAACCAAAAGAGGTAGCTCACATATCCCATGATGATGTACACTTGGTATATCACAAGTTAAACTCAAACATTGATAGACTTCAACAACGAAATAATAAATCAGAATTTAAGAAAAATAGTTTATTTGTTGTAAATAATGAGTTAGAACTGAAGATTGAAAACATTAGAAAATTTTGAAAGTCTATATGCGTATCAAGCAATATGATTATACCTACTAAATAAAGAACTTATATCAAACTGGCAGTATAAAGATTGAAATAAGTAAATTGCACCAGGGATTTTTATATTGGTTTGAACTTATTGTTCTACATCCAGTTCCAGACTCCTTTTGGATTTATGACTATACCCTCACTTAACCCAAAGGAATATGTTTTACAAACCGCTTGAGCTGCCAAATAGGACTACTATATTACAAACCGTCTAAGCTGTCGAATAGGACTTCGTGTCTCAAAAACACCAACAGGACTTCAATTACAAATGACTGATTATGTTCAAGATAACACGAATAAGTCTATTAATTACACCCTTCCTATAATCTCCTTGATGTGATGATTCAAACTTGTAATTGTAGGAAGTAAATTGTTGAGAATATTTGTAATTCATAAGTGCATATAGATTAGAAAGATAGAAAGAATTGATTCTTGGTTTGGTTAAAAATAAAAGTGAATTCTCAACTCTCTTTATAGATTTGAAAAGTTCTAATTGAATAGTAGTGTAACGACCGGCTATTTCGAATCGTTCAAATCAACAATCATCCACACATGTCGGACTTGAATTGCTCAAAACAACAGATTGTTAATTTATATTTGGCAAAACATAGCATATACAATAAATAAATCAATCACAGAATCACAGACATAGAGTAATATACAATAAGCAGCGGAATAGATAAATAGTAGTTCATGAAGCACAATATAAACAACAGAGTCTAGAACAGAATATAACAGAAATCCAATACATAGAAATCTCTAATACATAAGCAAACGACGAGTCTGAACATAGGTAATTGGAAACAACTAAAAGCTGATTAGATAGGGATGGATCTTCAAGAAAAGCTCCAAGCTCCATAGGTGAGTCTCAAATGATGTGACACTCAGTCTGACCCGGGCATAAAGCAAAACACAAAACACTCGAGTCAGGATTAACATTCTTATACTAGTAAATCAACTCAAGTGAAATGTCAAGTGAAATACAAAATAACTTAGAGGATGTTTGGGATTCCATCCTTTAAGAATCCGTTAAACTATCTACATACATAATACAATACGCTACATATATAATGTCTACAATAAAGTAAAATATTAAAATAGCATTAAGGCGTTACCTATATCCCCCATAACACACTTTATATAAATGTTGTAATCTATACAGTATTGTAAACTCCACCAAACCGGTGGGCTATCAGTGAGCACTCCATAGGTACGACACAAACCAAACTCGTAAAGGGCATGATAAGGCATGTGACAAGGCGCACAAGGCAATGCCCAGGGTAGGATACTACCGTTTTGCGGATCCGGACTGGTGGTAACGCATAGCAGCTACTACCGCCCAGCTCGAGACACACTCCCATAATCAAAGGTGCACCCAATCAAATCACAAAGTAATAGAATGGTATCGAAGAAGTATGCTCGATTGGAGGTGCGACCTCACTTGGCCTGGCGTGACTCCTGTTTTAGTCACATCAAGCTGACTCGTGGGAGTCAGGGCTGCATTCATACCTCATACATACGTCGCCAAACCATCCTACTTCGTTCTGGAATCTCCACCACGTACACAGTTGTTAAAGTGGTTTTCGGTACTGGTAGAGAGTATGACAATATCCGATCCCGGTCACTTTAACAACCAATCGCTTATTTCACACCGCGGTTGATTTCATTTCAAACAGTTCATACTTCATATCAAAATATCAGATTCATTTCAAAATCATATCACTTTTGAAATCATATTCACCAAATAATATTACTTTCGAAATCATATTCACTTCCAAAATCATAACCACAAAATGGTTTAAACCATTATATCAAAATATTCGCATTTAAATCCGTTAAATCTAAACCATAACAGTTCCTGCTTAAACAGTTTTAAATATTGAAATAGTTTATATATTGAAATAGTTATAGATTAAAAATAGTTATATTTTAAAAATAGGTTATAGATTAAAATAGTTTATATATTAAAAATAGTATATATATTTAAAGAGTTTATATCGAAAATAGTTTGAAATTAGAATTGTTTCTTCCAATTCACAAATCAATTCAAATCAACTTTAGTTCCAAAATTCAATTTAAATCAATCTCAGTTCAACAATCCCAATTAAAAAGTTTAAAGGTCCAATTCGAATTCTCATTAAAATCATTTTTAATTTATATCGATTTCAAATCCAGGTTTGAATTATAAATTTTAAACCACTTCAAATTCAATAGGTTTCAAGATTCAAATATCCAAACAATTTCAATAATTCAATTCGATAAATTTCATTTATATTTCAAAATTCAACTTTAATTTTATTTAAATTTGGAATATTCACTTAATCATTTAAATAACATTTAAATAAAATCTCAATTTAAAATTTAAAATCAATATTAATTATTTAATTTCACTCTTATTTAAATTTGAAAATATTCGTTTAATCACTTTTAATCAAAAATCTAGTTATCGAGTTATAAAATCATATCTTTAAAATCTCAAAATCAATAAGTTTCAAATCAATTCCTATTTAAATACAACTCTTAAACAATTTAATTTACAACTCAATTTCAATTTATCTTTCCAACCTTAATTTATTAAAGTTATTACAAAAATCTAATTTCAAAATATTAATATAAATTTAAATAAATATTTTAAATTTATTTTATATATATTAGTTAAATTAGATTTTACTAAATTAAATTTTATTAAATTAAATCTTATTATTAAATTTTATTAAACTAAATTTTATTATTAAATATTTAAAAATAGTAAAATTATAAGTAAAAATCTTAAAATTCACATTTTCCAACTTAACTTATAATTTCAAAATATCCAAACATATAATTTTAAAAATCTAAATTTTCACATATTAAAATAAGATATTTATATTAAAATTTTAAATCGATATTTATCAAAACCCATACAATTTCCTTCCAAACTTTGGAAATCATTTTTCAAAATATAGACCAACGTTGTCCGTATGTAATTTTCTATCCTTTGGTCAAGTGATACTGATATTTATCATTTCAATCCGCAATTATTTAAATTTACGGGTGTATATCATTTCAACTCATAATCCCACGATGTAAATCATATAAAATCACTTGGGTTTATCATTTTAACACATAACGATTTTTCCTAATCTATAAAATCATTCGGATACGTATCATTTCAACCCATAGGGAATTCCTAACCATTAGGGAACTTGCAGAGTGAGAACGATAAAATAATAATAAAATGACATATATATCAATGACAAGCATCTATCATGATTAACAATTTAAATATAATATATTTACAACATGTGATGGTGTCATATGTCAATTAACAAAGGTAAACAATTGCAAATAATAACATATCATATTTAACGATTAAATTGTTATATTTAACAATATATTTCAATCACTACACCACAAAAGGCTTTTAACAGCGTTTGATAAACGCTGTAATACGATACAACAGCGTTAGTTCAAACGCTGTATAACGACATGCTGTCGTATATACAGAACTTACAACAGCTTTTTGATAAACGCTGTTGAAACATAACTTTGACAGCGTTTCATACAAGTTGTCAATAATGTTTTTACAGCGTTTTCAAACATGCTGTATTATGTTTCTATAGCGTTAATAATTTAGTTGTCGGAGATGTTTTAATTCTACTTTAACTATTTACAACAGTTTGTTATAAACGTTGTTATTGAATCATCAACTATTTCGACAGCATGTACTAAACGCTGTTATTGACTATTTAAAGATAATTACAACACGAATTGAACGCTGTTGTTTCTTCATTGACAGCATTAATCAGACGTTGTCTTCTATTTATATAACAGCTTTAATATTCCACTCTATTTTTGAATATTCCAGAACTATATTTTGAGTATATTCAAGCAACTAGTATATATAACATGTTCTAATAACTATTAATTAGTTACATAAACTAGTTAAGACAATATTAATAAACAAAAGACATCCATAAACCAAGTTTCAATAATATCCATAAACAAAAATAACAAAGTAAACCAAGTTGCCACAAATTCTGTTAAACAAAGACACGTTATATGTTAAACAAAAATATAATATCAATACAGTAAGTCCGCACCAAATGCCAACAACAAAACGTGCATCTAAAAAGTTTCATATGCTTGCTACTTGCTATGGAATAAGAATGTGTCATCGCCATCTTTAATTACCTGCAATGAAGAAATTTGAAGTCAGTGAGTAAACGCCAAATTGGAAGTCTATGCCTGTAACATTGTTGTCTCAGTTCACATAACAATCGCTGAAGCCAAGTGAACAAATGTTTGCACCAGTGAACATCAAAAATATAGTTTCATGGCAACCTATAGTATTTCTTACAAAATTTGACATATGAACATTAGAGGTACTACAGGTTTTCAGAGCAGTAGCTTCTATGGTCAAAATTGTTTTCCTCGTGGTGACGTTAGATTGCTTGATAGCAAAACCAGGTGAAGAGCTTTCTATCTAATGTTAAAGTAGCTTGCAAGGGGGAGAAAGACAAGGGGTGGTTATATGCAAGGGACAGAGAAAGCTCAGCATTGGTAGTGCATGCATAGCCGTGAGTAAAGCATGGTGTACAGGCATTTCAAAATGAAAGAAGGAAAAAGAGGATAAAGGTGTGACATAAAGAAGTATGCATGAGGGAGGATAAAAGGAAGTAGCATGCAAGTTTGGTATGTGTTGGGCCTTTGGAGGTGTGTGAGTGTTCATATCAGAATTTTTATAGCTAGGTTGTTGTGTTTATTTGGCAGAAAAGAAAATGTCAGAATTTTTTTTAAATGTCAGAATTTATATATCTCTATCAATAAAGAAAATGTTAGAATTTATATATCTCTATCAAAAAAGAAAATGTCAGAATTTATATATCTCTATCAATAAAGAAAATGTCAGAATTTTTTTTTAAATGGACATTTTTCCCAAAGTTGGTGAGAATTAACAGTGGATTTGAATTTATGAGATTTAATAAAACCGCTCACAGCCAATCAATGCTCATTTACACTAGCATATTTAATCAAATGAAACTATAGTAGTTTATTTTGTTGTCCATTGCATATTAACAAGATGTGAAACTTACATAGAAGTTGAGCCCATTCTAACATTCGAAACAGGCCATGCTACAGTCGAGCCAATAGCATCTAATAAGCATTCCATGATGGATGTAGGCCGCCATAGAGGTGCATTTGGGACTTTTACAACATCCACCCAAACTCTTATCGCATTTGGTCCCAGTAGAACAGAATGTACCAAAGCATTTGGATCTGTTGAAGACACGGTTCCTTCTGCTACTATTTTTCCCGTACCCTCTAAATCAATCAACTTGCATTTGGTATTTGTAGAAAAATTTGCACTCTATCACATAACAAAAAAATGGTAATACGCTATCAACAATTCTTTGAGAGGAATATTAGCAATATGAACATGTTACCGTAAGAGATGTTGGAGCATTGATCATAGGAGCAGGACATGTGCTAGCGTTAACCGTTTCAACAACCATTGTTGATTCTGGCCATGCTATTTTCTTACCAATAGCTTCTGCAATACATGTCATGCCAACTATAGGCCTCCATAAAAATGCATCTTCTTTTTTCGGATTGTCCACCCAAACTATCTTGGCATCTGGTCCAAGAGGAATACCATTAATTATCTGATTTGGATCACTCGAGTACACTCGTCCTTTAGCAACCAGTTCTTTGCTCCCACCCCAATCATACAGCTTGCAATTGGTTTCCATGCTATTGGTTTTACTCTATTAAAAAAATACATTTGTTTAAGTTGAACATAGAAATATACAAAAACATTGCACAAATTTCAGTAATACATCTTTAAAGCGTTGTAGCAATAGAAATTAGGGGTAATCAAGTCTCTAATTTTCAGATAAACTGGCTTTGTATCTAGTCGCTAAACTGACATATGAAACCCAACCATGCTATCTTTGTTGTAGCAAAGATGTCATTGTAATTGATATATAATTTATTTTCTTTTCTTTTTTAACATTTTTTCCCCAGCTTAAACATGTTTTTCATTATTTTACAAAGAGTATGCGATCAGTTGACAATTCATTCATCGCTTTGGAAATTAGTTACTTCAGAAACTTTGTTACCCGGAGCTTTGTTCCCCTTTCTACACAGATTTACATTAACAACATTACCAGCTGGAAAATAAAAAGTTTGATACCCAGAGCTTTGAAACTTGCAATTTATAAAGCAAATCGGATCATTATGTTCGGAGTATCCTTAGTTTTTTTGCACATTCCGAGTCAGGTTTGTTACTCTTATAAATTTATCAAACATTTCAATTTTTTAGTTGAAGTTTCATGTGATGAGAAAAAGACGCATGTGGCCGAAGTTGAAGTACCCAGACACATATAGTTAACTTTCATATCAGAAAAATATACAACGTGATAGCAACGCATCCACGATGGCCCACATAGAGATTATTATCACTGTACCAGAAAATGATCGGTGGACCATAAAATGCTAAACCATACTACCATTAAAAAAAATGCTAAACCATACTACCATACTACCATAAAATGCTGAATTTATGGATAGAGATTATCCACGATGGCCCTACATATTAAAAAAATGCTAATTAGTGTTAAACTTACCTTGTTTTGTTTTCTGGAGTCCTCACTTTTGTGTATAACAACTTTATCAGCTGGCCATACTACTATCTCATCCTTGGCATCTCTTATATATACCAAACCAGAAGAAGGCCTCCACAAGAAAACATCTAATTTTCTTGGATGGACAATCAAATTTTTTTTGGCATTTGGACCTAAAGGGACTTCATTGCACAGTTCTTTCGGATCGCTTGACACAATTTTTCCTTCGGCGACAACCTCGTCATCATCTCCATGCCAAGGCAGTAAACTACAATTATCACCTGTTTGACTATACTTACTCTGCAATTAACCAAAACTAGATTATATTGATTATTGATTTAGATATCAAATTATGTATGATGTTGCAACCGTCATATAGTTGATTTTTACCACTACGGATGTGTTCTCTTCTCCCCAACTTCCTTTATCCTGCCAAATCGATAATATTGCAAATTAAAGGTAAAAATAAATAGACGTTCATTTAACCAAAGTATAAATTGACTACCAGAATTCGATTTACGCAACTATTTGCATTCCCCAAATTATGTCAACATACAAAGAGATTATTTTTTCATAACTCAAGCCAAATAGAGAAATATTCTGAATAAATATTTAAGCAAGTAAAAACAAACTTTATTTATCTAGTTTAATTAGTGTTGATATTGTCGAAATAATCACAGAAAAATAATCATAGAAACTTATAATAAAGCTTTGATACCAATTATTGCTGTAAAGTGCTTAAACAATGTATTTATCCTTGCACTAATATAGATTCCATGTACCCACAAATAATAGTACATAAAAATAACCAACATTAATAATAGATTTATTTTTCCCTTTAAATTTGGTCAACTTAATTTACATTAATTGGCCTACAATTTTGATCAAATTTACTGGCCAATTTGATTATAATTAAAAGTAAATTATGTTGGTCAATAAATGCTAAATTACTTCCCAATTTTGGTTAAAAACCTATATTTGGTATAACCTTAATGTATTTTAATCAGCATCAATGTGTAATTTGTTGTTATAGCTTAACTTCTGATCATTCCTTAACTCGGTACTAGAGCTACTAAGTTACATTCACCTAATTTGAAGCTAAAATTTAACTGTTTGATTGGTAAATTTGTTCAGTAAACAATTTAATTACATTTTAATCAAATATGATCAATCTAATTAATTTGAAGCTAAATATATCCTAATTAATTTTAACAAATATTTTTCTATTTCTTTCTTTGAAACCGAATATCCTATGTTGATATAGAAGCCACATCGAAAAGTGATAGTACCTTTAGGCGATTTTAGTTTCTATCTTTTTCCAAATTTTTGATCCATTTACCAAAACAGTATCACCTTACCTTTTGTTCTTACTATTTCCATGTCTTTGTCATCACTACAAATTATATATCAAAGTTATAAAGTAGGAATCTGAAAAGAAAAGAAAAAAACTGAAAGTAAGATCTTTACTTTTTAAGCAGAAGAACAAGATAATATCAAATAGGAGAGGAAAATGAAATCGATGAGGGAAGAGTAATTAGGAAGATAATTTCATATTTTGATTAGTACTGTACTGTGCTATGCATGATTCAGATGTCAAATTTCACTTTCCATTTACTACTCCATACTCTAATTTGTTGCTGCAGTTAACAATTTCTACCCTCCGTTGAAATACATACCAAATTAGTTTTAAAGATATAGAATATTTAAATGATACATTATCGGTACATGAATTAAAGAATATTAAGCATGTTAAATGGTACAGATTTTTTACCTTTAATTTTATAGTTCAAGTCCAATTATATAGTTCAAGTCTTGTTTCCAGATTTTTTTTATGTACTTTTATATATGTTACTTTTACATTCTATATGATTCCATAATGTTTGTATACTTTTCTTAAACTTAGATCTTTGCTAGAAGGTATTATACACAGTGCTTTTTCCCCCTCTTTTTACATTTTTTTCTTTTTTTAAGGACAATGGACGCCAAAACATAGATATCTTGTTTTGTCATTTAGGTTATCTCCATGAAATTAAAAATCATTCTCGAAATTTCTAAACCCCAAAAACATTTAAAATATAAATTAAAAGTCGTACCAGACACTTCATTAACATGTAAACCACTTGCTTTAGTTCTGAAACACTATGTTGACATTGAGCTACTTGAGTATCTTTGATTTGTGAGAGAACTGCCTTGGCCGCAGTCATGCCTCTTCCCATTCCACGTAGTCGTCCCGGTCTATCTTGTCCCAACACTTGTGAGAGAGCATCATCTTTGAAATTACATGTTAAGCTAGATTGTGATTCATTTTCCACCTTTTTTATTTTCTCCTACAAAAAATATATTTTAAATATGAGTTCTAAATTATATTATTTTCAAAATAATTACTTTAAAAAAGGTCAAAAGCACTTACAATAATTTCGGCAACATGTGCATTCACGGGTTCGCCATTCTTTTGAGTGTGAGATTTAACCCAAACATCAACTCTAGAAATGGAAGAAGGATTTACACTTTCCTCTTTCTGCATTAAAAATGACATAACATTAGATAAAACAACTAATCACAGTAAATTAATAAAATATTTTTTCTCACCATATCTTCAGTTAATCGTGCCATTCCTCGACGACTACAAGTATGTGGCATTTGTTTACCCCTCATGGATTTGAATTTTTTGCTTCGTGACTATTTATAAAGATTTATCACATTTATTAGTTAATTTGCATTCTTTGTGCACTTATATTTTATATATAGAAATGATTAAAACAATTACTATATAATTACCTTAAACTCATTACTCGTTCTGGACTCAACAAACCTTTTCCATTCCTTCATAGATTTGACATTATTTGGTTTTAGTCGAAGTCGTTTCTCCGTGGTTTTTGCCTTTAATAACTTGTCAACTAGTTTTCTTTTTGAACACCTCCAAATACATCCCATTTGCCGAAGAATGGGAACCTTTTGCCATTCTTCATCCAATTTAAATCTAGCCTGTAACAAAGAAAAATATCAAAATATAGTAACTTTATTTAAAAACTGAATAAAGAAATTAATAAGATCGAAATTTTTTGATAATCAACATTAGCCATGGACTACATATCAACACTTCTAAAATTATTGTTTTCCAACGTAAGAATGCATCCTTAATCTTTAACACAAACTAAACGCTATTTTAATTTGTTGTAAAGGTTTCCAGATCATGGATTAACCCATGTTTTAGAAAGTGTGATTTGTGGACACAATAATTACAGGCTATCTAAAAGTGCATCTTTGATTTAAAGTAATCAATGTTAGGGTGTTATTATCCAATTATGATATCTACTTTGATTATACTGAATAAAACTTAGGAAAGTATTAAATCTGCATTTTTGATAAAACTCAAGAATTAAATCTTAGGGAAGTATTTTTTATATTATTCATTCATAGTTAACAATTACAAAAGCTTACCCAGGTTACATAAAACTTAGGGAAGTATTAAGTAACAAGAGCCAAATGCAATTACAAGTGTTGATTCTATCAGTTAGGAAGCCACTCAATTTCAAATCATATTGTTACCAAGCAAGGAAATTGTGACTTCCTCCCTGTGTCACTACCACTGCACATCAAACACACAGATATGCTGAATTTGAGATGGCAAGCAACAACAAAATATTTTTGGTTAAGTTCTCATTGTATACCCGTTCTCAGTACAATTTTATCACTTGCAAAATCTTTGAACACATAAAAGCAACAGTACACTGATTTTCTAAACAATTGAAAATAAAAGATTATTTAGGACAACTTCCAAATGAACGCACACAGAAACGTGGTCCTGATGGAATCAAAAATGTCTTAATGGTGCATGTACAAACATACTTAATAATGAAAATGTCTCAAAGAAATAATGCCAACATGATGTTCAGAGCATGATTTGGTTTTTTCTAAAAAATGTCCAGAGAAGGATAAACAAAGATACGTCTCTATGACTATCTTAAAATAGTGAAAAAAGGCTCTAGATGTTTTCAAAAGTAAATGAAATCAGATTAACATTGTCCACTTTATCATAAATAATATCATAAATAAAGAACAAGCAGCTAATTAATGCAAGCCAATGCCAAAGCCAATTTTGAAGATGGATAAATTTTGAAATAACTGGCCAGTAAGACTTGAAGAAGAGCAGCATTTTCAAGGTCAGCAGATACAGGATAACACACAACCGGTTCAGAACCAATAAGGAAAGGTAACAAATAACGTAACACATTCCAGGCAGAAAGCTGAATAAAAAGACAAGGTTAAAAAAACAACTACTAACGTATAGATCGTAGTGCTTACAACACACGTAATTGAAATGAAAATATCAGTAGCTTCTAAAATAAAAGACAGTGTTAGCTTCTAAAAGACAAAGACAGTATATGTGATAAGGCAACAGATAAGATTGTATCAAAAGTTTGCTATTATATTAACTAAGAACATTGCAAGATAAGCAAACCTGAACGGATTCCTATAGAACTGATTTCAATTCTTTACCAAGTTGCCTCCAGTCCTCAAATGTAAATGGAACATGCTCACGCACAAGTGGCCCCAGATAAGAAGATAGCTTCACCGACCCTTTTCCTATCGGTTCGCCCGATGAGTTAAACTCGACTTCGATTCGGCTTGCAACATCTGCAGGAAGTTTTTTCACTTTGGTTGGTCCTCTATTCTTCTTTTTCAAAATCTGATTTGCATCAATGTCTTCAATTGTTCTATCGATTTCCATTGCTGTTTCAGGATTTCCATCGACTTGCATAGCAGTGTCTGCGATTGAGTTGTTTGCATTCCCAACATCATTGTTTTCCAAAGGTGGCTCAATATGCTCTCCTATTGCATTAGACCCATCGAATGCATATGTGGATTGTTCGAGTCTTTTTTGATTGCGCGTAATCCTCTTATCCATTGTCTTTTTCGTACTTCTAACCATTTTCTGCAAGTATAACATATCAACATATGAATTTCAAGTTATAAGAGCATATTAGTGAAATTACAAGCAATTTTTGGGAAATCGAATATGAGCAATGACATATTAGTCAAATAAATATTTATACAACCAAAAATTTAGGCTATGGAAAATAACAACAATTTTTTCAGCACCATGAAGTATATACTTTGCAGTATGTTGAGTAGGTGCTGGTTGTGATGCCAATCGCCGTTGGAGTTATTTGCAGTATGTTGTTTGTTACTTTTCCAACTACTAGACATGGGATTGGATTTCCTTTGTCGCCACATTGATTTGATTAATTTTAACTCTGTTAGCTGTGAAGGCAGATTGCTTCTGTCCTCCAACTGGACTCTGAATCAATGTTTTGCCACCCGAAAGAAGCAAAATTGACTATAATGGTGTATATGCCCAATAGAATGTGTGTGTATAAATGTAGAATACTGGATTTGGATTGTACCTAATTAAACTGGAGTAATGCATAATATAAAATCAACCATATAAAAAAAGAAAGTTCCAACACCTTTAGAGCATGATTTTGTTCACACACTTTAACGTGTGTTATTTTAAACTAAGCTAAAAAAAGGACCAAGCTTTAAATGTTCTGACCAAAAGCATGCATAAAGAAAAGGACAGACAAATGAACCATAATATTAGTTAAACATGACCATAATTATGTAATTAGTTAAACATCAGTAATGATTTTTCTATTGTATAATAAAAACAAATGAACTCAAAGATATTTATACAAGGCATTGTCAAAAATATGCTCCCCACCCATGGAGTCCACTTAAAACATTGCCCTTGTATATTTTCTAAAGTAAAGCTTAAGTCTATACCAATTTCCAGTGCCAGAAGATGAAATTTTACCTATTTGTAATAACAGAATATGATAATTTCATAAGTAATGCAGATTCATATAAGTGATACTAGCACGGGTTATTGATAATTAACCTATTTTTAACAATAGGTAAATTACTAAATGATGATTTCCACCTGAAAAAATAACTGCAGAGTACTTAAAAATATAAAGCAAGGTGATATTCACACACAAAATAGCACACACAGCGTGTGCTTAAACTTATATTTTCCTATAAAATTCAAAGTAACATGACAACATATGATCTGTATATACAGCACAATGCCAAAATACTGCACAATTAACTTGTTCACATAAAAAAGAATATAAGCGTAGAGAACTATATATATAACCGGGCATACAGTAAAAAAAACAATGTGCTTGTGATGGTTAATGTAGTATTCTAAAACAGCCACCTTGTTACCCATCATCAGGTACTATGTCAAGATACACGGGTACTGTACATAGCAAAACCAGCAAAAAAAAAGAACCTACTAATGAATTAAGCAGGTTGTGTGAGTCTGAGAACTTGTACTTCATATAAGATCAGATTTTTTTAGTAAGATGGACACGTTTATGTTTAACTAATTGCATGTTTATATGGAAGGCCCTCTCCTATAAGAAAATCAATTGAAGTAGGATTTTGTAATAGTTAAACCTGTATGAAAACCATACAAGTTAACAGGACTTTTATATTCAAAATTTTCAACTTAATTGATTCTGTTAGCGAAGCGGTTCCATATGTTGATTTAGCAATGGTTGGCAAGTTGATTAATTGTACTCAGAATATTGAATTAGTGTCTTCAGTTGATTAGTAGCTTTATTCTTTTAGGAAATAATTTTCTTCCAGGTTATATATTTCTTATAAATTTATTAGAATTTAAACATTAGAAAGCTTTCATGTTATGTATCAAACAGAATATACATTCTTTTTAATCATAAATTTGTACTTCAAATGACCACTCACTCCAAAAAGAGAAGATAAAATGAAGGATGACATACAAACTTGAAGTTTGGAATACAAAAGCAACATTCTAAGAGTAACAAAACCATAAACAAAAAGAAAGGTACATATTTGTCTATTCAAAGTTCAAACCAAAATTTCAGATTTCAACATTTAATAAGACTTCAAATCTAACTTATAAACTTCTTATAAGAAAACAAGACATCAAAACTACTCAAGTATGCCTTCGCAATCCTCCCTGACATAACTAACATTCTCAACTAAATCATCTGCATCCATATCGTTTTCTTCAGGGCCGCTCGCAACATAGTTAGCTTCTTACAAAATCATCTATCTCTAATTCATGAAAACCTCTTGGCGGTGCTTTCATTACAACATACCAATTAGAAGAATCATTTTCTCTTGAATAAAAGACTTGTTTCGCTTGAGATGCGAGGATATAAGGTTCTTTTGAAAATGAAACCTGACTTTGATGTAAATTAACAAGAGTGAATCCATCTTCAACTTTTATCCCGTTTCCTATGTTCGCCCAATGACACTTAAAAACAGGAATATAAAATACATTATAATCTAGTAAAATTATTTCAGTCAGTATCCCATAGTAAGTAACCACATCAACCACTTGAGAAATGTCTTTTGCACTTGCTCTACACATGGTAGTCGCGTCATAAGTCACTCCGCTATTCTGGGTTTCTCTATCAACATCTTTTGTATGAAATCGTTGTCCATTAATAATATATCTTTGCAGGAGAATGCCGTCTTTTTAGGACCATATGCAATCCATTTTAAAATTTTATCATGATCCTTTGAGTCATAGGTATCTAAAGGAAATATTCAAACATATTTTAAAAGTAATTTCATTAATTCATATATGAAAATATTGAAATTCTTTAACAAACCTTCCTTTTAATCCAATCAGCGAAGCTATCTCTATGGGTTTTCCATAGTAAGGTCGCATTTTTTTCTAAGCGCTTGTTTGAATTTTGCAACTCCTCCAAATGCAAACTAGTACGATAAAAGTGATGTTAAATTATAGTTGCCAATACAAGCACGTCAAATCAATGAAAGTGGGACATAACATATACTCACTCTAAAAATGGTTCCACCATAGCCATATTCATTAACACAGCTAAATGAGAAATTTCTTTCTCATTGGAAGACAATGTAATTGATTTGGACATTGAAATTGGACGCCCTTCAAGTATTGCGTTATCTTCATAATCTTCATTTCGATCTTTTTTTTCAATATATACCGACTTACTCAAAAATTCACTAAAAAAATCTCATGGATTCTTCGGCAAGATATGATTCTGCAATGCACCCCTCAGGTCGTGCATAATTTCTTACGTAGTCTTTGAGTGTTTTCATATACCTTTCAAAAGGATACATCCAACGAAAATGAACTGGTCCGCACAATCGTGCTTCTCTTCCAAGATGAATTGTCAAGTGTATCATAATATCGAAAAATGAGGGTGGAAAATATCTTTCAAGTTCACACAATATTTTAACGATATCATCATCAAGTTGTTGCAACTTCTCCTTATCAAGAACACGTTGACATATTTTATTGAAAAATGAACATAGACGAATTATTGCATTTCGAGGTCTGGTTGGCAATAAACCTCTTACTGCAATCGATAATAATTGTTGCATTAAAACATGATAATCATGAGACTTCAAACCACTAATTTTACAATCCACCAACGACACGCATTTTTTGAAATTTGAACAATAACCATCGGGGCCTTTCAAATCATACAACCTTTTTCAAAATATTTTTTTCTCCAATTTTGACAATGTATACGGAGCTGGTGGAAGATATGTTTTGGTTCCACGAGGTTGTGCATAAAGACCGTGCCGAATACCCCAATCCTCTAAATCATGTCTATAATTAATCCTATCTTTTGATTTGTTATCATGCAACATTGTACTTAGTGTGCTTTCACAAACATTTTTCTCAACATGCATTACGTTCAAATTATGACGCAATGGAAGTTCCTACGAAAAAAAATTAGCATTTAAATTTTCTATATATTCCTTTTTTTAGATTAATAAAGAAAAATGAGATTTGAATACTAACCTCCCAATATGGCAAGTCAAAAAAAATTGATCTTTTTTTCCACCTTGATAGCTCCTTTTTTACAGAATTATCATCTTCATTATCTTCATCCTCACTACTGTCATCGATCTTCCTTTTCTTACCTTTTCCCTTAAACTGCCCTTTTCCAAAATCATTTGGAAAGTCCTTCAAAATAAGAGAGATGTTTTTACCTATTAGAATTCTAGGCATCTTTCCATCCTCTATAGTGTTATAAAACCAAGCTTTTTTTTCCTCAACGGATGTGAAGTAGGCAAAAATCTTCTATGACCCACATAAACATTCTTTCGACTATATTTCAACCATCGATAATGAGTATTGACACCATATAATGGACAAGCCTTTTTACCCTTTACACAACATCCAGCAAGATTACCATAAGCTGGAAAATCATTTATCGTCCATAATAAAATAGCTCTCATATTAAAAAGTGTCTTACTAAATGCATCGTACGTCTCAACTCCACTACTCCACAAGTAATGCAAATCTTCTACTAAAGGCGCCATATATACATCAATATCATTCCCCGGTTGCTTTGGACCTGGAATTAGAAGTGTTAGCATAATATTTTCCTTCTTCATGCACAACATAGGCGACAAATTATATGTCACAAGCATTACTGGCCAGTAACTATATTTGGAACTCAACATGGAAAATGGATTAAACCCATCTGTAGCAAGACCAAGTATGAGACTACTTGGATCGGCTAAAAATGATTTCCAATTTCCATCAATTGTGCTCCATGTTACAGAATCTATGGGATGTTGCATCTTTCCATCACTCCTTTTATTATTGAAATGCCACCTTAATGCTTCTGCCATCTTTTCAGATCTGAACATTCTTTTGAATCTTGGAATTATTGGAAAATATCTCAACACCTTAACCGGGATACCCTGCATAATCTCATTTGTATCCTGATTCATTTTCCATCTTGAGGAACCACATTTCAGACAGTTATTCAAATTTTTATACTCTTTACGAAAAAGACAACAATCATTCTCACATGCATGAATCTTTTCAAACCCCATATCAAATAGTTTGAGGAATTTCTTTACTTCATATAAAGTCTTAGGAAGTACATTATTCTTTGGCGAAAATAGTTGTTGCACATTAAGAAGCTTATCAAAACCAGAATCGGATAATCCAGTTTCGCATTTAAGGTTATACAAAATAGTGATGGCAGATAACTTTGTATGATCTATGCAGCCAGGATATAATGGGGTTTCTGCATCTTCCAAGTTCTTAAGTAAATCATCATGTCGTCTCTATGCATCATCCTTATCTTTATCATCATCAAAAAAATTATGATTAAAGTAGTCTTCATCTTCATAGCGAATTGCTTTGAGTAAGTCGTACGCCTCACTCTTTTTATTATTATTTTCAACATCTACTTGCTCGCCATGATTATACCACCTACCATCTTTGTACTTAGGATCCATTCCCTTTATAATTAAATGCTCAATGATGGTTTCACCATAATGATGACTAAGATTTCGACAATCTAAACAAGGACACAAAATTTTCTCTACATCCCCTAACTTTTTCTTCGCAACACGTACAAAATTTTGATCTCCTTGTCCATACTCTTTACTGGTTCTATGTTTAAAATTGAAAGCAACAAGAATGTTAGCTTTCATTATCAAAACATGTTAAGTCTAAAGTTATGTGTAAATTTACTTTTATATGATTACCTGTGTAGACGCAACCAGTCTTTCTCCATCATCATATATAATATGGAAGCAATCAAGTATCTAAAATTCAAAATAGTAATTGGTTTTACAACATATGTGTAAATTTACATAAATTATAAAATAGTCAGATTGCCATTTTTTGGATAAGAAAGAAAATTATAAACTTAGATTTCGTGCAATTGAAAATAGCGCTCTTACTTAAATTCAGGACACTTAAATCATTGCTTCAATATTTTTTACTGTGAAGTACTCTAATTTTCAAATCCATATGTTAGGCATGGTAAGAAACAAAGAGCTATTACTTTATTAATATGTCAAAGTTACATAAATTACACCTAAGATAGGCTTCATGATCTATAAAGAGTATGGTTAATGGAATAAAAATTGTTGGCGTCTGAATAAATGTTTGATAACAGTTATTTAGAAAACTAATAAATGGAACAAATATGAGTAATTACAACTTTTACTACATGTTGACAAAACATAATTCGTATCTACATATATAAGAACAAATAGATGTTGGAGGCAAAGTCTAAACATTACTGTGGGAAGAAAAATTATCAGGCCACAAATTTAAGAAAATTGATGGTAATTGTGGTAAATCAAAATAAATAGTCTCTGCATGCACCATTTATGAAATTATTTACTGACCTTCTAACTTTCTCACATGCTCTGTTATAAATATTATTTATTATCCTTTCAACTTGAGCTTTATACTGACAAATGGCATGCATAACTGAGTAATTGCCAATGACACCACTTGAAATGAATGAATACAACTGTTGTTACTTAGAAAACTACACATTTTTTTCCGAGCATGCACTTCCATTTAATTCTTTGCAGAAAACCAACATTAGATGGAATCTAGTATTTACAATTCTCTTATTCCTAGATTAGGAGAAAAAGGAAACATACAACTCAATGAAGAAAAAGTATTGAGCAACATATTACCAGTCATAAACAGTCTTTTTGTTTTTATTTTAGGCAGTGGAGTCACATCCTAAGATTCGTTCGTTTGTTTCAACAATGTGTTCATGACTTTCAAAAGAAGGAATAGCTTATGTATAAATGGGCTTTGAAAACATAAAAGTTTAGAGTTCAAAGCTGATTTCATAAACATGGTTCTTCCTGGATGTATATGCCAGACTATGAAAATATATTATTTTCGAGTTCAAAGTGACTAAATGTCTGAAAGTTTTTAAATGTAAAATCTTTCAAATGCTTGAAAAGGTTTTTGGGTATATGTGAAGGTCAAGCTTCACTAAGTCTACAAGTATGTTAAGGATTTTATGCAAGAATAAGCTCTCTCTGTGTGTGTGTATTTTGAAGTGTTCACTTCTGACTATTTCAACGTGGCATATTACAGACTTCATATAAGTTGTGTATATATCACGTTTCTTAGTGATGATAAAGTTCGAATACACATGAATCCTTAAATATGTGTTAAAGTTTTTAGCGTTTATTAAGCTTGACTTTGGGATGTATGTCACTATGATTTCATATTTGTATGTCAGTCTCAAAATGCATTCTATTGAACTTTAAAACAAAATGCTCCCTTGTTAAGTTCGAATACACATTTTTTTTCCGAGCATGCACAATCCAAAACAACAAGTTCTTTGCCATTTATCAGTGGATTTAGTGTTGGTAAAGATTTTGCACACCTGTTGTTTTATTTTTTAGCAGCAGCCCGAGCTTCTTCTTCTCTGAGCCTTCTTCTCCAAAGAGCCTACACATTTAAATACATTTATAAACTTCAAAATTTTCAATACTTTCCCCATAGAAGGTTTGTTACTGTAATAGATAATGGAATTCGACTCAGGTACATAAAAAATCTTTCCGAAATTCAACTTCAATACTTTTGAATTCAATACTTCAATACAGTAACAAATTCGAATTCAATACTTTCTCAGAAAGGTTTTTTATAAACTTCAAACTTTTAACTTTTATAAAAAGAAAAATACAAATAAAAAACCATACAGTTTACATACAAAGTCGATCTAAGGTGCCCTTTGTACCTGAGATGGAGACGATTAGTTGAAATGAAATCCGGTTGTGAATCCTAATTCGACTGTATGTAAAAGACATCGACATAAATGATTAGTTTAAAAAAAAAGAAATCGACGATTAGTTGAAACACGTACCTGAGATGAGCAGCTAGCAGTGACGTTTCAAATTCGAAATCGAAAGAGAGGTGAAGGAAGATGCATGAACGATAAGGGCAGTGACGAAGGGAAACTTCGGTGATTGGAAGAGAGACTTAATTTGCTCTGGGTTGTGAAGGCGGTAACGAAATGAAAGGGCGATAGAATTAATTGGGGAAAGTGGGAAAAAGTAGGCGGCAAATGATAATTAGGTTTTCCTCAGCGTTTGGGACGTAAACATTTTCCCTCCAGAAATTCTATGACCGCATTTTAAGGAGAAACTCTGATATTGGATGCTGTTGATAGTATGTTTTCTTATAGTGAATCGTCATTTCATATGAATTAAATTTACTAAATATAAAAATGTTAATCGTGAGTGATCGCTCTCCTTTCAAGGCTAGAGAAATTTGGCAACACAAATAAGTTACGAATTGAATCACGAACTCGACAATCGACCAAGATAGAAAATTTGCTGCTGTAATCTCCGGACAGCGGCGATTGGACAGGACGGCTAAAAGATGGCTGCGATAAACTAAATACTTGAATTCGAATTCGATGAAAATAATATATATATAAATTTTAAAAATCAAAAATTTAACCTACATATTTAAAAATAAAATCTTTATATTAAATCTTTAAAACCAATATTCAGTTTTAAACACATATTAAAATAAAAGTCTTCATATTATATTTTTAAAATCAATAATTATTACAACACCGATATAAAAATCTAAATATCTATATTTATATTTCAAAAATCAAAATATTTTTTTATATAAGAAAGAAGGCTATGAGGAGGAGAAGTAAGATGAGGGAAGGTGTTCGGCCATAGGGTGCTGCTACTACTCGGATCAGGGTTGCTTGGCTGCAGTGGGTAGGCGAGGTATGGGAATTGGCTACTGGGTTTCGGTAGAGCTGCCGTGTCTCGGCCAGGGAGGAGCGGTGTCAGGTGGAGTAAAAGACGTGGGCTACTTGTGATGTGGTGGCGAAGGGAAATAGGCGGGGCTTTGTATGATGCGGCTATCGCTGCATCGGCTACAAGGAGAGGGTTTGCTATGGTTCGATTCAGGGAAGGAAAAATGGGTGGCTGGTGGCTCTAGGTGCAGCTGCTTGGGTCGGAGGGGAGATGAATGGGTTCGGGTGTTGTGTAGGTTCGGCTAAGGCATGCTGACGTGGCAGACGGGTCTGGAATGGGCGATGGCTCATGGTGTTGGTTCAGTGATGGAGGTAGGGCAGAGGGTGTACGGCAGCGGTTATATTAGTGGGCGAGCAAGTTTCCCAGAGGCGGTGATATATGCAACCTATATTATAACTTGTATATATATTTTTCCCTGTGCATGAAATTCAGAACAAAAAAAGAAGAAAGAGGGGAAACCGAACTCGATTCAATGAAGGAGAGAAATGAACAGGAAGAGGACGAGCATCTCTCCGGAAAAAATATATATGCTTTTGTATAAAAAAAATTATATATAAAGAAGTTTGCTTCAGGCAATAAGACGAGCAGGGGATTTGAAGAAAAGAATTTAAGCTACAGGAAAAAGAAAGCTTTATATTATTATATTTCTCGAATGCAAGTCACGGAGCAAAAGAGAACAAGGGGAAGAGAAATGAAAACCAATGAACCATCGTATAATATTGGAACTAGTGGGAAAATAAAAAGTCAATATTAAATTTTGGGAATGCTAAAAATTAATGGCTGTTTGATTCCACCTAGTAGATAGATGAAAGGGCACAACACCAAAAGGTTAAAATTGAGTACCGATACGGCTAATCGTTTTGCAAATTTCACCGTGTACCGAACGACGAAATTGAAAAATGAATATACTACGGAGATCATGAGACGAACAGAATGGTACACAGATATCACCAATACGATCATCCTATCAAAAGTCGATATTCGCTGCTAAAACGCCGAAAATAATATGAACGGAGTTAGAGCATTCCAAATCCGGCGAAACGAAATACGACGTCTCACTCAAAAAATGATTTACATTTTTATTATATAAAAATATTCGGATTTCCAAAATATTAAATTTCCATCAAATTTTCAACTGATTTTAAAATTTAAAATTTCACAACTGAACAAACTTAAATATTTTCCAATAAAAATTTGACACTTGCTATGTTAAAATAGACGCATACCAAATATCAAATTTTCATTGTTAAAATTTAATTGTTTATTTTCTTGAAAAATTTAGTTAATGATGTTATTAAAATTCATTAAAATTTTCAAGTCGTTACACTCTCCCCCACTAAAAACTTTTCATCCCCGAAAAGGAACGAGATAAGAGAATAGAAGCAACAGAAATGAAAGATAGATTTGAAATACATAGAACTAGATACAACCATTAATTCAAAATCATATAAATTTCATTTGTTTTTAAATTGATTTATATTCAACAAATTTGGTTTCAATCCATTTTATTCAATCAATAAATATTCATTGTATTCATTTTCGGTTGATTTCAATTCAAGGTATTTTCGTTCAATTGATTTGCTTTCAATTTATTAATATTCGTTACAAAATTCTCTTTCAAACAAAATTTATTTTATTTAACTCATTTATTTAATCCATTTGACTTCACTTAAGTTAATTTCACTTATAATTCAATTTCAACTATTCTTAAGTTCATATTTATTTACTTAAATAGCATTCTTTATTTATTATTCAATTTATTTCACTTACCCTATCTTATAACATAGATTAAGTGTATGAACATTTATTATAACAACTCAATTTTTATTTATAAATTCCCTTATCAAAATTTCATTTTTAGACATCTTATTACTTACATTTTATATTGCATATTATTCCATTACAAATTTACCTTTTTTTAATTTACAACATTTCCATTAAGTAAAATTTTGTTTTAAACATTTTCATTACTTAAGTTTTCTCTTGTATAACCTTCAATTACATATTCACATTACATTTTAACTTTTTGAATATTCAGATAAGTTATGTATATTTAGAATGCAATTGAGTATTATACAAACTAATTTTATCCTAGTTTAACTGTTGCTAGTTGTTTCATTTCCATTTCTCAATTTAAACACTTCAATTATTCAAAAAAATTGTTTCATTTCAATAATTGAAAACCATTACTTAACATAAAACTTAAGAGTTAAATTTCCGGTTTTACTTTAAACCATTTTGAAATATATATATGTTTTATACATCAATCATACTTAAAAAATTCAAATCAAATTCATTTTAAAAACAAAAGTTTAGCAAAGCTATAAAGTGGTCTCCTACTTTGGGACTCGAAAATGAATGTGGATGATGCTGCAGTCATCATCGAAATTATTTTCCAGCGATAAAAGAGAAGAGTACAGACTTACTTCTTTTAAAATTCTTTTGGAAACAATTTCCATTAGAAAATACTTTCAAATAATATATTGTCAAAACTTTGAAAACCAAATTTTTGAAAAGTACCAAAAATTTAATTCTCAAATCCTTAATTTAAATTTATTTCATTTGCAGATCAGATTTATAAACCATGTTTTAAAATTTTCAACTTCTTATAGCATACAACAATAGTTAATGGTTTGGAAATGTTGACAAAACAATAAATGATAATCTAGTATTATCATTTCTAACACCAATTCATTTAGCTATCCAATTTCAGAAAATTATACTTATATATATAATATAATCATACATAAAATTATTCCTTTTACCAATTTCGAAAACAATATTGTGTCGGTTTGCTCTGTTCAAGTGTTTTGGAATTCCCATCGATAGCGCTGTCCAGACAAATCAATCGAAACCCAAAATTCAACTTAACAACTCAAACAACATAATATAAAACATTTCATATCAATTACAAATACACTCCCTCACAGGATGATTCAAGAATGAATTTTAAAATAAGGATAAAGATTCAAATTTAAAGGGACCTTATTCAAAGAGAATTCTAACTAAGAAGATAGGCTCGAAAAGGAAGATAAGATAACTAAATTACAAAAGAGGAAAGATGGATAGACTTATATTAATCACGGCGACCGTAACCGGGTCAACTGAGACTTAGAAAGGCGAAAATATCATTAATGAAAACCAGGACGAACTTATTGAGAACATCGCGGAAAACACGATTTATGTGATCGACAAAGAAGGCAGGAGCATTGGTTAATCCAAAGGGCATAACTAACCATTCATAGAAACCATTTTCCGGGAGGAAGGACAACAGGTCGAGCTCCAGAAATAAGATCGAAGCGGAATTCAATTTTTCGTTTGAGAGGAGGAGAGGTGACTTCACCAAAGACATCCGGAAATAGTTAGACAACAGGGGTGAGTTAAGGTCACTAGGCTGAGAGCCATGCGAAAAGATTAAACTGCCTGCTTAATCCAGAGGCATACAATAATCAATCATAAGGGAATTACCCTGGTCGTCTACTAGAGAAACGGTTCGGGCTTTGTAAGGGATAACGGCATCAAAACCGAGGACATAGAAATCTCCGGTGAATCGACGCTTTTACAAATCATATTAAGGTTGTCGGGACCACCGATGGGATTAGTCACACACAAGGATGAAATTTCCAATGAGGTTGCGACCGATATGCTTAAATTTATTACATAGATCAACAGAAATGAAGCTATGGGATGCTCCATTATCAAAATGAACATGAATAGGTAAAGACAAGAATGGATTTCATAACGAAGGGAACGTTTCAAAATTCAAAAGAAAATCCAAGTCAAGGAGAATCCTAACAAAGAATTTCAAGCTCGAACGAAGATGATTCTGTAATTAACTTTACTCATTCTAGGGTATTATTACCCTATCTCTAATGAGTTTTTACTCCATATGCTAAGTTTTGCCTAAACCTGGCTCTGATATCACATGTAACGACCGGCTATTTCGAACCGTTCAAATCGACAATCATCCACACATGTCGGACTTGAATTGCTCAAAACAACATATTGTTAATTTATTTTTGAATAAACTTAGCATATACAGTAAATAAATCAATCACAGACACAGAGTAATATACAATAAGTAGTGGAATAGATAAATAATAGTTCATGAAGCTACTATATAAACAACAAAGTCTGAAACAAAATATAACAGAAATCCAATACATAGAAATCTCTAATACATAAGCAAATGACGAGTCTGAACATAAGCAACTGGAAATAACTAAAAGTTGATCAGATAAGGATGGATCTTCAAGCAAAGTTCTAAAGGTGAGTCTCAAATGTCGTGACACTCAGTCCGACCCGAGCATAAAGAAAAACACAAAACACTCGAGTTAGGATTAACATTCTTATACTAGTAAATCAACTCAAGTGATATGTCAAGTGAAATACAAAATAACTTAGAGGATGTTTGGGATTCCTTCCTTTAATGATCCGTTAAACTATCTAGATACATAATACAATACGCTACATATATAATGTCTACAGTAAAGTAAAATATTAAAATAGCATTAAGGCGTTACCCATATCCCCTTAAAACATTTTAATTGGTTGATTAGTTCCTGCCTCACTAGGCAAGACTTACTATCGAGGCAGTAGGCACATCACCTAAATATTTAGGTGGGTGGTTTCGTAGTACTTAGTTATGAATATATAATGATGCTTTACCTCTATTGATGAATATTTGATGGATAACATGAAATTTTCAATTAAATAAAACATTAAATTTGTCTTTACCATATGAATTGAAAATAGAATTCCAATTATTAGATATTTGTATATTTTATACATTGAAGAAATTTTGAATAAATAGTCTATCATTTTATTAAAAATGCACGAGTTTATTAAAAATACCTATAGAGATTATTTGTGGAGATTCTGGTGGTAACTTTTAAAAAATACTGGCTTGTAAACACTTGCCTGTTACTACTTATTCCTTTACTAATTTATGCTCATGGGTTCAATTTTATGTGTTTGCATATGTGATGGGATAATATAATGAGCTGGTAGAAAAATAATTGACGACATATCATATATGATATAGCAGGGCAATATGTCTTCTAGTATAGACAGATAGTGGATGTGAGAATCTGATCAAAGAACCACACGACATGTAGGAGTGCAGAAGTTTATCGAATTCGTTGTAGAAAATGGTGGTAATAAGGAAATCTATTCTTTTCCTTGCACACAGTGCAAAAATATGAAAATGAAGATTAAATTAGACGACATTCATTATCGTATACTTAGATGGGGAATTGTCCAGCCATACACCGTTTGGCATTTTCATGGGGAAGAGTTGACAAAGAAGTAAAATCATTTCATTTGTCAAGCTATAAGTACCGATGAGTCCGAACATCCTAGGATGGAAGATCCAGTCAATGATGCCGATATATTTCAACGTTTTCAACCTACAAGTCCATTGCTCGATAATATTAGGTAATCGCCTACGGTTGGTGTCGATTGGCCGACCAATAAAAGTGAGAAGTATAGATCACTTTTTGGTAGAGCAAAAGAGCCATTGTATCCTTCATGTCCTAAAAGGATAACAAAATTCTATGCTATTGTAAAACAGAAAAGCTTGAAACTCAGTACGGTTTTTTAGACAATGGTGTGAGTGCACTCTTCGAATTTATAAAGGAATTACTCCTCGAAAGTAACAAGCTAACGAGAAAGTACCCTAACATGCAGAAGATGATTAAACAAGTTAGGATGGATTACAAAACTTATGATGCATGCATTATTAACTGCATTTTATACTGGAATGATGAAGCAAACAGAGTTTCTTGTACAATTTGCAACGAACCAAGATATAAGACAACTTTCAACGAAGAGAAAAGAGCCACACCAAAGTAGCTCAAAAGACGTTGAGACATTTCTCTTTAGTTTCTAGATTGAAGAGACTATATATTATACCATGGATAGCATATGTTATGACTTGGCATGGTCGTGCCAATTTTAATCCCACTGTAATGCGTCATCCATGTGACACTTCTCAATAGCGAGCTATAGATTCTTTTGATCAAATGTTTGTTGTTGTGCCACGAAATGTCATGCTTGGAATAACAGTGGATGGTTTCAATCCACATGCATCTATATCTATTCGTTACAGTTTTTGGCCAGTAATTGTAGTACCATATAATCTTTCTCCATCCATGTGCATGAAAAGGGAGTATTCAATGTTGATATTGTTGAATTTTGGATCAAAAAAACCAAGGAAGGATATCAATGTTTCTTTACAACTGTTGGTAGACGAGATAAAAAAGTTATGGGAAGGAGTCATAGCATTTGACTCATTTAATAATTCCTGCACTCGGGACTTTATCGGGGAGCACAAATTATGGCTGTTTTGCAGTCCTATTTGTGGAGAAGATACTTGTTCTTATTATCCTCTTGAAAGTAAGAAGATATGTTACAGGGAACATCGAAGATTTCTTCCTTCCAAATAAAAGTTTCAAGATGATAAGGGAAACTTCAATAACGAACAAGAATATCGTCTTCCTCCATAGCCATTGAACGATTATCAAGTGAAGAAAATGTAGCTAATATCAAGATGAAATTTGGTAAAAACAAACAGAAAATCGGTCGAAAGCAAAAAGAAAAAGAAAACCGATGAAGAAGAGCTTGATAATGTTCCTGCGTGGTATAGAATGTCCGTCCTCTTTGATTTGCCATATTGGAAAGCAAATTTGGTACGACATAATATTGATGTTATGCATATGGAGAAGAATGTCATTGAGCATCTCATTGGCACAATTATGGGTCATAAAGACAAGTCAAAAGACAGCATCAATGCATGCAAGGATTTGAAATCCATGGGCATAAGACCAAATTGTGGGTGAAGGAAGATCGTGAAATAAATAAAATAACTATACCAGAGACAACTTTTACTTTGAGTAAAGAAGAAAAGATATGGTTTTGCACCATTCTGAAAAACCTGAAAGTGTCTAGTAAATTCTCTTCTAACTACCACAACAATGTGAGCATCAATCCAGCTGAACTAACAAATATGAAGTCACGTGATCTCATGTCATAATGCAATAATTACTTTCGATATTGCTTCAACATTCTTATCCATAATATAAGGATCTGTATAATGTTGTACATCGTATAAGTCTATTATTTAACATTTTGTGCCCAAAGATGATCGGCAAGGAATATCTTTTAAAAGTAAGAGCTAGTTTGGTAGAAGCAATGTGTGTGTTTAAAAAACAATTTCCACCTGCATTTTTTATATCAGTATCCACCTTATGGTTCATTTAGCCAATGAAGCATTGATTTACTATTATGAAAAAAATTGCACAAATGCGGCAAAAACAATAAACAAGACCTATATTTGCCAATTTGAACATCACTCAATCTAACAGCAATTATTTTATTACTCCAAATAAATAGTAAATAACTATAAAGAAGAAAAGGAGACGCACAATATTTATACCGGTTCCACTCTCATCAAGACAGCGTACATCCATTCCAAAGGAGAGAGATTATATTATTCATGAGAGAGTTACAAGAGATTACAAGATATGAGTTTACATACCAAAGCCCTAAGTTAGGGTTAAAAAGAAGGGACACTCTATTAGAGGATTACTGGCTGAAGTAGGATAAGTTTACAATGAAGTCTACCCTCAGTATATAGCCAGTGTAGATTCGTGTGAGTCATTGATTAAATTACCAAGAAATGGTAAGAAAATAATGGAGGCAAGTTACAATGATAACAAATTTGCTAACATAGCAAGTAATTCACTCATTTTTTTAATTAGCAAAAATGGAAGAAAATAATCCCAAAATAGTGCGATTATTGAAAAAGAAATAATATGCATATCCTTTTGCATATATATTATTTCATAATGTGTGCATGCATTTTTTTTCTTACCATTTCATGCAAATGCGATCCAATAATTATGTATTTTCATAATGAACACAAGTGATTACTTTTCTTTTTGTATATTTATTTCCTTCTATTTGTGGTTTTATATCACCGAAATTTAACACTCCAACTTGATGCAAAATCACATATCTCCAACACCCCACGTCGATTCAAATTCTCTTTTCAACATAAAACTCTTCATAAAAATGAACTTCACCTTCAACCAAAATCTCTTAACGAGATAGAACCTAAAATGAATACTTATCCAATGGGTTTCGGCAAGGCCACTCCCATCACACCATGCTGACGAGCTCAGACAATGTCCCCACTCATCAATAAAAAGTTGCAAATATCCAAAATCAAAAGAAGGTGGATACCAAAATAATCTTAATGCCACCAAGGCCAAAAAATTCTCTCAATCACCAATCAAAATACAAAGCCAAAAACAAAAGTTAATGGACATAAAAAAAGGCTAATCAAAATCTTCTTATACAAGACAAATCTCTCTCCTCGCACATACTATCATGTCGCATCACAAATCGCTAAGGAATAAAAATGAACCAAGTTCGAAGCACACTCAAACGCACCAATATGCAAATCAAAAAATCCAAAGCTAGCTAGCAATTTCAAGATTTTCCCAAAGTCCACACACGATTTGCATAGCTCCTTTAAGAAGACATCACAATCGACGATGTACCTTAATGGCACCAAATCTGCCAAAAATAAGCTCTATGAACTGAACTCTCCAAGACAGCATCACAAGTCGACAAGCCTCAACGGTGTCAAACCCGTCACCAAAATCAACTACATCAGCTGAACTCTTCAGTATTATGAGCATCACCCTAATTACTTGAAGAACCAAGTTGACACAAATATGGTGTACCAAAATAAAACAGAATCTCCTTTTGCAATCTCCTAAATTTCCTATGGAAATAAATATAAGACTCACACACCAGCGTTGAGCAGTGAAGCAGATATAGGTTCTCAAATTCAGATGTCTCTTCAACACACTAAACTCCTTATCATCAAAGTTCTAAGACTAGAATGCTCTTCTCTCTCAACATAATCTCCACCATCTTTATCTTCCATATTGCACAAAATATCTTTTTCCATCAAAATGAGTAATAGAATAATTACCACTAGATCTACCGCTCTGTCTTGAAACCATTGATGCACAAATTTAAACAAATCACCTTACTCTGGTACCAATCTGTTATGCAAAAATTGCACAAATGCGGAAAAAGCAATAACCAAAATCTAGATTTTCCAATTTGAACATCACTCAATCTAACAGCAATTATTCTATTGCTCTAAATAAATAGTAAATAACTATAAAGAAGAAAAAGAGACGCACGATATTTATACTGGTTCCACTATCATCAAAATAGTGTACGTCCAGTTCAAATGAGAGAAATTTTATTACTCATGAGAGAGTTACAAGAGATTAGAAGATAAAAGTTTACATACCAAAGCCCTAAGTTAGGGTTAACAAGAAGAGACACTCTATCAGGGGATCACTGGCTGAATATCGGAATAGGTTTACAATGAAGTAGCCCTCAATATATAGCCAGTATAGATTCATGTGAGTCATTGATTAAGTTACCAAGATATGGTAAGAAAGTAATGGAGGCAAGTTACAATGGTAACAAATGGTGCAAACATAGTAAGTAATTCACTCATTCCTTTAATCAGCAAAGATGGAAGAAAAAAATCCCAAAGCAATGTGATTACTGAAAAAGAAATAATATGCATATCGTTTTGCATATATATTATTCCATAACGTGCACATGCATTTATTTTCTTACCATCTCATGTAAATGCAATCTAATAATTTATGCATTTCCATAATGAGCACATGTGATTACTTCCCTTTTTGCATATTTATTTCCATCTATTTGTGATTTTGTATCATCAAAATTTAACATTTATGACCCTATTAGATATAGGTGGATGTATCCTTTTGAACGGTAAATTACCAATTTCAGTCTTGTTCATCATCGTTCGATTTAAATAGCTACTGGTTATTAACAACCGATTACCAACATAGGTTGATGAAAACATATAAAGAATATGTGCACAACGAAAAGTATATTGAAGGGTGTAATGCAGAAGGATATATTGTACAAGAAGCTAGTCTTTACAGCATGGAGTATATGCCAAAAGGAGGTGATGACACTCATAAACATACTCGCGAAGCATTTTTAGATGAGGATGATGAGTTTGTTGGTGAGATACCTCTAGATGGTGGTAAAGATATAACCTTAACCCAGGTGCATTTTGAACAAGTTTGTAAATGGGTCCTTAATAAGTACGATGGATTGGACGAATGGGATAAGTAAGTTCACTAATTTATCCTGAATTCCTTTATTGTAAATTAACTCATATGTACGTTTTGAAATGTGTTTATCGTCGAAGGTATAACATCCATGTGAAAAGTATTAAATCTCAATCTCGAAGTGGGATTACATCCGTGAAAACTTGTCAAAGTTTTACTTTATGGATACGTGACGAGGTATTGCATCTTCTTAAGTATTCATGTGTATTTAAGTGGATCATACACTATCACGATTATGCTTCACTTATTGTGTTTTTTTAATTGGTGAAGACCAATGATGTTGATTCAACTCTTTGGCGGTTGGTGAACGGGCTGAAGTTCAAGGCATGTAGTTATATATACTAATTGAATGGATTTATATTATTATTATTTTTTAAAGTTACAAAGAACAGATGGTAACATAAGACGGTGGTGTTTGTATGTGAGCAATTACGAAATTTAGAGCGAGCGGGAAGGATAAAAATTAAAAGAAAGTAGAAACAATGTATTACAGAATTATTCAGAAGATAATTGAGTTGGATTACATTAACTTCAAACTAACTATTTTTTATTGTGATTGGATAAAGGTTGAAGATAAGGTAATAGTTGCAAGATAGATCTTGTTTCAAACTTGATTTTAGTTAACTTAGAGAAACTATAGATCAAAGATAGAGTAAATGATGAGTCATTTATTCTTGCATCAGAAGCGAATCAAGTGTTGTACTCAAAAGGTTTAAAAAATAACATATGGTTTGTGGTTTTGCACACACTAATTTGGTTGACAACACATGAGGATGACATTGAGTATCATACTGCCCATCAGTTAAAAAATTAGAAGACCTTACCAAATGCATATTTTAATATAATATGTATTTCTTAATTGAATTGAGTTGAATTTCAAATGTTACTGAATTCAAAATATTTGTGAATTGATGAGATGAATTGATGGTGTATATACTTTAATCATGTGTTGGGCATCCCATGGTAACAAAAGACATATGAACGTGTGTAAAAGGACTTGTTAGCGTTCATTTTATCTGCAAACAAGATAGGTGTTATTTTGCAGCTTACCAACAACTTGAGAGAAAAAAGAAAAATTAACAAAGATAAATCAGTGAAATTCTCATTTACTAACAATGATGGCCTTTAAGATTTAAATATAATTTTGTAATCATAAAGCTCTTAGTGTTGTTTATATTTGCTATAGGTAGTTGTATGTCTTAGCAAAGTAATTTCATCATATCAAGCTCCTCACAAAGTAATTTCACCATGCACAAGTTTGGTGGAGGGCTTACACCAATGGAATATTTGTTGTTGACACACCAAAAATTGAAAACAAACTAGAAAATTGTTATCCACTGAAAATAAATGTCATATGTGAAATACAATTATTGTACAATCTAGATGTGATTTTCTAAAGATTTTTCATAACTTCGTTTTTTATATATATAATGCATTTTAACTTTTTTGTTATTTGATAATTATTTGGTATTAGGTGATAGCATTGGTGTATGCTTGGCATTTGAATTCAGGAAACAAAATTAGTACAGAAAGGAGTCGTAAACTATATCACCATCGCTCGTTGCATCCTAGCTAGTAACGAACAGTAACTGAACAATTGAGCTTGATGAATTTTGAGTTATACTTCATATAGTGCATAGTATTTTAGTTGGAAAGATTGATATAAATCTAAATTGTGGAACCTATTCCTTCTTTTGTATAGATTACATTATATTATATATAGAAATGGAATAAATTTCTTAGTTTCAACTTTTAGTGCAAATCTCAGCTTGTATCTTATTTAACTCCCGCAGAGTCAACAAAATAAAAGGGTTTGGTTGCACTACATCGAAATAATGATACAAGCAGCACATATATGTCAACTTAGCTTTACACTGGTAGCTTTAATCACATAAACATATGAAGATGGATATTACATTTATCGCGTTATAATGCTTATTTTGGTAATATAACTAAGATTTATTTCCATTCATGAACATGTAAAAGGTGGTATGGGAATTCTAACTCGAGCCACTCGAATCAAAACCCCAAAGCACAGCGGAAAATGAGATCGTGGTAAGAAGTGCAAAAACAACCAATCAATATCTCAATCCAAATCTCAGTCCAATCCAAAACAAATCACAATCACTAAAACAAAACAATAGAAAATCAAAACAATAACGATAAAATAAATCACATCCCGATTTATAGTGGTTCCACCAATGTCCTGTTAGTGTGCGTCCACTTTGAAATAAAGTATTTATTAATACCGATGAGAAGAGTACAAAAGATTGATTACAATGATCAAAATTCTAATAGAATTTATTTATGGAGAAGAGAATTGAAGAAAATTAGGTTTTGATAAACCCTAATTAATGGAGGATAAACCCTTGATTAAACCCTTGCAGTCGTTTTCCTCTTTGAATCCTAAAAATAGCTTATATAGGAGAATAGAAAACCTAGGCAAAATTCCAGGATTGCCCCTCCAAATATCACAAATCATCACACCAAGTTCGGGCTGAAAATAAGCTGAAAACGTCACAGACGTCTGTCACTTTATAACAGACGTCTGTTATATGTTTTGGGAAAACATCTCCTGAAACCATAAATGTCTATCCCAAAGTGACATATGTCTATCCCAAGTCTCGGGTTCCAAAACCTTGAAGTAACAGACGTCTGTCCATCCATGACAGACGTCTGTGCTACTGCTCCAAGCATCACTTCCCTTCACTTCGCCATAACTTCTACCGCCGAGTTCTGATTTGCGATCTCTATCACCAATCTACTTTCCACCACTTCAATTTCTCCATATAGTGTCGCCAAAATTCAACACTACACCTCGACACTATATTCGTCTCCAACTCCAATGGTAACATACCATCATCAACAACCTATAGCACCAACTATCATCACTTCTACCTTCAACCAAACAAGCTTGAATGCTTTTCCAACGAGCTCCGGAAAAGCCCCCGCCCATTGCACTCCATCAACGAGCTCAGGCAAAGCCCCGCCCACTAACGAAGTGTTGAAAGCAGCCAAATCCAAAACCGTCTCACCAAAAGACAAAAGCACTATGGAGTGTAAACTAGTACTCACTAAGAAATAGAACCATAATCTATCACTGATACTCTTCATCATCTATAACCAAGCTCCTCCCTCAATTGTGCCACACCGTGGCACCTAGCATTTCAACAAGCGAATCAAGTTCGAGCAATGCTCAAACTTCCCTACCGGCAATGCCTTAGTGAACATATCCACCGCGTTATCCTTTGTGTGCACTTTCCGAAGATATACTTGCTTATCTTCATCCATGGCTACTAAGAATGACTCTCTCACCTCAATATGATTAGTCCGTTAGCTAAACATCAAATTCTCTGCCAAGTGAATATCACTCTGGCTATCACATCGAACATCAATGCTATCATGCTCGAATCCTAAGTCACAGAACAATCGCCTCAAATAAAGTTCCTCCTTTGCTGCCTCCACCGCGGCTATCAACTCCGCCTTCGTAGTAGATAAAACAAATATGGTCTGCAATCTCGATCTCCATCTTATGGCCGTACCACCAAGTGTGAAGACATATCCAGAAGTTGAATTTCTTCGATCTCTATCACTGGCATAGTCCAAATCACAATAACCAATCAACTTGCAATTCATCCTCTCACTACCGCCAAAAACAAGACTCTGAGATGATGTACCTCTAAGGTATCTCAATATAAGCTTCACAGCTTTCCAATTCGATTTTCCCGAATTAGCCATATACCGACTAACCATCCCGATAGTATTTGCAATATCGAGCCTTGTACACACCATAACATACATTAAACTTCCAACCGCACTAGCATATGACACCTTTGTCATATAAGCCCTGTCTTTCTCCAAGATAGGTGATCCCTTACTCAAAAGTTTCATATACAAAGGTTAAAGTGTATTTGATGCCTTTGCATTCTCCATGCTAAACCGGCAAAGCACAATCTCTATATATTCCTTTTGAGTCAATTTCAACTCAAAATGCTTTTGATCCCTTTCTATTTCCATGCTCAATATCCTCTTTGCTACTCCAAGATCCTTCATTTCGAACTCCAATTTCAAACTCAGTTTTAACTTGTTGATTTCATTCATATCCTTAGAAGTAATGAGCATGTCGTCCACATACAAAAGTAAATACACCCAACAAACATTTTCCAACTTCTTGAAATATACACAAGCATCATTGTTGCTTCTATCAAAACCATTTTCAAACATAAAATGATCAAATCTCTTTTACCATTGTCGAGGTGATTGCTTTAAACCATATAGTAATTTCTTTAACTTGCAAACCAAAGTTGACTTACCATCCACAACAAAACCTTCTGCTTGCTCCATGTAGATGTCTTCATTCAAGTCACCATGCAAGAAGGCAGTTTTCACATCAAGTTGCTCCAACTTCAAGTCATGAATCACTACAAGAAAAATGGTTATTAAGTGCAATGTGCCACAGCGTTTCACTGTTGGTTGCTGTTATTACTTGCATCAAAAGTAAAAGAAAATACATATGGCGTTGGTCTTCGCTATAAACAAATAACATGTCAAAATTTATAAGCGGGAACACAAAATAATTTCCAGGCCGCTTCTTTTCCAATTATTTCGCTTCGCTCCCGCTTTTGTCTTCACATTTTACCTCTTAATTAGAACCATAATAAAAAAATTTCCAAATTTACTTGCCCTGGATTCACCGACAATAGTAAAAAAGAAAATCATTCGTTGCTACTCTCGATAAGTCAACTCTAGCCCTTTGTCGCTGTGCTTTCCTCGCTTAAGTCTCATTCAATATTGATCGGAGAGCACTCCTTCAACATAGCGATTTGGTAATCTCCCACGAACGACGATTATGACGACCTCGTCTGGTTTTGAGGTATCCTTTTATCAGAACATCTGAATTTACTCTAAAATTAGGATGTTTGTCTACCCTTTCTGTTGTATATTGTTTGCAAGATGTGTCACTGTTACATACTGAATTTTGGAAACCTTTTTTATTGTTCCCTTAATTTCCCATCTGCACTTGCTTCTTTCTTCACAAGATAAATTGTGATTGTCCATGGTCTATGTTATTAAAGTTGTCCATGAATAATGTTAAAAAGGTTAGTTGATTCTAGGGCTTAACCTGGTCAAGGGAGAGAATAAAAGATAGCCTCAGACTGATTTTGCATAGGTCAAATATCGTTTCATACTCTCTTAAACTACGACACCAATTCTTCTACCTTATGTAACCTGATTGCACAATTAGGTTAAGGCATTTAAATAATTTGTGCTATAGCAGCATGTTTGTTGAACAATTCGTTTATCTTGTTATCGATTTAGTATGTAAATAGTTGTTGATTAGTTTTTAACAAACTTGTAGCTTATATGGAATAAAAAATTAAATGCATGCTTTAAAGCTACCTTATTTACTCTCCAATTATGATTTGATTTATGTTTGTTGTCCAATTACCCATCATGTATGTCACGACATAGTACCTAAGTCGATGCTCACTTATTTTATAGGCTCTATAATTAATCATCAATCTTACTGCCCTATAAGGCTGCAATATTCTTTGACTAATTTTTTTTTTCGAAAAAATGAAGTACTATTTTGGAAAATTTCGAGTGATGTCTTGCTAATAATAATTTGACTTCGATATATGAAATTTTATTAAATTCAAAATAAGCTTAAACATACAACTCACACAAAGCAACCACTTTAATATGTAAATTTCTTATGTTTGATAACCACCCCACTTAAACATACCATATTAGTTGTGTACACACTTGGTTTGAACACTATACCTTTGTATTTTGAACTCATACTAAGATATACCTAAAAGTGAAATGTACACACTTGGTTTTGGTCTTCCTTGCACTATTGAATAACATGCACAGTTTTAGTTCCTTATACAATTGATTTACAAAATTTGTTAACTTTAGGGATTGATGACTCATCTATAATATGCCATTATCTGATTTGTATTGATTTGTTGATTAATTAATATTGTTCTTATTTAATTTTAGAAGATTAAAGCACTGATTAGTTTTTCTTATTGTCACAACAATTAATCAATTAATTATTGGTATGATTTTTAACTAACACTGGTGTTTTTTAATTTATGGAGCACAAAGGTCTGATTGTTGCAGCTCTTTCTATTTTTAGGAGTTCAAAGATGGAAGTAGTAGAGAGATATATTTCACAGCTTGATTTATGTGTAAGTATTAATTAACATAGCATATGTACAAGTACTGGAGCATATGTAGAAGTATATTAAATATATGACTGGATCTTTGTATTTTATACCCAAACAACAAATGTTAACTGTAAAGAAATTTTTGAATCAATGTTATTTATGGCACTTATTATCAAGCTTAATTAATAATGCTAATTGTTTGGAAACCAAAAAAATGAGAAAAAGTGATCATACTCATAACAGGTGCTTGAGGTCCCAGTTGGAAGAAGCTGAAGCTGGCGATCTTGAATCAACTGAAATAGAATCTTGAGTTTTTCTACACGGGCCTTGAAATTAAATATATAGTGATAATCAATTTTTTTGTGCGTTAACAATCATGTTGTGATGTATTAAACATGATGTTAGAGCGACGGTTCTTAGTGATTTATTTGTGTTTTAATAGAATGTACTGATGTCTTTAAGATGTTTTTCCAGTATTTGATAATGTGTTCTCTATGCACAATATTTTTCTGGTTTCTACTGATGATATAATTCATCATATTTTTTAAGGGCCTACTTTTTTATCATTACTAATGCACATGTGATGGTAAAACATTTCGCAGACTTAGGTTAATAATCTGGCTGTAAGAAAAAACTTGTAGACTTGTAGCTGGTGAATTTCAACTTTCAAGGAGTGGTAATTTGTGAGGTAATTTTGTTCTTTTTGCATCTTGAAAATTCTTAAACCTTTTGTATGAGGATCTGCTTAGACGCGGTTTGGTTAGGTTTCTGGACATTATTCTATGAAGTATTCACTATTCATATAAGCTCATTTTTTGACACTTTACCTGACCCAAATAACAGCATCAGATTTTCCCTAGCTTTGTCACATAAGGAGATGACCTGTCACATTTTTAGAAGATCTTCCCTTCCATGTACATCCTCACTCTTATGTACATGCACAAATTTCAGTTTACTTCGGTTTAGTTGTGCCTACATATGCAAAACTTTGTGTCCCATTCACTACCATGTACATCTTCAAAATTATGTTCTTCATGTACATGAGTTATGATTTATGCATATGTAACCATGTCTGTACGTGCACTTGCATTATTAGGATTGCTATCCTATTTTGTACATACCCGTACCTAGTCCTTCCTTTTGCTTGGTGCTTGAATGTTGACCTTTATCTGTTGAAAAGGGCACAACATCACAATATGATCTAATATCTTGAATGTTGGTGCATGTAGCTTAGTTCATTTCTACTTCTAGCACTGGGAATTAATTGTATAGTATTTTAATTGTGTTCGTTATTTAAACTACTTAAATTATGTATATCCTTTTTGTTTCTCTGTTTAAGATGCTTTTTTCCAAAATGGTTACTGGAAATTTGAAATATTCAGCACTCAAAAATGTTGATCGGTCATTATCAATTTTATATGTGCTGATCTGAGTTTAACTAGTAAGTTTACTACATTAATGGACTTTCTAACATTAATAAAGGCATAAGGGAAAGGTTAACATTGGCACTGTGTATTTCCTTTTTCCCTCTACCTAATAACAGCAAGATATCGATTTTATTTTGCATTTCAAATTTCCTTATTATAAAGATCAAGGTAATCATATTCACAGGCAGGTACCTAGTAGTCAACAGTTACAAAAACCTTAGAAGATTTGAAACTAAATTAAAATTGCATCAAGTGATAGATTAATTTGTTTAGAACACATCAAGTGGGGCATGGGTGCGTGTCCATAATTTCATCCTTCAACAACTGCCAGTTCTAATTCACTAGTTCTGTTATCTCTAGGTTTGTTACTTATTATATCACTACAGTTGCATAATATTCTAACAAAGTTGCCGTAGCAGTATTGTAACAACCCAAAAATTTGAACAAATATTTTAAATTTAAGTTATTTGAAACTTTGATTTTTAAATCATTTTAAATTGAATTTTGGGATTTTCCAATGCAATTTTGGATTTTGTTTATACTTTATTTTCCAAATATAATAAAATAATAATTTACTGGAAATTGTATATATGGTCAACGTTGGTCAAACTTTGACTTACAGTTGAAATTTTTTAATTTGAATTTTTTTTATTTTTAGCTTTTTCTTTTAAACTGTATTTGTTTCTGATATTCGTTCTACTTTTCGTTTTATCAAATTCTGTTTTACTTTAAAATTTGACAAAATTCAGCGTTTTACACGCAATTATTTTCAGTATCTCGTTGTTTATTTTCTATTTCATACTTTATATTTCATTTCTATTTTCTATATTTTTATTATTTTCCATTCTCTACTTTCTATTTTCTTTTATTTGTTTGGTCTTTGAATTTTATTTGTTGTCTTGAACTTGTTTTGTTGTGGGTTTGATATTAGGCATTGGAAATTCAAGAGGCATAGGTTACTTGTTCAATTGGTGCCTTTTCTACTTTATAGCCGTTCATTTTTTTGCCATACAAACTTCTCCTCCTCACATTCTTTTCACGTACAAAACTTTCATTTCTTCCTCACATTTCATTTTCTCACCTGAGAAAAAAAATTGGCAGTAAGTTTCCATTGCTTTTTCCTCCTTCTTTCTCTTTTCTTTTATTCTTCCTCTTTTATTTGTATGAATGCTCGGCCTCCACCTTACACAACCCCTTGCCGACCATCTTCCTCCACCACCACCACCTCCTGTACGGCCAGCATCACCTCACCACCTTCACTAACCCAGGTCATGACCTCCTTGACCAAAGCACCACCATCCTATGCATGAAACCCAACCAAACCTCTAGTTGATCACACTTCCTCTTCTCCTAGCCTTGGCCAACACCAATTCCTCCACCTACTTTTCCTTGCAATGACCATTCCTATCCTTAGCCGTGACCTGACCAGATGTGACTTGATCCATTACATCACTTGACCAGATCTGGACCCATGGGCCAAGCCATACTTGCCTAGGCCGAACCCACGAGAACCAATGACCTTCCATGTGCTTGCCTTTTTGCATTCACAACTCCTACCTCTTCATATTCCAATGCCTTGCCTTCCATTTTCTGACCATGGCCATGGATTACATGCAGCAACTAGACATGGCCGAGCCATATGCCTTGGTGGTTGAGTCCTATGGTGATGTGGCCGAGCCACTTTATTTGTTCAAGTCATTTTGTTCCACCTTGTCTTTGTTTTGCTTTGTTTAATTCTTATATTTCTTTTGTGATTGATATATATACTTATATATATATATATATATTCTATTTTGTTGTTTACAAGATTTGGATTTGGGTGCTACTTCTCCTCGAAATTGATTTGTGCTTTGTCGTGCTTTTCGGAGTTTGTTCTTATGTTTGAATTTGATCTCTAGCTTTAGAGGTGAGTTTATCACTCTCGACAAATCGTACTTATATAAATGTGAAACAATGCCACTTGAATTGTAGTAGTTGATATGCTATGTTATATGCTCACATCTGCCTGTTATCTGACATTATATGATGATATTACCTGATTATATACCTGTTGCATCACCTGACATCATATGATATGTTGTACTGTTTATTTATTTTCTGTTTCTCACGCTGCAAGTTCCCTGTTAGTATAGAATCACTATGGGTTGAAATGATACATACCCGAACGGACTTTAGAATAGGGAAAGGTCGTTACGAGCTGAAATGATAGGCTCGAGCGATTTTTATTCCACTTGGGATTGTGGGTTGGAAATGATAAAACCCAGAATTTTAATTTATTACGGATTGAAATGATATATTACCCGTATCACTTGATCTTGGTTAGAAAATATTATACCAACCCGTGGTTAAATTTTAAAATGATTTTTCTAAAATTATTAAGTATTTTAAATTTTAAAAATATAGATTTTTAACTTAAATTGGATTTAAATGATTTAAACGGTGATTTCCTAAAAGTTAAAATTATATAAGTTAATTAATGGTTTAAATTGTAATTCAAAATTTTGATTTAACTTAATAATTAAAATTTGATTAAAGATGGGATTTTAGAAATTATTAAGTATTTTTAAATGTAAAAATGTGAAATTTTGACTTAAATTGGATTTAAATGATTTAAACAGTGATTTCCTAAAAGTTAAAATTTTATAAGTTGATAAATGGTTTAAATTGAAATTTAAATTTTGATTTAACTTAATAATTGAAATTTGATTAAAATGGAATTTTAAGCTTAACTTAGTAATTAAAATATTTTAGTTATGAAATGAATATTTTAAAGAAATAAATATCAAGTTATTTGTTAAAATTAAAGTTAAGCAACGTATAGTTAATTTTGACTTAATGTAAATGAATTATAATTTAATTGGATATTTATTAATAAATTGTTATTTTATTAAATTTATAAGTTAAATGATATCCTGATAAATAATTTGGAAAAGTGGAATAAGTTTGATAAGTTAAAAATGATAAAAGTGGAAGATATATTGTTTAAAAATGTCTTAGTACAACTTATAATAGAAATTGTAGCATTCCAGAAATGTTGTGTGTGACGACCGCCCATGACCCCTGCACCGAATCTAGAGACAGTGCGCTGTAAAGTGTGCCAGGCGACCATGGACGATTGTCAGGGTAGATTAAAGCAACAGAATCTATCGTATTACTCACAGCGCATGGACAAAATACAATAGAACATATGTATAGTGAAGCTTTACAGAACAAAATGACATCATATAAAACTTCATAATAGTTGAATACAAGCATCCAAATAGTCAATACATCAAGCCTCACTACATATCTCTCAGAGAATACAAAACAGCGGAATATCCAGTACATATAAGAAGATAATATGAAACCCTCTAGCTCGTCTTCTATATCAGCATCGTGAGAAGAGAACAGCACCTGTCACCTGCTACCTAGTCTGCCCGTCCCAAAATGGACGAACAGCCCAAGGCAATAAGAATTAAAACATAAAGCCTTGAGTCAGACAACAGTCTTAGTGAGCAGTAAATTAACTAACAACATACCAAAAGAGCATAAAGGAAAAGGAATAGGAATACAACCCTCCCACTCCAACCTCATTCTACAGTGATAGCTCCCAGACACACACTAAGCAGAAGCAAACATAGCAGAGCATACAAATTAAAGTAAAGCTACTATCACTCGAGTCAAGGGCGATGTTTTCCAAGTACCAAGGCCTAAATCAGATAAGCACCCAGAAAATACCGCTCTTGAGTCCGAATGACGTTACAACCAAACATCCATGACTCTGGCTATCACTGTTATCATTGCTTCGATATCACCGTTAATTGAATGACCGGCACATTCTTTCAGCCGTCCGTCAAGGGCTAATGGAAACCCCGGTTATAGACATAACTCCCGCACGTCGTCGCAGCCCGTGCCTAGGACTATCGAATCTGCCCAGAGTACTCGACCATCAACAGTTGGCCGTTGGGACTATCGAATCTGCCCAAACATACTCTTGCTTAGAGCATGCTAGAACCTTCAACAACGATGCTACCCAAGCCTCCTAGTCATCCTCCTCGACGACTATTCTCATATCCATTCATTATCCTCAACTCGAATCATATCACCGAGTTATCAACATGCTTGGAATGATCCCGTCTGGATTAGACCAAGTCTTCATCATATGATGCCTCGCTTCATTACATCCTCGCAAAGCCTCATCTCAACTTCACATCATCAAATCTATGCATAAGAGCTTCATCATCCCGCTACATATGCCATGAGCAGCTTTCCCAATTCAAGAGCCTTTCCCTTAGCTTTTGAATCATCTTCGATCTAGATCTAATCATCAATCATCTAGTTCATAACAATCAATCAAATCAAACATCAATCCAAGTAATCAAGCATTCAAATATGGTCTAAGTAGACAATTATAACAATAATGGCATTTTCGTAATTAAAGAGTTGAAAGTCCAATAAGCATGAAAACATGGATTATATCTCTACAAACTTGATGAATGAACTTGCATAGGTTAACATATGATAAAATGGATGTAACATCATCATGAACAATGGATCTATATGGATCTACACTTAGGATGAAGAAAATGCATGGAAATCCCTATTTTAACACCAAATCGAGCCAACAATCCGATATACTCCTTTGGATCCGTGTGAGAGATAATCACCACTCACCAAATCACCTAAACAACCTCAAATCAACACGCTTCAGATCTGGACAGCGAGGGATCAAGCTTGATCTATCACGAATCCGCTTCAAACGAAGAAATCTCTCTTGAAAAGATGAAGATCTCCAATCTAAGCTCTTGAATCTTCAATCTTGATCTTCGATTTGGATGGATGGAAGCACTAGATTAGAGTGGAGAAAAGAAGTGAAGAAGTGTAGAAGTCGAGCTCTCAAAATGGCAGCACTTCGTCGCTTCAAAATCCGGATCCCAAAAAGTGAGAACAACCCTCTCTATTTATAGGCAGAAAATCTCTTAAGTCGTAACTCGGCTATCTCCCTAGGTCGTTTCCGACCTAAGCCTCTCCGACCTAACAGATGCACATGCGCATTCAAACACCCAGCGACCTACGACCTAACGCAACGCGCGACTTAACACATGCGCTTCCACTTGTATACGACTTACGACCTAACACAGATCACGACCTAACACTTAGACAAAACCTTGCGACCAACAGATGCTACGACTTAACTCCTCAGCGACCTAACGCATGACGACCTAAAACAACACGCGACCTAACATAAGTCGCAAACAACTGGACTTCGACCTAACTACTAAGCCAAAGCCCAGCGACCTAACACTCGCGCGACCTATGACTTAGAATACACGCGACCTAACACTTAAACTATCTCCTACGACCTAACAACTCATACAACAAACTACTCACGCGACCTAACTGGGTTATGTTCTAACTCCTTAAGTCGCCTAACCCTTAGGTCGCTAACACGCTACCCTTCTTAGGTCGCTAACCTATAGGTCGCTCCAAGATACTAAGTCGCTAACCCGGTAACCATTAGGTCGCTAACTCGCCCTGCCGACCTAACACTTAGCTCACCGAAACTCTTAGGTCGCTCACAATAGTTTCCTTAGGTCGTTGCCGACCTAACTCTACCCCAGAATACTTAGGTCGCCTACTACTCTTCCTTAGGTCGCCTAAACCTCTTAAGTCGGTCATGACTTATCACTTAGGTCGGTCACTACCTTAAGTCGGCAACTCGACCCAGACTTATCTCTTAACTTGCCTATCCCCTTAGGTCGCAGACCTTCTCTAAGTCGCTCACGACTTATCTCCTAAGTCGCCAACAACATTTAGTTCTCTAGGTCGCGTACGACCTAGGACTTAGGCAATTTCAACCAAAGTCTGAAACAACTAGAAAATGCTGAAAATCCCAGATTTTGACAAACTTTTCGATCCGTAAAATACGGGTCGTTACATTCTCTCCCCCTTAGGAATTTCGCCCCCGAAATTCCAGGCAATCATAGCAATCAAAGACTATTCTGTACGCCTACCATCCATAGCAATCAACAAACCATGCATCCAATTCTAGCTTAGCGTACAGAATTCTAAGACTTAGAACAAGTTACAATATCGCGAGATGAGACGACACCTTAGGGCCATACCTTGAAGAGTTCAGGATGAGCTGCCTTCATCCTCTCTTCCACCTCCCACATACAGTCGTTATCATCATCACTCCATTGTATCTTGAGCAACTTAACTACCTTCCTCCTAAGCTGTTTCGTGTCGGTTTCAACAACACGAAGCGGTTTACGAGGTCTTCTATCAACCGGATCAACTTCAAAATCTTCATAGCTATCTGCAGAAACTACTGCATTTGAGTCGTGCACATACTTCCGTAGATATGATACATGAAAAACATTGTGCACACTCGACATCTTCTCTGGTAACTCCAATCTGTAAGCGAGCTTTCCAATTCGCTCGATGATCGGGAATGGTCCAACAAATCTCGGAGTCAATTTTCCTCTCTTCCCGAATCGAATAACATTCTTCAGTGGAGAATCTTCACAAAAACCATATCTCCTACGTCGAATTCCAAATCCTTTCGACGCTTATCGGCATAACTCTTCTGACGATCTTGGGCTGCCTTCATTCGTTGCCGAATGATCTCTATACAATCTGAAGTCTGTCGAATCATCTCTGGCCCAAGTATCAGCTTTTCTCCAGTTTCCAACCAACATGTCGGAGAGTTACACGGTCTTCCATACAATGCCTCATACGATGCCATACCAATGCTTGACTGGTAACTGTTGTTGTACGCAAACTCCACCAAATGCAGGTGATCTTCCCATGATCCTCCGAATTCCAAAACACATGCTCTTAGAAGATCTTCCAAAACTCGGTTGACTCTCTCGGTCTGACCATCTGTTTGGGGATGATAAGCTGTACTCAAACACAACTCGGTTCCCAAGACTTCCTGGAAGCTCTTCCAAAATCCACTAGTGAACAATGAGTCTCGATCGCTCACTATAATCTTCGGAATACCATGGAAACGAACTATCCACTTAACATACAGCTCAGCCAACTTTGATGCAGTCCTAGTCGATCGAACAGGAATGAATCGTGCACTCTTAATCAGACGATCCACAATGACCCAAATCCCTTCATTTCCCGTTCTGGTTCTAGGCAACCCATCGATAAAATCCATCGACACTTGTTCCCACTTCCATGTAGGAACTTCTAATGGCTGAAGCAATCCACTTGGCTTCTTCTGTTCGGCTTTTACCAATTGGCAGTTCATACATTTGGAAATAAAATTTCCAACATCCTTCTTCATACCTTCCCAGTAGTAGGTTCTCTTCATATCCCGATACATCTTATTTCCACCTGGATGAATTGTCAGCTTCGAGTGATGACTTTCCTTCAGAACTTCACTCCTCAATTCATCTATATCGGGAACAACTAGTCGTCCTTGCTTCCGAAGCCAACCCTCTCGATCGACCTTGAATCCTTTATCCTTTTCTGGATCCAATCCAGATTCCAATTCACGGATAATCTTGACAAGCTTATCATCTCGCTTTTGGCTCTCACCAATCCTTTCCACAAGAGTGGGTCTTATTGATAAGTTTGCCAACATCTTAGGTTCCAATTCGCATCTAGGCCTGAAGTCAAATCCAGCTAAATACTCGAGATTCTTCCATTCAGAAAACATGGCTCCCAATCCTGCATGTCTTCGACTTAACGCATCTGCCACTGCGTTACCTTTTCCCGGAGTATAAGCTATACCAAAATCATATGATGCCAAAAACTCTAGCCAACGTTGCTGCCGAAGATTCAAATCCTTTTGGGAGAAAAGATACTTCAACGACTTGTGATCCGTAAACAACTCGAATCGAACTCCCAACAGATAATGCCTCCACATCTTCAGAGCAAATACAATCGCCGCTAATTCCAAATCATGAGTTGGGTAATTCCTTTCATGCGGCTTCAGTTGTCGACTGGCATACGCAACAACTTTATCCTTCTGCATCAGCACTGCTCCAAGTCCCGTACCACATGCGTCGGTGTAAACCACCATCTCATCATTCCCACTTGGAATAGTCAAAACAGGAGCACTCGTCAATCTCTCTTTCAGGATTCCGAAAGCTTGCTCACACTTAGCATCCCAACTGAACACTTGGTTCTTCTTCGTCAATCCTGTTAATGGTGCAGCTATCTTGGAGAAGTCTTTAATAAACCGTCGATAATATCCTGCTAATCTAAGAAAACTTCTCACATCAGATGCATTCTTAGGTCTAACCCAATCCTGGATTGCTGCCACCTTAGCGGGATCAACCGCTATTCCATTTCCAGAAATCACATGGCCTAAGAACCTCACTTCACTCTTCCAGAAGTGACACTTCGAAAACTTAGCCTTCAGCTGATGTTTCCGCAAGATTTCCAAAACCATACGCAAGTGCGTCTTGTGCTCCTCTTCCGTTTTGGAATAAATCAGAATATCATCCACGAACACAAGTACGAACTTGTTCAACTGATCTCTGAACACTCTATTCATAAGATCCACAAAATATGCTGGCGCGTTAGTCAATCCAAATGGCATTACCAGCCACTCAAAGAAACCGAATGGTGTCCTAAAAGCAGTCTTCGGCACACTATCCTTAGCCACTCTCAACTGGTGAAATCCCGTTGCCAAATCCATCTGAGAAAACACCTTAGCTTCGTGAAGCTGATCAAACAAGTCATCTATTCTCGGCAATGGATACTTGTTCTTCTTAGTCACCTTATTCAGCTCACGATAATCCACACACAATCTCAACGATCCATCTGCCTTGGTTGCAAACACAACTGGTGCACCCCACTCGGACACACTACGCCGAATGAATCCTTTCTGCAAAAGATCATCAACTTGCACCCTCAACTCCTGTTGTTCCCTAGGCGCCATCCGCCTAAGAGGCATCACAACAGGTCTGGCTCCTTCAACTAGATCTATACGAAACTCGATCTCTCTATGCGGCGGCAACCCTTTGACTTCGTCAAAGACATCCTCGAATCCATTAGCGATCGGCACTGATGACAGTCCATCCCGTGGAACAACTAGCGAATACATGAAGCTCATGAAGACGCCTTCTTCATGCTTACATCGTATCACAATCTTTCGCCCCTCCACATTCTCGACTGTCACTTCCAACCTTTCGCAATCAACCTTAGCCGCATACTTCCTAAGCCAGTCCATACCCAAAATAATTCCGAACCCCGCAAAGTTCAGAACAAAGCAATCACAAACAAAAGAGCAACCATGACTCGATACAACTAGACCACGGCATAACATACACAAACAAGACGAACCCCCAACTGGATTAGTCACAACCAATGGCCTATCAACAATATCCGGCTTCAAATCTAACCGGCCTACTAGTTCATTACAAACAAACGAATGCGATGCTCCAGTATCAAACAAAACTCTAACTGGAATACCACATAGGAAAAGAGTACCTTGAACAACCACACTCTTTCCTTTCTCTTCAGCAGTAGGAGCTTTCGAAGACGACGGAACAGCTCCCAAAGCATAAGCTTGCACAATCTGCTTATCTCTCCTCGGTTCTGGACAATTCTTCCTGAAATGCCCCGGCTTGTCACAGTTGTGACACTTCATTGGCACCTTAGGATTCTTACAATCCTTCGAGAAATGGCCCTTCTGCTGACAATTGTAGCAAGTCACCTCGCCTTTCAGCTTCTTCTGGCCATCCTTACCCTTCTGCTGCTGCTGCTTCCTCTTCTTGTTTCCACCCTGCTGGGGTTTAGACTCTTCCCTGGTCACAGCAACAACAGATCCATCCTTAGGAAACAGACTCTCATGCCTGAGAGCTTTCTCCACAAGCTTCTCAAATGAATCGTCCAAATGATCCACCAACTGTCTCCCGAGATAACTGTCCAAGCCTGTCACAAACTTCTCATTCTTTTGATAAGCGGATTCAATATATGACCGGGCATACTTGGACAAAGCCTCAAACTCAGAAACATACTCAAGAACAGATCTTCCATCCTGCTTGAGTTCTACAAACTTCTTGAACAGAACAGACTTCTGAGCTGTAGAAATGAACTTAGCTTCAAATCTGACTTGAAATTGCTCCCAAGTAATCTCTTCCTCCGCAGTATCGATGGTAATAGAGTTCCACCAATCAGAAGCTCTCCCTTGAAGCTGCCTTGATGCCAACTTCCTCTTAGTTGCATCATCAATTCCCAAATCACCAAAGATCCTTCTACAAGCATCTATCCATCTCTGGACTTCGATAGTTGATTCTGTTCCCAAGAAAACCTTTCCTCCAAGAGCAGTATAATCCTTGCACAACTTAGCAAAATCCACTGGTTTCGGAGTTTGGACTTGAACTCCAACATCTACTGCTGCCCCCGGAACTGGTATCCTTCTCATGATTGAAGTCATCATAGCTTCGAACATGGCTGCATAATCAGCAGTCTCTTCAGTAGCACGGCCTTCCCTAGCAGCTGGTCTCCCTCTTCGACTCATTCTCAATATCTATAAAAAGGAATGATTAGAACATCTAGAGAAACAACTGCATAAAGGACTCAAACCCTACTAAGCTACTATATTATATAAAGTATTCATCCATCAAAATACAATTACGTCTCTCATACGTAGTTACGACGGCGAGCGTTGGGTAAAATCGATTAACCTATGCTCTGATACCAAATGTGACGACCGCCCATGACCCCTGCACCGAATCTAGAGACAGTGCGCTGTAAAGTGTGCCAGGCGACCATGAACGATTGTCAGGGTAGATTAAAGCAACAGAATCTATCGTATTACTCACAGCGCATGGACAAAATACAATAGAACATATGTATAGTGAAGCTTTACAGAACAAAATGACATCATATAAAACTTCATAATAGTTGAATACAAGCATCCAAATAGTCAATACATCAAGCCTCACTACATATCTCTCAGAGAATACAAAACAGCGGAATATCCAGTACATATAAGAAGATAATATGAAACCCTCTAGCTCGTCTTCTATATCAGCATCGTGAGAAGAGAACAACACCTGTCACCTGCTACCTAGTCTGCCCGTCCCAAAATGGACGAACAGCCCAAGGCAATAAGAATTAAAACATAAAGCCTTGAGTCAGACAACAGTCTTAGTGAGCAGTAAATTAACTAACAACATACCAAAAGAGCATAAAGGAAAAGGAATAGGAATACAACCCTCCCACTCCAACCTCATTCTACAGTGATAGCTCCCAGACACACACTAAGCAGAAGCAAACATAACAGAGCATACAAATTAAAGTAAAGCTACTATCACTCGAGTCAAGGGCGATGTTTTCCAAGTACCAAGGCCTAAATCAGATAAGCACCCAGAAAATACCGCTCTTGAGTCCGAATGACGTTACAACCAAACATCCATGACTCTGGCTATCACTGTTATCATTGCTTCGATATCACCGTTAATTGAATGACCGGCACATTCTTTCAACCGTCCGTCAAGGGCTAATGGAAACCCCGGTTCTAGACATAACTCCCGCACGTCGTCGCAGCCCGTGCCTAGGACTATCGAATCTGCCCAGAGTACTCGACCATCAACAGTTGGCCGTTGGGACTATCGAATCTGCCCAAACATACTCTTGCTTAGAGCATGCTAGAACCTTCAACAACGATGCTACCCAAGCCTCCTAGTCATCCTCCTCGACGACTATTCTCATATCCATTCATTATCCTCAACTCGAATCATATCACCGAGTTATCAACATGCTTGGAATGATCCCGTCTGGATTAGACCAAGTCTTCATCATATGATGCCTCGCTTCATTACATCCTCGCAAAGCCTCATCTCAACTTCACATCATCAAATCTATGCATAAGAGCTTCATCATCCCGCTACATATGCCACGAGCAGCTTTCCCAATTCAAGAGCCTTTCCCTTAGCTTTTGAATCATCTTCGATCTAGATCTAATCATCAATCATCTAGTTCATAACAATCAATCAAATCAAACATCAATCCAAGCAATCAAGCATTCAAATATGGTCTAAGTAGACAATTATAACAATAATGGCATTTTCATAATTAAAGAGTTGAAAGTCCAATAAGCATGAAAACATGGATTATATCTCTACAAACTTGATGAATGAACTTGCATAGGTTAACATATGATAAAATGGATGTAACATCATCATGAACAATGGATCTATATGGATCTACACTTAGGATGAAGAAAATGCATGGAAATCCCTATTTTAACACCAAATCGAGCCAACAATCCGATATACTCCTTTGGATCCGTGTGAGAGATAATCACCACTCACCAAATCACCTAAACAACCTCAAATCAACACGCTTCAGATCTGGACAGCGAGGGATCAAGCTTGATCTATCACGAATCCGCTTCAAACGAAGAAATCTCTCTTGAAAAGATGAAGATCTCCAATCTAAGCTCTTGAATCTTCAATCTTGATCTTCGATTTGGATGGATGGAAGCACTAGATTAGAGTGGAGAAAAGAAGTGAAGAAGTGTAGAAGTCGAGCTCTCAAAATGGCAGCACTTCGTCGCTTCAAAATCCGGATCCCAAAAAGTGAGAACAACCCTCTCTATTTATAGGCAGAAAATCTCTTAAGTCGTAACTCGGCTATCTCCCTAGGTCGTTTCCGACCTAAGCCTCTCCGACCTAACAGATGCACATGCGCATTCAAACACCCAGCGACCTACGACCTAACGCAACGCGCGACTTAACACATGCGCTTCCACTTGTATACGACTTACGACCTAACACAGATCACGACCTAACACTTAGACAAAACCTTGCGACCAACAGATGCTACGACTTAACTCCTCAGCGACCTAACGCATGACGACCTAAAACAACACGCGACCTAACATAAGTCGCAAACAACTGGACTTCGACCTAACTACTAAGCCAAAGCCCAGCGACCTAACACTCGCGCGACCTACGACTTAGAATACACGCAACCTAACACTTAAACTATCTCCTACGACCTAACAACTCATACAACAAACTACTCACGCGACCTAACTGGGATATGTTCTAACTCCTTAAGTCGCCTAACCCTTAGGTCGCTAACACGCTACCCTTCTTAGGTCGCTAACCTATAGGTCGCTCCAAGATACTAAGTCGCTAACCCGGTAACCATTAGGTCGCTAACTCGCCCTGCCGACCTAACACTTAGCTCACCGAAACTCTTAGGTCGCTCACAATAGTTTCCTTAGGTCGTTGCCGACCTAACTCTACCCCAGAATACTTAGGTCGCCTACTACTCTTCCTTAGGTCGCCTAAACCTCTTAAGTCGGTCACGACTTATCACTTAGGTCGGTCACTACCTTAAGTCGGCAACTCGACCCAGACTTATCTCTTAACTTGCCTATCCCCTTAGGTCGCAGACCTTCTCTAAGTCGCTCACGACTTATCTCCTAAGTCGCCAACAACATTTAGTTCTCTAGGTCGCGTACGACCTAGGACTTAGGCAATTTCAACCAAAGTCTGAAACAACTAGAAAATGCTGAAAATCCCAGATTTTGACAAACTTTTCGATCCGTAAAATACGGGTCGTTACATTGTGGTTTCAGTGCATTGTTTTTCAAATCTACTATTGTCTCTACAGCAGCAGTTTATAAGTGCTGCTGTTTCCAACAATGACCTGTTTTTAAATTACCATTGTATCTATAGCAGCAGTTTATAAGTGCTACTGTTTCTTAATTGTGTTGTTTTTCAATTTTACCACTATATTTACAGCAGCATTTTCTAAGTGTTGCGAATGCTGAAAATACAATGTTTTGGATTATTACAATTGAATAAACGAGCTTCGGAAAATGTTGAAATTATGGGAATTGAATATTTGATTTGAAAGCATAATGACTTCATTTTAAATGGTTTAAATGAATTGTTTTGATTTGAAATATAAACCATTTTGAAATTTATAACCACGGGTTATAATAACGGTTGGATGTTATAAAAGTGTGGCTAGAGGTGGGCAATTGCTACAGCTTTGCGCTACCCCAGTCACATTAACACTATTATTTTGCTTAGTTGCTTTACTTTAGACATTACTATGATAGCGTGCATTACTACATAGTAGATGGTTTAACGGATCCTTAAAGGATGGGCGATCCCAGGCATCCTTTAAGTTACTTGTGCATTTCTATTACAGTCCACTTGAGTTGGTTTACATTGTATAAGTATGTATGTCCTGACTCGAGTGTTTTGTGTTTTACTTTATGCTCGGGTCAGCATGAGTATCACAGCTCTGATTCACCTTCTGGAGGTAGAGATTTGTTGGAGCTTATTTATCTATCTGTCATCCATTTCCATTTCGGTTATTTCCTATTCAGCTGTGTTTATGTATTAGTGACTTATGTATTCAGACTTCTGTTGTATTTGCTTTTCAGATTATGATATTTTGTATCTGTTTTGAGATTATTTATGTAGTAGCTTCATGAACTACTATGGTATTTTATTTACGCTGCGAGTTATTTTGATATTCTATGTCTGTGATTCTGTGTTTGATTTTATTTGCTCCAAATTTTCTTAACAATCCACTGTTTTGAAGTATTCGAGTCCGACATGTGTGTCTGCCTATGCACTTGGAGGGTGCAGCATGATAGGGGGTTCTCGCTTCTGGGTTTGGTAGCGAACGGATGACTCTTACTCCTACATGTTCCTGCGGGGTTGGTGCAGTCGAGAGGCTGGCCGGAAAGGCAGAAAACAGGTACGACTATATGCTACGGTGGGCGTTACCCCACTGACGTGGTCCGTTACATTTGGTATCAGAGCTTTGGTTTTAGGCAAACCTTAGCCTACGGAGCAAAAACTCATTAGAGATAGGGTAGAAATACCCTAGAATGAGTGAAATCAATCTCAGAATCATTTCTTTGTGAGAGAACGTATTTTCAAAGTATAAAATGATTTTCAAATGATTTTCAAAGGATTTTCAAAGATTATTTTGATATAATTTTTCTTGTTTTGAAAGCAAAATTTTTCTAGACCTTATTCCTTTCCTTGTCCACCTTGTTAGTAATTTCTTTGATTAGGATTATCATCGATTAGGATTCATTTGAATTTTGGAACGCTCCCACTTGCTCTGAGACCCTTTCTTGTCTTACCCTATTTGTATTCTTTTGATTCTGGAGCAGTCCATAACTCCACTTCGAATGACCTCTATAAAACTCGGTGATCCCGCCAATCTTTGAATGACTTGTAAAAGGGTGAAACTCCCTCACAATTGGCATTGATTCACCGGAGACTTCTATACCCTCAGTTTAGATGCTTCTATCTTTTGCTATGCCGAACTCTGTCTTTGGCAATCGAATGTCGATTTGCCTTAGAATCCTGCATCGATCATATTCCTGAAGTCACGGTTGACCCGGTTAAGGTCGCCCGCGATTTATATAAGTCCATCTACTATTTTGTAATTAATTATCTCATTTTCATTCGAGCCTATCTTCGAATCAGAATTCTATTTGATTAGAGTTCCTCAAATTTGAATCTCTATCTTTGTTTTGAAATCCATTCTTGAAATCATCCCTTGAAAATTTTGTGTTGTTTGTATATTAGAAATCGTTTGTATATCGAAATTATTATTTTGATAAGAATGATTATATTTTATTTATAAAAGTGAAATGTTTCAGATAAGAATTATATACCTTTTAAAAACGAGAAATTGAAGTTTCGAAAGGATTTGAAATTTTGGAAATTATATAAGAAATTGATTTATAAAAAAAATGATTTATAACTGAAGGGTTTTGAATTTGAAATTTGATAGATTGAACTCCGGCATTTTGAAATTGGTTTTAAGATTTTGAAAATATATAATAATACGATTTGAAAGTATTTTCCGAATAAGAAATGTTTCAAATGACTTTAAATGAGTTCCAATGATTTCAAAGAAATTTCAAAGAAGTGCTCAAGAAAATAGAAGTCCAGAACCCACTTATGTCGCTGGAGAATGATTTCGATGATGAGTGCACGCATCATCGACATTGATTTTCGAGTTTTAGAGTGGGGGAGAGGCCACTTTAGTAGCTTTGCTATGCGATTGATTTTGTGAAACCAATTTTGATTTTGAATTCCGAAGTATGATTTGATATTCGAAAGATATATGTATATATATTTCAAACAGTTTGAACGAGCCCGGTGTTTAGTCCTCGAGTTTTGGATTTGATTTGGTATAACCCTATCTTTTGAAATTGATTTACTGATTTGCTGCTGATTTCCAACTCTTAGATTGGAAATTTGATTTCTTCGACTATTTTGAATGTTCGAACACTTCCAAAACAAGGTTTAATTTTCAAAGCTAAGTAATTTTGAAAAGTATAAATTATTTGATAAAGTATATAAGTTTAGTTTTGTATGTTTAAAGTATGAAGTAATAAGATTTAAATAAGTTTGAAACTGTTTTGTTAGGTAAATGAATAAGACTATTTTGAATTATACTAATATGAAATTTAGTTTCAAAATATTTTGAATAAAATTTAGTTTTAAATGTTTTAACTTAGTAACATCTTTTATAAAACTATTTATATATATATATAATAATTTTTAAAGGGTAAAGTGGATCTTTCAAATAAAAATAAATAGTTTAAAGGATTTAAAGGGATGGTTATAAACTGGGAAATCATTTTGGGGTATAATTGATTTTGAGGAAAAAATTTGATTTCGAAAATAGATTGGGATTTAAAACCCAGTATTTATTTGATATTTATATATTTTCAAATATAGAGTTTAAAATGATTCAGGTTGGAAAGATAAATTTGAGATTGATTTGAAATTATATTTATTTAAGCATTATACTTAAATAAGCTTGATCTGAAATTTATTAAAAATTGAAATTTCAAAGATATGATTTTTATAACTTGGATTTGATTAAAAGTGACTTAAATGCATATTTCAAATTTATATAAATTTGAATGGGATAGTTTGTTTATTTAAATTTGAAAATTGAGATTGTATTTAGATGTTATTGAAATGATTAAGAAAATATTTCAAACTAAATAATAGTAAAGTGAATTTGAGATATAAATGAAATTATCAAATTTAGTTTTGAAATATTGAATATATAAAGCTTTGAAATATATTGAAATTGAAATGGTTTATTTTGTGGTTCAAATCTATATTTGAAATCGATAAAATTTGAAATGGTTTATTGAGGAACTGAATTGAATTGTAATTAATGAATTGAGATTAAAGTTAATTTGAATCTTGAAACTCGTGTTAATTTGAATTGATTGGTGAAATTTGAGGAAACTATTTTATTATATAAAGTATTTTAAATTATATTTAAAACTATTTTTATATTAATTTTAATATAAACTATTTTTAATATAACTATTTCTAATATAAACTATTTTAAAAATACTAATTATTTAAAAAAAATTGTTTTAACTTATTACTATTTTATTTAGATATTTTATTTTACAAACTATTTTATTTTATATACTATTATTAATATCTAAACTGTTTGAAGGAAAGTGTAATGATTTCAAGTGTTATGATTTCCAAAGTTTGAATTTCAAAGTATTATGATTTCCAAAGTATTATTATTTCAAATTGTTTGGGTTCGAAAGTATTATATCCTTAAAAGTACTATGATTTTAGAAATGAATTTTTTTGACATAAAATATGTTGATTTGGAAACAAACTTGGATTATTTCCTAAACCTATTACCTTGGAAACTTTGAAACTGAAGATGTTTAGTTTGGAAGAAATAATTTGGTGAAATCGTATATGATGTTGAAACTGAACTGGTATTGAAACGAATTGGAATTTGAGAACTTTATTTTTCTAAATACTTGATTTGGGAGTCATCGAACTTATATAAAATTGATTTGTATAAGTAGGAAGTTGATTCGAAAACTATTGATTTGGAAAGGTACTCAATTTGAAAAGCGAAATCTTATATAATCGAAGTCTATATAAGTGTGATTTGATATACTATTGATTTGGAAAGTATTCGATTTGAAAATGAAAATCTTATATATAATGGACTTTATATAAGTATGATATTTGAAATTGATTTGAAAAGGTACTATATGATACATATTTTCGAAGTAAAGATATGGAAAGTGCCTTCTGCTTGATATCCTATTTGTGGCCATATTTGGGATTCATTCTATCGATATTATTCTCTCGGATTTGATTTTCCGAATATGATACTCGAGTGTCCATCAAATTCCATGGCGTTACCCATAGTCTTATGAACTCGACTGCATAGCGTAATTCACAGGGGCTGTGACGGCCTACGGGTATGGATGTTTCCTGGGGGATCCAGGCGTAACCATTCTGTATCTACGATCTATGGTCGTTTTGTAGCGTAATCCGCAGGGGCTGTGACGGCCTATGGGTACAGATGTTTCTTGGGGGATCCAGGCGTAACCATTGTGCATCTGCGATCCATGATTCGGTTTGATTCGGTTGATTTGTTTGGATTGTACTTTCCATATCGGTTTTGAAAGTTTTTCCAGTATTTTCACTGGGTGTTGAAACAGGTCTACTAAATACTTGGAGAAATCAAGCTTTGCGCCTGATCAACACATGGCCAGAGTCTGCAAGAATGAGGATAAACTTTTTGAGACATACAGTTATAAAAGTATTCTCAAAAGGAAAATTTGTTTCGATATAAAAGTATTTTGATAAAGTATTATATAAAGGATATTTTGATCAATTCTCTTTCTAAATAATTTAAAATGTTTAAAATATTGTTTGTTTTATATATTACATGGTTTAATAGTAAATTACTAGTGTTGTAAATATTTTAGAAGTTATTAATTAAATACAATATATTTAAAGTAAATGATTATTGATTTATTAATAATGTTGAAAAGTATCTTGAGATAAATTAATAAATTTATGATTTATGAATTTAATGTTTTCAATAGCTTCTTTGTAAATATAAGTAATGATATAAATAATTGTATTTAAATAAGTTTTCATATATTTATAAAGGTGTTATTTAAACATATAAATGGTATTTATAAAGGAAGAAAGAAATTTTACAAATGGGTTTAACCAAATTATTAAATATTAATTAATTTAAATTGAAATTTATATAGTTCTAAATTAATTGTTTATCCTTCTCTTTCAACCTATTTTTCTTTCTAGTTGTTTCTATTCTCCTACCTTCTTCCTTTTCGAGGACGAAAAGTTTTGAGTGGGAGAGAGTGTAACAACCCAAAAATTTTAACAAAATTTTTAAATTTATGTTATTTGAAACTTTGATTTTTAAATCATTTTAAATTGAATTTTGGGATTTTCCAATGCAATTTTGGATTTTGTTTATACTTTATTTTCCAAATATAATAAAATAATGATTTTTTGGAAATTGTATATTTGGTCAACGTTGGTCAAACTTTGACTTACAGTTGAAATTTTTAAATTTGAATTTTTTTTATTTTTAGCTTTTTCTTTTAAACTGTATTAGTTTTTTATATTCATTCTGCTTTTCGTTTTATCAAATTCTGTTTTACTATTAAAATTTGTTAAAATTCAGCGTTTTACACGCAATTATTTTCAATGTCTCATTGTTTATTTTCTATTTCATTTCTATTCTCTATATTTTTATTTTTATTATTTTTCCATCCTCTACTTTCTATTTTCTTTTATTTGTTTGGGCTTTGAATTTTATTTGTTGTCTTGAACTTGTTTTGTTGTGGGTTTGATATTAGGCTTTGGAAATTCAAGAGGCATAGGTTACTTGTTCAATTGGTGCCTTTTCTACTTCATAGCCGTTCATTTTTTTGTCGTACAAACTTCTCCTCCTCACATTCTTTTCACGTACAAAACTTTCATTTCCTCCTCATGTTTCATTTTGTCAACTGAGAAAAAAAATTGGCAGTAAGTTTCCATTGCTTTTTCCTCCTTCTTCTTTCTCTTTTCTTTTATTCTTCCTCTTTTATTTGTATGAATGCTCGGCCTCCACCTTACACAACCCCTTGCCGACCATCTTCCTCCACCACCACCACCTCCTATACGGCCAGCACCACCTCACCACCTCCACTGACCCAGGCCGTGACCTCCTTGACCAAAGCACCACCATCCCATGCATGAAACCCAACCAAACCTCCACTTGATCACACTTCCTCTTCTCCTAGCCTCGGCCAACACCAATTCCTCCACCTACTTTGCCTTGCCATGACCATTCCTATCCTTAGCCGTAACCTGACCTGATGTGTCTTGATCCATTACATCACTTGACCAGATCTGAACCCATGAGCCGAGCCATACTTGCTTAGGCCGAACCCACTTGAACCAATGACCTTCCATGTGCTTGCCTTTTTGCATTCACAACTCCTACCTCTTCATATTCCAATGCCTTTCCTTCCATTTTCTGACCATGGCCGTGGATTACATGCAGCAACTAGACATGGCCGAGCCATATGCCTTGGTGGTTGAATCCTATGGTGATGTGGCCGAGCCACTTTATTTGTTCAAGTATTTTGTTCCCATTTGTCTTTGTTTTGCTTTGTTTAATTCTTATATTTCTTTTGTGATTGATATATACTTATATATATATATATTCTATTTTGTTGTTTACAAGATTTGGATTTGGGTGCGACTTCTCCTCGAAATTGATTCGTGCTTAGCTTTTCGGAGTTTGTTCTTATGTTTGAATTTGATCTCTAGCTTTAGAGGTGAGTTTATCACTCTCGACAAATCGTACGTATATAAATGTGAAACAATGCCACTTGAATTGTAGTAGTTGATATGCTATGTTATATGCTCACATCTGCCTGTTATCTGACGTTATATGATGATATTACCTGATTATATACCTGTTGCATCACCTGACATCATATTATATGTTTTATTGTTTATTTATTTTCTGTTTCTCACACTGCAAGTTCCCTGTTAGTATAGAATCACTATGGGTTGAAATGATACATACCCGAACGGACTTTAGAATAGGAAAAGGTTGTTACGAGCTGAAATGATAGGCTCGAGCGATTTTTATTTGACTTAGGATTGCGGGTTGGAAATGATAAAACCCGAAATTTTAATTTATTACGGATTGAAATGATATATTATCCGTAACACTTGACCTAGGTTAGAAAATATTATACCGACCCGTGGTTAAATTTTAAAATGATTTTTCTAAAATTATTAAGTATATTAAATTTTAAAAATATGGATTTTTAACTTAAATTGGATTTAAATGATTTAAACAGTGATTTCCTAAAAGTTAAAATTGTATAAGTTAATAAATGGTTTAAATTGTAATTCAAAAATTTGATTTAACTTAATAATTGAAATTTGATTAAAGATGAGATTTTAGAAATTATTAAGTATTTTTAAATGTAAAAATGTGAAATTTTGACTTAAATTGGATTTAAATGATTTAAACAGTGATTTCCTAAAAGTTAAAATTTTATAAGTTGATAAATGATTTAAATTGAAATTTAAAATTTGATTTAACTTAATAATTGAAATTTGATTAAAATGGAATTTTAAGCTTAACTTAGTAATTAAAATATTTTAGTTATGAAATGGATATTTTAAAGAAAGAAATATCAAGTTATTTGTTAAAATAAAAGTTAAGCAACTTATAGTGAATTTTGACTTAATGTAAATGAATTATAATTTAATTGGATATTTATTAATAAATTGTTATTTTATTAAATTTATAAGTTAAATGATATCCTCATAAATAATTTGGAAAAGTGGAATAAGTTTGATAAGTTAAAAATGATAAAAGTGGAAGATGTATTTTTTTAAAATGTCATAGTACAACTTATAACAGAAATTGTAGCATTCCAGAAATGCTGTGGTTTTAGTGCATTGTTTTTCAAATCTACTATTGTCTCAACAACAGCAGTTTATAAGTGCTGGTGTTTCCAACAATGAACTGCTTTCAAATTACCACTGTATCTATAGCAGCAGTTTATAAGTGCTACTGTTTCTGAATTGTGTTGTTTTTCAATTTTACCACTATATTTACAGCAGCATTTTCTAAGTGCTGCGAATGCTGAAAATACAATGTTTTGGATTATTACAATTGAATAAACGAGCTTCGGAAAATGTTGAAATTTTGGGAATTGAATATTTGATTTGAAAGTATAATGACTTCATTTTAAATAGTTTAAATGAATTGTTTTGATTTGAAATATAAACCATTTTGAAATTTATAACCACGGGTTATAATAACGGTTGGATGTTATAAAGTGTGGCTAGAGGTGGGCAATTGCTGCAGCTTTGCGCTACCCCGGTCACATTAACACTATTATTTTGCATAGTTGCTTTACTTTAGACATTACTATGATAGCGTTCATTACTACATAGTAGATGGTTTAACGGATCCTTAAAGGATGGGCGATCCCAGGCATCCTTTAAGTTACTTGTGCATTTCTATTACAGTCCACTTGAGTTGGTTTACATTGTATAAGTATGTATGTCCTGACTCGAGTGTTTTGTGTTTTATTGTACGCTTGGGTCAGCCTGAGTATCACAGCTCTGATTCACCTTCTGGAGCTAGAAATTTGCTGGAGCTTATTTATCTATCTGTCATCCATTTCCATTTTGGTTATTTCCTATTCAGTTGTGTTTATGTATTAGTGACTTATGTATTCAGACTTCTATTGTATTTGCTTTTCAGATTATGATATTTTTTATCTGTTTTGAGATTATTTATGTAGTAGCTTCATGAACTACTATGGTATTTTATTTCCGCTGCGAGTTATTTTGATATTCTGTGTCTGTGATTCTGTGTTTGATTTTATTTGCTCCAAATTTTCTTAACAATCCATTGTTTTGAAGTATTCGAGTCCGACGTGTGTGGATTTATTATCGATTTGAATGGTCTAAAATAGTGGGATGTTACAAGTATTATTCCCTTTTGCATAATTACATCCTTCAGCGGCTGCCAGTTCTAATTCACTAGTTATGTTATCTCTAGGTTTGTTACTTATTCCATCACTTCATTCGCACCTTTTGCATAATTACATTACTCTTTTATAGATTTGCACCCTAATTATTCCTTTTATTTTTTATATAGGTACATAAAACATTCCTTTGCTATATAGAAGATTGTTAGCTAAAGTTGCTAATAAAAGGTATGTTTTTATGCATTTGAGTGTATACACTATTATGAAATATATTCTGTTATATATGATATAAATCTGATCTTGTTTTGATCGTGTAAATGTATATTCAATTGGGGTGTGCGGGAAAGGACTAACTTCGCAAAGGAGGTGCTGTCGAAAATTCATGAAATCCGATAAATTTATAAAAATCAACAAAGTTTATAAGAATTAACTACGTTAACCAAGTTTTATAAAAATTAAATAATTTTCTAAAAATTAACTAAGTTTTGTTAATTAAATTAATATTTAAATATTAATAAAATTTTATAAAATTTAAATAAATTTATGAAAATTAACTAAGTTTAAAATTTTAACTAAGATAACTAAGTTATATAAAAAATAATTAAAATTATTAAATATCAACTACGTTATCAAGTTAACTATTTTTTTATAAATTTATTAAAATTATTAAAAAATTATAAAAATTATAAAAAATAATTAAAATTATTGTTTTTATAAAAGTAACTACGTTATCAAGTTTTATACAAATTTAACTAGATTAACTAAAAGTTTATAAAAAATTAACTAATTCTTATAAAATTTAACTAAGTTATATAAAAATTAACTAAAATTATTTTACTAATTTGTAAACTAAGTCTTATAAATATTCAACTAAGTTAATTGAGTGAGTTTTATAAAAATTAATTAAAGGATATAAAAATTAACTAAGTTAATTGAGTTTTATAAAAATCAATTTGAATTTTTTAAAATTAAATTAACTAAAGTTAATGAAAATTAATTTAGTTTTATAAAAATCATTTTCTCTATTTTGGAATCTTTGTGAAATTGTAATAAAATTGACTAAGTTTTATAAAAATTAATTAAGTTAATAAAAATTAACTAAATTTAAAAGAAGAATAATAATATAATATAATAAAAATAGTAGTAATAAGATAATATTATAGTAATAATAATTTAACTAAGTTAATTAATTTTTACAATAATTAAATGAGCTAATCGTTTTTTTTAATTAAATAAGTTCATAAAATTTAATTAAGTTTTATAAAAATTAGTTTTATATAACACACACACACTCACACACCCTTCAAATCTGGTCTAGAATGATAATTGACTAATGTTATTGGCAATCCCTTTTCTCCTTCAAGTAAAATTTTTCTAATGTTGTTGATAATGAGATACGTTCTAGTCTTGGCGGTTGGTTTGGCCTTTTTAAGTAAAACTAATCGTTGATTCCAGGATATCCAAAATAAACACTAACTTTCTTGTTAGCCAGTAAGACACGTGTCCAATGTTCTAGAATGATAATTTAACAATAATAAAATAACTAGTGTCTAACCCATGCGTTGCATACGGTAATATTTAAAAAAATAATATTTACATTTTAATTATTGCTAAAGGTGTATTTTATTATGCAATATATGATAAATTTATTATATGTTAATTGACTATTTTGATAGATTAGTTTAAATTTTGGATTATGTAATTAATTTAAATGTGCAGATTATAATATAAAATTTCGGGAGCGAACCGTGAAAGATTTATAAATAATTGTATATTCTTTTAAAAGTAGGTATTTAAATGTAAAATAGTGTGAAAAGTTTAGTAGAATAATTATAAAGTTGTAAAGTATAGGATTTTGAAAACAAAATATCTAATTTGAGAGAATTAAGGAGAATAGAGATAATTCCTAATATCAATGAGAGAGCTTCAAATTCCTCTGCTTTACTATTATTTAATAGATACGAACATGATATACTCATAGCAAAGTTATTTGATTGCACCTGATGTAGGAAATAATAATGTCGCTAGCCTGCTACACAACTAGTTGCTCTGTTATTTCCTATATTCAAAAATAACAATAATCCTAAAAAGGGATTTCATAATATTAGTTTCGATTATATTCCGACTTCACAACCAACTGGCATGTACCATGGATTGTGTTTAACATGATAGATTTCACAAATTCTGAACTTATCCTATCCTGATGATAAATTCTATGCATGTATAATCACTAAAGATTTGCATTAAAAAAAGTAGGATTGAAAATTAAACTATAGAGCAAAAAGTACTTGATTGAGTTTTATGCTAATATGCCACATAGTATAATTCTTTAAAGAGTGCGTGTGTCTTTAATCCGACTTGTCTTGCGAGAATATATTAAGGAAAATTTATTTAATCCCTTGAAAAGCTAAGGATGATTATGAAAAGAGAAGAAAATTGTAAGATTCTTGACCGAAACCCAGTATCATTATTTTTTTTGTAAATTTAATCCAAAGAAAAATTGTACTAGCTGGTTCCAGATGATAAAAGGAGAAAAAGATGCTAAACTACCCAGACATATTTTTACCTCTTGTAAGCTTCTTGTTTTCTCCAGTTTGCATGGTTGTTCCGTGAACAATTTTCTTGCAGATCGGTCAATCAAAATCATCTCAACACCACATCTTCATATTTTATGGGTTACAGTTCATTTCCCATTTCTTATTGAAAAGGAAGCTTCTGTAGCCGCAAGAAATATAGGTAAATATCATATGAATGCATAAACGTCAAAAAAATGTTCATTGTGAACAATGGTTTGAGATGTGCAACTTATGCTTTTAGATGTATTATTCAGTCCGCTATGTTTTATGATAGTGCTTTAATTTGTTTTGTTTTCTCTTGTTTTATTCCTAAAAAACATACTTTTTGTTCCATTGCTTTTAGCTCGCTCTTGCATCAACCATTGTTTTGTTGACAAAGCTCACTATATCTTGCTGCAACATCACAAGCTAGTCAATTCTGCTCCTGCTACTCCATTGTCTCGGTCAGTGTTTGCTACTGTTTCGACCAGACCGCTCTATGCGCAGCTAAACACATTTTTTCAGTTGAGAGTAATGCTACTGCCTTCAACTACTGTCACAACCAGCATGCGTCTACCTTCAACCACATTCAACGGCATTCAACAGTATTGCTTCAGCAGCTTTTTCTGAGTATATCAGGTATCCACTTCAGCTTATATTTAAGCTTCTCATCGTTATGCATATGTTGTACAGTATATTTGGTGCAACTATCGAGGTTATGTTTCCCTTGATTTTATGCTTGATATTGTGTCAATTGTGTCAACATGATTGATCTTTGAGTGAATATGCGTGCAATCTTCGATTGATTTGAGAGTACAAGTTTATTGACATTATGTCAAAACAACATTTGTTTGTGTTGAACAAAGGAATAAAATATTATATTTTTTCATGTGGCTACACCCATGTAACTAATATAAACTATTGATTTGTTGACAGTGCTGTCAACTAAATCATGTTAAATGATTTGTTGCTTGATTCTTGACCATTGTAGTCGACCTTGAAGAAATATTGCATGATATTCTGGGTTAAGGCATTTTGATCATTTACATTCATTGTGCATCATTAATCTAAGTAGACAGTGGATGCTGCAAAATTATAATTTCTGGAAAAATCAAAAGATGGACCTTGATCATAGGAAATATAATTTACAATTGACCGACTTTTTGTCCACAATGAAGGATGAATGTAGGAGACGGCAGAGAAGTGAAACTGGGAAACTGCCCAAGAAGTAAACTTCAAAAAGAATGCATTAAATATCTTGGACCGGTATGAACTTCTATCATTTTGCAAGTAAAATATTCAATGATTACCAATGTGTTAGCCTACATGCCTTCCATAATATACTAATTATTAGAAAGAAAGTGAAGAATATGAAGTCACAGTGGCAGATGGGAAGCTAGTATATAAACAGCATCAAATCCCTGTTAACACTGTAGAAGGTTCTAAATTGATGTTCGTTCTCAACACATCAAGGTCTTTGTATGTTGGAAAGGTAAAATAAAGCCTCTAAAATGCTATATTATTCAAACTAGATTGCATTTCATTGATCCAAATTCTTGACTTGAGCAGAAGATAAAGGGATTATTTCAACATTCAAGCTTCTTATCTGGAGCAGCAACAACTGCTGCAGGACGAATGGTAGTCAATGAACGCATTTTGAAGGTAACATCATTGTTTTATTAAACACATAACACATCTTGCAAAATGACATATCCAAATCACCAATCTGAAAATTTCAGGCAATATGGCCATACAGTGGACATTATCTCCCAACTGAAGAAAACTTCACAGATGGTATTACACTGTCTTAGAGCTATCAGTTGTTGTCACTGTATTATAATATGACAGTTGTTAAACTTGTATTATAATGTTAAACTGTCAGCTTGGTACTATGATAGCTCTAAAACTAACCTTGATAGCAAGCTTGGTACTACGATAGCTTGGTACTGTATTATAATGTTAAACCAAGAATATAATCTGACAAGTGAATTAACTGTATCAATTTAGATAGCTTGGTACTGTATTATAATATGACTATACTTCGCTAGCTTGGTACTATATTATAATGTTAAACTTAGAGCTATCAAGCAAGTACCAACACAGATGGTATAACATAGATCCTACAAAAATAGGCATTACATTGTCTTAGAGCTGTCAGTTGTTGTCACTGTATTATAATTGTTGACAGGATGTGTAAATTGTTGACAGCATGTAAAACCTGTAATCTTATAGCTGTCAGTTGTGTTTATAACCGAGCTTTAATTTTTAATGCTGAACTCAGTTTCAATGGAGACTCATTTAACTGAGTATCAGTTAAACTGAGACTCAGTTTAGCCGAGTCTCAGTTTCAAGAACCGAGTCCAACTTAAAAACCGAGTCTAATTTTTGAAAACTGACTACACCTATATTGGTATACTGAGAGGACCACTTAGTTAACAACATCGACGACTAGTTTACGTGATTTGTAAACAGACCACTTCATACGTCGATAATATGCAGCTTGATTTTACTCCAAGTAAATTACCGAGTTCGTTTATTATTTTTTAGTCTACTTCACTTGTAAATGCCGTGAGAAATGCGGATTACGGATCTTAAGGTTGGAATAACACTAGAGGGGGGGTGAATAGTGTTTTGTGGATTTTCTAAATCTTTTTGAAACTTATGTAAATTTAATTACCAACAAATGAAATTCACAGACACAGATATAATCACAGAATCAGACATAGATGCAAATAATAAATAAAAGCAGTAAAGGAAAGAACACACCGGATTTTATACTGGTTCGGAGTTACCCTACATCCAGTCCCGCACAAACGTACGGATTTCTTATCAAAAATAATCTCCCAGATTACACCCTCGATTTCAAGGCCACGAGATACACCCTCCTGTATTCGAGTCCGAGGCAAACTCTCTTGATTTACCAGGCCATAAGATCACCTAATTGATTTCCGGGGCAACAATCACACCCAATTTATTTCAAGGCTCAACCGCACCTTTTACTCAATAGTTTGATTGACAAATAATCCTATAACTCTAAATAGCACCGAGATCTTACGGAGAGAGTGGCAGAGAATCAAACAAGAGATAATCAAGTTTGATTCACTTGGTATTTCGGTAGAGTATAGTTTGGAATTCTTTAGAATAAATGTGGAAGATGAAGAGAAGAGAAAAGAAGTGAAATCTGATGATAAATTCGTTTAAAGCTACTGGTATTTATAGGAAATCAACCGCCATATCTATTCGTAAAAGGATACGACAAATAGCCACTTCTTTTGAAAATTTGAATTTTGAATTTAACGGACAACACGTCGACATGGGGGGTTGAGGGATGTCGACATGCTCTAGGCAAAATTAATGATTTTGATTTTCTTAATAAAATTGGTTTCTATAATTTTGTCAAAACGATTTCTAAACTTTGTAAATATATTTGAATATAGTTTAAACATATAAAAGAGTTTAGAAAGTAATTTTTAATATATATAATCTTATTCTATAAAGTGATTTAAAATCTGAGTAAATAAATATTTTAAAACAAGATATAGTTTAAAAACAAACGAAGTTAAAACAAGAGTTTATTTAAAAACAAAAACAAAGAATATTTTAAGGCTAAAACATTTTGAAAAGCAGTTTTGAAAATCATTTGAAAAACCATTTTGAAGTAGTTTTGCAAGCTTCTTCCTGTAGAATATCTCATCACATCAGGACTCGAGAACTTGTACAAAACCAGGATGTTCGTGGGTTTGTAAGCCACGTATCGTAGGTTTGTAAGCTACTTGTCGTGGGTTTGTAAGCCACTAAGAAGGTGGAAATGGGTTCCATCCTAAATGAAATATGGAATGAAGATTTATGTGCTATTATGAAGTTTTAACATAATTTTAGACTCAATACTTATCTTGTACTATTAAAATCTTGAACTCTTGATAACTTGATTTTTTGATACTCATGAGTCTTCAATCTTGATATCTTCGATCTTTAAATTCATCAGTCTTGTATCTTTATACTGTACAGTCTTCATTCTTGGTACCTACATGTTTATATCCAGCATATACATATATATATATCTAAACTATAATGTTAGTATTTATATTTTATAACAAGTCCAAGGTTGTTGTCATCAAAATCATCCTTCTCAAGGACTAACAAATGCTACTTGATTTTATGGCATGTTATATACTTTGTATTAGTCAATCGCCTAATGAAATAATGTGATGAATATTTAGTGTTTGCATTATGAATCCGATTTAACTTTGTGTACATTTTTTTGATGAATTGATTCACAAGCATTACTTTTGCTTTACAGGTAGATAGATGACTGTGATGCAAAAAAAGGTTGCAACGAGTTATGGATCGAAGTTATTATTGCTGCTAGAACTACTTTTTGGTTTTAACGTATGTACTACTTGCTTTTGTTCTGCTATTGCTACTTGTTCTATATTTTGTTTATGAACTATTGATGACGAACTATTTATGTTTGGTGTAAGAATATTGTGTATTTTGATTATGAAATTTCATACGTTGGTTATCAAATATGTGTCCAAAATGTGGTATTGATACAATATGTTGATTTTGAAATGTGGTATTGATACAATATGCTGATTTTGAAATGTGGTATTGATATAATATGCTAATTTTGAAATGTGGTATATATACACATTGTGACTGATGTTTACTGAAATGGAATTTACAGAAAAGTAGAAAAAGACTAACTGACTTAGCTTTCACTACACCAAAACATGAAATTCCCAACAAAAATATTTCTGAATTACTAACAATCAAATGCCGTTATAAAATAATAACACTTAAATCCCGTTATAAAACTTTCAAAGCCATTGTAAAAGGAGCTGTAAATAGTTTATCACTGCATTACACCGTTATAAAATTTGGTAAAAATGAAAATAAATTGAAAACAAAAGGGTAAAAGATCAAAAATAACATCTGGACTCAACGCTTAAGCTCATTATGCTTCCCACTTTCTTTGGCCGCCAAATCTCCAAATTATTTTCACTTTTCGCCAAATCCCCATTTCCTCCCCAAATTCGCGCTTCAGGATCGCTTATACTTTTTCATTGTTTCAGGAGTCGCTCCACCCCAAATTCGCGCTTCAGGATCGCTTATACTTTTCTAATCGCAAAACCTTCTCAAGCAAAATCAAGGGCTAAATCAACTAAAGGTATCATCGCAAAACCTTCTTTCGCTTATTTCTTGATTGCGTTTTAATTTTGGACATTCGATTTATTGTTAGCCGTCTTCCTATTAAATCCCCTTACCATTTCATATGCTAAAAGGGAATTTTCTATGATAATTCTATGTGGAATGTACGCATTTTGATTCATGGAAATTAAGTTGTTAAGGTAGTGCTTTATTTTCTTCTCCTATTGTAAAATCGATGCTCGATAAATTTATAATCAACAGGCGTCTAGTAATATCTCGACTTCGATTTTTGTAATATTATCCGACAATGGATGATTGAAAGGATTTTTTAGGGTTTAAATTATGATATTATGATTTGTATAAAAATACATGCTTGTTGATTGTGATTAATTTGTTTGAAATGTCCAATCTTGATTAGAATTTGTTGAGTGCTAGCAGAGTCGTAACAGAATTAAACATAATTTTTCGTGACCTGTTACTTGTAAACCATCAGACAGGAAGATAACATAGTTCGCATTTGGACATTCTTTTTATAATTACACTAAACGGTTATTGCTTATTGTATGACATGATCAATGCTTTTTTTCACTCATCTACGCTGTTAAGATCTTATTGAATTGGGATAAGCTATTATATGAAAATTAGCAAACAATCAAATCCACTATATTAATATGCATAGTCATGATTAATGGGTAAGATGGTTTTTTTAAAAAAATTAAAATTAAAAAGAAGAATTAAATAATACCATGTCAAAATCGTTCTGTTATAGTTTGTAATAGGGCGTTTAATGGTATAATAATTTTGTTAAAGCTATGCAGGGCATAATAAACTTTCACATCATAAAATGTTGGGAAAGTTATTGTATGACTGGAATCTGTGGCCAACTTTCCACATAAACAAGATTCTTATATAAGGTTGAAGTTCTTTAACATGATGAGCACAAAAACAAATTTTTTTAACACTGAAGATAATTTATAAATTATCCAGCCATTGAGCGGCTATGGTGTGGGAAAAGTTGTAGATTCTGCAAATCCAAATTTCAAGGCTGGCGACTATGTTTGGGGAAAACTGGGTGGGAAGAATACAGTATCTTAACTTCTAAATGTCTGCTATTTAAGATCAAGTACACTGCCATACCACTTTCTTACTACACTGGACTTTTGGGTGAGTTATTGGTTACAAACTACGGTGTAATTTATATGAAAATATAAATATTCTTTAATAATTCTTTATTCCAGGTTATATTTTTTGTTCTTAGGCTATACATTTTGAGTATATTGTGCAGGTATGGCAGGATACACAACATATGTTGGGTTTCATGAGATATGTTGTCCAAAGGAAGGAGAACTTGTATTTGTATCAGCAGCCTCAGGCGTAGTTGGTCAACTTGTTGGTCAGTATGCAAAACTAATGGGTTGTTACATTGTTGGAAGTGCTGGCTCAGATGAAAAGGTACATGCACTGTTAAATTTCCAAAGTCAGTGAGTGACTTGTTTCCATTTCCTGTTATGTAACACTAACACATGTTGGCTTTATGTGTATTGATTGTTTAAAATGAGAATATAACATGTTCCTTGGTATGCATTATTAGTAAAAGTGAAAGTTAAATTAGTGAATCTCATGCATCTTTTAAAAATAAATGATTTTAGAAAGCATGTTGTAATTCTTTATTAGCTAAAGTAAATGTACCTTGAATAATAAAGATGATGCAAAAGCCTATCACCTGGAGTTATACCTTAAATTGCCAAAACAACACCTTAAAGTTACAGTTCATGCCATTAGCCAATGTAACAGGCTTGAATCTGATGTAAAATATAATAGGTCATCTGTACAATTCTGTTATAGGAAGTTCACATAATTTCCTTACTTCAGTATTGTTTTCCAAAATTAAATTTGATTTTTTTTTCTGCACTAGCATCCACTCTTCCGAGTAAGAAAGAAGTGTGCCTATAGGAGAAATAACATACAAAACAAATATGAAAAGCAAATAATGAAATCAAAGACAAAATTAATTATGCATGTTTAATGAAAGATAAGGCGATAAATTTGACATTGATTTTTCTTCACTATGACACAAAGCATGTCCACAGATTTAACTGACAAATAAAACCCAATAGTAGCAACATTTTGACCAAGAATCTTAACGCTTTACAAAAATAACAATGATTAAAGAAATACATGAGCTATAGATAAATAACGAGCGTCGGTCAATTTTGCTTTCATATGTGAACAATGTTTTTTACAATAATTGCAGTAAAGACCAAAAACAATAAAAATATACCTCCAAAATAATGAGACTACAAAATTGTCTCTCCTCTGCCTTTTTTATGTATCCAAGCTTCATAGAAGAGGTTAGGAACCAATATTGGATTTTGATTTTTTTTTATGTATTTAAATGAGACTACAAAAAATTAACATTGTTATTTATTTTTTTGTTTCAACAGAAAGAGTTTGACTTGAATATCGACCCCATGGTAGCTAGACCAATATTGGAGAAGAAGTTTTCACAACGTTATCGAACATTCAAATCAACGGTACGTCAGAGATTCCTCAAAAAAGATGGACGACTCATGCCCAAACATGTCGCACTTAATAGTCGTCCTGATGATGTTGATAAAGTATGATGGCAGAGGTTTGTTGACATCGAATATATATAGTGACAAGAAAATGAAACAATGCAAGACAAATTCCGGAAACAAGGCCAAAAGTACTCTAACTCATACATTGGGAAGGAAACCTTATCTTAGACTATATAAAGAATTGGTATGTAAAAACATTTTTTAGGTTAATATTTCAGTGACAAAAATATTTTGTAGGATCTAGAATTTATTTTAAAGTAATGTTAGAACTTGTAATATTTTGATTTCATACTCTTTAGTTATGTATGATGAACTTGTGAAATTTCGAATCTTCCTATAATTTGTTGTCAAATATTTGTGCAATTTAAGTTGTATGTTTGGATGCGTAATTGCTTATTGTTATCGAAATTCTATAATTTTTGATATGTATGTACCTACTATATTATAATAGACAATTCTGTAGTGTAAATGCTAGCAAAAATGCAGCTCTACATGGTTTGGTAGTTGTAACGAACATATTCGTTACTAAAGACGAAATTTATAATGAGCATAGTCGTTACTATTGATGAAATTTGTAACGAACAAGTGCGTTACTAATGCTGAAATTTGTAACGGATAAGGTCGTGATAATTTAGAATGACAAACTCTTCTTCCACCATGAAAGGGGAAACTAAGTAACGGAAAATACCCGTTACAAATCGATGCAACTAATAACAAACTATTTCGTTACAAAAATTTAGATTTCTAACGACAAAGTCCGTTGGTAAGTGATATATCTAATAACGAGTAGAGGCCGTTATAAATATTTGTAACGACATACCTCATGCCTGTACCGCTCATGACTATATCTGTTATAAATTTCATTTGTAACAACTATATTCGTTACATATACACCTTTTTGGTGTTGTGGTTGTATACAATTTAACGGCGTTTTTTAAACGCTGTTAAAACATTCCACGGGGTTTTTAAAACGCCGTTGAATGTTTTAACAGTGTTTTAAAAATGCCGTTAAATTGTATCTAAAAACATAACCAAATACAATTTAACGGCGTTTTTAAAACGTTGTTAAAACATTCCACGGCGTTTTTTAAACTTCGTTGAATGTTTTAACAGCGTTTTAAAAATGCCGTTGAATTGTTTTAACAACGTTTTTTAAAAATGCCATTAAATTAGACCAAACGTTGTTAAATGATTTCATGACACCAGGAAAACGCTGTAAAAATGGACATTTAACAACGTTTATTCCTTGTCATTGTATATCTCTGACATATAACTGCATGTCGATATACAGCGTATGTAAAAACGCTATTAATAGCTCTTATAGCGTTTTTGAAACGTTGTTAAAGGTCATGTTTGTTGTAGTGAATAGCAACCATAGCAAGTAATATTCGGATTGAAGTATGATGCACAACCGATGCGAATATCTCATCATACTCCTTTCCCTTCATTTGTGCAAACCCCTTAGTTACTAGGCCTAGCCTTATATCTCCCATCGTCCTTCATCTTGTATATCCATTTGCACCCTATATCATGGTTTCCTTAAGGAAGTGGAACCAAATCCCAAGTTTGATTCTTCAACAACGATTGCATCTCTTTCTCCATGGCACAAATTCACTTCGAGCTATCACTCGACTCCATGACGTCATCAAGGTCCATCGGCTCAACTTGGACTACATGAAGAGCATGGTCCAAATTATCATAAAAGCTAAGATAGTTCCAATCACCATATCTATCGGGTGGCCTTATAGCACGACGACCCACCCGACTAGCAATACCATCACCCAAACTCCTTTTGGTCCATCTTGAACCGAATCCTCTCTAGAATCACGTACATCACCAACACTACAAGAGGCACCTTGTGGACTATGTGATGTTACATCAACCACTTCCTCCCCACAAGCATCTCCAACTACTCTACTCCTTGGACGAAAGATGAGAATAACTTCCTTCTCCTTTGATTCATCATGATCCAAATTTGGAACATTCGATGAGCTCTCATTCTTCTTGAGCAAAGCCGACTCATCAAAAGTAACATGACGAGAATTCACAACTTTCTTCGTTTTCGGATTTCATATCCGATAGCCTTTTACACCGTCCATATAACCAAGCAAAATCCCCTTGAAAGCTCTAGGCTCAAGCTTATCATTTTCTAGATCATGCACATAAACCGGTCTACCAAACATGTGAAGATAACTCAAGTCTATGCTCTTTCCCTTCCAGACTTCCTCCGGAATTTTTTTACCAATAGACAAGCATGGAATTCGATTAATAATATGCACTACGGTTGACAACCTTTGGCCCGAAATCCCTTAGACAAACACGATGTCAATCTCAAGCATCGAGCTTTCTCAAGTAGAGTACGGTTCATCCTTCCACAATACCATTCGACTACGGATCTCCTGGTGTAGTAAAATACCTCCGAATACCATAATGCTTGCAAAAACCAAGAACTCTCTGGAAACGTACTCTCCACCATAGTTGGACCTTAGAACCTTCAAAGACTTACCACTTTCATTCTCAACAACAGCTTTCCATGCTTTGAACTTTGCAAATGCCTCCGACTTGGCCTTCATTACCTACACCTATACATTTCGAGAAAAGTCATCAATAAAAGAAATATAATAGTGAGCTCCCCTCAAAAAAGCCACCAGTGCCGGTCCCCAAACATCCGTGTGAACATACTCAAAAACTCTTCTTGGATCATGTTTTCCTTCACCGAATGAAACTTTAGTTTACTTCCCCATGACACATTCCTTGCAAAACTCTAGTTTGTTGAAACTCTCTCCCTCGATCGTCTCCCTCTTCCGAAGAATATCCAAACTCCTCACCGAGACATAACCTAACCTTAAATGTCACAACCTAGTCGCATCCAAGCCACGAGAACTATCAACACCAACATAAGTTTCACCTTCTATAGTCATTCCTTGAAGCAAATAAACACCATGAGTCCTAGCACACTTTATCACCACAAGCGCACCCATCGAAACCCGCAGGCTATCACTCTCAATAGTGATCTTACAACCTAAAGAATCTAGCTGCCCCAAAGAGATAAGAGACTTCTGAAGTTGTGGAACATGGCGTACATTAGTGAGAGTACGAACTACTCCGTCAAACATCCGAATTTGCACGGAACCAATGTCTTTCGACTTACAAATAGCACCATTACCCATAACAATTGAATTTCCTTCGTTCTCGATATAAGAAGAAAAACAATTCCTATTCGGCGTCATATGATAAGATGCCCTCGAATCGAGCATCCATTCGCTACCCGAAACATCTGATGCTACTGCCGTCAACCCATCTACGTCTTCCTCACCAACTCCACTCTCTACCGCTACAGATGAAGATGCTACTTCCTTCTTTGCCTTCTCCTTGTTCGAAAACTCATTCTTCCAATGACCGAGCTTCTTACAAATATAGCACTTACCCTTTCTTTCCTCTCCAATCAGGGTTCCTTGATTTAGAACGTCCACGGTTCTCCTTCTTCGCATATCTCTTATTCTCCACAAATAAACCATGACCACTACTAGCATCACTACTTCCGTCACCCAACTCCTTCATTTGATCCCGCAACTTCTCGCTAAGAAGACCCGTTTTGACATCATCTAGAGTCAAAGTATCCCGGCTATAGATCAAACTATTTGAGAAATCCGTATAACGATCCGGCAACAAACACAACAATATCATCGTCTTTTGTTCTTTCTCAATCTTCAAATCTACCGCCTTCATCTTCAACAGCAAATCATCAAAGATATTCAAGTGCGCCTTTAGCGAAGTATCTTCCTTCATCTTATAGGTGAAGAACGTTCGCAACAAGATCAAACGATTAGTTAGCGACTTCTTCATATACAACTCGTCCAACTTGTTCCAAATACCCTTAGCAGTAGTCTCACCACTAATTTCGGAGATAACATTCTCCCTCATAGCAAGTTGAAGTGTAGTGAATGCCCACCCTTCCATTTCCTCTCTCTCTCAACATCCGAGATGTCTGCTGGCATCAAATGTGTGTCAAACACTACCTGATGCACTCGATTCCATCTAAGAACCGCTTTCATCTTCCATTGCCACTTTTTAAAATCATTATCACATTTCCACTTTTCTATAACCAATTGTGATCATGAAGCCACGGACGATCCACGTACATACGGTGCTACACCACTTGGACTCACCATTGAGGGACGACTTGAGGTATTACCTGATTTCGGCATTTCTACAGCCACTTACCAACACCAAAGTTCTGATACCAAATGTTGTGGGAATTCTAACTCGAGACCACTCAAATCAAAACCCCAAAGCATAGCGGAAATGAGATCGTTGTAAGAAGTGCAAAAACAACCAATCAATATCTCAATCCAATCCAAAACCAATCATAATTACCAAAACAAGCAATTAAAAATTAAACTAATAACGATAAAATAAACCACACACCGATTTATAGTGGTTCCACTAACGTCTTGTTAGTGTACATCCACTTTAAGAGAGAGCCTTTATTAATATCAATGAAAAGAGTACAAAAGATTGATTATAATGATCAAAATTCTACTAGAATTGATTTGTGGAGAAGATAATTGAAGAAAATTAAGTTTTGATAAACCCTAATTAATGGGGATAAATCCTTGATTAAATCCTTGCAGTCGTTTCCGTCTCTGAATCCTGAAAATAGTTTATATAGAAGAATAAAAAACCTAGACAAAATTCTAAAATTGTGCATCTGAATATCACAAATCATCACACCAAGCCTGACTGAAAATAAACTGAACAACGTCACAAACGTATGTTACTTTATGACAGACGTCTGTCATATGTTTCGAGAAAACATCTTCTGAAAGCACAGACGTCTGTCTCAAGTCTTGGGTTTCAAAACCTTGAAGCAACAGAAATCTGTCCATCCACGACAGATATATGTGCTCCAAGCAGCACTTCCCTTCTCTTCGCCATAACTTCTAGCTTCGAGCTTCGATTTGCGAACCATCTTCTCCATCACCAACCTACTTCCGACCACTTCGATATCTCCATATAGTTTAGTCAAAATTCAACAAAAGTATAAGATTGAATATACATCAATGGAAACGTATACTCCAATTTTGCATGCCTTCATGTTCCACCACGTTACAAGCATTCCATTTCACATTTAGCTATGTTTACTATTTTCTTTTCTTATTTGGATTAATAAATACGCATCTATGCAATTTAATACACATGACTGTACCACTTTACATTTATGTACAATCTCGCTTAGAAGTATCATTTAATTTCTTCACATATTTAGGATGATATTGCCCATCGTTTTCATCATTGCGCAGTTGTTATAGCAAAGAAATAAATAAGAGATATGTACCTACAGCTTAATTATTATGTGTGTATATAAATTGCAGCCCTATTCTAATGAAAGCTGACGGTTGCTTAAAATGACAACTACAAAGTAGCTGGCTAGAGAGTGCATGCAACTGTCAACTAGCTCTATCATTGCATGTGATGCGACTGAAATCTGAATGTATTTACCATGGATGCATCAGTCAGTTTTGTTTTTACTACTGCTGATATTAATGTCATTTTAGATCAGTCGCTGTTTTTACAATTCTGACAAAATAATAACCTATTATACTATGCATACTTCGTACCATTCAGGATAAATTTTGTATTTTTGAATAAGATTTTTAAATTTAAGTTGTATTTTAGGTATTTTGATCAGGTTATTTATTATTGGTAACCGTGATTGCTTTTTTTTTTTTTTGGTGGGAAACGCAGAATATCCATCGTCCATGTAATTAGATGTGATTGTTTTTCAGCTCTTATTTTGTGAAGCTAGGCCTCCTTACTAAGTGTTATAACGATCATATTGACTGTGTAATCACAGTGCATTTACAGCACTGTAATTGACTTATAGTGGTACAAACTATTAATTCTTACACAATTTGTTCTAATTTTCTACTTCTTTGTTATTAATTCTTACAAACTATTGATGTTTAATTAGGTGGTCTTGTTCTTTGGATTGTAACCAAGAAGATAGTCACAATGTCAGAATCTAGAGAAGCATCAACTCATTCGATTATGCAATCATCCCCTGCACAAGCCGAAAAAGTTTAAATAAACGCATATGATGCTCCAATTTTAAAAATGATGGAAAAGTTAAGTAGTGGTATTGATAAATTAGTACGAATTCATGTGCCAATCTCATATGATAGTTGGGAATACCCAAAAAAAATATAATGATGACGTTGGGGCTAAATTGCTGTTAAGCTAAAATCGATTTGTAGCTGTTTGCGTCAAAATTGGTCACAAACCCCGAATGTTGTGAAAGCACCAGTGTATGAATATAAATCAACAATATTCACACACAAATCTCAAATCTAAGCAAACAGAGTATCACAATTCAGAAATAATGAATATAAACACGAGATTTATAGTGGTTCGACGATCTTGCCTACGTCCACTCTGAAGTTGATGATTTTATTGATGTTCACTTGATGATTACAATTTCTTCTGATGTAGTACAACTGATTGTATGAGTATAATCTGAACCTAAGGAAGCAGTGGTGATTCTGAGTAAATCTGGCAGAGTCTGGGCGCTCTTTAGCTCCTAGAATTGTCCGACTCCTTTTCTGAATGACCAGGGGCTCTATTTATAGGTGTAGGAGGCAGATATTTTGCCTAAAATGAAGGGAGACCAGTTCTGATACGTCAGGGGGCCCACATGGCCGAAATCTGGAGATCTGGGGTCCACTTTGGGATCGATTCGACCCTTGGTTCGAATCGATCAAGAAATCATCCAAATGAGCTGAAATTTGGTGTGAACATTCTTCATCATGTGTCTAAGCTTCTGTGAAAATTTCATTGCATTTGGACTTGTGGATCTCAAGTTATGATCGATTCAAGTTGACGTTCTTCGCCCTATGGATTCGAACTGAGGCTCGGCCTATGGATTCGAACTGAGGCTTGGCCTATGGATTCGAACTGAGGCTCGGCCTATGGATTCGAACTGAGGCTCGGCCTATGGATTCGAACTGAGGTCATGTCCTCATCTTGTATCGACTATATCTTGAGCATACGAACTCGGATTGACTTGAAACTTGGAACGTTGGTTTGCATGGCTTTACTTGTCATGTCTTATCAATTGTAGCCTGATCCGGACTCGGACAAAATTCATCGATATCCATGGTGAACTTGTGATGTAACCGTCCTACAGGATGGACTGTCATTGATTTCTAGTCAACTTTTTGGTGTCACGGCCTTGCCAAAAGGCGGGATAACATTTGCCCCCCAAAACATGCCTTGCGATGGGAAGGTGTGTTTTGTAGTTCCATAAGTTGGATGTTCATATCCTGTTGATGACCTGTGGTACAACCTGCGAAGAGTTTGACGGTTTTATATGACCTTAAATGACGACCGTTCGCGATCTAGCCATTTGAGGTGGAATCCGACCGTTCGCGATCTAGCATTTCTATATGGCCCCAAATGACGACCGTTCGTGATCAAGCCATTTGAGGTGAGGGGTGCCGTTCGAGGCGAGTTGTGACCGTTCGTGGTCGAGTGCCGTTCGAGGCGAATGATGACCGTTCGAGGTCGGGTGCCGTTCGAGGCGAATGGTGACCGTTCGAGGTCGGGTGCCGTACGAGGCAGAGTGTAATCGTTCGCGATCGAATGTTATACTAAATGAAGTGTGACCGTTCTCGGTCGGGTGCCGTTCGAGGCGATTTGTGACCGTTCGAGGTCGGGTGCCGTTCGTGGCGAATTGAGTGTGCCCGGGGAGGGACTTAGTATCATCAATACCAGGTTTCACGTTCGGGTGAATTCCCGGATTGTTTGTTGCAACGGTTTATCACCATCTCAGAGCATGCCTAGGGACCGTTCGCGACTCCGTACATGTGTAAGTGGTTTAGCCGTTATGAAATCACAAGTAGCATTTTTTATTGAAAATAAGTCTTTAGCAGAAATGTTAAACAAAATCAAGTTCAAATATTCAAATCAAGATGAAACAAAAGCAAAGCAAGGATGTCAAAGTGTAAACTCCCACAACGATAGGGTTAATAGTCATTCAGAGCATGCCTATGGACCGCTCGTGATCTCGCACATGTGTAAATGACTTACCCGTGTTGGTGAGAGGTTTACGACTTGTTCATCGTTATTTTAATTAATTGATAACCATACGATGTCCCGGCTCAGGGTCACCCCTAGCTGATGTAGACGGTAGTCGCTCTGGCTCCACTGCTGGAGCTCGCCTTCTCGCATACTGAAGTAGCATACCGTTCCTGATGTGCCCTTCCACCTCATCCTTCATATGTCTACAGTCGTTAGTGTTATGACCATTCAGTTCGTGGAATAAGCAATATCTGTCCGATTTCCTCTCGTCAACAGTGGGGTCCCTTCGTATTGGCCTACGGTAGGAAACTTGCTCTCGTGTATCTCGGTAGATTCGCTCCAAACTCTCATTCAGCTCTGAGTAGGTGGTGAATCGTGGCTCTCTCCGCAGTCGCTTTGGCCCGTCACCACCATCCTCAGTCTTAAGTTTCCCTTTATCTTTGCCTGAATCCTTTTCGAGAGGCTTTTTTTCTTTAGTTGCATAAACTTCTATTCCCTCTCCTTCTTCTCTTTCATCATTAGCGTCTTCCAATCGCAGAAACTTGTCTGCCTCGTGATAGAATTCTCCTAGATCCATAGGCGGATCCTTAGTTAATGAATTTTTGAATTCTGTGCCGTCAGCTATTCCGGACACTGCTGCCATCATAACCATGGATGGATCTGGCCGATCCACCGATGCTGCTGCCGCATTGAACCGCGTCAGGAAATTCCTCAAAGACTCCCCAGCTTTCTGCTTTAGCGTTGCCAAACTCATCACATTCTTAGGTCTTGAAATATGAACCTTGAATTGCCTCATAAATTTCTCAATCAAATCGGTCCATGTCCCAATAGAGCCGGTCTCTAGCTGTCTGAACCATAAAGCTGCTATGTCTGTCAAATACAATGGAAAGCACCGGGCCATGACTTCCTATGATGCCCTCAGCACTTCCATGTGCCTTATATACCTCGTTAGATGGACCGCAGGGTCCGTCCTCCCATCATACCTTTCTACTGTTGGCAGTTTGAATTCTGGTGGGTTCCTAGCCAACTTAATCGTAGGAGAAAAGGGACTCATGTTCACGTCTTCAAGATCTCTGTTTACTAATCCGCCTCTCATGGCTCGTCTGACCATCTCTGCCAATCTATCATTGTCTCCAAGCTGTAGTCCTCGTTCACTACCTTCTATCTGCCCCTCGAGTCCATGTGAGCTTTCGGGTGTCTGCCCCCCTGGCTGAGCGTTCATCCCTCTATCGTCGCCTAGTTGCTCGGATGTCCTTGTCCCTCTTCCCGGGTTCGGATCAACATGTCCTAAGTGTGTGCCCCCCCAGCTCCGGTGCTGCGCCAGATGGTCCTGCTCCGTTCTGGATTCTGGTCGTTCCTTGATTTTGCGCTCCAAGTTGTCCAATCTGTTGAAGCAAATTCTGGATCATTTCCTCCTGTCTCTTCATCATTGCCTCCATCTCATCCCTGGTGATGAAGACTGAAGCTTGGTTTGCTCCTGAGGAAGCCTCTTGACTCCCTTCGTGCTGACTTTGTTCCGGCCTCTGCCTTCTACTTGTTTGTCTCGTCATAGCTTTTCAAATCTGAACTTTTAAACCTTCGAATTCGACTTCCAATCGGTAGGATCCCTGAGTTCAGTTCTCAGTGAAAGCACCAAAGTGTTTGCGCCAAAATTGGTCACAAACCCCGAATGTTGTGAAAGCACCAGTGTATGAATATAAATCAACAATATTCACACACAAATCTCAAATCTAAGCAAACAGAGTATCACAATTCAGAAATAATGAATATAAACACGAGATTTATAGTGGTTCGGCGATCTTGCCTACGTCCACTCTGAAGTTGATGATTTTATTGATGTTCACTTGATGATTACAATTTCTTCTGATGTAGTACAACTGATTGTATGAGTATAATCTGAACCTAAGGAAGCAGTGGTGATTCTGAGTAAATCTGGTAGAGTCTGGGCGCTCTTTAGCTCCTAGAATTGTTCGAACCCTTTTCTGAATGATCAGGGGCTCTATTTATAGGTGTAGGAGGTAGATATTTTGCCTAAAATGAAGGGAGACCAGTTCTGATACGTCAGGGGGCCCACATGGCCGAAATCTGGAGATTTGGGGCCCACTTTGGGATCGATTCGACCCTTGGTTCGAATCGATCAAGAAATCATCCAATCGAGCTGAAATTTGGTGTGAACATTCTTCATCATGTGTCTAAGCTTCTGTGAAAATTTCATTGCATTTGGACTTGTGGATCTCAAGTTATGATCGATTCAAGTTGACGTTCTTCGCCCTATGGATTCGAACTGAGGCTCGGCCTATGGATTCGAACTGAGGCTCGGCCTATGGATTCGAACTGAGGCTCGGCCTATGGATTCGAACTGAGGCTCGGCCTATGGATTCGAACTGAGGCTCGGCCTATGGATTCGAACTGAGGCTCGGCCTATGGATTCGAACTGAGGCTCGGCCTATGGATTCGAACTGAGGCTCGACCTATGGATTTGAACTGAGGTCATGTCCTCATCTTGTATCGACTATATCTTGAGCATACGAACTCGGACTGACTTGAAACTTGGAACGTTGGTTTGCATGGCTTTACTTGTCATGTCTTATCAATTGTAGCCTGATCCGGACTCGGACAAAATTCATCGATATCCATGGTGAACTTGTGATGTAACCGTCCTACAGGATGGACTGTCATTGATTTCTAGTTAATTTTTTGGTGTCATGGCCTTGCCAAAAGGCGGGATAACAGTAGCACTTTCAGTTTTCTCTGTAAATATATTTTGTCACGTTAGTTATTTTTTACGTAAGCAGCTTTTAATTTCTCAAACATTTTTCGAACTAGACTCAAATGCAAAGGATTTTTTTTATAAAAATGTTCGAGTCGTTTAAGAGATACAAAAGTGAATTGAGGACAAACTATTATGACAAATTCGCTAACCACGAAGATAGCTTGAAAAATTGTCCACCAATAATTAGTCAAGAAGATTGTAATGGGTTTTTGAAAAATGAAGCAAAACCAAGTGCAAGCGAAAAAAGAGATATAGGAAAAAAAAGATATAGAAAAAGAACATATCACTACGGTCATCATCACAAAACCAAGTGCAAGCGAAAAAAGAGGTATAGGAAAAAATAGATATAGAAAAAAAACATATGACTACGGCCATCATCACGCCATATTAAAAGATGAAACGGTATGTTTGTTTCATATTATTTTTATTAAATAAATAATATCCTCCTGGCGATAAATTCTTGTACTTGTATACATTAAAGTCTTACAACACAAAGAGCATCTACACGCATTAGAGTAGGACACTTAGGCCAAGAAAAGTGTGCACCTAGGAAATTCGACCGTGTGAACAAAAGACTCCTAATTAGTTGAAATCAATGGAGTCCATATAGAATCCATCGATTTTAACGAATGAGAAGTGATGTTTTGTTTACATAGTATGAACAAAATAGCACTCATATATATGGCAGATACTCCTTTGGACCAAACAAGCGGCAGACAACATCTTTCAATATCCGTGCCGTTCAACTTTTATTATTTATTTTATTAAATATAAAAAAATATGAATGGAAGGTTGGATTTTCAAGTGGTACACAGGGACCATGAAAATTCTGACCAGCTATCAGTACATATCTATTAGCTGACTTTTAGCAGCTTTTACCTTGAATATTCTTAATGCAAAAATCACGTATAACAGATTCATAATTAATATTTTTATGCAGAGTGACTTTAATAAAACGTTCCTGTACAAGTGGTTTGGAAAAAATTATGGTCGATGAAGCTCCAAGACAAAAATTTCAAGTTATCTGTAAATACTATACACCTCATTTGTTTTTGTTTTTCAAATAAATAATAAGTAAAGCAAATCTAACCAATCAGATTGTCTTAAAATTTATTTTAACCAAGAAAAGAAACTAATTCCACTAAGCATGTTTTAAAACTTAAGTCTAGCGATTTAGGGTATAAAAACCAAACTAACTTCTACATTTGTAACTTGAAGGAAAAAAAAGAAGGAAAATACAAAAAATAAAACGGAAGAAGAATCATTTTTCTTCAGTAACAAAAGCCAGCAGCTTCAGCATTTGACAAAATAGGCTTATAACACTTTAGAAAAGTCTAGGCTAATAGCATTGAGGAAAAAATTTCCAACCTAGATTATGACATCACTTCTAGATTTTTATTCATTTCACATCTTTCGATTTGTTGATACACTTATCATTTCACAGCTAAAGAACTCACTTATTTCCAGCAATCCATCCTTGTACATCACATAACTTAAGGATCAAAGCACCAAAATATATCTGCGATCCTCCAGTTAGGAATAGAAATAAAAGGACTGTTTGTTCTAGTCCATTGGATAATGGTGTTCTGCTGAGCTAGTTTTCAGCAAGTTAATTTTGTTACTTTTGTTATCACCGAGTCTTAGGTTTAGTTGGTTATTAAAGCCTGTTTTCATGTTTTGCAAGTTGATGTATCTGCCTATATAATAGGTTGTTGCATGATGAATAAACACATTGTTGCTTTACTTTATCTTGTTGTGAAAAATTCTAAATCGAGACCACTCAAATCAAAACCCAAAAACACAGCGGAAAACTAGACCGTGGTAAGAAGTGCAAAAACAACCAATTAATATCTCAATCCAAATCTCAAAACCAATCACAATCTCCAAACAAGCAATAGATAATCAAAGCAATAACGATAAATTAAATCACACACCGGTTTATAGTGGTACCACTAACGTCTTGTTAGTGGACATCCACTTTGAGAGAGAGCCTTTATTAATACCAACGAGAAGAATACAAAAGATTGATTACAATGATCAAAATTCTAATAGAATTGATTTGTGGAGAAGAGAATTGAAAAAAATAAGGTTTAGATAAACCCTAATTAATAGAGGATAAACCCTAGATTAAACCCTTGATCTCATAACGTCTCCGAATCATGAAAATAGCTTATATAGGAGAGCAGAAAACCTAGAGAAAATTCCAGAATTGCCCCTCCGAATGTCACAAATCTTCACACCAAAACCCGGGTCGAAAATAGGCTGAAAAACGTCACATACGTCTGTCATATGTTTCGGGAAAACTCTCCTAAAACCACAGACGTCTGTCTCAAAGTGACAGACGTCTGTCCCAAGTCTCGGGTTTCAAAACCCTGAAGTCACAAACGTCTGTCACTTTGTGACAGACGTCCGTCGCCCGATGCTGGGCACAACACTCACTTACTTCACCATATGTTCCTCCTCCAAACTTCGATTTGCGAACCGTTTTCACCGTTATAAAGCTACTTTCGACCTCTTCAATTTTCCATATAGCATCGCCAAAATTCAACACTCCACCTCGACACTATATCCATCTCCAACTTCAATAGTACCATACCATTATCAACAACCGATAGCACCAACATCATCACTTCTACCTTCAACCAAACGTGAATGCTTCCTCATGAGCTCGGACAAAGCCACCGCCCATTGCACTCCATCAACGAGCTCAGGCAAAGTCCCCGCCCGCTAATGAAGTGTTGAAAACATCTAAATCCTACACCGTCACACCAAAGACTAAAGTGCTAAGGAGTGTAAACTAGCACTCACCAAGAAGATAGAATCACAATCTCTCACCGATACTCTTCCTCATCCATAACCAAGTTCCTCTCTCAACCGTGCCACCCTGTGGCATCTAGCACTTCAACAAACGAATCAAGTTCGAGCAATGCTCGAATTTCCCAACCAGCAATGCCTTAGTGAACATATCCGCTACTTTATCCTTTGTGTGCACTTTCCAAAAATATACTTGTTTAGCTTAATCCATGGCTACTAAAAATGACTATCTCGCTTCAATATGCTTATTCCTTGAGCTAAACGCCAAATTCTCCGCCAAGTGAATAACACTCTGGCTATCACATCGAACATCGACACTATCATTCTCGTATCCCAAGTCACACAACAATCGCCTCAAATAAAGTGCCTTCTTTGCCGCCTCCACCACGGCTATCAACTCTGCCTTCTTAGTGGATAAAGAAACTATGGTCTGTAATCTAGGTCTCCAACTTATGGCCATACCACCAAGTGTGAAGGCATATCCAGAAGTTGATTTTCTTCGATCCCTATTACCGGTGTAGTCCGAATCACAATAACCAACCAACTTGCAATTCTTCCCCCACTACCACAAAAAACAAGACCATGAGATGACGTACCTCTAAGGTATCTCAATATAAGTTTCACCGCTTTCCAATGCGATTTTTCTGGATTAGCCATAAACCGACTAACCATCCCGACGACATTTGCAATATCGGGCCTTGTACACACCATGACATACATTAGACTTCTAACTGCACTAGCATATGGCACATTTGCCATATAAGCCTTGTCTTTTTCCAAGATAAGTAATCCCTTACTCGAAAGCTTCATATGCAAAGGTAAAAGTGTATTTAACACCTTTGCATTCTCCATGCTAAACCAGCAAAGCACTTTTTCTATGTACTCCTTTTGAGTCAATTTCAACTCAAAATGCTTTCGATCCCTTTCTATTTCCATGCCTAATATCCTTTTTGCTTCTCCAAGATCCTTCATTTCGAACTCTGATTTTAAACTCAGTTTTAACTTGTTGATTTCATTCTTATCATTAGAAGCAATGAGCATGTCATCCACATACTAGAGTAAATACACCCAACAACCATTTTTCAACTTCTTGAAATATACACAAGCATCCTTGATGCTTCTATCAAAACCATTTTCAAGCATAAAATGACCAAATCTCTTGTACTATTGTCTAGGTGATTGCTTTAAACCATATGGTGATTTCTTTAACTTGCAAACCCAATTTGACTCACCATCCACAACAAAAAATTCTGGTTGCTTCATGTGGATGTCTTCATCAAAGTCACCATGCACGAAGGCGGTTTTCACATCAAGTTGCTCCAACTCCAAGTCGTGAATAACAACTATGGTAAGTAATATCGGGATAGAAGTATGGCGCACAACCGATGTGAATATCTCATCATACTTCTTTCCCTTCCTTTCTGAAAACCCCTTAGCCACTAGCATAACTTTGTATCTCCCATCGTCATTCACTTGTATATCCATTTGCATCCAATAGCACGGTTTCCTTTAGGAAGTGGAACCAAATCCCAAATTTGATTCTTCAATAATGATTGCATCTCTTCCTCCATGGCACAAATCCACTTTGAGCTATCACTCGACTCCATGACGTCATCAAGGTCCATCGGCTCATCTTGGACTACATGAAGAGCACAGTGCAAATTATCACAAAAGCAAAGATAGTTCCAATCACCATATCTATCGAGTGGCCTTATAGCACGACGACCCACCCGACTAGCAATACAATCACCCAAACTCCTTTCGACTCCACCTTGAACCGAATCCTCTCTAGAATCATGTACATCACCAACACTACTAGAGGAACCATATGGACTATGTGATGTTACATCAACCACTTCCTCCTTACAAGCATCTTCAACTACTCTACTCTCTCTACTTCTTGGACGAAATGCGGAAATAACTTTCTTCTCCTTTGATTCACCATGAATCAAATCTGGAACATCCGATAAGCTCTCGTTCTCCTTGAATAAAACTGACTCATCAAAAGTAACATGATGATAATTCACAGCCTTCTTCATTTTCGGATTCTAAATCCAATAGCCTTTTACTCCATCCATATAGCCAAGTAAAATCCCCTTGAAAGCTCTAGGCTCAAGCTTATCATTTCCCGGATCATGCACATAAACCGGACTACCAAACACATAAAGATAACTCAAGTCAATGCTCTTTCCCTTCCACACTTCCTCCAGAATTTAGTTACCAATAGCCGAGCATGAAATTCGATTAATAATATGCATCGCAGTTGACAAAGCTTTGGCCCAAAATCCCTTAGACAAACCCGATGTCAATTTTAAGCATCGAGCTTTCTCAAGTAGAGTACGGCTCATCCTCTCTGCAACATCATTCGACTGTGGATTTCCCGGTATAGTAAAATACCTCCGAATATCATGATGCTTGTCAAACTCCAAGAATTCTTCGAAAACATACTATCCGCCATTGTCGGACTTAGAACCTTCAAAGACTTGCCACTCTCATTCTCAATAAGAGCTTTCCATGCTTTGAACTTGCCTCTGACTTGGCCTACATTACATACACTCATACCTTTCGAGAAAAGTCATCAATAAAAGAAATATAATAGCGAGCTCCCCCCAAAGAACCTACCGGTGCCGGTCCCTAAACATTCGTGTGAACATACTCAAAAACCCTTCTCGAATCATGTTTTCCCTCACCGAATGAAACATTAGTTTGCTTCCCCATGACGCATTCCTCGTAAAACTCTAGTTTGTTAAAACTCTCTCCATCGATCATCTCCCTCTTTCGAAAAGTATCCAAACCCCTCTCTGAGACATGACCTAATCTCAAATGCCATAACCTAGTCAGACCCAAGCCACGAGAACTATCAACTCCCATACAAGTTTCACCTTCAATAGTCACTACTTGAAGCAAATAAACACCATGAGTTCTAGCACCTTTCATGACCACAAGCACACCCTTTGAAACCACCAAGATATCACTCTCAATAGTGATCTTACAACCTAAAGAATCCGGAAGCTCCAAAGAGATAAGAGACTTCCAAAGTCCCAGAACATATCGCATATTAGTGAGAGTACGAACCACTCCGTCGAACATCCGAATTTGCACGGAATCGATGCCCTTTGACTTACATATAACACCATTACCCATAACAATTGAATTTCCTTCTTTGTTGACATAAGAAGAAAAACAATTCCTATTCGGCATCATATGATAAGAGGCTTCCGAATCGAGCACCCATTCACTACCCGAAACATCTAATGCTACCGCCATCAATACATCTACGTCTCCCTCACCAACTCCACTCTCCACGGCTATGGATGAAGATGCTACTTCCTTCTTTGCCTTCTCCTTATCCGAACACTCATTCTTTTAATGACTGGCTTCTTACAAATATAGCACTGGTCCTTTCTTTCCATCGACTTTCCTCTCCAACCGGGGTTCCTTAATTTAGAACGCCTACGGTTCTCCTTCTTCGCATATCTCTCATTCTCCACAAATGAACCGTAACCACTACTAGCACCACTACTTCCATCACCTAACTCCTTTATTTGATCCTGTAATTTCTCGCTAAGAAGATTCATTTTGACATAATCTAGAGTCAAAGTATCCCGGCCATAGATCAAACTATTTGAGAAACCCGTATAATGGTCCGGCAACGAACACAACAATATCATTGCCTTTTGCTCTTCCTCAATCTTCAAATCTATCGCCTTCATCTTCATTAGCAAATCATCAAAGATATTCAAGTGCGTCTTAAGTGAAGTACCTTCCTTCATCTTATAGGTGAAGAAGAAGGACGTTCGCAACAAGATCAAACGATTAGTTACTGACTTCTTCATATACAACTCCTCCAACTTGTCTCAAATACCCTTAGCGGTAGTCTCACCACTAATTTCAGAGATAACATTCTCCCTCATAGCAAGTTGAAGTGTAGTGAATGACCACTCTACCATTTCCTCTCTCTCAACACTCGAGATGTCTGCCGGCAACAAATGTGTGTCAAACACTACACGATGTACTCGATTCCGCCTTAGAACCTCTTTCATCTTCCATTGCCACTTTTCAAAATCATTATCGCCATTCTACTTGTCTATAACCAATTGTGATCCAGAAGCTGCGTACGATCCTCGTACATAAGGCGCTACACCACTTGAATTAACCATTGAGGAACTACCAGAAGTATTATCTGATTTTGGCATTTTCACCATCACCTACCAACACTAAAGCTCTGTGACCAAATGTCGTGGGAAATTCTAACTCAAGACCACTCAAACCAAAACCCCAAAGCACGGTGGAAAACGAGATCGTGGTAAGAAGTGTAAAAACAACCAATCAATATCTCAATCCAAATCTCAAAACCAATCACAATCTCCAAACAAGCAATAGATAATCAAAGCAATAACGATAAATTAAATCACACACCGGTTTATAGTGGTTCCGCTAATGTCTTGTCAGTGTACGTCCACTTTGAGAGAGAGCCTTTATTAATATCAATAAGTAGAGTACAAGAGATTGATTACAATGATCCAAATTCTAATAGAATTGATTTGTGGAGAAGAGAATTGAAGAAAATTAGGTTTGGATAAACCCTAGTTAATGGAGGATAAACTCTAGCTTAAATCCTTAGTCTCATAATGTCTCTGAATCCTGAAAATAGCTTATATAAAAGAGTAGAAAACCTAGGTAAAATTCCAGAATTGCCCCTGAATATCACAAATCTTCACACCAAAACCCGGACTGAAAATATGCTGAAAAACATCATAGACGTCTGCCATATGTTTCGGGAAAACTCTCCCGAAACCACAGACGTCTGTCTCAAAGTCACAGACGTCTGTCCCAAGTCTCAGGTTTCAAAACCCTGAAGTCACAGACGTCTATGCCAAGTCTCAGATTTCAAAACCTTGAAGTCACGAACGTTTGTCACTTTGTGACAGACGTCTGTCGCCTGATGCTGGGCACAACACTCACTTACTTCACCATATCTTCCTCCTCCAAGCTCCGATTTGCTAACCGTTTTCACCGTTATAAAGCTACTTTCGACCTCTTCAATTCTCCATATAGTGTCGTCAAAATTCAACATATCACAACCATGTTTCAATTTAAAGTATTCTCTTCTTCTAATATTTCTAAAAAGTGGTATCAGAGCATTGCTCTCAGTTCCTGGTGTTTTTGCTTACCGATGGCAGTAGCTTTTCTACTACTGTTCGTCGGGCCTTATTCTATTGTAAAAGAATCTTACGACTTTGGATGATGGAGGTTTCATGGGTGGAGCTTGGTGTTGGTAGTTTTTTAGCATAGTTGGAGCTAGGAGGTCAAAACGAGCAGTTGAGACTTCTTGATTAAAGCTCTAGGCATGCTGATGAATTTCGCAAGTGGATGGTGCATACATGTGGAAGTATGTAGTTGGCACGACATGTTTATGCATGCGGGGAAAAAGTGCTTGTGAGTAGTAGATGGATTTTAAAATAATTGTACTTATGGTAGTGTGAGTTTACTTTTTCCTATGAGTGAGGTTAATAGGTCAAAACATAATGTATATTTGCTGGAGCCCTGGCCATGGATCGTTTGTTTGACCTCTGGTTATGAACTCGAAAAGGGAAGCAGATACTAAGCTCGGATGTTGTAGCATGAGCTTAGAGAATAGTGATTTTAACAAATGGCTTTTTCGTACAATACCAGTTGACAATAAACCACACATGTCCAACCCAAATCAAACAGAAAGACAGATAGTTAGGGGAAAGAAAGAAGAAAGAAGAAGAGAAGAGAAGAAGAAGAAGAAGAGAGAAAGAAACTAAAAACAACACATTTCACAATCGCAGCGGAACAACATAAAATATAATATCAATGATCTTTACAAAAGAGAAACTGTTATATACATACATCCATCAAAGTATAACAACAATCACAATCATCAGCCTGGACAGTTATAACATCCTGTCCTCACGATTGCTGATAATTTCAACAACAAAGTAGCGGAAAATAAATATATACGTGTATACGCGTTGAAGACCTCCAACTCATCTCCTAAGCTCCAATGCATCCAAATCAATCTGTAAATATGGTCGGTCTGACTCGAGCATTATAATAAAATAACACCCAAGTCAGTCTCAAAAACTAGTGTGAGAAATCACACCCAATTAGACTTTTAAAGTTATAGAAACCTTTCGAAAATCAAAAGTATCTCGTAAGATCACGCCGCACACAAACACGGATGGGTTTTTACCATACAATAACCAAAACACTCCATATAAAATCCTCTGATATTATAATAATGTCTAATATACAAATACTTATTAATCATAGCCGAAATTGTTACATTAATTAAATTCCAGCATACTAGGTTCTATAACCAAAACCGAAGGCTTGTATTGGAGAATGGATTCCAACTATGAAAGGGTAAGGGTCTACCCACCGAATCCGTACACCTCTAGACAAAATGTACGGGAGGCTACAACACGTTGCACCTTTTCTACTCAGGACCGGCGCTACCCCATTCTCAAGTAGCACCGAATATGATCACCCTTTGGTTGCAATCAACAACCACACAATGGGATCCCGAAGCATACATGAATATTGCTCTAGATATGGGATGACCATATCCTACTTGCGTGCGATCCATTTAGCCCTACCGCATGTCCCTGCTTTATTCATTTCCCGGGTGTGAGGCTCGAAGAGGCCACACTCTTACCATTATATAGTACTTCCCACTTGGAATGCTAACACTGCCCTCTAAGCAACAATGAAATATCAGCATTCATCTATATAAGTTCGTTCTGGGACTGAACGAAACGATTGAGAGCTCCGTCTCCAATTCCATCATCTTTAAGATGTCTTCACTTCGAACGCTTAAGTTGGATCAAAGTGGTTTTTCGGATAACATATCTGATCCCGGTCTCTTTGAAACAACTTTCGATAATTCCCGGTAAACTCAACCCCGGTTCTTTAGGAAATAAACAATCAAGATAAGAATGGAGATTACCTCCTAACCGTTAGTGGACAGATTTCCTTATCATTGTCCTAGAAGAATGAAACGAGATTTACACGCACAGTACAACATCATCGGAGATGGCTATGCCATATAACTAAGGTGTTTCTCCTAGATATTTCCAAAGTTACATTTAGATCCAAATTCGATAGTCGGTTATTTAACTATTGAATAACAAACATTCAACGGATTTAATTCCATATGAAAACCAACATTTGGTTAAGCACAAAGCAACACCAAGCCTCCATAATTAATCTTTTCATTAATTAAAACCATCTTGTAAATGCTTGTATCAAAATACTTTTACAAATATATATTTACAAACCCTTCTATTTTCAATACTTAGAAAATATCCATATACTTATCTCATCGGTATAAGTATATTTGCCAAACATTGAGAAAGATCTCCTTTTTACCAAATTCTAAAATCATCTATAAACTCCATTATAAATTTTTAAAACCATTTCTAAATTATTTCTCAAGTCATTTCTAAACCCTTATGAAACTATGCAGTTTTTTATAAATACCATTTTATAAATCAATAAATCCATTTCTAAACTCGTTTATAAATATCCATCTATTTATAAACCTCTTTACCTTTTGAATAATCTCCCTTTAAATCTTCAAACTATTTTATAAGCTCTTCTTAAAAAATCCAAGCCTATTTGCAAAACTCTATTTATGAATATCGAAACCATCATAAATAAATAATTATTATTAAATTTTAACCTTTTATAAATAATAATTAGTAATTCAAACCATTATGGATAAAACAATCGTTGATCTTTACCAAAAAAATAATAATAATAAATTACCAAAATATTATTAATAATCATTATTATTAATTTCAAACCATATTAATAATTTAAATAATTAACCCTTCAAAATATTTAAATATTAATAAACAACTTTAAACAATATTTATATGAGTAACCAGCTTTTGGAACATAACCTATTTCCTCGATACAAATCCATATTTAAATCTTCAACCCAATCATTCCCATATTTATAAAACTATTTTTATAAATCTCCTTTCGATTTTATAAAACTTCTATTTTATAAAATTCCTTTATTTACAAAGTTCTATCTATAAATCCATTCTTTTATAAACTAATTTTATTATCAAAACCCACTTATAAATCCATCTCTTTATTAATCAAACTTATTTATAAAATCCATTTATAAATCCATTTACCAAACAAACTTCAAATCCATTTACAAAATACTTATAAATTTCGATTATAAATCTATTTCTTTATTTATAAAATATTGCCTCTATAAATCCTTTTTATAAACTTATTCAAAAATCCCAAATCAAAATATTTCTCAAAACTATACTTTTATAACATCAAAAATCATAACTTTTATTTGTTTAAAAATAAATCCATTCCTTTTAATAATTTAAAAATCATTAAAAATATACTTTCAAAAATCACTTTGAAATTCATTTTACATCAAAATCATCATTTTCAGTATTTCAAAATACCAAAATTAAGGCCCAGTGCTACTAAAGCACTAATTAAGCATATCATATCCATGTAATCAATATGGCATTCAACCAGTCATATATCACTATATATATGAAAATAAAATCAACATTGTGAGGATTCCTGTCCCTCTGCATCACATACAGTATATAATCATAAAAATATAAATCAACCATTTCGAGGCGGGATTCGTATACAAGGGTTATTCGCTCTTACACGAGAACGTAATAGGGTCTCATCCGCTCCAATAGGCGGGAGTATATCCAATCCAACTAATAATAATTAGTAAATTATCCAAATAGTCAATAAATATAAATAATAAATATCCAAACATCCAATGGATAATTTTATCGATCAAAAATATTTCTAGTTAACCAAAAAGGTGAAATTAACTCGCATTGATTTTATAGTCGCCAGAACATTCTGTTTTGAATTAAAATTGAACGAATGCATAATTTTAATCCAAAATTCCAGCTAGCTCCGAATTCGTTCAATCCAATCCCATAATGTAGATTCCGTTGGTACGATTGCAATGCAACTTGTCACCTTCGATTTTGACCTCATATGGAAAAGTTATGAATTAACGAACGTTGAAAAAAAATTAAATTATACCTTTGTTTTATAAAAATGCTTAAACTAATACCAAGTCCCTCTCGTTCGAACGAACCCAGGCAATAACGTGCCAAATACGTGATTTCGATCGATTGCTAGTGTCGCAGTACGCCTCTGTGCACCATCGCACGCTCGTCGAAGGACACCATAGCTTCTAGCTCCCTATCACCATAGGTGCAATCACCTCTAACGCCTCGAGCGCCGCGAAATTGGCCAAGAATAGTCGCAACATTGCACGCCAATCGCCACCACTCTACTTCGCTTCAGGCGATCACAAACGTTGATCGAGCTCCCCTCTCCACTGCGAACATTTCTTTAGTTGGGATGGAAACCAACCTCTACCTCTAGAGGCACCAATGAACGCTGGCCGTAGGATCGAGCAATTGAGGGTGGTGGCTGTTTCTTATTAGGTTAGAATTTTGCAAAAATGAAATAACCAAGTTCTTTTATAGAAAAATTTCCAAAGCACTATTCACTCACTAAATTTTCGAACTCCAATCGAGGCGTGATGTCTGACGTTCCATATGTTATACCCCTATTCTGAACGCAATGGAACTAGTATCAAGATCCAATTCCATCATACACAGAAGATATCTTTTCAAAATCAAATTATATTAGTTTAAATTCCTTTAATTAATTTCTAAGTGTTTCGAACTCGCACGACCAAATGATACGCTCAATCGTCATGAAATTCGACGGCATATTATAATTCACTATTACGGATCCAATGGAACCAGTTTCGTCGAAATCCGGGACAATGCCCCGAAAGGCTGTTTTCACATGATAATTAAAATGAATTATTATAAAAACAAAATTAATCACTTTAAAATCTAAATTAAAAGTTTATTATTACCATTCTTAATCAACAGAATTTAAACAAGCTTTGAAATCATTTTTATCCAAATTAAATCCAAGATTCAATTATTTAAACAATTCAAAATATTAAATTCAACAATTTAATTATCCAATAAATCACTATATTTGAAATTTAAGTTATTTAAATTATAAAATTAACATTTTAATATTTAAAAATCAATTAATTATTCCAAATTCCAACGACTGAAATTCTAGGTCGTTACATTCTGGGTCGTCCCCGAAATTTCCAAGGTAAGAAAAATGCCCCAAACACATTAACTTTCCAAAACCAATTAGTTGAAATAAATTATAAAATTTCTAAGTCTTTTAAATTCATCCACTTATACCAACTAATTTTCATCCATTCATTCATTCCGAGTTATACTCAAAATCAATTTTAGTTATTAATTTTTTTTCAAAATTCTCAAAAATATTTCTAACACCTTAAATTTACGAAAAAATTCGCCAGCGTCTCCTTTGCATGGCTCGATCGTAAAAATATACAATATGCATATAATCACAAATATACATCTCATCTTCGAGGATGAGGCATCTAGTAGGGAAAAAATGTAAAAATATGATATGTACCTTTTATTATATTAGCAAGCATATACAACGAATAAAATGCGAAAGCAAGCCCCAAACGCGAAGCATACGCCATTGGCACCTACTAATCACTTAACAACCAATGAGAACATGTATATAGAAAGTAATATCAATATATAACATGTACTAGTCCAACAACTATATGCAAATATAGGAAATGCAACAGAAGAAACCATCAAACAATTAATATTCGTCCAATAAATTCATAATCATATCAGTATGCATCTTCCAATGTCAACATTTAATTTATTAAGGCCCATACGATATACATATACCATCCGTACGCAAAACCATACCTGATCGCTCGCTCAATCACACAATTTCACTTTCGAACTAGTATCATTCACACGACCACTCTACTGTAGAATCAGATCTGGTTTCTTGATTAGAAATCGCCATTCTCCTTACATAGTCATATACTATGATAGAGAAAAATCAGAATCAATCAAAAATCCACATCCACGGTTCGCCGTCGAGAATCGAGTGAAAAATCCTAACTCGGATCGGTGTAAATCACCTCGAAATCGTATACTCGAATCTAGATCAAACAGTTATGCGAATAAAATAATATACGTAAAACTTACGTATTTTTTTCAATTTACTTCCATTCAATTAATTTACATTCAATCATTTACGTACTTCATTTACGCTCGATCCATTTACATTCATTGGTTCACATCCAATTATTCACATTATGTTTAACAACATTTCATTCCATATTAAATTTACTTAGTTTAATTTCTTTAATACTAACAACACTTAACAACCATTCCATACAACAATTTACATAAGTTCATTATAACATTTTTATATAACACTTCTAATGTTAATTTCACTTCATAACTTAAGTTCATATTCAATTCTATTAAACAACCGTTCAAACCATTTTCAATTTAATTTACAACTTAAGTTGAATTTTATTTTATAACCCAAATTCATATCAATTTTATTAATTCATTATAAATCAAATGCAATCTCATTTGACTCAATTCATTGTTTAATTCCAATATTCCATTCTATCAATAGCATTCTAAACCGTATTCAATTTACTAATTTATTTAATTAGTTCATTTCATCAATTCTTTATAATTCGAATTCAATTTCAATTTCATTTAACTTTGCTTTAGTTAAATTTCATTTCAAAAATCATCTCATTTAACTTAACTTAAGTTAAATTTCATTTTATAATTCAATTTTCAAATTTACTTTTCTTAACATTTATATTCAACAAATTTAAAATTTGTTTTTAGCTTAGCATTCCTCAAATCTATAGGTTATACAGCTTATTTAATTAAAATTTCATGAAATCTATTTGACTTAAGTTTATTCATATTATATCTACAATTTAGGGTTATACAATCACTTTACGACTTAAGTGTATATTCATTTCATTATTTTATCTAATTCATTTCAAATCCCATTTCAATTTCATCTAACCCTTTCTCAATTTATTTAACTTAACCTAAGTTAAATTTTATTTCACATCTCGATTCCAAATTTCTTTTCTTATCCATATTATTTTCAAATTATATGTTCTGGAACTTATTATCTTAATTTCTCAAAACATTTAGATAGAAATATTCAAGTTTTCAACACCCGGTTTTATTTTCAAATCATTTCGAATCCTTATATATGCATAACTCCTTTATATATCAAATTACACCTCTAGAATCTAAAACAATTTTGTTTTATCAAAACAAAAATTAAATGGTAAATTACTCAAGTAGCAATCCCTCACTTAGAAACTCGAAAATGAATACTGATGATGCTGCAGTCATCACCAGAGTTATTTTCCAACGACTGAGGTGAGTTTGGTGCTTTCTATTTCTTTTAAATCCTATTTCAAAATATTTCTAATCAAAATATTTTCAAAATAATACTATTATTATTTTTCTAAAACCATTCGAAAAACAATTTCCAAAATCAATGAGATTTAAATCCTCAACCTTGTTTTAAGTCCAAATTTATTAACAAATCAATTTCATTAACAAATCATATTTGTAAATATACTTAGGCAATTCCATTTCCTTTCCATTTACAAATCATGTTTATAAATCATATTTATAAAATATCACTTCTTATGTAGTTACATTTCACAAATGTTGATTGTTTTAGTTATAATCAATATTCTATAATTTATACTTATAAATATAGTCTCTTATATAATCTATTTTCCAAATGTTTGTCTTTGTTAAATTATAACAATAACAACTAACAACAAATGATAATAATCAGATATTATCATTTATTAACATTAAAACACACCATATATAGCTTATAATAATTTCTGAAAAATTATTCATTTATATATAAAATATAATCTAGGTAAAATTATTTCATTTACCCACTTTTAAAACAATACTGTGTCGGTTTGCCTTGTTTAAGCGTTTAGAAACTCCTATCAATATTGTGGCATCCCACGTATCGACCAGAATTCAAAATTCACTCAATAGATAAATTAACACAATATAAAACATTTTTATAATCACTAGAAAATACGCGCTCATATCTTATATATACACTCAAACTCATCCTAGGGTCTCGCTTACCTTATCTCAAATGAGTAAATTCCCACCAAAGCCTAGGTGTTCGCTCAACCTAAGCTCTGATACCACGTGTAACAACCCACTTTTCCATACAATTCTAGTTGACAATAAACTAAACATGTCCAACCCAAATCAAATGGAAAGACGGATAGTTAGGAGAAAGAAAGAAGAAGGAAGAAGAAAAGAGAAGAAGAAGAGAGAGAGAGAAACTAAAAACAACACTGAATCTCACAATCGCAGCGGAACAACATATAATATAATATCAATGATCTTTACAAAAGAGAAACTGTCATATACATACATCCATTAGAAACTGTTATGGGTTGAAATGATAGACTCGAGCGATTTCATAAATTTGAAGTAAAATTTGGGATTGCGGGTTGAAATAATATATACCCGTAAAATTTAAAATATTGCAGATTGAAATGATAAATATCCGTATCATTTGACCATAGGGTAGAAAATTATATACAGACACCGGATTGGTTAAATTAAATGATTTTAAATCCTTAAAATTTGAATTCAGTTAAATGATATTTTGAAATAAATTAGATTTATATAAACTAGACTATTTTCGAAAAATCCAAACTTTAAATGTTGAAATTAGAATTGGTCTTAATAAATTGTTTAAAGGATTTAAATTGAAATTTCAAAGTTGAATTATCAAATATAAATGAATTTTATCGAAATTGAGTTATTGAAAATGTTAAATATAACTTTGAAATCAATTTAATTTGAAGTGGTTTCAATTGATAATTCAAACATGGATTTGAAATCGATATTGAATAAATGGTTTTGAATAAGAATCTGGATTGAAAGACCAATTTTAGTTGGTCGAATTGAAAGCTGGACATGATCCAGATGTGTTGAAATGAAAGAAATGGCTTAATTTGATATTAATTTCGAATTAATTATTTTAATATAAACTGTTTAAAAATATATTATTTTAAATCCTGATTATTAAGATTTTCAACTATTAAACTATTTAAAACTAATTTAACCTATTTTAAAACTAATAAACTATTTTAAACTATTTTAACCTATTTTAAAACCATTAAACTATTTTAATCTAATTTAAACTATTTTATTCTATTCTAATCTATTTAAACTATATTAAACTGTTTTATTCTCTTTTAAACTATATTAAACTATTTTAATCTATGTTAAACAATTAAAACTATTTTTAAAACTATTTAATCTATTTTAAAGTATTTTAATCTATTTTAAACCATTTAAACTATTTTAAAGTATTTTTAAACTATTTAACTATTTTAAACTATGTATGACTATTTAAACTATATTTCTAAATTCTAACGGTGCAAGGTTGAACTATTTATTTAAATCCTTGATTTAAAAGCAAATGTGGTTAAATGATAATGTAACCTAAGTTGGGATTTGAAATGATAGTTGCTAATGAAATGACATATTTGAGTAAATATGATGATTTTGAAATGAAGATTTAATTAACCTATCTTATCGATTTTTGCAAAAGTGAATATGATTTCGAAAGTGGATATGATTTCGAAAGTTATATGGTTTGAATTGAATATGATATTTTGATATCAATTATGAAACGGTTATGGAAATTTAAAAGAACCATCCGGTGTGAAATAAGCGTTTGGTTGTTAAAGAGACCGGGATCTGATATTGTCATACTCTCTGCCAATATCGAAAACCACTTTAACAACTGTGTACGTGATGGAGATTCCAAAATGAAGTAGGATGGTTTGACGAACGGTTCTGTATGAGGTATTATCATAGCCCTGACTCCAGTGAGTCAGCTTGATGTGACTAAAACAGGAGCCATGCCGGGCCAAGTGAGGTCGCTCCTCCTATCGGGCACATTTCTTCGATACCATATTATGGCTTTGTGATTAATTTGGTGGCCACCCCTCGATTTTGATTATGGGAGTGTGTTCCGAGATGGGCGGTAGTAGCTGCTATGCGTTACCACCAGTTTGGATTCGCAAAACGGTAGTATCCTATCCTGAGCATTGCCTCGTGTTTCTTGTCACATGCCTTATCGCGCCTTCTACGAGTTTGGTTTGTACCGTACCTATAGAGTGCCCTCTGATAGCCCTCCAGTTTATGGTGGAATTACGCTACCGTGTAGACTACATGAATATATAAAATTGTGTTAAGGGGGATATGGGTAACGCCTTAACGCTATTTTAATACTTTACTTTATTGTAGACACTATTATAATAGTGTATTGTACTATGTATGTAGATAGTTTAATGGATCCTTAGGAGATGGAATCCCAAACATCTCTTAAGTTATTGCACTCACGTTAGACACTGGATAGGAGATGTCAAACCCTATAAACACCTCCGACGCTGTCACACTCATATTTATTTACTGTTGATTTAACTTACATAAGATTTTTTAGTTCTGACTCGAGTGTTTTGTCTTTTCAATTCGCTTGGGTCAGTTGAGCTTTTTAGTGTATCGAAGACTGCTTTTTCTGGAGGACGAAGATGGAGATATTTATACTATATTATTTATTTTATTTATTCCACTCATCATGTTGTTCCGCTGCATTGTTATTTATTTCTGTTGTATGTAACTCCGATTATGTATTGTAAAAGTGCAATCAAATGTTATTTGTAAAACAGCTTCATGAACTGTTATTTGATTATTATATTTTGTTATTCCGTTGTAAGATTATGTGTTTGTTTTATTTCTTTCTCTTCTTTTCTTATTTACCCCATAACAATCCTCCCTTTTGAATGGTTTGAGTTTGACATGTGTGGTTTATTGTCGATTTAAACCGTCCAAAAAGGTAGGTCGTTAAATTTGGTTTCAGTGCTTTGGTCTAGCGATAACCTTAGATTTGTGGGGTTTGACTCATTAGAGAATAGGGTAGTAATACCCTAGAATGAGTCTTTGAGTGTATATATATGAGAGAGCGTACTTTTTAGTGTTATAAAATGTTTTATATTGCATTAATTTGTTCTATTTAGTATTTATAAATTCTAGTCGATACATGGGATGTTATGGCATCGATATGGATTTCTATACACTTAATAGGGCAGACTGACACACTATTGTTTTGAAATATGGGTAAATGAAATAATTTTACCTAGTATTATATTTGTATATAAAAGAATAATATTTTATAAATGGATATAGTTGTCTATAATATGATGTTTGTTAGGTAGAGAAATTTTATAAATATTGATTGTAAAATAAGATTTACAAGTTAAGTAAATATAAATTAGAATTTGAGAACTTAATTTCCAGGGTTTTGAAATTTGTTTTTAAAGGATTTTGGAATATAATGTTAATATTATTTGGAAGTATTTCCAGATATAAGTATTTCCAAAGTGATTTAGAAGAAATTTTTTAAAGAAATTTTAAAAGGAAATAAGTTCTGTACTCCCCTCTCTGTTGCTGGAAAATAATTTCGGTGATGAGTGCACGCATTATCGACGTTCATTTTCGAGTTCAAAGTGGGAAGACCGTTGTAGTAGTTTTACTGCACATTTGTTTTGATAAACAAATCTTAATTTTAATTTCTAAATATGATTTGATATATATATATATATAAGTTATGAGTATATATATATATATATATATATTATTTTAGATGATTTGAAAAGAAATCCGGAATTAGTTCTTAAAACTTTCTGATAATTAGTAGTTTTTAGTTATAGTAATAGAATGAAATCTTAACTATTTTAATAATTGGAGGCTGCTAAAATGGAAAATAAGAAATTATGATTTAAGTGATTAATGAAAAAAATAATATAAGAAATGTAAATGGAAATTAATAACTTGTAAAATAAGTATAATGAATTTTAAGAAGATGTAAAAGGTCGAACATTTTGTTATTTAAAATGAATAAGATAAACTTGTGTAGCATTCAATTACATTCTAAAAGACATATATATAACTTACCAAAATGTTAAAAGTTGAAATGTTAATAGAAATATGTAATGGAATATTATACAAGTAAACTTAAATAGTGAAAGTGTTCAATGAAATTATTTCCATAAATAAGAATTTTGATGTTATAAAAATGTTATGAACTTTAGTTAATAATTTGAAATGCTAGTGATTAAATTTAATAGAAAAGTGAATATTGTAAGTAACTGAATATTGTAAGTAAATGATTATAAACTTAAGTTAATGGTTGAAGCCAATTATAATTAAAAATGAATAATAAGGGTGAATCCTATATTAAGTAAATGATTATAATTTCAGAAAATGTTGAAATGATTTAGAAATGGATTTAATATTCAATAATACTATATATGGAAGAAATGAATGTGAAAAGGAAATAATCTATTAACGGCGAAGTAAATTGGAAAGAGGCTTACATAATAATGGATAATCTAACAATTGAAATGGAAATAACTTATGTAAGCAAATGAATGTAAAGTAATGAAAAGAGAAAATAGTATTGTATGAATAAATGGGAAATGCATTTGTAAGTAATAAAGTCAAATTAATCAAAATAGCATTGTATGAATGAATGAAACTGATAAACAATAAATAATGTGGAAAGAGATTTATAAGAATGAACTTAACGATACTTGAAATTATTGTTTGTTTGGCTTATGGGATGATTGGGAAAGGATGCTTCTAACTGTATAAAGATGTGTAAATAATTTGTTAAGTTTTATCTAAGACTATTGAGTGTATGATATACTTAGTAGTTTATTTATCATTTTATATGATTAAAAGTTCTGAACCCGAACAAACCATTTGCTTTGGTTGTTATGGATGGATGGCTGATTACTTTGATTGTATGTGATGATTGTATGGTTTAGTTTGCAAGTGATTGTTGTTATGGTGTATAAATTTGTTTTTTATTAATTGAAATAGCTTAAATATTTCTGTTTTTACATAATCATTGACTTCTTTGGATTATATAAGTGAAATACAGGTTATGGAAGCAATAACTACTTCTTTTGGTTTCATAAATAAGCGTTGTTTGCCCGACAAATAGGTACGTTTTCGGATTACGGTTTTATAGCGATATTATATTATTTTCCCATGGTTTGGGATATTTTATTTTTGAAATATGAAATATATATGATATTATTATTTCTCCCGGACCTCTCCGTACAAAGGACTCTGCCAAAAAATTTCGTGAATTTAAGACTTAGAAAATTTTGTGAAAAGTGAAAATATTTTCAAACTTTAGTAAACTTGAATATAAAGATCTAATTGTTATTAATTAGTATATTTTATTTAAAATACTTAATTATGTGAATTAATTGTTTATAAATTGAATACATTGAATAAAATATATTAATTCCTTAATTCTATCTTTTCCCTTTTCGAGGACGAAAAGTTTTGAGTGGGGGAGAGTGTAGCGACCCGTAATTTTCGATAATAAAAAATATTTAATTTAATAAGATGTTGGTGTTAATATTGGAAGAATAAAAATTTGTGATTTATTAATAAGAAAGATAACTAGGATGTAATGTTAATAATGTTAATTTAAGGCAATTGATAACTATTTTAATGCAATCTCAATTAATTAGAATGATTGTAAAGTTAAAATTGGTTATGAATTCTAAATAAGGAAATAAACCAAATGTTGTATTTAACGGTGAAATCGTATGTAATAAATTGAAATTGGTTAATATAGAACAATTAATCAACATGTGAATTTATTAGTTTTGTTTGTTAACAATAAACATAGAAATGTATTTTAAATCATAAGTTGTAACAATTGTTTAATTATCGTTTCACTATTTAATCCGTTGAAATTTAATTGGAAATCAATTGCAATTAATCTATTTAAATATTACAATTAATCTGAATTAAGATGGTAACTGTAGAATATTGATGTAATAAATGGAAAACCAATGTTAACTATGTCCATAAAGTAATGATTGATTGAATAAAAAGATTGAAATCAAAATGAATCAATTTATTTGGTTTTAAATTATAATTGATGAATTTATTGCAATTGGAGTTGGAGCACTGTAATTAGCGCAATATTAATAGTTGAATTTGACATGAAAAATTTGTTTTAAAAGATTATAATTACTAGGTAATCAAAAGTGATAAAAAAATTTAGTTATAAAATTTGAATTTGAAAAGTGATTAATTTAATTTAATAATAATTTATTTAATTAACGTGAAAATAGCCATTTTGGCCACTGTCTCGGATTTCGATGAAACCAGTTTCATCAAATCCGTAATAGTGAATTATTATAGGATTTCAAGTTTCGTAGCGATCGGATTTGTCGTTTGATCATGCGGGCTCGAAACGCGTAGAAATCAATTTAATGAAATCAATTTAAATAAGCTGATTTTAAAAGCTAACTTCTGTATACAATGAAATTAGGACTTGAAACTTGTTCCATTAAGTTTAGAAATATCGAAAACCTATATTTTGATATATTGGATGACCCATTTTTGTTTCGGGAACGAAACGGGCTTTTCGGGTCGTTGTTATCGTTTCGATCCAACCATACCTATATATAGGCTGTTATAAACCCTAGTTGTTTCTCATTTTATTAATTATGTACGTACATCTTCTTCCTCCTTCTCAAATGGCAGAACATCAAACCTAATTCCCAAGTTCCAAAACCTAATTTTAAAAAAAAAATTGGTTGCTCCAAGTTTACTTCGAGTCAGGAAGAGGTTCGCTTCGAGTACCACAGGCGAAAGCCCTGCAGCGACTTCAGGTCAGGAGCCAAATGACTCGGGTCTCGGGTCATTTTCACATAAACTCAGAGCGAACATCGGGTAATTGAGGCGGCGGACCGAAGCAAGACTCGAAGTCGCAATTTTCCAATCTTCTAACGTTAATAACTTTTGCATACGAGCTCGGATTCACGTGCGGTTTTCTCCGTTGTGATTGTATCGAAATTCCAAATATTTTGGAACTAGTTTAGCTGCATTCTAAAACTGTTAAATTTTTAGGCTAATTTTGGATTTTAAATCGATGACAAATCGAAGGTGAGTGTTTTGACCCACTCACAACTACTAGATTATCTTATGTTAGTTAAATTGAATTTATGATGCGATTAGCAAATGATTGATTGACGTTTGGTATAATTAAATTGTCATTCCAGTTAAATCCAACTTTTATTGAATATTATCACCATTAATTTAATATTAAATTATAAATTGCCAGTTAATACCCATTATTGATATTCTATCACTTGTTATTGTTTATTGGTTTGTTTGAATGGTGATTGTGATGGATGTTGATATTGGATGACTGGATGTTATATTTTTATATTGTTATAACACTGCAAGTTCCCTATGGGTTGAAATGATACATACTCGAACGATTTGATAGATTAGGGAGAAATCGTTATGGGTTGAAATGATAGACTCGAGCAATTTCATGAATTTGAAGTAAAATTTGGGATTGCGGGTTGAAATAATATATACCCGTAAAATTTAAAATATTGTGGATTGAAATGATAAATATCTATATCACTTGACCATAGGGTAGAAAATTATATATGGACACCGGATTGGTTAAATTAAATGATTTTAAATCCTTAAAATTTGAATTCAGTTAAATGATATTTTGAAATAAATTGAATTTATATAAACTGGACTATTTTCGAAAAATCCAAACTTTAAATGTTGAAATTGGAATTGGTCTTGATAAATTGTTTAAAGGATTTAAATTGAAAGTTCAAAGTTGAATTGTCAAATATAAATGAATTTTATCGAAATTGAGTTATTGAAAATGTTAAATATAACTTTGAAATTAATTTAATTTGAAGTGGTTTAAATTGATAATTCAAACATGGATTTGAAATCGATATTGATTAAATGGTTTTAAATAAAAATCTAGATTGAAAGACCAATTTTAGTTGGTCGAATTGAAAGCTGGACATGGTCCAGATGTGTTGAAATGAAAGAAATGGCTTAATTTGATATTAATTTCGAATTAATTATTTTAATATAAATTATTTAAAAATATATTATTTTAAATCCTTATTATTAAGATTTTCAACTATTAAACTATTTAAAACTAATTTAACCTATTTTAAAACTATTAAACTATTTAAAACTATTTTAACCTATTTTAAAACCATTAAACTATTTTAATCTAATTTAAACTATTTTATTCTATTCTAATCTATTTAAACTATATTAAACTATTTTATTCTCTTTTAAACTGTATTAAACTATTTTAATCTATGTTAAACTATTAAAACTATTTTTAAAACTATTTAATCTATTTTAAAGTATTTTAATCTATTTTAGACCATTTAAACTATTTTAAAGTATAATAATCTATTTTAAACCATTTAAACTATTTAAAAGTATTTTTAAACTATTTAACTATTTTAAACTATGTATGACTATTTAAACTATATTTCTAATTTCTAGCGGTGCAAGGTTGAACTTTTTATTTAAATCCTTGATTTAAAGGCAAATGTGGTTAAACGATGATGTAACCTAAGTTGGAATTTTAAATGATAGTTGCTAATGAAATGACATATTTGAGTAAATATGATGATTTTGAAATGAGGATTTAATTAACCTATCTTATCGATAATTGCAAAAGTGAATATGATTTCGAAAGTGGATATGATTTCGAAAGTGATATGGTTTGAATTGAATATGATATTTTGATATCAATTATGAAACGGTTTTGAAAATTTAAAAGAACCATCCGGGGTGAAATAAGCGTTTGGTTGTTAAAGAGACCAGGATCAAATATTGTCGTACTCTCTGCCAATACCGAAAACCACTTTAACAACTGTGTACGTGGTGGAGATTCCAAAATGAAGTAGGATGGTTTGACGAACGATTCTGTATGAGGTATTATCGTAGCCCTGACTCCCGTGAGTCAGCTTGATGTGACTAAAACAGGAGCCACGCCGGGCCAAGTGAGGTCGCTCCTCCTATTGGGCACATTTCTTCGATACCATATTATGACTTTATGATTGATTTGGTGGCCACCCCTTGATTTTGATTATGGGAGTGTGTTCTGATAGCCCTCCAGTTTACGGATCCGCAAAACGGTAATATCCTACCTTGGGCATTGCCTCGCGTGCCTTGTCACATGCCTTATCGCATCTTCTACGAGTTTGGTTTGTACCGTACCTATGGAGTGCCCTCTGATAGCCCTCCAGTTTACGGAGGAATTACGGTACTGTATAGACTACGGGAATATATAAAAATATGTTAAAGAGGATATGGGTAACACCTTAACGCTATTTTAATACTTTACTTTACTGTAGACACTATTATAATAGCGTATTGTACTATGTATGTAGATAGTTTAACGGATCCTTAGGAGATGGAATCCCAAACATCTCTTAGGTTATTGCACTCACGTTAGACACTGGATAGGAGATGTCAAACCCCGTAAACACCTCCAACGCCGTTGCACTCATATTTATTTACTGTTGATTTAACTTACATAAGATCTTTTAGTTCTGACTCGAGTATTTTGTCTTTTCAATTCGCTCGGGTCAGTCTGAGCTTTTTAGTGTATCGAAGACTGCTTATCCTGGAGGACGAAGACAGAGATTTGTATACTATATTATTTATTTTATTTATTCTACTGCATCATGTTGTTCCGCTGCATTGTTATTTATTTCTATTGTATGTAACTCTGATTCTATATTGTAAAAGTGTAATCAAATGTTATTTGTAAAACAGCTTCATGAACTGTTATTTGATTATTATATTTTGTCATTCCGCTGTGAGATTCTGTGTTTGTTTTTTTTCTTTCTCTTCTTTTCTTATTTACCCCATAACAGTCCTCCCTTTTGAATGGTTTGAGTTTGACATGTGTGGTTTATTGTCGATTTAAACCATCCAAAAAGGTAGTTCGTTACAATATATATGAAAATAAAATCAACATTGTGAGGAATCCTATTGGATCCCTCTAACCTATCCCCCTGCATCACATATAGTTTATAATCATAAAAATATAAATCAACCTCTTTGAGGCATGATTCGTATAGGGTCTCACCTACTCCAATAGGAGGGAATATATCCAATCCAACTAATAATAATTAGTAAATTATCCATAACTATCAATAATAAATATCCGAACATCCAATAGATAATTTTTATCGACTAAAAATATTGCTGGTTAACCAAAAAGGTGAGATTAACTCACATTGATTTTATAGTCGGCAGAACGTTCCATTTTGAATTAAAATTGAACGAACGTCCAATTTTAATCCAAATTCCAACTAGCTTCGAATTCGTTCAATACAATCCCATAGCGTAGATTTCGCTGATACGATCGCAACCCCAACTTATCGCCTTCGATTTTGACCTCGTATGGAAAAGTTATGAATTAACGAACATTGAATAAAATAAAATTATAATTAACCTTTATTTAATAAAAATGTTTAAAATAATACCCATTCCCTCTCATTCAAACAAACCCAAGCAATAACATGACCGAACACGCGATTTCGATCAATTTCCAACGCCTCCGTGCTCCACCGCATGCTCGTCTAAGGATGACATAACTTCCAGCACCCCATCACCATAGGTGCGATCACCTCTAACGCCACGAGCGTAGCGAAATTGGCCCAGAATAGTCACGACATTGCACGCCAATCGCAGCCACTCCTCTTCGCTTCAGGCAATCACAACCGTTCATCGAGCTCCCTTCTCCGCTGCGAACATTTCTTTAGTTGGGACGGAGACCCAACTCTGCCTCTAGAGGCACCAATTAATGCTGGCTGCAGAATCGAGCAATTGAGGGTGGCGGCTGTTGCTTATTTGGTTAGGGTTTTGCAAAAATGAAATAACTAAGTCCTTTTATAGAAAATTTTCTAAAGCACAATTCACTTGCAAAATTTTCGAACTCCAACCGTGGCATGCTGCCTGATGTTCTATATGTTATACCCCTATTCCGAACGCAATGGAACTAGTATTAAGATCCAATTCCATCATATACAGAAGATAAGTTTTCAAAATCAAATTATATTAATTTATGTTCCTTTAACTAATTTCTAAGCGTTTCGAACTCGCACAACCAAACGATGCGCCCAATCATCACGAAATTCGACGGCATACTATAATACACTATTACGGATCCAATGGAACTAGTTTCGTCGAAATCCGAGACAGTGCCCCGAAAGGCTGTTTTCACATGTTAATTAAAACAAATTATTATAAAAACAAAATTAATCAATTTTAAATCTAAATTAAAATTTTATTATTACCATTTTTAATCAATAGAATTTAAATAAGCTTTGAAATCATTTTTATCCAAATTAAATCCAAGATTTAATTATTTAAACAATTCCAAATATTAAATTCAACAATTTAATTACCCAATAAATCACTATATTTGAAATTTATGTTATTTAACTTATAAAATTAACTTTTTAATATTCAAAAATCAACTTATTATTCCAAATTCCAACGACTGAAATTCTAGGTCGTTATAGTGATGAAGGATGTTGTGTCATGCAACTGTTGGTGATGGTAAATTCTTGATATAATCTCCAGAGGCAATAGGAATGCGGTGTGTCTGTGGTGGTTTGGAGAGTAATAATAGATGAGTGAGATGATCATAATTTGGTGCCAAAGATCAAGAGGAAATGATCAAAATTAGGGCTGTAGTGTTGATGTAAAGGTGGCAGTGAATGAAGTGTTGGTGATGGATTGCATTGTACATCTTGCCTGGGTTGTTGATGCGCTGCATTTGAATCATTGCTGCTTAGATGAGCGGATGCTGAAAATCTTACCACACCACCTGAGAGTTGTTTCTAGAGTTAGCCGCCGTCGGTAATGGGATTGGATTACCGGATGCTAAATCAATGCTGACTAGTTGTTCTTTGTGCCGAAGTAGAATGGCAATGGCTAGATTTGACTGGGTTGATGATGCCTATTGATGATGTTAGAATTTCTATTGAGCAAAACCTAACAAAGGATAAAAAAATTTCTTCTATCCCAAAATTTTATATCACCCAAGTACAAAGAGATAATATTAGATGAGAAAAATAATATTTAAAGGTAAACAACAGTGAAGATAGATCTAAAACACAAACAATTCAAGAGAGCAACACACAAGATTCCACCCAACAACCATTTATATTGATTCTAAAAAACAATTGTTTACAATTCACCCGCCAAATAAAAGTAAACAAAACAAAAATATAATTAATAACTTAATTGGGAAGGAGTCTTGATCTCTGTAACAATGGTTTCTTATGTTTGATGAAGACGAACAAATATGAAAGAAGAGAGAAATGCCAAATAATTTTCCACACATTTCCACTCTCTCTTCTAAGCTCTATTTATAACATCAATTACTTAATGCCCAAGTTAATATTATATGACAAAAAATAAATTGATTATCCAATTAGAGAGAGAAATAAACATAACCAAATATGTCTATTAATTCGGGGAAACAAAAATTTCTTTTTCTTACTTTTGCATATTTGTTTACTTCTATTTGTGATTTTGTATCACCAAAATTTAACACTCCATCTTGATGTAAAATCACATATCTCCAAAACATACTCGATCTCTATCTTCAATCAAATCGTATCTTCAAAGAGAAAAATAAGAAAGTGGTCTCATCAAATAAAACATACAAGTCTGCCATCTTTAGATCAATCAACACTCCTATGTTTTTAATCATACCAAATCACAAATCGCTACCGCTACCTACAAGTGATGCATCCACCACCGTCAGATACATCACACAATTTGGCCTCAAAAGCGTTTGTAATACCATAAAGATCTCCATAAAGTCTTCATAGATTTTCCAACTCGACATCCGTCTACCACTTGACCTGAGCTCTCCACAGGATCACCATTGATACTTCGAGCAACATCAAAATTAAGACACCTGTCGAATATATGACTACCAACACGTCCATCAAAAGCAGTGCACACATTCACCTCAGCTCCTACCTGTGGACTAGGCTCTTCAACTATTAGTGGCTTCCTATTATTAGCCACACGACCAACCAATTTATAAAGATTTCTATCATTTAATATGTAACGACCCGTAAATTTTAGTGGTTTTATTTATTTAATTTATTGAATTTTTGTGAAATTTTTAATAATTTAATTTTGAAATAAAAATTTAATATTTGAAATACGTCTAATTAAACATAGCTACTGGTGAATTTTCATCAGATAATATGGAAGTTTATTTTCTAATGTGATTTTATTTCAATTCAAATCAGTTAAAATCGATGATAATAAAATGTTTTCCAAACCTAAATATTTTTCTATAGAAATTTTGTAAATCATCTTCTAAGTGAGACGTCATATTTCGTTTCTCCAAATTTTGACTGTTATTGCTCCGTTTATCTCATTTTCGACAAATTTGCAGCATTTCCGATACCGATATCGACTTTTGATCGGATGATCGTACCACTAACATCTGTATACCATTTTGATCGTCTCGTCATGCTGATCTCTGTGGTATATTCAATTCTATGTTTTGAAGTTCGGTACACAGCGGAATCTGTGAAACGGTTCACCGCATCGGTACGTTTCGAGCCTTTTTAATTTCGTGTCCATTCATTATCTACCGTATCGATCAAACAGTCACTTGCTTTTATTATTCCTATTCGTAACTATTATTTTTTTCATATCCTCGTTTTAGTTCATATTCGTTCTGATTTTATGAAAAAGTAAAGTTTTATATTTATTTTTTTCTTGAGAACAGTTCGACCTTCCCTTACTTTCTCCTCTCCCTCATGATCGTCTGCCATTCCAACGCCATGCCTCCGGACCCTGCCACATCATCAGTGCGTGCACAACCTCCAACCGATAGACCCTCTTGTGACGACCGCCCACGACCCCTGCACTGAACCTAGACATAGAGCGCTGTAAAGTGTGCCAGGCAGCCATGGACGATTGTTAGGGTAAATTAAAACAGCGGAATCTATCGTATTACTCACAGCGCATGGATAAAAATACAATAGAGAACATATATAGTAAAGCTTCACAAATGAATCCCATCAATTAAGCTTCATAATAGTTGAATACAAACATCTGAATAGTCAATACAACAAGCCTCACTACATATCACTCAGAGAATATACAAGCAGCGGAACATCCAGTACATATAGTCAGAAATAATATGCAATCCTCCAGCTCGTCTTCGTCATCAGCATCGTGGAAAGCAAGAACAGCACCTGTCACCTGCTACCTAGTCTGCCCGTCCCAAAATGGACGAATAGCCCAAGGCAATAAGAGTTAAAACATAAAGCCTTGAGTCGGACAACAGTCTTAGTGAGCGGTAAATTAACTAACAACATACCAAAAGAGCATAAAGGAAAAAGGGAATAGGAATCCAACCCTCCCACTCCACCTCTTTCTACAGTGATAGCCCCCAGACACACACTAAGCAGAAGCAAACATAGCAAAGTATACAATTCAAAGTAAAGCAATTATCACTCGAGTCAAGGGCGATGTTTTCCAAGTACAAACCCCCAAGGCCTAAACCAAGATCAGATAAGCACCAAGAAAATACCGCTCTTGAGACCGAATGACGTTACAACCAAACATCCATGACTCTGGCTATCACTGTTATTATCATTACTTCGATATCACCGTTAATTGAATGACCGGCACATTCTTTCAGCCGTCCGTCAAGGGCTAATGGAAACCCCGGTTCTAGACATAACTCCGCATGTCGTCGTGACCCGTGCCTAGGACTATCGAATCTGCCCAGAGTACTCGACTACAATCATAGTCTTTAGGGACTATCAAATCTGCCCAACGTACTCTTGCTTTGAGCATGCTAGAACCTTCAACAACGATGAGATCTCGGCCTTCTAGTAATCCTCCTCGACGACTATTTCCATACTAGCTCAAGCGCCTCTCGAGCAACCCATTATCCTCAAACTCGAACCATTTCACCGAGTTGTCAACATGCTTGGAATAATCCCGTCTGGATTAGACCAAGGCTATCTCATATCTTGCTTCGCCTCATCACATCATAGCAAAGCCTCATCTCAACATCATCATCATCAAATCTATCCATTTGGGCCTCATCATCCGCCACATGCGCCACGAGCAGCTTTTCCAACCCAAGAGCCTTTCCCTTAGCTTTTGAATCATCTTCGGTCTAAATCAAATCATCAATCATCTAATTCATAGCAATCAATCAATTCAAACATTTATCCAAGTAATCAAGCATTCAAATATGATCTAAATAGACAATTATAACAGTAATGGCAATTTCGTAAATAAAGAGTCTAAAGTCTAACAAGCATGAAAACATGAGAAATATCTCGATAATCTTGATGAATGAACTTGCATAGGTTATCATGTAGTAAAATGGTTGTCAAATCATCATAAACAATGGATCTACACTTAAGTTTACAAAAATGCATGAAAATCACTAGTTTACACAAAATCAAGCCAACGATCTGATATACTCCTTTGGATCCGTGTGAGAGATAATCACCACTCACCGAATCACCTAAACACTTCAAAAGCAACACACTTCAGATCTGGACAGCGAAGGATCTAACTCGATCTATCAAAATTCCGCTTCAAATGATGAAATCTCACTTCAAAGAATGTAGATCTTCAACTTGCTCTTGGATCTTCGATCTTGATCTTCGATTTGGATGGAAGGAAGCACAAGATTAGAGTGGAGAAAAGAAGTGAAGAAGTGTAGAACTCGAGCTCTCAAAATGGCAGCACTTCGTCGCTTCAAAATCCGGATCCCAAAAATGAAGTAGAACCCTCCTATTTATAGGCTGATTTCCCCTTAGGTCGTCCACTCGCTGTTAGGTCGTCCACGACCTAAGAAACCCTACGACCTAAAAATCTTCGACTTAACAGCCCCAAGCCTCTACGACCTACGACCTAACATATGCGCACTCCCACGACCTAACCAGATGCGCTTCTACGACCTAACGACTTAGCGCATCAGCGCACCCAAGCGACCTACGACCTAACCCAGATGCGCTTCCTCGCGACCTAACAACCTAACAAACCTGCGACCTAACACACACACGCGACCTAACTAACTTAGCCAGGATATGACCTAACTCCTTAGGTCGTCTAACGACCTAACTACGCTAACTCTCTTAGGTCGCTGCCTGTCCTTAAGTCGCTCAAACCTTAGGTCGCCAACATCCTATAGGTTGCCAAATTCTATAGGTCGCTCCACTTCCTTAGGTCGTCTACCACGACCTAACCACTATACGACCTAACTCCTAAGCTGTTTACGACTTAACTCTTATACGACCTAAGTCCTTACCTCGTCCAGTCTACTAGGTCGCTAACTGCTATAAGTCGCCAACTTCTATAAGTCGTCCCATTCCTTAGGTCGCCCAATCCCTTAAGTCACTCCACGACCTATCTTTCTTCACGACCTAACTTTCAAATGACTTGAGCTCTACACGACTTAAGTTCTAGTCGACCTAAACTCTATACGACTTATCAAAACTACGACCCAATGGCAACTGTTTTACGATGTTTTGATCCGTAAAAATACGGGTCGTTACACCTCTCCTCTCTTCCTTGCCTCGTGCAGCATCCAACCCATAACAGACGCCACGCCTGCACCGCTTCCGAGTCACACACCCAGCACCTCGCCAAGCCCAAGCCTTACTCGCCCATCCCCGACCCTCTGCCACTTTCTCACGTCCGACACCCTGTCGCCGTACTTTCCACCTTCACACCAACGTCCTCCGCCTACACACGAGTTCGCTATTGTCCCGACCAGAGATCCGCCTGAAACCTCTCCATAGCCAAGCTTCTCCATCTCTTCACCAATTCTCAAACCTAGCCTATCACCGAACTGTCACCACCTGCTTCCTCCTTCTCTCCGCCTCGACCAGCAAAATATCGACAACAACTTGAGTTTTGTAAGTATATATTACATATACATCTATATATATAGTTTATAATATAATATTTTAGTATCTGAGGACTATATATTTATACAGTAAGCTTTTGCAGATATTTGGAAAATGTATAATAAGTTTATTGTATATGATTTTATAAGTGAAGTAAGAATATATAATATGTTATATAAGTATATATATCCACAACCTTTATCTATTGAGCTTTAACTTATGGGTATATACATATATCTTAGTTTATATATGTTATTTATGTATATGTCGACCGTATATTTATACTAGTTATATTAGTTATATTGTTAATATATTGTGTTATGATTTGTGAGTCCTATATATATATATATCTTATATATAAAGCGAATACCTGAGTGGGTGAAGCCTTTTTCGACTTCTCAAAAATGTCCTTTCCGATCTCCATCAGGTTTTAAATTCCTTATATAATGGATGAGGGTATATTTGTCTGTCCACTCTCCACCTGCTCCGCAATCGGTTCACTACCACGTTTTCCGACCACGTCTGCAAATACAGTTCTACAAATGAAGCCTTTATTTTCCACGTTCTCAATTCATTGCTCCCTTCTCTTCTATGACTCAATTCCTCAACCCTATTTCTTCGATTCCCTTAATCGTTCTAATCCAAATCGCGAATACTAAAATAAAAGTGTAAATCAATCGAACGTCGATTGACCTAGGAGAGGCGAGCCTGGCACGACAACTGATGGCGCTCGCGACCACTTACTGCCGCGACATGGTGGTGGCTCGAAGGTAAGGTGTGACTTAAATGCAATATATTTTCTTATTTTCTTACAAAGTTAACATTTTTTTGTTCAAATAATCCCATAATATAATATCACAAGCCCCAAAATTGCAAAGGAGAGTTGGGTTTGTTAAATTGACCACAGGTATTGCTTTCTAGAGTAGTCCTGTTTTTCATTACATGATTTATAACTTATCAGGCTGAAATATTAATATAACTTTTCCTGTCATTTCTTTTAAGACTTACATTTCTAGGACATGTTGATGGAGAAAGCTTGGCCCTATGTTTGTTAACAGCGGTTGGTTTGAAGTATGGCAACTAAGGATATTAGGTAAAGTTTTTCCTTTATCTTGAATTATTTTTGTTCGAATTACTACCATGTAATATTGGTTCGGGAGAGTATTAGTTCCGTTCGATTTGTAAAGATATTTTTTCTTCATTTTCCTATGTTTCGAACCGGGTAAAAATATGGATTCAATAACACATGCTGCTATTTTATATAACAACCTTATACCAAGCACTGAGTATGCGTTTGTTAACTACATAATCCTGGAGTTTATGATTAAAAAGAGTGAATTATTTGGGAAAATTTGAGCATGTGCATGAATCGTACTTACATGTAGGATCCAGCTAGGATGTTTGTTTAGGAACAAAGTAGCCTCCAACTACAGTTTCATATACTTATTATGGAACAATAAATATATATTAGTTAGCAAATGTTTCCAGAACTTAATGCCAGCATCATTAATTGTTTTTGAACATATCCACACCTAACTGCCGACATCTTGCTTAGACTGATGACTTGGATACACATATATTTAAATATTTTATAAACCGTGCATGCCTTCTTATAAGTCAAAAACAAATATTTATTTCTAATTCCATTAGCAGTTTGAAAACTACTAAAAATATACAATGCATTACTTCATCCTTATTATCATATTTTGTGTTCTTTAAACAAAGATATATATATATATATATATCTTATATATAAAGCGAATACTTTCCCTGGTGAAGCCTTTTTCGAACTGACGAAACTGCCCTTTATTCAATGACAAGGCAGCAAAACTGTTGCACGTACTGACTGGGTGTAGCGATAACTACCTATGTTCCCTAATAACTACAATACCCCATTATCTACATTTGTTTCCCCACTCCAATATCATCGTTCTTCCTCCAGAAATCTTACGCCTCATAATACCAGTGGAAATAAGAAAACGGAGGAAACGACAAAAAAACGGAAAATAGGAGAGAAAAACAAATCAATCTCGCTTCTCAGTCCTAGATTCTTTTACTCAGGTATGCTGCCTCCACTTCTTCTCATTCCTCTTCTTTTTCCCTTTTGATTGTTGAATTGGGAACGTGATGCTGAACTGAATCTCTTTTGGTTTTGTTTCAATTCGATGTTCGACTTCAAATCACGATTCAAATAAATGGTGGATGATCGGAATACAGTGTTTCTTCATATTAGATATACAACCACTTCCAGATTTTCATGTTGGATCTTCAATCAGTGAGGCGATTCATTTTCAATCGGCTTGATTGACGATCCGAACTGCTAGAGGCCACTCCTCTCAACTTCTTTCATGTAAGGAAAATTTTGAGTTATTGGTTAAAATTTTTGATTTTTACATTGCAATTTTGATTTACCATATTTATAGATGCTTTTTAGGGATTTAGTTAATGAATTTATGAACGAGCTGTACAACTTAACCATGATTTGGCTAAACTTCGTATTGCTCTTCAAAACTTTAATTTTACTTCCAGTTCAACAAAAATTAGTTTAATGCTTTTTTGGTAAATAATGACTAGAAAAGATACTTGCTCATTACTCAATTCTCTTATTTTTTCCATAATTCTATTTAGTTGATATTTGTTATTTATATGACATATTACATTTTTTCTTCTATACCGCTATGTCATTTGTGAAGTAGATGCTTGAAGTAGTTATGTCAGGTAGTCAACACATTTTAATTTCTATGACAATACTGGCTCATGAAATTATATTTGAAACAATGAGTAGCAACATGGTTTCCTAAAATATATGGAATTTATACAGAAAATAAGAATTTAACCTTATAAGAAATGTATTGCATTAGCAATCTAATTGATCTAAATTTTTTGGAGAAAAGTTTAGTTTTAAAGTGAAAAAGGAATAAATTAAAAGATGGCAGTATTGGAATTTTTTGGTCACAACCGAGGCATCAAAATCAAATCGATAACGAAACCCAATAAGATTTAAATCCAACGTAAATCCAACCACTCTCCTTCCTCCTTCGTGTACTGTCCCACATCTCCTATTTCAAGCCTTCCAGCACATCTCTTTTTCATTGCATTAAAATTGTTTTGAAGTAACCATATATATTCTCATTTGGACACCAGGTGGCTTTATTTTAGCGGTTCTCCGAATTCAGCAAATTTGAAGATAGAGTTCAGTGAGAGACCAGGTACATTTGGCAGATATCATTAATTAGCACATGTCGTTTAACAAATTGAGGCACAAAATGTAATGTGGTCCAAAAGAAATGTATCTCAACTGCTGAAAAGACCTAGCAAAATAGTTGGTAGGTATCAGCTGCATATTTGCATTATTATTGTAGGTTTTGGATGCATAATCAACATACTAACTAGAATTATGAACCAATTTTAACATTGCATTTGACTAAGCTTGCACTTTACAATATTTACAAATACTGTAGCCATATTTCCCACAAGTTTTCACAACTGTTCGGTTTAGTAACAAATACTATTCATGAGATCAACTTATGGCCAGATGGTGTATGTGGGTTTCAACGATAGATGCTGTATATAGAAGGGGAAAGAAGTGAATATTGAATCAAACCTGGCTATTATTATTTAAATTGAGGTAAGAGGTAAAAAAACGAACAAAAAACATAACTCGTATATTGTTTTGTACATAGGTGTAAGAATATAAATTACATTGAATTCACTCTGTTATTAAGAAAACTGGATAGTTCTATGAAGATGGAAGGAATATATAACTGCTCCCCTTACAGTGCACCATGAATACATACACATAGACACCACTTTTTTTACATAAAATATTATATTCACTCTTCTATTAAACATATCGAACGCTTAATTTTTGTGAAGTTTTGACTTATGCAGTTAAAGCCATGAATTTTTTTTCTAAATTACCGTTTATAGATTTCTAAATTAGTTTTAAATACTTGGTCAAAATGAAGCCTTTTGTGCTCTACCGATACAACCCATTATCGCAATGCAAACAAAACATAAATATGGTGGATGATTTCGTAAATTTCTTTTGCCCACATTCCAACTACCCACATTTCTTATATGTTAACGTTCCTCATTTTATTTTCTCCACACTTCCATCGATTCCCCACTACTTTTAGTCTTTTCAATCGCAACAAAAATTTGTAACTGCTCCCAGTCAACTTTTGATTTCTTCAATCTTCTTCATTTTGCTTCAACTTCGCTCTTTCCTCTGCCCTCCATCCTCCTATATTAGTCAATCCCTTCTTCAAATGATGGACTCACTTAGTTCACTTTGATTTTCTTAAAATCTAAGGTACGATTATTTTTCATTTGCACATAATTATTGGTGCTTCATTTCCTTATTTATGCCCAGTCTGCTCAAAAAATGTCAAAGTTTCAATAAGATGGACAAAACTCACTAACCTATTCCTTATTGTCACAATGTTGTAGGCTATTCTTTATCCCTCCTGCGCTTTTCTTGAAGGAAGAGAAAATCCATTATGATTAAGAATGATGAATTATTTAATGTAAGTATTCTTATTTATCTCTCTTTTATTTTATGTATGACAAGGGCGGTTACTTTGAATGAATTGATGATGTTAATAGAAAACATACATTTTAGTTCTGAGCGCGTTATTTTTTTCTATATTTCAATAGCAAATTTTAATTAAAACTACAAGTTTGTTAGACCGTAGAAAGCTTAATATTGTGTATTTTTGATAGTTGCTATATGGTATACATTCTTCATATTTTAAGCTACTTTTGGACTCTTAAATCTATTGTACGATCCAGAAATAGATACAAAATTTTTATTCTGATATTATTTACCACAATTTTTATAATTTTTTGATCTATAGTATATACTTTGGTTCTTTATACTTGGCTAATCTAACGCAACTTTATTTCTGCAATCAATTTAGCAATCGGTTATGGTTTCTACCAAGTTAGTAGTAAGTTGTTAACCTTCATTAGTTGATAATTTTATGATGGAACCTACTACAAGCATTTCACTGGAGGCAGAATGTATAGATTACTATTATTAATGTCGCAATAAAGGGAATGCAGAGTGATATATTGCTTCCATAGAGGTAAGTAATTGTTCTAATTGATTGTATGAAAATTTTCCTTATGAAACATTGTGATTTTTAGAAGAAGGAGCATTTTTGGATTCATTGACTTACATTTTACTTTTTAGAAGGAAAAGCAAAGTCTTCCATGTGAAGAGGAGAGTAGGGGAGATGGAAAAGCAAGTCTGTGTAGCAGTTAAAGGATGTCAGGTCGGGAATTCAACACAAAGCATAAAGGCTAGCTATATTTGCAGGCAAGTGGGGATGTGAATGTTACTTTTAGGACATACGTATGGATTGAGAAAATTGTTAGGGCATTTTTTATTATTTAAAATTAGGGTATAAGTTAGTTGTTTGGATGTATAGGTTAATTAAAGAATTGCATTACTCTTTTTAGCCTTTCATTAATGGGTTACTAAATACGATATTGGCATTGTATATATTAATTGATAAATTAATTGTTTTGAACTCTGTTGCGGCCCAAGTTTTGATTTATGTATGACTAAAACTGTATTATGTATCATTTGTAAAGAATTATGCTGGATTCAAACAGGAAAGATTTCACAGCTAAGCCAAGCATTTATATGCATCTACCTATGATTGATAAAATTAAATGTAACGACCCGTATTTTCATGGATCGAAACATCATAAAATAGTTGACAATTGGTCGCATTGTTGATAAGTCGTCTAGAGTCTTAAGTCTTAGGTCGTAGGAAGGTTTGGAGTGACCTAGGCATTGTTGATAAGTCGTGGAGAAGTTAGGTCGCATAAGTTGTTAGGTCGCATAAGTTGGTAGGTCGCGTGAGTAGTTAGGTCGCGTTAGTTGTTAAGTCGTAACTCGTTGAGTCGAGTAAAGTGATAAGTCGTTAAGGCGCATCTCAGTAAGTCGCGTGGATGCGCATATACGTTAGGTCGCGTGAGGGCTTATCAGTTAGGTCGTAGGTCGTAAGGTTTGGATAGGTCGAGAGGTTTTAGGTCGAAGGGTTTTAGGTCGAAGGGTTTTAGGTCGAAGGGTTTTAGGTCGTAAGTCGTGGACGACCTAACTCCGAGTGAGCGACCTAAGGTAGATTTCAGCCTATAAATAGGAGGGTTCTTCTTCATTTTTGGGATCCGGATTTCGAAGCGACGAAGTGCTGCCATTTTGAGGGCTCGACTTCTACACTTCTTCACTTCTTTTCTCCACTCTAATCTAGTGATTCCATCCATCCATATTGAAGATCAAATCGAAGATCGAAGAGCTTAGATTGAAGATCTACATTCTTCGAAGAGAGATTTCATCGTTCGAAGTGGATTGGTGATAGATCGAGTTAGATCCTTCGCTGTCCAGATCTGAAGTGTGTTGCTTTTGAGTTGTTTTGGTGATTTGGTGAGTGGTGATTATCTCTCACACGGATCCAAAGGAGTATATCGGATCGTTGGCTTGATTTGGTGTTAAAATAGTGATTTCCATGCATTTTTGTAAACCTAAGTATAGATCCATGTAGATCCATTGTTCATGATGATTTGGCAACCATTTTACTACATAATTAACCTATGCAAGTTCATTCATCAAGTTGTAGAGATATTTCCCATGTTTTCATGCTTGTTAGACTTTCAACTCTTTAATTACGAAATTGCCATTATTGTTATAATTGTCCATTTTGATCATATTTGAATGCTTGTTTACTTGGATTAATGTTTGACTTGATTGATTACTATGAATTAGATGATTGATGATTTGATTTAGACAAGATGGTCGAAGATGATTCAAAAGCTAAGGGAAAGGCTCTTGAATTGGAAAAGCTGCACGTGGCATATGTAGCGGATGATGAAGCTCATATGGATAGATTCGATGATGATGTTGAGATGAGACTTTGCTATGACGATGATGAGGCGAAGGATGATATGAGATAGCCTTGGTCTAATCCAGACGGGATCATTCCAAGCATGTTGATAACTCGGTGAAATGGTTCGAGTTGAGGATAATGGTTTGCTCGAGAGGCGCTTGAGCTAGTATGGAAATAGTCGTCGAGGAGGATGACTAGGAGGCTGAGATCTCATCGTTGTTGAAGGTTCTAGCATGCTCAAAGCAAGAGTACGTTGGGCAGATTCGATAGTCCCTGAAGGCTAATGATTGATAGTCAAGTACTCTGGGCAGATTCGATAGTCCTAGGCACGGGTCACGATGACGTGCGGAGTTATGTCTAGAACCGGGGTTTTCCATTAGCCCTTGACGGACGGCTGAAAGAATGTGCCGGTCATTCAATTAACGGTGATATTGAAGCAATGATAACAGTGATAGCCAGAGTCATGGATGTTTGGTTGTATCGTCATTCGGTCTCAAGAGCGGTATTTTCTGGGTGCTTATCTGATCTTGGTTTAGGCCTTGGGGGTTTGTACTTGGAAAACATCGCCCTTGACTCGAGTGATTATTGCTTTACTTTAAATTGTATGCTTTGCTATGCTTGCTTCTGCTTAGTGTGTGTCTGGGGGCTATCACTGTAGAAAGAGGTGGAGTGAGAGGGTTGTATTCCTATTCCTTTTCCTTTATGCTCTTTTGGTATGTTGTTAGTTAATTTACTGCTCACTAAGACTGTTGTCTGACTCAAGGCTTTATGTTTTAACTCTTATTGCCTTGGGCTGTTCGTCCATTTTGGGACGGGCAGACTAGGTAGCAGGTGACAGGTGCTGTTCTTGCTTTCCACGTTGCTGATGACGAAGACGAGCTAGAGTATTGCATATTATCTTCTTACTATATGTACTGGATGTTCCGCTGCTTTGTATTCTCTGAGTGATATGTAGTGAGGCTTGATGTATTGACTATTCAGATGTTTGTATTCAACTATTATGAAGTTTTATTAATGAGATTCTATTCTGTGAAGCTTCACTATCTATATCTTCTATTGTATTTTGTCCATGCGCTGTGAGTAATACGATAGATTCTGTTGTTTTAATTTACCCTGGCAATCGTCCATGGTCGCCTGGCACACTTTACAGCGCACTATCTCTAGGTTCGGTGCAGGGGTCATGGGCGGTCGTCACATTTGGTATCAGAGCTTTGGTTAATCGATTTTACCCAACGCTCGCTGACGTAACTACGTATGAGAGACGTAATTGTATTTTGATGGATGATTACTATATATAATATAGTAGCTTAGTAGAGTTTGAGTCCTTTATGCAGTTGTTTCTCTAGATGTGCTAATCATTCCTTTTTATAGATATTGAGAATGAGTCGAAGAGGGAGACCAGCTGCTAGGGAAGGCCGTGCTGCTGAAGGGGCTGCTGATTATGCTGCTATGTTCGAAGCTATGATGACTTCGATCATGAGAAGGATGCCAGCTCCGAGGCCATCGGTGGATGTTGGAGTTCAAGTTCAAACTCCAAAACCGGTGGATTTTGCTAAGTCGTGTAAGGACTATACTGCTCTTGGAGGAAAGGTTTTCTTTGGAACAGAATCAACCATTGAAGTCCAGAGGTGGATAGATGCTTGTAGAAGGATCTTTGGTGATTTGGGAATTGAGGATGCAACTAAGAGGAAGTTAGCGTCAAGGCGGCTTCAAGGGAGAGCTTCTGATTGGTGGAACTCTATCACTATTGATACTCCGGAGGAAGAGATTACTTGGGAGCAATTCCAAGCCAGATTTGAAGCTAAGTTCATTTCTACAGCTCAGAAGTCTGTTCTGTTCAAGAAGTTTGTGGAGCTCAAGCAAGGTGGAAGACCAGTTCTTGAGTATGTTTCTGAGTTTGAAGCTTTGTCCAAGTATGCCCGGTCGTATATTGAATATGCATATCAGAAGAATGAGAAGTTTGTGACAGGCTTGGACAGTTATCTTGGGAGGCAGTTAGTGGATCATTTGGACGATTCATTTGAGAAGCTTGTGGAGAAAGCTCTCAGGCATGAGAGTCTGTTTCCTAAGGAAGGATCTGTTGTTGCTGTGACCAGGGGAGAGTCTAAACCACAGCAGGGTGGAAACAAGAAGAGGAAGCAGCAGCAGCAGAAGGGTAGGGATGGCCAGAAGAAGCCGAAGGGCGAAGTGACTTGCTACAATTGTCAGCAGAAGGGCCATTTCTCTAGGGATTGTAAGAATCCGAAGGTACCGATGAAGTGTCACAACTGTGACAAGCCGGGGCATATCAGGAAGGATTGTCCAGAACCACGGAAGGACAAGCAGATTGTGCAAGCTTATGCTTTGGGAGCTGTTCCATCGTCTTCGAAAGCTCCTACCGCTGAAGAGAAAGGAAAGAGTGTGGTGGTTCAAGGTACTCTTTTCCTATGTGGTGTTCCAGTTAGAGTTCTATTTGATACTGGGGCGTCGCATTCGTTTGTTTGTAGCGAACTTGTAAGCCGGTTGGGTTTAGAACCGGATATTGTTGATAGGCCATTGGTTGTGACTAATCCAGTTGGGGGTTCGTCTTGTTTGTGTATGTTAAGCCATGGTCTGATTGTGTCGAGTCATGATTGCTCTTTTTTTTGTGATTGCTTTGTTCTGAACTTTGCGGGGTTCAGAATTATTTTGGGTATGGACTGGCTTAGGAAGTATGCGGCAAAGGTTGATTGTGAGAGGTTGGAGGTGACAGTCGAGAATGTGGAGGGGCGAAAGATTGTGATATGATGTAAGCATGAAGAAGGCGTCTTCATGAGCTTCATGTATTCGCTGGTTGTTCCACGGGATGGACTGTCATCTGTACCAATCGCTAATGGATTTGAGGATGTCTTTGACGAAGTCAAAGGGTTACCACCGCATAGAGAGATCGAGTTTCGTATAGAGCTAGTTGAAGGAGCCAGACCTGTTGTGATGCCTCTTAGGCGGATGGCGCCTAGGGAACAGCAAGAGTTGAGGGTGCAGATTGATGATCTTTTACAGAAAGGATTCATTCGGCGTAGTGTGTCCGAATGGGGTGCACCAGTTGTGTTTGTTACCAAAGCGGATGGATCGCTGAGGTTGTGTGTGGATTATCGTGAGCTGAATAAGGTGACTAAGAAGAACAAGTATCCATTGCCAAGAATAGATGACTTGTTTGATCAGCTTCACGAAGCTAAGGTGTTCTCTCAGATGGATTTGGCAACGGGATTTCACCAGTTGAGAGTTGCTAAGGATAGTGTGCCGAAGACAGCTTTTAGGACACCATTCGGCTTCTTTGAGTGGCTGGTAATGCCGTTTGGATTAACTAACGCGCCAGCATATTTTGTGGATCTTATGAATAGAGTGTTCAGAGATCAGTTGAACAAGTTCGTGCTTGTGTTCGTGGATGATATTCTGATTTATTCCAGAACGGAAGAAGAGCACAAGACGCACTTGCATATTGTTTTGGAAATCTTACGGAAACATCAGCTGAAGGCTAAGTTTTCGAAGTGTCACTTCTGGAAGAGTGAAGTGAGGTTCTTAGGCCATGTTATCTCTGGAAATGGAATAGCGGTTGATCCCGCTAAGGTGGCAACAATCCAGGATTGGGGTAGACCTAAGAATGAATCTGATGTGAGAAGTTTTCTTGGATTAGCAGGATATTATCGACGGTTTATCAAAGACTTCACTAAGGTGGCTGCACCGTTGACAGGATTGACGAAAAAGAACCAAGTGTTCAGATGGGAAGATAAGTGTGAGCAAGCTTTCAGAATCCTGAAAGAGCGATTGACAAGTGCTCCTGTTTTGACTATTCCAAGTGGGAATGATGAGATGGTGGTTTACACCGATGCATGTGGTACTGGACTTGGAGCAGTGCTAATGCAAAGGGATAAAGTTGTTGTGTATGCAAGTCGACAACTGAAGCCGCATGAAAGGAATTACCCGACTCATGATTTGGAGTTAGCGGCGATTGTTTTTGCTCTGAAGAAGTGGAGACATTATCTATTGGGAGTTCGATTCGAGTTGTTTACAGATCATAAGTCGTTGAAGTACCTTTTCTCCCAAAAGGATTTGAATCTTCGGCAGCAACGTTGGCTAGAGTTTTTGGCATCATATGATTTTGGTATAGCTTATACTCCGGGAAAAGGTAATGCAGTGGCCGATGCGTTAAGTCGAAGACATGCAGGATTGGGAGCCATGTTTTCAGAATGGAAGAATCTCGAGTATTTAGCTGGATTTGACTTCAGGCCCAGATGCGAATTGGAACCTTAGATGTTGGCAAACTTATCGATAAAACCGACTCTTGTGGAAAGAATTGGCGAGAGCCAAAAGCGAGACGATAAGCTTGTCAAGATTATCCGTGATTTGGAATCTGGATTGGACCCAGAGAAGGATAAAGGATTCGAGGTCGATCGAGAGGGTTGGCTTCGGAAGCATGGACGACTAGTTGTTCCCGATATAGATGAATTGAGGAGTGAAGTTTTGAAGGAAAGTCATCACTCGAAGCTGACAATTCATCCAGGTGGAAATAAGATGTATCGGGATATGAAGAGAACCTACTACTGGGAAGGTATGAAGAAGGATGTTGGAAATTTTATTTCCAAGTGTATGAACTGCTAGTTGGTAAAAGCCAAACAGAAGAAGCCCAATGGATTGCTTCAGCCATTAGAAGTTCCTACATGGAAGTGGGAGCAAGTTTCGATGGATTTTATCGATGGATTACCTAGAACCAGAACGGGAAATAAAGGGATTTGGGTCATTGTAGATCGTCTGACTAAGAGTGCAAGATTCATTCCTGTTCGATCGACTAGGACAGCATCAAAGTTGGCTGAGTTGTATGTCAAGTGGATAGTTCGATTCCATGGTATTCCGAAGAGTATAGTGAGCGATCGAGACCCATTATTCACTAGTGGATTTTGGAAGAGCTTTCAGGAAGTTTTGGGAACCAAGTTGTGTTTGAGTACAGCTTATCATCCTCAAACAGATGGTCAGACCGAGAGAGTCAACCGAGTTTTGGAAGATCTTCTTAGAGCTTGTGTTTTGGATTTCGGAGGTTCATGGGAAGATCACCTTCATTTGGTGGAATTTTCGTATAACAACAGTTACCAGTCAAGCATTGGTATGGCACCGTATGAGGCATTGTATGGAAGACCGTGTAACTCTCTGACATGTTGGTTAGAAACTGGAGAAAAGTTGATACTTGGGCCGGAGATGATTCGACAGACTTCGGATTTGATAGAGATCATTCGGCAACGAATGAAGGCAGCCCAAGACCGTCAGAAAAGTTATGCCGATAAGCGTCGTAAGGATTTGGAATTCGATGTAGGTGATATGGTTTTTGTGAAGATTTCTCCACTGAAGAATGTTATTCGATTCGGGAAGAAAGGGAAATTGACTCCGAGATTTGTTGGACCATTCCCGATCATCGAGCGAATTGGAAAGCTCGCTTACAGATTGGAGTTACCAGAGAAGATGTCGAGTGTGCACAATGTTTTTCACGTATCATATCTACGGAAGTATGTGCACGACTCGAATACAGTGGTTTCTGCTGATAGCTGTGAAGATTTCGAAGTTGATCTAGTCGATAAGAGACCTCGTAAGCCGCTTCGTGTTGTGGAAACCGACACGAAACAGCTTAGGAGGAAGGTAGTTAAGTTGCTCAAGATACAATGGAGTGATGATGATAACGACTGTACATGGGAGGTGGAAGAGAGGATGAAGGTAGCTCATCCTGAACTCTTCAAGGTATGGCCCTAAGGTGTCGTGTCATCTCACGATATTGTAACTTGTTCTAGTTTTAGAATTCTGCATGCTAAGCTAGAATTGGATGCATGGTTTGTTGATTGCTATGGATGTTAGGCGTGCAGAATAGTCTTTGATTGCTTTGTTTGTTTGGGATTTCGGGGGCGAAATTCCTAAGGGGGAGAGAATGTAACGACCCGTATTTTCACGGATCGAAACATCGTAAAATAGTTGACAATTGGTCGCATTGTTGATAAGTCGTCTAGAGTCTTAAGTCTTAGGTCGTAGGAAGGTTTGGAGCGACCTAGGCATTGTTGATAAGTCGTGGAGAAGTTAGGTCGCATAAGTTGTTAGGTCGCATAAGTTGGTAGGTCGCGTGAGTAGTTAGGTCGCGTGAGTTGTTAAGTCGTAACTCGTTGAGTCGAGTAAAGTGATAAGTCGTTAAGGCGCATCTCAGTAAGTCGCGTGGATGCGCATATATGTTAGGTCACGTGAGGGCTTATTAGTTAGGTCGTAGGTCGTAAGGTTTGGATAGGTCGAGAGGTTTTAGGTCGAAGGGTTTTAGGTCGTAAGTCGTGGACGACCTAACTCCGAGTGAGCGACCTAAGGTAGATTTCAGCCTATAAATAGGAGGGTTCTTCTTCATTTTTGGGATCCGGATTTCGAAGCGACGAAGTGCTGCCATTTTGAGAGCTCGACTTCTACACTTCTTCACTTCTTTTCTCCACTCTAATCTAGTGATTCCATCCATCCATATTGAAGATCAAATCGAAGATCGAAGAGCTTAGATTGAAGATCTACATTCTTCGAAGAGAGATTCCATCGTTTGAAGCGGATTGGTGATAGATCGAGTTAGATCCTTCGCTGTCCAGATCTGAAGTGTGTTGCTTTTGAGTTGTTTTGGTGATTTGGTGAGTGGTGATTATCTCTCACACGGATCCAAAGGAGTATATAGGATCGTTGGCTTGATTTGGTGTTAAAATAGTGATTTCCATGCATTTTTGTAAACCTAAGTATAGATCCATGTAGATCCATTGTTCATGATGATTTGGCAACCATTTTACTACATGATTAACCTATGCAAGTTCATTCATCAAGTTGTAGAGATATTTCTCATGTTTTCATGCTTGTTAGACTTTCAACTCTTTAATTACGAAATTGCCATTATTGTTATAATTGTCCATTTTGATCATATTTGAATGCTTGTTTACTTGGATTAATGTTTGACTTGATTGATTACTATGAATTAGATGATTGATGAATTGATTTAGACAAGATGGTCGAAGATGATTCAAAAGCTAAGGGAAAGGCTCTTGAATTGGAAAAGCTGCACGTGGCATATGTAGCGGATGATGAAGCTCATATGGATAGATTCGATGATGATGTTGAGATGAGACTTTGCTATGACGATGATGAGGCGAAGGATGATATGAGATAGCCTTGGTCTAATCCAGACGGGATCATTCCAAGCATGTTGATAACTCGGTGAAATGGTTCGAGTTGAGGATAATGGTTTGCTCGAGAGGCGCTTGAGCTAGTATGGAAATAGTCGTCGAGGAGGATGACTAGGAGGCTGAGATCTCATCGTTGTTGAAGGTTCTAGCATGCTCAAAGCAAGAGTACGTTGGGCAGATTCGATAGTCCCTGAAGGCTAATGATTGATGGTCAAGTACTCTGGACAGATTCGATAGTCCTAGGCACGGGTCACGATGACGTGCGAAGTTATGTCTAGAACCGGGGTTTTCCATAAGCCCTTGATGGACGGCTGAAAGAATGTGCCGGTCATTCAATTAACGGTGATATTGAGACAATGATAACAGTGATAGCCAGAGTCATGGATGTTTGGTTATATCGTCATTCGGTCTCAAGAGCGGTATTTTCTGGGTGCTTATCTGATCTTGGTTTAGGACTTGGGGGTTTGTACTTGGAAAACATCGCCCTTGACTCGAGTGATTATTGCTTTACTTTAAATTGTATGCTTTGCTATGCTTGCTTCTGCTTAGTGTGTGTCTGGGGGCTATCACTGTAGAAAGAGGTGGAGTGGGAGGGTTGTATTCCTATTCCTTTTCCTTTATGCTCTTTTGGTATGTTGTTAGTTAATTTACTGCTTACTAAGACTGTTGTCTGACTCAAGGCTTTATGTTTTAACTCTTATTGCCTTGGGCTGTTCGTCCATTTTGGGACGGGCAGACTATGTAGCAGGTGACAGGTGCTGTTCTTGCTTTCCACGTTGCTGATGACGAAGACGAGCTAGAGTATTGCATATTATCTTCTTACTATATGTACTGGATGTTCCGCTGCTTTGTATTCTCTGAGTGATATGTAGTGAGGCTTGATGTATTGACTATTCAGATGTTTGTATTCAACTATTATGAAGTTTTATTAATGAGATTCTATTCTGTGAAGCTTCACTATCTATATCTTCTATTGTATTTTGTCCATGCGCTGTGAGTAATACGATAGATTCTGTTGTTTTAATTTACCCTGGCAATCGTCCATGGTCGCCTGGCACACTTTACAGCGCACTATCTTTAGGTTCGGTGCAGGGGTCATGGGCGGTCGTCACATTAAATAAGCTATCGGAAACTACACATATTTTGCATTTATACATCTTTATTTGCTTAACTAATCATGTATGAATGCCTGCTCTTGAAGAATTATGTGTTTTTGTTTATACAGGTGGGATGTTAAATGAAAATTTATCTCATGAGAATGAACAAAGGGAATATGAGAATAAAGTGCACATTTCTTCCCTAATTGAAGAAGGTTGTAGAATGTTTGAAGCATGCTTCAATAAATGTCATATCTTATTTTAGGCTAATATTGGCAGTATTATTATTAGTGAATGTTTAATTCAAATATTGGCAATATTGTTATTATAAAATGTAAGTAAATATTAATAATTTAATTACCAGTATTCTTCATCTATCGATGCTCCTATGAACAATATTGAGGATATGTAAAATAATAATACACACGTATAATTTAATTACAATAAAAAGATTTCAAACATCTTATAAGCTTGAACCCGTTCATTCTCCTTACATTTGATATACATGCACAAAGCATTTAAAATAATACGCACATATCAATAATTATGCTAATTTTCATCAAATAATGTGGAATTTATGAACTTGAACATATGTAAAAAAATAATAAGAATCTTTCATCTAAACGCGAAGCATGTGCTATTTGTTTCATATTTTTTACATTTCTCTACATATTGGTGTAATAGTTGATTACTTTCTTTACCTGTTTAGTTATTTTCTAAAATAACTTAATCTCATTCACGTTTCGACATACGGTTGATTTGTGCATGTACACAAATGAAAAATCGTAACATTACTTACATGCCAACATCATTTTGTAAGATAAAAAAACCTTACGAATGATGTTTTTTAATACCAATTCCTTCTACGCACGTGCCAAAGTACTTGAGTGTGGTCTGTGTGTATTCATAAATATATTTATAATATCTAAATATACATATATATTAAATAAAAATTATATTTTTTAAATTCTAGATCGTATGTGCAGCACCCAAAATTTTATTATTAATTTTTATTATTTTAAAATATATATTAATTAAATATTCTTTACATATAAATAGTATCATATTTGACATACAAATAGTATCATATTTGCATTTACTTTCAAAATATTTGACAGAAAACTTACTTAATAATTGATAACAGACATGAATAATCATTACAAATCGTAATTCATTTCTTAAACTAATCAGTTGGATGCATTTTATATTTGCTAATAACACTGATACTGCCTAGAATACATATTTTTTACAAATTTAAGTCTACGCTTGAAACTGAATTGTAAGATGATTTATTATTATTACCCTGCCGGTAACGTATTTCTGAACAAAAAAAAACTATCTGCTTTTCTAAGGTTTTCTGCATATTTCAGTGCACATACCTGACCATTTTAATATACAATGAAACTGCAATAAAAAGATGGTGGAAAATTATTTCGCAATTCATTTCTTAAACTAATCAGTTGGAAGCTTTTTAAATTTGCTAATAACACTAATACTGCCTTGAATACATATTTTTTACAAACTTAAGTCTACACTTGAAACTGAATTGTAAGATGGTTTACTATTATTACCCTACCAGCAACGTTTATCTCTGTCCACACAATGTCAGTCTGATATAACGCTTCTTACCATGTTCGATACAAATTTTGTACATCCGCATCCATCGAATGTAGATTCATTCTGCATGTCAATATCCAAAATATTCAACAATACGTGTACGTCACACTCATTTTATCGCTTTCAACAACCCTCACAAGCATTGTTTCTTAACACCAGTTCCTTCTGCACACGTGCATCGCACGTGCCAAACTACTCGTATATATATATATATATATAAAGTTATACAGGGTTAGTTATTTTACTGTAAACATATATAGTTTATATATATTCATACTTTACAGTTTCGGTATATGTGTTTTAAAACGTGTGTTTCATATTCAAATCTCTGGTTCACTTTGCATGTTGCAAATATTAAAAAGTATATACACTGTAGTTTATCCAGTTGCATGTTTTATTTGAATGTGCATATATATATATTATATATAAAGTTTATACAATTATATATTATAAAGTATATTAAGTTGTAAAGGTTTATATATGTACATTCTGTTGGATTTCTAAATATATGCGTTTTGAAAATATATAGAATTCCTTTTTAATATGTGTTTAAAATTAATATTTGATTTCGGAATATTATATGTATGTGAGGTTTATATATATAAGTTTGGATATAATTGTTATATATAAGTACATGAGTTGGTTTCAAGTATAAAGGAAGGTTTTATTTTATATATGTGTTTTAAATGTAAACAATGATTTTTAATTATATATATATATATATATATATATATATTTTATTTTAATATTCGTCTTAAATTTGATATTGATTTCGTGAAAATAATAATAATATATATATTCTGTTTCTATCTAGATGATTCTGATTCGTTCTCATGAATTCAAACTATCAGCTTTGTTCGTCGAATCGTGTCCATCTAGCTTTGATTTGGAAGTCGTGCTTGCATTACGTAACTTAATTTCATTGTCTATCCTCTCTAGCCTAGAAAGGTGAGCAATCACTCATGATTTAACGTTTTTATATCTATTAAATTTGATTTCAATTGAAACGATAATTGAAATATGTTGCTATTAATTATTTACATTATTATATACCAGTATGTATGGCACGTCCGTTGGACGTATGCAAATAAAAACATGAGTTTACTACCATTTCATGCAATATAATATGTACAAATGCACACAAAACTCAATGTATCATGTATAAAACTGAACCTAAAGTGCATACGACAATATATAAATTAATTAAACTACCTCTGCATTAAATACCATAATTTATTATATATAATAAAATACAATAGCTTTTATGGTCGGCGAGAACCATAATTCGTTAAAGAGGATATATAATCCTGGTTTATTATGATGAACATGTACATAAGTACTGAGAAGCTAAACATATATCAATATACATTTATTCTGAATGCGCTTTTAAGTTATATTATACAACTTCTGACATAAGTGAGATTACTTCTTTTCTATCTTCCAATCATTTTGCATTAACTCATAGTTCTCAACTGGACATGGATACATACACTGAAGCAACAACCAACCGAAGGATTGCACTGAAAAATGAATTTCGAGTGGATACTTAGCTAAAAAATAAAATCTAATCAAACTTGATGGAAAACCATACATAAATGCAAAATAATAGCATATAGTTTATCTATATGTGACTGCATCATAATTGAGTACAATGTTTCATATCATATCAGAAGCTAAGAAAGAAAGCCATACCAATAACATTAATAAATCACCAAATACATCTGTAACATGTAATATGAACATATCCGCTTGAAATGAAAATTATTCAAGCTATAAACTAAAAGTATGTGAGTGTGTATTATCTATCCCAACTTCTTTACAGTGAAACCTTTTGCTTTTGTTTTTCTATACCCAACCTATAACAAAATTGAATCTACGTTAGCATAGGAAGAAGAGACTATAACAAAACATGATTTTTGTATGCAAATTAGAGAGCTGAATAGTATTCGAAGAAATAATGCACTATTTACTAATTAAATTCAATGGATTTGAGGAAGGAAAATTTGCTGGAGACTTGACGCAAAAAATTTAAAGCTATTGAAGAGAGGAGCTGAGAGTGGAGAGAGGAAAAAGAAGCAATGATAAATCACTTCCTAGAACTATGGATAACAATTGAAACTAAATGACCAAAATGTTATCGATTGCACACATATTCAAATGAGTAATTTGTGATTTCAAAAGCTTCATTCAAGGGTTTTCCTATTATATATAGATAGATTAACTATTTATATTCCATTGCAATTATCCTAATTTGTTAACAAATGCTTAATGCTCCATTGTGGATTGTTCTTATATTTATAGCTCCAAAAAGCTCACGCAAATGATGCACTACCACAAACATCCAATTTGGCCACCTCAATAGGCCTAGTCATCTCTTGCTAGCTTAAAGGATATAGCCAGTTCGCAAGAACAAATTTAGAAGAAAAAAAGAAAACAGCTGGCCTATGAGTGGGTTGTTTTATTATTTTTTAACAGATGTAGATAATCCTTTCTTACACTAATGGATACATCCATATGTCAACCCATCAACGAACCTTCTTTTTGCATTATATCTTAAAATCTTTGGTACAATGAGAAAAGGGTTGTTTGATTAACTGGTATTTATGTTACTCAACTCAATTTTTATACATAGTCAATGGTTTGCTACATGCTAATCTTAGTATATATAGTTGAAAGCCATAATACTTGCTAGCGCTGTGGGCAGCTACCATTGTGTATTCAATCATGCTAGTGGGTTAGCTTGACAATTCTGGGCCACTCATGTTTGAAACCGCTTGCATCTCTTCTCTTGATACCTAATTATTTCATTCAATTATATAGCCAGCCTATATTACGTGCAACATTCACAAATGTAACATGGTGCTAATTTCTACCCATACTCTACTTGTATACCATGCAAAACTTAAATAAAATCTCGACCCAGTCACTTAAGTGCCCAAGTAAAATGCATAAGCTACTTTTTAAAAAAGAAAAGGAAGAGCACTAATTTCAAATGGTTTTGTATATCCCTATTTGATATAGAATGTGATGTAGAAACATCTTAAATTTATCCTTCCCGATTCTAAATGTAAAAGTAAATGGGTTTTTATTCATATTTCATTTGAAATTTTCAAGTATAAATCAATATGTAATTACACAATTTGGTTTCTATGTAAATGACAGCTCTAATTGAATACAGTATTTTTTCATAACTTCAAATTAGCGATTAATATGTATATATAATTTCCAGATGCATGTGAATGGTTAAAACAATAGCAGTCTTGCTAACTGGTAATGATTGTACAGACTAATTGAACGAAAATTAATTTTCAAACATACCGATTATCCCCAAACCCATACATTTGCATTTGAGTGTTCCAGAAACCATTGATTACAATATCAATATATGATAAGATTTCAATCGTGAGGAAGGTTGAATAATTAAATGAAATTTGGACATGAAAACTAACCGAGGTCCAGGCATACGGATTTGAAAATTTGCTTCCATCCTATTAAGTCGACCTAACGTTTCCCTTCACATTCTTAATAGTACTGTGAGAAGTAGAGTGGAAATAGAGAGCTTGTGGAAGAAAATAAATAGGAGATTTATTGAGAATTATAATTGAAAGAGATGGCGAGACAAAATGCTTCATGTTTGAAACCGCTTGCATCTCTTCTCTTGATACCTAATTATTTCATTCAATTATATAGCCAGCCTATATTACGTGCAACATTCACAAATGTAACATGGTGCTAATTTCTACCCATACTCTACTTGTATACCATGCAAAACTTAAATAAAATCTCGACCCAGTCACTTAAGTGCCCAAGTAAAATGCATAAGCTACTTTTTAAAAAAGAAAAGGAAGAGCACTAATTTCAAATGGTTTTGTATATCCCTGTTTGATATAGAATGTGATGTAGAAACATCTTAAATTTATCCTTCCCGATTCTGAATGTAAAAGTAAATGGGTTTTTATTCATATTTCATTTGAAATTTTCAAGTATAAATCAATATGTAATTACACAATTTGGTTTCTATGTAAATGACAGCTCTAACTGAATACAGTATTTTTTCATAACTTCAAATTAGCGATTAATATGTATATATAATTTCCAGATGCATGTGAATGGTTAAAACAATAGCAGTGTTGTTAACTGATAATGATTGTACAGACTAATTGAACGAAAATCAATTTTCAAACATACCGATTATCCCCAAACCCATACATTTGCATTTGAGTGTTCCAGAAACCATTGATTGCAATATCAATATATGATAAGATTTCAATCGTGAGGAAGGTTGAATAATTAAATGAAATTTGGACATGAAAACTAACCGAGGTCCAGGCATACGGATTTGAAAATTTGCTTCCATCCTATTAAGCCGACCTAACATTTCCCTTCACATTCTTAATAGTACTGTGAGAAGTAGAGTGGAAATAGAGAGCTTGTGGAAGAAAATAAATAGGAGATTTATTGAGAATTATAATTGAAAGAGATGGAGATGGCGAGACAAAATTTTAACTTAAAAGATAGTCGGTGAATTTCATTCATAAAAGTAGTGGAAAACATCACCGCTTTATGAACGTGGGGTTAAGGGTTGACAAATATATCCTTGGGTTATTACTGTTGTTTATGAGGTTAATTTCGTAATTTCAAAAGCTTCAAAATTGGGTATTCCTATTATATATAGATATGATGTTATTTGTATCTGTTCACCTGTGACATTTGACACCATTATCTGTTATTTATATTAATGATATATGTCTGTTATGTTATTATCATATCTGTTATCATTTTGGAAATTCCCTGTTAGTATAGAATTCCCTATGGGTTGAAATGATACATACCCGAACGATCTGTAGAATAGAAGAAAAGCGTTATGGGTTGAAATGATAAACCCAAGCGATTTTCATTGAATTGAATTTGGGATTGCGGGTTGAAATGATATATACCCGTATATATTTAAATTACAGATTAAAATAATGAATATCTGTATCACTTGACCATATGATAGAAAATTATATACAGACACCGTTGGTCTATATATATAAATATTTTGGAAATGATTTCTATGGTTTTGGAAAGAAATATATGGTTTAATAAATATTGATTTCAAGATATTATATATAAATGTATTTTATAAATTTAAATTCTTGATTTCAAATTTATATGTTTTGAAATATATTTTTTAAATTATAAGTTAGTTTTGGAATTATAAATTTTAAAAATTTACTTATAATTTTACTATTTTAAAATATGTATAAATTATTTTTATTATAAAATAAGTTTGATAACAAGATTTAATTTAATAAAGATTGATTTAATTAATATATAATATGTTTAAGTATTTATTTAAAATTTTATTTTGAAAATAGATTTTTATAATGATTTTATAAGTTAAGGTTGGGAAGATAAATTTGAAATTTATTTGAAATTGTATTTAATTAAAAAAATTATTTAATTAAATCGATTTGAAACTTATTGAAATTTAAAGATATGATTTTATAACTTGATTTTGATTTAAGTATTTTAATGAATATTTCACGTTTAAATAAATTGAAGGAAATATTTAGTAAAATGTAATTTAAGGTTATTTAAATGATATTGAATTTATTAAGTGAATATTGCAAGACCAAATAATAATGAAGTTAAATCAAGACCTATATGAAATTGTTAAATTTAGTTTTGAAAATGTTGAATATTTAAAGCTTTGAAATATATTGAAATTTAAATGGCTTATTTTGTTATTCAAATATGTATTTGAAATCGATATAATTTGAAATGGTTTATTTAGAAACTGAATTGAATTGAAATTGATGAATTGAGATTGAATTATATTTGAATTTGGAATTTGAGTTGATTTGAATCGATTTGCAAAATTGAGGAAATTATAAATATTTTACTTTATAAAGTATTTTAATATATATATACTATTTTAATATAAAACTATTTTTAATATAAACTATTTTATTTTTATAAACTATTTTATTTTGTATACTATTATTAATATCTAAACTGTTTAAGTGGTGGAAGTTATGATTTCAAAGTTATGGTTTTCCAAAGTATTATGATTTCAAAGCGTTTTGGTTTCGAAAGGGTTATAACTTTGAAAGTGCTATAATTTGGAAATAGATATATTTGAAGTAGAAATGATATTGTATTGACATGGTTTTGAAATGGAAACGATATAGTATTGGTATGGTTTTGAAATGGAAATGATATTTTGGTTTTGAAGTATAAATTATTTTGAAATGACCACGGTGTTATAATGACATTTGGTTGGTAAAAGCGTATATTTCTACATAGTAGATAGTTCCACGGATCCTTAGAGGATGGGTATCCCAAACATCCTTTGAGTTACTTGTATTTCAGTTGATATTTCACTTGAGTTGGATTTATTGATATAAGAATGTTAATCCTGACTCGAGTGTTTGTGTTTTGCTTTACACTCGGGTCAGACTGAGTGATACAGCATTCGAGACTCACCTTTGGAGTTGGAGCTTCGCTTGGAGATCCATCTATCGATTATGATTTCAGTTATTCAGTTGATTCCAGTGATGTATTCAGATCTTGTATTTGACTATTGTATTGAGACATCTATGTATTCGTGACTTCTGTTGTATCTTGTTTAACTCTGTTATATATATAGTAGCTTCATGAACTACTATTCGTTGTTTCTGCTGCATTGTTGTTATATTACTCTGTGTCTGTGATTTTGTGATTATTTATTTACTGTATATGCTGAGTTTTACCAAATTTTAATTAACAATCTGATATTTTGAGCAATTCAAATCCGACATGTATGGATGTAAATGGTTGAAAATTTCAAGATGTTACATAATACCCCTCTCATCACAATATGACCATCCTTCTTCACTCTCAAAACTCCACCTCGAGTCTCATAAGTGCTACCACGGTGGTCCAACTGACCAAGAGACATGAGATTATGCGAACCAGTAGGAACATGCCTCACGCACGAGACTTCTCTAATCACACCATCATGCATACAAAACCAAATAGATTCAATACCACAAACTGGTAGCTCTACTCCATCGGCGATCCTAATCATGTCGATGGTCTTCTTATAAGAAGAAAAACACCTCACATCACTACATATGTGAAAACTAGCACCTGAATCCATCTTCCAAGGCTTAAGATCACTAATGAGGACATCACAAGAAGTATCACTGTCGCTACCTTCAGCTATGTCCGCTCGTGTATCACTATCATTGTCACTATGTATAGTCTTCTTTAGATTTCTTTTATATTCACACTTGTTCCGCATATGACCCTTTTTATAACAATAATAACAGAAGATACTTTTCGACATACCTTTACCATTAGCGACTTTTTTCTTTGGTTTCGTATCCCACTTTGAGTCCCTTGCTACCATGGCCTTATCTTCAACTGATTTCAAGATTGACGCTTACCTTCTAATTCTTCATTCAAAAGACTATTTCGGATAGTATCCAATGAGATAGTTCCATTAGTATTGGAGTTACTTAATGACATAACCAATGTTTTCCAACTTTCTAAAAGCAAACTCATCAACAAACGAGCTTGTAATTCATCATCAAATTTGACATCCATACTGACAGCTGATTTATTATATCTTGAAATTCGTTCAAATGCTCTGCTACAAACTTTCATTCAGCCTCCACTAAACAAATTTTTGAACAAGAAAAGTCTTACTGGCAGCACTTTTTGACTCATATAAAGATACCAACTTGTCCCATAAATTCGCGGATTTACAACTAGCCACATCCCACATGGTGGAAAACTGAATCATCAAGATACTGACGAATCAAAGCAATTGCCTTCTTATCCATCTTCTTCCATTTACCCTCCTCTATATTTGAGGGTCTCTTCCCATCGTCTTCAATTGGCTCATGAAGATTGTTGAGATATAAAACATCATCCATCTTAGACTTTCAAATACCCCAATTTTTTCCATTTAGAAGAGCAAGCTTCGAGAAAGAAGTTAAATCTGACATCTCAACAATTATATAAATCCAAAATTACCCTTAGCCTTGCGATGATCTAGCTTTGATATCAATTTGTTAGGATTTTTGTTGCGCAAAACCTAACAAAGGATAAAAAAATTGTAGAATTCTATCCCCGAATTTTATATCACCTAAGTACATAGGGATAATATTGAATAAAAATAATAATAATTGAAGATAAACAATAGTAAAGGTAGATCCAAAATACAAAGAAATCAAGAGAGCAACACACAAGATTTCATTCAACAACCATTTATATTGATTCTCAAAAATAATTGTTTACAATTAACCCACCAAATAAAAGTAAATAAAACAAAAATAGAATCAATAACCTAATTGAGAAGGAGTCTTGATCTCTATAACAATGACTTCTTAGTGTTTGGAGAAGAAGAACAAAGATGAAAGAAGAGAGAAATGCCAAATAATTTTTCATACTTTTCCACTCTCTTCTAGGCTCTATTTATAACATCAATTACTTAATGCCCAAGTTAATATTATATGGCAAAAAATAAATTGATTATCCAATTAGAGAGGAAAATAAACATAACCAAATACGTCTATTAATTCGAGAAAACAAAATTTTTTTCTTTTTTTCTTTTTCATATTTGTAATTTTATATCACCAAAATTTAACAGATGTGTTGCTTAAAGTTCTGGAGCTCGGATGCCAAATCGTTGAAGACTGGACGATGTAAGGTCGTGTCTGAGTTTGCCTTCCTTGAGATAATCCTATCTGGATATGTGGATGGACCGGAAGTTTTGGGGTGAAGGTGACCATTGCCTAAGTTAGGAACTAAGGCTTGCTTGAGCGACTCAGATTTTTTTTTGATGTTCAGTTGGCTTATGAGATGATGGATGTTGCTTGTGATCAGGTTGATGTTTGTCTATGTTGTTGGATGAAATGCAGTGATGTGGTAGGTTGCTGTGTTGAATAGAAATATGATGAAAGTTGCTCCATATAGATTAATGAAAAAAAGGCCATGATTGAACTATGGTTGGTGGTATAGTGGGTTTAGTTTGATGATGAACCTTTGTGATGAACAGTTGTAATTGTGAAGTTTGTGTGGAAAGTGTAGTGGTTTGGGTTGTGAAGATTGTTGCTAAATTTGTGTTAATGATAGTGATGCTGGTGTTGATAGTGAAGAAGATGATGTCAATTATGAGGACTGCAAGTGTTTGATCATATGTCTATAAGAAGGTAGGCATGCCTATAAGTGAAGTAGGTAGGACTGCAAGTGAAGCAGTTTTTGTTTTGTGTCATCCAACAAACAAAGAAAAAAGAGCCGTAGCTCTAGCTTGTTGAGGGGTGAAAGATACAGTGGTATCAAGGGATGATCCATGCGTAAAGATCCGTGAATCTCAAAGATAAAATCAAGAATATATGTTGATGGTTAATGAGTGAAGAACCAGTCAACGTTAAATAGTGGAGCATGCCCAACTAGGTAGAGATAAATGTTGTGACTGAGATCGTCCATGCAAGACGATGAAGAAATTGAGTACCGTAGTTCATTGCTTTGTAAACTTGATGTTTAACAACATTTATTTAAAGGAGGGTTTGTTAGGAATAGAAATAAAAGGACTACTTATGCTAGTCCATTGGATAGTGGTGTTCTGATGATCTAGTTTTCAGTAGTTTATTTTGCTACTTTTGTTATCACCGAGTCTTAGGCTAAGTTGGTTATTAAATCTTATTTTTATGTTTTGGACGTTGATGTATCTTCCTATATAATTGGATGCTGCTTGATGAATAAACACACTGTTGCTTTACTTTATCACAACCGAGTTTTAGTTTATATTATTCTCTTCTTTTAATATTTCTAACACCTCCTACATTCCACACAATTCGGGCCCTCTAGCATTCATCATCAGATAATATCCAGAAGAAAGAAAAAATGATCAACAAATAAAAAAATGGGTACTTTTGGCACAGGTCCTTATTAAGTTTCAAAATTCACGAAAAGTCCTTTACTAAATTTCAGTGTAAATTAGGTCCCTGTTTTTTATTCATGATTATTGCAGAGCATGATGCAACATTTCATAAAAGTTGCTGATATTTCAGCAACATTTATGTACACGGTGAACGTAGTGTATGAAAATTGCTGAAATATCAACACTTATTTATAAAAGTTGCTGATATTTCAGCAACATTTATGTACACTGTGAACACAGTTTATGAAAGTTGCTGAAATATCAGCACTTATTTATAAAAGTTGCTGACATTTCAGCAATAATTTTTCTTTGTTTTTACAATAAAACTTTGACACAGATAGTTGCTGAAATATCGGCACTTATTTATAAAAGTTGCTGACATTTCAGCAATAATTTTTCTTCGTTTCCAGAAAACAGGGACCCGCTTTACAATGAAACTTTGACAGGGACCCGTTTTACAATATGAAAGTATGATAGGGATGTCTCCCTAATTTTCACTAAAAAAATTATACTAATAATATAAAATTCTACATAATGCTACATATTGATTTGTAGCATCCAAATATAAATAATTTCTGATTGCTTCAGCATCTTCAATGAATTAAGTGAAAAGTAGGACTAGACTCTATAAATAACTTGTAGCAACTCCATTTAGCATTGCATCTTTTGCATATTTAACCTTGCATCTATACCCGTGTTTGACAAGGAAGCGACCATTGCTATTAGATATACATGTGTCCTCTCTAAATTGATCGTTTTGTATAGTTTTCTTTATTTTCAAAATACTATGACTATATTTCAAAGTTGAAATAATCCAAAATGAATAAATTTCTGGTTAATATGTGAACAAAATGAACAAATCCAAAATAAAACAATTTATTATATCTTTCATCAAATAAATCGATTTTAGTTTTTGCTCCAGACCTGGAATTCGCTAGAATTCTGGCCAGCTTGGCTTTACAAATGAATTTTTAAATCTTGAGATCTTACCTACTTTTTTACTTGTCAATGTTAGGTGGGGCTCTATAAATCTTGTATAGTCTTATCAAATAGGACTAGACTCTATAAATCTTATGTAAGTTAAATCAACAATAAGTAAATATGAGTGTAATGGCTTTAGAGATGTTTACGGGATTTTACATCTACTATACAGTGTATAACATGCATTCAATAACTTACGAGATGTTTCGGGATTTCTCATCTCCTAAGGATCCGTTAAACTATCTATATATAGTAATATACGCTATATATGTAGTGTCTATCGGTAATGTAAAGTATTAAAATAGTGTTAAGGCGTTACCCATATCCCTCTTAACACATTTTTATACGCATCGTAGTCTATACAGTACTGTAAACTCCACCGTAAACTAGTAGGCTATCAGGGAGCACTCCATAGGTATGACACAAACCAAAATCGTAGTGGGCTCGATAAGGCATATGACAAGGCACGCGAAGCAATGCCCAAGATAGGATTCTACCATTTTGCATGCCCAGACTGGTGGTAACGCATAGCAGCTACTACCGCCCACCTCGAGACACACTTGCATAATTAAATCGAGGGTGGCCACCAATCAATCATAAAGTAACAGATATGATATCGAAGAAGCGTGTCCAATAGGAGGAGCGACCTCACTTGGTCCGGGATAGCTCTTGTTTTAGTCATATCAAGCTGACCCAAAGGTCAGGGCTACGTTCTTACCTCATACCAGTAGCATTCGCCAAACCATCCTACTTCATTCTGGATTCTCCACCACGTGCACAGTTGTTAAAGTGGTTTCGGAATTAGCAGAGAGTATGACAATATCCGACCCCGGTCTCTTTAACAACCAAACGCTTATTTCACACCATGGTCATTTTATAAACATTTTTAATAATAAATCCAGAAAATAGTTTATACCTTCATATCAAGATATCCATATACTTACTCCAAAAGTATAAATATATTCATAAATGCCGAGGAAGATTTCTTTCAATCAATTTCGAAAATAATTTATAAATCTCTCTTAAACCATTTATAAACTATTTATATGCTTTAGAACCATTTATAAAGCTATTTATAAATTCCAAAACAGTTTATAACTCTTCCCCTTTTCATAAAGTTCTATGAAAATTCCTTTAAAACGCTTCCAAATCCCTTTATACAAGTTCTTTTATAAAACCTTTATAAAATCCTTTAAAACCTTTATAACTCCTTTATAAAACCATTATAAAATCCTTTATAAAAATCTTTTATAAAATGCTTTTATAAAATCCATTATAAAATCTCTTACAAAACTTTTATAAATTCCTTACAAAACCTTTTACAAAATTCTAAAATCTTTTATTTATTAAAGTTATTATAAAAGTCTATATTTATTATCTTAAATCAAAACTATATTTATTATATTAAATTAAATTTAAAATATATATATTAAAACTATATTAAATATTTTATTAAATTAAATTTTATACTATTTAAATATATATTTAAAACTAAATAAAATTATAAATCAAAATCATAAATTTACATTTAAAACCATATATTAACTTATAATTTGAAGCTTTAAAACATATAAAATAAATTATTTTCCAAATATAAATTTTTAAATAAAATCATAAAATTTAAAAAAAATCAAATTTATAAATCAAACATATTTTACCATTTAGAAAATAATTTAAAACCGACCAACGGTGTTTGTATATAATTTTCTACCCTATGGTCTAGTGATTGGGTATGTATCATTTCAACCCAAAATAGTTAAATTTTCCGAGTATATATCATTTCAACCCGTATCCCAAATCAATAATTTCCAATTCAATAAAATCGCTCGGGTATGTATCATTTCAACCCATAACGATTTTCTCTAATCTATAAGATCATTCGGGTATGTATCATTTCAAACCATAGTGATTTTACTAACTACAAACTAAGAGAACTTGCAGTGTGATAACAACATAGCATCCAATTATCCAAAATGTCAATAGTTAAACATCCATCACAATCAACATCCAAATCAGTCAATAAATCACAACAATTACCTGGTTATCAATATCAAGTATTTAACTATCAATTTAATTTCAATATTAATTTAAATGGCAATTTAATTCAAATTAAATTTAAATGACAATTTAAATTTCCAAATAGCAATCAATAAATTTCTTATCACATCATAAACTTAATTCAACCAACATAAGAAGGTGCGTGAGTGGGTTAATCACTTACCTTTGATTTATCACCGATTGAAAATCCAATAAAAGCCCAAAAATCTAACAGTCTTAGAATTCAACCAAACTAGTTCCATATCGTTCGAAATTTTGATACGATCACAACAGAAGAAACCGCATCCAAATCCGAGCTCGTATGAAAAAGTTATTAAGTTTAGAAGTTTGAAAATTTAAATTTAAATAAAAAAAATTATAGGGACAAAGATGTAATAATGTTACCAACCCCTATCATTCCACTCGATCGCTGAAACCCTAGAGCCGCCACTTCACGTTGCCACGGCATCCACTCTAGCCAGCATCTCGACGATCGGACCTTACCGCCCCTTTGCCCAGGCCGAGCCGCACGCGCCTGTACCCATGCCGACAACTCCGGCTACCCCCTGATCACCGTCGCCGCTCGCCTTTGATTGCCGATCTGGCGATCTCGAGACACCAATGACACGAACTAACACCATGGTGCTCGACCCTCTCTACACGCTGCAACTTCCCGATCGACGAATCGTTGCAAATCCACCGTTGATCGCGAAACCCTAGAAACGAACAACTGAGAAAGATCGCCAATTTCTGGCCAAACCGTGACTCAATTGCAAAAACGAACTGCAACAGCGGATTACATTCATTGAGAGCTTCGCAATGATATATAATTCGATAGGGTTTTAGGAGTTTGAATTTTTTATTATGATTTGAAATTGGGAATTTAGGATTTTGGAAAGACAGCCATTGGAGAAGGAACCGATGAGAATAAAAGTATGTACAAAAATTGGAATAAACTGCTAGGGTTAGAGGAAAAATCTATTTATATAGACAGAGATGGAAAAGAACGAATAGACATATCGAATTGGGTCGAAACGATAACAACGACCTTAAAAGCCCGTTTCGTTCCCGAAACGAAAGTAGGTCATTCCATATATCAAAATATATGTTTTCGATATTTTTAAACTCAATAGAACTAGTTTTAAACCCTAATTCCATTGTATACAGAAGTTAGCTTTTAAAATCAAATTATATTCATTTAAATTCCATTAATCGATTTCTACGCGTTTCGAGCTCGCACGATCAAACCATAAATCCGATCGCTACGAAACTTGAAATCCTATAATAATTCATTGTTATGGATCCGATGAAACTGATTTCGTCGAAATCCGAGACAGTGCCCAAAAAGGCTAATTTTACACGTTAATTAAATAAATTATTACTAAATTGATTTAATCACTTTTAAATTCAAATTTAAAAGTTAACAATTTTATCATTCTTGATTACATAGAAATTTATAATCTTTTAAAATAAAATTTCCATGTTAAATCCAATATATAAATATTTCACTAATTTTAGTGTTCAATTACAACTGTAATAAAACCTTAGTTAATTATATTTTACTTTCAATCAAATTCTTTTATTTCAATTTACACTCTTATTATTCAATCATCCAATACCTTATGAATTCATTTAACACTAGTTTACATTTTATTACATTCATATTCTACAGTTATCATCTTAACTAATATTAACTGTAATATTTAATTACATTAAATTTCATTGATTTCCAAATTAATTTCAACGGATTAAATAATAAGGTGATAAATAAAACAATTATCATATATTAGTAATCCAAACACATTTCTAAGTCTATTGTTTACAAACAAAAGCTAATAAATTTATGTACTAATTACTTTATTTCATATTCTATAATAAACATATTTCCATTAATAACAGATAATTTCAACATTAAATCCAAAATTTAATTTATTCCTTATTTACAATTATAACCAAATTAACTTTACAATTATTTCAATTGATTGAAATTGCATTAAAATAGTTGTCAATAACATTCAAACAACATTATTAAATTATATTCTAACTATTTTTCTCATTAATAAATCATAATAATTTCTCACGATATTGAATTTCAAAATCTTATTAATTTAATATTTTTAATTATAAAAAATACGGGTCGTTACATCTTGTGAACGCGCACAGTAGTTCTTCATAGAGACAGACAGTTGTACTTAGAAAATAACAGGCTACCACATCCCCATATTTGAACTCCGCCTAATGCAGAAGCCGCTATTTTTTTGTTTAGACTACAATAACTTCTTCATACTAACTCGGAATCAGGCGAGATTTCGACCGATTAACTCCCACCTAAATTACGAACAATATGGAACGCTCGGATTCTTCATCTTGTGAACGCACATTATAGTTCTCCATGAGGACTGACAGTTGTACTTCGAAAATAACAGGCTACCACATCCCCATATTTGAACTCCGCCTAGTGCAGAAGCCATTATTTATTTGTTCATACTGCAATAACTTCTTCGTACTAACTCAGAATCAGGCGAGACTTCGACCGATTAACTCCCACCTAAATTACGGACAATATGGAACGCTCAGATACTTCATCTTGTGAACGCACACTGTAGTTCTCCATGGGGACTGACAGTTGTACTTAGAAAATAACAGGCTACCGCATCCCTATATTTGAACTCCGCTTAGTGCAGAAGCCGCTATTTTTTTGTTCAGACTGCGATAACTTCTTCATACTAACTCAAAATCAGGCGAGACTTCGACCGATTAACTCTCACCTAAATTACGGATAATATGCAACACTGGAATACTTCATATTGTTAACGCACACTGTAGTTCTCCATGGAGACTGACAGTTTTACTTCAAAAATAATAGGCTACCACATACCCATATTTGAATTTTAATGAAAATTAGAATTAAAATTTTAAATTTTAAAATTTTGATTTTTATTGAAATTCAAACGTAAAAATTAGAATTAGGATTATTTATAATTATTTATTTTTTATTAGTCAAATCAAATTTAAATCTTTAAATGAGTTAAATAGGTAAACCGCTTATTAAATGAGTTGGGTCATAAATGGGTTGGGTCAAACTCGACCCAACCTATTTTGACCCAACCCAACCCGTTTGACAGGTCTAGGGAGGCGTGGGAATGCCGAAACACAACAGTCAATGTATAATACGTGGCTCCCATATCTACCAAACCGGGTCTTGGATAGTGTAGAAAATTCATTTTGCCATTTTCTATGTTGTGTAACTGTAAAATCCTTCCACAATTAGACAAAGAATAAGCATACCGGTTCTTGTATGCATCACATATATAGTAATATCTCATCTATACTGATATGTGATTTGTTCCATTTTATCACATTATATTAGTTCTTGTAGCTAGCATCTCACTTGGTCTCATTTGTTTAAAGTATGTTGCAAATCCAAAATAAAAATCACAAGTCATAAATTATGGAAGAAAACTCACACGAAAAAGGACGGCACCATATCAGTTACGGCTTCTACGTACTTCGTAAGTTAAACAAATAATAATTCAGTTATTCTATAAAGTTTCCGAAATACATAACATCTTAAATATTATCATATTTTAGGATAAAACAGCAAAAGCAAAGGAATCAATTAATAACGGTGATGAAGAAGACTTGCCATTGGATGAAGATATCTTATCACAAGTATTTGACATCGATAAAAGAGGCCGGACTTGAAGTATTGGAGCCAAGATATCAAGGACCCAAGTTAAGGCTTCTAATATTGCGCTTAGAGAACTCAAAAAGGCTTAAGAAGACTCGGAAGACTTGAAAGCTAGGATTGATAATATGGAGGATATATTGAAAACGTTGATCAACTTGTTCAAGGGATACATGGGTCAAGGAAATCACACACCTAACATTACTTCAAATGAAGGAGGAAGTGTTGGGAGAATACAGAGCAATGTCGTTGCCAATCCCTGGAATTCGTTCGGTTTGACCAATCAAAAATATGAAATCCTGACCTAGCTAGAGGTCATTGCAACAGCCTCTATATGTAGAGATTCGATAGTATCCATTCTAGATGGGAAACATGTACACTGCTACCAGAAGAGAAAACAAGCAAACAAAATCATCATCTTGCTATGATATTTGGTGAAGTTGGAATTGGTGGTTATGTGTATCATTCAAAGAATAATATGCGATATTTGTAGACGCATAAGTAAGTACGTATTATTATTGTACTTTGGTAATTTTAAAATGACTTTATCTATTTTCAAATTGGATGTGTGCTTATATAAATTTGAATCATTAAATTTTAGTTAGATAAACTAATAATACTATGTAAATATTTGTTTTGTATAAGAAATGAATTTTATTTAATGTATAATATATTTTGTATAAAAAGAACAATAATTATTTTGTGTATAAAATATTTACACATAATAAATTTTATTCTTCTTCCTTTTTATTTTTAGAAAAGAATATTTATTATGTATAAAATATTTTATGTATAAAAAGAATAATATTTATTTTATGTAAATATTTATTTTTTATTATTAGTTTAATATTTATTTTGCGTAAATATTTATTTTATGTATAAAATATTTTGTGTATAAAAGGACAAACATTCACATTAGGCCACAAAAAATAATTTATTCCAACTTTAGGCCTCGTTTAAAACTTATTACAAAAATAGACCTAGTTTTGCACAAACACGGATTGTGCAAGTGCATTTTTTTAAAAACCAAATTTGTACATGCGCAAATTTGGAATGCGCAATTGTTATTTTAAAAAAAATTGTGCTTGAGCATTTTTGGAATGTGCAAGTTTTATTTCTGAAGAAAAAAAATTTGTACTTGCGCATTTTTAGTATAAAATGTTGTATGAAGCAAAACGAGGTCTATTTTTATAATAAGTTTTGAACGAGGCATAAAGTTGAAATATGTTATTTTCTCGGGCTTAATTTGAAAATTTGTCCTGTATAAAAAGAATAATATTTATTTTGTGTATAAAATATGTTATGTAGAAATCAAGTCCTAGCAAACGTACACAGCCAGAACAAACCATATCCAAACTACAGTAATAGTTGACTCATTGTTAATGTTAGCCACCATCAATTTGTGGAGATTCCGATGACCGGAAGTCACTCCTCACAAGAGGAATCAGGCAATACAATACAAGGCATAAATTTGCAAATGGAGATTGAGAAATGGATATTTTGTAAAGAAGGAAATAAACTTTATTTTTCTTTCAATTTTTCTTTTTCTTCTTACGTACAAAAGTTGAGATAAAACATTCTTATTTATAGTGTAACATATTCTTTAGACTTCTCTTCAATTATCTCGACAAATCAATTTTCTAGAATTCTTCAAATTACATATTATTTAACTCTAGATTTCCTCTATGCTTAATTTCACATTTTCGTAAATACAAAGATTAAAATTGTTAACATAAACAATGTTTCCTAAAAACCAAGTTTATTTCCAACATCATCCTGTAAACTTGGTTTAATTACTCCGAACAAAATTTTCAGTCTTTGTATTTCGCGTGTTTCGATAGGAAGAAAGATATTATCAAATCTTTCCTTATTGTATTGACGTTATTCTCCAATGTCAAGATCTTTGATGCAATCTCACGATCATTATTGTACTTTATTCATTTCGTCCTCCATCATTACCATAGAATACTCCAAAAAGTAAGCGTTCAAACATCCACTTAGTTCCAGTGCCATAAATTTTGAACGAGCCATATATGTTATCTTTTCATACTTTCATAATTTCACTCCTACAATTTTTTATCCATAAAATTTCTTTGCACGCTTCCTAAATTTCACTTTCGCATGACATTTTAAGAAACATTGATTGAAAAATAAAATTGGTCGAAGTAGAAACGCTATAATTTGTGCTCACTACTTTGTTGTCATGGTCAAGAAATTCACCACTTGCTACTTCAACTCCTTCTTTGATCATTTCTATTTTTATTTCTTTAACAGTCTTCATTTCCATTTCTTCAAATTTTTGCTTGTATTTTAAATCTCTAAGCTCTTGGATTCATCTCCTTAATTCACGTCTTCTTTATTGTCATCTCCTTTACTTTCGTATTTTTCATCATTAGCGTTATCTTCGCTTACTTTATTTTCTTCATCTTCTTCTTTTTCATCATCTACACGTTTTCCTTCTTCTTTCAATTTTTCCTCCTCTAACTCCTTAAATTTCAGCAATTTTTCCACATCATTCTCCTTCTCACTATTCTTCTCTTCCGCTTTCTCATCAAGTAGATTATCTTCTTTTATTATTTTTGCATCATTCTTTCCATATACTTCTTTCAATAAATTCCACGAATCTTTTGCGGAACTTTCTCCAAGAATGTAATCATACGCTACTTCATTGACGTTCTCACTCATCACAACACGAGCACGATGATTATTTCATCATAATTTCGCAAATGCTTTCTTGTCTATTTGCGACATGCTCTGCAAATCATTCGGCCATTCATAACCATTTTCGACGATCTCTCATAATCCTTTGGAGATTAACTCATCTTTCTTTTTATTACTCCATTGTACAAAATTTTCTTTTATGAGAACAAACGACGAAAGAAGTAGAAATCCCATGATTTTGACCTAGCTCTAATACTAATGTTGGAAATTTTAGGAGGATCATCAAGCTCTGATACTACTATTGGGAAGTTTTATAAGAAGAAGGATGGAATTTGATAATAGCTAGAAATAAGAGATGCGGACTTTTGAAAGAGGAAGAAAATTTTATTACAAACTTTGATTATAATTTTTTGCTTGATTACAAACTTTCTTGTTTATTACTTGTTGACCCATGAAATGGACTGACACCCTGGTTTGATTTTGAAAGCACCAGCCCTTTTTTACAGAGCAATATCACAGATCACAGATATAGAAAAGAAGCAGTAAAAGAAAATGGACAGAGGATTTTTTATAGTGATTCGGCTGTTAACACAGCCTACGTCCACTTTATAGTTTTATTATAAGCTGATTGCTATTACAAAAGCTGTTTGATTACAAGGCTTTGGCTAATTCCTAGCTAGATTGGATCTCCAGAGTTAGAATCCACCGGAGAATCACGGTGTATTCCTTCTGAGATCATTGTGAGGGAGGTTGGAAGTGAAGAATAATCCCAACAGAGCTTCAGCAATCAGTTTCTAGAAGAAGATCCTCTTTAGGTTGCAGGCGGCATGCTATTTATAGAGGTTGGAGGGTTTCTGGGCCAGGCCCATCACTATCAGCTCTTAGATTGACTTCAGGCGACCTAGGAGAATCTGGTTGGCGAAATGAGCTAACACCTAACCATATATCTCGACCCTCGTTAAACTCTAATCGTAACTTTTTCGGTTAGTTCCTGAATCATCTTGCTAGCTTAAGGTTGTCTTGTTTTCTGTTCATATTTGGGTTAAAAACCTGGATAACATTTGCCTCCAAGAGTATGTCTTCATTGTAAACAAGGTGTGCTCTAGAAGTTATCATTTTCCCTATCCATTTGCCGACTTTCAAGTGGTTGCATCGGAGCTCTATGCACAGGTTAGCCCATCGTGGTTATTTTCCTTTGGTTCTGGCTATTGTCTCTTGCCACAACCTGTCATGCTTTTGCCTACAGTCTCCGGGCATGCGTTGGAGTGACAAATAGTCGCGATTGATCGAATTTGAAGGGACTAGGTGGAGCTTTCATTTTTAAACATACAAATGCCAAAGGTATATAAATATTTTTTTTTGATGGGTTGCTAGTGATCCATGTGAGATGGGTCACTAGCGACCTATCTTTTGTGGGAAAATTTCCTGGCTCGAAGCTTGGTCGGGTCGCTTGTGACCCATGATGGGTCGGGTCACTTACGACCCGAGTACTTAGAAAAATTTTCGTTTCTTTTCTCTGCCTACTTATATCCTCTAGCCGACCCATGTGCTTCATTCGATCTGAGCGATTCCATTTCTTCCAGGTGATCAACCCCCTTAGCAATTCGAACCGTTTTTCACACAATTGCTTGTTCCAGCGATCCTTGGCCTTCTCCGTTCAATCCTTCACTGTATTCGCGTAATCCAAGCCCTAGCTGACCCATTTCTTCATTCAAGTTTAAGCTGCGACCGATCCATCATCTTGTTGTACTCGAACCGATCCAATACTTTGTTGCAACCAATCAATTTCCTAGCTCGCCCACGACCTAATTAGTAGCTCTCCAAGTTTAACCCGTGCTTCCTCTTGTTCCATTAAGCCAACTTGAGGTGGATTCGCTTGGTTGAGTTGTTAATTGCTACATTGGTATGACGGTTTAATGCCCGACCCTAGCTTGTGATGTTGACTACAAGATTTCGTGTTGATTGTGGTTCTCTGGAGGAAGATAGGAAATCGGGTTTTGAGTCGTCTTTTGGAATGACATTCGGGCTTTGGCCCAAGGCTTGATGCATTTTACTATCTTCGTCCATCGAACCAGAATCGGCATGTTACCAGTTTGCGGACGTTACTTGCATAACACTTCATCAGTCGACCTTGATTCTTCTGAGAACTTGGGCTTATCTCGTTTTACCTATTGCATGCTTGGTGTCCCTTCAATGAGGAGAGTTTTCTGTGTTGCTTCGAACAACAGATCCATTATCAATCGTAGACTGATAACGGGTAAGTGCGCAAGCTGTTCCACTAAAAATAGAAAGCAAAATTTCATAGGAAGTTCTTCTCTCCTTCCACTGCAAGCGAACTATCTACACGGGATAGGATGTTTGTCGTACTTTGGACATCGATTATACCTCATATAGATAGCACACTGCACTTGCCCCTATTCACACTTGAAATTCGACGCGCTAATCTCAAGTTAATGTTGCCTCGGAGTTCAAGTGTGATAGGGGGAACTCATGAAAATAGGATAGATTTGCCAATATAATTACCTAACCTTTTACGGACGTGAGTTCTGTCATATAGAATGAAACAGCCATCCACACATCGCAAGCCGAGTGGACGAAGTCCAGCGCTCTCTGAAGCTGAATCGTCATCCACCTCGCAAGCCAAGTTTGGTTAATTAGTTCCGGTTGGGCCCATCGTGGATCGCATGTCTCCCAACTTTCGAGTCCTACTCAACCCACCTGATAAACCCCCATCGGTGGTCTCCACCAAGGTTCTCCATAATATATGTATACAACATGGGATTTCCAAAGAAGACGTGCGCCTACCGACGAAAGATGAGTTTGCTCATATGCCTCCCCCGGGGTTCACAGCTTGTCATCGGTATATGTCTTTGAACAGAGCCGTGCCCCCTTTAATGATTTCCTCCACAAGACGCTCTTGAATTTGGGGATTGCCCCATTCTAGCTTCATCCGAATGGTTATGCCATCCTCACTTGCCTGCACATCCATTTTATGTGGACATTCCATCGCGCTACGAGTTTTGACGAGTTGAGGTACTTCTTGGCATTCAAGAGGAGAGATGATTATCCCTCTCTAATCATAATCAAGGCCCAGCGGAATTGGAAGATCGTCTTGCACCTGCAAAGCAACTTATCGCAATTTAAGACGCAGCACTTCTTCGCTAGGTGCCCCAAGGGATTTAATCGCCGATGGAAGACAAGGGGTAAGTTCTCTTATTTTCCACTTGCCGAGCTTTGAAGTGATGTGATAGAGTTTATAACTGATTGCTTGCTCTTTGCAGTTATCCCAAGGCCAAACAGAGACACCCTCTTAATGAAATCTGTCAAACACTAAAGGCCATTGATGCCGAGGAGCAATGCGTTAGAGTTTTTCTTACCCGAAGAGAATTTGCGCCAATTCGGACTGTTAGCTCCGGGCAGATCCGTTGCTCAAATTGAAGTTCCCTCTCCTGGCCAAGTCAGAGTTCACTTAAGGCCTTCTTCTTCTTCACATGATTCTGATGAGGGTCATGAAATAAGTGGCCCCTCCGAAAGCCCGCCCGACGAGAATCATGAGGAGGATGCCACAGACGGTCTGAGTGGTTCCACTAGAATGTCTCCAATCCAGGAGGAACCGAAAGACGAGCCCATGCACAGAGAAGGGAAAGCCGCGATGGACTCAGAGAAGGAGGAGGGGGAATTTGAAAGTAGCAGTGGTGAAACCACGGCCATCGATTCCTTTTCGTCAGAATCCGAAGGTGAAGACTCAGGTCATGCGACAAGACGCCGGGCATGAGTCCCGTTCTTCTAGATTCATCCCCTTCCGACACTGAAGACAAAGACAATGCCCCGGAGGCTGGCAAACATCAAGATTCTCCTAGCAAGGCTGCCGGGGAAGACCTTGGAGATTTCGATGATGTATTCGTTGATTTCGACGCCCTTATGAAGGACGACTTCAAATTTGACGTGACGCCGTCCTGTTCAGGCGATATCGCGCCATCCATCTACCCAACTCCGCCTATGACATTTGAAGCCAGTCTGATTCCCCCTTTGACAACTGTTTTCTCCGGTTTGTGACGACGCCTTAGGCCTATATTAGGAATGCACGACAAGACACACTAGGATTTCACTTATTCTCGTTTTTCATTCTCTCGTATGCTTGCTTAATTCCTTACACATTTCTGAAGTTTTTCATGTGTTCTTTGTTCTTGGTATAACGAGAGGGCATGGTTTTTATGACGACTTCGCGGATTATACCAATTCGCAATGGTACCCGAGACGTTCCTTAAGCCGCCACCAAGTCTGGGAGACGGAAGACGAATATAGGTGAAGGAAAGAACTTGAAGCAGAAGCCCGCCACCAGGAGGAAAGAGATAAGTTCCATTCGCACATAGGTGGGTACGAGAAAAGACAGTCCCATGATGAAAGGGAAGAGTCGTCGAAGAAGCAAAGTTTGATCACCGCTCCCATCCTTCCGAGCCCGTTCTGAAGCATACTTCGGTGGGACAAGAGGTTCCCATCTCTTCTACCCCAACTCCACCTCCAGCGCATGTTTCGTCTTCTTCTATTGTTGTTGCTGCCCCCGGAATTTCTCATCCCCACCGGAGATCGGCTTACAGTCTTCCTGCAGGCCCGCCTAAGCTTGAGGCGGCTCTCCCGTGTTGGTTCCTAAGAGGCGTTAAGTTTGATTTGGATATTTACCCCATTTGTAGGGACTCTTATATGTCGCGCCTCCAAGGTATTCAAGATGATTTGGAGCAGGGTGAGAAGTGGGAGAAGCTCTGCAAGCAACAAGCAGACACCAACCAAAATAACTACCAGGAGATCCTCTCCTTTGAAGCTGAAAAGGATGATTTTGAAAAGGCGTTAACCGATCGGGACGCTAAAACTAAACGGTTGGAGGAGGAGAAAGAGGCAGCACTCCGGGATAGTAAGAGGACTGTCAGCTTAATGAAGGAGATGAAAAATGCGCATGAGAGGGCCGAAATTGTCTGGAGAGACGAAATCAAGAAGACTCATGCAGAAGAAGCCAAATTGAAGGACGATGTGGTCGCTTGCAATGCTATTATCGAAGCTCAAAGGAAGACAATTGCTGACCACAATCTAATTATCGAGGGGCACAATAAACAATTTCCGACCAAGCCGGGACAATTGAAAAATTATAGGAAACAATTGCAACGTTGCAGGCTCAGGTTGCACAACTCGGTGCCGACAAAACTGCTGTTGAAATGGAGAAGGCTGCGGTGATAGCAAATTATCTAGAGCTCCAGTATACTTTTGATCAGAAGATGGAGAAACTAGATGCGACGATCCTAAATTTTTACGTCAACTCTATACTACATCACGGGAGCCTTTGTTATCTTGGCCTAAAGTTTCCACTCACTCTTGCCCTCGTTTGGGAGGAAATCCTATCTCGCTTTGCCGAGAACGGCGACATATATTCAGATCAGGATTTGCGGGATGCCTACCTCGATGAGGAATCCAAGAAGGTGCTGCTTGAAGGCCAAGAAATTCTTCGAGTTGAACGGGAGATGGAAACCGCCGAAGTGGCCCTGATGGTTGCCACCGATGTGCCTGCTAAGTCTTTAATCTCTGATCCGGGCAATCCTTTGGGGCAGCTCCATGATCAACCAATGAGCCCGGGCTTCGATGTTGTTCCTCATTTGGTGGAGCCCTCCAAAGAAGGCGAAGGAGATAAGTTCGAGGTTGTCATTCACAACACTTCCTCCGGCGCAAGTAACGCTCATGCCTCTCCCGAATTCAGGGGCCTCCATCTTACGCCACAGGAGCATGAGGAGTTTAATCCTTTTCTTTTTTATCTTATAGGTCCATCTACTCTTCCTGTTGGCGCGCCAGTTACTTCGGAGCTTGTGCATGCTGCTATCTTTACATCCTCTGAAATTGTATCTGTCCCTACTCCTATCCCTACATCTACACCTAGCTCACAACTGGGACCAGAGGCCGAGAAATTTGAGGCGCTTCATGGCCTGGATGATCCTTCGGCATCCCTGGAAGGTGATACGACTGCCGCTGAGGCCAAAGAGCAGGAGACACAGACGGAGCAACCGCAAAAAACTCCGCACGACCTGGTTGTTGTTAAGAAGGAGAGAGTGGATGCGGTTAAGGCCTCGAAGAGCTCCCGAAAGTTGAGAAAGCGTAAGGGATGGGAAGCTCTTCTAGAAAACATTCGGAGGAGGAGGAGATCTCTACAGAGATACAGGTTGACATTACTGGCAGCGACACCTCTCCCGAAAAGAAGCAGAAGCTGCCAACCAGAGGTGGGAAAGGAAGTGGTGACAAAAAGCATTGATTGGCCGGTACGAGGATGGACTGTGTTTTGTCATATAGCTTGCGGGAAGCTTGACTTGTTGTGTTTCTTTTTGAGTTCTTATGCCTATGTACAGAGTCTGCACTTCGTGTCTTAGTTGTAGAGTCTGTAATTTTTCTTTGTTGGCCACAGTTGTGTGGGTACGGCCCCTGCATTTTGATTATGTGTTCATAAGATTACAAGCAATACAATGGTATTATGACTTTATTTTAGTCTATCTTTTCATATATACTCTGTGTGCACGTGCATGTTTCATTTCACACTTTTCCAGTCCCGTGGTCACAGCCGAAGTCCTGCATTCATAGCGATAGAATTTTGATAATTTTCAAAACTGCTTAATCTTGTTTAGAAATCCATAAAGCTTCAACGATTTTCAAAAGTCGGAAATTTTTCTAAGGAAGTTAAACTTTTGCTTAGGATCCTTGAAATTAAACTTTTGCTTAGGATCCTTGTTAACTTTTGAGATAGAACTTGTGAATTTATTGTTGTTTGGGGTGACAGGGCTTGTGGACTCTTTGCCTTTAAGTGATTCTGTCTTCATACAGATATATGCCCCCCAATTCATAGGGTTGTTCACTTCAAACAAACTTCAAGTATTCGACGTTTCTGAGCAACACGAGAAGTTTAAGCTCGAGTGTGCGGCTTTTGGGATTCCTTGGCACTGCCTATCTCCGTGCAGTGCGAGGAGTTGGAATTTGGAGTTCCTCGGCGTTGCCTATCTCTGGGTAACACGAGAAACTTGAGTTTGGAGTTCCTCGACGTCGCCTATCTTCGGGCGATGCGTGAAACTTGAATTTGGAGTTCCTCGGCGTTGCCTATCTCCGGGCAACGCGAAAAACTTGAATTTGGAGTCCCTCGGCGTTGCCTATCTCCATGAGAAACTTGAGTCTGGAGTCCCTCTGCATTGCCTATCTCCGGGCAACGCGAGAAACTTGAGTTTGGAGTTCCTCGACATTGCCTATCTCCGAGCAACGCGAGAAACTTGAATCTGGAGTTCCTCGACATTGCCTTTCTCCGGGCAATGCGAGAAACTTGAATCTGGAGTTCCACGGCATTGCCTATCTTCGGGCAACGTGAGAAACTTGAATTTGGAGTTCCTCAGTGTTTCCTATCTCCTGGCAATGCGAGAAACTTGAATCTGGAGTTCCTCGGCGTTGCCTATCTTCGGGCAGCATGAGAAACTTGAATCTGGAGTTCCTCGGCGTTTCCTATCTCCGGGCAGCACGGGAAACTTGAATTTGGAGTTCCTCGGCGTTGCCTATCTCCAGGCACCATGGGAAACTTGAATTTGGAGTTCCTCGGTGTTTCCTATCTCCGGGCAACGTAAGAAACTTGAATTTGGAGTTCCTCGGTGTTGCCTATCTTCGGGTAACGCGAGAAACTTGAATCTGGAGTTCCTTGGCATTGCCTATCTCCGGGCAACGCGAGAAACTTGAATTTGGAGTTTTTCGGCGTCGCCTATTTCTGTGCGACGCAAGAAACTTGAGTTCGTGGCCCTCCTGATGCTGCCAGGGCAGCATCATTTTTCAAAGGGCCAGGATCGGGTTCCGCCGATCCAACGGTTTGAGTCGGTTTACTTCCGCCGGCTCGTCGGGTATTATTATGAACACAGTTTAGATGATTCAAAAAGCAAACTTTATTAAGAAAAGCATGGCAGATTCTTTGCCTATTTACAATGCCATCGGCATTTCCGTAATGGCTTATTTGCTGAAAATTAGAAAATACATAAAGTTGCTTTTAAATGAAATATCGACGGAGCGATTCGCTGTTCCAGGCTCTGGGAATTACGATCTCATCGATGATCGTCGGCTTGAAGGTTCCGTCACCAAGCTTCTGATAAATGACAAATAGTCCTTCCCAATTCGGTCTGAAGGATCCCAAGACAGGGTAAACTCGCTTGAGCACAAGATCACCGACTTCGAAGGTTTGACTGCGAACTTTGGAGTTGAAGTATCGTGCGACCCTCTTTTGGTGGGCGGCGATTCTCAACTCTGCTTCCTCTCTCTTTTCATCGACCATGTCTAGCGATTTGAGTAGGAGTTACTAGTTTTGTTTTTGGTCAAAATTCAGCCATCGGTGAGAGGGGACTACTAGTTCGACATGAATCATCGCCTCTAAACCATACGCCAATGCGAACGGGGTATGGCCGGTTGTAGCTTTGTGTGTTGTTCTGTAAGCCCAGTGCGAGTGGAAGCTCATCGACCCAGTTTTCCTTTGCTTTTGTCAGTCGCTTTTTGATGGTGGATTTGATGATCTTGTTTATTGCCTCCACTTGCCCGTTTGCCTACGGATGAGCTACTGCGGAAAAGCTCTTTTCAATTTGGAAGCGCTTGAAGAAGTCTTTGAACTTGGGGCTTTCGAACTGCGTTCCATTGTCCGTGATGATTTTTTATGGCATGCCAAACTTGTAAATGATGTTTTTAGTAACGAAGTTAATAAATTTCTTTATGGTTATGGTGGTCAGGGGTTCCGCTTTGGCCCATTTCGTGAAATAATCTACAGCCACAATAGCATATTTGGCTCCTCCTTTTGCCATCGGAAGGACGCTAATCAAATTGATCCCCCATATCGCAAATGGACATGGGCTGACCATTTGCATCAATTCTGTTGATGGAGATCTCTTGATTTTGTTAAATCTCTGACAGCGATCGCATCTTCGGACATGATCTGCGACATCGCGGTTTACTGTTGGCCAGAAGCACCCATACCGAAGAACTTTCTTTGCCAGCGTCTGCCCACAGTGTGTTCTCCGCACTCGCCTTTGCCTGAGTAATTTATTTCGTTGGTTTCGGTCTGTTAGAAGAGTTCCTGCCAGGAGATAATCTTTTATTAGTGTCATTCACGTGTCTGGTTCCACAGTGGTCTCGAGAATCCATTCTACGTCTATTTCATTAATGCTTGGATTGGTTAGAGTTTCGACTGGGACCACCCCAGTGACTGGGCTTCTCCGGAGCTTGCCAAGAAGTCTTCCTTAGTGTTTTGTTCCCGTGGTATATGGTTATGGTGTGTGTTCGATGTCGCTCAGCAGCTCTTGCACTTTGGACAGATACGGGGCCAAATTTTCGCCGTGCGCGTGATACTCTCCTTTCACTTGACATACAACCAGCTGGGAGTTGCTATATATATAAATGGACTTTATTTTGAGTTCCTTTACGACCTTCAGTCCTGCGATCAGTGCTTCATAATCTGCCTCGTTATTCGTAGCTGGGAACTCTAGACATAGAGCATAGCTAATGGCTCGCCCTCGGGGGTTTCGAGCACTACCCCTGCGCCCGAAAAGGAGTTATTTGATGCTCCGTCGACGAAAAGCTACCATTGTGCATCCACTTGCGGCCGAACTTCCTCTTCATCATCTCTTATTGTGAACTCAACAATGAAATCGGCCAGTGCTTGCCCATTGATTGCTTTCCTAGGGTGGTAAGTGATATCATATTGACTCAATTCTATGTTCCACTTAAGTAATCGTCCGGGCGTCTCTGGCCGGTACAAAACTTGTTTTAATGGCTGGTCGGTCAACACCTTAATCGGATTAGCCTGGAAATACGGCCGCAACTTTCGAGACGCGATCAAAAGGCAATACGCTAGTTTCTCTAGTTTTGGGTGATTCTTCTCATCCTCGGTGAATCGCTTGCTAATGTAGTACACAGGTTGTTGGATTCTCGCTTCTTCCCGCACGAGAGCCGCGCTCAATGCGTGTGGGGAAATTGCCAAGTAAATGAATAAGTATTCTCCATCGACTGGTTTCGATAAGACTGGTGGAGTTTCCATGTGTCGTAGTAGTTTTTCGAAGGCCGTTTGATAAGTTTTGCTTCATTCAAAGTTTGTCATTCCCTTCTTTAGCGCGTCGAAAAACGGTATACACTTGTCTGTGGCTTTTGAAATGAATCGACTTAGTGCCGCGACTTTTCCATTCAAGCTTTGAAGTTCTCTCTTATTCTTAGGGACCTGGACTTCCCGTAACGCTGTTATTTGCTCCGGATTCGCATCGATCCCCCGGGCACTCGCTATGAACCCTAAGAACTTCCCGGAGGCCACCCCAAAGTGACATTTAAGTGGGTTGAGCTTTATTTCGTATTTACGGAGTATCTTGAACATTTCAACAAGATTATCTAGGTGGTTAGTGGCTACTCGGGATTTGACTAACATACCGTCCACGTAAACTTCCATAGTTTTCCCAATCTGGCGCTTGAACATAGTACTCACTAGTCTTTGATACGTGGCCTCTTGCGTTCTTCAGACCACACGGCATTACTCTATAGCAGTATAATCCTAAATCGGCGATGAAACTGGTATTTTCTTGATCTGGTTCGTGCATTAGCATCTGGTTATAGCCCGAGTACGCATCCATAAATGACAGCAATTCATGTCCCGCTGTTCCATCCACCAGTTGATCAATTCTGGGGAGCGGGAAGCTATCCTTTGGGCAGGCTTTGTTGAGGTCTGAAATATCAATGCAGGTTCGCCATTTTCCATTAGACTTCTTGACTAGTACCGGGTTTGATACCCATTCGGGGTATGTTGCATCTCGGATGAAGCCGTTGGCCATTAGTTTATCCACCTCTTCTGTCAATGCCTTGGACCGCTCAGGGCCCAAGCTGCGCCTTTTTTGTTTAACTGGAGTGAATTTAGGGTCAATGTTAAGGGCGTGACAGGCAATTTCGGACGATACTCCACACATATCGACATGCGTTCAAGAAAATACATCCAAGTTGGCGTGGAGGAATTTACTCTGACCACATCTTGTTTCCAAGCTGCGACCCGATTCTCAGGACCCGCGTGGGGTCATCCATACTAACTGGGACAAACACTACCAGCTCAGCTGGTGCCGCCTGATCCTCCCCTGAGCTCTTCTTCATAGGGTCTAAAGCCTTGTCGAATCGGCTATGGTCCCCAAGCCAGGGGCGATGTATCCACAATATAACATTCTCGAGCAACGCTTTGGTCTCCTTTCACTATTCCGATTCCGTGCTCGGTAGGGAATTTCATTGTGAGGCACCATTGAGCCAAAGCTATCTTGAAGTCGGCTAACACGGGTCGCCCGAGAAACGCATTGTATGCCGACATCTCATCCACAATCACAAAAGTCTTAATGAGGGTGACTCATCGTTCTCCCTCTCCAAGTTCTATAGGTAGGTCAATGGTTACCACCGGCTGCTTAGGTTCTCCGGTAAATCCCTGAATCTTCGTTTGGCATGCAGATACACTTTTCATACCTATCTTCATTTGATCGAAAGTTTGTTTGAAAAGTATATTAACCGAGCTTCCACAATCAACCAACACTCGTCGGACAACTACAGGCCTGATTCCTACTGTTACCACCATTGGATCAAGATTTAGAGCCTCAATTCCTTTAGTATCACGATCGCGAAATACTATATCATTGCTCAGCACCTTCTGCTGCTTGACTAGAGTTTCACCATCTATTGTCAAACACGATCCCTTCGGGGCATGTTTTAATGAGCTTGTGTATCTCTCCATCTCCCCCAACTCCTTTGTGCAGGATGTGGTCCCCGGGATATTGTTCCGATAATGAGCCTGTGGTCAGTTCGTTTCGACCCTTGGTCACTAGTTCCAGCCTGATTTCCTTGCTCCCTAGGTGGTTGAGGGACTATAGCCTGGCTGGGTTTTCGTGGCCCTTTTACATATTGCTGAAGCTTGTTGTCGCAGATTAATCCTTCAATGAGGTCCTTAAGGTGGCGGCACTCGTTTGTGTTGTGCCCGTGCATCACATGGAAGCGGTAGAATTTCCCTGAGCGCTTTTGTTGTTCTGTTGCCTCCTTTTTGAGGGGTTTCCTGTACTCTTCATTTCTTGTGTTGCGAGATAAATATTTTCCGGAGTATCATTCAGAGGGGGATAGTCTCCTGGTTCAAACTCTCTAAACCTTTTGTTGCGGCCACCACCATTTTTCTTGTCAGAGTTCTGATTTCCTCTCTTTTGGTTTCCATTCTTCCCTATGGCCCCTTGATTATTCCCGGGGTTGCATGTGTTTTGATTAGCCTTCGTGCCATTTTGTTCGGTGTTCGTCTATTGCACTCCAGCAGCCTTTCTTTCCAGCTCCTGCGCCTCTTCCAACCTCAAGTACTAGCTTGCCTTGTGGTTGAAATCTTTCTTTTTGGTGGGTTGCTTCATCTTGATCCATTTCCCGAACTCCATCTCCAGATGAATAGCGCGGACTAGGGCCATAAAAACCATGTCTTCATTAGGATTGCTCACCTCTGTCACCGCTGTGTTGAATCTACTTATAAACGATCTTAATGACTCGTTGCTCCCTTAAACCAGTCCGGATAGAGACATGACATCCTTCGGTTATGTGGTATGAAGTCTGAACTGGTCAAGGAATTTTGTTGCAAGTTGATCAAAGGTAGAGATAGATCTTGAGGGAAGTCTAGTGAACCACATGGATGCAACGCCTTCTAGAAAAGTGGGAAAACATCGGCAGCGTACGACTTCCGGAGCATTAGCTCTGTCTATATACTAACTATATTTGTACAAATGGGGTTTTGGATCCTTAGTTCCGTTGTAGGAGGGAATGGTTGGCATAGTGAATTTGTCTGGGTATCTTTCATTCAAGATCTCATCAGTAAAAGGGGTCCGACTTGGGGCAGATCCCCACTCATCATCCTTTTGACTCTTACTCTCGTCCATCAGCCGCTTGACAATATCTGTTATATATGCCTCTAATTTTCGGTGGTCCTGGGGGGCAGCAGTCAGTTACTACGTCAAGTGTTTAGTTCAGCAAACGATCTCGGCGCGTGGGTTGATGCCTAGGCTCTCCTGTCTTCGGGAGATCCATTCCTGCAGGACTCCGTTGGCTTGCATTTGACCTAACTGGGGCGGTCTAGACATTTCTAACATTATCAAATGCATTGGCATCCTCCTCTACCTGATCACCCTGCTCTTCGCCTTTCGAATTGGAGAGGTTCACAGCCACATCCTCCAGTGGGGTTTTAGCCCCTTGATTCAAATTCAAATTTGGTTGTCTTGCGTCAAGTGGGGTATTCTCATTTTCCTCCAAGTTACACCCCGTGGTTACCCTTCTCAATGGCTGCTTTCCGTTTCTCCTATGCAAGCCGGAAACAGAGGAGTTTTCCTGCTCTATGGCCGTAGCTGGTCCAGGGATGATTCTTTGAGCGGTGTTTGATTGTAGAGTTATCAGAGCATTGAGCTTTTCGATTAGAGCCTTTTGACTATCTTCTATTCTTTGGTTGATTTCTTCAGCCATCTTGTTCAACTCATCCCTGGTGACAACTTCATGTTGACTAGCGGACCCTGGTGGTTGATTCCCTAAGTTAGCAGCATTCACTTCAGCCTGTTGGATGCTAACACCTTCCACGGTTATTGTTGCCCCTATGGACCTTCCAAAAGCAGTCATTCTCCTTCCGGGAACCATTGACTTTTAAATCAGCAAGATCATTAAACAAAGATTGGAGATCTAACTTCTGGATCTATGCAATCCAAAGTAGATAGCTAGATCTGAATTCTGGGTTGAAAGTGGAGATCTAACTTCTAGACTTACGCCATCCAAAGTAGACAGCAGGATCTGGATCCTGAGTTCAATTCTCAGTGAAAGCACCAAAATGTTGACCCAAGAAATGGACCAACATCCTGGTTTGGTTTTGAAAGCAGCAACCCTGTTTTTACAGAGCAATATCGCAAATCATAGATATAGAAAAGAAGTGGTAAAAGAGAATAGACAGAGAATTTTTATAGTGGTTCGGCTGTTAACAAAGCCTACGTCCACTTTATAGTTTTATTATAAGATGATTGCTATTACAAAAGCTATTTGATTACAAGGCTTTGGCTAATTCCTAGCTAGATTAAATCTCCAGAGTTAGAATCCACCGAAGAATCACAATGTATTCCTTCTGAGATCGTTGTGAGGGAGGTTGGAAGTGAAGAATAATCCCAGCAGAGCTTCAGCAATCAGTTTCCAGAAGAAGATCATCTTTAGGTTGCAGGTGGCATGCTATTTATAGAGGTTGGAGGGTTTCTAGGCCAGCCCCAGCACTATCAGCTCTTAGATTGACTTTAGGCGACCTAGGAGAATCTGGTTGGCGAAATGAGCTAACACCATGGGTCGTTAGCGACTCATGGTGTTTGGGTCGCTGGCGTCCCATGATCCATGGGTCATTGGCGACCCATAGACTTAGCTTATTCGCCGATCGAGTTTTGCCTCCTTTCTTCGTATTCCATAGCTTGCTCGTTCGTGGTTTTGAAGAAGTGTATGGGTTGTTGACGATCCGGCCATAAAGGACTATCCTGAATTTCGAAATTGGAGATGTTTTTTCAAGCATTCATCATTGTCATCACGTGTCGATAGCAAGTCACTAGCTGCCTACGTTCAAACATTTGTTGGGCTGCAGGGATGCTGGTCTCTTGGCTTCATTGACTCCAATTGTCGCCTTAACCATATAGCTCGGCCCTCGTTAAACTCTAATCGTAACTTTTTCGGTTAGTTCCTGAATCATCTTGCTAGCTTAAGGTTGTCTTGTTTTCTGTTCATATTTGCTGGGTTAAAAACCTGGATAACATTTGCCTCTAAGAGTATGTCTTCATTGTAAACAAGGTGTGCTCTGGAAGTTATCATTTTCCCTATCCATTTGCCGACTTTCAAGTGGTTGCATCGGAGCTCTACGCACAGGTTAGCCCATCGTGGTTACTTTCCTTTGGTTCTGGCTATTGTCTCTTGCCATAACCTATCATGTTTTTGCCTACAGTCTTCGGGCACGCGTTGGAGTGACAAACAGTCGCGATTGATCGAATTTGAAGAGACTAAGCGGAGCTTTCTTTTTTAAACATACAAATGCCAAAGGTATATAAATATATTTATTTTAATTTTTTTTGTTTTGATGGGTTGCTAGCGATCCATGTGAGATGGGTCGCTAGCGATCCATGTGAGATAGGTCGTTAGCGACCTATCTTTGGTGGGAAAATTTCCTGGCTCGAAGCTAGGTCGGGTCGCTTGTGACCCATGATGTGTCGAGTCGCTTACGACCCGAGTACTTAGAAAAATTTTCGTTTCTTTTCTCTGCCTACTTATATCCTCTAGCCGACCCATGTGCTTCATTCGATCCGAGCGATTCCATTTCTTCCGGGCGATCAACCCCCTTAGCAATTCGAACCGTTCTTCACACAACTGCTTGTTCCAGCGATCCTTGGCCTTCTCCGTTCAATCCTTCACTGTATTCGCGTAATCCAAGCCCTAGCTGACACATTGCTTCGTTCGAGTTTAAGCTGCGACCGATCCATCATCTTGTTGTACCCGAACCAAGGTTTTAAATCTCGGATTTCGGTCACGTCTCATCTCGAAGAATTTAGATAGCTTATCTCGTATCGGGTGAGATCTCGAACGAGATGAGTGCATCTCGGTCGTCCATCTCGGATTTACATCTTGGTTTCTAAAATTCATTTCGAAGTTATCTCGGAGTATATGTCATGTTGAAAATTAGTTTTCATACACCTAAATTTATAATACTAGTCAGTCACTAGCTTAAGGAAAACACTATGCACTTATCTTGAATATATCACACGATTATCATTAGTAATTTAGTATGAAAAAATATCACTTGTATCATGTAAAATAAACAAATAACTAGATTTTATGAATAATGTTCAATATAATATCATATGAGATAAAGTAGATAAGAAACAAACCATAACATATGCATCTTTACTTTGTTTGATCATTCACTTAACTTTCCTACACAATATAATGTCTCATTTCTACCTTTTATGATTTATAGTACTGCAAGAGAAATCTTAATTTTATAACTTCAAATACAAAAGTCTACAAGTAGAATTAAGATATTCTATGTCTGATTATAGTATTTAATTATTAGCAAACAAAATTTCATTAAGCAACTAATAGCATAGATATTTCAAACAAACGTAGAAAATAGCATACATAGTACAAACAATTTTCAAACATTTAATAATATTATAAGAAAAACAAAAAAAATGATGTACGAATGAACATATAATCATCAAATGAAATTAATAGATGAAAGAGAATTCCTTTATTGCTTAAAAATAAGTCTTGAAGAAAATATTATAGTAGCAAAGACTAAATGAAATCAAATTGGAAATCCATTTGGAACATAAAGTTAAATAAGTGAAGCCCAAAATTTATAGCCGCAAAAAAATAGGGTTAGGAAAAAAACTCAAGAAAGTGTCGAAAAAAGAAAAAAGAAATCGGATGTAAATAATTTGGATCAGAAATCTAAATGAAAATCATAAAGTGAAATACTTACCATATTCGATGTAGATTTTATCATCTTCTTACACTCGTCACTGCCGTAAAATAAGAGACGAAGATTAAATAAGATTTATATAAGAAATAAGGGTTAAAAAAAGTACAATTAAGAAGGCTTAAATTATGGTAAAGGATGAGCCAGCCCAATACAGAAAAAGAGTTGATTTTTTCCAAAATTCAAAAATTCGGCCGTTATCTCGCTGTTAAATCTCGTCCGAGATACCGGATGAGATATTGAAATATCGTCCGAGATTTGGATCAGACGAGATTCAAACGAAATAGCCTGTTTCGAATCGACTGGGCTTAAAAACGAGATCTCGGCCGAGATGAGCGAGATTTAAAACCTTGACCCGAACCGATCCATTACTTTGTTGCAGCCAATCAATTGCCTAGCTTGCCCACGACCTAATTAGTAGCTCGCCAAGTTTAACCCGTGCTTCCTCTTGTTCCATTAAGCCAACTTAAGGTGGGTTCACTTGGTTGAGTTGTTAATTGCTACATTGGTATGACGGTTTAATGCCCGGCCCTAGCTTGTGATGTTGACTACAAGATTTCATGTTGATTGTGGTTCTCTGGAGGAAGATAGAAAATCGGGTTTTGAGTCGTCTTTTGGAATGACATTCGGGCTTTTGTTGGGCTGCCTACGTTCAAACATTTGTTGGGATGCAGGGATGCTGGTCTCTTGGCTTCATTGACTCCAATCGTCGCCTTAACCGTATAGCTCAGCCCTCGTCAAACTCTAGTCGTAACTTCTCTGGTTAGTCCTGAATCATCTTGCTAGCTTAAGGTTGTCTTGTTTTCTATTGGTATCTGCTGGGTTAAAAACCCGAATAACATTACTTTTATTGCTTCAATATAAAAAAAGTCACCCCACCTCTATTTATCTTAGTAACACTTCTCGGGTTGAACGTTGGTGATATGTTTAATCATATGGTTTACAATCATTCTCTAGAATATTCTTTAATTCTTCCAAAAAATTTATTCTCTAGAGTTCTCTTGAATTTCCAAGAAAGATGATTTTAGAGACTTTCAATTAGTACATCAAACTCTAGGTAAAATTTTAGCATCTTCAATATAACTTAATTATCTCCATAAATACTAAAATTACTATTACCTAAATTATGTAATATTTTTCAAAATAATTAATTAAACCAAAATCAAGCTTATTTCCGACAAATACACTTCAAAATTGTTAGGTTCCATTGATAATAAGAGGCAATGTGGAAGTAGGGGTATTAAGTCTAACCAATGAGTACATTTTGTACTACTAAAAATTGGATGGACATATAATATAACCAATGAGTACATTTTCATTGTATGTTTTAGAAGTGTGACTAATGTGCATTGATAATATAAGAGTGATAATAAAAAATGTCATTGCACGTTTCAGTTTTGGTGCCTCAGCACAGCAGCACATAATGGTATTATAGTGATTTGTCTCTTCTTTAGTAGTGTCCCTGATTAATGTTTAACATATTTATGAAATCTTACACACGCATATAACATACATATTGGGTTGTCAAACAAAAATTACAGTTCATATATATAAACTGAGTTGAAGATGAAGTGCAGATGTGTATACTTTTTTTACTATCAGGTTCACTAGAATTAACATCGGATTCATGTTTGTTGGCATGGTTTTTTTTTTTTTTTTTTTTATGCTAACAAAATTTAGTGTATCGGTGTGTTTATTTTGCAAATGAATGAATGGGAATTTAGCATTGATTTTTTTGGTGAGGGATTTTTGAGGTGAAAATGTGCAAGATCATTTTCTTTTCATTTTGTCAGTGAATTGCTTGATATGTATTTCTTTTAGATCATTTTACACACGGCACCACATAAATCTTACACACTACGTTTTCAGTATACAGCATTATTACTTATCATCCACTGTAGTCTGTAAACAACAATATATGAATATAGACAAATTAATACAAGTCTTTTATATCACGGACTTGCAAGATACAATAATACAAGCAGCACCACATTTCACTGATATAGCAACTTGATATTTCGCACACCAACTAGAATTCTTTAATAACAGTGTGGCCAAGTAGTTCATATTGATGGATAGAAAGGAAAGCATTGTACAGATGGTCCAGTACTAAAAAGATCAACATCTATGAGTGCTGTGACAAGAAATGCAATACAATATGTCCCCGTACATATGAGTGCCATAACATAACAAATTAAATTGAGTCAAAACTGAAAGATTACAGAGATGAAATTGTATCTAATTATTCTTCTCATTTGTGTACATCAGTTCAGATAGATACCAAGTTACAGGATAAACAAATACAACATGCTTTGTTTACAAATTATACCATACAAAAGACTAGTAAAATATAATACTCACTGATTAATCACTATTTTCTTCTTCAATTCCACAGGTCCCATTCCTTCCCAGCTTTGGTGCAAAAACTTTGGCAAGAACGAATACTAGGCCTGCACTTTTGATCGGTGGACTTTGATTCCTGTTGTTTCATGGTTTGTGACTCATGTTGTGCTTGGTTGTAACAAATAATTGATGCCTTTCTCTGAGGTGTAAAAGTTGTAAAAGAGTATGCATGGTGATTATGTTTTCTTTTGACTTTTGTTTAATGTGAAAGGATTATTTGTACCCTGTTACGTATTTCTTCTTGAATTTGCAAGTTTTCTTCCATGCTTGAATTAAATTCATAGTCTTTTAAACTTACCTCAGTTTCATTATTTTTACCTATTTTGCTTCAATAGTTGGCATTTGCGCTGAGGCATTCTCACTTGTCATGCCTATAACATCATGAGCCGTGGCTAAATTTAGTCACTGCCCATTTCGCCACGGTTCTAGGTCGTAGCAAAATCAATTAGCCACGGCCCTAAACCGTGGCGAAATTGCTTTTATGGTGTAGTCACACAAAAACATGCACACACAAGAGCAAGCTCAATAGGGTAAAAGTGCACATACAGGTCGAACAAGTACACAGGGCCAAATAGCAATGCAATGCACAATGATATGCACACACACAACAACAAGCTCAACAGGGTACAAGTGCAAAAACAGTCAGAATGTGAAGATGCAACATGATGAGGACAGCAAGAAACATGGGTAAACAAGTTCAAGTGCAAGATGCCACAACAGCAATGCATATGCATATGAAACTGACATCAAATTCAAACTCAGTTCATCAAAAAATATGCACAAATAATTTCATAGTCAGTCACGATTGGAGGTGTATGCACAAAATGGCTAGCAACAGCAAATATAAGAAAAAATTCGCATGTTGAACAATTCATCCGAAATCAAATATAATATCAGAGATGAACATGTCAATAATCTCAAAACCAATAAAACAAAGGAATCAAGGTTAAAAGCATAAATCGAAGTTGAAAATTTCAAAACAAAAAATCACGAAATATATAGAATCAGAGAGGATTATTTTTCGAACCACGCTCTATAAATACCGAATTCATCGTCGGCAATTATAATGAGTCGAGTTCAAAACAAATAAAGCACAAAATCAAAAATCATACGAAAATATCAGTTGAAGAATATTCGACCATTGAAGCAGCCAAGCTTGTGAATTTCTAGGGCATTGAATAAATCGATCGATAAAGAGATAAAGACGAACGATCGTATATTGAAGACAAAATCGGTGGCGAAACCCTAATTAGAGAACGAAGAAGCAAAAGGAAGCGGGCTTGAATAAGGCGAGCAAGAGAACCAATTGAAGACCGCATCCTTATTTTTTAATTGGGCGGAACTTGTTTGTAATAAATTAAATTAGGGTTTCTTTTGTTTTATTTAATTGTAATTTCCTGTTAAACTTTAAAACTCTAGTTTATAGCTAGGGTTGAACTACAAGGCGTAGTTCAGGAAATTCTCAACTCGAAGATTGAGTTGAGCCAGGGTTTTGAGCTTAGATTTAAAACAATCAGGTAAGCGATAGTCGTAAGTTTACAGGTCTGCAAGCGATCGATTGTTTAGTCTTAGTAGAAATCTTAAAGGCACCAGTAGACAAGTATTGCCGAAGCTAGATAAATTTGTGTATTGCTTTTATTTTTACATTTACTCTATTATTATCTGTGTTGAAATTTTACTATTCGGTGAATTGTTTAAAAACCCTACACCCTCCTCTAGGGTTAATTCGATCCCACAATTAATGGGGTTTATAAAAGAGAAGAAAATATAGTATAAGAAAATAATGGTAAGTTATAACATCCCATTATGATGCTCGAAAATAGATACTATTGATACTGAAGTCGCCATTGGCATTATTTTATTGTGACAATATGATTAGTTATTGTATCATTAACATCAAAAACACAAGAATTTACAGGTTTCAACAAAATATTTTCATTCATTAATTTGCACATTCATTACATTTTAGTTACATAACCCCGCAATTACATCGTTTAGATAAAATATAATAGTACATATACAACTCCAAGAGCGACATATGAAGATATCATCTTGGATGATCAGTGTCATAACTAGTTAGAAGGTTATAAACCCTATCATTACGTATAACCAACATAACAAAAGCAGTTAAAACTATACGGCAGAAATATACTTTAACAGTAGTTTCCCTGTTACAGTCTCCAAAAGCTTATTCATTTAACTTAAAAACCTTACTCTCAGTCTATACAATTTCAATTGAGTACTCGAGAGTTTTGAGAAAAATCAAAAACCTCGGATCAAACAAAAATTTGACCATCCATAATCACCATCTCTCTCCACCCCTCTCTCTTCTCGTTATTTGGTCGACCACATGTGCAATCAAATGGCACAAAATTTCCATAAATCCATTTATACAATTGTCTTTTATTCAAAATCGTTTAAAGTTATACCAATATCGTATATCGATGTGCGTAAATACAATTTTTATGTATTCATTGAAATAATTCCAAACAACTTCAAAACATAAAATAAATTAAATAATAATTTATATTTCTCAAATATTAATTAATTTACGACATTTTGTAAGTAATTAAATCGTGCGGTTTTTTCCTGGAGAATTCACAAATACGTTTGTGAGACTCAAAGGTGAGAATTCTTTGGTTAATTTTGAACAATTCGAACACTAACTTTCACACGTCATTTTAATTAGTGGTGTGACAACTGACCGAATTCACTGCTTATAGATCTTTTTGGTAAAATCCAATTTCACGTTTCTTAAGCGATACCTTTTAGTAATGATTATTTACGCACATTCTCTTTGTCAACACTATATTACTTCAGGATTTGTGGAACTATTTTAGTCAAAATTCCAATATCATCCTTGTTCAACTCGGTTAATCTATTAACAAAGTCTTTGATTCAATAATAACATTTATTATCAACTTTACTACTTTTGCTAGAGATTTTGACTTTGAGTTAACTATACTTGACCATGGTACTAATTTCATACAACCGAGTAGATGAATTCTCTATTGAATAGTGTTTCACTTTCAGTATTTCAACTCTGATCCAACTATAGTTGCTCGATGGATCGTCATGTCATGATTTAACTATAATCAAAGTGGAGTATTCAAATTGAAGTTCCACGGTATTCTCAAGTCTAGGGATTAGATAATATCATCATCTTAAAATTTTCTGTTTTACCTAGTTGTTATCAACCAACGGTAAACTCTCAAACTATTCATTCCATAAATATCCAATAACTATGAGTACATATCCTCTTATACACCAAGCAGCCATGTGTAATACATTGTCCCACATTTGAAGAGTATTACATACTCTAGTCTCAAATGATGTAGCGATACTTTTTTCCAAAACATCTTGACCATGAATATTTAAAATAATATGTTATTTTATATTGTGGTAATTTTCTTATGATTTCAACTCCTTGTGATTATTATCGCATAATCTCTCATTTAAGGATTTTCTATATTGATATACTTAAATTAATTACTTAATTAATATATCACAATATAACAAGTACATAATATTAAATTAAATACCTTTATTATAATTTTTTTTATAGAGTTGGGAAATATAACAAATTACACAATTGCTCATAGGACATACATATAACTCCCTCAAAAGGGGCATTTAACAAGGAAATTAAAGGGGGGTGTTTAACGAAAGAGGAATACGTTCTTGTGTTGTGAAAGAGGCATTTGAAAAGGGTATTTAATTGTTCCGTTACAAACAATTATTTTTGTTATTGGTTTATTTTGTTTTTTATATAGTTAAATGAATTTACATTATTTTAGATTATGCAATACTAGAAAAATACATGGACAAATCTGTAGTTTGACCCACGAGCCGAAAGAACATAAGCGACTTCCTATTGGAAAAATGAGTCGTTTTTTTGTCACACAGTCTACACCTTGCACTGCTTTTATGCCAACTTTGCTTCACGTGAAGAACCTGCAATCGCAGCTGTAGTCGGCTGGCGTCTCTGAGGCACGGAGGTTATAGTCGATTGATGTGGATGTGTAGTAGTATGAGGAGGGGTAAGAGTGAGTAGCTCAGTGTCGTTGCCCAAAACAAAGTCTATGTACATCTGTGGGTTGAAGTGGCAGCGGGAACTGGCGACACTATGTACTTGTACGATGCAGTTCCGATACAACCACCGAATGGAGTATTTAACTTCCTAGGCTTCGTTAACGTGGAAATTTTGATTTTTTTATATTTCATAGCCGTCGTATTCCACTAGTCGTCATCTCCACCAACTATGTCTTCTCCACATTCCTGTATCCTCCTTCAATATGCAGCAAATGGTTCTAGAAGTTCCAAAAGCGTTTCAAGTTGTTTCGTTCATTTTCATATGAGTAGTTGTATATTCCAAACGAATATTGTGTTAAACTTGTTAACAATATCCTCGTACCAATACCCTACAGGTCCAGAACAAGAATCAATGTTAGCGTAGCATATACACATGAACTTCAACGTCTGTACAAATCAGTCCGCAATGCTTTTGGTGTAGAAGAGCCAGACGATTCATTAGTGAACATTCCAGAAGAAATAGAAAAAAAAATTCAAAAAAACTCGGAAAAAAAAAGATAGAAGATAGAAGCATAGAAAATGCGACTATGAAATTATTTACCTCAAAAGGTGGTCGTGTAGAAGCTAGGAAGTAGTGAAATTTTGGATTTGGATTCGTGGAGGTGACGAGGATAATGAAGGTCGGAGTATATATTGATCAATCCTCTGTTATTGGGTTAATTATCAGTTGAGGTCTGATGCCAACAATTCGTTTTCAACGAACCCGATCGGTGGGCCAGGCCGTTCCGTGTCGAACGCGACGTTAACGCTATTTTTGATGCTAACTGACCCTTAAATTAGTTTGATACATAATTTTTCTGCTAAATAAAGGCTACTTCCAAGCAATTTTCTCCATTCAAAGTTTGTACATTCTTTAATCAAGGAACGGTTGCAAAATCCCTAAAATTGGAAGATGACGGAAGAAAAATCCCTTTAGAAAAAGTTATGAAAATTTGGTCCTTATTTTTAGTTTTTAACTAATTTATGCTATTTTTGCCCCTGATTTCTATGCTGGACCGATTTTCTAGAAGAGGACAATTTGGTAAAAAATAATAAAACAAAAACCTAATTTACATGATTTTATTAGTATGGACTTTTTATGCATGAGTTTTGAGAATAATGATCTTTGGTCCAAAACACTTCTTTAATTGTTACAGGTCTGTCCGCAGACGATATCTGAAGCCCAACTAAAAAATTATGATTGGACCACGAAGCCTCATAGCTATGAAACGCAGCTTCTTTCTTCAATCTTTCTCCTACGTTTCCCTTTTGTGTAAAATCTTTTGGATCTCCTAGACTCCTACTCGGATATTTTACAAAATAGCTAAAATCAAAGAAGAAGAACATTTGGTCTAATTATCAATGGACTTGAGCTTATCTCCTTCAACAATCAAACTCCACAAGCCGCCTCATGCTCTTGTTGCTGCCAGATCTCCAAGGGTGGTTCGCTTCCCTTCAGTTCTCCATTCCTCATCTATGTGAGTTAAATTTTTATCTGTAATTTACTTTTAGGTGAAATTTCATCTTACGGGTCATTATAATTTACACTGTTTTTATGTGAAGTTCAATTTTTGGGGAATTTGAACATGTGTATTACAAAATTTATATAACCTACTATATTCCATATGTTGCTTTTCCAAGTTAGATAAAACAAGCAATTGCGAAAAAGTAACGGAATAAGTTGAAATCTTTTCTGCAGCAATGCCATATCACTGGATATATCCTACAAATTACAAAATTTAGTTTATAATGCATAAATTTGGTGGAGACCTTATGATGATCATCCTTGATTTAAAATTTGAAAATTACAAAGTGTTATGATGGTCATTTATGTCTGAGGGTCTTACCACCGGAATGTGGCCTTGGGCAAGTATAATTTTCATCTATAATAGAAGTTACACAACCTTGTATATGATTATGAAGTATACTGAGCAATTAGGGTTCATTGTTTCTTCAAGAAGAAAAAAGCTACTCAAGTTTTAAACACCCATAAGGAAAAAATGCACAAGATTATCAATGTGTGGTTAGGGCTGTCAATGAGTGTTCAAAAAATTCAAAATAAGTCCGTATTCATATATGAAATATAATAAATTATCCGATATCCGGAAAATGGATACAGCCGCATCCGATAATTATCCATCTGGTTTCTTATCAAGATTATAGTTTCTTTTTTGTATTTTAGTGCATAAAATGATTCTCGTTTGCTATTTTATCTAGCTAAAAAAAATTGACGTGTATAAAAATCAATATTTGCAGCTTTAAATTATTTTACTTGGCCTTTTTAGTACTGAAATAGATTTATAATGAATTGAAATTTTCTATTTATTTGCTTATATTTATTGGTTGTGAATTGACCAAATCTGATATCCGTCCGCATCCGCGGATACAGATATCTGATATCTGAAAATTATTTCGGATAGGGATATGGATACAACACTATCTGAATCCTTATCAGACCGTCTACAGGCGTATGTGTGATATGTTAACTTTGACAATGTGATTATTGTTATTATTATTGTTTAGGGATAAGCGACACATTTAGTTCAGTTGATTTATTGGTGTGGTGATATAAAAGCATTTTGGAATAGAATATATTTTTTGTACGACGATGTGAGCATTGAATACTAGTTAGTGTTTCACCGCAAGTTTCTAACCCTACAAAACCAATCATTTAGACACATATTTTGACTGCAGCTAAAATTGGTTTGTGTGAAAAACCTCACTAAGTTTCAGTTTGTAGAGATGGCAGTAATGTGGTTAGATAAAATATGGAGATAAATTATACATGAAACAGTAATTATCTCATTAACAGTAGGTATAAGTTAAAAAATGGGCATAAGCGAAGGTCTTGCATCATAATTGGCTGAATGACATTTTTCAATTTTTAGCTATATCAGAGCAGCAGTAAGAATTATGAAAATAAGAGAAGAACAGAGGAGAGAGAGGGGAATTTTGTTACATATCATTTCTGAAAATAGTACGACCATTATATAAAGGACTGTTACATGATCATAGGATTCCCTTGTGCCACTTGGCAATGCAGGGATGGCTAGCTAGATAGTTGTAACAGAATTGCTAAAGTTGTAAGTTGTAACCGAATTGCTAATAATAACTAAATTTAATAAAACAAAAGAAGCTTCTAATTTGTCTTGAGTTGGTCCCTTCATGCATTTGCTGTAGAGTTACTTCAGGCTCTATATCTTGGTGGTTGTACGATGGTGCGCTTGGGCCTAGTGTGTGTGGCTGTATCACATTATTGAAACTTTAATCATTTTGGAGCAAGTCATAGAGTCGAACTTTGCAATTCGATAATAGTAGACAAGGATTAAGAGCTAAGGTTGGAAGAAGTTTTGAAAATTGGAGCCTAAATATAGCAGGAATGTGGCAGTGCAGGATTACTATGTTTGGGTTTGTTGTAGATTCATGGGTTGTGTCATTACTTATTTCTAGTCCAACCATCACCAAAATATGAGATTAATAACCCTAGCCTCCTAATCCATTAATCAAGAAATTAAATTATGTTCAAGAGTGGTTCCACCATTGTTCTTTCTCATTCTTCTTATATTTAAGGGTTCTTCATCATGTTTTAGCATCTCTGCATCTGCATCTTGCATCTGGCAAATATATCAAAATCGTAGCTTAAACTAATTCAGTATCCATTTTTCAGTGCAGGACGTAGCCACCATACCCTCACCACAAGATGCAGAGTCAAAAGCAACAAAGCCGAGAACCATCCAAACACAGAAAGCCTAACACAAGAAGACGAACAAACCCTCCAAAAAGACCTAGAAACAGCCATAAAAGAAGAGGACTACCCCACAGCAGCAAAACTAAGGGACAGACTCCGCCTCCTCCACGAAGACAGCAAGTCCTCAGTCCTCGCAGCAAATTCCAGATTCTACAATGCCTTCAGAAACGGAGACCTTGCAGCAATGCAGTCCATCTGGCACAAGGGAGAGGACGTGTACGTAATTCATCCTGGAGCAGGTAGGATTTCAGGGTACGATTTGGTGATGGGGAGCTGGGAGATAGTGTGTGGGGCGGAGCATGAGTTTCCGATCAGGATTGATTTGGAAGACGTTATTGTTCATGTTAAGGGGGATGTAGGGTACGTGACTTGCATGGAGGTGGTGAAGAGCAGGGGGAGTAGTTGGGGGAAGCAGGTGGCGACTAATGTGTTTGTGAGGGTTGATGGTGTTTGGTACATCTGCATTCATCATGCTTCCCATGTTGATACGTGAGAGTTTTGGGTGTTTGTCAGTGAGTGTAGTGATATATTTTTGGCTGTGGGATTAGTTGATGTTTTCAGTTGGCCTTTTCCATCAATTTATAATGCGTTTTTACTGCATGAATGTAAAGTGATAAATTATGTTTTGTGAGCTTACAACTGGATGCTTAAAGCGTTCTGGAATTTTACCGGTCAACTATATTTGAAGTTGTTCCTTTATTTGTCAAAGCATTATTCCTTGCTGATGGGTAAATAGACTGTAATGTTGGACGTATATTTTGACTTGTTATGCCATAGTAATTGAAGCACAACCACACTTGGTGCGCTTTACACCGCTAGCGCTCTTGATACGATTTTTGGTGGCGTCGATAAGTTGTCCATATTTTGAAACATTCTGCCACTTTTGTACTACAAGTACGCAGAAATACACATCCACGTCTTCGTGACCAAGACATTACTAATGTTGATTACTATTTTCGCGGTTGAGATGAAGGGAACTCACTGGGTACGTTGGTGTACACCAGAAGGGGTAAATAATGAGTTAATTGGGTCATGTGTGTAGCTATTTATATTTGTTATGTACTTCACATTACTATTGCACTTTGGATTAAATTTGAAAATAACATTATTTTCTCTACAATATTCATGTTACTTGGATGAGGAGAGATGAGCTGCAATTTCTTTTGAGTAGATTAGACTTTCACGTACCTGCACGTTCATGAGATGCATAAGATATATTGGAACCTGGAAGATGCACAGATTGAGCACCACAGGTAGACTTTTCGCAACGATAGCATCAACACGAGAGTTCGCCTCTATTTGATGATTTCAGTGATGATGACATAGATTTCGAAGATGGTGGTAGTGACATTGGCTTAGTATATTTAGTGATATTTAACTGATGTATTGATATGATCATTTATGATCCATTTACACCAGTGTATGGACATGTATCGACTTATTTAATCGTATTTATTAATGTATAGACATAAATTGACTTATTATTTGTATTTGACTAACTATGATCTAGTATATATAGGCGTATATATTTTGCTACCGATCGATATCCAACTGCATCTCCAACAGATTCAGGACATAATATTCAGGTCCGGAATATTACGCCTGAACATTAAGGACTAACTCCTGTTGGAAATAAATGAGTAAAATAAGAGAGGTATTGGAGAAAGAGAAATTATGCATTGGGATATGTGAGGCATTTAATGTCTTAGAATATGAATAGTCTCACATCTTAGAATATAATAAACAATATGTGTTTATATACTAAGATGTTGTCACTGTTATAGTTACAATAAAAAAAGTGAGGGATGAAAGCATAACCCATCTTAGCGGGTGGTGCACCCGCGGTCGTACCCGCGCCCGCATCCGCAAATTGGCGTTTGAGACGTATTAAAGGCACTTAGCACTTTGCAATTGGCGGTTGGCTTGGCTTGACTATTCAGATCAGACATTTCTCTTTTTGAATTCAAACACTTTTTGGACGAACGGTAACGAACGGTAACAAACGGTCAGTTAGTAAAGGGTCGTAAACTTTCCAACAGACACAACCGTTCATACTCGAATAGACACATCCTCGAGCCTATATATAGACAGACAAAAAACGAAATTAAAAACACATTCTTTCTGTTTTCTATCGCTCTTCTTCTCCACGGAACTCTGTTCTTAATTCTATATTCTCTTCAGTTCGTCGTCGCTCCGCTTGCAAGCACAGCATCGCAGGATTGGTCCATTTGGAAAGCAAATTGTTCACAACCTTTGGTGCATACAGAGAGCAATATTGTTTTAAGGAAACAGTATCCACTGGACTCGCACGGTTTGATTGGTAATTTAATTATTGATTCTATACTTATTGTTTACTTACTACATAGTTCTGTTTGCCACGTTTTGTTTTTTTACAACAGGTTAAAAACGTTTTTGTAACATCAAATTTGCAACAGTTTTCTCTAGCATAATTGTGATAGTGTTACAACATAGTTATAGCAGTTTTTTGTAGCACTTGAGTTACACAGCAATTACAACTCCAACACTCAAGCACTGGACGCTGATTTAATCAACGTCCCAGGCTATGAAATTTTTAAACTAGTTTACTATTGGAAACAAGATGGGAATATTAGTTGGCAGTGCACATGATGGGAAATGAGTTGGAAACACAAATAATGTGGCGATGTAAGTTTGATTCACTTTTGTAGACATCTTTTTATTGAACAAAATTAGTTTAGTGTCTGGACGCTGATTAAATCAGCGTCCAGAGCAGGGCGCTGATTTAATCAGCGCTCGTGACCTTGGTCACTGAATATTACGCTTAATTTGAACTATTGGAGTGAGGAAAAATACGATACCTTAATATAAAGGTTGAATCCTCAACTGTTGGAGATGCTCTAATAATGCTGCAATGCATTTTGTATTAAAGATACTAATTCTGTGTAATGATCCATATAAAGTGATTCTTTGTAGTGAAGCATATATAGCATTTATGCATATACACTATTTATGTGCAATGGTGTATAGTAATTTAATAATCAATAGTGTGCTGCTATAGGTACCCGATTTTCTCTTCTGCCCACCATTATAGTTTTAAAGAAATGAATTTTTTGTATGTGCTTCTGGTCACCAATATCATTTTTCCTTCACTCAGTTATAAACAACCGTTCGTATCAGTAGTTCTTCGGTGGTTTAACGTCCCACGGCCGTTGATAACAAAAACTTATTCATGACAAACGGCCGAAGGTGACCGAACAGTATTTTGGTCCTTTGAAGCCAATCGGGGTGACGCTTGATTTGGAGAGAAAAATACATGGTGTTGGGAAGAGGAGTGCACGTTGTTTTGAGATGACCTTCAATGTAGATGGTCAGAAGAGAAAATCGGGGTGTGAATAACAATACCACTGGTGTATTGTCTTTGGGGTTCAATATCTAATCTATATTAATTACTTTGACGTTTCATTTTATAGGCCTATAGTGAAATACATGTTAAATGCAGCACAATTTACATGGAATATGTAAGTCTACCGTGAGCTGTACTCACACATCATTCGATTCGAATTTCGTGGATGTTTGATTAATTGACTAAGTTTCAGAAACAATCTCTCTACTAATGGGTTAAGTTTATGTACGTTTTTCTCACCTTTGAACCCGCTCAAGCGAAAACTTTGTGCAGTGGGTAGACGATTATTTGCGTTGCTTTTGCATGAGCAAACACCAGAAGAACCTTTCCGCCTCTGAAGGTAGATCGAGAATATAGTTAAGAGAGGGAGATTTTAGTCACAAAGACGGAAAATAGTGAACAAATTAAAAGCTCGTAATATATCTCTACCTCTACTATTGTTGAAAATAATGGAGCTGGCATAACAGAAATGGAGGACCACAATGATATTGATGATGACAGCTAATAATTGGTTTGTCAAATAGTACCATTCTGTTACTGATTTTTCTAAAAAATCAGGAGCATTCCGTACCTTGAAATATTCCCAAAATATTCCTTTTCCAGAACAATCTTCATTGCATTATAAATACCTGTGTACACCTCATTGTAAGTGTGGAGCATCAATACAATTAATACAATCAATATTTCAGTTTTCTTTCTTATTTCCTTTTTAACTTGGTATCGGAGCCACTTGACCTCTGTCGATGACGATTCCTGGTGAATCCACTCCAGTCACAAGTGCAACTTCAGCTGTTGCTGATGCTCCAGTTCAGTCTGCTCCAGCTGCTGCTCCTGGCACCGCCAATCCTACGTCCATCTTTCAAAGTCTTGCTCCCCTGACATTAAAGCTTGATAGAGAGAACTACTCATTCTGGAAATTTCAGATTCTTCCAGCACTCCGCGCTCATGATCTAGAAGGCTTCATCCTTGGTACCAAAGTCTGTCCTCCTCAATTCGTCGACAACACCATTGGAGGACCTGTTCTCGGCGAACCTCGACTCAATGCTGGCTATGCTCTATGGCGGCGCACGGACCAAGCCATTCTCTCCTGGATGCTCAACTCCATTTCAGAGACCATGTTTGGTCATGTTGTAAGGTGTACAACTTCGTTTGAGGTTTGGCACACCCTTGAACTTCTATTCACTACACAATCTAAAGCTAGGACTCTCCAGCTTCGATTCCAACTTCAGTCTCTTAAGAAAGGAAACTTGTCTATTCATGATTACATGCTAAAGATGACTAGTATTGCTGAAAATCTCTCTGCTGCAGGACAAATTATTTCTGACGAGGATCTAATTCTCTATATTTTAGGTGGCCTTGGACACGATTATGACCCTGTTGTGATTACTCTCACCTCTCGACCTGACCCTATAACTCTGCAGGAGGTTCAGTTTCTGTTGCAAAGTCAGGAAATGCGACTTGAGCAGCTTAATACCCCTGCTACTGGAGATCTCACCTCTCCTAGTGCTAATTTTGCTGCACAGTTCAGGAGATCTGTTAACATCAATGGAAATGTAGGTCTGAATGGCAACCAAGGAAGAGGATACTCTCCCCGCGGTCGTGGTCGCGGAGGAAGAGGCAATCGCCCTGTGTGCCAGCTTTGCAATCGTGTTGGCCATGTTGTATCCAAATGCTATCATCGCTTTGACATCAACTTTCAGGCTCCTACACCTGGCTCAATCCAATCCAATCCAAATGCTTCTGCAGGCCAGCAAGCATCTGGTCAAGGCCAACATGCCTTCTACTCTTCCTCATCCAATGATGCTCATCTCAACAACTCTTGGTACATAGATAGTGGAGCAACGAACCACATCACTGCTGATACTCAGAACCTGCAACACAAGGTGGAAAACAAAGGTATTACTCAGCTGCTCATTGGTAATGGGCAGCCCCTTTTGATAACTGAGATTGGTACAAATACCATACATCTACCTAAATCATCTTCTCATTTAATGCTTAATAATATATTCTGTGTTCCCCAAATAACCAAAAATTTATTGTCCATATCTCAACTAACCAAAGACAATCATGTTTATATTGAGTTCTATTCTGACTATTGTGTTATAAAGGATCTGGCTACGAGGAAAGAGCTAGCTCGGGGAATGCTTAGCAATGGCCTTTATCAACTACAGCTTCCTAAGTCATCTTTTCATTCCAGTTTTCCAAGAAATAAACACTCATGTTTCTCTGTTGCATCTTTGAATCCCAAGAAGAGTCCAATCTCAGTGTCATGCTGTAAGAGTCAATTAAGTGAGCATGTTAGTCCAGCTCAAACCTTGTTTGTTCAATCTGCGAATACTAGTAATCTCAATGTCTGGCATATGAGACTTGGTCACCCAAGTCTAAATGTAATGAAAAACATGTTGATCAATGAAAAAGTTTGTTTTAAAATCCTTCCCAGTTTTTGTGATGCCTGTCATATTGGCAAATCCAAACATAAGCATTATCAGTCTTCAATAAAATCTGCCAGCAAACCATTAGAAATCATCCATTCGGATGTATGGGGGCCCTCACCAATTTTGTCTAAAGATGGATATAGGTATTATGTCCACTTTGTAGATGAATTTAGCAATTTCACTTGGATATATCCATTAAAACTAAAATCTGATGTAAAAGAAACTTTCATTAATTTCCAAAAGTTTGTTGAAAGAAAGTTTGATCACAAAATAAAAACTCTCCACTCCGATTGGGGTGGTGAGTACAGAAGTCTTGTGCCTTTCTTAAACTCCTCAGGAATACATTTCAGTCATCCATGTCCCCATACACATCCACAAAATGGTAAATCGGAAAGAAAACATCGGCACATAGTTGAAATGGGCTTGACATTACTCACACAAGCCTCCATGCCGCTGCACTATTGGTGGGAAGCCTTCAGTACTGCTGCTTTTCTTATCAATCACTTGTCCACTCCAACACTAAATCATAAATCTCCCATTGAAATTCTGTTTAAAGTTAAACCAAATCTGAACTTTTTGCGTGTGTTTGGTTGTGCCTCTTTTCCCCATCTCCGAGATTACAACCAACACAAGTTAGATTTTAGATCTACAAAATGTGTTTTCCTTGGCTACAGTCCCAATCATAAGGGATACAAGTGTCTTCACCCCTCCGGACGCATTTACATTGTTCAAAGTGTCAAATTCAATGAATTAGAATTCCCATTTGCTGCAGGTTTTACTGTTGCAAATTTCAAAAATTCTGAAATAAATACTTGCTCTAACCAAATCAATTACAGTCAATGGCTTCCATTTGTATCTCAGTCTATGCAGGAATATGATGACTTAGCAAACACTGATGTTGATAATGGCCAATGCTCATCAATCCCTGATTTATCTCCTGCTGCATCAACCTCAAGCTCAGCGCCTTCATCTAGTCATGATAAAACTCAAAACTCTGCTCAATCTCCCTCAAATTCATCACCAGATACAGCTCACTCATATTCCACCTTGCCACTTGAAATTCACCTACCTATCTCCACCTCTCCACTCATACAGCCCACTCAAACCTCAGCCACACCAAAAATGGCATCTGAACCTGTCCAAACCACTGGCCACCATATGACAACTCGCTCTAAAGCCGGTATTTTCAAACCAAAAATCTTTCTAGCTACTTCACCTCACCCATCCATCGGTTCCAATTTTGAAGACACTATACCAACCTCGGTTGATCAAGCACTTAATTCTCCACAGTGGCACTTAGCAATGCAAGATGAAAACACTGCCCTCTTGAAAAATCGAACTTGGCATCTCGTGCCTCGACAACCACACATGCATGTTGTTGACAACAAATGGGTTTTTCGAATCAAATATAATGCAGATGGCACCATAAATCGTTACAAAGCTCGCCTTGTTGCCAAGGGCTTTCAACAACAGCCAGGTATTGATTTCTTTGAGACATTTAGCCCGGTTGTCAAGCCTTCTACGATACGTGTTATACTCTCTTTAGCTGTTACCTATAGCTGGGATATTCAACAAATCGATATCAACAACGCTTTTCTAAATGGAACCCTTCAAGAGGAAGTCTTCATGGAGCAACCAGCTGGCTTCATTGATCCTAATTATCCTACTGCCGTGTGTAAGCTAGACAAGGCTCTCTATGGCTTGAAACAAGCCCCTCGGGCTTGGTTTGACAAACTCAAAGGTTCTCTTGCTGCCCTTGGATTCAAAAACTCAGTAGCTGATACTTCTCTGTTTTTCTACAATGATGGTGAAGCTGTTGTCTATGTTCTAGTATACGTTGATGACATTTTGCTTACAGGAAATAATGCCACTCATGTCTCCACTATTGTCTCCAAACTTCAGTCTTTGTTTGCTCTCAAATCTCTCGGCTCTGTCACATATTTCCTTGGCTTTGAGATAACTAGGGGGCATCATGGTCTTCACTTATCTCAAACCAAATACACCATAGATCTCTTAAAAAAGACTAACATGATTGCTGCCAAGCCTTGTCCTACTCCCATGAATCAAAGCAACAAGTTAAGTCTCCAAGATAGTGCTCCTTTTGACCATCACACTCTGTACCGCAGTGTTATTGGTGCCCTCCAATATCTTACACTTAGTAGACCTGACATTGCTTATTCTGTGAATAAGCTAAGCCAATTTCTTCAAGCTCCCACTCAAAACCATTGGAGCGCTTGTAAGAAAATTCTACGCTATCTTGTTGGATCAATTGGAGAAGGGATCATGTTCACTCGTGCCTCCACTCTAACTATTGAAGGCTTTTGCGACTCAGATTGGGCAAGCTCTCTTGATGATAGAAAATCCACAACCGGTTACTGCATATACTTTGGCAAAAATTTGATCAGTTGGAGCTCTCGAAAACAAAAGTCTGTGGCTCGCTCAAGCACTGAGGCTGAATATAGAGCCTTAGCTCAAGCTTGCACTGAGGTGGTGTGGCTGCAATCCTTGTTCACTGAAATCGGTATTGAATACAAAGGACCAGCCATAATGTGGTGTGATAATTCTGGTGCCAGGCAGTTAGCATCTAATCCAGTGTTTCATTCAAGAACAAAACATATTGAAATTGATGTGCACTTCATTAGAGACAAAGTTTTGAACAAAGAAGTTGAGGTTAGATACATTCCAACAGAGGAGCAAATAGCTGATATTCTTACCAAGTCTCTCAGCATTTCACAATTCCATTATCTCAAAAACAAGCTGGCAATTTCATTCTCTCCACAGCACAGCTTGAGGGGGTGTGTTGAAAATAATGGAGCTGGCATAACAGAAATGGAGGACCACAATGATATTGATGATGACAGCTAATAATTGGTTTGTCAAATAGTACCATTCTGTTACTGATTTTTCTAAAAAATCAGGAGCATTCCGTACCTTGAAATATTCCCAAAATATTCCTTTTCCAGAACAATCTTCATTGCATTATAAATACCTGTGTACACCTCATTGTAAGTGTGGAGCATCAATACAATTAATACAATCAATATTTCAGTTTTCTTTCTTATTTCCTTTTTAACTACTATTAATAAAAAGAATTCAATGAATATGATTTACACGGTGCCTTCTTGAAATTCCAAATATACCCTTCCATCCATCAATAGAACCTCACCAACGATTTGCAACCTTAACAACCATTCCATTTTCGATCCATCAACGGAATTTCACTATTGATTTATATCCAACACCATCAATATAATGGCTTGAAATAAAGGCGTTGTGACTCCAAAGCTTTTACGTTTATAGCATACACCAGTCCATTAATCATTTTATCGAATAAAAGAAGTATATTAATCTAGCTGTTAGATGCACGTACGTACAATTTATACTAGTGAGAAATAAAAGCGAAAAAAAGTAAAACACCCAATGTTTTTATTGTCGTTCATCCCAAACTCGGCTATCCAAAGTATGGATTGAATAGCTATTGAAAGTATGAGTTGAATAGTTATTGAAAGTATGAGTTAAAAAGCTATCGAAAGCATGACTTGAAGAGCCATCGAATGTATTTGTTAAAGAGATATCAAAATTATGACTCTTCAAAGTATGAGCTGAAAGATGTATGGAAAAAGTGAGATATAAGCTAGCTGGGATACAAAGTAAAATGCTATTGAGACCACTGTTGCCACATCACAAGGATATTCTCCACTTCAATCACACAAATAGGACCCATAGAGCTCTCCACTACTACATGAACAACATCGGTTCAAAAGTGACACATCAAAGTGTTTGATTTGTTGTTTTTAGGTTTGGGTTTTCGTCCATACAAAAATACACACGACGCATGTATATTGTCGAAAACGAAGTTAACATATAAAATAGAAAACAACTTTTATTTTTATTTTTTGTGTTTTGGGAAATAACAGAAGCACGTGAAACAATACATTCTTCCATCGTTCCTCTATCCCCTTCATCCTTCCATCCGTCTTTTTTTCATCCACTCCGTCGTCTCTCCATTCTTCTCATATTTGACATTAATAATAAAAACCAAAAACACAAAATTCGTTTTCAAACCAAACACCACCGAATTAATTCATTTTCTTCTTTCTACTGGATTCATATCAATTCCTAGGATGCATCGTGGTATGATTTTATCAATTTCAAGCGCGCATCACCCAACTTTTGATCGAATTCTAATGTGCATCGTACTAGCCTACGATCAAATTTTGGTATACAACATATTAGGTTTTAACGCAATCCTAGCACAACACGTAATTGCTAAATTTTATTTATAAGCGCATAGAATGACGAAGGTTTGAAAAAAAATCTAAAATGTCAACACAATCAAATTGCATGAGAGTGATAATGATCGTAGTAATTTTCATGAACAGTACCATCTTCTTTGATCTTATAACGTTTATTAAACTATCTTTCATTTTTTTTCCAAACAGAAACAAATAGCAAATGACATTCGTTCATTTACTCATATGAACAAAATTTTAAGTGAAATTTTGTTATTTTTACCAGGGAGTAAGGGAAGTGGCAAGGTTTCTATAAAATGAGCCAAAAACAGGAAAATAGGCCAATGGAAGTCGAAGTACGCAGATTTTGAAATTTAGTCTGAAAGAGAACGAAATGTAAATTAAATCAGCGTCAAATAAAACAAAATAATAAATTAAACTAGCTCAGATGAATAAATTGAATCAGTTTCTATAAGTATGTGAAAATGAATGCTATTTTACTTCATATAGTGGTAGTTCACTCGATACTAGTTTAATTTAGTATTATATTCATTTAATGGTAGTTCAATTTAACATTCTGTTTTATTCAATATTTCTTTAATTTAGCATCTGATGTCCTTAGATTTTAAAGCATATGTCCAAAAATTAGTTTGAGATTATTCCTTTTAACTAAGTAGTATGTAACCGGTGCGTTGCACACAGTATATTTTATAAAGGTAGTTGTAACAACCTTGTATTTTTGTGATTATTTTAATTGTATATTTTAATTATTTTAATTGAATTTTTGATTTTTTTTTAAAAAACTTTATTTTTATTTATTTAATTTAAATAAATTTGTTATTTTAGTATAAATTTTGATTTCTATGTGAATTATAATTTCAAACATGAATAAATAGAATATTTTTTCAGAAATGTGAATTTTGGTCAATATGGTCAAACTTTGACTTTTGAATTTAAAATTTTGAAATTTTGAAATTTTTAATTTTATCTTTTATTATGAAAGTAAATAAAATTTTAAGAATACTGCTTTTCTTTTCATTGAAATCTGATTTATATTGTGAAAGTTATGCCTTTTACACTATTGGATGTAATTTGTTGTATTTAACAAAATTGTTATTTTAATTTTATATAAATAATATTTTTGTTTGTTATGTCATGTTCTAATGTATGTTTACAAGTGTAACATGATGTTATGTATCTATTTTAGTTTTAAAACATTTTAATAGTGTAATTGAAACTTTCTAATGTCAGTTGTCTTTTGTTTACAGTTTTAATTTCTAGTTTCAATTAATTAAAGTAATTCTTTATTTATCTTTTTATTTTCTTAATAATTTATTTTATTTTCATTTACACTTTATTTTTTTCAGCATTTATTTTATTTTACTTGACTTTTTATTGGATTAGAAGTAAAGTTATAATTTTCCAAAGTTAATGGTAGTTTGTTTGTAATTTCTAAGTCTTGTTTTAAATTAATAAACTATTTCTTTAATTCTTTTTCTATTTTCTCTAAATTTAATTATTTATTTTCATTTTATTTTAATTTGTTTTCAGTTTTAAATTCATTTACTTATTTTTATTTGTTTTTATTTGATTTAAAAAGAAAGGAAATATGAAGAGACTTGACTTTATAACATGAGACCTTTCATTTGCCTAAGACCTTTCATTTTCCATAACCTTTCATTTATTCTTGTTTGGCCGTGTATTTTCTTTTGCTTGGCCGTGAATTCTATTTCTCATTTCACGCAAAAAAAACTCCATCTCATCTTCCATTCACGGCTAAGAAAAAATTTCTTGGTAATGGCCTCTCCTCCTTTTCCATTTTTTCTCTTCTTTTTCTATTGTTTTTAAATGTTTGGCCATGATTTCTTCCCTTGCCATGCTCGGCCATAGCCACCACCTCCTCCTCCTCTTCACCATCCACCACCTATCACCTCCTCCTCCTCTGACTTGGCCTGGCCGTGCACTTCCCTTTGACAAAAACTCCAAACAAACATGCAAAACTCCATAGAAAACATGCCTAGCCACCAATACTTCAACAACATCACCTTAGGTTGCATTGGCCGCCTCCTATTGCTCCACCACCACCATGTTATGACCCTGACCATCTGCCTTAGCCACTGTCCAGATCTGACCTGACCTGTAGCAGCCCCTAGCCGAGCCATAGATCCATGTAGCCGAGCCAAATAGTGAACACAAACTCCTCCATTTTGCCTTGACCACTTGTATTCCTCCTATGTAACTCCTACCCACTTCATCACCTTGTAGTCGTGCCTCCATAGACTCAAACCCGAGCCAAAGCATGTCCAAACCCGAGCCAAATCAATCCCTAGGCCGAGCATGTGATGGTAGAAAGCATGGCAAAAGCTATTGTGTTCATATTGCTTTTTATTTCAAAGTTAATCCAATTCAATGTTGTATTGAATTTATATTAATATTTGGTTTTGTTTATGGGTTGTGACAAGATCTTTAGCTTGGTTCTCTTCCACCTGAATCTATAGTCTTGTCATCGTGCCTTCTGGAATTCGTTTGTGTCATTTGATTTGATAACTCCAGCATAAAAAGGTGAGTATTCACTCATGACATCTATACTTATATAATTTGTGAAGTGACAACAAGTGAATGTGTAGAAATTATTATATCATGTTATACCTGCCTGTGATGTAAATTATATGATGTTAAACCCTGTTATTAACTTGTCACATCATCTGCTATGTTATATTTTATTATATTGTTTATTTATTTCTGTTAATCACAATGCAAGTTCCCTGTAGAATAGAATCACTATGGGTTGAAATGATACATACCCGAACGGGCTTTAGAATAAGGGAAAATCATTATGGGCTGAAATAATAGGCCTGAGTGATTTTTATTAATTTTTATTTAACTTGGGATTGCGGGTTTGAAATGATAGAACCCGGATTTTCTTTGTAAATTACGGATTGAAATGATATATTATCTGTATCACATGACCTAGGTTAGAAAATATTATACAGACCCGTGGTTATTATATATATATTTTTCTGGAAGTTTGTAAGTTTTTTTATGAGAAATATGATATTTTGATTTTAAATTGAATTTAAAATGATTTAATAAAGTGTTAATGATTTTTCTATGTATTAAAAATGTTAAATAAATGAATGGAAAAATTTGTGATTTGAAATATAACTTAATTTGAAAATTTGTGATTTGGTTTAAATGAAATGTTTAGTAAAGAAAATAAAATGGAAATTAAGTTTTATTTGTGAATGGCAAATTTAAATTAAAGTGTTAAGTAAATGCAAAGAACGAGAAATTTGTACACTTGAATTTAATAAGTGAATTATTGAAAGAAATTGATAATTATTGTAAATTTTGACTTTATGAAATCATAAGTTAAAGGGTATTTAAAAATGAACATTTTGAAATGGAAAATATGATTCTTATAAAGTTAAAATGGTTGAATTTGGAGTTTATTTGTTTTTTGAAATTTATTCATAAATCTGGAAATTTAATTAATAGCACTTCAGAAATGCTATCAATTCTGAAACAAACTTAAAATCTAAAGTAAAGGATATTGCAGCACTTTGTAAGTGTTGTGGTTGATACAAGTGAACTAAAAGGTTAAATTAACTAAGGGCTATTACAACAGTCTAGTAAAAGCTGTAAATGTTGAATTGAACTAAATTTAAACCTGAACTATTACAGCAGTTTTTAAATGCTGTCTTTGCTGAATTGAATTGTTTCACATGTAACTTACCGTAGCATTTTCTAAGTGCTGCGAAAGGTGAAATTTAAATTGTTTGAAGTATTTAAGTGAATAAATGAGCTCAGAAAAGGCTAAATTTTTGAGAATTGAATATTTGATTTGTAAGTATAATGACTTCATATTTAAATGGTGTAAATGAATTATTTTGATTTGAATATAAACCACTTTGAAATTTATGAGTTAATACAATGTTTGAAATTGGTATAATTGAATGAATGAACTTAAAATGTTATAACTTTGGTAATGAATATTAATTTAGAAGTATTATGATTTTTCTAAGTATTATGAGGTCCTAATGACAATATTTCCAGTGTTATGATTTCTAAGTATTTTGGTTTCAAAAAGTTTGGTTTCAGAATTGTTATGACTTTGAAAGTACTATGGTTTAGAAATGAAATTAATTGGAATTGTATTTAATTAAGAATTATCTTTAATTATATATTAATTTGAAACTTGTTGAAATTGAAGATTCAAGTATATGACTTTATAAGGTGGTTTGGTTTAATATGATTTAAAAGAATATTTCAAGTTAAATAAATTGAAAGAAATATATTGATTTAGTTTGGAATTTAAATGATATATTATTGCTTTGATTTTTGAAATGGAAATGATATATTATTGAATTGGTTTTGAAATGGAAATGATATATTGTTGAATTGGTTTTTGAAATGGATATGTTTTGGGTTTGAAAGTATGTATTATTTTGAAATAAACGATATGATTTTGAAATGGTTTAAAGGATGTATTTTGATTTGAAACATAAACTATTTTGAAATTTATAATCACGGGTTATAATAACGATCGGTTGTTAAAGAGACCGGGATCAGATATGGGCATACTCTCTATCGATACCGAAAACCACTTTAACAACTATGTACGCGGTGGAGATTCCAGAATGAAGTAGGATGGTGGCGACGATCCTAAAGGTATATGCGTGGACCCAACTCCCATGAGTTGGCATAAGATGGCTAAAATAGGAGCGATTGACGGGCCAATGAGGTAGCACCTCTGATCGGACACACTTCTTCGATACCATTCTATTACTTTGTGATTGATTGAGTGCACCCCTTGATTTGGGAGTGTTGTTCGAGGTGGGCGGTAGTGGCTGCTATGCGTCACCACCAGTCCGGATGCGTAATTGGTATATCTACCCTAGCATTGCCTTGTGTGCCGTGTCACTTACCATATCGAGCTTTACTACGAGTTGTGATTTCTCCCGTAGCCTGTGGAGTATCGAGGGTAGCCCCATTTTGGGAGTATGCTAATACTGGATAGACTACTGGGACTATTACGTGTTAGGGGGAATATTGGGTCACTCCTTAATGCTATTTAAAAGTATGTTTATTTTATGATTAGACATTATTATAATAGCGAATACTACTACATAGTAGATAGTTTAACGGATCCTTAAAGAATGGGCGATCCCAAGCATTCTTTATGTTACTTGTACATTTAATTACAGTTCACTTGAGTTGGTTTACATTGTATAAGTATGTATGTCCTGACTCGAGTGTTTTGTGTTTTGCTTTACGCTCGGGTCAGACTGAGTGATACAACATTTGAGACTCACCTTTGGAGCTGGAGTTTTGCTTTGAAGATCCAAATATTTATTCATTTTGTTATCCAGTTGATTCCAGCTGTATTCTGAGTTGGACCTGATTATCATACTGTTACTCCTGTTGTGTCTTGGTATTTTTATTGTATCTTAATTAACTCTTATGTATTTATATAATAGCTTCATGAACTACTATTTCTTTGTTTCCACTGCATTATTATATACTCTGTATCTGTGAATTGTGATTTATTTACTGTATATTATGAGTTTTGCCAAATTTTTATTTACAACGCGGTATTTTGAGCAATTCAAGTCCGACATGTACGGATGCGAATGGTTGAAAATATCGGGTCGTTATAGTAGTTTTGTAATCACATTTTTAAAAAGTGAATTTATTATGCAATATATGATGAAATTGTTAAAATAATTGAGCTATGTACTAAAGTTATTATTTTTAACTATGTAATTTTTTTATATGATTTATGTTTTTTCATATTTGCGCAAAAAAATTATTTTCAATTTTATATATGATAATATAACGAGTTAAATACTGATTTGTTATTTTTTAGCATTTAGTTTTCGTTAAGGAAATAAACGAAAATTAGTATTCTTAGTTAATTTTAAAATTAATATTTTCACAAATTCCAATAGATAAATATTTATATGCATAAATTTTGAGTTTTAACAGTTAGTTTTTAGTACATTTGTCTAAAAGATAATATATATATTTATAGATTGAATTTTAAATATTACATGAAATAATGAAAGAATACCTGTAAGACTAATGAATTGGTATATTTTATGATTTAAAGTTTTAGCATTAATATTAACATCAGAAATAACTATAATACATTATCAAAGAGATAAATAAAACATTTATTTAATGACTAAAAGGAATGTCGGTAAAAAGGAATGATACAAATCATGTTCTTATTTCAATTATGTAAAAGTTGATAATTTGGTTTTTAAAATATTATTTCGTACCTTGATAATTTTAATTAATTTATAACAAAAAATTTCAAACAATAATTAACATCTGCATCAGAAAGGCAATAAAATAAAAATGAAAAATATTTCTAATCGAAATATTGTATAAATTTATCCATTTTAACGTAAATTATGAATATTTTCACAAAGCATATTAAATGAAATTATTATTATTACTAAAAATTCTAAACTACGGTATTCATCACTTATCATTAATTCAGGGTCATTCTTAACAAGTTTTTTATTAATGATAAAAAATTCACTTATTGTACCAAATTTAGAATGAAAAAAATGTGTATATGTATAATAATATATTTATATTAGAAAGAAAAAATTGCATATGTTCGTTTATAACGCAACACCAACTTAGAAAGAAATTTTATATATATTTTCCATTGTAGTAAAGTAATAATTTAAAAAGATAAAGTTGAATGTAGAATAATGTAAGAGAACAAAAGATAATTAATTTTGTATATAACCGTGCAATTTTATGTTATATGGACATGATTGAAATATTAGTTTTACCATTTTTGTCAACATAAGCATCGTATACAATTCATTGAATTTTTTTATGACTTATTAAACCAAATAATAAATGTTCGTTAATTGGATTTATTTTAAAAGTTCAGGTTTTAGATCACTTAATTAATTTAAATAACACTTGGGTGACTTTTTAAAATAATTGTAAAAATTATATTTTTAAATGTAAAATGTTAATGAATAGAGTTAATAGAATTTTTCTCAAATTATAATTATAAAATGTTATTAGGATTTGAAAATAAAATATTAGAGAGAATTAAGGAGAAAGCATGAAATTGTTAAACAGATTAGAAAATCCTATTTAACTAGTGTGTAACACGTGCGTTGCACACGGTAATGTTGTTAAAAAATATTATTTATATTTTAATTATTGCTAAAATATGTTTTTAGTATGCAATATATGATAAATTTATTGTGAAATATTAATCATAAACTAAAGTGATATGTGACGTTCAGATATAAGGTTGAAAGTTCAATACTCGCTAACTACATATCTTTGTAAAAATCAATGTCCTAACTCAAAAAAATTATAATTAAAATTGTTAATACTGTATATATAAATAATTTATGTTACGTGATATACTAATATATATATATATATAAGCAAATACGTAGCTTCACTATTTTGTTAATATGATTGTTGTATGTATGTTGAATTATTATCTCTCTTGAAGGATTTATAAATGGATAATGTACATTAAACAGATTGAATTTATTTGAATAATTTGAATTAATGATCGACATAACTAATTAAATATAAGGAATCAAATGTAAAAAAAGTTAAAATTGGAAAGAGCTTTTTACAAGTTTGTAATTGAAAAGAGCATAGACCTTATGTGTAGGTTATCTGCATGTGAACTTTTTTTTGAATCAAACGTGAACTTTTATTCATTTTTAAGTTTTCATTTTTAAATAATTTTATCCTTATAGTTAACCATAAATTTCATGTTCTTGTAGAAGGATCGTGCTTACAACTTTGATAGTTGTAAAATAATGTTATGCAACATTTACTTGAGTTATGAGTTGGTTATGGTTTGATAACATGTTGAATGTAAGAATATTTGTATAATCTAATTTTTATCGGTTTAATCTGTGCGTTCACATCATAATATTGTAAAACATAAATTTATCTTTTAAAGGTTGTTAAAAATAAAATCATGTTATGTAATGTATCATTTTTTTGAGATAAATGAATTAGAATAAAAGAGTTATTATTATTTATGTATACATTTATGTTATGTGATTTATATATCTTCATATATCCGAATAAAGAAGAAATAATTTTATTATTTTTCTTATATACATGAATATTGTATATATTGAAATCATCTTATTTGTAGGATTTATTAGATGAATTAATAAATATTAGTTAATCGTATTTATTTCAATAGTTTAAATTTTAGATTACACAATTAGTTAAATATATAGACTTAAATGTAAAATATTAAAAGATAATTGAGAAAGGTTTCCAAGTAATTGTAAAAAAAATTAAAATTTTAAGTATTGAAGTTAATAGAATTTTACAGTGCAATGTATGATAAATGCATTTAGTAAATAAATTATAGAATAAATTTGTTATTGTTATTAATGTGTATGATTTTTATTATGTAAGTTATATATATTTGCATCTAAATGAATTTTTTTTACCAATTTGTTATGTGCTTATAATATACATATCGAAAATTTAATCTTTTAGGATTTATTAATAAATATTGGTTGATTAAGTTTATCAATTAGTTTAGATTTTAGATTATGTAATTAAGTTAAACGTGTGGACTATAATGTAAAATTTTGAGAAATAACCGTGAAATATTTGTATTTAATTGTAGATTCTTTTAATAATAGATATTCAAATGTAAAATTGTGTGAAAAGTTTAGTACAATAATTGTGAAGTTGTAAATCATAGGATTTTGAAAATAAAATATCACTTAGAGAGAATTGAGGAGAACACAGATAACTTCTAAAATTAATAAGAGATTTTCAAATTATTCTGCTTTACTATTATTTAATAGATAGACTTACTCGGCCAAAAATGTATTCTTTATAAAATGATGATAGTGTTGTGTTCTTCCTAAGTGTAGAGAATTCCTTTGGGCCTCTAAAGTCCAAACCTAAGCCCATTATGAAAACGGGGCCCGGAAACTACAACCGTTCGCCTGGAGCATAAATCCATCCCTTCTTCCACAGATCACACGCGCAGACAGAACCAAGCATTCGGAGAAATTTCGTTTTCAAAATTCATGGCTTTTAATGGTGGAATTCGATCGAGCCTTAAACTCTTCGTCCAATCAGGTTTCTGTTCCTCATAACCGCTGTCCTTTTGATTCTATTTATTTTAGATCTATCGTTTGCAATGTCTAGATTCAGAAGCTCATTCGATCTGTCATTATTTTTTATCGATCTATTATTTTGTATTGATTTGTCGATGATGTATTCATTCAGTGCTCACCAAGCTATTGAATAATTCTAGTTTAATTGTTAAAATGGGTTTGATCTAGTTTATTCCTACGTGCTTGAGCTGCATTGATCCGGAGTTTTGTGATATTGAATTAATTTTGTATCTAATGTAAATTTATTTATTTATCCAATACTAGAAATGAAATGGGTGATTTGAAGGAAAATAAAATGAAAAAAGAGTCGTGGGTGTTTACAAAAGCGATACTGTATAAGTAGCCAAGCTTAACAGTTAACATTTGTTTTTTCTTATACTGGCACACTAAACCACTCACTGTTCTGTGTTATGTTAATGGGTGTTTAGAGCATCTTCAATGCAAATTGAATGTAAGGTCCATTTAATCTTATGTGTCAACGAATAGATCACAATGTGAACTCTTTGCGATAAAAGATACTTGAACATTACAATAAAAGTGAAAAAAACAACTCCAATGCCGATGTATTCATAAAAAATAATTAGCTTATGTGTCGAACCAAATTATAAATAAATAAAAGTATTATTTTAAAATAATTAATAATATATGTATTTATTTATTACACATTGTGACGTACAATGTCTGCACTAGACAATGTCTAGTGGATTTTATGCCAAATCATCATTACAATTGAATTAGCATTCCTATTGGAGATTAATTGTTAAATGTAATACAAGATTGATGATGTGTAAATGACTTCACATTAAAATTTTAGTAGGATTGGAGATGCTCTTAGATGGACGTTCAGACCAAAATATTTGAAGGAAAAAAATTACATCTAAACGCTGGAAGATTGAAGAGAAATTTGGAAATTGTTAATTACAAGGATAGAGAGAGAGGTGTGAGGAAGAGATATTATTGTCCATTATTCCATACACAGTTGAATCGTACATAGCTGAACCATAGATAGTGGAAGAGTACACCGTTGAACATTTGAGATGTAGAAGTTTTGGTGGTTGTTAAGAGCATCTCCAACGGATTCACGGCGTAATATTCAGACCCTGAATATTACGTCTTGAATATTAAGAGTGAAGCCCAACAACAGAGCGCTGATTTAATCAACGCTTGTGCAATATAGTGGATATTCATACTTATTCATGCTTATTAAATATACCCATGGTATATAGTGAAGACAACTGTGAAACATACCACTGGTATATAGTGGATATTCATGCTTATTAAATATTGTTAATGTCATGAGCACTGGACGCTGATTAAATCAGCGGCCGTGGCCAATTTTGAATTCTGAATTGACCACTAAACATTCACCTGAATATTACGCTTAATGCGAACGGTTGGAGTGAGATAAATTAGATAGTCTGAATGTTAAACCTGAATGTTCAACCGTTGGAGATGCTCTAAGTAAATATGTGAATCAGAGTCTAATACAAAGGGAATGGTAGAATAACACTATTAAATATTATTGGTCTTTTGAGATCTAATTATATGAAGTTGTCTAGAAAATTAGTTTATAAAAATTGCTTGATTTACTGTTACAATATTTTCCACTGTAAGTTGGTGTAAGTGTCAATGCTTTGTTTTGTTCTTTCTCCATTACGATAATACCACCGTTGAATTGTGGCTGCCACATAAGTAGTGCATCTTGAACATAGTCCAGTACAGTAAATTATTGGTTCTTACAAATAAGATTATTGAGTTTGTTTCTTTAGTGTAACTTTAATTTCCATTTTGACTCGATTTTTAGATGTTTTCCGGTCATACAATTTCAGCTTATTTGACGTCTTCCAGTCTGATTATCATTTGTAAATATAACATTTGGTTTTTAGGAATGTAGTTGCAAACAATATTTGAGATGAATTGTGTTTCTACACTTGGATTTCTTTTTTCTTTCTTTATTTTTTCTTTTGAAATAAATAAATAATTAATTAATAAAGAAAAAGTGACAAAAATGTAACATCTTTATTTTGCGTCACTGAAAGGTATGGGCTTATTCCATGTACCGTGTACTGATAAAGATAACATCTTCCCATCAAATTCTTTGAAAACTAGGGAATTTAGGGTTCCTGCATTTAATTCGCGCTACAAAAAAAGATGTCAACTCTTTAAGTTGTTTTCACCTAAAGTCTAATCTGATTAACACTTGAATGTTCATTATGATTTACCTGGCTTTATGTATTAGCGAACACCTTATTTTAAAGCTAGGCTCAGTGTTCCCCTTAATAAGCATTCCTAAAATTGAGCATGTAATTTACAGCTAAATCTAATTGATTATATTGATTTGAATCATTTGATCAATGGTTGACATTACAATAATACAATAATTATTGATGACGATGATACTCAATCATTAATAATAACCATAAATCATAAAAATCCAATGGTATATATTGAGGTGCAACTAAGGTGCTAGATTTAGATGTATTATTCAACCTAGGTCTATATTTAATAATTAATTATTTATATCTTGAAAAAGTTGTAAATACTGTAAGTTCCTAGTTTTTGGGGGCATGGTTGCAGAAGGTAATTTGTAACAACACCATTCATGTATTCATGGGTTTTATTGTTGTAACATGTACCTTGATTCCGTGGTTTAGTTAGAGCAAAGATAACAATATTACTTGAATTAGTACGAGGTTTAGTAGATAGAGAAATATTCATTGATTGCGATGAATATTTGACTGTTTAATTTTGATTGAGAGGTGATGGTAGTAAATGCAAACATTTATTTGAAGCTAATGCAAATGATCCAATTAACGATTTCATGTAGGAATGTTACAATAGTAAAACTTGTAGGGTTTGCAATATATATGGTAATTGCACAAGGCAGGCAACTGCATAACTGCTGCTTATGCATTTGCCTGAAAAGCACGGGCTAATACCTTGAAGCTCTTGTGTGATTTGTCATGTCCCCTTCATGAATCTCGATGCTTAAACCTTTTAAGTTGGAAGGCAATTTATTTTTCCTTTTCATTTTATTATTTTCTTATTCAAAACATATTGGAGTCATATCTGAATCTGTTACACTAGTCTATATTTATACTTTCGCAATTGTGCTTATATGTTAAATCAATTTTCATGATTCATATCGATAACAGGATCTCGAGGGTTTCATGCTACTGCAAAAAGCATGGGTGGACATGGCCATGACGAACCAGCTTACGTGCACGCCAAGCACATGTACAATTTAGGTAAGATGAAGAATCGAAAGCTTAAGATTTCTCTCAGTGTTCTATCTGCATTCAGCATTGGTGTGGCTGTTCCTCTTTTGGCTGTGAACTTTCAGCAGAAAAAGACAGCTTCAGGATAGAAAATTTCCTTTTTTAATAATAAAAATGCATTGGTTTTGGAAGAAAACTGAACTTGCAAAGTTTTCTTTTATTTTTTGATCGCAAAATTGATTTTTTTTTTTAACTTCTTTTCTTTAATTATTATAATGTCCAAATGTCAGTTTGTGATCTTCATTTTGGTGGTCTGTCTGTTTAAATAATAGACTGTAAGCTGAATTTTGATCCGATTATCTCTGAAGGAGAGCTTGTTTTTCCTGTTTAAAATTCACGAACGTGCTGCGTCTATGCCTCATAATAATATGATAATAGCCTGTGTGTTTTGGTTCACAATCTTGCTTTGTTAAGCTGTTTTCTGCAGCATATTTTTCTATGCTTATATGGGAAAATTACGAAAACATATATCTAAGATTTAAGCCTCAAATCATTCAGAAAATATTCAGCATCTATTCTTTAAATGTGAGCAGTCAAGCCATATATGGAATCAGATGAAACAATATTAAGCATAAATTCGGCTCAGGACCTAGACTTAAATGAAGCGCTGGATTTCATCTCTACAATGCAAAAATTTCTGCGCTACTGTTGTAGATATTGCATTGACTAGGTCCGTTTTGTTTGGCTTAAATAAGCTTTTTGTTTTTTTTGTAAGTCGAAATGAAATGGTTTTTTTATTTTACGTCGATGTCAAAAGAATTGTGCTTGAAGCTTACAAAAATGGACTGCAGAATCTTAATTGAAAAGTCAAACAAAAACAGATCGGTTTTCAAACAAAGACGTTATCGAAAAAGAATCTGGACTTAGTTGGAAAATATCTGTGAGCAGAAGCTCCTTGTAACCGCAACAGACACCGAATTGATGGAATTGACTCAATGTTCCACTAGTCTGCGTGTTGCTTCAATTAATTCCTTCGCTAACTTCTGATTAATTTCTGCTAAATATCATAATTTGGAGTTCCTTTTCTGCCATGTTTGTAAGAGTTATGTTTTTTTGAGATTTATGTTTTTGCTTGTTGCCATTACACTATAAAAGCATCACCAACATAGGAGAATTTAGGCCATATATTCAGAAGCTTGGACCATCCAACTCTCCAACCGTCGATATTTAGGATGATTTTCAACGATGAACTGATCGAATTAACCAACCAAAGTTAGCTTCAGTCATGTATTGAAAAGAGAAAAAGACCTCCGTAACAATTGAACAATAGTAAAAAGTCATATACAATAAGAAACAAGTAAGCGTGATTCCTCATATACAATAAAAAACATGTGGGTATGAGGAGGAACATGGCGATAGGAACCAAGAAGGAGAAGAAATATTGAATTTCGCTATTGCTTATGACCTCATGATTGCTAATACCTTCTTTAGAAAGAGACAGTCACACTTAATTACTTTTAGTAGTGGTCAACACTTTAGCCAGATTGACTTTGTACTTACTAGAAGAGACGACAAACGAGCTTGTGTAGATTGCAAAGTCATACCTGGAGAATGTGTCGTCTCACAGCATCAGCTTTTGATATCCGAGTTTCGTCTCCGAATACGTGTTCAACAGGGTAAAGGAGCCAAGACTAGTCGAACGAAATGGTGGAAGCTCAAAGGAGACGCCTCACGGGTGTTTAGGGATAGAGTGATGGTAGAAGGGGCATGGAATATGGAAGGAGAAGCAAATCACATGTGGGATGAGATGGCAAGACGCATTCGGAAAGTGGCTACCGATGTGTTTGGGATAGCGAAAGGAAATAAACGCGAACCTAAAGATTCTTGGTGGTAGAACAATGATGTGCAAAAGGCTATCAAAGAGAAGAAGGAATGCTATAAGTGCTTACATCATCACAGAATCGAGGACAACATGCAAAAGTACAAAGTGGCAAAGAAGAACGCAAAGAGAGCGGTAAGTGAAGCAAGAGGCCGGGCGTATGAAGATCTATATCATAACCTAAGTACGAAAGAGGGTGAAAAAAACGTCTATAGGATAGCTAAGCTCCGCGAGAGGAAGACAAGAGACGTCAACCAAGTTAAATGCATCAAAGATGACAATAACAGACTTTTGATGAAGGATGAGGAGATAAAAAATAGATGGAGAGATTATTTCGACAAACTATTTAATGAAGAAGGTGATAGCACTACAATCGAGATAGACGACTCTTCTGATGACACTTGCAGACATTTTGTTCGGAGAATTCAAGAATCCGAGGTAAAGGAGGCACTAAAACGGATGAAAGCAGACAAGGCATTGGGGCCTGATGACATCCCCATGTAGGATCTAGATTAACCCTAGAAGGGGGGGGGGGTGAATAGGGTTATAGCAAATTTTCTCGAATTTAAACAAACTACAGAGAAGTAAATATGCTATAAAGTAAATTACACATAAAATTTACCCAGCTTCGGCAACCCCTGCCTACTGCTGCATTCCCAGATTTCTATTAGAATTAAACAGTCTCCCACTTACAAACACTCTAACAGACTCGCAAACCCTGCTACCGCCTATAGAGTTTTGCAAACTCGCAAACCCTGCTTACTGAACTAATCCTAACTAGACAATCTGACACAACCTAAATCCTAGGTGGTGATTTACCAAAATTTGATTCGAAAAGTTCAGACTTCAAAAAATAAAAACAAGAGCAAAAGATAAATAGAAAACTTGAGTGCAACTTTTGCCCTTAAACAAAACTACCCAACCCAAAGTATTATTACTAAAGAGAAAAAATGCGGCCCTGTTTGTTTCCTTTATTCGGCCCGATGTCTTCTTTGTTTGAGATAATGGTGGCTCGTTCGTTTTCCTCTTCGTTCAAAAATTAGGGCTTTGAGATTTTTTGAAGCCGCCGACTTATGTTGATCGATTTTAGTGATTTCGATCCTTGTTCTGTTGATCAACCTACTCCGTGTAGCTTGCTTCGGCTGCTGCTTCTTTTTGTTGCTTGTGAAATTAGGGATTTGGCCTGGTTGCTTCGAGTTGATCGAATTCGACTTCTCTGGTATGTTATTTGATCTTTTGTTATCTGGATTGATTCCTTGAATTCGATGATTCTTATTGCCGATGATGATTGGAATTTATAGGGTTCGATCCCCTGAGTTTTCGTTCGTATATACGTGTTTGAATTTGTCAATTAATTATCTTGGCCGGTTGATTTTGTTTTGATGCTGGAGATGGTTTCTGACTTCTTCAAAATACGTATATATTGCGATTCTTGGTTGACACGTCTTTGGTTTCGACTCCTTGGTCATCACGGTGTTGACTTCGACCATTTCTGATTTTGTGATTTTCTGGCTTCCTGTTGCTCACGGCTTCGACTTGATATTTCTAATTTGTTACCTTATTTTTGTAACTGCTGTACATATGCATTTCTTGTGTGTTCATCCAGTCACTGTTCGTGTGCATTCATGTGCTTGATGTTCACTGGTTCGTTTGTCTAGTGGCATTTGATTTTGCACTACTTGCATATCCATATAAACTTGCTGTTGTCAATGAGAGTCTGTTGGATTTATGTTCTTCATGTTGTTTACTGCATATGGCTTCTCTTGTATACTACACTTGATCTGTCCATTCAAGTCTGCACTTTGCACATTGTAGCCTTGGTCGAGTCTTGTGCTTTGTGTAGACTGATACTCCTTTCTGGTTTGCATTGTTTTGTAACTTCGAGCCAGTGCATGTGAACTGGTGCATGCTTTGTACTTGTAATCATATTGCCTCGAGTACATGTACAACACTGTATATATGTATGGTTGTAGTTGAGCTTGTACTGTTCACTATTGCATTGACTTTCTGTAGCATTTGAGGTTGCCTCTACTTGTGTTCTGGTTGAAGTTCTGATCTGGTTGTTATGCATATGTATACTTCATGGTTGATTTGGGTTCATATGCACTTGATTCATATTATTGCTGTATCCATTGTTTAGACTCCATGTTAACGGTTAGCTCGATTCTTGTTTGCTTTTTTAAACTCGATACATTTTTGCCGATGTTGTTGATTACTTGTTCGAGCTAGAAGTTGAAGTAGTCATGTGTACTTTCTGGTTTTCCATCTCTGTTGTACATGTATGCTCGAGTCTGGGTTTGCACATGAACTGGTTGGTCTTGATTTCACTTCAGTTGCACTTTGGTTTCACTTGTGTTGAATCCAGCTTGTCTTTTGGCTCGACCGTGCACACGAGTTGGCGAGGCAGTGCACACGTGTATAAATGTACACGTGTATAAATGTACACGTGTGTTTTGCAGCCACTCATGATTACCTGTCCCTGATAAGAATACTGATATGCACAGATATTACACAATCAAAAATGATGACAATAACCCATATATCTGAGGCACCAATAAAAACAAATTTATATTTTTGCAAATTCAAATTTGTTTATTTTCAGATTACTGCTCTAGTTGCTAATTATATAGGTACACAGAAGACAAGATAAGAACTGGAGCTGGACAATGCAGATAGATGCAGATGTGCAGACAGAGTGAAAAACTAAGTGTTGAGTGTTGTAGTGAGAAAAAATGTGAATGTGAAATGTATGAAACCGGTGTATGTATATAGAGAGAGCTGAAAACTTTGTACTGTAAAAGTGTTGAAATAAAATATTATGTTGAATAAAAAAATACTGATTGAATTATATAAATTCTGTGCAATAGTATTATTATTCAATATGAATATTTATTCCTATATGTGTATAGTACAATCTGCAAACACATATGTAAATTGATATATGTTTGTTATCATCAAAAAATTACATCAAACAATCTCCCCCTTTTGATGATGACAAACATATATATTAAAGATTTTGAAATTCTAATAAATGTGTTTGAGCATGAAATATTTAGCTCTCCCTATATGAATGCTCCCCCTATAACTGAGACCACTCCCTATTTAGAAGATTTAGAAAATTGCAGAAGAATAAAAGAACTAAAGAAAATTAACTAACAACATTCAACAAATTTGTTGAAGTATTCCAAAAATATTTACTTTCTTATCAAAATCTTGTTCTTCTCCCCCTTTTGTTATCATCAAAAGACTGACAACACTAATGGAACAGTAGTGGAATTTTTTTTTAAAGTAAAAACAAATGCAAAACAAAGAAAAATCATAATATATCATAATGAGTTAACAAGTTCCACATTGTAGAGAATGGATTGATGATTCGGTTTTGATATAATGAGAAGAGAGAAATTTTAAAAATAATTTGACATTTAAGCACAAAAATAAGCACTTACTAACCATGCATAACCATAAGGACTTTTAAATGAGAATGGAATGATGGTAAAATAATTCTCTCACATGCTCCATCCATGCATAACCATAAGGACTTTTAAATGAGAATGGATGCATGAGATTTTTTTTTTAAATTTAAATAAAAATCACTCTTCTCATTTTACAAAACCATTATGAATGATAGAAAGATGGTAGAAATAGAAATGATCGTGGAATAAGTTACCAAGTTAATTATATTATGATTTTTTTTTTAAATTTTGAAAAGAAATAAAAACAAAACATATTTCCACTACTAAATACCATATTCGAATCAATCTTTGAATAATATCCAAAAATGGTTTGAATTTTAGAAATTGAAGTTGAAAATAAATATCCAAGAATATTTCAATCAAAAAATGGAAAATGATTAGTCAATTTCTATAATCCCCAAATCCAAACGTAATCTGGAAAATCTGTCTTCGGGGAGGGGTTTTGTGAAAATATCAGCAAGTTGAATCTCAGTTGAAATATGTTCAATGCAAATGTCTTCCTTAGCAATGTGATCTCTAAGAAAGTGGTGTCTCACATCAATGTGTTTTGTGCGTGAATGATGAACAAGATTATTTGACAAGTCTATTGCACTTTTACTATCACATTTTAATGGAACTTGTTTATAAACTAAGCCAAAATTAGAAAGAGTTTGCATCATCCATAAAATTTGAGCACAACAACTTCCTAAAGCAATATATTCTGCTTCAGTGGTGGATAATGCAACACAGTTTTGTTTTCGACTTGACCATGAAACTAATGAATGTCCTAGCATGAAACATGTCCCACTAGTGCTTTTCCTGTCAACCAATGAACCAGCATAATCAGCATCAGAATAACCAACTAAATCAAAATTTTCACAAGAAGGATACCATAGTCCAAATTTGTGTGTGTGTGAAAGATATCTCAAAATTCGTTTAGTGGCTTTCAAATGAGATTCTTTAGGATTAGATTGAAAACATGCACACAAACACACAGAAAACATAATATCAGGTCTAGAAGCAATAAGATAGAGAAGTGAACCAATTATCCCTCGATATTTCTTCTGATCAACAGCAACTCCTTTCTCGTCTTTGTCCAACTTTGTTGATGGGCTCATAGGAGTTCTCAATGGTTTGGAGTTCTCAACTCCAAATTTCTTCAACAGTTCCAACACATACTTGGATTGTGAAATGAAAATACCATCACTGCTTTGCTTGATTTGAAATCCAAGGAAAAATTTCAATTCTCCAACCAAGCTCATCTCGAATTTAGCCTGCATGACTTGTTCAAATTTCTCGCACAAGAGTTCATTAGTAGCACCATAAATGATATCATCCACATAAATCTGAACAATCAAAAAATCACTTTCTTTATGTAATAGAAACAGTGTCGTGTCAGCACTCCCCTTTTTAAAGCCATTTTCCAAAAGATATGTACAAAGGCAGTCATACCAAGCTCTAGGAGCTTGCTTAAGACCATATAATGCTTTTTCTAGTTTATACACATGATTTGGAAAATCATGATTTTCAAAACCGGGGGGTTGTTCAACAAAAACTTCTTCTTTCAAATCACCATTTAGAAAGGCACTTTTTACATCCATTTGTTTAAGTTTGAAACCCTTATAACATGCAAAACTTAGCAAAATCCTAATGGCTTCTAACCTAGCAACTGGAGCAAATTGTTTCATCAAAGTCTATGCCTTCTATTTGGTTATATCCTTTTGCGACCAACCTAGCTTTGTTTCTAATTACATTTCCTGATTCATCAAGTTTATTTTTGAACACTCATTTAGTTCCAACAATTGGATAGTCATTAGGCCTAAGAACTAATTTTCAAACTTTATTTCTCTCAAATTGATTAAGTTCATCTTGCATTGCTAAAACCCAACTTTCATCATTAAGAGCCATTTCAACAGAATCGGGTTCAATCTCAGAAATAAAACCACTGTGACAACAAAACGCACACAATTTTTTATCAAATGAAGAGCGAGTGCGTATACCTTCCGTAGGATCACCTATAACCAATTCAGGAGGATGATTGGATTTGAACTTCAATCTATCAGCATCAACAGCCCTACTTTCAGCTTTCTCACTAGATGTCCCTTCTTCAATGCCTTCATGATCTACCCCATCATCAACCGCCTTTTCAGTCGTCCTTTCCAGGTCAGATTCATCGAATTTCACATTGATTGATTCAACAATTGTCTTTGTTCGTTTGTTGTATATCCTGTAAGCCTTGCTCCTTGTTGAATAGCCCATGAAAATTCCCTCATCAGCCTTTGATTCGAATTTTCCAAGTTGATCACATGTGTTAAGAATGAAACAAGGACATCCAAATACACGAAAATAAGAAATGTTAGGTTTCTTTTCATGCCACAATTCATAAGACGTTTTGCCAAGTATTAGTCTAATCATTACTCTATTTATTACATAGCACGAAGTATTCACTGCCTCTGCCCAAAAGGTTAGAGGTAGTTTATACTCACTCAACATGGATCTAGCCAATTCTTGCAATGTACGATTTTTCCTTTCAACCACCCCATTTTGTTGAGGTGTTCGTGGAGCAGAAAATTCATGTTTTAAACCATTTTCTTCACAAAAACTTTCAAATTTCAAATTTTCAAATTCACCTCCATGATCACTTCTCAAAGTTTTAATTGAAATTCCTTTTTCATTTTGAACAAGTTTTGCAAATTTTGAAAAATAATCAAAAGATTCAGTCTTTTTGGCTAAGAAATAAACCCATGTAAATCTAGAATAATCATCAACCAATACATAACAATAACGTTTTCCATTCAAGCTTGCAATTTCATTTGGTCCAAATAAGTCCATGTGAATTAATTCAAGGACCCTTGATGTGCTAACAATGTTTTTAGGGCGAAATGATGATCGACTAAGCTTGCCCAAGGAACATGCTTTACACATTTTATTATTTTTAAATTTCTGATGTGGTAACCCTCTGACTAATTCTTTTGTTTCAAGTTTTTCCAAGAGGCCCATGCTAGCATGTCCAAGTCTCTTATGCCATAAGGATGCCTCTTCGTCAGTGGCTACCAAACATCTAGAAAGATTTAGATTATCAAAAGAAAGCGTGTAAACATTTCCTTTTCTTTTGCCCATAAAAATAATGTTATTAGAAGATTTATCAATGATTTTGCAAGTATCACTATCAAAAACCACATTTATACCTTTGTCACATAGTTGGCTAATAGAAATGAGATTGTGATGCAAATTATCGACGTATAAAACATTAGTCAAGGAAAAAGTACCGTTGCCTACTTCACCTTTACCAATAATCTTACACTTGCTATTGTCTCCCATGATCACATTTCCACCTTTAAAATTCTCTAGGCTAAGGAACTTCGATCTGTCACTTGTCATATGTCTAGAACAACCTGAATCTAGAAACCATTCTTGTTGCTCCTTAGCCCGCCAACAAACCTACATAGATAGAGAGGAAGATGACCTAGAGAAACTCTTAGGTCCAATGATATTAGTGACTGAAGCATTGTGAATAAACAATTCCTTTGGAACCCAAACTTGTTTTGTCCTTTCATTCTTGTTCCAATAGACATGAAATTTGTTTGTAGAATTCTTAGGAACCCAAACTTGTATAAATTTTGTGTTCTTGTTCCTATGACTATAATTTTCAGCACGATTTCCAATTATTCCCCATCTAGCAAAGACACTCTTACCTTTTGCATTATCATCAACTTGTGTTTTCTCAAAGCCTAGTCCTTTTCTGTTGTTAGCAAAAAGTTGATTTCCCAATAACATGTTGAATGATTTTTCTCCTCTTGAAAAGTTATTCAGTGTTTTCTCAAGATTTTGGACTTTGGTTTTTTGTGTTATGTTTTCAGTCACAAGTGAGGTGCATCTATTTATAAAATCCTTTTTCCTAGTGTCAATAGTTTCCTTAAGACTCAAGTTTTCTTTTTCAAGATTCTCAAAGCTATTCTTAAGTTTTGATAATTCTGAATCTAAAATTTTACATTTTTTACAGTCTAGGTTTTGAACATTTTCAAGTTCAGTTTCTAACCTAGAATTTTCATGGACAAGTTCTCTCCTATCAGATTTCAGTTTTTCAATTTTAGATTCAAGAGTATCAATTGTTTTAGTAAGATCACAACACATCAAAACAAGTTCTTTATAAGAATAGTCACTTACCTCACTAGATTCCTCTGAGCTTGCTTCTGAATCTGATTTTGCCATAAGACATAAATTAGCCTCTTTTGAGCTATTATTCGGAACTTCCTCTCCTTCTTCATCATCCCAAGTCGCTGCAAAGGCCTTCTTCTTCTTTTTCTTTCCTTTGTTGTTTTTGAGAAGTGGGCATTTTTGTTTGAAGTGGCCAGGCTTCTTGCAGTTATCACAAGTCAATTCATTATCAGAATTGTCAGAATCTTTTGACCTATTACCACTTGTTTTCTTCTTGCGTGGCCCGAATCTTGACCATTTTCTAAGATTATTGACAGCCATTGCAAGCTCTTCAATTGGATCTTCTTCATCGCTCTCTTCTTTGCTCTTTAAGGCAATCGTCTTCTTCTTTGATTCGGAGTTGTTGCGTTCCTCCTTTGTTTTTAGCTCAAGCTCATATGTCATCAAGTTGCCGATCAACTCCTCCATGCTTAGTTTACTCAGATCTTTCGATTCTTGTATTGCCGTGACTTTTGCCTCAAAGCTCATCGGTAAGACTCGTAGTACCTTCCTTACAAGCTCTACCTCAGCGAATACCTTCCCAAGTGCTCTAGCATTGTACACCAAAGTTGAAAAGCGTCCAAACATGTCCTTTATGCTCTCGCCTTTGTCCATCACAAAGTTCTCGTATTCATTGCTGAATAGGGCTAGACGAGACTCCTTGACTAGAGAAGTTCCTTCATGTGTCACCTCCAAGGTATGCCAAATTTCCTGCGCAGTTTTACAATGAGAAATTCTATTAAATTCATTCTTATCAAGAGCACAGATCAAAGCATTCATGGCTTTAGCATTTGTAGTTTTTAATTTCTTATCGTTAGCGTCCCACCTATCCTTAGGTTTAGGAATTTCAGTATCACCAACAGTTATAGTGGGAGATTTATAGCCAGTTTCAATAATGTCCCAAACATCATAATCAACAGAACTAAGATAAATACCCATCCTAACTTTCCAATAAGCATAATCATTCCCATTAAACATGGGTGGCCTAGCAATAGATTACCCCTCAGAAAAAGCATTATTTGGTGGATTCATGACTCTAGAGTTAAAGAAAAATACCGGGCTCTGATACCACTTGTAGGATCTAGATTAACCCTAGAGGAGGGGGGGTGAATAGGGTTATAGCAAATTTTCTCGAATTTAAACAAACTACAGAGAAGTAAATATGCTGTAAAGTAAATCACACACAAAATTTACCCAGCTTCGGCAACCCCTACCTATTGCTGCATTCCCAGATTTCTATTAGAATTAAACAGTCTACCGCTTACAAACACTCTAACAGACTCGCAAACCCTGCTACCGCCTATAGAGTTTTGCAAACTCGCAAACCCTGCTTACTGAACTAATCCTAACTAGACAATCTGACACAACCTAAATCCTAGGTGGTGATTTACCAAAATTTGATTCGAAAAGTTCAGACTTCAAAAAATAAAAACAAGAGCTGTAACGATCCGTAAATTTTAACTGTTTTAATAAACGTAATTAGTTAAAATTTTAGGAAATTTTAAATGATAAAATTTTGAAATATAAATTTGATATTTGGAATGCGTCTAGTTAAACATAGCAACTGGTAAATTTTCGTCCGAAAATATGAAAGTTTATTTCGCGCGTAAATTTACTTCAACTTAATCAGTTAAAAAGCGATGAAAATAAAATGTTTTCGAAACCTAAATATTTTTACATAAAAAAATTCTAAACCATCTTCTGAGCAAGATGTCAGTTTGTCGTTTTTCCAAATTCGTACATCTTTGGCTCCGTCGATCTTATTTTTCAGTGTTTTTCTCGCATTTTCCGCCAGTAGAAAAATTCGAATTTTATAAATTCGATCGTACCACTGATATTTGTATACCGTTTTGATCGTCTCGTCGTGCTGATTTCCGTAGTATATTCGTTTCTGTGTTTTGACTTCCGATACGCGACAAATCAGCGTAACGGTCCATCATATCAGTACAGTATCTGTGTTTTTCCTTGTGCCTTTCCTTTGTGATTAGCATTGCTTTTGCTTATGTCCATTCAACTTTCATCGGGCAACTCAACAGCCGTTTCTATTCCATCTTCCAATGCATTAATGGTTCATTCTAGCTACCGGTTGAAAATATGAATTTGGTATACATTTTACAGCCTGTTCACTTCACATTCCTCTTCTCTCCCCTACATTTCACCTTCCCTCTTCACCTATCTCTTCTTATTTTTTTCTCTGCCACCCGTTTTCTTTCCCCTCCACCTAAACTACGTCCCTCCTTCCGACTTGCGTCAACACCCCACACCATAGCAAGCTTCCCGACCGAAGTTCGCCCGCACCCTCCCCTGGCTTCACCAAGCAGCGCACATGGCCAACATCCCCTCCTCCCACCACTTCTCTGACATCACTGAGCACGAAACCGCCTCCACTCGCCTGTAGCCTATGTTTCACCTGCCGGGCCGAAGAGCTCCAACAAACGCGACCCTCACCACCGTCGACCAACCCAGCCTCCGTTCCGCCTCCACCAAGCTTCCTCCCTACCAGTCGAGCCTTCCACGCAGCCCACACTTCCTCTCATCCTCCCCTCCTACGCCTAACAACCCACTGCCACAACCGCCCGAGTGCTCGCAGCCCACCTCTTCCAGGCCGAAAGCCGTTCACTACCACTGCCCTGACTGTTTGCACAAAAAATGGACAAACACCTCAAAGTTGTATGATTTAGTAGATCTTATGTTGTTCTTAGTGATTTGGGTGATTTATGCAAATATATGAAAAGCAGGGGCTAAACTGTAAAAAGACACGCAGATTTATAGTGGTTCAGCCAGAATGTGCCTACGTCCACTTTATATGTTATTTCTCTTCTCTTGTTGTGATTACAAGTACAAAGCTTTGATACAAGTAAAAGAAAGTTGTTTGAAATTTCTCTCTGTGCTTGAGCTCTCAAACTTGTCCCCCATTGTCGTACCCCTGCCCCTCTATTTATAGAGTGAGGGTGGGAGCAGGGGTCTTGGATGTATATAGCTGCTGGTGGGCCTGGGCTGATGTGATCTGGCCTGGCACGTCTTGGTCCGGCAGCGTTTGGTCCGGTGGTAGGAGGTGAGTTGGTTCGGCGAAGCATGGGAGGTGAGTTGGTTCGGCGAAGCATGGGGATGAGTTGGTTCGGCGAAGCATGGGGATGAGTTGGTTCGGCGAAGCATGGGAGGTGAGTTGGTTCGGCGAAGCATGGGAGGTGAGTTGGTTCGGCGAAGCATGGGAGGTGAGCTGGTTCGGCGAAGCATGGGAGGTGAGCTGGTTCGGCGAAGCATGGGAGGTGAGCTGGTTCGGCGAAGCATGGGAGGTGAGCTGGTTCGGCGAAGCATGAGAGGTGAGCTGGTTCGGCAAAGCATGGGAGGTGAGCTGGTTCGGCAGAGCAAGGGAGGTGAGCTGGTTCGGCAGAGCATGGGGATGAGTTGGTTCGGCAGAGCATGGGAGGTGAGCTGGTTCGGCAGAGCATGGGGATGAGTTGGTTCGGCAGGGTCGTTGCATGCGAAGCAGGTTGGATCGGCGAAGCTTTGGACCGGTGGTGAGAATCTACCCAACATTTGCCCCCCAAAGTGGGGTATATGCTGGCGTACGGCCTACTTTGTTTCCTCTTATTCGGTCGCTGAGCGCCGATCCAACTGGTCCGGCATCCTATATTTGCCTATAAGTAGAGGCTGTATACTCTCGTTATTCCCTTCCAATTCAAGATAGCCGAACCAAACGTTTCTGCCGAATCAAGCTCTCTGATGAATTGCTTCAGAATACCGAATCAAGTACTGCCGAACGAATTTACGTACTCTAAGTGCCGAATGATCATTTACTCTGGGTGCCGAATGAACTTTACCCTGGGTGCCGAATGAACATTCACTCTGGATGCCGAATGAACTTGATTCTAGGTGCCGAATGAACGTTCACTCTGGGTGCCGAATGAACTTGATAAACTCGATTTTTTCACTTGAAATTTCAGACTGCAGACACTTGCTCCTTTACTTCCTCTATTCTAACGACGTTCTTCTTTGTGTTTGCAGATAATGTCTCGTAAAGCGGAAACTCGATCAGACAAAAAGAAATCCGGGGGCGAAGGAGGTTCCTCCGCCGTGCCCCCAGCTCAGCCGAATCCAGAATGTCACGGACTTGCCCCGAGATCACTAGTGGATGGGTACGGCCCTCAGGAACTTCTGAACTCCCCGCCCGATTGCTTTCCTAGCTCCCTCAAGGAGGAGCAGCTTGATGTTATTTCCCGATCTTTTGGAATTGATAGGGCGCACTTGCTGTTGCCAGGGAGAGAAGTTATGCCATACGAACCTCCTGAAGGGTACCTTGCCTACAGCAGATACCACTGCATGTGTGGTGCCATTCCTCCTCTTAACGCTTGGGTAGTCAGCTTCCTCACATATCTAAAGGTGGCCCCATTCCAGCTTCAACCCAACTCCTATGCTATACTAGTGAGCCTCTTCGTTATTTTTCAGAGGAAGTGTGGTCGTGCTCCTTCCAACCGGGAGATCCGGTACTTATATAATCTGAGGGGCTATAAGAAGGGGTCCCCATACATCAGCTTGGAGTCGGCTGTAACCTTCAAGCCGGTCTTGGACCTGTATTCCAAATTCAGCATGTTCAAGAAGGAGTGGTTCTTCGACAGGGACGGCTCAGTTTCTTTTAGGCGCTTCACCTCTGGATGTAAGTCTACACTTTATTTATTTCCATTCTGGTTTGCGAGGCTTCTTCTCATACGTCTTCATTTTTGCTAGCGACAGGTGGCTTTGCGGTGGTGGAGACCGATCGCCTGGTTCAAACGGCGGCTGAGATAGAAGCTATCCCCGGGAGGGATAGATCAGCTGCCTTCCTGATCAGAAACGCGACCCTTATGGACTATAACTTGATCCTTCCACACCAGTCAGTAGTCAAGCTGAGGGAAACGGCGGAGGAGAGGGCGGCTGCTCAGGCTAAGGGAGGCGTCGCGGCAGAGAGTGGAAAGAGAAAACCTTTCACAAAACCTCCAGCCGTCGGAGGTAAGAAACTTAAGAGATCGGACGGTCCTTCTCCCAGCAATTGTCCACTTACTCAGGGGGAGGAAGACATGGAGGAGGAAAGAGGTGAGGGTGGAGATGGAGGCAATGCAGAAATCCCTTCTGGTAGACTGCTCGAGATACCGATCGGAGAGAGATGCCACCGTTGAAAGGTTGTCGGCTTCCGAGGCCCGGATGAGGGAGTTTGAGGAAAATGAGGAGATGATGGACGAAATGCTTCAGGACATGTACTTCCGTACCTGGAAGCAGGGCAACCTATCCTGGATAGATGATTATCCCAGGGTCATGGCTAAGATCTATCTTCGGGCTTTGGAGGAGGCTAAGGCCGATGCGGATAAAGATGGTGGCGTGGTCTTCAGCATGGATGCGGTCACGGCTCAATTTGCCAAGGAGGAGAAGGTGGCGGTGAAGGAAGGTATGCGGTTGCTTGCTGCTGAGGAGGTAGGCGTGCAAGTAGAGGACGACGATCATGATAGCCAAGAAGCAGGTGCTGGTAAGTCTTCCTTTTTAGTCTCTCCATTAACTTGGTTGCTTATTGCTAATGAATCCTTTCTTTGACTGGACAGGTGGTCAACAGGACAAGGATAAAACTCCAATGCAGCCGGCCCCTTGATTATACCTGGAAAGACTCTTTTTGTGGATTTGACAGGGTTGTATATGTTAGTTTTAAAACAGTGAAGTAGCCTTTAGGTTGTAATAATTTGCCACTTGTAATAAATAGTCTTATTTTTGACGTGTAATTCTTTAACTTAAGCTGATTTTGTCGTCTTTTGAATGTTTATTGTTATTTTGACATGTCGTATGAGAAATATAGCTATGTATATTCTTGTAATTAAATTGTGTTTGATGTCGGGTTCTGGTTTAAAACATAATTTCATGGCTTGCAATGTTAGCGTGTGGTGCGAACAAATTATAGTCATGTATTTGTACACAAAAGAAGAAAATACCGCCTTTCATGCTCTAATTGTAGATGGTAGTTTTGAGTATCTTGTATGACCGAGCATGGAAAGCAGTTGAATGCCCTGCCATCCGATTGTGAGTCCCTGCACCCATTGGCGAGTATCTCCTACTCTGTATCCTGTACTTTAGGGGTTGTTATAAAGCTTTTTAAGTAAAATTGAAATAGGTGAAATAGTAAAACTTCCAATCACGGAAGGCCTTCGATGTGCTTAAGTTCGTGGCAAACGGGTTTTGTAGTCACTTTCCCTAGCTGTGGGTCTTGGAGACATTTGTCACCCATCTTACGCCTCCGCGGGGAGTTAATTCTTTTTTACCACAGCCGCACTTAAGACACATCGGAGCCGAGATCGCGCACAGTAACTACCCGGGCCATTATGGCCCGTAATCGTGGGTATTATTCGATTTACTGTGGCCGGCTAGCGTGGGTGCCGATCGTCAACTGTGAACTGCCCCTGGCTGGCCACACCTTATGTTGGGGCTTATAGTCGGTTCACAGTTGCCGGCGAGCCTAACGCCGTAATGAGCTGCCTCGGCTATAGTCGGCCTTCTCGGTGGCTTATAATCGGCTCATTACAGTTGGCTTTAAGGGCCGTCGCGAGCAATGAGTTAACCCGCAGCAGAGGGATGCCGGAGCGAAAGTGTCTCATTGGCGAGGGCATAGATTCGCATAGTACCTGTTAGGTTTTGTCCAGGAGAGGTTGCGCTGCGGAGCGCCTTGAATGAAAATGCTATTTGCCTAGGATTTTGTTCAACAGAAAAGGATACAGTTAACAAGCAGCCAAGATATGAAGGAACAAGTTAAAAAGAGACAAGTTTTTTTTAAAGTGGTTCGACACGAAAATGCCTATGTCCACTGGTTCTCTTTTTTAATTCACTTCATATGGGCAGTATGAGTTAAGAAAAGTATCGACGAAGGTGTTGGATGTTCCATGCCCTCTGGAACACCTCCCCGTCCACTGTTGACAAAATATAAGCTCCATTGCGAAGATCTTTATGAATTACATATGGTCCGTCCTAGATTGGATCTAGCGCTCCGGGGCGCGGGAAGATTTGCTTGAGGATAAGATCTCCTTTCTGTAAGCTACGATGCTTGACTTTGGAGTTGTATTGCGTTGCCACTTTTTGCTTGTGAGCTGCTGCCCTGGGGGGCTGCATCATTTCTTCTTTCCTCAATTAGATCCAGAGACATGAGGAGGAACTCTTCGTTCTCTTCTGGGTTGTAGTGGATCCTACGATGGGAAGGCACTATAGTTTCAATTGGGAGCATAGCCTCCGATCCGTATGCCAAAGAGAAAAGGAGTATGCCCCGTTGATGTTCTGAAAGACGTGCGATTGGCCCATAGTGCCATAGGAGGTTCATCCACCCAAGCGCCCTTTGACTTTTCGAGTTTCTTTTTTATTAGAGTTTTGAGAATTTTGTTGACGGCTTTGACTTTTCCGTTTGCCTAGGAATAAGCTACGGATGAGAAGCTTTTGTGAATTCCATGCTCTTGGCACCAGTTGGCGAACTCCTCGCTGTCAAACTGAAGTCCATTGTCCGATATGATTTTGAATGGAACTCCGTACCTGCATAGAACATTTTTTGATCAAGAAGTTAATAACTTTTGCTAAAAATACTTTATTTAGGGGTTCTGCTTCCTGAGGGATGTGTTTGATTAAATAGTGATCCCATCGATTGAGAAGCAACTTGGTCTTCTTTAAATATGCTATGAGTCGTTCTTCTCGAGCCTGGAATCCTACTAGTATTTGATTTACAATAAGTTGAGAATCGCTATGAAGACACAAAGAATTGGCTCTGATTTCTAAGGCAAGTTCTAATCCAGCTATCACTGCTTCATACTCTGCATCGTTGTTGGTGGCAGTGAATCCTGACCTTATAGCATAGTGTAGTTCATTTCCCTTGGGAGTGATTATTACCACACCTGCCCCCGAGCCTTGTTCGTTGATGGCGGTGAGAGGATGGTAGGTGATATCATATTGACTTAGTTGAATGCACCATTTAAGTAGTCGCCCAGAAGCGTCGAGACGATGGAGTACCTGCCTTAGTGGTTGATCGGTCAGAACTCTGATGGAATGAGATCGGAAATAGTGACGCAGTTTCCGTGATGTGATTAGTAGGCAATAGGCTAGCTTCTCAAGTTTAGGATATCTGGTTTCTTCTTGTGCGGGGGGCGTTTGTATCTAACTTCGTCTTGAGTGTCCCGGGAGATGTTTTCGATCATTTCATTTAAAGGAGTATAAGCGTCAAATCTCGGTCCTGGCCGATACAAGCACTTTTCTCCCTTCTTGCCCCCAGCATTGTCTCTAGAAGCATCCCTTCGAACGTCCTCTGCTACAGCGGACGTGCTGCTGTAAGCTGCCTTATTTTGTCGCCCCGACTGCCCTTTAGTGGCAGCGTCTTCAAGCCTCATATATTTCCCGGCCTCATAGAAAAAATCGGGTAAAGTAGTTGGTTTTTCTTTTGTCAATCTTCTAGCAAATTTAGTATCCGGATGCACACCACTACAGAGGGCCATTAAGATAAGCTTGTCGTCGGCATCTTGGACTGTGGCCGTTGCGGCGTTGAATCGGGTTAGGTATTGCTGCAGCTTCTCTCCAGGTTTCTGCTTGATACTGGATAGGGAATAAGCATCCTTAGGTTGTTCCACATGAATGCAGAACTGGCTGATGAACTTTTCTTTCAACATTTCCCATGAGCTGATGGATCCCTGAGGTAGATGACAGAACCAGGAGGTAGCGAGATCTTCTAAGAAGAGTGGAAAGCATTTGCACAGTACTCCCTCTGTCGCTCCACTCATGAGCATATGTTGTGTGTATCTCTGTAAGTGTACAACGGGATCGGAGGTTCCTTTGTAGGGTTCCATTGTCGGCATCTTCCATTCTCGGGGGGTGATAGCAATTTCAATGTTGCGGGCGAAAGGGCTGGTCACCCTAGCGCCTATCCCTCGATCTCTTTGCTCCCATTGGACGCACTCTCTGAATAAGCGCGCCATCCTTTCATCAGAATTTGGAGCAGATAGAAACGAGTTTGGTTCTTTTCTGTGGGATTGATTCCGTCCAGATGACCTGTAGGGATGGTATCGTCTATCATTCCTCATATTTTCCAGTGGCTGCCTTTGGTCTTCTGGGAGCATGCTCGGGTCAGCTACAGTTGGCCCTTGCCTTGATCTCCCCCTGTTGGGTTCTGATCTAAGCACTTCCTCGGGTCCAACTTCGGGCTGGACTCTAGCTCGGCCCCGTTCACTGGCGTTTCTGTGGTTAGGCAGCATGACAGGCTCAGCTACAGTTGACCTTCGCCCGGTACCTCCCCCGTTGGGTTCGGTACCAAACGTTTCCTCAGGCCTAACTTCGGGCTGTGCTCGGTCTCGGCTCCTACCATGGCTACTTCTGCCGTTAGCTCCTTCGAAGAAGGAAGATCTTTGTTGTCTCTGAGATCCTCCAGACTGGGACTCGCCCCATGATTCAGTGTTGCGGTTGGATTCTTCAGCGTCCCTTAAGCGTGACATGAGATGGTCCACCAAGGCTTCCTGCTGGGACGTGAAGCGGTTAGTTACTTCAACCACAACTCTGTCCAGATCTGCTCTAGTAATTGCTGCAGGCTGTTCTGTGGCAGGAGTGGTTGGGTTAGCATGTTCTTCATTTGTTACTGTTGCTGGAGGAGGACGATTTACTTGATTCATGACAGCTGGATCTGGAAGACTCCTGGATGCGATGTTTTTTCCTTTGTTAACATCTTTTCTCTGTTTGGGAGGCATGTTTTCCAAGTGGCGGACGATGCTGTTAGGAAAACTTGTTAAGCGGATGAAGCTGAAGCTTCGAGCTTCTATCTCTCAATGAAAGCACCAAAAATGTTTGCACTAAAAATGGACAAACACCTCAAAGTTGTATGATTTAGTAGATCTTATGTTGTTCTTAGTGATTTGGGTGATTTATGCAAATATATGAAAAGCAGGGGCTAAACTGTAAAAAGACACGCAGATTTATAGTGGTTCAGCCAGAATGTGCCTACGTCCACTTTATATGTTATTTCTCTTCTCTTGTTGTGATTACAAGTACAAAGCTTTGATACAAGTAAAAGAAAGTTGTTTGAAATTTCTCTTTGTGCTTGAGCTCTCAAACTTGTCCCCCATTGTCGTACCCCTGCCCCTCTATTTATAGAGTGAGGGTGGGAGCAGGGGTCTTGGATGTATATAGCTGCTGGTGGGCCTGGGCTGATGTGATCTGGCCTGGCACGTCTTGGTCCGGCAGCGTTTGGTCCGGTGGTAGGAGGTGAGTTGGTTCGGCGAAGCATGAGAGGTGAGTTGGTTCGGCGAAGCATGGGAGGTGAGTTGGTTCGGCGAAGCATGGGAGGTGAGTTGGTTCGGCAGAGCATGGGGATGAGTTGGTTCGGCAGGGTCGTTGCATGCGAAGCAGGTTGGATCGGCGAAGCTTTGGACCGGTGGTGAGAATCTACCCAACACTGACCACAGCCTTGCCTACTCCGGCGACCCAGACTCGCCTTCTAGACCCCATGCAGCAGTTGCTTCCGGCCAGTAGCCTCCCTCCACCTACAACCTTGAACCCGCCTGGGCCTGGCCGACCTTGTCTACAACACCTCCAACCAAGCATCAGTCGTCCCATTCTTTCCTTCTCCTCCGACATTTGCATAGCTGCTATCTCCTCTTTTATATTTTGGGTACGTATATATATTTTCTGTCAAAAGTATTTGAAGTTTATTTCAATATGTGAAACAAGTTATATATATATATATCAGTTCTATAAACTATATAGAGTCTGTAAGTTACGTATGTATAGATATTTATATAATATGTTAGTCATGTATAGATGTTACTGTAGTGTAGATATGTATATATATTATAAAGGTATAAATAGTTGTTTGGTGAGTCCGCATATGTTTGAGTTAAGTAACATCAATATATATGTCTACAGAGGAAAATTTTCATTTTTATAACATATCAGTGATCTCATATAAAGGTATGTGTAACATGTTTGTTGGATTTGAATATATATCTATATGGAGTCTACAGTGTTATAACCTGTCATTTTATATTAGCATTTAAATATATAAGCCTTCAAACATTTTAGTTTTATAGAGACATTGGTCTCAGAAGATAGTTGGCTTTTAGTATATGTTTCCAAACTTAAGATATATATTTTCAAATGAGAAGCTTCCTATATTTGGATCTTGAGTATATATATTAAGGCATCCAAATATATATGCATGATTTCAGGTGTATCCTATTTTCAGTAAACCGAGCTCTGTATACAACTAAGTTTTCAAATATGAGTTTCAACCTTGTTTGGTTGTGTACTTTTAAATCTAGGCTCGCTTGCTATTTCAGGTGGTATAGTATATTTTATGTGTTGTACGTATATATACGTTGATTTAGAAATAATGTGTATATATGTTTGTTTCTAATGTGTGTGAGTCTGTATAAGCTTATAAATGGTGTCGAAAACCTCACTTTACCAATGCAGAATTTGTTGCGAACTATTAGACTAGTTAGAAAAGTGGAATTATAACAGCATAAAGAACATGATAGACGTTCAAACAAAAACAAAGGGAGAAAAGAAAGCATCTACTCCAGTCCATTAGACTCCTTGGACGATGTCACGAATTATGAGGGCGAAATTGGCATGGATTTAAGATGAAGATTCTAGATCGATTGGAAAAAAAGCTGCGAAGAAGATGAACAAGACCGTTGAATCCCTAGATTCTTGAGTACGTGAAACCAAAGAAAGGTGTGCAAAACAAAATGATGAAAAATGCATTGCTGCAGAGAAAATGTTGGAGATGATAAAAAATTCTACAGCCACCGAGCAAGAAAATTTGGCTCTTGAACGTTGGAAATACAAAACCATGGTTACGACAAAGGATTTGATGGGGATGGATGGAATTACAACATAATATTGGATGAAGTGCAAAAGACGAATTATTTATGTGGATTTGTATAATCCGTAGGGTATTTTGAACCAAAAAGTTTGTATACTTAAATATTTTCTCCATGGTATTTAAAATGTCGTGTTTGTAATTTCCTAGAAAGTTAGTAATGTATCTTTGGTTACATTTAACAAATTATTGGATACTAGTTAATGCTCAAAGTACTTTTGCTATAGAATCTAACGAAAACAAAGTATAACATATACAGGTAGAGGAATAGAACGAACCAAAATAGCCTTCCTTAAAAACATAAAAGGCCCTCCTTTTAGCGTCATAATATTGACTAATAAATTAACCTACTTTGAAATTAGACTAATATGTTCGTGAAAGCAAATGTTACTTGCTAATCATAACGCCTAAAATGTAAAATGAGAAAGAAAAGTAAGCAAATTAAAGTAAATGCACAAAGATATAGAGTGGTTTGGCAAACTTGCCTACGTCAACTATAAAGATCTTTATGAAACACTTAAGACTAAGTAATTACTAATCTCAAGAGCTTGGGACTATGATCTGTTGTGAAAGAAAATCAAGAGTAGAGACTAGTTTTTCAATCCCTTTTAACATGGCATAGGGTATTTATAGTGGTTTTAGTGGATAATGAATAACTGAGATTGCATAGTAAAACATACGGGAAGCATGCTCGACCGTGGATTTGGTCATTAGGCTAATGGAAGACAAATGTAAAGGAAGACTGGAATATGTGGTTGAGAAGCATGCCAATTATCCCTCTGTACTAGACGCATGCATTGCATGTAATGCGCATTAAATGCAGATGGTGAACTACAGGAGTAGGTATGCATTTGGACGCTTTACTACATTACCTAGTACAACTGGTTATACGGCATGTTGTTTACTTTGCATGTCTATGTGACAAGGGGATGAGTGGCTTTCTCCCGGTTATGTTGACTAGTCGGTTGTTGACGACACTTGAGGAAAGTTGAATATTGCTAAGGACCAAGTTGCAAGGAACATGTTGGGATGGATGTGAGATGACAAGATGGGTTGTGATGAAGCCGGACTAAAGATGGGTCATGCTTATGCCGATCTTGCCTGATGAGTTGGTTGTTGAAGCCGTTTTAAGGTGCATCGACCGACAATGGAGTTGGAGTGATGCTGAATTGAGGGGCTGGCTTGGAGCCATATTAGATGTGAGCCGCTATAAGTAGGCCGACCGCTAGTTGAGGAAAGCTGAATGGTGCTAAAGACCAAGTTGCAAGGGATGTGCGAGGCCGACTGTGAGAGGACGAGATAGGCTGCTAGGGACTCGTCAAAGGTGGGCTATGATGAAGTCGAGCCAAAGATGGGTCGCACTTGAGTTGGTTTTGTCTTGTGAGTTGGCTGTTGGAGTCATTTTAAGTTATGCTAGCCAGCAATAACTTAAGGGTTGCTGAGTAGGTGGACTGGCTTGGGGCCAGACTGGGTTTGGACCGAAATGTACTGGTCGAGCTTAGCTGTGCTGAGCTTGTTTAAGGCATGCTAGACTATGCTTAATTGGACTGCTAATCAAACTTGCAAGTAATTTGAGCAACATTTTGCCCCACAAGTCTGTCTTTATGAGTAGAGGCAGGCTTGTCATTTCATAAAGATCCTATCAACCGGCTATTCTACCATGCATTGAGTGCATGCTCCACATGGCACTTTTTAATTGGCTGAGATGGTTTGCATTTTCCAAACATGGCAAAGGGCTCATGTTTCCAATGTGGGTGAAGAGACAGATGCTTTCATTACAACTAAACGGCAGAGATCTGACGGTGCTTTGATTCCAATGGTTGAGATCATGTGAGTATGTATTTAAATACTCCTCATCTCTTCTTTTTCTACTCTTTACCGAAAATAAAAAACCATTTAACCATTAAAACCTTCAAAAAACTCTCAAAACCTCTGACTTTTCAAGCTCTTTTTGATATAAAAAAAGTTAGCTCCCTCTTTGCCTTCTTCTTCGCTGCTATAGGAGCCATTGCCATGGTCAAGCTTTGAGTTTTTTTTTTGAGTTTTCATGCTTCTTTTCGATTTTTCTATTGTTGTTGTATGTGCTTGATAATGCTTGAAGATGTTGTAATGTTTTTGTGTTTGCTTTTGTTACAATCTGCATTTTCTAGTTATCTTTGGACGTCGATCGACCGCCGTTTCCATGTCAGCGATGGTCGATCGATGTTAGTGGATTCCAATGGGTCCATAAATTTTTAGATAATGGTATCAGTGATAATTTGGGTAATGAGCCATGGAATAAGCCCAATTCCATGGCTATGGGCATTAAGCAATAAATAGGGGGTCGTAAGGCTTATTACTTAGCTTAGGAGTTTGAATTGAGAGCCGATCTTCATGGGGTACTCGCCACGGGCATGCCATTGAGAGAGTCGTTAAGTTTCCATCTTAGATTATGTTGGGTAAAGATGTCGGGGCTTTAATTAACTTATGACTTATGTTTTAGATGGCCGCTTTAGGATCCAGCTATGTCAACAAATCGAATTCTGTTGGTGTAGCTAGTCTCAAGGCTTTTGAGTAAGAAAGCGGAAAGATTGACTTGGCCAAGCTTTTGGCCGACCATGGATGCAACATGGGATGGTCTGATAAACCCACCGCCATCAACTATCCTAACCATCCTCCTCCAAGTTACTTTGCTTTTTTTTGGGTTATCATAAGGTGGGAGTCATACTGCCCCCTCCATCCTTATTTCGTCTCGGTCTTCAATGCATAAATGTTTGCCTATGGTCAGTTTACTCCTAACAGCTACCGATTCCTATGCTGGGTCTATGATGTTTGTGTGGAACTCAGACTTCTTGAGCCAAATTCTAACTTCTTAGAGATGATCTTCCAGCTGCAGAAGGAGGCTGAGTACCCGATTGGCACCTACTTCCCCTTCCAGGTTAACAACAAGCCTTTTACTTTTTAGGCGTCCTTAGCAAGGCTATCCAGGACTGGATGATGAGGTGTTTCTTTATTCCTTGCAGGGTCAACCCCGAGCTCTAGCATCTCGAGCTCCAAACCACTAGTAAGTCTTCGCGCTTTTTTTCCTTTATTTTTTTCATTGCTTTCCTCCGCTCAACTCGACGTTGGTGAGGGACTCTCTTGCTTATACCAACATCGGTTTTGGAATGCTGAGTGAGAGCATGAATCTGTTAAGGTTGACCGCTATTGAACACAGAAATATAAGAATCTTAGTGATCGATGCTAACCTTCGTCGAATGAGTTGATAGGGATGACCAAACAATGGTCTCAAAGCAGGTCTCCCTTGTAAAGAAACCAGGGAAGAAGGAGGCTAAGGTGAAGTGGGACTACTTCGAAATCCAATTCTTAAATCCCGATGTCGAGCTGATCATGGACGAGGACTGGGGATATGATGACAAAGTTACAGGTGAGGAGCCGGAAGAGTTGCAACATGTTGATCTTGAGAAGCTAAGTGATGCAGTGCCAATGTTGCAGTGGGAGGAATTTTACATATAAAAATTAATTGATGTCCCGGTTCCCCGTCATAAAATCCGCCCTTCGTAATACCCTGAATCAATGTAGAATGACAACGTTTGACTCCTGAATACGACAGAAGACGGTCTGTTGTAAAATTAGAACTAAACATCATACCAAGGCGTATTGACACAATCCCATAGTGAAATGATAACATATTATATACTAAATATACATAAATAGAACATAATAAACAATATATAGGAGACTGCACTAGCAGAAACAATTGATAAATAAATATCATTACAGAAATTCAGAATACATCAACTCCGTATATATACAGAGTTGTGGATAATACCAGATACAATAAGTCTTATATACAAAATATCATTCTACAACGTACTATTTCAACAACAAATATCCATATAAAAAATAACGACAACATGCCTCCAAAATGCTCCAATTGTCTTGTAACCATATCCCCAATAGACCCGACTCCCAACTGTTTAATTAAGTACCCAAGAGCTCTGTAGTTAAAGCGCTTAGTGGTTCACAATGGTGGAGTGCAAAAATTATGGGGATATAACAAAAAATAACGGAGATGAAAAAAGCTTCATTAAATGTAAAAACAAATATTTAAAGTTAATTTACTCTCAATCGCACATCATTTAAATATTGTTTAATCCTATATAACAAATCAGAATAATATCGTGATTTACGCAGCCTAGATTTGATGACTACAATAGATTTCTAACTTATATTAAGCAATTATGCCTTAAAATTAGGTCTTTATCCTAACTCTTTCGATTTGGTTCAAAAGAGAACAAGTCAAATCAATCTTTTTATAATAATATTCCTAAAGCGGGTGCTACAAAGCCTTGATTTAGCAAGTGTAGTGGAAAATAAAGAGGCTTAAAGTGAATCTACTGTTTAATAATGCTATATTGAAAAAGCGTAGTGGTTAAAAATCGTTGTGCGCTATAGCGGGGATTTTGCAGGGCTTTAACTGTACAGCCTGAGAGTTGTCATGACATAAATAGACAATGTCTGGTGTGAGTGGAACTAGCTCAAAATACTATATATCAAAACTATATACATATATAAATAGGAATCTACCAAGGCACATTCGGTCCCCTCCACAAACATGGCTAAGGGGTAATCCGGACTGCCCATAAATAAGTAAAGTAAACCAATCCCAAAGGATAGGGAATCATACATTACCTTACTCTCCTCTTATACCTAAAGATTTAGTCCAACATATATATAATGCTATGACTGTAAACTGGCATGCACAATAATGAAATTTAAGGTACATCCTAGTATATGAGTTTATGGGTGATAGTACATGCTCTTGAGACTAGTGGTGATATAGGAATCCTAATATAGGTCTACCTCTAATGTCAGGTAAATAATACAAGCATACGAGAACTTCACAATAGAACCGTTCCATCCACTATCCATCACAAATTTTCTACTATATGATATACTACTAATCGTACCATACGTTATACCCGCCAATCAGTGGCAGGTGGAGTCCTTAGGACCTCCTATTTGATCAGCCTTCCATTGACTACCCATTGGAGAATAAACCAAAATAAATCATTACCTAAATATACCATAGCCGAGTCACATCACAATGCAACAGTCTCGTATAGATCTCACCTTGACCTCTACTATAGTTATGGGTGATATGTGATCTGTTCTAGATAGTCGTCGCCATCTCTCTCGGAACATGCTCCCTGGATCTCATATGCAAGTCATGTGATTCTCCTTGTAACACTCCGTAAAAATTAGTAATAAATTAATTGATTAATGATAAGGTTAAAGATGAAAATTTTGTGAATTTAGGAATTTAGCCATGAAAGTTACACCATTGCATTCATGGCAATTTTCTAAACAACTTTTATATATAAAATTTTATAATCAAAGCTCAAAGTTATTAACATTTGAAGTTTTTGAATCTAAAATAATTCGAATGGAATTCAAATTTTAAAAATCAACTAACGTTAATGTTTGAAATAAAGATGGTAATAAATATTTTAATGTTAAGGTATATTAACGTTAAATGAAAACATTAATGGTAGAGTTAAAATAGGGAAAGAAATTAATTAAAATGAAAAACAATTATTGTGTTCGAAAAACGCTAAGACCGATCGACCACCTTCCTTGGGATGGTCGATCGCTAGCGACAGCCTAAGGTGGAGCGATCGACAAGAAGGAGGGTGTCGGTTAGGGTTAATTTTGGCCAGGAACGGTCTAGATTTTATTATTTTAAACCGACTTAAATCTGACGGTTCTGGTGCATTCAAACCACTATAAATAAGAGGCTATCCCCCTCACTTTTATTCACAAATTATTTGGGAATGCTAGCGAAGCTCTGCCAGTCTTTTTCTACCCTACGATTCAAAATCACTTAGAATTTCTAGGTATGAGATTTTAGATATTTAAATATTCAATTTATAACTCTATTCTTCCCTGAATCCATGATTTTGAATCTAATTTATATATAATTAATCCAATTGTTGTATATTCCAAAAAGAAGAGATCTGAAGGAGAAATTAAGAGCGGGTGTGAATCAAATCCAAAATGGGAGCAGGCATGGAAATCTTAGGGGTCGTTTGGTTTATTTTGTATTTTATGTTTTGAGTTTTCAACATTAATTACAAAATATGAGAAGAATGAAAGAAAGTAGGAAGAGATGAACGGAAGATTGGAGGGGACCACGAAATGGATGGAGGAACGACGGAAGGATGAATGGTTGCTCGTGCTTCCATTTTTTCTCAAAACACGAAAAATGAATAAAAGTTGTTTTCTATTTTGTGTGTTAAATACGTTTTCTAAAATGATCATTTTTCATAAAATACATGTGTCGTGCGTATTTTTGTATGGATGAAAACTCAAAACTAAAAATGGTAAACCAAACATAACCTTAGTTTCTCACATTTTAGTATTTGTATAGTAGGATTTTGGATTTGTTTATATCTTGGGGAATTTTGTTCACGAAAAACCTAAAATTAAAACCCAAAATTCCCCCAATACTAAAACGGCAAATAATTATTGCGTTCCTGAAAATGCTAAGACCGGTCGACCGGTAGGAGGGTGACGACTCGGGTTAATTTAGGTCAAGAACGACCCGGATTTTATTATTTTAAACCGACTTAAATCCGATGGTTCTGATGCATTCTAACCACTATAAATAAAATGCTAGCCCCCTCACTTTTATTAAAAAATTATTTGGGAATGCTAGCGAAGCTCTGCCAGTATTCTTCTACTCCATGATTCAGAATAACTTAGGATTTCCAAATAAGGGATTTTAGATGTTTAAATATTTGATTTCTAATTCTATTCTTCCCCTAATCCCTGATTCTGAATCTAATTTATATATAATCCAATTGTTGCATATTCCAATAAGGGAACTGAATGAGAAATTAGGAACGGGCGTGAATCAAATCCAAAAAGGGAGCAGGCAAATTCTCTATAAGTGAAAATCTTAATTTTTCACATTTTGGTATCTGTATAGTCAAATTTTGGATTTTTTTATGCCTTGGGGAATTCTTTTCACGTAAACCCTAAAACTAAAACCCGAAAAACCCTCCAAAACGAAATGTCAATTCTTATGTTTTCTGGAATCTCAGTTTTATATTGAAATAGTAGAATTTGTTTTGTTATTGCAATTTGAATATTTCATATTCTATTCCACTTCCAGTGTAATCCGCCTTTTCGACCCTCGAAAGTCGGCACCTTATACATCCACAGGACTACAATGTCGAGCATCCAAATATCAGAAAGGCAGATTGTTAGGGTAAAAAGAAAAAGAATATGAAAAAACAGAATCTCACCGCGGAATGATCACATATAATATAAACAAAGACAGTCAAATTTGTCACTTTAAAATGCAAGGTATATCAGAGTTAAAACAAACATCATCAGCTTGGACAGTTTTAGCTTCCTAACCAAACAATTGCTGATGGATATATATAATAATACAGCAGAAAATAAAAATATTATGACCGATGAACAACCAACTCTACACCTTGAGCTCCATGTCCTACCAACGACAACTTGGAAAAAATCGTTCTGACCCAAGCATTATAATAAAATAACACCCGGATCATTCTGGAAAACCAGCGTAAGAAGACTAAAGAAATATGTTGAATATATAATAATTCTGTGAGACCACGCCGCTAAACATAGAACGGGTTTTACCTCACAAGAACAACATCCATATATGAAAGAATGGGAACAAATTAGAAAAAAAACCCAAACTTGAAAGAATGGGTATAAAGATGATCAAAATCCAAACTTAAAGAACGGACACAAATAATTAAACATCGAAAAGAGCTCCAGGCTCTTTTTGATGCAACTAAGAAAACAATTCAAGGTTTTGAATCAAATAAGAAAAGAGAAATTTTCCAACATTGATTAGGAGGGTCCACCCCCTTACCAAAAATATACCTTTAGAAAATATACATGAGAACTATGATGGCTCTCGGACACATCTAAGTTGGACCCCACTAACCTTATAGAGAATCCAAGTATTTGATATCTCCACGCGCATACCATTGAATCTAATTTAGAGTAGATGTAAAGTACCATAATGGGAGCGATCTCGCATAACTTGGCTTCCACTTGCTCTTGGGTTTTAATCATTTTCAACAATGGATATGAACGCTCAAAATGAGTTACAAATCATCTTAGATCGACGAATACAGAAAAGATAGCAGAATTGATAGTCAATAAATCAACTATCGAGGATAACAAAATGGTCATATATGAAAATTAAAGCTCTTAAAACATTTGACTCACACTTGTGCTTGATTGTCACATTGTAAATATTTGTAAAACACTTTGAAAACACTCTTTAAAGTATTCTTTTTAAAGAGAAAATTATATTTCTGAGTATATTAAAAAAATGGTCAAAAACAAATGTCATTAAAACATTATTTACTATAAACTCAAAACCAACCACACTTAGCTTTTTCTTTAAAACCTTCCTTTTTAAAGATCTTTTCATTTATAAAATATCATTTATAAACCAACTTATTATTATCTTTAAAACAAAACTCCTCCAAAAATTTAAGAATATCAACATTTATTAAGTCAAGCAAAAAGTTTTCTTAATAACTTTACAAAATCATTTTTTATAACAAAAATGTTATAATACATGAATTCTTTTCTCAATTCCCAGAAAACATTTATCACAACAACGATATTGTAATTCATGATTCTTGTTCACTTTTCAATAAACTCAAAAAATACTTGATATATACTTTAAAACATCCATTTCAAATATTACCTAGAAAATCTCAAGTCTAGTATAAAATCTTAAAACCATTTCCTTTCCTTATTTCAAAATAAACTTCTTCTTAAATAGTTTATATTAAATCATTTAAAGTATATATATTTTTTAAACCACTTTTAAAACACTTAAATATATGTTAAGGAAGTTCACTAAAAGGATTGAAGTAGAAGAATCAAGTTGAAAACCGTATTAATTATCTGGAAAAAAAATCAAATTTATAATCTTTTATAAATTCAAAATGAATTAATTATCCTGAAATAAAATTAATCAAATTTATAATCTTTCTATTAATTTAAAACAACATTAATTTTCCTAAAAGATAATTAATCAAATTTATAATCTTTTTATAAATTTAAAACAACACATATCCTCTATTTAAAAATTCTCAAAATTCTTGAAAATATAGTTTAAACAACTTTGTAAGCACAAAAAACACAATCAAACATTCATTTTATAAAAATACAAGCACAAGTTCAACACATACCAAGATATAAGGAGATGATATTTCATAAGTGATGGTATAGTGATAACTGCTAAACGATATTTACACAAATCAAACAGTATATCACAAATATTTCAGCCAAACATAAATATGAGCAATATAAGAATATAGTAAAATGCATATAATAGTAAATTAATAATTGCAAGAAATCCCTTAGGGTCTCTCTATAAAAGTCCCCTACAAAACAATGGTTATTTATGCCATCCGCTTTTCAAGCGGGAATCAAATTCAGACAAACAATCAAACAATAATATATAAACTATCATCCAAGCATTCAACAATAATCTATAGCAACACAGATAACATATAGTTTATTTAAAGGTGAGTAAACTCAGCAAAATTTCAGTTAACGTTTTCGTATTCTCGTTTGATCTAAAATCGCTCAAAATTCTACTAGCTCCAAATTCAATGAATCTAACTCTAATGTGTAGATAACAATGATACGAGTCCAATGCAAAAGACCGCGTCCAAATCCGAACTTGTATGGAAAAGTCATTGAGTTTACAAGTTTTGAATTAATTAAAAATAATTAAATTCTTAATCACTTTAATTAATATAATTACTCCCTAAAACTCTTTCTTCCCCAAATAACAAACTCCTGTATATGAACGGATATGCACAGAGAAATCCCACCAATTCGATCCTTCCTCCACCCTATTCTCCTTCGTTTCTTAACGAAAGAACACACCAATTCCTTCGATCAACTCCGCTTTGCCTTCTCCTTCCATCGGACACCATCGATCGAAGCTCGAACTCGCAAAACAAAAAGCAACTTGGAGCTCGAATTTTCCGTGGCCTCATTGGACCACCCAAAATGCCCCCGCACCGCTCCAATCGACCACCACCACCACATCTCTTTCCCCCGAGAAGCTCGACCCACCCATCACCAAAGCCTAATTCCTTCCCAAACGTCGATAAAATGAAACCCTAGTTTCACGCCTATACGTCGATCACCACAAATCTCGACCGCATTCAATAATACCTTTATGTATTTGATGATTTATGCATCAAGAGTTCAAAGAATCCAACTTTGTATTTTTTCGTGGCCTGTATTATTATATTTATTTTTCGGAATATGGTGGATTTTAATTTTCTTTGTTATAGCTTACTGTGAAAGTAAAAGAGGAGTGAATAAGAAAAGGAAAGAAGGAAAAATCAAGATGTTGAAAATTCTAAGTGTATAGGTTACTTATTTTGCAATTTCCGACGTGTCACTACACAAAAATTTTGTTTGCGTACGAACTGCGAACGACAAAAAATATGAACGTGCTCAATAATCCAATACAATCACAAAACAAAAGTAAATACACTAGTTATCTTATTTTGTGAAAGTTCAAAAATGCCATTGTTTTGCCAAAAAATTCGTCAAACGATAGTTTAAATATTTTTCAAATTAAAAATTATGAAAAATCCTATAAATTCATTTAAAATACGTAAATAAAAATCAAGTCGTTTTATTAACAATTGATTTTCTTGTTATTTATTCGAGCTATTTATTATTGTAAACAAATTTACAAAATGAGTTCACCATTATTATTTATAAATTAGGCTATTGAATCCATTTAATTAATGTTTAATTCACAGTTCAAATATTTAAATCCCTATATTTGAATATAGTTTATTTATATTTTTTCAAGCTGTTACATTCTTCCCCCCCCTTAAAGAATTTCGTCCCCGAAATTCCTGAAGGAAGAAAATGTCATCTCACCCTTAGAGTTTTAAAGTTCCTTATGTTATGGAAAATTTCGACGGCACCTCCTTTGGCGCGGCTAATTCAGATAAACTGTAACTTACCACAACTAGCCCAAATCAACAAAGAAAACGAAAGCCAAGTGGCCTCCCTTATTTGGGGCATAAAATCATCAATCAATTACCAAACTCTAAATTTACCACATAGCATTTTTTACGTTTAATTTTTAGCAAGCAACTTACTATCTCAATGTGAATGCAGGTGTGCAAGCCATCAAATAGTGATCTCTTGCTTCCCTGTACTTATCTTGTACTTACATAATTCAAAAGAGATTAATGCTGACAAAAGAGCAATACACAAACTACTTCTATCATAAGCAATAACAACATTAATAATATAACAACCATATGTAACATGACAATATGATGTAACTTATAATAATGATGTAACTCTAGTGTGATATAAAGCTACATGCAATTAAAAGCAATGTAACAACAAACAAAAGTACATAAAATTTGAATACTCTGTAATAAAATACTACGCACTGAATCCTTTAAAAAGATAAATTTAAAACTAAATGCTTGGGTTTTTATATCAAAATATATTTTTGAAATCCTCCAAAGAGAAATATATCAAAACCAAAATCAATTATGACAAGGAAGGGGATCCTCCTACTGAAGCATGGTATAACTCTAGAACAAAACAATACAGAGCATCTAGTGGTATTTTAGTTCCTCCTAAAACAATAACTAGAGTAAACAAATATATCGGTGAGTCTTCCAAATCGAAAAACTCCGAATCGCCTAACTTTAGTCATAACAAAAAATATTTGAAAAACCACTTCATAAAAACTCTTTTCAAATATCCTAAAATAATAATACTTTACCAAAGATTCAAAATAATAATAATATTATTTCTTTGACAAATTCTTTCGAAATAACGTTTTCAAAAGCATCAGGATTTAAGTCCTAATGAACAACAACTTAAAAATCCTTTATTTATAAATTCAGGCTTTATAATCTATAGTATATAAAATCACACTATTGATCAAACTAAATTCCATAAAGGAATAAAATAACACTTAACATTATTTAAAATATTAAATAACTAACAAACAAGATTTAGAATTTTTCTAATTAGGTTCATAACTTTCTCGATCGTCCAAGGATATAGATAATTTTCCTATGTGTACCATTACGCTCATTAACCTTTGGTTATTGCTTAGAAGATTATCTAAGCTTCCTCAAACAAAATTGAAAGTCACTCCCCAAACTTGCCTAAGCCACACAATAAATCATATAAATACACTTAAGCCTGTATGATGTACATAAATCATCTGTACGCAATATCTGATCCGACCACTTGCTCGGATACATAAAATTTACTTCTGAATTAGTATCACTCACTCGACCTTCCTAGTACGGACTCCGATCAGGTTTCTTTATTAGAAACATCTGTTCTCCTTACATTGTCATATACTATGATAGAAAAACCTCAGATCATATCGAGAATCTGAATCAAGCGTTCGCTGACAAGAATCAAGTGAAAAATCCTTTTCGGACTTGTGTGAATCACCGCGAAGTTATATACTCGAATCCTAGATCAAGAACAATGCGAATAAGATGATCTACATATAACTTACATACTTACTCTTAATGGTTTCTTAACTACACAATTACTTTTCTAAATTACTTTCATTTTCATTTATAGTATTTCATTCAATACTAAAATTATTTATGAATTATTTCACAAACTTCCACTTAAGTTTATAAACATTTTATAAAGACACATCTTTATAATATATTAAATTAAAAACTTACCCCGCTTTTATTTACTTGTATATTACTCTTCTACATCCTAAGAGTATATACAAAATGTCAATTTTATTTTATTTTATTTATTATTTATTTTTGTTTCTCAAAATTCAAATGGAGGTCCAAACAAAATATGGGTCTTAAAACTGAGTCGACTACTTCGACCTTTTTACCTTAGAGTGTTCTAAGGAAAGACGTTTACTAGTCGGCCCAATAACATAAAATAGTTTATGAGAGTTATATGTTTAAAGAAAACTATGGTTTTAATAAAACAATGCCTATTAAAACCTTCTTATCCAATTTAACTCGTTTAAAAACTCGAGTTAAATTGTCTCTCCTCTACCCAAGAGTTAAAAAATTTCATTTATCAAATTATTTATTAAAATACCTTTTTATTATAAATCAATTTCCTTTAAGAACTAAGTACCAGGTTTTTTATTTCAAAACCCATTTTGAAATCATATTACATATATTTCTATATATAAAATGACCATAACAATTTATTCGCTAACACTTGCTTTAGGTTGGTTCGTATTCGAATTCATTTCGATCGCACAATTATAAAGAGTTAAGTGCACCACAACATTCGCCTAAACAAACACTCAATCGTCACTTACAAGATTATTCAGATTACCACAAAACTAATCGAGATATTTTTCCTCGAACTAACCAAAGAAATTGTATCTCACTTAAAATTTCTCTTTTAAAAGATTTATACTTATAATTACTTCTAAGTAATACTACCATTACTTTTCTAAAAATCCTTTTGAAATTATTTCAAGCAATATCGAGATTTAAGTTCTCAAAAACTCTTTTTAAAACACATTTTATAAACCAAATGTATATAAAATTGCCTTTATATAAAATCATCTCACATTATAATAACTTTCCCTTTTAGAATAAACATTTCACAATTATTTATCCTCTAAATGTCTTATCTTCCCATTTAGAATAAATTAAATAATTTTATTAAAAGATAACTTTTAACTTTACATTTTCTCCGAACACCTTATAGTCGAATTGCGAAACTCAATTCACAAGGGGTTCATTTTAATGTATTCACAATTATCAAAAAAATAAATACCCATAAGCTGGTCGAGCATAAATCAATAATCAACAAACAATAGTCAATGCTTCAAAATTACCCGAGCATGAATAAATCAAACAAAAATGATAATAAAGAGATATTATCATTAACAAACAAACACAATATTGTGTCTGTTTGCCTTGTTCGAGTGTTTAGAAATCCCTATCGATACCGTGACGTCCCAAGTCTTGACCAGAATTCATAAACAACTCAATAGATCAATTAACATTTTTATAGCAATAACAAATACACTCTCGTATATTTAATACTCTAAACTCATTCTAGAGTGTCGGTTACCTTATCTCAAATGAGTTTACCCCACCCAAGCCAAGGATCTCGCTTAGCCTTCAGCAATGGTACCAAATGTAATGACCCACCTTTTCGATCCTTGAAAGACGACACCTAATACATCCATGGTATCACAATGATGAGCATCCACGTGCTGGAAAGACAGATTGTTATGGTAAAAAGAAAAAGAACAAGAAAAAACAGAATCTCACGATGGAATGATCACATATAATATAACAAAGACGATACAAACTATCACTCTAAAATGCAAGGTATATCAGAGTTAAAAACAAATCTCATCAGCCAGGACAGTTATAACTTCCTGACCTTACAATTGCTGATGGGTATATATAATAATATAGCAGAAAACAAAAATACTACGGCAGGTGAACAACTAGCTTTACTCCATAAGCTCCATGTCCCACCAACGACAACCTGAAAAAACTCGGTTTGACCCGAGCATTATAATAAAATATCACCCGGATCAGTCTGCAAAACCAATATGAAAAGACTTAAGAAATATAATGAAAATATAGTAATTCTATGAGACCACACCGCTAAACATGGATAGGTTTTACCTCACAAGAACAACATCCATAGATGAAAGAATAGAAACAAATTAGAACAAAACCCAAACTTGAAAGAATGGGCATAAATAGGATCAAAATCCAAATTCAAAGAATGGATACAAATAATTAAACATCAAGAAGAGATCTAGACACTTCTCGATGCAATTAAGAAAACAATTCAAAGTTATGAATCAAATAAGAAAAGAGAAATTTTCACATAATGACTAGGAGGGTGCATCCCCTTACCGAAAGTATAACTCTAAAAAATATACATGAGAACTACGATGGCTCTTGGACATGTCCAAGCCAGACCCCGCCAACCTTACCGAGAATCCGAGTATTTCACATCTCCACGCGCATACCACAGAATCCAATCTTTAGTAGATGTGAAGATACCCTAATGGAAGCAACCCTACATAGCTTGGCTTCCACTCGCTTTTTCGTTTTAGTCATTTCTGACAAAAGGTATCGATGCTCAAAATGAGCAATAAATCATCTTAGATCGATAGATACAAAGAAGATAGTAGAATCGATAGTCGATAAACCAACTATTGAGAAAAAAAATTATCGCATATGAAAATTAAAGCTCTTAAAACATTTGACTAACACTTATGCTTGATTGTCACGTCATAAATATTTGTAAAATACTTTTAAAACATTCTTTAAAATATTCTTTTTAAAGAGAAAATTATATTTCTAAGTTTATTAATATGAAGGGTCAAAAATAAATGTCATTAAAACATTGTTTATTATAAACCAAAAACCAATTACACTTATCTTTTTTTCTTTAAAACCTTCCTTTTCAAAGATCTTTTCATTTATAAAATATCATTTAAAAATCAACTTATTGTTATTTTTAAAACAAAACTCCTCCAAAGATTTAAGAATATCAACATTTATTAAGTCAAGTAACAAGTTTTCTCAATAACGTTACGAAATCATTTATTATAACAAAAGTGTTATAATCCATGAAATCTTTTCTCAATTACCAGAAAACATTTATCACAACAATGATATTATAATCCATTCTTCCTTTCCACTTTTTAATAAACTCAAAAATAGTAGATATATAATTTAAATCATATAGTTTAAATATTACGTGGAAATTTCAAGTCTAAAATATATTAAAATCTTAAAACCATTTCCATTCCTTATTTTTTCTTCAATAATTTATGTTAAATCAATTAAAATATATAAAAAAATTAAAAAACTTTTAAAACCCTTAAGTATATTTTAGGAAAGTTCTTTAAAAGGATTGAAAAAGAAAAATCAAGTTTAAAACCATATTAATTATCCCAAAAGAAAATAATTCAAATTTATAATCTTTTTATAAATTCAGAACAAAATAATTAACCCGAAAGAAAATTAATTAAATTTATAATCTTTTTATAAATTTAAAACAACATTAATTATCCTAAAAGATAATTAATCAAATATACAATGTTTTTATAAATTTAAAACAACACATCCTTTATTTCAAAATTCTCAAAATACTTAAAAATATAGTTTAAACAACTTTCAAAGTGCAAAAAACACGATCGAACATTTATTTTGTAAAAATACAAGTACAAGTTCAACATACACAAAAATTTAAGGAGATGATACTTCATAAGTGACGGTATAGCGATAATCGCTGTAACGACATTTACACAAATCAAACGGTATGTCACAAATATTTCAACCAAACATAAATATGAGCAACATAAGAAGACAACTAAAATGCATATAACAATAAATTAGTAATAACGAGAAATCCCTTATGGTCTCTCTACAAAAGTCCACTGCAAAACAGTGGTTATTTAAGCCTTCCGCTTTTCAAGCGAGAATCAAATCCAAACAAACGATCAAACAATAATATATAAACTATCATTTAAGCATTCAACAATAATCTATAGCAACACAGATATCATATGTTTTATTTAGAGTTGAGTAAACACACCAAATTCCAATTGATGCTTTCACGTTCAAGTTTATTTAAAATCGAACGACGCTTGATTTTAGCTCAAAATTATACTAGCTCCAAATTCAATGAATTCAACTCCAAAGCATAGATAACAATGATACGAGTCTAACGCAAAAGGCCGTGTCTAAATCGGATCTCGTATGGAAAAGTTATTGAGTTTACAAGTTTTGAATTAATTAAAATAATTAAATTCTTAATCACTTTAATTAATATAATTACCCCACTAAAACTCCTTCTTCCCTAAATAAAAAACTCCTATACACCAAAGGATAGACACAAAGGAAACCCACCAATTCATTCCTTCTTTCACTATATTCTCCCTTATTTCTTAATGAAATGACACACTGATTTCTCCGATCAACTCCGCTTCACCTTCTCCTTCCACCAGACACCATCAATCGACGCTCAAACTTGCCAAACAAAAAGCAACTTGGAGCTCAAATTTTCCAAAACCTAAGTACATCAGACTACCCAAAATGTCATCGCACCCCTCCAATCGACCACCACCACATCTCCTTCGCCCGAGAAGCTCGATACACTCATCGCCAAAGCCTAATTCCTTCCCAAATGCCGATAAAATGAAACCCTAATTTCATGCCTAAACATTGATCACCACAAATCTTGACCGCACTCAACAATACCCATATAGATTTGATGATCTAGGCCTCATGAGTTCAAAGAATCCAACTTTGTATTTATTTCGTGCCCTAGATTATTAGATTTTGATTTTTGAATATGGTGGATTTTAATTTTCTTTGTTGTAGCTTATTGCGAAAGGAAAAGAGGAGTGAAAAAGAAAAGGAAAGAGGGAAAAGTCAAGATGTTGAAAATTCTAAGTGTATAGTGAAAGTGACTAAGGATCATATAATATGGAATATTAACTAAGTTGTCTACTAGTGCAGAATATAAATATAAAGATAAATAATAAAGTAAATGACACCAGAGATTTTTATACTGGTTCGAACTTCCCGTTCTAAGTCCAGTCCCAGACTCCTTCTGGAATTCAACTATAAACCCTCACTTGACCTAGAAGAACATGTATTACACTACTTGAGCAACCGAACAGGACTTCTACCGCCTAAGCAACACACCGCTTGAGTAACCGAATAGGACTTATACCGCCTAAGCAACAGAATAGGACTTCAACCTCCTGAGCAACCGAACAAGACTTCTAATACAAATAATAAAATTGCTTCTGATTGAGAATGCTCTTGAGTAGCAATGATAAGTCAATAACGTACACCCTTCATATAATCTTCTCCTTTGTGGTATATCATGTAGTTCGTGAAGACAGGAAGTTAAATTAATCACTAATGAACTTTGATTGAATGAACAAGTGATTAGAACGAAAATATTGAATGCAAACGGAAAGATTGTTTTGACAATAAGAATGAGAATTAGAATCAAAATTCAGTGATTAAAACAATTGATTTCATCGCTATATATAGTGATTAAGAGTTGCAATCATTCGTGAAATGTAGCCATGAAAGAATATGGAAGCAACTCTTGAATCAAGAATTGTTTCTATTCACTGAAATGAAGTGTCTTTTCAAAATATAGCCGTTATGAAGATTCAGCCGTTTGAGTGGACTAATTCAGCCAGCTGAATCGGTTAAAAATCGAATCAGAAAGAAATTAGTGCAAAAGACATGCAATTTAGCCGACTGAATCATCTACTTCAGCCATCTGAATATTCAAGTGTAGTTGTGCACGTGCACAGGCATTCAGTCGACTGAACTATATGATTCAGTCGGCTGAATTTCCTATTTTTTGCCATATCAAAGATTTTCAAAATAGTTTTTGTGTATGAACTAGGTTACTAAAAAAACTTAGCATATGAACTATGATTTGAAAGATTTTAAATTGTGTATGCATGCATATACAACTTTAGAGAGATTTTAACATGAATTCACTACTAGACTTAGACCATAAACAAAATATATTACCGAAGCTTCTATATGGAATCTGGTCTGCAATCCGTTAGATTATTTGTCGAGTAAAACAGTATCTTCTCCTGCAAATATGGTTAGTTCATATAATATTTACTTATATAGTTATCACAATCAAAACATCAAAATTCAAGGTTCTAACATTCTTCCCCTTTTTGATGATGACAATTATGTAAGTTTGTAAGTATATAAAAGCATATTTGCTCCCCTTGAATGAATACTCCTCCTATCGATCATATTCTCCTCCTTTGTCATTGACAAAAAGGAACAAATAATTGATATGAGAAATATAGATATATGAGCACATAAATATCATAAACATCATGGACATCAAGCACATATGAGCATATAGATATGATAAATAAATGATCATCCTACCTAGGAAGTTTAAAATACAACCAAAACATAATATGTCTAAAAAATAATAGTAGTACAAGTTTTTGATAAAATAAATAGCAACGAAAAGAAATGAGTCTAGAAATCCTCACTATCTTGTACTTCTTCTTCTTCTTCTGAAGTTGTCCAAGATAAAGGGGTCAGATTTTCAGCAACACCGGTCGATGTGAAGCCGGAACAAGAGACCATTTCCCAAATTTTATTTAAAAAGCCTTTGAAAGAGTTTAGCTTTTTGTTCGCTTTAGATACATTCTTTTCTACGTTAGCTAAACGTCGACCAAGTTTTCTTTGATTTCGTGATAATGTCATAAGAGCTTGCTTCGGAGGCACGTCAACATGAAGTTCTTGAATTTCACTGTCGTCTTCTTCTTCTTAGTATTACAGAACTTGAGAAGAGGAAGAAGCGGTATTCGTGTCTCTCGGTTGGGGGATTCCTTGGTTTCGATTAGCGGCCCATTGTTGAAAGCTAATGATTTGTTGATGTTCGGGGCATTTAGGAAGACCTATTAGACTTAGAATCTTCGAGTTAAGCTCTCCGATGGTCATGAAATCCGAATCGGGCAATGGAACTTCGAAATTTTATAGAATGTGCATAATATAAGCTCCATAGTGAAGCGTCTTGTAGCTTCTCTTGTAATTGATGGTAAGGAATTCATCCAATATAATGTTTCCCTAATTTACTCGTTGAGATGAGTAAATAGCATATAGGGTTTGAAAATCCCGTTTGTAGACCTTTTCGTAGCTTCTGGTCTGGGGTTGTAACGATCGAATGAGCGCACGGTGGATGATTCGTGCCTTTGGATGTAAAGCACTAGATTTCAAAATGGTTAAATCGTCTGATAAAAAGAGATGTGATACTTCATCACGATCATACATATCCACCTCAACATTGTCAAAATCCAACCCTTCGGATGGACATCTTAGTATATGGCCTAATCGTTGAAGAGGTAAATAAATTTTTACCCCACATACCAAGGTCCATATGTAATCATCTTTGTTTTGGGGATCTTGGTGGTCGAGATTCATATTTTCAAAGAAAAGCTTAATTAAGAGAGGGTAGATTTTGACATTGTAGGGATCATACCTAATGAGCAAATCGAAGCTGTGAGCTTCGGCTTTTTCTCTAATTGCGTAGCCATTGAAGTCGGGGAACTTCATGAAAGCTCCTTCAAATAATTTTGAATTTCTCATGGTGTTGAATCTATTGACCGCCGTTTCGTTGTGTAACCAAGCACGAATTTGGCTCTCGGATGGTCCAGTTGTTGAGTCACGAGCTCTTTTTGATCCTGATGCCATTTGGTTTTTTAAGTTTTGGAAGAAAAATTGAAGTTTTTTTATAAGCTAGGGTTTGGTTTTTTGGTTTATTTTGAAATAGAGATTTTTTGGTAAGGTAAGAATGAAGGGGTAGATAGGAGTTATGTAGAGTTTGAGTTAGTAGGTGTGTTGGGGAATGTGCAGATCTATTTCTAAAAATAGAAAACTAACGGGTCAGTCGGCTGAAAGAGTGAAAACAGTTGGCTGGTATGTAGAGAATTTGATCCCGCAAGTTTACAGTGAAAAATACCATAATTCAATCGGCTGTAGGGGAGTGATCAGTCGGCTGAATGCTGGGTTGAATTTTGAAGTTTTGAATATTCAATCGGCTGTGTTATGGATTCAGTCAGCTGATGTGCAGGAAAGTTCAACGCACAAAAATATAGTTCAATTTCGATATAATTCAGTCGGCTGTTTTGAGTTAGTCAATCGGCTGAACTCTGAAAGAAGTTTAAATTTCAATGAATGTTCAATCGGCTGAGTACCTATGGACAGCCGGCTGAAACTGTTGTTTTTGCTAAGGACAAGCTTCTTTTTAGTTTATTCTTAAATTAGTTATTTTACAAACTATTTTTTTAGCCTTATTCTCATGTGAAATATAATTATAATTTTTATATCAATAACATGTTATATACACATATTATAATATTAAAGTTATAAACATAAAAAATATAGATTTTAATTTCCTGAAGTCTTAGATTCGTCTAAGCTTGGTTCAACAACTTTGGTGATGTCACATAATGGATGTATAGGAGACCAAACATTATGTTGAGCACCTTGTTTCCAAGAATTCAGAGACAAGTGAGGTCGTTAAGGAGATGGATTGTGCACACTTTTCTTTGGAGACGTTCCGCAGAATTTGAGAGCGAATTATTCAAGGAAATTTAATCATCTTCCATGGTGTTTTTTTTATAATACATTTCACATTGTAATCCTAAAGTCTCATGTTGATAGTGATGGATTTTGTCAATTTTTTCTTTGGTAGATGGTGAACCGAAGTCTAAGTTTTTCTTAGCTCGCTTTTTGGTCGGTATATATCCAGTATGATGATTTAGAGATGGAGTAATCTTCACTGGAATATATAACGGAGTAGATTTGTTTGAAGAATCCGTAGGAGGGGTGCTGAAGACGATCGATGAGAGATTGGAGCTTTCTTGAGACGACATTGGAAAGAGAAAGTATATTTATTCTTAAAGTTTGCATGTGAATTTAAGAAAATTCCGATCACGTATATATAATGAGTTGATTATCTATTCAAAGTTATTATTTTATGGTTAATATTCTTTAGAAATTTTAGCTAAGAGAAAATGAAAGGTTAAGAAATATAATATAATGTTAACCATATATAAAATAAAGGAAATGTATGGTCTTAAATCAAGTAACACAATAGAACATTGGAAAGACATGTAACTCCCTCCCATGAGTGCAGAATTCAAGTGTCATCATCTCCGATTTTTGTTCTATTAAATTTTTATTTATTTTATGAATTTTTATACTTTAATATTGAATTATAAATCATGTAACGACATAATTCCTAGTTCAAGTCTTAATTTAAGAAAAATATTTTCATTTAAAGGCTTAGTAAATATACTTGCAACTTGATTTTCCGATGGTACAAAATCCAGTGAAATGTTACCTTTTTCTATATTATCACAAAGAAAATGATGTCGAATATCAATATGTTTAGTTCTAGAGTGATTTATAGGATTTTTCGATAAATTCATAGCACTTGTATTATCATAATAAATTGTTGATTTAGATAGACTTATACCAAAATATTGTAGTGTTTGCAGATGTATATTAGTTGAGCACATGCTAAAGCAGCAGAAATATATTCTGCTTCACACGTCGAAAGTGAAACATAATTTTATTTCTTAATAAACCAAGATACTAAAGATTGTCCAACGAAATGACAAGTACCACTTGTACTCTTTCGATCCGTTCGACATCCTCCAAAACCATCATCACTATATGATACTAACTCAAAAGGACATTCTTTTGGGTAAAAGAGACCGTAGTCTTTAGTCTTGCTTAAGTAGCGCAAAATTCGTTTCACTACTCGCAAATGTGATTCTTTGGGATTTGCTTGAAATCATGCACACAAGCATACACTCATCATTATATCTGGATGACTAGCAGTTAAATAAAGTAAGGATCCGATCATACTTCGATATAGTTTTTGGTCAACACTTTTGCTATTCTCATCTCGATCAAGATGTACCATAGTTCTCATAGGAGTTGGTTTAGCATAAGTGTTTTCCATACCAAAACGTTTTATAAGATTATTACAATATTTTTCTTGATTAATAAAATTTCCATTATTTAATTGTTTAATTTGTAATCCAAGAAAATATGAAAGTTCTCCCATATGAGACATTTCAAATTCTCTTGTCATAATAGTTGAAAATTCTTAACACAATTTTTCATTCGTAGAACCAAAAATGATGTCATCTGTATAAATTTGTATTATTAAAATATCTTTTTTATTTTGTTCCATAAACAAAGTTTGATCTACTTTTCAAATTTTAAAACCAGAATTTAGAAGATAATTTTTAAGACGATCATACCAAGCACTAGGTGCTTGTTTTAAATCGTATAAAGCTTTCTTTAGTTTATAAAATTGATCCGGAAATTTTTTCCTGTGCAAATAAAGGTGGTTGTTCTACATATACATTTTCTTTGATAAAACCATTTAGAAAAGAACTTTTTACGTCCATTTGATATAATTTAAAGTTATGAAAACAAGCAAAAGCTAATAAAATACGTATTGCACCTAGTCGAGCTACAGGAGCAAATGTTTCCTCGTAGTCTATCCCTTCTTCTTAATTGTAACCTTGAGCAACTAATCTAGCTTTGTTTCGAATAATTTTTCCTTGCTCATCGGCTTTATTTTTGAAAACCCACTTAGTACCGATGACTGTTTGATCACTAGGTCTAGGAACTAAGTCCCAAACTTCGATTCGTTCAAATTGATTTAATTCTTCTTGCATAGCTATAATCCAGTAATCATCAGTGGGGCTTCTTTAGCATTTTTGGGTTCAATGTTCGATAGGAAAGCTACATGACCCATTTGATTTTATTGATTTTGAGTTCTTACGTGAGTATTTACTTCTCCAGACATTTTCAATTGGGTGATTTCTTAGAAGTCTTCGTGGAGTTCGAATTTCATTTTCATTTGGTAAATTACTGTTTTCAATTTCAACAATATTTTTAGTAATTTAAATATCATCTTCTGCGATATTTGATTTAGGGATTATTTCTTCATCTTCATTTTTATGATTAAATTTGAAATTTTCATCGAATGAAACATGAAGTGTTTCTTCAATTGTTTTAGTTCTTTTATTATAAATTCTATATGCCTTGCTTCATTCTGAGTATCTAATGAATATTCCTTCATCGGATTTTGGATCGAATTTACCAAGTTGGTATTTTGTATTTAATAGAAAACATTTTGAACCAAAAACTTTAAAATATGATATACTAGGTTTTCTTCTATTAAAAAGTTCATATGTGGTATGTTTTGTTAATGGTCTAATGGAGACTCGATTTAAAACATAACAAGCAGTTGCTACAGCTTCTGCCAAAAAATGTTAAGGTAGAGTGATTCCATTTAATAAGGTTCTAGCGCATTCTTGAAGTGTTCTATTTTTCCTTTCTACAACTCCGTTTTGTTGTGGAGTTCTAGGAAATGAAAAGTTGTGAATAATTCCTTTCTTATTACAATATTTTTCAAAAATATCATTGTCGAATTCACCACCATGATCACTTCGAATGTTTTTAATTTTTATATTCTTAATATTTTGAATTCTCTTAGTAAAGATTTTAAAATTTTCAAAAGTATCATTTTTGTTTTTCATAAATATTGTCCAGGTGTATCTTGAAAAATCATCTACAATTACGAAAACATATCTATTATGATTTATAGATTGTACTTGAGTTAGTCCAAAAAGATCTAAATGTAATAACTCAAGTGATTGCAGTGTAGAAATTATTTTCTTTGATTTAAACAAATATTTGATTAATTTTCCTAATTGACAAGCATCACAAGTACTATTTACTTTAAATTTCATTTTTGGTAAACCTTTTACTAAATTATTTTTGGATAATTTGCTTTTTGCTTTAAAGTTATATGACAAAATCTTTTGTGCCATAACCAAGGATCATTTTCTTTGGCTACTAGACACATATTTGTGTTACGATTAACTTTCATGTTTAATATGTATATATTTCGTTCTCTGGTTCCTTCAAAGATTAGATTCTTGTTTTGATCAAATATATTACATTTATTTTCAGAAAAAGATATATTAAAACCTTTATCACATAGTTGACTTATACTAAGAAAATTATGTTTTAAATTTTTAACTAGTAAAACATTTGTAATTAGAGGTAAGTTAGATGTACCGTCATTGCTCACATCGCCTTTGTCGGTGATATAACCTTTGGAATTATCTCTAAATGTGACAGATCCTCCATCTGAGTAGATAATGTTAGTCAACATATTTTTGTTTCCTGTCATATGTTTTGAGCAACCACTACCAAGTATCCATTTTTCTCTTTTCTTAGTTGGTACATCGTTAGTCGAAGCCATAAAGCAGACATTGGCTTGTTCAGAATCACTATAAGTGTCACTATCTGATGATGAAGACGATTCTAAATCATCCCATGTAACAGAGAATGCTTGCTTCTTCTTATACTTGTCCTTTTTATTCTTGTATCTGTCTTTCTTTCGATCAGGATAGTCCTTCTATACGTGACCCTTCTTATGGAATTCATAACACTCGAGATTTAAAGCTGATGGTTTATTGGTATTGTCTCTCCCATTGTTTCCGAATTTCTTGTTCTTTCTAAATTTCAAAAACTTTTTGAAATTCTTTGCTATAAATGCCATGTCATCTGAATCTGAATCTTCTTGTTCAGCTTGGAAAGCTATATTCTTTCTATCTTGGGCTTGATCTTGTTTTGCCTACAAATTTACTTCATACGACATGAGATTTCCTATTAACTCTTCGGGTTTGATGGTAGAAATATCGTTAGCTTCTTTAATAGCTAATACTTTTCATTCCATTCATTCGTTAAAGAGTTTAGGATTTTCGAAACAATATCAAAATCAGTATATTTTTCTCCTAGTGCCAATAGTGAATGATATATTTCTTGGAATCTAGAATACATTTCATTTATAGTCTCATCTAGTTTCATTCTGAAATTTTGGAACTGATATTTAAGCATAGAAATTTTGCTTTATTTAACTTTTTTGTTCCTTCATATGTAACTTTAAGAGTTCGCCAAATTTCTTAAGAATTTGTACATATTCTAACTTTATTAAATTCATTCTTATCTAAAGCACAAAATAACATATTCACGGCTTTTGCATTAGAGGTAGCATTTATCTTTTGTGTGTTTGACCATTGTGCATATGGTGTAGTGGGTATAGTGTATTCATTCTGAGTGATATTCCAAGTATCGTATCCATTTGCTTGCATATAAATTCTCATGCGGGTTGACCAAAAAATGTAATTCAGACCGTTAAATAGTGGTGATCGTGTAATCAAAACAAAATACAACAACTCAAATGCAAACACATCACAGAACAGCAGATAATCACATATATACACATATACAGATACATCATAGAGTATACAAAATGATACATCACATATGTGGTATGAGGACCACAATACAAACACGAGTCAAAAGAATATACATATCAGAGTAGCAATAAAAGGACTACACAAAAAGCTATATCAAAAAGAGCTAGTAGAATAGTCCATGCGGAAGCAGAATAGGCTAAGTCCAAATGTACCTAACCTGAAACACCTCGGTCTGACCCGAGTATAAAATACACGGGTCAGTCTAGCTAAACATATCAGTTTAAGAGAATATACGATTACAGAAGCATAGGATAGAGGTGATGTTCTTCTTGAACAAGAAGAAACAATACTAAGTAAGCATGAGCATAAGTATGGTATGTATGGTTACTTCATGTGATGAGTGGTATCACTACACAACATATAATCTCAAAGGAGATAGAATAACCCATAAAATGCTAAATGTAGCTAGCCTCATATCATCGGCATTTCATAAAACATCAATTATGGTTTAGGAGAAATCCTAAACCCGCCAAATCGGCAAACCCAAAACATGCACATAGAGATCCCATATCAAACATGCTATAAGGCAAATATATCTCCAAAGAGGAGAATAAAATCTCAAGTAAACGTCAAAAGGAAAATCTCATATAATGTCGCCAAAAGGAAAATCTCAAATAACGCCAGTGTAGGCAATTTAAATCTCAAAAATAGAACTCCCAAGAGTTCAAATTCCCGAAAGGTAATCGCCACAAATATATATCGAATGGTTCAAAGGACCAATTCCGGAAAGGGGCGATACACTAGGGAAAATAGTCAAAGAAATCATCTCAAAGTGTTTGCACGTGCATGTGGCCGAAGCCTTGCCAAGTACTATTATCTCAAATAGGTACCTTGCCCGAAGGCAAAACGTCACAATGACAAATACATCGGGATGGCAAATACACCGCAATGGAAAATGTGTCACAAACTCTCGGATAGGAACCCGAACAATGTTAACGTGTGTATCATACCACACATTTGCACTAAACGATTTACTAACCACTAGTAAATTTCACACTCAAAGCAGTAAAAAGTTTACCTCATTTCATCGGTAAACTCGACCCGAAGGTCCAAACGATCAAACAGACAAGTCGGGAATTAACCGATAAGATAAACGCACGTGTCACATACCACGTGTTTTACCAAACCGTTTAATCCTCCTTCTCATTCGCTCGAAATGTGAAAAAACGTGTAATTTATATATAAAATAATTTACTTCGGAAAACAAGCTTTGAAAACAAATTTTCGAAATCAATTTGAAAACCCTATTTTAAAATTTCCCTTATTATAGAGAATAAATAGAATTTATACTTAAAAATAATTTAAAATATTATATAATAATTATTTTGAAATGCCTATTAATTTAAAAAATTATTTCAAAAAGATTTGGAGAAAACCGTGCTCGAAAACGAATAAAAACAAGGAAATTCTCTCAAACCGATATTCGAATTTAAATTCAATTCAAAATAATTCAAGATTTGAATTTTAAAATCTTCAAATTTTGGCTAGTCTATTGATAGATATCATGGCCTTCAAAAATGATTAAAATCATCATAAAATATAACCATAAAATGGAGCAAAAGAAAGTCGGAAACATCGAAACAAAAGAGGAGAACAAGGCAACCTTGTTGCCTTTGCTTTGGTCGACCTGGTCTTCCCTAGGTCGTTTGTAAGGTCGACCTAGGAGGCCTCTGGATCGACCTCCAGGTTGACCCAGGAAGGTGAGGCAGTCGACCCAATATACGTACTTTGTTTCAGTTGATTTCCTGCTCGTCTACTGATTTAGTCGATTTCCAAGCAAGATTTTAGCATATCAAATAACCATAAAATTCAACCAAAATTTACAAAGATTGAGTTAAACATGCAAGCTACCAAATGCAAGAGATCCGGCAGCATTTCGTTGCCGGAATCACAAGATATAAGGGTTCAAAGATGCAACAGAAACTAATTATAAACAAGGCAAAAACTAGCTACAGAAAATTACAGACATAAGCAAATTCTTTACAGATTCAAGCACTGGCACTTTTGTTTTGGCTAGTTTGTGAGTTTATACAACTCACCTTGCTGATTTGTTGCAAAAGATCGGATTTTCGATGGAAAGAGGAAGCTTTTGGCAAGGTTGGAACTTCTATGAACCTGTAGGAAGCAAATATAGGACATGCAAACAATATACGGTAAAAATTAGAAAACTTCTTACTGTAACAAGAATTTGTGATGAAATTTAAGTAGTTTGGAGTGGATTACCTTTGATTTATCACTAGATTGTAAAAAGCCTTGAATTTGTTGAATTAAAATGAAGAAATTGCTTGGATTTGAGAAATTGATAAAGTGGTTTACTGTTTTTGTTTTTAAGCCGAAGGAGGAAGAAGATGGTATGAAATGAACGTACAGCTAATCACTATTTCCCATTTCTCAACTGGTTAAAGGTTAATGGGCCAAATGGGTTGAAACAAAAAGAAAACAATTGGTCTAAGTTAATTAAACAACACAAGTTAAAATATATGCATATACACATATACACAAAAAGAAAATTGCATTTTCTCTCAAGTTTTACATAGGAAAAATATGAAAACTTGTATACGTATAAAATAAAACATTTTCTATCATATAAAAAGATTAATTTGTATTTTTAAAACATTTTTTATTATTAGGTTCTTTATTTAACAAAAATGCACTTTTTACCCAGATAAATGAACAAAACCATGTTTTTAACTTCTAAAATTCCACAAAAATTATTTTCTCACTTAGAAAAATATTTCAAACCATTATACAGCATTATTTATAGCCAAAACTTATTTTTAAACCAATTTCTACCTTTTTATTTCAATAAACCACCTTTTAAAATTACATACTTCTTTTAAAAATTATTAAAAGAAGCAAATGGGCAATAATTAATATAATTATTGTATTTTCTCTAAAATGAAATCATTTCATTATTTAAAGCCCATATTCCATTTATTATCACTCCAAACAAAATAAAATAAAGCTTGGAATTTCATTTTCTCATTTTAAATTCCAAAATTCATTGTTTATTCCAAATAAACAATTTAATTTCTCCAATTTTAATTTAATTTACAATATTAAATTATAACTATCGTTATAATTCGATATTGACAGGTAATCACCAAACCAGAGTTGTTACAATAGGACTTCAACCACTTGAGCAACCGAACATGACTTCTAATACAAATAGTAAAATTGCTTCTAACCGAGTATGCTCTTGAGTAGCACTAATAAGTCAATAACGCACACCCTTCCTATAATCTTTTCCTTTGTGGTATATCATGTAATTCGCGAAGATAGAAAGTTTATCTAATCACTAATGAAGTTTGATTGAATGAACAAGTGATTAGAACGAAAATATTGAACGCAAATGGCAAGATTGTTTAGACAATAAGAATGAGAATTAGAATCAAAATTCAGTGATTAAAATAATTGATTTCATGGTGATATATAGTGATTAAGAGCTGCAATCATTTGTGAAAAGTTGCCATGAAAGAATATGGAAGCAACTTTCGAATCAAGAGCTGTTTCTATTCGCTGAAATAAAGTGTCTTTTCAAAATATAGTCGTTATGAAGATTCAGCCATCTGAGTGGAATAATTCAGCCAACTGAATCGATTAGAAATCGAATCAGAAAGAAATTAGTGCAAAAGAAATGTAATTCAGCCGGCTGAATCATCTACTTCAGACTCTGAATATTCAAGTGTAGTTGTGCATGTGCACAGGCATTAAGTCGACTGAACTATATGATTTAGTATGTCGAATTGCCTGTTTTTTACCACATCAAAGATTTTTCAAAATAGTTTTTGTATATGAACTAGGTTACTAAAAAACTAAGCATATGAACTATGATTTGAAAGATTATAAATTGTGTATGCGTGCATATACCACTTCGGAAGATTTAACATGAATTCACTACTATACTTAGACCATAGACAAAATATATTACTGAAGCTTCTATCTGGAATCTGGTCTGCAATCCGTTAGATTATTTGTCGAGTAAAACAATATCTTCTCCTGCAAATATGGTTAGTTCATATAATATTTACTTATATAGTTATCACAATCAAAACATCGAAATTCAAGGTCCTAACGTATATGTTAGTTTATTTTGCAATTTCCGGCGCATCACTACACACAATTTTGTTCGCGTATGAACCGCAAACGACAAAGCAAAAATCCGATCGTGCATAATTATGCAATACGATCACAAAACAACAATAAAATGCACTAATTATCTTATTGGAATTCCAAAAGTACCATCATTTTGCCGAAAAATACATCAACCGATAATTTAAATATTTTCCAAACTAAAAATTTATGAAAAAATACTATAAATTCATTTAAAAGTAAGTCAATAAAAATCAAGTCATTTTATTAACAACTAATTTTCCTTTATTTATTCGAGCTAGTTATTATTGTAAATAAATTTACAAAATGAGTTCACCATTATTATATATTAATTAAAAGGAGTTAAATAAGGCAATTAAATCCATTTAATTAATTTTTATTCACAATTCAAATACTTAAATAATTCATGTATTTGAATATAAGTTATTTATATTTTTTCGGGATGTTACATCCAACTCTTCTCTAGTGTTGTGTTTAAGGGTTCTAAAGAAAAATAATTTAGGAAATGATGTGTAAAATATGAATTCTCTCATTCGTAGTTTGCATTGCTTATTTCCGTAATTTAGACAAAAAGGAATCTGTTTTTCACTTCAAGTTCGTATATGGGAAAGTTGAATATAATATAAAAGATTTAAATTATTAGCTTTGTTTCCTTGAAATAAACGCGTTAATTCTACTATAATAATATAGAATAAGTTTGGTGTATGATTCTATTTTATATATGCAAGTTATTGTTTGGCTAAGGACATTAGCTACTTTGAAAGCATTATATAGAGTTAGACTTATATATGAAAGTTTTAACATTTAATGATTAGTATATGGTGCGAATTTTAGAATAGGAACATCGTTCGCAAGCTTGGGAATATTTATATATATTAGTTATTGCATGAATATAAATATTTTATCAATAGCATATAATTAGTAATGTATTAATCTCGTAGTATAAGTAGGTTATTAATTAGCATTAAAACCTTTAGGAAGGAAGTTAAGGATAATTATGGAAATTAGTCCATAGTTAAAGGTGATATAAGGAGTTCTTCTTATACGGCCTTAGTATGTAAATGCATGTGAGGTATATATGGTAGTATAATAAGAGAGTGAAATTACAACTAAGTTATAGTAATGCGAGGTCATTCATAAGTCCATCCAGCTAATTTGGCTACCCGTAGTGTGACTTTGGGGCAGATGTGATACACCACCTATAATAAGTACCCGCGAAGAACGCGAGGTTAGTCCCAATTCTATAGGGTAAGTATGCTCTGTTAATCTGGCTACCGGTACCTATAGTCAGACTAATGTGACACGTCTCGGTTTGGATTACAGGTCATAAGGAATAGTACATGCTTCTGGGTTAGAGGTATCAAGTGGCTAGTGTAGGGTCCACCTCCTTCCTACATAAGAAGTATTAAATGGTCGAGATTATTGTTTAAGTGCGGTAGCAAGTAATCTTGGGAGAGGTACGCTTTGGGTTTGAAGTATTAAGTGGCTATTGTAGGGTCCACCTCTTCCCATAAAGAAGTTTTAAGTGGCATGATGAGATTTCGAATAATGTCATTTAGGGAGTACTAGAGAGAGGTCCACCTTGGGTTTAGGAATTAAATGATGGGGATCTGCCTAGGTTATAGGTATTAAATGGTCAGAGTCTACCTAATTTCCATTAAAGAGGCACTAAGTGTCTCAAGTACTTTCTCTTATATTGTTAGGACTAGCGGTAGTTGCAGAATGGACTGGAAACGCCTTCATGCTTACGGTTGGAGGTGTTTTTGGTAGGATATAGTATAGGATGCATAAGATATATTACTTATCAAAATGATGTTGTCCAAATACTACTATGGTAGCACTTGAGATTCTCATTCACCAGATAGTTATTCTAAGCCCTTCCTCATTACAACACACAGGTTGGGTGAGATGATGCTGATTGAGAGGTTGAAGGCAGAAGCGAGGACTTCCGACAATTATCTATCTATCTATCTACATTTTGATATATTTTGATGTACCCATTTCAGACATGATGTTATTATTTTGAGATATTGTATTTCGAATATTGGGATGTTATGTTTTTTAGATTTGAATTTTTATAAAATGGGTATTTATTTCTGATATTGTATTTTACCCTTTCTACCACTACACCAAAATAGAGGATTCCCAACAAGTATAAGCATTGCCAAGAATTTCAGTAACACTTATATGTGTTGCTATAGGGGTGTGGGCATTTATTTGCTACGCTTATAAGCATTTTTAGTAATGTGAATGTTAAAAGATATAATGTTGATTATATTTAATATGAAATATTATCTTAATTTAGCAAATTATAACCCAATCAATATCAATAAACAATAATCTTAATCAGTAATAAAACAGAGTATCAATTAACAAAAGAGAAGTTCAATACATAATTAAGTTATCAATACATAGTTTAGCAATTTCATACTAATACCAATTGCAATAACAAAAGATAAGGCATAGTTCATAGTTAAAGTCTACAAATATCGAATAAGTTATCAATACATAGTTTACCACTAGAACTACCATCCAATTTCCTCTTTTCTTTTGCTTCTTCTATAAGTACCTACATGCATTCAATATCATATTAAATTCAAATTTATACTAAAAAGAATGAAAAATAGTAATCAAGGTGATAGCACATGATTTAACAATAAAAGGACATTAAATAAAACAAGCAAATATGCAAGAATGATAATTTGAAATTAAGTACTTCATATATGTAATGACATGTTTGGATTTTTGAGGTGGTAAAATCTTGAACTGGTCGGATGGTTTTTTAATTTTTTTGATTAATAGACATTAAAGACATTTAATTTAATATTTACTTTTTAATAACACATAATAATATCATGATAATTAAGCTTATCAATCGTGAGTTCATAATTTTTATGGAGCCTGTGCTTTACCATGTGTGAGTTCAAGCACTTAGAACCAATTTATTTATGGATTATTGCTAGGAGAATTCTTCTTCTTATTTTAGTAATAATTGTTGTTCTTTTATATTTTTTGATCTTCGTTGTATGTGGAATTTATGAATGATTTACCAAGTTCGTTTGTTGGAATTAATTAAGTTTGTAATTTATTGCATATAATCCATTGTTTATAAGTACCTTTTGCAGCATATGCTAACTAATGTGTATGGTTAAAGATACTTCCATCTTTTTGAAGGTGAAAATGCTCAGATTACTATTATTGATGTGAATACATATGTTGCCATATTGGAAGTACGTGTGTTTCTTTAAATGGTTTTTCTGTTAAGGTTTGCCATTATTTGTTATTGTTTGAATATGCATTCTGGATACATATTGCAAGATTTAGGGAAGAGAAAAGGATTACCAAAAGAAGGAATAGCAAAGGGAGGTCTGATTAAAAATAAAATTACACAGTTTTATTCTTTTTATGTGAAATGTAGGAAATTGAAATTCATACAAAAGTTGCCTAAAATGCCAAAGTGGATGTGGTTGAAAGTAAGGAAGTGCGAAAGATGGATCATTTCAGTTAGATATTTATTGCATATTACAAAATAGTGGGTAATGTTTATTCTTGAGGCTTTAATAATACTTTGTTGTACATGGAAGATTTTTTTTCCTATCACAAATGCAATTCTGTATAAAATACTTTCTTCCTAACGCGCTTTGGAAAAATCACCATAATTGAGAAACAAAAAATCCCAAATGTGTATGCATTCAAACCTGAACATAAACACACACCACATGAGTTACAACAAAGATAACTAGAACATAACATAAAACCATGCAAATCTTCATAGTTTTATAAAATAACTGGTCAGAACTGGTCACAATGGCCTCAGTTTTAAACCAAGGCACAATGGCCTCAGTTTTTAACCGAGGCAGCAATGCCTCAGTTTTAAACCGAGGCACAATGGCACAATGGCCTCAGTTTAAACTGAGGCAGCAATGCCATTGATAATATGGACTCTCATGCATTATATATAATGATCTGGTTCAAATTTCACAACTGAGGCAGCAATGCCATTGAACATTTATAGACTCTTTAACATGCATTACATCCTTGGTCTCATAATTTGAACTGAGGAAAAGTGCTATAACACCAACAAAGGTTAATGGTGTACCAAAACATCAAATGCCAAACTAAAAATGATGGGATATGCTAACAAAATTAAGTTTTGTTAACTTGCAAATACTTTAAGCTTCTTAACAATCTGAGATTCTACTTGCATCCACTAGTTTAATAAGTTCATATATCCTCATCACTAGTATGCATGAAATATTACATGTATTTTTTCCAATGGTTCATATATTTTAGTTTAGTCTCTACACTTTATATTTTTATTAGTTAATATCTTAATGTTAAATGATATTTTCTATTTTTCGAATTACATTAATAAATATGTTAAATAAAAGTAAAATAAAAAAATTGCCTCAGCACAAAATGAGGCAATGACCCAATTCAACGACTATTACTTTAATGACCCAATCCCACAATATAACTTGGAAGTTTCAATTCCATTCATTTGTGTCTATGTCATTAAGCATACATATTATAACTTAGAAGTGCCCAAATATGAATTCCAGTTGTTTACATTGGTAATTAACCGATAGACACTACGTTGTAGATCAAACTGTCATCTCATGACATAAACTAAAGTCTGTAATTATGGATGAATGTTGATAGATCAAGTTATCTCATTGCTCTCAACACATGCACCTAAATATGTGTCCGCAAACAGATGTAAAAACGATGTTTAATATCCTGCTAAAATTTAGGCGATGCAAGTTTAATTTTGAATTTTGAAAGATTTAGGACAGTAAAACAACTTACCAAATTTTGAAAGGTGCATTTTTGATATACTTGCATTAAATTAATATATATATATATATGTATATGTATATAATTTGAGTTTTATTTATGACTAATTTCCTTATGCTAACCATAATAAATTAATGCATAGATTTTGAAGATGACTTATCTGCCTCTTGCTATTAATCTGCAGTAATTTTTCTATGGAGTTGTAGATTAATCTGGTGAAAGTATTGAGATAGATTGTACCTGAATGACATGATTTCTGAAGTCAACTTTTTCCCTCTCCTTCCTTGTCCTATACTCAACATAAAGCGCACTTATCAAATAAGCAGTCCAGCTCCCCATTAACCCATAAAATATTTGAAATGTTATTCCTGACACCATTCCCAATTGAGAAAACGAGTATGGCAATGTCAATAGTACTTGTGCCACCTGCACATTTAACATTATTACAGTAGACAAGTTAGTTAATTACTTGGATCTAATTTATTGCCAAGCTTGATTATAACTGAGTCCATCATCTAATACCATATATACCTAATTAAAAGCGCAACTAAACCATGCATCATAAGCAGAACCCCCATCCCAGAGAAACTTTGATAACTTCTAATGGAAATCTGCTTTTCCTATCAAATAACAACGCAATAAAAAGCAAAAAGAAACAAAATTGAAACTGCAAAAAATATAACAACTCGACATTGCCTCAGTTTATTGGTTTTGTTCTTTTCATATTTTAAATAGGCACCAAAAATAACGATCATGGACTAGCACAACAGGTATATACAAGGACGAATGCAACATGTTCATATGGAACAAAAAATTTAAATCAAGTCAATAATATGCACAAATAGCCTATGACATGCACAGTGTATCACTATACATGCCATAAGGCCAAGAACATTAAAAAGATTATGCATATACACTTGTGCACATTTCACAGGTAAACAAAAGTAAACGCAAGCACATGAGGTCAAGCAAAAATATATTTTGGACTCAACAAAAGGCGGTAAGTGAATACACTGTAGTAATAACAACATGACTCAACAAGGTCATACACACACAAGAAGCTCAACACAATGCACAACCAGGATAAGCCAACAAGCCACAACATGTAGCAACATAAAGTAATGCACAAGGCAGATTTTAGGTGCAACAGCAAAACACATGCAAGTGCACAAACCAAACACATCAAGGGCATCATAACACAAGCTTAAACAGATACACAGAGTCAAGGAAAATGTAAATATATGCATGGATGCAACATGATCCACAACAGCAATGCAATATGCATTGATTTCAGGTATACAGTAGAAGCATATGTTCAAAGCAATAAGTGCAAGTATATACAAGGCCAACATAAGGGTAAACACAAATCTGGCTCGAGTACAATATGCATAAAACTAAGAAAACAAGGCATGCTCACAAGTTCAAGTACAAGATGCCACAAACCAGAATATGTAGTACACGGATGAAACAAACTTCTAGTTCAAGCTCAGTTTAAATCAAAAAATATGCACAAACAATCTCAAAGTAGTTTTTTAAAACACATACATATATACATATACACACATACACACATATATACATATGCAACACTTTTCAAAATTAGTCAAGAACAGGTTTAATAAATGACACGGTTGGAGGTACATGACCTAAAAGGTTCGCAACAACAAATATTTTTTTCACAAGTTGAAAATTCAAGCCGCAGTCAACATATATATCAAGGATGAACAAGTCAAGGACTTCAAAACAAAAGACCAAAAGATCAAAGGAAATCAACAGCCAAGATTAAGAGCAGAAATCGATGCTGAATTATTCAAACCAAAATTCATGAAATATATGAAATTCCAAGGAAGATTTTTATCAATTCGCTTCCTATATAAACCAAATCATCATCGGCAATTCAAAGTCGTCGAATTCGAAACTAAAAATCAGAAAATCAAAAATGTACCAAATCATCAACATCAAAGGCTCTCGACCAAGAATGCAATTGCAAATATCAATTGCCAGGCTATTGAAAGAGATTGAGCGACAAGGAGATAAAGGCCAAACTTCACCAATCAATTTTCTGTGAATCGGCGGCTTTCACAATTGAAGGAGGAAATCCTAAAGTGGAAATAAACAAAAGAGGATCGAATTTGAAAAGAAATTAGGTTAAAAATAGAAGACTATTTTTTAGGACGTAATTTTGTTTTAATTCAGGGCTCCTTTTATTTATTTGTAATTTATTTTTAAAATTTAAAACTCTAGTTTGTAATTAGGACTGAACTATGAGGCGTAGTTTGAGAAATTCTCAACTTAGGGATAGAGTTGAGGTAGGGTTTCGAGCTAAAGGTTAGAACAATCAGGTAAGCGATGGTCGTAAGTTTATAAGGTATATAATGTGGGTTGCGGAATTAGGGAACTTAAAACTAATTAAACACTAAAGAGAGGGTGAATAGTGTTTTCTAAATTATGTAAATCTTTTTAATTTTCCTTCAAATTAAATATTAAATCATAGATTAATAACACATAATTATATTGTCAAATAGTCCCAGATGCAATTACAGATAAAAATAGAAGTAGTAAAGTAAAGTAAAGAGTCAGGGAGATGACATTAGGAATTTTATACGGGTTTGGATTTCTCCTACATATAGTTCCATACAATTACTTGTATAGATTTATTTTCAAAACGCCAATTTTTAAACGTGCAGAAGGCAAACCCAAATACAATCTCGATTCTGAGGCTACGAGACACAACCTCCTGAATTTCCGAGCCTAGGGTACACCCACTTGATTTGAACGAGCTACAAGCACACCCACTAGATTTTAGGCTACTAAGCACACCAACTTAACTTGAACGAGCTACAAGCACACCTAAAGTAAATACAAATAGAGTTGATAGTTTTTCTAAAGACAATTTCTTGAACTTTGGATACAATGGATCCTATAGTCTCTTGGACAACACTTTAATCTTTGAATTGAATTAGATATGTTTTCAAAGCAATAAGAAAGTATAATTGAATCAAAAAAAAGAAGTATGAATTGATTCTATTTTATTTTGAAGAGAATAAAGTATATTTTCAATGGAGTTTTCAAGAGAGTAAGAGGAGGGAAGAAACTGAGTAAGTTGTTATCAAAATATTCATTTGAATTCCTCTTTATATAGTGAGTAAGCAAATGTATTCGTTCGTGAAGAGTTGTGACAAATAGACACTTACATTCAAAAATTTAAAACCACTTCGTGGCATATATGTCGACATATGATATATAGGTAGGGCTGTCAATGGGTCGGGTCGGGTCGGGTCGGGTCGGGTCGGGTCGGGTTTGGGTCGGGTCAAGTCGGGTTCGGGTCAACCCGTTTATTAAACGGGTCAGAAAAGCTCAACCCGAACCCGACACGTTTATAAACGGGTTGACCCGACCCGACCCGTCTAACCCGACTATAAACAGGTCGGAACGGGTCAGATCGGGTCGGGTCGGGTCGTAAATGGGTCGGGTCAACCCGTATAAGGTGTAAATGGGTCGTAAACGGGTCGGGTCAACCCGTATAAGGTATAATTGGGTCATAAACGGGTCGGAACGGGTCGTAAACGGGTCGGGTCAACCCGTATAAGATACAAACGGGTCATAAACGGGTCGGGTCGTATACGGGTCGGGTCAACCTGTATAAGTATAAACGGGTTGTTAACGGGTCAATTTCGGGTTAGCGGGTCAACCCGAAACCCACCCGTTTATAAATGGGTCAAATTCGGGTTGACCCAAAAATGACCCGCCAAATTAACGGGTCGGGTTGACCTGCTAATTTCCATGCGGGTTTCGGGTCGTGTAGGAAATTGACAGCCCTATATATAGGTATGTCGACAAACCTTGGCTAAAATTAAAAATTGTTTTGTTTTAAAATGTTTTTAAAATTTTATACTTTGTAAAATATTTTGGTACTTTGTAAAGTAGTTTGAATGTAGAACATTTTGGACTTTGAAAATTTTTTATAAATTTTTTTGAAATATTTTTAAATTTTGTTTTGTTTAAAAATATAAAAGATAGAGATCAAAGATTGCTATCAGCGACTTTAACAATATAAGTTATGACTCTATACACTAAATTATAATCTCGAGATCTTCATATCTTAGTCTTTGTACTCATTAGTCTTCATGTCCATCTTTTAAGTCTTCATACTGTATAGTCTTGATTCAACACCTATGTAATATTCTGCACTATATACTATATAACTTGGCAAAACATTAGTATCTATTTTTATATGATTGTATATGATGTATATAGTTTTTGTTGTCCTTAAAATCAATAACTGAGGTATTAAAAATCTCCCCTTTTTTGATAATGACAACCATTAACTATTCCTGTATATAAAATATGGTATAACTCGTTCTAAGTTAGATAACTTCCTCTGAATATACGCATGTATATTTTATATTTTTCGCCTTCTTTGTCATTAAAAAAATGGGTGGAATATAAAACTCAACTTAAATAAAATACTAGAAACTATAGGGTCAAATCAATAATTAAGCACTAAAATAATTGATGATGTAATTAATGTATGGAGACTTAAATAAGGTAAGATAATCTTTATTTATTCAAACTATACAATTCAAATCTTTAAAACAAACCACAACAACTAACAGTCCAAACCAAATTAAATCATAACTTAATACTATTAACAATTTAACTTAGATAAGCCAAACTTTTAAACATACGAATTAATGCTTCTTTTTTTATTATGGGAGACTTATGGATGAGGCAAAAGGGATAGTGGAGACAATTCCTTTTTGTTCCATGAGGTTTCCATCACAATCAAAGCAGACTTCTCCTACACATTTGACTTCGTCGTTATCCTTAGCGATGTCATCCTTCTGCTCTTCTTCTTCCTCTTCATCATTCATGGGGTTGTGAATGACAAGATTAGGAGTTTCTTCTTCGATTACGATTCGATTAGTTGCATTATCAAATTGAAGCTTTTGGAGATTGCGAAGGATGCGCCCTTGATTCTCTTGTTCTTTCAAGAGGAGTAGTTGAACGACCTTTATTTCTAAAAGCATGTTGAAGACAAGCTTTAGATCATCTTCAACCTTGATGACTTTGGCCATGGTGGTGGTCTAGAAAGGGCCTAGAGTGGGGTTTTTGAAGGAAAAGGAGGCAGTCTCTTCTCTTGGACCTTTGGAACTTGGAGAATCCACTGTTTTAAATTTATTTGAAATTTACAAAAAGAAAAGGACCGGGAAATGAGAAAGAAATTGAAATTTGGTGGTTATATGATCACATTTTGAATTTTGAATTTTAGAGGGAAAAACAGTTTTCAGATTTCTTTAGTATATGTCGACATGTACATAGATTGTAAGTCGACAGACATGCGTTAATTTTGATATTTTATATATACAATTTGCATGTTGTTATATTTATATTTGAGAGAAAAGACATATTCCTTACTCTCTTCTAAGTTTAATAAAAGATGTTTAAGTTTATGGTTTTGTTAAAATATGAGCTATTTAATTTTCAGTATTTATAAATTTGAGGAAAATTACATCTTTATTTACATTATCTCTCAGAAAATGATGCTTATATCTATATGTTTGGTGCAACGGCTCGTAAATTTATCACTTTTAAAAATAATATTTATTTTTAAATATTGAAATATAAGATTTTTTAACACAAATTATAAAGTTTTAAAAAATTATTAATGGTGGTAAACTTGTTTTAAAATTATATTTACAAATATAGATATTTGGGATTTCTGTTAGAAATGCGACAAAAATAAATTTTCTGTAAAATTGAGATTTTCTCAATATTAGATGATATGAAATTGGGTACATACACTTATTTCTCCATTTAAGCAAGAATATGTAAATTATTTGTTTTATTTTTGGAAATAAAATGCCTTTATGACATCATCAAGGATGTCATCACTTTTATATCTTTTCTGGAATTTTAAATTAAATTTAGATATTCAAATAATTGTTTTAAAATGATAATAATTCATTTTAAGCAGTTATATAAAAATAATAAACCATTTATAATAGTTCTATAAAGATATATATACTTGTGTTAAAAATATAAGAAACTGCATAACGCTTTGGCACTACAACATCACTTTTTATAAACACTTGTTCAATATTGGTTTATATGGTTTTATAATTCAAATGTATTCATTTTAATTAATTTATAATGATAAGAAATTGGTTTTCAATTTTTATTTCATTTATATGCAATTTAATTAATAAGTGAAAATGTAACCGGGAATCAGCTTTAAGATTTTCAACTGTTTAACGAACATAAGTTGTTCAAAGTGATCGCAACATTTTTTATATGTCTTGTGCTCATATATAACATGCACATACATGCACCAACATATACATATACACATATCTACATACCAAATACATACATACACTTATATATACAAACACAAAATATCATGATATTTATAACATATACTCACATATAAGCAAACCACACATCAAACATCACCTCCTTACACACCTTTACACCTAGGATATGATAAGAGGAGGAAAAAGGGGGTGGACGAGCACATGGGGAGGTGGTCGTGCACATGAAGGGGGTGTGGATGAGGGTAGTATGGTCTTTGTACTATAAGATATTTGTTTACATATTTTTGCCTATAAATACAAGGCATACCTTCTCATTTTATTCACACTTCAATTCCATTTTCTAAGGTTCTTCTTCCTTTCCATCAATGGCTTTCATGTCCTTATAAATTATTCCATAGTCGTAGCGAAGTTCTACTGAACATACACTTTCAAATATAGAAAGATATCGCCTTATTTTGAAATTAAAGTGAGCGATCACCTTCTCTTCTATCTCCTGAAGAGCTACCACCACCTCTCCACCCTCTCTAGTATAAGGCTGAGCACACCCAAGGGTCCCAGGGCAAGATTCATAAGCTTCGGTGCGGTAATGGCAAAGCTATAGTCAATTTTAGTACATCTAGAGACAAATGAAAGTGAGAAACTCTACTAGTTTATTTTATAAATCATGTGATAACATGATATGTTTGCTATGAATGTTTTCTATGTTTGATCATCATGTTTTGGATGCTTGGTTATGGAAGTAACTCATGGTAAATACACGTCGAATTTACACAAAGAAAACACTTTCTCTTATGAATTATAAAAGTGTTATGGCATAGTTAAACCTCTTTAAACATGAATAAAAATGGTTTAAAATGGTTTATAAATGTTTTACATTAAAACTCATTTCGGCAAAGTTTTGAAAAGGTATGAAATTAGAGTCAAATAGGCGCGTTCGCGCAACGGTAGTTCGTGACTTCACGCAATAAAAGTTAAACCAATGTATTGAGTGGAAATAGCTCGGAATTATTCGAAATAAGACTTTTTCAGACGCTTATAACTATAGTTTCCAAATGAAGGAGAAAAATCAAGATTTCGTTTAGTAAAATTGAGATATATCCAAATCAAGTTTTTAAAATCATCGCGTTTTGGCAGTTCGTAAAATATGGATTTCAACTCTAAAAAATAAATATTTTAAATCTTTAAAAATATGAGATAAATTCTAAAAATATGTTAAAATATTTTAAAAGAGTTTTAAATGGAAAATTTGGATATATAAAAGGTTTAAAATGGGTTTTGTGATACAAAGCCCTTAAAAGCACTATTTACGGGCAATTTAAGAAAGGAATTTGAAATTTTCTGAAAAAAGATTTAAACCAGGGTATTCTTTGCGAATCCTTTATAAATGTTTTTCAAATAATAAATCAAGTATTTTAAAGGGTTTAGAGTTGATTAAATAACTTGACTGTCTTATGGGTGACAGAGAGATAATCCCTAGACTTGGGTTTGGAAAACCAGTTTTCTAGTGTCCCTAGCTATCTGGACTAGCCTGACGGAGGGGATAATAAATTTGATTTACTCGGACCGCATCTTGCTAAGATAAAAGAAAAGGAGATTTGGAGTTTTCCGAAGGTTAAACTAGATTTTAAAATAATAAGATGTTTGGTGATATAGGTAACATTATGATTAAATTCTGTATTAAATTCCAAGGAGGGAACTCATACTATCCGTGCGAATTTAAAAGGTGATTTCACCGTTATTCGACGAATAATACGGGTTGAATATGGAAATTAGTATTGAGTATAATTAGTATAATTTCTATGGATCCCTTTTTACTCAATAATGTTTTCCTATGTAATTTAAGAGAAATGATTTGGTATTTCCAAAATTAAAAAAGGTTTAGTAATCCTGTATATGCCGAAGAAGAAAATGGTTTATAGATATATATCTCTAAGAAGATATTTTACTTGGATAAAAGATACTGATTAATTAAATAATAATCACCCACATACTTGACATCATTTATTGATAATAGGTTCGGAGAAACGGGATCGGATTTGGGTGATTCCTGTCCGAAAACCACTTTGAACCATATACGCGTTCGAAAGTGAAGACATGTTAAAGACGATGATTTTGAAGACGGAGATCTTCATAATGTAGGGGCTGCTTGCCACTAACATCTAGGGTAATTCCCATATCATATATATGATGGCAGTGATATCTTCATTTTGAAATCTTTGATGCAAGGACTGCTTGCTACTAATCCTAAGGATGATTCCCAAACAGGATGTAGTAGGAGGAGTGCCTTCAGTTTGTCCTGTTCCTGGACAACTTGTATGGATGAGTGTCTGACATTGCATTTCTAAGACCACGTACATTAATTTTTACAAACGTATATCTATTTGGTGGTGTAGGAGGTAACCCCTTTTACACTTAACACCCTTTCCTGAGGCGTATGAACTCGAGGGTTGTACTTTTGTTAAATCAATAGTGTGTTATTAGAAATGGCAATGTGGCATTCAAAGTGGGATTTTTTTTGTAAAGGATAATACATTACCTCAGGCCTTACACCGAAAATGGCTAAAACAAGGTATGTCGCAAAGCTTTGTGGGTCGCACCCATTAGGTTACTGTCATCACCTTTTTAGATTACCCTCTGTATATCGGGTTTGTTATATATGCTATGGCCACGAATAGGTCGGGAACGATCGGGATGATGTCATATTCGATACTATTCAGGATCATTATGTTGGTCATCGAAAAGATGTAGACCGGTCTTGCTAGATGCAGATGATCATCTGTGGGTAGAGAAGTACTGTATGGAAGGTAGTCCCTTACCTTGTCATTGTATGAAATCCATTCTCGAATAAGTGCTTTCGGACTTAGTTGTATACCTATTATGCTAGAATTTAATTAATGTGACAATTTCGGCTATGATTAATATGTATTTGTCATCTAGGCACTATTATAATATCACTAGATTTTACGTAGCAATGTTTTGGTTATCATATAGTAAAAACCCATCCATGTTTATATGCGACGTGGTCTTATGAGATACCTTTTGTTTTCATAAATATCCGTGTTTTGAGTTTTCTCACACCAGTCCTATGACTGACCCGAAGTTTATTTTCTTGAAATTTGAGTGCCCTGTTTTTTCGGGCAACCAAGTAGTTCAGGTCTAGCTTGGAACATTTTGGAGCTACTTGGAGCAGGAGCTGGAGTTTCCTTTGGAGATGGTTATCCATTTCCATTTTTGCTGCATTTGTTTACTATTTATATTCAGCATTAGTAGGGACAGAGATTTACTGTCTAGGCTAAGACCCTTTTCCACTTAGGAATCTCAAGCGGCCAAAGCAGTCCAGTTGTCTTCGGGTGACTACATTTCACCCATTGGCAGTTTGCATACCTACTTACAAAGATAGAACATCCCTCTTCATTCCCTTTCACCAGAACTTCCTCTTCATGTCTTGATACATCTTGGTGACCCCAGGTTGTATCGTCAACCTAGAATGGTGACTCTCTACTAGAGCTTCCTACCTAATCCCATCAATATTTGGGACACATAACCTACCGCTCATTCTCAAAATGCCACGGCCATTCACCTCGAATCCCTGCCACCTCTCCAATGCCTCATTCTCGCTTACGTTTTTAGCTACCCTAGCAAAATGAAGATCTCTAAGCTGATTTTCTTCAATACGACTAATCAGACTCGAATGAACCTCAACATTTTTCATAACTGCATACCTCCTACTGAGCGCATCATCTATGACATTAGCTTTCCTCGATGTGTATAATATATCTAGATCATAGGCCGTAAGAAACTTTAACCACCTTTGTTGTCTTATGTTTAAGTTTTTTGTGTAAAAATATACATCAAAGATTTATGGTTCGTATATAACTCGAACCTTTCACCTAGCAAATGATGCCTCCACATATTTAATGCAAATACCACTACTAACAACTCCAAGTCATGAGTTGCATACCTTGCTTCATGCAGTTTGAGCTACTAACTTGCATAAGCAATAACCCTTCAATGCTGCATCAACACAACACCTAGACATGTTCAACATGCATCAGTGTAAACAGTCAAACCCTCACCTCCATTTGGTATAGCAAGAACAGGAGTGCTAGTCAACTTTTCCTTTAACTCTATGAATGCTTGCTCGCATTTATCAGTCCATATAAATTTGACATCTTTCTTCATCAAATTCGTTAAGCGAGAGGCGATCTTCAAGAAATCCTATGTGAATCTCCTATAATAACCTGTTATACCTAGAAAGCTCCTAATATCGGTTGTGCTTTCTGGCTCTTCCAGTCCTGAATGGCCACAACCTTAGCGGTATCGATAGAAATATCCTCCATCGAAACAACATAACCTAAGAACCTAACTTTTGAACGCCAAAAATGACACTTCGTGAACTTAGCCTTTGACATGTGCTCTCTTAGTATTTCAATAACAATCCTTAGATGGCACGAATATTACTCCTCAGTCTTGGAGTAGAGTAGAATATCATCGATAAAAACAAGAACAAACTTATTCAACACATCCCAGAAAACTCAATTCATTAAGTTTATGAAATATGCTGGAGCATTAGTTAGTTCGACCGGCATAACTAACCACTCGTAAAATTGGTCGGATCTATAAGCGGTCAAGGGTACACACTCCTCTACCATCATCAACTGATGGAACCCTATAATAAGATCAAGTTGAGAAAACACTCGAGCTCCATGAAGTTGATCAAACAAGTCATCTATCTTAGGCAAAGGATACTTGTTTCTAACAGTTCGTTTGTTGAGCTCGCGATAATCTACACACAGTCTTAGGGAACCGTCCACCTTCATAGCAAAGATGATGAGCATTCTCCAACTCAAACGACTCGGTCGGATTAAGCCCTTCTGCAACAAATCACTAACCTGATTTGTTAGCTCTAACCTCTCCTTTGAGGCAAGTCTACGAATAGGCAACACGATAGGCTTTGCATCCTTCAATAAATCGATGCGAAATTCTATCCCTCGATGAGGTGGTAAACCTGACACCTCTTCAAAGACATCCTCAAACTCCTGAACAACCATGATTGAACCTAACTTCTCTTCCGCCACATCCAAAGAATAAAGAAAACTACTCATAAGAGAGATAGGTTTATCACAAGGAACTACCAGTTTCTTCCACCCCTCCTTCATTGGTGACACAATATGCTTAGCACAATCCAAGATAGCATGATATCGAAATAGCCAATCCATCCTAAGCAAAAACATCAAAGCCTCGAAAATCCAGAACATACATATCACAAGGAAGGAGTTGGTCGAAGAAAGAAATCATAACTTCTAAACAAATCATAATAAGATTGGCCGAGCCCCAAACAGGTTTCAACACACAAATAGAATTTAAAGCTATATCTAGCTCAAATTTTAGTCCATCAACAAGAATAAAAGATTTGAAACTAAGAGAAGCACCAGTATCAAATAAGACACGAATGGGAATGTAAATAATAAATATAATACCTTCCAGAACTTGCTTCCCCTTTGCAGCTGTAGAAGTGGAAGGTGTTGAAGCTAGTGCGAAAGCTCAAGGCTATTCCCCCTTTTGGAGCATCGGACACTCCCTAGAAAACTGGTCTGGCTAGCGGTAGTTGTAGCAGTTCCTTGTTGCAAACTAGGCCTGGCCGTCTATGGCTTTAAATTTAGTACCTTATTAATCGGTGCTTTTTTGCTTTTGCGCCTTTCCCTCCCTTACTCAACCTACAATTCGTAGCAAAGTGCCCTTTCTTTCCACACTTATGACAAACTACCCCAAAAATATCTCTCGGCGGCTGAAACTTCTGCTTGTTGTCCCTAGTTGGTGTAGCAATAGATGGCTCCGATGCTAAGCTCTCAAACCTTAACTCCATGTTCACCAAATTCACATAGGACCCCAAGAAGTGATTTTTCGTATTACCCCTGAATTCTGGGGGCATCCCTATGATGAACGTCTTATTTCTCCTCAATGGCATATGTACCAAACCAGGCCTGAACCGAGATAAAGCAGTGAATTGGTTATCATACTCCACCACTGTCATGACCCCCTGCTTCAAGTCGAGGAAGCTCCTAAACAACAAAGTCTTCCAGGCTTCTGGACAATCTTCATCTCGAATCCCTCCTTAAATTAGGCCCAAGAGATGTCGTTCTCTTGGACATCAGTAGTGACAGAACACCACCAATTCATGGCTGTATCCGTTAGATGCCATGACGCCAACCAACACTTCATCGCGTGATCTAGCACCATATCCTCAAATATTCAATCACATAATTTGATCCAAGTTTGGACTTCTATGATCGTCTCCGTACCACCAAACCTCTTGCCTTCTAGCCTCCCATAATCGCACTAGAGCGAAGCAAAATTCACTTGAGGCCTGACTTGCATGACCTCCTCTACAATATCCACCCTTGGCTCCCCGACCGAAGCAACAATCCTTGGTGCTCGATCTCCACCATTTGTGACGTTACTGCCCCAACCACCTTTACCTCCTCGAGCATCGACAGCTCTAGTACTCATGATGTACAACCTGAACATAGCAGAATATATTTAGGATATGAAAGGCTAGATTTATTTTAAAGAAAGAGATTAGGAAAGCTGAAAAAGGGGTATAGGTTTATAGTAAATACAAATATGCTCTCGTATATATAATACACTCGCCTCATTCTAGGTTGTCGCTTACCCTATCTCTAATGAGCCATACCCAACCAAAGCCAAGGTGTTCGCTCAACCTTGGGCTCTGATACCAAATGTAACGACCTGACTTTTTGACCCACGAATGTCGACGCTAATACATCCACGGTATTCGTGTGCTGAACATCTAAGTGCCGGAAAGACAGAAAGTTAGGGTAAAATAAAAAAGAATAGAACAAGAAAGGAAGAACACAACAACAGAATCTCATAGCAGAACGGTAATATATGATATCAAAAGAACAGTACAAAGGGTTACTCTGAATGCAGGAATTTCAGAGCTACAAAACCTAAGTACTATCATCAGTCTGGACAGTCATAATTGTCTGTCCTTACATTGCTGATATATGGACATAGCTAAAATGGAACCACATAAAAAGAAATAGATAGATAATGGAAGCCTCCAGCTCATCTACTGAACTCTGGAGGTTCCAAGGTAAAACCTTCCACTCAACCTACTCAAAGGAGTATGCAAGGAATTTAGGGAAATAAAACTAAGCGTCAGACATAAGTATAGTATTGGAAAACTTGAGATACATAAATACATGTAACAATAACTATTGAAACCGTATGGACTCCCGTAATAGTTTTTCCCCCAAAAGAAACCAACCGTTCATTAAGTTTAATAGAGTGATATGATAAATAATGTCTATGGTGTAGGATATAATCATATCAAATAGCTATGATGCTTACATTGGTCACGCCATAACATGTTTAGTTTACATTTGAAACGGCTAAAGTATGTTCACATAATGGATTTTTCCGTGGAGGTCTCTTTAGTCGACGTCGAATCCAATATCCTGCGCAAGGGTCAGAAAGCACCTTCCGAAAGTCATGTATCTCTAGATAAAATATACGATTAGGTAAACATAAATAGCCCGGCATCCGGACATAAAGATGAATAACGTGAACCAAATATCATCAACTCCCACTTGCCAACAATCGATAAGTATATCCGATATGGAGTTGTAATACCCTAACATGGGTCGCTAAACACCAGGTTGTACATCCTACTCTGTTTTTAATCATTTTCGATGTCAAGGTTACGTTCTACATCTTTCACATGAGTCTTCACTACTCAAACAAAACACAAATCCCTAAATGGATTCCCATATCTCGAACAGGTCATGAATCACTACATGGATTCGAGCATTTAGAACAGATCTCGAATCTCCATATAGTTTCCCTTTTTCAATGACTTCCAAAACATAGAAATCGTATACTAGTTTTGAAGTGGTATTCGGTAAGTAAAACACTTACCAATCCCGAATCTTCAAAACCAATCGATGAATTTTCGGCTAACTCAATTTCGGTTCTTTTAGAAGTAAGAGAAAGCTAGAGGCATTTCGTACCAATACTCTCATTAGTATGAAATCACGATGTCTTTTGATTACTTATTAAGTTAATATCAGGTCAAGTTCGATAATCTACTAATCGATTATCTAGTCAAAACAATTGCTTATACAAGTCAATATTCGCATGCTTAACTCATTTTGGATATTCCAACTTAACTATTCCTCGTCCAAGAGTAAAGCCATGTAAGTTAGAGCACCGGTTGCATCAAAGCCTTGCCTAGACACTTCATTCTCGAATCTCGTGATTAGATAAGTCTACCTCGTCGGCTTTTAATGTTAGGTATAGTATTAATGATTTCTATAAACAAGTAAGAAATCAACATGATTACCGCGTTTCCAACATTTTCTGGCTTACTATTCCTCGGCCAAGAGGGAAACTGGTAGGTTACATCTATATTGCTTCATCCCTACTCGACATCAATCTTAACTCTCACAAATAAATAAGCCTTACTTCATCGGCTGTTAGTGTTAATCATAGTTAATTACTTTTCAAACAAGCAATCAAATAATTAACCATTTGGCCACTAAGAAATTCTTAACCCTTTTTGAAAACATTTGTATATACTTTTAAATACTTGAAAATACTTATAATAGGTTTCAAGACATTTATCCAAAATATTACTTTACAATAACAAGTTTGTAAATTCTATAAAACTTGGAAAGAATAAAGCAAATCTTTCACAACGCTCAATAATGGCCTCCTCCTATTCAAATTTTTTCATCCATTTCTTCCTCTAGACCTTCCATCCTCCTTCCGTCTATATGCCGCGTCTAATTCATCGTCCTCATAAGTCCAAATCGTCAAGCCCTAGTTTATACTCGCGATCTTCTGATGATCCCTTTTTCGGATTTCGCCCGCAGGGTCCTGTTCAAGCTTCTCAGGCGAATCCCTTTGTTGCGTTAGCTTCTCTCGTTGATTCTTCTTTACTACACAACACTGTATCAGGTCTTCCAGGTCTATCTGGCCACTCCCCCTTGTCATCGATGTTAGATGTTGTGGTTAAGAATCGCTGGTCTCAGGTTGATTTTCCTGCTATTGAAGTTTCAAATACTGGTGTTTGTGATGTAGGGGATGTCGATCCCATTTCCAGTGAGAAGCAAGTTTTTGTTGATTGCGCCCCTAGTGTTTGTGAATATGCCAATATTAAATCAGTTGCTAAATCTGGGTTCTCTTTAGCCGAATTTCTTCTTCAACAACATGGCCTTCTTTGGGCGATGGCACTTCTGAATCATCTCTACCCTCTGCTATGGGGACTAATTAGATGTCCTTAAGTCCTTGCCTAAGAATGCTGGAGCTTACTTTCCATAAACCCTGGATGTTGACGGTGTGCTAGTTGCTCCATCTGATGTTCTCCAAGCGGGTGTTGATTTCTGGTCTGACCATTTCGTCGGATTTTTCTTGGACTCATCCTTGCCTTATAAAGATGACCATGAACAATAACTGTATATGAAAATTAAGAGGTAGGCTTAATGTTCGGTATGTTGATTCGATGTAACAGCTCAAATTCTCGAATAGAGATGATAAGCTTTGTGTGCTTGAGGCAGATTCATTGATTCATTGAAGGGAAGCCTTTTATCATCACTGCTTGGAGCTTAATGGTTGGCAGGGCTGGGGAACAAGTCCTCTTTATCCCGATATCAGCCACTTTCACCCAAATTCCATCGGTCATGCAACCGTTAATTGGTATGAATTGGTTGGCTAGTCTTATTGGCAATCTTTGATGCTTCGATTCAAGTACAGTAGATTGGAAGAGCTTGAGGTATTCCAGAGCCTTAATTGAGATAACCCCATCGAAGACTTTGCCAACTAAATTAAAAGTGATGTTAACTAAAGGGCATGCTATAGAAGTTGATGTGCATTACAACTGGTATCCCTATATTTGTTCATCTTGTCAGCCTTTTGGTCATACTTTGGACTCCTGCCCTTCTAGTCCTGCTTTTGATACCCAACCTCCTTTAGTTAAGATCCATCTTCTGAGACCAGTATTGTTCTGGGTTCCTAAGCCCAAGGCTCTGGCTGCTCCTATCATCCCTATTCCTCTTCCTGCTGATATTGGTCCCGATGTTCCTACACATGATGTTTTTGTTCCTATTAAGGAGGCTTCTTCTCCTATAGTATATTCAGTCACTTCTATCCTCGACCCTATAATTCCTCTTGCAGAAGCTTTATCTGACGCGCCGGTTACTGTACCTATGGTAGTCTTTCCTTCAGTGGATGTTTCGCCATTGGTCTCGCCTCCTGTCATTCCTCCTTCTGCTTCCATACACTATTATGGGCCATCATTTACTCCTATAGTTGATTCAGTAGTTATTTCCTTCGACACCCAGATGTCGTTGTTTCCGCTACTATCACCTGCACTGTGACTAAACCTGAAAAGGTTTCTCTGGCCGTTAATGAGATTGTGTGGAATTCTTATATTATGAGCGCTCATGGGTTTATGTTAAATCTAAAATGAGATATTCTCCGAAGTATGCTAGTTATCAAATGCATGTTGGTGGAGAGAGTGAGGAATTTAGGTTATATTATCACATTGAGGGAGAAAATCTTGTTCTTTCGTCTTCTGGTGAGGATGGTGATGAAAATAGAATTGTTTTGGCTGATGAGAACTGGGATCGAAAATAACTTTACTCCAGTGATATTATGGACTATGTTCCTAACTTGGTAGCTCTTTTTGCTAATTTTATTTATGTCAGTACTCCTGCGTCCGACGATGATGATAGTGTCTCCTCCCCTAGGGAGGATACATAGTTCAATCTTGCACTTAGTAGTTTTGGTATCCTGCCAAACTACTGTGTTTTGTCTTTTATTTTTAGTGTTTTGGCCACTAAAAAACCAACATCGCTATTTTGTGCATGTGTAGAACACCTGTTTTCCATTATTAATAAAAGTGGTATGGCCCAATGTAAAGCTGACTAGCTTTACTAAAAATATAAAACTTGGAAAAGGACATGTTTTATCATAAAAACCTCTCTTTTAAAAATTCACAATTAATTCTTAAAATTTTATAAAGACCTCAAACCACTTTTAAAATACTCTAATAATAGTTAGTAAATATTTGTAAAAAGAATGAAACAAATACTAAAACTGAAATATCTTTTCAAACTTTTTAAGTCCAAAAATCAAGTCTAGACGGGGCAGTTTTGCATAAGTGAAGTTTTGGTCATTTTCGAGATGTTACTTAACTTTTTACTATCCAAAATTTTAATAGCAACAAACATATATATAATAAATTATAAATATGGTGAGAACCCCTTAAGGATCTCTCTACAAAGTTCCATAAACATCGCTAAAAGCAAGGCAATTCACAGCTGCATCTATAGCGACTATCGCGGTAAGTGCATTTTCAAATCCGAGTTGTATTCAAACCTATGTTCAACTACAACCTATGTGCTTTGTTCCAACACCTTTCTATATGTCATACAAGTCCATTCAAATCCGTTCAGGTCCATTTATGTCACTTTTTTAAGGCAACAAGTAAACCATTGTTTTGAACATATGTCCAAGTCAATTTAGACAACTTTCACAATACCAAACAGAAGCAAATATGAGTTATATTTTCAATCAAAGTGGTAAGTTAGCTTGCCTTAAACCTCACAAACAACCAAGATCCAAGCATCTATGTCCAAACCCAAGCTAGCAACCTCTTTTCCTTCCCTCTTTCCTTTCTTCCACTTGCTTTTTTCCTCCCTCTACCTTAAGTTGCTCACGGCGTATGCTTCCTTGGGGAGTGTGGCTTTGTTTCTTCCACTTCTATCTTGGTAGATGTTTTGTAATGTGGTAGTAAGGATTCACTCTAAGTTTGAAGTTATTTGGATTTGATTTGCAAATATTTTGCTTTAGGAAATTATGAAGAGGAAGAAGAAGAAGACATGGATTTTAGCTCACTTTTGCTTGTGAATTTGTGAATGATAACTAAGGGTATGCCCCTCCTTATATAGACTAAGAATGGTGCTTTTTATGCTTGCCTCATCCCCCTTCATACATGGAAGACTTGCCTCCCATCACTTCTCCTGTAAGTCACTTCTCATTTATGCTAGTTACCATTTTACCCCTCTTATGATAATATCTCTTATCCTAAAAGAAGCTTCTAGAACATTCCAAGCTTTATGAAGAGGTGTGTGTTGATTAGTTGTTAATGTGTTCATTTGATCATTAGACAAGTGGAAAAGTGTTCGAACAACATATATTGATCGAAAAGTTGTTTACTGATAAACAGATTTTCGGTCACATTAGCGATTTTTCTTCAAAGAATATATTTTGTGAAAAAATTTCAGAAAAAGGTTCTTGTTATTAATTATTAATTAAATGTTGTTTAACAAGGTTATAAAATCATATTTATAACATTTAATTATATTTCAAAATGTTTCGATATTCGAAGATGAAGTGTTCGAATTTCAGGGTCGCTACATTTATCCACATATATATCTACATCAAAATACAAGTACAGTATATATATACACAGATATAAACGAACACATGTGTATATATATAATATACCACCCTAAGGTATTCATTTTCAATTATCTAGTTTCTACCTGAATTTCTACTTAGCTCTGTTTTACTTAAGTGTCCCCTAATCTAAGCTTTAATACTAAGTTGTAACATTCTCCATTTTGAGACTCGAAACTAAATGCCAATGTAGTCGCAGTCATTATCGAAAGTATTTTCAAGCGACAAAATATGATCATTTTTTCTCAACAGCATCAAGCAAACAGAGCAGCTAAATATATTTCATTACACATAGTTGTCTTTACTTTTTCAAAATCCCAAATCGTGCTCACATAGGGGTGAATGTAATAAAAACATAAATAATAGTATCATGCCTGGCATATGAAAATGCCAACAAGAACACTTAATAAGTTATATAACCTGGTTTTACAACAATGGAATTTAAAATAAAACAATATTATCCATTAACCCTTCTACTTCGTCTTCGGAGTTCTTATTCGTCTTCTAGATGCTACCGGCCTAATCCATAAACTCAACCTTGTAACAACCCATATTTTTAACAAATATTTTAAATTTGATTTTTATTTGAAACCTTGATTTTTAAATCATTTTAAATTGAAATTTTGGAATTTTCCAATGAAATTTTGGATTTTGTTTATAATTTATTTTCCAAATATAATAAAATAATGATTTTCTGAAAATTTTATATTTTGGTCAACTTTGGTAAAACTTTGACTTTCAGTTGAAATTTTTAAATTTGAATTTTAAATTTCCAATCTTTTTCTTTTAAGCTGTACTTGATTCTGATTTTCGTTCTGCTTTTCATTTCATAAAATTCTGTTTTATACTTTTTAAATCTGATAGAATTCAGCGTTTTACACGCAATTTTTCTCTGTATTTTCACTGTTCATTTTTCTATTTTATTTTCCATCTTTTATTGGTTTGGGCTTTGAATTTTACTTGTGTGTTGAAATTTGTTTTTAAGTGGGCTTGATATTGGGCTTGGAAATTCCAAAAGACTTAAGTTGCTTGTTTCAATTGGTGCCTTTGCATTTTCCTAACTTTTCCACTTCCTAGCCGTACAAAGCAATTCACTTCCTCGCATTCTCACATTTCTTTTTCATGTACAAACATCTCTTATCATCCTCACGTCCTCATTTTTATTTCTTCTGGAAAAAAATTGCAGTAAGTTCTTGCTTTTTCCTCCTCCTTCTCTCTCTTTTCTCTTTTTCTTCCTCTTTTATTTGTATGCTATGTTCGACCTCCATTCATTTAGCCGATTTCTCCACCATCACCTCCTCCACCACCACCTGTACGGCCTCACCATGATCTGACCTAATCCATGCCGTGACCTGCCTGGACCAAAACAGCACCACCCCATGACAATACCCTAGTCGAACTTATATATTCACCATCTCCACCTTGTTTGCCTCGGCCTCCACCACCTACTCCTCCTCCAGCCCCTTGCCATGACTGACATGACCACTGGCCGCACCACCCTGATCACCAGACCTGACCTAAACCATGCTTGCAACCAGACCGAGCCACTTTAGCATAGGGCCGAACCACTTGAACCACTTGACCTTCCATCTCCATGACCTTTTGCCGTACCATAACTTCATTTACCATAGCCTTTCACATTTCAGTCCATAGCCGTGCCTTATGGGGACCATGGCTGAGCATGTGTGCCTTAAATCAGTCATAGCCGAACCATGTTTTGATGGTGGCTAGTCAATTTGCAAAGTGGCCGAGCCCACTTGATTTGGTTAAGTCCTCTTGCTTCACTTTGTTCATATTTTGATTTTGTTTAAGTTTAAATTCTTTTTGTACAATCATATACTTATATATGTTGTATATTTGTTGTCTACAAGACCTAGATCTTGGCTCTCCATCTACTCGAATCTAGTCGTGCCTTATCGTGCTTCTCGGAGTTTGGTTGTGTGTCTTGAAATTGTCATCTCTAGCTTTAGAAGGTGAGTTTATCACTCTCGACAAAATCGTACTTATATAAATGTGAAACAATGTCACTTGAATTGTAGTAGTTGATATGTTATGTTATATGCTCACATCTGCCTGTTATCAGACATTATATGATGATATTACCTTATTATATACCTGTTGCATCACCTGACATCATATGATATGTTTTACTGTTTATTTATTTTCTGTTTCTCAAGCTGCAAGTTCCCTGTTAGTATAGAATCACTATGGGTTGAAATGATACATACCCTATGATGCCCCACCTCTATACTCACGCTAACCAAGGACACTACGGTGTAATGCCATCGACTAGCATGAAGAATAAGGCTGTTGAGGAGCGACCATCTGTGTAATTGCTTTGTGCGAGTATCGATATGTCAGATAATAAAACTTACATTTCAATCTGGAGGAAATCCGACATATCAAATACAAACTCAAAGCTACCACACAGTGGCTATACGATCTCTGGAAACAATTATAGAAATAAACATAACACAAATCAGTCACAGATATTCATATCACATAGGCGGAATCAGATATGAATATAACACCTAAAAGTGTACATCATAGTAGTGGTCAAACTAGAGCCACTACATCATAAAAGAATAGATACAAGTACTTGACACAAGAATAAGTATACAAAAAGGAGTCTTTATCACAAATGTATACTAACAAAAACTACTGTACTAAAGTAGTTAGCCAAAAGTCAGGTAATAGTCCCAGAAGAGGAGTCAAGCAGAAGCACCTGTAACATCTCGGTCTGACCCGAGTATTATTTAAGAAGAAAATAATAAATGGATCAGTCTAGCTATAATTATCATATATAAAATGAGATATGAGTAGAGATATAACAAAAATGTATGATAACAACAATGTCAAACTGTGACAAGTTTACTTTAAACAACAACAAAATCATACAATATCTCAAAAATCTCAAAGCACCAAAGAGAATGTCATATTCTTTATTTTATTCACCAAACCCCAAATATTGACAAACATATCATTGCCAATCACAAAAAGAGGTGAAACACAAATTCTAGAAATCATCAACTAGAAATCCAGAAATCACAAAGGGGGGGAGGCCTATCACAAACGGGAGCATGAAAACTCACCAACACGTGTATCACAAACGGAACGCTATTCCATGGTCGCTAACCATCAATTTTGAGCCAAAGCTCCACAAACGGCCCGAAGACCACGGGTCGCTACCCCGCCAAATTTGAACCGAAGTTCCACAAACGGGGTTTTTAGTCCCCACACAAACAAATAGACATTGCACATCGCTAGTCTAAATCACAAAATGATCATCATCGATCAATAAAAAGTGTGAATTACACTAAGCTAGTAAATAAATGAGTTTAGCTTCATGTCCCATAACCACTAGCTTAACTTAAATATTTACGAACAGATTGTAGATTTCCACTTGAAAATTGTCACAAGGGTTCGATCGAACAAGTCCAAGAATTAACCGACAAAGTAAACGCAAACGTTTCATACCACTTGTTTTACTAAGCCGTTTAATTAGATTTCTCATACGAATGAGGTAAAGGTTTGTATATACTAATAGATTGGAAAACGGTTTTAAAACGAGCTTTGTATTTAAAAGTAGTGTTGAAATCATTTTGATGAAAGAGTTTGAGTATTTACTACTAGTATAGAAACCTTTGTATTTAGAAGTGACAAATCACAAAAATGATTGTAGAAACAATCAATCACCAAAATCCACATTCGAAGACGTGAATTAAATCCAAAAAAATCGATACCAAATCCATCAAAATGGATATTCCCAAAAATCCAAAGAAAGAAGTCATCAAAGTCGATAATAAGTGATGACAACTATCCGGATCAACAAAAATCGATTAGAATAGGAAATCTACACAAAACAGCCTTAATAGAAAAAAATAGACATTTCCAAACGTCTGGTTTGGAATCCAGACGTCTGGATTTGTCTTCTGAAAAATAGTTCAGAAAGCCACCCAAACGTATGGAATTATCAAAACAGACGTCCGAGTCATGACCAGACGTTTGGTTTTGAATTCTAGACGTCTGGTTTCGTTCTCTGGAAATTATCCAGAGAACCCTCAGACGTCTGAAACTTCAAGTCGGACGTCTGAGACTCATCCAGACATCTGATCTTGAATTTCAGACGTTTGGAAATAGTCTCTGACTTTTTTTTATATATTTTGCGTGCATACAATTTTGCTCCAGGTCCATACCAGACGTTTGGACTTGGTCACCAGACGTCTGGTCACCTGGTTTGGGCAAAAATTTGCCTAAGCTAAAGTGGCCAAAACGTTTCGGAAGCGATCGGACGAGCAACAGCGACTAAGGATTTACGCCAAGCGACAACCCGGCCTTAATGGCTCTTCGATACACCCCAAACATCAATGTCCAAACATCGTTTTCATAAAATTGGACCAAAACACCAAAATTTGGTAAATTCACCAACTCAATTCAAATCAAAAGCAAATGAATATGCACAAGTGTTAGGAATTCATACCTAACAACAATGATAGCTATAGACGTAGATGTGAGTTAAAGAACTCACCTTTTAAACCCAAAAATAATTAATTAGAAGCTTTTAAAACAAGGCAAGAACAATTTCTCTTCAACACACCTCTAGAATCTTCAATCTATTATCAAAGGTGAAGTTTTTCCTAAGTTAGGGTTAGGAATTTCTGAGAATTGAAGAGAGATTGAGATGGAGAAGAAGATGATGATGCTTACCTTAGCTTCTCTTTAAATTTGGAGCAAGAATTTGTATTTGTAAAGGAAACTAGGGTTTTGAATTTTAATTTTCCATTCCTCTCCCCATTTTTACTGAAGCTTGAATGTTAGGAAAATAAGAATGAAGTGAAGAGGAGAGGTGGACTGAGCTAGGGTGTTAAGATGGGTTAGTGGGCTGAAACCCAAACCCAAATCCCTAGTAGAAAAATAGCAAATTATACTCAACTCCAAACATATCGATGTTTATACTCAAAAAAGTTATAAACGCCATTTGGACTCAATGGAAGTGGTCTCGAGTCCCAATTCGACAGTTTACAAAAAGTAGCTTTTCGGACTTTAATCCGATTAACGATGCTATATTTAAAGAAAACATTTAAATATACAATCGTAAAATATGCGGGTCGTTACAGACTCCCCTCCTTAAAGAAATTGCGTCCTCGCAATTCTTAAGAAAAAGAAATAAAAAGTAACAACCATACAAAGGCATAACAACACAAAAAGAAGAAATTTTGAATTGAGAAGTTCACCTTTAAAGAGCACGAGAGAGTAAGTTCGGATGTGTTCGCTCGATGAATTCTCTGGATTCCCAAGAGCAATCCTTAGGATTTGAAGACCATTGGACTTTCACAAGAGGAACATCTTTATTTCGAAGGTGTTTAACCTCTGAAGCAATGATACGAATAGGATGTTGCTCATAAGTTAAATTTGGTGAAACTTCGATTTCTTCAATAACACCGGACTCAAGAATAGAATCGAAATCTCGATGGCATTTCCGTAATTGAGAGACGTGGAATACGTCATGAATAACAGAAAACTGAGTCGGTAATAAAAGGCGATAAGCCACAGAATTAATGCGTTCGGTGATGGGAAATTGACCAATATATCGAGGTGCTAATTTTCCCGATCGACTGAAATGCACCACACCCTTCATAGGTGAAACACGAATAAACTCCAAATCTCCCACAGAAAATTCTAGTTTCCTTCTTCGATTATCGGCATAGGATTTTTGTCTACTTTGAGCTTCTTTCATCCTATGACGAATAAGGTCAATCTTCTCTGTGGCATCGTGAATAAAATCTAGACCTAAAACCAGCTTATCACCGGCTTCAAGCCAACACGAAGGAGATCGGCATGGCCTTCCGTATAGTGCTTCGAAAGGTGTCATACCAATACTAGATTGGAAGCTATTATTATAGGAAAACTCAACAAGAGAAATATGATCTTCCCAGCTTCCACCAAAATCAAGAACACAAGCACGAAGAAGATCTTCAAGAGTTTGATTCACAGGCTCGGTTTGTCCATCGGACTGAGGATGATAAGCGGTGCTAAAATTAAGCTTTGTTCCCAAAGCTTTTTGAAGACCCTTCCAAAATCCACTAGTAAACAATGGATCACGATCGCTAACAATAGAAGTAGGAACTCCGTGTAATTTAACAATTTCGTTGACAAAGAGTTTAGCCAAAATAGGTACGGTCCGATTGGACCGAACGGGAAGAAAATGGGTAGATTTTGTAAGTCTATCTACTATCACCCATAGGCTATCATGGCCCGAACGAGAACGGGGAAGACCATCAATAAAGTCCATGGAAATTTGATCCCACTTCCATATTGGAATGTCTAAAGGTTGCAATAACCCACCGGGCCTTTGATGCTCGGCCTTTACGAGTTGGCAAGTCATGCAACGCTTAATAAAGTTAGCAATATCAGATTTCATTCCTTCCCAATAATAAAGTCGCTTCATATCCGCGTACATTTTACTACTACCGGGATGAATGGTAAATTTGGAACGATGAGAATCTCCTCAAATATCTTTACGAAGATCACAAATATTTGGCACGATAAGTCTACCAAATGTTTGAATACCGCCACGAGTATCAATATCAAAGTCTTTCAATCCTTCAATATCAATTTTATCCCTACAATTTTGGATAAGAAGAACCAATTCGGGATCTTGCTTTTGAGCTTCAAGAATGCGGTCTAAAAGAGAAGGATGAGCCTCAAGGCTACATAAAACAAGAGATGAATATGAATTGGATTCACGATCTCGAATCTCACAAGTGGATAAAGTCGCGAGATCGTTCCATTCGGATATCATCATGGAAGCAACCGCTTGTTGCTTACGACTAAGGGCATCGGCAACAAGATTTCCCTTTCCGAGAGTATAGAGAATATCAAGATCATAAGATGCAAGGAACTCGAGCCAACGTTGTTGATGCAAATTAAGTTCCTTTTGAGAAAATAAATACTTCAAAGATTTATGATCTGTGTAGAGAACAAATTTCTCTCCCAAAAGATAATGACGCCAAATTCTAAGGGCGAAAATAATAGCCGCGAGCTCTAAATCATGAGTGGCATATCTAGTCTCGGCAGACTTTAATTGCCTAGAAGCATAAGCGATAACACGTTCCCTTTGCATGAGAACGACTCCTAAACCAACACGACTAGCATCGGTATAAACAATAAAGCCTTGGTTCCCATTGGGAATCACAAGAATAGGAGCATCGGAAAGGAGTTCTTTTAGTTTCTGAAAAGCAGCTTCATATTTGTTAGACCAAATATATTTAACTCCCTTCTTTGTCAAATTAGTAAGAGGTACGAAGATTTAAGAAAAGTCTTTTATGAACCGACGGTAATAGCCCGCCAATCCAAGGAAGCTACGAATTTCCGTCACACTCTCCGGTCTCTTCCAATTTTGAATCGCTTCAATCTTGGAAGGATCCATGGAAATTCCGGATTCAGAAATGATATGTCCCAAAAATTTCACACGAGATTGCCAAAAGTGGCATTTAGAAAATTTTGCTTTCAATTGGTTGCTCCTAAGAGTTTCCAACACAATCCGAAGATGATTTTCATGCTCTTCCTCGGTTTTAGAATAAACAAGAATATCATCGATAAAGATGAGAACAAATCGATCGAGGAAGTCTTTGAAAACTCGATTCATAAGGTCGACGAAATAAGCTGGAGCATTTGTCAAACCAAATGGCATAATAAGCCATTCATAAGATCCATAACGAGTACGGAATGATGTCAAAGGAATGTTATCCTCTGCAATACGGAGCTGATGAAAACCGATTGCTAAGTCTAACTGTGAAAAGACTTTAGCACCACTAAGTTGATCGAATAAATTATCAATCCGCGGTAAGGGATATTTATTCTTAATGGTGAGATCATTAAGCTTGCGCTAGTAAATGCAAAGCCTAAGTGTACCATTAGATTTCTTCACGAAAATAGCCGAAGCTCCCCATGGAGAGGAACTAGATTGAATAAATTGCTTCGCTTCCAATTCGGATAATTGTTTACGCATCTCCTCATTTTCCTTATTGGACATACGATAAGGAGGATGAGTAATAGGTAGAGCTCCAAGGATTAGATTAATTCTGAACTCAATTGCTCGCTTAGGTGGTAATCCTAAAACGGGCTCAAATATGTCGAAAATCCACGAACAATGTGAATGAGAGAAATGACATCTTCCTCATCATCATTATCGTCATCATGAGGATTTAGAGAATACAAGGATGCTTTCGAATTGGAATCTGAATCTTTCAGAACAAGAGAAATCTGCTTAACAAATTGAGGATGCCGAAGATATATAGTCCCCTAAGGACATAGGATATGGGCTTCATAACGGTTAAGCCAATCCATTCCCAAAATCATTCTGAAACCAAGGTAACGCATAACATGCAAATCGACTCGGAAAGCATAATCACATAAAATAATCTCGACATCTTTACAAAGTAAACTGAGTGTTGTGGATCCACCGACCGGATTCGCAATCCTTAATGAAGTCATCAAGCAAACAACATTCAAAGACAAAGCATCAACAAGTTCTTTTGATATAAAAGAGTGAGATGCACCCGTATCAAAAAGAACTCGAATAGGAAAATCACGAAATATAATAATGCCATCAAGGATAGAATGAGAAATACCTTGACCACGAGAAGTGTTAGCAGGAGCTTGTACAACATTTAACTTGCCTTCCTTCTTGCCTTGAAGTTTGGGACATAAAGATATAGTATGACCCGAACTCTTGCAATAGCGGCAAGAAAGGGACTTCGGACACTTGTTCGCATAATGGTCCTTAGAACCACAATTGTAACATTCTCCACGACTAGAGGTAGGAGTCTTTGCCACCAAAGTTTCTTGCTTCCCTTTCTTGTTGGGATTAGGCTTGAATTTAAAAGGTCTCTTCTTATTGATGTTTTGTTTAACCTCAACATCACTTTCTTTATCGGCCACCTCGAGTCGAAGAGCGATATCAACAAGCTGATCAAAAGAAACTTCCAGTTTCAGAAGTAATGGCTTTTTGAGATTCTTATTCAAGCCATAGACAAATCTCTGGTTTTTCTTCAATGGGGTATTAATATACCCGACCCCATATTTAGATAGAGATTCGAAGGAAGCGACGTAATCCGTCACGGAAGATTCACCTTGAACAAGGTCAATGAAGCATCGAGCTAGAGATACTTTTTCAGCTTCTGGCACAAATTTTAACTCGAATCTTTCTAGGAATTGCTCCCAAGTAAGATCCGCTTCAATATTTTCGGAGATCGGAAGCTCGTACTAATCTAATGCTCTTTCTTGGAGCATGCTAGAAGCCACTTGGACTCGATGTAGGTCAATAAAATTCATGCGGGAAAAAGATGCGATCGCATGTTCTAAGCCAAGCTTGGACTTCTATAATGCTCTCGGAACCCTTGAAAGGCTTTCCACCCAAGTTGGTGTAATCACTGCACAAGCGTGCAAACCCAGATTTAGGATGAGTAGGCTCTAGAGTGGGTCCGATAGCTTGAGCATTTCTCACAAGATCTAGAAGTTGCTGAGCAGACATAAATACTCCGTCCTGAGGAGTAGCACTGGATTTACCGGCGCTGGGACGGCCTGGTCTAACCATTTCTCTTCTTTAAGAAAGAAAGAAAAGGAAAAAGGTTATTCACAAAATGAATATCAAACAAATTTGATTGATAAAACAAGGCATCATAAAGAATATAGGATAGAACAGTATGAAGACTCGAATTAAATCCTATGGCACGATTCCTAAGAAAGACTTAGGACAATGATCCTTGCTAGATTGTTCTACATTGTTCCGAAGTTTGGCTCTGATACCAAGCTGTGATGCCCCACCTCTATACTCACGCTAGCCAAGGACACTATGGGGTAATGCCGTCGACTAGCATGAAGAATAAGGCTGTTGAGGAGCGACCATCTGTGTAATTGCTTTGTGCGAGTACCGATATGTCAGATAATAAAACTTACATTTCAATCTAGAGGAAATCCGACATATCAAATACAAACTCAAAGCTACCACACAGTGGCTATACGATCTCCGGAAATAAATATAGAAATAAACATAAAACAAATCAGTCACAGATATTCATATCACATAGGCGGAATCAGATATGAATATAACACCTAAAAGTGTACATCATAGTAGTGGTCAAACTAGGGCCACTACATCACAAAAGAATAGATACAAGTACTTGACACAAGAATAAGTATACAACAAGGAGTCTCTACCACAAATGTATACTAACAAAAACTACCATACTAAAGTAGTTAGCCAAAAGTCAGGTAATAGTCCCAGAAGAGGAGTCAAGCAGAAGCACCTGTAACATCTCGGTTTGACCCGAGTATTATTTAAGAATAAAATAATAAACGGATCAGTCTAGCTATAATTATCATATATAAAATGAGATATGAGTAGAGATATAACAAAAACGTATGATAACAACAATGTCAAACTGTGACAAGTTTACTTTAAACAACAACAAAATCATACAATATCTCAAAAATCTCAAAGCACTAAAAAGAATGTCATATTCTTTATTTTATTCACCAAACCCCAAATATTGACAAACATATCATTGCCAATCACAAAAAGAGGTGAAACACAAATTCTAGAAATCATCAACTAGAAATCCAGAAATCACAAAGGGGGGAGGCCTATCATAAACGGGAGCATGAAAACTCACCAACATGTGTATCACAAACAGAACGCTATTCCATGGTCGCTAACCATCAATTTTGAGCCGAAGCTCCACAAACGGCCCGAAGACCACGGGTCGCTACCCCGCCAAATTTGAACCGAAGTTCCACAAACGGGGTTTTTAGTCCCCACACAAACAAATAGACATCGCATCGCTAGTCTAAATCACAAAATTATCATCATCGATCAATAAAAAGTGTGAATTACACTAAGCTAGTAAATAAATGAGTTTAGCTTCATGTCCCATAACCACTAGCTTAACTTAAATATTTACGAACAGATTGTAGATATCCACTCGAAAATTGTCGCAAGGGTTCAATCGAACAAGTCCAAGAATTAACCGACAAAGTAAACGCAAGCGTTTCATACCACTTGTTTTACTAAGCCGTTTAATTAGATTTCTCATACGAATGAGGTAAAGGTTTGTATATACTAATAGATTGGAAAACGGTTTTTAAACGAGCTTTGTATTTAAAAGTAGTGTTGAAATCGTTTTGATGAAAGAGTTTGAGTATTTACTACTAGTATAGAAACCTTTGTATTTAGAAGTGACAAATCACAAAAATGATTGTAGAAACAATCAATCACCAAAATCCACATTCGAAGACATGAATTAAATCCAAAGAAATCGATACCAAATCCATCAAAATGGATATTCCCAAAAATCCAAGGAAAGAAGTCATCAAAGTCAAAAATAAGTGATGACAACTATCCGGATCAACAAAAATCGATCAGAATAGAAAATCTACACAAAACATCCTTAATAGGCAAAAATAGGCATTTCCAGACGTCTGGTTTGGAATCTAGACGTATGGATTTGTCTTTTGAAAAATAGTTTAGAAAACCACCCAGACGTTTGGAATTATCAAAACAGACGTCTGAGTCATGACCAGACGTCTGGTTTTGAATTCCAAACGTCTGGTTTCATTCTCTGGAAATTATCCAGGGAACCCCCAGACGTCTGAAACTTCAAGTCAGACGTCTGAGACTCATCCAGACGTCTGATCTTGAATTTCAGACGTCTGGAAATAGTCTCTGACTTTTTTTTTAATTTTTTGCATGCATACAATTTTGCTCCAGGTCCATACCAGACGTTTGGACTTGGTCACCAGACGTCTGGTCACCTGGTCTGGGCAACAATTTGCCTAGGCCAAAGTGGCCAAAACGTTTCGGAAGCGATCGTACGAGCAACGGCGACTAAGGATTTACGCCAAGCGACAACCCGGCCTTAATGGCTCTTCGATACACCCCAAACATCAATGTCCAAACATCGTTTTCATAAAATTGGACCAAAACACCAAAATTTGGTAAATTCACCAACTCAATTCAAATCAAAAGCAAATGAATATGCACAAGTGTTAGGAATTCATACCTAACAACAATGATAGCTATAGACGTAGATGTGAGTTAAAGAACTCACCTTTTAAACCCAAAAACAATGAATGAGAAGCTTTTAAAACAAGGCAAGAACAATTTCTCTTCAACACACCTCTAGAATCTTCAATCTATTATCAAAGGTGAAGTTTTTCCTAAGTTAGGGTTAGGAATTTCTGAGAATTGAAGAGAGATTGAGATGGAGAAGAAGAAGATGATGCTTACTTTAGCTTCTCTTTAAATTTGGAGCAAGAATTTGTATTTGCAAAGGAAACTAGGGTTTTGAATTTTAATTTCCCATTCCTCTCCCCATTTTTACTGAAGCTTGAATGTTAGGAAAATAAGAATGAAGTGAAGAGGAGAGGTGGACTGAGCTAGGATGTTAAGATGGGTTAGTGGGCTGAAACCCAAACCCAAAGCCCTAGTAGAAAAATAGCAAATTCTACTCAACTCCAAACATATCGATGTTTATACTCAAAAAAGTTGTAAATACCATTTTGGACTTAATGGAAGTGGTCTCGAGTCCCAATTCGACAGTTTACAAAAAGCAGCTTTTCGGACTTTAATCTGATTAACGACGCTATATTTAAAGAAAACATTTAAATATACAATCGTAAAATATGCGGGTTGTTACATACCCGAACGGACTTTAGAATAGGGAAAGGTCGTTACGAGCTGAAATGATAGGCTCGAGCGATTTTTATTTGACTTTGGATTGCGGGTTTGAAATGATAAAACCCGGAATTTTAACTAATTACGGATTAAAATGATATATTATCCGTATCACTTGACCTAGGTTAGAAAATATTATACAGACCCGTGGTTAATTTTAAATAATAGTTTTCTGAAATTTATTAAGTATTTTGAAATTTAGTTATATGTAGATTTGAACTTAAGTTTGATTTAAATGGTTTAAATAAATGTATATATTGGTTTCTATAAGTTAAAAAATTTATAGCTTATAAATGGTTTTAATTTACAACCTAAGATTTTATTTAAATTTAATCTGACTTAATAATTTTAATTTAAAGTTGATTTAAGAGATTTAAATATAAATACAAATTGGTTTTATAAGTTAAAATTTTTATAAGGTGATAAATGGTTTTAAATTGTAACTTAAGAAACTATTTAAAATTTATTTAACTTAATAATTTAATTTGATTTAATTTGATTGGATTTTTATTTAAATTAAAATATTTTATTTATGGAATGGATATTTTTAAAAGTAAATAAAGTATCAAGTTATTTGTTAAAGTAACGTTAAGCAAAATAAATGTAATTTTGACTTAGTAAATGAATTTTGGTTAAATTTGGATATTTTATTTATAAAATTTTATTTTATTTAAATCATATGTTAAATGATATCCAAATAAATAATTTTGAAAAGTGAAATAAGTTTGATAAGTTAAAAATGATAAAAATTGAAGATATATTGTTTTAAAAATGTTATAGAAAAACTTATAACAGTATTTGTAGCATTTCAGAAATGATATGGTTTTAAGGTGACATTTTATAAGTGCTGCTGTTTCTGAAATGAACTGTATTTCTGAATTACTATTATTCCTACTGCAACATTTATAAGTGTTGTTGTTTCTGAAATGTACTGTATATTTTGAATTATTATTATACCTACTGTAACATTTTCTAAGTGCTGATGTTTCTGAAATGAACTGTATTTCTGAATTACTATTATACCTAATGTAACATTTTATAAGTGTTGTTGTTTCTGAAATGAACCATGTTTCTGAATTTCTATTATACCTAATGTAACATTTTATAAGTGCTGCTGTTTCTGAAAAGACAATATTTCTAAAAGGATAATATTTTCGAACTGCTACTATACGTATTATCACATTTTTCAAGTGCTACGAATGCTAAAATACAATGTTTTGAAATGGTTTTAATTGAACGAATGAACTTAGAAATTGCTACAATTTTGGAAATTGAATATTTGATTTGAAAGTATAATGATTTCATATTTAAATGGTTTAAATGAATATATTTTGATTTGAAATATAAACCATTTTGAAATTTATAACCACGGGTTATAATAACGATTGGTTATTAAAGAGACCGGGATCAGATATGGACATACTCTCTGTCGATACCGAAAACCACTTTAACAACTGTGTACGCGGTGGAATTCCAGAATGAAGTAGGATGGTGGCGACGATCCTATTGAGGTATATACGTGGACCCGACTCCCGTGAGTTGGCATAAGGTGGCTAAAACAGGAGCGATTGACGGGCTAATGAGGTAGCTCCTCTTATCGGACACACTCCATCGTATGCCATTCTATTACTTTGTGATTGATTTGGTGCGCACCTTTGATATTTTGGGAGTGTGGCTCGAGTTGGGTGGTAGCTGCGGTTATGCGTCACCACCAGCCCGGATGCGTAATTGGTATATCTACCCTGACATTGCCTAGTTGTGTCGTGTCACCTACCCTAGCATGCTTTACTACGAGTTTGATTTGTGTCGTACCTATGGAGTATCCTCTGGTGGCTTCCCGATCAGGAGGGACTACGGTATTGTATAGACTATTGGCACTATATATGTGTTAAGATGGAAAATGTAAAGCCTTAACGTTATTTTTAAGTAAGTTTACTTTACTTTAGACATTATTATAATAGCGTATACTACTACATAGTAAATAGTTTAACGGATCCTTAAAGGATGGGCGATCCCAAGCATCCTTTAAGTTACTTGAGCATTTATATTACAGTTCACTTGAGTTGGTTTACATTGTATAAGTATGTATGTCCTGACTCGAGTGTTTTGTGTTTTGCTTTACGCTCGGGTCAGACTGAGTTGTACCAGTATTCGAGACTCACCTTTGGAGTTGGAGCTTCGCTTAGATCCATCTATTGATTCTGCTTTCAGTCATTCAGTTGATTCCAGTGATGTATTCAGATCTTGTATTTGGCTATTGTATTTAGACATCTTTGTATTCGTGATTTCTGTTGTATCTTGTTTAACTCTGTTATATTATATATAGTAGCTTCATGAACTACAATTCTTTGTTTCCGCTGCATTATTGTTATATTACTCTGTGTCTGTGATTCTATGATTATTTATTTACTGTATATATTGAGTTTTGCCAAATTTTAAATTAACAATCTGATATTTTGAGCAATTCAAATCTGACATGTATGGATGCGAATGGTTGAAAATTTCAGGATGTTACAAACCTACTCGAATGAGTACTCGTGAGTCTATGGAGAAAACAATAATGAAAATATGGATTAAAGCCTGGTATGAGTGGCACATTTCCCTATACATATAGTGAGAGCACATCGCCTAGCGTAACGAGTTTTCCCCTCATTAAATCAACAACGACAATTACATCATAGTATGTAAATAATCATCACATCATGAGCATGCATATAGAATCAATTCAAATATAAGTATACCATGTACTTAACATGCAGTTATAAACCATGTCATACATTCATCCGTACCAATTACAAGTATGTCATATACTTATCTACACTATATGAACCATGTCATATAATCATCATCATATTCATATACATCATCTTCAGACTCTTATTTAGATGTCAATATTAAAATTATCCTTAACTTTATTTAGTCGTTACCTCCCAAGGACTTTCTATCACTAATTTATCTTTCTCTCAAAAGAACTCACCGATGAAATGGCCACTCATTTCACCATGGGAGCCGCCTGACTAGATCCTCCCTAACTCTCCTAAAAGGTTGAATGTAAGAACTATGAATATATTCTAGCAAGCATCCTTACTAAGCATTAGTAGCCCCTCCTAGTTCCTGAAACACTTTTGTTTTACGTTGTCGGTTCATTCATTAAAATATATCAATTTTTTTGTTATTACTCACACTAGAGTTAAATTTTTTGAATTGAATTCAATAGAATTCATAAACCTTGCCACCCTGCCATATACCATTGAATATAGTCTTCCCTAATCCTTGGCCCACGGCCATTCAATAACTCCATGAGTTGGTATATTTTCATATCTTAGGATCAGTACATTTCTTTTATGCATTAATTATGTACCTTAAACATTTTTTATATTCAAGTTAAATCAAAATCTTTCAATTCTTTATATAAAACATTTTATTTTTACTTTTTAAATGATACACTTATAGTACGTAGCTTCCCTAAACTTAACTCCTTTTTCTCATATTTAATAAGTTATTACACTTTTAACTTATTTTTTTTTATAATTTCATCCCTATGAAATTCAAATCAAACACCTTGGAAACTAGCTTCCAAAATGTCATCCAAAAATTCCCACATTTAAGTAATAGATTTATTATCATTAACTATCGCATATATAGCCATTAATTTTCTAAATCCATGTTATTGTGTATCTATAGTTATCGCAAGTATAAATTATTGGGGTTATTGCAAGTATAAATTTTAAGCTATTAAGTATAAATTTAAGGCTACTACATGCCCATATCTTAATAACTATCGCATATCTAACTATAGCTACCGCACTTCTAAAAAGCTATCGCATGTATAAATATCACACTTCTAAATAGTTATCACAAGTCTAGCTATCACACTTGTTGTTGCAATTATGGCCATCACACGTCTAAACAGTTATCGCAAGTCTAACTTTTAAGGCTATCATATGTATCATTTTAGATGTTATTGCATGTATCACATTAGGGCTATCACATATATAACCTAGGTCTTATCGCATGTACAAGCTTATATGCTACCGTAAATCAAATTCTAAAGCTATCACATACATAAATTTGAAGTTATCATAGGTATAATTTTGATGCTATCACACTTCTAAAGGAGCTATCACACTTCTAACTCCAATTAGCTGTCATATGTTTAAATTTGGTGAATTTGTAACTAAGTCAACAACAACTGATATTTTCCTCCTTAATTAACTACTTTTTGACTAATTCCTTACACACGTCGATTACTTATTTGTTACATTATTTATGCGGTAGGAATCTAAAAGATAGCTGAAATTGAATCCTTTAATTATGTTTTAATTAATTACTTTCCTTAATTATTTTTATTAATTAAGGTAATTTATTCCTTTCCATTCAATTCATAATAATTCGAAACTTAGAAAATTCATAATAAATAATTTTCTCACCCAAAAATTATGAAAATTGAAACCCATCTCTATTTTAATGTTATAATCATCATATCAAAATTTTAATGCATATGAGGATGGTTAATTCATGTTTTAACCTTTAACATATAAAAAATAAGGCCATTTAATACCCAAAAGTGAATGGAATCATTTTATTATAATTAAAACATGTTTATACTTCATTCAAAACATTAAAAGCTTGCTACATCTGAAGCTAAATAGATTTGGGGGTGAGAGATATTAAATATTACTCACATAATCATGAATACTTGATTAGAAATTCCATTTTCTTCACTTTAGAAGTGAAAGTCTTTTTCTTATGTTTTTTTCCATTTCTTCTTCTTAAAAATGGTGGTCAACCTAGCTTGGAATTTTAATTTATTTTTTGTGAAATGAAGCAAATGAAGAGAAGGATATGGTTAAGGGTATATTATTAATAGTTTTGGCTTGGACTAAAACCCTTCTTACCTAATCACATTAATTCATTTTTCTTAATATAAAATCTTCTTTTTTCAAACATTCAAATTCATCACCTTTTGTCTATGTAGCCAAATTTTATTGCTTTAATTACTCTTGGTGCATTTAATTAACCTTTTAAAGTGTCATATGCTTAATTAATCAAATTTTCCTTGAGTAATTCCTTCAATTACATTCTCCTAATTATTTAATAAATTATAATTATTGATCTGATTCCATATTATTACACTCCAAAATATGAGGTGTTATATTATTAGCACACAAAAATAAATAAGGTAATTTTTTTTATGTGGAAATCGCTAAATATAGCATACCTTTCGTATTCGATCCATCATCATAGGCTTGACCTCTCACCTCATTAATGTTAAATTTGAGATCAATTAAGATATTTTGAAGCTTATTAAAAGGACCAGGTCTCGATGTATCATAAACCTATATAACTTCAAGAAAGAACTCTTACACCTTCATACCATCTTTAGTAGCTTATGACAATTAACATTTGCTCTTTATGGCAAATCCAGAATACAGTCAAGAATGAACAATATTTTGCTTTCATATTTTTGTAAGCATTGATTCTTCGATGTTTTTTGCCAACAAAAGTGTGAGTTCATTTCAAATATATGGCTAAGTTAATGATTGTTTGTATCATTATGTACCACACATTTAAGATGATCTTCCATAATTGACAAAAAACCGTTGTTCTTTTCGTAAGCTTTTTCGTTAGAACCATGAAATGATAAATTATTTTAGGCAAGTGTTTTACAATATCAATAATACACACCGATAACTTTTTCCAACATTGCCTTTCCTAATCAATTAGAGATTCCATATCTTTTGTCAGCTGTTTCCTTTTGTTGAAAACATTTATATAAATCTACCCAGATTTGTAGTATTCTTCAAATTACTTTAATGTTCTCGTAGCTCAATTGTAATGTTATGTCAATCATCAATTCATTCGTCTTAGAATCTGAACTTCTTTTGTTGATTTTTAAAGAGTTTACAACAAAACAAAAGATTCTATTCATTTCATTTAAATAAACTAACTGCTTTCTTTAATGTTCTTCCCCACGTGGATAACAGCTAATATAATGTTTAGAAGAAAAATGTCTATCATTGATTTCATTTTTATGAAATGCATCATTTACTATAAGATTTTAATAGGACCTTGCTAAACTAGCATTATCCTTCTATTATAGTCATCCTTCCCCGTAACTCTGGATTAAAGTTGACATCAACACTTGTCTCAAGATTAACCACAAATAAATCATCACCTTCATTCACATTTATCTTATAATCATTTATGTCTTCTTCATTGGCATTATTTTCTTCATTACCATTATCATGTTCGTTTCCAACAGCCTCTTCACTAACATTAGCATATTTCTTGACGTTCACATCAATGCTCTCATCAACATTCTCATTTACATTGATCTTTACGTTCTCATCGATATTTTCATTTTCTCCACTTTCTTCTATTTATTCAAAGTTGAAGATTGAGACTTTTGTTTCTTTGCTTGAAAAAAAAATTAGAAATTGAGCAAACGAGTGATTTTTCTAGTTCATTTTTCTTTTGCTTGGCTCTCCTATTGTAAGGGCCGGAGTTTGAATTTCGAAATCTAACTTGATTTTTATCATCTTCACTCTTTATCATATAACCTTTACTAAATAAAATCAATTATTTTGTTAATTGAATTACTCATTAATTAGAAATTGATTAACTTCTCCAACATCAGCTATCAAATGGTAAAATTTATTGACTTTATATTCATTTAATGAAAAATATCAATACTTGTTACTTGTTTATTTAAGTATTTGACTTAAAAAATAAATATCTATGAACAATAAATTCAATATTCAACTAGTTCAACAATACTGAACACTAGTCCAATTGAACATAAAATAATTCTTGAGTGTTGTAATAGTCTCTAAATTTCCTAACATAAATTCCTCCAAAAATTATCAATTTTAGAAGTTAATTCAAAGGTCAAAACTTTCCTACATCAAATACAATCTAAATTGATTTGGAATAGAAACCAAACCTGATATAGTGATATGAATAATTAATTAATAAAGAATGTGCAAAACTTATGCTAGATAATTTTGAAGATGTTGGCCTTTCTAACAGGATTAAGGAAATAGTCAAATATGCCACGTTGGAGGTTGTAGGTTGAAGCCTGGAAGAGCCAAGGAGGACGAGAATGGAAATAACCAGTGTTTTGTGGTGGATGAGTCGTGTGACGGTTGTGTCGTGGTAAAGGTTGTTACACATCTGCTCATTCGCGATGAGAAAGATAAAATTAGTCATGTCTTTTTTGGGTTTACCCATTCAATAGCTTAGTAGGCCTTCTAACCTAATAACCGAGCCAAGTTAGCCTTTCCCTATAACTAAACTCGTGTTTGCATTAAATCAGTGATAGGAAATCATAAACTCCTTTCCAAGCAGAAAAGATTAGTTCCAAATTTCCTAAAATGCTTCAACGTTTTTATCAAACTTACCGTTATGGAGGTTTGTTTACTATAGGCTTGCAAAACTAAACTCTGTGTGTGTAACATCCCAGAATTTTATCGCTTTGATTTTTGAATATTTAATTAATTTTAAATATTTAAATAAATGGGTTTTTAGAGTTTATTAACTTATATTCAAATATAGTGATTATTTAGATTTTTGAATCGTTGGTTAAATAAATTAAATGGATTTAATAGACTTATTAAACTCCTTTTAATCAATAAATAATGATAGTGGATTCATTTTGTAAATTTATTTATAATAATAAATAGTTTGAACAAATAACAAGAAAATCAATTGTTAATAAAACACTCGATTTTATGGTAGCATTTTTTAATTTAAATTATAGGACTTTTCCATAACTTTTTTTCTGGAAAATATTTAAATTTTCGTTTAACGTATTTTACGGTAAACGCTGGCATTTTTGAAATTTCATAGAATAAAATAATCTATATATTTTATTGTTGATGTGTGATCATGTCGCATTGTGGTGTACGATCGTATTTTTATTTCGGTCGTTCGTGGTTCGTACGCGAACGAAATATTGTGTAGCAGAATACTGCAAAACCTTCTTTTTAAAACTTGAAATCAAATACAAAATTCAAAATTTTCAACATGATGTGATGTTAGCTTGAGAATTTGGGTTTTCTTGGGAATATTGTTTAATTAGTGGGTAAAGTAAAGAAATGGGTTTGTTTATAAAATCAAATAAAATTCAACACTTTTATTTAACCTTAAAAATTTTCCTTTCCGATGATTGGATGTTTGACATTTGAGTACCGTGAATGTATTGACTACCGACTTTCGATGGTCAAAATGGTTGTTCATTACATTTGGTATCAGAGCTGAAGGTTAAGTGAGAACCTTGCTTTGGTGGGGTAAACTCAATAGAGATAGTCTAAGTGACACCCTAGAATAAGTTTGAGTGTATGTGTGTGTGTATACGAGAGTGTATTTGTTATTACTATAAAAAGAATATTGTGTTAATTGGTCTATTGAGTGGTTTATGAATTCTGGTCGAGACATGGGATGTCACGGTGGCGATAGGGATTTCTAAATTCTCGAACAATGCAAACAAACATGATATTGATTTTGAACATTTGGTAAATGAAAATTTTTACCTAGGATTATATATTTTACATATATAAAGGAATAATCTTCAAATTGATATAGTTATTTATGTTTGGTTTGTTTGTTTGAAAATTATAATATTTATTTATTATCATTGTTGTTTGATTAGTCATGCTCGGTTGGTTTAGGAGCATTAATTGTTGTTTGTTGATTGCTGCTTATCTGTGCCCAATTTATTTATGAGCATTTATTTCTTTGATTTAAAAACAAACCCTTGTGAGTTAAGTTTCACAATTTGACTATAAGGTGTTAGGAGAAAACGTTAAGTTAATCATCTTTTCGTAATGTTGAATTAATAGTTGTTTAATATAATCTAAATGGAAAGATAAGATATTTAGAGGATAAATATTTGAGAAAATTTATTATAATAAAGAAGAATGATTATAATATTTGTAACGGACCGCCATTTTGGACCATTCGCATCCATTATAAGTGTATAGGTAGACACTCATGCCGGAATTGAATTGCTCAAAATATCGCGTTGTTAATTTAAATTTGGCAAAACTGAACATATACAGTAAATAAATATAATCACAGATCACAGACACAGAGTAATAAATGCAGCGGAAATAGAAGAGATAGTAGTTCATGAAGCTACTATATAAATATATAAGATACATCAGAGTTTACAACAGAAGAATAATACGATACATCAGATACAAATCAAAATACATCACTGGAATCATCGAATACTAAAAGCAGAATAGATGGCTGGATCTTCAAGCAAAGCTCCAACTCCAAAGGTGAGTCTCGAATACTGGTACACTCAGTCTGACCCGAGCGTAAAGCAAAATACAAAACACTCGAGTCAGGATTAACATTCTTATATTAATAAATCCAACTCAAGTGAAATAGCAATTAAAATACAAGTAACTCAAAGGATGTTTGGAATAACCATCCTTTAAGGATCCGTTAAACTATCTACTATGTAGTAGTGTACGATAAGTAGATAATGTCTATCAGTAATAATAAGATATCAAAATAGCGTTAAGTCATGGCCCATTCCACCCTTAACACATTTTTATTCCCAAAAGCATATACAAGACCGTAGTTTCCCCAAAACCGGAAGTCACCAGAGGGCAATCCATATACTAAAGGTACAAATCAAAATCGTAGTGGTCGCGCATAAATGGAATACAAGTATGACAAGGCACATGAGGCAATACCCAAGGTAGTGATACTACCGTTCGCCTGATCCGGACTGGTGAGAACGCAACGCCGCAGCGCCCGCAACACCGTGAAACAACACTCCCAAAATCAAGGGTGCACCAATCGACAACAAGTAATAAGTAGTTCGAAGAAGTGTGTCCACTTGAGGTAGCTAATCCTCCATTGGCCCGGCACAGCTCCTGTTTTAGTCATTTCCAATTTGACACAAGTGTCAAGGCTATCCATCATCGTTCTCTTTCTTCAGTCAACACGATCACCATTCCAACCACTTCATTCTGGATCATCACTCCGCGTATAGTTATTAAAGTGGTTTTCGGTTTAGATAGAGAGTATATCCATAACCGAATTCCGGTCTCTTTAATAACTTCCGTAATTATTTCACCGATTGGTCGTTTATATATTTCAAAAACCAAATCAATTTCAATTCAATTAGAATTCGTAAATCAACATTTCATTTGTCTTTCTAAACCAATTTCCATAATTCACGTTTCAAAACTTCCAAATTATCATCTCAAAATCTTATAATTCAATTTCAATCTTTATTTAAAACCATTCAAATATTGATTCAAGTTCGTATATAAGTTTCATTCCAAAATCATTTAAACTAATTTAATTTAACATTCAAATCAGTTTAACTTCATTTATCGATTTTTTCAATATTCGTTAAGTTAATTTATCATTCAAAACAATTCTATTAAATTTCCAATTCATTAAATCCATTATTTAAATTCAACTTCATTATATCAAAACTTACAAATTGAATTAAATTAAATTCATCAAATCGAATTCTTTAAATTCCAAGTCTTACATTAATTTCAATAAATCGCATTTTTATTTCTTGATAAAGAAATTCAATTTCACTTATTTACTTACTTAAATAATTTTCCAAAACTTAATTAATGAAGAAAACTCAATTTCAATTATTTACGAAGTAAATTCACTTATTCAAAAGTTCAAATTTACTTATTAAAGAATTCAATTCAATTAATCATTAAATAATTCAATCTTATTTAATTATTAAATAATTCAAAACTTAATTATTACATAATTTCAAGGTTTAATAATTTCAAACTTAATTTTAATTTCAAACTTAATTATTAAATCATTTCAAACTTAATTCAATCATTTCTCAAATTAAACCACATTCTTTCATCAATTACATTTTTAATATTTTGTTTCAGATTTTTAAATATTAACATTTTCCTTTCATTAAAAATTCAAATTTCAACTTCATTTCAAAACCATATTGTTTATTCAAATAAAATCTTCGTTTTATTTTTAAATCAAATTATTGACCAATCGGGTTTTATTTAATTTTCTATCCTAGGTCAAAGTTCAATTTGGGTATTTATCATTTCAACCCGATTCCAATTCGATTCAAAATCATAACATAGCAAAGGGAACTTGCAGTGTGATAACTGGGATGGTGTCAAAGTAAATAAACAAGCAATAACAACGAACAATAACAATCCAATAATCAATTCAAATAATCCCGAAATAACCGTATTAATTCACATTGTTGTTTGTGCGAATTAATATAATTATTTCTAGAATCTACACTATCATTTCATGTAGATTAAAGATTATTACATTACAGTTTTTCACTTGTCATCTATTTACAATTTCATCCATCATCAATTTAACAACATACATTCAGTGGTTCAAGATGTAATTAAACAAATCCTACGTGTCAATAAATTTAACAGTTAAAGGGGTCATATTATACAAATGTCACTTAATCAAATTTAACAATTAATTATCCTATATCAAGTTCAATTTCGCACTATTTATCATTTTAACATTAACAATTTTACGTCCAATATAAACATCAACAATCAATCAACTATCAGTCAAACTGTATTATCATCGCCTAAATAATTAACAGATAATAGTGTCAGATGTCACAGGTGAACTGATACAGGTAATAGCATATATAACAGTGTAATTAACTAACAGCAGCATATTTCAATTGTCGTTTCAATTGAAATCAGATTTAATAAATAAAAGAACGTTAATCGTGAGTGAGTGCTCACCTTTCGTGGCTAGAGAGATTTGACAAGGAAATGAGCTACGAATTTCAAAACAATGCTAGATGGACACGATTTGATGAAGAAACCAAATCACGACGGACAAAGCTGATAAGTAGGAATTGATGAAATTAAACGAATTAGTTTGATAGCTAGATCATATATTATTTTTTTATTACTTTCTTTCAAAATAAATGTTTAAAGCAAAACATGTATTTAAATTAAATATATATTTAAAAATCGTTTTTTTTGTTACGCACATATAAACAACATATCGTCATAATAAATTTGAAATAAATACGTATATCAACTCTCCAACTATTTATATTATTGTAAGTATAATATATTATATAGATATACCTATTTCAAAATACTAATATAATAGTACACTTAAAATTTCATACAATTCACCCGCTATACAACTCTATATATTAAAGACTGCAACAGCTTATATTTTATAATGTAGACTGCTGTAACTTTACACAATAAAACTTAACATGCAGACTAAACCAGCTTATATATATGGTTTTTCAACTATATGCATACAAGTCCAGTAAATATGTGCATCCCTGTCTTCACAACACTATATATATACAATTGCGGATGTGAGCTATTTATTTATGCAACCAACCACCTGTGCATGATATCAAAAATATATGCAGACGCAATAGATGATATATATCGGACCATAGCTATGAACAGATGCCTACCTGCCACATCAAATAAAGTATATACAGACATGCATCTACATAAAAATATGATAAAGTAAATATCAGATTGTTTAAACAACCTATACTATATATAAAATCCTTCGAATGCAAAATCATTGAACAACAATCTTCTGAAATGTATGCAGACTACAAAATCCTACAACCTTTACATAGTAAAATATGATATTATAAAACACAGCAAACCCATATTGCAACTTCTTTAACTCATATAAACTTGCAAACACTTGAATGTTTAAATACTCTGTACCCTACAATTTCAAAACCCAAAATAAAGTACATATATACAATAACAGACTCATGCGTACCCATATATTGCCAATACAAATATAATGTATATTATATACTGCTTTCTATACGGAATGAACTACATGTACGAATTATGATATATGTTAAAGTCTAAATGGAACACTTCCCTTATCTGTACCATATTTTAAAAAAAAATGAAATAAGAATAAAACAAAACAAAACATCTTACGTAAGAGAGACAAAGATGCTCAGCCGTTTCAGGAGGTGGAGGTCTCGGATCTGGATGGCTCGGTGATTGGTGGAGGTGGATGGAAGAAAGTGGGCAGTATGGTTTGATGGAGGCATGGCGGCTGACGAGGAGATGGGTTCGAGAAAGTTATTGGCTTCGGCATGTGTGCGTAGGCGGAGAGGGGATGGGGCCATTGTTTATAGTCAGTGGAGTTTGGATCAGTGGGTAGGGCGAGGCGGATCATCGAAGAGGCTAAGATGGGTTGCCGGAGGAAGGAAGGCCGTGGTTATGTGAAGGGAGAAGGGTGGCGTGGTCGGAAATGAAGAGGGAAGGCCACGCAGTGACTTGGTGGGAAAAACTTTGAGCTGAGGAGGTGGTGGGTATAGCTTCAGTCATGAAGCAGAAATGGGAAGGAAAGCAGGATAGAATATTATAAAAATTTTCTCAAAACACAACAACGAATGGAATTCAAGAAAGAGAAACGAATAGAAAAAGGAATCGGCGTATAATAAATGAAAATTGGGAATAGTAATAGACAAAAATAAATTTATTTTGAAATTTGAAAAGCAAACGGCTGCTTTAAATTCAATAGTGGAATAGATGAACAAGGATTTTTCATCTGATTCTCGATGGTGAACACTGAATATGGATTTTTGATTGATTCTAATATTCTCTATTATATCATATGGTTATGCGAGGAGAATGGTGGTTTCTAATCAAGGAACCAGATCTGAGTCTGCACTACAGTGGTCGTGTGAACGATACTAGTTCGGAAGTGAAATTGTGTGATCGAGCGAGCGATTAGATTTGATATTGCGTAGGGATGGTATATGTACATCGTACGAACTTTACTACATTAAATGTTGACATTGGAAAATGCAAATTGATATGGTTACGAATTAGCTGAATGGATATTAGTTGTTGTATGTTTTCTCTGGTAACATTTGTTACATTTGCATGTGGGTATTGTATAGTCTATGTTATATATTGATCTTACTTCTATATACATATTCTCATTGGTTTTTGAGTGATTAGTAGGTGCGGATGGCGTATGCTTCGCACTAGGGATCGCTTTCACATTATATTGATTGAATATGCTTGCTAATGCTAATAAAAGGTACACATCTCGGATTATGTATCATACTTTTATATTTTTCCCTATGGGATGCCTCATCCTTGAAGATGAGATGTATATTTGTGATTATATATATATATATATATATATATATTGTAAATTTTTCCGATCAAACCAGACAAAGAAGACGCTGGCGAAATCTTCCGAAAATTTAAGGCGTTAGAAACTTTTTTGAGAATTTTGGAAAAAAATTGATAACTAAAATTTGGTATTTGTGTTATAACTTGGAATGGTATTAGTTAGTAACTATGAATGAATTTAAAGACCTAGAAAAGGTGATAACAAAGTTTCAACAAATTGATTTTGTAAAGTTAAAGGCTTGAAAGAATTTGGTAATCCATTTCAACAAATTGATTTTGAAAGTTAATGGGTTTGAGGCATTTTTCTTACATGGTAATTTCAAGGACGAAATTCTTTTAAGAGGGAAGAATGTAACGACCCAGAATTTCAGTCATTTGAATTTGGAATATTTAATTGATTTAAAATATTGAAAAGTTAATTTTATACGTTAAATACTTGATTTCAAATATAATGGTTATTTGAAAATTTGAAATTGTTTTAATAATTAAGTCTTAAATTTCATGTGAATGAAAATGATTTCGAAAGTTGATTTAAATTCAATTTGGATAAGAATGAAAATAGTAAACTTTTGAATTTGAATTTAAAAGCAATTACACTTGTTTTATAATAATTGTTTTAATTAACGTGTGAAAATAGCCTTCCAGGCACTGTCTCGGATTTCGACGAAACCAATGCCATTGGATCCATGATACTGTATTATTGCATGTTAATGGTTTTCGTGGAGATCGGATGTATCGATTGGTCATGCGAGCTTGAAACGCATAGGGATTAATTAAAGGAATTTAAATTAATATAAATGATTAGGTTTGAAAAGCTATATTCTATATAAGATCAAATTAGGTCTCGAGACTAGTTACATTGTGTTCGGAATAGGAGTATTACATATAAAACGCCAAGTGGCACGCCTCGTTTGGAGTTCAAGATTTTTGAGTTCATCGAGCTAAATATTTTCGAATATAATATATGTATATGTATATGTACCCATCTTTTTTAACCCATTCTCTATCCCATACCCTAGCCACGTCTCAACTGTTCAAACCCATACCATTCTCCTTATATAAATCGCAGCTAACTAGAGATAGTTCGAATTTTTGAATTAAAATCATTACCAAATCCAATGGCTCTCGATCATCTGTGCCACTACGAGCAAAATTAGGTGAAGTCTTCAACTAATAAAACGTGCACGAGGCCAAGACGAAGACATTCAATGGTTGGATTGGGTTGGATCGAGCCATGGTGACCGCATTTTCGACGATTTGGGTCATCGTTGGGTGATGGCACCTGATAGAGAAATGTAGAGGAGGTCGAGGAGAGGGTATGGCTGAAGTTTTATGAGCCGTGGTGGACCATGGCGACGGCCGCTGCGTTTTGAAGTCACGGTAGAACTTTTCCATTTTCCGACGATTTGGGTAGGCGAAGGCGACGTGATTAGTGATAGGGGACTCGTCTGAGGTAGGGCTTCATGGGGTGGTGGAGCCGCGGCGTGCGGTTGGCCATAGCGATGACAGCGAGGCGTAAAAGACATGGTTGAGTGGGTTTGCATGCCTGGTTGTATACGAGAGCGAGAGGAAAGGTAATTAGTTTTAAAATTTTAATTAATTAAGTTAATGATAAAATTATTAGTTAATTCAATTAATCGATTTCTTATATATGCAATAAGTTTTGCGTACGAGGTCAGATTCAGACGTTGTTTGTTGTGTTGCATTTATATGGACATTATCTATAATATGAAATTTGTTTGGTGATAACTGGAGCTAGTCGAACTTCACGCTAAATCCGAAAACCGAAATGCCTCAGCGACAACTGGAGTTTCGGTGGGTTGAACTCGTCTTTTTTGATTAACCAGTAATATTATATAATTGACGAAAAAAATTAATGATTGGATATTTGGATGATTTACTGTTTTTATCAGTTGGTTTGGATTTATTTCCGCCCTTGGAGCGGATAACCTTTTATATATACTTGTCTAGTAGCAGATGACCCATATTATATGATTATGTACTGTTTGTGATGCAAGAGGAAAGGTTGGAGGGATCCAATAAGATTCCTCACCACTATTGATTTTATTTACATATATATGTGCTGATATATATATATATAAGCTGTGATGTAGGGGAATGGATTGGAGGGATCCAACAGGATTCCTCACCATTGTTGAATTGTTTTTAATAATATTCCTATTAAATGATTTTTGAATATGAAACTTGATTTATGGACACTATTGGCTATTGTTTATATTCTAAACTGAAACCAAGTAGTGAAGAAAATCAATAGCAATATTGGTTAACCGTTTGGTAGTTATTGGCCTCAAATTGAAATTTTAAAATACTATAAATTGCCATTTGAGACAGGAAATGATTTTAAATCTGAATTTAGGTCTCGGAAATATTTTGTTTAAAAAGGATTTAATTTCTATTTTACTCCAACCTTATTGTCTGTCTTTTTCTAGGTCATTAGAAATGTTTTTAAAAGTTATTTATTTATATTTAATATTGTTTTTAGGATTATTTATTTATATTTAATATCATTTTAAAAGTTATTTATTTATATTCAATATTGTTTTAAAGTTATTTATCAAATATTTTAATATTTTGAAAAGTTAATCATTTAACTAATTAATATGGTTTGAAATTAATAATAATGACTTATTTATAATGTTTTAGAGATAAATTATTGCTATTTATAATAATGATAACGATAACGATAAAGATTAATTATTATCATTTATCTAATGGTGTTTTGAAACTATTATTTTTTATTTTTAAGATGTTTTGAAGTTAATAATTGTTATTTAATTATAACATTTATTGTTGATAATTATTACTGTATGATAAGGTTTTGAAAATGATTATTTATTTATTTATAAATGTTTTTGAGACTCGTAAATAGAGTTTTATAAACGGACTTGGGTTTTATAAGGGGAGTTTATAAATGGTTTGAAGACTCAAGGGAAGATTATTTACAAGGTAAAAGAGTTTTCTAAATGGTTTTAGATATTTATAAAAGAACTTTAGAAATGGGTTTATAAATTTATAAAAGTAGTTTTATAAATGGTTTTATGGGTTTATAAATGGTTTTAAGAATGTATAAAAGGGAGTTTATAAATGATTTCAAAGATTAATGAATGGGGTTATAAATGGGTTTTAGAGATTTATAAAGAATTTATAAATTTGTTCTAGAACTGTGTAAAAAGAAAATCTTTCACTATTTTGTGAATATACTTATACCGTTGAGATAAGTATATGGATTATTTTCCAAGTATTGAAAATATAAGGGTTTGTTAATGTATCTTTGTAAAAGTATTTGATACAAGTATTTACAAAGTGGTTTAAATTGATGAAAAGATTAATTAATGAGGTTAGTGGTTGCTTATGTGCTTAACCAATGTTGGTTTCCCTTTGGAAATAAATCCCTGAAATAGAATGTGTGTTTATTGATAGTTAAATAACCGATTATCAAATTTGGACCCAAAATGTAACTTTGGAAATATATAGGAGAAATACGTGAGTTATATGGCACAATCATCTCCAATGATGTTGTACTGTGCGTATAAATCTCATTTCATTATTCTAGGACAAAAAATAAGGAATCCGTCCACTAATGGTTAGGAGGTGGTCTCCGCTCTTATCTTTGACAGTTTATTTCGTAAAGAACCGGGGTTGAGTTTACCGAAAATTATCGAAAGTTTTTTCGAAGAGACTGGGATCGGATATGTTATCCGAAAACCACTTCGATCCAACTTAAGTGTTTTGAAGTGAAGACGTCTTGAAGATGATCGAAATTGAAGATGGGGCTCTTTGAAGTGCAAAGGCTGCTTGTGACTATTCCTAAGAGTGATTCCAAAATGGATGTAGTAGAAGTAGTGCCTTCGGTTTGTTCATCTCCTGCACGACTTGTATGGATGAATGCTGACATTGTATCATCGATTGGAAGGTAATGTAGCATTCCAATGGGAAGTGCTATATATAAAGGTAAAACGTAACATCAAGCATCATCAATCGGGAAATGACAAAAATCGGGCATGCAGTAGGTCCAAGTGGGTCACTCCATCAAGGTATGGTCCTTCCAAATCTAGGTCGATTACTATATATTCATGTATGCTTCGGGGCCCATTAACAAAAAGGGGTGATCATATTCGGTACTACTAGTCAAGTGGTAGGCCAGTCCTATGTGGCAGGGGTACAAGATGTTCTTGTCAGACCCCAATGCATTTTATCTAGAGATGTACCATCAGAAGGTAGTTCCTTACCTTGTCATAGTATGGAACCCATTTTCCAATACGAGCCTTTACGGTTTTAGTTGTATACCTATTATGCTGGATTTTAATTATGTAACAATTTTGGCTATGATTAATAAGTATTAGTATCTTAGACACTATTATAATATTAGAGAATTTTATATGAAATGGTTTGGTTATCGTAAGGTAAAAACCCATCTGTATTTATGTACAGCGTGGTCTTACAATATACTTTGATTTCAAAGGTTTTTTTATAAATTTAAAATCCAGTTGGATGTGTTTTTCTCATGCTGGTTAACCAAACTGACTTGGGTGTTATTTTATTATGATGCTCGGGTCAGAGCGAGCATATTTACAGATTGCTTTGGATGTATTAGAGCTCAGGAGGCGAGCCAGAGGTCCAAGATGTATCTACGTATTTCTTTATGCTCCGCTGTATTGTTTGTTGGTTGTATTTATTAGAAATTATAAGGATGGACTGTTATAACTGTGTGGGCTGAAATAGGTTAGTGTACTCTGATTAGTGTATGTATATTACGTTTTTCTTTGGGTATTGTATATTATAGATTATTCGTTCCGCTGTGAGATTATGTGTTGTTAAGTTTTTCTTCTTATCTTCTTCTTTCCTTCCCCTAATAATTGGGTTTTTGGGCATTCCATTGCTCGGCATGCAATACAGTGAACGTATTAGTGTCGATTTTTGAGAGTAAAAATCTCGGTTCGTTACAATAATCTTCTAAGAAATAACCAAAGGCTGATGAGTATAATGGTATACTTAGAAAATTTTCTATATTCTTGGACGATCGAGAAAGTTTTGAACCTAAGCAAAATTCTAAATCTTGTTTGTTAGTCATTTAACATATTAAATAATTTTAAGTGATTCTTTGTTCCCTTATGGAATTTTAATTTGATTGATAATGTGATTTTATAGACTACGAGTCATAAATTGTTGTTTGTTAGGACTTAAATCCTGGTGCTTTTGAAAAAAAGTGATTTCGAAAAGAATTTGTGAAAGAAACAATAATAATATTATTTTGAAACTTTGGTAAAGTATTATAATTTCAGGATATTTGAAAAGAGTTTTGTGAATTGATTTTTCAAATATTTTGGTTATAAAGTTGGGCGATTGGGAGTTTTTCGATTTGGAAGACTCGCCAGGTATATTTTTTTACTCTAGTTGTTGTTTTGGGAGTAACCAAAATACCACTGGATGCTCCGTAATGTTTTTTGATTTTAGAGTTATATCATGCTTCGGCAGGAGGTGCACGCTCGTTGTCATAGTTGATTTTGGTTTTGATTTATTTCTCTTTGGAGGAGTTTGAAAATATATTTTGAATATAAAAACCCAAGCATTTAGTCCTAAATTTATCTTTTAAAAAGGTTGGATGTTTAATATTTTATTACAAAGTATTCTCTGTACTTTTGTTGTGTATGGTTGTTACATTGCTTTTAGTTGCATAATATTGCCTTGTTGCTTATGGTTGTTATCTTATTTATGTTGCTTGAGCTTATGATAGAAATAGCTAATGTATTACTTTTGTCAACATGATTCTCTTTTGAACTATGTAAATACAAGATAGGTATAGGGAAGCAGGAGATTACTATTTGATTTCTTGCACACCTGCATTAGCATTAAGATAGTAAGTTGTTTGCAAAATAGTAATAGTAATAGTAATAGTAATAATAATAAAAAAAGCCAAAATGCAAAAGAGGTATGTAGTAGATTTAGAGATTAGTGATTGATTGATGATTTTATGCCCCAGATATGAGAGGCCACTTGGCCTTTTCTTTTCTTTGTTGTTTTGGGATAGTTGTGGCGAGTTGTAGTTTTTCGGATCAGCTGCGCAAAGGATGTGCTGACAAAATTTTCCGTAACATAAGGGACTTTAAAATTTTAATAACTCATTTTAATTAAAAAAATTTAAACCTTAAGGGTTTGGAGATATTTTATTCCTTTGGAAATTTTAGGGCCGAAATCCTTCTAAAGGGGGAGAATGTAACATCCATAAATTTTATCGTTTTGATATTTTAATATCTAATTAATTTTAAATATTTAAATAAATGGGTTTTTAGAGTTTAATATATTATATTCAAATATAGTGATTATTTAGATATTTGAATCATGGATTAAATATTAATTAACGAATTTAATAGCCTTATTTAACTTCTTTTAATTAATAAATAATAACGGTGAATTCATTCTGTAAATTTATTTACAATAATAAATAGTTTAAATAAATAACAAGAAAATCAATTATTAATAAAACAAGTCGATTTTATGGTAGTATTTTTTAATTTGAATTATAGAATTTTTCCATAATTTTTAATTTGGAAAATATTTAAATTTTCGTTTGACGTATTTTACAGCAAATGTTGGTATTTTTGAAATTTCACATAATAAAATAATCTGTGTATTTTATTGTTGATGTGTGATTGTATCGTATTTTGGTGTACGATCGTATTTTTATTTCGGTCGTTCGCGGTCCGTACATGAATGGAATAATGTGTAGCGAAATTGTAACGACCCGTGATTTTCGATAATTTAAATTTGTTATTATATTGAGATTTTTGTAATATAATATTGAAGAAATAAAAATTTGTAATTTATTTATGAAATAACAACTAAAGTGAAAAGTAACAATGTTAATCGAAGTCAATTTTTAACAATGTGAATGAAACTCCAATTAATTGAAATAATTTAAAATGTTTACTTGCTATAAAGTGAGTATAAGAAAAACAAATGTGAATATTGAATTAATTAATGGATAATATATATAATTGATGATAATTGAAGGAAATCAGTGTTATATAAGTAATTGTAACATTTGTTTGTGAAAAATGAATTCATATGTGTAATTAAAAGTTATGGTAACGATTGTTATAAGTTACCTGTTTATTTTGGTCTCTTAAATTAAAATGGGAAATCAATTAGAATTAAATGAACTTTAATGTTACACTAATATGATTAAGACAATAACTGAAATTGTGAATGTAATAAAATAAATTGAAATGTTAATTATATTCATGATGTAATAACTGATTTAATAAAATAGTGAAATCAAGATAAATAAGTTAATTTGGGATTTTAAATTTTATTTAATGTGTGAAATTGACAAAATTCAATATAGTTGAAATATAGTAATTAATACAAATAAAAGATGGAAATTAGAGGATATTAATTTAATGAAATGTAAACCAAATGCTAGCCATGTTGTAGAATAATAATTGATTGAGTATAAAGATTTGAATCAAATAAAATCAAATTATTGGAATTAAACTTTAATTAATTGGATTTATTTCAGTTGAATTTCAACGTTTTAATTATTGAAATAATCAACACTGAAATTGATATGTAAATTTACTTTAAAATTTTATATGTATCTAGGTAATCAAAATTGATGAAATTTGTTAATAATTAAATTTGAAATGAAAAGTGATTTATTTAATTTAATAATTAATTTATTTAGTTAATGTGAAATATAGCCATTTTGACAACTGTCTCGGATTTCGACGAAACCTGTTTCGCCGGACCTGTAACAATGAATTATTGTAGGATTTCAAGTTTCGTAACAATCGGACCTGTCGTTTGATCGTACAGACTCTAAACGCCTAGAAATTAATTTAATTGAAATCAATTGAAATCAATTTGAAATAAGTTGATTTTGGCATTAACTTCTTCATACGATGAAATTAGGACTTGAAACATGTTCCATTGAGTTTAAAATATTTGAAAACATCTATTTTGATATATGGGTTGACCCATTTTCGTTCTGGAGTTGAAACGGGCTTTTCGGGTCGTTCATCGTCCAATTTCCAATTCAATCTGGTCCATTCTTTCTGTTTTCAACTATACCTATAAATAGCTCGTTATAAACCCTAGGTTGTTTCTATTCCCATTTGTCTGTATGTACTTTTCAGTCTACTCTTCCTTCTCAATGGCAGACAAACCAAACAAATTCCAAACTCAATTGCAAATCAAAATCGAATCAAAAATTAAAACTCCTCAGGATATATCAAATTATATATCAGTTTGAAACTCTCGACGAGCGCAAGTAAAATTTGCTGTCCGTTTTCCGATTTGGGTTTCTATGTGGCCAGAATTGAGCAATTTAATTTCGGCCATTCATAGGCGTTCGATGATCGTCGTCCGATCGACGAATCAAGGGCACTGGGTTGTAGAGGACAACGAGCGTAGTCCATCGGTGTAGGTTGTTCGTCGAGTTATGGTTGCATTGACTGGAATAATTCAATTTGGTTGCAAATTAACCGGTGGTGGCTGCTCGTTCCTATGTCGTTCGGCGAAGTCAGCGTTGGCAAAGGGGAGCACGAGGCTCTGGAGGGTGCCTGGCACGTGCGCTGCCTCGTAAGTGCCGGATCTTGGCACCGTTGAAGGTGGTGTTCGACTTCGTTTATCTGGGCGGCTCGCGTGCGTGTTGAAGATGAGTTAGGGTTGCCTGGAAGGGAAGGCTGATGCGACATTTTCCTAGTGGTCCGTTCTTTTTTTTATTTTTTTATTTTTTTATTTTTATTTTATTCTATTTTATTTCAAATTTAAATGTTCTATGTTGCATAACTTTTACATACGAGGTCTGATTCACGCGCGGTTTTCTCCTCTGGGGTCGTATCGAAATTTCGGACATTCTGACACTAGTTTGGACAAATTCTGAGACCGTTCAAATTTGGGCCCTAATTTGGATTTAAATTCGATTTAAATGCAAAGGTGAGTGTTTTAACCCATTCACAACTTCTAAAATTTCTTATGTTTGTTAAATTTAATTTATGATGTGATTAGAAATTTATTTATGATTGTTTAGTGTATTTTAAATCATCATCTCAGTTAATTTGAATTTATTTGAATTAAATCGTTATTTAATTTATTATTGAATATAAATTGCTAGTTAAATACCTATTATTGATTATCAGTTCTATATTGATATTTATTGATTGATTTAGATGATGTTTGTAATGGATGTTGATTGTTGATATTGGATGAATGGATGTTGTATTTTATATCGTTATAAACTACAAGTTCACTATGGGTTGAAATGATACATACCCGAATGATCTATAGATTAAGGAAAATCGTTATGGGTTGAAATGATATACTCGAGCAATTTTATGGATTTTATTATTAATTCGGGATTGTGGTTTGAAATGATATATATATAACCGTAACATTTTAAATTGCAGATTGAAATGATAAATATCCGTATCACTTGACCCTAGGGTAGAAAATAAAAAAACGGACACCAGATTGGTTAAATTTAATGATTTTGAACTTCTAATTTTTTTTGAATTAATTAAATGATATCTTGAAATAAAATTTGATGTATATAAATGGAAGTATTATTGGAAAATTAAGTTTTGTGTTGAAATGTGAATTGGTTTAAAAGGAATTGCTTTAAGAAATTAAATTGGAAGTTTAAAGTTAAACTTTTCAGTATAAATGAAATTCTATCGAAATTAAGTTATTGAAGTTGTTTGAAAATAACTTTGAAATATTTTGAAATTGGAGTAATCCGAATTGATATTTGAACATGGATTGAAACGAAATGAAATTCAATAGTTTATTGAGATGTTAAATTTAAAGGTTTGGAATTTGGTTTGTTGACTTGGAAATTGAAAATGGTCCAAATGTGTTGAAATGAAATGAATAGTTTAATTTGATATTAATTCCAAATTCATGTTTTAATATAAACTATTTTAAAAAAAAAATATTTCAAAATTTCTAATTATTAAGATTTTCAAAGTATTAAACTATTTTAACCTGTATTAATTATATTAAATCATTTTAACCTATTTAAAACCATTTAATTTATTTAAACTAATTAACATGTTTTAATTTATTTTAAATCTAATTAATCTATTTTAAAGCTACTTAATCTATTTTAATTATATTTAATATATTTTAAATCTATATTAACTATTTATAACTATTTTCTTCTAAATTCCAAACTAAGTCAAATGGATGGGTTTATATTCAAATTCTCGATTTTTTTAAGTGATTATGGTTAATGATGTTATAACCTAAGTTGGAATTTAAATAACATATTTGGTTTAATATGATATTTTGAAATGAGAGTTTAGCCTATTTTGGAAATATGACTTTTGAAAGGAAATATAATTTCGAACTATGATTTCAAATGTGATATGATTTCAAAGGTGAACATGATTTCGGAAGTAAGTAATGATTTCGAAAGTGATATGATTTGAATTGAATATGATATTTTGATATCAATTAGGAACTGATTTTGGAAATGTAAAAGAACCATCCGGTGTGTAATAAGCGATTGGTTGTTAAAGAGACCGGGATCGGATATTGTCATACTCTCTGCCAATACCGAAAACCACTTTGACAACTGTGTACGCGGTGGAGATTCCAGAATGAAGTAGGATGGTTGGCGATGATCCTATATGAGGTATATACGTGGACCTGACTCCCATGAGTTAGCTTAAGGTGGCTAAAACAGGAGCAATTGACGGGCCAAGTGAGGTCATTCCTCCGATCGGGCACATTCCTTCGATACTATATTCTGACTTTGTGATTGATTTGGTGGCCACCCTCGATTTTTGATTTGGGAGTGTGTTCCGAGGTGGGCGGTAGTAGCTGCTATGCGTTACCACCAGTCCGGAAGTGTAATTGGTATATCTACCTTGGCATTGCCTAGTTGTGCCGTGTCACCTACCCTATCGAGACCACTACGAGTTTGTTTTGTACCATACCTATGGAGTGCCCTCTGACGACGTCCAGTACGGACGGGATTACAGTACTGTATAGACTATGAGAATATATAAAATGTGTTAAAGGGGAAATGGGTAACGCCTTAACGCTATTTTAATAGTTTATCTTACTGTAGACATATTATAATAGCGTATTGTACTACATAGTAGATAGTTTAACGGATCCTTAGGAGATGTGAATCCCAAACATCTCTTAAGTTACTGCACTCACGTTAGACACTGGATAGGAGATGTCAAACCCTGTAAACATCTCTGACACCGTTCCACTCATAGTTATTTACCATTGATTTAACCGACATAAGGTCTTTTAGTTCTGACTCGAGTGCTTTGTCTTTTCAATTCGCTCGGGTCAGCCTGAGCATTTTAGGATTTGAAGACCTTATTTCTGAAGGACGAAGACGAATATTTGTACTACTATTATTTATTATATTTATTCCACTACATTCATACTGTTCCGCTGCATTATTTGTTTATCTCTGATATGTGTAACTCTGATTTTGTACTGTATAAGTACAAATGTTTTGTTTATAGCTTCATGAACTGTTATTTGATTATTATATTTTGTCATTCCGTTGTGAGATTCTGTTTTGTTTTTTTCTTTCTCTGCTTTTTCTTATTTACCCCATAACAATCTGCCCTTCTGTATGGTTTGAGTTGGCACGTGTGCCTGCTTAAAACGTACAAAAAGGCGGGATGTTACAGTTGGTATCAGAGCTTTGGTTTAGCGATAACCTTAGCTTTGTGGGGTCTGACTCTTTTAAAATTGGGTAGTAATACCCTAGAATGAGTCATTGAGAGTATATATATGAGAGAGCGTATTTGTTAGTGTTATAAAAGGTTTTTATATTGTGTTAATTTGTTCCGTTTTGTATTTATAAATTCTGGTTGGTGCATAGGACGCTATGACATCGATAGGGATTTCTAAACACTTAATAGGGCAGACCGACATAATATTTGTTTTGAATATAGGTAAATGAAATAATTTTGCCTATTTTATTTTCTGTATATAAAATAATGATTTATAAATTATATATTTGGTTGTAATATATTGGTTCTTAGGTAGTGAAATTTATAAATATAGGTTGGAAATAAGATTTGAAAATAAAATAAATGAAATTTGGAAATTTAGAACTTAAGTTCCGGGGTTTTTTGAAATTTCTTTCGAATGATTTTGGGATATAATAATAATATTATTAGAAGTATTTTCTGATATAAATATTTCAATATAATTTTAAAGAATTGTTTTAATGAAATTTTGGTAAGAAATAAGTTCTGTACTCCCCTCTCTATCGTTGGAAAATAATTTCGGTGATGAGTGCATGCATCATCGACATTCATTTTCGAGTTTCAAAGTGGGAAGGCCATTGTAGTAGTTTTACTACAGATCTATTTTGATAAACAAATAAAAATTTTAAAGTTTAAATATGATTGGATATAAAAGTTATGAGTGTGTGTGTATATATATATATATGTATGTATGTATATATTATTTTAAATGATTTGAAATGGAACCACGCATTTAGTCCTTAAATTTCTATGAACTAGAGATTTCAATTATTGTAATGGAATAAAAAATTTAACTATTTAATAATTGAAACTTCTAAATGAAAATAAGAAATTATATGCTAAGTTATTACTTAAATAAACAAGGAATTTGAAATTTTTAACTTGTAAACAAAAAGAATATGAAAATAAGAAATGATAACTATTGAACCTTAAGTTAATTAAAATAAGTAAGTCAAACTTGTGTAACTTTCAATTACATTCTTAAAGACATATATACAACTTACCAATTATAAAAAGTTAAAATGTTAAAAGAATATGTAATGGAAATTTTTACAAGTAAAACTTATGTAATGGAAGTGTTCAATGAAATTTACTTTTATAAATAAGAAATTTGATATGAAAATAGTTATAAACTTGAGTTAAAATTGTAATACTACTAATTAAATGAAATAGAAAATGAGTACTGTAAGTAAAGGATTTTGAACTTAAGTTAATATTGAAACTATTTATAATTAAAGTAAATAATAAAATGAATGTAATGCAATAAAAGAAATTGGCATGATATGAATAAATGAAAATGAATTTTTGTAAGTAATAAAGGTGTGAGGACCGCCCATGACCCCTGCACAGAATCTTGAGATATAGCACTGTAAAGTGTGCCAGGCGACCATGGACGATTGTCAAGGTAAGATTTAAAACAAAAGAATCTATCGTATTACTCACAGCGCATGGACAAAATACAATAGAACATATGTATAGTGAAGCTTTACAGAACAAAATGACATCATATAAAACTCCATAATAGTTGAATACAAGCATCCACATAGTCAATACATCAAGCCTCACTACAAATCTCTCAGAGAATACAAAACAGCGGAATATCCAGTACATATAATAAGAAGATAATATGCAACCCTCCAGCTCGTCTTCGATATCAGCATCGTGAGAGGAGAACAGCACCTGTCACCTGCTACCTAGTCTGCCCGTCCCAAAATGGACGAACAGCCCAAGGCAATAAGAATTAAAACATAAAGCCTTGAGTCAGACAACAGTCTTAGTGAGCAGTAAATTAACTAACAACATACCAAAAGAGCATAAAGGAAAAGGAATAGGAATACAACCCTCCCACTCCAACCTCATTCTACAGTGATAGCCCCCAGACACACACTAAGCAGAAGCAAACATAGCAGAGCATAAAATTTAAAGTAAAGCTACTATCACTCGAGTCAAGGGCGATGTTTTCCAAGTGCCAAGGCCTAAATCAGATAAGCACCCAGAAAATACCGCTCTTGAGTCCGAATGACGATACAACCAAACATCCATGACTCTGGCTATCACTGTTATCATTGCTTCGATATCACCGTTAATTGAATGACCGGCACATTCTTTCAGCCGTCCGTCAAGGGCTAATGGAAACCCCGGTTCTAGACATAACTCCCGCACGTCGTCGCAGCCCGTGCCTAGGACTATCGAATCTGCCCAGAGTACTCGACCATCAACAGTTGGCCGTTGGGACTATCGAATCTGCCCAAACGTACTCTTGCTTAGAGCATGCTAGAACCTTCAACAACGATGCTATCCAAGCCTCCTAGTCATCCTCCTCGACGACTATTCTCATATCCATTCATTATCCTCAACTCGAATCATATCACCGAGTTATCAACATGCTTGGAATGATCCCGTCTGGATTAGACCAAGTCTTCATCATATGATTGCCTCGCTTCATTACATCCTCGCAAAGCCTCATCTCATCATCGCATCATCGAATCTATGCATAAGAGCTTCATCATCCCGCTACATATGCCACGAGCAGCTTTTCCAATTCAAGAGCCTTTCCCTTAGCTTTTGAATCGTCTTCGGTCTAAATCTAATCATCAATCATCTAGTTCATAACAATCAATCAAATCAAACATCAATCCAAACAATCAAGCATTCAAATATGATCTAAGTAGACAATTATAACAATAATGGCATTTTCGTAATTAAAGAGTTGAAAGTCCAATAAGCATGAAAACATGGATTATATCTCTACAAACTTGATGAATGAACTTGCATAGGTTAACATATGATAAAATGGATGTAACATCATCATGAACAATGGATCTACATGGATCTACACATAGGATGAAGAAAATGCATGGAAATCACTATTTTAACACCAAATCGGGCCAACAATCCGATATACTCCTTTGGATCCGTGTGAGAGATAATCACCACTCACCAAATCACCTAAACAATCCAAAAGATATCAACTTCAGATCTGGACAGCGAAGAACTAAGCTAGATCCGACAAGATCTCACTTCAAACGATGAAATCTCTCTTGAAAAGATGAAGATCTTCAATCTAAGCTCTTGAATCTTCAATCTTGATCTTCGATTTGGATGGATGGAAGCACTAGATTAGAGTGGAGAAAAGAAGTGAAGAAGTGTAGAAGTCGAGCTCTCAAAATGGCAGCACTTCGTCGCTTCAAAATCCGGATCCCAAAAAGTGAGAACAACCCCTCCTATTTATAGCAGAAATTTCCTTAAGTCGCTTAACTCGGCTATCTCCCTAGGTCGTTTCCGACCTAAGCCTCTCCGACCTAAGACTTTCCGACCTAACAGATGCACGACAAAACTCCTTTGCGACCTAACACTTAGGAAACCCAGCGACCTAACAACCTAACGACCTAACTACCTAAGACTCAGTTGGGTTGCGACCTAACACAAGTCGACCTAAAACAACACGCGACCTAACACTTGAACTATCCTAGCGACCTAACAACTTAGCAACCTACGCGACCTAACACAACATACGACCTAACAGTGTTACGACCTAACACATAGCCTAACTCCTAAGGTCGCCAACTTGTTAACTCCTTAGGTCGCCAACTTGTTAACTCCTTAGGTCGCCAACACGGAACCACTAGGTCGCTAACTCGGAACCACTAGGTCGCTAACTCAGAACCACTAGGTCGCTAACAAGCTAACCCCTTAGGTCGCTAACACGGCAACTCCTAGGTCGCTAACAAGCTAACCCCTTAGGTCGCGAACTATTATAGGTCGCTAACCACTAGTTTCCTTAGGTCGCTGCCGACCTAAATATACTAGCCCGGCACCACTAGGTCGCTCATCCCTAGGTCGTTAACTACTGGGTTTACTTAGGTCGCTACCAACCTATCTCTTAGGTCGCTAACACCTTAACTCGCCAGAAACTCTAAAGTCTCCTTCCTTTTAGGTCGTCTACGACCTAAACCCTTACCATCCATCACACGACCTAACTCCAAACCTTAAGGTCACCAATCCCCAACATTCTTAGGTACGACTTATCTCCTAAGTTGCCAACAATACTTAACTAACCTCTAGGTCGCGTACGACCTAGGACTTAGGCAAATTTCAACCAAGATCTGGAATAACTAAAAAATGCTGAAAATCCCAGATTTTGACAAACTTTTCGATCCGAAAAATACGGGTCGTTACATTCTCTCCCCCTTAGGAATTTCGCCCCCGAAATTCCAAGCAAACAAGGCAATCAAAGGCTATTCTGTACGCCTACCATCCATAGCAATCAACAAACCATGCATCCAATTCTAGCTTAGCGTACAGAATTCTAAGACTTAGAACAAGTTACAATATCGCGAGATGAGACGACACCTTAGGGCCATACCTTGAAGAGTTCAGGATGAGCTGCCTTCATCCTCTCTTCCACCTCCCACGTACAGTCGTTATCATCATCACTCCATTGTATCTTGAGCAACTTAACTACCTTCCTCCTGAGCTGTTTCGTGTCGGTTTCAACAACACGAAGCGGCTTACGAGGTCTTCTATCAACTGGATCAACTTCTAAGTCTTCACAGCTATCAGCAGAAACCACTGTATTCGAGTCGTGCACATACTTCCGTAGATAAGATACATGAAAAACATTGTGCACACCCGACATCTTTTCAGGTAACTCCAACCTATAGGCGAGCTTTCCAATTCGCTCGATAATCGGGAATGGTCCAACAAATCTCGGAGTCAATTTACCTTTCTTCACGAATCGGATAGCATTCTTCAGTGGAGAAATCTTCACAAAAACCATATCTCCTACGTCGAATTCCAAATCCTTCCGACGCTTATCGGCATAACTCTTCTGACGGTCTTGGGCTGCCTTCATTCGTTGCCGAATGATCTCTATGCAATCTGAAGTCTGACGAATCATCTCTGGCCCAAGCATCAGCTTTTCTCCAGTTTCCAACCAACATGTTGGAGAGTTACACGGTCTTCCATACAATGCCTCATACGGTGCCATACCAATGCTTGACTGGTAACTATTGTTGTACGCAAACTCCACCAAATGAAGGTGATCTTCCCATGATCCTCCGAAATCCAAAACACAAGCTCTGAGGAGATCTTCCAAAACTCGGTTGACTCTCTCGGTCTGACCATCTGTTTGGGGATGATAAGCTGTACTCAAACACAACTCGGTTCCCAAAACTTCCTGGAAGCTCTTCCAAAATCCACTAGTGAACAATGGATCTCGATCGCTCACTATACTCTTCGGAATACCATGGAAACGAACTATCCACTTAACATACAACTCAGCCAACTTTGATGCAGTCCTAGTCGATCGAACAGGAATGAATCGTGCACTCTTAGTCAGACGATCCACAATGACCCAAATCCCTTCATTTCCCGCTCTGGTTCTAGGCAATCCATCAATAAAATCCATCGACACTTGTTCCCACTTCCATGTAGGAACTTCTAAGGGCTGAAGCAATCCACTTGGCTTTTTCTGTTCAGCCTTTACCAACTGGCAGTTCATACATTTGGAAATGAAATCTCCAACATCCTTCTTCATGCCTTCCCAGTAGTAGGTTCTCTTCATATCCCGATACATCTTATTTCCACCTGGATGAATTGTCAACTTCGAGTGATGACTTTCCTTCAGAACTTCACTCCTCAATTCATCTATATCGGGAACCACTAGTCGTCCTTGCTTTCGAAGCCAACCTTCTCTATCGACCTCGAATCCTTTATCCTTTTCTGGCTCCAATCCAGATTCCAATTCACGGATAATCTTGACAAGCTTATCATCTCGCTTTTGACTCTCGCCAATCCTTTCCACAAGAGTCGGTCTTATCGATAAGTTTGCCAACATTTCAGGTTCCAATTCGCATCTAGGCCTGAAGTCAAATCCAGCTAAATACTCGAGACTCTTCCATTCAGAAAACATGGCTCCCAATCCTGCATGTCTTCGACTTAACGCATCAGCCACTGCGTTACCTTTTCCCGGAGTATAAGCTATACCAAAATCATATGATGCTAAAAACTCTAGCCAACGTTGCTGCCGAAGATTCAAATCCTTCTGGGAGAAAAGATACTTCAACGACTTATGGTCCGTAAACAACTCGAATCGAACTCCCAACAGATAATGCCTCCACATCTTCAGAGCAAATACAATCGCCGCTAACTCCAAATCATGAGTTGGGTAATTCTTTTCATGCGGCTTCAGTTGTCGACTGGCATACGCAACAACTTTATCCTTCTGCATCAGCACTGCTCCAAGTCCAGTACCACATGCGTCGGTGTAAACCACCATCTCATCATTCCCACTTGGAATAGTCAAAACAGGAGCACTCGTCAATCTCTCTTTCAGGATTCCGAAGGCTTGCTCACACTTAGCATTCCAACTGAACACTTGGTTCTTCTTCGTCAATCCTGTTAACGGTGCAGCTATCTTGGAGAAGTCTTTGATAAACCGTCGATAATATCCTGCTAATCCAAGAAAACTTCTCACATCAGATGCATTCTTAGGTCTAACCCAATCCTGGATTGCTACCACCTTAGCGGGATCAACCGCTATTCCATTTCCAGAAATCACATGGCCTAAGAACCTCACTTCACTCTTCCAGAAGTGACACTTCGAAAACTTAGCCTTCAGCTGATGTTTCTGTAAGATCTCCAAAACAATACGCAAGTGCGTCTTGTGCTCTTCTTCAGTTCTGGAATAAATCAGAATATCATCCACGAATACAAGTACGAACTTGTTCAACTGATCTCTGAACACTCTATTCATAAGATCCACAAAATATGCTGGCGCGTTAGTCAATCCAAACGGCATTACCAGCCACTCAAAGAAACCGGATGGTGTCCTAAAAGCAGTCTTCGGCACACTATCCTTAGCCACTCTCAACTGGTGAAATCCCGTTGCCAAATCCATCTGAGAAAACACCTTAGCTTCGTGAAGCTGATCAAACAAGTCATCTATTCTCGGCAATGGATACTTGTTCTTCTTAGTCACCTTATTCAGCTCACGATAATCGACGCACAATCTCAACGACCCATCTGCCTTGGTTGCAAACACAACCGGTGCACCCCACTCGGACACACTACGCCGAATGAATCCTTTCTGCAAAAGATCATCAACTTGCACCCTCAACTCTTGCTGTTCCCTAGGCGCCATTCGCCTAAGAGGCATCACAACAGGTCTGGCTCCTTCAACTAGATCTATACGAAACTCGATCTCTCTATGCGGCGGCAACCCTTTGACTTCGTCAAAGACATCCTCGAATCCATTTGCGATTGGCACTAAAGACAGTCCATCCCGTGGAACAACTAGCGAATACATGAAGCTCATGAAGACGCCTTCCTCATGCTTACATCGTATCACAATCTTTCGCCCTTCCACATTCTCGACTGTCACCTCCAGCCTCTCACAATCAACCTTAGCCGCATACTTCCTAAGCCAGTCCATACCCAAAATAATTCCGAACCCCGCAAAGTTCAGAACAAAGCAATCACAAACAAAAGAGCAACCATGACTCGACACAACTAGACCACGGCATAACATACACAAACAAGACGAACCCCCAACTGGATTAGTCACAACCAATGGCCTATCAACAATATCCGGTTCCAAACCTAACCGGCCTACTAGTTCACTACAAACAAACGAATGCGACGCTCCAGTATCAAACAAAACTCTAACTGGAATACCACATAGGAAAAGAGTACCTTGAACAACCACACTCTTTCCCTTCTCTTCAGCAGTAGGAGCTTTTGAAGACGACGGAACAGCTCCCAAAGCATAAGCTTGCACAATCTGCCTGTCCTTCCTCGGTTCTGGACAATTCTTCCTGAAATGCCCCGGCTTGTCACAGTTGTGACACTTCATCGGTGCCTTCGGATTCTTACAATCCTTAGAGAAATGGCCCTTCTGCTGACAATTGTAGCAAGTCACCTCGCCTTTCGGCTTCTTCTGGCCATCCTTACCCTTCTGCTGCTGCTGCTTCCTCTTCTGGTTTCCACCCTGCTGTGGTCTAGATTCTCCCTTGGTAACAGCAACAACAGATCCTTCCTTAGGAAACAGACTCTCATGCCTAAGAGCCTTCTCCACAAGCTTCTCAAATGAATCGTCCAAGTGATCCACCAACTGTCTCCCAAGATAACTATCCAAACCGGTCACAAACTTCTCATTCTTCTGATAAGAAGATTCAATATATGACCGGGCATACTTGGACAAAGCTTCAAACTCAGAAACATACTCAAGAACAGATCTTCCACCCTGCTTGAGCTCCACAAACTTCTTGAACAGAACAGACTTCTGAGCTGTAGAAATGAACTTAGCTTCAAATCTGACTTGGAATTGCTCCCAAGTAATCTCTTCTTCCGGAGTAGTGATGGTAATAGAGTTCCACCAATCAGAAGCTCTCCCTTGAAGCTGCCTTGATGCCAACTTCCTCTTAGTTGCATCATCAATTCCCAAATCACCAAAGATCCTTCTACAAGCATCTATCCACCTCTGGACCTAAATGGTCGATTCTGTTCCCAAGAAAACCTTCCCTCCAAGAGCAGTATAATCCTTGCACAACTTGGCAAAATCCACTGGTTTTGGAGTTTGGACTTGAACTCCAACATCTACTGCTGCCCCCGGAACTGGTATCCTTCTCATGATCGAAGTCATCATAGCTTCGAACATGGCTGCATAATCAGCAGTCTCTTCAGTAGCACGGCCTTCCCTAGCAGCTGGTCTCCCCCTTCGACTCATTCTCAATATCTATAAAAAGGAATGATTAGAACATCTAGAGAAACAACTGCATAAAGGACTCAAACCCTACTAAGCTACTATATTATATATAGTAATCATCCATCAAAATACAATTACGTCTCTCATACGTAGTTACTTCAGCGAGCGTTGGGTAAAATCGATTAACCAATGCTCTGATACCAAATGTGAGGACCGCCCATGACCCCTGCACAGAATCTTGAGATATAGCACTGTAAAGTGTGCCAGGCGACCATGGACGATTGTCAAGGTAAGATTTAAAACAAAAGAATCTATCGTATTACTCACAGCGCATGGACAAAATACAATAGAACATATGTATAGTGAAGCTTTACAGAACAAAATGACATCATATAAAACTCCATAATAGTTGAATACAAGCATCCACATAGTCAATACATCAAGCCTCACTACAAATCTCTCAGAGAATACAAAACAGCGGAATATCCAGTACATATAATAAGAAGATAATATGCAACCCTCCAGCTCGTCTTCGATATCAGCATCGTGAGAGGAGAACAGCACCTGTCACCTGCTACCTAGTCTGCCCGTCCCAAAATGGACGAACAGCCCAAGGCAATAAGAATTAAAACATAAAGCCTTGAGTCAGACAACAGTCTTAGTGAGCAGTAAATTAACTAACAACATACCAAAAGAGCATAAAGGAAAAGGAATAGGAATACAACCCTCCCACTCCAACCTCATTCTACAGTGATAGCCCCCAGACACACACTAAGCAGAAGCAAACATAGCAGAGCATAAAATTTAAAGTAAAGCTACTATCACTCGAGTCAAGGGCGATGTTTTCCAAGTGCCAAGGCCTAAATCAGATAAGCACCCAGAAAATACCGCTCTTGAGTCCGAATGACGATACAACCAAACATCCATGACTCTGGCTATCACTGTTATCATTGCTTCGATATCACCGTTAATTGAATGACCGGCACATTCTTTCAGCCGTCCGTCAAGGGCTAATGGAAACCCCGGTTCTAGACATAACTCCCGCACGTCGTCGCAGCCCGTGCCTAGGACTATCGAATCTGCCCAGAGTACTCGACCATCAACAGTTGGCCGTTGGGACTATCGAATCTGCCCAAACGTACTCTTGCTTAGAGCATGCTAGAACCTTCAACAACGATGCTATCCAAGCCTCCTAGTCATCCTCCTCGACGACTATTCTCATATCCATTCATTATCCTCAACTCGAATCATATCACCGAGTTATCAACATGCTTGGAATGATCCCGTCTGGATTAGACCAAGTCTTCATCATATGATTGCCTCGCTTCATTACATCCTCGCAAAGCCTCATCTCATCATCGCATCATCGAATCTATGCATAAGAGCTTCATCATCCCGCTACATATGCCACGAGCAGCTTTTCCAATTCAAGAGCCTTTCCCTTAGCTTTTGAATCGTCTTCGGTCTAAATCTAATCATCAATCATCTAGTTCATAACAATCAATCAAATCAAACATCAATCCAAACAATCAAGCATTCAAATATGATCTAAGTAGACAATTATAACAATAATGGCATTTTCGTAATTAAAGAGTTGAAAGTCCAATAAGCATGAAAACATGGATTATATCTCTACAAACTTGATGAATGAACTTGCATAGGTTAACATATGATAAAATGGATGTAACATCATCATGAACAATGGATCTACATGGATCTACACATAGGATGAAGAAAATGCATGGAAATCACTATTTTAACACCAAATCGGGCCAACAATCCGATATACTCCTTTGGATCCGTGTGAGAGATAATCACCACTCACCAAATCACCTAAACAATCCAAAAGATATCAACTTCAGATCTGGACAGCGAAGAACTAAGCTAGATCCGACAAGATCTCACTTCAAACGATGAAATCTCTCTTGAAAAGATGAAGATCTTCAATCTAAGCTCTTGAATCTTCAATCTTGATCTTCGATTTGGATGGATGGAAGCACTAGATTAGAGTGGAGAAAAGAAGTGAAGAAGTGTAGAAGTCGAGCTCTCAAAATGGCAGCACTTCGTCGCTTCAAAATCCGGATCCCAAAAAGTGAGAACAACCCCTCCTATTTATAGCAGAAATTTCCTTAAGTCGCTTAACTCGGCTATCTCCCTAGGTCGTTTCCGACCTAAGCCTCTCCGACCTAAGACTTTCCGACCTAACAGATGCACGACAAAACTCCTTTGCGACCTAACACTTAGGAAACCCAGCGACCTAACAACCTAACGACCTAACTACCTAAGACTCAGTTGGGTTGCGACCTAACACAAGTCGACCTAAAACAACACGCGACCTAACACTTGAACTATCCTAGCGACCTAACAACTTAGCAACCTACGCGACCTAACACAACATACGACCTAACAGTGTTACGACCTAACACATAGCCTAACTCCTAAGGTCGCCAACTTGTTAACTCCTTAGGTCGCCAACTTGTTAACTCCTTAGGTCGCCAACACGGAACCACTAGGTCGCTAACTCGGAACCACTAGGTCGCTAACTCAGAACCACTAGGTCGCTAACAAGCTAACCCCTTAGGTCGCTAACACGGCAACTCCTAGGTCGCTAACAAGCTAACCCCTTAGGTCGCGAACTATTATAGGTCGCTAACCACTAGTTTCCTTAGGTCGCTGCCGACCTAAATATACTAGCCCGGCACCACTAGGTCGCTCATCCCTAGGTCGTTAACTACTGGGTTTACTTAGGTCGCTACCAACCTATCTCTTAGGTCGCTAACACCTTAACTCGCCAGAAACTCTAAAGTCTCCTTCCTTTTAGGTCATCTACGACCTAAACCCTTACCATCCATCACACGACCTAACTCCAAACCTTAAGGTCACCAATCCCCAACATTCTTAGGTACGACTTATCTCCTAAGTTGCCAACAATACTTAACTAACCTCTAGGTCGCGTACGACCTAGGACTTAGGCAAATTTCAACCAAGATCTGGAATAACTAAAAAATGCTGAAAATCCCAGATTTTGACAAACTTTTCGATCCGAAAAATACGGGTCGTTACAAAAGGAAAATAAATGAAATAAATACTGAATGAATGGGAATAAAATTTTGTAAGAGATAAATGTAAGTTAAAGAAATAATCCTTGTATGAATGAAAAGAAAAATAAAAACTGTAAATTTTAAGAAAGAAATTTAATAAGAATAACTCAAGTACATTGTAAATTATTGTTTGTTTTGGTTTATGGGTCGTTTGGGATAGGATACTTCTAATTGTTTAAGATGTATGAATAATCTATTGAGTTCATCTAAGACTGTTGAGTAAGTGGTGCACTCAGTAATTTATTTGTCATTCTAGGCGGTTAAAAATTTTCTGAACCCAAACAAACCATTTGTTTGTTTGCTATGGATGGATAGTTGATTTTATTGATTTCATATGATGATTGTATGCCGTGGTTGCCAGTGATTGTTTTTTATATTGATTTGTTTATTAGTGGTTGAAAAACTTTAAATATTTCATTTTATATAATTATTAACTCTTTTAGATTATATAAGTGAATACAGGTTATGGAAGCAATTGCCACTGCTTTTGGTTTCATAATTTAGCGTTGTTTGTCCGACAAATAGGTACATTCTCGGATTACGATTTTATAGCGATATTATATTATTTTTCCACTGTTGGGATATATTATTTTGAAAATTTTTGATATATATTATTATTGATATTATTATTTTCTTCTGAGCCTCTCCGTACAAAGGAGACTCTACCGAAATTTTTCATGAATTTTGGACTTAGAAAATTTTGAGAAATGTTTTCCAAACTTTATTAATTTGAGTATAAAAGGATTTAATTGTTATAAATTGATACATTTTATTTAAATTAATTAATTATGTAAATTAATTGTTTATAAATTTAATATTTTGAATAAGATATATTGATTACTAGCTTCCTTTTTCCCTTCCTTTTCCTTTTCGGAGATGAAAAGTTTTGAGTGGGAGAGAGTGTGACGACCCGTGATTTTCGATAATTTAAATTTGTTATTATATTGAGATTTTGGTAATATAATATTGAAGAAATAAAAATTTGTAATTTATTTATGAAATAACAACTAAAGTGAAAAGTAACAATGTTAATCGAAATCAATTTTTAACAATGTGAATGACACTCCAATTAATTAAAATAATTTAAAACGTTTACTTGGCTATAAAGTGAGTATAAGAAAAACAAATGTGAATATTGAATTAATTAATGGATAATATATATAATTGATGATAACTGAAGGAAATCAGTGTTATATAAGTAATTGTAACATTTGTTTGTGAATAATGAATTCATATGTGTAATTAAAAGTTATGGTAATGATTGTTATAAGTTACCTGTTTATTTTGGTCTATTAAATTAAAATAGGAAATCAATTAGAATTAAATGAACTTTAATGTTACACTAATAAGATTAAGACAATAACTGAAATTGTGAATGTAATAAAATAAATAGAAATGTTAATTATATTCATGATGTAATAATTGATTTAATAAAATAGTGAAATCAAGATAAATAAGTCAATTTGGGATCTTAAATTTTATTTAATGTGTGAAATTGACAAAATTCAATATAGTTGAAATATAGTAATTAATACAAATAAAAGATGGAAATTAGAGGATATTAATTTAATGAAATGTAAACCAAATGCTAGCTATGTTATAAAATAATAATTGATTGAGTATAAAGATTTGAATCAAATAAAATCAAATTATTGGAATTAAACTTTAATTAATTGGATTTATTTCAGTTGAATTTGAACGCTGTAATTATTGAAATAATCAACACTGAAATTGATACGTAAATTTACTTTAATTTTTTATACGTGTCTAGGTAATCAAAACTGATGAAATTTGTTAATAATTAAATTTGAAATGAAAAGTGATTTATTTAATTTAATAATTTATTTATTTAATTAATGTGAAATATAGACATTTTGACAACTGTCTCGGATTTCGACGAAACCAGTTTCGTCGGACCCGTAACAGCGAATTATTGTAGGATTTCAAGTTTCGTAACAATCAGACCTGTCATTTGATCGTACAAACTCGAAATGCCTAGAAATTAATTTAATTGAAATCAATTGAAATCAATTGAAATCAATTTGAAATATGTTGATTTTGGCATAACTTCTTCATACGATGGAATTAGGACTTGAAACCTGTTCCATTGAGTTTAAAATATTTGAAAACATCTATATTGATATATGGGTTGACCCATTTTCGTTCTGGAGTCGAAACGGGCTTTTCGGGTCATTCATCATCCAATTTCCAATTCAATCTGGTCCATTCTTTCTGTTTTCAGCTATACCTATAAATATCTCGTTATAAACCCTAGGTTGTTTCTATTCCCATTTTTCTGTATATACTTTTCAGTTTACTCTTCCTTCTCAATGGCAGATAAACCAAACAAATTCCAAACTCAATTGCAAATCAAAATCGAATCAAAAATTAAAACTCCTCAGGATATACAAATTATATATCAGTTTGAAGCTCTCAACGAGCGCAAGTCAAATTTGCTATCCATTTTCCGATTTGGGTTTCTGTGTGGCCAGAATTGAGCGATTTAATTCCGGCCGTTCATAAGCGTTCAATGATCGTCGTCCGATCGACGAACCAAGGGCAGTGGGTTGTAAAGGGCGGCGAGCGTAGTCCATCGGTGTAGGTTGTTCGTCGAGTTAATGGTTGGATTGACCGGAATAATTCAATTTGGTTGCAAATTAATCGGCGGCGGCTGCTCATTCCTACATCGTTCGGCGACGTCAACGTTGGCAAAGGGGAGTGCGAGGCTCTAGAGGGTGCATGGCATGTGCGTTGCCTGGTAGGTGCCGGATCTTGCCGCCGTTGAAGGTGGTGTTCGACTTCGTTTATCTGGGGCGGCTCGCGTGCGTGTTGAAGATGAGTTAGGGTTGCCTGGAAGGGAAGGCTGACGCGGCATGTTCCTAGTGGTCCGTTCTTTTTTTTTATTATTTTATTTTATTTTATTTCAAATTTAAATGTTCTATGTTGCATAACTTTTACATACGAGGTCCCATTCACACGCGGTTTTCTCCGCTGGGAACGTATCGAAATTTCAGACATTCTGACACTAGTTTGGACGAATTCTGAGATAGTTCAAATTTGGGCCCTAATTTGGATTTAAATTCGATTTAAATGCAAAGGTGAGTATTTTAACCCACTCACAACTTCTAAAATCTCTTATGTTTGTTAAATTTAATTTATGATGTGATTAGAAATTTATTTATGACTATTTGGTGTATTTTAAATCATCATCTCAGTTAATTTGAATTTATTTGAATTAAATCATTATTTAATTTATTATTGAATATAAATTGCCAGTTAAATACCTGTTATTGATTATCAGTTCTATATTGATATTTATTGATTGATTTGGATGATGTTTGTAATGGATGTTGATTGTTGATATTAGATGAATGGATGCTGTATTTTATGTCGTTATAAACTGCAAGTTCACTATGGGTTGAAATGATACATACCCGAATGATCTATAGATTAAGGAAAATCGTTATGGGTTGAAATGATAGACTCGAGCGATTTTATGGATTTTATTATTAATTCGGGATTGCGGTTTGAAATGATATATATAACCGTCACATTTTAAATTGCGGATTAAAATGATAAATATCTGTATCACTTGACCCTAGGGTAGAAAATTATATACGGACACCGGATTGGTTAAATTTAATGATTTTGAACTTCTTAATTTTTTTGAATTAATTAAATGACATCTTGAAATAAAATTTGATGTATATAGATGGAGGTATTATTGGAAAATCAAGTTTTGTATTGAAATGTGAATTGGTTTAAAAGGAATTGCTTTAAGAAATTAAATTGGAAGTTTAAAGTTAAACTTTTAAGTACAAATGAAATTCTATCGAAATTAAGTTATTGAAGTTTTTTGAAAATAACTTTGAAATTGGAGTAATCCGAATTGATATTTGAACATAGATTGAAACGATATGAAATTCAATAGTTTATTGAAATGTTAAATTTAAAGGTTTGGAATTTGGTTTGTCGACTTAGAAATTGAAAATGGTCCAAATGTGTTGAAATAAAATGAATAGTTTAATTTGATATTAACTCCAAATTCATGTTTTAATATAAACTATTTAAAAAAAAATTATTTCAAAATTTTTAATTATTAAGATTTTCAATGTATTAAACTATTTTAACCGGTTTTAATTATATTGAATCATTTTAACCTATTTTAAACCATTTAATTTATTTAAACTAATTAACCTGTTTTAACTTATTTTAAATCTAATTAATCTATTTTAAAGCTACTTAATCTATTTTAATTACATTTAATCTATTTTAAATCTATATTAACCATTTATAACTATTTATAACTATTTTCTTCTAAATTCCAAACTAAGTTAAATGGATGGGTTTATATTCAAATTCTCGATTTTTTTAAGTGAATATGGTTAATGATGTTATAACCTAAGTTGGGATTTAAATAACATATTTGGTTTAATATGATATTTTGAAATGAGAGTTTAGCCTATTTTGGAAATATGACTTTTGAAAGGAAATATAATTTCGAACTATGATTTCAAATGTGATATGATTTCAAAGGTGAACATGATTTCGGAAGTAAGTAATGATTTCGAAAGTGATATGATTTGAATTGAATATGATATTTTGATATCAATTATGAAATTATTTTGGAAATGTAAAAGAACCATCTGGTGTGTAACAAGCGATTGGTTGTTAAAGAGACCGGAATCGGATATTGTCATACTCTCTGCCAATACCGAAAACCACTTTGACAACTGTGTACGCGGTGGAGATTCCAGAATGAAGTAGGACAGTTGGCGACGATCCTATATGAGGTATATACGTGGACCTGACTCCCATGAGTTAGCTTAAGGTGGCTAAAACAGGAGCAATTGACGGGCCAAGTGAGGTCATTCCTCCGATCGGGCACATTCCTTCGATACTATATTCTGATTTTGTGATTGATTTGGTGGCCACCCTCGATTTTTGATTTGGGAGTGTGTTCCGAGGTGGGCGGTAGTAGCTGCTATGCGTTACCACCAGTCCGGAAGTGTAATTGGTATATCTACCCTGGCATTGCCTAGTTGTGCCGTGTCACCTACCCTATCGAGACCACTACGAGTTTGTTTTGTACCATACCTATGGAGTGCCCTCTGACGACGTCCAGTACGGACGGGATTACAGTACTGTATAGACTATGGGAATATATAAAATGTGTTAAAGGGGAAATGGGTAACGCCTTAACGCTATTTTAATAGTTTATCTTACTGTAGACATATTATAATAGCGTATTGTACTACATAGTAGATAGTTTAACGGATCCTTAGGAGATGTGAATCCCAAACATCTCTTAAGTTACTGCACTCACGTTAGACACTGGATAGGAGATGTCAAACCCTGTAAACATCTCTGACGCCGTTCCACTCATAGTTATTTACCGTTGATTTAACCGACATAAGGTCTTTTAGTTCTGACTCGAGTGCTTTGTCTTTTCAATTCGCTCGGGTCAGCCTGAGCATTTCAGGATTTGAAGACCTTATTTCTGGAGGACGAAGACGAAGATTTGTACTACTATTATTTACTATATTTATTCCACTGCATTCATACTGTTCCGCTGCATTATTTGTTTATCTCTGATATGTGTAACTCTGATTTTGTATTGTATAAGTATAATCAAATGTTTTGTATACAGCTTCATGAACTGTTATTTGATTATTATATTTTGTCATTCCGCTGCGAGATTATGTTTTGTTTTTTTCTTTCTCTGCTTTTTCTTATTTACCCCATAACAATCCGCCTTTCTGTATGGTTTGAGTTGGCACGTGTGCCTGCTTAAAACATACAAAAAGGCGGGATGTTACAGGAATATAGCAAAACCTTCTTTTCAAAACTTTTTAAATCAAATCAAAAATTCAAAATTTTCAACATGATGTGATCTTGACTTGAGAATTTGGGTTGCTTGGGAATATTGTTTAACTTGTTGGTGAAGTAAAGAAATGGGTTTGTTTATAAAATTAAATAAAATTCAATACTTCTATTTTTCCGTTCTCTCTCTTGTTCATTTTCCAATTCCTGGTCCTTTAATAATAAACAAAAATGGTTTTCACCCTTCAAAAATCAAAACCCACTGATTCTCTCAACTAAAAATCATGAAACTTGATTCGTTGAGTTTGTTTTAGTAAGATCTTCAAATCCATTATCTTGTTTTTGGGTGCGATCGTGTTTTGGTAGAGGCCAAAGAAGGAGGAAGCTAGGGTTTCACTCTTTTGTTGATTTAGAGGAAATAGGCTAATCAGAGTTTAGATTTTGGTTTGTGGTTGTAAGGCGAAGGGAAGGTGACGTTTTGGTTGTATGCAGTTTCATATGGGTGATCATGACATAGTACTGTAGGCGGTCGAGGGCATCTGGTCACTTTCTCCAGGAGGCGATTGAGTGGAATATTGGTAGGTTGGGCATGTGGAAATTTTGAGGAGAGTTGTTGGCCAAGACAGATTTTGGTTTCATGGTCCGAGAAGGCATAGAGGTTGTGCATGCATAGGGAGGAAGCGCTTTATCACCGTGTAGGGGTATCAGTTGAGGAAGAAGATAATTTGAGGAGGGATTAGTTTTTATTATTATTGGGGTAATTAAAGTGTAATTAGTAATTAATTATTATAATTAATTCTCAAACCTTATAAATTAAATATCTTACTCATACAAGGTCGGATTTAGACGCGGTCTTTTGCATTGGACTTGTATCGACGTTATCTACGCAATGGAATTGGATTCATTGAATTTGGAGCTAGTAGAATTTGAGCTAAACATTGTTCGATTTTAGATCAAACCGAAACGCGAAAGCCAACTAGAATTTTGGTGAGTTTACTCATCTCTAAATATACTATATGACATATATGTTGCTATAGATTATTATTGAATGCTTGGGTGATAGTTGATAGATTTAATGAAGTATAAATTAATGATAAAATTATGGTGATTTAATTTAATAATGTTTAACGTGGTTAAATTATTTATACTTCGTTTGGGATATCTGTTTAGCAGAATAAAATACCGTCCTACTATAATTAAATTGAATAGAATGTTTTAAACATCTATCGAGCAGTGTAAATCACCATCATATGCTTGCAAAGTAAAACGATCATTATCTGATTGATTTTTAGATTCGAATTCCCACTTAATAGCAGATGGTATAAATAACCATTCTGTTACAGGGGATAGAAAGAAGAAGTCGGAATGTTTTCGTACCAAATAGGTCTCTATGGAACACTTCGAAGTGCATATATATATATATGAGATTTACATGGGACTTTTGTCGAGAGACCCTAAGGGGTTTCTCAAAATTAATAATTTACTATTATATGCACCTTACTTATATTCTTATGTTGCATATATTAATGTATGGTTGAAATTTTTGCGGCATGTTGTTTAATCTGAGTAAGTGCCGTTATAGCAATTATAGTTGTGCCGTCACTTATGAAATACCATCTCCTCAAATTTTTATGTGTGTTGAACTTGTGCTTGTATATTTACAAAACAAATATTTGGTCGCTTTTTGCACTTTGAAAAGTTGTTTAAACCATATTTTCAAGTACTATTGAGAATTTTGAAATAAAGGATAAGTGTTGATTTAAATTTATGAAATGAGTTATAAACTTGATTAATTATTTTCAGGATAATTAATGTTGTTTTAACTTTATAAAAAGGTTATAAATTTTATTAATTATCTTTCAGAGTAATTAATTTTGTTTTAAATTCCTAAAATAAATTATTAATTTGATTATTTACTTTTGGAATAATTAATGGGGTTTTAAATTAATAAAAGAGTTATATCAATTATCTTTCAGGATGACTAACATTATTTTAAACTTATAAAAGAATTTTAAACTGATTTATTACCTTCCAGGATAATAAATGTTATAAATGATAGTTTATAATTGAGAAAATCCTTTAAAAAGGAATGTTTTAAAAATAAAGCTAAGTGCAATTAATTTTGGATTTACAGTAAACAATGTTTCAGTGACATTCATTTTTGATCCTTCTTTTAATACACTTAGAAATATAATTTGCCCTTCAAAATAATATTTTTAAATTGTTTTACAAATATTTGTGATGTGAAAATCAGGCACAAGTGAGAATCAAATGTTTTAAATGCTTGATTCATTTATTGGTGGCAAGTGTATGCGATTTAATTTCCATATACAATCATTCGTTTATATTCGATAGTTGATTCCTTAACTATCAAATTCGATATTCTTCCTTGTGTTTTTTCGATTCAAGGTGATTAGTTTACTCGTTTGGAGCCTTTAAACTCCTGCTATTCTTAAAGTTAAGAATGTCGTTGTGGTAAGGTAGATAGCAACAGTGCCCTATCTTGTTTGACTTCATTATTTTCCCTGGAGTAGTACTAGTTTGTTTACGATAGTTGATTCATCAACTATCAATTTTGATACCTTTTTCGTGTTTTGTCAATCTAAGATGATTTGTAGCACCTTTTGAGCATTGGCATCCAATACCATGGATAACTAAAACCAAAGAACAAGTGGTAGCCAAGCCAGTTGGGTCGCACCCATTAGGGTATATCATATTTAACTAGAGAGTTGTTGATAGCATGCATGCGGTGATGTGAGTATATTCGGATGCCCGGGGATTTAACGGGGTCCAGCTTGGATGTTCCCGAGAGTGTTGCATGCTTGACGTGGGCTCTCGTGTATATTTTATCTAGGGGCATACTTTCGGTGTAAGGGGACGCACCCTCCTAGTCACGTTGGATAAATTCGTTCTCCTTATTTCGTTTTGAACCTTGGAGCTAACTTTTTCTTAATTGCATCGAGAAGTGCCTTGAGCTCTTCTCTATGTTTAATTATTTGTGTCCACTCTTTAAGTTTGAATTTTGATCTTGTTTAAGCCCATTCTTTTAAGTTTGGGTTTTGTTCTAATTTGTTTCCATTTATTCTTGTATGGATGTTCTTCTTGTGAGGTAAAAACACGTTCCGTGTTTAGTGGCATGGTCTTACAGAATTATTTATGTTTCTCCATATTTCTCGAGTTTTCTAACGCTGGTTTTCCAGACTGATCTGGGTGTTATTTAATTATAATGCTCGGGTCAAACCAAGTATTTTTCTAGGTTGTCGTTTGTGGGACAGGAAGCTCATGGAGTAGAGTTGGATGTTCACCCGGTGTAGTATCTTTAATTTTCCACTGTATTATATTGTATACCTATCGGCAATTGTAAGATCGAAAAATTATAACTTTCCAGCTTATGAGGTTTTTTTAACTCTGATGTACCTTGTATCTTGGAGTGATAGTGTATACTGTCTTTGTTTTATTATATGTTATCGTTTCCGTTGTGAGATTCTATTTTCCCTGTTGTTCCTTTTATTTTACCCTAACAATCTGACTTTCCGATGATTGAATGTTTGCCATTTAAATACCGTAGATGTGTTGAGCACTGACTTTTGATGGTCTAAAAGGTGGGTTGTTATAGTGAGAAGCAAAAAAAAAGGAACGTGCCTTTAATATGTCTCTCTAATATTATTTACTTTGTTATCTCCATAAATGTCTCCTTAAATCTCTTCAATTCTAAAAAATTTCCAACATATTTTCATTTAATGTTTAGCTAGAACTAATGAAAAACAAATTAGATTTTGTCTCAAATTTTGTAATCGGTCGGTTCCCCACTGTTGTACGGTTGGACTAATATGCATCATTATTAACCAATGTGCTATTCATGCTTTATGCACGGTAATATTGTAAAATGTAGTATTTTCACTTTCAATGTAAAACTAGAGCTTCGTTATGCAACGAATGATAAGTTCAATAAATAAATGAACTATAAGCTAAGAGTATTATTATTATTGTTTATGTTTAGTTTATGTTATGTAGGTTAGATATTTTTTAATTCGAGTAAAAAAATAATTTTATCATTTTTTATAATATGTACATAATATACATTTTGGAATTAACATATTTTAATGATTTATTAGATAAATTAAAAAATAGTCTTTAGTTGAATTTGTCTAAATAAGATGAATTAAAAACTACATAATTAGTTGATAGATATGGGATTAAAGGTAAATAGCAGGGAAGAACAGAGAATGAGTTTGTAAAAAGTTGTAAAAGTTTTATTTCGGAGTTATTTGAAGTTGAAAACATAATTATGTAACGCAATGTGATAAATTTTAGAGTTAACTGCGTTATAATTGATTTACAAATTAACTTTGTCATTATTTTTTATATACATAATCTATGTTATGTGACCTATATATCTATGTAGTTGAATGAAAAATTATAATTTTACCGTTTTTTTAATATGAACACACACAACAAAATTGGCATTTATTTTTAGGATTTATTGGAAGAATAGACTAACTAATAACGGAGTTTATTTGAATAGTTTAAATTTGATATTTCGTTAAGTATATTAAACATATGGATTTAAATAGTGTGTTGCTAAATACACCAAATAATGTACCGAATATTACTCGAAAGAAAATCCCATCTTTTTTGCACTTAAAGATACCACCATTATCAGTTGTCAAAACTCATCACCTCTTTCTATTCTTAGTCAAATTTAATGTAGCAAATGAAAATTCACACTGTTAAATTTTTTGTTAACAATGGATTTTGTTCTCTCCAATGATTTTCCCGTATCTTGCAATTGATATGTTCACACAATCAGAAAATTTGTTTTGTTATTTTTCAAAAACAACATCAATATTTGAAAATTGATCACCTTAAGGTTTTGTAAATTTTCAAATAGTTTGTGTTGTTCTTTACACAAATTTTATTATACTGTTAGGTCAGGAACAGTTCGGCCTAATTTAGTAATTGCGACCAAAATACAAAACTAAATTCGAATTCGAAATTAATTACTTTTCATAGCTTTTTATATTAATTCTCACTTTTGAACTTGTATTCTTCTTCAGTTTTGAGAAGGGTTTGATTTTTTGCTGTATAATTAGTTAATCGATTATGGTGCACTTTGGGTATTAATAAGTTCAGATTCAAAAGATGGTGGTATTTTTCAGATTGGGTATTATTTAGCATGTTTTTTGATGTGTTTAGTAACACTCTTCAAATAAAAAATATTAGAAAACAATTGCGGGAAAGCTTGTAAATAATTGTAGAAATGTTAAATTATAGGTATTTGAAGCTATAAACATAATTTTCCAATGCAACGTATACGAAATTCATTGAGATAAATGAATAATAAATCAAATCTGTTAATATTGTTCATGTGTATTATTTGTTATGTGATTTATATAGCTTTATAGTTAAATGAAAACATAATTTTACCACCTTTGTTACGAATATGGATGACATAATTTATGGTTTATTAGATGAATTAACGAATATTTATGGATTGAATTTATTATAGCTTAAATTCAAGATTATATAATTAATGTAAATATATTTACTTAAATGTATAATATTAGATGATATCGAAGAGAGTTTTGTAATTAAACTATAGAAATTTTATAATGTAGGTATCCAAAGTTATAAAAGGAGAATTTTACAATGCAATGCACGGTAAAAAAATTGATATAAATAAATTATAACTGTTGTTATTCATGCGTATAATACATGTTATGTGATTGATGTATTTATAACGGTATATATATTGAAAGTTTTCATATTTTTATGATTTATTAGCTTAACTAACAAATAATAGTTTAATGAATTTATTTAAATATAACTAAGATTACATAATTAATTATAATATATGGACTTAAATGTGAATATAATAAGGGAACCAAGTGAGATTTTGTAAATGATTGTAGAAAAATTAAAATGTAAGTATTTAAAGTAAAAAACAGGATGTTGCAATACATTATAGGATAAACTATTAAGATTAATGAATTATATATTGAATTTGTTATCATTGTATGTATACACTTTATATTATGTGGCTTATGTATCTTTATTTTAATGAAAAATATTAATTTTTCCAATTTTTTAAATATGAATATGGTGTATATATTGAATTTTCCACATTTTCATAATTTAGCAAATGAATTAATGAATATTAATTAATTAGATTTGTCTAATGACCTTAAATTTAAGACTACATAATTAATTTAAATATACAGATTGAAATGTAAAATATTCAAAGCAAAGTGATGTGTATTTGTAAATAATAATGGCAATTTTAAATGCAAATGTTTGAAGTTAAAAGTAGAATTTGACGATGCAACGTATAATAAATTCATTGAGCAAAATGAATTACAAATTAAACTTGTTATTGTTGTTTTATGTGATTTATATATTTGTATTTTTAATAATAGTTGTAATACCTTGGTGTCGCACTTTTTTGGTATAAGCGTAAAGTACCAAAAACACCCTTTTACAGATTTTACCAAATTTTAATTATTTGTATCAAACTTGGGCACAACACTCTTCAGATGTGTTTGAAGAGATTAAATGAAGAAATTAAATGTAAAAAGAGGTAGATCTAACAAACACAATAATCAACATATAAGAAAATGCTCGGAAACACACGAATTTAGAGTGGTTCGGCGTATGGCTTATATGTCCCTATGAAATGGCTGACTTTGATTGATTTTTGATTGCTGGTTACAATGAGTTACAACAGTATAATCCAAGTACAATAGTAATTTCGGTAGAGTCTCGACGTAGAAGAGCCAAAAGTCCCTTTTCTATAGGTCTAGGGTCACTATTTATAGGCGTAGGCAGCAAATATCTCGCCCAGATCTCGGAGGACTTCTTCTCTCACGTGAGTGGGCCCACAGGAGCAAGTTCAGGTAATTTCGACTCGATCTGGGAGTGATATGAATTGAATTCGTATTGATCCATAAATGGTCCTTTGAGGCTGAAATTTATCAGGTACATCCTTGGGGTTGTATGCAAGCTCCTGTGAAAATTTGGTGGCATTTGGACTTGTAGATCTTAAGTTATGATCGATGCAGGTTTAGATTTGTTGAAGGCTGCCGAGTTCGCATCGCTTCTGTTCGCATTGCTTCTGGGCACGTGATGACCGATGACGCGGCGCTAACTTTTAGAATCGATCCACTTTTTATGCCAAGCGACCGAGTCCTTCACTTGAACGTGTTCTCTTCGTATCGATCTAGGCAATGCTTTTCGTATCAATGTTCCGTGCTCCACTTCGTATCGATGATGCATAGCTACTTCGTATCGATGTTATTGGTTTCATTTCGTATTTGGTATAACTTGACTCTCTTCGTATCGATCACCGAGTAGTTATGTTTTTAGGTGTTGTTTTGTATCGAAGCGATACGAAACATCTTCAGATGATGGATACAAAACAGAGTGGACGTGATGGATACGAAGTGGAACTAGTACGATGGATATGAAGTGGGGAAGACATAATGGATACGAAATGGTGCTTGTGGGATGGATACGAACGAGATGTGAATGTATACGAACCATGCGTGTTCCATGGATGCGAACTAGCTTGATTCCGATGGATGCGAAGGAGGCCGCTTCGGATGGATACGAAGAATGTTGCCTTGGATGGATTCGAATGAAACCGATATGAAGGAGGTGGAGCGATGGATACGAATGGAAGCATTGCTTGACTTGCATCAATCATATCTTGAGCATATGAACTCCGATTGACTTGAAACTTGAAAAGTTGGCTTTCATAGCTTTGATTGTCGTGTCATGTTAATTGTAGCTCGATCCGGACTCGGACAAAATTTACCAGTATCCATAGTGAAACTGTGTATATCTGATCTTCGGGATGGACTGTCCTTGATTTCTAGTCAAGTTCTTGGTGTCACGGCCTTGCCAAAAGGCGAGATAACATTTTCCTCCCAAAGTACGTCTTGTGTGAACATGACATGCTTTAAAAAGCTGCAATCTTCATTCTAAAAAGGCTCTATCTGATTCATTGAATAGTTGTTGTCTTTTCGTCGAAAGATGTAACCTTTGATTTATCTTCAGTAGTACAAATAATGAATTGTTGATCGCCAATTGTTGTACTATGCACCATTGTAACTGAGTGTCGAGTGATAGCAAATTGTTGTTCTAAGTCGTAATTGCCATCAGGTGATCATTCAATTCCTATGAATTTTGAAATTTGAATGTTAGTCCATCACATACATAATTATGTGTTAACCTGACTCCCGTTAACGTTCACGAGTCGTTGTCAGTTTCCTTGTATCGGATTCCGTATCGATCCTCTCCTGAATCGATGTGAAATTCGAGTTGTAACAACGCTTGATGGTTGTTTTAGAGTATATCTTCGTATCGATCCTCTCCTGGATCGATTTGAGAAGTTGAAAAAATCTTCTTCGTATCGACGACAATCGCTACGAATCAGTTGGCTCTTTAAAGCATTTCGCATCGATGGATACGAAGTCTGGTGGTCTTCAAAGTGATGGACACGCAGTTGTCACTTCGTATCGATGGACCGATCATGGATATGAACAGTTCAAACGACCCTCTGAGTATCTTTCGTATCGATGGGTTATCTATGGGTACGAACGACTGTTGCTTTAGATCGATTCGCGTCGATGGTTACGAATAGTTGTACTCTTGGTCGATGCAGGTGGATGGATGCGAACAATTAAATCAACTTTAAAACGATGAGACCCGAGTTCTAACGGCAGTTTATTTAAAATCACGGCCTATTACGGCGTTGTTGACGCCGGAATTGGGTCGGAGCAAGGTTGAGGAAGGAGGAAATGGCATTTAAGTTGCTCGGGAAAGAAGAAACACTGATGGATATGAAATAGTCATTGGAAGAAGCTTTGCCTTAGATCTCGTATCGATGGAGGATGCATTGTTCGTATCGAACTGAGACGTGAAGGCTTGTATCGATCCGGAAACAATTGATGGGCAACTTCGTATCGATTGGAAATGGTAGGAGTTCATACCGATCTAAAACGATCGACACGAAGACTTGACTGGGTGATCTATACGAAGTTCCAGATCTGATGTTCGATACGAAGATGTGGCATGTGATCGATACGAATCTGAGGGTTTTGGATCGATACGAACTGATCCTCTTGTGATTGATACGAAACCTTGATTTCCACGATCGATACGAAATGGGCTTCTTGCAGAACGATCCAAGTTTGAAAATTTGATGGATACGTAATCTTTGCATACTCGAACATCTGACTTCGACGAGCTTTAGCCCTGTATAATTGGACTTAACCTTTTCATTGCATATTTGACTGCCTTTCAAAGCTCGTCGATGGAACTGTAACTTTGACAAAATTTAACGAACTTTAACTTGGATCGGTCTCCAAAGTCTAGATGGCACGGTTGTGACGGTCAGCGATGATGGTCACACCGGTTGAATTCCGAAGTCTCGTCATTCGAATGCCTTTTATATTTTGCAGTATCTTTTAAGTAATATACAGCATTGCATTACATAATACATTCATGCATTTCACTTGGGGGAACACATGGGATTATTGTCATCTAATGATGGTTTTTACTAAGTTGACTAGCTATGGAACCGGGGAGTTCATAGCAGCAAGAGGCTCAAAGTTCACCTCCTTTGGTAGTAGAGATGCCGACCGTCGCGAACGAAGTCATAAATCCAGCTCTAGACGAGCTTCTTGGAGCAACCTTTATTGGGAATCCATAAGATTATGTACCATCTAATGTTTCCGAAGATATGTTGGGGAGAATTTGCTTAAGGCATGGGTTATCGTTGGATGATGTCCTGTTATCGAGGCCAAATGACAGGCCACATATTCCTCCAGAAGGATACACAGCTTTCAATCGTTTTTCCTTGCACAGCCGAGACACTTCCACCATTCAATCAGTATATCCGGGTGGTGCTATCTTACCTAGGAATTGCTCCATCACAGTTACATCCAAATGGATACATGTTGTTGAACAGGTTATTCATTGTTTTCATGGAGCATCTCTTATGGCCCCCAACCCTAGAGGAAGTCAGATTCTTGTTCAATGTCAAGAGTCGGGAGATAATCCCTCGTTCACATTCTTAAAGGCGGTCAGGAATTGCCAAATCATGATCGGAACTTGGACCAGACTCAGCTACTTCAAAACTAAGTGGTTCTATGTTCGATGCCCGCCGGGATTTGCTAGACAGTGGTTAGTTAGACGTAAGTGCCGCAATTTCTCTAATGACTAATGAGATAGTTGTAATCGAAGTTGAGTCTAATATTTTCTTTCCTTTACAGCCGCAATTTCACGACCCGAAGGTGCCCGATTTAAAGAAATAGTGCGGATTCTTCAAGAGGTACCAAGTGAGATTAAGGAGATCAACTCGGTACTTACAGATGAAAATTTAAGGGCCGTTGGGATGATTGATAGAAACCAGAGCATAAGGCCTGAAGGAACTCTTAGGGTAGCTCTGACAAGGCAGGCTAGGCGTAAGGCACCTGGAGTTGTAATTATCGAGCAAGGTGGTGAAGAGGATATGCCCACTGAAGACGAACCCGTAGCTGGGCCCTCAGATAGCCCTCGACATTCAGAGGGAAAGAGAAAAGGCAAGGTGGTTGCTCATAAGCTTCACAAGTCTTCAAGATGGAAATCTGTGATTATGTCCCTGTCAGCCGCCGGTGTTAGAATCTCGGAGGCTCCTTCCCCACAAATGGAGAATCCCTTCAAAGGATTCGCTGACATTCCAATTCCGGACTATGTGTCGCTCCAACAAGACACCGGATTGGAAGGGCTTCAAAGTGCTTTAGATTTAGGCGAGTCACTTCCTACGAGTATGGCCGATATAACCGGTTGGTCGGGGGGTTTTGCACATGCATACATACACTTCATAGCACTACACGATTTCCAATCATAAGCTATTCATTTCTGGAGATTACCAACTCCGCTTCTCTTTTTATTTTACAGGCACGATGTCAAAGCGAGGATCTATGCTTGGCAGCCTCTGTTCTGCACGCCATTCCTCTAGTTCTTATTACGAGTCTCGTGGGCGTGAGGCCGATAGAGACCGCGATCACGACTACTCTAGCCAGGAGAGGGAGCGATATGAGAGGGAAAGGGATAGAGATAAGGAGTACAGGCGTCGTTCCCAGTCACGCTCCCCGCCACCTAGGGGTCCGACACAACCTTCAAGCCCCGACAAACAACCCTTGGAACCTTCACGTCAAATACCACCTTCTCAAGCACCAAGGCCCGATCAACAGTGTCAGAGGACCGAAGCCGAAACTCCCATCGTTACTGAACAGTCCATCACAGAGCCTACCGGGGAAGGAGCGATCGGAATTACTAAGCTAAAAAAGGACTTTCCAAATATCTGTTTTGATGGCTTTGTCTTTCCCCCACACTTAAAGAGAATTCCTATCGAGGCAGAACAAACAATGCATGACTACATTCATGATATTTACGGCCAATACCGGGAATGGATGAAGACCGCATACAAAGTATCAGCGGTGGCCTTCGAGCGAGCGAAGACAATCGAAAAATTAGGGACCGATCTCGCTCAGAAGGACCTCATAATCCAAGTGCTCAACGATGAGAATGAGTCCGCGAGAAATTCAGAGACAGAGGCCAACAAAAGGGCTGATGAGGCAACTCGGCAGATGGAAGAGATGAGGCAAACACACTTAGCCCTGGTTGAGGAGACGGGACATCGGGCCACCATAGTTATGGTCGAAAGAGACGGGGCGCTTAAAGAGCTTGAAGAGCTTAAAGCCAAATTTTCTGAAATCGTCCAAGAGAAAGATGATGCAAACAAAGCCGCTCAGAAAGCATGTGAACAGGCTGTGGTGCTTAGGGATGTGGCAACACTCAAAGTTCAGGAAGCCGAAACCAGGGTTGAGAATGAAGTGAAAGCGGCGGAGGCCAGGTTAGAGACTGACATCGAAGATCTCCTTATCATATACAACGCCAACGTCTTGAAGCATCGAAATCTGACCTGGCTCAAAAACTATCTGTCACACTTATACAATGCTTGGTGTCGCTTGGTGGAAGATGAAAAGGCAGAGTATCAAGATGAATCTATTGATGAGTTTAAATTGGATAATTAGATATTGAGTGAGGAAGAAAGAAGAGTTCTCCACGACATCACTATCACATTCGAGAAGGAGAAGCTCGGTACTCAGCATTCGGAAAGCTGGAGAGGGTTCTGGCGTTGAGCATCATGATATGGGCTCTGAAGTTCCTATGCCAACCCAGCCCAAATCTGCTCCTGCAGTTGATCCTCAATTTGTGCCCGCATACAATCCTGATCAACCACATTTGTCTTCAGCTCGCGAGCATGTTTCAGAAGTTGCTCCGCCACCCACGAGCCAATCTGAGGAAGGTATTCTGAACATTTCTTACGCTCATTCAAAGCCGGAAGCGTTGCTCGAAGTAATCACTAACAACTTTTTCTTTGTCTCTATTCAGTGATAGGAGCTACATCAACCGTGCCCCTTGCAACCCAAGAGCCGCATCACGCACAGGAGGCCCTCATAACAGAAGCAATCACTACAACGGCCACCACACCAACCGATGGAGTGCAGGGGAGTGCTTTTACTTTCAATGAACAGATGATGGAGGAACTTCTTGGTCATCACAGCGACCCTTTTTCTGACCTGCCATTTGTCATGGGTGGAGGCGCACCCGTGGTCAGCTCCTCAGGTCCAACTACCAGCATCCCCGCGGACGCCCAAAAACTTCATGAAGAAGAAATAATAGCTGAGATCAATGTTGAGATGGAAGCAGCCGCGTGGGCCAGCGGTATTAGAGGTGGGATGGCGGGCCCTGGCCCAGCCCCTCTATGAATGATTTCTCCCGGTGGTACCATTGTCGACACCGGTATTCCTCCAGCACAGTCCAACGTCGATCCTACTCCTCCGACTCTGCCTTCAGAAAGTATTCCAATTCATGTGAGTTCGAAGGAAGAGGTTACCATAATTCCCCCAGCCAGAGACCAACAACCAAAAGGCAAAGGCTCGAAGAGGCATCCGAGTGATAGCTCCAGTGGGTCAACATCAGGGAGGAAGAAGAAGAAAGTAAGAGAATAGGCTTGTCTTTTTGCCTCATTTTTGGTAGACAGATAGGAATTTATTTTTTCCTTCTTGTAGGCCATGTATAGATGCGGATTCGGCCCCCGCCAGTAGGAATTCTTGGAAAGATTTTTGTATTTATCCTTCTTTTTTAAAGAATAGTTAAAATAAAATTCCATTTTGTCTTCGGCACAGTTTGTATTTGTTGATTAATTATTCCAGCGTTCGAACTTCCATTCGATGTACTTGTGAAGTTTTAGTCTTCGAATCGGACCTGAGTTTATTCATTAAGTCCTAAAGCCACGGCTTCGGGTCACAATCGAACATTAAGTCGAGTTCCAATACTGTACTGTCTCGATCAGTGGATGATACTTAATTTTTGCCCCCAGTCCCGGGGACAAGATGAAAAGATTGGTCGGCAGTTGCATTTCGCCCTCAATACATCGAGCTTACTTTGTTGAACCGAGGCTGAAACAAGACGAGTTCAGGTGGTCGAATCACACCTACTCATCCATTGGTGATTGCATTCATGCTTTGAGGATTGCACTTGTTCGTCGGCGGTCGGTTACGCCCGCTTAAGATTTAGAGATATGTCCATGCTCTGGGGACTTAAGTTATTTTATGGGCGGTCAGTCACACCCGTTTGATATTTATACTCCGGTCCGCACTCCGGGGACTCGGTGTTGTACTACGGGTGGTCGTTTCACACCCGATTTGTGTTTATACTCCAATCCGCACTCTGGGGATTTAGAGTTAGTTGATGTTTATACTCCAGTCCACACTCTGGGATGGGGACTTAGAGTCAATTAACAAACGGTCAATCACATCTGTTGTGGGTTTTGGAATTTCGTTCGCACTCTAGGAACGATAGATGTATCAAGATCGTGGATGGTCGAATCACATCTATCCTGAGTTAACCAGCGAGGTCGTTAGATGGACGGATCCATCCTCCTCGAACCTGGTTTAAGTATGGGCGAAATCGTTAGGCAGACGGATCCACCCTCTTCGAGCCTGCATTTGCAAGTTTATACTCCAGCTCACACTCTGGGAGCCGGAGTTAGTCAGAGGATTGTCGTGTATCAATCCATTTTTGGTTTCAGTGTGATGGCTTGCCCCCGACTTTGGGTTTCACTTAGCGAGTGATCGGTCGTATCATAGTCACTCCCTATTTGAATAAATCCCACCGTAGGATGGAACTTAGCTCTCCGTGCATTGTGATGGTCGTACGACGCATTTTAAAAATCACTGCTCTAGCTCGAAGAGATTGCATTTTATTGCTGAAATAAGAAAATACGGCAAAGTTAGTTACCATATTACAATTTCAAATCTTGAAATGCATAAACAAATTGCAAATAAAAGCAGACTGAATGAATAAATAGAGCCTGTTATGTGTAGTAGCGATGAGGACTCTCGTTGTTCCAAGCTCTCGGTAAAGTGAGACCATCAACGGTCGATAATTTAAATGTGTCGTCTTCGAGTCTTCGTTCAATGACATACGGCCCTTCCCACGTTGGTTTCATATGTGAAGGAACCGGGTAAATTCTCTTAAGGACGAGATCACCGAGTTCAAAGGTTCGGGGTCGAACCTTTGCATTGTACAATCGAGTGACTCAACTTCGGTACGCGGCTGCCCTTAAATCAGCCTCTTCTTGCTTCTCATCCAATAAGTCAAGAGATTCGGCAAGTAATATAACATTTGTCTTCGGATCATAATATGTCACATGATGAGAAGGTACTTCCATCTCGACTGGAATAACAACTTCTGAATCGTAGGAAAGAGAAAATGGTGTGTGGCCGGTCGCGGACTTGTGGGTTGTTCGATAAGCCCATAGGGCCATAGGAAGTTCATCGACCCATTTGCCCCCGGCCTTTTCCAGTCGTTTCTTCAGAATGGACTTTATCACTTTATTAACAGCTTTAACCTGCCCATTCGCTTGAGGGTGTGCAACTGCAGAGAACTTCTTCTGGATGTGGAATCGTTGACAGAAATTCTTAAATTCGACATTGTCGAATTGTGTTCCGTTGTTAGTGATGATGGTATGTGGGAGGCCAACTCGACAGATAATGTTGCTTACATCAAAGTTGATCACTTTCTTCGTTGTGATAGTAGCAAGGGGCTCAGCTTCTGCCCATTTGGTGAAGTAATCAACTGCGACGATAGCGTACTTCGCACCACTTTTAGCTAGTGGTAGAGAACCAATAATATCGATGCCCCATATTGTGAACGGCCAGGGACTAACCAGCTGAGTTATTTCGATAGGCGGGGCTCTCGGAATCCGAGCATGCTTTTGACATCTGTCACATTTCCTGGCGTAATCCGATGCGTCGCGATTTACAGTCGGCCAATAGTATCCATACCGGAGCACTTTCTTGGCAAGAGCTTGCCCTCCGGTGTGATCGCCACATTCTCTTTCGTGTACATCATGCAATACTCATTTTATTTCATCGTGGGCGATACACCGGAGTAAAGGAACAAAGTATCCTCTTCTATACATGACCCCATTCTGAATAGTGAACCGCGAAGCCTTTCGAAGAACTTGTCTTTTTTCACTCCTGCGCTCCGACAGGGTTCCGTACTCGAGATAGTTTCTGAATGGAGTCATCCATGACTACTTATCGGGGATGACTTTAAATACCCAGTTTTTTTCCATATGATCAATGCTCGGGGAAGATAATGTTTCTACGGGAACGAGTCCCATCTGCTCTGCCTTACCGGTACTGGCTAACTTTGCCAAGGAATTGGCTTTCTGATTGCGTTCTCGGGGTATGCAATAGATGGCATAATAATCGAATTGATTCAATATTTCCTGAACGCGAGCAAGATAAGCAGCCAGCCTTCGGTCTTTGGCCTAATACTCCCGCCGAACTTGGCACACGACCAATTATGAATCGTAGTAAATTTCCACAGTAATAATTCTTAAATCTCTGGCAAGCCTAAGTCCGGCGAGCAGGGCTTTGTATTCGGCCTCGTTGTTAGTCGCATGGAAATCAAATTTCAAAGCATAGCAAATAGATCGGCCTCCAGGAGTTTCGAGTACAACCGCAGCGCCTGAGCAGCGGTCATTCGATGCACCATCAGTATGTAGCTTCCAGACATATTTAGGAGATTCACTAGTTTCGCGCAAGTCCTCCGGGATAGTGAACTCAGGAATGAAGTCTGCCGGGACTTGTCCTTGGATAGCTTGCCTTGGAGTGTAAGTGATGTCGAACTGACTCAGCTCAATATTCCACTTGAGTAACCTACCAGACGTCTCAGGCCGCGTAAGGACCTGTCGTAATGGCTAGTCGGTGCATACAGTGATAACATGAGCCTGAAAATACGGACGGAGCTTTCTCGAAGCAATGACAAGACAATAAGCCAACTTTTCCAGCTTCGGATAATTTCTCTCTACTCCGGTCAGTCGTTTGCTAATGTAATATTCCGGCCGTTGTATCCGGTCCTCCTCCCGAATTAAGGCAACACTGATTGTGTTTTCTGACACCGCCAAGTAGATGTACAATCTCTCATGATCAATAGGCTTTGACAGAATGGGCAGTGTGGATGTTGAACCAACGCTCGGAATGTGCCCTCACATTCTGTAGTCCATTCAAAATTTCGTTTTACTTTTCTGATCAGATCAAAGAAGAGAATGCATTTGTCGGTGGATTTTGAAATGAACCTGCTCAGCGCAGCTACTTTTCCATTAAGGCTCTAGACTTGTTTTATGGTTCGTGGAGTTTTAAGGTTTATGATTGCCTAGATTTTCTCGGGATTGGCTTCGATTCCTCGAGCATTGACGATAAATCCAAGGAACTTTCCAGAAGAGACCCCAAAGTGACACTTCAACGGGTTGAGTTTCATTTTGTATTCTCGGAGGATGTTGAACATCGTTTCCAGGTCTCTGATATGATTGGTGGAGAATCACGACTTCACAAGCATGTCGTCCAAATATACCTCCATGGTTCTTCCGATCTGGTTAGCGAACATTTGGTTAACTAGCCATTGGTAGGTTGCCCCGGCATTCTTAAGTCCGAACGGCATCACTTTGTAGCAATAAAGTCCTAGATCGGTGACGAAACTGGTATGCTCCTGGTCGGGTAAGTGCATGGTTATCTGGTTGTAGCCAGAATACGCATCCGTGAAAGATAAGAGTTCATGTCCAACCATTGAATCTATGAGCCGATCGATTCGGGGAAGTGGAAACCTGTCTTTAGAGCGGGCTTTATTCAAATCTGAGTAATCAACGCATGTCCTCCATTTCCCGTTAGGTTTTCTGACAAGTACAGGATTGGACACCCATTTCGGATATAACGCATCTCGGATAAACCCGTTCGACCTGAGTTTATCTACTTCTTCCTTAAGGGCAGCAGATCTTTTTGGATCCATACCATGCCTTTTTTGCTTGATCGGGACATGCCGTGGGTCAATATTCAATGTGTGGCTCACGATGTCCGACGAGATTCCACACATGTCAGAGTGCGTCCAGGCAAACATGTCGAGGTTTGCCTGGAGAAATTCAACCAATTCATCTTTCATCTGTTGGCTTAGGTGAGATCTAATCTTTAGCATTCTAGAATCATCATCATTACCGATCGGAACATCGATCGTCAGCTCTACCGGAAAAGCCTGACTGTCTTTGACCTCGTCCTCACTTTCAGTATCTCTCGGGTCAAATCTCTTGGGAATTAGTTGTGGTGTCCGGGCCTCGGCCCAGGCGTTAGCTGTCAATTTTCCGCAAAGCGGACGCAGAGATTCCTTTCCGCCCTTTCCTTTTTCTTTTCGCTACGCCTCCTACAGCTCAGCAACATAACAGGCTCATCCAACAGCCTGGTCTCCCTGAACGACTCCAACTCCATTGTCGGTAGAGAATTTTAAAGTCAGACACCATGGAGCAATAACAGCCCTGAACTCAGCTAGGGCCGGTCGGCCCAAAAAAGCGTTGTATGGAGAGTTAATATCTAATACAATAAATTGCAATATCCGGACTCTCCGGCGCTCTCCAACTCCTAATTCCACTGGTAGCTCCACCATCCCAGTGTGTATAGTCGCACTTCCATTGAAGCCATGGATACGAGACTGACAAGGCTTCAAATCTTTCGCCTCCATTTTCATTTGATCATAAGCCCGCTTAAAAAGTATGTTCATTGAACTTCCAATGTCCACTAAGATCCTCTTCATCCAAGCAGGATCTATCTGAGCTGAAATAACTAGTGGATCAATGGTTGGGGCTTCGATTCTGTCGGCATCCCTATCTCGAAATATGATGTCGTCTGTCATCGATTTCTGTTGTATAGCCGGAGCCCCGTCTTCCAAATTACTACAACATTCGAAGCTTGCATGCCTAATGGCGCTGGCATACGACTTCATTTCCCTCCAGCTCCAATCTGATGGATGAGGACCACCACTGACAGTATTAATCACCAACCTCCCACCGGTACGAGCGGGTTCCTCCGGTCTCGCCTGATTTGGTATTTGGTTCTGATTCGATGGGCCCGCACCTCCAGACTGCGACGCCTGAACAAACTGTTCCAACTTTCTTTCTCGGATTAACTTCTCGATTATATCCTGTAAATGACGACACTCATTCGTGTTGTGGCCATAACTATCGTGAAATCTACAATACTTCCTCGTTTGAATCTGTTTTTCTGATGATTGCTTCGGAGCAGGTTTCTTATATTGAATGGTATTGCAGGTCTGCAAGTACACATTTTCAAGAGATGTATTCAAAGGAGTATAAGTGTCAAACATAGGAGCTCTACGTCTTGGCCCACGATTCTGATCCTGTTTCCTGTTTTGATTTCCATCGCCTTTCTGTTGATTTTGTTTATTCTGTATGTTTAACTGCACCTTTCCGGAACTCTCCCCAGTTTGTTTAACAGTGACATTGCTTTGGATTCCTTCCACACTGGGCTCCGCATCATCCTTTTTCCTAGATTGTTTCGCATCCTCTCGTCTCAAGAACTGAGCTGCCTTGGAATAAAAACGGTCCAACGACGTAAGGGGTTTTCCGGCCAACCAGTTGCCAAACTCAAAATCGGGATCGATTCCCCTAGTCAGTGCCATTAGAATTGAGTTGTCATTGGGATTACTAATCTCAGCGCATGCAGCATGAAACCTTTCCAGTTAACGTCTGAGTGTTTCTCCGGGAGCTTGAGTAACACTTGACAAGGTATTAACATCTTTCGGCCTTGTGACATGCATGCGGAACTGTTCAACAAATTTCGTTGCCAACTGGTCAAAACATGAGATAGATTGAGGTGGTAGACGAGTAAACCACATAGTTGTTATGCCCCCTATGGAGATCGGGAAACTTTGGCATTTGACCGCATCATTAGCTCGTGCAGCATTCATTAACCATTCGTACTTTAGAATGTGCTGGTTAGGATCAGAACTCCCTTCATAAACAGGTAGAGTTGGCATTCTGAATCGCCGAGGCGGTTCAGCGTAAAGGATATCATCGGTGAAAGGGGTATGACTCCGGGAGATTCCCCAGTCATCATTGGTGAGGCCCTGACTTTCACGGGTCATCTGACGAATCATTGTCGGGATGTCTGGTATTTGGACATTTTGGGCATGCTGAGCCAAGGTGTGGTCGGGTTCCACAATGCAAGGATGGGCTGGTCGCGGTCGACGGTCCGTATCTCGCCTCCTTGGTTCTAGGTCTTCAAGAACATAAGGCTCGGGAGTGTACTCATGTTGGCGACGGTTTAGATCTGTTCGGTTTTGGGCATCAGCTCCTAACTCAGTAGCGGCAGTAGCGCGGTTGTCAGTAATATGGTAAGGAACAGTACCTCCTCGGGAGGAGGGTCTGGTCTGATGGTTGGTTGACGGACCAACTCTCGGTTGTCCAATAGTCAAAGTGCGCTGATGTCCGGTAGCCTGTGTATAGCTTCCATCCAGCCGTGGGCGAGTGGATCTGCGATTGTAGTCAGAGGAGGCTGAACTTTCAATGGATGAATACAAAGCCTGATCCTTTCTGGATCTTCTTCGTTTTTGATGATTCAATTGATTGGTCAACTCCGCATTAGCACGGAGCTGCTGATAAGCTGTTGGTGGCTTTGAGTCAGCTCTTGTATTAGCAGTTGGAACTCTTCCCTGGTGATAGGGCCTTGCGGATCTGAAGGTTCGGCAGCATTCTGGTCGGTAGGAGGAAGTTGTGCGGGGTTCTATCTGTCCCATCCTTCGGGATCTGCAGCTGTTGAAGTAGTCCTAGTGTTGACCATGGTGGATATCGAAGCTCTCTCCTAGGCTTGGTACAAATCTGAATAGGATGGAAGAAATTATGGGGTTGAAATCTGGATCTTCTCCTTAGATTTTCGCAATCCATTATCGGCAGTAGATCTAATGAGCAGGAGAAAAGCCGGGCACTCAGTGAAAGCATCAAAGTGTTTGTACCAAAATTGGGCACAACACTCTTCGGATGTGTTCGAAGAGATAAAATGAAGAAATTAAATGTAAAAGAGATAGATATAACAAACACACCAATCAACATATAAGAAAATGCACGAAAACACATGAATTTAGAGTGGTTCGGCGTATGGCCTATGTCCACTATGAAATGGCTGGCTTTTATTGATTTTTGATTGCTGGTTACAATGAGTTACAACAGTATTGTTTCCTGGAGATTTGACCAGGCAACTAGTACTCGGCATCAGGTAGCACTCGGCAACAAGAAAGTGTCCGACATCCAGGAGTGATCGGCGAAGCACTTGGCATCCGGGAGTGGTCGGCGAAGCACTTGGCATCTAGGAGTATTCGGCGAAGCACTTGGCATCCAGGAGTGGTCGGCGAAGCACTTGGCATCCAGGAGTGTTCGGCGAAGCGCACGGCATCCAGTGGGACTCGGCATCCATAGCGTTCGGCATCCGTAATGCTCGGCGACCAGGAGACTCGGCGTCAAGTAGTGTTCGGCGTCAACTGGCACTCGGCGACAACCAATGCTCAGCTCCCTAGCATTCGGCATCATTAGAACTCGGTGATAGGAGAACTCGGCAACAAGAGCGTTCGGCATCCCTTGGTACTCGGCGTAGTACTCGGCAACAGGAGTACTCGGCACTCCTTGGTACTCGACGTAGTACTCGGCAACAGAAGTACTCGGTACTCCAAGGTACTCGACGTAGTACTCGGCAACAGGAGTACTTGGCATCCAGAAGACATTCAGTATGCACAACTACTCAAGGTGACAATGTCGTTCGGCCAGCGTGCACTTTTCGTTCAAGAGCTTCGGATAGAGACACGTTCGGCCTTAACTGACAATCATCTTGCACTTCCCACGCATCCAGCGTATCGTTCGGCATAGAAGGACTGTTCGACATCAGAGCGTTCGGCATACCAGGATCGGCATGCAGCAACCACTGTATTGGGGCTAGAGTGTTAGGCCATCCAGCCCATTTGGGAAGTCCAGCCCATATTTGCCTATAAATAGAGGGGTAGGGTCACAGTGAAAATGATCCTTTTTTGGGGAGAGAACACTGGGGAGACTCTGCCATTTTCGAGACTCGTCTTCTCTACTTAAACAACTTCATGCAAGCATTTGATTCACGAATTGTATTTGTAATCAACTATAAAGAAGATCAATAAAGTTTAACCTCAAAGTGGACGTAGGCAATTACGCTGAACCACTATAAATTTGGTGTTCTTACTTTCTGCAGTTAGATTAGCATTGTCTTCTCTGTTTAATTTACTTTCATCACTTATATCTCTACACAATCTTTCTCTACGAGGTTAGTGACCAATTTTGGTGCTAACACTTTGGTGCTTTCACTAAGAATTGAATTCTCAGACCTCAAGGATCTGCTTTGAAGCTACTAGATTGAACAAATCCCCCAAAGAAGATCCGACTCACTGATAGGACATCCGTTGATTCTACTCAGAGTTCATACTGATAACTCTACAATGACAAGACCACGTACCAGGTCAGCTTCTCATAATGCGGATGTCCACGAAACTGCTAGTGTGCAACAAGCAGGACCTAGCAATCAACCAGCGATTCCGAGTGCAGGAATTGCCGCTCAAGAATAGACTCCAGTTGTCACCAGAATAGAGTTCAATGACTTGATGAGAGAACTCAGGGAAAGCAGGAGACAACTAGGAGAGCAGATGCAAGCTAACGCCAACCTGATGGCACAACTCACTCAACAGCAGCAACAGAATGCTGGGGGCAATCCCGCTCCTTACTCTTCATCTGACAGCTCAACTTCCTCTGATGAACCTCCCAAGCGCAGACGCCGCAAGACTGACGCTGCACGAGCAGAAGCTGCTGTTCAAACAACTGGAGACCGTGACCAAGCAAGAGCTGGAAACTTCAGGACCGGGGTACAGACGGAGGATAGAGGCCCGGATCATCAAAATGCTAACGATGTCGAACCTCAAGACGTACGATTGGCAGACCGCCAGGTGAGGAGGCATCAGCATGGACAGGCGCGCAGAACAGACACTAACCTTCCGCCTTCCATACAGACACCAGATCTGACAGCCATGATCAGGCAGTTGATGAAGGAAAATCAGGGGTTGTCGAATGATGATTGGGGAGTGTCAAGAAGTCATACTCCGTTCACGGATGTTGTGTTGCAAGCGGCGTACCCTAGGAAGTTTAGTATGCCTACTATCCCTGCGTATGAAGGGAGGACTGACCCCAGACAGCATGTCATGAGGTACGAATGGATGATGGATTCAGCTAGAGCGAATGATGCCACCAAGTGTAGGTGCTTTCCGATTACTCTATCTGGGATCGCTACTATGTGGTTCACCCGACTTCCTCCGCGATCCGTATCAAATTTCGAGGAGTTGGCAAAGAAGTTTATTGAGCAGTTCAGGATACACACTACGCGCCCAAAGGACGTGATGTCTCTGTCGAGTGTAATCCAAAATCCCGGGGAGTCGTTGAAGGAATATTTACAAAGATTCCACGTAGCAGCAACTGAAGTCAGTAATCCCAATGACCATGCAATTCTGATGGCTGTAATGAGAGGTGTGGATCCAGACTCTGAGTTTGGGGACTGGCTGGCAGGAAAACCTCCGGCTACACCAGAGCGTTTCTACTCAAAGGCACACCAGTTCATAAGAAGAGAGGAAGCTAGGTGGGTACGACGAGATAAGGCGCCAGGACCTGTCCAAGAGTCAATAAAGAGCAACGTTGCTGTGAAGCAGTCTGGAGACAGCTCGGGAAAGGTCCAAGTCAATGTCCAGAACAAGCCTGGGCAACCCAAGGAGTCCGGCGGAAGGAGTCAAGGGAAAAAGAGAGAAGCGGGGAAATGGAAGTCGAGAATCCCAAGCTACAGCGAGTATACTCCGCTGAACGCACCGCTTGAGAACATTTACTTATCCACCTGCAATACATTTCAATACAGAAAGCCACGTCCGAAAGAATCAACCGAGGAACAGAAGCGGACCGGGAAATATTGTCGCTTCCATGAGACTTATGGGCACAATACGGAGGAGTGCAGACACCTACACGACGCTATTGAAAAGTTGATCAGGCAGAAGAAATTGCAAGAATTTGTGAAGGATCCACAAGAAGGAGGACAGGGAACGTCCAACCCAGGTCGTGCACCAGCTCCGCGTCATCCCGAGGAGCCTGCCCGAACCGTAGGTAGACTAGTCATAAATACAATTATCGGCGGACCTCACCCCGCGGATAAGAATTGGCAAGAGATGGAGCGATATGCAAGTTCCCTGAAGCATGCCGATTTTGAGTGTTGTTCGAACATGGAGGACGGAACCCCTGCTAAGCAGCAGCGCGTAATGACAGACGATATTGTGTTCAGAAGTAGAGACGCTGATTAGATAGAGGCTCCGACCATCGATCCCATGGTCATATCTGCAACGATCAGACCAGCATATGTAAAAAGAATTCTGATTGATTGCGGGAGCTCAGTCAACATCATCTTCAAGAAGGCTTACGACCAAATGAAACTGGAAACAAAAGACCTGAAACCGTCCAAGGCTCGTATACACGGCTTTAACGGCGTGGCAACCGACGCCGTGGGGTACGTTGAGTTACCAGTTGAACTGGGACAAGGCGAGCGTCGGAGGGTGCGGATTCTACCCTTCGTAGTTTTGGATGTGGATTCTCCATATAACGTTTTCTTGGGCCGGCCCTGGATGAGTTTAGGGCAGCGTTAGCCCCTTGGTGTTTAACTTTAAAGTTCCCGACTGACAAAGGAGTAGGTATTGTTCATGGCGATCAAGCAGCTGGTCGTTCCTGTTATGTGGCTGAGCTCCGAGAAGCCCATCGGAGGGAGAAGGGAAAGGTTGCGGACAATCTCGTCTGCATCCTTAATGCGGATAATTGACAAGTAGTGCCCGAGCCCTGGCTCGGGCATAGTTCTCGGATCTTCGGAGATATAGATCCAAAAGACGACAATGAGAAACCCAGGGAAGAGAAGGCAGCACCGGCTGAATTAACAATTGACATCTCAGTTAGCCGTGACGACCCTTCGCGAATTCTGAAAATCGGATCACAGCTTGGTCCCGCGATGACTGAAGACCTTAGCGACTTCCTCTGGGCGAATCTTGATGTTTTCGCCTGGATGCATTCTGATATGTGTGGGATTTCTCCCGCCATCACGAGTCATATGTTGAACATAGACCCGAAATACGTCCCAGTTAAACAAAAAAGGAGAGGAATGGATCCGGAGAGATCCGCCGCTCTTGGAGAGGAGGTGGACAAACTCAAAGCAAATGGGTTCGTCCACGACGCCCTTTACCCTGAATGGGTATCCAACCCCGTGCTCGTAAAAAAGGCGAATGGGAAATGGAGGACTTGCGTAGATTATTCCGACTTGAACAAAACGTGCCCTAAGGACAGTTTCCCATTGCCTAGGATCGATCAGTTGGTCGACTCCACCGCAGGACACGAGCTGCTGTCATTCATGGATGCATACTCAGGGTACAACCAAATCCCGATGCATATTCCGGACCAAGAACACACCAGCTTCGTTACAAATGTCAGACTGTATTGCTATGTAGTGATGCCCTTTGGATTGAAGAATGCAGGAGCAACTTACCAGCGTTTAGTGAATCGAATGTTCAAGGACCAACTGGGTAGAACGATGGAAGTCTATGAGGATGACATGCTCGTGAAGTCACGACGGTCAAACGACCACATTCGAGACTTGGCTGAAATGTTCGACATACTCAGGTTTTATGGGATGAAGATCAACCCTTTGAAGTGTTCCTTCGGCGTTGCATCAGGGAAGTTTTTGGGGTTCATCGTCAATGCTAGGGGAATCGAAGCCAACCCAGAAAAGGTCCAAGCTATTCGAGATGTGCAAGCGCCCAGGACCATAAAGCAAGTACAGAGCTTGAACGGAAAAGTAGCTGCGCTAAGTCGATTTATATCCAGGGCAACTGACAAGTGCATCACATTCTTCGATATAATAAAGAAAGGGAAGAGAAATTTTGAATGGACGTCTAGTTGTGAGGAAGCATTCCAGAATCTGGTGAGGCATCTGGAGAGTCCACCAATGCTATAAAAACCAATTGACCACGAAATGTTGTACGTATACTTGGCTGTTTCCCCACATGCGATAAGTGCGGCTTTGGTTCGTGAGGAGGATCGAGTCCAGAAGCCGGTGTATTATGTTAGCAAGCGTTTAACAGGGGCAGAGAGGAATTACCCTAAAATCGAGAAATTGGCTTATTGCTTGGTGATTGCATCACGTAAGCTGCGCCCATACTTTCAAGCACATTCAATCGGTGTTTATACCGATCAACCCCTGAGGCAGGTACTCCAACGGCCGGAAACTTCTGGAAGATTGCTAAGATGGAACATTGAGTTGAGCCAATTCGATGTCGCATACTTACCGCGGAGAGCCATCCGAGGGCAAGCATTAGCAGATTTCATCGCCGAGTTTACCATACCCATCAAACCGGATGACCACGACATCATTCCCCCCGTTCGATGGAAATTATACACTGACGGTGCATCAAACGACCGTTGCTCCGGCGCGGGCGTAGTTCTTATAACTTCGGAAAACCGATCAATCTGTTATGCCCTGAAGCTCGATTTCCCAGCTACAAATAAAGAAGCCGAATATGAAGCACTGATCGCTGGCTTGAAGCTCATCGGGGAACTCAGGATCGAATTCGTCGAAATCTTTTGTGACTCACAGCTGGTAGTTTACCAAGTACGGGGAGACTACCAAGCAAATGGACGAAAGCTCGCTCCGTACCTTGTTTAGGTCCAAGAGCTACTATCAAATCTTGAGCGTTATGACATTTCACATATCCCACGCGAACAGAACAAAGAAGCCGACTTATTGGCTAAGTTTGCAAGTACCGGCGATGCGCAGCAAATGGGATTGTATCCCGTCGAAGTCTTGCATGCCCCGAGCATAGACGGGATGAAAGTCGATCGCGTGTTGGAAACAGATTTCGAGAAGGAATCGTGGATAACTCCATTCAAACTGTACCTAACGACCGGGGCTTTACCAGAAAAAAGAAGTGAAAGACGGCAGGTCCTTCGAAAGGCCGCGCGATACGTAATGCAGGATGGGTCGATGTACCGAAAAGGATTCTCAGTCCCATTATTGTGATGCATCGCTCATGACGAGACAATGCGGGTCTTAAGAGAGGTTCACAAAGGGGAATGTGGCGACCATACTGGGGGCAAACGCTAGCAAAGAAGATCCTCCGCTATGAATATTACTGGCCCACCGTAAACTGGGACGCCGCGGACTACGCAAGAAAATGCGACAAGTGTCAAAGATATGCGAAAATCCCGAGGGCTCCATCAACGGAACTCACACAAATGATTAGTCCCTGGCCATTTGCGATCTGGAGAATCGACATAATCGGCTCTTTGCCTATATCCAAAGGTGGCACGAAATATGCGATAGTTGCAGTCGACTATTTCACAAAATGGGCTGAGGCAGAACCTTTGGCCACAATCACCTCTAAGAAGGTCATTAACTTCGTTGTACGAAACATTATATGCCGCTTTGGCCTTCCACGCACCATCATTACGGACAACGGGATGCAATTTGAAAGCAGAGAGTTCAAAGAGTTCTGTTTAAAGTATGGCATCGAGAAGAAGTTCGCCGCCGTGGCACACCCGAAAGCTAACAGGCAAGTCGAGGCCGTCAACAAAATAATCAAGTCCATACTGAAGAAGCGTCCGGAGAAGGTTGGAGGCAAGTGGGTAGATGAACTCCCGACAGCATTATGGGCGTATAGAACTACCCACAAGTCCGCGACCGGCCACACTCCATTCGCCTTGGCATACGGCTCTGAAGCCGTTATACCAGTGGAACTTGAAGTTCCATCGCACCGAGTGACATACTATGATCCCAAGACGAACCAAAACCTCTTGTTGGAATCACTGGACTGCATCGACGAAAAGCGTGAAGAAGCTGAATTAAGGGCGGTAGCGCACAGACATCGAGTCAAGCGTTACTACGACGGCAGAGTCCGCCCAAGAATCTTTGATGTGGGTGATCTCGTTCTGAAACGAGTCTTCCCAGTACCATCACGCATGAATCCCAGCTGGGAAGGTCCGTACGCCATTGAACGGAAGCTTGGAGAAGGAACATTCAAGCTAGCGACTGTTGATGGCACGACACTCCCCCGAGCATGGAACAGTGAACATTTGCGGCACTATTACATTTAGCATGTTTTCCTTCTTGTTTTAGGCACTGTTATTTCCATTCAGTCATAACTTAGTTTCCTTTCAAAAGTTGTAATCAAACAGTTTGGTTGATTTTCATTAATAAAGGCTTGAAGTCGTATTTTCTATGAATCACTAACGTTTCTATATCTCATAATTGGGTGGCAAATTACATTATCCTGTACGACGCACAGACTCGTGCAAACTATTCCAAATCTCCGAATCCCCAAAGCGCGGAGCGGAGTACTCTAAGTCCCCGGAGCGCGGACCAGAGTATAAACGACTTCAAATCTCCGAATCCCCAGAGTGCGGAGCGGAGTACTCTAAGTCCCCAGATAGCGGACTGGAGTATAAACGATTCCAAATCTTCGAATCCCCAGAGCGCGGAGCGGAGTACTCTAAGTCCCCGGAGCGCGGACTAGAGTATAAACGACTTCAAATCTCCGAATCCCCAGAGTGCGGAGCGGAGTAGTCTAAGTCCCTAGATAGCGGACTGGAGTATAAACGATTCCAAATCTCCGAATCCCCAGAGTGCGGAGCGGAGTACTCTAAGTCCCCGGAGAGCGGACTAGAGTATAAACGATTCTAAATCTCCGAATCCCCAGAGCGTGGAGCGGAGTACTCTAAGTCCCCGGAGCGCGGACTAGAGTATAAACGACTTCAAATCTCCGAATCCCCAGAGTGCGGAGCGGAGTACTCTAAGTCCCCGGAGAGCGGACTAGAGTATAAACGATTCCAAATCTCCGAATCCCCAGAGCGCGGAGCGGAGTACTCTAAGTCCCCGGAGCGCGGACCAGAGTATAAACGACTTCAAATCTCCGAATCCCCAGAGTGCGGAGTGGAGTACTCTAAGTCCCCAGATAGCGGACTGGAGTATAAACGATTCCAAATCTCCGAATCCCCAGAGTGCGGAGCGGAGTACTCTAAGTCCCCGGAGAGCGGACTAGTGTATAAACGATTTCAAATCTCCGAGTTCCCGGAGCATAGAGTCAACGAAAAGTCCAAGTACTCGAGGGATGTGGTACGAGAAGCATGCCATGTCTAAAAATGTCTGAACAACACGAGAATGGACCGGGAGATAATGCAACTCATGAGAACTCGAGTTACGGCTACAATTAGCCAGCAAATCAAAGAAAGACAAGAGAATCATTCAAACAAAAAAGAAACTAAAAACTTTATTCGATAAGTCCAAAATGGGGTTACATGATCACTCCTACAAAATTCAGACCTGTCTATACAAACTACAAGCTACGGAAGATAAAAGCAATTACAAGACTTAAGCAAGAAGCTCGTTGAACGAGTGTATCGATTATTTCTTCGATTTCTTCTTCTTGTCTTCCTTTGTCTTTTCCGATGACTCCTCTCCCTCATGCTTTTTCTTGGACTTCTTGCTTGCTAAGGAAGCGGAGTCAGGAGTAGGAGACGGAACATCTAGTGGTTTGGACCTGCCCGGGAGGATGATTTTCAAAGGTCTGTTCCGCGGGTCGGTAAGTTCCAGGATTCCAGGTTCAATCTTGACCTCGACCTTTTTCTTCTCCTCTGCGGCGAGGAGGTCCTTCATGCTTGTCTGTGAAGTATGCTCAGAGGCGCCGGTGATTTCAATTTCATCATCCCCTTCGGCAGGAGATGAAGTGTCTAGCTTATCATCATCCAGCGCCCCGATCACCTGAGCATCGGGACCAGGGAGTACTCCCGCGTGGACAACATCGCTTGTTTTCCCTGCCTCCTCCTTGGCGTCATCGCTCCTCGGAGTTTGCTCGACGTCAGAACAACCTGCACGAAAACATAAAGAATGAGCGTGAGAACGAGTAGCCACTGCTGAAAAAAGACGGGATCTTTCAACTTCTAGAGAAAGAAGAATTTCCTACCAGGTTCCGGTTGGCTATCAGTGGCGCATGGGGTTTCACCCTCCAGGATAGGTGATAGCACATGAGCACCGAGCCCGGGGGCTTCGGGGTCATAACCAACATGCTGCTCGAATGGATCAAGTGTCGGCCGACCGGCCGATTGAGCAGCGGATTGAGCAGTAGTATGAAGAGCAGTAATATTGGCCTCAGACGGGCCAGCTTCATCATTCTTCTCTTTCAGAAGGGGAGAGCCTTTGCTGTAAAGTGCCAATGCTGCGGATAAATCCGATGGCTCATTCCCCCTAAGGAACTCTTTCACCAAGGCCTCCTCATCAACCTCTTCGGAGCCCGACTCGATCTTCCTGATCCTTATCAAAGTTTCCCAGGCCTCAGCTAGGGACTCAAGGTAGCCGTCGCCTAAGAATGTTAAGTCGCGATGCATAAGGACGCGGGCTCCATATTCAGCAATCAACGGGTCAAACATGTTTTTGACCTCTTCCCTACCGGCTTCCGCGGCCGCCTCGAGGCGAGAATCAATCTCCTCCGCAACCTCTCTTTTGCCCTCCTCACGGGCCTCATCCTTCATTTTCTCAACCCCAGCGAGTTCGTCATCGAGCTTTGTTTTCAGGAGTCGGGTAGCAACGATCTCATCACAGTATCGTTGTGATTCTTCTTGAGCAGCTACCTTATCCTCCTTCTCCTTGGAGAGTAATTCTTTCAGCTCTTTGACTTGGGTGGCGAGCGCGTCCCTTTCCTTTTGGACAGAGTCTTTTTCTAGGGCGAGGGCACCGCTGCGCTGGACTGCTTCGTCAAGCTCTTTTTTGTGAGCCGCCTCTAAACGAGTAACTGCCTCAGCGGTATCTTTTGCGCTTTGTTCAGCGGCTTCCTGCTTCGACTTATACGAAGCAAGCTCTTCGTCTTGGAGTTTGATGATTTTCTTATCGCTGCCAGCCTCCAGATTCAAACGATCAATCTCGTGTTGACGCTCAACGGATACTTCCGAGATCTTCTCCACCAAGTGCACAAACGCGTCATGTTGAACATAAATGTCGTTATTGCAGGCAATGGCACTCTGCTTCACATGCCCGGGAATATGATGAATGGTCGGGAGGAACTTCAGACCATCGAAGCAAATTTTTGGAAACTTGGCCTTAAGATCGACCATCTTTTCCGCAACAGTTGGGTCCACCGCAGGAGTAGGAGGAGGAGGCTTTGAGAATTCCGCTCTTTTCCGTTGCTCTCGAACTTGCCTTGTACTCGATGAACTGGAGTGTTGTTCTCGAGGAGCATCAGATTGATAACCCTTTTGTAAAGACTTCTCTCTATCCGGCTCAATTGGAGGAGGAAGATCGCGGGGCTGGGAAGATTGAGAGTGTGCCTTCTTGCGGTGAGACGACTCGCGAGGACGATTGTCCCTATCTTCATAATCGCCTCTGTCCCTGCGTCTGCCTGAACCAGAATCCCGTCCAGAGTGATGAAATACAGAAGAGCCCTGAAGGCGATCGAGACCGTGAGAACGCCCCATATCACCTGCAAAGAATGGAGATAACAACGAGTTAAGGAAAATTCACGAGATAAGAAAAAAGACTTGAAGTATATTATGGAATGCGCATGTGCGTGTGTGTCCTAGTGTTCCCCTCGACGGACCCGTTCGTTTATCTTTGCTAATCGGAGTGGTGTCTCCTTGGGCCGGGAGTTGAACTCCTGCATTGCCTATCGCGGGCGAAGAAAATTTGAGAGCTTCAGGATCATCGAACCCGTAATTAAGTAAATCATCGGGAATGGACAGGTTGGACAGACCCCTCAGAGAACTTTCCAGATGCTGTGAGGAAGCCTCTTTCTCAAGCGGGATAGGCGTAACTTTTGAAGTGCCACCAACTTTCTCTTTTTGAACTGTATATTTTAACTTCTTCTTTCCCTTCGAAGGGGAGGATGACGTCTCAATATCCTGAACTTCGATTGCCGGATTCCAAGCGGGACCCACGTTCTCGCCTTGAGTCTCAGGAACATCATCTTCTCTGCGCTCACCTTCTCCGTGCGTATCGGGAGTGCGGCGCGACAACGATCCGGCCTGTTTTTTCCCTTTACCGGACGGAGGTTTGGGAATGGTGACACCTTCTGGAAGGCTAATCCGACGACCAGGGGCTAGCAAGCCAAACCCCGACAGTGATTCATTTGAAATGATAGTCCGGATGTCTCGATCCTCAGCAGGAAGAGCTCTAATGGCTTCAACAACCTCAGAATATCCTCGACCTTTCGGACGCGGGTTGATACCTGAAAAGATGAAATGAAGAGTTAGAAAAAGCATGACTCCGATTAAATACGAATAGTGACTCAGCAGAGAGACTTACTGCCTTCAACCCATCTCCTAGCGAAACCAGAAGGGCAGCGCACATAGAACCATTCCTGTTTGTACAGGGCGAATTTACTACATGCCCCTGTCAAGATCTGGCATTTGTGGTATGGCTTGAGGAACATAAAGGAAGGACTGTCTTTCCGTCTCTTGAACATATAAATGTATCTGATATCACCGACGGTTGGAGGTCTGGAGAAGACGGCCATGAAAAGTAAGTAAGTCCCATATAGAAATGCATGGCCGTTCGGGTGCAGCTGCGATGGAGCTATGTCTATATACTGCAGTACATCCCAGAGAAATAAATTGAATGGAGGCACGCTGCCCATCCAACACATGAACTTGTTGCAGGTAGTGTACCCGACTAGGGGCAGATGAGGACGATCGTGTCTTGAAGGAACTAACACGTCGGCAAAAGGAATCCCATGAATGGAGCATATCCGTCGCAGAGCAGCTTCGTTGATCTTCGAGGCTTGTGAATCGATCGGATTGTCTAGTAGGATGGTTGCCTCCAGAGCATCAGGTGCCAAGTTATGAGCAGGAGAAGTCGACAGATTAGAAGTATCAGCGGCTCCTTGCCTTGATGACGGCCCAGGCCTGTCGGATATGGTGGCAGAGCTAGATTGTCTCGACATCCCCAATAAATAACGAACCTGGCTAAGTGCTTGAGAAAACTATACTTAAAAAACGTTGAACGTTAGAATTAGCAACACGAGTTTTCCCCCCACGTGGTGTGTGAACTAGTGCAAGCAATTGTGTACAAGCGATAAGAATCTAAAGATTTCAAAGATATAAAAATGAGCTTCGAATCGTGGCCTTCGAAGACCGTCATCGCTGACCGTCTCAAAGAGCCCGCCTGGTGGTGATTACAGTTCCAGATTCAGAAAACATGTGATTTATAATGTAACCGGCCTAAGTGTAGTTTGACATTTATACTGTTCGGCATTTGAATGTTGTTCGGCAATTGTATTGTTCATCCTAAGTATAAGTCGGCATGTATGTTTGTTCGACATGCCACAGTGTTCGGCTAAAGGCCTTGTTCGGCTAAGTCTGTGTTCGGCTAAAGGCCTCGTTCGGTTAAGTCATTGTCCAGTTAAAAGTCCTGTTCAGCATTCAGATTGTTCGGCCTAGGTATAGTGTTCGGCTTTGTTTTGCTCGGTCTAAGTTCTGTTCGGCAATCGTATTGTTCGGCCTCGATACTATTCGGCATCTAAGAATGTTCGGCTTGGGTTTTGTTCAGCTGAGTTATTATTTGGCTTTGGTTCGTTCGGCTAAGTTGTTGTTCGGCGTTCTAGCGAGTGTTCGGCCTTAGTTTATTCAGACGAAATACTATTCGGCAGCCTCTATCATTCGGCGCATGACAACATACGCCGAACCATAGCTATGCCATCCAACACCCTTACCACCTCCAACGTTTTCCTTTTCCTTCTTTTTTGACTTTGGTTCGGCGCGATGGAGCTAAAGCCACATGTGCAAACACCTCAAATCCTTCCTCCTCGCCTCGCATTATCGTTCGGCAATGAGGGCAACCTACTCGAAAGCTTTTTACATGACAAACTTGACCATCTCATTTGAAACCTATTCGAGTTATACGAGGAGCAGTACCTAGATTGCAGTTAGGAGCTTAGGAAGGAATGTTCAAGTTGTAAATCTGTTCGGCTAGAGAAAATTACGAATCTTGGAAGAGTGACAGAAATGAAAAGGTAAAGGAGAAGGGACGGGAAGGACCTGGTTATATAGAGGGAGGTAGAAGTTGAAAAGGCTATACCCGGTAGAACCGGTCAATACCAGAGTGTTCGGCATCAAAACGAAGTGTCGTTCGGCACATGAGGGCTGTCCGGCTTCGAACGTATCGTTCGGCGTCCAAACCACGCTCGTCACGCACCTCCGTCACAGGCATTCTCGAGAAGGCATCATCAAGGGAAATTGAACCAGATTCAAAGCGCATCACGTTCGGTCACATGATACACTTTGGGGGGCAAGTGTTTCCTGGAGATTTGACCAGGCAACTAGTACTCGGCATCAGGTAGCACCCGGCAACAAGAAAGTGTCCGGCATCCAGGAGTGATCGGCGAAGCACTTGGCATCCAGGAGTGGTCGGCGAAGCACTTGGCATCCAGGAGTGTTCGGCGAAGCACTTGGCATCCAGGAGTGGTCGGCGAAGCACTTGGCATCCAGGAGTGGTCGGCGAAGCACTTGGCATCTAGGAGTGTTCGGCGAAGCGCACGACATCCAGTGGGACTCGGCATCCATAGCGTTTGGCATCCGTAATGCTCGGCGACCAGGAGACTCGGCGTCAAGTAGTGTTCGGCGTCAACTGGCACTCGGCGACAACCAATGCTCAGCTCCCTAGTGTTCGGCATCATTAGAACTCGGTGATAGGAGAACTCGGCAACAAGAGCGTTCGGCATCCCTTGGTACTCGGCGTAGTACTCGGCAACAGGAGTACTCGGCACTCCTTGGTACTCGGCGTAGTACTCGGCAACAGGAGTACTCGGTACTCCAAGGTACTCGGCGTAGTACTCGGCAACGAGAGTACTTGGCATCCAGAAGACATTCAGTATGCACAACTACTCAAGGTGACAATGTCGTTCGGCCAACGTGCACTTTTCATTCAAGAGCTTCGGATAGAGACACGTTCGGCCTCAACTGACAATCATCCTGCACTTCCCACGCATCCAGCGTATCGTTCGGCATAGAAGGACTGTTCGGCATCAGAGCGTTCGGCATACCAGGATCGGCATGCAGCAACCACTGTACTGGGGCTAGAGTGTTCGGCCATCCAGCCCATTTGGGAAGTCCAGCCCATATTTGCCTATAAATAGAGGGGCAGGGTCACAGTGAAAAGGATCCTTTTTTGGGGAGAGAACACTGGGGAGACTCTGCCATTTTCGAGACTCATCTTCTCTACTTAAACAACTTCATGCAAGCATTTGATTCACGAATTGTATTTGTAATCAACTATAAAGAAGATCAATAAAGTTTAACCTCAAAGTGGACGTAGGCAATTACGCTGAACCACTATAAATTTGGTGTTCTTACTTTCTGCAGTTAGATTAGCATTGTCTTCTCTGTTTAATTTACTTTCATCACTTATATCTCTACACAATCTTTCTCTACGAGGTTGGTGACCAATTTTGGTGCTAACAAGTATAATCCAAGTAGAATAGTAATTTCGGCAGAGTCTCGACGTAGAAGAGCCAAAAGTCCCTTTTCTGTAGGTCTAGGGTCACTATTTATAGGCGTAGGCAGCAAATATCTTGCCCAGATCTCGAAAGACTTCTTCTCTCACATGAGTGGGCCATGGGATCGAGTTCAAGTAATCTTGACTCGATCCGGGAGCGATACGAATTGAATTCGTATTGATCCTTAAATGGTCCTTTGAGGCTGAAATTTGTCAGGTACATCCTTGGGGTTGTATGCAAGCTCCTGTGAAAATTTGGTGGCATTTGGACTTGTAGATCTCAAGTTATGATCAATGCAGGTTTGGATTTGTTGAAGATTACCGAGTTTGCATAGCTTCTGTTCGCATCGCTACTGTTCGCATCGCTACTGTTCGCATCACTTCTGGGCACGTGATGACCGATGACGCGGGGCTAACTTTTAGGATCGATCCACTTTTTATGCCGAGCGACCGAGTCCTTCACGTGAACGTGTTCTCTTCGTATCGATCTAAGCAATGCTTTTCGTATCGATGTTCCGTGCTCCACTTCGTATCGATGATGCATAGCTACTTCGTATCGATGTTATTGGTTTCATTTCGTATTTGGTATAGCTTGACTCTCTTCGTATCGATCACCGAGTAGTTATGTTTTTAGGTGTTGTTTCGTATCGAAGCGATACGTAACATCTTCAGATGATGGATACGAAACAGAGCGGACGTGATGGATACGAAGTGGAACTAGTACGATGGATATGAAGTGGGGAAGACATAATGGATACGAAATGGTGCTTGTGGGATGGATACGAACGAGATGTGAATGGATACGAACCATGCGTGTTCCATGGATGCGAACTAGCTTGATTCCGATGGATGTGAAGGAGGCCGCTTTGGATGGATGCGAACGAGGATGGATACGAAGAATGTTGCCTTGGATGGATTCGAATGAAACCGATATGAAGGAGGCATAGTGATGGATACGAATGAAAGCATTACTTGACTTGCATCGATCATATCTTGAGCATATGAACTCCTATTTACTTGAAACTTGGAAAGTTGGCTTTCATAGCTTTGATTATTGTGTCATGTTAATTGTAGCTCGATCCGGACTTGGACAAATTTACCAGTATCCATACTGAACCTGTGTATAACCGATCTTCGGGATGGACTGTCCTTGGTTTCTAGTCAAGTTCTTGGTGTCACGACCTTGCCAAAAGGCGGGATAACATTAATATGACCTAAAACTAGGATTTAACAAATAAAATTCTTTTATAAATTCAAAATGTCTCTTTATAAACATTACCAAATCTTATGTACTTAAAAATATGATCTAATAAATGAACTTCTTTACAAATTTAAAACCCCGATCTACAAGTATTACTTAATTTCAGTATCACTTTAAAATAGATCTAACAGATACAACATAGAAATAAAAGTTCAAACTACCTACCCATGATTTCATCGTAAAAATATGGTTAAATATTTGTACAAATCATTTTTCTTAAATTTGTTAAACATATACAATTTGTAGAAAAACAATTCATGTGTTAAACGCGTACCATCATCACGTGCGAAGCGCATGCTGTAACTCTTGTCTTTACAGTTGAAGTAAAAATTAATTTTACCAACTTGGTTGGACAATAGTGGTATCCACATTGAAACTGTTGTTCATTTTGTGTTTAGAAGAAATACGAATAAATATGTGTAAACAAAATTTATTTAAATAATTCAAGTTTTGGATTATGAAATTAACCTAAATGTATGGACTTGAACATAAAATACTAGGAGACAATTGATGAATTATTTATAAATAATTGTATAAACTTTAAAATGTTTGTATTAGAATGTACAATGACTGAGAGAAGTAGTCAAATAAGTGTAAAGCGATAAATTAAAGGGATTTGAAAATATAATAAAAAGATAGAACCAAGGAGAAGAGAGCAAACTCCTAGAATCTATTGAATAATGATAAAGGAGAAGAATTTCTAGCTCTCTTTTTGATTCTAGGAGTTTTCTCTTTTATCTTTAATTCTCTGTTATTTTTATTTTCAAATCTTTAATTTATTAGTTTACACTTGTTTTTACTAAATTTCTCATATCATTTTACATTTTGGTACATACACTTAAAATTTATAAAATTATGTACAAATAATTCATCAATTACATCCTAACATTTTATATATAAGTCCATGTATTTAGGTTAATTACGCAATTGAGAATTTAAACTATTCAAATAAATACAGTTAAATAGTATTCAACGAAGTTTCTAGTAAGTATTAAATAATGAGAATTTCAATATGTTTACCACTAATGTGCCAATCAAAATGATAAAACTAATTTTTTTTTATTCGATTGTGATATATAAATCACATAAAACAATAATGCAAATTTAATCTTAATTAATTTATCCCAACAAATTTATCGTACCTTGCATTGTAAAACTCATCTCCATTTTCTCCTTGTAGATTACGTTCCAGTCCATATATTTTAAATCAATTATGTAATCTTAAATTTAAAATAACAAGATAAATGCAATTAAATGATATTCTTTACTTCATCTACTAAATTATGAAATATGAAAATTTCAATATGTACACCATACTCATATTACCAAAAATGGAGAGATTACTTTTTCATTAAATTCATAAGTCACATGCAATACATGCATAAAGAATAACAACAAATTCAATTTCTAATTCATTTATCTTAATAAATTCATCATATAGCGCATTACAGATGTATGTTTTATTTATTTCAAATACCTTTATTTTGAAAATTCATATAACCATTTACAAAACCCACTTGGTTTCCTTCTAGTGGTATACATTTAACTTCATATATTAGAATTAATCATTAATCCATAATCTTAAAACTATTTAAATAATTCAGCAAACCATTACTCTTTGATTTGCCAAATGAATCAAAAAATATATGAAAATTTCAAAATTTATACCATTTCATATTAACAAAAGCAGTATAAAATCCATTTAGACACACACACACACACATCAACCATATAATGTAATTATATACATAATATACATAATTATGAATTTAATTTACAATCCATTTATATCAGTATATTATCATGCATTGCATGTAAAATTCCTTTTTAAGGTCAAGTATCAACATTTTGAAACTTCTACAATTGTATACAGAACCCTTGGTATTACCTAACACTGTACATTTAAGTTAATATATATTAATTAATACGTAACCTTGAATTTAAACTGTTTGAATACATTTAATTAATAAACAGTCATTAATTCACCTAATAAATCATAAAATGTAAAGGCTACAACATGTATATCATATTCTTATCAATAAAAGTGGTAAAAGTATTTTTTTCCATTCAAATATAAAAATATATAAATCACGTAACATAAATAATATTAACAAGTTCGATTTATGTTCATCATGTCAACAAATTTATCATACATTGTGTTGCAAAATTCTGTTTTTAGCTTAAAATATCTATATCTTAATATTTCTACAATTATTTACAACCTCCACCCCTGTTCTTTCCTAATACTTTATATTCAAATCCATGTATTTAAATTACTTACGAAATCTCAAATCCAGACTATTTAAATAATCTCAATTAACAATTACTCTATTTTTCTAATAAATTCTAAAAATATATGTCAATTTTAATATATATATATATATATATATAATATGTGTGTGTGTGTGTTCATATTAACAAAATAGTAAAAATATATTTTCCATTCAACTATAAACATATATAGATTGTATACATTAAATTATATACATAAACAATAGTGATAACATTAACTTGTAAATCAATTATAATCATGTATTTTAAAATTTTGTCACACGCTGCATTATAAAATTATGTTATTAACTTCAAATATCTTCATTAAGGTTTCTACAACTTTTTGAAAATCCTTCTCATTTTTTTCCTCCAATTTTCCTTTAAGTCCATATATTTAAATGGTTTTTGCTATAATAACGGGGTAAAATGGATATGAGCGGATGCATGAAGAAACAAAAATGGCGACGGAATTCACGGAGGGGTCTACTTTCTATTTCCGCGTCTTAATTATTAATCAGCTGGACGCTGGTTGATTTAACAATCCATATTTAAATCATAGGAAAATAGACATAGGGAAGAAATTGGAGAAAAATTTAGTCTTAGGGACAACGTTTGTTTTTTAGTTTGAATGACACTTTGTAGTGTGAACAGAAAATGATAGTTACAACTATCATTCTGGGATTTACACTAAAAAGTGTCTTTCAACCTAAAAAACAAACCTTTTGTTTCTGAAATTAATTTTTTCTTCAACTTTTTCCCTAAGCCTGAAAACACCTTTAAATTAATTACGTTATTTTAAATTTATCATGTTCAAAAAGTTTCTATTAAATAATATTTGTTAATTCATTTAATAAACCATTAAAACATTTCAATTTTAATATGTATGTCCTAATCATAGGAAGAAAAATGATGAAATTATAATATAAAGTGTTATCCCACCTTTTGGTCAAGACCGGAATACCAACGAATTGGCTGGAAAGGATGAATATCGGGATTGGAGATCGATTGGAAACTAGGTTATGATGGATGTCGACCAAGTTTGACCAAGCTCTGATCGAGGTGAAATTGTTAGAAAATGAAGAGCAAAGCTAGAATAGGCTATGTTTCAAATTTCAAGTCAAATGGAGTTCATTTGTTCGAGATATTGATGGATGCATGCTCAAGGAAACCTTGTTTGTATTGATACCCATGGGTACGAACAAGACGTTCGTATTGATTAGGGAGAAAGATTAAGTGGGTTTCGGCTCGATGGCCATAGACTTGGATTGAGCAGATAGGCGCCTGATGTTTCGTTCGACTCGAGGTAGTTGGATTCAATGTGACTTCATATCGATCAAGCCTTGTGTGATTGATGCGAATTAAGGGCACGAAGAAGATTGCCAGGACCAATATGAACACGTCGTTCGTATCAATCAAGGAGAAGGGATGGATCGTAGCAGTATACTTTGAATCGGTAGACTCCGTATCGATGCAGTGCGAATCGGTTGGATGGATGCATAGGTGTACTTCGTATCGATCGTTGCTAGGTCGATACGAAGGGGAAGCAATGGTTTTAGGACTCCGATTGGACATTTCGTATCGATCGCTTGTGGATCGATACGAAAAAGACGCTTGGGAACGATACGAGGGAGGGTTGGTCGATGGATACGAACTGCGAGTGATAATGGATACGAAGGCATGCGCTTTCGGAGTGCTCAAGGATCGATACGAAGAGGATAGTGGCCTATCGATGCGAAGAGGGGAACGGGTTGATGGACACGAAGGTGATGGTTACGAACTCACGGATACGAACGCTTCAGCCTTCACGAAAGCTACAACTTGCATCGACCGTAACACACAATCTACAAGTCCAAATGCCACCAAATTTTCACAGGAGCTTGCGTACAACCTAAAGAATGTTCACGATCGATCTCGACTCGATTGGACAAGATCTTGATCGATACGAATTTCGTTCGTATCGATCACAGATCGAGTCGAAATCACATGGGATCGATCGCGTGGGCCCACTCGCGTGCCAGAAGAGGTCTTCCGAAATCTGAGCGAGATATTTGCAACCTACGCCTATAAATAGCATTCCAAAGCCTACAGAAAAAGGACCTTTGGATTCTCCAACGTCTAGACTCTGCCGAAATCGCCATTATACTAAAACTTCACTGTTGTACTCGAGAATTAATGCAGTAATCCGTTGTAACCAGCTAGCAAAGTCAATAAAAGATTAATTTTTGAAGTGGACGTAGGTCGGAGATAGCCGAACCACTATAAATCTTGTGTCTCTGTCTATTTCTTTCTGTTTTAAGTTTGCTATTTTTCATTTTTATCCTCTACGTTACCTAGATCTGTGATTTGTGATTATATACTGGTGATCTGTGTTCATACATTGGTGCTTTCGCGATATTTGAGGTTTGTAATCAATTTTGACACAAACATAAAAATACTCAAGCTACATCACATAAAAGTTTATGATAACAATTTTTGTTTATATTTCATTTATTTCACTGAATTTATTATACATTACATAAAAAAATGCTAATTTTACCATTAAAAGTATCAATAATATATATTTTACTGTACTACGGTGTGTAACATAAATGTTTGCAGTAAAAGAGATGGACAATCTTTCTATTTTACTTTATATCAAAAATCATTGGCCATGATAATTAAAGACGAATATCCACCCGACCCATTTAAACAATCACTATTGTATAAGCCATAAAAATCATAATTCACGAACATTAAAGCAGTCAAAATACATATTTCTCGATCATATTCTTTTTATCCAGATAAATAAATAAAATCATTCGGATCCTAAATCTTCATTCATCGATTCTCTTTTTCTTTCCTCCTTCAATTCTAGCAGCAATTCTGGAAATTCAGATTCACTCTTTCCAAATTCCACGTGATAAATCAAAACCCTAGACTGTCATGAGACGCAAATAATCTTATACCACCGATTATGTCCACGCCGCCATCTTCTTCGATGAACAACACGCAATCGAGTTTGAAAACGTATTTTAAGACGCCTGAAGGAAGATACAAGCTTCAGTATGAGAAGACTCATCCTTCTAGTCTCATTCACTACGCTCATGGAAAAGTCGTCTCTCAGGTTATTTTTCAATATTTCGGATTAATTTTTTTTGATTGCGATTACTACAGCTTGATTGAACTCAGTATGATTGTTTGTTGTGGAAATCGCACTAAATCTATCTTTCAATTAAAAGCACGGTTTTTGGAACAATAATTTGGAATCTGAGTTTTTTGTTTCTTGTGTTATATGATGTTAAAAAGGATTCAACATCGAGCAGGATTTTTTATGCAGTTATTGTTTTAACTCATATATGACATTATTTAGAGCTGCTTAAGTAATTGTTATTTTACTAATTGAAGTTTTTTTCAATGCTATTGATTACCCTGTGAATTAAAATCTGCATGAGGTTGGTAAACATTTGAAAAGTGTTTAGACGAGCTGTTGTTTTTTGGTTTGGGCGTTTGAAGTTAATTGATTACTTGTCATTTACTTTGCTTGAGTGTTGGGAATTTTGGCTGAAAATATATTGGTCTGTACCATTGCTAATTGGTGGTTTTTGCATTGATTTCGGCTTGTTACAAAATATATACATTTTTCATGTGTATATGTTGATTGCTAGACCTTCATAGCTGAGCATATAATAATAGTCTTTTTGTACTTATCATCCCAAAATTTTGATTCCAGCATTTTTCCCTAAGCAATCAATTACAGGGCACAGTGGTTCTACAACCAGTTTGTATTTAAACACATTATAATGCGTTTTTGAATTCTAATATAATTAGCATTGACAATAACTCAATGCACTATGCATCACAATATTCACATTTCATAGTAGTACATGCAATGGTGGAAGTGAAAGATTTTTGTAATTTCCAGTACAGGTTCTAATATTGCACAAGTGCAATAAACTCGTGAACTTCAGACGAGACATTTTCATACGATATACATGTACTTCGTATGCATAATAGTTCACAATGTACGGATTTTTTCAAGACCCGCAACATTGTCCGTTTGATTGTTTCATTTCATACGATATACATGTACTTCCAAACCCATGGCAAAACTTTTGTCTATGTACAAGGTTTGACATTACATGTACTTCCAAACTCATGGCAAAACTTTAGTCTATGTACAAGGTTTGACATTATGCATATCTAGTGCTTTAAAACAATGACAATATTTATCCCCTTGCATTAGCAACAACTATGATCTATGATCTTTACTTTTTGCACATATGGAAATATTCATTATCAAAACATAAATTATAGTATAACGAGGAGTCAAATTACTTTGTCCTGCCTTAGAAAAGAGAAAAGAAATTTGTCATACCTCAGCTAGGGTACAAGGTATTTTTAAACAAGTGCACTTCATACACTTGGTTTGAGTGTGTTCAATTGCATGTCACTGCATACGTCTACATACACCATTTGACACTATGCTTTGTTAGTGCTTTAGAGCCATATGACAACATTTATGCTCCTGTGGCATAAACAACTATGATATGAGATCTTTACTCAGCGTGCGTTTGGAATATTCAAAACATAAATAGTAATAAAACAAAACAAGTAACTTTGTCGTCATATAATCTTTTTATATGTATAACAAAAGGCTTAATTTGAAGCCTTGATCTTTTGAACCTCGAAACTCATTAGAATCTGTCCAAATCAGTATCACAATCATTTTTTCAAAATTCCAACCTCCAGTAGAAATCTCAAATCATGATTAATCTCAATATCTAGATTTCACCAAATAACATTTAATATATATTAAATTGGTAAATTATGAATAACATTTATGTGGTTTTCACCTAAATGTTCGGCAACCTGCAAGCTTTATTTTGTGAAAAATAACCACTAAGGTAGTAACAAATAAACATAACTCCAATCATAAATTGCTATTATTATTATTATTATTATTATTTCAAACTAATCATAGCATGTTCTTTGTACAACTTAGTTCAAGGGAACAAATGACAATCATTGGGAATCAGCCTTCCTCACAACATTCAAACAAACATTGAAAATTCGATCGAAGATAAAACCCTAGTTCTTATATTTAAATTGATTGCATTTTGCTAATAAATTGGACATACCTACTCCAGTATATGATTCTGCTCTTAACCATATTGAAATAATAAGATTATATAACTGTCGTATGTACTAAGTTTATCAAAAGTTCTTACAGTAAGGAAGCAATAATAAATATTATTCAACATGCATCCTGGATTATTAGCTTAAAAAACACATTTTGTAAGAATCTTTATTAATAGTTTGTAGTTAACAATTCTTTCATTCGACCGTGAACTTTCCAAAATTTGTGTCCATGGGCGTGTGTATAGACGATTTTGAGTCCGAATCATGTGCCATTTCATTTCAAAAGTTTGGAATATTATTAAAGTAATAGATTTGAATTTGGAAGATTGCAAATTTTAACATATTTAATTTTCCCCCTCTTTTCTGTAATGTTTTTCTATTCTAATCAATAAATTAGTGTTAATTCTCCCTTTATTCAGTTTTATGTTGAATGACACTATTGTAATTTTTTTATAATTTCAACTTTGTTAAAAAACAAACTTTTCTAAAAGTTTAAGATACAGAATATTTCATCTAATCTTAAATATTTTTTTTTTGAATCACATTATGTATAACGTTCATTTATCCTTGAACCTAACAACTGTTCAAAAAAATATTATTACAACTTAAGGTTATATATACCTTATTTTTTTTGATTCTAAAATTCAATCATTTGAAATCAGTTTTAACTGCATAATTTTTATCAAATAAAAAAGAACTAATACCACATGCAAAAGTTTGATATTTCAATTAAATACGTGTTTTTAGGACTGCTATGGTAATGATTATCGTTACTATTTCACAAATACCGTTATCGTATCGTGTTTACTGGTAAGCTAAAATTGTTTACCGTTACCGTTACCAATAGACTGGTATGCCGATAATCCGGTAACCATTACACCGGTAATGGTAAATTACCGTTTGCCTAAAAAAGTCGGTAACTTGACATGTTATACTACAACGCTGTTTCATTATACAATTTATACGGTTACTTAATAAAAGACATAAACGACAAAAAAGTGTGTTTTAACATTATTTCATCAGATTACCAAACAAAATTTAATAATTTGTTTGGTTCTAAATGATTATAATAAAGCATATTACATGAATATACATGTGTCAAAATAGACTGGTAAAATTATCGTTACTGTTGGTATTGAAGAAATGTTACCGATGATTTACCGTAGAAAATTATAAATTTACCGTTATCATACCGATTAAACCGGTATATCGGTTTTACTTAAAAATGGTAATCGATTGACTGGTAATGGTATAGTAATGTGAAATTTACCGTTACTATAACAGCGCTACGTGTTTCTGTTCATTTATTTTATACTCACATAAGCCACACATGCTTGAAATATCATTAACCTACTAGAAAATATCAACATGACTTTCAATTCTTTCGTCTATAATTTTCAATTATACCACGTTTTCTACAGTTATTTATAAGAGAAATATTTTACTATGTCTTAGAGCGTGAATCACTGAATTTTTAAAGGGATATTGCCTAGCCAAATCTTTAAATGAATGTATGCAACTATCATAATATTCATAATAATTTAAGTGATACATTTGTTAAGTGCACCTATTGCCAAACTCTTAACTTTCACATACACTGGTACATATTAGTCAATGTGTTTGCTATCTGCTGAAAAGCATGTGCACATCAACTGTTACTTGTCAATGAGAAAGTTTTTATTTTTCAAACTAATTTGCATACAGAATTTTTATCCTTGCCAGCTGACGATTGCGTATTTAAAAGAGAAACCTGCACTTCAGCAACCATCCACTCCCACTACACCAAGTTCCAGCAGCGGAGTTCGTTCTGCTGCAGCTCGATTTCTTGGAGCAAGTAATGGGAGCCGTGCTTTAAGTTTTGTTGGTGGAAATGGAACTAGCAAGGCAGTCTCCAGTAATAGTAGGATTGGAGGGTCAGTTGGATCAAGTGGGTCTAATATAATATCCAATTATGATGGAAAAGGAACTTACTTAGTTTTTAATTCTGGTGATACCATTTTCATCAGTGACCTTAATTCACAGGACAAGGTTTTATTGTTAAATTGTATTTTGTTATAATGTTTTGTTTATTTGTTAGTTGACGTGTCTGATTTCGATTTGTTCATTCTAGGACCCGATAAAAGTGATTCATTTCAGTAATTCAAACCCTATTTGTCATGCCTTTGATCCTGAGGCAAAGGACGGGCATGATTTGCTCATTGGATTGCATTCTGGTGATGGTGGGTGTGATATTTCCTAGAGTATATATGTTCATCCTTCTATAATAAATTAGCTGATGTGGTGCTCATTGAAGTTTTTGTATTTTATTCTTTCCTATGATCTTTTTTCAGTGTATTCGGTGTCACTAAGACAACAATTACAGGATGTTGGGAAGAAACTAGTGGGTGCGCAACATTATAACAAAGATGGCGTAGTTAACAATAGGTATTGCTGGTCATATTTAATTTATGCTGGTATGATATATATCTGTGTGTCTATACATGCATACACACACATACTCACATGTATATATACACGGACACACACACACACACACGGACACACATGGACACACACACACACAATTTCTTTGAACTTGGAAAAAGGCGGACAATGTTTCTTTCTTCCTTCCTTTTTTTTCCTTTTCTGTTTTTTATTTTTAGTTTTAGTTTTTTTTTTTGTGCAAAATGAGTTCAAAATCGTTGCCATTTTCTTGTTGTGGGTATGAAACCAAGTTCCATCAAAAGAAGATTTCACGAGGAGTTGATGTCTTGCGCACTATTATTTTATCCTTTGTTGGTCGGAATGATCCTAGATCAACAGCGGCCATCTTTTATGTATTCTCAACGGTTAAAGGAAATTCTATGAGTAGAATCAAATAAGATGCTGACATTGGAATCAGTTCTCCATTGTAAATATTTATGACAAAATGGCTACTTTAGATTAACTATTTAAAGATAACTATGTTTTGTTCTTTGTTTTTGTATTCATTTTAAGGTACAAAGATGTTTTCCTAGTGTTAAAACCGCACCTTTGGGTATAGTTTTGAATTTGGGTTGAATATGGCCAACTATAACACATCAACAACAATATATATAAGCTGCGGAAAAGTAAGCTCACGCAAGAGATTTGTCCTGGTACGGACTCACCGTCCTATGTCTAGTTCCGCAACATCCTGCAGATTTTCACTAAAACACTCTCTTAACCTGGAGTAACACATTTACAACACTGCCTAAGCAACTGAACATGACTTCAACGTAACCGACCTTTTGGTTGCAACACCGCCAACTTCTCATACTTAAACTACAGAGACATTTCACCTTCACTGCAATTTCAAGTAGTAAAGATTTTGACTACAATTTGTCTCACATCTCCAAGTACCGATTAGTCTCTTTAGTACTAAATCTCATATAATCCTCACAAACAATGTATTCAAGTGCGCACAGAGGTTATAATGTAGTTAGATCTAAATCAAATGAATTTGAGTGATAAAACAGTGGTCTAAAGCTTGCTTTTGCAAGAATATGAACAAATGAAAGTTAGAAAGCAAATGAGAGAGTTTTTTAGATCATAGAATTGTTAAATTATACATAATGGTGATTAGATACACCAAAAAGGCACAAATCCATTGATAAAAACGTTTGGGAGAATAGAGTCGTAACGATTTGTTGCCCGAGACCATCGTTCAGAATCAGGTCCACTGTTCGACCTATGGGTTTTCGACCAGTCAGAAATTAAAAAAATAAAAATCCCAAAGGAGCATAAAGGTGTTAGGAAGCTTCACTAAAGAACTTTGCCTAAAGTTTTAATCTTAATGTTTTCAAATGTTTGTTAAGACATGTACTTATTTTATAACTGTTTTATAAAAATATATAAAATTCAAAAAGTATATTTTTTTGAAATAAAATTAATGGATAAAGTACATAAAGTACAGAAATCCATAGAAAATTTCAAAGCAAAATGTTAAACTTAACATTCTCTAAAAACCAAAAACTCTCGAATTCAAATTTGTATTTTGAGGAAGTACTTCAGGTGCTTTTTAAAGTTCATAAAAATCCATAAATTCTGTAAAAATGTGTTGTGCACTATTAGTGGGGTTTTGACAAGTCTAAGATTCACTATGACAAAGTTGCACTTGATTTTGTTGCTCCTTTTCAGCTTGTACATATCCGTTAAACTTCATCTTGTATCTTTATCCATGTATCGCCTTGTAGAATTGACAATTTTGCATCTACTTCCTGTAAAGCTTGTTAAACATGTTAGTGCTATTGTTGCAAGGTTGGTACCATCAAAACAACAAAATTCTGGGTCCAACCTAGCCTTGTTTGAAAATTGTGCCTTCTTCAGAATATGAAGTTTATTTATATGCATATAAACTTTAGAACTTTCATAATTATTTTACCATGTAAAAGAAGGTAAGAAATATCAATTCTGGTGATAATTGAATCAATAGGCTTCATCCTGCCTGTCATCTGTAAGATTTTATCCTGTGTCGTGTGTGCTTGTTGTGCCTCATGTTAAATTTTGCTAGCCTACAAAAAGATTATATTTGTTAACTGTTTGCTGTAGTTGAGAACTGGTGTTTTCATCCTAGGATCATGGCTTTTATGACCAGTTTTACATCCAATTTTCAGTTTCTTTGGTAACGAACTATTTATATTATGCCTGTCATCTAAACACCGCATGCTTATCTGCTAGTTTGCACTAAGCTTGCATAGTATTATTTTCATGCAAGACGTGTTAAACCTTTTCGTGTGGAATTTCATATAGCTAACTAAAAGGTAGTCATTTCTTGTCAGTCGCTGTACTTGTGTTGCTTGGGTACCTGAAGGCGATGGGGCTTTTGTTGCTGCTCATGCCGATGGAAACTTATATGTCTATGAAAAAGTGTGCCTCCTAATGCCGCCTCTTACTTAGTATTAACTGAACAAATCTTAATAAGTCTTTTTTGCCAGAGTAAAGAGGGAACCGCAGATTGTCCATTTCCTGGTGTCAAGGAACCAACTCAATTTTCTGTTTTACATGCCCGATCGAGCAAGGTATAATCACATCTTTATAAATGGAAGAAGAACTCTGATGGGAATGCATTTTTTTTGATTTACTTGAATGTACTGTTCTTATATTTGGATGAATAGATCGTGTTAATTGACACATTATAACGTGTAGGGCTGTCAATGAGTATCCAAAAAAATCCGAAATCCGTATCCGAAATATGAAAAATTATCCGATATAAAAAAAATGGATATAGCCATATCCGTATCCGATAATTATCCATTCGGTTTTAATCAAGATTATAGTTATTTTTTTATTATGTATTTTAGTACATAAAATGATTGTCGTTTATTATTTTATCCAAGTAAAAGAATTAATATGTATATAAAAATTAATTTTTACCGCTTAAAATTAGTTTTTACAAAAATGGATTTATAATAAATCAAAATTTTGTATTTATTTGTTTAGATTTATCGGTTGTGAACTGATTGAAGAATATCTGATATCCGTCCGCATCCGCTGCTGTGGATATTCGATGTCCGAAAATGATTTCGGCTACGGATACGGATATGGCACTATCCGTATCCGAAAGTATCCGTTTACATGCCTAATAACGCGGCTTTTCTTTCAATATGATTCTCAAATTTGATCTCTAGGAATTGTTCCGATTCCAACATATTTTTTCTTTCTATATATAAAACATACCCGTTTCTCATTTAAATCGAGTCCTTCAAATAGCTTAGTGTTTAATTGCATAAAAATCTAACTTCGGCATGTTTATATATCAATTTTAGCATTGGTTGCAGGAAGTAATCATCTGGTTAAAAATGTATACATATCTATATAGAATTTATACAGGTACCAAAGGAGCATCAGAAGAATTTACTGATGCGTAAGAGTAGATGTTTTTTAACACAAACAGATGAAAAGGGGACCGTGGAGGAACAATATAAAAAGAGGGAGGGGATACATATCCCCTTGTGTGTGTGTGGATAGCGAGCCCATGCAACAGTATGTTTACATCTCATTGTTGTTGGACATTGACCACGATAAATACACTCCCCTTGTGTGTTGGTAAATTCTTATGCTATTTCTGTGTGTACAAATGGATTCTATGGTTGGAAAATATACATTATTATCTTTGATGATTACTTTCTATAGCCAATGCTAAAACCAATATATTTGACACAAAATAAAATGGACTTAACAGGGAGGCTACATATCCCCATATATCTATATATGTGTGTGTATACTCATGTACACACACATGTTTCTAATATAGTTTGTTATTCTTACTTTATTTTTTGCTGTTGAAACATATGCAGAGCAACCCAATTGCTAGATGGCATGTTTGTCAGGGGTCAATCAACAACATTTCATTTTCAAATGATGGAACATATTTGGCAACTGTCGGTAGAGATGGTATTGTTTATCTGAACAACTGAATAAATCTTTTGTTATTTTATTATAGAAACAAATTTTGATTGTGGTGTAGCTACTTATTTAGTATAGTTCAAGATATAAAACTTTTTTGTAATTAATACAAGTATCTATCTACTGAGGAAAAAAGAAAGAAAAGGAAATAAGTTGTTTATCATCATCATTCATAGTATTTTTATTTCCTAAAGATAATGTCTTTTTTCACTATTAATGATTTGATGAGGGACCATATTGTGTAGGTTACTTGAGAGTGTTTGATTACTCAAAAGAGCAGCTAGTATGTGGCGGGAAAAGCTACTATGGGGCTTTATTATGTTGTGCTTGGAGGTAACAGTTTTATCCTACAGGATTGCATGTGCCTTATGCTTGTGATATTTACATCCCAAGTCAGCAAATTAACAGCCTTGAGATTAACATCTGTTATTTGATCGTTGTCCATGATTTATTTATATTAATTACGCGCCTTTCAATAAAACAACAATTTTTTGTTGATTTCCTGCAACAATTTCGCATGTTTTTATTTATTTGGTTTATTTTTGTTGAAATTATCAGTTACATAATTTTGCGCACATTAGCCACCAGATGTTACCTTGCCATTTATGATTATTTAGAATTCATGAAAATTAACGTTTATACTATACTATTCGAATTATCCATTGCATGTGAGCCCCTTGTAGAGATATGAGATGAGTCATTTGTGTGGGTGTGATGTATGCTTAATAATGGCATCTCAATTCTAACAAGATTGCGGTGTTTATTTTTTTAGTTCGGATGGAAAGTATATATTGGCGGGAGGTGAAGATGATTTAGTTCATGTTTGGAGCATGGAAGATCGGAAGATAGTAGCATGGGGTGAGGGTCATAACTCTTGGGTAAGAATCAATATTGAGATACAAACAACTACTTGATTGCTTAACTAATCTTTTGAACTAATATATTTATTCATTGTAGGTAAGTGGAGTTGCTTTTGATTCATATTGGCAGGCACCGAGTTCTGATGAAACAGAAGAAAATGTCATGTATCGATTTGGTTCTGTTGGTCAGGTTATTTATACTTACTACTGTAATTACTGTAATTATTGTGCCTTTGGATTACAGTTTGTGCATGTCTATACAGACCCATATCCATATCTCCGCCTAATTCGTCCAAGTATAGACAAGTTTATGTCAAGCCAAGGCATCTGTTATTCTTAAACCTGAACACAATGACCAGTCAAGCTCTTCTCCATTTCCCCCAATAGAAAATGAGAAGAATGCATACTTTTTGTATCCCTTACTACATACATATGTATAAAACACGAGTCCTGTCACAGATCAAATCACTCCAACTACGACTCTATTCTCAACTTTTGATTCAGAACTTAGTTAAAGTGTTTGTTGAGAAAAACCATTCAAACCATATAGATATCAAAATGTCAATATGCTTTTTTTGAATCTACAATTCAAAATTTGTTGTTTTCCAAGCAAAAAAAAATTAAGACAAAAGAGAATCAACATATAGGTTTTGATTTATACTTTCAGGCATCAAAATCAGTTTCAAAGATAATTTTTTTACCACAAACAAAATCAATGTTTTTACATGGTTAACTGTTATTCAATAAACCATATATATTAACATTTCCAACATACCATCATATCATATTTAATATAATCTACGATGTATCCAGTTTTGATTTAAAGTTTAAAGTATGATTCCTAATCAAAAGAAAGTTCATTAACAGGACACACGGTTGCTTTTATGGGATTTGGTGATGGACGAAATAGCAGTGCCACTACGATGTCCACCTGGAGGGTCCCCTACATTCAGTGGTGGGTCACCTACATTCAATTCAGGAAGCCCTACGCCTTGGGACAACATAAGTCCTATAGGCACTCTTCAGCCCGCTCCAAGCATGCGCGATGTCCCTAAACTCTCTCCTGTAGTTGCACACCGAGCCCATATAGAACCCTTGTCGGGTCTTGTATTCACAAACGAATCCGTTCTAACCATTTGCCGCGAAGGTCAGATTAAAGTGTGGGTCAGGCCTGGGCATGGGACTGATAGCAGTCAATCAAGTAATGCCGAGGCAAATGCACTAGGCAATGCTACTAATAATAATATTGCATCCAAAGATAGATCTATTTTTCCTTCAGTTAAAGCTGCTGGTGTCGGATCGAATTACAAGCAGTCGCCTACTTTCTCATGATTAGCATTACTTGGATCTTGTTACTTCGTTCACTATTTAACTAATAAGAATAATCGTGGAATTGTTTTTGCCCTCTTTTTTTTGTACAGATATGAATTCTGGTGATGCATATATCACAGTTTAGAGGTTTTAACTTGTGAATATTCATTTAATTTTAGTTTGTATGCAGACTGTGCGTTGCATAGTTTTTTTGTGTTGAGTTATGCTTTAGGTTCCTTATTGTTGTGTTGATCAATGAATTGTCATGAGTTGCAGCGTATTGTTTTCGTTATCTTGGCATGCAATGTCATCGTTAGTAATGTCTTCTATCTACTGTGTTCTATCACCGTCGGTTTGGAATCTGCATGGACTTACCTACTGAGCTTGGTTTGATATAAGCATGCCAAGCTGATTGACAGATATATGTATCTGTTTGCATCTGCTTGAAAGTCATTACTTACCAGGTTATGATCTACGTCAAAAATGGATTTCCTTCATCCTTTTTTGTTCTATTTTACTTAAATATATATAATCAAGTGTTTTCTGCTTAACGAAGAGAGTTATGAGCTGTTCAACCCAGGGGCATGTGTTTGTTTAACACTTGGCATTCCCTCACTTGTGTTGTTTATTTGTTTATTTTTATTCAAGAGACGCATTTTAAGTTTTTCCTATAAATTTGCTTTTCCATTTTTATCTTGTTGTCAACTTTTGTGCTACAATTTATTCTATTCATCTTTCTATGACATCAAATTCAGATTTTTCTTTTTTTTGAAACCGGATCATTTGATCATGAGTCATTTGTGAACCGCATTGTGTTGTTTCTTCGATGAATATGATGATAACCTCGAAATTGTTGCTCAAATAGTACTCTATCCTAATTTCACTTCAACCTTGAGTTTACTTAAAAAATCAAAATGAAATTATCACTCGTACCTACTCTATCGCAACGGTCTAAGTATAACATATGTATCTTGAGTTTGCTCAACAAATACATATAGTTATCTTACCTCATCTATTCAATATATTAATAATACCATACATAACTCCCTAGATTGAGTTTTCTCAACAATAATATATATATATATATATATATATGTATATATGTATATACATATGTGTGTATATATATATATATATATATATATATATATAGAGTAGAGGACAACGTTATATTTAAACTCATAATCTTCAATATATTATATTGAATGATATCAACTTATGGTTACAGAATAATGTATTTCTTATAAAATACTCTCGTGATTCAACTGTCTGATACATAGAAAATCACGGTATACGTACATTTACGTATGTATTTATTCTTCAAGCCTATTTAAGGTTTTTTAATATTCTACCTTTAATTTATACATTCATATTATATAACTTTTATATTTCGTATTACTTATATAATAGTCTTATGTATAATATTATATTAATTAAATCTTATTTAATCTACAGGAAATTATTGTCAAGGACAAAATTTCTCAACATTTTAGCTTCAAGGACAGACCTTCAGTATTTTAGCCTGAAGGACAACTTTCTTTAGGTATCAGTTTTTAAGAGTTTTTAGGTATCACTTTGTAGTTATCGGTAGCAGTTTTTAGGTATCAGTTTTTAGTTCGGTAGCAGTTTTGGAAAAATGTTTGTCCTTGTGAATAATTTTGAAAAAATGTTTGTCCTTATGAATAATTTTTAGGAGAATGTTTGTCCTTGTGGGTAAAATATTGAGGCCGTGTCCTTGAGGCTAAAAATATACAAATTTTTGTCCTTTAAATTAATTGCCCCTTTAATCTATTAGCATTTTAAATAATTTTATATTAATTTAATATAGCATTTATATTAAATATTTATTATATACTATAACCTTTGTAGTATAACACATATATCATATATATGTGTATGTTATTTAATTAATTAACCTTTTAATTAATTTATTTAATTAAATTTTTTTAAATAAATTTATATTAGTTTTGAAATTTATTTATATGCATACATGTATACTTATGTTAATTTAACATTTTAAAACAGCATAACATATATCATAATATACAATTCATGCATATATTAATTAATTAAATTATTTTATTAACATATTTTATTAATCTTATTAATAAATTTTATAAAATTCGAAATTAATTTATATTAATTTTCAAACATTTTAAATTTTTCTTTTTATTATGACATTTATAATATGTATATATATATATATATATTATATTTTAAATTTAACTTTTAAATTTAAAAATCTTATATTTCCAATTTTCAAAAGAATTTGAAAATTTATATTATAACATTTATAATATTTTTCTTATTTTAAATTTAACTTTTGTTTTTAATTTCAAAATAATTTTTAGGTTAGTCCAAGTTCCAATTCAAATTGGGTCTTTTCTATTAGGGATAACTTTTGGGCTTACCTCATCATTTCGGGCCAAGTTAGTAGCCAGGTAGGCAATGTACTTGATTATTAAAACCCAACCTTAGACACTACTTTTTTAGACACTCTACTACATGCATATGCTTTAATTAGTTAACCTAACATGACTAATTTAGATCGCATAGGCTATTGGGCTTCAATACCATTGTTGGAACCGGGCCAGCCTGCACGAAAGTTATGGGTGAGTTTTAATTTTTTTACCCTGTTGGATCTTTATTGGGCCTATGCAGTCTAGTTCATTTAGAACATTTCTAAATATTATTTAAGTAAAATATTTTATTTTACTTAAATTTATAAATTATATATAATTTCATTTAATATATATATATATATATATATATATATATATATATCATATACACATATATATGTGTGTGCATGTGTAACATGTCAACCTATGTAAGGTATAACATACCCTTGTATAGATGTTGAGATTTACATCGCAGTGGATACGTTAACTCATCCGATATGCAAACATATGTTGTTGAAATATATGTATGTATATAAACTATTACTTATATATAAATGTTGTATATATTTATACATATTAAGTTTGTTTAAATAATTTTATTTAAATGTATATAATATATATATATATATAAAAAGTTTTATAAATAAAATTATGTATATATAAATGTATATTATTATAATATATCTATTTTAACTGTAAATAAGTTATTTAAATATTAGTTTTTTTATAAAACCGTTAAATGTTAATTAAACATGTACAAGTATATACACAATAATAAAATAATATTTTATATTTATTGTAATATATACACACACATAAATATATTTATAATATATAAATATATATTAATAAAAATTAATTTTTTTAAATTCCATATCGTGTGTACAGCATAAAAAATTATTATTATTATTATTTTATTCTAAAATATATTTTGATAGAATATTCATTCAAAACTACATAAAATATTAATAAAAAAGTATTTTAAACCTTTTTCTAAATTTTAAATTTCTAATAAATCACAAATAATATTTTGAAGTGTGGAAAAAAAGTTCACAAATTTTATTTTTGATTAACTTATTAATTTTCAGCCGATTTGAATAATAATTTTTAAAAATAACAAATAAATATTTTTAATTTTTATTTTCTGGTCAAGAGCTTATCTGATGCTAAAAGAATTTTACAAAATAAAATAATAATTTTCAGAACATATTTGATATTATATGATTTATTTATGTAGTTTATTGATTTAAATGATATTAAATAAAAATTATTTTTTTATCGAAAATTACTATTACCATGAATTTACATATATAAAATTATATGATCAATTTTAACCATTGTATAATGTTGTAATTAAATATAAACCATATATATGTAATCAAATAATGTATATATATAATTTAATAAAATATTAATTAATATGTATATTATGCTACCGTATTGATCTGATATGTAAAATAAATGATTTTTTTATTTTATAAGATATACATGCATATAACCAAACCAATTTGTGACAACTTTAATTCATATCAAATTCATCATCTAACTAACAATATAAAAACACACACACACAATAAAATATTATTCAAAGAATTATAGATAATAATTTGATAAAACATACCCTAAGAATCAAAGCCTTGAAGTACACCTTGAAAGGATGAACTCTCTCATTTGAAACCTTTTCCAATTCGGCATATTGCTAGTCCTTGAACTGTTGAACTTTGACTATCGAATAGTGATCGACTTTGAGTTGATTTGAACTTGTTATGTGTTAGGACTGGGCCAGTCTACAACGAAAGTTATGAGTGAATTTCAATTTTTTTTTACCATATTGGATCTATATTAAGCCTATGAAGTCTTATTCATTTTGAACATTTCTAAATTTTATTTAAACAAATCTCTTATTTTATTTAAATTTATAAATTATATACAATTTTATTTTATTTATATTCAGTTAAATATAAAAGTACTTATATGTATTATATACATAAACGTATGTGTGTGCATGTGTAACAAAATAATCCGTGCAAGGTATAACATGCCTGTATATAAATGTTGGGATTTACACCACAACGGACATGTTAGTGTTAATGCCCGAGTTATTAATTTTGATGATAACAACCTTAGTAACAATAATACATTCATATAAAATATAGATACTAATGTTTTTGTCAAATTATATAGTATATAGTGTAGGATATTATACATGTGTTGAATCAAAGATTGAACAGTATAAAGGCTCAAAGAATGGACATGAAGATTCATGAGTATAAAGATCAAGATATGAAGATCTCATAACTATAGTAAAGTTTATAGAGTCATAGAATATTGTTAAAGTCCCTGGTAGCAATCTTTGATCTCCATTTTTTCATTTTCTTATCCTTTATTTTTAAAACAAAATATATTCTTAAAATATATTTAAAAATATTTTATAAAAGTTTTTCAAAGTTTAAAATGTTTATAAACTATGTCTAAGCTATTTTGCAAAGCATCAAAAACAAATATATTTTTAAAATATATTTAAAAATATTTTATAAAAGTTTTTCAAAGTTTAAAATGTTTATAAACTATGTTTAAACTATTTTACAAAGTATCAAAATATTTTGCAAAGCAGAAGAGTTTCAAAACATTTTAAAATAAACAAGTTTTTAAAATACACTAGTCTATGTCGACATACATGTCACAATTTTCAAATTCAAATTTTGAAATGAAATGTCTATTCATCGCAGCTCTTCGTGAATGGACATGTCTGTTTATTCTCTATATATAGGGGGTTTCAAACGAATTTTTAACAACTACTTCTTATTATCTTCTCTCCTCTTACTCTGCCAAAATTTCTAGTGAAAATTTATTCAAATCTTCTCAAATTTCAAAATATAATCAATTCAGTCTTCATTGTATTGATTCTCTACTATTTACTCTCTGATTTCATTCATTTCTCCCTCTCAATCAAAGATCAAAGTGCTATCCAAGATACTATAGGATCAATTATAACCAAAGATCAAGAAATTGTCTTTGGAAAAACCATCAAACTCTAATTGTATTTGCGTGGGTGTGATTGTAGCCCGTTCAAATCAGTTGGGTGTGCTTGGTGTTTCTAAAATCTAGGTGAGTGTGCTTGTGTTCCGTCCAAATCAAGTGAGTGTACCAAGCGCGGAAAATCTGGAGGTTGTGTCGTAGCCTTGAAATTGAGATTGTATTGGGTTTGCCTTTTGCCCGTTTAAAGATTGGCATTTGAAAATAAATCTATACAAGCAATTGTATGGGACTAGATGTAGGGTAACTCCGAACTAGTATAAATCTCTGGTATTATCTATCTAATTCTCTACTTTTTACTTTACTGCATTTATACTTATCTATGTTTGCATCTGTGATTGTTTATTCTATGTTGATTAATAATAACCTTGAAAGAAGTTTAAAAAGATTCATAGAAATTAGTAAACAATATTCACCCCCTTCTAGTGTTTAATTAGCCTTAAGATCCATAGTTTCACAACCCACATTTGGTTCGGAGCACTAGGTTTTCATAAATTCGTAATTTGATTTTTGAAAAGATTTAATGGCTAACAACACTGTTAATACATTTGTTAACACTTTTTTTGAAGGACAATCTACTTCCAAAACCCCACTGTTTGATGGCGGTAATTACACTTGTTGGTCATGTATGATGAAGACTATTTATAATCTAATGGTTTAGATATTTGGAATGTTACATAAAATGAGTACACTGAACCAAAATCTAATTTTGGATAATGGACTGCTAATCATAAGGCACTTGCACATAATAATTCTAAAGCCATGGATATTCTATTTTCTTCACTATATAAAAATGAATTTAATAGGGTATCTATTTGTAAGTCTGCATATGAAATTTGGAGAACACTACAAGTTACACATGCGGGCACTAGTATAGTTAAACAGACTAAAATTTCCATGTTAGCTAATCAGTTTCAGTTATTTAAAATGAATCCAAATGAGTCCACTTCTGACATATACTGTAGATTTCAGGATTAGTGCATTCATTAGCTGCATTAGGGAAAAACTTTTCTAAAGAGGATCAAGTTAGAAATATCCTAAATTGGCTCTCTTTGGAGTGGGATCAAAAGACACTTGCAATTGAAGAGGCTAATGATATTAGTACTTTGAAAATTGAAGAGTTAATAGGCAATTTAATGTCCTATGAAGCACAAATGCAGGGTAAAAGGGAAAGCAAGAAGAAATCCATCGCTTTCAATGCAATAAATGACGATCATGATTCTGATGATGACAATGATGAAGAAATTGCTTCCATGACCAGAAATTTTCGAAAATTCCTGAAGTATAGAAAAATGAACAACTTTCGAAAACTTGAAAACAAGACAAATGGAACTAGAACTACAACTAGATGCTTCAACCGTGATGAACTTGGCCATTTTCAGAGAGACTGTCCGCATCCGAATAAATCAAAGATCTCACCAACAAATAATTCATCCAAAAAAAGAAAAAGGGTTTATACAGCAACTTTGGATGATTCAAACACTTCCTCTAGTGACAATGAACCTGATACTGAAAATGTGAATATGTGTTTCACAACAACAATAGACTAGTCAATACTGATCAACAAAAAGCGGCAAAAATTGGTACGCTTTACATTTTAATTTTATTTTTTGGTTGCTTTTGATTGATAGGAATAGCCTATAAACTAATAATAATATTAGGATAATTAGGAATATATAGATATATAAGTATATATGAATAATTTATCCAAAGTCTAGTTTTGAAATTTAAGGTTTATATGTCGGCGTATGCCCCTCCTATATGTCGACATATGTTCCAGAAAAATGAAATTTGAAATTTCATTTCAAATTCAAAATTTGAACTTCCCTCCACTTTTCACTTACTCCTATACTATGAAAAATGCCTTTTTGACCAGGGAATATGTCCTTTGATTTTCTACTTATTTACTCCATCTCAATCCTATCATTTCATCTCTTTATTTAAAAATTCAAATATCAATTCACTCTCATATCTCCTCAAAAACTCAAAAATGGCTTCCACTAGTCAAAACCTAAAAACCATTAGGATCTCTATGAAAACAAAAGGCTTTCTCTTCAATGAGAAAGCTGCAATTGAAGCCTATATGGAATATACTACTTTCGAAAAAGTTTCTCCCAGAAGATTTGCTAAATTCGAAGACTTTTCTTCTTATGGTTTACATGATCCCATTTTTGAAAAAAATATTTTTAGTTTGATTGAATCTTTTCAAAATGATTTTGTTTGTTACCTCGATTTGGTTAAATATTTTATGCTAATTTAAAAGGAAAATTTTATCAAGGAGAAGAAGGTCAAGTTTGAAGTAGCGTTAATGGCACCCAAATAGTTCTAAATTATGAACTTTTTGGTCATATTCTTGATTGTAAGTCTAGTGAAATTGACCTCTCCACTTTTCAAATTAATGTTCAAAACCGTGAAGTTTTTCATAATCTTTTCAAAAACGATGATGATTTTGAATTTAAACACAAAAATCTTCATCTTCATCCAAAATCGAGACTTATGAGTCTTATTTTACAATAAAGTATTACTCCGAGGATGAGTAATTATAAAAACCCTACCCAAAAAGTTTTCAAAGCTCCTTTTGCTATTTAGGGTCGCTACAACATAAACTAGGCACAAGTCATTTTAGATGACTTTGTTCAAAATAACATTTCTAGACATGAGAACACGCTCTTCATTGGTGTGTATCTTGCTAGAATTTTCTTATATTTTGGTGTGGATTTAAGAGGAGAAAAATCCATTCCTCGAAAAGTTTTCGACAAAGCAAATATCTCTCTTATGAAAATTCCACCATTTTTTGAACCATATGAGATTCTTCCCGAAAATGAGCAAAGATTCACATGGGAAGAAGAACAAGAAATTGAACAAGAAGAGGAGAAAGAAGGGGATGAAATGGAAGTGGAAGAATAAGAGGAGGAGGAGGAGGAGGAAGAAATGGATTCATCTTTGGAAAGTCTCGAAAAACCATCCAACCCTACCAACAAAGAGATACTAAGGAACCAAGAGAAGCTTCTTAAAAATCAAAAAAAGCTTAAGCGTTGTTTTAGTACACTTCTATTTCCAAGGGAATGGACAAATTAAGTCATTCGCAAGCTTGGTCGCTCTTTATCATCATCATCTACATCCTTCTAAACTTCTTTAGTTGTTTACTTATGTTATCTAGCTTTGTACTGTGTGTTTTTAGTTTGAAGTTTATCTTGTTCGTGTGTATTTTCCTTTATTTTGAATGAAATCCATATATCCTTCAAATTCTAAGTAATGAAAAATATTATTAATGTTCTACACTATTTATTAGTCTCTAGAAGTCATAAATGTATAATAGTATAAAATAAAAACAAAATCTATAACAAATATACTTTAATTTTGAAAATTTAGGCGTGTATGTCGACATACATGCATTTGATATTTCGACATTTTACGGCCAGAAAGTAAATTTTTTAATTTCAAAATAAAAATAACTACCATCCATTCATTCCAAACGACCTTCTACTCTTATATAAGTCTATTTCTTCCAGAAAACTCATTCATCATTTTATTCCATACTCTATTTTCATTCTCAAACATATTGGTACAGATATGCCTTCTCCACATCAAAAATTATATGAAAATCTTGAATAAACTCTTCAATCTTTCAAAGATATTCTCTCCTTTATCCTACGATATAAAAGACACTTAGAATTAAGTTAAATGTAGATGATAAAGGAATAAGAAAAGGATTTTGATGCGATTCGGTGGATGATTTCTTCTTTAATCAAAGACGAACGAAGCAACAACCTAGAGTGTACTATTAACAAGGATAATGAAGATTGGGATGTCATCAACGTAGATACAATCTTTAGGTCTGATGGTTGGGTTGAAGTTCCACGAAACATCTAGCTATTAGGTTTGGATTTAATATGTAAATATATATAAATACACTTAAGATTTGGTTTCAATGACATGGTGTGTATTTGGATTAAATTTGATTGGTTTGGATTGTTTGTATGATTGATTGGTTTAATTGACTTAAATGTATTGAAATCATATAGTTAGAAATTACATTAATAAAATTTACTTTATCATATATCATCATGTTTAATATAGAATAGTATCATTTATCATATATAATCATATATATCATTTTAAACTTAGATTATTGATTTGAATCATATGTTAGTTAGAGGGAGTTTTTAGTTTTTCACCCATTTTTGTCGATGACAAAAGAAGAGAAAAATATAAAATATATTATACATACATACATACACGGCGCATGCGCATGCGCACATAAACACACTTATTCAGGGGAAGTTATCCAACTTAGGGGAGTTATATCATATTTTATATATACATGATATTAATGGTTGTCATCATCAAAAAAGGAGAGATTGTTAATACCTCGGTTATTGATTTTGATGATAACAACCTTAGTGACAATAATACATTCATATAAAATATGGATACTAATGTTTTTGTCAAGTTATATAGTATATAGTGTAGGGTATTATACAAGTGTTGAATCGAAGACTGTACAGTATAAAAGACTCAAAGAATGGATATGAAGACTCATGAGTATAAAGATCAAGATACGAAGATCTCAAGATTACAGTAAAGTTAATAGTCATAGAATATTGTTAAATCCTCTGGTAGAAATCTTTGATCTCTATTTCTCATTTTCTTATTCTTTATTTTTAAAACAAAATATATTTTTAAAATATATTTAAAAATATTTTATAAAAGTTTAAAATGTTTATAAACTATGTTTAAACTATTTTACAAAGTATCAAAAACAAAATATATTGTTAAAATATATTTAGAAATATTTTATAAAAGTTTTTCAAAGTTTAAAATGTTTATAAAATATGTTTAAACTATTTTACAAAGTATCAAAATATTTTGCAAAGCATAAGATTTTCAAAACATTTAAAAATAAACAAGTTTTCAAAATACACTAGCCTATGTCGACATATATGCCGCAATTTTCAAATTCAAATTTTGAAATGAAGTGTCCATTCGTCGTAACTCTTCGTGAATGAACACATTTGTTTATTCTTTATATATGGAGGTTTCAAACGAATTTTTGAACAACTACTTTCTTATTATCTTCTCTCCTCTTACTCTGCTAAAATTTCTAGGGAAATTTTATCTAAATCTTCTCAAATTCAAATCAGAATCAATTTAATCTTCATTTATTGATTCTCTACTATTTACTCTCTGATTTCAATCATCTCCCTCTCTTAATCAAAGATCAAAGTATTGTCCAAGAGGATATAGGATCAATTGTAACTAAAGATAAAGAAATTGTCTTTGGAAAAATGAAAATAATTATAATAAAATTCATCTGGATGTGCACTTCAGGTCTATATATATATAAAAATGTGTTTTTAATAAATTAAAACATACATATAACCAATCGAATATGTGACAATATTGATGGTATATATAAGAATCTCACCAAACTAGCAATATAATAATGATATATATATATATATATATGAATAATATAATGTTATTTATAAATCATATAGTATACTAAATACATACCTAATACTAATGCCTTATAGCATACCTTGTAATGACGAATTCTCCCTCCTTTAAAATCTTCTCGATTCAGCAGATTGCTAATCCTTGAGTCCGCCTTTAGCTATCCAATAGCTATCGCCATTTGAATTGATTTTAGTTGAATTTGTTGGAGATTCTAGATGGAGAATTCAGCCAGCAATGGGAGAAGAGAGGTAGCCAAAAAGTTCTAAAACAATTAGGGTTAGAGGCCTTTATATAGTGGATGAAATAAAGACAAATATGGATCACATCCCATACTAAGTCTCACTAGATCTAGGCCATCCATCTCAAATATGCCTCTACCATTTTAGCTACCCCCATAGTCTATCTTGCTGCCGAATTAACACCATAATATTATGGGCTAATAGCCTATTTAATCCCAAATAAATATTATTAATTGAAGCTGATTTAATTGCTTGTCGATATCGCATATCGATCGATATATTTGTAACTATAATAAATACATACAATGATATTTATTACTCAAATCATATTTAAAATTTTATGAATAATATTTCATAAATATTAATTAATTTAATTAATTTATAATATTATAAACTAATTGAATCGTTTGGTCTAAAGAGAATTTCATCATTCCGGTTGAATGACTCGTCAAGTGTAAATTTGGTCAGCGATTAACATCAAACTATTCAAATGTTAATGTTCACACGTCAATTAGCAGGTGGTGTAATATTTTGGCCAAATTTATCACTTAGTTTCAGTAAAATCCAATTTTGTTTTATTAAGCATTACCCGATTGTGACATTTATTTACACCAATTCCCTTCGTCAAAACTATATCACTTTGTACTTATGGAATTTGGTAATGGTCAAAATTCCAATATCGCCAGTATTCAACTCTATAGTCCAAACACAAAGTCCTTGGTTCAAAAATAACAAAATGCTGGCCATAGACTTTGATTTTGAGTTGACTTGAGTTGACCGTGATACTAACCCTGTATAACTGAGGAGACGAATCCTCTCTTGAATAGTGCTTCACTTCAAATACTTTCGCTCGACTCAATTACAGTCACTCGATGGATGCTATGTCATGATTTGACTATAATCAAAGTGGAGCTTTCATATTAAAGATCCACGGTATTCTCAAGTTGAGAGAGCTGTGTAAATCAGTCACATCAATATTTCTGTTTGACCTTAGTTTTATTAACCAACAGAAAACTATCGAGTGAGTCGTTCCATAGTTATCCAATGACTATTAGTATGTAATCTCTTGGTGCCCCCAGTAGTCATAAGTAATACACTGTTCTACATTTGGAGAGCGTTGTGTAATCTAGTCTCAACAGATACATCGATATCCAATCTCGATGCATCTTGACTAGGAACATTTAAAATGGTATATTTATTTTCATTATGATAAATTACTCACGGTTATAACACTTTGTAACTACTATAACAAAACATACAATTTATGGATTTTTTTATTAAATACACTTTTAATTAAATTAATTAATTAATACAACAAATTTATATCAAGTATATAATAGAAAGAAAACACCTTTTACTTCAAACAAGATTGGTTATCGAGTTAGATATATGTAATAAATTACATAATTGCCCCTAGAGCGTACCCTTAACTCTATCAATCCTACTTGCACTTGGTATCAATTATGGAATCTTATTCAACTTCTCCAATCGGTTTTCTAAAAACCAATTAGGTTAGTTCTTTAGCGAATAAGTATGCTATTACATCAATTATCTACTATGCCAATCAACTTTCTCCAATGTTGATAAACTAAATTTTGTTATGTGGAAAAATCCGAAGTATGTCTCTCGACTTTCAGTGAGCTCTAAGTTCTATTGTGAACTGTATCATGACATTATTATCATATAACAAAGTTATGAGATTCTCAACATTTGGAATTACCATCGACTCAGTTATAAATTTGTGCATTTATATTTATATACATTGTTTTATTACGGTGCTATCCAAGGCGGTGTACTTAACCTTTTCATTGAATTAGCCATCATCTTTCATTTGTAACATTTCCAATTTAAATATTTTAACTTGAATTTATTATTGACATATTATACTTAATATCACTTATGGAAGTTTGAGTTCGAACACTCCTTCATAAGGAGTTTGTTGTTTTTGTAAATAATTCTTTAGTATTTCAAAAATACATGAGAACATCTCACAACCATTTAGTGATATCTATTTGGATATGATATTTGTTTCATGCATCAAATACATAAACAAATCACGATATCGTAGATAACATGACATGTATGATAATTCCTATTGCCAATGCATAAGGAATCCATCTTACATTTTCCGTATTAAACATTTTAATAAGGTATCCTTGTATATTGTTTGAGACATACCCAATATCTTTTATACTTACTATAAAAGACATCATTTATAAATCCAATGTCGAGTATTAAAACAATTAAAGCTGATTTTAACACAACTACATCATTAACAATCAGTAGTGTGTTGTTTGCTTATGGTTTAGAAATGTCTATGTATCTTTTAACATTCTTTATTATGAACACACGCTTCCTCTGCATTTTGATTGAAAATCAAACTATTTGATATTCTTATCAAAACACTTGTTCAATTTTGATGCTTTTCTGAATGATACTTTCATATCCATTCTCGGATCATATTCGAAAAACCCACAAACTCAATATCGCTCCTCCTGACCTTGAGACACTTTGATTATTATGTGTAAATAATTTACTCTAAATTATTATTTATAATTTTCTATTTCAACACATGTACCAAAACATAAAGTCATAACATACGATAATTTTGTAATTAGAATACGAATTAACTTGAGCAAGTTGAATAACGAATCTATTATGCTAAATTCAATAATTGAACATCATGATATTATTCTTATTAATGCGCTCACTATATTCCAATTGCTTTTGTCTTTCTCTTAAAGACACTTTTGCAGCCAATGGCTCATATCCCTTTGGGTACAAATATCAAAATCATATTTTGATAATATACTTGGAATCTATTTTGGATTAGCGCACCGTACCATATCATAGAGTCAATACTCTTAATGGTTTAATTAAACAACCGTGGATTATTTATTCTTGACATTGATAAGAAATTCATAGTTTCTCTTTAATGTACAAGAATGCTCATTAGACGTTCTAACGTATCTGTGTTCATTTAGGTTCGGTAATTTCATTCATCCCTTGTAATCAGTTTATCATTGGATCGTATCTAATTTTATTTTATACCAATAATTTCTCCAAGAAATTCCTCCGCTACGAAGTTGGTATTTCTTGAAACAACATTTGTTTCTCAGTGGAACATAATGGGTATTCATGAAAATTTTACGAATTTCCTTATATGTAAATTGATTTCGTTTTAATTTACAAAATTTTGTTCAAAACATAAATATGTCATCCAATAATAGTCCTTCCTAATTCTTTTTGGGGAGATTCATTCAAAATCTTTTACGAACAACTATCACGTGTATACTTTCAATTTGCACAACCTGCCAACTCCTTGGTCTAGGATATGTTGGAGTTTCTTATAAACCCTTACCTTGTATGATTTTGTAAACTATTATTTAGATGTAATAATATTAATCTTGTGTGCTACTCTTAAGTATATGACCTTATAGAAAGAAATTAACTCAACTTTACTCACAATTAATCGTACTTTGTCCAACAAAGTTCGATTACTCGTTATTGATACATCATTATGTATCGCATGGAGGAGTGGCTTTGAGATTGAATCTTTATTCATTTTTAGGTATGTTTGGAACTCTTTCCAATATATTCATGCATTCGATCAAATCGAATCATTTCCATCATATGTTATATTATTTACTTCTGTGGTATACTCTTTGGGCTTACCGTAGACTTATACATGCGTACCGAATACATATGTCCATGTGTGTGATAACTCATCGGTGAATATAATGAAGTATGTGGAACTGTTTTGGTCGTAATAGACTTGTAATTGCATACATCAATATGCATCAATTCGAAGAGTTCATCGACTCTTATGACTTTCCCACTGAATAGGTGCATTCTCCTTAATTGTTTGAGATATAGTTAACCAATATCAAATGATTCATAATCATGTAATAAAATTATTTCTCAAAACTACAGCTTAGTCCATTTTTCCAAAGTAATTGTAAATAATTTTAGATACTTCAGTATTTTCAGTTGTATCACTTTTGTTGTGAAAACAAATATCACATTATAGTTTTATTTCATAACAAATATTCATAATATTCACATTGAAATATAACCATGTCTATTTTTCATTCGACTTCGAAAAGTAGTCATTATTTCATAAATAATGTGTGATGTGTTTTACGAAAACAAATTTTTTGTAACTTGATGCAATCAACAAGTGTTATATGACATGCTTCCACTATTTCTTCCATTACTATAATAGCATACTAAATTCGGAGGTCCATTATTCACTTAATATAGATTATTTGTTTCATATACCACAACTAGTTTACAGCGGAGAGTTCTTTGATCAAATATCTTGAACTCAAAGTCATAGAAAACAATTTTCTAATGAAAATACATTTTGGATAGAAATCGTATTTCTCATTACAATGTTAAGTATCAATTATTATTATTACAATTTTAATTTCCGATGTTTCTTTATAAAGCAGAAATGACTATTCACTTTCTTCATCCCAATTGTATTTTAAATCACATTTACTCTTGTACACTCGTCTTTCTTTCTAAATGGTCGATCCATTTAAAAAATACCATTAATACACCATCATTATGAACTCTTTAATAAGCGTACTTAATCATCCTTAATATTTAAGGACATTAAATATGTTGCACTTTGCATAAACTAATCAAACTGAGATTTCAATAATCGAGTTCTTAGATATATCTTGTAGTTTTGGTCTAATGTTACATTTAACACTATAAGATCTTTATTGTAATCAATCAATTGAATATTCAATCTTACAATATGGTTTATTTGCTTATTACGGGTGAACTAATTTCATCAAAATATCATACACTACGAACTATGACCGTTCATCATATAACATCTATATGCGATTTTATATGGATCAAGTATCCTATTCTTATATTGCTTTTAAGTTCAAAACTTATAGAATGCAATACACAGTCTTGACCAAATAAACACAAAAGTGACCAAATTACAAACGTATTTAGTAGTTGTAAAATTAGATGCCTGCGTGGGTGTTGAAACATTGACATGCAATAAACATTGATTAGTAAGTATATGTTATATTTCTATTTGTCAATCTTCAATTCAGTTCATTTGTATATCTTAATTGATAAACGTTTTATCAATCATATTAAATGGACAAATTAATCAATGTAGATTATTATAACATTATATAGCATATGTTTTTACAATATAAGAAAAGTTAAAATTTATCATTTCATTTTTCTAATAAGGCTCCCACTAGTCTTTTATGTTTCTCCAAATCCTAAGATGAAACATAGAAGTATTTTGACTTCACCAGTAGGTGCTAGGACTTATCCATCTTAGAATTCTGACCTTGAATCTGCTCAACAAGTCATAGCTCCACAGACAATGGATAATATAACGACTCGGAATTTTATCTCTTTGATTTGAGAATATTTAATTAATTTTAAATATCCAATTAATGACTTTTAATGGTAAAATAAGCATCTTTTAATTAATAGATAATAATGGTGAACTCATTTTGAAAGTTTATTTACAAAAATAAGTAGTTCGATGAAAAATTTAAAATATGACAGGAAATTGTTTTTTGGATTTTCGACTTTTTGTCGAATGTAAGTTGTCGCAACATTGTTGCACACATATGTACACTTTTATAACATACACTTATACATATGATAACTGATTTTGTAAAGTAAAAAAGATTTGTAAAAGTATAATTAAAGAGGTAATTAATTAAGTTAATAAAGTAAGAAAAAACACTTTTTTAATTTTAAGTGTAAAGTACTCAAATAACATAACGAAAACGTGATGTGATGGCTTAAGTAGATTAGAAAAGAGTGAGAGTGTTATACCGCCTTTTGACCTGTCTGTATATCATAAAAGTTGGCTAAATGGCTTATGTGATCATTAAGGCAAGAAGCCTGGAGAGATGATTATCAGGCTCAGAAATCGACGATATTTGGAACTATGGACAATAGTTGGGCGGATTCGGACCTGGTCCCAATCAAGTTGCAATCAATATGAAGTGATCAGGAAGGACCCGTGAGGCCATATTTCAAATTTCAAGTCAATAGAGTTCGTATGCTCGAGTTATGGGCAAAGGAAGAATTCATATGGATTGATCAAGAACGTTCCATAAAACAACGTAAATCGACGAAGATCAATCAATGTCTCAAAATCTACAAGGCCAATGCACTTGAAACTCATAGAGCATCAATATACTGAAGAGTGGAGAACACAAAAACGATCGCATGACAAAACTCCCAAATCTGGAAAAGTGGCCGATCGTTATTGGAACGATCGTACAAATCAGTATAACGATCCATAGTTTTACAGAAAACACGATATTTCACAAACGGTACGTCGAAATTCCACAATATTTGGAGAGAAAATAGCTAAAATCATGGGGAACCACGTGATCAATCGTAGCTCCAAAGGATGAAATCTTGGAAAAGAGGCCCATCGTTATTAGAACGGTCGTACAAATCAGCATAATGATCCATAGTTTCACGGAAAACGCGATATCTCACAAACGGTACGTCAGAATTGCATGAAATCTGAAGAAAAAGTAGCTTACATCATGGGGAACCCCCTTGATCGATTGTAGCTCAAAAGGATGAAGTCTTGGAAAAGAGGAAAATTTTATTGGAACGATCATACAAATCAGCATAACGATCCATAGTTTTACAGAAAATGCGATATCTCACAAACGGTACGTCAAAATTACATGAAATTTGGAGAGCAAGTAGCTTACAACATGGATCACCCCCTTGATCGAACATAGATGAAAAGGATGAAATCTTGAAAAATAGGCCCATCGTTATTGGAACGATCGTACAAACCAGCATAACGATCCATAGTTTTACGGAAAATGTGATGTTTCATAAACGGTACGTTGGAATTACACGAAATTCGAAGATCAAGTAGCTTAATCATGGAGCACCCTCATGATCGATCGCAGCTCAAAAGAATGAAATCTTGGAAATGAGGCTGATCGTTATTGGAATGATTATACAAATCAGTATAACGATTCATAGTTTTATAGAAAACGCGATATCTCACAAACGGTACGTCGGAATTGCACGAAATTTAAAGAACATGAAGCTAACATCATAGAGTACCTCCATGATCGATCGTAGCTCAAAAAGATGAAGCATGGAATGATCTCCTATGATCCAATTTCTAGTCAAAACAGCGAAGATCAATCGATATCTCACAAACGGTAAGTCGGAATTGCTCGAAACTTTGGGAGCAAGAACTAGAGGCATGGTGGACCCCATTAAAACGATGGCAGCCCTATTGGAGTTAGTATGGAACAATCAGCCCAAATTATTTTTTTATGTCTGATCGATCCCAAATTACGTGGGTCGGGTTGTATGGGCCTAGAGGTTCTTCTGAAGAAATTTTAGCCCGATCCATGCACGTCTTCATCGATAAATACCGTGGACTTGGCTCATTGCAAGGGATTTTTCGGCTGGCTCTCCTTTATCACTTCTTATCTTTTCCTCCATTAATTTTATATAAAAAACTGTACTTGTAATCTTACAGTATAATTAAAGATTATTGGAGTGGACTTAGGTCGAAATTTGCCGAACCACTATAAAACTTGTGTGTTCCTTTACTTTTTATGCTATTTATTCTGTGATCTGCATGCTTATCTTTCTATTTGGATATTGCATTTGAAAATTGGTGCTTTCACATACAACCGGGTGTTTATGATCATTTTTGGTGCAAACATTTTGGTGCTTTCACTGAGGAGGATTTGCACTTGCGGATTTGGAAGCTAGGATTTTAGATTTGGAAGCTTGGGTACTTGGATCTAGGAAGCAATGGCTAGGCAATCAACAAGGAGACCATTAGCCGATAGAAGTCACCATGGAGGGAGCTAGGAGGCTTCTTTGGAGCTGGAGAAAATAAGACATATATCTACATCACAGAGACAAGATGGAAATGATGATGGCAGCGATGCAGGAAAGGATGCTAAAGAGACAAGAGGAGATGATCCAGAATCTCCTCGGGCAGATGTGACAAGATGGAGCACAAAACCAAGGAAATGGAGTAGCAGGAAACGCTGAAAATATGGATCATGGAGTTGGAGCAGCAGGAGCTGAGGAAAACCAGAATTAGGACCAAGGAAACGAAGCTAACATACAACAGGATGAAGTAGTACAGCCGGGGGCAATCCCCGGCCGACACATAACGATCAGTACCGATCGTTCCAAAACGATCGGCGCCGATCGATCTAGACTCATGGGCATGCACCCGGGTTATTGTAACATCCCCCTACTTGGAGGCACAAAACTAACGGCTATGTATGCTGCAGTCATCCATAGTTATTAATCCTCGGTGACCAAATACGGAAATGTTAGATACATTAATACACAAAAACACATGAATATGGAAAATTTTAAAACAGCAAACAAAGTCCACATTCCATTTCAAAATATTTCAAATTAATTACATAATCCTAGAGCGCAGACCACGTTCAGACAAAATATACTTATTACAAAATACGCCAAGAGCGACATATGAAGATGTCCCCTTGGATGATCAAAGTATATAATATGGCAACAAACCAAGTTTTCCTTTACAACCAAACACATCAGAAATAAAAGAACTCTAAGTAGCTAACACGCCTCCTGCACGTCACCGGAAGCTTTATTCATCTAAAAGAACACCTGAAAACCCTAAACCTCAAACTACTCAAAATCAATTGAGTACCCGAGAGTTTAAGGGGAAAACAAAAACTTTGAGTCAGACATAAAGCCTAGTATAAATAATAATCTACCATCTCAAAGCGTTTAGATATCTAGTGAGACCACGTCGCTTAGCGAAATGGGTTTTCCCCTCACAAGTATCCTAAAACATTTATAAACCATATACTGTGCTCCTGCATCCACATTGGTTAAAACATAGTATTTCAAAGCATTATAATGATATGCAAAACAAGTAAATCAAATCTAGAATACCCATCCCTACTTATTCTGACTATCTGTCTCAATTAAAGTTTCTAGGGTTACTATTAACCTGTTAAATGTTTATGGACTATCTGTCCAATTTCATAGTTTTCATGGGATCACTAAGAACCTATTATTAACTCCAATATCTCTTCTATTATCCTAGTTTTCATGGGCTAACTAGGAACCTATTGACTAACTGTCAATATCTTAATCCGGATATAATTTTCATGGGCTAACTATAAACCTATTGGCCCCTGCCAATATCAAATCATAGTTTTCATGGGCTGACTATGAACCTATTAGCCCCTGCCAATATCTTTCCCTTTATACAATTTTCATGGGCTTACTGTAAACCTATTGGCCCCTGCCAATATCTTTAATTAGGATTTTAACATTTCTTAAGTTATATTCACTACTGGTCAACCTAGCTGGTTATTCTTCCCTTCCCTAAAGTACCGTTATGGGTTAATTACAATGTGAAGAAATATACGAAGAAGTAATATTCTCAAAAATCTTTGTTTATGCCATGATATTTCCTTTAAAATGAGAATGTGTTATTCGATTTGAAAACTTAAAACATCACTTTCGAAACCATTGGATGACCTCCTTCGAACGCATAGAAAACCTCTTTTTAAAACTCAATAAAAATACCTTTCAATGGTATCAAAACGTTCTTTATAACATGGCTTCGGAACAAATGAAAATACCCCTTTCGAAAGTATTGGGTTTACTCTTTAAAAACATCTTTTGGGTCAAAGTGGTTACATATGAAAGTATCTCTTTCGAAACCCTTTTAAAATTATTTGGGGACAAGTTGATGGTATTGGAACCACATATTCGAAAGCTCAACACCTTTAAGTTAAAACTCTGAAGGGCAATGTCGAAAACCCCATTTCGACCCCATTACCTTCAGAACCCTCAACGCCTTCCAAAAACATTTAGGAAGTGGCTTAGCTTAGTTTAAATAGAGATAACCCTTCAAAAGCATTGATGGCATCAATACACTCGGAAGGGAAATAGCGACTGGGTTTCGACTTGGTCGAAACCATTACTTTCGAAAACACTTATACAAAAACAAAAGGAACCCATTCGAAAGCTAATACTTTAGACATAATACTGCAACCTTCTTCGAAAGCTATTTATAAACTCTTTTTGAAAACATACGTTTTGACTGGGTCAAAAGTTCTAAGCAAAACAAAGCAAATACTTAACTTTTGAAAACCAAACATGGTTTCGACCCCATTGGAAGCATTCCTTTCGACACCATGGCTTCCGCCTTTCCTCCAATCCACTACATACCATCTAAATTGTACCTTGTGTATTAGTTTCGACTAAGTGAATTTCGATTGAATTGGAGCGGAGGTCATTGGAGTCGAAAGGTCCTGCTATATGAGGCGAAACCAACTTTTCTGATTAAAGGCTGAAATCATGCTTATTTTAGAAAATGCTTTAACTAACCTGCATATGTGTACTGTTTTAATTGGTTGCCTTAAAATTTTTCAAATACTTTAGAAAATAACTACCGCATTTATCAGATCTAAATCAAAGGAAAATTAACGTTTAAGCCCTTCCATTAAGCAAAACCAATATTGCAAATAAGTCCTTCTTTTAAAATAATTTATTTTCTATAGCAAATCAATTAGGATAAATCCCCAAAAATCACATAAATTCAATTTCATCATGTTATCTAACGTATCAAAATTTCAGAACCAATTTCTTCCTGAAATAATCAAAATAAAATTTAAACCCAAATATATCATATTTTCCTTCTGAAATTCATAACAAATTCTCCATAGCTTGGAAAATTATGAAAATTTAAACCCGTCTCTAAAATCATGTTTTACCTAACATATAATTTTTTCATGGCATTCTAAATTCAATAACAACTGGTTTTACCCCAAAACCATGCAATTTCATATGTAAATGAATTAGTTTAAATCAAACATATAATAATTTAAGCATATCATCATCCAAAACATCATAAAACAAATTTAATATTAAATACGAAAACTTATGATTATAAAAACAAAAATAGAGATGGAATGAATTATTATTCACCTTAGATATGATAAGGAATTTGAGATTTGTTGTTGATTAATTCTTCCTAGCTTTGATCCTTAGCTTTAGATTGAATTTTCCTCTTTTCCTCCTTGTTAATGGTCGGCTCTATTTTAATATTTGATTTGCATTTGTGGAAAATGAGAAATGAAACGTGAATGGGCAATTACAAAGGTGTATAGTCGTGTATTATGAAGTGGCTATTTATTAATATGCCCAGGTGTAAATTAATAGCTTATAAACCAATTTAGGCCCATCTATTTTATTATTAAGCACAACCCTATATTTATGATTTATTCAAGTCTCAATCCCCTTATCATTATTATTCTATTTAATTTATCTAATTAAATCTCCTGAATAATGTTATCAAAAATTAGGGATGTTACAGGGTTTCCCCCTTAAAGAATTTCGTCCTCGAAATTCAGTAAAGACTAAATACTAAGCATAGCATTCATCTGTAACAACTCCTAACAACCATACTAGCCTATCCGACTAGCAACTATCCATATAAATATAATATAGACATACCTTTACAGCAGATCAGGATAAGTATCTCTAATCCTATCCTCTGTCTCCCAAGTACAGTCCTTCTCGTTGTCACTCCATTGAACTTTCACCAACCTGATTGTCTTGTTCCTCAATCTTTTCTCATCTCTCGCTATAACTCGAACTGGTTGTCTAACAAAAGTAAAATTAGGCTCTACTATCAAGTCTTCCAACCCTGTCAGAGGAATAGTAGTCTCTGGATCATGCACATACTTGCGAAGATGAGACATATGAAATACATTATGAACACTTGCCATACTGTCCGGCAGCTCTACTCTGTATGCGAGCTTCCAATCCTCTCTATAATCTGGAATGGTCCAACATATCTCGGGGCCAACTTCCCTGACTTTTCAAATCGTACTACACCCTTCATCGATTATAACTTAATGAAAACCTTATCTCCAACTGAGAATTCTAGGTCCTTACGCCTCTTATCTGCGTAACTCTTTTGTCTGGACTGAGCTTCCTTCATCCTTCCTCGGATCAACTCAATCTTTTCTAACGCCTCTCTAACCAAATCTGGACCTAAGACTAATCTGTCTCCAGTATCCAACCAACATGTTGGTGATTTGCATGGTCTTCCATACAAAGCTTCAAACGTCGTCATTCCTATACTAGTCTGATAACTATTATTATAGGAAAACTCAACCAAATGTAGGTGACCCTCCTAAGGTCCACCAAAGTCCAATACACAAGCTCTCAATAAATCCTCGAGTACCTTATTAACTCTCTATGCCTGCCCATCTGTCTCAGGGTGATATGCAATACTCATATTAAGCTTATTACCCAATACTTCTTGTAGACTCTTCCAGAATTCACTAGTGAACAAGGCATATCACTGATTATACTACTAGGAACTCCATGTAGTCTAACTATGTTCTTTATGATCAACTTACCTAAAACAGGTGCCGTCCTGGTTGACTTTACTAGAATAGACACTCGGCTTTTGATGTTCAGCTTTCACTTGTTGACAGTTTGCATACTGCCTAAACCACAAGCCAACATCCCTCTTCATACCATCCCAATAGAAGCTCCTCTTCATATCCTGATACATCTTGGTCCCTCCAGGATGAATAGTAAACTTGGACCGATGATATTATCCAAGAACTTCTTTCCTCAAGCCATCCGCATCTGGAACACATAACCTTCCCTTCTTTCTCAACCATCCTCTCTGGTCAAAACAAAAATCTTTCAAATCATCGATCTCAGTTCCAACCTCAAGCCTTCTGATCTTCTCGGCTAATAATGATCCTCCTTCTGCTTAGAAGCAATTCTCTTGATCAACACCAGTCGAACGTCTAAACAGGACAACATGGCGGTACTCCGACTAGAACTAGCAGTCGATCTTAACTGCACACCACAACTGGCCAAAGCTTCTAAATCCTTCCACTCCGCTAACATAGCTAACACCACATTCTGATGTCTTCTACAAAGAGCATCCGTTACCTTATTACCTTTTCCTGGTGTATACTCTATACCAAAATCATAAGCAACCAAAAACTCCAGCCATATCTGCTATCTCGTATTCAACTCCTTCTGAGAGAATAAGTATCATAAAGACTTATGATCGGTATAAAGCTCAAACCTCTCCCCTAAGAGATAATATCTCCAAATCTTCAATGCAAAGATTACCGCAGCCAACTCCAAATCATGTGTAGGATACCTCACTTCATGCGGTCTAATCCGTCTAGATGCGTAGGCAATAACTTTAGCCTTCTGCATCAATACTGCTCCTAATCCAGTTTCGCATGCATCAGTATACACCACCAACCCCTGGTTTCCGTTTGGAACTACTAAAATTGGTGCATTGGTCAACAAATGCTTTAACTTAAGGAATGCTTCCTCACATTTGTCAGACCAGACAAACTTCACCTCCTTCCTGGTTAACTTAGTTAAGGCGCTGCTAATGAATCTTCGGTAATAGCCAGCGAGTCCAAGAAAACTTCTAATCTCGGTCATCGATTTTGGTCTCTTCTAATTATTCACAGCTTCGATCTTATCTGGATCGACTGACAAGTCTTTCTTTGAAACCACATGGCCAAGAAACTTAACCTCTTTCTTCCAAAAATGACACTTTGTAAACTTCACCTATAGCTGATTCTGCCTCAGCATCTCGAGCACCACTCTAAAATGAACTTCGTGCTCCCTTCCATCCTTAGAGTATACTAAAATGTCATCTATAAACACCAAAAAAAACCTATCCAAGTACTCTCGGAAAACTCGGTTCATCAAATCCACGAAGAAAGCAAGTGCATTAGTTAATCCAAATGACATCACCAACCACTCATAAGAACCATACCTAGTTCGAAATGCTGTCAAAGGAATACTGTCCTCTTCCAATCTTAACTGATGGAATCCTATCGCCTAATCCAACTGGGAAAACACTCTAGCTCCACTCAACTGGTCAAACAGATCATCGATTCCCGGCAAGGATACTTATTCTTTATCGTCCTTTCGTTCAACCTACAATAGTCGATACACATCCTCAATGACCCATCTGATTTCTTTACAAACACCACGGCCGCTCCCCAAGGCGAACTGCTTGGTCTGATAAAATTCCTTCCTTCAAGATCCACTAGTTGTACCTTCAATTCCTTCATTTCTGTAGGTGTCATCCTGCTCGGTGGTCTACTAACAGGTTTAGCTTTGGGCACAAGATCTATATGAAACTCAACTGCTCATTTTGGTGGTATTTCAGTGACTGGCTCAAAGACATCTGCAAACTCACTTGCTACCCGAACCTGACTTAACTCATCTCCTATCTCCATAGCATTAAGCAAAGAATTAACACTCCGGTCAGAATTCTCCACTGAGAGTATTAATCTGTTATGGCTATCAGGATGTCTAAGTGATATCTCCCTATCCTGGCAAAATATTCTAGCCTCATACCTACCCAACCAATCCATACCCAAGATGATTTCAAAATCTATGAAATCGAGAATATACAAACTGCATGCAAATTTATGACCTAACAAATCCAGTTCTAACTGGTCACATCTCAACCCTAGAGTTGTATATCCTCCTATCGGATTCGCAACCCTTAAGGAAGTAACAAGGTAGGTGGGTTCTAAACATAATCTATCAACCAAACACTAAGATATAAATGAATGTGATGCACCGGTATCAAAAAGTATTCTAACTGGTATACTCTGAATCAAAAACGCACATTCCATCACAGTCTTCCCTTTATCAGCTGCAGTAGTCCTAGCTGGTCCAATAGCAAAAACCTTTCCTTTATCCTCCCTAACTGGCTCTGGACACTGATTCTTGTAATGCCCAACTTGATCACAGTTGAAGCACTTCACATTCTTTTTATTTGCAGCCTTCTTCTCATTACTTGGCTAGCACTGAATTGCATAATGAACCTTCTTGTCACACTTAAAGCAAACTAACTCAGCCTTCGCATTCTTGGCAGTATCTCCCTTCTAGGCTCCGTTCTTCTTAAAGTACTTTCTCTTCTTCCCCTGAGAACCCTGAACTTCCACTGGCTTCTCTCTAGCACAACTAGTAAGCATCTCCTCATGGCGAATGGCCATCTCCATAGCTAAATTACTTGGATCATGGAGATGTGGCAAGGTCGCTCTAGCAATCTTGGGCCTCCGTCCCCTAATGTACCTCTCATTCCTTCTGATGTCAGTGTCTATAATATTATGTCCATAATGTGACAACTCCTCAAACTTAGTGGCATACTCAACAACCGACATCTCTCCCTGCTCCAAATCCATAAAATTCCTCATCAGCTCTGACTAGCAAACTCAGACACAAACTTCTACTCAAATCTCCTTCTAAAATCTTCCCAAGTCAACTGCTTTTCTGGAACTCTAGTAGTAACACTGTTCCACCAATGAAGCGCTGACCCTTGCAACTGTCTAGAGGCCAACCTTCTCTTTTGCGCATCATCTAAACCCAAATTAGCAAATATACGCTCATAATGCAACAACCAATTCCCAACTTCAATAGCGTCCTCCATCCCCAGGAATGGCTTCCGACCAAGACTGGTGTAGTCCTTGCTCAGCCTAGCATATTTATTCCCATCTGGAGCTACAGGATTGGCTCCTCCAACATTTCCAGCAATCCCGGTAGCAGCTCTTGCTTGCATTATATTGATAAAGAACTGATACATTGCCCCCATATCTACTGGTGGATTTCCATCACCCACATTGGCATCAACATTTTGGTTATTAGCATTAGCCAATCGACCCGGGTTCCTCCTAGTGGCGGGTCAAGCATTCCATTAGTTGTGATGCTTCCTCCATCGAGATTTCCTCTTCCGTTTCCTACTTCCATATCTTCTTTCTCATAAATCTGCATACGAGCCTTAGCAAGATATAGAAGAATGGTCTAAGAGAGCGGGGAATACGTACTTATATATATAACTAACTATATATCAAATACAAGTACATTACTATAACATTAACCCAAACCCCAATCTTGTTGCCTGATTCATTGTATTATGTTTGAAAAATCGCTTAGGTTTAAGTTTCTTTTAAAGTTTCATAAACCTATGCTCTGATACCAACCTGTAACACCCCCCTACTTGGAGGCCTAAAACTAATGGATACAGATGCTGCAGTCATCCATAGTTATTAATCCTCGGCGACCAAATACGGCAATGTTAGATACATTGATACACATAAAAACATGAATATGGAAAATTTTAAAATAGCAAACAAAGTCCACATTCCATTTCAAAATATTTCAAATTAATTACATAATCCCTGAGCGCAGACCACATTCAGACAAAATATATTTATTACAAAATACGCTAAGAGCGACATATGAAGATGCCCTCTTGGATAATAAGAGTATATAATATGGAAACAAAACAAGTTTGCCTTTACAACCAAGCACAGCAGAAATAAAAGAACTCTAAGTAGCTAACACGCCTCCTGCATGTCACTGGAAGCTTTATCGTCTAAAAGAATACCTGAAAATCCTAAACCTCAAAGTACTCAAATCAATTGAGTACCCAAGAGTTTAAAGGGAAAACAAAAACTTCAAGTCAGACATAAAGCCTGGTATGAATAACAATCTACAATCTTAAAGCATTTAGATATCTAGTGAGACCATGCCGCTTAGCGGAACAGGTTTTCCCCTAACTACTATCCTAAAACATTTATAAACCATATATCGTGCTCCTGCATCCATAATGGTTAAAACAGAGTATTTCAAAACATTATGATGATATGCAAAACAAGTAAATCAAATCTGGATTACCCATTCCCACTCATTCTGACTATCTGTCTTAATTATAGTTTCTTGACTATGTGTCTCAATTATAGTTTCTAGGGTTACTATTAACCTGTTAAATGTTTATGGACTATCTGTCCAATTTCATAGTTTTCATGGGATCACTAAGAACCTATTATTAACTCCAACATCTCTTCAATTATCCTAGTTTTCATGGGCTGACTAGGAACCTATTGACTAACTGTCAATATCTTAATCCGGATATAGTTTTTATGGGCTAACTATAAACCTATTGGCCCTGCCAACATCAAATCATAGTTTTCATGGGCTAACTATGAACCATTGGCCCTTGCCAACATCAAATCAAAGTTTTCATGGGCTAACTATGAACCTATTGGCCCATGCCAATATCTTTCCCTTTATACAGTTTTCATGGGCTTACTATGAACCTATTGGCCCCGCCAATATCTTTAATTAAGATTTTAACATTTCTTAAGTTATATTCACTACTGGTTCAACCTAGCTGGTTATTCTGTCCTTACCCAAAGTACCATTATGGGTTAATTACAATGTGAAGAAATATATGAAGAAGTAATATTCTCAAAAATCTTTGTTTATGCTATTGTATTTCTTTTAAAATGAGAATGGGTTATTCGTTTTGAAACCTCTTTTCAAAACTCAATAAAATACCTTTCGATGGTATCAAAACTTTCTTTATAATATAGCTTCGAAACAAATGAAAATACCCCTTTCGAAAGTAACGGGTTTACTCTTTAAAAACATTGTTTAGGGAAAAGTTGATGGTGTTGGAACCACATATTCGAAAGCTCAACGCCTTTAAGTTAAAACTCCGAAGGGTAGCGTCGAAAACCCCCTTTCGACCCAATTGCCTTCAACCCTCAACCCCTTTCGAAAACATTTAGGAAGTGGCTTAGCTTAGGTTAAACAGAGATAACCATTCAAAAGCATTGATGGCTTCAATACACTCGAAAGGGAAACAGCGGTTGGGTTTTGACTTGGTCGAAACCATTACTTTCGAAAACACTTATTCAAAAACAAAAAGAACCCATTCGAAAGCTAATACTTTAGACATAATACAGCAACCTTCTTCGAAAGCTATTTATAAAATCCTTTTGAAAACATACGTTTTGACTGGGTCGAAAGTTCTAAGCAAAACAAAGAAAATACTTAACTTTTGAAAACCAAACAGGGTTTCGACCCCGTCGGAAGCATTCCTTTCGACACCATGGCTTCCGCCTTTCCTCCAATCCACTACATACCATCTAAATGATACCTTATGTATTGGTTTCGACTAAGTGGGTTTCGACTGAATTGGAGTGGTGGTCATTGGAGTCGAAAGGTCCTGCTATATGAGGCGGAACCAACTTTTCCGATTAAAGGCTGAAATCATGTTTATTATAGAAAATGCTTTAACTACCCTGCCTATGTGTAATGTTTTAATTGGTTGCCTTAAAACTTTTCAAATACTTTACAAAATAACTACCGCATTTATCAGATCTAAATCAAAGGGAAAATTAACGTTTAAGCCCTTCCATTAAGCAAAACCAATATTGCAAATAAGTCCTTCTTTTAAAATAATTTATTTTCCATAGCAAATCAATAGGGAAAAATCCCTAAAAATCACAGAAATTCAATTTTATCATGTTATCTAACATATTAAAATTTCAGACCTAATTTCTTCTTGAAATAATCAAAATAAATTTTTAACCCAAATATATCATATTTTCCTTCAGAAATTCATAACAAATTTTCCATAGCTTGGAAAATTATGAAAATTTAAACTCGTCTCTAAATTCATTTTTTACCTAACATATAATTTTTTCATGGCATTCTAAATTCTATAACAATCGATTTTACCCCAAAACCATGGTATTTCATATGTAAATGAATTGGTTTAAATCAAACATATAATAATTGAAGCATATCATCATCCAAAACATCATAAAATGAATTTAATCTTAAATCCGAAAACTTATGATTATAAAAACAAAATAGAGATTGAATGAATTATTATTCACCTTTGATATAATAAGGAATTTGAGATTTGTTGTCGATTAATCCTTCCTAGCTTTGATTCTTAGCTTTAGATTGAATTTTCCTCTTTTCCTCCTTGTTAGTGGCCGGCTCTATTTTATTATTTGATTTGCGTTTGTGGAAAATGAGAAATGAAAAGTGAATAGGCAATTACAAAGGTGTATAGCCGTGTATTATGAAGTGGCTATTTACTAATATGCCCAGGTGTAAATTAATTAGCTTATAAACCAATTTAGGCCCATCTATTTTATTATTAAGCATGGCCCTATATTTATGATTTATTCATGTCCCAATCCCCTTATCATCATTATTCTATTTAATTTACCTAATTAAATCTCCTGAATAATGTTATCAAAAATTAAGGATGTTACAGTTATACTGGATCGAACCCAGGTGGGGTGTTGGACAATGCTGAGCAGTTTGGTGTCAATCGAAACTTGGATGTGCTCTGGAAGAGAATAATTCGGGATTCCTTTGCAGACTCGGGGGGTAGGATGGAAATGATGATCGGAGACCACTTATGAATGCTAGAACAGCTGGAAATTGGAATCCAGGACTTGGAGCGGAAACTAGCAGACTTGGATATGGATTGGAGCAATCGGGGGCTAACCCCAGCCAAGGAGAATGGATCAGCACTACTCCTCATGGAACTGGGGGCATGGATTTAGATGGCTTTGTAAGCAAAATGGATAGCGGTGAAGGAATAGGAGCAGCCATCATCCGTCATAAATTGGAGCGAGCCTAGCTTAAGGGCACATGTCATCATCTCTTGATTGGGATGACATAAAGTAAAAGAAACTCCACATTAAAATGGCTAAGTCACTTACACATTTACGGGATCGAGGTCGGTCCCTAGGCATGCTCTGAGATGGCGATAAACTGCCATAACATATGATTTTAGAACTCAATTGAAAGTGAAAATAACAAGTATTTCACCTCAAATAGCACTCGATCTCGAACAATCACATTTCACCTCGAACGACACTCAACCTCGAACGATCACATTTCACCTCGAACGGCACTCGATCTCGAACGTTCACATTTCGCCTCGTGCGGCACTCGATCTCGAACGATCACATTTCGCCTCGTGCGGCACTCGATCTCGAACGATCATATTTCGCCTCGTGCGGCACTCGATCTCGAACGATTACATTTCGCCTCGAATAGGCAGTCGATCTCGAACTATCGCTTTATGCCTCGAACAAGCACTTGATCTCGAATGATCACATTTCACCTCGAACAAGCATTCAATCTCGGACGATCACATTACGCCTCGAACATGCACTCGATCTCAAACGATCACATTTCTCCTCAAACAGGCACTCGATCTCGAATGATCACATCACACCTTGAACAGGCACTCAATCTTGAATGATAACATTTCGCCTCGAATAGGCACTCTTATTACGCCTCGAAGAGGCACTCGATCTCGAGCGATCACATTACGCCTCAAACAGGCATTCAATCTCAAACGATTGCATTTCGCCTCGAATAGACACTCGATCTCGTGCAATCATCATCGGCTTGGGATGGCTACGAATTTGATTAACGGTGTCGAACGACCGTTACTAACAATCAGGTAAGATCATATATTTGTTCATAGGTCATCAACGGGTTTCGAACATTGGACTTAAGGCAATTCAAAACACGCCTTCCTATCGCAAGGCATGTTTTAGGGAGTATATGTTATACCGCCTTTTGACTAGGCAGTATATCATAAAAGTTGGCTAAATGGCTTCTGTGATCATCAATGAAGGAAGCCCGAAGAGACGGTTATCAGGCTCGGAAATCGATGATATTTCGAACAATGGACAATAGTTAGGCGGATTTGGACGGGTCCCAATCAAGGTACAATCAATATAAAGTGACAAGGAAGGCTCTGTGAGACCATATTTCAAATTTTAAGTCAATTGCAATTCGTATGCTTGAGATATGGGCAAAGAAAGAATTTATATGGATCGATCGGGGACGATCCATTAAACACCGTAAATCGACAAAGATCGGTCAATATCTCAAAATCTATAAAGCTAATGCACTTGAAACTTTCAGAGAATCTATATATTGAGCCTATAAAAATGTTCGCATGACAAAACTCTGAATCTTAGAAAAAACGCCGATCGTTATTGGAACGATCATACAAATAAGCATAACGCTCCATAGTTTTATGGAAAATGCGATATCTCACAAAAGGTACATCGAAATTTCACGAAATTTGGAGAGCAAGTAGCTAACATCATGGAGCACCCCCAAGATCGATGCAGCTCAAAAGGATGAAGCATGGAATGATCTCCTATGATCCAATTTCTATTCAAAACAGCGAAGGTCGATCGATATCTCACAAACGGTAAGTCGGAATTGCATGAAACTTTGGGAGCAAGGACTAGAGGCCTGGAGGACCTCATAAAAATGATCGCAGTCTAGGTGGAGTTAGTATGGAATGATCGGACTAAATTTTATTTTATGTTCGATCGATCCCAAATTTTGTGGGTTGGGTCGTTTGGGCTGGGAGGTTCTTCTACTGAAATTTCATACCGATCCATGCACGTCTTCACCTATAAATACCACGGACTTGGCTCATGCAAGAGATTTTTTGGCTGGCTCTCCTTCATCACTTCTTATATTTTCCTCCATTAATTTTCTAAGACAAAAACAACTGTACTTGTAATCTTACAGTATAAATTAAAGATTATTGGAGTGGACGTAGGCCGGAGTTTGCCGAACCACTATAAAACTCGTGTGTTCCTTTACTTTTTATGCTATTTATTTAGTGGTTTGCATGCTTATCTTTCTATTTAGATATTGTTTTTGGAAATTGATACTTTCACATACAACTGGGTGTTTGTGACCATTTTTGGCACAAACATTTTGGTGCTTTCATTAAGAAGGACTTGCACCCGTGGATTTGGAAGCTAGGATCTTTGATTTAGAAGCTTGGGTACTTGGATCTAGGAAGCAATGGATAGGTAATCAACAAGGAGACCATTAGCGGATAGAAGTTACCATGGAGGGAGTCAAGAGGCTTCTTTTGGAGCTGGGGCAAATCAGACATATACCTACATCACCAAAGACGAGATGGAAATGATGATGGAAGCTATGCAGGAAAGGATGCTAAAGAGACAAGAGGAGATGATCCAAAATCTCCTCGGGAAGATGGAACAAGCTGGAGCACAAAGCCAAGGAAATGGAGTAGCGGGAAACGCTGGAAATATAGATCAGGGAGTTGGAGCAGTAGGAGCTCAGGAAAACCAAAATTAGGACCAAGGAAAAGAAGCTAACATATAGCAGGATGGAGTAGTACAGCCAGGGGCAGTCCTTGGTCGACACATAACGATCGGTACCGATGGTTCTAGAACGATCGACGTCGATCAATCTAGACTCGGAGGCATGCCCTCGGGTTATGCTGGATCGATCCCAAGTGAGGTGTTGGACAATGCCGAGTAGTTTGGTGTTAACTAAAACTTGGATGTGCATCTGGAAGAGGATAATCTAGGATTCCCTCGCAGACTTTGGGGGCAGATTGGAAATGATGATAGAATTCCACTTATGGATGCCAAAACAACTGGAAATTGGAATCCAGGACTTGGAACGGAAACTAGCGGACTTGGATATGGATTGGAGTAACCGAAGGCAAACCCTAGCCAAGGAGAATGGATCAACACTACTCCCCATGGAACTGGGGGCATGGATTTGGATGGCTTTGTAAGCAAAATGGATAGCGATGAAGGAATAGGAGCAGCCATCATCCACCACAATTTGGAATAAGCCTGGCTTAAGGGCATAGGTCATCATCTCTTGATTGGGATGGCATGAAGTAAAAGAAACTCCACATTAAAATGGCTAAATTACTTACACATGTATAGGACAAGGTTGGTCCCTAGGCATGCTCTGAGATGGCGATAAACCGCCATAATAAATGATTCTGAAACTCACTTAAATGTGAAAAAACAAGTATTTTGCCTCGAATGGCACTCAATCTCGAACAATCACATTTCGCCTCGAACGACACTCGATCTCAAATGATCACATTTCGCCTCGAACAGGCACTCGATCTCGAACGATCACATTACGCCTCAAACTGGCACTCGATCTCGAACGATCACATTACGCCTCAAACTGGCACTCGATCTCGAACGAGCGCATTATGCCTCGAATAGGCACTCGATCTCTAACGATAACATTTCATCTCGAATAGGCACTCGATCTCAATGATCACATTACGCCTCGAACAGGCACTCAATCCCGAACGATCGCATTTTGCCCCAAACAGGCATTCGATCTTGAACGATCGCATTTCGCCTCGAATAGACACTCGATCCCATGTGATCATATCAGCCTAGAATGGCTTCGAATTTGATTAACGGTCCCGAACGGCCGTTACAAACATTCAGGTAAGACCACAGATTTGTTCACAGGTCATCAACGGGTTTCGAACATTGGACTTAATGCAATTCAAACATGCCTTCCTACAACAAGGCATGGGGGGGACAATTGTTATACCACCTTTTGACCAGGCAGTATATAATAAAAGTTGGCTAAATGGATTCTATGATCATCAAGGCAGGAAGCCCGGAGAGACGGTTATCAGGCTCAGAAATCGATGATATTTGGAACTATGGGCAATAGTTAGGCGGATTCGGACCGGGTCCCGATCAAGGTGCAATAAATATGAAGTGACAAAGAAAGCCTCATAATGCCACATTTCAAATTTCAAGCCAATCAGAGTTCGTATGCTCGAGTTATGGACAAAGGAAGAATTTATATGGATCGATCGAGAACAATCCATAAAACAGCGTAAATCAGCAAAGATCGATCAATATCTCAAAATCTACAAAGTCAATGCACTTGAAACTTTCAAAGCATCAATATATTGAAGAGTGGAGCCCAAAAAAATAATCACATGACAAAACTCCCAAATCTTGGAAAAGAGGCCGATCGTTATTGGAACGATCGTACAAATCAACATAACGATCCATAGTTTTACGGAAAATGCGATCTCTCACAAAAGATATGTCGAAACTGCATGAAATTTTGTGAGAAAGTAGATTATATCATGGGGCCCTCCATGATCGATCGCAGATTAAAAGGATGAAATCTTGAAAAAGAGGCCGATCGTTATTGGAACGATCGTACAAATTAGCATAACGATCCATAGTTTTACGGAAAACACGATATCTCACAAACGGTACGTCGAAATTGCTTGAAATTTAGAGTAAAATTAACTAACATCATAGGGAACCCCTACCATCGATTGTAGATCCATAGGATGAAATCTTGGAAAAAAGGCCCATCATTTTTGGAACGATTGTACAAATCAGCATAACGATCCATAGTTTTATGGAAACTGCGATATCTCACAAACTATACTTCAGAATTGCACAAATTTTGGAGAACAAGTAGCTTACATCATGGAGCATCCCCATTATTGGTCGTAGATCAAAAGGAAAAAACCTTGGAAAAAAGGCTGATCGTTATGGGAACGTTCGTACAAATCAGCATAACGATCCATAGTTTTACGGAAAACGCGATATCCCCCAAACGGTACGTCGGAAGTGCATAAAATTTGGAGAGCAAGTAGCTAACGTCATGGAGCAGCCCCATTGGCGATCGCAGCTCAAAAGGATGAAGTGTCGAATGATCTCCTATGATCTAATTTATAGTCAAAACAGTTAAGATCGATCGATATCTCACAAACGGTTAGTCAGAATTGCACGAAACCTTGGGGGCAAGGACTAGAGGCATGGGGGACCCCATAAAAACGATCGCAGCCCCATGGGAATTAGTATGGAATGATCAGTCTAAATTATTTTTTGTGTCTGATCGATCCAAAATTTTATGGGTCGGGTCGTATTGGCCTGGAGGTTCTTCTACCGAAATTTCAGCCCGATCCATGCACGTCTTCACCTATAAATACCTCGGACTTGGCTCATTACAAGGGATTTTTGGCTGGCTCTCCTTCTTCACTTATTATCTCTTCCTTCATTAATTTGCTAAGGCAAAAACAACTGCACTTGTAATCTTACAGTATAAATTAAAGATTATTGGAGTGGACGTAGGCCGGAGTTTGCTGAACCACTATAAAACTCGTGTGTTCCTTTACTTTTTCTGCTATTTATTCTATGACCTGCATTCTTACCTTTCTATTTGGATATTAATTTTGGAAATTGGTGCTTTCACTAACAAATGGGTGTTTATCACCATTTTTGGTGCAAAGAGAGAGAGAGAGAGTTGTCTAAATATTAAGGAGGGTATTAACTTATTTTAAGGAAGTTTAGTTTAATAATTTACCACTTTTCAATTTCTATAAATGAACACACTCTTTACTTGTTCACTTTTGTTTTCGTTTCCATTTTCACTTTCATCTTCTTCCTCTTCCATTCTATGTCTTCCTCCTTCATTCATTTTCTAAAAAAGAAAATTCACTTCAAAATCGCTTTCTTCCTCCTCTAAATTCATAAGCAAGTTCATAAAATCATTGTCATCACTCTCTACATCACAAAGATCCAAACTTTAGCACCCAAACCCACATTTTCCTTGGGTCTTGAGCACCTAAGGGGGATGAGGCCACGTGCATGAGCTTCTAGGTGGAAGGGGAGGGATTTGGTCCAGTTCAAAGCAAGGAAGGCGGTAGCTTTGTGTTTGGTTTGAATTAAAGCGAGATATATCGCTCTAAAATAGTTTAAAATTTGACAAAATGTTGTAATAATTTAGCGTTAGCCTATAGTGTTGTATTTATGTATATGTGATGTGTATATATTGTTGTTGTTGATTCCCGCTTGAAAGCGGATGATATAAATAAACATTGTGTTGTAGGGGACAAAAGCAAAGCGAATGGAAGTCGAAGTGTCTTCGTAGCGAATAGGTCATTATGGAAGCACTTCGAAGAATGGAAAATTTATAGAGTGATCATAAAGGATTCCTCGCCTTGTTGATTTTTATTTACATGTATTATTGGTTATGTAAATTTTTGTGTATATGTATAGTAAATATTGCTTAGTTGTAGTTAACCTACTTGTTGTTTGTTTTATTACAACATTGAAATCCCACGCTCTCCTTTAAGTGATTTACAACTTGTTTTCTAAATTGTTTTGAAATGATTTTTGAACTTGGTTTTTATTTTCAAACTGTAACAACCCGTATATTTGGACCATTTAAATTGACAATAATCCACACATGTCAACTTAAATAATACAAAACACGAATCATTATGGGATTATAACTACATAAATGTAACTGAGAATCAGTACAACATCACAGACACAGAACAGTCATAGAATAATGCAGCGGAAAGTACATCATCATAATAGTAGTTCATGAAGCTACTACAGGAATACAACAATGTCTCAACATAAAGTGACAAAGAGGAAATACAAGATGTTCAATACATAAGTTCATCAAATACTAGGAAGGAAATAACTGATAAAGATAAATGCTAAGTGTTCAGCATCTTCAACCAACCTTGATCAGCAACTGGATAGCTTCAGACTGACCCGAGCATATACAAAATAAACACTCGAGTCAGGACTCAAAATCTTATACAGGATAATCAGGTGCAAATAATAAAGTTCATAAACTCAAAGATGAATGTGATACACATCTTTAAGGATCCGATAAACTATCTATATATACAATAGAATACGCTAAATAGATAATGTCTAATCAGTAAAGTATGATATCAAAATAGTGTTAAGGCGTTACCATAATCCCCTTAACACATTTTATTCCCAAGAGCATATACAAGACCGTAGTTTCCCCAAAACCGGAAGTCACCAGAGGGCAATCCATATACTAAAGGTACAAACCAAAACATAGCGGTCGCGAATAGGATAATCAGTATGACAAGGTACATGAGGCGATACCAACTAGGATACTAGTAGTTGCGTGATCCGGACTGATGTTGAGCATAGCAGCTACTATCTCAACACCGCGAAACAACACTCCTAAATCAAGGGGTGCACCCAAATCGAATCACAAAAGTAATAGATATGGTATCGAAGAAGTGTGTCCGCTAGAGGTGGCGAACCTCAATGGCCCGACGCGGCTCCTGTTTTAGTCATGTCAGGGGTCATCCAATATCGTTCTCTTTCTTCAGTCAACGCGTTCACCAAAACCATCCACTTCATTCTGGATCAACACTCCGCGTATATTAGTTATTAAAGTGGTTTTCGGTATCGACAGAGAGTATGTCCATATCCGATCCTGGTCTCTTTAATAACTACGCATTAATTACCCGATGGTCATTTAATATTAAAGTTTAAACCAAATCAAAGTCCAAAAGCCAAGTTGCAAGTTTGACTTTCAAAATTTGACACTTCACAATTCAATTTATTTCGAACATAAAAAAACATATTTTCAAATGAAGTTTTAGTTCAAGCCCTTGAGTTAACAATACTTAAGTATTTAAGTTCAATTTAACAGATCCAAATTCCACTTACTAATTTAATTCATAAACCATAGATCCAATTAACTGGTCAATTTGGTTCAAATCATTAAATCAAATTCTATTCATTTTAATTCATATTCCCATTTAACGTTACATTAAATTTAATCAGAACTTTGATTTAATCAATTCAACAGCTAAATCAAATCCTTAACTTTAGTTGGTTTTGCATTCCCTTAAGTCACTTTGTTACTTAATCTCAAATTAAATTTTATAACAAATTCCAAATTTATTAAATTTATCCGAATTAGATCTAATCTCAAATCTGATAAATTTAAATTATTAGATTCTAAAACTTACTTGTTCAAATCTCATTTCAATTAAATGTGTCAATCCGTTTTATTTAATTAAATAGATTTATTAATCCGTTTCAATTTAATCCATTAATTTATTTCAATTAGATCCATCAATTTATTCCCATTAATTTATTATAATTAAATCCATTGATTTATTACACTTAAATCCATTGATTTATTTCAATTAAATCCATCAATTTATTACAATTAAATCCATTGATTTATTACAATTAAATCCATTGATTTATTTCAATTAAATCCATTAATTTATTAAAATTAAATCCATTGATTTATTACAATTAAATCCATTAATTTATTACAATTAAATCCTATTAATTTATTACAATTAAATCCATTAATTTCGTTACTAAATTTCCAACAAAATTTTAAGTTCATTTCTTAATTTCAAATAGATTTCAATTCCAAAATGAATTTTTGTTGACCAATCGGGTTTCTTATTTTTGATTATCTATCCTAGGCCAAAGTTGTTCAATTGGGTATTTATCATTTCAACCCAATATCATTAAATAAAACAAAGCATATCAAAGGGAACTTGCAGTGTGAAAACTGGGATGGTGTCAAAGTAAATAAACAATCAATAGCAACCATTCATAACAATTCAACCGTTTATTTAAATAATCCCAAAATAATCGTATTTAATTTACATTTGTTATTTATGTAAATTAATAAAATTATTCCTAGAATCCACAATATCATTTCACGCAAATTAAAGATTATTACGTTATGGGTTTTCACTTGGCGTTTATTATCAAATTATTACATCAATTATACATTCAATGGTTCAAAGTGTAGTTAACACTATTTCTATGTGTCGATTTATTTAACATTTGAAGGGACAAATTCAACATATATAATCTATTTTAAATTTTAGACTATCCTATATCAATTTCAATTTCATATTAATCATCACTTATATTAATAACCAATTTCAACATCACATAACAATTTAGTGTCACAACTATTTTCCATAACTAACTTCAAATCACAATTTAACATCAACCATTTTAACATTCAAATTAATATCAATAACATCTATCACTTGATTATCATAGCATAATAGATTGAGTCGTGAATGAAATATTCACCTTGCGTGGTTGAAGAAGATGACGGCGAAGCACGAAAATGAATAGACTAGAATGGACGACACAAGCACGAATACGAACTATAAATCAAACAAAAGATTATTCAACAATAGCTTAATACGATGTATATATATTGATTTGTATATATATATAAACCTTACCAAACAACTAGATGCAAATAAGGTGGATGGAAGCTTAGATCGCTGGATTAGCCTCAACTGGAACTGCGCAGACAAGGCATAAGTGAGTCCATAGGTTATAAATTATAACCGATATATAATTTTTAACATATTACAAAAAAAGTAGAAATCGACTGAGGCCAAGTCGGGTTTCTGCGGAGCAGGCTGTGGGCAGGGACGCGGGAACGGGCGGGGCTGGGCCGGGGTGGAGCGGGCTGGTCGGGCTGGGCGAGCTGGCGGGCTGGACTGGGGTGGGCTGGGCGGACTGGGGACGGCGGGGATGGGCTGGGGAACGGTGGGGACGGGTGGCGGGCTGGGGTGCTGCATGGGTAGTGGGGACGGGTGGCGGGCTGGGGTGTGCTGCATGGCCAGTGGGGACGGGTGGCGGGCTGGGGTGTGCTGCATGGGGTAGTGGGGCGGGTGGCGGGCTGGAGTGTGCTGCATGGGCAGTGGGGCGGAGGGGATGGGGCGGGCTGCTGAGGAGGCAGGCGGAGCTGGGTGGAGGGGAGTGGGACGGGCGGAGGGCAGGGCCTGGGCTGGGCGTGGGCGAAGGGACTGGGGACGGGGTGGCTCGGGATGGCGGGGGAGTTGGGCAGGCGGGCGGAGGGGACTGGGGACGGGGTGGCTCGGGCTGGCGGGGGAGTTGGGCAGGCGGGCGGAGGGGACTGGGCAGGCTGGTGGTGGGGTTGGTGGGAGGCAGTGGGAAGATGGGCTGCTGAAAGAAGCTTAAATAAAATTAAAAACAACAAAATGTATAGAAGAGGAGAGAGAGGCAGAGGGTATACGAACCAAAGATGTGAAAATGCAAACAATTGAATAGTGGCGTGATAGCTTATTATATAAAATAGTATAGAAATTTGAAAGTCTTCAATTTATTTGTCTTGGTAACCGGATGGCTGTTGGCTTTCCAAGGCAATTGAATAGTCAAAGGACCCCTAGAATTCTGAACTGAGTAGGTAATTGGGTACCGGTCTGTGCTGCGTAACAGACCCGTTTGTAATCCGTTAAACAATTATAATTCGCAGCGCCGAACTCCGATTGACACAAATAAATATACCATTTTGATCAGCGCGACGAGGCGAACACAACAGTATATAGATATCAGTGGTACGATTTAAATCTAAAAATTCAAATTTTCTATTACGAAGAATGCAGCAAAAACGCCGAAGAATAAGATCGACGGAGCTGAAGATGTCCGAATTTTGAAAAACGAAAAATGACGACTTGATCCGAAGATGGTTTAGAATTTTTCTATGTAAAAATATTTAGATTCGGAAGATAAAAATTTTCACGTTTTAAAATGAACTGATGTGCAGTAAAATGCGCACGAAATTTACTGCGGTATTTTCCGACGAAACTTTACCCAAATCTATAACCATCTAGGTGCAATTTAGAAACAAAGTTTGGACGTTGATTGAAATCGTATGTAAGTTTCACATTTTATATTAAAATAACGGTTCAAAAAAATTTTAAAATTGGGTCGGAATTTCTGGGTCATTACATTCTCCCCTACTCAAAACTTTTCGTCCTCGAAAAGGAACAAAGTAAAGAGTGGAAGAACAGATAACAGAGATACAATGGATTCAGAATAGATTATTGAATATAGTAAAGAATATAGAATGGAATTTACCTTCAACAAACAATTCTGGATTAGAATCTCGGATACTCTCCTCGGTTTTCCAAGTACAATCATGATCATCGGGACTCCATTGGACTTTGACTAGGCTAACCGACTTCCTTCTAAGTTGCTTTGTATCCCTATCAACAATACGAAGTGGTCTCCTTTCTATAGTCAAATCTGGCTCAATATCAACCTCATCTAACTGAGCAATAGGAATGGTCATGGATGGATCATGTACAACCTTCCGAAGATGTGAAACGTGGAAGACGTTGTGCACGCCCTCAAATTTCTCTGGCAATGCAACTCTATAGGCTAGTGTACCAATTCTCTCAGTGATAGTGAATGGTCCAACAAATCTAGGAGCGAGCTTCCCTCTACGACCAAATCGAATAACATTCTTCAAAGGTGATACCTTGAGGAATACCTCATCCCCGACCTGGAATACTAAATCCCTTCTACGCCTATCAGCATAGCTCTTCTGCCTATCCTGTGCGGTCTTCATCTTCCTTCTGATTTCATTAACCTTCTCGGATGCTTCTATAATCATATCTGGGCCAAGAATTAATCGATCACCAGGCTCAATCCAATAAGCTGGCGATTTGCATGGCCGCCCATATAAAGCTTCGAATGGTGCCATATCGATACTCGCCTGATAACTGTTATTATAAGTGAATTCAACCAAATGGAGATGGTCTTCCCATGATCCACCAAAATCAATTATGCAAGCTCGGAGCAAATCCTCTAAAATCTGATTTACCCTTTCAGTTTGGCCATCCGTTTGAGGATGATAAGCTGTGCTCAGATTCAGTTTAGTGCCTAAGACGTCCTGAAACGCCTTCCAGAATTTACTGGTGAATATAGGGTCTCGATCGCATACAATACTAGATGGAACCCCATGTAGTCTAACAATCTCTCTCATATAAATCTCAGCCAAACTCGAAGCAGTACGAGTGGTCTTAACAGGAATAAAGTGGGCAGATTTGGTCAACCTATCAACGATCACCCAAATACTCTCGTTACCTTTTCTGGTCCTCGGTAATCCATCAATGAAGTCCATAGAAATATGATCCCATTTCCAACACGGAATCTCTAGGGGTTGAAGTAATCCTGCCGTCTTCTGGTGATCGGCCTTGACTTGTTGGCAAGTGGTGCATCTACTGACATATATAGAAATATCTCTCTTCATCCCACTCCACCAATATAAACGCTTCATATTACGATACATCTCTGTGACACCAGGATGAAATGAAAGTGATGACTGATGATTCTCTCTAAGTACTTCTTGTCTCAATCCATCGACATTAGGAACACAAATACGGTTGTCGATCCTTAGGACTCCATTACTATCAATCTGTGCTCCTATTTTACCGTTAATATTTCCGACTCTACCAAGAACCAACTCCTTCATACGATAGAGCAAAGTGTCCTCATATTGTTTAGCTTTTATGCAATCCATAAGAGATGGAGATATGACAAGCTGAAATAACATGCTTTCAACAAGATTACAACAAGACAATGCTTTGCTACGACTCAATGCATCGGCTACAACATTTGCTTTCCCAGGAGTATAGGTGATGTCGAGATCATATGCAGCGAAAAATTCGAGCCATCGGACTTGCCTCTGGTTCAAATCCTTCTGAGAAAAGATATATCTCAAGGACTTATGATCAGTGAATAATTCAAATTTTGTTCCTAAAAGGTGATGCCTCCATAGTTTCAGAGCAAATACAACAGCAAGAAGCTCTAGGTCATGTGTGGCATAGTTTAATTCATGGGTCTTCAACTGACGGCCCGCATAGGTAATAACCTTTCCATTTGCATAAGAACAGCGCCTAAACCTTCTTGGCAAGCATCTGTATAGACAGTTAATCCTTCACTTCCATCTATTACCGCAAGAACAGGGGCTGAAGTTAACTTACGCTTCAACTCATTAAAAGCTGATTCGCACTTCTCACTCCAAATAAACTTAACATCCTTCCGAGTTAAAACAGTAAGTGGGGCAGAAATCCGGGCAAAGTGCTCAATAAATCTACGATAATAACCGGCTAAACCCAAGAAACTACGAATATCTGTAGGAGTTTTAGGAGTCTCCCAATCCTGTAGACTAATTGATTCAAATTAGCAAATGATAAGATGGTTTGAACAGAACAACGAATAAGATAGAACTTACATTGATTATGGCAATCTTAGCTGGATCAACCAAAATCCCATTTTCAGAAACAATATGGCCAAGGAATCTTACTTCGTCTCGCCAGAAATGGCATTTAGAGAACTTGGCTTTAAGCTGATGGTTTCGGAGAGTTTCTAGAACAAAACGGAGATGTGTTTCATGCTCCTTCTCGTCTTTGGAGAAGACAAGAATATCATCAATGAATACAAGAACAAACTTGTTAAGTACATCCCGAAAGACTCGATTCATCAAGTCGACGAAATAAGCAGGTGCGTTGGTCAAACCGAATGGCATAACAAACCATTCATAGAATCCATTCTCGGTACGGAAAGCTATCTTATGGATACTATCTTCAGCAACTCTGAGTTGGTGGAACCCAGTGGCTAGATCAAGTTGTGAGAAAATTTTAGCTCCATGGAGCTGATCAAATAAATCGTTGATGCGAGGCATCAGATAACGATTCTTGAGAGTGCGTTTGTTCAGTTCTCGGTAATCAACACACATGCGAAGAGATCCATCTGATTTGGTGACAAATACAACTGCGGTGCCCCATTCCGAGCAACTTCTCCTAATCAAGCCCTTAGCAAATAGATCATCAATTTGGGTTTTAAGTTCAGCTTTTTCTTTAGGAGCCATCCTTCGGTGTGGGAGAACTACGGGAGTAGCTCCGGGGATAAGGTCAATGCGGAAATCGATTTCCCGTTTAGGCGGTAGGGAGCTGACCTCTCCAAATACATCAGGAAATTTCTGAACAATAAGGGTAGTACTAAGATCATCCGGGTGAGCATCAAGAGAGAATATGAAGCTTCCGGCATATTTCTGCGGTGATTTGCATTCAATGACAAGCGATAGGCCCTTGTCATTGACAAGAGAAACAGAACGAGCCTTGCAAGAAATAACAGCATCGAATTTCCTTAACCAATCAGCACCTAACAAGATGTCAAATGCTGCGAAGCCAAGCACATAAAGATCCCACATGAATCGATATCTTCCATACAAGAGTACAACCTCTTTACAAATTCTACTGAGGTTGGCAAGTCCTCCAATAGGGTTGGAGACGCATAAGGAAGTAGTAGCAAGAGTAGGTTCTAATTTGAGCTTATTACAAAGATCAATAGATATGAAGCTATGAGAAGCACCAGTATCGAATAATACCCTAATAGGTAAACCATGTAATGAAAAAGTACTTCGTAAGGTACCTTGGTCATCCTGAGCAGGTGGTGTAGGAGTGGTGATAGCAAATACTCCAGATGGTGTGCCACGCTTATACAGTGGGCAGTCTTTCTTGAAATGACCCGGCTGGAGGCAGACATAGCATAAATCTTTCCTAGTCGTAGAAGGTGGTGGAACAGCAGCTCCGGTAGATAGACGGCTATTAGCATAATGACCCTTCTTATCGCATTTGAAACAAGTGATATTAGCAAGGTCGATTGGGCTTTTCTGAGCATATCCCAACCCTATAGTCTTCTGCCAAGCTTTCTTTTGTTGATCAAAGTTCATCTTCCTCTTCCCGGGCTGGCTAGAGGAGGGCTGAGTAGGAGTGGCCTTGGCAGTAGGTCCCTTAGGCTTCGCCTCATATCTAAGAGCATAATCAACAAGCTCTGTGAAGGTGCAGTGGGTGTGGTCAGTAAGCAAGTCATAATACTCTGGTCTTGCTCCCAAAATGAAATTCTCATTCTTTAGAAGGGGTGTATCAATCAATCCTGGGCCGAACTTGGAGAGTTCGTTGAATTTCCTCTCGTACTCAGAAAAAGTCATACTGCCTTGCTTAAGATCCATGAAAGCTCTATAAAGCTGGGTTTTCCCAGCAGTTGGCATCCATTGTGCCGAGAAAGTATCCCTAATCAAAAGATAGACAAGATGAATAACATTCCAAAGATTAAAGAAGAATTTAGACTACGGAATCCAATTAAATTTTATACCTAAACTGGGCCCAAGTGATGGTGTTCTCCTCGATACGAGAAGTAACTAATTCCCACCAATCTTGCGCGGCATCCTGAAGTTGCCAGGCAGCAAGCTGACGCTTCTGAGCATCAGTAATCTCTAGACCCGAAAATATCTTCTCTAAGCCTTTAAGCCATTGCTGAGCCTCAATAATGTTCTCGGATCCAGAAAACTTAATACCTCCCAGCTGTGTATACTCCTTACTAAGAATGGTGAATTTGACAGGAGCTGGAGCGGCAGGTGCAGCCTGAGCAGGACCATTGCCTCTTCCACCCCTATTGTTTCTTCTGGCACTCATCCTGAAATACCAAAAGAAATTTAGAACCAAGGATAAAATCATAGAACTCAAAGAAAAATTCAATCGATGAATCAAAGAAGTTTGAATAGAAGGATTTGGATATTGAATCGATTCTCCTCATTCTAGGGTATTGCTACCCTATCTCTAATGAGTTTCATAATCCCGAACTAGGGTTTTTAGGGAAACCGAAGCTCTGATACCAACTGTAACAACCCGTATATTTGGACCATTTAAATTGACAATAATCCACACATGTCAACTTAAATAATACAAAACACGAATCATTATGGGATTATAACTACATAAATGTAAATGAGAATCAATACAACATCACAGACACAGAACAGTCACAGAATAATGCAGCGGAAAGTACATCATCATAATAGTAGTTCATGAAGCTACTACAGGAATACAACAATGTCTCAAAATAAAGTGACAAAGAGGAAATACAAGATGTTCAATACATAAGTTCATCAAATACTAGGAAGGAAATAACTGATAAAGATAAATGCTAAGTCTTCAGCATCTTCAACCAACCTTGATCAGCAACCGGATAGCTTCAGACTGACCCGAGCATATACAAAAGAAACACTCGAGTCAGGACTCAAAATCTTATACAGGATAATCAGGTGCAAATAATAAAGTTCATAAACTCAAAGATGATTGTGATACACATCTTTAAGGATCCGATAAACTATCTATATATACAATAGAATATGCTAAATAGATAATGTCTAATCAGTAAAGTATGATATCAAAATAGTGTTAAGGCGTTACCATAATCCCCTTAACACATTTTATTCCCAAGAGCATATACAAGACCGTAGTTTCCCCAAAACCGGAAGTCACCAGAGGGAAATCCATATACTAAAGGTACAAACCAAAACGTAGCGGTCGCGAATAGGATAATCAGTATGACAAGGTACATGAGGCGATACCAACTACGATACTAGTAGTTGCGTGATCCGGACTGATGTTGAGCATAGCAGCTACTATCTCAACACCGCGAAACAACACTCCAAAATCAAGGGGTGCACCCAAATCGAATCACAAAAGTAATAGATATGGTATCGAAGAAGTGTGTCCACTAGAGGTGGCGAACCTCAATGGCCCGGCGCGGCTCCTGTTTTAGTCATGTCAGGGGTCATCCAATATCATTCTCTTTCTTCAGTCAACGCGTTCACCAAAACCATCCACTTCATTCTGGATCAACACTCCGCGTATATTAGTTATTAAAGTGGTTTTCGGTATCGACAGAGAGTATGTCCATATCCGATCTCGGTCTCTTTAATAACTACGCATTAATTACCCGATGGTCATTTAATATTAAAGTTTAAACCAAATCAAAGTCCAAAAGTCAAGTTGCAAGTTTGACTTTCAAAATTTGACACTTCACAATTCAATTTATTTCGAACATAAAAAAACATATTTTCAAATGAAGTTTTAGTTCAAGCCCTTGAGTTAACAATACTTAAGTATTTAAGTTCAATTTAACAGATCCAAATTCCACTTACTAATTTAATTCATAAACCATAGATCCAATTAACTGGTCTATTTGGTTCAAATCATTAAATCAAATTCTATTCATTTTAATTCATATTCCCATTTAATGTTACATTAAATTTAATCAGAACTTTGATTTAATCAATTCAACAGCTAAATCAAATCCTTAACTTTAGTTGGTTTTGCATTCCCTTAAGTCACTTTGTTACTTAATCTCAAATTAAATTTTATAACAAATTCCAAATTTATTAAATTTATCCAAATTAGATCTAATCTCAAATCTAATAAATTTAAATTATTAGATTCTAAAACTTACTTGTTCAAATCTCATTTCAATTAAATGTGTCAATCCGTTTTATTTAATTAAATAGATTTATTAATCCGTTTCAATTAAATCCATTAATTTATTTCAGTTAGATCCATCAATTTATTCCCATTAATTTATTATAATTAAATCCATTGATTTATTACACTTAAATCCATTGATTTATTTCAATTAAATCCATCAATTTATTACAATTAAATCCATTGATTTATTACAATTAAATCCATTGATTTATTTCAATTAAATCCATTAATTTATTAAAATTAAATCCATTGATTTATTACAATTAAATCCATTAATTTATTACAATTAAATCCTATTAATTTATTACAATTAAATCCATTAATTTCGTTACTAAATTTCCAACAAAATTTTAAGTTCATTTCTTAATTTCAAATAGATTTCAATTCCAAAATGAATTTTTGTTGACCAATCGGGTTTCTTATTTTTAATTATCTATCCTAGGCCAAAGTTGTTCAATTGGGTATTTATCATTTCAACCCAATATCATTAAATAAAACAAATCATATCAAAGGGAACTTGCAGTGTGAAAACTGGGATGGTGTCAAAGTAAATAAACAATCAATAGCAACCATTCATAACAATTCAACCGTTTATTTAAATAATCCCGAAATAATCGTATTTAATTTACATTTGTTATTTATGTAAATTAATAAAATTATTCCTAGAATCCACACTATCATTTCATGCAGATTAAAGATTATTACGTTATGGGTTTTCACTTGGCGTTTATTATCAAATTATTACATCAATTATACATTCAATGGTTCAAAGTGTAGTTAACACTATTTCTACGTGTCGATTTTTTTAACATTTGAAGGGACTAATTCAACATATATAATCTATTTTAAATTTTAGACTATCCTATATCAATTTCAATTTCATATTAATCATCACTTATATTAACGACCAATTTCAACATCACATAACAATTTAGTGTCACAACTATTTTCCATAACTAACTTCAAATCACAATTTAACATCAACCATTTTAACATTCAAATTAATATCAATAACATCTATCACTTGATTATCATAGCATAATAGATTGAGTCGTGAATGAAATATTCACCTTGCGTGGTTGAAGAAGATGACGGCGAAGCACGAAAATGAATAGACTAGAATGGACGACACAAGCACGAATACGAACTATAAATCAAACAAAAGATTATTCAACAATAGCTTAATACGATGTATATATATTGATTTGTATATATATATATATATAAACCTTACCAAACAACTAGATGCAAATAAGGTGGATGGAAGCTTAGATCGCTGGATTAGTCTCAACTGGAACTGCGCAGACAAGGCATAAGTGAGTCCATAGGTTACAAATTATAACCGATATATAATTTTTAACATATTACAAAAACAGTAGAAATCGACTGAGGCCAAGTCGGGTTTCTATGGAGCAGGCTGTGGGCAGGGACGCGGGAACGGGCGGGGTTGGGCCGGGGTGGAGCGGGCTGGTCGGGCTTGGCGGGCTGGACTGGGGTGGGCTGGGCGGACTGGGGACGGCGGGGATGGGCTGGGGAACGGTGGGGACGGGTGGCGGGCTGGGGTGCTGCATGGGCAGTGGGGACGGGTGGCGGACTGGGGTGTGCTGCATGGCCAGTGGGGACGGGTGGCGGGCTGGGGTGTGCTGCATGGGGTTGTGGGGTGGATGGTGGTCTGGGGTGTGCTGCATGGGGTAGTGGGGCGGGTGGCGGGCTGGGGTGTGCTGCATGGGTAGTGGGGCGTGCTGTTGAGGAGGCAGGCGAAGCTGGGTGGAGGGGAGTGGGACGGGCGGAGGGCAGCGCCTGGGCTGGGCGTGGGCGAAGGGACTGGGGACGAGGTGGCTCGGGCTGGCGGGGGAGTTGGGCAGGCGGGCGAAGGGGACTGGGCAGGCTGGTGGTGGGGTTGGTGGGAGGCAGTGGGAAGATGAGCTGCTGAAAGAAGCTTAAATAAAATTAAAAACAACAAAATGTATAGAAGAGGAGAGAGAGGCAGAGGGTATACGAACCAAAGATGTGAAAATGCAAACAATTAAATAGTGGCGTGATAGCTTATTATATAAAATAGTACAGAAATTTAAAAGGTCTCCAATTTATTTGTCTTGGTAACCGGATGGCTGTTGGCTTTCCAAGGCAATTGAATAGTCAAAGGATCCCTAGAATTCTGAACTGAGTAGGTAATTGGGTACCGGTCTGTGCTGCGTAACGGACCCGTTTGTAATCCGTTAAACAATTATAATTCGCAGCGCCGAACTCCGATTGACACAAATAAATATACCATTTTGATCAGCGCGACGAGGCAAACACAACGGTATATAGATATCAGTGGTACGATTTAAATCTAAAAATTCAAATTTTCTATTACGAAGAATGCAGCAAAAACGCCGAAGAATAAGATCGACGGAGCTGAAGATGTCCGAATTTTGAAAAACGAAAAATGACGACTTGATCCGAAGATGGTTTAGAATTTTTCTATGTAAAAATATTTAGGTTCGGAAGATAAAAATTTTCACGTTTTAAAATGAACTGATGTGCAGTAAAATGCGCACGAAATTTACTGCGGTATTTTCCGACGAAAATTTACCCAAATCTATAACCATCTAGGCGCAATTTAGAAACAAAGTTTGGACGTTGATTGAAATCGTATGTAAGTTTCACATTTTATATTAAAATAACGGTTCTAAAAATTTTTAAAATTGGGTCGGAATTTCAGGGTCATTACACAAACCTTTTTGCAAAGTTATTAAAGTGGTTTAAAATATAGAAAGAAAATTGTGTTCAAAAGTTATTTGATTTACAAAACAAGATTTAATAGTTATGGTCCATATAGCAATAGTTGCTATAGATGCAGTCTGGAATTTTTGTAAAGTAAAAAGGGTTGCCTATTTTAAATATTTTGAAAAGTCTTTTCAAATGTGTTTATAAGCATTTAAAAGGAAGTCTGAAGTTTTTAATTTATTTTGAAGAATGTTTTTAGTCATTTAAACAAGAGGTTTAAATATTACTCCTTTATTAAAAAGTCAAGTTTTGTTAAAAGAGACCATCTTTAAAGGGATGTTTTAAATACAAGTTTCAAACTTGTTTTAAAGAGTTTTAATAGTTATTCTAAAAAGAGGAAGGAAGCATTGATTTCAACACTATTGTTGTAATAAATGTTTTTGAGAAAAGGAAAGAGATTATGGATTATAACAATTTTGTTATAGTAAATGGTTTTGGAAAATTAGAAAGGAAGTTAGGTTTATAACATTTTATTGTTATTAAATAAGTTGTTAACTTTTATAAAGAAAAGATATTTAAAATTGGTTTGGAATTCATCGATTTAAAAGGTGTTAACTTTTAAAAAGGGAAGATGTTGCCGTTTTAAATCAGACTTTGGTATAAATAAGTGATTCTGGAAAATGTTTTAATAACAAGTATATTGGAACTCTTGGATCCTATTTTAATTTTTAGACTCCGAGGTATGAAACTTGTTTGTATTTTGAAAGTTAGAAGTGTTCTTGAGTCAAGGTTTGAGAGGTAATGACACCCTAACTTGAACGGTTTCATCTCTAACCGACGGAAAGTACTAGTTTGAAATTAAAGACTAGAAATAAGTTTTTGGAGTTGGTTTTTCTAATTGTTTCAAAAAGACTTTGTTCTATGCAAGGGATTTCTTTGTCGGTGACATTAAGTAACACAAAACAAATATGATAAAGTAGTGTTAAAACGTTGACAAGTCATCTTATATTTAGCACTAAAAGCCAATGAGTAAATTTTCCTTTATCTGTGAAATCTAGAATCGTAGTATTTTAATTAACGCAAGGTCGAAGAAACCAGTGCTCAAACTTACCTGACTTCAATTTTGGATGAGGTATAGAGAAATTGAAATGTCAGAAAATGATAAGTATAAGAGGGTTATTTTCGATAAATGAGTCATGATTAATTAAGTATATGGAAGGTACTTTATCTTATACTTGGCACTAAATTTTGAGGTATGGAAGCCCATTTCTATCTGTGAGAGTTTGTGAAAGTACATCAAGGAAAGGTTAGTTCTCTAACTTGTCCGACTTCATTGTTAACTGAGGAATGGTACTGGGTTGAAATCGAAAAGCGGTGATAATTATATGATGTCCAAGTTTCCATATGCAAACTATATACTTACACCACATAGTGGTTTTTCCACTATCGATAACTAGACTGATTTTGACTTAGGAAGTATATGAAAGCTTCACGAATGCGGTTTGAGATTCCCTTGGGAGAACTTATTTCGATGAAACATCTCTCGCTTTAAGGGATATATTAGAGATCCCCTTGGGGCTCTTATATTTTCATCGGCTTACGTTTCAAAGAACCAGGATTGATTTTCCCAGAAACTATCAATTTTTGGTTCGAAGAGATCGAGATCGGGTAATCATGAGTTATTCGAAAACCACTTCGAACTGGCATAAGCGTCGAATTGAGGACATCTTGAAGATGATGGAATCAAAGATGGATTTTTTTGAAGTGTAAGGGCTACTTGCTACTAATCCCCGGGATCTAGTAGAAGTATTGCCTTCGGTTTGTTCATATCCTGAATAACTTGTATAGATGAATGATGGCATTGGATTGTTGCTTGGAGGGCAGTGTTAGCATTCTAAGAGGGATTTGCTAAGAGGAAAAGGTAATCGTTGCTTCATGAGCCTCACACTCGGAATGACTAAAACATGGGCTATGCTGCAAGGCTATGCGGGTCGCACCTATTAGGTTATGGTCATCACCTTTTTAGATTATTATTTACAGATTTGGTATGTGCATGAGAGCTCTCGAGAAAAAGGTTGTAAAGCAACCGGGGTGATGACATATTTGGTACTATCCAGGAAGCGGATAGGCCGGCCTTGTTATGCAGGGTCGTAAGGTTTGTGACCTCGGTACATTTTATCTAGAGATGTACAGTGGTAGGTGGTACCTAGTGCCTTGTCATTGTATGGAATCCATTTTTCAATTTATGCCTTTACGAACTTAGTTGTATACCAAATATGCTGGAATGTGAGATGCGAGCATTTCAGGTATGTTATGTACTTATTTTAAACTCTAGACATTATTATAATATCATCAAATTATCTATTTAAAATGGTTTGATTATCGTAAGGTGAAAACCCGTCCGTGTCGGTGTGGTCTTACGAGATACCTTTATTTTTAAAAGGGTTTTACGAATATAATAATCCAGATGATTTGAATTTCTCACACTGGTTTACCAGACTGGTCCGGGCGTTACTTTCTTATAATATTCGAGTCAGACCTGAGTATTTTTTCCAAAGTTAGATTTGGATGATTTGGAGTTTCAAGTGATGAAGTGGATACCTTTATGATGTATTTCCATACTTTTATTTTTCTGCTGCATTACATGTTTTTAATTATCATCATTTGTAAGGATAGACTATTATAACTGTCCAGGCTAATAATAGGTTAGACTCTCATTGTTGTATGGATATTAAAGTTTTCTTTGTAAAGATCATTTAGATATTATATATTACTCGTCACGATGTAAGATTCTATTTTGTCTTTTGTTTTCTTTTACCCTAACAATCTATCTTTTCGGCACTTAGATGTTTGGCACATGAATATCGTGGATGTATTAGTGTCAACTTTTGAGGGTCGAAAAGGCAGGTCGTTACAGATAACTCCTTATTGGTTATATCATATACAATCCTAAATCCTTTGGTACCTTGTCCTAATTCAGCTTTGACCTTGAGTCTGCTTAACAAATCAAAATGAAATTATTCACTCTTACGGTCGTACCTATCATATTGCGACGACCTAAGTATAGTATATGTATCTTGAGTCTGCTAAACAAATACATATAGTTGTCTTACCCCATCTATTCAATATATTAATAATACTACACATAACATCCCAGCTTGAGTCTGCTCAACAACTAAGGAGTATGCAAGTAATTTATTAATATATATGGTAGAGGACAACATTATATTGAAGGTTCATAATCTTTAATATATTATATAGAGTGATATCAACTTATGGAATAATGTATTTCTTACGAAATACCCTCGTGATTTAAGTGTCAAACACATCTGAAATCACGGTATACTTACATTTACATATGTATTGTTGATACGCTATATTTTGATCAATGACAAAACAAAAAGGAAGAGATATGTGCAAAGCTAAAGGGAGAATTACGAAGACTAAAGATACCATAAGTATGATTTATATATAGGTCTTAGTCTTAGTTTTATTGTTAAAATCTATCCTCAAGAAGCTTGCACAAACACAAAGAACACATTTCATAACTTAATTTTTTCACTGTGCAGAAACTACTAGTTCAGTCGACTGAACAGGAAATTTCAGTCGACTAAACCTGTTACAGAATTACAACATGCACAGTTTCAGTCGACTGAAATTCCCTGTTCAGTCGACTGAATTCGAACCTGCGAATTTTTAATGAAAAGACACCTTCTTCTTCCTAAGAGTTGAAAACATTCTCCAATGGTAATGGATGCATCTCTTGCCTGAATCTTTTGCAAATAGATACACCTCTTCTACACCTATAAATACATGTTTCTATCATTTGCAAATCACCAATTCTAATTGCTTTAATCTCTCTATTTTCTTGAACATACTTTCAGATTTCTTAAGTTTTCATAAGCAATCACAAACCACTTCAATTGCTTGAATCTCTGATTTATCTTAAATACTCTTTTGATTCATAGCAATTTATATTTCCTAAATCTTCATAAACACATTTCATATTCTTGAGGACAAGATCATAGGAAAGTTGTACTCATTTAGACTCATTAGTGTTATCAAGAACACAACAAGTCAGAAATACTCTTTATATCTAGCTGAAGTCCTCTTCAGTAGTTGAGGCAAGAAATCCCGTTCGGTTGTTCGGGTAAGTTGTAAACCTATTCCTCCGGGTTAAGTGAGGGTTGTTGGTTAGTTGAATTCCTAAGAGGAGCTTAGGGGAGGACAAGAGGTCCGAACCAGTATAAAATCTTGGTGTCTACTTTACTTACTGCTTATTACTATCTACCTAGAACATTCCACTATTCCATATTATACGATCCTACCGCATAGCCTCTTTCATGTATTTATTCCTTAAGCTTATTTAGGGTTTCTTAAAGTTCCACCTTTAATTTATACATTCATATTATATAATTTTTATTATTATATAACTTTTTATATTTCATACTACTTATATAATAGTCTTATGTATAATATTATATTTAGTAAATCTTAATTAATTAACATTTTAATTAATTTTATATTATTTTAATATAACATTTATATCAAATATTTATTATATACTATAACCTTTATAGTATAACACATATATCATATATATTTGTATATTATTTAAATAATTGACTTTTTAATTAATCGACTTAATTAATTAACCTTTAAATAATTTATTTAATTAAACAATTTTAATTTAATTATATTAATTTCAAAAAATCATATTATATACATACATGTATACTTATGATATCTTAAACATTTTAAAATATCATAATACACATCAAATATGTAATATATGTATATTTTTTTGTACTTAAATTATTTAATGAATTAATGTGTTTTATTAATCTTATTAATAAATTCATATTTTTGACATTAATTTATTCTATTCTTCAAACATTTTGACAATTTTTGTTATATTATAACTTTTATAATATATGTATATCTTAACTTAAATTTAAATTTAAAATTTAAAATCTTTCATTTTAATTTTCAAACAATTTTGAAAATCAACACAAGGACCAATTCAAATTGGACCTCTTCTATTAGGGGCAATCTTTTGGGCTTACATATCTGTTTGGGCCAGGTTGGTAGCCATGTAGAGCAGTGTACTTGATTACCTAAACTCAATCCTTTGACAATAACTTTCTTAGACACCCTACTAATTAGTTGTGAGCTTAATTGATTATCCATAACATGACTAATTACACCACATAAGCTATTGGGCTTTGATACCATTGTTGGAACTGGACCAGCCCGCAACGAAAGTTATGGGTGAAAATCAATTTTTTTACCCTATTGGATCTATATTGGGCCTATGAAGTCTAATTTATTTAGAACATTTCTAAATTTTATTTAAATTTATAAATTATACATAATTTTATTTAATTTATATTCAATTAAATATAAAAGTACATATATTTATCATATACATAAATGTATGTATATGCATGTGTTACATAGTAATCCATGCATGGTATAACATGCCCATATATAAATATCGAGATTTACATCGCAATAGACATGTTAGCTCATCCTATATGTATGAAATGTTGTCCAAATGTATGTATGTAAACTTATTATTTATATAAATATTAAAAAATATGTGCATATATATATATATGTATATATATATAACTTATATTTAAAAATATTAATGATTTATATCTATATACTATTGCATTAAATATTAAGTGTGTGTGTGTGTGTGTATATATATATACATATATATATATATATCCGTGTGTGCGTGTACATGCATAATATAATTTTTTAAATCATTACACATATATACTGTGATAACCCTGATTTTTGTGAGTAATTTCATGATTTAATTTAGTTTGTATTTGTTTGAAATTGCATTAAAAAAAAATAGGAATAGGAAATTGATTTGCAGATACCAAGTATAAAACATGTACAGGTGCACAAGGCAGTGCACAAACATGTACACAGTTTTCTGTATGATAAAATAAGCAACAATCAATGGAAACAATAGGATATATGAATTACAAGTATATATACATGTAGGCAGAAATCATCAAACCTTGGAAAAAAAAAGAGGACTTAGGCCAGGGTAGGCATACATGTATTATACATGTGCACTAAATAATACTTGCAGAAATAAAAAGAAAAATTAACATTTGCATGAAAATGGTATGAGCTCTTGGACAAGCACTTTATCCATTTTTAGCAATTCCTTTTTACTTTAAGAACAGAAAACAGAAATCATGCAAATGACATGACCGGGGCAATGAGGTATATTTTCTGGAAAATATACCAGGACCATTTACCCATTTTCTCTAAAAATGTTAAAATAAGAGGCAGATCATAGTTGGTAGGGTAAAATTGGCATTTGGTAATTTCCTTAAACCCTAGTAGCAGCCAGAGTTCATATAAGAAGACCTGGTGTGGTAAGGTTTTATGATTGCTCTACCTCTTAAAAAGAAAAATATACAAGGCATAAACCAGAGAAAATAGGAGAAGGTAGAAGACTAAAAGGGGTTCATAAGGCATAGGAAGAAGAAGGATTAGTGTGAGTAATCTCACTGAAAACCTTGGCATTAAGACCTGAATATTGAGGCAGCCAGTTTGAACTAATTTTCTTTTACAAGTTATGTTTTATGATTGAATGACTTTGGCTTGTTAATGATTTGTTTAAGGGTAAAACCTCTATCTGATTTACCCAGGAAAAATAAGAGTCATGGATTTATGAACTAAAATGTTTGTCTGAGATATGGGTTAACTTTGAGATTGGGTGTTTTCTTTGATAAGTTTTCTTTGTAAGTTGTTTGTAAAATCCCCGGATTCAAGTAATGGGTATATGGTCTAAAGGTAGAAAGAAATATGGGCTGTGACATTGTGTTGTTGCTTATGCCCCATATTAATTAAAACAAAAGAAAATGTAGAAGTGCAATGTTGTACATGTGCTGAGCTTCTATGTTTTATGAAATACCCAAATCAAATATACTTGTGGTTTAGCCAGATCATGAATCTGATTGAACCAGAGGTAGGGAAGAATATATATATATCTGGAAAATTACTCAGGACCATATGCTTACATCTTGATCCAGTGAAACCCATAGGCAAAATAATGTGCTAAGTAGTCACCTCACTCTTTTATGATAAAATGGTTGCTTCTGAGAATTTAACTTACCAAACTCTGGATGAATATATGTTGCTTGCATCATTTATGTTTTTCTGATTAAGAAGTGAGATGCAGAAGGGATTAGCACTGCTATGAAAAATATTAAAACACTTAGTAATTTAACTAAGGACTTGGGGATCTTAGGGCTACCAAAGTATAGCTTGGCAATGGGAATATTGCAAGTTCACACATGGTATATTCATACCCAGGGGCCTGAGTGTGCTGGGTTAACAGAGAATGGTCCCAGGCAGTGTGTGTTTAAAAAGAAGAAAGTAGCTAAAGACCCTGATAAATTTGATAATGAACTCTAGGAATAGATTCAGTAGAGGTCTGGGCAAAATCCCTGATGGCCAGTAAAGTTGAAAAGGAGATGATATCTGGATTGAAGTTTGTATTTGGTTGTTTTGATGCTTTATTGGTGAATCTTGTGGTTGTTTTCTATGAACTAAAACATTGTGATCATGTATAATCTGTTTGGCACTAACATGAATGCACATGCTTCACAAAAACATGCACACAAAAGATATTGAGTTTCTTATTCTTGCAAAGTACAGGAATATAAATGGAATTGAAATAAATCATGTTTTCAGTTAGATTATTCACACCAGACAAACAGTCTGACCCTTTTGTGTTTATGCACCATTGGGTGTCTCATATTTATATGGGGCAGTTCATGGTGATTTTGCAGGGAAATAGGGATTGCTTTGATCAGGCTTTGGATGTTAAACTGCTTAAGATTTGGATGCTATGTTTTTAAAAGTCTTTGCTGAAGCTAAATTAGATATTCATGTTGAACTATGTTAAGATATTTGTTTAAGTTGCCTAGAAAAACCAATGTTTTATTATTCACTGTTTTGTAAGTGTGGAACTTACATGTAATAGCTGAACTATGTACTTTGTTTTGATGCTTTGCTAAGAAAAATGAATTTCAAGTTGCAAGGACAGTTAGTCTATAATAGTAGAAAATCTGAGTTTGAAAGAATTTGTGGTTTGCAAGTATATCCATAGAACTGGCATAAGAAAATCCATGTTCAAGTAAAAATTAAATCTGATAGGAAGAGTTTGAGTTGCTTTGAAAAGAAAATGATATAACAGGTATTTGGTAACTAAGTAGTGCAAACCAAAAAGGGGCTAACATAGCCATTTTCTTGAGCCTGGGTTAAGACAGCACCCAAGTGTTTTTAATCAAGTTTTAGATCTGTTTCATAGCCAAATACAGGGTAGACTCAGGCAAATATGTAAACAGGGAAAAAAAAAAAAATTGGGTTGAACCGACCAGCATAGCACTCGAACTTGTGACCTCTCATGTATAAGTTAGGCGCGTTTCCATTACGCCTAGATGTTGCTTGTGTTCACTTAGGATCCACTTTCTTATAGCCTGAGTTTGAACACATATGCACAGAAACATGCCCAAACACATGCACAAGTAAAAACATAGTTACCCAGTAAGAAATATCAGAAGAATTTATGTAAAATAAGGAGCCCTGAGACAAAATCAAATCTAATGCATTAACCCAAGTCATTTGAAAAAAAAAGAAAAGGAAACCTAATTTTGAAAAGAACACCATTGCTATGTAGAGAGTATTTCTTTAAGCAATACTCAAACAGGTTTCTACCTTCAAAAATTTCTATACTCTGATTTAGGTAGAAGATGACTTATATATCTTCATATATATAAGCTCAAGGTAAAATGATTAAACCAATATTTATTGGCAGAAAGGTCCTGGATAGAAGAAAAATTGAATTAAATATTTTTCTTGATTAAATGGCCACTGAATGTATGTTAAAAAAAAAAAAAATTTTAAGTGGGTCATTTCATTTGGTATCAGAGCTATGTTGTTAAATAACATAGCAAAAATTTTGTATGAATTTGTTTGCATTGGATGTATAGAAGTATTTACTGCTTTGGATGTTTTGTTTTTATAAATATTTACACTATTGATATCTATTATGACAGGACAAGTGATAAATTAAAATGAATTAATCTATAGAGCATTAGGCAAAACAGACTAACCTAAGTGTTATATCCATAGAGCTATGGTAGGACCCAGACATCAAAATGTAGGAACAAGTGAACCACCCATGGTGAATGTGCAAGAATTCATGAGGGCCATAAGAGATGGAGTAGGCAACAGGCAGGAAAATCCACATGAGGAACTTTCCAAACTACTCAAGACTTTTACTAATCTCGAAGGCAAAACCTTTGATGGCACAGAAGGAGTTATGGGGGTTCAAAATTGGCTTAGAATTCTGGAAAGAATCTTTGCAGATATGCAAGTTGAAGACCAAAGGAAGAGGCAAATTGCATCCAGGCAATTGAGAGGAGCAGCTTTGGATTGGTGGGAAGTCATCATAGCTGGAAGACCTGAAGGAGAAGTGACATGGGATCAGTTTAAAGCAATGTTGGAAGGCAGATTTATCCCTGCATCAGCTAAGGAATCTTTACTGGAGGAATTCATCAAATTGAGGCAAGGGACTATGAGTGTCACTGAGTACACTCAGAAGTTTGAATCATTGGCAAAGTATGGTGCAGTGCTCATCACTACTGAGGAAGCTAAGAATGGCAGATATATCCAAGGGTTGAACTCTAGCCTTAGTAGAGCCATGCTACCATATAAGGATAAAACTTTTGATCAAGTTTTGGATTTGACTCTGAGCATTGAACAACATGATAAAGCTAGAGAGAATTTCAGGGCATTCAAAAATAATCAGAACAAGAAGGGAAAGGGTAAATTCCACCCTTATGATAAAAAGAAAACAGACATAACTTCTACCAAGAAACCAGAAGAAGCTAGAACTGCTGAAGTTAAGAAGAGGATCACTTGTTACAACTGTGGACAAGAGGGGCACATGAAAAATAGGTGCACCAATCCTAGACCAGCATCCTTCAATTGTCACCATTGTGGGAAGGAAGGTCACATAAAAAGGAACTGCCCAGATTTTAAGCAAGGAAAATTAGGGGCTTTGGAAGGGAAAGGCAAGGCAGCTGAGGGATCAAATGTTGAAAGGCATGGTCAAGTTGAAGGTACTTTGCTTATCCATTCAATACCTTTAACAGTAGTATATGATACTGGGGCTACACACTCATTGATCTCTCATGATATTGCACAACAATTAAAATTGAACTGTATGATTGTTGATAAACCACTGCTAATTAGAAGCCCTATAGGTAGTTCATGTGTCATGGGTATGATGTGCATGCAATTGGGATTAAATATAGGAGGACATGTGTTTGAGTCAAACCTATATGTGTTGCAATATCCAGACATAGGAATTATTTTAGGAGTTGATTGGTTGAGTAGATATAAGGCTATCATAAATATGGAGACATCCACCATATCATTGAAGGTCTCTAATGGACAAAGAATAATTGTTCTTTGTGAGGCAAACAAAAATAGAAGTATAGCCAACCTTTCTGCATTGTCAAATGAAAAACCCATGCCTGCATTAGAAGAGATTCCTACAGTTAATCAATATGATGATGTGTTTGGGGAAGTAAGAGGAGTTCCTAATCACAGGCCAGTTGAATTTTCAATTAGAATAATTCCAGGAGCTAGCCCAGTGGTTAAAAGACCAACCAGAATGGGGCCTAAGGAATTGATGGAATTGAAAAAGCAATTAGTTGAACTAGAAGAAAAAGGTTTTATTAGACCCAGTAGCTCATCATGGGGAGCACCAGTAGTCTTTGTTAAGAAACATGATGGATCCCTGAGATTATGTATTGACTATAGGGAATTAAATAAAGTCACAATTAAAAATAAATACCCCTTACCAAGAATTGATGATCTCTTTGATCAATTGAGTGGTGCAAAAATATTTTCTAGACTTGATTTAGCCTCAGGCTTTCATCAGATGAAAGTAGAAGAGGAAAGCATTAAGTATACAGCCTTTAACACCAGATATGGACTTTATGAATTTTTGGTGATGCCATTTGGCTTAACAAATGCTCCTTCCTATTTTGTTGATTTGATGAATAGGATTTTCAGAGAATACTTGGATAAGTTTGTATTAATATTCATTGATGATATATTAATTTACTCTAAGTCAGTTAGGGAGCATGAAAACCATTTGCATTTGGTATTTGAGAAATTGAGACAGGAAGACTTGAAAGCAAAGTTTTCAAAATGCACTTTTTGGCAGAATGAAGTGAACTTTCTAGGCCATATTATATCAGAAAAAGGAATAGCCGTAGATTCCAATAAAGTCATTGCAGTGCAAGCTTGGAAAAGGCCTACTAATGTCACTGAAGTCAGATCATTCATGGGAATGGCTGGTTACTATAGAAGATTTATAAAAGATTTTGCAAAAATCTCAATTCCATTAACCAGATTTACTAGGAAGAATCAAGTGTTCACTTGGACCGAGGAATGTGAAAATGCCTTTGGGAGATTAAAAGAAGCACTGGTACAAGCTCCAATTCTTAAAGTGCCTGAGGGAAATGAAAACTTGGTGGTGTATACTGATGCAAGTGGACAAGGGCTTGGAGCAGTATTGATGCAACAACATCAGGTAATAGCTTATGCTTCTAGGCAGTTGAAATCAAGTGAAGTAAGGTATGCTACTCATGACCTTGAATTGGCTGCTATAGTGTATGCCCTTAAACTATGGAGACACTATTTGTTGGGAGCAAAATTTGAAGTATATACAGACCATAAATCCCTCAAATATTTGTTTTCACAAAAAGAATTAAACATGAGGCAGCAAAGATGGATTGAACTCTTAGCCTCATATGATTTTGAAATATTATACACACCAGGTAAGGCTAATAAGGTAGCAGATGCCCTAAGTAGACAACATGCTAAAGTGGCTAGATTAATGATAGAGGAGTTTAACACTTTATCATTATTAATTGATTCAGAGATAAAAAGTGATAACCTAGAAAACATGAGCTTATGCAGTGGGAAGGTAGAGATGGGAAAATTAAGTTTTATTACTCTGGGATCAGAATTGAAAAATAAAGTTGCAATGCTACAAAACCAAGATCCATTTTTACTTGGAAAGAAGACACAAATATTAAATGGTGAGACAGTAGAAGGTTTTCAGTTGGATGAGCAAGGCCATCTGAAGAAAGGAGAAAGAATATGTGTTCCAGCAATGGATGAGTTGAAGCAAGAAATTTTGGATGCTTACCATAAAAGCAAATATAATATACACCCAGGAAGCACAAGAATGTATCACAACCTCAAGAGAGATTATTGGTGGAGTGGTATGAAGAGTGCAGTGGCAACCTATGTGTCAAGATGTATGGTTTGCCAGCAGGTGAAGGCTGAGTATCAAAAACCCTCAGGAATGCTTCAACCTTTACAAATACCACAGTGGAAATGGGAAGACATATCAATGGATTTTATTGATGGTTTGCCTAGAACTAGGAGGGGAAATGATAGTATTTGGGTAGTGGTTGATAGGTTAACCAAGTCAGCCCACTTTATACCAGTGAAATCAGAAAGAAATGCTAATACCTTAGCCCAGTTGTTTATTAAAGAAGTAGTCAGACTACATGGTGTACCAAAGACTATAGTAAGTGATAGAGATACCATCTTCACTTCAAGATTTTGGCAGAGCTTTCACAAGGCAATGGGGACTGATTTATGCTTGAGTACAGCATACCATCCTCAATCTGATGGCCAAACAGAAATTGTGAACAAATTGCTTGAAGACATGTTGAGAGCATGTGTATTGGATTGGGGAGGAAGCTGGGAAGATTACATATATCTAGCTAAATTTGCATACAATAACACCCATCACAGTAGTATAGGCATGGCCCCCTTTGAAGCTCTCTATGGAAGGCCATGTTTATCACCTTCAAGTTGGCATGAGTCTGGAGAAAAAGTGGTCTTAGGACCAGAAAATGTGAAGGAGACCTCTGAAAAGGTAGCCTTGATCAGAAAAAGAATTGCCTCTGCCCAAGATAGGCAAAAGAAATATGCAGATCAAAGGAGGAAAGCAGTACAATATGATGTTGGGGATTATGTGTTCATCAAGATATCACCCATGAAAAAGGTTCTAAGGTTTGGGAAACAAGGAAAGTTGATTCCTAGATATATAGGACCATATAAAATTCTACAAAGAATAGGGACAGTAGCCTATAAATTAGAATTGCCAGAAGAAATGAGAGCAATGCATGATGTCTTTCATGTGTCTCAACTAAGGAGATGGGTTCATGATAAGGAAGCAATACTAGAATCCTCTAAAGATGTGCAGATTGATCCTAGAATGATCTATGAAAAGGAACCAGTGGGCATAGTTTCTAGAGAAACTAAGAAATTGAGAAACAAAGAAATTAAATTAGTAAAAGTACAATGGAGTCTAGACCCAAATGATTGCACGTGGGAAGTGGAGGATAAAATCAGAAATGATTATCCCCAGCTGTTTCGTTGAAGAAAAGGTAAATCTATATATATATGTACATACTAATGAATGTGTTGGATGAATATGCATTGTGATTTTTTTTATTTTGTGTTGATGTGCATAGTGCTTAATAGGTGATTGGTTTGAAAATGGTTATAAAATCAGAAAAAAAAAAAATTTCTGAAGAAATGATACTTAAGTTAAGTATGAAAGAATTGTGGGACACAATTCCTAAAAGGAGGGGTATATGTGATAACCCTGATTTTTGTGAGTAATTTCATGATTTAATTTAGTTTGTATTTGTTTGAAATTGCATTAAAAAAAAATAGGAATAGGAAATTGATTTGCAGATACCAAGTATAAAACATGTACAGGTGCACAAGGCAGTGCACAAACATGTACACAGTTTTCTGTATGATAAAATAAGCAACAATCAATGGAAACAATAGGATATATGAATTACAAGTATATATACATGTAGGCAGAAATCATCAAACCTTGGAAAAAAAAAAGAGGACTTAGGCCAGGGTAGGCATACATGTATTATACATGTGCACTAAATAATACTTGCAGAAATAAAAAGAAAAATTAACATTTGCATGAAAATGGTATGAGCTCTTGGACAAGCACTTTATCCATTTTTAGCAATTCCTTTTTACTTTAAGAACAGAAAACAGAAATCATGCAAATGACATGACCGGGGCAATGAGGTATATTTTCTGGAAAATATACCAGGACCATTTACCCATTTTCTCTAAAAATGTTAAAATAAGAGGCAGATCATAGTTGGTAGGGTAAAATTGGCATTTGGTAATTTCCTTAAACCCTAGTAGCAGCCAGAGTTCATATAAGAAGACCTGGTGTGGTAAGGTTTTATGATTGCTCTACCTCTTAAAAAGAAAAATATACAAGGCATAAACCAGAGAAAATAGGAGAAGGCAGAAGACTAAAAGGGGTTCATAAGGCATAGGAAGAAGAAGGATTAGTGTGAGTAATCTCACTGAAAACCTTGGCATTAAGACCTGAATATTGAGGCAGCCAGTTTGAACTAATTTTCTTTTACAAGTTATGTTTTATGATTGAATGACTTTGGCTTGTTAATGAATTGTTTAAGGGTAAAACCTCTATCTGATTTACCCAGGAAAAATAAGAGTCATGGATTTATGAACTAAAATGTTTGTCTGAGATATGGGTTAACTTTGAGATTGGGTGTTTTCTTTGATAAGTTTTCTTTGTAAGTTGTTTGTAAAATCCCCGGATTCAAGTAATGGGTATATGGTCTAAAGGTAGAAAGAAATATGGGCTGTGACATTGTGTTGTTGCTTATGCCCCATATTAATTAAAACAAAAGAAAATGTAGAAGTGCAATGTTGTACATGTGCTGAGTTTCTATGTTTTATGAAATACCCAAATCAAATATACTTGTGGTTTAGCCAGATCATGAATCTGATTGAACCAGAGGTAGGGAAGAATATATATATATATATCTGGAAAATTACTCAGGACCATATGCTTACATCTTGATCCAGTGAAACCCATAGGCAAAATAATGTGCTAAGTAGTCACCTCACTCTTTTATGATAAAATGGTTGCTTCTGAGAATTTAACTTACCAAACTCTGGATGAATATATGTTGCTTGCATCATTTATGTTTTTCTGATTAAGAAGTGAGATGCAGAAGGGATTAGCACTGCTATGAAAAATATTAAAACACTTAGTAATTTAACTAAGGACTTGGGGATCTTAGGGCTACCAAAGTATAGCTTGGCAATGGGAATATTGCAAGTTCACACATGGTATATTCATACCCAGGGGCCTGAGTGTGCTGGGTTAACAGAGAATGGTCCCAGGCAGTGTGTGTTTAAAAAGAAGAAAGTAGCTAAAGACCCTGATAAATTTGATAATGAACTCTAGGAATAGATTCAGTAGAGGTCTGGGCAAAATCCCTGATGGCCAGTAAAGTTGAAAAGGAGATGATATCTGGATTGAAGTTTGTATTTGGTTGTTTTGATGCTTTATTGGTGAATCTTGTGGTTGTTTTCTATGAACTAAAACATTGTGATCATGTATAATCTGTTTGGCACTAACATGAATGCACATGCTTCACAAAAACATGCACACAAAAGATATTGAGTTTCTTATTCTTGCAAAGTACAGGAATATAAATGGAATTGAAATAAATCATGTTTTCAGTTAGATTATTCACACCAGACAAACAGTCTGACCCTTTTGTGTTTATGCACCATTGGGTGTCTCATATTTATATGGGGCAGTTCATGGTGATTTTGCAGGGAAATAGGGATTGCTTTGATCAGGCTTTGGATGTTAAACTGCTTAAGATTTGGATGCTATGTTTTTAAAAGTCTTTGCTGAAGCTAAATTAGATATTCATGTTGAACTATGTTAAGATATTTGTTTAAGTTGCCTAGAAAAACCAATGTTTTATTATTCACTGTTTTGTAAGTGTGGAACTTACATGTAATAGCTGAACTATGTACTTTGTTTTGATGCTTTGCTAAGAAAAATGAATTTCAAGTTGCAAGGACAGTTAGTCTATAATAGTAGAAAATCTGAGTTTGAAAGAATTTGTGGTTTGCAAGTATATCCATAGAACTGGCATAAGAAAATCCATGTTCAAGTAAAAATTAAATCTGATAGGAAGAGTTTGAGTTGCTTTGAAAAGAAAATGATATAACAGGTATTTGGTAACTAAGTAGTGCAAACCAAAAAGGGGCTAACATAGCCATTTTCTTGAGCCTGGGTTAAGACAGCACCCAAGTGTTTTTAATCAAGTTTTAGATCTGTTTCATAGCCAAATACAGGGTAGACTCAGGCAAATATGTAAACAGGGAAAAAAAACAAAAATTGGGTTGAACCGACCAGCATAGCACTCGAACTTGTGACCTCTCATGTATAAGTTAGGCGCGTTTCCATTACGCCTAGATGTTGCTTGTGTTCACTTAGGATCCACTTTCTTATAGCCTGAGTTTGAACACATATGCACAGAAACATGCCCAAACACATGCACAAGTAAAAACATAGTTACCCAGTAAGAAATATCAGAAGAATTTATGTAAAATAAGGAGCCCTGAGACAAAATCAAATCTAATGCATTAACCCAAGTCATTTGAAAAAAAAAAGAAAAGGAAACCTAATTTTGAAAAGAACACCATTGTTATGTAGAGAGTATTTCTTTAAGCAATACTCAAACAGGTTTCTACCTTCAAAAATTTCTATACTCTGATTTAGGTAGAAGATGACTTATATATCTTCATATATATAAGCTCAAGGTAAAATGATTAAACCAATATTTATTGGCAGAAAGGTCCTGGATAGAAGAAAAATTGAATTAAATATTTTTCTTGATTAAATGGCCACTGAATGTATGTTAAAAAAAAAAAAATTTTAAGTGGGTCATTTCATATACATATAGAAGTATGAATTATAATAAAAAAATTATTATTATTATATTTAAATATATATATATAAATAAGTGTATTTATAATATCTAAATATGTATGTGTGTATATATATAGTATATTAATTGTGTATTTAATATATATATATATATATCTGTGTGTGTGTGTGTGTATATATATATCTGTATGTGTGTATAATCCCGCCTTTTGACCAAGCAATATTCTAACGAACTAGATGAATCAAACTTGGAGTTATCAAGGCAGGAAGCCCGAAGAGATAGCCCTAGAGTGCAGAAACCAAGCAAAAACAGAGTCGCGAGGCCAAAGCCAAACCAACCCAAGCCAAGACACGCCCCAAAATTACCTAAGTTAGCGGTCGGCACTGACCCATGCTATGGGTCGGTTCCGATCTATGCTTTCTTCCCCATTAGAGTCCAACTTCTACCTATTATCTCTACTTGATGTCAAAAGTCTATTTCCAATGTCAGTTTCTTGATCCAATACAATTTTCCATTGATCTCTACGAACACTTAAAGCTGCAATTCTATTCTTCTACAACTCCATCATTTGGACCCAGAAACGAGCTAATATTAGTGCAAACAACTATGGAATCACAAAGCTAATTATAAGATGATCCAACATGAAGAGTTGAAGGCGGCCAATTTTGAAATATTATGGATCAGTACCGACCCCTAACCTTGGAGTTGTACCGACCCATCCAACCTAATGATGTGGCACCCATATTTTATGGAGAATTGGTCTAAATTGTGGATAACGGTCTACATATATTTTGTGCGAGATATTAGGCTCCCTACCTCTGTAAATAGGAAGGTAGGGCTCATTTTTCAGGATCTTTTGGCTTTAGTTCTACTCTACTCTATTTTCATGTAATTCTAAGAATCTAAGTGTCGGAGTCATACTGACCCCTAAGAAATTCTGCCTCCTAGTCAAAATATAAGCAATAAAATTTTAAAGTGGACATAGGCAAAGCTTTGCCAAACTACTATAAACGATTGTGTCTTGTTTATTTCTCATTTTCATTTACATTTCTTCATAATGTATTCTCTACATAAACTTTTGGGTGTTTGTGCCATTTTTTGTTCAACATTTTGGTGCTTTCACTAAGAAAGAGAATCCCAGGCTATTTGGATCCATCATCAATTATTGGATTTCCCATATCTTAGAGATAGATCCAATTTCTTTACCTTTTATTTCTACAACTCAAATTTTCGAAGATCTACTAGAAGCTTTCTGCCATGGCCCCATCAAGGAAAGAACAACGTACCATAACAACCAGAGCTACTCCTAGTGATGTTGAGAATCAGAATCTCAGCATGTAGATGAAGTTGTGCAACCAGGACAAACGAAGATCCAAACTCCAACTGAAGTCATGACCAGAATGGAAATGGATAGGATGATGAAGCAGATTAAAGATAGATTCTAGGCTAGTCAGATTGAGACGAATCAGAGGATGCAACAAAGCTTGAGACTATTGAATGAGCAAACTCAGAATAGTCGTGGGAGGAGTAGAAGAGATTCTAGTTCAAAGTCAGAAAGTTCTCATCATTCGAGTAGAGACGGAGGGACATGAAGCAAAAGAGGACTCAGAACGTTGTTGGAACATCTCACCAAGGAAGAGGACGAGCCCCAGGCTCAAGTTTGGGGATCGGTACCAAACCAAGGTTAGGGGTCGATACCGACCCATCCAGTGGTAGGCCTAGAGCTTGCCATCTAGAGGGAAGCATGGATTTGATTTTGTAGGCGCCGTTGATGATCAGAATATTAAGAATCATGTTGTTGCTGATGATACAACTCATGAGAATCAAACAAGGGACTACTGGATGAATGGATCGTTTGGAGTTTGGAAAACCTAGGTACCTAGAGCCAAACCAAGAGCGTTCACCAGGCCGAACACTCAGGTCGGAGCCCAATTATCGTCGTTCAGTCGAACCTTTTGGCACGGACTACCTGGAGGATATGGTTAGGAGACTTGTTAGCGAAATTCATTTTAGAAGCGACGAAGAATGAGATGCCTCTCCCAGTCAGAATCCATTTACAAAGAACATTCTACGTGGGAGATACCTACGGAGATTTGCAATGCCAACTATGCTATTATATGGAGGAGCAACGGATCCTATGCAGCACTTGACGAGATATGAATGGCATATGGATTCCACCAGAGCTTTCGATGCCGTGAAATGCCATCGTTTCCCAATTTTCCTAGGAGTAGCTAAGCTGTGGTTCTCTAAACTTCCATTGAGGTTCATATCATCTTTCATCGAGCTATCGAAGAAGTTTATAAATAAATTCCTCTTACATACTTCATGTCCAAAACATGTTATGTCTTTGTCAAACCTCTTCCAAGCTGATGGAGAGTTGCTGGAGGATTTCTTGAATCGATTCCACACAGTCGTGATTGAAGTTATAAATACCAAGAATGACATAGTGTTGATGGCGTTGATTAGGGGATTCATCCAAATATGGAGTTCGGGGAATGGTTGGAAAGGAAGCCCCATCGACAATGGGTGCTTTCTATAGAAAAGCCAACAAGTACTTACGCTTGGAAAAAGCATAAAAACGTCCACGAAGAACTGAGGTTAGGAGTTCAGCTGGAGTAGTGCAAAGCAACGTTGTTGTAAAGTAGCCTGTAGGAAGCTCTGTAAATATAGATGTGAATATCGATAACCAAAAAATAATTAGAAACGAAGTGATGATGGGGCTAAGAAGAAGAAGCCAAATAACAGGAATCGTATTAGGGCTCCTAAATTTGACAGCTATACCGAACTGAACAACTTAATAGAGAATATTAATCTGGCAATTCAAAACACTGAGAAGTATAGAAAGCCAGCTACAAGAGAGTCGATTGAGATAGAGAGAAAGTCAGGCAAATTCTGCAGATTCCATGAAACCCACGGTCACAATACCAACAAGTGCAAACACCTACGGGGTATGATTGAGGAGTTGATTCACAAGAAAAAGTTACAACAATATATGAAAGCCCCACAGAAGAAACTCTAACGCCCCTGGGCCGTCTTCCCAACGGGGGCAAGTTGAGCCTGGTGCTGATGCATTCAAGCGACTAGAAAAACGATTGGTAATTAATACAAATCGGAAGGCCACACCCAACTGATAAGAGCCTAGTTGAGATGGACATATATATTGGTGCAATAATACATGTAGAGAGTGAAAGTTGCTTCGCTATTGAAGATGGGACTGCGGAAAAACAATGTAGAATGATGACTGACAATATTTTTTTCCGGAATATAGATGCTGATGGAGTGGAAGCTTTAAGGATTGACCCACTCATGATCATGGCCACAATTGGTCCTACTATTGTTCGGAAGGTGCTTGTTGACTATGGGAGTTCAGTCAATATCCTATTTAAGAAGGCTTATAACCAAATGACGTTGGAGGAGAAGGATTTGAAACCTTGTAAATCTTGAATACAAGGGCTTAATGGGACAACTACTAAGTCAATTGGATATGTAGAATTACCGGTGGCGCTTGGCGAGGACGACCGCAAGCGAGTGTGAGTCATGCCTTATTTGGTGTTGGATGTTTACTCAACTTACAATGCATTTCTGGGTCGACCAACCTTGGCTGAGTTTGGAGCGGCTATAGCTCCTTGGTGTTTGAGTATGAAGTTTCCTATAGAGAATGCATAGGGATTATCTGGGGAGCTCAGGTGACTGGACTTGAATGCGACGTCTTCGATCTAAAGGATGCATGGTAAAAGGAGAAACGAAAAAATATGGAGGGGACCATCTGCATTAAGGCTTTGGATACATAGAAACTATAGCCTAAGTACCGGTCGAATAGCCAGTTGGCTCCATGATGACATGGACCGATGTAAAGAGCTAGAAGGTGGAAGAGAAGCTCCCGTCGAGTTGACGATCGAAGTTCCGGTCAGCCAGGATGATCTGAATCAGGTCCTAAAGGTCGAATCGCTGATCAGTGCAAGAGTGATGAAGGAGTTGGTTGGTTTTCTCTGGTAAAACCTAGATATGTTTGCCTGGACACACTCGGATGTGTGTGAGATCCCACCAGAGATAGCAAGCCATGCATTAAATATAAATCCCAAATGCATTCCTGTGAAACGGAAACACCACAACCAGGGTCCCGAGAGATCCGCTGCACTCAAAGAAGAGCTGGATAAGTTGAAGGACAATGGCTTCATCTGTGATGCCTTATACTCGGAGTGGGTATCTAATCCTGTCTTGGTGAGGAAAGCGGACGGGAAGTGGAGGACATGCATCAACTATTCTAATTTGAATAAGGCATGCCCGAAAGATAGCTTCCCGCTCCTAAGGATCGATTAGTTGGTGGATTCGACAGCTGGGCATGAGCTACTTTCATTCATAGATGTGTACTTTGAATATAACCAAATCCCGATGCATATCCCGGATCAGGTTCACACCAACTTCATAACCGACCTTGGACTGTATTTCTACCTAGTCATGCCCTTTGGATTAAAGAACACATAAGCAACTTACCATAGGCTTGTAAATTGGATGTTTAAAGACCAGATTGGACGCTCGATGGAAGTCTACATGGATGGCATGCTTATGAAGTCACAGTGTTCAAGAAACCACGTTGATGATTGATGGAGATGTTTGCTTTCTTCCAAAAATATGGAATGAATCTCAATCCTTGAAATGCTCTTTCAGTGTTGCATTAGGGAAATTCTTGGGCTTCATTGTGAACTCCCGTGGGATTGAAGCCAATCCAAAGAAAATTGAGGCATTGAGAAATATCGAAGCCTCGAAGACAATTAAGGAGGTCCAAAGCTTGAATGGGAAGGTCGCTGCCCTGAGTTGGTACATCTTCAGAGCCATAGATAAATGCATTCCTTTCTTCGAGGTGATTAAGAAGGGAAAGAGGAATTTTGAATGGAATCACGAGTGTAAAGATGCATTCCAAGCTCTGGTTAATCACTTGGAGAGACCCTTCATCCTTTCGAAGTCGATGGATGACGAGGACTTGTTTATATACTTGGTAGTGTCGATGCATTCTTTGAGCGCCGCACTTGTACATGAGGAATCCCGCATCCAGCGACCAGTCAATTATATCAGTAAGCGATTGACGGGAGTGGAAAGAAATTACCCGAATCTGGAGAATCTCGCATACTACCTTCAGGATATATCGTGTAGGAAGGAGTACTTTACAAGAAGGGTTTCTCTGTCCTTATGCTTCGGTGTATCGCCCACAACGAGGCCAAGCGGATTTTGAAAGATATTTATGAAGGGGTCTGTGGCGACCACACCGGAGGACAAACCCTAGCGAAGAAGATCCTCCACTATGGATACTTCTGGACAAACATCAACCGAAATTTAGCTAATTACATCCGAAAGTGTGACAAGTGCCAGAGATTTGCTAAAATACTAAGAGCCCCACCGATGGAGATAACTCAAATGGTCAGCCCTTGGCCATTTGCAAGTTGGGGGCTTGATACGCGAAGTACTCCATCGTCGCAGTTGACTACTCCACCAAATGGGCTGTGGTAGAACTGTTGGCTATGATCACCATAAAGAAAGTAATCAACTCTATTGTCCATAATATAATCTTTCGTTTTAGAGTTCCATAAGCAATCGTTATCGATAATGGGACACAATTTGACAGTACCGAGTTCAAAGATTTCTGCCGCCGGCATCGCATAGAGAAGTGATTTGTCGCGGTGACATATTCTCAGGTGAATGGACAAGTTGAAGTTGTGAATAAGATTATCAAGTTCATTCTTAAGAAGCGGTTGGAAAAAGCCAAGGGCAAGTGGGTCGATGAACTTCCATTAGTACTATGGGTTTATCGGATAACTCACAAGTCAACGGCTGGCCACTCTCCATTCGCCCAAGCCTACAGATCTGAGGCTATGATTCTAGTTGAACTAGAAGTATCTTCTCATTGAGTGATTCACTACAATCCATGGACTAATGAGCAACCCCTGCTAGAGTCTCTTGATATGATCGATGAGAAGCGCGACGCAGCTGAGTTGAGGGCAGCTACACACCAACACTAAGTCACACGATATTACAAAACTAAGGTTAGGAATCAGACCTTTGAAGTTGGCGACTTGGTCCTCAAACGAATCTTCCCTGGCCCTAGAAACTTGGGCCCAACCTGGGAAGGTCCGTACGAAATAGAGTGGAAGCTTGGAGATGAAACTTTCAGGTTTGCAACGACAAACGGGATTCCACTCCCGAGGGCATGGAATAGCGAGCACTTACGATGCTATTTCACTTAGAAATAAATTTGTAAATAATTGGCTAGACCGTGTAATAAGACAGATTTGTCATTTCCTATCTTTTATGGAATAAAACGGCTTTTTTAGTCCAAGATACTGTCTATCCATTACTTAAGAGTTGAGACTTGACCGAATCAAATGAACCTGCATGTGAATAATGCAGATGTGTAGGTACCCAAGTTAGGTGTCAACCAAAACTTCTACAGTTCATGATCGAACCCTCAAAGTTCTTCTCGATGTCCGGAGATAGATACCAGCCAACTCTTGTCCACGGACTAGGGGCAAGAGTATAATTAAATGGACATGACCTGACCGTCCATCAGCTGATTCTTGTCCTTAGATTGGGGGCAGGAGTATAAACTTAAATCAGATGTGACACGACCGTCTATATATTAACTCTCACCCTTGATGTGGGATAGGAGTATAAATCAAAACGAACGTGATACAACCGTTCACTCGCTCAACTCTTGTCCTTGGATTGGGGCAAGAGTATAAACAAAAGTGAACGTGACAAGATCGTCCAACCCTTAACACCTTGCCCGAAGCAGGAAAAACGGAGGACTCATGCCTGGCGTAAGCTAGGACCTAACTTACGATCCTTCGATCGATGCTCGAAGTTAGAAGCGATTGAATGTAAACATCCTGGATAGGGATGTACGAACTACGATCCTAAGTGGTTGGCTTAACTATTGCCCAGAGTCTGACACGATCGAAAATTACTATCATGGAAAAAGGCACTTAAGTCGCTAATCCTAAGTGACTAAACTCAACCAATGCCCAGAGTTTGGCACTTCAATGATTACTCTGCGTTCACAAGAACAACCAAATGCCAAAAATTATAAATCGGACTAAGAATTTGGTCCGACAATAATAACTAAAAGAAACAGATCGCTAGTACGTTGAATGGAAAGCATATTTCTTAAGTACTTAGACAAATCCATATAAAGAGTTAAGGAAACAAAAAACTTTCTATTCACATGAAATTTGGAGAATGAAGTACAAGTATTATTGATACTAAAAACAAAAGGCAAAATTGGTGGCCGAACCCAAACAAACCCGGCCAAAAACCAAAATAGACTGCAGCTATTATTAAAAAGTAAGTTTGTCTACACCAAATAAACCGATGCTCACTTCTTCAGTTTCGTTCTCTTTTGTTTCTTTTTCGCACCAGGAGATGCTTCGCCTAAGCTCTAACCCTTCCTCTTTCCTTCTTTTCCTCCATTTTCTTTGCCCTTTGAAGGTGAGCTAAATAGAGGGATGATAGATTCACTTTGAGTGCTCCCGGGCGGAGGGAGAGAAGTCATTGTGCTTTGTGAGGATCCCATGGGAGTACTTTGAGTGCTCCCAGGTGGAGGAATATATATAGGAGTATAGATGGTCTGGCCTAGCAATGCCATAGACAAAGGAATAGGAAAGGTCTCGACCTTCTCCAGCTTGATCTCCATATCCAAAATATGTTTGCGCTTAATATCACCTAGAGTGTGACCCGGCAAGGGCTTAGGGGTTGCAATGATAACAACATCCTCATTAGTTTGGGTACCTTAAGTTCCACCGATCCCCTCATCCAACAAGGGGTCAATTATTTGCTTGTCGAGATCGGGAGTCTCTTCAGCTGAAGTGCTAGGGATCGTTGTTGAAGTTGTAGCGGTTACTGACTCCGTTGCAGGCACTTGTTGCCCCAGTTGAGACTCCTTAGCAAGAAACAGATCGATTGGAGGCTAACTTGAAACTTGGGAGACATAAAAAGAGAGATTAGCGACGTTGATCGACGGCATATCAACTCTTTGAAATACGGGAGAAGTCAATGTGATACCTTATTTAGTTTGGAGTTCTGCGTGGGCTAGAGTGCCGCTAGAGTTTCCATTGGGGATGGGTGACAACATGGCAGGCTTGTGTATCTGGGCCTCTCTGGATCATACCCAGGATCAGAAGTGGAATCGAGAGCAGCCTGAGACCCAAGTGTTTGGCTAGAAATAACATTATATAGCATCGATCCAGATCCTTCGCCCTAGTCTATTTTCACTTTTGCGCCTAGCTCTGGATGGAGAATAAGCTGACCATCCTTTAACACTTTGGGCTCATCTCCCACCAAGATTTCTCTCTCGAGATGCTCCAAATTCACTTCATCGCCCTTAAGATAAGTCGTTTCTTCTTCGACAATTTGCTCCCAAGCAAGGGCGATAATTCTAGGATAATCATCTTTGAACCACCCTAAGTTATAGAATTTAATCACATTAGCATTATACTTGATAAGCAGTGGCTCAAAATTCTCCATTACCCACTCTTCTGCCTGCTGTTCTGTGGCCTCAACTTCCCTCTTGACAAGCGCATCTACGTTTTTAGCACACTCGACCATCCAATCTCTTTCTCCCTGGCATCGAGCAACTCGTCACAATAATTTTGAGCTAGTTAGAATGCTTCATCCTTTTCTTTTATTTTGCGCTCAAGTTTTTTCTTCAGCTCGGCCGCAGTCCTGTTTGCAGCATCTCTCTCCAGTACCAAATTATGGTTTCAATGGAAGGATTTCTCCATCTCATCTCGATGTCTGGTCCTTTCCTCTTCGAGTGCCTTAACGGCATCCTCGGCTTTCTTCTCCGCTAAGGCTTGGGATTTCCTTAAATTTTCAACTTTGACATCGAAAGTGGCTATGATCCTTTTGTTGTCAGCTTCGATGAGTTTTTTATTTTCAATTTCGAGCCACCTTTCCCTTTAGATTTTGGAGATCTTTTCAACTAATTTTGACCATTCATTATATTGTGGACGTTGGTCACACAAGCAATGGTCATGTCTTAGACTTCAGATGGATTTTTTTTCAAATTGGGCACAAACTTAAGCCCATCAAAGCATATATTTGGAAATTGCTCCTTTAATTCAACTATTCGAGCGCTAGCGGCAAGTTGTTGCTCCAAAGAGATGATCGAAGCTTCAATAGTTTCTTTGCTAGGTCTGTGATAAGAAGTCTCTGAACTGCTCTTTTGGTGCCCGTGGTCAGAAGATCGACTGTGGTGGGCTGAGGTCAACTGCTAAGTAGGAATAGAAGCTGGAGGTGGAGCGTGAGAAGTACCGCCTGGCGGGATGTCATATTGAGGATCAGAAGGCCAATCTGGACATCTAGGAGGAGGCTACCACGACCTAGAGTGACGCTTGTAAGTAGAGTCATGTGAGGAGCGGTCTCAATCATAGTTGCTCCTATCTCAATTGTCCCTATCATAGCTAGACCAATAGCCTGATCCAGAATCTCAGCCACTTCCCTAATGATACGAGCTCGAACAATGCCTTTAAGATTAGGATACATTTTATTCCAAAGATCAATATATGTCTTTCCTCTTCTATATGGATCCTGCAAATAAAACGAGGAAAAGTTAGATCCAATGAACAAAGAGGCAAGTCAGGTGCTGTGTAGTGGTGTGAAGTGCACGTATGTATAAGTGTTCTAGTGTCCCCTCGACGGACCATGAGCTAGAGCTTTGCTCATGGGAGTGATCTCTTCCATACTGCCAGGGATGAAGTCCTTATTAACGTGAATAGGGGAGCCGATGCCCTCAATATTAATATGACTAACATCAAAAGAGCCAAACTCATCAGGGATTGGCCTAAGCCAGTGAATGTGCATGTCGAAGGAAGAGATGGAGTTTTCTCCGCAGCTGTGACTAATGGAGGCCGTGTAGAAGTTTGCGCCTTGGAAATTTTCATGATTAATCTGTTCTTCGGAGCAAGCTATTGATCGTCAATAGACTGTTCAGTTTGAGACACTTGGCCCATGCCATGTTGTCGTGACCAGTTCCACCACTCTCACCTATGATCTCACCTTCCTCGGCATGTTCTTGGACATCTGCATTATTCTCTCCAACATTTTCTTTAACTCCAGCCCTTGGACTTAGGGCTGGGGGAAATCCAGATTAGCCTCGCCTACCCCAGGTGAGTTATTATCATCATCGTAATTATCTTCATTGTCGTCATCACTGGAAACCACTAGGACTATACCAGTGTCGCGGCATGCTTCTAGCACACCGTATGCAAGAAGATTCTTGTCTGAAAGAAGTGTTCTGATGTCTTTATATTTTGCTGAAACTATCATAAGGGCATTAACTGCATCTGAAAGTGCTGACCTACCGGGACTTGCCGGATAATCTAGACAATCAAAAAACTGAGTTAGGCCTGAATTATAAGGCAAATTCATATAAAATATATAGAATAGTTCTTACGTCCAGATAACCATCATCAAGCAAACCCAGGATGAAAACGGACATAGAACCACTCGCTATTAAAGTAACCCAACTTATTCCATGTGTTAGTGACTACTCTACAACCCTGATCGGTTTAGGTAAATCAGAGGTGGACTTTCCTTTCGGATCTTAAAGATATATATATATATATGTATGTATGTATGTATGTATACATAATCTCCTTGTCGCTGGGTACTCGATTCAAATGCTCGAAGAAAACCATATATGTGCCAAGGAGGAAAGTGTAGCTTTGCGGATGCAGCTGCATCGGAGCCAATCACATGAAGTTAAGAACTCGTTATACAAACTAATTAAATGGTGGGACGTAGCCCGCCAAGCACATATATCTATTGCAGGAAATATATTCCTCTGGGGATTGTGAGCTCTTTGATTGCGAGATGGAACAAAGACGTCATCAAATGGAATCCCATGCTTGTTGCATATTCTCCGAAGGGATCCTTTGTCAATTTTGGAGGCAGCAGAATCGGCGGGATCATCTAATATTATGGCATCCTTAAGGGTGTCGGGTGCTAGATCTATTTCCGGCCCACCTACCGGCTCTACTAGATTCTCTGGAACTTGTTGTTCAACTTAAGGATTTTCTAGATTTTGCTGTTGAACCAGTTGAGTCTCTTGTTCTTCCTGCTGAATTGGAGTTTGTTGTGCATGCTCTGCCAGAGTTTGTTAGGCATATGGAGTCATAGTTGAACTTGACTCGACGTTGGATTCGATATATCTCGAAGTAGATGTATCAATAGCTTAAGAAGCAAGACATTTGGAACATCTCTAATCCATTGCTATAAAAAAATGATAGGTAATCAACATTAGAAGATTAATCACAAGTTGTACCTCCCATGCTGAAGTGGATTCTAGTGTGGTGTCATGCAGTGCCATGCAGTTCAAGTTTTCAATATTCTTTAACAGTTTGTTTTAAATTCTGAATATCACTCGATGTGACCATCGTCGCTGACCATCCCGATAAGTTTTACATCATTGGCCATGCTTTGAAAAGGGTTCAAGACCCAGAAGAGATCACGAGTTCACAAGGAAGGGTTTCCATGAGAACTAAAACTTCTGAAATTTGCTTAAGTGTTGGAGTTGCACAACTCCAAAAATTGAAGAAAATTCCTCCATTCTTCTTTCATATTCACCCATCCTGTTGGCGGCAAAAATTGACACCAACACCCAAATCAGTGTGAAAGCACCAAGAATCCAATCACAGATCCCAAATAGAGAATTCAATGTACATATCACATATTTAATAGCAAAAAAGTAAATGAACACACGACTTTCATAGTGGTTTGGCAAACTTTGTCATCTGTCCACTCCAATAAGCTTTTTATTATACTGTAAGATTACAAATACAGTTTATTTTAGCCTTATAAATTTAATGGATGGAGGAAAGAGAAACGATGAAGAAGGGCCAAAAGAAGATCCCTTACAATGAGCTAATGATCCTGTATTTATATGAGAAGACCAGCAAATATCCAGCTGAAAAACCACGTGCAGAAGAACGAAGCCAAGACGGGCCGATCCAGAAAATATAAGGTCCATCTGGGCTATTATGACCGATCAGCACCGATCCCTATTGGGGGGATCGACACTAATCGGTGAAGATCAATAATCGAGGATCAGCGATCCCCAAGGTGGGTGCCCCTCCATTTTCTCTTCGTGTTTCCCGAGTTGTTTTTAGAGTTGTTGTGGTGTTTGTTAAGTTATTGAGCGATCATCATTGAGTTGAACTACCAATCCAAGTGGTCCATAACCATAGTGATCCGATCTGATCCGTTCCTAACCATATTGATCCAATCCGATCCCTTGCCTAGGGGAAGTACAAATCCATACTTAGCCATTTCTTAGATGCTATTTGCTTGAATCCGCTTGACTATCATCCATAGCCTTGCTTATAACTGATCTCCGAACCCGATAATTATCTCTCTGGGCTTCTTGCCTTGATGATCGTGAATCCATTTAGCCAACTCCATGGTATCACGGCCTTGCCAAAAGATGGGATAACATTTGCCCCCCTAAAACATGCCTTGCGATAGGAAGATGTATTTTGAATTGCCATAAATTCGAAGTCCATAATCCATCGATAGCCAAATTTCTCATCCAGAATCTGATCCTTTTCCATAGTCCACAACTGTTCTGAGTCGATAACCAATTCCAAAACCATTCCAAATCCTTAGCCGAATCCATATCCATCCAAAGCCAGTAACCGAATCCATGATCTTACCAGATCGTTTTCCAATCCTAAGGTCTCGCCGGACCAATAGCCTGGTTCACAGTCTCTCTGGACCGATCATAGCCTCTCTGAGCTCTTGCTGGACCTCATCTAATCACCCTTTGACAGAAGGGGGAGCATCGATAAGTAAGCCAATTTGTCGCTCTTAGGTGAAGTGGCATTACTTCCTGCACTCTGGTTCAATGTTCTTGAACATAAAGCGATGTCATGGCCTTCCTAGGCCGATCATGGTCTCTCTAGACCCTTGTTGGACCTCGCTCTCCGGTGAGAAGGACACAACGATAAGCAAGCCGATCCTTTCGCTCTCCAACGAAGCGTCCTACTTCTTGCTTCTCTAGTTCCATCTCTCCGGTCGGAACATAACGCGGTCTGTGGGGTATTAATCTCCGGCCTTGATCCCCTAGTCGAGACTTAATCCATGTACAAGCCCATCCTCTTGCTCTCCGGTGAAGGGACTCACACCTTATAGTTATTGTCCCATCTCTCCGGTCGGGACAACCGCGACCTGTTTCATTTATTACTTTTAAAAGCAGATTTGAGCATTCCAAAATCCATTCATTAGATTATTAAATTAAAAGTTTTTACAAACAGAAAACCAAAAACAAGGAGAACCAAAAACTGCCTCTCCGGGCATGACGGTTTGTCATTATCTTAGAGCATGCCTAAGGACCAACCTCGATCACATACATGTGTACGTGACTCAGCCACTTTATTGTAGAGTTTATTATTTATTCAGTTCATGCCATCCCGATCAAGAGAAGATGATCCGTGACCTCGATCCAAGGTCATTTCCATTTGATGCGGACGGTGGCTGCTCCTGTTCCACCATCGTAGTCTGGTCCTTATATACTACGATTAGCCTACCATCCCTGACGTGTTCCTCAACCATATCCTTCAAGTGCCTACAATAATTGGTAGTGTGCCACGTCTAGCTCATGGAATAGGCAATATTTTTATGATGCCCGCTCACGCTCGGTGGGCTCTCTCCTTGTCGGCCTTTGATATGGAAGGCATCCTCAAATATCCAAATAAATCCTTTCCAAAGTCTCGTTCAAAGCGGTATAAGTAGAGAATTTTGGTTCTCTCCTTTGCTGTTTCGATCTGTCGAAGCCATCATCTACTTTCCACTTTCCTTTATCTTTACTTGAACCTTCCCAGACGATCCTCTATCCCTCACAGCATTAACCTCTTCTCTACCAGCCTTAGCATCTTCCTATCACAAGAATCTCTTGGCTTCGTGGAAATATTCTCTAAGATCCACTGGTGGATCCGTTCCACTAAAATCTTAAAGTCCGTGTCGTCCACAATCCCAGATACGGTCGCCATAAAGACCATTGATGGATCCGACTGATCCATCGAAGCGGCTATCGCATTAAACCGTGTCAAGGAATTCCTCAAGGACTTTCACGTCCTCTACTTTAGTGTTTCCAATGTTATTACACTCTTGGGTCTCGTGATGTGGTCCAGAAATTGCCTCATGAATTTATCAACCAACTCCGTCCAAGTACCGGTAGAACCGTTCTCTAATTGCCGAAATCACATTGCAGCTACATCGCATAGTACAAGGGAAAACATCATGCCATCACTATCTTCGATGCCCCCAGCACTTCCATATGCCTTATATACCTCATCAGATGAACAGTAGGGTTTGATTTTTTGTTATATGCACCTAGTGTCGGTAGTTTAAACTCTGGTGGATTCCTAGCACCCTTGATATTAGGAATAAATGGACTCATATTCACATTTTCCAGATCCCTGTTCACCAATCCTCCTATCATAGCTCGTCTGATCATCTTCGAAAACCTTTCATTATCATCCAAAGGTAGCCTCCAATCATCATTTTCAGCCTGCCCCTCCCCCCAGTCCACGAGTGAATCCTAGAACATGATCCTTTGGACGTACATTCGCATTCTGATTTGCACCAAAATGCACAACATCAACCATTGGCCTACCGCCGACTGATCCAGCATGACCCGGGGGCATTCCGCAAGTCCTAAGCAATCAGCGTCGATCCCTATACCGAGGGTAGCCCCTGGCTGCTCCAATCCATTCCTCTGCCTATTAGCTTCATTTCCCTGTTCCTAGTTTTGATTTTCTATAACTCCTACTACTCCAATTCCTTGATCAAGATCGCCATTAGCTCCTACTCCAGCCTGTCCAACTTGCCTAAGGAAGTTCTGAATCATCTCCTCTTGCCTCTTCATCATCCTCTCCTTCATAGCATCCATCATCTTCTCCATCTCGTTCCTTGTGATGTAGATGGAGGAGTGATTAGACTTAGCTCTTGAGGAAGCCTCCTGACTCCCTCCGTGGTGACTCCTATCCGCAAGTGCTCTCCTTGTTGATTGTCTAGCCATCGATCCAAATCCAAGCTCCAAATCCTTTCTAAATCAGAGGGTGCTAGTCTTCTCAATGAAAGCACCAAAATGTCGACGACAAAAATTGCCACCAATACCCAAATCAGTGTGAAAGCACCAATAATCCAATCACAGATCCCAAATAGAGAATTCAATGTACATATCATAGATTTAATAAATGAACACATGAATTTTATAGTGGTTTGGCAAACTCTGGCCTATGTCCACTCTAATAATCTTTTTATTATACTGTAGGATTCAAATGTTTTAGCCTTAGAAAATTAATGGACGGAGGAAAGAGAAACAATGAAGAAGAGCTAAAAAAGGATCCTTTGCAATGAGCCAATGATCCTATATTTATAAGAGAAGACGTGCAAATATCCAATTGAAAAATCCACATGCACAAGATTGAAGATAAGACAGACCGATCCAGGAAACATGAGACCCATCTATGTTATTTTGACCGATCGGCACAGATTCATATAGGGGAATCGACATCGATCGGTGAAGATCAATAATCAAGGATCAGCAATCCTAAAGGTGGGTGCTCCTCCATCTTCTCTTCGTGTTTCCTTTGTTGTTTCCAGAGTTGCTGTGGTGTTTGTTGAGTTATTGAGCGATCATCGTTGAGTTGAACTGCCAATCCGAGTGATCCATAACCATAGTGATCTGATTCGATCCATTCCTAACCATATTGATCCGATCTGATTCCCTGCCTAAGGGAAGTGTAAACCCATACTTAGCCATTTCTTGGATGCTATTTGTTTGAATCCGCTTGACTATCATCCATAGCCTTGCTTATAACTGATCTCTGAACTCGACAATTATCTCTTCGGGCTTCCTGCCTTAATGATCACGAATCCATTTAGCCAACTCCATGGTATCACGTCCTTGCCAAAATGTGGGATAATAGATCCCAAACTACGGCCATCGCCATCCATGTTCATCCATGACCGCTAGCTCTAAATTCACCCACGTCTAGACCCGTCACTTACCTATGTACGAGAAGAGAATGAGTTCAATTAATCAAGGCTAAAACGGATCATCCTAGGTTTTGGGTCGGTGAAGGAACCAATTGGGTTTAGAGGGTGGCTAGAGTTCAATCATGGTGAGGCGAGGCTTGAACGACGTAGGGCGGCGACGAATATAGGCATGAGCGAAGGCAGGTTTCAATTGATGACAGAAATTCTTCAATGGCAGTTTCGAATTCTTGGTTCGACAAGGAAAGACAAGTAAGGAAATGTAGTAGGGAAGGATGGGTTATATACCCTGGACCCAAAGTCTTAGCACCAAAACTTAGGAAATATCCCAAGTCTCAAGTCGGTACCGACCATTAGATTATGGGTCGGTATCAAGTCTTAGAACTTTTAAAAAAGGGAATATATATAGAGATACATATCAATGCATACGTATGTGATAGATCGTGCATATGTACTCCTTCCAACTCCTGAACATGCACGTGAATACATATGTGCTTGTTTGTATCTAAAACCCAGAATGACCAAAATCAAAGGGAGTCAAATTCAAACCTGAATAATCCGTGGAATGAATTTGTTGAAGACTATCAAGCTTAAAATAGTAGATTATGAGAATATGTTCTAGATTTATAACCCGGGATGCTAGTAAAGCGTCATGACGAATAACTATAGACATAATTTTTCACAGAAACGATTCAAAGGAAGGATAACGACCATTCGAAACACAGAGTGGAGTCCTTTATAATAATTTCAAATTGTCTCGACTCAAAGCACATCACGTTTGAAACGAGACGTACTTTTGGGGGCAAGTGTTATCCCGCCTTTTGACCAGGCAATACTCTAACGAACTGGATGAATCAAACTTGGAGTTATCAAGGCAGGAAGGTCGGGGAGATAGCCCTAGAGTCTAGAAACCAAGCACATACAGAGTCGCGAGACCAAAGGCAAACTAACCCAAGCTAAGACATACCCTAATATTACCTAAGTTAGGGGTCAGTACCGATCTATGTTTTCTTCCCCATTGAAGTCCATCTTCTGCCTATACTCTCTACTTGATGTCAAAAGCCTATTTCAAATGTCGTTTTGGGTATCCAATACAATTCTCAATTGATCTCCATGAAAACTTGAAGCTGCAATTCTGTTCTTCCATAACTCCATCATTTGGACCCAGAAATAAGCTAATATTGGTGCAAACAACTATGGAATCACGAAGCTAACCATAAGGCGGTCCAACATGAAGAGTTAAAGGCAACCAATTTGGAAATATAATGGTTCGGTACCGACCCATAACCTTGAAGTTATACCGACCCATCCAACCTACTGATGTGGCACCCATATTTTATGGAGAATTTGTCTAAATTGTAGATAACGGTCTGGAGATATTTTATGCGAGATATTAGGCTCCTTACCTCCATAAATAGAAGGTTAAGGCTCATTTTTCAGGACCTTTTGGATCTAGATCTACTTTACTTTATTTTCTTGTAATTTTGAGAATCTAAGTGTCGGAGTTGTTCTGACCCTTAAGAACTTCTGCCTTAGAATATAAGCAATAAAATCTTAAAGTGGACATAGGGCAAGCTTTCCCGAATCACTATAAATGATTGTGTCTTGTTTTTTCTCATTTTCATTTACATTTCTTCAAATTTCATTATATATATAAACTTCTGGGTGTTTGTGCCATTTTTAGTTCAAACAATAAATAAATAAATATATATATAAGTTAATTATTCAAAATATAATAAAATAATAATAATAAATATTATTCAAATTTTAAATTTTTAGAAAATCAAGAATGATATTTTGAAGTTACAAAAATTTTCCAATTTTTTTGGGTCAAAATATTATTTTTAATTAATTAATTAAATTCGGGCGTTTTTTAAATTTAATTTATCAAAAATATAAATATGATTTTAAATTCTAACATTTTGGCCGAGAGTTTATATGATGATACTTTTTTTATAAAATTTAAAATTTAATTTTTGAAACATATTTAATTTTATATGATTTATTTAATTAGTATATTGATTTAAATAATATTAAATAATAGTAAATAAATAATAAAAATTAATTTGCCACCATCGAAAAATATATTCTATGTAATTGTAGATATGCATTTATAAAATATGGGTACAACTATTAACAGGATATAGTGATATAATTAAATACAAGTCATATAATTAAAATTAGGTAGTATATTAATAATACATACATAAATTATTTAGTAAAATGACAATAATTAAAATAAAATTCATTTGGCTATGCACTTCAAATTTCTATATAAAAAATGTGTTTTTAATAAATTAAAACTTACATATAACCAATCTAATATGTGATAACATTGATGATACATATAAGAATCTTGCCTAACTAGCAATATAATAATTATATATATATATGAATAATATAATGTTATTTATATATCATATAGTATAGTAAATACATATCTAATACTAATGCCTTAGAGCACACCTTGTAATGATGAATTCTCCCGCCTTTGAAATCTTCTCGATTCGGTAGATTGCTAATCCTTGAACCATAAACCTTTAACTATCCAATAGCTATCGCCTTTTAATTTGATTTTTAGTTGAATTTGTTGGAGCTTCTAGATGGATAATTCGGCTAGCAATGGGAGAGAAGAGGCATCCCAAATGTTCTAAAATAATTAGGGTTAGAGGCCTTTATATAGTGGATGAAATAGAGACAAATATGGATCACATCTCATACTAAGCCTCACTAGATCTAAACCATCCATCTCAAATATGCCTCTATCCTTTTAGTCGCCCCTATAGTCTATGTTGTTGCCGAATTAACACAATAATATCATGGGCCTATAGCCCATTTAAGCCTAAATAAATATTATTAATTAAATTTGATTTAATTGCTTGTCGATATCGCATATTGATCGATATATTTATAACTATTATAAATATATACAATAATATTATTCCTCAAATCATATTCAAAATTTTATAATTAATATTTCATAAATATTAACTAATTTAATTAATCTATAACAATTATAAACTAATTAAATTGTTTGGTATAAAGAGAATTTAATCTTTTCGGTTGTGTGACTAGTTAGGTGTAAATTCGGTCGGCGATTAACATAAAACTATTCGAATGCTAATGTTCACACGTCACTTAGCAGGTGGTGTGCCATTTTGCCTAAATTTATTGCTTACTTAGTTTCAGTAAAATTTAATTTTATATTATTAAGCGTTACCCGATTGTGACATTTATTTACACCAATTCTCTTTATCAAAACTATATTACTTTGGACTTATGGAATTTGGTAATGGTCAAAATTCCAATATCCTCCATATTCAACTCTATAGTCCAAACATAAAGTCCTTGATTCAGTTTATTAACTGAAATGCTCTGGCCATAGACTTTGACTTTGAGTAGACTTCAATTTACCGTGATACTAACCCAATATAACCAAGAAGACGAATCCTTAGTTTACCGATAGACGTCGTGCCATGATTTGATTATAATCAAAATGGAGCTTTAATATTGGATATCCACGTTATTCTCAAGTTGAGAGAACCGTGTAAATCAGTCACATCGATATTTTCTGTTTGACCTTTGTTATATTAACAACAGAAAACAATCAAGGAGTCGTTACATAGTTATCCAATAACTATTAGTACGTAACCTCTTGGTCCTACAACAATCAAGAGTAGTACACTGCCCAACATTTAGAGGGTGTTACATACTTTAGTGTCAATGGATACATCGATATCCAGTTTTGATGCATCTTGACTAGGAACATTTAAAATGATATATTTATTCTCATTGTGATAAATCACTCACGATTATAACACTTTGTAACTACTATCACAAAACATACCATTTATGCATTTTCTATTAAATACACTTTTAATAAATTAATTAATTAATATAACAAATTATATCAGGTATATAATAGAAAAAACATCTTTTATTTCAAACAAGATTGGCTATCGAGTTAGATATATGTAACAAATTACATAATTGCCCCTAGGGCATATTCCTAACTTTATCAATATGATGGAGCATTAATGGAGTACTTTCGGCCAGCAATATATGATGGAGATGGTAGCTAAACAAGTTCTAATCAAATTTGTTTAGGTTAGTGGATATAAATGAGGGAAAAATGGATCTCATCCCATACTAATTCTCCCTTGATCTGAGCAATCCAAAATCGGCCTCGAGTCCCAATTCGACTGTTTGCAAAAAGTAACATTTCAGACTTTAATCTGATTAACGATGCTATATTTAAATAAAACATTTAAATATACAATCGTGAAATATGCGGGTTGTTACAGACTCCCCTCCTTAAAGAAATTGTGTCCTCGGAATAATTAAGAGGAAGATAAAAAGTAACAACCATACTAAGGCATAACAACACAAAAGAAGAAATTTTGAAATGAGAAGTTCACCATAAAGAGCACAATAGGATGTGTTTGCTCGATGAATTCTCAAGATTCCTAAGAGAAATCCTTAGGATTTGAGGACCATTGAACTTTCACAAGAAGAACATCATTATTTCGAAGGCGTTTAATCTCCGAAGCAATGATATGAATAGAATGTTGCTCATAAGTCAAATTTGGTGAAACTTCAATTTCTTCAATTACATCGGGCTTAAGAATAGAATCGGAATCCCTAAGGTATTTCCGTAGTTGAGAGACGTGGAAAATGTCATGAATAGCAGAAAATTAAGCCGGTGATAAAAGGCGATAAGCCACGGAACCAATGCGTTCGGTGATGGTAAATGGACCAACATATCGAGGTGCTAATTTTCCCGATCGACTGAAACGCACAACACCCATCATAGGTGAAACACAAATGAACACCAATAAAGTCTGGACCTAAAACCAGCTTCTCACCGGCTTTAAGCCAACACGAAGGAGATCGGCACGGCCTTCCATAGAGTGCCTCGAAAGGTGCCATACCAATACTAGATTGGAAGCTATTATTATAGGAAAACTCAACAAGAGAAATATGATCTTCCCAACTTCCACCAAAATCAAGAACACATGCACGTAGAAGATCTTCAAGAGTTTGATTCACACGCTCGGTTTTTCCATCGGACCGAGGGTGATAAGTGGTGCTAAATTAAGCTTTGTTCCCAAAGCTTTTTGAAGACCTCTCCAAAATCCACTTAGTAAATAATGGATCACGATCGCTAACAATAGAAGTAGGAACTCCATGCAATTTAACAATTTCTTTGACATAGAGTTTAGCTAAAAGAAGTACGGTCCAAAAAAAGAAGGATGAGCCTCAAGGCTACACAAAACAAGAGATGAACATAAATTGGATTCACGATCTCGAATCTCACAAGTGAATAAAGTCTCGAGATCATTCCATTCGGATATCATCATGAAACAACTGCTTGTTGCTTACGACTAAGGGCATCGGCAACTCGATTACCCTTTCCGGGAGTATAGAGAATATCGAGATCATAAGATGCAAGGAACTCGAGCCAACGTTGTTGACGCAAATTAAGTTCCTTTTGAAAAAATAAATACTTCAAAGATTTATGATCGGTGTAGAGAACAACTTTCTCTCCCAAAAGATAATGACGCCAAATTCTAAGAGCGAAAACAATAGCAGTGAGCTCTAGATCATGAGTGGAATATCCAGTCTCGGCAAGCTTTAATTGTGACGAAGCATATGTGATAACACGTTCCCTTTTTGCATGAGAATGACATTCAAACCAATACGACTAGTATCGGTATAAACAATCAATTCTTGGTTCCCTTCGGGAATCGCAAGAATAAAAGCATCGGAAAAAGTTCTTTTAATTGGTCCTCTTTCCCGAAAAGCTAAGACATTCAAAATTATAATTAACTTTATGTAATCATCTTTTTAGAAAAATTTACTTATTACAAGTCAATTTACTGTGTCTGACTGTCTCATCATAGCGTTTAGGAGATTCCTATCGATAACATTGATCAAGCGCATCGACCGGAATTCTTAAAGAACTCAATGGGCAAAACAACACAAAATCATCTTCTATATGATAAACACGCCTCTTAAAAATTTCACGAATATTCTTTGCTCGTTTTAAGAACAAAATCCAATTATACTTATAAATATCTTATTAAAAAGATTTATAAATTTTAAATTGTTGTTTTCATCCATAATCAATAAATACAAGGATGGACTCATCAAGATATTCGCAGAATACTCGATTCATAAGATGGATGAAATAAGCTAGAAGGTTCGTCAAATCGAATGACATAACGAACCACACATAAGAATCATAACGAGAACGGAATGCGGTAAGTGGAATGCTACCCTCCGCAACTCATAGCTGATGAGAACCGATGGCAAGGTCGAGCTGAAAAGACCTTAGCACCACTCAATAGATTTCTTAGGTGATAATCCTAAGACAAGCTCAAATATACCGGAAAATTCACAAACTACTTGAATGAGAGAAATAACATTCTCCTCATCATGTAGGTTTAAAGGATAAAATGATGCCACCGAATTTGGAAATAAAAATCATTAAAAACAATAGAAATCTGCTTAACAGATTGAGAATGTCAAAGATGGATAGTCCACTAGGGACATAGGATATGGGCTCCATACTGATTAAGCCAATCCTTTCCCAAAAAATCAATTCCGAAGCCTAAGTAACGCATAACATGCAAAATCGGCTCGGAAAGAATAATCACATAAAAAAAATCTCGACATTTTTCACAAAGCAAACTGAGTGTTGCGGATCCATCAATCGAATTCACAATTCTCAATGAAGTCATCAAGCCCATAATATTTAAAGAAAAAGAATCAACAAGTTCTTTTGATATAAAAGAGTGGGATGCACCCGTATCAAAAAGAACTCGAATAGAATGATCACAAAACATAATAATGCCATCAAGGATATAATGAGAAATACCATGATCAAGAGAAGTGTCACTAGGAGCTTGCACAACATTCAACTCTCCCTTTCTCCTACTTTGGAGTATGGGACATTTAGATATAAGATGGCCCGAACTTTTGCAATAACGACAAAAAAATGGTTTTGGGCACTCATTTGCATAGTGGTCCGTAGAACCACAATTGTAGCATCGTCCACGACTAGAGGTAGGAGTCTTTGCTACCGAAGTTTCTTGCTTCCCTTTCTTGTTGGGATAGGGACCTTTGAACTTAATAGGCCTCTTCATGTTATTGTTGAAGTTCTGTTTGGCATGCACAACTTCAACATCACTTTTTCTATCGGCCTCTTCAAGTCGAAGAGCGATATCTACAAGCTGATCGAAAGAAACTTCTAGTTTCAGAAGTAAAGGCTTTTTGAGGTTCTTATTCAACCCAGAGACAAACCTCTGATTTTTCTTCAATGGGGTATTAATATACTTGACCCCATATTTAGAAAGAGATTCAAAATATGCGACGTAATCCATCACAGAAGATTCACCTTGAACAAGGTCAATAAAGCGTCGGGCTAAGGTTACTTTTTCAGCCTCCGGCACAAACTTCAATTCGAAGCTTTCCCGGAATTGCTCCCAAGTAAGACCCGCTTCAATAGTTTCAGAAATCAAAAGCTCATACCAGTCTAATGCTCTTTCTTGGAGAATGCTAGAAGCAACTTGGACTCGATGTAGATCCATAAGATTCATGCGAGAAAAGATGCGATCGCATGATCTAAGCCAAGCTTGGATTTCTATAACGTTTTCGGAACCCTTGAATGGCCTTCCACCCAACGCGGTATAATCTCTGCACAAGCATGCAAACCTGGATTTAGGGTGAGTAGGCACTGGAACGGGTCCGGCAGCTTGGGCATTGTTCACAAGATCTAAAAGTTGTTGAGCAGACATAAATACTCCATCCTGAGGAGTAGTACTGGATTGACCGACGCTAGGACGATCAGATCAAACTATTTCACTTCTTTAAGAAAGAAAGAAGAGGAAAAAGGTTATTCATAGAATGAATATCAAACAAACTTGATTGATAAAACAAGGCATCATAAAAAGAAATAGGATAGAACGGTACGAAGACTCGAATTAAATCCTATGGCACGATTCCTAAGAAAGACTTAGGACAATGATCCTTGTTAGATTATTTTACATTGTTCCGAAGTTTGGCTCTGATACCAAGCTGTGACGCCCCACCTTTATACTCACACTAGCCAAGGACACTACTTGGTAATGTCGTCGACTAGCACGAAGAATAAGGCTGTTGAGGAGCGACCATCTTTGTAATTGCTTTGTGCGAGTACCGATATGTCCGATAGAGTGACTTGCATTTCATTTCAAGAGGAAATCCGACATATCAAATACAAACTCAAAGCTACTACACAGTGGCTATGTGGACTTCGGAAACAAATATAGAAATAAACATAACACAAATCAGTCACAAATATTCATATCACAAAGGCGGAAACAGATATGAATATAACACATAGAAGTGTACATCAAAATAGCGGTCATACAAGATCCACTATATCACAAAAGAATAGGTACAAGTGCTAGACAAAAGAATATGTATACATCAAGGAGTCTCTATCTCAAATGTATAATAACAAAAACTACTAAGCTAAAGTAGTTAGCCAAAAGTCAAGTGACGGACCCTTATAAGAAGTCAAGCAGAAGCACCTGAAATACCTCGGTCTGACCCGAGTATTATTTAAGAAGAAAATAATTAACGGATCAGTCTAGCTATAAATATCATATAAAATGAGACAGGATAAGAGATATGACAAAAACGTATGATAACAATAATGCCATACTGTGACAAGTACACATTCAATAACAATAAAAATCATACAATATCTCAAATCTACTCAAACACTAAAAAGAATGTCATATTCTTTAAATTATTCACCAAAACACAAATATTGACAAAACATATCAATGCTAATCGCAAAAATCGGTGTTACACAAATTCTAGAAATCATCAACTAGAAATCCAAAAATCACAATAAGGGGAAGGCCTATCACAAATGGGAGCATGAAAACTCCCCAACACGTGTATCACAAACGGGTCGTTATCCCATAATCGCTAACCATAGAGCCGGTGCAACAGCGTAGTGCAATAACGGTACGCCCGAGGAACCTGAAACTTAAATGAGTTGGAACAACGACGTAGTGCAGTAACGGTACGCCCGATGAACCTAAAACTCAAATATTTCAGAACAACGACATAGTGCAATAAAGGTACACCCGATGAACCTGAAACTCAAATAATTCGGAACAACGACGTAGTGCAATAACGGTACGTCCGATGAACCGAACTCCATAAAGCCCGTAGGTCGCTAGCCTATAAAAATGAGACGAAGCTCAACAGAACTGGGTACGGTCCCCCACGCGGACAAAGAGACATCGCACATCGCTTGTCTAAACCATAAAATAATCATCATTGATCAATAAGAAGTATCAATTACACTAAGCTAGTAAATAAATGAGTTTAGCTTCATGTCCCATAACCACTAGCTTAACTTAAATATTTACGAACAGATTGTAGATTTCCACTCGAAAATTGTCACAAGATTTCAATCGAACAAGTCTAAGAACTAACCGACAAAGTAAATGCAAGCATTTCATACCACTTGTTTTTCTAAGCCATTTAATTAGATTTCTCATACAAATGAGGTAAAGGTTTGTATATACTAATAGATTGGAAAACGGTTTTAAAAACGAGCTTTGTATTTAAAAGTAGTGTTGAAATCGTTTTGGTGAAAGAGTTTGAGTATTTACTACTAGTATAGAAACCTTTGCATTTTAAAGTGACAAACCATAGAAATGATTGTAGAAACAATCGATCACCAAAAACTCACATACGAAGACGTGAATCAAATCCATAGAAAACGATATCGAATCCATCAAAATGGATATTTCCAAAAATCCCAAAAAAGAAGTCATCAAAGTCGATAAAAGTGATAACAACTAATCGGATCAACAAGAATCGATTAAAATTGGAGATCAAATCAAAAACAGCCAAATTGGGCAAAAATGGCAGTCCAGACGTCTGGGGGTCAATCCAGACGTCTGGATTTGGTCTCTGGAAATATTCCATAAAACCACCCAGACGTCTGAAACTTCTAAACAAACGTCTGAACCATAAATTCAAACGTCTGAACCATAAATTCAGACGCCTGAAGTTGTTCTCTACCATTTTTATTTATTTTCTGCGTTCCATATTTTTTCTCTTCAGGTCTAAACCAGACGTCTGGACTTGATAACCAGACGTCTGGTCACCTGGTCTGGGCAACAATTTGCCTAGGCCAAGATAGCCAAAACGTTTCGGGAGCGATCAGACGAGCAACTACGACTAGGGATTTATGCCGAGCGACAACCCAGCCTTAAAGGCTCTTCGATACACCCCGAATATCATTGTCCAAACATCCATAGAAGGATTTTCATAAAATTGGACCAAAACAACAAAATTTGGAAAATTCACCAAATCAATTCAAAGCAAAAGCAAATGAACACGAATAATTGTTAGGAGTTCATACCCAACAACAATGAAAGTTATAGACGTAGACGTGAGTTAAAGAACTCACCTTTAAACCCAAAAACAACGAATGAGAAGCTTTTAAAACAAAGGAAAGATCAACCACTCTTCAACTTCAACTCTAGAAGCTCCAATCTAAGATTATAAGCAAATATTTCCTAAATTAGGTTATAGGAAATTTTTGAAATTGGAGAGAGATTGAGATGGAGAAGATGAAGAGGATGCTTACCTAAGCTTCTCTTTGATTTTAGAGCAAGAACTTGAGTTTCCTAATCAAAACTAGGGTTTAGGAATTTCTATTTCCCATTCTTTTTCCCCATTTTTACTTTAGCTTGAGTGTTAAGAAATAGAATGAGTGAATGGATGAAGAGTAGAGGAGTTAGGGTATTATGTTGGGTTAGTGGGCTGAAACCCAAAGCCCAAATAGAAAAATAGCAAAATTCTACTCAACTCCAAACATATCGATGTTCATACTCTAAAAAGTTGTAAATGCCATTTTGGACTCAATGGAAGTGGTCTCGAGTCCCAATTCGTCTGTTTACAAAAAGTAAGATTTCGGACTTTAATCCGATTAACGATGTTATATTTAAATAAAACATTTAAATATACAATCGTGAAATATGCGGGTTGTTATAGAAACACTATTTATTTTTAACCAGGTCGTACATCTCAACAATTTTATAACGATCTTAATTTTTTTAGCAGTGTTATAAAATTTTATTCCATTTGAAAATTTTCAACACAAAAATAAATCAAAAACACGTAAAAAGGCTATATAGAGAGGGTATACGGATCTCTTCCTCTATACACATAGAGAGACACAAAAATCACTAATATATAATATGTTAAACAATATTGTGGCCGATGCACAAGCATTCATAATCCATTCTTCAATTTTAAGTTATTACAACATTTATATCTATTATTGTTCTACAAATTATTTTATTTATTATTGTGGAATTTCCTATTCTTTCTTTTCTTATACAGTATTTACATCTTTTCTAACGGTACAATTTGTTCTTTTGTTTTCCATTATATATTCTTTTCTTTTTACAGAAATCTTTTGAAGCCTAGGGTTACATCAAAGTTTAAATGTTGATCTGCACAATATTATACAAATGTACTACAGTATAATAAACATTTATCATATTCTAATCCACCTCGTTTCCATTGGGGATTTGTACGCCAAGTCCCTAGAAATAATTTTAATATACAAAAGACCATCCCTTATAATTTTATGTAAATTAGGCCCTGGTTGTGTTTTTCTTTTACAGCCAGCTGACATTCTCATACTTGTATTTATATTTTACATCTTATTTTATTTCAATTTTTAAAATACAATACATTTTTGTAAAAATATCATACCAACAAATCATTTTCAAAATTAAATCATAAATTTTATTAACTTTTAAATGATATGTGCTATGCACATGTAAATATCTTCTCTTTGAATATATTAAAAATTTGTAGTTTTGCCATATAAATGACGTATTTAAAACTACATCATTCAAAATGCAATTATAATTGCATCATTCAAATCGCATGGTTCAAAATAATAAACATGTATAATTATAATTGCATTATATTAATGTAGTTGTAGTTGTATTTTCTTAGTGCAATAACATTCTACAATAAGATCAAATAAAACTACATTTTCTAAAGGCAATTAATTTATAATATGTGTTAATATTATATAAAATTATCAGATGCAGCCAAAATTATTGCTACACCACATAAATGCAATTAAATTAATTTAAAAAATGTTGTTACATCATAATCGAATATTTTTCAAGCATTTAAATTTAACCGCATTTTCTTAATATAGTTAAAATATAATGGTACTAAAATTGAATAAAATTATCAAACGCAGTGAAAATTATTACTGCATTATATAAATACAGTTAACTTAATTCAAAATATGTTGTTGAAATATAATTACATCATCTTAAAGCATTTAAATGTAATTGTATTCTCTTAATGCAGTTAATTTATAAAGTGCATTAAGATTATATAAATTTACTAAATGCAGCCAAAATTTTCTTTTGGCACGACCAATGGGGTTGGCTGGTCCTCTACCAATTTATTAATATGCAAGGAATAAAAGAGGCACTCAATCCCAACATGCTGAGAAGGAGCAAAAAGAGAACATAGAAACAAGCATATTAATCACAGAGAAGACAACAAAACACAAGAAAACAAGAAAGAAGAGAAAAGAGAATAAGCTAGGTGATACCAGCTAGGTCTCTGTCATGGAATAATTTTGCCTAAGCCAAACCAATTCCAACCTCATTTATAATGAAAAGTTTCAGTTGGCTATTACCTTTTGTTTTTCCACCAAAAGCTCTTGCATTTCTTTCATTCCAAATGATCTTCAGGAATTTCTTGAGAGCAAATATTATTATATTTGTCTTTCCACACCTCCAACTTATTGCTTTATAGATTAAATCCCATTCAATTTTACTGTTCCTGTGCACATCCCTCCTACCATGAAAAATCATTAAATTGTTCCATATTCTGAAAGTTACCTCACAGTCAAAAAAGAGGTGCAAATTATCCTCAGTTTCAGCGAAGCAGAAAAAACATTCCCTATCTATATTCATTCTCTTGTGAATTAACTTGGCCTTGGTATTCAGAGCATTACAAAGAACTTTCCATAACATTAAGTTTTATTTAGCATTACTTATTCTCAGCTATATTCTTTTATGCCAGGAGAAAGTGGGGCTAGTCTCTGTAGAGTTAATGATTTTATATATGAGATTTATCCTATAATTGTTCATACCTGACTATAAGACATTGTCAGTAAGACCAATCTGTAGATTTTTCCTTTGGAAAGCTGCCCATAGCCTTCTAATATCCTGAATGCTACTGTAAGGAAGTTGTATTTTTCCTTCTGAGATGTATTCATATGCTTTGGCTTCCTTGTTAATTCTAGTTTGTAATATTTGTTGATAATTCAAAACTTTACTTAAGATCATCCCATTTTGTAGCCAGGGATCATTCCAGAAGTTTACTCTACCTCCATGAGATATTTCATATTTAATACAAGGCAACATAATATCACGAAGTTTGAGAAGACATCTCCAGGTCCAGCTACTATTTTGTGGTATGTCCATCAACCAAAAGATTTTACCCTTTAAAATGTGGTTTTTAGACCGAGCAACCCAGATACTGTCTTTGTCAGAGAGGATATCATCCAAATGTTTACCAAATGCCGCTTTATTCCAGAGAGTGATATTTTTAATTCCGAGTCCTCCCTTGCTTCTTGGCATTTCCAGTTTGCTAAAGGCTATAGGAGTTGGCTTATTTGAGTGAATGGAGCCATGCCAGAAGAATTTTATCAATGCACTACGAATTATTTTTATCATCCTGAGGGGGAGGATGAAAGTTCTTGACCACTAGATAGTCATAGAGAAGATTACAAAGTTTATGAGAGTTAGCCTACCTGCTTGGATTAACAATTTACAAGGCCAATTATCAATTCTGCCTAGGATTTTTTCATATAAGGGCATGCATTGCACTTTAGTAATTTTAGATGTAGCAAGAGGAATTCCTAGGTAAGATATTGACCCATTGATTAGTTGAATCCTTGTGGCATTGAGAATAGTATGTTTGTGCTCCTGAGTTATCCCTGCCATTAGAATATCTGACTTTTCCATGTTGATTTTAAGACAAGTGATTCTATAGAAAATATTCATAGCTTCCATAATTTCTTCAATTGATGACATTACTGGTTTGGTGAAAATAATAAGATCATCAGCAAACATTAGTGAGGTAATCTGCGGAACTTTGGATCTAGGGTGGACTAGCTTGCTATTTATAACCAAGGAGTTTAGGATTTGAGTAAGCAGCTCCATGACAATAACAAATAGATATGCTGATATTGGGTCACCCAGCCTGATGCCTTATTTGCTAGAGAAGAAACCAATCGGAGAACTATTTATAAGTAGAAAAAATTTAGCAGTGGACAAACAAGCATAAATCCATGTAACAAAAGTGTCAAGGAAGTTCATGTGCTTCATAATCTGGACTATGGCTTCCCAATGCAAGGTATCAAATGCTTTCGTAATGTCAAATTTTAGCATGGCTCTTGGGGAGATATTACATCTATTGTATCCTTTTAGAAGTTCATGAGATAATAGAACATTATCCAAGATGTTCTTACCTTGGAGAAAGGCTGCCTAGTTAAGGGAGATAAGGTTGGGAAGAACTTTTTTCAGTCTGCCAGCAATGATTCCTGATATACATTTATATATAGTATTGCAGCATGAAATTGGTCTGTATTGATGTACACATTGAGCATTATGAACCTTAAGGATAAGAGCTATTGTAACGACCTGCCTTTTTGGACGTTTTAAGCAGACACACATGTCAGACTCAAACCATTCAAAAGGGCAGATTGTTATGGGGTAAATAAGAAAAAGCAGAGAAAGGAAGAAACGAATACAGAATCTCGCAGTGGAACAACAAAATATAATAATCAAATAAACAGTTCATGAAGCTATTTACAAATAACATTGATTAAACTTTTATAACATAGATCAGACTTACATACAACAAGAATAAATAATAAATTAATGTAGCGGAACAACATGATGCAATGAAATAAATATAATAAATAATAATAGTACAAAATCTTCGTCTTCATCCTCTAGAAAGCAGTCTTCAGTAAACTGAAAAGCTCAGGCTGACCCGAGCGAATTGAAAAGACAAAACACTCGAGTCAGAACTAAAAGATCTTAGGCAAGTTAAATCAACAGTAAATAAATATGAGCGTAACGGCGTCAGAGATGCTTATAGGGTTTGACATCTCCTATCCAGTGTCTCACGTGAGTGCAATAACTTAAGAGATGTCCAGGATCTCCATCTCCTAAGGATCCATTAAACTATCTACTATGTAGTACAATACGCTATTATAATAACATCTATAGTAAAGTAAAGTATTAAAATAGCGTTAAGGCGTTACCCATATCCCCCTTAACACATTTTATATATTCCCATAGTCTATACAGTACCGTAAGCTCCTCCGTGAGGTTTACCCAGAGGGCACCCCATAGGTATGGCACAAAACAAACTCGTAGAAGGCACGATAGGGCATGTGAACACGACACTCGAGGCAATGCCAGGGTAGATATACCGTTTGCAGAGCCGGACTGGTGGTAACACATAGCAGCTACTACAGCCCACATCGGAACACACTCCCATAAATAAAATCGAGGGGTGGCCACCAAATCAATCACAAGGTAATAGTATGGTATCGAAGAAATGTGTCAGATCGAAGGAATTACCTCACTTTTCCCGGCATCGCTCCTGCTTTAGTCACATCTAAGCTGACTCATGGGAGTCGGGACTACGTAAATACCTCATACAGAATCGTTCGCCAAACCATCCTACTTCATTTCTGGAATCTCCACCGTGTACACAGTTGTTAAAGTGGTTTTCGGTATTGGCAGAGAGTATGACAATATTCGATCCCGGTCTCTTTAACAACCAAACGCTTATTACACAATGGATGGTTCTTTTACATTTACCAAAACCAATTCATAATTGATACCAAAATATCATATTCTCAAAACCATAAAATTTTCAAATCATATTCACTTTCAAAATCACATTCACTTCCAAAATCATATTCACTTTTGAATATATTTACTCAAATATGTCATTTCTATCAATTCCAAATTCCAACTTAGGTTGTGTCATCATCAAGGATTTAAATATAAATACTTTAACTTTACATAGTCTGAAATTTTAGAAAATAGTTTAGATAGTCATAAATAGTTTTAATAGTTTAAAAATAGTTTAAATAGATTAAAATAGTTTAAATAATAATAATAGTTTAAATAGATTTAAATTTGATTTAATTAGATTTAAAATGATTTATATAGATCTAAAATAGATTAAATAGATTTAAATTATTTTAAATAGATTTAAAATAGATTAAATAAATTTAAATTATATTAAATAGATTTTAAATAGATTAAATAAATTTAAAATAGATTAAATAGAGTTAAATTATTTTAAATAGATTTTAAATAGATTAAATAAATTTAAATTATATTAAATATATTTAAAATAGATTAAATAAATTTAGACTAGATTAAATAGATTTAAATTTTATTAAATAGATTTAAATTTTATTAAATAGATTTAAAATAGAATAAATAAATTCAAAATAGATTAAATAGATTTAAATTATATTAAACAGATTTAAAATATATTAAAGAAATTTAATTTGTTTAAAATAGGTAATATAGATTAAATTGGATTAAATAGGTTATAATTGATTAAAATAAATTAAAATAAATTTAGGTTTGAATGCAGATTGGGTTTCTGCCATTGAAGAAGGAACAGACAGAAGTTGATGTACATATAGATTGAAAGACTGCTAGGGTTTGAGAAACAAAGTCTATTTGTATTAACAAAGCCCGATAAGAAAGAATAATATCCGAATTGATTTGAAACGACAAATACGACCCAAAAAGCCCGTTTCGTTTTTGAAACGAAAGTGGGTCATCCCATATATCAAAATAGATGTTTTTAATATTTTTAAACTCAGTGGAACAGGTTTCAAGTCCTAATTCTATCATATGAAGAAGTTAGCTTAAAATCAGCTTATTTCAAATTGATTTCAATTGAATTTAATTAGATTGATTTCTATCCGTACGATCAAACGACAAGTATGATCGCTACGAAACTTGAAACCTTATAATAATTCACCGTTATAGATCCGATGAAATTAGTTTCGTCGAAATCTGAGACAATGGCCAAAATGGCTATTGTCACATTAATTAAATAAATTATTATTAAATTGGGTAATCACTTTTTAATTTCAAATCCTATAATTAACAGATTTTATCATTTTTGATTACTTAGACATTTATAATAATTAAAAACAAATTTACATATCAATTCAGTGTTAAATATTACAATAATTACAGTGTTTAAATTTTATTGAAATAAATACAGTGGTTATTACCTTAATTTCCAATAAATCCATTTATTTGCCTTTTTCTCTTGTTATTCAATCAAATTTCATCTCATGGCTATACTTTACATTTTTATACCTTATTACACTAATATTTTACCATTATCATCTTTTTCATTAATGTAGTATTTAATTACATTTAATTGCAATAAATCCATTTATTATAACTTAAATTCCAATAAATTGATCAAACTCGATTTCAATTTTTTTTATTCAATCAATTGTCATATTATGAATAAAATTTACATCGGGTTACATCTTATTGAATTTATATTCTACAATTATCAATTTAATCTACATTAACTGCACTAATTAAGTGAATTAATTGCAATTGATTTCCAATTTAATTTAACAGGCTAAATAAATAGGTAACGTATAATAATTGTCACCATTAAATTTTAATCGCATCTTATAATTTATTATCCACAACAAGTGTTATATTTACTACCACAACACTAATTTTATTCAATTATAATTTATTACATACTATTTAATTAATACAACATTTAAATTATCAATTACTCTTTCAATCCAACATCAATTAATACATACATTACTATAAATTTTTTTCTATACCAATTATAACTCTTTAATCATTCCAATAACCTAGAATTACATTTAAAGCAGTTATCAATTACCTTAAATTAATATTATTTCATTATATTCCAGTTATATTCTTATTATTAAATCACTAATTTTTATTTCTTCCAACATTAAATCACAAAACCTTATTAAATCAACTGTTTTTAATTATCGAAAATTACGGGTCATTACACTCTCCCCCACTCAAAACTTTTCATCCTCGAAAAGGAAAAAGAAGGGAAAAGAAGGAATTAAGAAATTAATATATATTATTCAAAATATAAATTTATAAACAATTAATTTACATAATTAAATAATTTAAATAAAATATATCAATTTATAACAATTAAATCCTTTATATTTAAGTTAACAGAAGTTTGAAAAACATTTCACAAAAAATTTCTAAGTCCAAAATTCCCAAAAAAATTCGGCAGAGTCTCCTTTGTACGGAGAGGTCTGGGAGAAATAATAATATCAATAATAACAATATATATCATATATTTCAAAATAAAATATCTCATACCATGGGAAAACAATATAATATCGCTATAAAACCGTAATCCGAGAACGTACCTATTTGTCGAGCAAATAACGCTTATTTTATGAAATCAAAAGTAGTAACTATTGCTTCCATAAACCTGTATTTCACTTATATAACCCAAAAGAGTTAATTATATAAAAGAGAAATATTTAAGTTGTTTCAATTAATAACAAACAAAACATCACAACATAACAACAATTTCATACAAACAAATCATACAATCATCACATACAATCAAAATATCAATTTTACATCCATATCAACCAACAATTGGTTTGTTCAGGTTTAGAAACCTCTAATCATATAAAATGATAAATAAACTATGAAGTAAACCACACACTCAACAGTCGTAGATAAACTTTATAGATTATTTATACATCTTTATACAAATTAGAAGTATCCTTTCCTAACCAATCCATAAGCCAAACAAACAAAGAATTCAACACATTTTTAATTTTACTCTATTTATCTTTTCACATCATTTATTGTTCATTATTTTTCATACAATGATTTTCTTTAATTCACATTCATTACTTACAAAATTTTAATTCTCATTCATTCATATAAGGCTTATTTCATTAATTTACATTCTTTACTTACATAAGTTATATCCATTTCAATTATTTGGATCATAAATGAATTCATTATTGAAGTATTGTATATAATTTATTTTAGTTTACTTCACATTTACAATTTAGTTTGATTTTCTCTTTTTTTCCACATCCATTACTTCTCTTATCTCATTCATATAATGTTTTATTTTTATTAATTGACATCTGTTATTACTTACAAAAGTTCATTTCTCCTTTATTCATACAGTGCCATTTTCTTTCATTTTATTACTTTACATTCATTGCTTAAGTAAGTTATTTTTATTTCAATTATTGGCTTACACATTATTAGGTAAGTTTCTTTGCAATTTAATTCACCATTTATAGATTATTTCTTTTTCATATTCATTCTTCCATATATAGTATTATTGAATATTAACTCCATTTCTAAGTTATTTCAATGGTTTCTGAAGTTATAATCATTCAATCTATATAGTACTCATTTTAATTATAATTGGCTTCAATATTAATTCAAGTTTATAATTATTTACTTACAGTATTCACCTTTACCATTAAATCTGATTATAGATATCTTAAATGTTAACTTAAGTTTATAATCATTTTTCTTACATTGTTCACTTTTATTACATTTAATTAGTAGCATTTCAAACTATTAACTTCAGCTTATAACAATTTATAATATTAGAATTCTTATTTATAGAAGTAATTCCATTGAACACTTTCATTTTTCCAAGTTTTACTTGTATAATATTCTATTACATGTTCTTTTTAACATTTCAACTTTTAATAATTTGGTAAGTTATATATGTCTTTTTGTTGGGCGATCTCTCACCACCGACCCAAGCCCACACCGAACCGGCCTCACCACCGAACTAACTCTACCACCGAACCAACTCATTGCCGATCCAAGCTTCATCTCCAACCACCTACCATCGAACCAAAGTCCTACCGAGCCAAAACGTTGCCGAACCAACATTGCCAGGCCAGATTGCAGCAGCCCAGGCCCAACAGCAGCTATATACATCCAAGACCCCTACCCCAACCTCACTCTATAAATAGAGGGGCAGGGGTACAGCAATGGGGGACAAGTTTGAGAGCTCAAGCACGGACAGAACTTTCAAACAACTTTCATATACTTGTATCAAAGCTTTGTACTTGTAATCTGAACAAGAAAGGAGAAATAATATATAAAGTGGACGTAGGCACATTTTGGCTGAACCATTATAAATCTGTGTATCTTTTGCAGTTTAGTCCCTGCTTTTTACATATTTGCATAAATCACCCAGATCACTAAAAACAACATAAAATCAACTAAATCATACGACTTGGAGGTGTTTGCCCATTTTTTGTGCAAACATTTTTGGTGCTTTCACTGAGAACGCTGAACCCCGGACTTCAGCTTCTCCCACTTAACTTTCTTCCTATCAGCGTAGCACATTGCTTGGAAGACATGCCTCCCAAGCAGAAGAAAGATGTTAACAAAGGAAAAAACATCGCAACCAGCAGTCTTCCAGATCCAGCGGTCACAGATCAAGTAAATCGTCCCCTTCCAACAGCAGTACCAAATGAAGGTCAGGCCAATCCGGCAACCCCTGCCACAGAACAGCCGGCAGCCATTACTAGGGCAGATCTAGACAGGGTTGTGGCTAAAGTGACTAACCGCTTCACATCCCAGCAGGAAGCCTTGGTGGACCAACTCATGTCACGCTTAAGGGATGCTGAAGAGTCCAACCGCAACACTGAATCATGGGGTGAGTCCCAGTCTGGAGGATCTCAGAGACAACAAAGATCTTCCTTCTTTGAAGGAGCTAACGACAGAAGCGGCCATGGTAGGAGTCGAGACCGAGCTCAGCCCGAAGTTAGACCCGAGGAAGTGCTTGGAACCGAACCCAATGGGGGAGGTACCGGGCGGAGGTCAACTGTAGCCGAGCCTGTCATACTGCCTAACCACGGAAACACCAGTGAACGGGGCCGAGCTAGAGTCCAGCCCGAAGTTGGACCCGAGGAAGTACAGCAGGGGAAGATCAAGGCAAGGGCCAACTGTAGCTGACCCTAGCATGCTCCCAGAAGATCAAAGACAGCCACTGGAAAATATTAGGAATGATATACGATACCATCCCTACAGGTCATCTGGACGGAATCAGTCCCACAGAAAAGAACCGAACTCATTTCTATCTGCTCCAAATTCTGATGAAAGAATGGCACGCTTGTTCAGAGAGTGCGTCCAACGAGATCAAAGAGATCGAGGGATAGGCGCTAGGGTAACCAGCCCCTTCGCCCGCAATATCAAAATTTCCATCACCCCCCGAGAATGGAAAATGCCAACGATGGAACCTTACAAAGGAACCTCCGATCCCGTTGTACACTTACAGAGATACACACAGCATATGCTCATGAGTGGAGCAACAGAGGGAGTACTGTGCAAATGCTTTCCACTATTATTAGCAGATCTAGCTACCTCCTGGTTCTGTCATCTACCCCAAGGATCCATCAGCTCGTGGGAGATGCTGAAAGAAAAGTTTATCAGCCAGTTCCGCATTCATGTGGAATAACCCAAGGACACTTATTCCTTATCCAGTATCAAACAGAAACCTGGAGAGAAGCTGCGGCAATACCTAACCCGATTCAATGCCGCAGCAGCCGCAGTCTAAGATACCAATGAGAAGCTTGTCTTAATGGCCCTCTGTAGTGGTGTGCATCCGGATACTAAATTTGCTAGAAGATTGACCAAAGAAAAAGCAGCTACTTTACCCGATTTTTTCCATGAAGCTAGGAAATATATGAGACTTGAAGATGCTGCCACTGAGAGGCAGACAAGGCAACAAAATAAGGCGGCTCATGGCAACACGCTCGCTGTAGCAAGGGACGTTCGAAGAAATGATTCTAGAGACAACGCTGGGGGCAAGAAGGGAGAAAAGCGCCTATATCGGCCAGGACCGAGATTTGACACTTACACCCCGCTGAATGAAACGATCGAAAACATCTTCCTGGCCACTCAAGACGAGGTTAGATACAAACGCCCCCCCGCACAAGAAGGAATCAGATAACGCAATTAAGTCTGGAAAATTCTACCGCTTCCACGAATCCCATGGGCATGATACCAACGAATGCCATCATCTCCGAGACTTGATTGAAGAACATATCAGAAGAAGGAAACTAGAACGCTATGTAAAAAGTCAGAACAGGACTCCAGCTCCTGCCAATGAAAATCCAAGGCGACCCTCTCCAGAGGCAGGTAGAGGGAATCGCAACACTAGTGGACCCAGTCAAGAGAAGATAGTGGTCCATACCATCTCGGGAGGACCACACATCGCCGACAAAAGCTGGGCAGAGATGGAAAGATATGGAAAGTCACTTAGAAACAATGAAGACTGCGTTAATTCTGTTATAGAAGAATGCCACCCGAAGCAGAAAGAGAGTGATGACATCACATTCGGTAGGCGTGACCTAGAGGGGAGGCAATACCCTCACATGGATCCCATGGTTATCTCCACCCGACTCGGTCCAGCCGAAGTTTTCCGAATTCTAGTAGGCACTGGAAGCTCAGTAAATATCCTATTCAAGCATGCATTCGACAAAATGAAACTGTCAATAAAGGATGTTTCTCCCTGCAATAAACCACTACACGGTTTCACTGGAGTTGCAAAGATGCCCCTCGGGCAACTGGACCTCTTTGTTGAAATTGGAAGTCATCCCCGCTCCGTTGTACGGAAGCAGACATTTGTGCTGATAGAAAACCACTCGGCCTACAACGCCTTCTTAGGAAGGCCAGCCTTGTCTGACTTCCAAATTGTCCTGGCCCCATGGTGCCTAAAGATGAAATTTCCAACAACCAAGGGAGTAGGGGAAGTAGAGGGAGACCAGGACATCGCTCGAGACTGCTATATAACTGAACTTCGACACAACCACAGGAAGGATAAAGGGAAAAGTGTAGAGATTTCCCTCTGCACAAAAAGTTTGGAAGCATAGCAACTAAAGAAAGTCCCTCCTCTTCGGTATACCAGCGACCCTTTCAATGAATTAGACCCCAGGGACAAAGAGGAGGAGGCCACCGCCGATCCTGCAGAGGCTATGGAATTTATATCTGTAGACAGACATGACTCGAGTAAACTATTGAAAATCAAGTCCCAACTAAAAGCAGAGTTGAAGGAGCAACTCATTGACTTTCTCCGCCACAACTTGGATGTATTTGCGTGGTCACACGCTGACATGACCGGAATCTCCCCTGACATAGCATGCCACGTACTAAACATTGATCCTACCAAGACGCCAGTAAAACAGAAAAAGAGAAGTATAGGGGCAGAACGATCAGCAGCCCTCGATGAAGAAGTGAAAAACCTACTTGCTAATGACTTCATACGAGAAGCCGTCTACCCAGAGTGGATCGCCAATCCGGTGCTGGTAAAGAAGGCTAATGGGAAGTGGCGAACATGCATTGACTTCTCCAACTTAAACGACGCCTGCCCGAAGGATTGCTTCCCACTTCCCCGAATCGATCAACTTGTAGACAGCACGGCCGGGCATGAACTCTTGTCTTTTATGGACGCATACTCAGGATATAACCAAATTCCTATGCATGCTCCCGATCAAGACCACACCAGTTTCATCACTGACCGGGGATTGTACTGTTACAAGGTAATGCCTTTCGGGCTTAAAAACGCAGGAGCCACCTACCAGCGCCTCGTCAACAAGATGTTTGCAGGGCTAATAGGAAAAACTATGAAAGTTTATGTGGACGACATGCTGGTAAAGTCAAGGGGAGCCGACGATCACGTAAGCCACCTGGATGAAATGTTTCAAGTACTTCGCCAATATGGAATGATGCTGAATCCCCTAAAGTGCTCCTTCGGAGTATCATCAGGAAAGTTTCTAGGATTCATCGTCCATGCCAGAGGAATTGAAGCCAACCCTGAACAAGTCCGAGCTCTGAAGGATATCAGGATACCATCCACCCGAAAGGAAATGCAGAGCCTAAATGGGAAGGTGGCCGCCCTGAGCAGATTCATCTCCAAAGCGACCGACAAATGCATCCCTTTCTTCGAAGCTCTAAAGAAAGAAAAAGGAAAATTCGAATGGACTGACGAATGCTTAACAGCTTTCCTTAACTTAATCAAACACCTCCAGAGACCACCAGTACTCTCAACTCCGAACAAAGGCAAAGAGCTATACCTATACCTTGCTGTGTCATCTCATGCTCTAAGCGCCGCGTTGGTGAGATAAGACAAACGCACGCAGCGACCGATATACTTTATAAGCAAGAGGTTTATAGGGGCGAAAGCCAGATATCCTAAACTTGAGAAACTAGCATACTGTTTACTAAACACATCACGGAAACTGCGTCACTATTTCTAGTCCCATTCCATCCGAGTTATGACCGATCAACCACTGAGGCAGGTACTCCATCGCCCCAACACTTCTGGGCGACTACTTAAATGGTGCATCGAACTAAGTCAATATGATATCACCTACCATCCTCGCACCGCCATCAAGGGACAAGCCATGGCCGATTTCATTGCCGAATTCACTACCAACGAAGGTAAGGAGCAATCAGAAATAGCAGAAGACATCAAGTGGAATCTCTTCGTGGATGGTGCGTCAAACGAACGAGGCTCGGGGGCAGGTGTGGTAATAGTCACTCCCAGGGGAAGTAAGCTACACTATGCTATAAGGTTGGAATTCGCTGCCACCAACAACGATGCAGAATATGAAGCAGTGATAGCTGGATTAGAACTTGCCTTAGAAATCAGAGCCAATTCTTTATGTCTTCATAGCGATTCTCAACTTATTGTAAATCAGATACTAGGAGAATTCCAGGCTCGAGAAGAACGACTCGTGGCATATTTAAAGAAGACCAAGCTGCTTCTCAATCGATTGGATCACTATTTAATTAAACACATCCCTCGGGAAGAGAACCAAGAGGCCGACGAACTGGCAAAGCAAGCTAGCATGAGAGACGGCGCTATTTCCGGAGCAGTAGCCATCTCAAAGCAACTGACCCCAAGTTTTGAGCAAGTGAATCTGATAGCTGCAACCGAAGAAGCAACTTGGATGACCCCCATCCGAGACTACTTACAAAGCGGCACACTACCAAACGGGCGTAACGAAGTCAAGAAAATCTTAAGGAAAGCTTCCCGCTACACAATACAAGAAGGCATCCTCTATCGGCGCGGCTTCTCTAACCCCTTATTAAGGTGTGTCGCTGGAAGGGAAGCCAAGGAAATCTTATCCAACGTCCATCAAGGAAGCTGCGGAGATCATACTGGAGGGCAGACTTTGGCAAAAAAGATACTCCGATATGGATATTTCTGGCCCACCTTAAGCAAGGACGCTTTAGATTTCGTCAGAAAATGTGACAGATGCCAGAAGTTTGCTAAGATTCCACGACTACCAACAACTGAGATTACTCAGATGACCAGCCCTTGGCCCTTTGCAGTATGGGGAATTGACTTGATCGGCGAACTGACAATGGGCCGAGGCAGGGCCAAATATGCTATAGTGGCAGTCGACTATTTCACCAAATGGGTGGAAGCAGAACCCCTGAATAAAGTATCTTCGGCAAAAGTTATTAACTTCTTGATCAAAAATGTTCTATGCAGGTACGGAGTCCCACTTAAAATCATTTCGGACAATGGACTTCAGTTTGACAGCGAGGAGTTCGCCAACTGGTGCCAAGAGCACGGAATTCACAAAAGCTTCTCATCCGTCGCTTATCCCCAGGCAAACGGACAAGTCGAAGCCGTCAACAAAATTCTCAAAACTCTAATAAAAAAGAAACTCGAAAAGTCAAAAGGCGCTTGGGTAGATGAGCTACCTACGGCGCTGTGGGCCTATCGCACATCTTTCAGAACGTCAATGGGGCATACTCCTTTCTCTTTGGCATACGGATCGGAGGCTATGCTCCCAGTTGAAACTATAGTGCCCTCTCACCGTAGGATCCACTATAACCCGGAAGAGAACGAAGAGCTCCTCCATATGTCTTTGGATCTAATTGAGGAGAGGAGAAATGATGCAGCCTTCAAAACAGCAGCTCACAAGCAAAAAGTGGAAACAAAATACAACTCCAAAGTCAAGCATCGCAGCTTACAAAGAGGAGATCTTGTCCTCAAGCGAGTCTTCCCGCGCCCCGGAGCGCCAGATCCAATTTGGGACGGACCATATGTAATTCATAAAGATCTCCACAACGGAGCTTATATTTTGTCAACAGTGGACGGGGAGGTGTTCCAGAGGGCATGGAACATCCAACACCTTCGTCGATACTTTTCTTAACTTGTACTGCCCATATAAAGTGAATTAACAAAGAGAATCAGTGGATGTAGGCATTTTCATGCCGAACCACTTTAAAAAACTTGTCTCTTTTTAACTTGTTTCTTTATATCTTGGCTACTTGTTAACTTTATCCTTTTCTGTTGAACAAAATCCTGTGTAATGACATCCCCATTCAAGACACATCACGGTGCAACCTCACCTGGACAAGACCTAACATGTACTATGCGAATCTATGCCCTCGCCAATGAGACACTTTTGCTCCGGCATTCCTCTGCTGCGGGTTGACTCATTGCTCGCGACGACCCTCAAAGCCAACTGTAATGAGCCGATTATAAGCCACCAAGAAGGACGACTATAGCCGGGGCAGCTCATTACGGCGTTCGGCTCGCCGGCAACTGTGAACCTACTTTAAGCCCCAATATAAGGTGTGGCCAGCCAGGGGTAGTTCATGGTTGACGATCGGCACCCACGCTAGCCGACCACAGTAAATCGAATAATACCCACGATTACGGGCCATAATGGCCCGGGTAGTTACTGTGCGCGATCTCGGCTCCGATGTGTCTTAAGTACGGCTATGGTAAAAAAGATTAACTCCCCGCGGAGGCGTAAGATGGGTGACAAATGTCTCCAAGACCCACAGCTAGGGAAAGTGACTACAAAGCCCGGTTGCCACGAACTTAAGCACATCGAAGGCCTTCCGTGACTGGAAGTTTTACTATTTTTCATATTTCAATTCTATTTAAAGAACTTTTCTCCTGTCCTCTATAACAATCCCTGAGGTACAGGATACAGAGTAGGAGATATTCACCAATGGGAGTAGGAATTCACGATTGGATGGCAGGGCATTCAACTGTACTCCATTCTCGGTCGTACAAAATATTCAAAACTACCATATACAATTAGAACATGAAAGGCGGTATTTTCTTCTTTTATGTACAAATTCATGACTATAATTTATTCATACATCACACTAGCATTGCAAGACATGAAATTATGCTTTAAGCAAGAACTTGACATTAAACACAACTGAATTACAAGCATATGCATAGCTATAATTCTCACACAACATGTCAAAATAACAAAAGCATTCGAATACGACAGAATCAGCTAAAGTTAAAAAATTACACGTCAAGAATAACGCTGTTTATTACAAGTAACATAATTACAACCTAAAAGTCACTTTACTGTTTTGAGACTAACATATACAACTATGTCAAGTCCACAAAAAGATATCCAGGTCAAATCAAGGAGCCGGCTGCGTCGGAGCTTTATCCTTATCCTGTTGCCCACCTATCCGATCAAGGAAAGAATTCATTAGTGATAAGCAACCAAGTTAACGGAAAGACTAAAGGGGAAGACTTACCAGCATCTGCTCCTTGATCATCTTGATCATCATCCTCTACCTGCACACCTACCTCCTCAGCAGTAAGCAGCCGCATACCCTCCTTCACCGCCACTCTCTCCTCCTTGGTGAACTGGGCCGTAACCACATCCATTCTGAAGACCTCGCCACCCTCCTTATCCGCATCAGCCTTAGCCTCCTCCAGAGCCCTAAGATAAATTCTGGCCATGACTCGGGGATAATCATCCATCCAGGATAAGTTACCCTGTTTCCAAGTACGGAAGTACATATCCTGGAGCATCTCATCCATCATCACCTCGTTCTCCTCAAACTCCCTCATTCGGACCTCGGAAGCCGATAGCCTTGCAACGGCAGCATCCCTTTCCGATCGGTATCGCAAGCGGTCAGCCTGAAGGGATTTCCTCATCGCCTCCATCTCATCCTTTAGCTTGGTTTGAACCAGCTCTGTAGCTTCAAGCGTCCCGGATAACTCCTCTACCCGCTCGAGATCCGCTTTCCGAACCTCATCCACCGTTGCTATAGCCATGTCAATCCGCTCCTTGCAGGCGGCCTCCATTTTTCGCAACTCTGCCCTGCTGGCCTCTTCCATAGTCTTCTTCAGTTGCCTGGATGCGACCTCGTGCTGAGAAATTTGAATGGCTTGGTCGGCGAGCTGCTTAGCCTGGTCGGAGACCATTAACCGTAGCCGAATGTTGGCACTCCCAATTTCCTCCCCGGCCTTGACTAGTCGGGCATGATGCCCCATCAATTTCCTAGTCTCCTCGGCAACCCGGTCGATGTTCGCCTTAGCTTCATCCCCTAGAGTTACAACCCGGGTGGTAAGCAAGTCAAGGTCCAGGGACTTAGCCTCGTCAAGCACCCGTACCATAGGATTGCGAGGGAGAAGGTGCTCACCAGTAACCTCATCAAAGGAGATGTCATGGAAGGCCCGGTCCAGGTCTGGATGACCCGCAAATGGATTACGAACCAAGCCTGGGTGATCTATCGAGGTGGCAGTTGGATTCTTAGACGGATGCGGGGAAGACATAAACTCAGTATCCTCCTCCGTAATATCATGAATAGGCTGGAGTGGGTCCGAAGGGCCAGGAGGAGATTCAAACGCAGATCGACCCCTCTTCCTCTTTTGTATATCTTCTTCAATAACCTCAAGAAGAGGACGATAGGCGACTACATCTCCAGGACGGTTAGTAGGAGGCTTCGGCTTGGCAGAAGCTTTGAGAAGTCTGTATTGTTCAAGCCTGTGCCGAAGATCTGAGGTCTTGGCCATTTTGCCCGCTCCTGGAATGAAAACCAAGTGTCATCAACATGCATTGAGCCATCATTCAAGAATTAAAAAGAATAAAGAGAAATTCACCTTGAATCGCAGAAGTCGCCTCAGTAGAAACACTCCTGGAAGATAAATCGGTGCCAGTCCCGACCTTACCAGCTTTCTTGGGCTTCTCCGCCAAAGCCAGTCCTTCCTCCAACCCTTCGAGACCTTGGTGGAGAGCGTCATCTGTCCACTCTTGAATAACACCTGCTTGCCCAGGGGGTAAAGCCCCGGTACCATCACCGCTCTGTCCTTCGCCACTTGTATCACCGCGACGATCACCATCGCTGTCTCTACCACTTCCACTCTCTGCCTCGCCTCCCTCATCTGCCTCTCTTTCCTCCTTCAGATTCTCCTCCTCCAAAACATCGGGACATGTGCTGGGGGAGGGTCCATCGGACTTCTTGAGTTTCTTCCCCCCGACAACGGGATGTATCGACAAGGGTCTCCTTTTGCTGCTCTTCGCCATAGCCCCTCCTTTAGCATTGACAGCCCTCTCCTCCGCCGTGTCTCTCTGCTTGACCACGGACTGATGTGGTAGAATAAGGTTATGCCCCAGAAGTGTAGCGTTTCAGATCAAGTAAGAAGCCGACCTTCCCTTCCCGTAATTGCTTCTATTTCCACAGCCATCTGAACCAGACGATCGTTTTCCACGACCACAAAGCCACCTGTCGCTAGCAAGAAATAAAAGCACATAAGAAGAAGCATTGCAGTCAGAACGGAAATCATAAATAAACTTCAACTTATAGCCAGAGGTGAAGCGACGGATGGAAATAGAGTCATCCTTGATAAAAAACCATTCTTTCTTGAACATGCTGAACTTCGAATATAAGTCCAGGACTGGCTTGAAAGATACGGCCGATTCCAAGCTAATATATGGAGACCCCTTCTTATAGCCTCTCAAATTGTACAAGTACCGGATCTCCCGGTTGGAGGGAGGACGCCCGTATCTCCTCTGGAAAATGACAAACAGGCTCACCAGGATGGCGTAGGAGTTAGGCTGAAGCTGAAATGGAGCCACCTTCAAATAAGTGATGAAGCTGATTATCCAAGCATTGATCGGGGGAATGGCCCCACACATACAATGGTACCTACTATACACGAAATATCCTTCGGGGGGATCATATGGCATCACTCCCTCCCCTGGCAATAACATGCGCGCTCTGTCAATCCCAAAGGAGCGAGAAATAACTTCAAGCTGCGCGCCTTTGAGAGAACTAGGGAAACAGTCAGGAGGTGAGTTCAGAAGCTCCTGAGGGCCGTACCCATCTACTAATGACTTCGGAGTGGGCCCATGACGTCCCGATCCTGACTGAGCTGGGGGCACTGCGGAAGGATCTTCTCTGTCCTGGGATCTCTTCTTTTCCGATCGGGTTTCAACTTTATGAGACATTATCTGCAATACGAGAAAACACATTGTTAGAATAAGGACATAAAGATATAAACGAACGAGTGTATGTCGTCTAGAGTTTCACTTATAAACACTTAAACCCATTCGGTATAACAAGACTAAAGTTTTATTCAACACCTAAACTCATTCGGTATAACAAAGCACGAAAATTCATTCGGCACTCAAACCCCATGAGTTCATTCGGTATACAAGGCATGAAGGTTCGATCGGCACTCGAACCCCATGAGCTCATTTGATATAACAAAGCACGAAAATTCATTCGGCACTCGAACCCCATGAGTTCATTCGGTATACAAGGCAGGTACTTTAATCGGCACTCAGGTCCATTCGGTAGTGCGAAAGATAAAAGTCATTCGGCAATTACCTGATTCGGTAGACAAGTGTTGGTTTGGCAATGTGACTGATTCGGCAGAAAAATCTGATTCGGCTATCTCTCTTGGTAGGGAATAACGAAAGCATGATGCCCCTACTTATAAGCAAATAGAAGTGACCAGACCAACTGAATTGGCACACAGGACCGGATAAGAATGACCGAGCTAAAACAAAGCGTGGCATACGCTGGCATATGCCCCGCTTTGGGGGGCAAATGTTGGGCGATCTCTCACCACCGACCCAAGCCCACACCGAACCGGCCTCACCACCGAACTAACTCTACCACCGAACCAACTCATTGCCGATCCAAGCTTCATCTCCAACCACCTACCACCGAACCAAAGTCCTACCGAGACAAAACGTTGCCGAACCAACATTGCCAGGCCATATTGCAGCAGCCTAGGCCCAACAGCAGCTATATACATCCAAGACCCCTACCCCCAACCTCACTCTATAAATAGAGGGGCAGGGGTACAGCAATGGGGGACAAGTTTGAGAGCTCAAGCACGGACAGAACTTTCAAACAACTTTCATATACTTGTATCAAAGCTTTGTACTTGTAATTTGAACAAGAAAGGAGAAATAATATATAAAGTGGACGTAGGCACATTCTGGCTGAACCACTATAAATCTGTGTGTCTTTTGCAGTTTAGTCCCTGCTTTTTACATATTTGCATAAATCATCCAGATCACTAAAAACAACATAAAATCAACTAAATCATACGACTTGGAGGTGTTTGCCCATTTTTTGTGCAAACATCTTTTAGAATGCAATTGAATACTACCCAAGTTTCTCTTATTTATTTAGTTAACAAAATGTTCAATAGTTACCATTTCTAATTTACATTTCCTTTTTATTTACAGTTTTCAAAATTTCAGTTTCTTATCTATTTCATTAATCATTTTAACATCAAATTTCTTATTTTAATTTTAGAAGTTTTCAATTATTAATATAGTCAAGATTCCATTTATGACAATAATTTCAATTTCAAATTTACAGGAACTTAAGAGCTAAACAACCGGGTTCCTTTTCAATTATTTTAAAATAATATACATAATCATATCTTTTATACATATCAAATCATATTTGGAATTTGAAATTAAGATTTATTTATCAAAACAAATGTGTAATAAACTACTACAACGGTCTTCCCACTTTGAAACTCAAAAATGAACGTCGATGATGCGTGCACTCATTACCGAAATTATTTTCCAGTGATAGAGAGGGGAGTACAGAACTTATTTCCTTCAAAAATTCTTTAAATATTTCTTTCAAATCATTTTGAAATATTTATACCTAAAACAAATATTTTATTCAAAAATAATGCTAAGATTATATTCCAAAATCCTTTGAAAGAAATTTCTAAAATCCAGGTACTTAAGTTCTCAAATTTCAATTTATATTCATTTTATTTGTAAATCTTATTTTTCAATCAATATTTATAAAATTTCTCTACCTAACAAACAACATATTACATCCAACTATATCATTTATAAATTTTATTATTTTATATACAAAATATATAATAGGAAAAATTATTTATTTTACCTATATTTCAAAATAATATTGTGTTGGTCTGTCCTATTAAGTGTTTAGAAATTCCTATCGATGTTATAGCGTCCTATGTACCGACCATAATTTATAAATATTAAACAGAACAAATTCACAATACAAAATCTTTTATAACACTAACAAATACGCTCTCTCATATATATATATATATACACTCAGCGACTCATTCTAGGGTATTACTACCCTATTCTATAATGAGTCAGACCCTACAAAGCTAAGGTTATCGCTAAACCAAAGCTCTGATACCAACTGTAACAACCTGCCTTTTTGGACGTTTTAAGCAGACACACATGTCAGACTCAAACCATTCAAAAGGACAGATTATTATGGGGTAAATAAGAAAAAGCAGAGAAAGGAAGAAACAAATACAGAATCTTGCAACGGAATGAAAAAATATAATAATCAAATAAATAGTTTGTGAAGCTGTTTACAAATAACATTGATTAAACTTTTATAATACAGATCAGAGTTACATACAACAAGAATAAATAATAAATAAATGAAGTGGAACAACATGATGCAATGGAATAAATATAATAAATAATAATAGTACAAAATCTTCGTCTTCATCCTCTAGAAAGAAGTCTTCAATAAACTAAAAAGCTCAGGCTGACCCGAGCGAATTAAAAAGACAAAACACTCGAGTCAGAACTAAAAGATCTTATGTAAGTTAAATCAGCAGTAAATAAAGATGAGTGTAATGGCGTCAAAGATATTTACGAGGTTTGACATCTCCTATCCATTGTCTCACGTGAGTGCAATAACTTAAGAGATGTTCGGGATTTCCATCTCCTAAGGATCCGCTAAACTATCTACTATGTAGTACAATACTATTATAATGGTGTCTACAACAAAGTATTAAAATAGCGTTAAGGCGTTACCTATATCCCATTTAACACATTTTATATATTCCCATGGTCTATACGGTACTGTAAGCTCCTCCGTGAGGTTTACCCAGAGGGCACCCTATAGGTATGGTACAAAACAAACTCGTAGAAGGCGCGATAGGGTATGCGAACACGGCACTCGAGGCAATGCTAGGGTAGATATACCGTTTGCAGAGCTGAATTGGTGGTAACAAATAGCAACTACTACCGCCCACCTCGGAACACACTCCCATAATCAAAATCGAGGGGTGGCCACCAAATCAATCACAAGGTAATAGTATGGTATCGATGAAATGTGTCCGATCGAAGGAATGACCTCACTTGGCCCGGTATAGCTCCTGTTTTAGTCACATCTAAGCTGACTCACGGGAGTCAGGGCTACATAAATACCTCATAGAGAATCGTTCGCCAAACCATCCTACTTCATTTCTGGAATCTCCACCACGTACACAGTTGTGAAAGTGGTTTTCGGTATTGGCAGAGAGTATGACAATATCCAATCCTGGTCTCTTTAACAACCAAATGCTTATTACACACCGGATGGTTCTTTTACATTTCCCAAAACCAATTCATAATTGATACCAAAATATCATATTCTCAAAACCATATCATTTTCGAATCATATTCACTTTCAAAATCACACTCACTTCCAAAATCATATTCACTTTTGAATTTATTGATAAGATAGGTTAATTAAATCCTCGTTCCAAAATCATCATCTTTACTCAAATATGTCATTTCACAAAAAGGTATCAATTCCAAATTCCAACTTAGGTTGTGTCATCATCAAGAATTTAAATATAAATACTTCAACTTTACATAGTCTAAAATTTTAGAAAATAGTTTAGATAGTCATAAATAGTTTTAATAGTTTAAAAATAGTTTAAATAGATTAAAATAGTTTAAATAATAAAAATAGTTTAAATAGATTTAAATTTGATTTAATTAGATTTAAAATTATTTATATAGATCTAAAATAGATTAAATAGATTTAAATTATTTTAAATAGATTTAAAATAGATTAAATAAATTTAAATTATATTAAATAGATTTAAAATAGATTAAATAAATTTAAAATAGATTAAATAGAGTTAAATTATTTTAAATAGATTTAAAATAGATTGAATAAATTTAAATTATATTAAATAGACTTAAAATAGATTAAATAAATTTAAAATAGATTAAATAGATTTAAATTTTATTAAATAGATTTAAAATAGAATAAATAAATTTAAACTAGATTGAATAGATTTAAATTATATTAAATAGATTAAATAAATTTAATTAGTTTAAAATAGGTAAAATATATTAAATTGGATTAAATAGGTTATAATAGATTAAAATAAATTAAAATAGATTTAAATTGATTAAAACAGTTACTTTAGTAGAAATAGTTTAAATAGATTTAAATTAGATTTCAAAGTTATATTCAAACAATTCCAATAACTCAATTCCTATAAATACATTTATATTTGACACTTGGACTTTGAAATTCCAATTTAAATCCTTTGAACAACTCATTAAATCAATTCTATTTTCAGCATTAACGCTTGGATTATCAAAAATAATTCAGTTTATATAAATCAATTTCTATTTCAAATTGCCAGTTAATTGAATTCAAAATTTAAAGAATTAAAAATCATTTAAATTAACCAATCCAGTGTCCGTATATAATTTTCTACCCTATGGTCAAGTGATACAGATATTTATCATTTCATCCGTAATTTAAAATTTTACGGTTATATATCATTTCAAAACCGCAATCCCGAAATAAATAAAAATCTATAAAATCACTCGAGTTTATCATTTTAACCCATAACGATTTTTCCCTAATCTATAGATCGTTCGGTATGTATCATTTCAACCCATAGGGAACTTGCAGTGTTATAACAATATAAAATACAACATCCAGTCACCCAATATCAACAATCAAACATCCATCACAATCATAATCCAAATCAACCAATAACATCAATAGATAACTGACTATCATTAACAGGTATTAAATTGACAATGAAATTCAATATTAAATTAAACGATGATTAAATGCAATAAAAGTCAAGTTTAACTAGAACAACAATTTAAACATACCAAACATAGATCAATTAATTTCTAATCACAAAATTTAATTTAACTAATATAAGATAATCTAGTAGTTGTGAGTGGGTCAAAACACCCACCTTTGATTTCAAATCGAATTGAAATCCAAAATAGGGCTCAAAATTTAACGGTCTCGGAATTCGTCCAAACCAGCATCAAAATCTCCGGAATTTCAATACGATCACAATGCAAGAGACCACGCATAAATCAGTCCTTGTACATAAAAGTTATGGATATAAGAACATAAAAAACTATTTAAATTTTAAATTAAATTAAAGTAGAAGTCAAACGACCTTACACAGTCAAACCCTACACTGTTCAACGTGATCGAACACGAACCCCTGAACAACGCAGGCCGGCCACGATAGCTTCCAGTTCGCCGCTGCCAGAGGCGACCTTGCCAAGATCCACGACCACCTACGCTCTACGCGTGCCACGCCGGTTCATCCCTTAGTCGCGCGACCGCCACCACCACCTAAAACCGCCAGCGCCACCGCCCAACTCAAGGCCAAATTCTGGCGAACCTTGAACCCTTCAACAAAAATGAACACCATGGATGGAACCTGCACGACACCACCTTCCCAACGTCGCCTCCCGATCATTGATCGGACGACGATCCACTGTTGGATCGTCAAAACCTAATATGGAGGGCCGAAATTTATTCGTGAATTCTAGACAAACGATGATTCATATTGAAAAATGAATTATTGCAGTGGATTGCGCTCATCGAGAGCTTTCCAATGATATATAATTTGCTATAGTTTGGAGGAGTTTGATTTTGTAATTGATTTGGAGATTGAAATTTAGGCTTTGAATGCAGATTGGATTTCTACCATTGAAGAAGGAACAGACAGAAGTTGATATATGTACAGAATAGACTGAAAGACTGCTAGGGTTTGAGAAACAAAGTCTATTTATATTAACAAAGTCCAATAAGAAAGAATAATACCCGAATTGATTTGAAACGACAAATACGACCCGAAAAGCCCGTTTCGTTTTTGAAACGAAAGTGGATCATCCCATATATCAAAATAGATATTTTTAATATTTTTAAACTCAATGGAACATGTTTCAAGTCCTAATTCTATCGTATGAAGAAGTTAGCTTAAAATCAGCTTATTTCAAATTGATTTCAATTGAATTTAATTAAATTGATTTCTACGCGTTTCGAGTCCGTACGATCAAACGACAAGTCCGATCGCTACGAAACTTGAAAACTTACAATAATTCACCGTTATGGATCCGATGAAATTGGTTTCATCGAAATCCGAGACAGTGGCCAAAATGGCTATTTTCACATTAATTAAATAAATTATTATTAAATTGGATAATCACTTTTTAATTTCAAATCCTATAATTAACAGATTTTATCATTTTTGATTACTTAGACATTTATAATAATTTAAAACAAATTTACATATCAATTCAGTGTTAAATATTACACTAATTACAGTGTTTAATTTTTATTGAAATAAATCCAGTGGTTATTACCTTAATTTCCAATAAATCCATTTATTTGCCTTTTCCTCTTGTTATTCAATCAAATTTCATCTCATGGCTATAATTTACATTTGTTTATATCTTATTACACTAATATTTTACCATTATCATCTTAGTTTTCATTAACGTAGTATTTAATTACATTTAATTGCAATAAATCCATTTATTATAACTTAAATTCCAATAAATTGATCAAACTCGATTTCAATTCTTTTTATTCAATCAATTGTCATATTATGAATAAAATTTACATTGGGTTACATCTTATTGAATTTATATTCTACAATTATCAATTTAATCTACATTAACTGCACTAATTAAGTGAATTAATTGCAATTGATTTTCAATTTAATTTAACAGGCTAACTAATAGGTAACTTATAATAATTGTCACCATTAACTTTTAATCGCATCTTATAAGTTATTATCCACAACAAGTGTTATATTTACTACCACAATACTAATTTTATTCAATTACAATTTATTACATACTATTTAATTAATACAACATTTAAATTATCAATTACTCTTTCAATTTAACATTAATTAATACATACATTACTATAAAAAAATTTCTACACCAATTATAACTCTTTAACCATTCCAATAACCTGGAATTGCATTTAAAGTGGTTATCAATTACCTTAAATTAATACTATTTCATTTTATTCCACCTATATTCTTATTATTAAATCACTAATTTTTATTTCTTTCAACATTAAATCACAAAACCTTATTAAATTAACTGTTTTTAATTATCGAAAATTACGGGTCGTTACATCTATATTAGTAGAATTAATTGATCTTAGCATTCTGGATTTTGCAAAAAAATTAAGAACATCATTTAGAACCTCCTTTTCAATTATGGACCAACATGAGATGAAGAAAGTTGCATTAAAGCAATCAGGCCTCCCACATGACTTTTGATTCATGGAAAATATTGCATTCTTGATTTCTTCTTTTGTTACTTCTGAGGTAAGCAAATTTATGTCACTTCCCATAAGCTTAGGGAGGGGATATGAGTCTAGTCCTTCTGTTTCAGGGATAAAACCTTCAGCATTACCTAAGAGATCAGAGAAATATGAGATAAATGTTTCATCAATCTTACTACTATTAGTTTGCAAAACATCTGCATTGTCTTTGATGACATTTATGCTATCCTTAGCTTGTTTTGACTTCAGGTATGAGTGATAGAAAGAAGTGTTGCGATCTCCATCAGTGTTCCAGGTCAATCTTATTTTCTGCTTAATCATATTTTCCTCTGTATTTAGTGCTTCCCTGTATTGCTGAGATATAGCATTTCAGCTAGGCTAGGGTCAGTGGTATTGTTGAGCAATTGTTCTTGTATTTCCTGCAGCTTGTATTTGAGTGTATTTGATGCTTTACTTCCATCACCATGCTTCATCTTGGACCAGTTCCTTAATGCTTCCTTAGTTGCCTTGAGTTTGCACTGCAAAATATATATAGGATTACCATGAAAAGTGTTAGACCAAGCAGTTTCAACAATGCTATAAAATTCAGTTTCCTTGGTCCAAATATTAAAAAATTTAAAACTTGATTTGCCTCTCATAACATTAGCTCAAAAGGATATGATTTGTGGGGAATGGCCATACAAGGATGGCATAGGTAGGTAATTGAGAATGTTTGGCCATTTAGTGAGAGTGGCTTGGTTGGAAAAGGACAAATCAATTTTAGAAAAGGGTCTGAGACCACTTCTTTTACATTTATTTCATGCGAATGGGGTATCATGGAGCAAGGAATCATGCAACGCAATATTAAGTGGTTTTATTTCTATAAGAGAAAGGGAGTTTCCTCCTTGTCTATCAGAAATTCTCAAGGAGCAGTTGAAATCACCTAATGCGATCCATGGATGGGTATTTTATCTCAGAGCTGGGAGGAGTTGAAGCAAGCAAAGTCTCGGCGGAAGATGATTCTCAGCATAAATGAAAGTAACATAGAAAGAAGTTGATGTTTGAAGATGTTGAGTGTGAAAGTGGATGAGTTGCTTTGTTGATAGGATATGAGTTAGTTCAAAAATTATTGGGTCATGAACAACCATGATTCTACCATAAGGAGATTCTTGAAGATTATGATTCAGTTTCCAATGAGGATTGATAATTTTAGCAGCTCTCAGAGTGAGTTCAAGGTTTAGTTTGGTTTCTAGCAAGGCCATAAATTGATATTATGTTCCTTGATTATTTCTTTACATATTTTGATCTTCTCATCACAATGAGCTCCTCTTATGTTCCATGCACAAATTTGGTGTATCATTGATTAAACTGGGGCTTGATTTGGTTTCTCAGATTGTATGCCTTGGTAGAAGTGGCTCTGGAATCTTGATGTTCAGGTAAAGAACTTGTAGATGCATATTTTGATTTTGGGTTCAGATCAATGCTCTTGCTTTTGAATAGAAAATTTGTTTGTTGGTTTGGTGTGTCAGGTTTTGGTGTAGCTGGGATGTTGGATTGGTTTTCAAAGTTGAGAAGCACTGGAGAATGAAATGGATTTGGAGAGCTTGGGTTGTGTATAGGTATATTTTTCATGGAAGTCGGAATTTGATTAGTAGGTGGTGTTGCATTTGTTTTATGAATATGCACGGACTGTGCATTTTTTGGATCAGATTTGTCACTGAACCGTTTATGATTTGCATTTCCATTGGAGTTGCTGTGTGAAAGGTTGGTGGGTTCATCAGTGTGTTCAAATGGTTGGGCTTGTTTTACAGGCAGGTTGTTTGGGTACGAAGAATGGTTTATTTGTATGCATGCATTGTGTAAGTTGGTGGCTTCATCAGTTTGGTTTGTTTGCATGCTTTGAGTAAGCTCTATTTGTTGGTGGGACAGGTTTTGAGTAGGAAAGCTGTTTTCAGTGTTTTCATCACGCATGGCTCGAAGTAGATCATATTTATTGCTAAGAGAAACTTCACCAAGTCCTTTAAATTCTGCATTAATATCACTCTTTTCTTTACCTTTGCTTACAATGACATCCCTATCATTCACATTTGTTTCTGCAAATATCTCTCCTTCTTCCATTTCATCACTTGATTTATCTTTAGTCAAGTCTGCAGGCTGATTGGTTACTTTTGAAGTTTCTTTGGCCTGGAAAATAAGTTCATCAATGTTTTGCATTCTTTTCCTTTTAGCATTAGATACAACCTGCCAGTGCTGTAAAACTCTGCTTACAGTTTTCTTTGGTCTACCCACTACATTTTGTTTCAGTTGGCTATTTATTTGTTTTCCTTTTGTTGCATTACCCATGTTCTTATCACAAACAACATTTGCAGTTTCACAACTTGAAGTACTATAACCAAAAAACTTTACATTTGGTACAAACATTAGGTTTCCAAAGATATTGGACTTGAATTCTATGTATTTCTCCATCCATTAACATAATATCAAAGTGATCAACTAACTCATTTTCTGGTCCTATTTCCACTAAGCACTTTGCATAGTCAATTCTTTCTACTTTCTCAGTGTTTTAATCCATACACAACAATTTTCCAAGCCTACTCGATAGCCAGTTAATTCCTAGATGAGACCACGCAAATATAGGAATATTTTTTGGTTTTACCTATACTGGTACAGCTTTGACAGTACCACATACATTCCCAACTTTGGGATCCCATGGTTTAACAATGAATAGTTTGTTTTTCATGATAATTGGATCACTTTGCAGTATCCTTTGTTTATCCTTACTGCTAGAAAATTGAAAAAGGAAAACATTACCATCAGATTTAACCTTTATTAATTCTTTCAGTTTCCAAACATATCTCAGACGTTGAACAACAACAGTGAATGACAGTGGTTTATCTAAAAAGAAGCCTATTAGAAAATCTTCCCAAATCATTTTACCAGCTTCAATTACATCAAGTGGAGGTAACATACAGTCTTTTGAGAAAACTGGCACCATATCAACAGGGATGTACTTCCCCGCATTTTTCGGTTTGCTTTTGAAAAGGGTGGTCCATGTCTGTTGATTTGTGCCATTGCTATCAGGAAGGTTGGATGGAGAAGTTGAAAGGGAGGCGGTTGCTGGGTGTAATGGTGGAACATGGGTATTAACAATGGTGTGAAGGATCAGTTGGAGAGGAGGAGGTGGTGGATCGGGGGCCGGTTGAGGAGCGGGAAGGTTGTCAGAGTGGATGGGTATGGGAAGAGTAGGGACAGGCTGGATGGGTAAGGACAGAAAGGGCGAGGTATGGGTTTGGTTCAAAAGAGAAGCTTCTGCCATGACAGTTCAGAGGTACTTACAAACTGTTTTAATGAAGCCAAAATTATCACTACATCACAAAACGTAGTTAAATTAATTCAAAAAATAATGTTAAATCATAAATGTATTTGCTTAAAGCATTTAAATTTGACTGCATTTTTTAAATGAAGTAAAATTATAATCGTATTAGAATTGAATAAAATTATCAAATGCAATCCAAAATTGTTACTATATCCCATAAATGTAGTTAAGGTAATTTAAAATATGCTGTTAAAATATAATAGTATTTTATTAAAGCATTTAAATATAACTGCATTTTATTAGCACAGTTAAATTATAAAATGCGTTAAGAATGAATAAAATTATCAAATGCTACCAAATTTAGTATTGCATAACTTAAATGCAGTTGAAAAATTCAAATGTAATCATTACTGCAAAGTTAAAAAACAAATTCTTTTGGGTTGGGTTAAAAAATATTAACCGTATTATCTTAATGCAGTTAAAAACAACTATATAAAAGATATGTAATCCAAAATAAATGCAGGTACATAAATATAGTTACACAAAGAGATAATACAAACTACATTACATAAATGCAGTTAAAACTGCTATACAAAATTATGGTTTTCAAAAATTTATTTTTAGATATCAACGGTGAATTTCATTGAAAAGTTTCTTAAATATGCAATCTACTGGTAAAACTGATACTTAAATCCTACTAATCTACAAAATGTTATTAAATTTTAAAGGTTTTAATTAAAGTTTATTAAATTTGTAACAGAGACCCGCTTTATATTTCAAACAATAAATAAAGACTCTAAATTAATATACAGTTTTCCATTAACTATTATTTAATATACACATGTATAATATCATACAGTTCAATATAACCATTTGTACGAATGTTTTTGCAAACAATTTCTAACTCTAACTTGTATTAGAATGTTCCTTGGGTACCTTAATTCTTCAAACCAGTTCTTTTTGCTAGTGCATAACCAGATGTCGAAAATTTGCTATCAAATGTATTTTTTTTAAAAAGAAAAAAAAATGTTTACATCGTTAGTGTCTAATGATCAGTAATCCATTATCCACTGATAATATACTTAACAAAGTATTTATTTGTGGCCGAATACAGTTTTATTCCCAACTATTAATGCCAAGTGACGGACTTATCTAAAAAAGCCTTCCACCTTCCATATTCCAGTTGATACATGCTACTAGGGGAGCCAGATTATGATACTTAAATTTATTTTATTGGCAGCACCCTATAAAAATTTCGAGTAGCAAAATTAAAGAAAAAGGGAAAAGGAAAATTAAAGACGAGGGAAGAACAGAAGCACCTTTATTGAAACATGAGATAAAATAGATAGATAAGCAAATTGGTAAGAAGGAATCCTACAATTCTTCCTGGGGTCCCCTTTTGACCAAGCCCGCTTTCATCAAAATTCGTGTAAAGCGAATAAATTTATGTTTAGATGAGGAGATAAATAAGTCATTGTGATGGCAATTGCTGCAACTGGAGAAAACATGGAGAGAGATTTCGAAGAGAAACTAAGGTTGCAGCAAAAACCCAACAATACTAATAATATTTCATTTAGAGCGCCTCAGGAGCAGTTTTCTATTGCCGATTTTGAGTTGGGGAAGATCTATGGGGTTGGTTCTTATTCTAAGGTATGAGTTTTTATATATTGCTTTTGTATTTAAGTTGAAATTTGATGTTGGGCTTGTTTGGTTGATGTTTGAATGTTTGGTATAATATCTGCCACTGAAAATCACGCATAAAATACAGACATAATTTTGATTAAGTTGTATCTGTGTTCTCCGAGTACTATTATATTGCATTGTGTATTTACATTGCTATACTCAAAATGTTGCAATGCAAGCTAGGAGTGCCAGAAACCATTTAACTGAAGTAGTGGATTGTTATTCAATGTAATGTAAACGATAATCTTGTGCATAATACATGAAATAGCTAGGTTTGGAGCTTTTAATTTAGCATGCGAAGATGAATGAGAATGGGCATAGCTAAATCTATGGTTATATTATCAAAAATTTACATGCTTGTATACATTTTGACTAACCAATCTTATTTGTTTTCTCATGTGAAGTAAACCTTATCTATGTATCTGATTTGACAATATTTGGTGGTCTTGAAGACTTGAACTAGCTAAACTTTTACTAAATATCTATTAGTGTTAAGTTGTATTTCCTTTCCAAAAAGGGTCTTGCTAAAAGTACATTTCTCTCTTCACCTTCATGGTTATAGTACACTTAAAAATACATAGTTTGTTCGACAATAATGCTGAATAAATTAAAGGCTGTTCTGTAAAAGTATGACCAAAAGTAATTTTATTCAGCAATACATTGCCAAGAGAAATATCTCATGATATGTAATTAAGAATTGACAAGCCTTGGTATAGCACATATTATGACTGAACAAACAATTTTTTTTTTATATTTTGTGTGCACTGAGTATTACAAAAAGCAAAACACATTGCCCTTAGCAAGATTTTTCCACAAATTTTTGAATACATGATAAGCATGAACATTTTTTGCTGGTTCTATTTAGGTGATTAGAGCAAAGAAAAAGGACACAGGGCATGTTTACGCATTGAAAATCATGGACAAAAAATTCATTACTAAAGAAAATAAAATATCATATGTTAAACTGGAGCGAATTGTGCTCGATCAACTGGATCATCCTGGTATAATCAGGCTATGCTTCACTTTCCAAGATTCCTACTCCCTTTGTGAGATTTCATCTCTGTAAAATTTATCATAATCGCACTCACATTATGTACCAAAATAGGCACTGACACAGTTGCTTTAATTATCATCATTCAGACATGGCACTTGAGTCTTGTGAAGGTGGAGAGCTTTTTGATCAAATAGCAAGGGTAATACATAATTCTGTCATTGAAATTATTTGTTACACTTAATTTTTTTTTCTCGCCATAAGATTATGAAAATTGCAGAAGGGTCGATTGACTGAAGACGAGGCTCGTTTTTATGCAGCTGAAATAATTGATATCTTAGAGTATATGCATGGCATGGGGTTAATACATAGAGATATCAAGGTAGATAATAAGATGCATGCAACATTTCTTCAAATTAATCATGCTAATTAGTTTAAATTGACAGCCAGAAAATTTACTGCTCACAGTAGACGGGCACATTAAACTTGCTGATTTTGGTAGCGTAAAGCCAACTAAAGATTGTCAGATGACAGTGCTTCCTGATTCAAAAGGTATGTAAAACAACTTGCAATGCCATGGACAGCTTGCATGCTTTAAAAACTTCAGCTTTCCTCCAGCTTGTAAAAGCATAAAATGGTATTAGCATTTATTTCTTATAAATACATGTCAGATGAAAGAGCATGCACATTTGTGGGGACAGCTGCCTATGTTCCTCCAGAAGTTCTTAATTCTGCACCTGCAACTTTTGGGTATTGATGGCTAACTGAACAATATAATATTCCTGTAAAATTTACCACTACTTAATTTTGATTCTTATGTTTATCGCATCAGAAATGATCTATGGGCACTGGGATGCACACTATATCAAATGCTTTCTGGATCATCTCCATTCAAAGATGCTAGTGAATGGCTCATATTCCAGAGGATCATGGCTAGGGATGTCAAGTTTCCCAATTATTTTTCTAAAGAAGCAATTGACCTTATTGATAGATTACTTGTAAGCATCATGAATTGTTTAAAACCCAAGTATGGAGTTCTATTTTTATTTTGGTTAATAATCCTCTTAGGAGTAGCAAAATCTTTTCAACCTAAAAAGAAAAGACAAAAAAAAGCACTGCCAGTATATTTATGAACTGGTTGTATTGCTGCTACACCTATTGCATGCAGACCATTTTATTATTACAATATTACTTTTAAGTACCTAAATACATTAATTTTCACTTAATGTTTACTATAGTATTTATCTCAATTTTTTTGGCAGTTCAATCTTTGGTTTGCTAATATATCATTTTGGCAAGATATTGTAAATATAGCCTACATTAAGAGAATCACCATCATCATGGATATTCAAATAGGACTTTTAAGACGGTCAATTAATATTGGTAAATGCTAAGTTCAGGGAAATTGGAAGAAGTATTACAAATGTTTTTTGTTGAAAGCTCAATTGTTAGCCATTATTCATTTAACATCTCTTAAATATACGCTGCATTAATCAAAGTCAATGTCTTCCGTCAATTTCTCAACTTAATTACATTCAGGATATTGAGCCCACTAAGAGACCAGGTACTGGACCTGGAGGCTATGCTTCACTTAAAAAACATCCCTTCTTCAAGGGAATTAATTGGAAAAGTGTGCGTCAATCTCCGATGCCAAAAATGGCAAAAGCGGCCAATGTAATCCGTTTTCTATACATTTTTATGTAGATACTGTAACTTTCACATATGTTATCGACTTTTGTAAATAGCTATATGTTTGAATATGATTTTTAGGACGGTGAAGATTGTGAAGTTGACGAACCTACTTGGAATCTTTCACATATTGGAGTCACTTCAGATCATCAGCATGTAATTCCTAATGCGAATCACAATGCCCCATCATCTTCTATTTCACAATCTCATATCTCAAAGCTTGCAAAGATCGATTCCTTTGACTCCAAATGGTATTTTGTCTCTCCAAGCTTCAGGAAAACATTTACTAGTTCTAACTTCTAAGTTTTATACATAATTTGTAACATAAACTTACCTATACAATGGCAGGAATGAGTTCCTCGAGGCTGAAGAGTCTATTGTCATGATATCGAAATTGAAAAAAATACAAACAATTTCGAACAAGAAAGTGCAGCTCATTCTAACAGACAAACCAAGGTTAATTTGTATGGATCCTACAAAAATGATGTCCAAAAGCAACATGGTTTTGTTAGATAACCTTAGTGATCTCAGCATCCAAGTTACAAATCCTTCACATTTTAAAATTTGCACGGTATGTTTTTATTTTAATATTTCTGGTTTACTAGTAACAAATTGTACTGAAGTTTCTTCGAATTTTCTATTTCATAGCCAAAGAAAGTGCTATCATTTGAAGATCCAAAAGAGAGAGCATTACAATGGAAGAAGGCCATTGAAAGCTTTCAACAGGGACATTGAATAGTATGAATTTATTTTTGATGGATATGCCACTAAAATTTCAACTAATATAGCTGGTTTATACCTTGGAGTCTGGATATATGAAAGTAGCAAAAGAGCGGAAGTAGGCAGTGTTTTTTCAGATATACAAAATTGCAATGCTACGAGATCTTGGCCTACAGTTATTAAAGATTCTACAGAATTACTTACATGTTGTAATTTTTCCAAGCCTTTTGTAGATTTTGAGTTGAGTGATTATTCAGTTTTTTTATGAACAAAATGTTAATTATATTTGTAACATTATAAAATGTAATTTTTGCTTGATAGAATGTAAGGTAATATCAGCTAGTTGTAATCCAAGATCCATTATTATACTTGTATTCATATGGATAGCTATTGTTTTCAGTGTGAAATGGAAAAGTTTCTCATTTTTTGTAGCCATTTATTCATCTTCATACGAATTATTCGATTAGTCTTATTTTTATTCGGTCATATTCACATAACTAAATTGTTAGCTTTATACATATGTAGAATAACTTGTATCATTTGTTCATGTTCTATTAATAGGTAGTTCGCTTTTCTTCATGTATTGTCTATCCTGATTTAAGCATAATGCAGATACTGTTCAAGAGGTTGAAAGAGTAGAGATGTATACTTCTCAAAAGGTGGTTGATCAATAGTCTGTATGCAGGTGATTTTATCAACAATATACTTTAGCAGGTACTTTGTTCATTAAACTATTCTGAAGGTGATTATTTTCTTTTACTTGTTATGAGTAATGAGTTTCTGATAGTTCAAAGATATCTTGTTTTAGCTGAAAATAAGTTAGGTATGAACTGGCTTTTTCATTTTTTATGTTGCTTTTATGATATCAATCGGTTGGCATATGGTGGCAATTCATGGGTTTTAAAACACAAAAATTTCAGTTAAACTTTGTATTTGATGTTCACTTTATTCATATAAAATCTAGCAGATTTGGATACTCTGTTTTGGTTGAATATGGAAGGAGTTTATAGCAGATGATAAACTGAACATTATACTGTGCATCTGTCAGCAACGCCCATACGTCAGTAAGTCTATACTGGTTAAATAAGTGAATTTTATTGTTCCAATTAACAACTAGTATAGCCTTGATGATTCTCCGTCTATGTATGGACACTAATATTCTGCTTATTATCACTGTGATGAAATTTTCAGACAGAAAAACTGGAACCAAGGAGTAAGAAATGTTGAATGTAGACAACTTCAAATTTCCTGGAGCATCCTAAGATCAATCAGGTACTCTCAGCTTAGAATTTATTGATATACTTGTTAAGTTCTTTTGATTCAAATTTCAATTAATTTATTCTATATCTTGTGATCTGAAACTAGCACTAATAACAAGTCAACATTGATTGTAATCAATAACATTCTTATAAAACTAAGATTTGTTCGTTCAGCCCAAGCCCAGTAGTCCAATGGTAAGTCCTCTAAAGAACTTAGAATTGGATCCTCTAGGCACTCAATCACCAAATTTAAAAAGAAAAAAAAAAACAAACAAACAAACTGTAAGTTTGTTCACTAATATAACTGACGTATTTGTAAGCAAAATTAAATCAAAATCAGCAACAATAAATTGAATCTGGACCAGGTGTGCAGCTATGAATCTGTTAAAGTTAGGATTCATATGTCAAATCAAATAAATAAAGAAATGAGATAAATTGATTGATTTAATCAATTAATTAATATGAGGAAAGAATGAAGAATATGCATGTAGATATTATGCAAATGAATATCACATGCAAAGTATAGACATATAGAAAGATCTAACAATCAATTGTGGAATCAATTATGTAGGCATAAAGATCTCACAATTAATTGTGCAACAATATGGAAAGATTTCAAAATTGACAGGAGAATTAATTATTTCCAAGCTAATATCGTTATACCTGTATGTAATTAGAGCCGGCCCGGGGGATGCCCACCAGGCCTGTGGGCTGGGGCAACCCCCGGCCAAGAGCAAAAATTTGAAGTATGTATAATATAAATACTATATATCAAATGTTGAACAATACATTTCTTGTAGAAGAGTATAGTCAAGTGGTATGGCATACGCATTGCATGTTTGAGGTTCAGTGTTCGATACTGCACCTTATCAATAATTTTCTTGCCTGAATATTACTTCGAACAGTATACAAAATTTGGTTTTTGGGCTAGCGCAGCAAATCCTTTCGGCCGGGCCTGAATGTAATTAATCTATAGGTATTTATTTCATCTTCATATGTAGAGTTTTCCACATTATTCCTCATTGATTACAAACCCAAATCTCTAGATCAAATTAAGTTAGGGGTTTTGTTGAAGGTAAGTTTTCTGGCAAATCGGGGGCGATCCTTGACTCTCCACTGTATTGTGCTCTTCAACTGCGCTTGGTGAAATTGTTCATTGAATTTATAATTTTTTCGATGGTAAGAGCAATGCTTTATTCAAGCAGAGTATTCATTTTTGATGTCTCAGTAATTCGAACCCATAATTTATAGAACCAGTGTGGCGACCGCCCTAAACCTCCGATGCTCATATAACCAAATAGTGCACTGCAAGAGCATCCGATCGATGTAGAACGATGGTCCAAGGGAAAGAAAAGAAGTAAAGAAGAGAAATAGAAGGAAAGAAAAGAGAAAAAATATCAAACAATCATAGAACCTGTCGTATATTTCATAGCACATCGAATAAAATATAATAGTCATCACAGATATAAGACAGTCGAGACAGTAATAATTACATGAAACGCAGAATCAGAGTACGCAGGTTCATACAGTTATACAAAATAGTAATAGAGTTTATACAACTGATAAATAAACTTAATTGATAAACTATCTCTAATAATAGTAACTCAAACACCGTTAAGGCTTCATAGTGTCACACAACGGAATATGCAATAATAAGCCCAAAATATAAGCATGAGAAAGCGTCATCTCATGCTAGTCTATCTGCAGACCTCCATGTGTCGTTTACACCTGCTATCTAATCTACTCATTCAACAACACCCAAGGTAATAAGAAGCAAAACATAAAACCTCGAGTCAGACAACAGTCTAGTGTGAGCGATAAACAATCTCAAAATACTATAAAAGTCGATATAGTATATGGAACAGAGGGTATAGAGAATCATACCTGACATGTCCCTACATCCAAAGAGTTTGCACATAACATCAATAATATGCTAAGTTATATCGTAATCATCATGAGTTTACTATACGTCAAAGTACTAATGGGTGTCTAGATATCTACAACGATGATATATATGCCATAGGACATCCCTAGGGCGATAAGCAACCAAAGCAAACATAACATCCATCATCCATCCTCACATTCACTCACTCAGTGTGTTGGATATATGATACTCGTATGACCTCGTCAGAGACTAATAAACATCTTGGTTTCTCAGCACTCAAATCATTGCCACTCAATAGGCCAGGAAATAGACTATCCATCAGATAGTTCAGGGTAAGACGGGTTTTAACATTACGAACTATGTCACATCATCACCAAGTCCTAACGTCAATGGACTCTAGTATCATGCCCTACCCAGGTCCTACTGTCCCCGACTCCGGGGTACGTGTAGATCAGGTCCTAACGTCAATGGACTCCGATCACATCCTAATATACCCTTGCTTTACGAGTATGCCTCGAAACCTTCGAGTTTCAACGATTCCTTTGCACACGTCATCCATGACAGAGCGCATCCTGGGTCTCGTCCTTTGGATCATCACACAACTCCATCGTTGAGTTAAACTCAGGACAACTCTTGACAACCCTCATTAGCAGTAGAACATTGTCATTTATCCCCAAAACATCCTCATATGATCCCCTTTGTCCGACACAAAGCCCCATGCTCTGAGTCTCGAAGTGCAGCTATCCCATTATCGAACCCATCACTTCCCATCATGAAGTCATCATCGTCGAATCATGAAGACACCGTGTCAAAGCGACGAAGCGTCGTGTCCTCGCTTGACTGCCAAACCACTCGTCGAAGAGCCCTAACATCGAAATCGAACGTCGAACGAACCATCACATCATGCTCTCCGGTACATCGTCCACGTTAAAATTGGCCAAATCGACCATCATCAATAGTGGTAGATACCGACCACTCCAGGGTAGTCGATAACGACCACTTTGGTCGTGTACTTAGCTAAAATGGCTAAGTACAAACCAAATGAAAACGTTTGACACATCTGCTGAAGTTTGAAGCGCATGCTTAAGTCCATCGTCTTCAGGTCGATCAGTATGCATCCAATATTCTTCCGCATTCATCCATGCATTCGAGTTCCCATCATGTGTGCATCCAATCGATATGCACAAAACTCTATCTCATCATTTGAGTTCACATCGTGTGTGCGTTCAACTGATATGCATGAAACTTTATCTTGTGGGATGTTCCTAACAATATATTGCCTAGGATTGACATTTTCAACCAAAACAAGCATAAATGCAACCAACAAGCATACAACATCTATAATAGCCTACGTACATCTATAATAACACACATATAGTACATCTAAAGCAACCAATGTGGATTAACATCAAAAATAGCCGAAGTCTAGCAATTTCATAAAAATAGTACCTCAATAAGGAAAAGTGTGATATTCCATTTAAATCCACTTTAAAACAATTTTAAATTCTTTTATAAAATAAGACTTAGGTTTAAATATATTAAAAATTACGTTTTAAAGTTAGAAATAATTTCAAATCGTAGTTTTTATACTATATTAATAATCACAGTACGGTGAGAGAAAATATCACTCATTTTATTAAAAGCTGGCCAATCCAATGCTAAGTCGTAGAGCTCTCCATCACGAGCGCAACACAAGAAACCACATTCAAAATGGATCTCACATGCAAAAGATATGAATTTTATAAGAAACATGATTAATAAATATAATTAATTCTAAATAATTAGCAAACCCTTAATTACCTCTCGTAATCTTTCTTCCCTAAATCAATGCCTGTGCACTAAAATGTGCATGTACCCAAACCCACACACCATCTCTCCTCTCTTTCTCCAAGCAAACACCACAAATCGAAAAACCTGCAGTTGCATCGCACCACACTCCGGGTCCTCTTCACGACTTACCCCATGAACTTGAGCTCGGCCATCCTCCATCCATCGCGACCTAGGCAGCATGCAAAGCTCCCCTATCTGTCACATTTCTCCTGAAGCAGTCGAAGCTTCGGTCGTCGATGCCGGTAGGTGCACATCGCCAAGAGAAAGCCGTCTACATTCTCCATTTCGCATAAAGCTTCCTTCTTTGTCGACGACAAACCCTAGTTGATGCTTCAAAATGTCGACTACACCAATCATAGATGCACACGACCAAACCACCATAGATTTGAAGCTCTCCTCGCTACGATCTCAACGGATCCAACCTTGTGATTTATCGTTGATCGAAATTCTCGATTTTGATTTTTGAAGGGGTCAAGTACTTTTCATTTACTGTAAAGGGAAAGAGGAAGGGAGTGAAAGAGTGAGAGAGATAGAGCTAGCTGAGTGTGTGTATTATCTTACATAATTCATATGATTTCTTAAATAAATCGTCATGCGTTTTGAGCTCGTACGATCAAGCAACACATTCGATTGCAATGGAACTCATCCATGCACATCATCTCAATTTTCCGATCCCAACGGTATAAATTTCATCGCTATCCGAGACAACGCTCCAGGATGATAATTTTGCGACTTCGAGATTGTTTTGCCCATCGGAACGTCTTATCTTCAAATATAGCGATATTTATACTTATTTTAATCCACAACGTCGATCTAAACTCAACGAAAGTGGTCTCGTATCCTAATTCGATTGTATGCGAAAAATCATATTTTTGGACCTTCAATTAATCAACGATTCAATATTTTGAATCAATTATTTAAATATCCTATCGTTAAAAATGCTAGGTGTTACAACCTATGTCTAGAGCGACATACCACTAACTGGTTGAGATAGCGCTTGGTAAAATTGTTCATTCAATTTGTAAATATATGCTAATCTCTCCATTATATTACTCATAATGTTGTAATCTTCTTTTAACATTCTTTCTCTTGTACCATTTGTTGGAAGAAATAAAGAATAGTTATTGGGTTCGTTGTTGAACCACTTTAAATCTTTATGTTCCATATTTTATATTTGTTAGTATTTATTATTCATATGTTTGTGATTGATACTACTGTTAGCTAAATTGGTTTGTGATTTCTAATCGACATGCCAAACCTAATAGATAGCTTCCGCAATAGTTGTGAAGTAATAATTTTTCATAATAGATTGGTATCAGAGAAGTTGTCTTATTTTAAGTTAGTTATCAATGACTACTTCTAGGAGTAGTACGAATAATTTTGGAGTCATGAAGACACCAGGTTTGACGAGAAAAGTGATTTACGACATGGAAGGCGAAAGACTAATTAGTGTTCTCAAACAACAACCTTATTCATTTAGAGGAATAAATAAGAGGTAGAAGCCCCTTAGAAGTAGGAGATATATACATAGATTTTAATTTAAGGGTTCTATAATGGGTGCTTGTCGCTATTGTAAGAAGAAAGAGTACTTCGTACGAGAATGTTTAGTCTTAGGAAGGAGAGAGAAGAAAGGAAAAACTTCAATTTAGACATTAGTTAGTTCAAATGTGGATAGCATTGATATTGTCCCATCATGGTTTTCAACCAGTATTTCATCATTAAAGAGTACATGTTGGATGATTGATGTTGGAGTCTCTTATATTTAGACCTATCAAAATATGACCTAACTTATTAAGCCAACCAATTAACTCTATGTATAAACGAGTTGGAACAACTTATTTATGAATCTTTATTAAATGAGTTGTATATGGGTTGGCCGTTATTAAAAAATGTATAAATAGGCAACTCATTTACCTATTTATTAAAAAACTGAAATTTAAAAATACTAATCTTGAAAATTAGAATTTCAAAATTTTGAAAATTGGCAAAGTTCACTTTTCCATTTGCCTTTCCATTTTACAAACTTTTGGCCAAGTTTACCTTTCCATTTGCCAACTCAGAAGCTTTGAGGCCAAAAACACCAGCAAAGGTAGATCCAGAGGTCGCCATCTAAACACAAGTGGCCTAAGTTAAATAAGTTCCCCGCATATAAGCCTAGTAAGACCCGAGAACAACGTCCCGGGAGGGAAGCTGGACAATTTCTTAATGGCGTGCCCAGGTGAGGTCAGACATCATATGATGGCTGGCTCATGACTCGACTCCTAAGCTAAGTATTAAACCTTACAGTCCATATCTATTATCCTATGTTTTAATTGAAGCCCAATGTTATTAACTTGGGCCTAATTCTATAGCCCAACACTAATACGTTTTTAAAAAATCACAAACCACTAGAAATATCATCAACGTTGATTGACCACCACTGACATGGCAGCGATGGCTGATCGACATCTAAAAGATGACCAGAAAAACATGGATTCCGACCAAGCAAAGGCACAAAATCAAATCTCAATAACAATGCTTCAAACATCGAACAAAAAAAACAAACAACAAAAGCTCTTTTTAATGGAAAAATCATTATCAAGCATAAGAAGAAGAAGAGTGAAAGAAGATAAAAGTGGCTTACTGTTTTTTGAACAAGGAGATGAAGGATTTGAAAGTTTTTTTGGAATTTTGGAGCTTTCTTAATGGCTGAAATTATCTTTGGCTTTGGTCAAAAACGAAGAAGATAAGGGGTGTTTATAAACCAACCCCCTCAATCACAACCTGGATTCGAGAGGCCATTAGATCTCAACCATCTAGCTTTCCTTCTCTTTTTAGAGCCTATCTGAAAGAGAATCTAGCACCTCTTGGTTGTGAATATAACAAACTACCTCTATGGATATCTTTGCTTGAAACAAAAAAAATAGAATTAGGCTCAGTCAACCGAAATATGTATAATCCATATGGGAGATCTTCAAATAAGAAGATCCATCGACCTGAGATGAAGAGAAAGACCTTTTTTTTCTTTGGTTATTCAGTTAAATCAATGATTCGCTGTTGAAGTAGATAGCAACAACCGTTTCATTGGACATGCATATGTTTTCTTTTTCAACGGATTTCCATTGTTTCATTAATGAAAATTCTTTGATCTAATGAGTAATAGGGCCTGGAAGTAGAGTCAATGCTATTATCACATCATCCACATTGGAAACGCGAACATGCCTACTATGTCTAAAAAAATGAACTGTCTCAGCCAATGGCGTAGCACCATGTGTGGCATTAAATGCAAAGCAAAAGAGCCGATTGATAGGATCTTTATGATTTGACAAGCCTGTCGTACTTTCAGTGATGGGCTTCAGGGGTAAATGTTGCTTAAATATTTTGCAAGTATGACTAGTCAACCAGCACATCAAGGCCCGACCCGAATCCTGGTCAGCTAGCACTCAACCCAACCCAATTCAGGCTAACCCGCATTCAAACTGGCTCCATCTCAGCAAACCTAACAAGCAAATTCATAGATAAACTGACCTGGACTCATATGCAAGACCCGACCCAGCATGAGTTGATACAGCCATCATATATGATTTGACCCAGCTCAAAGTGGCCAGTCTATTGCCTGACTCTCTCAGCCCGCCAACGACCGGTCCCAAGCAGTCTGTCCCGTCAGTATGTCTCAACTCGTTCTTTCATGCTATAGCCTTAGTATTTTTAGCTTTGTTCTCAGCAAGCTTTAGCAACAAGTAATCGACCGTCACTATGCAAGAAGCTTCTCTTTAACCTTGCTTTCTAGAAAAGTACACTAGGTGCCGAAAAGTACAGCAAAGTATGACTTAGCACCCTTACTACTGCAGCCTGTCTACCAAGAGCGTACCAACTCCTATAACATGCCATCTTTCTCAACACAAAGCACGCACCCCGTATATAATTACAGTTGTCTTGCTTCTCAGTCATATATTTCAACTACCTTTCCTGTTGTCTTCGATCCATCCAATCGACCAGATCATCAGCTGAGAGTGATTCCTACTATTTACAGTGCGATATCAGCCATCTACTGTTCAACATCAAAGGGGTTGAATTCTTATTATTTCTCAACGCAGAATTACTCTCTCACAGCAAGCAACTTCTCATAAGATCTTAAGTTTAGTATCATTGTATGTTTAAGTGCTAATTTCATACTATTCTCTTGTAATTTCTTGTAATTGTAAGAGGTAAACATAGTAAGAGATCTTCATAGTGGATATAGACAAATCACTATTGAACCACTTTACATCTTGTGTCATTCATATTATTTGTTTGCTTTACTTCTCATTTTACATTTTTTTTGTAAAAATTTTAAGCTCAATATTAGTAAGTAACCTTTATTAGCACACATATATTAATCTAATTCTGAGGTTGGCTAATTTTTTATTAACATGGATATTTACAGAATTATTGAAATGAAATTTGCTAGGGAAATTGAAATAAATTTGGGTTATGATTTCCCATGAAATGATTTAACATTAAAAGTCTAAAGTAAAACTTTTTGAAAATTTATTTAAGTTGTATTTAAAGAATTTAATTTGAAAACAATCGAATTATGATTTTTATTAAAGTTTATTAAAATTAGCAGAGAACTTTGTAGTTTTAGAACTTATTAGTCTTTTGAGAAATGAAGCTAGAAATCAAATATTTTTTATTTAAAAACTGAATCGGAAAAAGTTATTGATATTTTCGTTTTAAATTTGGATTAGAGTTATGAAAAGAATTACACAACCTATAAAGTTTGAATGAATTATAGTGAACTAGCTAAAATAGTTAACAGGCCAGTGTGCTAAGGACTTGCTAGTATTGGATGTAATGGATTTGTGAAGCATTAGAAGATTTAGAATGAAGAAAAAATTTGCATAGAGATTTGGTGACCTTTTCAATCGACATTCGAGTTGGAAGGGTAGAGTACCAAATTGATTTCTTTTAATAATAGTAAGTGTTAAATACGATTTTGTGACATTTTCCCCAAAATATAGTTTAAGTTATTAAAGCATAGCTCAAGATGACTTGAGAGACGAGATTTGGATACTTATTTAATTTTAAGAGACAAGAGTGAGCCAAAATATTTTTTCATAGAGAAGAGACGTAAAGAATAACAACAATATGATATTAAGGTTGGGGTTACATTCATGTAAAATGTTATGAAGCATGAGAGCGTAGTTGAGTGTCAACTTTCTCTAAAAGGTTTAACAATATTGGATTTTTGCATGAGATAGCCGACGATAGAGGACAAATATACTTGTTTACGAAGGTGTCGTTATATAAACATATCAGTTAACGTTACGACACATACTGTAACACCCCGTAAAATCAACCATAAATAAATAAATTTGATATATTAATTTAAGTAAGAAAGGGATAATTTTTTTTTTGTAAAATCAGAATTTGACCACGAAAGTTATGTTGTTGCGTTCGTGGCGATTTTTTGATCAATCCCGAACTTAGGTTACCGAGCTTACGTTACAATTGTAACAACCTGTCCCGAAACATAGAGCGTAAAATTAATTCAATTGTAAGTTTATATTTTTTTTTTATTTCATTATTTTAATATAAAATAAGTTGGAGTTGGATTCTAAGTACAAGTCTATTAAATTGATTTTTGGAATATTTGATTTATGATAAAAATGCTATTGTGGAAATGAGATTTGCATAATTTGAAAGATTTGACATTTGAACATTAGTTTAGGGCGTAATCTCCGCACGCATAGAAATTAATAAATGCATATATATATGTGTGTGTGTATGTTTATATATACATATAAATATAAACTAGTGTAAATAATGTACAATTGTAACGTACTAATTTCGTAGTTAATTAAGTTAATTATTACCATTTAAACCCCTTTAGGAAAGTAATTAATTTGGGGAAATAAAAATGATTTCTTATAAGGCCTAAATAATGAATACGGTGAGATGTGTGATAATACACTTAGAGAGTATTATGAAATATGACTAAGTTATAGGGATGCGAGGTCAGTCAAAAGCAAACAGAAATCTACCCAGCTAATTTGGCTACCAGTAGTGTGACTTTGGGGCTGATGTGAGACATCGCTTATAAAGAGTAATTACGGATGATGCGAGGTTAGTCCCAATTCTATAGGATAAACCTGCCCAGCTAATGTAGCTACCAGTTCCTACGAATAGTCGGACTAATGTGAGACGGCTCCGTGGGGTATAGATCATAATATGAAGGATCTGCTTGGGGGATTGGAGGTATTAAGTGGTTTTTGAGAGTCTGCCTCTTTCCCTTATATAAAGTATTAAATGGTAGAGATTGTGTTAGGCATGGTCGAGGATATCTCGGAAAAGTCCACTTCAAGGGAAGTATTAAGTCTCCGAAGAGATTTTCATCCAATGTCAGCTAGATAGATACCTTTATGGAGTCCGCCTTTGGAATATGTATTAAATGATGGGGCCCTACATCAGTTGAAGTTTTAATGGTCAGAGTCTGCCTATTTTCCATTAAAAAGTATTAAGTGGTTTGGGTGCTATCTCTCGCATTGGTAGACATTAATAACGATGGTTATGGGTTATTGATTATGGAAGAACCTGCTTCGGGGATCAGAATTAATAAGTGGCTGTTTGAGGGCCCGCCTCTTTCCCTTATATGAAGTATTAAATGGTTTTGAATATAGTTATAATGTGGAAGACATACTTATTTAAATTATACTGCCCAAATACCAATACAGAAAGGCTCGAGATTTCTATTCACCAGACATGTTGTTTTGACTCCCTCCTCATTACAACACAGGTTGGGAAGGAGACAATGATCAAGATGAAGATGACGATGAGTGGAGCTTGTGGCAGTAGTCTATTTATACTATTTTATGATGTACCCATTTGAAGATGACAATGTATTTTTGAACATGATTATGTAACGGTTATTGTTGACATTATGTTTTGGTTTTAAGACATTAGGAATTTTAAATAAAATAGGTACCGTTTATGTTATTAAATTTAATTATTTCGTTGTGAGTTCTGAATGAATAGATAAATAGCTTCGTACTGTTCTTTTACTAACCAATTTCCAGCTTTGGAATGGGTCTAAGTTTCGATGGGCCTTTTCGGGATCGGGATTTAGGCCTGTTTCGGGACAGGTTGTTACATTTGGTATCCGAGCTTAGGTTACCCAATCAACGGGGAAAAGTGTACGTATGAGTGATGATTTGTCATTTTTGAAAAGTACTTTTCAAAAAACCCTACTATATGTTGATTTATAAACTTATTTTGAAGATACCTCTAACTCTATAAATTCCAACTATAAGGGTAGTTGCGACCATATTTATAATGACCCAGAATTTTAGTTATTCGAATTTGGAATATTTAATCGATTTTAAATATTGAAAGGTTAATTTTATAAGTTGAATAGCTTGAATTTCAAATATATCGATTTATTTAATAATTAAATTGTTAGATTTAATATTTGAAATTGTTTAAATAATTTAATCTTGAATTGAATATGAATGAAAATAATTTTGAAAGTTGATCTAAATTTTATTTAAATAAGAATGGAGATAGTAAACTTTTAATTTAGATTCAAAAGTGATTAATTTGGGTTTTATAATAATTCGTTTTGATTAACGTGTAAAATAGCCTTTCGGGGCACTGGCTCGGAATTGGACGAAACTAGTTCCATTGAATTCGAAATAGTGAGTTATTATATGCCATCGAATTTCATGACGATTCGACATATCGTTGGTCGTGTGAGATTGGAACGCGTAGAAATTAATTTAAGAAATCTATATAATATAATTGGGTTTGAAAAGCTGTCCTCTGCATATGATCGAATTAGGTCTCGAGACTAGTTCCATTGTGTTCGAAATAGGAATGTAACGAACGCCAAGCGGCCCACCTCATTTGGATTTCTAGATTTTCGAACTTTTTATAGCTTGATATTTTAAATTAAAATAATATATATAATATATTTACACCTTACTAAGCCCATACCTTACCATACCTCTGCACCTTACGCCTGTACTCCTCCCTCCTAACTAGAAATTCGTTCGTTTGTTTTTCAAATTTAAACCCTTCCATCCAACGGCCATTATCAACCACGGCCGCCAGAGGCGTTTTCAAGCCTCAATCTCAACTACAGAAATGGGCGGCACGACATAGGGAAGGGGATGGATGGTGGATCGACCTAGATCAGAGCGAGGCGGTGGGGAAACGTGTGCGACCGAGGCAACGTTTTTGGGTTCGTGGAGGCGATTGGCAGCTCGAGGGGAGGCCGTGCTAATGGCGTTCGAAGCGTCTTGGCTTGGGGCTATTATCGGTGAGGCACGGCGGTGACAGGAGGCGTGAGGCGGCGGCGATTTTGAGATGAACACAGTCGAGATATTGTTGCTTGGAAGCGTGAAAGAGGGAAGGAGAAGGTTTAAACGTAATCAGTTTAAAATTAAAGTTATTAGTGGATTAAAATTTTATTTAATAATTGTTAAACTTATAAATGCTATAACTTTTTTCTACGAGGTCCAAATTGAACGTGATGAATTGCATTATGATCGTATCAACGAATACTACGCTATGGAGTTGGATTGGATGGATTCGAAGCTAGTAGAAATTTTGGTTAAAATTGAATGACAATTCAATTTTAATTCAAACCGGACCGCTTCGGCGACTTCTAGAATCAATGTGAGTTAATATCACCATTTTGGTTAATCAAAAATATTATATAGTCAATAAAATTATTTCTTTGATATGTGGATATTTTATTGTTGATTGTTATTGACTGTTTGGATGATTTACTAGTTTTTGTTGTTGATTTGGATATATCCCCGTCCCTGGAGCGGATGAAACCCTATTACGTTCCCGTGTAAGAGCGGATGACCCTTTGTATACGATCCCACCTCGAAGCGGTTGATTTATTTTATTCGGTCATATACTATATGTGATGCAGGAAGACAGGTTGGAGAGATCCAACTGGATTCCTCACACTATTGATTTTATTTTTCATATAATTTGATATATGATATGTTGGATGCTATTTTTGATGACATGGATATGATTTTGCTTATTAGTGCTTTAGTAGCATTGGGCCTTATTTTGGTATTTTAAAATATTATAAACGAATGATTGAATTAAAAAGGGATTTCAAAGTGATTTTGGAAATTATATACATTTTAGTAATTTTTCTTGAATTATTTAAAGAAGAAATTTATTTTAAAATTAAAAGTATGATTTTTAGAGATTATAAATATATAGTTTTATAAAAATATTTTAAATAGAGATTTTCGAGATATGAATAGAGATTTTTAAAATCTTAAGAATAAGTCCGTCTTTTATAATAAATGGGTATGGTTTTAAACGAAGATATAAATATTTTGGTATAAATATTTATTAGGGTACTTTTGGCACAGGTCCTTATTAAGTTTCAAAATTCACGAAAAGTCCTTCACTAAATTTCAGTGTAAATTAGGTCTCTGTTTTTTATTCACGATTATTGCAGAGCATGATGCAACATTTCATAAAAGTTGCTGACATTTCCGCAACATTTCTGTACACTGTGAACATAGTGTATGAAAGTTGCTGAAATATCAACACTTATTTATAAAAGTTGCTGATATTTCAGTAACATTTATGTACACTGTGAACACAGTTTATGAAAGTTGCTGAAATATCAGCACTTATTTATAAAAGTTGCTGACATTTCAGCAATAATTTTTCTTTGTTTTTACAATAAAACTTTGACACAGATAGTTGCTGAAATATCAGCACTTATTTATAAAAGTTGCTGACATTTCAGCAATAATTTTTCTTTGTTTTTACAATAAAACTTTGACACAGATAGTTGCTGAAAAATCAGCACTTATTTATAAAAGTTGCTGACATTTCAGCAATAATTTTTCTTCGTTTCCAGAAAACAGGGACCCGCTTTACAATGAAACTTTGACAGGGACCCGCTTTACAATATGAAAGTATGATAGGGATGCCTCCCTAATTTCCACTATTTATTAACCGTTTTATATGGGTGATAGATACACACACACCTATATATACGTATATTAAGATTTATTTATAAATTTGGGGATTTATAAATGTAATAATTTATAAAAGTGATATTTTACAAATGAAGTGAAGATTTGTAAAATCGAATTTTTGTTAATAAAAAGCATGGATTTATAAACGGTGTTTATAAATTAAGGGAAACTTTTATCATTGGATAAATTGGGAAATAAATCACAAATTTTGGATTTATAATAAGACGTGGAATATTGTTTTTAGAAAAATAGTTGATTCTATTTAGAATTTGAAAGTGAGGATAGCTTGGAGATGTTAAATGATATTTTATAAATAGAAGATTTATAAAATATAGTTTTATAAATATGGAAACGATTATGTTGAAATTTAAGTGTGGAATTGTATAAAGGAAATATATTTATGTTTTTCTAAAGTTGTTTATTTATATTAAATTTTTTTAGAGTTGTTTATCAATATTTTAATATATTGAAAAGTTAATTATTTGGATTATTAATATGGTTTGTGATTAATTATAATTATTTATCAATAAATTTTTGGAAATTAATTATTATTATTTATAATAATGTTTAAGATAATTTATTATTGTTTCATTAAGAATGTTTTGAATTATTAATTATTATCTTTAATACGTTATGAAGTTAATTACTATTTATTTATACCGTTTATTATTATATAATAGTATTTTAAAATAGATGATTAGAATTTATTTATAAATGTTCGAGATTTATAGATAGAGTTTATAACGGACTTGGGTTTTATAAGGGAAGCTTCATAAAATGTTTTAATGGCTTAAATGAAGGTTTTACATGGTAAAAAAGTTTTATAAATGGTTAGATATTTATAAAAGAATTTTAGAAATGGGTTTATAGACTTATAAAAGGAGTTTATAAAAGGTTTTCTAGAGTTAAAAAGGGGTCATAAATGATTTTTGGAATGTATGAAAGAGTTTTATAAATGGTTCCTGAGATTTATAAAATAGTTTGTAAATGGTTTCAGAAATTTATAACGGAGTTTATAAATGATTTAAAATTGTATAAAAAGAGAATCTCCCTTAGTGTTGGTGAATATACTTATACTGTTGGGATAAGTATATGGATATTTTCCAAGTATTGAAAATATAAGGGTTCGTGAATGAATCTTTGTAGAAGTATTTTGGTACAAATGTTTACAAAATGATTTTCGTTAATGATATTACATAAGAAGTGAGGTTTCACAAATGTGAATTATAAATGTGATTTATAAATAGAAAGGAAATGAAATTGTATAAGTATATGTATAGATATGATTTGTAAATGGAAATGGATATAAAACAAGGAATTTGAGAATTTAAGTCCCATTAATTTGGAAAAAAGTTTCAAAGGTTTTGAAAAAATAATAATACTATTATTTTGAAAATATTTTGGTTAGAAATATTTTGAAATAGGATTTAAAAAAGATAGAAAACACTAAACTCACTTCAGTCGTTGGAAATTAATTCTGGTGATGACTGCAGCATCATCGACATTCATTTTTGAGTTTCTAAGTGAGTGATTGCTACCGTTGAAGTTTTGTTTTGGTAAAGAAAATTTGTTTTTGATTCCACAAGTGTAATTTGAAATATAAAGGATATATATATATATATATATGATTTAAAAATGATTTGAAATAAAACCGGGTGAAATTTTTATGTAAATGTTTTGAGAAAACATAAGATAATAAGTTTTTGAACTTATAATTTGGAGATGGTAAAGATGAGAAATGAAAATCATAAATTGAGATAGGTAACTAAATTTAACTTAAGTTAAATGACTTGATTTTTGAAACGAAATTTAACTCAAGTGGAGTAACAGAATGAATTAAATGAAATTGAATTTGATGTGTAATGAATTAATAAATGAACTAATGGAATAAATTAGTGAAATGGATATGAGTTTCAGTTATAAAATGAAATTCAACTTAAGTGTAAAATGAATTGAATATGTTTGGCGTGTTGTTTAATAGAATTGAATTTGAACTTAAGTTGTGAAGTAATAATAAACACGAATTGTGTAGTATAAAATGTTTACAATAAACTTAAGTAATTATTGTGTGAAGATGATTCATAAATAAATTTAATATGAAATGAGATGTTGTTAAACATAAATTGAATTCAAAGTAAATATAAACAAATTGAATGAGAATAAATTGGATGAAAACTAATAGATGTAAATAAATTGAAACGAACCAATTGAATGTTAATAAGAAATGAAAGTGTATAAACATAATGTTGACACTTGAAAATGCAATTGGTATGATGGTAAATAAATTGGATGGATATGATTTGGTGGATGTTCTCTCTTGTTACATTTGCTACATTTGCGTATAGTTATTGTATATTCTCTGCTATATACTGATATTACTTTCTATATACACATCCTCATTGGTTGTTGAGTGATTAGTGGGTGCGGATGGCGTATGCTTCGCATTTAGAGCTTGCTTTTGCATTTTATTGGTTGTATATGCTTGCTAATACTAAGATAAAGTACACATCTTGGATTACATATCGTATTTTTATATTTTCCTTACGGGATGCCTCATCCTTGAAGATGAGATATATATTTGTGTGTGTATATATATATATATATGTTGTAAAATTTTCCGATCAAGTCGTGCAAAAGAGACGCTGGCGAAATTTTCCGTAAATTTAGGCAATAGAAATTTTTTGAGAAATTTTGAAAAAATTTGGTAACTAAAATTTGATTTTTAGTTATAACTTGGAATGAACGAATGGAAGGAAATTAGTTGGTATAGGTGGGTGAATTTAAGACTTAGAAATTTTAGAATCTATTCAACTACTTGGTTTTGAAAAGTTATTGGGTTTGGGGCATTTTTCTTACCTTGGCAATTTCAAGGACGAAATTCTTTTAAAAGGGGAAGAATGTAACGACTCAGAATTTCAGTCATTCGAATTTGAAATATTTAGTTGATTTTAAATATTGAAAGGTTAATTTTATAAGTTGAATAACTTGAATTTCAAAATATTGCGATTTATTTAATAATTAAATTGTTAATTTTAATATTTGAAATTGTTTAAATAATTCAATCTTGAATTGAATATGAATGAAAATGATTTTGAAAGTTGATCTAAATTTTATTTAAATAAGAATGGAGATAGTAAGCTTTTAATTTAGATTTAAAAGTGATTAATTTGGGTTTTATAATAATTTGTTTTAATTAACATGTAAAATAGCCTTCCAAGGCACTGTCTCGGAATTGAACGAAACCAGTTCCATTGGATCTGAAATAGTGAGTTATTGTAAGCGGTCGAATTCCATGACGATTAGACATATCGTTAGTCGTGTGAGACCGAAACGCGTAGAAATTAATTGAAGAAATCTATATAATATAATTGGGTTTGAATAGCTATCTTCTGCATATGATCGAACTAGGTCTCGAGACTAGTTCTATTGTGTTCGAAATAAAGATATAACATATAGAACGCTAGGCGGCACGCCTTGTTTAAAGTTGAAATTTTCGAATATTTTATAGCTTGATGTTTTAAATTGAAATTATATATATACATATAATATTTACACCTTACTAAGCTCATACCTTACCATACCTCTACACGTTCACGCCTATACTCCTCCCTCTTATTTAATGATGGTTACTAGAAAAATTTTGTTCGTTTGTTTTTCAAATTTAAACCCTTCCTTCCAACGGCCATTATCAAATACGGCCACCAGAGGCATTTTCAAGCCTCGATCTCAACTAGAGAAATGGGCGGCACGACATAGGGAAGAGGATGGATGGTGGGATCGACCTAGATCGAAACGAGGCTGCAGGGAAATATGCGCGACCGAGGCAAGGTTTTTGGGTTCGTGGAGGCGATTGGCAGCTCGAGGGAGGCCGCGCTAATGGCGTTCGAAGCGTCTTGGCTTAGGGCTGTTGTCGGCGAGGCACGGCGGCAGCAGAAGGCGTGAGGCGGTGGTGATTTTGAGATGAACGTGGTCGAGATATTGTTGCCTAGAAGCGTGAAAGAGGGAAGGAGAAGGTTTAAATGTAATTTCAATTATTTGTATTTGTATTAACAGCAGAAGGCTACAATTTTCATCTTTTTATTTGTATTACCATATTTCAATTATATTGAATTTTTTTCAATTTCACACATTAATTATAATTTAAAATTCCAAATGTGACGACCCGTAATTTTTAACAATTTAAAATGGGATAATTGAATTGATTTTAAACATTTGAAAGTTAATTTTAACTTGAATTTGAGATATCAATATTTACTTGGTAATTAAACCATTGAATTATATAGTTTAAATATTGAATTTAATAATTGAAATTGGGTAAATTGTTGAATCTGAAATTTCTAAGCCTGTTAAAATAATTTGAAGGCTTGTAAAATTTATAATGACGATACTGATGATAATAGAATGGTTGGAATTTAATTTAAAGGTGATTTGTTCAGTTTTGGAAATATATCGTTTAAATCGATATTTGAAAATAGCCTTCCAAGGCACATTCTCGGAATTCGACGAAACCAGTTCCATTTGGATCCGAAATAGTTAGTTATTATCAGATTTCAATTTTCCGTAATAATCGGAGTTGTCGTTTGACCCCGGCGGCTCAGAACGCTTCGAATTATTTTAATCGATCTAATTTAAATCTGATCGTTTTCTTCGGTAACTCGCGCATACGATCAAACTAGCCTCCGAAAAACGTTCCATTGCATTTGGAACGCGGATAGAACCTTGTGATCGCCTGTCGGCATATCTGATTTGTGGCTTGGGATTTTGCGTTATGCTTAACGGGACGTTTGGAAATTTTATAATATAATAAAATTTGTAGTACAACAGTCAGAGATATTTTTATCCAACGCGTACTCGTGAAGCTTCCCAACCGATATTTTATCTCCATTTCCTTTAATTCATTCGTTGGAGATTTATGGCCGAGCGAATCTCCTCCTCTTTCCAGTTAAATCAAAAATAGAAAAAAAATGAATGACCGCATTTTTTTTTTTCTCCTCAATTCAATCGAAAAATTCGTGACCGCCTCTTCGATTTACACGAATTCGATCACGCGTGTTAGAGCTGAGCCTCCCTGGTAGCTCGCTATTGAGTTCGTTCGATGGGGCTAAAGGGGGGAATTCGTGATTTCCTAGGGTTCGAACTATGGTGGGTCGCACGCACGCGGGGATGGCGCGGCGATGTGAGATTGAGGACTCGTCGTTGCTTGTTGGGAATGGCGACGAGGCAGCACTGGGTTTAGCAGGGTGAAGAAGCGGCTCGTTTGAGCTCGAGGCAGTGACACTCGCGATGGAGAAGGGGAGGCGATCGTGCCACGATAAATGGAAGAAGGCCGATGTGAGTTTTGTCGTAATGGTAACGGCTTCGAAGGCGATGCAGTTTAGTGATGTAGGTGTTGGTCGAAGCCTGGGTCGCCTCTTTCTGTTGGCCTGAAATCGTGGAATCAAATTGAATTGATATGGAATGCAAACAGCAAAAATCAAGGTGAGTAATTCTTATTCTGGGGAATTTTCTTACATTTAATAGTCAAATTTAAATGATTGTTGAATGATCGAATTGATTTGATGTGTGCTGAGAATTGATGATTTGGTAATTTTGGTTTGTTGAATGGTTCTCGAGTAAATTGTTGCTTAACTCGTCGCATTAGGAATTTTAAGTTGTTTCAAACCTTCAATTTAAATAAGGAAATGTTTCCGTTTAAAGGTTACTAAGGTTAAATAAATTTACTAAGTATGAGTAATTCAGAATAAGCATTTGATGATGTGATAAATAATCACTTGATTAAAATTAAGACTGTTAAGAAAGGAGTAATAAATTTATGAATGAAGTAAGATGAAGGATAGTTAATTGCAGGTTGAGGGTAATCGAGATTGATTAATGTTGTGATTAAATTAAAGTAATTAATTTAGATTGGAACAAATTAAACTATAATTGGAAATAATTAATTAATATAATTAAAGATGTAATTGAAGATTGATTAATTAAGATGAAATAATCAGTAATAAGTGACTTATGGAAAGTTAATTAGTATGAGAAATCAAGGATGAATATAATTAAATAATTAATTAATTTATGAAGTAATTAAGATTACACAATGATCTTAGTTGAGACTAATTAATATTGCGAAGCTAATTTAAGGTAATTACTTGAATGTAATTGAAAAAATATATTTAATCAAGATTGATTAATTGAGATGGATAGGGAAGGGTTGACTAATTAATTAAGGTTGGAATTAATTAATATTGAATGAAGGAATCTAAATGAATGTGTTTAGAAATTCAATTAGAACCATTGAATTAATTGGTATGTGATGGATAATTGAATGGCCTTGGATGTTGTGAATGTGTTGATATCTTTGATATGAAATGTTGTGCATTTCATTTAAATAATTCAAGATAGGATAACATGAGTTTTCGAAGAGACCGGGGTCGGGTCTTCGGAATACCCGAATCCGCTTCGAATTTTTATAGATTGATTTGTAAAATCAATAGGCTGAAATGAAATGATTTAAGCGAATTGGGTTATTTTTGTCTAAGTTTGGTACTTAGAAGGTTGATGTGTATAATAAATTGTGGCTTTGTGATTTACTTCGATATACCCGGGTTTTATATAAGTTGTTGCTTGGTATTCCATGTTAGTCGGGTTTACTCACGCTGGTTTCCAGCCTGACCCGGGTGTTACTTTGATGTAATGCTCGGGTCAGACCGAGTATTACAGATTTTCAGGTAGGACGTTCTGGAGCTCAGGAGACGAGCTGGATGGCAAGTACGTATAGAGTATTTCCGCTGTAGTATATTATTGTAATTCTGAGACATGATTACTGTATATTTCAGTGACTGTGGATATGTAAAACTCTGATGTATGAAAATGTAATCGATAGATATAAAAATCTTTTGTAAACTGTCATTATTTTATTATTATATTTTATCCGCTGCGAATGTGAGATGTTGATATTTCTGTTCTTCTTCTTCTACCTCTTTCTTCTTTTTCATAACTATCTGGAATTTTTGAGTTCGAAAATTTCGGGTCGTTACAGTTGGTATCAGAGCTGAAAGGTTAAGCGAGAACCTTGGCTCTGGTGGGAATTACTCATTTAATAGAGTCCGTAGTACTCTAGAATGAGTTGAATATATTTATATGAGAGCGTACTTGTTATTTTCTTATATAAAGGTTTTGAATGATTTTATATAAAAATATATTTTGATATATAAAGCAATATTTCCTTCCAATAAATATTTAGGTGATTGGTTGTTAAATTGAAATTAAATTAAGAAGTAATATAAAATACAATCTAATTGAAAACTTGAAATTGAAATTAAATCAAGTGGTAACAGAAAATACAACCAAATTAAGATTTAAATTGATTAAGTTGGAATTCTAGAATTAGAACTCAAAAATTAAATTGTTTAAAAACTTTGAATGAACAAGGTTAATTTGGTTTAAAAAGTTAAACCAATCTTTGAGAATTTAACTCGAATTTATATAATTCGAAATGGTTAAAATTTGAAGTTGGAATTGAATTCATTTAAATTGAATCCGGTTGGAATTAATTGGATTTGTGATTGAAGATGGATAAGTTTAAAAATTCAAATGGACAATTTGAATTGGATTAAATTGAAGTGATTGGAATTGAAGTGGGTGGTATCAGTCCAAATTGATTGGAATTTGAAATATAGATAGTAAATGTAATTTATAAATTGAAATAAATGGGATTATAATTTGAAATAGAATTCCAGAGAATATTTGAAAATAAAGTAAGATGAAAATTCCGGAGTAATGTTTAAATATGAATTGGATGGATTGGGGATTTGAAGATTTTTGGGAAAATTTAAAATTCCTTGGATTGAAGGTGGTTTCCAAAGGTTTGGAGAAATAATAGTATCATTTCAAAAATATTTTTGTGTTGAATTTGAAATCTGGGAGATTTGAAATTAAAAATATTTGGAAATGTTTTTAATGAGATAAAAGCATTGAACTCTTTCGGTCACTGGAAAATAACGTCGGTGATGACTGCAGCATCATCGATGTTCATTTTCAAGTTTCTAGAAGAGAAATTGCTAACAAATTGTTTTAAATTGGAGTTGTTAGTGAACTGGTTTTGGTTTGAAATTCAAAGGGATAATTGAATTTTCCAAAGAATTTTGGATATAGTTGAATTCTAAGGGGATACTGAAATTTTGGAAATTTGTTTAAACTCTGGAATCTTGATTAAAATGTTTATGGAATAATAAAAATATATTGGCTAAATAAAATGTATAATTCCGAGTTAAAAGCAAAATGTGAATGTAATTGATTATAAATAGAAGTGTAAAATTTGAAATTATAATTAAAGTTGTACAAGCTTAAAGATCAAATGGAATATAATTTGAAGTTGGAAGGAAATTTGAGAATTGATTCAACTTGAATTGGGATTAAATCAATTTCAATGGAAATTGAAGATTATTCAAATTGGAATTGGGTCAATTTAAATGGAAGTGGAAATTTAAATTGAATTGTTGGGAAAGTGAACAGTTTTGACTCTGGACTATTTTCAATATAAATTGTTTCGATATAAACTTATTTTTTCCAAGCTATTAAATATATACAACCTTTCTTTCCTGAAGCCAAATTATTTTATATTTGTTTTACAATTATTTTTGGAGCTATTTAACCATTTTTCAACTGTTTTCTAAACTAATTACTATTTTTCAACTGTTTTATAAATTAATTACTATTTCACGACTATTTTGCAATTATCTAAAATTTCTATAACTATTTAACTATTTTTCAACTATTTTAAAATTAGTTAACTATTTTACGGCTATTGTGCAAACTAATGATTATTTTTCAACTACTTATCTGTTTTAAAAATTTCAAGCTATTTTCTAAATATAAACCGGTCGGAGTTCAAACTGTTATTGGTTAAATACTCAATTGAGATAAGGATTGAAGTGATAATCCCATGAAATTAAAGCAATTGTGAGTATGTGAATGGAAATTCAAGTGAATGTAAATAGAAAAGGATTTTTGAAAGTGTTTGAAGTATAAAAGGAGTTTTATACAAGCTTGAAAATGATCCAAAGTTTTAAAAATTATATATAGCTGTATATATATATAAAGGATCTTATGAGAATTTTGGAAAAGGTTTTGGGAACCTGTGAATTTGAAAGGCTTTTGATTTTTGGGTAAAATCAATATTGGAATTTGGAAAAGCCTGATTTGTGAATTATCGATTTTGGGAATCGATTTTGTGTAAAAGTACCTATGTGAAATTCATACTAGGTGTATGATTTGAAATTACTATATGTGTATAGTATAAAGTGTTTTGAGATTGGCTCTGGGGAAAAAGGCGCTCCCTTGAAATGAGCTTCTCAGGAGTGCCACTGGGTGGCACTGCCTTGAGCCTCTAAGGGGGAGGTTCTAAAGTTGATCCTGTGAGGAGTCCGGACAAAACTAGTTCCTGAGGATTATGAGTAGTGTACCATAGCGAAAGTCGTGTGTGCCGCTGAGAGCCAGCAGTCTGCGTTTGATTTTATATCGGTAGACTGTGACACTATGGTAACATAGCGAAAGTCGTGTGTGCCGCTGAGAGCCAACAGTCTATGTTTGATTTTACATCGGTAGACTGCGACCTATGTAGGAGTGGAGAAGTTTCATTTCGACAGCGTAATTGTGAGGCCGCTGAGAGCCTGCAGTTACATGGACTTTTGCTGCGACGACAACGTAACCCTGGATGTAACTGCGATCTGTCGTGGGTTCTATGGTGTAATCAGTTACATGGACTTTTGCTGCGACGGCAACGTAACCCTGGATGTAACTGTGACCATAGATGGGTGTGATGATTTCCAGAGCATTCTCACCAAAGATATTTTTAGTAAACTGTTTTCAAAAACTATTTTCGATATTTTCAAGTAAAATTACTTTCGAAGTATTTTCACTAGATGTCGAAAATGAGGCTGCTAAGTACTTATAGATTTTCAGTCTTACGCCTGATCAACGTATGACTGAATTTTTGTGAGAACAAGGATGGACTGGTTGAGACATCGAGTTATAAGAAGTATTTTTATAAAAAGCCATTTTAATGATATTATCTGAATTTAAAGATGTTCCTAAAATTTTTAAAATAGAAGTGTTGGAATTTTGGGAAAATTAAAAGGAAAATCCAACTGGAATTATAAAATAAAATTGGACTCGGGAAAATTTAAAGTAGTTTTTGTAATAAAATCGAATCTCGCTTTAAAGGTCAGAAGTAAGCTAATTAACTAAATAATTAATTGCTAGAGTATGTTAATAAAGATTAACTCGGTTAAATAAAATGGATTGTACGTTAATAATGGAGTTTGGAAATGAATTTGAATTGTAAATAGAATTCGACTGGGATTTGATAATGAATTAAATAAGTGGGGATATTGTAAAAATAAAGTAGAGTTGGATTGAAAAAGTGATGGTTTGAATTACCATTGAATTCAAGTGTGATTTGATTAATATTTAATGAAATGATTTGTGTTGCAAACAAAACCCAGGTAAAGAAAAATAAAGTGAGAATGGCTTCGAAAATGGATAAAGTAAATGAGTTAAAATTCAAAATGGGATGAATAAATGGGTTAATGGAATTAAATAATGAATGGATGAAGTCTGATTGAATGGAAATCAAATCAGAGTTCTAATTGAAGTTGGGTTCTTGAAATGAACTTAAGTTATGAGGCATATTAATTTGATGGTAAAATTATTTAATTCAATAAAAGCTTGGTTTCGAGCAAAGTGGTAGACCATTAAATAAAAGTTGGGTTAAATTTATTTGGGAAATGGAATTACATACAGAATGAGTTGAAATTGATTTGAAGTAGTTATAAACTAAAATGGATACTCTACTAAGCGACTATCGTCAAATTTGCATAAAAATAGTTGACGTTTGACGTAAACGAAGGTAAAGAAATTCTGTGAATTAATAGAAACAAATAAAATAGATTTTTGAATCATTTAAAGTAAATATGAGCTTGTTTGGATTAAAAATAAATCGAATGTAAGAAATGTGAGTTATAAGCCAATAAAATTGAATGAAATGGCATATAAATGTGGCGGGAAGCAATGAAATTAGCTTTAAATTATATAAATCGCTTATGGTAAGCGTTGGCGTTTGATGCTTTTGAAATGTTTGTGTTTGCCATTAAAAGTAAGTGAAATGCTAATATATTTTCTATATATGACACTTACATGTTTAAATTGAGATAGTACAGGTACCTGAAGGCCGTTTGGCTGGATTTGGATGCGATGATTGCTAAATAATAAGCCGCTTGCTTTAAAAATGCTAAATTAAGGTACGCTTACGCAAAAGAATTCAAAATAGGAGATATGAACTGCATATATTGATATATATTGTGATTTCCGGCCTGAGGCCGATGTATATATATATCTGTGCATCCTGCGATATCGCAGAAGTCCCTCCGTACAAGGGAGACTCTGCCAAAATTTTCCGAAAATTTTGGGAGTTAGAATAATTTGAAGATTTTTGGAAAATTTTGTTAATGACAAAACGGTTTCTAACTGAAAATTTGAAATAAATTAGTGAAGGAAACTAAATTAAAACAACGACATAAACTAGTTATAAATGGAAGATAAAATTTAATGTTCAAAGTTGGAAATAACTAAAATTTATGTGGAGTGTGAAAACTAAATTGAATAGAAATAGATATAAACTTAAGTGATAAAGTGAAATAAATAAAGGAGCATATAAAATGCTTATGCTAACTTAAGTAAACAATGATAAATCCTTAATTGGAAATTGAATATTAGAAAGATATCCTAGTTGATATTTGGGTGGATAAGTATTGACTTGGGTAAGGAAGTCAATAAAATGTTTTGACAGTTGTGATTGGATATTAGTGCTAAGTAAGATATGCAGGTAGTAAAGGGAAAAGGAATTGGATTTGATTCCAAAAGATAAATTTGAAATGCTCGACAAAAAGGTATGTATTTAAAATTTCTGTATGAAATTGGATTGAGTTTTGGATATAGCCACTTGGCTTTTGTTTCTTTTGAGATTTTGAGAGCCCGTAGTGGCCTTTTGTAGTAGTACCGAGCTAGCCGCGCAAAGGAGACGCTGGCGAAATTTTTTGAAAATTTAAAGAGTTAGAAAATTTTTGAGAAAATTTTGATAATTCAAGATTTGGTTTTAAATTGAAATTTGAATGATTGAGTATAAGTGGTATTGTCTCAAAACTGTGGGCGAGTTTGAGAAGTTAATAAGGATGATAATGAGTCTTTTATGAAAGATAGTTGGTAAGGTGTTGAACTGTTGGTTTTGGGGAAAAGGTAAACGGGTATGACACCATTCTTCCTAACTAGTAATTTCGGGGACGAAATTCTTTTAAGGGGGGAGGAATGTGACGACCCGTAATTTTTAACAATTTAAAATGGGATAATTGAATTGATTTTAAACATTTGAAAGTTAATTTTAACTTGAATTTGAGATATCAATATTTACTTGGTAATTAAACCATTGAATTATATAGTTTAAATATTGAATTTAATAATTGAAATTGGGTAAATTGTTGAATCTGAAATTTCTAAGCCTGTTAAAATAATTTGAAGGCTTGTAAAATTTATAATGACGATACTGATGATAATAGAATGGTTGGAATTTAATTTAAAGGTGATTTGTTCAGTTTTGGAAATATACCGTTTAAATCGATATTTGAAAATAGCCTTCCAAGGCACATTCTCGGAATTCGACGAAACCAGTTCCATTTGGATCCGAAATAGTTAGTTATTATCAGATTTCAATTTTCCGTAATAATCGGAGTTGTCGTTTGACCCCGGCGGCTCAGAACGCTTCGAATTATTTTAATCGATCTAATTTAAATCTGATCGTTTTCTTCGGTAACTCGCGCATACGATCAAACTAGCCTCCGAAAAACGTTCCATTGCATTTGGAACGCGGATAGAACCTTGTGATCGCCTGTCGGCATATCTGATTTGTGGCTTGGGATTTTGCGTTATGCTTAACGGGACGTTTGGAAATTTTATAATATAATAAAATTTGTAGTACAACAGTCAGAGATATTTTTATCCAACGCGTACTCGTGAAGCTTCCCAACCGATATTTTATCTCCATTTCCTTTAATTCATTCGTTGGAGATTTATGGCCGAGCGAATCTCCTCCTCTTTCCAGTTAAATCAAAAATAGAAAAAAAATGAATGACCGCATTTTTTTTTTTTTTCTCCTCAATTCAATCGAAAAATTCGTGACCGCCTCTTCGATTTACACGAATTCGATCACGCGTGTTAGAGCTGAGCCTCCCTGGTAGCTCGCTATTGAGTTCGTTCGATGGGGCTAAAGGGGGGAATTCGTGATTTCCTAGGGTTCGAACTATGGTGGGTCGCACGCACGCGGGGATGGCGCGGCGATGTGAGATTGAGGACTCGTCGTTGCTTGTTGGGAATGGCGACGAGGCAGCACTAGGTTTAGCAGGGTGAAGAAGCGGCTCGTTTGAGCTCGAGGCAGTGACACTCGCGATGGAGAAGGGGAGGCGATCGTGCCACGATAAATGGAAGAAGGCCGATGTGAGTTTTGTCGTAATGGTAACGGCTTCGAAGGCGATGCAGTTTAGTGATGTAGGTGTTGGTCGAAGCCTGGGTCGCCTCTTTCTGTTGGCCTGAAATCGTGGAATCAAATTGAATTGATATGGAATGCAAACAGCAAAAATCAAGGTGAGTAATTCTTATTCTGGGGAATTTTCTTACATTTAATAGTCAAATTTAAATGATTGTTGAATGATCGAATTGATTTGATGTGTGCTGAGAATTGATGATTTGGTAATTTTGGTTTGTTGAATGGTTCTCGAGTAAATTGTTGCTTAACTCGTCGCATTAGGAATTTTAAGTTGTTTCAAACCTTCAATTTAAATAAGGAAATGTTTCCGTTTAAAGGTTACTAAGGTTAAATAAATTTACTAAGTATGAGTAATTCAGAATAAGCATTTGATGATGTGATAAATAATCACTTGATTAAAATTAAGACTGTTAAGAAAGGAGTAATAAATTTATGAATGAAGTAAGATGAAGGATAGTTAATTGCAGGTTGAGGGTAATCGAGATTGATTAATGTTGTGATTAAATTAAAGTAATTAATTTAGATTGGAACAAATTAAACTATAATTGGAAATAATTAATTAATATAATTAAAGATGTAATTGAAGATTGATTAATTAAGATGAAATAATCAGTAATAAGTGACTTATGGAAAGTTAATTAGTATGAGAAATCAAGGATGAATATAATTAAATAATTAATTAATTTATGAAGTAATTAAGATTACACAATGATCTTAGTTGAGACTAATTAATATTGCGAAGCTAATTTAAGGTAATTACTTGAATGTAATTGAAAAAAATATTTAATCAAGATTGATTAATTGAGATGGATAGGGAAGGGTTGACTAATTAATTAAGGTTGGAATTAATTAATATTGAATGAAGGAATCTAAATGAATGTGTTTAGAAATTCAATTAGAACCATTGAATTAATTGGTATGTGATGGATAATTGAATGGCCTTGGATGTTGTGAATGTGTTGATATCTTTGATATGAAATGTTGTGCATTTCATTTAAATAATTCAAGATAGGATAACATGAGTTTTCGAAGAGACCGGGGCCGGGTCTTCGGAATACCCGAATCCGCTTCGAATTTTTATAGATTGATTTGTAAAATCAATAGGCTGAAATGAAATGATTTAAGCGAATTGGGTTATTTTTGTCTAAGTTTGGTACTTAGAAGGTTGATGTGTATAATAAATTGTGGCTTTGTGATTTACTTCGATATACCCGGGTTTTATATAAGTTGTTGCTTGGTATTCCATGTTAGTCGGGTTTACTCACGCTGGTTTCCAGCCTGACCCGGGTGTTACTTTGATGTAATGCTCGGGTCAGACCGAGTATTACAGATTTTCAGGTAGGACGTTCTGGAGCTCAGGAGACGAGCTGGATGGCAAGTACGTATAGAGTATTTCCGTTGCAGTATATTATTGTAATTCTGAGACATGATTACTGTATATTTCAGTGACTGTGGATATGTAAAACTCTGATGTATGAAAATGTAATCGATAGATATAAAAATCTTTTGTAAACTGTCATTATTTTATTATTATATTTTATCCGCTGCGAATGTGAGATGTTGATATTTCTGTTCTTCTTCTTCTACCTCTTTCTTCTTTTTCATAACTATCTGGAATTTTTGAGTTCGAAAATTTCGGGTCGTTACACCAAATTAATTTATTTATCTTGATTTCGCTCTTTTATTAATCAACTATTACATTATGAATATAATTAACATTTCTATTCATTTTATTACATTCACAATTTACAGTTATTGTCTTAACTCACATTAATGTAACATTTAATGACATTTAATTGCAATTGGAATTGGTAACAAATAACAATTGTCACCATTTCTATATTTAATCACATTTGTAAGTTTATTATTTACAACAAAAGTTATAACAACTTACACTATACTAATTCTACAATTATTAATTTAACCTACATTAACTTCACTAATTAAGTGAATTAATTGCAATTGATTTCAAATTTAATTTAACGGGCTAAATAAATAGGTAACATATAATAATTGTCACCATTAACTTTTGGTCACACCTTACAAGTTTATTATAACGACCCAGAATTTCTGTCATTTATAATTCGTATATTTCATTGATTTTAAATATGCACAAGTAAATTTTATAAATTGAATAACCTATATTTGAAATATAGTGATTTAATTGGATAATTAAATTGTTAAATTAATATTTGAGATTGTGTAAATAATTGGAATTTGATTTAATATGAACAAAAATGATTTATAAAGTTGTAATAAATCATATTTGAATTAGAATGATGTTAGAGAACTTTTAAAACTGATTTAAAAACTAATTTGTTAAAATTGAATATTTTAATATTTAATTAACGAGTGAAAATAACTATTTTTCAAACAGTCTCGGATTTCGACAAAACCAGTTTCATTGGATCCGTAATGTTATATTATTGTAGGATTTTAAATTTCGTGTCAATCGGATTTACGGTTTGGTCGGGGCAAGCTAAAACGCATAGAAATCGGTTTAAGTGAATTTTTAATTTAAATAGTCGATTCAAAAACCTATCTTCCAAATACGATCGAATTGGCTCTCGATATATACTCCATTGTGTTCGGAATAGGGGTAAAACGTTATAAACGCCAGACGACACGCTTCGTTTCGAGTTCGGAAAAATTTCGGATGAATAGTGTCGTAGAATTTTCTATAAAAGGACACGTTTTTCTTCTATTTTCACAAACCCTAAATATTCTACGGCAGGCCGCCGTTTGCAATCAATGTCCAAAATCATTCAATTCTTCTCCCCTCAATATCTCTTTATCCATCAACAATTATAAAAAAGTTTCAACTACAAAATTATAGAGGGCATCGAGAACTATAAATCTGACGGCTATGATCGAAAATAACTTGATGGATCGACGACAAAAGGCTTGCATTCGTTCGTCGTTCTATCACGTTTTACGAGAGGGAGATGCGATCGGAATTCATGGTTCTTGGGGCGGTGGTAGAGCTTGGCTAGGCCTTTCGAGATATGATCTTGGATCGATGTATTGAGGATCGTAGAAGTCGCGATAATTCGAGATATAATGGCGGCCGATATGGGTTTCTTGATCGCGTGAATTCGAATGGGAGAGAAGAAATAGATAGCGGCCAGATCTGGTGCAAATGCAATCAATGACCGAGATGGATTAAAGGTTTAAAAAATAAAAATAAAATGTAAATTAATTTATATAATAATTCGCGTGATATTTAAAAAGCTATAACTTTGTCATACGAGGTCCGTTTTTGACGAAACGAATTGCGTTGGGTCCAAATTGACGAGCACTACATTTTAGAGCTGGTTTGGAGTTGATTGGAGCTAGTGTAAATTTTGAGTAAAATTAAACGGTCGTTTAATTTTATTCGGAACAAAACACTGCAACTGCTATTGGACGCAATGTGAGTAAAACTCACTCTTTCTGCCTCACTGATATTTTTATATAAGTGAGAAATAATTTATTTTATGATGATTGATGATTGTTTGGATGATATATGATATATTGATTGGTATTTGGATATATACCTGCCTAGTGGAGCAGATGACCCTATACGTTACCGTGTATGAGCGGATGACCCTTTGTACGTGTGTCTGCCTCGAAGCAGACATTGTACATATATATATATATATATTCTAATATGTATATTTGTTGCAGGTGACAGGTTGGAGGGATCCAACTGGATTCCTCACCAGTATTGATTTGTTTACAGATATTGTGATATATGCTGTATTAATGTGATATATGATGTTTTGGATGCCGTGATTGATGTATTTAGTGCTGTTGCAGCATTGAGCCTATTTTGGAAATTTAAAAATGTTAAAGTGATGAATTCGAATTTAAAAAGGATTTTTTTCAAGTGATTTTGGAAATATACGTTTTTTAAAATTTTAAATTGTTAAGGAAATTGATTTATTTTAAACAAATAAAAAGTTATAATTTTTATGTTATAAAAATTATGATTTTTGGGAAATATAATCAGAACGTGATTTTTGAAATGTGAAGTTGTTTATTTTGTAAAATAGTTTAAATGTTGATTTTTGGATTATCATAAACGGTTTATATGTATAGATTTATAAAATTGATATTTTTATAAATCGAAATAAAGGAATTGTAAAGGAGTTTTTATAAATGTTAAAATGAACTTATAAATGGATTTTATAAGTAAATAAAATTTATGATTCTGTGAAGTTATAAAATGAATGGATTTTATGAATAAATGATTTATAAGTAATTAACTTATAAATTGGATTTTGGCACACAAATAAGGGATAAATGAATTTTGGTTTATAAGGGGATTTTATAACTTGAATTTTTATGATATATAAATGGAATTTATAAACATTGTTTTATAAATCCGAAATCAATTGAATTTGATAAGTTAAATATAGAAGATTATTAAAGGAATTATATCCTTGATTTTGGACAGTGGATAATCCTTTAATTTAAATGTGCAATAGTGATGAATTTGGTAAGGTATTATATCCACGATTTTGGACAGTGGATAATCCTTTAATTTAAATTTGCAATAATGATGAATTTGTTAAGGTATTATATCCACGATTTTGGACGGTGGATTATCCTTTAATAAATGTATTTAAATGTTGGATTTGGTAATGAATTATATTCACGATTTTGGATAGTGAATAATATATTTAAGTTAAATGGATATTTTGAAAAGTGATATTATAAAATGGATTTAAATGATTTTGAAGATGTTTTAAAATGTGTTGAGTATCGAATGCATAGATTTCAACATTCATTGTTGAAATAGACGTTTTCGAGAAGTAAGGAAATGATGGACTATAACACTGTTGTTATAGTAAATGATTTTCGAAAGGAAATGTTTTTGTATAGTATTGGGATTTATATATCTATCTTATTTTCGAATCCCTATATTATTGATTTTGGGTTGTCATAACGATGTTTTACGCAACATTCGTTTTGACCCAAATAAATGTGTTTAAAGAGAATGTTTTCCTTAAAGAAGAAAATATATACTTAATCTTGATTTAAGTATATGTAATATTTTCCAAGTATTGAAAATAAAGAGAATTGTGAATATGGTTATATTTTTTAAATAAGTATATGGAAATGTTTTCCAATGTTGAAATATTTTGAGGTTATATCTTTTTAAAGATAATTTGAAGTGAATATTTGGAAAGTGAATTAATTAATAAAAGATTAATTAAAAGGGCCTAGTGAGTGTATATGGTGCTAAATATTTGTTTGTTTGCTTTGATAGTTAAATAACCGACTATCAAAATTTGGCCATTTTAGTTCCTCGACTTGATGTGGGAACTATTTAGTCGTACACTTAGTACACAGCCTTCTGTGTAGGCTTGATTATCGTTTGTGTTGAGGATGTTGATTCGTTAGTGCGGAGTATTACTCCAATCTATCGAGCTTCCTTCTTGGCCCGAAGGATAGCAAGTTGAAAGTTGGAGACGTGATAAGTCTATGAGACTTAGTTTCTGTGACGACCGCCCATGACCCCTGCACCGAATCTAGAGATAGTGCGCTGTAAAGTGTGCCAGGCAGCCATGGACGATTGCCAGGGTAAATTAAAACAACAGAATCTATCGTATTACTCACAGCGCATGGACAAAATACAATAGAATATATATATATATATAGTGAAGCTTCACAGAATAGAATCATCAATAAAACTTCATAATAGTTGAATACAACATCTGAATAGTCAATACATCAAGCCTCACTACATATCACTCAGAGAACATACAAACAGCGGAACACCCAGTACATATAGTAAGAAGATAATATGCAATACTCCAGCTCGTCTTCGTCATCAGCAACGTTGAAAGCAAGAACATCACCTGTCACCTGCTACCTAGTCTGCCCGTCCCAAAATGGACGAACAGCCCAAGGCAATAAGATTTAAAACATAAAGCCTTGAGTCAGACAACAGTCTTAGTGAGCAGTAAATTAACTAACAACATACCAAAAGAGCATAAAGGAAAAGGAATAGGAATACAACTCTCCCACTCCACCTCTTTCTACAGTGATAGCCCCCAGACACACACTAAGCAGAAGCAAACATAGCAGAGCATACAACTTAAAGTAAAGCAATAATCACTCGAGTCAAGGGCGATGTTTTCCAAGTACAAACCCCCAAGGCTTAGATCAGATAAGCACCCAGAAAATACCGCTCTTGAGTCCGAATGACGATACAACCAAACATCCATGACTCTGGCTATCACTGTTATCATTGCTTCGATATCACCGTTAATTGAATGACCGGCACATTCTTTCAGCCGTCCGTCAAGGGCTAATGGAAATCCCGGTTCTAGACATAACTCTGCACGTCATCGTGACCCGTGCCTAGGACTATCGAATCTGCCCAGAGTACTTGACTATCAATCATTAGCCTTCAAGGACTATCGAATCTGCCCAACGTACTCTTGCTTTGAGCATGCTAGAACCTTCAACAACGATGAGATCTCAGCCTCCTAGTCATCCTCCTCGACGACTATTTCCATACTAGCTCAAGCGCCTCTCGAGCAAACCATTATCCTCAACTCGAACCATTTCACCGAGTTATCAACATGCTTGGAATGATCCCGTCTGGATTAGACCAAGACTATCTCATATCATACTTCGCCTCATCGTCATCATAGCAAAGTCTCATCTCAACATCATCATCAAATCTATCCATATGAGCTTCATCATCCGCTACATATGCCACGTGCAGCTTTTCCAATTCAAGAGCCTTTCCCTTAGCTTTTGAATCATCTTCAACCGTCTTGTCTAAATCAAATCATCAATCATCTAATTCATAGCAATCAATCAAGTCAAACATTAATCCAAGTAAACAAGCATTCAAATATGATCTAAACGGACAATTATAACAATAATGACAATTTCGTAATTAAAGAGTTGAAAGTCTAACAAGCATGAAAACATGAGAAATATCTCTATAATCTTGATGAATGAACTTGCATAGGTTATCATGTAGTAAAATGGTTGTCAAATCATCATGAACAATGGATCTATATGGATCTACACTTATGTTTACAAAAATGCATGGAAATGACCACTTTAACACAAAAACAAGCCAACGATCCGATATACTCCTTTGGATCCATGTGAGAGATAATCACCACTCACCAAATCACCTAAACAATCCAAAAGCAACACACTTCAGATCTGGACAGCGAAGGATCTAACTCGATCTATCACAAATCCGCTTCAAACGATGAAATCTCTCTTCGAAGAATGTAGATCTTCAATCTAAGCTCTTCAATCTTCGATTTGATCTTCGATATGGATGGATGGAATCACTAGATTAGAGTGGAGAAAAGAAGTGAAGAAGTGTAGAAGTCGAGCTCTCAAAATAGCAGCACTTCGTCGCTTCGAAATCCGGATCCCAAAAAGTGAGAAAAACCCTTCTATTTATAGGTAGATTTTTAGGTCGTCCGCCCCCTATAAGTCGTTGCCGACCTAACTCTTCCGACCTACGACCTAACAGTCCAAGCCTCTACGACCTACGACCTAACCAGATCCAACGACCCAACACTTCAGCGCTTCTACGACCTAACGACTAAGCATATGCGCGCTTCCTCACGACCTACGACTTATAAAACCTTGCGACCTAACAATGCCACTACCTAACTGCTTAGCATGCCGACCTACGACTTAGCAACTCAATCACCTTCTACAACTTAACAGCTTAGCGGCTTAATAGGGGATACGACTTACGACTTAACTTATGTGTGCGACTTAACACTTGCCGAGTTAACTTCGACCTACGACCTATCGCCTCACGACATAACAACTTACGACCTAAAACCCTTAAGTCGCTCAAACGACCTAACTTCTTAGATAGCTTAATCCCTTAGGTCGTTAACTCCTTAAGTCGTTTATGTCTTAAGTCGGTCAATTCCTTAGGTCGTTAACTCGCCCAGCCGACCTAACACTTAACTTTTTCTTGGGTCACCCCAATTCCTAAGTCGCTTACTAATCTTAGGTCGCCAAATTCTATAGGTCGTCCTACTGCTAACCCAGCTTCCTTAAGTCGTCGTCGACCTACCCCTTAGGTCGTTATCTACCCTAAGTCGGTCACGACTTAGGACTTAACCAAATTCTACCCAAAATCTAAAACGACTTAACAACGCTAAAAATTCCAGATTTTAACGAACTTTTCGATCCGTAAAAATACGGGTCGTTACAGTTTCTGTGTGAGGTTGAGAAACGCTTTTGCGTTGTTGGTGCGAAGAGACCGGGATCAGATTTATCTGAAAACCACTTCGGACCAATGTATATGCGACGATTGTGCAGGTTGCTTGTGATGATATTGATATTTTTGGAGTTTCATAGTGGGGGACTGCTTGTTGATCGTTTGGGGTTAAAGTCCCAATATACATCCAGTAGCAGTAGTCTCTTCATTATGAAATATCCAATGCAAGGACTATTCGCTACTAATCTTAGGGATTTCCCGACAGGATATGGTAGGAATGTACCTTCGGTTTGTCCTGTTCTTGGACAACTTGTGTGGATGTTTGTCTGACATTGCATTTCTACAGATTACGTACATTGGTTTTTACAAACGTACATCAGTGGTGGCGGAGAAGGCAACTTCTCTTAGCTTAACACCCTCCTTGAGACGTATGAGCTTAAGGGTTGTATTTTTGTGGAAGGCAATTAGTAGTCAACGGAAATGGCCGTGTGGCATTCAAAGTGATGTGATTGTGATTTGTGAAAGGTAATCGTACCTCAGCCCTCATCAACCGGAAATGACCAAAACAGGGTTAGATGCAGCAAGGCTAAGTGGGTCGCTCCCATCAGGGTATGATCATCCTCTTCTAGATATATCTTTACACGCTATGACGTCGTGTATCTGATTATTGTGATTTGTATGCTAGAGGGCCCTCGGTAAAGGTCGGTAACGGTCGGAGGATGATATATTCGGTACTATCTAGTTACAAAGATAGGCCGGTCTTGTGTTGGTAGAGGATCCATGTGTGGTCCTCGGTACATTCCTCTAGAGATGTACTGCCGAAAGGTAGTCCATTTACCTGATCATTTGTATGGAAATCCAAACTCCACTACGAGCTGCGATTTTGTTTGTAAAGGTGTAATGAATAGCCTCGAAATGCTATATGGGTAACCATTTCGACTATGATTAATATTATTTGTATATACTAGACACTAGTATAATATAAGAGGATTTGATATGAAAGAAATGTTTTAGTTATCGTAAGGTAAAAACATGTCTGTGTTTATGTGTGGACTTGTCTTACGAGATACTTTTGTTTTGATAAAGGAAATTTTTTGGTAATCTAATAAATTCAGTTGAGTGTGTTTCTCACGCTGGTTTACCAGACTGATCCGGGCGTTCTTCCCTTTCAATGCTCGGGTCAGACTGAGTATATTTACAGGTTCAGGTTGGTGCTTTTGGAGCTTCAGCAGGAGAGCTGGAGATCTTCATTTCGTATACACGTATCTGTTTATTATCCGCTGTGCTTAGTTATTGTTTATTATCAGCAATTGTGAGGACAGGTTATTATAACTGTCCAGGTTGATAACTATTGATTGATTTGATGACTCTGATTGATGTATGTATATACAGTTTCTGTTTTGTAAAGATCATTGATATGATATTATATGTTTTCCGCTGCGATGTGAGATTCTGTATTGTTCTGTTTTGTTCTATCTTCTCTCTTTCTTCTCTTCTCTTCTTCTCTCTTCTTTTCTTTCTCTTGACTCTCCGTCGGTCTGTGCTTTTTAGGTCGGACATGTGTGGTTTATTGTCGATTCGGAGGGTATGGATTTGCGGGTCGTCACATTTATTATCCACAACAAGGGTTATAATTACTACTACAACACTGATTTTATTCAATTACAATTTATTACACATTATTTCATTAATTAATTAACATTTAAATTATCAATTATTCTTTAAATCCAATTATTAATTAATGTATACATTACTAAAATTTATTTACAATCTATATCAATTATAACTTTTTTAATCCTTTTAATTAATTGGAATTTCATTCAAAGCAATTATAAATTACCTTAAATTAATACTATTACATTTTATTTCAATTATATTCTTATTATTTAATTCACAAGTTTTTTTATTTCTTCCCACATTAAATCACAAAACCTTATTAAATTAACAAATTTTAATTATCGAAAATTACGAGTCGTTACATTCTCCCCCACTCAAAAATTTTCGTCCTCGAAAAGGAAAAAGGAAGGGAAAAGAAGGAATTAAGAAATCAATATATATTATTCAAAATATTAAATATATAAACAATTTATTTACATAATTAAATAATTTAAATAAAATATACCAATTTATAACAATTAAATCCTCTATATTCAAGTTAACAAAATTTTGGAAAATATTTCACAAAATTTTCTATGTCTAAAATTTACGGAAAATTTCGGTAGAGTCTCCTTTGTATGGAGAGGTCTGGGAGAAATAGTAATATCAATAATAACAATATATATCATATTTTTCAAAAATAAAAATATCCTAAACCACGGGAAAAACAATATAATATCGCTAGAAAACCGTAATCCTACCTATTTGTCGGGCAATTAACGCTTATTTTATGAAACCAAAAGCAGTAGCTATTGCTTCCATACCTGTATTTCACTTATATAATCCAAAAGAGTTAATAATTTAAGTTGTCTCAACCAATAACAAAACAAATCAATATACTACATAACAACAATCACTTGCAAACAAATAGTACAAACATCATTTCAACAAAGAAAGCAATCATCCATCCATTGCAACAAAAAACAAATGGTTTGTTCGGGTTCAGAACTTCTAATCATATAAAATAATAAATAAACCATGAAGTAAACCATACGCTCAACAGTCGTATACAAAACTTATAGGTTATTTATACATCCTACACAATAAAAGTATCCTTCCCCAACCCATCCATAAGTTAAACAAACAATAATTTCAAGTAATACTTAAGTTTATTCTATTAATCTTTTTCACATCATTTATTGTTCATATTTTCTTATTTTTCATTTTTTTTCAGTGATTTTTCTTTAATTCACGTTCATTACTTACAAAGTTTTAAATTTTCATTTGCTCATGTAAGGCGTATTTCATTAATTTACATTCTTTTCTGACATAAGTTATATCCATTTCAATTATTTGGTTCATAAGTGAATTCATTATTGAAGTATTGTATATATTTTATTTCAGTTTACTTCACATTTACAATTTAGTTTGATTTCCTTTTTTCTTTTCACATCATTTACTTTTCTTTTCTCCTTCATATAGTGTTTATTTTCATTAATTTACATTCGTTATTACTTACAAAAGTTCATTTACCCTTTATTCATACAACGCCATTTTCTTTCATTTTATTACCTTACATTCATTGCTTAAATAAGTTATTTTTATTTCAATTATTGGATTATACATTATTAGGTAAGTTTCTTTACAATTCAATTTACCATTTATAGATTTTTTTTTCACATTCATTCTTCCATATAAAGCATTATTGAATATTAACTTCATTTCTAAATCTTTTTAATGTTTCTGAAGTTATAGTCATTCAATTTTATAGTACTCACTGTAATTATAAATGTCTTCAACATTAACTCAAGTTTATAATCATTTACTTATAGTATTCCTCTTTACTATTCAATCTGATTATAAATAACTAAAATGTTAACTTAAGTTTATAATCGTTTTTCTTACATTATTCACTTCTATTACATTTAATTAGTAGCATTTCAAATTATTAACTTAAGTTTATAACAATTTATAACATTAGAATTCTTATCAAAAAAATAAGTCCATTGAACACTTCATTTTTCCAAGTTTTACTTGTGTAATACTCTATTACGTATTCTTATTAACATTTCAACTTTTAATATTTTGGTAAGTAATATATATGTCTTAAGAATGAAATTGAATATTACCCAAGTTTCTCTTATTTATTTAGTTAACAAAATGTTCAATGGTTACAAAATTTTAGTTTCTTATCTGTTTCATTAATCATTTTAACATCAGATTTCTTATTTTCATTTTAGAAGTTTCCAATTGTTAATATAGTCAAGGTTCCATTCATTACAATAATTTCAATTTCCAATTTATAGAAACTTAAGAACTAAACAACCGGGTTCAGTTTTACTCACTTAGAAAATAATATATACATCTCTTTTATAAATCAATCATATTTAGAAATTCAAAATTAAGGTTTTATTCATCAAAGCAGATGTGTAGTAAAACTACCACAGAAGTCTTCCTACTTTGAAACTCAAAAATGAACGTTGATGATGCGTGCACTCATCACCGAAATTATTTTCCAACGACTAAGAAGGGAATACATAACTTATTTCCTTTAAAAATTTCTTTTTAAAACATTTCTTTTAAATCATCTTGAAATACTTATATCAGAAAATACTTCTGAATAATATTACTATTATATTCCAAAATCCTTCAATTTTTTTTTTAAAAATCTCAGGGCTTAAGTTCTCAAATTCCAATTTATATTCATTTTATTTGCAAATCTTATTTTCAAATCAGTATTTATAAAATTTCAATACCTAATAAACAAATATATTACATCCAACTATATCATTTGTAAAATTTAGTATTTAATATACAAAAATATATAATAAGCAAAATTATCATTCACCTATATTTCAAAACAAGTATTGTGTTGGTCTACCCTATTAAGTGTTTAGAAATCCCTATCGATGTCATTGCATCCTATGCATCGACCAGAATTTATAAACACAAAACGGAACAAATTAACACAATACAATAACCCTTTTATAACACTAACAAATACGCTCCCTCATATATATACACGCAACGACTCATTCTAGGGTATTACTACCCTATTTCTAAGGAGTCAGACCCCACAAAGCTAAGGTTATCGCTAAACCGAAGCTCTGATATCAACTGTAACGACCTGCCTTTTTGGACATTTTAAGCAGACACACACATCGAACTCAAACCATTCAAAAGGGCAGATTGTTATGGGGTAAATAAGAAAAGGAGAAAGAAATAAAACAAATACAGAATCTCGCAGTGGAATGACAAAATATAATAATCAAATAACAGTTCATGAAGCTATTTTATAAATACATTTGATTATTCTATACAACACAAACATCAGAGTTACATAAACAGGAATAAATAAATAAATGCAGCGGAACGACATGATTAAGTGGAATAAATAAAATAAGTAATAATAGTACAAATTCTTCGTCTTCGTCCTCCAGAAATAAGGTCTTCAAACCTGAAATGCTCAGGCTGATCCAAGCGAATTGAAAAGACAAAACACTCGAGTCAGAACTAAAAAATCTTATGTAAGTTAAATCAACGGTAAATAAAAATGAGTGGAACGGCGTCAGAGATGTTTACGGGGTTTAACATCTCCTATCCAGTGTCTAACTTGAGTGCAATAACTTAAGAGATGTTCGGGATTCACATCTCCTAAGGATCCGTTAAACTATCTACTATGTAGTACAATACGCTATTATAATATGTCTATAGTAAAGTAAAAGTATTAAAATAGCGTTAAGGCATTACCCATATTCCCCTTAACACATTTTATATATTCCCATAGTCTATACAGTACCGTACGCTCCTCCGTAAACTAGAGGTTTACACAGAGGGCACTCCATAGATATGGTACAAAACAAACTCGTAGAAGGCGCTCTAGGGCATGTGAACACGACACTTGAGGCAATGCTAGGGTAGATATACCAATTGCGGATCTGGACTGGTGGTAACGCATAGCAGCTACTACCGCCCACCTCGGACAGACTCCCAAATCAAATCAAGGGTGGACACCAAATCAATCACAATGCAACGGATATGATATCGAAGAAATGTGTCTGATAGGAGGAATGACCTCGCTTGGCCCGGCATGGCTCCTGTTTTAGTCACATCTAAGCTGACTCACGGGAGTCAGGGTCACGTCATACCTTATATAGAAATCATTCGCCAAACCATCCTACTTCATTTCTGGAATCTTCTCTACGTACACAGTTGTTAAGGTGGTTTTCGGTATTGGCAGAGAGTATGACAATATCTGATCCCGGTCTCTTTAACAACCAAATGCTTATTTCACACCGGATGGTTTTTTACATTTCAAAAGTCAATTCATAATTTATATCAAAATATCATATTCGACTTCAAATCATATCTCTTTCGAAATATTATTCACTTTCAAAACTGTATTCGCTTTAAAACCCGTATTTACTTCCAAAATCATGTTCACTTTTGAATTTATCGATGAGATAGGTTAATTAAATTCTAGTTTCAAAATCATCGTATTTACTCAAATATGTCATTTCACCAAAGGGTATCAATTTCAAATTCCAACTTAGGTTGTATCATCATCAAGGATTTAAATATAAATACTTCAACTTTACACAGTCTAAAATTTTAGAAAATAGTTTAGATAGTCATAAATAATTTTAATAGTTTGAAAATAATCTAAAGTAGATTAAAAATAGTTTTAAAATAGTAAAATAGTTTAAATAGATTTAAATTTGATTTAATTAGATTTTAAAATGATTTAAATAGATTAAATAAATTTAAAATAGATTAAATAAATTTAAAATATATTAAATAGATTTAAAATAGATTAAATAAATATTATTAGTTTAAAAATAGGTGAAATAGATTAAATTGGATTAAATAGGTTATAATAGATTAAAATAAATTAAAAATAGTTTTAAATTGATTAAAATAGTTTAAATTAGTTTAAAATAAATTTCAAAGTTATATCCAAACATTTTCAGTAACTCAATTCCAACAAATTCATTTATATTTGACACTTCAACTTTGAACTTTAAATTTAAATCCTTTGAACAAATCATTGAATCAATTCCACTTTCAACATTAACACTTGGATTATCGAAAATAATTCAATCTATATAAATCAGTTTCTATTTCAAAATGCCAGTTAACTGAATTCAAATTTTAAGGAATTAAAAATCATTTAATTTAACCAATCCTGTGTCCATATATAATTTTCTACCCGAGGGTCAAGTGATACGGATATCTATCATTTCAATCCACAATTTAAAATTTTGCGGTTATATATCATTTCAAACCGCAATCCCCGAATTAAATAGAAATCCATAAAATCGCTCGAGTCTATCATTTCAACCCATAACGATTTTTCCCTAATCTACAGATCGTTCGGATATGTATCATTTCAACCCATAGGGAACTTGCAATGTTAAAACAATATAAAATACAACATCCAGTCATCCAATATCAAAAATCAAACATCCATCACAATCATCATCCAAATCAACCAATAAACATCAATAGATAACTGATAATCAATTCAGGTATTAAATTGACAATTTAAAATTCAATATTAAATTAAACGATAATTAAATGCAATAAAAGTTAAATTTAACTAGAATGACAATTTAAACAGACCAAACATCAATCAATTAATTTCAAATCACATCATAAATTAAATTTAACTAACATAAGATAGTTTAGTAATTGTGAGTGGGTTAAAACACACCTTTGATTTCAAATTGATTTGAAATCCAAAATAAAGCCCAAAATTCAACAGTCTCAGAATTCAACCAAACTAGCTTTATAATGTCCAGAATCTTGATACGATCCCAATGGAGAAAACCACATGTGAATCCAAGCTCGTATGCAAAAGTTATTAACGTCAAAAGATTGAAATATTTCGACTTCGGGTCTTACTTCGAGTCGCCGCCTCAATTACCCGGTGCTTGCTCTGAGTTTCTGCCAAAATGACTCGAGACCCGAGTCATTTGGCTCCTGACCCAAAGTCGCTCCACGGATTTTGCCTCTAGAACTCGAAGCGCGCTCAGATCCGCCTTTTTTGGCCTCGAACTCTCTCTGACCCCAAGTCACTGCAGGGTTTTCTCCTCTGAAACTCGAAGTAAACCTCGAGCAAAATTTTTTTCAATTTTTTTTTGAAATTAGGTTTTGGAACTTGGGAATTAGGTTTGAGAAGGAGAAAGAGGATGTACGTACATAAAAAATAATACGAGAAACAACTAGGGTTTATAACAGGCTATATATAGGCAGGGTTGGATTGAAACGACTACGCGACCCAAAAAGCCCGTTTTGACCCCAAAATGAAAATGGGTCATCCTATATATCAAAATAGATGTTTTCGATGATTTTAAACTCAATGGAAAATGTTTCAAGTCCTAATCCCATCGTATGAAGAAGTTAGCTTAAAACCAACTTATTTCAAATTGATTTCAATTGATTTTAATTAAATTGATTTCTACGCGTTTCGAGTCCGTACGATCAAACAACAAGTCTGATCGCTACCAAACTTGAAACTAGACAATAATTCACCGTTACGGATTCGATGAAACTAGTTTCGTCGAAATCCGAGACAGTGGCCAAAATGGCTATTTTCACGTTAATTAAATAAATTAATAATTAATTAATTAAATCACTTTTTCATTCAAATTTGATAGTTAACCAATTTCATCATTTTTAATCACTTAGACATTTACAATGACTTAATACAAGTTTATATAACAATTCAGTGCTGGTTATTACACTAATTATAGTGTTCAATTTCAACTGTAATTTAATTCAATTAGCTATAATTTAATCCCAATAAATTGTTTTAATTTGATTTCAATCTTTATATTCAATCAATTATTACTCTAATAGCATAGTTAATATTTGTTGATATCTTATTTCACTAATATGCTACAATTTCCATCTTTTTATTTGTATTAACCACCATATTTCAATTATATTGAATTTTTGTCAATTTCACACATTAATTATAATTTAAAATTCCAAATTAATTTATTTATCTTGATTTCGCTCTTTTATTAATCAACTATTACATTATGAATATAATTGACATTTCTATTCCTTTTATTACATTCACAATTTACAGTTATTGTCTTAACTCACATTAATGTAACATTTAATGACATTCAAGTGCAATTGATTAAATGAATTGGTAACAAATAATAATTGTCACCATTTCTATATTTAATCACATTTGTAAGTTTATTGTTTACAACAAAAGTTATAACAACTTACACTATACTAATTCTACAATTATTAATTTAACCTACATTAACTGCACTAATTAAGTGAATTAATTGCAATTGATTTCAAATTTAATTTAATGGGCTAAATAAATAGGTAACATATAATAATTGTCACCATTAACTTTTGGTCACACCTTACAAGTTTATTATCCACAACAAGGGTTATAATTACTACTACAACACTAATTTTATTCAATTACAATTTATTACACATTATTTCATTAATTAATCAACATTTAAATTATCAATTATTCTTCAAATCCAATCATTAATTAATGTATACATTACTAAAATTTATTTACAATCTATATCAATTATAACTTTTATAATCCTTTTAATTAATTGGAATTTCATTCAAAGCAATTATAAATTACCTTAAATTAATACTATTACATTTTATTCCAATTATATTCTTATTATTTAAACACAAGTTTTTTTATTTCTTCCGACATTATATCACAAAACCTTATTAAATTAACAAATTTTAATTATCGAAAATTACGGTTCGTTACACCGGTGTAAATCACCTCAAAATCCTGACTCGAATACCAAATCAAAAACAGTCATGCAAATAAAATGATCTACATATAACTTATGTACTTAACCTATTGGTTTCTTAATTGTACCAATATTTAAGTTACATTCTTTTACACAAATAGTATATCACTCCATACTAAAGTCGCTTATGAATAATTTCATAAAAACATTAACTTCAAGTTTATAAACATTTTATAACTTAAGTTCATACTCGTATAATACTCCACTACATCCTAAGAGTGTTACTACCATTATTGATTCCGAAGGTATAAAGGCATATTGACAGCAAGAGTGTCGAAATAAAAGTTTTGTAGCCAAAAGAGGTTATCAATGCAATATGGAATATTGAATGCCACCAACACACACGACTTCAATGTCTCATATCATTAATGCCACCCTTTTCAACGAAGGCCATTAAATGATGTCACATTCATGAGCCAGTGTTGAAAGTCCACAATGATGGCTTATATCATTAATGTCGCATCTCACATTTCACCAGTGGATGACATCGTACAAAGCTAATATTACACCAAGGCAAGAATTGATGTTGTTCACCATTGATATTGTATCCCGTAAGCCATCAATATCATAGCGACATGATGCATCATCCATGTCACACTTCATTGATGCTGCGCTCTAATCAATGTTGCACTTTATCCATGAAGGTAGAATGGGTGCTACACCTTGTTAATATCACTTCAGGTTGATGCCGTATTTCTTCAATGTTGTTTCCTTCTGATGTCACTCCTTATTGATGCTGCTCATCACCAGTGTCGCCTCTTATCAATGCCGCCTATCATCACTACTCCTCTTATCAATGTCGCCTATCATCAATGATGTCTATTATCAATGACGCATGTTATCAATGCCGCCTGTTATCAATGCCGCATGTTATCAATGCAGCTTATTATCAATGCTGCTTATTATAATGTCGCTTATTATCAATACCACGCTTTGATGATGTCATAGTCCATCAATACACTAGAGAACACCATGAGTCATCAAATCAAAGCAATATCCTTAGCGCCATCGAGATGAACCTCAATGTCGTAGAACAGGCATGCCGCATAACTTCCATGACTCGTTTTACCACTATAAATACCAACTTAGTGGAATGAAGGAAGAGGTGAATCATTCTTTACTCAATATCTTACATTTTTAAACTTTGTAACCCTAAATTGATTTAGAGATTTTTTTTTCGATTGTAACACTCGAACTTTGTACACAAGGCTATATACATTCAATTATTTCATAGCATATAAATAAAGATTTTATGACTTATGGCTTGTTTCGAGTTCCAAAGTGCTTATGATTTTTGATCATAACTTGCTTAGAATTCTTAAACACTCATAGTTTCGATTCCTATTGGTATAAGATCATTCTATATTTGTTGACGTCAAAAATTATACCAATACCCTAAATAGTATGAAAGCACCAAAATGTCCAATAACCAACTTCCAACAAAATGAAGTAGAGAATAAAATATGAAGAACAACAAATTGAAATTGAAAGAAATGAACACATAAAGTTTTATAGTAGTTCGGCTGACTTTGGGCTACGTCTACTCCAATAATTTTCCTTTTATTATACTATAGATTACAATTACATCCCGGATGATAGCCTAATAATCATAGCGGAGGAAGAAGAGAGCTAGAAAGAAGATCCCAAAATGAGTGCCATGCCCGTTGTATTTATAAGGGTAGACATGTAAATATCTAGCTAAAAACTCGCCTACAAGACCTCAAGACCTCAAGACTAGGCCAATCCCACTCACCAAAAATGGCCCATGCTGGGCCCACTTTTATGGATCGGTGTTGATCTCCAAGGTAGGAGAGTGGGGCCCAGCGATCCCTCCTAGGGGCTTCCTCGATGTTTTCTTTCTGTTTCCTGAGTTGTTATGCAATGCCGCCTAGATGAAAATTGGAGATATCAACTGATTTCTGTTGAGTTGAGTTGTTGAGTTAAGTGTCCATAGCCATAGTGATCTGATCCTTTGACTAAGGGAAGGGATAGGTACCGATCCTCTACCAGGGTAAGCACCAATCGACACTTAGCTAATTTTGAGATGTCGATCATCTGAATCCGCTTGATCTTATCCATAGCTTTGGTTATACCTGATTTTCGAACCTAATAATCACCCCACCGGACTTTCTGCCTTAGTGATTATGAAATTCGTTTAGTTAAATCCGCCCATATACTACCTGATCAAAAGGCAGGTTAACACTTGCCCCTTAAAATATGCCTTTCGGTAGGAAGTTGTGTTTTGAATTACCATAAGTTCGAAATCCAAAATCCATCGGCAACTGAAAATTTCCAATCCAAATTCCAATCCTTTGCCAAACCAGATTATAGTAAACGTCCTATATTCGTCTAGGAGTTAGTTTTTGCATGCCGAATCCTCAATCTCTCTGGATTGTTAGTGAAACCCACGACTGTTTCGAGTCGATAGTCAATTCCGAAACCATTCGAAATCCTTAGCCAAATTCATATCCATCCAATGTCGGTAACCAAATCCATGATCTCACTAGATCGTTTGACAAATCCAAAGCCTCGATCTCACCGGATCATTATCCCAAATCATCGATCTCTCCGGATCGTTAGCCAAATTCATGACCTCTCCGGGTCAATATACAAATCCATAACCGTTTGAAATCCTAGAAGTCCATTAGCCAATCCGCGATCTCTCCGGATCATTATCCAATTTCATGGTCCTTTCAGACCGATCGATGGTCTCTCTGAACCCTTACTAAGCTCGATCCACGTGCTCTCTGGTGAGGGGACTTAACGATGAGTGAGTTAATCCTATCGCTCTCTGACAAAGCAACTCAGTTCCTACACTCCGGCCCTTTTGGGGAATATAGAAATGTCTTGATCCTTCTGAACTGATCACACCCTCTCCGAGCTCTTGTTGGACCCCATCCTGTCACTCTCTGGTGAAGAGGGAACAACGACAAGTAATCCGATCCTGTTGCTCTTCGGCGAAGTGACATTACTTCCTGCACTCCAATTCAGTGTCCCTGACATAACACGATGTCCTGGCCTTTCTAGGTCGACCATGGTCTCTCCGAACCCTTGCTAGACCCCATCTAGTCACTCTTCGATGGAAGGAGGTACAATGCTAAGTAAGTCGATCATGTTGCTCTCCGACGAAGCGACTCACTTCTTACACTCCAGTCCCCGACTCTCCAATCAGGGACATAACACGACCAATTCCATACGAACTTCCTTTCTCCGGCCTCGACTCTCCAGTCGAGGGCTTAACCCATGATGTACGAATCCATCTTGTCGCTCTCCGATGAAGGGACTCGCACCTTGAGGTTATCGCCCCGTCTCTCCGACCAGGACGATCGCGACCTGTTTTGTTCATCGCATTAATGTGAATTCAAGTGTTTTAGGATCCATTTATTAAAATTGAATTTTAAACAACCAAAGAACAAAAAAAACTAAGTACTGCCTCTCCGGGCATGGTGGTTCATTGTCATCTTAGAGCATGCCTCGGGATCGCTTATGATCTCATACATGTGTAATTGACTTAGTCGCTTTATTGTAGAGTTTATAATTATTTGGTTCATGTCATCCCGATTAAGAGATGACGATTTGTGCCTTTGAGCCGGGCTCGCTTTGATTTGTTGCGGATGTTGGCTGCTCCTGTTCCATCTCCGCTGTCTGATTCCTTACATACTATGGCAGCTTGCCATCCTAACATGTTCCTCAAGCATATCCCGAAGATGCCTGCAATTATTAGTAGTTTGCTCATCCAGTTCGTGGAATAGGTAGTATTTTCTGGAACTACGCTCCCGCTCTATAGGATCCCTCCTTGCCGGTTTTCGATAGGGCAGTTGCCCCCTTGTGTTCGGATAAATCTGTTCCAAGCTTTCTGTTAAATCCGAATAAAAGGAGAAATTCGGCTCCCGTTCTTTCCTTTGCCTTTTCGATTCATATCCATTGTTCAGCTTCCCTTTTCCCTTATCCTTCTTGGACTATTCTCTAAATGATCATTCACCTCTCACAGCATTTACTTCCTCTTTGTCAATTCGTGCGTCCCCTTGCCGTAAGAACGTCTCAGCCTCGTGGTAAAATTCCTCGACATCCATTGGTGGATCCCGCTACAATGCAACCTTAAAATTCATGTTGTTGGCAACCTCGGATACTGCCACCATTAAGACCATCGATGGATCCAGTCGATCCACTGAACCAATTGCCGCATTAAACCGTGTCAAGAAACTTCTTAGGGACTTTTCTGTCCTCTACTTTAGCGTCATCAATGTCATCACATTCTTGGGCCTCGTGACGTGGACCTAAAATTGCCTCATGAACCTATCCACTAGCTCATTCCATGTCCTGATTGGGCCATTCTCCAACCGCCCAAACCAAAGCACAGCTAATTCCGTCAAGTAAAAAGGAAAACATCTTACCATGACTTCCTCTAATGCCCTCAGCACCTCCATATGCCGGATATACCTCATCAAATGCACTATAGGATCCGACTTTCTATCATACACCTCTAGTGTTGGTAGTTTGAGCTCTGATGGGTTCCTAGCTTGCCCGATATTCGGAATAAACCGACTCCGATAGACATCTTCCAGACTCCTGTTCGACAATCCGCCTCTCATTATCCAACATACCAGCTCAGCCATCCTTTCATTCTCATCCATAGGTGGCCTCCAATCCATACTACCAGCCTGCCCCTAACTCTGCGAGGGTAGATGTGCATCCGTATTTTGATCTACATCAACACGCACAACATTGACCACTGATCTACCGACATCCAAACCAACCTGACCCGGGGGCATGCCACCAGGCCTTGTGGGTTCGGTACCAACCCCTCTGGGAGGATCGGTGTCGATCTCCTGATGTTGGCCGGGGGCTGCCCTCGGCTGGTCCGCTGCGATCTCCTACCTGTTGGCTCCATTTCTGTGCTCCCTATTTTGATTTTCTGCAGCTCCTGCTACTCCAAGTCCTTGATCCAAATTGCGAGTAGCTCTTACCGATCCTGCCTGTCTAATTTGCATAAGGGAATTATGCATCATTTCCTCTTTCCACTTCATCATCCTCTCCTGCATTGTCTCCATCATAGTCCATCTCATTCCTAGTAATGTAGATGAAGGGTTGATTAGCTTTAGCTCCTAGGGATGCCTCTTGACTTCCATCATGGTGGCTCCTATCTACTAATGCTCTCCTTATAGATTGCCTAGCCATTGCTTCCTAGATCCAAGTATCTAAGCTTCCAAATCCACAAGTGCAAGTAAATCTCATTGAAAGCACCATGTCGTTATCGGTGTCATACAATAACATACGGTTATCGGCATTTAAAATGATTACCGAAAAAGAGCAATGACATATGGTTATCAGTGTCATACAATAATTCCATAAATCAATGTTGAATTTAAACAACGATGCTTCTAGTTAATGCCGACATAATAGAATGTTGCATTATAATGCAACCCAATTATCGCATCTTTGTGTATTAGTGGCAGAAGGACCTTGCGCTATTAATTCTCTAAACTATAGGATTGATTGTTGGTGAATAATAAGCAAAGTAGATACCTAACTGATACCAAACATCATAGTGATGTCGTAGAACATCAGGTTCGATACAAAACAAAGCAATGTCTGGTTTCAAGTTTAATAGGCTATCCGCTTCATCGTTAAATCAGAAACTCCAAAGCATCTAAATCAATGTCGTTAATCTTTAATCAACCCACCAATTCTTTAGTGGTACAAAATTCAAGGTTAATTCTCTAAATGTAACCAATAGTATGAAGATTAACAAAGAAATTAAACATCAAAACCTAGAATCTAAAACCCAAATGTCAATTTGAAATTGAAACACCGAAATAAAACCCTAATGATGATTCATATATAAAGCCCTCTAATTTAGAATAATCGATGAAATTAGAATAGAAAATCGAACCTTCGTAATAGCTCGGATGTATGAAATATAACATTTTGAATGGTTTTGAGAATTTGGAAATTTCTTTTGCTTGAGATTGAAACACTGGTAAAAGAGGAAGAAGGAAAAGACTTGACTATTTATTGTAGAAGAGAAGACATGCAGCTACCATTTGATCAAAGTTAAATGTATGGTTGGATCTGCAAAGAATACCAATCGGTGGTAAAGACCCAATGCCGAATATATTGACTTGAAAAGTCAATGCTTTCTTCATACTGGGGGGTAGGGTGGCAAATGTTACTACCATTATTTATGCCGAAGTTATGAGGGCATATCGACAACAAGAGTGTTGAAATAAAAGTTTTGCAGCCAAAAGAGGTTATCAATGCAATATGGAATATTGAATGCCACCAGCACACACAACATCAATTTCGCATACCATTAAATGATGTCACATTCATAAGCCAATGTCGAAGGTCCATAATGATGCCTCCTATCATTGATGCCACATCCTGCATATCACTAGTGTGTGACATCATACAAAGCCAATATTTCACCAAGGCAGGAATTGATGTCATGCACCATTGATATTATATACCGTAAGCCATTAATGTCATAGCGGCATGATGCATTATCCATGTGGCACTTCATTGATGCTGCTTTCTAATTAATGTTGCACTTCATCCATAATGTAGAATAGATGCCTCAACTAGTTAATATCGCCTCAGAATGATACCGCATCTCTTCAATGTCACTTCCTTCTGATGTCACTCCTTATTAATGCCGCTCATTACCAATGCTGCCTCTTATCAATGCCGCCTATCATGAATGCTCCCCTTATCAATGCCGCCTATCTTTGATGTTTCCTATTAACAATGCCACCTGTTATCAATACCGCTTGTTATCAATGCCACCTATTATCAATGCCTCAAGTTATCAATGCCGCTTATTATCAATACCACATGTTATCAATGTCTCTTATTATCGATACCACGCCTTGATGATGCCATAGTCCATCAATATACTGGAGAATGATATAAGTCATCAAATCAAAGCAATGTCCTTAGAGCCATCAAGATGAACCTCAATGCCGCAAAACATGCATGCCGCATAACATCCATGCCGCATCTTACCACCTCTATAAATACCGACCTAGGGGCATGGTATAACATCCTCCATTTCGAGGTCCAAAATTAACTGCTATGGATGCTGCAGTCATCTATAGTTATTAATTCCCAACGACAAAATGCGGCTATGTTAAACATATCAATAATCAGAAGCACATGGATTTGAAAAACTTTCAAACACAATTTAGAAATAACTTTTACATTCCATTTCAAAATATGATTTCATATTCATTACATAATCCCACTCGTAATTCCACGTTCTGAAAAAATATAATTATTATAAAATACTCCAAGAGCGACATATGAAGATGCCCCATTGGTTGTTCGAAGTCAAATATTTGGCAATTATACAAGTTTTCCATTGCATCCAAATAGACAAAACCAAACTACACAGCGGAAATAGGTAAAGCTCCTAATAGCTAGATTGCCTCCTACACATCTCCGGAAGCTTATTCTTCTAACTAGAACCTAAAATCCCTTAACTCCCGACCTACTCAAATGAGTATCCGATAATTTAAGAGAAAAAACAAAAAATTTGGGTCAGGCAACAGTCTAGTGTGAATAATAATCTACCATCTCGAACCAAAATAGATATCTAGTGAGACCACGCCGCTGAGCGAAACAAGTTTTCCCCTCACTAATATCTTAACCAAAACTAATCAACCATATACTGTGCTCCTGCAACCACAATAGTTAGAACAAAAATAGCATTTATAGTTATGCAACATATACTGGATTACCCATCCCAAATTACCCATGTTAATTTCAAATGACTACCCACCACAATTTAAACTGACTACTCGTCCTATTATTATATGGACTACCCATCTCACATATAAGCATATTCAAAATTATATGGATTATTCATCTCACATGTAATTATTACTTGGATTACCCATCCCTTACGACATTTACTACCCCTCCTATGTGGTTTAATTATTTAAAATTATGTGGACTATCTATCACACATATTCCATTTAACTTAAAATGATTTGGACTATTCCTCACATATCACATATTTCTTCTAGGATGACTATGAACCCTTCATTATCCTCATAGAGACTATCCATCTTCGACATGATGTGGACTATCCATCTCACATTCTATAGTTTTCCTAAGATGACTATGAACCCATCAGTTACAATTTAATTCATGTTAACCACATTTCAAAGTGACATGTGTTGGTATCCCCAATTAAGTTATTTTACCTTAAAGATATAACATTTCAAAGTGACATGTGTTGGTATCCCCAATTGTTCCATATCTAACTTATTAAAAATAAATAATGGTATCCCCAAGGTTAAAAGTCGAGGTCAAAAACATATGGCTCGCCACCAATAAAAAATTTAAATTTAGATCAATGTCAAAGTTCATCTACGTTGGTGTCTCCAATGGTAGTGTCGAAGTGTATAATTTAAAATGGCATTGGTATCCTTAATAACGATGTCAAAGTAGAAAACTTAGCTCTCCACCCTTTCATAATTTAATATAGATCTATGTCAACGACATTAACAATGTCGACATAGAGGTCTAAGGCTCTCCACCTTTAATCATAACACACACATGGTTTTAAAACAATGTCGAAGATGATGTTGTCGACTTTCATAAACTATAGGCTATCCACCTATTAAAACAAAACTTTAACTTTTATAAGTTATATGGCTATCTGCTGGAGTTATAGGGTCATCGACACTCTTGAAACATAGGCCTCTTTGCCCCTTTAAAATATTTTTAGTCTATAAAAAACAAGTCTCTTCGGTATTAAAGAAAGAGATGTGGCATCATTGTCACGCGGCATCGACATTAAAGCAAAGTATATAAGGTCTCCGACCTTCGACGTCATCATAAAAATCTTGGCTTAACATACTTCGACTATTATGCCGTTAAAGAATATACATAGGGTCGAAGTTAATTTTGGCGGCATCACTGCCTAAGTAATAAAATAGTCGAAGAGATGAGATGTGCCGTCGTTTATAACACTTCGATAATCACGATAAGGCTATGCCGTTAAGGTTAGGTTACCGACAATATCGGTGTCGACACTGATGAAACCAATCATAGCTACCTAAGTAGCCATCATAAGCTTTCATCCTTATCAACGTCGACCTTCATGGAAGCAGCATTCCTCTAGGCTTAAAGAGAATACATGCTGCATGGCACCATCGTAATTAACATGAAATCTGGTTTATTTCTATTAAAAGTAAATACTTTTCACCAAAATATTTCTCTTTGTCAAATTCCTATTGGATAATAAAAACCTCTTTGACCAAATCTTTTCAGAAATCTACCACACTCAGATTTTAAAGCCCCTAAACACACTTTAAATTAATTAATTAATATCCTTAATTGATTATTCTTTTAAATTCTTATCTAGCATAATAAATTCGCAATAAATCATAATCACTTGGGAAAAATCTCAAAAATTTACAAAAATTCGAGAATATCCTTCTCCTTATCATATAAAAATTTCAAAGCAAAAAACTTTATTTAATTATTTTAAATAATTAAAACCCGAATAATACTATATCCTCAGGAAATTCGTAAAATAATCTATATAAGTTGGAAAATGATGAAATTAAAAACCCATCTTGGAAAATTATGAAATTAAAAAATCATCTCCAAAATAATGTTTTAGACTACATATCAGAAAATCATAGCATTTGGAGATTAAAATCATAGGTTTTACCCTTAAAACCCATTTAAATAATTCCATAAAAATTCCATATACCATTATTCTATCCATATAACGATTAAACAACCATATCTTGGCAAAACAAGCAATAAAAATTCGGGTACCATCCATAATCGAATTCTAAAACAAACAAAAGAGATGGAGCTTGTATTATTCACCTTTAAAATTAATGTTGGAGTTGAGATTTGATTAGTGTTGTGCTTCCTTAAGCTTTAACTTATAAATCTCTCTAGATTTCGTGATCTTCTTCCCCTTAGAATGGCCAGCCTCCTTAGGTCTTTCTTATATTGTTTAGTAAATGATTAAAGTGAGATGATATGGGGGGAGAGGGTTTAGGGGATTAAAAGATGTATCTTCCTATTTTTCCATCCTCGTATTTTCTCTTATATGTTAAGTTTAAACAATCTTACTTAATTAATTAAGTATGGCATGACCTTATTAAGTTTCAAATCTCATTCTCCTTAACCCTTTACATTATTCTATTTAATCTATCCAATTAAATGTCCTGAAAAATGTTTAACTAAAAATAGAGGTGTTATAGACTCCCCTCCTTAAAGAATTTCATCCTCGAAATTCGGTAAGGACTACAAAACAAGCATATCAAACATGCAAACAATTATAGTATATACTACTGGCTACTAAGTCTATATACAAAAAATGTAGAACAAACCATCATAACAGCTCAAGTTAAGTATCCCTAATCTTGTCCTCTATCTTACAAGTACAGTCTTTGTCGTTGCCACTTCATTGGACTTTCACTAATCTGACTGTCTTGTTCCTTAACTTCTTCTCATCTCTCGCTGCAACTCGAACCGGTTGCCTCACAAAAGTCAGATCCTGCTCTACTACTAAGTTTTCCAGTGCAATCGGAGTGGTAGTAGTCTCTACGTCGTCCACATACTTTCGAAAATGAGATACATGAGACACATTATGGACACCTGCCAAACTGCTCGATAACTCTACTCGATACACAAGCTTTCCAATCCTCTCTATGATAGGGAATGGTCCAGCATATCTTGGTGCCAACTTTTCTGACTTCCCAAACAGTACCACACCCTTCATCGTTAATTCCTTAATGAAAACACGATCTCCAACCGAGAAATCTAAATCTTTACGCCTTCTATTTACATAACGTTTCTACCTAGACCGAGCTTCACTCATCCTACCTCGGATTAACTCAATCTTCACTATGGCTTCTCTTACAATATCTGGACCGAGAACCAATCTATCTCTGGTCTCTAATCAACATGCTGGTGATTTCACGGCATGTTATATAAAGCTTCGAAAGGCGCCATTCCTATTCTAGTCTGAAAACTATTATTATAGGAAAAATCAACTAGGTGCAAATGGTCTTCCCATGACCCACCAAAATCTAGAACATAAGATCTCAACAAAATTTCAAGTACCTTATAGTCTCCCGCTGTCTGCTCATCCGTTTATGGGTGATAACCGATGGTCATCTTAAGCTTGGTACCTAATATCTCCTATAGACTCTTCCAGCATTCACTAGTGAACAAAGCATCTCTGTCACTTTCTATACTGCTAGTAATCCCATGCAGTCTAACAATATTCTTCATAAATAACTTAGCTAATACAGGTGTCGTCCTGGTTGACTTAACATGAATGAAATGGATGATCTTGGTCAATCTGTCTACTATGACCCATATACTTACATTTTCCCTATTCGACCTTGGAAACCCATCAATAAAATCCATGGATATTGAATCCCATTTCCAAACTGGTATATCTAAAGGTTGAAGCAATCCACTTGGCTTCTGATGTTCAACTTTCACTTGTTGGAAATTTGCATATTGCTTCACCTGTAAGCCTACATCCCTCTTCATACCTTCCTATATGAAACTTCTCTTCATATCCTGATATGGTTCCCCTAGGATGAATCGTAAACTTTGATCAATGACACCCCCAAGAACTTCCCTTTTTAGGTTTCCAACATCCAGAACACATAATCGTCCCTTCTTTCTTAACCATCCCCTCTGGTCAAGACTAAAATATTTTAGATCGTCAATCTTAGTTCCAACTTCAAGTCTTCTAATCTTTTTGGCTAATAATGGACCATCTCTCTGCTTAGAAGCAATCCTTTCGATCAACATGAGTCAAAATTTTAAGCAAGATAACATAGTTGCACTTTGACGAGAAATAGCACTCAATTTTAACTGCACACTGCAAGTAGTCAATGCCTCCAGATCCTTCCATTCTGCCAACATAGCTAACACCACATTCCAATGTTTTCTGCTACATGCATCTGCAACTTTATTTCTTCCCCTGGTGTATACTCAATGCCAAAATCATAAGCTACTAAAAACTCCAGCCACCTCTGCTATCTCATATTCAACTCTTTCTGAGAGAATAAATTTCTCAAAGACTCATGATCTATATATAACTCGAATCGTTCTCTTAAGAGGTAATGCCTCCACACTTTCAATATGAAAATCACTATTGCCAACTCCAAATCATGAGTCGGATATCTAACTTCATGTGGCCTGAGCTGCCGAGATGCATAGGAAATCACTTTGTCCCTTTGCATCAATACAATTCCTAATCTTACTCCACATGCATCCATATACACCACTAAATCTTGATTCCTATCTAGAACTACTAACAGGGCGCATTGATCAACAAATGCTTCAACTTAAGGAATGCTTCCTCACATTTATCTGACCAAATAAATTTTATGTCCTTTCTGGTTAGTTTAGTCAGGGGTGATATTATTCGCGAAAAATCCTTGATAAATCTCCAGTAATAGCCAGCTAATCTAAGAAACCTCCTTATCTCGGTCACCTTCTCGGGTCTTTTCCAACTGTTAATAGCTTCGATCTTGGCTGGATCAACTAACAACCCTACTTTTGAGACTACATGGTCAAGAAACTTCACTTCTCTTTTTTAGAACCAACACATAGAAATCTTCGATTTCAGCTGATGCTTCCTCGGCTTCTCTAGCACTATTCTAAGATGAATATCAAGATCTCTTTCATCCTTAGAATATATTAAAATGTCGTCAATGAACACCAACATGAACCTATCCAAGTGCTCTTGGAAAATCTAGTTCATCAAGTTCATAAAGAAAGCAGGCGCATTAGTTAATCCGAATGGCATTACTAACCACGTACGAACCATACCTCATTCGAAACACCATCAAGGGAATACTGTCCTCTTCCACTCTTAGTTGATAGAACCCTATCGCCAAATCTAATTGGGAAAATACTTTAGCTCTACTCAACTGATCAAATAAATCATCAATTCTCGGCAAAGCATATTGATTCTTTATAGCCTTTTCATTCAACTTACGACAATTGATGCACAAGCCTAATGACACATCCGGTTTCTTCACGAACACGGCGGCCACTCCCTAAGGCGAACTGCTTGGTCTAATAAAACTCTTTCCTTTAAAGTCCACTAGCTGCACATTTAACTCCTCCTCGGTAGGTGTCATCCTGCCAGGTGGTCTGCTTACGGGTTCAACTCCTAGTGCAAGATCTACTCGAAACTTAATAGCTCTTTTTGATGGTAGTCCTGTAACCGGTTCAAAAACATCTGCAAATTCCCTTGCAACTAAAACCCGATTCACTTCGTCTTTTACTTCCATTACTCCCAACAAAGTACGAATATCCATGCTCAAGTCATCTACTTAGTATATAATTCGATCATGACTATCAGGGTTTCTAACTGATATTTTCCTATCTCGGCAAAATATCCTAGCGTCATATTTACACAACCAATCCATAACCAAAATAATCCCAAAGCCTATGAAATTAAATACATACAAACTGTAAGCAAACTTATGCCCTAACAAATCAAGTTCTAACCAGTCACATCTCATCTTAAGAGTTGCATACCCTCCTATCAGATTCGCAACCCTTAAGGAAGTAACTAGGTATAATGATTCTAAGCATAACTTATATACTAAACATTGAGATACAAATGAGTGCGATGCACTAGTATCAAATAGTACCCTAACGGGTATACTATGAATCAAAATCATACCTTCCATCATAGACTTTCCCTTCTTAGTTGTTGTTGGTCTTGATGTAGATGGCTTCAAAGCAAAGACCTTTCCATTTCCTGCCTTGGCTGCTTCTGGAAATTTGTTCGTATAATGCCCCACCTGGTTGCAATTAAAGCACTCCACATTTTGCTTCCCTACAACTACCTTGCCATCACCAGATTGACACTCGTTAACATAGTGCCCCTTTTTGTCACACTTGTAACAAACTATATCAGCTTTCCCCCTTTTGGCAGCTGCACCTTTCTATACTCCCTTCTTCTTAAGGAATTTCCTCTTCTTATTCTGAGAATTCTGGTTCTCCACCGACTTCTCTTTCCCAAAGGTCGAAAGTATATCCTCATTCTTTATTGCCATCTCCATAGTTACATTACTCGGATCTCGGAGGTGTGGCATTATTGCTCTAGCAATCTCCAACTTCAATCCTCGGATAGACTTCTTGTTCCTCTTGATAACAGTGTCAACAATGGCATACCTATATCTGGACAGCTCATTAAACTTAGCAGCATTTCCTCCAACTACTCTTGCAGCTACTTTAGCCTGCATTAGATTGACAAAGAACTAATACACAGTCTCTATGTCCGCTGGTGGGGTCGCAGCACCTACATTGACATTTGCATTTTTCTTAGCATTTGCTTGTCAACTCATGTTCCTCCTAGTGTTGGGTCGAGCATCTCTATTAGTTGTGGTGCTCCCGCCACCTAGATTCACTCTTCTGTTTCCTACTTCCATATCTTTCTTTCTCGTAAACCTGCATATGAGCCTTAGTAAGATACAGAAGAATGGTCTAAAAGAGGGGAGAATAGAGATGGAATACATACTAATATATAAAATACAAGTACGTTCTTATAGCGTTATCCCATACCCCAATCTTATTCTCTCATTCATTAGGATTATAATTTCAAAAACTCTTTAGGTTTAAAATTCTTTTAATCATAAACATATGCTCTGATACCAACTTGTAGCATCCCTTATTTTGAGGTCCAAAACTAACTACTACGGATGTTGTAGTCATCCATAGTTATTAATTCCTGACGACAAAATGCGGCTATGTTAAACATATCAATAATCAAACGCACATGAGTATGAAAAAATTTCAAACACAATTTAGCATTAAATTTAACATTCCATTTCAAAATATAATTTCATATTCCTTACATAATCCCACTCATAATTCCACGTTCAGAGAAAATATAATGATTATAAAATACTCCAAGAGAGACATATGATGATACCTCCTTGGCTGATCAGAGTCAAATTTTGGCAATTATACAACTTTTCCATTGCAGCCAAATAGACAAAACCAAACTACAAAGTGGAAATAGATAAAGCTCATAATAGCTAGACTGCCTCCTACATGTCTTCGGAAGCTTATTCGTCTAACTGGAACCTGAAATGCCTTACTTCCGACCTACTCAAATGAGTACTCGAGAGTTTAAAGGGGAAAACAAAAATTTCAGGTCAAACAATAGTCTGGTGTGAATAATAGCCTACCATCTCGAACCAAAATAGATATTAAGTAAGACTATGTCGCTTAGCGGAAGGGGTTTTCCCCTCACTAGTATCTTAATCAAAACTAATTAATGATATACCGTGCTCCTGCAACCACAATTGTTAGAACAAAAATAGCATTTATAGTTATGCAACATATATTGGATACCCATCCCAATTTATTAGATCAACCATCTTATTTTCAAATGACTACCCGTTACAATTTAAATCGACTAACCATTTTATAATTATGTAGACTACCCATCTCACATATAAGCATATTCAGAATTATCTGGACTATCTATCTCACAAGTAATTATTACTTAGATTACCCATCCCCTACCACATTGACTACCCATCACATATTGTTAATTATTTAAAATTATATGGACTATCCATCACACATATTCCATTTAACTTAAAATGATTTGGATTATCCATCACACATCCCATAGTTTTCCTAAGATGACTAATTAACCCTTCATTATCCTCATAGAGACTATCCATCTACGACATGATATGGATTATCCATCTCACATCGCATAGCTTTCCTAGGATGACGATGAACCAAACATTTATAATTTAATTCATGTTACCCACATGTTTAACCTATGTCTATTGGTATCTCCAATTATATCATTTTCCCCTAAAGTTATAACATTCCAGAGTGACATACATTGGTATCCACAATTGTTCCATGTCGGACTTATTAAAAATAAACAATGGTATCCCCAATGTTCAAAGTCGAAGTCAAAAACATATGGCTCGCCACCATTAACCAATTTAAATGTAAATCAATGTCGAAGTTCATCTACATTGGTGTCCCTAATGATAGTGTCAAAGTGTACAATTTAAAATGGCATTGGTATCCCCAATGATGATGTCAAAGTAGAATACTTCGGCTCTTCGCCCTTTAATAAATTAATATAGAACTATGTCGACGGCATTAACAATGTCGACATAGAAGTCAAAGGCTCTCCCGCCTTTAATCATAACACACACGCGGTTTTAAAACAATGTCAAAGATGATGTTGCCGACTTTCATAAACTATAGGCTATTCACCTATTAAAATAAAACTTTAACTTTTATAAGTTATATGGCTATCTGCCGAAGTTATAGGGTCATCGACCCTCTTGAAACAAAGGCCTCTTCGCCCCTTTAAAATATTTTTAGTCTATACAAAAAAAGTCTCTTAGGTGTCAAAGAAAGAGATAGGCATTGACATTAAAGCAAAGTACATAAGGTCGTCGACCTTGTGCACAACGACATCAAGACCATCGACATCATTACAAAAATCTTGGCTTAACTTACTTCGGCTACTATGCTGTCAAAGAATATGCATAGGGTCGAAGTCAATATAGGCTGCATCACTCCCTTAGTAATGAAAACAATCGAAGAGATGAGATGCGGCATCGTTTATAACACTTCGATAATCACGATAAGGCTATGTCGTTAAGGTTGGATTGCCGACAATATAGGCATCGACACCGATGAAACCAATTCATAGATACCTAAGTAGCCATCATAAGCTTCTATTCTTGGCGACGTCGACCTTCATGGAAGCGGCATTTTTTTAGGCCCGAAGAGAATACATGCAGCATGACACCATCATAATTAACATGAAAACTGATTTATTTCTACTAAAAGTAAATACTTTTCACCAAATCTCTCTTTATCAAAATCCTATTGGAAAATAAAAGCCTCTTTACCTAAATCTTTTCAGAAATCTACCGCCCTTAGATTTTAAGTCCCAAAACACACTTCAAATTAATTAATTAATATCCTTAATTAATTATTCTTTTAAATGCTTATCTAGCATAATAAATTCACGATAAATCATAATCTCTTGGAAAAAATCCCAAACATTCACAAAAATTCGAGAATATTCTTCTCTTTATCACATAAAAATTTCGGAGTCACAAACGATATTTAATTAATTTAAACAATTAAAACCTAAAATAATACTATTTCCTTTTTAGGAAATTCATAAAATAATCTATATAATTTAGAAAATTATGAAATTAAACACCCATCTCCAAAATAATGTTTTATACTACATATTAGAAAATTAATGCATTTGGAGCTTAAAATATTAGGTTTTACCCTTAAAACCCATTTAAATAATTCCATAAAAATTCTATATACCATTATTCTTCCAAATAATGATTAGACAACTATACCCTGGCAAAGCAAGCAATAAAAATTCGAGTACTATCTAGAACCGAATTCTAAAACAAGAAAAAGAGATGGATCTTGTATTATCACCTTTAAAATTGATGTTGGAGTTGAGATTTGATTAGTGTTGTGGTTTCTTAAGCTTTAACTTGTAAATCTCTTTTGATTTCGTGATCTTCTTCCCGTTAGAATGGCCTGCCTACTTAGGTTTTTCTTAGATTGTTTTGTTAATGAGTATAGTGAGAATGATATGAGAGGGAGAGGTTTAAGGGATTAAACGATGGATATTCCTATTTTGCCCTCCTCATATTTTCTCTTATATATTAAGTTTAAACAATCTTATATAATTAATTAAGTATGGTATGACCTTATTAAGTTTCAAATCTCATTCTCGTTAACCCTTTGCATTATTCTATTTAATCTATCTAATTAAATGTACCGAGTAATGTTTAACTAAAAATAAGGGTGTTACACATAGAGGAATGGGCGAATCATTCTTTTCTCAACTTCTTACATTTTAAACTTTGTAACCCTAAATTGATTTGGGGATTTTTGCCAATTGTAACACTCAAATTTGTACACATAAGGCTATGTACATTCAATTATTTCATAGCATATGAATAAAGATTTCATGACTTATGGCTTGTTTCGAGTTCCAAATCACTTGTGATTTTTAATCATAACTTGCTTTGAATTCTTAAACACTCATAGTCCTAATTCCTATTGGTATAAGATTGTTCTATATTGGTGGTATAGCTTCCACATAAATTTGAGCATAGTTTCGGTATGAACAATTTGTGATATAATGGACTTGAACATACTAAGCCTATTTTCCTATGTCCTTTCTCAACCAAGTGTTACTTGGCCAACACTCGTTGAGGTCCATAAGGATGAACCAAGCCTTCACAACCAAATTCCTCTTTCTTTTCAACTTTTGGGTGTTAACGAAGAAACTCGTTAAAAAGAGTACATACAAAACATCAAATTTGTCTCACTTTACAAGTATGTTTAACCATTTAAATCTTTTTTAACTAACTACCTTCTCAATTCAAGAGTTACAAAAACTCAACTTTCATATTTTCATAAAGACACTTAGTTGTTAGTTCTATAATTATTCGAAAGTATCCGACTGTCCAAAATCACTAAAATTCGGTTTTATTTTAACAAATTAAAACTACCAAACAACATAACATAACATGATGCACATACCATACCATCCTAATGCATAGGCTACATGAATTCATAAATTAACTAACAATATTCTAATTTCTTTAAAGAAAAACTTTAATACTAAACACCCGGGTTTTAGTCCAATGATTTTGAAATAATATATACTCATAGATTTTATATATCAAATCATACTTTCAAATTTAAGTCAAAATCCATTTTACTAAATCAACTTTGTAGAAAACTATTATGGTACCATCCCTCAGTTTAAAACCTAAAATAAACGTTGATGATACTGTAGTCATCACCAGAATTATTTTCAAGCGATAGAAGTAAGTTCAGTACATCCAAATTATACTTTTCAAACTTAACCAAATTCATTTCCAAAGAGGTATCAAATACTTTGTATATATTACTAAGTACCATAATCTCAATTTCATAAGCCAATTTTCCAAATATTTACTTCCAAATATAAATTTAAATCCTCTTTATATAAATCCTCTTTGTTTATAAACCATATTTTATAAACCATAATTATATGAAATCACTTCCTTCTATAAAATCTTTTCACAAATGTTTATTTGCAAAACATCTTACGTTTCCTTTAGATTACAATAAACATCTTTTACTAAAGTTAACCTTTAACCCAATATTGTCACCGAAAGCCTTATAGTCAAACCGTGAAACAAAATTCACAAGGTGTTCGTTTCAATGTACCCATGATTAATGTTTATCCAACCAATGATGTAGAAAGGAAAAACCACTCATAAACCTGTCGAGCACAAATCAATAATCAACAAACAATTTTTACACTCATAAACTGGGCGAGCATAACTAACCTACTCAACGAGAGATAATGGATAAACATTATAAACCCTACATGAATTAGACTATACTATCAACTTACTTATATATACTACTAATAAAACAAATACATATAAGCTTTTATATATATAACACACTCAACTCTTGCTAGGTCATTCCATTACCCTATTCTCCTAATGAGTCATACCCAACCAAAGCCAAGGTTTTCGCTTAACCTTCATCTCCAATACCACTTGTAACGAGCCACCTTTCTAATACATCCACGATATTCACCTGCCAAGCACTCGAGTACTGGAAAGACAAATTATTAGGGTAAAATAAATGAAAAAGAAATACAACAAGGAAGATTAGAACACAACATCAGAATCTCACAATGGAACGATAACACATAATATTAAAAGATTGTATAAACTATCACTTTAAGATACATAGCATTAATGAGTTACAATCATAAGCACTATCATCAGCCTAGACTGTTATAACAACATGTCCTCACATATGCTCATATATACAATGTAGTAATGCAATGAAAATAACAATACTACAAAAGGTGAATGGAAGCATCCAACTCACATCCCGAGCTCCAAAGAACATCGAGGAAAACTTGCCTTTCCCAGATTATCCGAAAGAGCACCCATGGAAATAAGGGAAATATAAAACCATGAGTCAGAGATAAGTTTGTTATGAGAAAGTCAAGAAATATGTGTGACATATAACAACACCGTTTTGAGACCAACTGAATCACGAAACTGGTTTTGCCCTTAAAAGAGCCAACCATCTATTAAGTATATATTTCAGTATAATATATAACGTCTAGGATGTAGAACATAAGTAAGAAATAGCTGTGGTACGTGTACATCGCAATAATAACTAGGTATACAATCAAAACCCGCTACGGTGCGTTCGCATAATTGTGTAGTTTTTCTATGGAGATCTCTCTGGTCAAGCCGAATCCAACCTCTTGCACAAGGATCAAAGATATCCTTCCGAGCATCGTATGTCTCTAGATAAAATATACCATAAGGTAAACCATAGCTAGTCAATGCCCGAAGATGATACACCGAATATCATCAACTCCTGCTTCCAATATCAATAACATCCCTAGATTTGGAGTTGATATACCCTATTTAGGCTTGCTAAACCCTTCACCGCTAGGCACCCTACTTTAGTTTTAGTCATTTCCGATGTTGAGGCTATGTTCAGCATCTCTTACACGAGTCTTTCATCACTCGAATAGAACATCAATTCTCAAATGGATTCCAGAATCTCGAACATATCACGAATCTCTACATGGTTTTGGTCATCTCGAACTGATCTTGAATCTCCATATAGATTTCAGCATAAATATTTCAACAAATGCTAACACCGACCTCTTCTTTGCACTTAACCTTAGAATAGACAGTTCAACTCTATAACATTGGCCTGACATGTTAATGCTGACCTCTCCCTTGGATTTAACCTGAGGATAGACAGTTCAACTCTATAACATTCACTACACAATCACTTCCAAAACATAGATAGCGTATATGGTTTTGAAGTGGTTATGGATTTGAGTAATCTCATATAAGTACACTCCTCCCGCTTACTGGACGCTTCAAAACCAATCAATGAATTTTCGATTAACTTAACCCAGTTCTTTCAGATTTAAGTAGACAACACAAAGGGTGGAGATCGTTTCCTATCCGGATAGATTTTCTTATCATTTGTCCTAGAAGAACAAGATGAGTTTATACGTACAACATTGCATCCCCGAAGATAAATGTACTACATAACCCTCGTGTTTCTTCTAGATATTTCCTAATTTATTTTGATCAATTTCAGTAGATGACTAATCGACTATCAGGTACAAGATAGATGATCATAAATGGAAACCAAGTCTCGTATACTTATCATGTTTCTGATCATTTCAGCTCACACTATCCCTCGGTCTAGAGTGGAGCCGGTAGGTTAGAGCACTATTGTTTTTATATCCTACTCGAACATCATTCTTAACTCTCATAGATAGACAAGCCTACTTCATCAGTTTTAGTGCTAAGCATATGACTAAATGCTTTCCATAAACAAGCAAAAAATAAAGCACGATTAAGTCACACAAAGTACAATTAAACTACTTAAGCAAGTCATAATCCCTTCCATTTAATTAATCCTTTTATTAATTAAAAACTCCTTTGTAAATACTTGTATATATATTTAAAAAACCTTTACAAAATATATATACATGTATACTACACTTCACTGTCCATTTCTACTCTTTTCAGTACTTAGAAATGTTCATATTCCAAACGGTATAAGAATATTCATAAATCTCTAACAAGATTTGCACAAGTATACTTTGATGGTAAAAACAAATGTCACCAAAACATCATTACTATAAACCCAAAACCATTCCACTTATAATTATCTTTAAAAAATTCTTTTTAAAGATCTAATTACTCTACTATATATAATCAATAAGTGTTAAAGACCAATGTCATTAACACATTGTCATAACAAACCCACAACCAAGTTTATATTTGTTACTATCTTTAAAAACACTCATTTAAAGATCTAATCAATATTTGGTCAAGTTCGGTATTTGACTAGTCAACTATCGAGTTCTAAAGACAACCGCTATTAGAAATCAAGATTTGTATACTTATCACATTTCCGAACTTCTCAAACTTATACTATCCCTTGGTCAAGATTGAAGCCAATTAAGTTAGAGCACTAGTTGCATATCAAAGCCTTGCCTAGACACTTCATTTTTAACTCTCACAGATAGATAAGTCTACTTAGTCGGCTTTTAGTGCTAAGTACATGATTAAATAATTTCCATCAACGAGTAAGTAAACAACATGATTAACATGTTTTCAACATTCCCAACTTAACTATTCCTTAGTCAGGAGTGAAGCCAGTAGGTTAGATTACCATTTCTTTTAAACCCTACTCGAACAACAATCTTAACACTCACAAATAGATAAGCCTACTTCACGGCTTAGTGTTAAGCATAGTTAATTACTTTTCAAACAAGTAATTAAACAAATTATGATTGATCCACTAAGAAATTTCTAACCCCTTTCTATGTCCTTTGTTTATAATTTAAAACCATTATAAGTATAGGAATTTATTTATAAAACTACGTACATAATAAAACGATTTAAAAAATATTATAGTACATAAGATATTTATGGTTTAATAAAATAGTCATTACATTTTCTAAAAAAACATATACTTAAAAATACTTTTAAAATACTTGAAATAGATTTTAAAACATTCACTCAAAATATTACTTGAAAATAACGAGTTTATATTAAAACTTGGAAAAACCATGTTTCCTTTAAATTTAAAAGTAAACTCTTCTTTAAAAATTCAAAGCTAATTCTTAATAATATATAAAAGCCTCAAACCACTTTTAAAATACTCTAATAAGAGTTAGAAAACACTTGTAAAAAGAATGAAATAAAATTCTTAAATTTAAACATATTTTCGAACCTTTAAAGTTCAAAACAAAGACTAAAACAGGGTAGTTTTGCACAAGTGAAACTTTGACCACTTTTCAGTATGTTAGTTAACTTTTTATCACCCAAAATTTGTATGGAAGCAAGCATACATAATAAACATCACAAAATGGTGAGAAACCCCTAAGGATCTTGCAACAAACTTCCTTAGAAATTTCCGAACATAAGGCAATTCCTAAGTGCATCTACAACGACTATCACTATAAGAGCACTTTCAAATCCAAGTCCAATTACAACCTATGTGATTTGTTTTAACGCTATGCTTCAAGTCATACAAGTCCATTCAAGTCCATACATATGGACTACATATGCCATTTGCTTTCAAAGCAAGAATCGAATTCAATATTACCACATATAGCAATATCAATTCGAACAATACATACGCAATCAAACACAAGTACATATACACAATATTTTTCATTCAAGGTGGTGAGTTAGCTCACCCTTAACCAATCAAACAAACAAATCCAAGCCTCCACTTCCTACCTCGACCTTGAAAACACCAACTTCCTACCACTTCCTACCTCGACCTTGAAAACACCAACTTCCTACCACTTCATAGCTTTGTTCAACTCCTAGGCCTAAATACCCAATAAATTGCTCACGGCCTATGCAGATTTGGGGAGTTTTTTGCTCCAAATCTTCTACTCCAAGTTGCTAAGTAGTATTGTGATGTTGTAGTAAGGCTTGTGGAAAATTTTGAAGAGATTTAAAGATGTTTTGAATTTATTTTTGTTAGGAAATTTTATGAAGAGAAGGAGATAAAGTGTATAGCTTTATTTTCTAAATTTGCAAAAGTGATTCAAGAGCCAAGTACCTTCTTTTATAGACTTCAAATGGTTGTTGCCTACCCTTCCTCTCACCCCTCCATATTTCATGGAAGGCTCACCCTTCCACATGCTCATCACTTCTCCTTTACACCTCCTTCATTTAGTCTAACACCAAACTACCCCTTACATGAAATATATCTTATCCTCTAGAAGCTTCTTGAACATTCCATTTACTTTACACTAGTACAAAAAGTGCATATTGCTTCGTCTCATTTGCATCGGTTGAAGTAAAAACTGATGCAAATAGAACTATTTGCATCATTTCTATCTTAATAACCGATGCAATTGGTACGTGAAAAGCAATAGGTAATAAAAAATCAAATTTGCATCGGTTTTTAAGATAGAACTGATGCAAATAGTTTTAGTTGCATCGGTTTTAAAATCAACCGATGCAACTACACGTTGATGACAAAGATATGAAATTTAGGTGGGAAATAATGAAAAATTGGCTCCAAAGTTACTACTTTGGACAAACGTACTCCTTCCACCTCAATAACCCACTCCGAAAAAAAAATTCTTCTCCTCATTGTTTAAACAAAGGACAGCAACCAAAAAAGAGGGTTAACAAATTCTGGAAATCTAAACAAAGCAAGAAACTGGTAAATCTCAAATTGCAAATTCATTCAAACCTAAAGCTATTGGAGCCATCGCAGATTAGAGTAGTGATGTGGCGGAGGTTGAGCTGCGTGGTCGAAGGTATGGGCGTTGGTGGTGGCTGCATTCAGGTGATGGCGGGCTAGGCTAGGCGTCCGTTGGTGATGCAATTATTTAGCACTGCTATTTAATTAAGGATTTAAGGTGAGTAATTTCTCACAAATCTATCTCTAAATTTGTGAATTTGGTTTCTAGGTGAATTGTTACTGTAATTGCTTGGACTTGATTGTTAAATTGTGTGTGTTGTTTGAAGATTTTGTAGCATTGAATTGAATGCGTCCCTGCCCTTACTTTGAAATTGATACACATTTTCTTATTAGCTTTGGTTCACTGCATGCTAAAAGGAAAATGTCCCTGGAACTTTAAGATGCTTAGCCTCTGAGAAGCTATACATTCTGTTATGTAAGAAATGCATCTGAATTGCAGTGGGAATCTTAATCGATGCTTGCTTAAAAAAAGTGTGATAATCTAACAGTGTATAATATTATGTCAAAATTTTATGCTGTATAATTTTTCCTAAAATATAATTGTTATTAAGTAAGAGTAAATGTAATCATGGAGTATAATATTCTTTTTGTTTGCAGGAACATACTACTGCTTCTAAATTGCAGTGGGAGGTTTCTAAGATCACTTCCACTTAGGCATTGCTGAAGAAAAAAACCAACGTAGTAAAATTATATTTTCTAATTTTTTTATCAGGATGGCTCATTAGGACTTTCATTGGCATATTAGGGTAAGCCCTCTGGTTATTAAAGTTAATATACAACCTTTACAAAAGTAAAAGGTACAACTAATTTTTATGTTTTTGTTTCATTGTTCAGTTTGATTCTGAAGCTCTTGACATCGATTTCTTGAGTATATTTGCCTTGGTTTTTTAGATTGATTTTTTACGTTATGTTTTTGTTTCATTGTTCGGTTTGATTTTAAATATTATTTGATGAATTGGAACATATTTTGAAATTGCTAAACTTCGTTTTTTTGGCTATCATGTAATTCCTTGGCTTTCAGATTGCAGTAAATATTGCGTGGTTGATCTCAATAGTTCGTTGTTCGCACTCATAATAATCCGAGAACATTGGGGTTGGTCAGTTCGAGGAGGAGATTGTGGAGGAGGTTGAGGTATTTGTAAAGATGGATCCTAGTTTTTCATGATTTTATTAAACTCATTGATGTCACTTGCCTGTTTTTTAGATTTAATCATCAAATTTTTAACTAAATTATAAATGCTCATGCATACCATGATTTTAACATTTTTGCTTCCATTAAAAAAGATCTGATTTTTACTTTCAGTCCAAAAGCACCCACTATCTGTTCCATGTTTATTGCACTTTAACAAGTATGGGATGTCCCTTTAACAAGTATGTTGAAGGTCTTATAGGTTAGGATGTCAACAGAATGCTTGCAATATCCAGAATGGTCAGTTTAATACCAAAATTTTCTCCACTTTCTGTTAAAGCGTATATGTAATCATATTTGGAACTAAAAGGAATCTGTGTTTAAAAGTATCTATAGAAATGGACATTACAAAAACATGCATACAACAGTTGAAATGTAGTAAAAAATTTAAAAATTTAAAAATTAACAAGGTAAACGGTGAAAAGGGTGAAAAAGATCATGTTTAAGTCTAAATTATATAATGCTTGACAAATATAAATTCGTATTACACAATGTTTATCTGCAGAACAATAGAGCATCAAAATTAGATATCATACATTAGAAATTGATAGGTGTTGAGGCTATGTTTGAGTTCAGGCCAAGCAACTACAAAATAAACAAACCTGTAGGGTAATGTTTTTTCCCTGAATATGTCTAAATAACCGTTACTTGGTTTAGACATAAAATGCAACTTCCATAATATGATATGGTTCCATATAACCATTTTACTTAGGTTATACATAAGATGTTTCTTAGTTAAAACATAATTTAATAAATTTACTGATGTGAAGATTATTATTTTTATTCAAAAGTAACTACACTAAAAACTTACAAAATTTTAATAACATAAGTAATGAAAACAATTAGTTCAACTAGCATTTAACCCTTTTATTATTTGTACACCTGATCAATATGGACACCCCCGTTGTAGTTGATTCTTAATTACAAAATGTTTCATTTACTAAAGCAAACACCTGATTAGAACAACATTTACAAATACATAATATATTCATATGTATTCTGCTGTAGGATACTCCATCAACCGAACAGAGTACGACCCAACTGGATATGCAGACCAATGATAACTAAAAAAAGCTTTCAATTGTAGAATGGATGAGGAAAAAATTATGACTAAGGTACCATCTTAACCACTATAACTAAAGTCAGTGTCTAAAGAATTTTTTTTTGTTATAACCAAACAGGTATGGCGTGATCCACACTTATCATCTAGTGGTTACAGATGGAGTTCGGTGGGAAGTTGATAGCAACTTAGTTTGGGTAGTCGAGGTTTGATTGAGGCGATTGATGCTGCGGTGATTTATGGAGTTAAACTGATGTACCTTTTGCATGTCTACCAAAATTCTGTGAATATATCTTCCACTTACATTTTGTGTTTCCTCATCATATTTCTGATAGGCTGCTGCGGAGGGAAGAGATATATACAACAGTATACAGCAATTCATCAGATGCATGATGTCATCTAATAATGGAGAAGTAGTTTGTATTTTTAAGGCTGTAGAGCTTGGGATGCCTGATACTCTAGTGCCTGTGAGTTTGTTTTAATTCTTTTTTAAATCAGAGAGTTTTAAAGGTTATTAATTTTATAGCTCCAACACGGTGTGCACTACACTTACAAGGGAAGAAATAAGTACCTTAGCTGAATGAGCATGCACAATTTTAATGATATCAAGTCAACCTTATGCTTGCTATGCCCTAAAATAAAATATGTATATCTTTTATTATGTTACTTATCTATTGTTGTTATTAATCGACTCTGTTGTGCAATGTTCATCACATGATACTCTATTTATTGCAAATTAATTTATCTTCCATCTTTACTTAGTTTTAGAAACCACGTAAAGCATTTAAACCGTTAGATCCCCTATGTTGTAATTATTTTGTAATTATTTTGGCTAATTTGTTTGATATTGCAAATAAAATCAAGCAATCTATCCAAGACTTACAGCGCTTGTGCCGACCAAAAAGGGATGCTTTGAAGTTTTGACAGGGCACTTTTTTCCATTATTGTGAATACGTAATTACTGGTTTTTTAGTCTCAGAAAAAAACGGATTTACAAGCTCTTGTTCTGTATTCTTCTCTGTCTGATTTCATATTTGCATGGAGTGTTTCATCCGTATCCTTCAAATTTATAGGTACAGCTGCTTTGGGTGAATTTGGTTACCGATGGCCTACCTTCAACAGTTATTGGACTCAACAAACAGGACACAAATGTAATGATGGCTAAGTGTGAGAAATATTGTAGAAATGAGAATTGATTTGTAATTTGGCAGCAGTTTTTGGATGTAGGATTGGAGAGGGGTGGTGGAGTGTTGAAGGAGAGAGGTGGGATTGGCGCTTGTTCAGGTGGGTGAAGTGACAGTACTAAAGTACTGCAGTTTGCTGATGCTGAAGCAGAGAGCAGAGAATGTGGTGGTTGGTTATTATTATAGATGAGGCTGATGGAAAATTGGTTTGTTGTTATGGTTGTTGTTTTATATTGACTGCAGAGGTGGTTTGGGCAGTGGGAAGTTTAGGCAATGGTGATTGGGGGTGGAGTTAAGGTAGTACAAGGAAATGGGTGGATGCAATGATGAACTGGCAACAGAGGAGCAGTTTGTTTCAGGTTGATTTGTGGTGATGGGTTTGGGTTGTCGGAGGTTGATTGAGGTTGCCAACTGGAGACACTACGCCATAAATGACCTTCTGCAACATTTTTGCAAGGTGTTGCCAGCTAAAATGTTGCGATAGCTATAGAATTTTGGTCCTACTGAAACGTTGTATTTTTGGTGTTACCTTAGCCATAGAAATGTGTTGCTCTAGCTAAACAAGTGTAACACGATGCAACATTTTTATATAGTGTTGCCATAGATGTTTTCAGATTAAAAAATTAAAAAAAAAATTACACCTCAGCGATCCACACCACCATTTAAAATAAAATCTCAACCGTCGATTCACACCATCGATCCACACCTTACCAATTTCCATTTCCCGCTTTACTTTTCACTCATCCGCTTTCGTTTCTCACCCCCAATTTTCCAATCCCTAATTTTTATTCCGCCGACTTTAAAAAAAATGACGCCGCTCCTCCTTGTTTCTTCGATCTGGAGAATAACTGGCTTTGCTTTTATCCCTTGTCGGCCATATCAATTTCCGTTATTTTCTTTCGCCTCGCGTCAGTTTTCCTCACTATTTCCGGATTTGCGATTTTGTTCAGGTTTTTGGCGATTCTGGTGATTCGAGGTAAGGTTGTGGGATTGCGATGGTTCAGGGAGTTGCTGATTTGGTCGCAATTTCGTGGTTGGGGCCTGATGTCAGAGTGGCAGGGGGTAGTCGAATTGGTTTCGGTGAAAACTAGGGCACGCGATTCTAATTGCTTTGATGCTCTGATTGATCGAATCTAGTGTGAGAAACGTTCCTGGTAGCTTGCTCCTTCGTTCTCCTTGATTGATTGCTCGAATTGCTTTGACTTCGTCGTCGGGTGCGATGTGATATTATTTGGTATATTTTCTGCCTTCTGGTTTACTTGAATATTCTTGATTTTGGTTACACTCGCACGCTTTTGCCGATGATGAATTGGGATTTATTTATAGGCTTTATTTCCTATAATCTCGAGTTTAATCTTTCTGTTGGACTTTGAGAAATCTGGTATTTTGGATTGCAATGATGAATACAAACATATGTGTGTTGAGCTTTGTTGGTTTTGCTTGGTCTGGACTGAACTGGTACCATGCTAACCTTGTTCTTTAACATGAACTGATGCTCCAAGTCCTCTGTATATCATGTTACTACCTAGGTTTCTCTTGTACATGCCTGATGCATTCACTGTTTTTGCTTGATGGGCTGCCTATGTGTACTGCTGTGTTTCTTGCAATGGCTTGTCTATATTTTACTGAACCTGGTTCTTGTTTGTTTTGTTGGTTGCTTGGCCCTGAGTTGAATCCAGTCGATGACTCGGGTTTGACCTTGTGCCGTGTCCGTTTTTTTGGCTTGTCTACATATCTGGCTGCACTTGAGTATGAACTTGCACTTGAGTAGTTGCACTTGAGTAGTTTCTTGTACCAAGCCTTATGATGCATGTATGTTCATCCATGTACATGCATTTCTTGGTCATGTTATGTTGCTTGCTGTGTTGAGTACTACTTTGTGCACTTGGCTTCTCCTTTGTGCATTTTTGCCTGAACTGTTGCTTGCTGTCTTCCATACTGCCTTGTATCCATGTGTTGCATTCATGTTTGGCTTATGCACTTATGAAAAGAAACAACCCAAATACCTGAGGCAAATAATATAACAAAAACATTTTCATTTTCTGTTCGAGTTAAATATTATTTTCCAGATTACTGCTTTTGAATTATATGTGACAGGTATTGAAGACTGGACAGCTGGATATAAGCTTGAAGACAGAGTCAAATCAAATGTGCATGAGCTTGAAGACAGGTTTCAAAGAAGTTCGATCCCCGCCGGGACTGCGGTGCCCCGGACCCCCGCCGGCGCTGCGCCCGGACCCGCTTCTCGGCTCGCCTTTGGCTCGGCATATATTTGTCAGTGTCGATGTCTGTATAAATTGAAACTGCATATGTAATGAGTGAACTGAGTGATGTAGTGAGGAATATCTGTATATGTGAATATCAGTGTTATATATCATTGAATTGTAAAATAGTGGAGTCTGGAATTTGTACTATTTCAAATGTTGAAATAAAATATTTATTTAAATAAATTACTGTTTAAATATCAAATTCTGTGCAATAGCATTTTATTAAATAAAATATTTATTTTTATTAAAAAATCAAATATGCTCTACATTGTGGGCCCCACAAATTCAAAAAGTTCATATCTATAGCAACATTTTGGAATGTTGCTACAGATACCTATGGGTGTTGCCATAGACCCAAATAGGGTTCTATTGCAACAATATTACTTATGTTGCCTTAGATAGTCAAAATGTTGCCTTTGAGGTCTAAGGCAACGGCAAAAATTGCATCACCCTAAAAGTGCCATAGACCTATGGCAACATTTTTCGGGCCTGAGCCAACATTTTTTTTGTGTTGCAGTAGGCCATTTATGGCGTAGTGAGATGTTGTTTGTTTTGCAGAGGTTTGGTTATTGATGGTGGATAGAGAAGGGTGACGGTTTGACTGTGCTTGTATCTCTGTAGATTGACGTGGCAGGGAGGTGAATGTTTTGTGAAATGTTTGTAGAATGTTTTGTGAAGTGCAGTATATGGTTGTATAGGCAGTGACAGGTCGATGCCTTATGAAGCTTGTTGTGTCGAAGTATGGTAGGAGGCAGTGGAAGGCTGCGTTTGGTGATGGATGGAATGGTCGAAGGAAATGAAGCTAGAAGCAGGGAATATTGATGGTTACGAGGAGGGTGAAAGTCGATGTTTGCTTGGGGATGAATATGGTGCAGTAGTAGTGATGATGTTGTATGGCAATGGTTGAATGTTGATGATGTTATGGCAGTCATAGGAGGGAAGAATGCAGTGTGGTGGTTTTCTGGGTTGGATCAGTTTGACACTGTTGTTGGTACTAGTGATGTGAAGTTATGGTGATAGTGACATGAAGTTGTTGGTACTGTTGAAAGAGGAGTGGTTTCGGTGAGCTTGTAAAGAGAAGGCAGTTTTGTAATAGAGAGTACTGTTGAGTAACAGTGAGGTGGAGTTCGGTGGGAAGGAGTGATTCGAAGATGGTGGCGATTTTGATTGGGATGTTCGATTAATGGGAGGCGCGGGTTTGATCGCGATTGCAGGTGGTTTCAGTTTCTGGTGATCTTCGAGGCGATTGAGGGATTGGTTGATTTGCGGTTGAAGTTGCGGTCGATTTCGAGATAGTTGTTGACTGTGTGGAGTTCTAGTGGTCAGATATGATGTATGGCAGAGCGGTTGAACTTATTGAAGTCTGGTAGAGGAAGGTCAGGTGTGTGCAGCAGTTTGGATCTGTGATGATGTTGTAGTGGCAACAGTGGAGCTGCTATTGATATGAAGTTGTTGAATGACGAGCAGAAGTTGTTAGTCAGGGCAGATGTAAGAGGAGGAGATGGTCAGTGATGTGTCAGACCGTGGTTAATCAAGCAATAGATGTACAGAGAAGGGTTGCAGTAATGGTATGGTAATGAGTGATGGGAGGAATGTAATTTTGGTATGTGGTTAATTGATAGAGTAAATGGCAGGGGAGTTGATATAGCAAAGGGGTTGTATGGCAGTGTAGTAGTTTGGACGTTGTTGTAGGAAGTTTGTATTGTGGCTGTTTGGTTTAGTGGTGTTGCAGTGGTGTACACTGATGTGCACTAGATATTTGCACAGGTAGATGAAGTATTGACAGTGTAAATGAAGTTTAATATGATATTGCGGAGATGTATATAGATATTTGCAGAGTAGATGTGAAGTTTGTGAAGTCTGCACGTGGTTGATTGTTCAGGTTGTTTGCTGGTGGTTTGTTGAGGGAAGATGGATGGTAGTGGACCCAGTGGTACAATAGTTGTTTGGGAAGGCTGATGTATGTATTCAGTTTGAAGTTGTTGGTTAGAGGTGTGAAGTAGGCAATGATGAGGAAGTAAGGAGCTGTGGCAGTGGTGATTGTTATTTGATGTAACTAGATGGTTGCACAGTTTGATGTATCCACACTTATTTTGTATAGATTATTAACACTATAATTGATATATGCTTATTTTGGTATTATGTTATTCAGTTTGTTTTTTCCATCAAATTTAATTTTGAATGATTGTAATATTGCATGCAATAATTGTTTGTTATAATCAACAATATATATATATATATATATTGTCTATTTGAGTACTGTAATAATGATTTCTGAGAATGGCTTTTTTGCATCAGGTATAAATAGCTGATGCAATAGAGGGATTAGTTTGCATCGGTTGTTATAAAAAAACCGATGCAACATGGGGGTTGTGTCCAAGCAACCAACCATGATATTTTGCATCAGTTGTTAGTACCAACCATGATATTTTGCATCAGTTGTTAGTAACAACCGATGCAAAAAGGTCCACCTTTTTGCATCGGTTTCAGAATTGATGCAAAAGTGTTAAGTCTGTTGCATCGGTTGTTGAACTGATGCAAAAGGGGGGTAAACAACCGATGCAAATGGCATGTTTTGTAGTAGTGTTATGAATCAAAGTGTGTTAATTAGTCCCTAATGTGTTCATCTGTTCATTAGCTGAGTACAGAAGAGTTCGAATAACTTATACCGACTATAAAACTATTTATCGATAAACCGATTTTTAGTCGCATTATCGATATTTTTTTGAAGTATTTATTTTTGTAACCAAATTTCAGAAACAAGTTTACCATCATTGTTTATAATTAAAAAGGGAGTTAGCAAGTTTATTAAATCAATTTAATCATGTAAAAATATGATTCAAATATTAAAAAAATTCAGATAGTTAAATACAAAAGCCTTTGCCTCCTTTGTTTCCATCCGTAAACTTGCAAACACAAATATATAAATATGATAAAAGAGAAAAAAAGGTGTCAACTATGTTTGGACTATGCATAACCCTATATACTACGACTATGGGCTCGATAGCTTTTACATAAGAAAAAGATGCCTACGTATCCTTTCAGGGGATCAATTCCACGTAGTTCTATTTTCTGCTCTTCTTCTACATCCAAATACTTATTAGTACACAACAACCATGGTATCCATGCAAACATTGCAACCATAGTAACCAATACAAAAAATACATCAAAAAAATAGTATTTCTACTCATCCATCACAACAAATCGTCATTTTGCAACAGCAGAAACAATAAAACATAGCCATTAAACACAAACAACATTTAATGTCAACCCAATCGTCAAATAATAAAAACAACATAAATATACTTACCTACTTAACGGTCATCAACTATAGTAACACATCATCGATATAAGTATAAATCATCCAGTATATACTAATCACTCTACAATAGTAACAAAGTCATCAATATCATCAAATGTGTATTAATCCTGATATTAGTGACATAACATTCATCATTAAATAACCATAATTAACTACTCATCATCAAGTACCGATAATGACAAAATATCGCACACTCGTCAAAAATGCAATACTGTCATCAAACATTAATACATATGATAATTATAATCAATAACTAATCACACATTCAGCAAACATCCAAATAATATATTTGCATCCATTCTTCTCTTAATTATAAAATCATTTATTATTGTCTATTATAAATTCACCATTATTTATTCATCCCAAATGATTCGTTTTAAATGAATATACTCTTTGAATTCTTTATTTTGCTTTAATTTCTTCAAATATCCTAAAGCATCGTATTTTAAATCAAAATATTAATTTTCATTAAATCGTTCTTTAAAATAATAGGACTATTATTTTACATCAAAATAATAATATATGTTAAAACCTCTTTAAATACTTTCTAAAACCAGTTTGTTACTATTTATTCCAAAGACACAACATTTTATTTTAAATCATCGAAACTCCATTTTATTTCTAATTGCCTTAAAATAGCGATTATTTTATCTTAAAATACTTTTGGAAAACATTTCTTTTACTGTTGTTATTATTATCAAGAAAGTACCCTTTTATTTTACAAATCAAACAATAATAATAATATTTCTTACCATAAATATTATAAAATCAACCATTTTGTCACTTACACAAGACAATTACTATTTTCACAAAATTCATATTATCATTATTAAAAGTTTCATTTATTTTGTAAATAATAATAGACTTTCTAAATCTTAAATTTAAAATATCATTTTAGTCATTATTTATGAATTTCCCCATAATTCATAAATAATAACCTTATAAATTCCATACTTTAATTTTAGTAAAGTTTGTTAAATCAACATTATTTACAAAATCCGTCCAAAATCTATAAATAACTTTATTATCATCTATTTATTTAATTTTCTCGTTATTATCAAGTTTTACCCATTTTATTTTAATTAATTACATTCATATTTTAAGTCAGCAATTAAATACAATTAAAAATCCAATAATACAGTAGTCAACAATCAACCCAAGACACAACATATCCAAAATATCCACAATATCCAAACAATCACCAAAATATCACATGTATTAATAATTATAATTTTTCATTAATGGATATAATTTTTTTTAATTTCAATTAATTAAATTAACCATCCTATCACGCTTTTCCAATAGTCTCTAAACTTAGCAATCCTAGTGCCAAATCATCCAGAATTCTGCCATGAGTCCAACTAAAGAAACCACATGTGAATCGAAGTTCGTATGTGAAAGAGACAAAGGTTATAAACTCTCAATTTAAATATTAATTTTTCTACATTTTAATATTAATTTAATCAAATAAAAATTACGTACTTCTTCACGTCCGCACATAACAGGTTGTCGCGCCCATCTACAACTTTGACCATCAATTTCTCCTGGCTCCAAGAATCTAAAGCTGAGATGCCACTTGCAATCGGAAGATCGTGCCTCCTTCACCTATGCAAACCAGCACCACCATTTGCCGCAATTTTGCTAGCAAAATTTACGCAACAATGATCTTTCAGGCTCAATTCTAGCCACCTCATTTCTCTGTTCATCAAATCGAAACCAGATCTAGACTCCTACCGTCGAGCATTACAATTCTGCACCTTTAATTGCATCAATCGGTCGTCGAATCAAGAAACCCCAACTTTGCCTTAGTGTTTCGCTAATTTGAATGTTTGACCATGATTTTCCATTTACTTAAGCATTTTGACGATAAACGAATACCTCCTCTCAACTCTACTCTTCAAGAGCTTCGCAAAGATATATAATTCAATATATTTTGGACACTTTGAATTTTTAAAAACTTTTTAATTAATTTTTTAATCACTATTAACATATAATTAAGCAATTTCTGCATTAGAGAAGAAAATCGAAGGTAGAGGTGACAGCTAGGGTTTGGTGGCCTCACTTTTACAGTCGTTAGGTTGGGTTATGAGTTATATATCAAGTTTGGTCTGAAATAACTACGTGCGCTTTTTAAACACTATGACGTCTCTATTTCACAAACTATAACTCCAAATCCATCAAAATTTTATATCAAACCGATCAACTCGAAAAGACATTTGCAGTGGTTATAAATATGATACATAATTCACCTTTTAATTTAAAATTTATTTTAATTAGTTAGATGTTAATAATGTTAAATTTTTGGGTTGTTACATGTTGTTTGTAATGTATGCGATATGGTACACTTTTTAGAGAAACTAAGTTCTCGGTGTCAAATTTGACAATAGCGGGCTGAAAAATGTACTTCTCGATAGTGAGTCGCATACAATTAGGCAATAGCGGGTTGGGACATGTAGTTCTCAATAGTGAATCACATAAAATTTGGTGATAGTTCCCAATAGTGAGCCGTATACGATGGTGGTCAAGATTCGCCAGATATGGCATTTCAAATGGAAGTGGCAACTCCCGATAGGTAGGGTTAGGGCTCATGGTGGCGACATCAATAGACTCAGCTTGTTGAGGTGGATCAGCTAGTGGTAGCATATCGTCGATTATGATGTTGTGGCATTGGTGGTAGGGCTTGGACGTTGGTTACGATTCAAAAACTCTTTAGCCAAAAACGCGTTGACGTGGAAATATGCGCATTCAATTTTATTTAAAATAAATAAATAATAGCTACAAATTGCCCATCATATTTAAACAATTATATCTCTCGCATACGATTTTTGTTTCAATCGCGGTTCATAGCATTGGGATCGTTGCGAGACAAAGAATGTTTTAGTAAATTGTTGCTATGTAAGGCACTTTCGAAAAATGTGTTGTTTTAATGGGTTCGTTGTACATTGTTCGTAATGCAAGGCGATACGGTACACATTTCAAAGAAACTATGTTCTCGATGTACAATTTTAGCGATAGTCGGTTGAGAAATGTATTTCTCAACAGTGAGTTGCATACATTTGGCGATAGCAGTTTGAGATATGTAGTTCTTAATAGTGCATCACATATGATTTGGCATAGCAGGTTGAGTCATGTAGTTCTTAATAGTGAGTCTCATACAATTTGATGATCGCGGATTGGGGCATGTAGTTGTCAATAGCGAGTCACATACAGTTTGGCGATAGTAGGTTGGAACGTATAGTTCCTCAACAGCAAGTAACTTTTGATTTGGCGATAGTAGGTTGAGACATACAGTTCCTCAATAGCGAGTTACATACGGTTTGGCGATAGCAGGTTGAGACATATGTAGTTCCTAAATGGCGAGTCACATATGATTTGGCAAAACGGTACATTTTTTAGAGGAGTCGAATTCTCGATGTACGATTTGGCGATGTGGACACGCTCGATGCTATATTAGGGCACCGGTTAGTATTATGGTAGAACCTTAGTACACTAGGTCATTATTTTACCTATAGTATTGTACCGTGTTTAACTGACTTGTTGTGTGTATACGACATAGGTCAAGGTATGATTTTCGAGCATAAGTGTTGATTTACTAGATTATTAGTATTATGCGCTTATATGATGCGTTTCACTCACCAAACTTATGTTTGATCTCTTCTATCATTTCCTCCTTTTTATTTTACTCTGACAGATAAAGAGGACCGGTGGTGATTCCAGAAATGATATGGTGCGATGGTGACGTGCAATTATTTTCTATTAGTTATCTGGTATTTTATTATGGTTGTTTCCTGAAATGGGACTGTTTTCATTAACAATACAAAAGGATGTCATAGTTGGAGTTTACTTGATATTCCATTGTTTTGTTTGTCTAGGATTGTATTATTGATTTCTATTATATTTTATTCCTTCCGCCGTGAGTTTCAGAAAGTGTAGGATATTGTAGATAGCTCATTATCTATTTTTTTTATTTTTACTTAAAAATGATCCACTATCAACGGCATCTGCGATATCAGTAGCACTTTTAGGTTTGAATGAGGATGTCGTGGTTGATGGATTGTTACATAGTCAAAAATGTTATTTCTACAAAGTCATAACGCGATGGGGTGGCTAAGAATGTAGGTCGGATTTTGTGGGAGAGAGTTATAAGCTTGAGATCAACTGCTGGTTTGGAAGAGAGATTTTGGATGTAATACCCCGGTTTTTGATAGTGCATTTAAAAACATACATGATAGTGCATTTAAAAATATTAAGGTTAGCTAAGATGTGATGGGATACATAGCCAATAATGAAATATCTAACATAGTGCTATATAATTGTTGGCTTATACTTGTACATTGATTATCGCATAATATAAAATCCTATCAATTGTAATTTTATGCTCGTAGCGGTGTTTCTTTCTAGTTTATCATAAAATATCAATTAACATTAAACATATATTGTATCTCATTATACAGAATTATGCACAAACATGAGATATATAAATTGGGTGGATTGTGTCATGGTACCAATATGACTGCCTACGTACCCATTACATGATCAAGCCTTGTAGTTCTTTTTCTTATCTACTAACTAATCCTAAAGGAAATTTAGAAATCATACCTAACACTGTTCTTCTCTTGCACCAAAGATTTATCATAATATAACAATAACATATCATATGTATATTATATAATGTAGAGAACAACAATAAATGTTCTGTGTACATGCTCTCTTATAGTGATATGTATGAAATACAGAAGCAAACTGTAATCTCGCATTGATTGAGTGGAACTTTGTGCTTGAACAATCATACAACATCTACCAATACGCAGTATGTTGATACAATACAAAAGTATCACTTAGTGTTGCAAACAAAATAAGAGTAACCAAATTTTAACATTTCACTCTAATCCTATTTGGTACTACGATGATGTAGGAAATCAACAATGAAAAATCAAATCATTAGGGTACATAGGAAAATGTCACATAACACACTAGTATACCATACTCAATTTATAATACCCGTTTATTTTTTTTAATATTCATACCCATTCATTTGTAAATTTTCACATTTCATTAGCTCTGTCCTTTTCAAAAACCATTTCCAAAAACGATTCCAAAACATATTCCTCAAATCTCCTAGAATAACATTTTCCAAACTTTGTATAAAATCACATTTATTTCTATACTAGATGTTGAGTAAACACATGATGGAAATTGCTTGGTTACATTATGGGCATCCCCACACTGTATTTATGCTATCCTAAATAAAACATGATTCACAATTCACATGTTTTCATTATAATTGTTCAATTTATGTATAAATTCATAATTATAAAACACAACTCGAGTAATAGATTGTTTGACTAGTGACAATAGGGCTAACTTGTCACGGATTTGGGTCGTGACCCTAAGTCAACTAGCTAAGATGGTTCTTAGCCTCTCTAATATTCAATATAATTTTACCATTAAAACACTTACATCAAATGAATCTCATAATATTTGTTGGTTGCAATTTTGATCACACGGATACCTATTTCGTCATACTCACTACCCAAGCCATGAATATCAAAATGGTGCTAATTATATAACATGTGAGTACATATAAATAATAAACATAACCAAGACACAAATGCTAATCATTAGTGTGGGCTATATTTAACTTCCTCGGGTGTGTACAGCAAAATTATTAGCATATTCATTATAATTTCTCCACTTATTACTCACTAACATAGTGCCTTATAAAGTAAGTAATTAGATATATGCTTGTAACTTATACCACTGAAATATTTATCACCATATTAAATTCATATTAATGTCAAAAGTTAACCGGCTTGAGTAGCTTACAAGATTTCACTACTCATAATAATGTCATCATATCTAATTAATGATTGATCAATATAAGAATATCAAGTAGAGTGTAAATAGAATACTAATACACAGACGTTCTATTCCATCTTACGATAGAACTCCATCTATCACTTTACACAGTATTCTAATTCTTGATCGTTAAATTATAATGTTCAACTATCAAATAGATTATCCATTACTTTCTAGGGATAATTCATTAATATTTGCAATTGCTGGAGCCACACATATGGATGAACTTATTTCACAAAATATGTGATTGTTGATAGTCATATAAATGGGTAGACTTCTATCATAAATGTATTTATGAGTGCTGACAGCCATATGTATGGGTTGGTTTCTATTATAGACATAAAACTAATCTCACTAACATTATATAGACACAAACTATAAGTTTTATTCCACATAATTAAAATAAATAATCCACATTCTTCACTAAGTTACCAATCGATGTATCCTATCCCCTACAGAAATGCTGCTAGGCCCAAAAATTATTTTGTCATTTCCTATAATTAGAGACAGTTTTTTCAGAAGGTCCGCTTTCAAATTACCTTTTTACCCCCCCCCCCCCCGAATTCCACTAATTATATTATTTTGTAGAATTAGATAGAATTTCATCGATAATACAACCAACACTATATCCCCTAGATTATAATTCAAAAATTGCTTTGTGTCATCTAACCATTATTACAACATCGATGAGTCATTAACTTATTTAATTAAATGATTGTATCCAATTATTACCATATTATACCATAATTTCCATCTTCTTCATTTGTTGATATAAGTTATATCAAAATGTCGTAAATTTCATGCCGGTTCTAGTGACGTGAATCTCGTATCAAAATGATTGTACATAAAGAAATTACTGCATATTTATATTTCAAGGGTTAAATGATAATTTTTAAATTTAGTTATTATTAAAATTATATCTGATCATACAATAATTATTGTTCTAAGGAGTTACATAAAATTTTCCCTTTCCTCCCACTCATTTCTTAAAGTACCTCAATGACGACTTCCATCAACTATTGCCATTTCTTTAGGACAAGATGGTTGGCACTGAAACCACCATCATGCTTAGCATTAAAAATCTCAGCACCCTATAAATATTTCATCCAAGTTGATGCTCCTTCAACCGACCCCATGTTGACTTCGAAAGTGACTTCGAGCTTCTTAGGCTAACTCCTCGGCCGAATTAGCCTCCGTCATAATCACCGTTGTGCTCTACATCGAGAAACTTTACTATCCATACCACTTTTTCCTAGCTCGATGCACTCCATCATTAGGCCGATGGCTTTGACCACCTACTGCTCCTCGCTCCGACCATATGGAACTAAGAGACCATCACCGTCTTGCTCTTCTACCCGAGATTCATGTTGGTTAACTATAATAAATCTTTAGTCACACACCGTCTGATATTTTGTTATTATGCTCTTTATATTTCCTTATTTCTACTACTTATTAATTAGGAATGGGTTGTATGGATTGCTAGACAAGCTCGCACATGCTAGCGCATGTGCACTCGGGAAAATAGGCACATATGGTGCTTTGATAGCACACTTGGCACTTAGCACTATGCACTACACTACAATGAAATGAGCTTGGTTCTCCATTACTCTTCCTTCTCTCTTTTCCTTTTTTCAGCTCTCAAAACTGAAAAGGCAAATCTTTTTACCTGCTTATCAAGAATTGTCTCTTTATTTCCCCAACTATTAAAATTTATTACCTTTTTAGTTTTGTGTTGTAGTTTCTACACCCACACTTAGTGCAATTCCTTTGATGGAGAGAATATATAGAAAATAATCCAATTCATCATCTAAAAAGTTCTTATAAAACTCCTGAGTAATTGCCTTTCTACACTCCTCCAAATTTTTTAACCTTGAGTGCACAAGTTTAAAGCATGTTTTGTGAACCTTAGGGAGTGAATGGTAATCAATGGTTGCACCTTAGTCATGCCAGAATTCGCTTTCAAGGCAGTGACCTGTTCACAGCACAACCTCTCTTTCCTATTATTTATCGACTATCTTTTCTTATAATTTAAAAGCATAATTCTTACAGCAAAGAATAATGGCCCTTCCAATCAACCAAATTCTTTTTGATCATTCCACATTCGAAGCATTGGACATAACCAACTACAAATGCTAGTCTAAGAAAGTACTCATCCTATTCGAGTAATTCGAAATCGATTACGTCCTGTATACTAAATCGAAGTTTCAGAAGCTTTTGCTTCAGCCACAACCACAACCGTGCAACAAAGCATTGTACCAAAGGAGAATGATGATGAAGTCAAAAAGAAATTTGAAAATGACAACAAGTTAGTCAGACTACACATGTTGACATACATGTCAAACAAACTCTTCCATCTGTTTATCAATCAGAAATCAGCAAAGATCATTTAGGAAGCGTTGGAAAAAAAGTATGGAGAAGATGATGCTGGAAGAAAAAAGTACATGTAGGTTAATGGTTTCAATTTTAGATGGTTGACAACAAACCAATTATGGAGCAGGTTCATGAATATGAAAGCTTGGTATCTGCATACTCAACATAGGAATGAAGATGTGTGAGATCCTATAGGCCAACATGTTGGAGAAAAAATTCTCACCATCTTCGAGCAATTTACATAAATTATCTCAAGCACAAAAGAAATATTCTTTCTCTTCAAGAACTAATCAGTCACATGCAAGCTGAGGAAGCAAATCATTTGAAGGATAAATTTAGTGTTATGACCATTGACTCTGATAGGCTAATTTTGTGGAAACTGGAAATCAATCTAAAGTGGATAGATTCAGAAACAAAAGGTAAAGGTCTTAGAGTTTTTTTAATTAGAAAATTCAGAGTGTTGTAACAAAATCAATAAAATTCAAAAGAAGAAGTCAATCTGTTATGTTTGTGGCAAAACAGGTCATAAGGTGCATTAACGCTTTCAACGGAAAGGATGACACAATCAGAAGTAAGCTACCAATGTCAAAGTATAAGCAAATATTTCTGAGGATGAAGATATCATAGCTTCAGTTATTAACGAGGCTAACCTGGTGGAAAAAAAGACCGATTGCGTGGTGGACACAGGAGCTTCTACACATTTCTATACAAATCGAGAGCTTTTCCATCAATTCTAGGATGCAAAAGACAATGAGCGTGTATTCATCGGAAACTCCGCTACTGCCGAAGTACTTAGTAAAGGAAAGGTTCTTCTTAAACATACTTCTAGAAAAACTTTGGCTTTGAATGATGTATTATATGTCCCTTTCCTTCGTAGGAATTTAGTATCTGGTAGGTTACCAAACAAGGATGGAATGAAACTTGTTCTTGAATTTGATAAAGTTGTAATAAATAGGAATGTGGTATTTGTGGAAAAGGGTATCTAGTTAATGGTCTGTTTGTATTAAAATCTATTATTTCTAGTAATGAAAATACTTCTACTTTTGCTTATGTGACAGAATCATTTGACTTATGGCATACCAGATTAGGACATGTTAATGCAAGCTCAATCAATAGGCTAAGAATATTTAATGTGCTAGATATAGAAAATGACATTTTGTCTTCTGAATGTCCTATATGAGTTGATGCCAAAAATGCTAAAAATGTTTCAAATTAGTCACCAAGAGAAGTACTGAATTACTAGAATTAATACACTCGGACTTAGCAGATTTTAAGAACACAATCAGTAAGGGAGGTAATGCTATCATGTACCTTCATTTATGACTTTTCTGGATTCACCCAAATCTATCTACTTAGATCTAAAGATGAGACTGTAGAAATGATTTAAAATCTAAGACTGAAGTTGAAAACCAATTAGATCGAAAAATCAAAAGGCTTACGTTTGATGGGGGGAGAATATTATACTAATTTTTTCTGAAAAGATTCTATGATGGAAATGGAATTATCCATTAAACTAGTGATCCTTAAAACCCCCAACAAAATGAAGTAGCTGAAAGGAAAAAAATTACTCTTAAGAATATGATGAATGAAATGATTTTAAGTTCTAGTATAACTGACAATATGTAGGGTGGAAGCTGTATTATCTGCATGTTATATACTTAATAGAGCGCCTCATAAAAGGTTGGATAGAACCTCATCTGAATTATTGACAGGATTTCCTCCAAACCTAATTTTTTTGAAAGTGTGGGAGTATCTTGTTAAGGTGGGTTTAGCGGACTTTAGAAAAACTAATATATGACCTAAATATTTGATTGTATATTCATTGGTTATGCTTATAATAGTGCTAAAAATAGATTCATGTCTTTATATGATCAAACTATTTATGAGCATAGAGATGGTATATTATTTGAAAAGGTCTTTCCTTTAAAAAACTGTAATAATGAGAGCTCTTTTGGCTCTTCCATTATCATTAATGCGTCATTTTCTTTGCCCACTCTACCACCTGTTACCAATGAATCTAATAATGTACTTAGAAGGAGTAAATGGCAACATACAGAGATAATCATTGAACCAGACTTCATTACCACCTTAGTGGTAGAAATTACCAATTTTGAAGGGATTGATGATACCATTGTTTCTGTACTTTTAATTGAGGAAAATCCAAAAACATACGAAGAGGTAATTAACTCTAGGAAGGTAATTTTTGGAAAGATGATATTAAAAGTGAACTTGACTCTATAATATCTAACTATACCTAGGACTTAGTTGACCTACCGAAGGAATGCAAACCAATTAGGAATAAAAGGACCTTTAGAAAGAAATTGAAAACTGACGGTTCTGTAGATAAATCCAAGGCTTGATTAGTGGGCATTGGTTTCACTCAAAAGAAAGACATTGATTATTTTGACACTTATTCCCCTATCATCTGGGTGGGTACTAATAGAACTTAATTGCCTTGGTTGCTATTCATAATCTAGCAGTGCACCAAATAAATGTGAAAACTGCTTTTAGTGATGGTGACCTAGAAGAAGAAATTTACGTGGAACAATCTATTGGTTGCATGTTACCTAGTCAAGAGAATATAGTTTGAAATTAAGAAAGTCTCTTTATGGCCTAAAACAGGCTCCTGGGCACGAAAAATTTGATAGGACCATAGTAAATAATGGTTATATAGTGAATGCCTCTGATTTCTACATATATGCAAAGGTGTTTGGTCCTCACTGTGTGATTATTTTCCTTTATGTTGATGACATCTTGATATTTGATGCAAATATGGTCGTAATAAATGATGCAAAAAAAATTTTGTCCTTCCAATTTGAGATGAAATATTTAAAAGAGGCTGATTTGATACTAGGAATTAAAATAGGAAAAACCGCAACCGGTTTCTCGCTAAATCAGCCTCACTACAAAGAGAAAAATTTAAAAAGGTTTAATTATTTTGATGTGACTCCTGTTCGATCTCCGTATGATCCTAGTAAGGATCTTCAAAATAACAAAGGACCTAATGTATCCATGACAACCTGCATCTCCCAACACACCGATCCAAAGCCTATGGTGACTTTCAAACTCGTGTCGGTGCCAAGAAACACGAGCCGTCAGGGTTTTTTAAACATTGCAGAGACTAAAGATATACATATATGACCTAAGACATTCTACACTTTTAGATCTTATAGCGGAAGGCAATAAAATATAAATATAGTAAATAACCATCTCGGAAAATATCTCAAAACACAGTCTCAGAATACAGTAGGTAGTCAAATCTAAAGTACATAGAAATACGGTACACGGTTTGATAAATACTATACACGGTTTGATAAATACTAAGCACTGAATAAGATATATAGTTACATAGAGAGTAATATAAAACAACAAGCAACTCCAATGATGAGCTCGCCTCTTCATGTACTAATCACGGGCCTATCACCTACTGCCATGCCCTCCTATTATGGGGAAAAAGAAAGGAAATGGAGTGGGTCTGAAAAAAGTCCGGTGAATGAGTACATTATTAATATATGGTTGCCACATGCAGTTGACTTTAGTAATACTATATGACCTAGAATATCCTACAAGTGTTCATGAGTTACTTGTTTGCCTTACACAAGGAGTTTAGCTCAATACACACAACACTAACTACTTGTGCAGGATCATACTTAGGATCGAACAACTGAGCGAACCTCTAAATAACTAATGACCGGCTAACAACTACTAGAACTATTCTACATAGGATTACCCTACCATTTCCCACATTACGATTACACATAACTATTCCAAAATAGGTTTCCTATAATTTCTACCATGAGACTAAGTTTCCCACAACTAGGACTGCACATACCCCAGTTACACATTGAGGGGGAGCCCACAATGTCGACTCACCAAAGTGTCTCATCATCTGCATCCATGTCCACCTCTCAATGGTAACATAATGCCTCTTATTGCACGAGTCGGGATCCAACAATAACACAGCAGTACATCGCGTCATCCATGAGTACCAAGGAACTTCCATTGTGCCGAGCTACACACTTTATCAAGAATCCATCAGTGATGTGCATCCACCGTAGAACTTCTTATGAGTGCAATTTGCGATAAAATCACCCCCAATCGAATATAAACCCCAGTTGGTATATATCATTTACCCAGCCTGCAACGTCCTAGTGTTGCCACATAGTGAACTAGCTTCCCCACTCCTAACATCCATATATATATGTGTGTGTGTATGTATATACACACTAGTAACTATTTTACTTATAACCTCAGTTTGATCGCTCGTTGCTGATTAGGGTTTTTAATTTTCGGTTTTAATTTGTTTTTTTTAATTAGTTTCATTAACCACGTTCGTTCCTAAATTTATTGCTCTAAACCTAAATCATAGATTATCATATAGTAACCCTATTTATAATTAACCAAACTTGCCAATATCAAATTTATAATTATACAAAACTCCCTATTCAAATTCAATTTATAGATGTACACAAATTTATAGTAAAATAGTTAAACCTGTAACGACCCATAAATTTCGACAATTAATAATAGTTAATTTAATAAGATATTGTAAGTTAATGTTGGAAGAAATTAAAATTTGTGATTTATTAAGGAAAATAATAATTGGAATGAAATTGTAACCATATTAATTTAAGTTAATTATTAACGACTTTCATGAAAACCCAATTAATTGAAATAAGTTAAATGCTATACTTGGTTATAAATTGAATATAAGTGAATAAATGAAATATTGGATTAACCAAGAAAATAATAGATAGTTAATGGAAATTGAATGACATTAGTTTAATGAAAATAAATGGTAACATTGATTTGTAAGTAATAAAAGCTTATTAATGTGACTAAAGGTTAACTGTGGCAAACTATTGTATGCTGCCTATCTATATAGCCTATTAATTTAAATTGGAAATAAATTTCAATAAATGTAATTAAATATTATGTTAATGTAAATTAAGATAATATTTGGATATAATGTTAATTTTATTTATAATATGATAATTGGTTGAATAAAAAGAATGGAAATCAAGATTTATTAATTTATTGGAATTCAAATTATAATAATTTGGTTAATTGTAAATAAATGAAATTAAATATTTAAATATTACGTTAATAGAGATTAACATGAAATTTGGGAATATTAATGTAATAGATCATGAACTAATGTTAATTTCACCCATTTGATAATAATGGATTGAATAATAGGATGAAAGGTCAATTAAATGGGATTATTGAAAATTTAATTTATAATTTCTGAATTTAATGAAATTGGAATTAAATAATCAACTTTAAATTGACATCTAAATTTGTTTAAATTATTGTAAGTGATTAAGAAATCAAAAATGATAGAAGTTGTAAATTATTAAAAATTTAAACTAAAAATGTGATTTAATTAATTTAATATTAATTTATTTAATTAACTGAAATATAGCCATTTTGGCCACTGACTCGGATTTCGACGAAACTAGTTTCATCGGATCCGTAATGGTGAATTATTGTAGGATTTTAAGTTTCGTAACGATCGGACTTGTCATTTGATCGTACAGACTCGAAACGCCTAGAAATCAAATCAGTTGAAATCAATTTGAAATAAACTGATTTTAACATAACTTCTTCATACGATGGAATTAGGACTTGAAACCTGTTCCATTAAATATTCAAAAGCATCTATTTTGATATATGGGTTGACCCATTTCGTATCGGGAACGAAACGGGTTTTTTGGGTCGACATCGTTCAATCAAATCTGATCTGTTCTTTCTATTTTCAACCCTACCTATATATATATATATCCAGTTATAAACCCTAGGTCCTTCTTATTCTATTTGTCTATACGAACTTCTCTTTCTCAGCTCCTCTTTTCAATGGCAGACAAAACCAAAACCCTAATTCCCAATTGCAAATTTCAAATCAAATTCAATTCCAAAAATTTAACTTCTTCAAAGTCTATCAAATTATATACCGTTTTGAAGCTCTCGACGATCACATCTCAATTCTGTGATTCGTTTTTCAATTCGATGCACCGTTTTTCCAGAAATCAAGAATGTACCGTGGCCGTTCATATTGGATTTTTGACGATCCAACGGTGGATCGTCGACCGTTTGTCGATCGCGGAACAGTGTTGGGGAGAGGACGACGAGCAGGCCCGGCCATGCCATTCGTTTGTCGAGATGTGGTCAAATTTTGCCAGAAATCAGAGATTAGTGGCCGATTTTTCGTCTCGGCTTGGAGGAGTGCGGCGACACCGGAGGGGGGCCGGTCGGTGGGTGATGGGGCGGCTCGGCCTGGGCTATCGTGTGGTGTTGCCTGATCGAGGCGTAGCGGGCCATGGGCGACGGTGTTGGCTGATAGCATTGGCGGCTAGGGTTTGATCGAGTGCATTCTCGTGTGCGCGTGCATGTTGCGGCTAGGGTGCTGAAAGGTGACATGTAATTTCAATAATTATTATATTTGTTTCAAAATTTGAAATCGTATAACTTCTAATTGCTATAATTCTCACATACGAGGTCTGATTCATGCGTGGTTTCTTACGTTAGGATCGTATTAAAATTTGGACATTTTGACGCTAGTTTGGACGGATTCTGAGACTTTTTGAATTTTGGGTTTAAATTGGATTTAAATTCAATTTAAATTCAGAGGTGGGTGTTTCAACCAACTCACAACTTCTAAAATTTCTTATGTTTGTTAAATTTAATTTATGACGTGATTAGGAATTTATTTATGACTGTTTGGTATATTGTGAATTATCATCTTAGTTAATTTGAATTTATTTGAATTAAATCGTTATTTAATTTATTATTGAATATAAATTGCCAGTTAAATACCTGTTTTTGATTATCAGTTCTATATTGGTATTTATTTATTGATTTGGATGATGATTGTAATGGATGTTGATTGTTGATATTGGATGAATGGATGTTGTATTTATATCGTTATAAACTGCAAGTTCACTATGGGTTGAAATGATACATATCCGAATGATCTATAGATTAGAGAAAAATCGTTATGGGTTGAAATGATAGACTCGAGCGATTTTATGGATTTTATTATTGTTTTGGGATTGCGGTTTGAAATGAGATATAACCGTAACATTGTAAATTGCGGATTGAAAAGATAAATATCCATATCACTTGATCCTAGGGTAGAGAATTATATACGGACATCGGATTGGTTAAATTAAATGATTTTAAAGCTTTAAATTTTTGAATCCTTTTAAATGATACTTTGAAATAAAAATCGATTTATACGAATTGAATTATTATTGAAATTCAAGTTTATGATAAAATTGGAATTGGTTTAAAGGTATTGTTAAAAGAATTTAATTGAAATGTCAAAGTTGAATTTGGATAAAAAGTAAAATTTGTCAGAATTGAATTATTTTGAGTTGTTTGAAATATAACTTTGAAATATATTGAATTTGGAGTAATTTAAATTAATATTTCGAACATGGATTGGAGGCGATATTGAATTAAATATTTTATTGAGAATCAAAATTGGAAATTTGAAATTGGGTTTTGGGATATTAAAATGGTCCAAATGTACTGGAATGGAATAAATAGTTTAAATTGATATAAATTTCAAATTCATATTTTTATATAAACTGTTTTAAAAATATATTATTTTAAAGACTTTAATTATTAAGATTTTCAACTTTTAAACTAATTAACCTGTTTTAACTTATTTAAATCTAATTAATCTATTTTAAAGCTATTTAATCTATTTTAATTATATTTAATCTATTTTTAAATCTATATGAACTATTTATAACTATTTTCTTCTCAATTCCAAACTAAGTAAAATGGATGGGTTTATATTCAAATTCTCGATTTTTAAGTGAATATGGTTAATGATGTTATAACCTAAGTTGGGAATTTAATAACATATTTGGTTTAATATGATATTTTGAAATGAGAGTTTAGCCTATTTTGGAAATATGACCTTTGAAAGAAAATATAATTTCGAACTATGATTTCAAAGGTGAATATGATTTCAAAAGTAAGTAATGATTTTGAAAATGATATAATTTGAATTGAATATGATATTTTGATATCAATTATGAAATGATTTTGGAAATGTAAAAGAACCATCCAGTGTGAAATAAGCGTTTGGTTGTTAAAGAGACCGGGATCGAATATGGGCATACTCTTTGTCGATAGCGAAAACCACTTTGACAACTGTGTACGCGGTGGAGATTTCAAAATGAAGTAGGATGGTGGCAACGATCTTAAAGGTATATTTATGTGGACCTAACTCCCGTGAGTTAGCATAAGGTGGCTAAACAGGAGCGATTCCGGACCAAGTAAGGTAGCCCCTCCGATCGGACACATTCCATCGACACTATATTCTGACTTTTGATTTATTTGGTAGCCACCCTTCGATTTTTACTCGGGAGTGTGTTTCGAGTTAGGCGGTAGTTGCGACTATGCATTACCAACAGTCCGGATGCATAATTGGTACATCTACCCTGGCATTGCCTAGTTGTGCCGTGTCACCTACCCTAGTGCGCCTTTTATGAGTTTGGTTTGTACCATACCTATAGTGCCCTCTGACGGCACCCAGTACGGGTGGGATTATGGTACTGTATAGACTATGGGAAATAAAAATGTGTTAAGGGGGAAAATGTAATGCCTTAACGCTATTTTAATAGTTTATATTACTGTAGACATATTATGATAGCGTATTGTACTACATAGTAGATAGTTTAAGGGATCCTTAGGAGATGTGAATCCCGAACATCTCTTAAGTTACTACACACATGTTAGACACTGGATAAGAGATGTCAAACCCCATAAACATCACCGACGCCGTTTACACTCATATTTATTTACCGTTGATTTAACTCACATTAGATCTTTTAGTTCTGACTCGAGTGTTTTGTCTTTTCAATTCGCTCGGGTCAGCCTGAGCATTTCAGGATTCGAAGACTTGTTTCTGGAGGACGAAGATGAAGATTGTATTATTATTTACTATACTATTCCACTGCATCATACTATTCCGCTGCATTATTATTTGTTTATCACTGATATGTGTAACTCTGATTTAGTATTGTATAAGTATAATCAAATGTTTTGTATACAGCTTCATGAACTGTTATTTGATTATTATATTTTGTCATTCCGTTGTGAGATTCTGTTTTGTTTTTTCTCTCTGCCTTTTCTTATCCACCCCAATAACAAACCGCCCTTCTGTATGGTTTGAGTCGGCACGTGTGTCTGCTTAAAGCGTACAAAAGGCGGGATGTTACAAAACCTAAGGTTACTATTAACATCACGGTTTATGTCGATTCTTATCAATTTGTAGATTTATGTTTACAGATGTAGGTTAGGAAAAGGAGAATCATATTCATGTGCTAACAATTAAATTTCCAATCTAAAGAAACAACATTTACAATTTGATTTCTGACAACCTAGATTAAATAAGGTAAACTAAAATTAATTGTATGTAATCATCTTATTAAAAATGAACCCACTCACCTCAGGTCCAAGCTCTTTCCTTTGAATCCCATTTGTTAGCCCTTCGCTTGATTCATCCTTCTTAATCTCTACTTTTATTTTTATTTTATTTTTAAGAATTTAGGTTTAGAGAGGAAAGAATTTGATAGAGTTCAACAGGAGCAGACTAATTATATAAATTAAATTTATGAATTAGGGTTTTACAACGGTTGTGTATTTATAAGGATTCAAAGTAATGTGGACCATCGATCAAGTCTTGGAAAATATTTACTTAAATCTAGTTCGCTCGAAAAATACTTCGATGTTAAGAAAATTATACGACAAATATAGGACGTTAGCGACTCAAATTGTTTCCTTTGAAACACCAATAGTTCGACCGTTGTGCTTGGGGGCGATCGGCCGCTAGTGGTCGACCAGTCTCTATGTGGGTGTCGACTAATGGAGCTATTTAATTTTAGTATATTTTCCTTATTTATTATTTCTTATTTTTAAATTTAAAATGGTTATAACTTCTTCACATTAGCTCAGATTTCAAAGTGTTATATATGAAAATCATCTAGAAAATCGCTCGAAATGCAACGATGTCGTTTTCATAGCTAGATTTGGGCATTTTCAAAAATTCTACTTATTCCCTTATTATGTTTAAATTTGATTTGTTTATTAAATTTTCGCTTAAATTTTTCGAGGTGTTACATTCTATCCCCCTAAAAGGATTTCTTCCTTGAAATCTCAAAAAACGGAAAAATGTACCTCATACGTACAACAGTCAATAACTATAACCATCTATTCATCCATTATCCATTAGCAATCATTATCCTTAATAAATTTATATCGCAATATAAACATGAAGGCATGAAATGCATATAAACCTATACTAATGCAAAGTTTAGACGGTCTCCTGGTCTAGTCGACCTCCTGAAATGCAAATGCTTATGCCATGTATCCAAAATGAATGCAACATTGTATGTGAATATACCGATAAATCTACATATTCAATCCATATGCAACAACCATATGCATATAACTCAATAAAATAGAACAAGTGATGGTATAAGTGTGTGTACTAACGTGAGCATATATATTGCCTACGTGTGCAAAGAACCATTCAACAAATACATCCACTAGCATCCATCATCCAAAACATGTCCTAATGACACGTTCGTAACATTCCTACCATCTAATTGTCTCTACCTATGAGGTATACCAAGCTAGGATCTAAAAATAAAAATGACCTAATTATCTAAAATGGAAACTTACCAGAAAAGAGTTTGTATGGGTAGCTCGGATCTTCTCCTTAGGCTCCCATGTACTCTCAACTAGGTCGTCTCCCTACTGGACTTTAACCAGTTCAGTTATTTTATTACAGAGTCACTTTGTCCTATGCCCAATAATGCAGGTAGGTTCATAGCAAACAAGTGATTCACTTATCCACTTCGACTTCTCTTAACTGACACGGCTCGACCATGGTAGTTGCATCATATAAATACTTTCGTAAGTGTGACATATGAAAAACATTGTGAACACCCGCCAACCCTCCAGGAAGCTTTACTCCATAAGCAAACTTCACCACTCTATCCAAAATCGAAAAAGTCCATACAACTCTCGATGCTAACTTTTTAGAACTACTAATCCAATGAAATATCTAAATGGCAAGATGCTTACATAGACCATGTCATCACTACAGACTTCAACGCCATGTGCCTCTTGTCAGCATATGCTTTTTACCTATCTTGAGTAGTCTTTATTCTTTTATGGATCAAATCCACTTTCTAAGCACCTCTAACTGGATTGTTCTTCCAACTGCACTTATCATCCTTACTACTGGCATGTGACTTCAATCTAAATGCACATGCATAGGCAACCCTCTGCATCCCTTGCTACCAACTCAAATAAAATGATGCTAGTATGCACCATATTAGATAACTGGAACATAAGTATGCCCCAACGGAACTATAGCCTTATGAAATCCCCAATGCATATATACACCATTTTAAATCACCTAGTAGTATGTCTGATCACTTCATCTTTTAGATACTAAGGTAAGATTTCCCAAAGTGGACGGTGTCCCTTCCCTTGGTATTTTCTACTTATCTCCTTTTATTATTTCTCCATTTCACACGTGGATATCCAAACTTGATGGATCTCTTAAACCATTGAAAATAAAATAACTTCTTTTCTAATTCACTTCAACAGAAGTTTTCCCATTTTGCTTCTGATTTGATTCTCCAGTCCTTCTATAATCGTGGTACTATATATCACGTTTATAGTATATGAGGATTTATCCTAATTCCTATAAGTAAATACTCAAATGTTATAGTAGGGTAAACTTAGTCTATTTCCTATTCAAACCTAACAATTAAAATCCTAAATCTAAGTAAATTCCTAAATTTAAAAGAAATTATAACCTAAAATCATTTTAACATTGACAGTAATCGCCTAAGTGATACATCGTTCACGTGCAACTATTATGGAACACAAACTATGTATCCTAAGTAGGTCCTTTATGAATTTCCTTAAATAACATTCTTTTAATAGGATGGATGATTGAAAAGAATCCTATTATTCTTTCCTCTAAGTCTTACCAAAAATTTTCAAGTCTTATTTTCTATTAAAATCGCCTTCGCATTCTCAATATGCAGAAATAGCAATATCTTTTTCTTAACAGAAACCCAAATCCTTGAATTAACCATTCCTTGCATAATCATGGCTCCAACTCCATCATAGGATATCTTTTATGGTTTAAACCGCCAAGTCATACCATTCCTTAATGTCATCCCATCAATGGGACCTTTTACCCAAACATTACTTCTCACCATTCTATTCCAACTATTTTATGGTCGAGGCAACTCAATATGGAATGGTACCTTGCCATTTCAATCCAATAGAAATAATGACCAATTCTGACCTAACACTGAATCCAAAATCTTCATCTAAGAGCATCTAAAATGGAGATGTCCTAGCATAGTAAACATCTTATGGAACTCTTGTTCCTCATCTTCAACAACATACTTATAGTTGCGACGACAACTTAAGTACCAATTTCTTTATAAACATTGTCATACAACGTATACTATAAGACAACAACCTACCTGCTTGGTTATCTATACTTCACCAAATCAAAATCAAAATGTGAGGCATAATGTTAGGTTCGACGCGACTCAACCACAAGTAATCCTAGTTATCTTCCTCTTCCAGCGATTTCCAGACAACTAAACTTTGGGGACTTATAATATATAACTAACTTAACCACCTCCAAGACATGAGAGCAAAACCATAGCTATCACCTCAAAACCATGTATTAGATAATTCCTCTCGTGTACTTTCAACTATTGACCAGTATAACAAACAACTCTATCCTGTATCAAAACAACATCCCATCTTGTACCGCAACATTTAGTATATACATCAACTGCCATCGAAGTATTGGGGTTACTAAAATAGGTGTACTAAAAAACAAAAGTTGGGTCTTACATACTTCTCGATTATTTTTCCAAAAGTGTCATTTTTAAAAGCAAAATATGCAATAATGTGCCTAAAAACAAAGCTTTAAAGCAGTTGTTAAAAATTGTTTTTTTAAACAAATTCCATAGAGTTTGTTCGATCATTTTATAGAAAATCATAAACCAACTTATTTTTCTTTTTAAAATATCAGACATCAACTATTTTTAACTTTTAGAAAACATTTTCACTGGTTTATCACTTAAATCGAAGTAGATAAAAGCAACCTAATTTACACAAGCCCAATTATACCTAATAATGCTTTAAGTGCATAGGGTTTACGTCCCTTTTTTATAGATGGTTAACTCAAGTTCATTCTCCAATTAGTGTCCAACTCCAATATAGAAACACTCTATCTATACCTATAGTCTAATGGAGTCTTTGCAACTACTACTAATATAGGAATAAGATTTCCACTTTAACTAGGGAGATTTGCTTTAAGTTTGCGAAATCATTCTTCCATGTTCCCATTTTCACCTTATCACATCCCACTTTAATTATAAGGGTCTCATGGTACCGATCTTCTTCACTCACCCTTAAATTCATAGTTACTTACTACTGGTAGTTGGTATATGAATCCTCTGCTAGTGTTTCTTTTTGGGTTAAATCATAATAAATGCGAAGGGTTTATTTTTCACCTCAACTGTTAAAACCTTAACATTTACTCTAACTCACAATTGTTTGCTTATATAAGGAATAAGCCAACAACTACCTTATGAGTCAAAATGTATAGAGTGTTGAGTATTAATATACATGTTAGAAAATTACAAATATGATCCCTTGGTCTGATTAGACTTATCTTATCTCCTCGCTTGTGGATATCGGTGGAACCATATAGGGGGATGTTCATGCCCGAAACCTTAGCCGCCTCCTTTGAGCAATCCTCAACAAAATTACTTATTCTTACTATCTATCATTATGAATTATTTTCAACTTTCACATAGATAGTATTGGCAAGTGATAACGTTCTTTATTTTTATACTTTTATATATGTAAAACCTTTGAAAAGCTTTTTATCTGTTTATATGCTTTTTGGAAATCCATTAAGAAATACTTTTTGAAATTTTTTTGGAAAACTTTTTTTCTTTTTCAATATATTCAAGTATGTTTTCTCAATATGTACCTAGCTCGTAAAGAATCTTAAACTGAAGCTTTGATACCAACTATTACAAACCGCCCCTCCTGACACATCGATCCAAAGCCTAGGGTGACTTTCGACTTGCATCGGTATCGAGAAATAAGAGCTGTCGGGGTTTTAAAAGCATTATAGAGATGAAAGCTATGCAGATATGATCTAAGAAATTCTACATTTTTAGATCTCACAACGGAAGACAAAAAATTATAAATATAGAAAATAACTGTCTCAGAAAATATCTCAAAATACCGTCTCAGAAAATAGCACATAGTCAAATCCAGAGTACACAAAAATATGATACATAGTCTAGTAAATACCAAGTACCAAATAAGATAGATAGTTACTAGAGAGCAATATAAAATAACAAGCAACTCCAATGATGAGCTTGCCTCACCACGTATTAATCACGAGCCTATCACTTGCTACCCTTTCCTCCTATAATGGGGGAAAAAGAAAAAGTGGTGGGTCAGAAAAAAGTCTGCTGAATGGGTACGTTATCAATATATGATGATCACAAGCAATTGACTTTAGTAATACTCAATGTGACCTAGAATGTCCTACAACTGTTTGTGAATTACTTGGTTACCTTACTTAAGGGGTTTAGCTCAATACACACCAACACTAACTACTTGTGCAGGCTTATACGTAGGATCAAACAACCGATCGAACCTCTAAATAACTAATGTTCGGTTAGTAGCTACTAGAACTATTCCACATAGGATTACCATACCATTTCCCACATTACGATTACACGTAACTGTTCCAATATAGGTTTCCCTACAATTTCTACCATATGACTAAGTTTCCCACATCTACGACTACACGTACCTTAGTCACGCATTAATGGAAAGCTCGCAATGCCGACTCACCAAAGTGTATCATCATCTGCATCCATGTCCACCTCTCAATGGTAACGTAATACCTGTTATTGAAAGTGTCGGAATCCGACAATAACACAGCACCATGTCGCGTCATCTGTTAGTACTAAGAAACTCCCGTTGTGCAGGGCCACACACTTCATCACGCATCCATCAGTGTTGCACGTCCACCATAGTTACTCTTATGAGTGCAGTTTGCGATAGAGTCACCACTAGTCGAATATCGACTCCTGCAGGATAAATAACATTTACCCAACATTGCAACCTCCCAATGTGGCCTCATAGGGAACTGGCTTCCGTACACCTAACTTTCACACACACACACACAGATATATATATATATATATATATATATATATATATGTATATGTATATATACACAAACACAACATACATATATATTGGCACACATACATACACTAGTAACTACTTATAACCTAGGCCTTAGGCTGAGGTTCAAATTGCACTTCTGGAAGGCTAACCAGTCAACCACCCGCTCTTAGTGCGATCAACCGCTTGTTGTCGACAACTCTAGTTAAAGAGGTCAACCAGTCATCGCTGATTAGGGTTTTTAATTTTCGATTTTAATTCGTTTTTGTTTGTTAATTAGTTTCGTTAACAATGTTCATTCCCAATTTTTTTGCCTAAAACATAAATCAAAGATTTTCAAACAGTAACCCTAGTTATAATTACCCAAACTTGTTGATATCAAATTTATAATTATCTTAAACCCCCTATTCAAATTCAATTTACAAATCCACACAAATTTGAAGTAAAATAGTTGAACCTAGGGTTACTATTAACATCATGTTTATGTTAATCCTTATCAATTTGCAGATTTATGTCTATAGATCTAGGTTAGAAAAAGGGGAATCAAATTCATATACTAACAATTAAATTTCCAATTTAAAAACAATGTTTACAATTTGATTTCTAAAAACTTAGATTAATATGGTAAGCTAAAATGAAATGTATGTAATCATCTTATTAAAAACGAACCCACTCACCTCAAATTCAAGCTCTTCCCTTCGAATCCCATTTGTCAGCCCTTCACTTGATTCGTCCTTCTTAATATCTCTACTTTTATTTTTATTTTATTTTAAGAATTTAGGTTTGGAGAGGAAAGAATTCGAAAGAGTTTTAGAGGAGCAGATGTAACAAGCTTGATTTCTACACCGTAAAAGTAAATAAATTTAATTTAATTAAAATTGTTTGAATTCGATATTTTATAATTATTATTTTTGAAAGTGAATATTTATTTAATTAAAGGCTATTAATAAGAGATTTTTGGTGTAAATAAATTGAAATAAAGTAACAAGTTCTTTTTAGATAATTTATTGGAATCGAATAAATTGTATTTATTGAATATAAAATACTTTAATAAGTATAAATCAATTTAAATCAAGTTAAAATAGTGAAAATAGACAAATATTGAAGTAGATGAAATTGGATTATTATTGTAATATAAATTTGTAGGGTGAACCGTAAATCGATTTATATGAACTGAAACTTATTCCAAAAATTAGAATACAAATTTACATATAAAGGAAATCAATTAAAATTCAAATCGAAATAAAGTGAGGCCCAAAGCCCAAATCGATAAATTGATTTTAAGACCTATTTTCTTTGCCTGTTAAAATAATATAACCTGAACTTTCTTTTTCCCAACTTCAGAATTTTCAACCCAAATCCCTTATTTACAAATCACGACATAAAAAGAAGAAATCGGTCGCACGACATAGGAGAATGCCACGAGGAGGAGAGGCAACTTGGGATTGACGTTGGTGTACGACGTGATGCTTGGTGGACGGCAGATTTAGTTCCACACGACATGATAGATTTTGGGTGCAGGGTCGTGTAGGCGGTAGTGGTGACATGCATGGTAATAGGACGATGAGAGCTGCAATTGTGAAGGCATGCAATTGGAGTCATGATAAATTTCTGGGTGTCACTGCTGTAGCTGATGGCAAAGATGGAGCACGCCGAGCAAGTACTCGTCAATTCTTCTAATCGGTGAGTTTTATACTCACACATCTATATTTATATCTCATTGCATCTTATATATTTAATCATCCCAATTATATTGCATTGATTGGTAATATTAAGTGAATTGTTTGAAAGAAATATTGGTTGAATTGGTTGTTTTCGATATTAGACGTTGGATTAAATTGTGAGTTTTTGTGTATGTTGGATTGTCCAAAATGCAAAGAAGATGTTGTTCGATTGCCTATCGATTTGTATATTTTACATCTCTTAGGGTCATTCAGTTGAGAATATTTCCACCTATTAGAACTGTCGGTCGAGATGGATCAAGAAATTTTATTTGATGTGTGTGCATTTAAAGATGAATGCAATTCAATGTAATCCGATTTTAGTCAAGCGATAAAAAAATTTATATTGATGATTTGTTGTTGATTTTTGGAGTAATTTGCTCCATAATTTATATTCTAGACGATTCATTGAGTTTCCTATTTTTAAAATATTTTTGGAAGTTGCGGAAAATTATTTTAGGTATTTTAAAATTTATTTGAAGTATATTCATAAATAAATAAAAGAGGTTGGAAACATAAAATAATTTATTGGGAATAGGAAATAAAAGTTTATATGAAAATGAAAATAGAGATTTTCATGAATAATTGAATGTATGGAATTTTGAAAAAGTATAGATGAGGGGTTTTAATAATATTTTCGAAACGAAAATTCTTTTCTAAATTGAATGTTTAATAGAAAGGATTAAAGGGGAATTTTTAATTATAGGAATCTGTTTTAAAAGTTTTAAAATATATTCTTCCTTTTGGTATAATTATTGGTTCAAAATTAGTTTATTTGATGACTTAGTGCAATTGTAAGGTTTTAATAATATTTTCGAAAGGGGATTTTTAGATTATACAATATATTTTGAAGATAGATTTAATTATGAGATATTTAAATGAATCCAAGAGTTAAGTTATAATCCTCTTTCGTAAATGGTTTTATTTGGAATGATTTACATTTGATGATTTTGTAATTTAGTTCTATATAGTGAGAATATTGAATAAACGGATTAGTAGAACTGGATGGTATGGGATGCTCGGTGATATTTTTTGGTTATTCTATTGACTCATATTATAGAATAAATGTTGATTTGATGAGTGTAGTTTACTAGCTTCTAATAAACGATCGAATAATGCTGAGTGGTATTGGACACTCAAGTAATACTTGTTCCATTACTATTAGCACGTAGATGTCACCACTATGAGAAAAAATGGATCAGACAACGGATGTGCTCTATTGTCTGATTGCATACCTATCTGTCATTACATCTTATGCCGTCTCATTGCACATCAGACCATAGAGATGCTCTGTCATCTGATATGCACTAGCACAACAAAAAAAACCATATGTTGTGTGACATTATGGTATCATTTCTAGAAATTCCTATTATACAACAACTAAATGTTGACTAATATGAATAATTGTTCACATAATGAAATTCAAATGTTATATTTAAACAAATATTTTATTTCAAATCAAATTCGAATACAATACAACTTTCACTATCACTCTACTTACATTTTCAAATACAACTTTCACTATCACTCTCATATATACAACATTTCTCTACACTCTCATATATAGCATTTTTTTACACACACTCACTCAAGTTTGTTTTTGTTGTTGATCTTGATTTGCTTATTCCAGCTTGTGTCCAGCCATCTCTATACCTGTCAATTAACCAACGCAGTAAAATGGAAAAGGAATCAAAACTAAATTGCAAAAATAAAATTGAATTTGAATATTAATATTGTCTTAGTTTATGGGTTCGTTTTCTCTTCATATTTTGAATTTGGACAAATATATTTGTGCACGGAAAACTTATGATATGCACAGTGTATCACCGTGAATATCACAGGGTCGAGCATCGATTAAATCTCACAGACCATTGCAAAGGTCAAGCCCGAAGGTTCAACATAGCGCAAATGTGCACAAGGTCAATCCCAAGCCTCATCGGGCTCAACTCAGTGAACATATACAAGTACAAACTAGGCAGCAAAAATAATCAAAAGTATCTCAACACTGCCTTGAACCTATCAAAACAAGTGTATATACAAGTACACACATTAAACCTCAAAAAGGTACAACTCAAAACAAGTTCAACTCAAAACACATTAAACCTCAAAAAGTATCTCAACACTGCCTTGAACCATAGGGTCAGCAACAACTGCAATCACACACATTCACATACACACATATATACACATAGGAGCAGCTCAAGGCAATTTAAAACAAGTTCAACTCAAAATGGTTCACATATGTATGTTTGTATATACATGGAAGTTCACACATATACACACACTTATGTAGTGATATGTAGATATACACATATGGGTAAGAAATCAAACTTCCTTAGTACACATAACCAAAAACACTCACTCAAGTTTGTAGCAACATTAGCCAGTGCATTGCCCTGTTCAAGGCAGCGTGCACTGCCTTGAACAAGGCAGTGCCAGTCAATACAATTGAAAGCATTCACACAATAGCAATGAAGATCAAGTATATACATGGATGTGCAACAAGGCATATGCAACAAAACAAGGCATGTGCGTCATAGTAGTTCTTAAGGCAAATGTCAAACCAACAGCCAATACAAGGAATGTGCAATAAAACAAAGCAAATGTATGTACTGGAATCAAAAGAACATTCACACATATATACATACACATGTATGCATATATATACATAGATGAACCAACGTCCAACATAAGCATCAAAGCTCCAAGAAAATCGAACAATAAAGTACGAATCAATATGTTAGAAAACATTTAGAAATACAAGTAATTTTGTTGCATTCTAAAATGAAGTAATAAATAAACGAATTTAAGCTGCTAACTATTGTGTGGAAGAAATAAGAAATTTATTTCTTATGATGAATAGAAAATAAGAATATAGAAATTAAATCCACGTTTATTTCACACCACAATGACTATTGTAATAACTTAATGATGTATAACGAGATGAAATGCATTGATAAAACTTAATAATGTTCAAATGGACCAGCAATTTAGTATATATGTAGTCAAGTGCAATATTCTAGTGCACCAAACATAACTAGTGAGACTATTATGTATATACGTGCACACAAATTTAAGGTCAATAACCAACAAAATACAACAAAGGCAGTTCTACATGCATCAGGACAAAGTAATAATGAGACTATTGTAGCACCCCGCGCTTTAATGACAAATAAAATCAATTGAATTAACATAATTGCAAAACAGTGAAAAATATAAATGTCAAATATATGCATTTAAAAAAAATTAAGAGGTTACATAGATATATGCAACCAACGAGTGTGTGATTAATTGACGCATCAATCAATTAAAAGAGAAATTAATTAAGAGACATAGAGGCGTCAATTAGTCAGAGAATATATCACTTTTATAACATTAATTAATGAATCTTCTAATAAAGGGAAATGTATGTGAGGAATAAATTAAATGATAACATACATATATTAATTTACAATCGACGCAATCAATTAATTGATAAATTAATTAAAGACATTAAGTAAGCGTCAATTAATAAAAGAGGAAAACTTATATGTCAATTAATTGGGTAATAAATTTGCGGTTTAAATATGTACAACTAATAAATGTATGATTGAGTGACGCATAGGAATGAATTTGGATATTTAAAATGGGAAAACATGTCAATTAATTAATTGGCAATTAGTTGAGCGTTTTAAAAAGGGTGTCAATTAATCAAAGAATATGCCATTTTTACAATAGCTAATAATGTAAATTAATTAGCTAGAAGATAACGCCAGTTGTAGGATTATTTGTTTCCAAGTTAAAAAAATTAGAACGCGTACAAAAATCAAACAAAGTAATTAGGTTTATGATGAAGGTAAATTAATAAGAATAAATTAAAAAGTATAACTTTTTTATGCATTCAATTAATAGAGGTATTAATTGACGTGTTCAAATAGGTAAGAAATTATAACGTATAAGAATCAATTAATATTGGATATATATATATATGATCTAATTAATTGGATAATCAATGGGAGAATTTTCTTTAGAAGGAAACGTGAATTAATAGGGTCGTATAACAAATGAACAAATGAATAACGTTGGAAAGTTATACGTTATAAGCTAACGTAAACAAATCAAGTTCTGATGGTGAGGATTGTTTTTAGGGTTAATCGGATGGTTCCTAGTTGTTCACTGCACCTATAAATTGAACGTAACTTTACCCTAGTCTACACCATTTTATCTGAATTAGCTGCTGTCGTTTACAGGAAACTCCTCTTCTTTTCTCCCTCTTTCTTTCTCCTCTATTAATCAAATCTTTCCCCAAACTAAAAATAAAATTAAGCAAGGAAATACATACAAACAAATCAGAGAATTGCACAAACAAATCAGAGAATTTACAGCGAATCAAAAAGGGGAAAAAGCAGAGAAAAGCGTAGCAAATTAAATGGGATAGTGATTGAAGCTAAGGACGACATGTGAGTGGGTTTAAATTATATATCTTTTACGTTTATGATATATTATCGTTAGATTCCCTTTAATATTTTAATTCAGCATTTATTTCAGTAATTAGTTCTGTTGAAAACTGTAAATTGTATAAGAGAGCTTATATTTAATTATTATTTATATAAAAAAGGAAGATAGTAATCCAATTAAATATGAATAATATTAGACTTGACAGTTAGAGAAAGGCATAAGCCTGAAAGTAAGAAATTTACAGTAATTACATCTATTTTAAAGTTGAAATTTAGCCTGTAAATGTTAGCTTCTTTTTATTTCTTTTTACGCAAATAAAATAGTTAAAGAGAAGAATTCTCAAATATGGACTAAAATAGAAAAACACCAGACTTACAGAAATTAGATGTAAAATAAGAAAAACTAAAATAAAAAGATAAAAATAGAAATTTACAGTAAATTGCTAAAATGGGAAAAATAAATAAAAAGAGGAAAATTTAATAACTTGATTGGGAAGTTAGTGATAGATTAGTTGGTTGGTTTAGAAAAGAGAATACATTTCCGTAGTTTAATATGCAAAGGATAACGATAAAAGTAATTGCAAGAATAAAAGAAAAAGGGGATTAGAGTAAAATAGAGACACTAATGTATTTTGCACTACCTAAAAAGTAAAAAATAATAAAAAAATATCTTGCAGTTACGGATTATTGTTTGTAGCATTATTTAGTATTAAAACATGAAAATGGATTTTTAGCACAGTTTTTGTAACCAACAAAATAGAATAGAACTACTTCCTAGAATATAAGAAAATAAAGTGAAGAATTAAATAAAGTAAAGAAGAAATCAAGTTAATTATTAGACAAGACTAGAAGTAATGTAACTAGATCTGCATTTATTATGCACATAGTAGAATAAAAGCAAAGCAGTTATTATGATAAGTAAATTTGTGATAGTCGGACGTAGGCCCAAGACAAGATTGTTGTATAACATAAGAGAATTACAGATAATTCAATATCATAATAAAAGAAAACAGACTAGAATAGAAAAGAAACACTTGTAATTATATTTATAATATATAGATTATAAAAGAATATAGAAGTGACAATTGCAAGTAGAATTATAACATATGTTATAATCAAACAGAAAGAGCAGAAAAAGCTTATTTTAAGACTTAGATTAAGTTAATAAGAAAATAGAGCAGAAGTAACAGAAGAGGCTTATTCTAAAACTTACACTAAGTTAATAAGCAAACATAGAAACATGGCCCATACCAACAGCATTACCTTTCAGTCAGGAACTGATGGTCTCACAATAGCTAGGTAAGGCCGAGACAAGCTTATGCTGATTAGGGTAAATAAGTAGCCAACAGAATAAGAAAAGTAAACTAAACGAAAATAAAAGATTAGACTTAGGGTCTAATAAAAGAGTAAGATGCGTTTGAAGCAGCCCAAAGGATGAAGAGCCTAACGAAGCAGTTCATCATAGATTTTTAGCACAGTAGAAACACGTCCAACTTAGATATTTTGGATTAGAGAAAGTACGAGACTTCAACGGGACGCGAGGGTACTCTACGATGGCCCTCTGGGTAAGCCTAACGAAGCAGGCCCCCGGAGGCAGGTCTGTAGGTGTTCCATCAAGAGAGTATGCCTTGATTGATGTTGCATGGCAGGACTATTGCAGGCAGTCAAAAGGGTTGATGTTTGGAGTAGGATATTCGTATGACACCGTACTCTAACTTGCGAGTAGGTTTTAGCGGGCATGACCCAAAAGGATAGTCGCATGCGGATATCGAGACAGCATCAAACCAAGAAGCGAGTTCGGGAAAGACTAGAGTTAAACCAAAAGGCCAATGATTCTTTCACTATTGAGACATTGGATGAGGGGCACAACCAATTGGAAGTTTAGATTGTTTGCAGTAGGGCACAATCACTTAGCTCTTTAAAGGTCTTTCGATTAGTTGAGGGGTGGCTGGGTGGAGCCATAACCACGATAAAAAAAGAGATAGACCAAGTAGAATATCTGTATTGTAGGCCTAACGAAGCAATCCTTTACAGATATAGAAATCCCCGAATGAGTTCCATACAAGGTAGAACTTGTTAAGCGGGATTCAGGGAGTAGACGGAACGATTACGTATAGTCCTCAAGGTACGCATGGGGTGTCACATTGTGTCCGAGCATTAGTATAGGCTAGTGCAGACGCAATTTTACGTTTTCATACCAGACGATGGAACATCTGTATTGTAGATCTCACGAAGCTGTCTTTTACAGATGTAGTCACAGAACGCTCTAGGAGCAAGACGATGGAGTCTTTTTCGAGGAGGATACGAAAGGTATTATGGGTAGTACCTAGGACTGAGGCGGTCATTGGGCATATAGCTACTACATATATATTAGTTAGTAGGTTTTAATATACTAGGGAGTAGATGTGTACGATTCACGCATAGAGGCGAGAGTAGTATAAACCCAATAAACCTATTATAACAGAAAATGGAAATAAAATGGTATATGTAGAATTAAGCCTAGAAGTGTATAATTTGTCCATTCACCAGAACTTTAGTTCTGACCCCCTCCTCATAACATCCTACATGTTAAGTAGATGGTAGAGACTTTCCAGCTTTGAGACACTGGTTTAGAAAGTTTTATTATATTGGTGAGTATTTACTTACCATTATATTTTAGTCAGTTCCACTGTGAGATATTTATTTGAGCTCTGATATATTTGTCTTTGCCTATTTGCAGGATACCAGATGCCCAACTCGGGCTTCAGTGGGCTTAAATTTTAGCATTTTTGCGAAAAATCCGGACCCACTAGAATTTGGGTTGTTACAACTATCGAGCATATGTAATCATATGTGATCAGAAAACAAACAAAGCAGTCACGGTTTGAAACTCAAATTCAATCGAAGTTAATTTGAATAAGTTTGAAGGCCAAAACAGTTTTTAAACAAGACAAGCATGAGCATTATTGCTTCCTACAAGTAGTGTTGCTCTTCAGAACTTATAACTCCTACCTGCTCATGCTAACAATATCATATGTCTCTTTTTGTCGTATCATTATTACATTAACTGAAAGTTGAATGCAAATTAATGAAACGGTAACTGGCATCCATTTTCACAATAACTTTTGAAAAATCGCTACGTATTTAAGAAAAATCGATACAAGAACATAAGCACAACATTGAGTAAATAATCATACATCTGTCAATTATTGAGTACCCTTAAATATTTTGCACAGCTCCAAGGTATGGATTTCTACTAATGAACTGTCAAAATAACTAGAAAGTTACTAGTAAATCCATCATAACGAACTGTTCAAAATCAAAATCATAATTTCTACCACAGTCAAAGTATATTCGAATATAGAAACATATATTTCAACCAAAGACCAAGTCAGAAAGCATCCCATTCAACTAGAAATCAATAGCCGAAGTGTAAAAATTCAAAATCAAGTTTGAACGTTTCAATTCAAAAATATAGGAAATCGATTCCTATATATACCATATCATCATCGGCATTAAAAGTGGTTGAGTTCAAATGAAACTGCAAAGAGGCAAAATTGATATGCATACCAGATTAGTATAACATCGAACAAGTCGACTATTGAACGATTAGGATTTTGCCGTCGATATTAGGGTTCCGCCGTTGAGATTCGGGATCCACCAAGATTAGATTCGGTATTAGTTTTAATTTGGGAACCCTTAATTTAGAAGAGAATCTAAGGATGAAGGATGCATAATAAGGAGAGAACCCTAGATTTAGACGAGAAGGAAAGGAATGATTTGGGAACAAACGCCAATTTTCTCTAGAAATGAAAGAAAGAGGGGGAAATAATTGAAAGAACATGGCCACAAAATAATCTAGGCAACATTGAGAAGGAAACCAAAATTTGATAAGGAGCCAAAATGGAATTTTTGATAATTTCAATCAGACAACAGATAAAATGTTGTCTGAATGGCATGGATGAAATCTCAATAGAACAAAGATTTCACTGGCTATGACACATATAGATGGTTTTTCCATGTGTTGTGTGAAACGATGGTAAATATTGGGATAACAGCAAATCTACCTTATGTTGTGTGATTGATGTTGTCTGATTCACTTTGTGACATAATGCACTTATATTCTGGAGATGAGTTAGGAATTTTTAATATCGTCTAGAGGTGACTTCTTTGGGCTTAGCAGTCCAGAGTTATATTACTCTCCAAGGGCTATAAGCTGGAGATATGTTGGAATTTACTGATTTATCCTCCTAGGACTGACTAGCCGAGTTACATTATTATTTACTCTTTGGGCTAGTAGTCGAGGAATTGTTATACAATACACTCTCATTATGACGTATGGAGTCGAGAGTACTTATTATTATTACTCTCATTATGACTCATCTCGTCGAGAGTATATATTGTTCATCCTTTAAGGACCATATAGTCAAATATTATTATCTACTCTTAGAGCTAGTGGTCGAGGATCTGTTAAGTTGATACGCTCTTATAAGGACTTATATAGACGAGAGTAGTTGTCACTCTCGTCAGGACTCATAGTGTCGAGAGTATTAGTTATTACTCTCATTAGAAATTTATACAGTCGAGAGTATTTGTTGGGAATCTACATCATAGGATTCATGCCACTATGGAGAGCGCGTGAATTAGACCCACCAGATAGGCTAGTTATCCATCCTAGCGGTCCTGATTGCGGGATGGCGCCTCAGATCCATGATGTTAACTTGTTGAGTTTGTAGGCTGAGAATTATTTCTCTCATTAGAGCCATTTGCCCAAACGTCACTTAAGGACCAATAGTCTGTTACCAAGGACAAGTAGGAATCATGGCCAATGCTTGGCGTAGTCCGATAGTGTGTTTATGACTTGCGATGGATACGAGTGTCATAATTTTGGAAGTAACTTAGGGACTGTAGGAAACGGGATGCAGATAATAGCGTTTTCTGAAGCTGTGTTGCGGTACGTCAATCTCCCATCTGGATGATTTAGGCAGATCTATTATATTATATATATATATTTGATATTATCACCTTGTTTGAGATGATGGTCATTGACATTAGAGACTTACTATGTGTTAGTCTATCATTTGAGTTAACCTAACATAAGGCAACTTCGTCTTGTCTATTTATGACATTAAAGACTTGTTGTGAGCTTGTCTATCATTCTCTCATAATAGTATATGGCTGAGAGATCTCCTTATTTGTCTGATTTGATGTTTCTATCTCCTAGGACCATTTAATCAAAAATTTCGCCTCTAAGAAACGATGGTCGAGATATATGGTTTTATACATTGAGTATTTGATTAATTTAGATGATCATCGAGTTTGAGTTTTTTTATATCTTCAAAGGCCTAACGGTCGAAAGTTATCACTTCCACTGGGACTATAGTTCAAGATAATTATTTAGATATTATTTTTGATATTTTGTATTAATTCTGTTTTATTAGGATTTTGACTTCATGATATCTCCTAGGACTAACGGTCGGGAGTATCTACTTCCATCAGGACTGTAAGTCGAGATAGTATTCTTGGATATTAATCTCTGTATTTGGTTATGATTTCATTCTATTTGAGTTCCATATTTCTTGATTTATATTTTTAGGGCATATCAGTTGGAAGTCTTCGCTTCCATTAGGACTGCAAGTCATGTCTGATACTTTTGAGTTATTGACCCTTAGATTTGGTTTAGTTCGGGATTTATTATTTTATTATGGATTTATGGATACACCACGTGCTTATCCATAGTATTTTGAATTTTCGATGTGCTCGATTGTTATTACCCGATTTATAGATTGTCGTGATTCTCACTTGTTTACATGTGCATTTCATGGGTGATATTTGAGACATGGCATGATATTTTATTATAATGTTATGATGGATGTTTCGTTGAGCCGTATTCATTCTAGGCCTTTAATACCATGTTTATTGTTATGTACCCACATTGGATTTAGATGTATTAATTATATAATACTTGGGTCAGTCCGAGACTTTTCAAGTTTAGAGACATTAGCCTTTTGGATGTTGGGCTTTAGAAGAGGCAGGGTATGCATTATTGCGTTGAGTTGTCGAAGTATATTTTCTTTGGATGTCTCGTTGTATTTGTTTGTATTGAGATGACTATGAGTTGCATATAGTGAAATTGATGGTATTTATTGTCGTATTGAGGTAGACATCAAAGTTGGTATCAGTATGAAATGTATTATATTTTCTATCTGCGTTTTGTGACTCTTTGTTCATTTTATATGTTGTGTATTGTTCTATCCTGGTAAACTCACGTGTTTATTGCTCTATGCCGAGGATAGTTATGTATGGACGTATTATTTGAGATTTTTGATACTACTAGTGTTTGCTCGAAGGAATATTCACTTGTAGTCACTTCCGACAAGCCTTATTATTCGTATTACCAGATAGAATTACATAGTAATCCTCTTTTGGTAGTATGGGTGTAGAGGTTGGACGTTACGGTTGGTATTAGAGCTGGTTTAGAACAATACATAATATAAAAGACATAAGTCATAACCTTAGATGTGACTTAGGTCCCTGTTCCGTGGGTGGTGGTAGATTTTTATTTATATTTAAGTGGTAGGAGTATACGATGATTACTAGGACAATCATCTGTGAACGTACTTGTTATTTTTCCTACTATATATATATATATATATATATATATATATTCTTTCTTTACTACACTTGGTCTTAGCCATAAGGCCGAGAAAGGTATTGATGATGATGAATAAACCTATGTGTGGCTTGAACATGAATGATGGGATTCGGTACTGATCAAATTTGCGCAGCGGAAATTGATATATACGTACCTTTTCGCTGAAGGCGTTTGTCTGCTTGTAATTGTTGTATCGATGCTTGTTTTATTTTATGGATGATGTGTGATAATTTTCATTGTTGATAATTGGTGAATTGGTTGTATACATAGATTTTGAAAATAAATATTTTTTTCTTTCAAATAAGCGAATAATTTGATAAAATATGGATTTGCAAATAAATATTTTCTTACAAGCAAACAAATGATTCGATAAACATAGTGATATCATTTTATAAGGTGATTGAAATTATTTTAGTGGTTTATTTTGGTGTTCACTTGTCTGTTGAGTGTTTTAAGAATTCTTATCAATGTGTTTGATCAACGTTATCGATAGTGATCTTAAATACTGGAACGAGACATTTCGACAAAATAATTTAAAAAAGATAATATGTTTTGGAAATGAAAACAATATTTTGTGAAATAATACAATGCTTAGAAAAAATATAAAATAATGATTGGAAAAGTGGAGGATTACTATTTTGGAGAAAAATATAAAGATTTTGTAAGTGTTATTAATAATATTTTGTGAAGTTCAATTGTAAGGACAAAGTTTGCTGTGATTAATGTGTTGGCATATAAAGGTGGATGACAGAGGGCTTATTCTCTCGTAATGCATCTTGGCACCTTGGTTGATTATAACTAGGCATGTCAATGGGCCGGGTTCGGTCCGGGTATTATAAAATCCGGACCCGAATCCGATTACAATAATTAAAACCCGAGCCCGGTCCGAACCCGCAAGGTATTTCAATCCAATATCCGAACCCGGTCCATCGGGCTTTTTAGATCCACTGGGTAATAACCGTATACCTAACTCATAATATTTATGTTAAATCCATATTTTAATCTGCAACTTTGGTAAAATTTGTATACAAACAATGTTAACATATAAAGTGGACGGTGATGTAGTCAAGTTAACAATAAAAGTATGCAAAAATATGTACATGTAAATAAACAAAATGATAAATAAATAACATACACACTCATGTTTTGATACGACGGAAACCTAATAGTTAAGTCGGGCCCTAGCCGGGCCGGATTTTGATAAAACTGTACCCGACCCGGGTCGAACCCATGTCGGGCTTGGGTAGTAAAACGCAAAACCCTTACCCGCATTAATAGGACGGGTTTGGGCCGGTCTCGGGCCGAAACCCGTACCATTGACATGCCTAATTATAACATGCATTTACTAGTTTTGTAAATTATAAATGGTTTATAAAATGCCTGATTTTATAAGCTTATTTGTTTTGTTGAATTGAAAAAAAAAATTGCAAGCGCTGAAAGTATTTTGCTTAAAGATCAAAACCAGTGAACCAATTTATCAAATGCATAATCACCATAATGATATATATGAAGAGAAACTTGAGTAAACTATGGATTATCAAAGATGCTATAGAGGCAAAAGGGAAAAAAAATTGCTGCCTGCAAGCAGCAGTAGTAGGATGTTGCAAATAGGAAAAAAAAAGAAGGAAACAACGTAGTTAGGCTAATGAATACCATAAACTTGTTCTTTCTTTTTGCATGCTTTATGTTTGAAAAAAAATAGTAAGGTTAAAGGGTATAATGTATTATCATAGACTGTCATGCTATGCCTATCAATTGAAGTTGAAAGCCTAAATGTGTATATCATGTAGACATGTAATTTGAGGTATAAATAGTAGTTCAACTTCACTTGTATAACTGTTTCAGTAGTTCAAAATTATCAATATCTCATAGATCATGTACATCGGATTTGTATTCATCATACATATCATAACTGAAGTATATAACTGAATATTCATTATACATTATCAATAACTCATAGTTCAGTTGTACACCATAGCTGAATATAAATGAACTATTTATATTACTGAACTACGAACTGTTTATATTATAACAGCAGTATATTATGATATAGTTAAACTATGAAACTAGTGATGAACCCATGTTTTGCAGACCTTATGCTATTAAATAATTATAATTCAGTTGCAGTTATCTTTTTGAATTTTCATGCCTGGCACTATCTTTAATCCAAGTATTGCTATAAGCTAACAAGCATTCAATCACTCAATTTAAGTGCCAAGGAATCAAATCTGATTAGAACTTACTGACCAAAACTAAATTGTTTCAATAATAAAATGTAAACTACTGAAGTAAGGATGGGTAAAAGTATCGAAATTGAACTTTGCAATTTCAGCTCCAAAACCTTAAAAAAGACACTTATTTTGTATAGGAAGTTTCGTTTTAACTAAGACATGATTTGTTTTGACCATAAGTTTCAAACCATCAAACCGTTTTTGACGATTTTAATTTTGTTAGAAAGTTATGCTATTTGAGAGCAATTTTTGTTCGAAATGCAATGCGAAAGTTTGAAGATAACAATGATTTAAACATGCATTAAAAGAGATGTTTGTTGCTATTCTAAAATGTAAATTTCATATAATCACAGTTGAACTGTTTTGATCATAACTTTTGAACAGTTTGTCCGATTTCGACGATTTTGTCCATTCCGAAAGGCTTAAAATCTAAGAAGCAACTTTTGTTTCAAGAATTATTCAAAATTTTGAAATACTAGGCTAAAAACGTACATTTGTTAAACTGACCTGGGCATGTATTTACAAAACCAGATTTGCATACCTTTAGTAAATCCCCCCTAATTCATGTTACAATCGGTATTTTTCCAATCCAAAAGTTGTTTTGAAAAGCTAACACATCTTTGAAACCAGTAGTTGATTGGTGCTTTTGACCTTTGAAAGTTAGTCAAAAAGTGGGTTAAATATGAATGTTACACTTTTAGTTTACATAATTACATCCTTATCGTACCTTTTTATATATGCGACTAATGATTCGATTGAGTTGAGAATAAATAAAATTGAAGGGAGCATATTTGGAAAAATTGGCGACTTTAGTTTGCTTTTGCTCGCATATAAGTTGAATAAATTACTTAAATGTTAACAAAGAGGTACGTTTTTACGATATATTGGTATATATGTGATATATATTGTTTCCCCATGTTTCGGGATGTCCTATTGATTGGGATGTGTGTATATATTGTGTTGTATTGTGTTTTGATTTTTTGGAATGCTCTCCGTACAAAGGAGACTTTGCCAAAAAATTTCGAAAATTCTAACACTTAGAAAAAATTTCACAAATTATCGTATGTGAAAAATAGAAAGTTGTTGAATAAATCTATAGCATACGATTAGAGAAGATTTTTAAAGAGCTATATAGAGGATTGTGTAAGCTTTTTGGAATTCGTAGAATACGAAGAGAGTCAGTGTATGAATTATATATGATGTTTCCTCTATTAGAAATTGCGAGGACGCAATTTTCTTAAGGAAAGAAGTCTGTAACAACCCTGATTTCTACGTCGTAAAAGTAAATAAATATAATTAAAATAACTTGTTTGAATTAGATATTTGGTAATTATTATTTTTGAAAGTGAATATTTATTTAATTGAAGGCAATTAATAAAAGATTTTTGGTGTAAATAAATTGAAACAAATTAACAACTTTTTTTCGGATAATTTATTGAAATCGAATAAATGTTTTAATTGAATATAAAATACTTTAATAAGTATAAATCAATTTAAATCTAATTAAAATAGCGAAAATAAACAAGTATTGAAGTAAATGAAATTGGATAATTATTGAAATACAAATTTGTAGGATGAAGCGTAAATCAATTTATATCGAACTGAAACTTACTTCAAAAACCAGAATTCAAATTTACATGTGAAGGAAATCAATTAAAATGAGGCCCAAAGCCCAAATCCATACATTGATTTTAAGACCTATTTTCTATGCCTATCAAAATCATATAACCCGAACTTTATTTTGCCCTACTCCAGAATTTTTGACCCTAATCCCTTATTTACAAATCATGACATAAAAAAAAGAAATCGATCGTGCGACACAGGTGAATGTCGCAAGGAGGAGAGGCGACCTGGATTGACGTCGGTGTACGACGTGTTGGAGCTCGCAATGCCTAGTTGAGGGCCGATTCAGTTCCAGGCGACGTGATAGATTTTGGGTGCATGGTCGTGTAGACGGTAATGGTGACGTGCGTGGCTGGGTCGGCGTTCAAACAAGGGGGACGTTGGTGATGGGATGGTGAAAGGTTGCAATTTTGAAGGCATGCAATTTGAGTCACGACAAATTTCTGGGTGTTGCTGCTCTAGTCGATGGCAGAGATGGAGCACGCAGAGCAAGTACTCGTCGATTCTTCTAATCGGTGAGTTTTATACTCACACATCTATATTTATACCTCATTGCATCTTATATATTTATTCATCCCGATTATATTGCATTGGTTGGTTGAATTGATTGGTAATACCGAGGGAATTGTTTGAATGAAATGTTGTTCGGGATATTGGTTGAATTTGTTGTTTTTGGTATTGTATGTTAGATTAGATTGTGAGTTTTTTGTATGTTGGATTGTTCAAAATGCAACGGATATGCTATCCGATTACATTTTGATTTTTATATTTTACATCTCTTAGGACCATTCAATTGAGAATATTTCCTCTCATTAGAACTATTGGTCGAGATGGATCAAGAAATTTTATTTGTTGTTTGTGATTTACGGATCGGAATTCGATGTAACTCGATTCGGGTCAAGCGATAAAAAAAGTTAAATTGATGATTTGTTGTTGATTTTTGGAGTAATTTGCTCCATATTTTATATTGTAGACGATTTATTGAGTTTATGTTTTTAAAATATTCTTGGAAGTTGCGGGAAATTATTTTTGGTATTTTAAAATTTATTTTAAGCATATTTATAATAAATAAAAGAGCTTGGAAATATAAAATAATATATTGGGAATTGTTTTAGAAATAAAAGTTGATTTAAAAATGAAAATAGAGATTTTCAAGAATAATTGAATGTATGGAATATTTGAAAAAGTATAAATGAAGGGTTTCAATACTATTTTTGAAAAGAAAATTCTTTTCTAAACTGAATGTTTAATAAAAAGGATTAAACGAAAATTTAAAAAGGGGATTTTTGATTATAGGAATCTATTTTAAGAGTTTTAAAATATATTTCCCCTTTTTGTATAACTATTGGTTCAGAATTAGTTTATTTGATGACTTAGTGTAATTGAAAGGTTTTAATAATATTTTTGAAAAGGGTTTTTTTAATTATACAATCTATTTTGAAGATAGATTAAATTATGAGATATTTGAATGAATTCGAGAGTTGAGTTATAATCCTCTTTCGTAAATGGTTTTATTTGGAATGATTTACATTTAATGATTTTATGATTTAATTCTATATAATGAGAATATTGAATAAATGGATTAGTAGAACCGGGTGGTATGAGACGCTTGATAATATTTTTCTGATTATTCCATTGACTCATATTATAAAATAAATGTTGACTTGTTGGGTGCAGTCTACTAGCTTCTAGTAAACGATTGAATAATACTAAGTTATATGGGACATCCAAGTAATACTTGTTCGATTACTATTGGTGAGTAGATGTCGCTTATATTCTGGTGATGAGTTAGGAATTTTTGATATCGTCTAGAGGTGACTCCTTGGAGCTTAGTAGTCGAGAGTTATATTACCCTCCAAAGGCTACAAGCTTGAGATATGTTGGGATTTACTGATTTATCCTCCTAGGACTAACTAGCCGAGTTATATTATTATTTACTCTTAGGGCTAGTAGTCGAGGAATTGTTATGCATTACGCTCTCATTAGGACGTATGGAGTCGAGAGTACTTATTATTATTACTCTCATTAGGACTCATCTTGTCGAGAGTATATATTGTTACATCCTCTAAGGAATAACTAGCCGAGAAATATTATCTACTCTTAGAGCTAGTAGTCAAAGATCTGTTATGTTAATATGCTCTCATTAGGACTCATATTGACGAAAGTAGTTGCCACTCTCATCGGGACTCCTAGAGTCGAGAGTATTAGTTATTAATCTCGTTAGGACTTTATATAGTCGAGAATAGGAATCTACGTCATAGGGGCCATGCCACTATGGAGAGCGCGTGAATTAGACCTACCAGATATGTTAGTTACCCATCCTATCGGTCCTGATTTGGGGTCGCGCCTCGAATCCGTGATGTCACCTTGTTGAGTTTGCAGGTTGAGAATTATTTATCTAATTAGAGCCATTTTCCAGATGTCACTTAAGGACCAACAGTCCGTTACCAAGGGCAAGTAGGAATCGTGGCCAATGCTCGGCATAGTTCGGCAGCATGTTTATGACATGCGATGGATACGAGTGTCACGATCCTGGGAGTAACGTAGGGGCTGTAGGAAACAGACTGTGGATATTAGTGGATTCATGGAGCTGTGCCATGGTACGTCAATCTTCCATTTGGATGATTTAGGCAGATCCATTATATTTGATATATTTGATATTATCACCTCGTTAGAGACAATTATCTTTGACATTAGAGACTGGCTGCGTGTTAGTCTGTCATGTGAGTTAACCTAACCCTAAACAATTGCGTGTTGTCTATTTATGATATTAGAAACTTGATGTGAGCTTGTTTGCCATTCTCTCATAAGAGCATATGACTGAAAGATCTTCATATTTGTCTGATTTGATGTTTCTATCTTCTAGGACCATCGGTCGAGAGTTTCGCCTCTCTAAGGACCGGGTGTCGAGATATATGGTTTATACATTGAGTATTTGATTGATTTAGATGATTATCGAGTTTGAGTTTTCTTGATATCTTCGAGGGCCTAACAGTCAGAAGTTATCACTTCCATCGGTACTATAGGTCAAGATAATTATTTAGATATTGTTTTTGATATTTTTTTATTGATTTTGTTTAGTTTGGAATTTGGATTTCATAATATCTCATAGGACTAACGGTCGAGAGTATCTACTTCCATCAGGACTGTAAGTTGAGGAAGTATTCTTGGATATTGATCTTTGTATTTGGTCTGGACTTCGTTCTATTTGGGTTCCATATTTCTTAATTTATATTTTTAGGGCTTATTAGTCGGAAGTCTTCACTTCCATTTGGACTGCAAGTCAAGTCTGATACTTTTCCGCCGTTGACCCTTAGATTTGGTTTAATTCAAGATTTATTATTTTATTGTGGATTTATGGATAGGCCACGTGCTTATCCATGGTATTTTGAATTTCCGATGTGCTTGATCGTTATCACCTGATTTATAGATTGTCGTGATTCTTACTTGTTTACATGTGCATTCATGGGTGATATTTGAGACGTCGCATGGTATTTTATTATGATGTTTCGTTGAGTCGTATTCGTTCTAGGCTTTTAATACCATGCTTATTGTTATGTACCCACATTGGATTTAGATAAAGTCTGACTCGTTTATTAATTATATAATACTCGGTTCAGTTCGAGACTTTTCAGGTTCAGGGATATTAGCCTTTTGGATGTTGGGCTTTGAGGCAGGGTATATATTATATCGCATTGAGTTGTCGAAGTATATTTTATTTCGATGTCTCCTTATATTTGTTTGTATTGAGATAGCTATGAGTTGTATATAGTGAAGTTGATGGTATTTATTTTCATATTGAGGCAAACATCATAGTTGGTATCAATATGATATGTACATATTTTCTTGATGTGATATGTGACTCCATGTTCATTTTATATGTTGTATAGTGTAATGTCCTGGTAAATCTGTGTTTATTGCTATGTGCCGAGATCAGTTACGTATGGATATATTATTTGAGATATTTGATATGTACTGGTGTCACCCCAATGGAATATTCATGTGTGGTCGCTTTTAACGAGCCTAATTCTTCGTATTACCAGATAGGATTACATAGTAATTCACTTTGGTAGTATGTGTACAGAGGTGGGGTGTTACAACAGACTAATTTTATAAATTAGGTTTTTACATCGGCTATGTATTTATAGGGATTCAAAGTATTATGGACCATCGATCAAGTCTTGGAAAATATTTGGTTAAATCTCATTCGCTCAAAACGTACTTCAGTGTTAAGAAAACTATACGATCAAATCTGGGCCATTGGCTACTTAAAATATTGGCCCTGAAACACCAACCGGTCAACCGCTATACTTGGGGCGGTCGACCGATCCCCATATCGGTGTTGACCGGTGAAGCTATTTAATTTTAGTGTATTTCTCTTATTTAATTATTTTTGATTTCTAAATTTGAAATGTTTATAACTTCTTCACATTAGCTCCGATTTAAAGTGTTATATATGAAATCGTCCAGAAAATCGCTACAAATGCAATGGTATCAGTTTCATAGCCAGATTTGGACGTTTGCAAAAATTTATTTTTTCTCCTTGTTATGTTTAAATTTAATCTGTTTGTTAAATTTTTTCTTAAATTTTTGGGGCGTTATAGCGTCACAAGATGAATATGCCAAAGTCGTTGGAAGCATAATGTTTCTTAGGAATTATCTGGGCCAGACATAGCTTACGACATGAGTCGTTTGAGTAGGTATACTCATAACCCGAACAATGTACATTTAGGTGCTCTTCGTCGTCTTTTAAGGTACCTTAAGAGTTTAATTGATTGGTGCTTGCATTTTAATAAAATATTCTACTATTTTGGAGGGATTTTGTTATGCAAACTGGGTTACTGATAACAATGAAGTTAGCTCCACTAGTGAATGTATTCACTTTGGGAGACGGTGATATATTATGGACGTTGTGTAAACAGACATGCATAACACGATCTACAATGGAATCTAAGTTTATTGCTCTTGAGTTGGTAGGTTAAGAAGTAGATTAGTTGAAAGACTTGTTGGCAAAATTTTCACCAAAGGAAAAAACTAATGTTCCAGTTGCTTTGCATTGTGACTCACATGCCACAATTGGAATTACAAAAAATGGTGTGTATAATAGAAACAGAGGGCATATCTATGTCAGACACAAAGCGGTCAAGAAACATTTAAAGGGTGATTTTATTGGAATATATAAGATCAGAAAAGAAATTGACAGATCCACTCACGAAAGGATTACTACGAAATGTGATCCTTGAATCTTCAAGAGGAATGAGCCTCAGACCTAGAGTAGAGGAAAATTTAATAAATACCTATTGACAATCAAATAAGACAATATGATTGCTCTTTCCCTTCTTATTTTTGTGTTTTAGAGATTGATTTCCATTTGAATCAATAATCAGTTTTGGTGGTGCTCTTGAGGCACACTTGATGGATTCATTCTTAAAAGTATTGACTTTGAACTATACGTTCATCATTAATTCATAGCCAGTTTTAGCGGTACTTATGTTATGCACTTGATAATTAAGTCCATTACTCTTGCTGAAACCATAACCAGTTTTGATAGTGCTTTTAAGATGCACTTGGTAGATTCTATAAACTGTGTCCCTATAAATCCAAAACCAGTTTTGGTGCTGCTTTTGAGATGTACTGGATGGACTATATAAACTTTTTCCCATCAAATCTATAACCAACTTTAGTGGTGCTTTTGAAACGCACTTGATGGATTTTACCAATATTTTTCTATAAATTCCATAACCACTCTTAGTGGTGCTTTTGTGATGCACTTGATGGACATTACTTATTTTTCTCTAATCTTGACCAATAGAATCCATTAGGTGCCTTTGAAATGTACCTAATAGATTTTTTTATTTAACTTAAGGTTAAGCTTCATGCTCTTAATGAGTCCATGGACAGATTTGGTGGAGCTAGGTAAACAAACTTGATGGACTCACCTACTTGAGTGTGAAGATGGTGCCGCTTTCTATGAGAGATTTTAGTTGATCTCTTTAGAGCACTCGTGAGTTCCCAAGGTAAGTGCATGGCTATAAAAGCGCATATATATCATGGAGAACTGTAGATATCAAAAGTGTAATACGAGCTGTGAAGTTTCAATCAAATCTTATAGTTTAAGAGAAATTTACTATATAAACAAGGTTGTAGCTTTGTTTCTTATGCATCAATTCAAAAGATATTGGTGCATATGTACGAAACTTTTCTTTTGCTCTGGTTTTTTATTTCATATGTTTGGAGTTTTCTTAAGTTAGTGGAAGCTTGTTGGATAACTACAATAAAACTTTAGTTCTATATCACTTGATATTTTATTATTCTACTCTTTATATATCTTTATTTCTGCTACTTATAAATTAGGCATGGATTGTATGGATTACCAGACATGCTCGCACATGCATGCGCATGCACACGTGGGCGAATGGGTGCATGTGGCGCTTTGAATGGCGCACTTGGCACTTAACACTGCACTGCAATGAAATGAGCTTGGTTCTTCATTACCCTTCCTTCTCTCTTTTCCTTTTTTCATCTCCTAAAACTGGGAAGGCAAATCTTTTTATCTGCTTATAGTTACAATTGTGATTGATAGAATTTATGAATGTATTAAAAGAATCATCTCTTAATTATCCCGACTATTCAAATTTCTCACCTTTTGAGTTTTAAGCTGTAGTTTCTACACCCACACTTATTTATTGCTATTCCTTTGATGGAGAGAATATATAGAAAAGAATCCAATTCATCTTCTCAAAAGTTCTTCTAAAACTCCTAAGTAATTATCTTCCTACACTCCTCCAAATTATTCAACCTTGAGTGCACAAGTTTGAAATCTATTGTTTGAAACTTAGGGAGTGAACGGTAATCAATGATTGCATTTTAGTCATACTGAAATTCACTTTTAAGACAATGGTCTGTTCATGGCACAACCTCTCTTTCCTACTCTTTACTGACTATATTTTCTTACAACTCATACACTGATATTACTTGTGCCAGGTCTGGTGCATCTCTAGCAAGCCCATATTTCCGAATAGGTGATGCCGGAGTCTGTAATTTTCAACCGAGCTCTTCCCTTTTATGCAAAACTATCAATATCATTGTCTCTCCCTTTGAAATTTGTACATACTGATATCTCATCTTCCACTTCGATGCAACTCTACCCGACCTAAAAACCAGTCGATTACTGCCATTCTTCCCCTGTTTCCGACCACTCAGATTGCATGTCAGATTTGCGATCAATTCTAATGAACTTTGCTCACGACCACAAGTCTAGCGACATCAAGTTTCTGCCAAAACATACCACCTTCGTCGATCTTTTTCTTCTTCGTTTTAGGTTTTTATAGGTGATAATTATGTGAAGATACAATCAGGAATGGAAAAGTGGCCATGCTTCCCTTAAAATGAAGAAGTCTTGCACATACATAGAGTTAACACTTTAACCTCTCAGTTTTCAATATTTGCACAAAATTTTCCATGCTCAAATGTCACATATTTGCCACTTCAAACCTTTACCATTTTGGTTATTTTGGCAAGTTGCATGTATGAAGTGTACATGATGAAGAAAGAATGTAGTATAATGACATTTATATTGTATATCCAAAATGTATGTTTACGGATTCCTTTAGTGTACGATATGTTCGTTTTTGTACTTGCGATTGTTTATACAAAATTTTGTGTTTACTTAATGTTCTAATACTATCTCTACACAGATTATTTCAATTTATTAATTTTTAATATTTTATTATTTGCCACATAGACATCAGACGAAAAATATTTATATTTCATTAACAAAAATAGGCGTAAAAATTCGATAAATTATTGTAAATAGTAGGGTTGTTACATTGGAATGATGCGATATCGATGGTGGTATTTCTCATCTACCGCAGATCTTTCATTGACATATAAATGAAGATCCTTGAGAAGATATGAAAAGGTAAGTCTGTGAGTATTTCATTTTTTGAGTAATTGGCTATACAAATTATATTCATGATGAGAGAAGTGATAAGCTAAAGCATAGACGGCACAAACACATTTTATTAGACCATGTAGAAGGAAGAGGTATATACAACAATTAAGAGAATTATGACTAACAGACCTGTGACGATAGATGAAATGTCTTTATTGAATGTGAATCCTCTATCTAATGTTGATTTTAGAAGAATAGAAGATTAGAAGTTGTCAAATGCATTTGGGGTTAACCAAATTGTTTCCATATTAGAAGAGTTAGTGTTATTTTCGATGATATCATGGTTAATGGAAAGATTTTAGAGGTTCAAATTTTATCTGAAGCTCAACCACAGACAAGGTCAGTTAATTATGCTAGCCTTATTAGTGAGCATAATAGTGCTGGTAATTTGATTACTTATGCATGTAGTGGTGTGGAGCTTGTTAGAGAGTTTGATAGTGTTTGGGAAGTTGAGAAAAATTCTTGAGAAGAATATTGAATTATATAATGTCGGGAACGTCCTATTTCAGTATGGAATGAAGGAGGTGAAGCATGCAGTACTTTCTCCATTGGTTTCTTAAAGTTTGACTTTTACAGGTTCATCTCCTACAACAGGCATGCTGAAGTATTTTGACATTTGTTTTTTGGCAAATTCTATTCATACACCGTAAATTACTTTACTTATACCATAAAATTTTAAATAACACTTTAGATCACAATGCCCTTATTAAAAAAATTAATGTTAAAGAATGAAAAAGGTATACATTTCCTCTTTGCCTACATTTTCAATTGTAAAAATAGTTTCCTTCATAATGTAATGAAACTTACTATACTTCATCGATTAAATTAAATTTAAATTTCTTTCGGGTGTTATAGTATATTCGTAATGTTTTAAGATTTATTTATGCATAGTCAATTTTAACATTATTCACTTCAATTAATATAAAAATTAAATTTTAAAATTAGCTACTAAATTTAATGACTCTGAATACTAAAATCTTCAATCTTTTATTTAAGTTGAGTCGAGTTTAAATTTAACATTAAAATCTAAATAGTTTAACATTTTAATATTCGCAAAATTAAATTCAGATTGCTATATATAAATAACTAAATATTTTATATTCCATTTAAAGTATATGAATTTGAAATTACAAAAGTGAATTTGTGAAAATTTGAAATTAGGGTTCCTTAGTTTGACTAACACATGAGAGAGTTAGTGAAATGAAATAAATGCTTTGTTTTACTCCAAACAAGGATAGTTTGGTAATATACATGGTGTAAACTAAGTAAAAAGTGGTGTATATGATTTTAGAAATTTTTTCAGTGTATGTATAATAATTTACGGTGTCTAAATAGAGACTACCTTGTTTTTTTTCTTTTGTGCTTGAGATAAAAAGCGAAGTTGAAGTACCGGGGCAGTAGACCCAAACTTGTAGCTCTTGAGTAGAGTTTAGACGCTATGGGCCCAGGTCTAATAGTTTGTTGAGATGTGATGCTAGTTTATGAAGATAGGTAGTTATATTTAAGTCAATGTAGGGTATTAAAAGTATATGATTTGATATGTTAAATCAAATAAATAAATAAATAAAGAAAACAGAAAAATAGGCATAGGGAAGAAGTTGCAAAAAAAATTAGTCTCAGGGACAACAAGTTTGTTTTTTAGTATAATGAACACTTTTTAATGTGAACAGAAAATGATAGTTGCAACTATCATTCTATGATTTACACTAAAAAGTGTCTTTCAACCTAAAAAGCAAAATTTCTTGTCCCTGAAACTAAATTGTTCTCCAACTTTTTCTCCGAGCCCAAAAACCCCCAAAGAAAATTAATTGATTGGTTTAATTAATAATTAATATGAGGAAAGAAGAAAGAATATACATGTAGATATTATAGAAATAAATACCATAAGTAAATCATAGGTATATGGAAAGATCTCGCAATTAATTGAGCAATCAGTTATATAGGCATGTAGAAAGATTTCACAGTTAATTATGCAATAATTATAAAGTTGTATAGAAAGATATCAAAATTAATTGGAAAATTAATAATAAACCCAAATTTCTACATCAAACTAAATTAAAGGTATTGTTATTGACACTTCACTTTTAGATATGAGAGGGCCATGTTTTATTAATAATTTTTTTTTACTATGAAGATACTAATCAAATTAGTCCCCTCGTAAAATTTCAATCAAATTAACCTAATTATCCTTTTTAATCCTAATTTTTCCTTTTATTATCATTAACTTTTCAAAATCATTAATCAAATAATGGAGAATTCAAACACATCTCCAGATGGAATTGTAAATGAGAAAGATACAAGATTGATTTCTTACTCAAGACAACATTCAACACAGTAAAATTAAACCATACTTTTTATCATAGTTAAAGAATGCACAATAAATTGGATTTTACCCTTCTATCACCTTCATAGCAAATTTTGGATCTGATTGTGAAGATCAAGATGAATTTTTTTTCTTGATAAGTGTTTCAAAAAACCAATTTGGTTTCATGCCTGGGAAGTCGATCACAGAGGCGATTTTCTTGATAAGACAACTTATGAAGAGGTTTAGGAAGAAAAAGAAGGATCTACACATGGTATTTATCGATTTAGAGAAGGCTTACGACAAAGTACCGAGAAAGGTTATGTGGTAAGCTCTGCAAAAGAAAAGAATCCTAACAAAGTACATTACCCTTATCAAGGATATATGCGATGACGTTGTGACAAGTGCCAGAACATGCGAAGGTGAAACCAGTAAGTTTCCCATTAACATAGGATTATATCAAAGGTTGGCTTTGAGCCCTACATTTTTGCCCTAGTGATGAATGAGATTACGAAGGGTATACAAGGTGAGATTCTTTGGCGTATGCTCTTTACTGATGATGTTGTGCTAATTGACGAAATTATGATTGAGGTTGATAGACAACTGAAGCTGTGAAGACAGACTTTAGAATCAAGGGGTTTTAGGCTTAGCAGAACTAAAACAGAGTATATGATGTACGTGTTCAACGGTGTTAGGTCAGAGGATGAAGATGTCACTCTTACCGGACAAGTAGTGCCCAAGAAGGAATCCTTTTGATATTTAGGATCAATATAACAGTATGATGTTGAGATCGATGAAGATGTTAGTTTTAGTATTCCAGTGGGATGGGTGAAATGACGACAAACGTCTGGCATTCTCTGTGACAGGAAAGTCCCACGGAAGCTTAAAGGAAAGTTTTATAGAATGACAATCAGGCCTGCGATGTTGTACGGTGCAAAATGTTGGTCTACCAAAAGCCGACACGTCCAAAAGAAAAGTGTAGCAGAGATGCGTATGCTGCGATGCGGTCATACAAGAAGAGATCGAATTAGAAATACTGATATACGTGATAAACTTGGAATAACACCAATTAAGGAGAAGCTAGTCCAACACCGCTAAAGATGGTTTGAGCATCTTCAATGGAGGTCTCTCCAGGCACCTGTGGGCGTTGGAATTATATATCGCGTCGAATTCTCAAAAAGAGGCAGAGGTCGACCAAGATTAATATGGGAGGAATTAGTAAAAATGAACTTGAAGGATTAGAATATATCTGAAGCTGCTGGTGTCGGACAGGAGTGCGTGAAAGTTAACGATCCACGTACCAGAAACACAAGCTATGAGTTTTTTTGCTTAGGGTTGATTTAGGGATAGTGTTATAAGTTTTAGATTATAGGACTAGTGAATAGGAGGCTAAGATGTAGTTTTGGTGTTCGGTCAATATTACTATTAGTACCATTATTACTACTACTATTATTATCATCATGGTTTTTTTTTAAATATTTTTATTTTTTATTTTTTAATATTTATTTTTATTTTACTTAGTTATTATTATTATTATTATTATCTGTTTGTTTATTTGACTTTATTTTATTATTGTCATCATGGTTTTTATTATTGTTGTTGTTGTTATGACTTTTAAATTGACTTTGTTATTTAGTTTTGTGTTGCATCTCTAGCCGACCGCAACTTGTTTGAGAATAACGGCTTAGTTTTTGTTGGCGGTATTTTCTTTTTCAAAAAAAGGAAGGAGAAGAGAGTAAATGAAAGTGTTTATGATTTTGATGTTTTAACTAAGGACAAAAGAGGTAAAAATATACGTTTGATTAATAAGATGTGTACCTCTCATAGAAATTTAACTTGTAGAGAGCGCTCGTAAAATTTGGTCCCTTTGTATTCAAAACTAGAGCGCCAATAACAATACCCTAAATTAAAGATCCGGGTTGAAAGCAAGCTTGTTTGGTGAAATTGTTCGTTCGTTTTGTAATTATATGTTAGTCTTTCTTGTACTCTTTGGTGGAAAGAATAAAGAATAGTTGTTGGATCGCGAAAACATTTGTCAAAGCACGTTAAATCACTTAAGCTAGTGGTTTTTGTTTCTATGGATACTTATTGTTCATATCATTATAAATGTTTTATTTTTATTTTTTTATTTTTTTCTAATTGTCAAGGTAGATCCTTTGAATACCTATGCGATAGTTGTGAAATAGTAAATTTTCACTACAGATTATTTTGTAGGCATGGCTCGCACTATATTCATGTGGGTTGGTAAATTGAATTGTGATTAGTAACATTCAACGAAATTCCTAAAACAAACACGGCGAGGTGTGTGCACGTATTGGTGAGATTTTCTTTGTTACAACAAGTCTTTTCATGACCATTTTTGTATCTTCTTGGGATGTTGGATATTCAATAGTGTTGGGATAATTTATCGTGACCGACACTACGTAGCTTCATTCAATGGTCTTGCTGTTCTACCATGAATGAAATGTGTGTACATTGAAGATGCGAGAGGTGACGAAATTTTAACAGAATGATTACTAGTGCAACAGATTCATATAGCTCAATAAAAAATACATAACAAAACAATCATAATGCACAACAGCTTCAAAGCTGAGAGTCCTGGCCTGAACATATCCAGTTGCAAACCAAAACAACCTGCTACCACCCAAAAACGTCTCCCTCACACTATTAAACACCTCATTCCTCCCTTTTACGGTGATAGTGCTTCCATAATACTTCCCTTCCACAAAATGGGAGTTCATCAGCCCTACAGTCTCTAGGGGCGCAGGCCAGTACAAACCTTGGGTTCAACCTAAGAGGTTGGACTGCATTGTTGGGCCGGATGTCAATGGGCCATCTATCATGTTTACGATCCTGAATCTGGAAGATGATATGTATTGTGTTGGTCATGGAAGCCCCGGCGATTGGGGCCACTGTTGGTCTTTTCCCTGTTATGATGTTGTGCCAGTAGAATTACAAGTGGCTCATCTTTTGTTGTTTTAGATTCAATGGGATTGAATGGAATATTTCAGTTGATGTAAAGTTGTGGTTGTGAGCAAGAATAATACGAATGGTAAGATGAGTTTAGGCATAGAACTTGAATGTGTTGGTGAAAATATTGCCAGTTGTAATGTATAAATAGAAATCATGATGATGTTAGGGTGGGGTCAAGAATCAAGTTGATGTTGTGGTTTAGGGAATCAAATCCCCAGTCTTCAAATCTCGCGTCCCACTTACTGCTTTTAGTCTCATCAACTTATCATCGTAATTTTAACAAATGAGGACAGAGGATTTCAATTATAGTTTTGTAATTGTGTTTGTTAATGATAAGTTACCAAACATTAAAGTAGTCGACGATACTCATGTAATGTAATGTCCAAAATCAACTATAATGAAGTTTTAAGCATCAAGTTAGTAAAGAAGTAGTAGCTTGAATGCTTACACAATATTAATAATTTCTTTGTTCTTTTTTCTTCCTAAATCTACCTTTCATAATTTAACATCAATCTTTTTCGTTTGGCAAAACTAGAAAGATGTATAATATTGTTTTACAAACTGTTAAAATTGCACTTTATTTTTATTATATATGGTGTATCGAATCATATGCGTGCTTAACCACAACCAAATAGCACTAAGCAGTAGAAAAAAAGTTCAATCCAACTTTATTAGCTAGGGCAATTAGGGTACTGGTTACCGTTACCATTTTGTAAATAACGTTACCGTACCGTTTTTATTGGTAAACTAAAATTGCTTACCGTTACCGTTATCGATTGACTGGTATGCCGATGACTGTTATACCGATAAACTGGTAACCGTTACACTAGTAATGGTAAATTACCGTTTGTCTAGATAAATAATAAGTCGATATATTTTTACACTGAAGGATGCTCCATTATATATCTCATTGGATCACTTAATAAATGACATAGAAAAGAAGTCTATTTATCATCATTTGAGTTGAATTACTGAAATAAATTGAACTATTTTTTTACTTCAAAATGCCCGTAATACAACATCTTACATGAATATTGATTGATTATGAAAGGACTGGTAAATTACCGTTACCGTTGGTATTGAAAAAATATTACCGATGTTTTACCGTAGAAACTGATAAATTTGCCATTACCATACCGATTATACTGGTATACCAACTTTACTTTAAAATGGTAACCGACTGACTGGTAATGGTATGGTAATGGTAAATTTACCATTACCATAACAGCCCTATTATTAGCAAACAAATTACCTGTTTAGAGCGAATTACTAGTTAGAGAAATGCAATATTATTAAGTTGAGAATTGATACAATCGTTTCATAGTTTACATGGCCTTGTACATGGTTATTTATATACTCAGTTCGGCCCGCTCCATGGTTTGATTAATTACAAAAGTACCCTTTGAGCCAACTGATTCATTAATACAAGACTTGGTTCATATTGACCGTTACATTTTATTATACTCTTCTAATTTTACTTCTTTATAAATCATTACTTTATAAACATATTCAATAAATGCAAATTGAATTCACTTGTATGTCGTGAATTACATTTTAAGTATCCTATATATGGTAGATGGTGGAGCTCGGTGTTCCTAGATGGTGACACTCACGGTTGAACATGGGCCGACAATCGTGGTTGTCTTTTGGTGGATGTCGAATATGGAGATTAATTGTTTTTGTGAAAATGATAATCAAAGAGTGAACAAATTTGCGTGTTTTTGTTTTTAAGTTATCATAGGATGGTCTAGAAATCGGCCTAAAGGGTTTCATGATTTTAGCATTGTACCATCGATTTAGAACGAGCGGTTTAACAATTGTCATGGTTTTTTAGTTTGAGCGTTCGTTCATGTACATGGTAAGATTATCTGTTTTTTAGAACCACATTGCCTTGTGTTCGAGATTAACCATAACTGGATCGAATCCTTAAAAAACCGTGTATGGACTGAAAAACTAAATTCATATTGGATAATATTGTCACAAAATAATAGGAAATTCCATGTTGTAGTTGAGCTATCAGATGATGGTATGTAGGTTCTAGTTGGACAAAATTGCATTGGTGAAAATGGAAATCATACAATTGTCTGGCAACCAGCATGGTTGTTGATTATATGCCTGTGTTAGATGCCTCTGCGTGCTTTTGTGATCATGGTGCTTAGTTTCATTCTTTTGTTGCTTACATCAAGGTCAAACATAGGTATAGTTTACTTATGTGGTGGTGGGATTTTGGTCGGCATCGTCATTAATTATAATCAGACCTTTTGTTATCACAGCTAACTTTTACAATACATTTTGTGGAAAATGGAAATGTTTAGTCACTGACTTAAGCTTGCTTGACATATTGTATACACTTATCTGTCTCAAGTCATTAAGGTATCATTTTACTTACAATATCTGGAGATTTCATAATTTGCAATCTAAACCATTCAGAAATGTTTGGCGATCTCCGCTCGTTTAATTGCATACTAGCCTTTGATATCTAGCAAAAGTCATACACAAGCATACCCTTTGTTGATTTTTTAGGCCCTAAATGGAATAAAGTTGGGAAAAGACTGACCAGCTAGAGTACACTTCAGAATTATTAGGAAAAAAGACTATAATAGTCGTTGGTTCTAGAATTTGGGGCCCTAGTATGACCGACACACATATATTATTACACTTGGCACATTTCTAGCCATTAAAGTAGGACTCAATCATTCAGTACAAAACCATCGACCCAGTGTCAAGTTTTTCAAAGAAACTTTGGATCGAAAGCTTCTAAACACCCAATTACCAAAAAAAATTTCCGAAAAAATAACTATGATTCATTCAATAAAATAACTGACATAACCGTGAATCTTTACTAGTGCAGTAGATTCATATAGCTCAACTAGTAATGCAGAACAAAACAATCATAATGCACAACAGCATCACCACTCTTAAGATCAAAAGTATGAGTCCTGGCCTGAACATACCCAGTTGCAAATCTAAACAGCCCGCTCCCACCCACAATAGACATCTCCCTCACACTATTTAACACCTCGTTCCTCCCTATCACAGTAATCGTGCTTCCATTATACTTCCCTTCCACGAAATGGAAGTTCATCACCATCATCAGACCCACAGTCTCCAGGGAGGCAGACCCATAGAACCCTTGGGCCCGGCCCAGGAGTTTGGACTGCATCGTTGGACCGGCCGTTAACGGGTCGTCTATCATGTTTACCAGCCCGAACCCAGTTGACGATGTGTTGGTCATGGAAGCCTTGGCAATCGGGGCCACGGTTGGGTTTTTCCCACTTATGATGTCGTGCCAGTAGAATTGTAAGTGGCTCATCTTTTGTTGTCTTAGGTTTAATGGGATTGAATGGATTTTTTTGGTTGATGCTAAAGTTATGGTTGTGAGCAAGAAGAATAGCAACGGTAAGATGAGTTTAGCCATGGAATGATAATATTGATGTGTTGGTGAAAATATTACCTTACTTGGAATGTATATATAGGAAACAATGTGATGTTGGAGTGGGGTCGAGAGTCAACATGATGTTGTGGTTGAGCAAGTGTGTTTGTTAATGATAAAATACCAAACGTTAAAGCAGTCAAACGCTATATGTACATAATGTCCAATATCAACCAAAGTATTAAGCACCAAAATTTGAAGAGAGGTAGATGCCTTCATACTTGCACAACATCAAAATTTCATTACTTCTTTTTATTTATTTACGTATCTTTTGTAACAGGATGTCGAACTCTTTTGGTTCAACAGAACTAAATATATGTATGACAATATACACTTTTTTCTCTCAGGTATATGAACTAATAAACTTATATTAGACAGTATTGCAACACGATATTATTAGATTTCATGCAGTAGTTAGCTATCAAACAATATTAAATAATGGTACGCAGTGTTATGGTTGAACAAAAATGCACTTATGAAGAAGGAAAATTGCAGTAGTAAAAATGAAGATTGTACACATGTTTGCCAACTACATACGCATGCTTCTAGATTAGATTAGATGCTTATGTAAGATGCCTGTGCGTGCTTTTGTAATCATGGTGTTTAGTTCCATTCTTTTGTAGTTTGCGTCAAGGTCAAGCATACGATAGTTTCTTAATTTGGTGGTGGGGTTTTCTGTGACCACGGGTCGGCATTGCCATTAATTATAATCAGACCTTTTGTCATCACAACTTTAAATGTTTGGTTTGATTTTGTGGAATTGTTGCAACATATTTTTTGTGGAAAATTGTAGTCTACTGACTTTGGCTTGCTTGACACGTTGAACATATATTCTGTTTCAGGTCATTGTGCTATGTGTATTTTTCTAACGGTGTCCAGAGATTTCACAATTAGCATGTCAAGATTGATAATCAATTTGAACAATCTGACCTGTTCAGTCGCAATCTGAACGGTTCAAAAAAGTGTTAGCCACCCATTTCTATTTTCTAAAAAGTCGTACACGAGAAAACTCTTAGTTGATCTTTTAGGCCAAAATGATATAAAATAAGGAGAAGTCTGACTAGCTATAGTATTCTTAAGTTATTACAAGGTTGACTATTATAGTTGTCGACTTGTTGCTCCAAGAATTTGGGACTATATATTATGACCAATACATAAATATGGTACACACAAAAATAAATAAAAACACACACATGCGAGTTCAATGACATCCTTATTTTACAGCACACCTGTGGCGCTTAATTTCCACCACACATTCCGATCACTATAAAAAAGGACGTAATTACCGATGGATGAAAATCATCGGCAGCCGTCGGAAGCCGATGGAAGCCGTCGACAATAAAGCCGCCACCAAACAGTGCTTTTGACGGCTTTCCGACGGCTTCGTCGATAGTTTTGCGACAACTATCAATGGCAACTTCTGACGACCGTCATGTACATGTGGTAATTCGTGGTTCAATTGTGTATATATCGGAAGCCGTCGATTATTTTTTGCCAATAAGCTATCGATAGCCGTTGGATATTATTGACCAATATGCCGTCGGTAGCCATCGAAAATCTGGACTATTTTTTTTATTTCTGTTATCATTCGTCTTTTATACAACACATACATATCAATATATATCGCAGATTGATTTCATGCATATAAATCATATATATATATATATATATATATATATATATAAGTGTGTGTGTATGTATATGTATATTTATGTATGTATGTATAAACCCAAATCATATATAAAACATCAATACTAAAAAAACACATCACTATTTATAACAAATAAAACTCAAACAATCCACCATACAACAAAACATTCTACCAACATACACATAATCAACATCCAACATATCAAAATGTATCAATTATACTAAAACAAACCAACACATCATCCAACATCTCCTCAAAATGTATCAAATACACCAAAATACATCATCCACCATCTAAGTGCATATATGTACAATATCCAAACACAAACACAAAAATCATACCTATTGAGCCTCATCATCGCCTTTGGAACCATCTGACAAAGCCGTGCTACTTCATATACGTAGCCAAGCGGTTGTCCAACCGCGTCATCTCCATAGCGCGACAGTGGTCTCGCTCCAGCTCTGCAATCCTGGCTCTGAGCTCTCGCAACTCTTCTTTGTTCTGAGCTTTTTGGTACTTGCTCTGCTTGCTACAAGCCTGCAACACATGATCCAATAAGAGATTTGTGTCTAATGGCTAGCAAATAATGTGGGCTTAGCAGCCGCTATAACAGTGTGATATATAAGGTTAACAACCGCTATAACAGTATGAAATGGAATAGCGTTGGGATTCAAAGACATTATTACCTTACTTACTTTGATTAAATTGAGAATTGTTGGGTTGTCTTCTCAATCCAGTGTCTACACATGTATATATATTGAAGAGAAACCGAATTGATAAGAAACTGCATCCCGATAATCTTACTTATTGTTATAAACTAAGTTATTTCTTTAAAAACTAAATTTTATTAACTTTCTTATTTTTACAAACTAAGTTATTTGTTTAAAAACTTAATTAACTTTTATTAACTTAGTTACTGTTATAAACTTATTTAATTTTTATAAAACCAACTTAACTTATATAAAAATTAGTTAAGTTTTAAAAATTAGGTTAAGTTTTATAAGTTTAGTTAATTTTTGTAAAACATAGTTAATTTTTATAAATCTTTTTCATTTTTATAAAACTTGGTTAACTTAGTTAAATTTTTATGTAACTTGGTTAATTTTTATAATTTGTTTAAGTTTTATAAATTTTAGTTAATTTTTAGGAAATTATTTAATTTTTATAAAACTTGGTTAATTTAGTTAATTTAGTTAAATTTTATAAAACATAGTTAATTTTTATAAAATTTTAGGCAACTTAAGTTAAATTTGTATAAAACTTAATTATTATTTTTAATAAACTTAGTTATTCTTTTATAAACTTAGTTATTCATCTCTATCTAACTGCATTTTAAAAATTAGGCAACATAACTTTTATATAAGAATGTTTGTACCAAAAATGGGCACAACACTCGTCGGATGTAATTGAAGAGATTAGAATGAAGATGTAAAATGAAAAATGAGGCTAATCTAACAATCACACCAAGAAAATATGCAGTAATAGAAAGAAAACAAGAATTTATAGTGGTTCGGTGTTATGACCTACGTCCACTTTGAAGGATTTAATGATTATTACTGATTATAAACTGAGTTACAACAGTACAATGACTAACACTCGAATTATAATGGAGTTTAACTCGAGCAGCAGCATAAAAGTCCCATTTTAGTTGCAACTAGGATGTTATTTATAGGTGTGAAGCTTGAAATATCTGCCTTGAATCTCGGAATACCTTTTCTCATGCGTAGGTAGGCCCATACGATCGATCTGGAGTCATTTGGGATCGCTCCCTGATCGATCCTAACAGCCTTCGTATCGATCGGAAATTGCTTCAATTGGGCTGCGATCAATCAGGGACGTTCCTGAGATGATATGAAACCTTATGTGAAAATTTCATGGCATTTAGATTTTTGGTTTAAGAGATATGATCGATCCAAGATTGAGTTTTCTAGTGAAGTTGAAGCCTTCGTATCGATAGATTCGTACCGATCCTTTCATATCGATGACGTGGTGTGTGTGCTTTATGGAGATCCAAAATTCATGCATAAGGACCCCTTCCTTTGGATTGACTGCTCCCTTCGTATCCAATCGATTCTCTGATTTTCGTGTCGATGCTTTACTCTCTCCTTTGAGTCGATCACCATCTCTACTCTTTGTATCGATCAAGTAGGTGATCGATACGAAACATGTAGCTGATGGTCAAATGGAATGTGATCGATCCGGAAAGTGTTGAGGTCCATCGATATTGGTTCGAAACTTATGGATACGAATGATGGATGCCGAGTGATGGAGTTATGTTCACTTCGTATCTATGGTGATGGATACAAAATGATGGATACGGATGGATGGATACGAAATGGACATGTTTCACATGGATCTTGATCGATTCATAACTTGAGCATACGAACTCCGATTGACTTGAAATTTGGAATGTTTCCTTTCATAGCTTTGCTTGTCATACCATAATAATTGTAGCTCGATCCGGACTCGGACCAAGTTTGCCCGTATCCATCGTGAACTTGTAGATAACCGATCTCCGGAATGGATTGTCTTCAGTCTTTAGTCAAGTTCTTGGTATCACGGCCTTGCCAAAAAGTGGGATAACATTTGCCCCCCAAAGTACGTCCTGTGTGAACATGACGTGCTTTGAAAAGCTGCAATCTTCATTCTGAAAAGGCTTTGTCCGATTTGCTGAATAGTTTTTGTCCACTCGTTAGGAGATGTGTGTTTAACGGCAAATTTTCTATCGGTTTAGAAAATCACCGATAAATTTTAAAATAAATTTATACCGCAAGCGCACGGCGTACTATCGTAGTACGAGGCGAGTACGGGTCGATCCGCAGAGAATTGTTGATTTAAATTTCCTATTCAATCAAATTAACCAAAGTTGAAAAGAGTGAAGCTAAAAATGTAGAAAAAAATGAGCAAAAGAAAATTGATAAAAGTATGAGAGTTTGAGAGAAATTTAGAGATAATTCCACTCTCTAGATCACATAAATCAACAGAATGAAGTTATGATCTCTCTTTTCTTGTCATTAGTGTAATTAGTTGATGTGCTTATCATAAATATGGTATATTTGTACTATTAATTAGCACAATATAAACCATCAAACTATAACACAATCACTAATACACATTTATCTCTCATGAAATATGACAACAAAGTTGAAAGTAAAATCTATTTTAAGCATGACCTATTAACTATTGTTTAGAAATATAGACCATCAAATTTTAATTTCAACAATCACTTCATTACCATCATCATATGTAGATGAAGAGGTAATTATTGTTTGTGATTGTTTAAGCATATCCTATTTAGTGTCAACAATATAGCCTAACAAATTCACATCAAAAACAACAAGTTAAACCACTTCATATTAAGCACAAAAAGAGAGCATAAACATCAAAATGTTGCATCTACATACTAGAGAGCTTCATTACCCCTAAATTGAAGGGTTAAGCTCTCATATTTGTTATCAAATCAACAAATGTAGCATTCAACATTTAAGAAAAACAAAAGGAAAAAGAGAGTAGAATTAAAAGAAAAGCCAAGTAAAAAGAAATGAACACTAAGCTACTAACAACATAAGAATGAGAGCATGTAAATGTAAAATAACATTAGCTAACATTGCATAAAAAAGGAAAGTTACATGAAAGAAATAAAATGGCTAAGTAGCCATGAAAAGAGAAAGAGAGCTTTCTTTTATTTTGAGCCTAAAACTAACTAAAGAGAGACTAAGGGAAAGAAGGTTACATGAAACATAAGGGGTATTTATACATGTGTTAAACCCTAATTCAAATTTTTGGGGAATGCCCAAACTACCCCTTAGGAAGTGTGGTGGCCAAGTAACCATTAGCATTCAATAATCATCCATTAAGTGTGCATGAAGATTTAATGGCCATTTAGCATGTGAATTAGCTCTTAAGTGTACATGAAGGTAAGTGGGTAGGTGGGGTCCTCCCTTATCATGCCTTTGAATTATTTCCATCTTCATTCCTTTATCTTCACTCTTGTGCATGCATATATCTTCATTGAAACCACTTGTATATGAAGCCCAATTCCTACAAAATAATATAGAAATTTCCAATTAAATTTTCTCAAAATAATATATGCACAAAAATGACTATTTTGCCCCAAGATGAAGATGAATATATGATGATTTTAAAAATAATTGAATTTTGGTTTTAAACATGTTAAAATATCCAATATGATCATTTATTTAATTTAAATAGATTAAATATGGTGGAAAAAATATGCACATTTACGTGCACATCAAATACCCCCACACTTATCTTTTTATTCGTCCTCGAATAAATTAAAACTAAGATAAATCCGTTTTCATGGGGAGCACGATTGCATTGAGCGTATGCAATAAACCGTTAAACCTCTGGGTGTCCACAGTAGGATGAGTGTTGTTTCGTGAGGGTTTTTAGCGGATACTACCCACAAAATCCAAATGCAGGATGAAAATATTTACAAAATGCAAGATTTATTTACAAAGAGATGAATGCAAATTTTTGAAAATATTTACAAATGAAGAATTTACTTTTTGAATTAACATAAATAGTTAAATTTAGGTTTTGGTTATTATCAAGAAATTTAGTCATTCGCTCGTCAAAATTTCCAATAAAAATCAAGTTATCATGACAAATAGACTATAGTTTAACTCGTTATTTCGGGTGATAACATAGTGCAACTACGAAATGGATCTTTAGTTGATTATCAAAGTTTATCAACGTGGTATTTTCATTTCAGTTCAATAACAAGTCAAATCGAATAAGTTAAAGTAGTGCTTGGATTTCATTTGCTGACTCTCTCCATTTTTTCTTTTGAAAATTATATTGATATTTACAATGTTTACATATGCCTAACTCAGAAAACTGAGGCCAGATATATTACCCATGAACTGCCTTGCGGACTGATATGAGGGGAATACAGAGCGTGGCGAGTGAACGCACAAGTGTGAACACTTATTGACTGTAGGCATTATTAGTAATTTTTATATACACACACCTAACTCAGATAAACTGAGGCCAGATATACTGATCGTGTACTGCCTTTCAGGCTTACGTGAGAAGGGTACAGAGCATGGCGAGTGAACACACGAGTGTGAACACATGAATCTAGGTGTTTATTAAGAAAATATATACATATATACAAGAATTTTTTTTAGAGAGAGAATTTCGCAAAATCATCTTAGCCCCCTTTAACTTAGAAGATAAAAAACATGTTATATCCTTTACTTTAAATTCACCACTTTTTAAAACAAAGATTTTCAATTAGGATGTGTTTCATAATTAACAGCGTATGAATCTTCCTATATACTAATTGTTATTTGTAATCAAACTTCATTTTTATTTTTGTTAAGACGAATAAATTTTCAAAAATTTCAATTTAATAAACCAAAACCATATATTTATCTTATAGTGTTTCTTTAAAAATAAATCAAAATGCTTAAAAAAAATTTGTTTTTTTTGTTTTTGTTTTTGAGATGTTTTTTTTTTATTTTGGAAAGAAAAATTAAAAATAAACCATAAAAAAAATCAAAGATGATGATGAGTCTCCCCCCACACTTGATTTGGACTATGTCCCCACAGTCAACCCAAGTGGAAGGAGAAAAATAAAAACAAAAACATGACCTTTATTTAAATGAAAATTAACGATATTTACACGAGATCAGAAAGTACATCGTCAAAAAGTAACTGAAATGGTCTTCCAAAGACCGATTCATTTGTCTCGTCAAGTATGCGAGACACAGCTTAAGCTTGGAAAACCAAACCATAAAAGATTTCAAAGTTGAATGTTGATTTGGAAAAACGAATGTTGTTTTATTAAATATTGTATGAGGTGTTTTGGTTTCGATAATTTTTGAGGTAGATATAACGATTGATTGAAATTCAAGTTTATTTTCACCAAATTGAAATTCAAGTTTGTCATTGAAAAATTCTTCAAAATTATTGATTTCAAAATCAAAATGGTGATTTAAATCTTCCCCTTCCGAATTTGACAACTTGTTTTCGAAAAGTCCAAAGAAATCGTGTTCGTTAAATTCGTCTTCCTTTATTGGATTATCAACAACTTCATTGCGTATCTGAAGTTCAAAATCTAAAGTAGTTGTATTCAAATTTTCGAAATCGAGAAAAGGAAGATCGAATTTTAAATTTGGTTCCACTCCCTTAGAAGAATTGAAATCCAACTCAATTACCAAATTTTCAACAACTTCGTTAAGTGTGGCATTTTTAGTTTCGAAAGTTGTTATTTGAAAATCGTCGATCTGGGTAAACGGTAGATTATCACTTGACTCGTCACGTTGGGATTTGATTTTGTTTATCACATTGTTTCATATATGTTTCGAATAACAAATCCGTGTGTTCATCGTAAATTTCGTCCATTTGTTTAACAAAATCCAACTTATAATTATGGACTTGGAGAATTTTCGATTAGGATTTGTTGAGAACAAAAAATTTCACTCGTATCGTATTCGAGATTATTCTCATTGCCAAAATTATTTGGAAAGTGGATCATAGTTTCATTTTGATTTTGAAATTCATCTTGAAATTCGAAATTGAATGGGCATGGGTTATACTCGAAATCGTTTGAATTTTGAAGTGAATTCAAACTTTGATTGTTTTGAAAACTTTGATTTGAGTTATCACACAAATAAGAATTACTCAAATCATTTATCATTTGGTTTTGTTGTGTAGAGATTTCAAGTAAAGATGAAATGTTATTTTCAAGATTTGAAGGTTGGTCATCATTTTGAAAATTTTATGGTTTAAAATTTGAATTGTTTAAAGAATAGTTGTTGTTAAAATATCCATACGAATTTGGAGTGAAATCATATGGATTATATTGATTTTCACAACTATTGTAAAATTCAAGTGAGTGGGGAAACTCGGACATTTTCAAGATTTTTTTTTGGTTTTTTTCTTTTTTTTATAAAGGAAAAATATTTACAAATAGAATTTATTTTTGAAAATGGAAAATTGTTTTTTTTTGTATTTTGGTTTTTTCATTTTTTTTGAAAAGATTTTATATTTTTTTTGATTTTTTTGGATCTTTGATTTTGAAAATTTTAAAAGGAAAAGGATAAAAAAACTAAGTTAAGAAATATTTACAATTTTTTTAGTTTTTCGGATATTTGAATTTTTTTTTAAATATGCATGAACTAATGCAACTAATTGAATGCAAGGATTTAATTACAAATGATTTATCCTAAGTTAACCCAAAATTGTATAATCACATATTTTTTTAGATAAACAAGATAGTTCTCAACCAGATAACGGACAGGATTTATCGGTGCACCACGAATCACCATAGCAATGCAGCCGAAGGTTTAAGTACCTTCAGAGGAACAACCACTATAATATTTATGAATCACTGTAATATTTATAAATGGTTATTTCTCTACCGTAGCCTAGATACCAAGAAATCAAATTGTTCAAAGAAGACAACTTGTCAATATACAATTAAGTGTTATTGATGTCTAACCATTATTATTAATCAAAATTTTAGCATGAAATGCAAAGCTGAAATTAAATGTGTATTAACAATGCAACTACGAATGGAATTTTTTTTTGTTTTTTTTAAATATATAAATGCAGATGCAAGCAATCAACAATGCAACTAAAATAAAAACAAGAGATAAGGGTGCGAATTTTTTTTAAAGCAAGCAATTTATTTTTGGTAGCAATTCTTCTCCTTCTGAAATTCTGCTTTGGCAACCTGAAAATAAAAAAAAGTTATATACAAATTTTATATATATATTATCAAGGACGAAAATAAAACAAGTGAAAAACAACACAAATGAAAGTAAAATAAATGAAAATTAAAACAAGAGAAAACAAATGGAAAAAATGAAAATTAAACAAGTGAAGCTTTTTTTTACTAGAACAAATGGAAAACGAAAGAAATGAAAACTAAGTCAACAAAACAAACGAACAAGATATATACAATTTTTTTAAGGTTTTATTTTTCTTTTTATTTTTGAAACTTAAAACTAAATATATAAATAAAACAATAAAAACTTAATTCACAACAGACTCAGCCCGGCCCAAAATTAACTTAACACCCTCAATTACAAAACAGGCGAAAAAGTTGCTCACACTTATTAAAATTCGATTCACAATTAATATTTGATTCAAATTCATTTTTCTCACCAAAATTAACAGCTAATCCACATTCAAAATTCGATTCAATTTCGTGCAGTGGGTTTCAGGTCGAAGGTTGATTGGATTTGGTTGTCGACTTCGAGTGGTCTGGTGTCGCGATTGCTTTTAGGTTTGGCAAATGATTTGGGGTGTTCGCAATTTGAGGTGATTGGGTTTGCGAGGTGGTTCACGGCAACTTGGCAAGGAAGACTTGGGTATTGGGTTCGATATGTTGGGGGTTGAGATGGAGTTGTGGCGATTCATGTGCTGTTGGAAGCAGCGAGGAAAGTGGGAAAGAGGTTGAATTAGATTGGAGGCGTTCGACTTGGTTGGGCGATGTTCAGGCACGTGTTGCAGTAAGTATATGTTGACAGTTGTTGTGAATGTGAAAAGATTAGGTGATCATGTAGTGTGCAGCAAGTAGTGTTGAAGTTTTCTGGCAGTGGGATGTGGGAGATGATGTTATATGAAGAATGTTGCAGGGGGATCAGCGATTTTCAGGCACGTGTTGCAGTTTTTTTTTGGTGGTTGGTTGCTGTGATATGGTGAGGGGATGACACTGATATGTTGCAGTCTTGTATGTTGACAGAGGGGAGGTTGTGTAGTAGATGAATGTTGTTGTATGACAGTGAATTGATCAGGGAAGTGTTGTTGCTCTGTGCAGTAAAAATTGGATGGTTCTGTGTGTTGTGAAGTATGAAAATGCTGTAAAGGTTGTAATTTATGCAAAGGCAGAAGAGACAAGGGGAAAGTCTGGTTGGTTCGGGGTATTCGATGGTGTTTTCTTTTTTTCTTTTTTGATTTTGAATGGGATGAAGGCAAGTGATGTTGTAGTTTAGTTGATATGCTCTGTAGTGGATGTTTGTACATGCACAGAGGTGATGTTAGTAGAGAGGTAAGTGATGTTGAATGGATGTTTGAATGTGGCAAAGTTTCATAGAGTGAATGTGAGGCACTGTTGTTCAATGTGATGTTGTATTGTGAAATGATGTGTTATGGGGAGACTGCTGTATGGGGTAGCAGGCACGTTCGGTTGGAGGAAGTTGCTCTGTTGTAAATGATGGAGCAGTAGGGAAGTGCTAGTGTTTGATTGAAACTGAGGTGATGGCAGGCAGTTTTGTCAAGGAAAAGTCAGGAGCATGGAAGAATAGAAGTGGTCAGAAGTGAGAAGGATGTTGTTTTGCTGTTGAGTAGTTGTGGTGCACTGATATGCATGGTTGATTCAGCTTTAAGCAAGTGTGGTTGAGGACTGATGGGTGAAGCAGTCTGAAGGATGGTCGAACGTTAATGGCAGTGGAGATGGCCGTGGGATTTTGGAGTATGTAAAGGAGTTGTTGATTGCAGTGATGGGTTTTGGGGAGTTGTTGTGGGATGTTAGTGAAGATGATGTGGAATTGAAATGGTGATTCAGGAGGCAGTGAGCTGTGGTCTGATGAAGTGAGGAAATGGCAAGTGAAGATGAACTGTGATCAGGCAAGTTTTGAAAGATGGATTGTCAGGCAGTATCAGTGAAATGAGTATGGTGTCAATGGGGATATAAGTTGATATGGACTATTGTAGTGTCGTTTGGTTCAATTGTATGTAGCAGATAGGCAGGCAAATGAATGCACAGAGCAGAGACAGAATGTTTGTGGTAGTTGGGTAAGTTGCAGTTTTAGCAAGATGGTGATGAACAGTGCAAGGCACTTGGTTGTAGAAGAGGTTGTAGAGAAGTGGGATCACAATGGCGATTAACAGTGGTGAAGGAGGGGGAAGCAGGGGGAAATGGAGATAAATGCAAGAAAATTTATTTTATCAATGTAAATGTAAAATTGTAAAGGAAAAAAAAAGTTGCAAAAAAAGAAAATGAATAAAAAGAAAATTTATTTTTCGAATGAAATTGTGGATGCTCTTTTTTTTAAATAGAAAATGCAATGCAATTGAACAAAAGACTAGAAAACAACAACACACAAACAAAATGCAAACAAAAATCAAACAACAAACACAACACAATATTTTTTTTGAATCCAAACTAACACACAAAATAAAATCACACACAAATCAAACAAAATAATTCGAAGAATAGAAAATTAAAATCAAAACTATTCCCCGGCAACGGCGCTAAAAACTTGTTTAACGACAAATTTTCTATCGGTTTAGAAAATCGCCGATAAATTTTGAAATAAATTTATACCGCAAGCGCACGGCGTACTATCGTAGTACGAGGCGAGTACGGGTTGATCCACAGGGAATTGTTGATTTAAATTTCCTATTCAACCAAATTAACCAAAGTTGGAAAGAGTGAAGCTAAAAGTGTAGAAAAAAATGAGCAAAAGAAAATTGATAAAAGTATGAGAGTTTGAGAGCAATTTAGAGATAATTCCACTCTCTAGATCACATAAATCAACAAAATGAAGTTATGATCTCTCTTTTCTTGTCATTAGTGTAATTAGTTGATGTGTTTATCATAAGTATGGTATATTTGTGCTATTAATTAGCACAATATAAACCATCAAACTATAACACAACCACTAATACACATTTATCTCTCATGAAATATGACAACAAAGTTGAAAGCAAAATCTATTTTAAGCATGACCTATTAACTATTGTTTAGAAATATAGGCCATCAAATTTTAATTTCAACAATCACTTCATTACCATCATCATATCGATGGATACGAGATTTGTGCTTCGTATCGATGGACACAAAATGCTGGGCTTCATATACGTATCGTATCGATGGGTACGAACAATATAGACACAAGCGTGCAGTGTTCTTCGTATTGATGGGCATGTTGACTACTTCAATCGGTAATGTAACTAGGATACAAATCGTTTTTTTCTTTGGATATGATGGAGTATAAATACGTTTTGTTAGCGCCAAAATTGGTCACTGACACCAAAATCCAGTTGAAAACACCAAATACCAGTCACAGCTCACAAACAGAATGTATCTAGAGAGTTATGAAGTGAAGAACAGTAAAAATTAAAATGAAAGTAGTAAAGAACAACAGATTTTATAGTGGTTCGGCTAACTCCGGCCTACGTCCACTCCAGAAGTTTCCTTTTTATTGATATTCGAATCAATTACAGTTACAAAATGGCAGAGTAGCCTCAGCCTTAGAAAATAGAAAGTAAGATAGCAGAAAGAAGATCCCTTTTTCTGAACCCTCACATGCTATATTTATAGGAAAATCCTAAGTTGTTGGGCTTTCTGAATGATCCGGGCCCATCAAGGCCTTCCACCGAGCCACATACCTCCACAATGCCGAGCCACATCGGCCTCTCCACAGTGCCGGGCCACACATACCTCCACAATGTCGAACCACACCAACCTCACCACAATGCCGAGCCGCACCAGCCTCACCACGATGCCGAGCGATGTCCAATGCCGAGCGAGATTCGATGCCGAACGCCTTCCAATGCCGAGCGAGGTATAATGCCGATCGAGGTACAATGCCGAGCGACTTCCAATGCCGAACGACTTCCTGTGCCGAGCGACTTCCTGTGCCGAGCGACTTCCTATTAAGCGACTTCTTGTAGCGACTTTCATGCCGAACAACTTCCATGCCGAGCGACTTCTTGTGCCGAGCGACTTCCTGTGCCGAACGACTTCCTGTGCCGAGCGACTTCCTGTAGCGACTACCAAACGTGCTGCGCTACCTATCCATCCCGTCGACTCAAACCTACCACATTCCATCCTTGATAACTGAGAAATCGACTTAGTTAAATCCACATGCCTACAGCCTTGCCAAAAGGCGGGTTAACACTTTGCCCCCCAAAACATGCCTTGCTATTGGAAGGTGTGTTTTGAATAGCCTTAAACCCGTTATCCGAAGTCCATACGTCATCCATAGCCATACCATCCGATCCATTATCCAATCTATTTTGTCCAAGTGCCGCTGCCACATGCTTATCCAAATCCACGACTGTTCCGAGTTGACATCCGATTCCTATCTAGTAACCAAGTCCTTATCCAATTCCACATCCACCTGAACCCGACTACCGAGTTCCAATCCATCCCTATCCAATAACCTATAACCATATCCGTGACCTCTCCGGGTCGATATCCAAATCTGGGACCGCTCCAGGTCCTTGTCTGAATCCTTAGCTATTCATAGCTAATATCCAAATCCATAACCTCTTCGGGTTCTTGCCAAGCGCAACTTGCACCTGACAACCTATGTCAAGTAATGCCATGGTGTTCCTGGTTTAGTGTCCCTGAACGTTGAGTAATGCCATGGCTTAAGTCCTAAGTCGAATCCTGGTCACTCCAGACCCTTGCCGAGTATAGTCCATGCTCGACGACCTTTTAGCCAAAATCCAGAGGAAAATCAAATAAAATCCAATCTGAAATCCAAATCCATCCAGAAAACTGGATATCCATATAAAAAATCCTAATCAAAATCCAAATCAAAAATCAAACATCCAAACCAAAGAAACCAACAAAATCGGGAGATCAAACCAAACTCCAAAACCAAAGCGGAAAAAGCAAATGTCCAATCCAAAAGGAAAAAAATAGATTTCACAAACTGGAGCATCTCGGCAAACCATCATCTCAGAGCATGCCTAAGGGTTATCTCCGATCCCATACATGAGTAAGTGATTTAGCCGTTTACCCGAAGTTTGCTACTTATTCCAAACCATCACGATTAGTTGATGACCAACCGACCACCATTCCTGAGCCTCGGGCCATCGTCGCTCAAGGTAGGTGGTGGCTGCTCCTGTTCCACCGTCGCATTTCGAGTTTCGACATATTGCCGCAACTGACCATTCCTTACATGCTCCTCGATTATATCATTTAGATGTCGGCAGCTGTTAGTATCATGCCCATCCAGGTCATGAAAGAGACAGTGCCTTCCTGATGCCCTTTCACGTTCTATGGGTTCCCTCCTTGCTGGCCTTCGATAGGGAAGGCGATCCCGAGTATCCAAGAAAATCTGCTCCTACGTTGTGTTCAATCCTGTGTAAGTGGAGAATTTTGGTTCTCCCCAGCGCTTCCTTTTCCCTTTATCCTTGCCCCCACCCAAGCTTTCGCCGAGTAGTCCTCCATCCTTGGTCATGTTTATTTCCTTTGACCTCATGTCCAAACATGCATCCTCTTATCGAAGAAATCTTTCAGCTTCATGAAAGAATTCCCCAAGATCCAACGGTGGGTCCCGTACCAACGATACTTTGAAATCTGAATTATCTTTGACTCCTGATACCGCAGCCATCAGGACCATTGATGGATCTGGCCGATCCACCGAAGCAACTGTTGCATTAAATCGAGTTAAGAATGTCCTGAGCGATTCATCTACCCCCTGTTTGACTGACGTTAGCGTCATCACATTCTTTGTCCTTTTTATGTGAACTCGAAACCGACTTAAGAACTTGTCCACTAGCTCCGTCCATGTTCCAATGGATCCATCCTCCAGCTGTTTGAACCACACAGCAGCAATATCAGTCAAGTACAGGGGGAAACATCGGGCCATAACCTCCTCCGTTGCCCCCAGCACTTCCATATGCCTAGTGTACCTCATCAAGTGGTCGGTGGGATCCGTCTTCCCATTGTATACTTCCAGAGTGGGTGTTTGAAATCGGGCGGATTCCTAGCTGTCCTGATGTTCCAGGTATACGGACTTTTGTTAACTCCCTTTGAATCCCTGTTTGTCAGACCTCCACGAATAGTCCTCCTGATAATGTCAGCCAATTTAGTGTTTCCAACCAAGGGTTGCCCCCTATCCATGTTTCCAGACTGCCCCCCAAGTCCCCGAGGAAATTCTGGCACATATTCTTCATCACGTACTCCTGTATTCCTATCGACGTCAGGCCGCGTAGCGTCATCCGGTATCCCTCCATGAACTGGTCCAGCATTACCTGGTGGTGTGCCCCCGAGTCTAGGTCCATCTAGATTGTTAGCTGTTTGTTGATTGGGAGCTGCCCCCTGCTAAATCACTCCATCTGTCCGCTGGTTGAGTTTCCTTAGACCAGTTCCAAGAACTTGAGCACCTGCAGTTCCTGGTTATCCAAATTGCCTAAGAAGAGCCTGCATCATCTCCTCATGCCGTTTCATCATCTGCTCCTGCATAGAATTCATCATCACCTGCATCTCGTCCCGAGTTATGTAGATGGATGCATGATCCTCTCCAGCTCCAGAAGAGGCCGCTTGACTTCCTTCCTGATTGCTTCTTTCCGTTGCTTGCTTCCTTGTTGGTGGTCTAGCCATTGCTTTCTAGGATCCAAGTTCCTAACTCCAAAATTCCCGAGTGCTTGCGCTCTCAGTGAAAGCACCAAAGTGTTAGCGCCTGTTAAAACTTGAAAGAGGGAAATCAAACTTTACTTTATTTAAATCTCTCAAATGAAACATTCGGTACAAATCAGCTTATATAGCTGAACAATAAACGGCCCAATAGACTAAGGCCCAAACTAAATTAAGCAAAGAGAGAAAATAACAAATGCAACAACACAGCAAAAGAAATAAAGGAAAAGCACAATGAAAAAGAACAACAATCAAAGAAATATTCGCAACACACCCCCTCAAGTTGATGCATGTAAATCTACCATGCGCAACTTGCTTCTCAAGTACTCCAGCTTCTTTCCATCAATCGCCTTGGTAAACACATCAGCAGTTTGCTCCTTTGTTCCAATATGCTTAGCACACACCAAACCTTGCTGCATCTTTTCTCGTACAAAATGGCAATCCACTTCTATATGTTTGGTCCTCTCGTGAAAAACAGGATTTAAGGAAATGTACACAGCAGCTTGGTTATCACATCCTAAAGCAATCGGCTTCTTCACTTCAAACCCAATTTCTGACATTAAGTGATCTACCCACATAATCTCACACACTACTTTTGCCATAGCCCTGTATTCAGACTCGACACTAGAACGAGCCACAACATTTTGTTTCTTGCTCTTCCATGATATTAGATTTCCTCCTACAAACACACAAAAACCTGTTGTGGATTTCCTATCAACTTTAGAGCCAGCCCAATCTGCATCAGAGAAACACTCTACCTCCATATGTCCATGGTTCAAATACATAAGACCATATCCAACAGTCCCCTTCAAATACCCTAGAATCTGCTCAACAGCTCTCCATTGTTGCACAGTTGGTTTATTCATATATTGACTCACAATGCTAATAGCATAAGCCAAATCTGGTCTGGTTACAGAAAGGTAATTTAACTTTCCAACCAACCTCCTATATCTTTCAGGTTCATTGAATACTTCTCCTTCTACAGAAAGATCAACATTTGGTGCCATTGGAACTTTGCATGGTTTCATTCCAAGTTTTCCTGTTTCATTCAACAAGTCCAAAATATACTTCCTTTGAGATAAAAATATTCCTTTCTCATTTCTGATAACCTCAACACCCAGAAAATATCTCAATTCTCCCAATTCTTTAGTATGAAAGTGCTCATGAATAAACTGTTTCAGAGAACGAATTCCTGCTTCATCACTCCCTATAATAACAATGTCATCAACATAAACAACTAAGAGTATAATACCTGCACCAGACTTCTTATAGAAAACAAAATGATCAAACTTGCTTTTGATAATGCCAAATGACTCCACTACACTACTAAACTTCCCAAACCATGCTCTTGGACTCTGTTTAAGTCCATACAAGGTCTTGTTCAGCCTGCACACCAATCCATTTCCAGCTTCAACTTGAAAACCAGGAGGTTGACACATGTACATTTCTTCTTGTAAGTCACCATGTAAGAAGGCATTTTTGATGTCTAACTGGTGTAATTTCCAGTTGTTTATGGTTGCTAGAGAAATGAGTAATCTGATTGAAGTTACCTTAGCCACTGGAGAAAATGTCTCCAAATTGTCTACTCCATATACTTGTGCATAACCCTTTGCCACAATTCTAGCTTTGTACCTTGCAATACTTCCATCTGGATTGACCTTGACAGAATAAACCCATTTACACCCAATAGCTTCCTTATCTTGAGGTAATTTAACCAAATCCCATGTTTTGTTTGCCTTCAAAGCATTCATTTCTTCCACCATAGCACCATACCATCTGATATCAGATAAAGCTTCAGAAATACCCTTTGGTGTAGTTACATTATCAAGAGATTTGAGAAGTAAACATGTTTGAGATGGTAAATGATCATATGCCACATATGATGCTATAGGGTATGTACATTGTCTTCTACCTTTCCTTAGGGCAATAGGAAGATTTAGTTCAGGATCACTCGTAGGAATTGGTTCATGAATAGGAATTTCTGGTTGAGCAACAGTTATTTCTTCTTCTGTGCTATCACTCAAAGTATATATAAGAAAGTCATCAACCTCATCATCCTTCTGCAGAACATTTTCTACTGAATTCTGTGGTGCTTGAAAATAAGGTATGTCTTCATGAAACGTTACATCAATGGACACAAGATACTTTCCAAGGCTTGGACAGTAACATCTATATCCCTTTTGAACACGTGAATATCCCACAAATACACACTTAACAGATTTAGGGTCAAGTTTAGACAAGTTTGGTCTAACATCTCTAGCAAAACAAGTGCACCCAAATACTCTGGGTTTAACTGGATACAATGGTTTATCTGGAAGCAAAAGCTTATACGGTATCTCACCATTTAGCATAGAAGATGGCATTCTATTTATGAGGAAGCAAGCAGTGGAAACAGCATCAGCCCAAAAATACTTTGGCATATTTGTTGAAACATTAAAGCTCTTGCTGTTTCCAGTAGGTGTCTGTTTTTACGTTCTACAACACCATTTTGAGAAGCAGTATATACACATGAAGTCTCATGAATTATGCCTCTATCACTCAGGAATTTTTGAAACAATTCAGATGTATACTCCTTAGCATTATCACTCCTTAGAGTTTTAATCACAGTATTAAACTGGTTTTCTACTTCAGCATAAAATTTGCAAAACACAGAATATAATTCAGATCTACTCTTCATAAGAAACAGCCATGTTGTATGTGTATAATCATCCACAAATGTGACAAAATATTTAAAACCAGGTTTAGAAATGACAGCAGAAGGTCCCCATATATCAGTATGAACAAGCTCAAACATAGTGTTACTTCTTCTATTTATTCTTGGATTTGAAGACAATCTATGATGTTTAGCATATTGACATGAATCACAATCTAGAACTTGTAGTGAATTATATTTAGGGCATAATTTTCTGAAATTAAGTAAAGATGGGTGACCCAATTGACAATGAACCTTGAGTGCTTCATCTTTATTTATACAAGTTGCAGCAATAGATTGATCTTCCTTCAGCACATATAATCCATTTTGCTCATGACCTCTACCAATAATCTTCATGCTCTTTAACTCCTGGAATACACAATGATTGGGGTAAAAGGATATGCAGCAGTTCATCTTCCTGGTTAACTGACTAACAGATAACAGATTAAAGGCTAATTTTGGAGTATGTAGAACTGGGGTTAAAGACAATTGTGGAGTAAGGGTAACTAACCCAGATCCACTTGTGTTTGCTACTGAGCCATCAGCTAAAGTAATACATTGAGCAGATCTATTATTCTCTTGAAATTCAGTGAATAAATGTGAGTTACCTGACATATGATCGGTTGCCCCTGAGTCAATTATCCACTTGTTAGATTTAGCCACTGTTGACACAGAATTTGATACACTCTTCAGCCCTTCTTTGTACTAAGTGAATTTCATGTATTCTTCTGCATTAACTAACACAGAACCATCCTCAGCCTTCTAAACAACATTAGTAGTCTGATTTGATGAGTTTTGCCACTTATTATTATTTGATCCACTATTTCCATTATTCTGCCTCTGTCTAGCAAGTTTCCAGCAATTTTGATATCTATGTCCAATCTTCTTACAATAAGAACATGAGTTTGAGGAATTCATAGCTCTATTTTCAGATCTAGAATTTCTTTGACTAATTAGAGCACTATTGTTAGATGCAGCCGGAGTTTGGTTACTTGAACTATCTGCTCTTAAAATTCGGCTAAATACCTCTTGTAAAGATTTAACATCAGATCCAGATAATACTTGCGCTTTAGCTGACTCAAATTCAGATGGTAAACCTCCAAGGAAGCTCATAATCGCCATTTGCTCCCTTTGTTGTTGTTGAATTTTCACATCCGGACTTATAGGTAATAGCAGATTAAATTCTTCATAAATCTTTTTAAAATTCATGAAATAATTCATTAATGTCTGATCCTGCTTCTCAACACGATAAAATGACTTACATACATCATACATCCTACTTAGATTCCCTTTTCCAGAATACAGAAATTCCAAATAATCCATCAGCTCTTTCACAAACTCACAATGATTAATCAAGCTAATAATATTGCCGTCAATAGTATTTCTAATCTGAAGAAATAGCCTAGCATCATCCCTAAGCCATACCTGATCCTCTTTAGCATCCGAGTCTTCAGCAGGAGGGTCTTTACGAAGATGATCATCTTTCTCAATACTCCGGAGATAAAGCCGAATAGTCTTGCTCCAATCAAAATAATTCGATTCCCCCAATTTATGCTCAGTAATTCTTGACATTACTGGCATGACATCCATGATCGACTTGCCTTCCGCCATGATGAAGATTGATCAGGAAACAGGAGGGAAAAATGAAAACGAGAGATTATAGATCGAGGTGCTCTGATACCATGTTAAAACTTGAAAGAGGGAAATCAAACTTTACTTTATTTAAATCTCTCAAATGAAACATTCGGTACAAATCATCTTATATAGCTGAACAATAAATGGCCCAATAGACTAAGGCCCAAACTAAATTAAGCAAAGAGAGAAAATAACAAATGCAACAACATAGCAAAAGAAATAAAGGAAAAGCACAATGAAAAAGAACAACAATCAAAGAAATATTCGCAACAGCGCCAAAATTGGTCACTAACACCAAAATCCAGTTGAAAGCACCAAATACCAGTCACAGCTCACAAACAGAATGTATCTAGAGAGTGATGAAGTGAAGAATAGTAAAAATTAAAATGAAAGCAGTAAAGAACAACAGATTTTATAGTGGTTCGGCTAACTCCGGCCTACGTCCACTCCAGAAGTTTCCTTTTTATTGATATTCGAATAAATTACAGTTACAAAATGGCAGAGTAGCCTCAGCCTTAGAAAATATAAAATAAGAGAGCAGAAAGAAGATCCCCTTTTCTGAACCCTCACAGGCTGTATTTATTGGCAAATCCTGAGTTGTTGGGCTTTCTGAATGATCCGGGCCCATCAAGGCCTTCCACTGAGCCACATATCTCCACATTGCCGAGCCACATCGGCCTCTCCAGAGTGTCGGGCCACACATACCTCCACAATGTCGAACCACACCAACCTCACCACAATGCCGAGCCGCACCAGCCTCACCACAATGCCGAGCAAGGTTCGATGCCGAGCGATGTCTAATGCCGAGCGAGGTTCGATGCCGAACGCCTTCCAAAGCCGAGCGAGGTACAATGCCGAGTGACTTCCAATGCCGAGCGACTTCTTGTGCCGAGCGACTTCCTGTGCCGAGCGACTTCCTGTGCCGAGTGACTTCCTGTGCCAAGCGACTTCCTGTTAAGCGACTTCCTGTGGCGACTTCTATGCCGAACGACTTCCATGCCGAGCGACTTCCTGTGCCGAGCGACTTCCTGTGTCGAACGACTTCCTATGCCGAGCGACTTCCTGTGCCGAGCGACTTCCTGTGTCGAACGACTTCCTATGCCGAGCGACTTCTTGTTAAGCGACTTCTTGTAGCGAATTCCAAATGTGCTGCGCTACCTATCCATCCAGTCGACTCAAACCTACCACATTCCATCCTTGTTAACTGAGAAATCGACTTAGTTAAATCCGCCTGCCTACAGCCTTGCCAAAAGATGGGTTAACATGTTTTGTACTTAAAATATTTTTCACCTTGATCCTGTTGCAATTTCGTATCCATCAGAGAAGAAAAAGAAACTGCAGATCTTTCGTCTTCAAATATCAAACCAATAATCCCTAACGTAGATTCTTCGAGCTAGGTAATCAATTAATAGAATCATGCTTAAAATGATAAGACTCGAGTTTCGTGCCATTTCATTCATGGTAACGACCATCTCCAATGTCGTTGGTGCCGGAGTGTGGCTAGGGTGAGGTCGAGAGCGTGGTCAACGGCGATTTGGAGAAGAAGGAGAGTAGCTGAAGGAATCGATGGACTTGGAGTTTTGGACATAGTGGATGCAGTGGGAAGCCGTTTCCACGATCGCTTCGGGAAGAGGCCTAATGATCGATCTGAGGTGGAGCAGTTCGTATCGATGTGGATGAGATGTGGTATGATCGATCGTAGACCAAAGTCCTTGGATCGATACAAAGTGGTCGATATGCACAAGTGATCGATATGAAGGTTTTATCAATACGAAAAGGTTATCGGTCTAAGTCATTGATCGATATGAACATTGGCTTTAGGGGAACGATCCAAAGTGAACCATGATGGATACGAATTTGATTGCTTCTTGCATACTCGAACACTTAACCCCGATGAGCTTTAGCCTTGCATATTTGGACTTGATCGTAAAACTACATATATGACTATCCTTCAAAGCTCGTCGATGGAACTATAACTTGTCAAACACAACAAATTTTAACATGGATCATTCTCCAAAGTCAGAATGGCACGGTTGAGACGGTCATCGATGACGGTCGCCCTGGTTGAATCTCGAAGTCTTGTCTTTCTATCATCTTTTAGCCTTGTAGATATTTAGAGTATTGTGCAGCACTTCACTACACAACACGATCACTCACTTTGCACCGGGGGACACAGGCCTTTTTTACCATCTAATAATGGTTTTTACAGAGTTTAATAGCTATGGATCCCGGAAGCTCAGAGCATCAAGAAGTTCAAAGTCCTCCACTCCCCAGAATAGAAAGGCCGGATATCCCGGTAGATACAGTGAATCCTGCTCTGGAAGAACTGCCAGATGCAGTGGTGATATTGAATCCGGAAGATTCCGTCTAATCCAATATTACAGAAGAAATGCTAGGAGGAATTTTCCTTAGATACGGGTTGTCTTTGGAAGAAGTTCGGTTGCCTCGTCCGGAAGACAGGGCACTCAATCCCCTGAAAGGGTTCACCGCATGCAACAGATTCATGTGATGGACTGGAACAATGCCCCGGTTCAACCAATTCATTAGGGATGTGCTATTTTTTCTGAGGATCACACCTTCTCAGCTTCATCCCAATGGATAGGCGCTTCTCAAAAGCTTGTACATTATATTTATGGAACATCTCTTCCGTCCCCCGACTATCGACGAGATCAGATATTTATTTAATATTAAGAGTCAGGTGGATAATCCTTCATTCACTTTCCTGGAAGCTGTTAGGAATTGCCAAGTTATGGCAAACACATGAGGCAAGTTGAGCTACTTCAAAACGGAGTGGTTTTATGTGAGGTGCCCACCAGGATTCGCCAGGCGGTGGCTAGTCAGACGTAAGTTTCATTACTCGTTTCGTTGTTAACCATGACTGGACAATATAGATTGATGCTGAATTCATTGCCGTGTTTCTTTTACAGCTGCTATTCCATGGCCCGAAGGAGCCCAACATAAAGAGCTAGTGAGGACGCTCCAGACAGTGCCTGCTGAACTAAGAGAAATAGATGAAGTTCATACCGACAACAACTTGATAGCCGTCAGGCTTTTAGAGAGAGGATAGAGTATAGGGCTCATAGGGGTAACAAGGATGGCCCCTATAAGACAAGGTGGAAGATGGGCTCCTGTCGTGCCCACAGTCGAGGGAGCTCAAGCCACGCCCGGTGTAATTATCATCGAACATCGCGATGATGAGGGTATAGAAGATGGTCAGGAGCTCGCGGTCACGCCTCCGTAGGACCCTCAATCATTTGTGTTAAAGAGAAAAGGAGAAACTTCTGTCCACAAAAGCAAAAGGCAAAAGGCCACCGAAGCGACTTGGCTTGTTGTAACTTCCACAGGTCCGGAGGTCCCTTCCTCGCAGACAGAAAGTTCACCGAGAGGGTTATCAGATATTCCTATCCCAGATGAAACATTGACATTCGCTGATCTCGGGCCAGAGAGGCTCCACTCCCCATCAAGAACTGGCGCAGGCCTACCTTCAATAGATATAGGGGAGCCTGTAGAATATGCTAGTATATGATTTTTGTTTGATGATAATAAACATATATATATTCGTTTAAATGTATTTGTTGTTGTTTTATTTTTCACATAATTAATTAAATATTTGTTGAATAAAATATATAACTCAGAATTCAAAATTAAACAAATATTTTATTCAAACAAATATTTTATTACAAATTCAAATAGTACAAATTTGTGCTCTCACTACATTTATACATTTTTCAATTACAATACAATTTCAAATTACATCACATTTTTCAATTTACAATCTACACTTCACTACATATTCACTCAACACTCGTATTTTTATCTTAAACTTTGTTCCAGCTTAAATTCAGCATCTGAGCTGTCTGCAAAATAAATATTGACGCAGTAAAATTGAAAAAGAAAATATTTTGCAGTGCAAATTAAAGTGTGGTTTGAAAATGTTATTTGCCTCAGTTATTTAGGTTGTTCGTTATCATTTCTTTTGAATTCGTCATACACGAACAACTTGTGACATGCATAGTGTATCACTGTACATGCCACAAGGCCGTGCACACCGATATACACTTGCGTGTTAAAACTACAGGGATAGGTGAGCATAAGGTCAAACCCAAGCCAAAGGCTGGATTCAACTCAAGTGCATATGAGTCTCGACCAGCATGCACAATGTATATGCAATCACTCAAGTTTAACTTGCTCACATAACAAAGTGGTAAACCAGTACAATGCAAGATGGGACTGTGCACAAATGAAACCAGGGCAGTGCACATGTAACCAGAACCAAAACCAGAAAAGCAACAACCGGGTCAACAACACAAGGGCTATACAATCAATGTACACAAGACATATACAAGTTCAATGCACAAGGGCTCGAAGCAACCCACTCAAATTAACAATAGAGCAGAACTACAAACAAGGTCAACAGCATCCAGACACAAAGCAATATGAAGCCCAGACTACAAAATGTTCAAGTGCAACATGTAACTAGACATCATCATCATCAATGAACCAGATTGCAATGTAGACTACATGAACAAGACGACCATACCAACCAGACTCCAAAGACACACATGCAAGCACTCAGTCTCAACAAGCCAATGAAACAAAAATAAATGAACAACTTCAAGATACCACAAGCAAACCATGAAATGACTCGAAGCAACACTGCAACAAGACTTCAAAACGACCTAGACCAGAGTAGTTCGAATGCATGAACACAAGCATGTATGTTCGAGCTATAGAAACATCAAAATGGAAGGCAACAACAAAGAAACAGATCAACTTGAATACATCAACATACAACATCTATAACAAGTGCACAAGTGTAGCCTCAACAATGCAGACTACACATACAATGATTTCGACCCAGACTAATATTAGACTCATATACAACCAAAGAGCATGCAAGTGAAGCTCAACCAAGACAACAACAGATAATCCAGTTCAAGAAATACTCGAATGAACAAACAAAGGCTGGAATAAGGATAGACTCAAGTTTAACTTGAAATAAACATGCAATGCAACCAAAGCAGAAACATGAAGGCATGCTCACAACAACACACACATGAATACATGAAGATGGAAACAAGGGCAGACACACATTGAATGAAGTAACACAGCATACATATATGTGTTATCCTGCCTTTTGGCAAGGCCGTGACACCAAGGACTTGACTAGATACCGGTAACAGATTGTCTCGGAAGTCGATTACACGTGAGGATCACTACGGATATCGATGGATTTTGTCCGAGTCCAGTTCGGGCTGCAATTGATAAGACGCGTCAAGCAGAGCCTTGGGAACCAACGATCCAAGTTTCAAGTCAATCCGAGTTCGTATGCTCGAGATATCGTCGACAAAAGATGGAGTAGGGCACCTTTAGTTCGAATCCATAGGTTTCGCCTATGTTCGAATCCATTAGCCAGGAAACAGTTCGAATCCATCGAACTTCCATTGCCTCGACTCCAGCAGCTCTCCCTTGCTTCGACTCCATCAGCCTAGAAGCTCTCGTTCGAATCCAGCCGGACCAAGTAGTTAGCTGTACTTCGAATCGATTCGAACGATACCTTGAGTTCGAATCGATTGGAGCTTTCTACAATTCGAATCCATCAAGAGAGGGAACTTCGAATCCAGAAGACATTGCTTCACTTCGAATCCATCGTGGAAGCTTACCTTCGAATCGATAAGACAAAGCTTCACTTCGAATCGATAAGAGATAGCTTCACTTCGAATCCGGGAGACGCAGTTTGCCCTCGACTCCACCATCTTCGAATCCATGTCGTGGATTCGACCCAGTCAAAGCGGAGTGCAAAGCGGACCGATTCGAAGAAAGCGCACCACGTCACCATCCTCACAAGCAGGAAGATCGATTCGAACGAATCGATTCGAGCATATCGATTCGAACGACTCCAGAGTACGAAAAACACCAACTTGAATCGATCATAACTCGAGTTCTACAAGTCCAAATCCCATGAAATTTTCACAGAAGCTCAAATACATGATGAAGAATGTACACACCAAATTTCAGCTCGATTGGATGATTTCTTGATCGATTCGAACCAAGGGTCGAATCGATCCCAAAGTGGGCCCGGGTCTCCAGATTTCGGCCATGTGGGCCCCCTGACGTACCAGAACTGGTCTCCCCACATTTTAGGCGAAATACCAGCCTCCTACACCTATAAATAGACCCCCTGGTCATTCAGAAAGGGGGTCGGAGAATTCTAAGTACTGAAGAGCGTCCAGATTCTGCCAGATTTACTCCAGAACACCGCCGCTGCTTTAGATTAACACTTAGCATTTGAATTCAGTCGTATTACATTATCAACTACTGTAATCTTCAAGTAATCGAGCAATAAAATCATCAAACTTCATAGTGGACGTAGGCGAAACGCCGAACCACTCTAAATCGCTTGTCTTTGCAATTTATTTTCTGTTATTTGGAGTTTTTGTTAGATAATCCACAGTTTTAATTTTTGTTCTTCACTTTTATCTCTTCAAAAACTTCCGAAGAGTGTTGTGCCCAATTTTGGTACAAACACTTTGGTGCTTTCACTAAGAAAAAACCAGCTTTTTTCTCCTGCTCCTTGGATCTACCATCGATACCGGATTGCACAAATCCAAGAGGAAGATCCAGATCTTCGAATCACAGTCCTTCCATTCTACTCAGATTTGCATAAAATCTAGGAAAAGGATTCATCGTTCAAAATGGTTAGCACGAGAACCACTTCTACAGCTGCTGGACAAGAAGGTAGGGATGGACAGAATCCTACTCAACAGCAGCCATCCAACCAAGACAACACTGCCCACTCAGATCCGTCTGGGGCAGTCACTAGACAAGAATTCCAAGTATTGCTACAAGAGCTGACTCAGAGTCGGCAGCAATTAGCCGAACAGTTGCGTGCCAATATCGAATTGACGAACCAACTGAACCGCCAGGGCCGTAGGAGGTCCAGAAGGGATGTTGTTTCCCGCTCATCCACTGAAAGTTCTGCTTCATCAGACTACTATCACAGATCTACCCGTCCTCGATTAGACGGGAGTCATGCACAAACGATCGGATATCAACCCGCTTTAACTATTGGACAGTTGATGGCAGGACCGTCAACCAGCTTTCAGGCCGGGCCCTCCACGCAAGGAGGCCCTACTACCCAGCATACCGCGGACAATCATGTCACAGCTGCAACCGCGGAAACAAGGGTCGATGCCCGATATCTTCCAGATTCGGGTAATCAACAGCAAGGACGTACTTCTGAACCATACATCCAGGAAGACGCTGAGCCAAGGAGGCGAAACTTGGACCGTCGACAGCGCCCGGTCCGAACTCGCGCTGTGGAACCCGACCACACCTTAGCTCGGCAAGCTCAAAATGTAGCAATGCCAGACATCTCGACTATGATACGTCAGATGATCCGCGAAAGCCAAGGCCTTACCAACGATGACTGGGGACTTTCCCGTAGTCACACTCCCTTCACAGACGAGATACTGAGTGCTGAACCTCCCCGGCGATTCAGAATGCCAACCCTTCCTATGTACGAAGGAAATTCTGATCCCAATCAACACATCTTGAAATATGAGTGGTCAATGAGCGCCGCAAGGGCCGATGACGCAGTAAAATGTCGTAGTTTCCCCATCTCTCTAGGTGGAATTGCAACGATGTGGTTCAAGAGATTGCCACCTAGGTCTATCTCTTCATTTGATCAACTGGCTAAGAAATTTGTGGAACAATTTCGCATGCATGTCGCTAGACCCAAAGATGTCAACACCCTATCCAGTGTTACCCAAGCTCGAGGGGAAACGCTAAGGCGTTACTTAGAAAGATTTCATGCGGCATGTGTGGAGATTAGTAATCCCAACGATAACTCAATCTTAATGGCATTAACAAAGGGAATTGACCCTGATTCTGAATTTGGGAACTGGTTGGCGGGAAAACCGCCCGCATCATTGGACCGTTTCTACTCCAAAGCCACGCAATTCCTACGACAAGACGACGCAAAACAGTCTAGGAAGCAAGACGATGCGGGACCCAAGAGTGAAGGGATACAGAGCAATGTAGCAGTAAAACAATCAGGAGACAATTCCGGAAATGTTCAGTTGAACATACAAAACAAGCAAACGCAGCCAAGAGGAAACAATGGTCAGAATAAGAAAAGAGATCCAAACCGGGGTCCACGACGCGAGGCCCCAATGTTTGATAATTACACACCATTGAATACATCGTTGGAAAATGTGTACCTACAGACTTGCAATACTATGCAATACAAGAAACCGGCTCCGAAGCAATCGTCGGAGAGGCAGATTCAAACAGGAAAGTTCTGTAGATTCCACGAAAGTTATGGCCACAACACCAATGAATGTCGACACTTGCAAGACCTCGTTGAGAAGTTAATTAGAGAAAGGAAGTTAGATCAGTTTGTGCGGGCACCGCAGTCTGAAGGGGCGGGCCCCTCAAATCAAAATCATGTACATAATCCAGAAAGACAGGAAGAACCAGGTCGTGTCGGAGGAAGACTGGTAATTAATGTTGTAAGTGATAGTCCTCGTACAGCGAAGCGAAGTTGGGGAGAAATGAAATCGTATAACAACTTGGTTAGACGAACAGACTTTGAGTACGATGATAACTTAGTCAATAAACCTTCGACCAAACGAAAGAGAGCGACAATTAACGACATCACTTTCCGAGACAACGATACTGGTTATGTCGGAAGCCCGACTACGGACCCACTCGTGATATCGGCAAAAGTAGGTCCAGCTTGGATGAAGAGGATACTAATTGACTGCGGGAGTTCCGTGAATATCCTTTTTATACATGCTTATAATCAAATGAGGATGAATCCCAGGGATTTGGAACCTTGCCAAACTCACCTCCATGGATTCAACGGTAGCTCTACCGTACCTATTGGGGTGGTGAAGTTACCAGTTAGGTTGGGATCTAAGGAACATTGGAGAGTTCGAACATTACAGTTCACTGTGTTGAACATAGTCTCGCCATACAACGCCTTCTTAGGACGACCTGCCCTTACTGAATTCAGAGCTGTAATTGCCCCATGGTGCTTGACCTTAAAGTTTCCCACTGTCAACGGAGTTGGAGTCGTCCAGGGCGATCAGGTTGACTTGAGAACAGTCATACACCGAAAACGAATCGCCCGATTACGCGATGCCAAGGACCGACTTAAAACTTTTGAACGCAATGAGATCGTCATTAAAAAAGAATACCCAGCACTGCTGCACATGAAACCAACATGGAAAGGATCACATGAGTTTAAGCAAGAGCTCGGGGATGATGTATATGAGATGACGACCGCTGATGGTCTGGCTTCGCCAGATGCCTTGGATAGCGAAAGACTTCGTCGCCATCGCACATAACAGGCTGTGTTTACCTATTTAGTTTCAATTCTGTTTTAGAATTTGTTTCTGCATTTCGAAATTAGAATTTGTAATAAGGCAACTGACTTTGCCATGTTTTCTTATTTCAGCAATAAAATGCCATCTCTTTGAGCCAGAGCTGTGATTCATTAAATACAATGTACAACATCACGATGCACGAAGAGCTAAATTCCATCACGCAATGGAATTTATTCAAGTAGGGAGTGGCTATGAAGCAATCAACCACTCACCAAATGAAACCCGAGCTCGGGGGCAAGCCATCACATCAGGCCAGAAATGGGTTGATACACGGCAACCTTTTCCATAACTCCAGCTTTCGAGAGCGCGAACTGGAGTATAAACATTAACTAACTCCGTACTCCCAGAGTTCGAGGCGGAGTATAAACATTTTTACAAAATCCCAGAGTAATCCGGGAGCGCGAGCTGGGTATAAATATCAACAAACTCCAGCTTCCGAGAGCGCGAACTGGAGTATAAACATTAACTAACTCCGTACTCCCAGAGTGCGATGCGGAGTATAAACATTTTCCTAAATCCCAGAGTACTCCGAGAGCGCGAGCTGGGTACAGACTTTTTACTTAACTCCGTACTCCCAGAGTGCGAGGCGGAATAAGAACATTTTTCCTAAAATCCCAGAGTACTCCGAGAGCGCGAGCTGGGTACAAACTTTTTACTTAACTCCGTACTCCCAGAGTGCGAGGCGGAGTATAAACATTCACAAAATCCCAGAAAACTCCGAGAGCGCGAGCTGGGTACAAAGCTTTTTACTTAACTCCGTACTCCCAGAGTGCGAGGCGGAGTATAAATATTCTCCTAAAAACTCCAGCTTCCGAGAGCGCGAACTGGAGTATAAACATTAACGAACTCCAGCTTCCAAGAACGCGAACTGGAATATAAACATTAATTAACTCCGTGCTTCCAGTACGCAAGGCAGAGTACAAACATACGTCAACTCCACACTTCTCCCCAGTACAGGGGGCAGAACCATAACACATAACAAGTTGAAGACAGAAAGAGAATAGATTTTCATTTCCATTATCAACAAAAAGAATCTGATTACAAAGTGTTTATGAAAAATTCTGCTAGTGGGAGCCGAATCCACATCTATACACGGCTATAGAAAAAAAATCGACAAAATGCTACCCTACGCGACAAAGATTTAGGGAAAGAAGTTCATTCTTTCTTCTTCCTTATCTTCTTCTTTGGAGTAGCTCCACCTGATCCGCTGCCCGACTTCTTCCTCAATCGCTTGCTCTTTTCAGGCTTGCCCTCCGGCAGCGATATGATGTCGACATCCTCCTCAGAGCTGGAGGCGACGGAAGTTCTTCTAGGAGGACGAGCCGGGGGCATAGGAGAAGTAGCAGGAGGAGGGACAGGAGCGGTCTCGATCAATACAGTACCACCCGGCGAAATCACCATTAGCGGGGCAGGCCCGGGCAGACTAGAACCAACATTCCCTGCTGTCATCTCGGCAGCAATCTCAGCTAAAACGTCGTCCTCACGAGATACTTGGGCCGCATCAGATGTGCCAATAGCTGGCATAGATGAACTAACAGCCGGAGCAGCCTCACTCATAGTATCGGACGGGTTGGCAGAGGGGTTGATGGGTTCATTGAGAAGCTCCTCAATCATTTGAGCGCTGAAAGAAAACATATTCGCATCTCCCTCCTCGCCAATCAAAGTGGAAGTCGTGACGGCTTCAGAAAAAACAACCCCTTGTGTTTGATGAGAAGCTGATAGAGCAAGGGGCGCAGACACAATAACTTCAGTCACTGAAATGCGACAAAACGAAGATTGTTAGCCAAGTGTGTTGCTTAAGGATCTTCACAACAAAACTACGAGAAGCGTTCAAATACCTTCCTTAGTCTGGACCGAAACATGGGTAGAATTATCAGCGGAAGATAACAACGGTTGGTCAGGATTATATGCAGGAACGGATTGGGGGTCTACCGCACCAGTAGTCTCGGGCAATGTTGAGATTACGGCTCCAACACTTGCCTCGTGATGCGCGGTCCCCGAACCTTCGCCTGTCTCTGATGACTGGACGCCGAGTCTTTCTTTCGCCATAGAAATTACCACCTCATGAAGGGCCTTCCTCTCATCCTCAGTAAGCAGGCGCATCTCCAGTTCAAAGTCGTCAAGTGATCCATCTGGATGCGCCGCTCTCTTCTCGTTCACCAGCCGGGTCCAGGCATTATACAAGATCATGGAGTCATCTCCCAGCCACGCTAGATTTCTGTGTTCCAGCACATTAGCGTTATACGTGACAAGGAGATCGTCGAACTCAGCGTCCAGCCTGGACCTCTCCTCCAAAATCTTTTCCTGGATTTCTGCTTCCGCAGACTTAGACTTGACCGCCGCCGCATCAAGTTCGGCCCTAAGAGATACCGCTTGGTTGCAAGCCTCTTGTGCGGTGGCGTTTGCGTCATCCTTCTCCTTCACCATTTCAGCGAATTTGGCCTTGAGCTCGTTCAGCTCTTTAACGGCTAAGTCTCGCTCAGCTGCAACGGTGGTGTTGCGGTGGCCCATCTCTTCTACCGTGGCACAATGTTCCTGTTGCATCCTAGCCATTTTGGCCACGGCGTCCTCGTGTTTCTGGAGAGCTTGAAGTTCAGAGCTCCGGGACGTCTCCATTTCAGATTGAAGAACTTCAATGATGCGTTTCTGTTTAGCAATTTCAGCATCGCGTTCAACAATAATCTTCGCCCTGTCGAAAGCTACTCTAGAAGCCTTCACGGCTGCCTTGTACCACTCCTTGTACTGAGCGTAGAAGTCGTGAATATAACTATGAGCGGTGGTCTCAGCTTCCGGAGGAATCCTTTTGAAGTTAGGAGGGAAGATGTAGCCATCCATGCAAATTTCCGGATAGTCGTTTTTCATTTGGGCAAGTTTAGCAGCTCCCTCGCTTGTCAACTCAGCCGGAGCTTGTTCAATTATAGCAGCTACCGTTGGTTCCACTCTAGGCCGTTGAGCGTCAGGCCGAGAAGATTGGGAAGGCAATTGTTGCTGATGAGATGGCCCTGGGAGGTCTACTGGGGCCCTAGGAGGCGGAGGAGAACGAGATCGGGGTCGGTGCTGATACCCCCGGTCTCTATCAGAGTAATCATAACCAGAACGGTTACGCGAGTAGTCTCTGTCTCTATCATAACGTTCCTGACTCGAGTAGCCTCGCCCATGGTCCCTATCTGTCTCTCTCCTACGGGAATCATAGAATGGAGAAGATTGACGCACGTTCCGAAGCCTATCTAAAGTGGAGCCGCGTCCTGACATCTCACCTGCGATAAGAAAGAATTACGGATTAAAATCCCATAAAGCAATGTTTACTATGCAGAAATCATGAAGTGCCGTGAAAGTGTGTGTAAATGTGCAAACCCCCAAACCGACCGGAAGTGTTGACCGCACTTAAAGGAAAGGGCTCGTTCATATTTAAGACATCTTGTAATTCCTCCAACCCAGGATTATGAGAGATTGATATATAATCTGGGATAGGAATATCGTCAAGCCCTTTGAGAGAATCTCTCGAATGAGAAGGGGCGGCCTCAGAAATCATAACTCCGGAAGCGGGAAGAAACACATCTACAGATTTTCCCCCTTTTGACTTAAGTTTTTTGGAAACGGCGGCCTTGCCTTTCCGTTTTTCTCCCGATTCCTCCAAGTTTCCCGAAAGGTCAGCCATCGGCTCTGAATCCGTCTGGGTTCTTTCTTCGTCACTCGCCTCGATTATTCTGATCCCGAGTGACCTCTTCGCTTTTCTCTCCTTGGTTTTCTTCTTATTTTCCTTCTTGGAGACGGACTTTGAAAATCCCTCAACAACTATGCTTTGGTTAATGTCAATCAAACCCAGAACTCTTAAGTTATAGTCGTTCAGCACCGAGTCAATATGCCTCAGCTCGCTTGGGACTTCCTGAAGACTCCGGACAGTACCCTTGAAACGCCCTCCATCGGGCCTAGAGATAATAGCTGAAAAGGGAATGAAATGTCAATTTTAACACCGAAGAGAAATTGGTCAAAGAAACAGGTTAAGGCGCTTACGTCTAGACAACCATCGCCTAGCAAAACCCGGAGGGCATCGAACGTAGAACCATTCGTTCTTGAAGTAGCTCAGTCGCGTCCAAGCTCCAACTACAACTTGGCAATTTCTGACTGCCTCCAAAAATGTAAACGACGGGCTATCACCCCTGCTCTTGAAGTTGAATATATGTCTGATTTCAGAGGGCCTCGGCGGGCGAAAAAGACAGTCCATGAATATTACGAAGACACTATTCAGCAACGCGTGACCGTTGGGATGAAGTTGCGAAGGAGCGATCCCTAAATATGATAGCATCCTTCGGATATATTGATTGAAGGGAGGAAGAGTTCCAGCCGCACAAGCATGACGGTAAAATGCTGTATATCCTTCAGGCGGATTGTGCGGTCTATCGGTGGTGCTGGGCAATAGAACGTCACCAAGAGATATGTTATGCTTTAAGCATATTCGTCCCAATAAAGATTCAGAAATGTTGGACTGGACCGAGTCGACAGGGTCCTCAATAAATATCGCCTCCGGCAATTCATCTGGAGCCGGATCGATTACGTCGGCAGGGATGTCAGGAATCTCAAGCACGGGAGGAGTCGAGCTCTGCACCTCTTGTTGTTGGGAGCTCGAAGATTCCATAATTAGCTAACTCATTAGAAAGCAACATTAAGTTTATGAACAAGCCCGTGCATGCCCCAGTGTAGTGTGTGTGAACATGTCGTGCAGTGCAAGTATTATACATCACTCGAGCAAATTTAACAGAATGAAGCGAGATGTTCGTACAACATAACTTGGGAATTTAAGAAAGAAAGTGACCGTCATCGCTGACCGTCATTTCCGCACCATCCAAACGCTACGGACCGACTTCAAGTATAAGTCAGTTGTATTATTGGTTAAGTCATGGTTCCATCGACGAGCTTCAAAGGAAATTCAGGTTCAAGTCTGTTAATCAAGTTCGATTATGCAAGGCGGAAGCTCGTCGGAGTCAATTATGCCAAAGTTCATTAAGTTAATCAGAGAAAAACTTAAAACTGGTCGTAGTTCATATGATGGAGCAAGTCAGGAAGCAATGGTATCAGAGGATGAAGACGTTCGAATCCATCGACTTCGAATCGATAAGGGTCGAATCGATGGAGTTCGATTCCAGGTACTTCGAATCCGTATGGTTCGACTCGAAGTAACTGAGTGATAGAGGAGCGCTTCGAATCCGTAGGCTCCGCATTGCTTCGAATCGATCAGTATTCAATCCCTTCGAATCGATTTAAATGACATCACTTCGAATCGATCAAATCCCTCCAAGTCATCGATTCGAAATCTTGCCCTCGAAATCGATTCGAACCGGTCATTCCTGGATCGATGCGAAGCAACGGGAGGCGACCCAATCCATTCAGATCTCATCGCTCCTCGGCTCCATCGAGTCGACCCATTTCAGTCAGATCTCGTCACTTCTCAGAATTTTCTAAGGCGAAGGTAGTTCGTTTTTCTCATCTCGAATCGGTCCATTGAATACCTGTTTGGGTTTCGAATAAGAGCGTGGAAGGAATCGATTGTTTTAAGGAGAGCAGGTTTGTCTTGGTCTTGAAAAAAACGATTCGAAGAAGAAGCTCTCAAAACAGTGAAAAGTAAAAAGTAAAAAATGAACAGGACCCCGGTATATATAGGAGAAACGAGACCATTCGCCTCCCGGTCAAGTGCAACCGGGAATAACGGGTCTAACTCATCGATTCGAAGCAGAATCTTCGAATCCATCGCCACAGATCCAAATCGATTCGAAGCTGACCAGGCGACCTCGTCAACTCGGACTCGAATACCTACACCAGACGACTTCGAGGCTTTTCCTTCGAATCCGCAGCATCGACTTGAAGCAATGCGTCGATCAACCAGTTCGAATCCCTCCTTTAGTTCGAATCCATCCGGTTTCAAATCCTTTGCCACATCGAATCCATTCCAGTAGCATCGAAACAAAGCAACATTGGTTCGAGCGCTTACAACTTCGACTCCGTCAACTCAGAGAACATCGAATCCACGCAATATCGATTCGAAGAGGCACACCCTCGAATCCATCGCCAACCACTAATGAAAATGGACGAATAGTCTCAATGTTTAAAATTGTTTGTCTACTCTTGTACTGATTCAGGAGAGGATCAGTACGAGAGGGTGATCGTAGATAATCATAAGAGCAGTGTTCTAACTCAAATCTCAAATCGGTCCAGGAGAGGACCGATGCAGATTTCGATAGTAAACCGAACTGACAACGACTTGCGATCACGCAACGTTAATCAAAGCCAAGATAATACACGTATGCACGTATTTCTGACTAATGTTTATCTCTATCATTTACAGGGATCGAATGTTCATCTCGTCATGACTCAAAAAACTGACGGCCAGTCACTATTGTACTACGGTCGATTACAGCGATACAGAATGCAACTTTCGGTAAAGCATGTTATAGCTGTCCAGTGAGAGACTGCGACTTTTCAAAGCACGTCATGTTTACACAAGACGTACTTTGGGGGGCAAATGTTATCCTGCCTTTTGGCAAGGCCGTGACACCAAGGACTTGACTAGATACCGGTAACAGATTGTCTCGGAAGTCGATTACACGTGAGGATCACTACGGATATCGATGGATTTTGTCCGAGTCCAGTTCGGGCTGCAATTGATAAGACGCGTCAAGCAGAGCCTTGGGAACCAACGATCCAAGTTTCAAGTCAATCCGAGTTCGTATGCTCGAGATATCGTCGACAAAAGATGGAGTAGGGCACCTTTAGTTCGAATCCATAGGTTTCGCCTATGTTCGAATCCATTAGCCAGGAAACAGTTCGAATCCATCGAACTTCCATTGCCTCGACTCCAGCAGCTCTCCCTTGCTTCGACTCCATCAGCCTAGAAGCTCTCGTTCGAATCCAGCCGGACCAAGTAGTTAGCTGTACTTCGAATCGATTCGAACGATACCTTGAGTTCGAATCGATTGGAGCTTTCTACAATTCGAATCCATCAAGAGAGGGAACTTCGAATCCAGAAGACATTGCTTCACTTCGAATCCATCGTGGAAGCTTACCTTCGAATCGATAAGACAAAGCTTCACTTCGAATCGATAAGAGATAGCTTCACTTCGAATCCAGGAGACGCAGTTTGCCCTCGACTCCACCATCTTCGAATCCATGTCGTGGATTCGACCCAGTCAAAGCGGAGTGCAAAGCGGACCGATTCGAAGAAAGCGCACCACGTCACCATCCTCACAAGCAGGAAGATCGATTCGAACGAATCGATTCGAGCATATCGATTCGAACGACTCCAGAGTACGAAAAACACCAACTTGAATCGATCATAACTCGAGTTCTACAAGTCCAAATCCCATGAAATTTTCACAGAAGCTCAAATACATGATGAAGAATGTACACACCAAATTTCAGCTCGATTGGATGATTTCTTGATCGATTCGAACCAAGGGTCGAATCGATCCCAAAGTGGGCCCGGGTCTTCAGATTTCGGCCATGTGGGCCCCCTGACGTACCAGAACTGGTCTCCCCACATTTTAGGCGAAATACCAGCCTCCTACACCTATAAATAGACCCCCTGGTCATTCAGAAAGGGGGTCGGAGAATTCTAAGTACTGAAGAGCGTCCAGATTCTGCCAGATTTACTCCAGAACACCGCCGCTGCTTTAGATTAACACTTAGCATTTGAATTCAGTCGTATTACATTATCAACTACTGTAATCTTCAAGTAATCGAGCAATAAAATCATCAAACTTCATAGTGGACGTAGGCGAAACGCCGAACCACTCTAAATCGCTTGTCTTTGCAATTTATTTTCTGTTATTTGGAGTTTTTGTTAGATAATCCACAGTTTTAATTTTTGTTCTTCACTTTTATCTCTTCAAAAACTTCCGAAGAGTGTTGTGCCCAATTTTGGTACAAACAATATGCATGCATGTTCACACATATATACATGTATATATGTATAGTGGTAAAATAGTCAATGGAGAAGACTTCAAGTTCAATGTGCAGATGAGCATACGTACATGAGTAAACATGGCAGTTCATAATTAAAATGACTCGAGGCAGTTTACAGAAAATCAAATAAGAACAATAGCAGGTTGAACCAGTATGAGCAGTGAAGTCAATTAGGGTAAAACATAATGAACAAGTCAGAGTATATCTAAAATTCAAAAGCCACATTCGTCTGCCAGCAAAAATGGAATCAATTATCAATATTCAAAGTGCCAAAATCAATGGAGCAAAAGAAGGAACTGACTTCAAAAGAATTCAACTGATAATATTATGATCAAGTCAGAATTCATCTCAGTCATTAAATCCAAAATCAACGCCGAAGCATAGAAATGCGAAGAATTCAAATGAGAAATATACGAACGTAATTTTAGGGATTCAATCCCTATAAATACCCAATAATCATCATAGGTAGAAAATCATTCGAGTTAAAGCAAAACCAGAGCAAGATACAAATTCAATCACAAATCAATAACTCGAATCGAGTTCGAATACAAGCAACTACAATAGAAAAAATTATACGGCAAAAATCACATACCAAATTCACATTATTGAACTCAATCTTGAAAGCCACCGAGAGAAAATCATAGCCAACGAATCATTTGATGAAGCAACCAGAAACAAAGCTTAATTCAATTCGAACGTTAAATTCAAGCGGCGGCCTTAGTCGAATGAAACCCTAATTCCTCTTTGAAGAGAAACAAAGAAAGAACGGCCGAAGGCATTAACAAGAAAAAAAGGGAACGGATTTATTTTTATCACAATGTTATTTTTTGTGGGCCGGTCTTCTACCGTTATATTGGGCTTTAGTTGAATACAATAGGGTTTTATTTTTTTATTTTTTAGTCTATTTTTATTTGTGTAATTTTCTTTTTTAAATTGTGTAACTTTCTAGTCGTGTGACTAGTTACGAACTACGATGGTGTAGTTTGAGAATTCGCAACTCAGTGGCTGAGTTATGGCAGGGTTTTAAGCATAGAGTTAGGTTAGTCATTAGCGGGTGTCGCAAGTTTACGTGTGTAAGTGTCTGGCTACTTAATATCTAGTAGAAGCCTTGGGGGCAATACGTAGGAAGGGTTTTGCCGAAGCTGGGTAAATCTTTGTTATTCTATTTCTGCTTTTATTATTCTGCTATTATCTATGCTGCAATTATTATATATATTTCCACATGAATTTAGTATCACCATATTCACCCCCTCTAGGGTGAAATCGATCCTATAGAGCCAACTCCAATAAGCAAGGCTACTACAATCGGTCGATTAGGAGATTTGCATATGCATACACACACTTCACGGCACCACACAACATTCCATCACATGCTCCTTAATATTTGGCGATTACTAATTGTATCCCTTTTTTCCTATTGCAGATACAATGGTTAAGCAAGGATCCATGCTTAGTAAACTCCGCTCTTTGCGCCATTCTTTTGGATCGCATTCTGAATCACATCTCCGCGAAAGCGAAAGAGATTATGGTTGTGGCTACCACTCTAGCCAGGAGCATGAGCGCCACGATAGAGAAAAGGAGAGATCATATCAAAGCAGGCGCCGTTCTAGGTCACGATCTCCACCATCGAAAGCGCCTTCGAAACCTTTTGGCCCCAGCAGGACCTTTTCTGAATCCTCGCATCAAACAACACCATCCCATATTCCAAATACCGACGATCAGTGCCACAGAATTGAGACAAAAGCTTCCGTCGTCGTAGAACAAATTGCCATAGAGCCATCGGGTGAAGGAGCCATCCGTATTGCTAAACTAAAGAAAAATTTCCCGAACATTTGCTTCGATGGTTTCCACTTTCCTCCCAACTTGAAGAAAATCCCAAATAACATAGAAAAACTGGTGCAAGATTATGTGTATGACGTGTACAACCAGTGTCGGGAGTGGGACAAAACGGTAGAATGGGTCTCGGTTGTGTCCTTCGAGTGAGCCAAAACGATTGAGAAACTAGAGGGCGACCTTTCTCAAAAAAGAAAAATAATAGAGGTGCTCACCAATGAGCTCGAGTCTTCAAGGAAAACCGAGATGGAGGCTGGCCAGAGAGCCGAAGAAGTTATGAAGTCCATGGAAGAAATGAGAAAAACTCACATGGACTTAGTGCAGGAGAGGGTCACCGCAACACCATTATTATGCGAGAAAGGGATGTTGCGCTGAAAGAAGTTGACGAGTTAAAGGCAAAACTAACCGAGCCCATCAAAGAAAAAGATGAAGCCAACAAAGTTGCCTAGGAAGCATGCGAGGAGGCGGTGAAACTTAGAGAAATAAGGGATATTGCAGATAAAAAGGCCAAAGAAGCCGACACAAGGGTTGAGAGGGAAATAAAGGCCATTGAGGCCAAGATGGAAAGTGAGTTTGAAGATCTCCTGGTCACTTATAATGCAAATGTCCTGAAAAATTGCAACTTGAACTGGCTCGGCGAGGACTATCCCTTTCAACTGTATAAGGCCTGGAACCGCCTGATTGAGGATGAAAAGGTGATCTGTGGGGTTACAGCTATCGATGAGTTTGAATTGGAAACTCAAGTGTTGATCAGAGATGAGCCTAAAGTCCTTCATGACACGGCTATCGCGCTTCAAAGAGAAGATCCGGCTGCTAAATCCCAGAGGCCGTGGAAGGATCTGGGGGCGAACACCATGTTGTTGCTTCTGAAATGCCTCCAGCGTCTCAAATTGCGCCCACATCTTCTATTGACCCTCCAGTCATCCCAGAGTATGACCCTGATAGGCCACACCTCTATCCAATCATCGAGCATAGCTCAAAAGGCATGTCGGCCCAACCCGGGAGCCAAACCAAGGAAGGTATTCTGGACACTTCTCTGATTCTTCAAAATGCAGGAATATTATCAAAGGACATTACTAATATATTCTCCTATCTTTATTCAGCCTTAGATTCTGCATCGGCTAACCCTCTTCCAATCTAAGAAGTGCACCACGGGCAGGAGGCAAAATCAGTTGCCTTATTATAAGTACAAATTCTCAAATTGCGTAAACAAACTTGAAAAGAAAAGCAGACTAAATGAACGAAAGCCAGTTATATGTAATAGCAATGGAGACTCTCGCTGTTCCATGCTCTCGGTACAGTGAGACCATTAACGGTCGATAGTTTGAATGTGCAGTCTCCAAGTCTCCGCTTGATGACATATGGTCCTTTCCACATCGGTTTCATGTGTGAAGGGACCGGATAGACCCACTTAAGTATGAGATCACCAACTTTAAAGGTTCTAGGTCGGGCCTTGGCATTGTATAATCGGGCGACTCAGTTGCGATGTGCGGCTGCCCTCAAATCAGCCTCTTCACGTTTCTTATCTAATAAATCCAGATTCTGCAAGTAGGATGGCATTTGTCTTTGGATTATAATAAGTCACACGGTGAGAGGGCAGCTCTAGCTCAACTGGAATAATGGCTTCGGAGCCGTAAGAAAGTGCGAATGGAGTATGGCCGGTCGCGGACTTGTGGGTAGTTCGATATGCCCACAGGGCCATGGGAAGCTCATCGACCCACTTACCTCCAGCCTTCTCTAGTCATCTCTTCAAAATGTACTAGATGACTTTGTTGACAGCTTCGACTTGTCCATTCGCTTGAGAGTGAGGTACCGCCGATAATTTCGTCTGGATGCGATAGTGTTGGCAGAAATTCTTAAACTCGGCACTATCGAATTAGGTTCCGTTGTTAGTTACAATTGCTTGTGGGAGGCCAAATCGACAGATGATGTTGCGCACAACAAAGTTGATTACTTTCTTCGTCATGATATTAGCAAGGGGCTCAGCTTCCGCCCATTTAGTAAAGTAGTCAACCGCAATGATGGCGTACTTCGCACCACCCTTAGTTAGAGGCAAGGACCTTATAATATCAATACCCCATGTGGAAAATGGCCATATATTGACCATTTGAGTAATCTGGGTTGGTGGGGCTCTCGGAATTCTAGCATGCTTCTGGAACCTATCACATCTCTTAGCATAATCCGATGCGCCTCGGTTTATGGTTGGCCAGTAATACCCGTACTTGAGTATCTTCTTTGCAAGGGCTTGCCCCCCAGTGTGATCGCCACACTCTCCTTCATGCACTTCCTGCAACACGCGCTTGATTTCATCACAGGCGATACACCAGAGTAAAGGAATAGAAAATCCCCTTCTGTACATGACTCGATCTTGGATAACAAACCGCGAAGCCTTTCGAAGGACCTGTCTCTTCTCGCTCCTGCGCTCGGGCAACGTTCTATGTTCAAGATGGTTTTTGATTGGAGTCATCCACGACTCCCTCTCCGGTGTTGCCTCATGAACCCAGTCTATCTCCACCCGATCAATACTTGGAGCAATAAGCATCTCCATGGGGACGAGTCCCATCTGTTGTGCTTCGCCAGTGCTGGTCAGTTTTGCTAAAGAATCGGTCTTCTAATTTTGCTCTTGGGGTATACAGTGGATAATATAATAGTCAAACTGGTTCAACACTTCCTGGACCCGCATAAGATAGGAGGCCAACCTTTGGTCTCTGACTTGATACTCTCCTCGAACCTGGCACACCACCAGTTGTGAATCGCAGTAAATTTCCACGGCAGTGACTACCAAATCCTTGGCAAGCCTCAGTCCAGTGAGTAAGGCTTCGTACCTAGCTTCATTGTTAGTTGCACGAAAGTCGAGTTGCAAAGCATAGCATACAGATCGCCCCTCTGGGGTTTCGAGCACCACTCCAGCGCCTGAGCACAGGTCATTTGATGCACCATCGATGTATAGCTTCCATATATGATTGAGAGGATCACTGGTTTCGGGCAAGTCCTCCAGTATGGTGAACTCAACTATGAAATCCGCCAGAACTTGTCCTTGAATAGCTCGCCTTGGGGTATAAGTGATATCAAATTTACTCAGCTCGATGTTCCACTTTAGCAACCTACCAGACGTCTTAGGTCACGTTAGGATCTGTCGTAACGGCTGGTCAGTGTAAACAGTGATCAGATGAGCTTGGAAGTATAGGCGGAGCTTTCTCGAGGCTTCAACAAGACAATAAGCCAGCTTCTCTACCTTTGGATAGTTTCTTTCCACCCCGGTGAATCTTTGGCTGATATAATAGACTGGTCATTGGATCTGATCCTCTTCTCAAACTAGCGCAGTGCTGATTGCGTTTGCTGAGACCGCCAGATAGACATACAGCTTCTCGTGATCAATTAGCTTCGACAAGATGGGAGGTGTTGCCAGATGTTGTACTAGTGCTTGGAATGCGCCCTCACACTCCTCTGTCCACTCGAAATTCCATTTCCTTTTTCTAATCAGATCGAAGAAGGGAATGCACTTATCCATGGATCTTGAAATGAATCTGCTTAAGGCTACTACCTTACCATTAAGACTTTGTACCTGCTTGATGGTTCTGGAAGTTTCGAGATTCTGAATCGCCCAGATTTTTTTAGGGTTAGCTTCAATGCCTCTGGCGTTGACAATAAACCCAAGGAACTTCCCAGATGTAACTCCGAAATGACACTTCAGTGGATTGAGCTTCATTCTGTACTATCGGAGTATGTTGAACATCATCTCTAAATCATTGATATGGTTGCTGGATAGTCACGACTTCACGAGCATGTCGTCTACGTACACCTCCATCGTCTTCCCGATCTGGTTTTCAAACATTCGGTTTACGAGCCTCTGATATGTTGCTCCAGCGTTTTTGAGTCCAAACGGCATCACCTTGTAGCAATAAAGTCCCAGATTAGTGATAAAGCTAGTGTGCTCCTGGTCAGGAAGGTGCATCGGGATTTTATTGTAGCCGGAGTATGCATCCATGAAAGATAAGAGCTCATGTACAACTGTTGAATTCACCAGTTGATCGACTCTGGGAAGCGGGAAACCATCTTTGGGGCCGACTTTGTTCAGATCTGAATAGTCCACACATGTTTGTCATTTTCCATTTAACTTTTTGACAAGCACTAGATTCGATACCCATTCTGGGTATAAAGCATCACGAATAAACCCATTAGCCTTGAGTTTATCCACTTCTTCCTTCAGGACGGCAGATCTCTCTGGATCCATACCGTGCCTTTTCTGTTTCACCGGGACGTGCCGCGGGTCGATATTTAATGTATGGCTCAGGATGTTCGGCGAGATCCCACACATGTCTGAATGAGTCCAGGCAAATACATCAAGGTTTTCCCGAAGAAAATCAACCAGTTTCTGTCTCATCTTGGGGCCGAGCTGAGATCCGACCTTTACCACTCTAGAATCGTCATCGTTGATCGGAACATCAATCGTCAACTCCACTGGGGAAGCCTGGTATTCTTTGACTTCCCCTTCATCATCGTTGTCTCTAGGATCAAGATCCTTAGGAAATTGGTCGTGGCGCCCGAGCGTAGGCCCAGGCATTAATTGTCAATTCTCCATAAAGCGAATGCAGAGAGATTCCTCCATGCCTTTACCTTTCTCCTTTCGATGCGCATCCCGCAGTTCTGCAACATAACAGGCGTGTCCAACTGCCTAATCACCATGTACCACCCTGAATCCATTATCAGTAGGGAACTTAGAGTCAAACACCAAGGGGAAATCACTGCTCTGAAGTCTGCAAGGGCCGGTCGACCCAGAAAATCATTGTAAGGAGAATGAATATCCAACACAACGAACTGCAACATCCGGACACTCCCGCGATCACCAACACCCAACTCAACAGGTAACTCCACCATTCTAGCTGGTATGGTTGCATTGCCATTGACACCATGTATATGCAACTGGCACGGTTTCAGATCCTTCGCTTCCATCAGCATTTGATCGTAAGCACGCTTGAAAAGTATGTTCACAGAACTTCCACTATCAACTTTGATCCTCTTCATCCAAGCAGGACCTATTTGGGCAGAAATAACAACAGATCAATAGTGGGGGCCTCGACTCTTGGCATCACGGTTTCTGAAAACGATGTCATCTGTCATCGTCTTCTGTTGCTTTGTCGGGGCCCCTTCATCGGTACCACTACAACATTCGAAGTCCACATGCCTAATCGAAGTAGCATATGATTCCATTTCCTTCCAAATCCGGTCAACCGGATGAGGATCACCACTTAAAGTATTAATCACCAGCCTCCCGTCGGTACGTGCGGGTTCTTCAGGCCTAGCTTGGCCTTGGCCCTGATTGGGATTAGATGGGCCCGCTCTACCATCCTGCGGAGCCCAAACAAACTACTCTCTAACTTTCTCTCTCTAATCGATATTTCAATAATATCCTACAAATGACGACACTCATTTGTGTTATGGTCATAATAATCATGGAACCTGCAGAACTTCCCGGTCCGAATCTGCTTCTTTAACGACGGTTTCGGAGCTGGCTTCTTGTATCGCCCTATATTATAGGTCTGAAGATAAATAGTTTCTAGCGACGTATTCAAAGGAGTATATCGATCGAACATAGGAGCTCTGGGTTTCCCACGATGAGGGTCTCTTTTCTTTCCTTAACCTCCATCACCCTTCTGCTGGCTTTGCTTATTTTGAATATTTAATCGTATTTTACCGGAGCTCTCCCCAGTCTGCTTCACTGCAACATTACTCTGGATGCCTTCACTATTGGGCCCCATAACATCCTGCTTCCTAGACTATCTAGCGTGTTCTCTCCTCAAAAACCGGGCTTCCTTTGCATAATAACGGTCCAACGAAGCGGGGGTTTTCCCAACCAACCAATCGTCGAATTCGAAATCAAGATCGATCCCTTTAGTCAATGCCATTAGAATAGAGTTGTCACTGGGATTGCTGACTTCGACACAAGCATCATGGAACCTTTCCACATAATGCCTTAGAGTCTCTCTTGGAGCTTGAGTAACACTGGACAAGGTGTTTACATCCTTAGGTCTGGCAGCATGTATACGAAACTGCTCAACAAACTTAGTAGCTAACAGGTCAAAACACGAAATAGATCTTGGCGGCAGATGAGTGAACCACATAGTCACAATGCCTCCCAAGGAGATAGGGAAGCTTCTACACTTAACTGCATCATCAGCTCGAGCAACATTCATAAGCCATTCATATTTTAGAATATGTTGGTTGGGATTCGAATTACCTTTATACACCGGCAAGGTCGACATCCTGAATCGACGGGGCGGTTTTGCATGTAACATATCATTAGTGAACGGGGTGTGACTTCTAGAAATCCCTTAGTCATCATTAGTAAAGCCTTGACTTTATCTTATCATCTGACGTATCATAGTTGGAATATCAGGCATCAAGGGATTCGGGGCCAAGACATGGTCGGGTTCCATGTCACGAGGATGGTCTGGTCGCTGTCTACGGTCCATCCCACACCTCCTTGGCTCCTGGGCTTCATGGAAATGAGGATCCTGAGCATGAATGTGGTGGCGAGGGGCTGGATCTGGCTGGTTCTGGACCTCGAGATCCAGATCTATAGGAGCAGCTGTGTTGTCATGAGTTGTGTTGTGAGGAAGTGTCCCTCCTCGGGAGGAGGGTGCAGCTTGATGCCTTGTAGAAGGACCTATCCTGGCCTGTCCAGGATTAGCAGCATATGGGTGCCCAGAGGCTTCCTTGTAATTCTCATCTAATCGGTGTCGCGTACATCTATGATAGGATTCAGATGACGCCGAGCTTTCAGACAAGGAATAAGAGGCATGCTCTCTTCTAGATCTCCCCCATCTTTCTCCATTCAGCTGGTTCACAAGTTCCGTATTGTCATGGTTCTGTTGAGTGAGCTCTTGACGGCTTTGAGTGAGCTCATGCATGAGGGTCTGGAATTCCTCTCTAGGTACTGGACCAAGTAGATCTAGAGCTCTAGCTGATGTTTGGCATGTAGTAGCCAGCTGCATGGGACTTTGCCTATACCTTCCTTCTCGATTAGCAGCATTAGAAGCAGTTCTGGTATTGCACACCATGTTGGATGTAGTTCTTCTTAAATCTGGAACAATCTAAATAGGATAGAAGGAACCATTGGAAGATGGATCTGGATCTCCTCCTTAGATTTTAGCAATCCAACGATGGTAGGGGATCTACAGAATCAGAGAAAAAGCAGAGTTTTCTCAGTGAAAGTACCAAAATGTTTGTACCAAAAATGGGCACAACGCTCGTCGGATGTAATAAAAGAGATTAGAATGAAGAAGTGAAATGGAAAATGAGGCTAATCTAATAATCACACCAAGAAAATATGCAGTAATAGAAAGAAAACAAGAATTTATAGTGGTTCGGCATTATAGCCTATGTCTACTATTAAGGATTTGATGTTTATTGCTGATTATAAACTGAGTTACAATAGTACAATGACTAACACTCGAATTACAATGGAGTTTAACCCCAGCAGCAGCATAAAAGTCCCCTTTTAGTTGCAACTAGGGTGCTATTTATAGGCGTGAAGCTGAAAATATCTGCCTTGAATCTCGGAATACCTTTTCTCATGCGTAGGTGGGCCCATGCGATCGATTTGGAGTCATTTGGGATCGATCCACACAGCCTTCATATCGATCGAAAATTGTTTCAATTGGGCTGCGATCAACCAGGGACGTTCCTGAGATGATATGCAACCTTCTATGAAATTTTCATGGCATTTGGATTTGTGGTTTAAGAGATATAATCGATCCAAGATTGAGTTTTCTAGTGAAGCTGAAGCCTTTGTATCGAGAGATTCGTACCGATCCTCTCGTATCGATGACGTGGCATGCGTGCTTTGTGGAGATCCAAAATTCATGCACAAGGGCCGCTTCATTTGGGATGACTGCTCCCCTCGTATCCAATCAATGCTCTGCTTTTCGTATCGATGCTTTACTCCCTCCTTCGTATCGATCACCGACTCTACTCTTCGTAAGTAGGTGATCGATACGAAACATGCAACTACTGGTCAAATGGAGTGTGATCGATCCGGGAAGTGATGAAGTCCATCGATATTGGTTCGAAACTTATGGATACAAATGATGGATGTCAAGTGATGGAGTTATGTTCACTTTGTATCGATGGTGATGGATACGAAATGATGGATACAGACGGATGGATACGAAATGGACATGTTTCACATGGATCTTGATCGATTCATAACTTGAGCATATGAACTCTGATTGACCTGAAATTTGGAATGTTGCCTTTCATAGCTTTGCTTGTCATACCATGCTAATTGTAGCTCGATTCGGACTCAGACCAGGTTTGCCTGTATCCATCGTGAACTTGTAGATAACTAATCTCCAGAGTGGATTGTCTTCAGTCTCTAGTCAAGTTCTTGGTATAACGGCCTTGCCAAAAGGTAGGATAATAAAAAATATGATTTTATAAGCTAAACAATTTCTGACGAATTATCTAAATAATTTCAAGTTTGCTACAGTAGAGAGATTGGTAAATAGTCAAATCCAAACATACTGTTCAGTACCACTTGGTTGTCAAAGCCATAACACCTATTCCGTGTTGTTGTTTCCATGACAGCTCCAAAAATCACATCCTCCTCGTCGGTAGTCAACTAATCCCGTCCCATTCCCTGAAGTTGTTGCTTTCGTTGTTGCATAAATGTTTCCCGCATGCAAAATAAAATTACAATTGAAATTTACACTACATTATTTTAATTTTTTTATAACTAATTGATTAAACCGATTATTAATAGCTATAACTTAAAATATGCTTACATGGGCTTTGGTTGATTTTTCATCGGCCAATGTGTACGAGAGTGTATCATCTTCATTTTGATGCTTGATGGCATGAGTACGGCCAAATACGTCCATGAAAGAGATGAGACCCCTACGCTCTCTTTCCTGAATTAATTATTACGTATTATTGTATATGCAAAATTATACAGTGTAATAATTGTTTATAATTGAAATTAGTAAATTTACCAGCTCTTCACGGTAACGCTGGAATGACTTAAAACCATCGCGATGTGTGACTGGATTCTTATTTCTATTCGCAGAGCTTATTTCTGACTCTACCTGTACATTTAAGTTGAACAAGTTAAAGTGATATTATATAAATGCTCCATATAATGTGTGAAAAATTGTATATGAAACTTCAGTTAAAAAAATTAATAAGGGATTATTAAACTTACCTTCGCTTCACGCTATTCCACCAAACAACCTAAGCATTCTGCATGCTTGCGCCTATCCAATCAAGCTTCTTCCCTGCTTTTTTTATGCCCGACATCATGTCGCAGTAGTTCTTCCTCACTTTTCTCATCCACTAGTTTCTACAAAGGAGAGTGTCAATTTCTTGCAACTCTACCGACCCTTCCACGTTGAAAAATATAAGTTATACATTTATACTTGGTCAGCAAATCATACAATGATTATATATAATGATATACAAACTTACACTTATGAGGAAGTCCTTCCAGATACACTCTATGATGTGGGGTGCGATTTTATCCCACCTAGGCCAACATGCAGTCATCCTGCTAATGTAAGCTTGCTTGGAAATATTAAGAGCAAGCTCCGAAGGCTCCAGCTCAAATCTCCTGTATTAAATATGATCAAACCTTTAATAAATCATGACCAATATATCATATATAAAATATTTATGATGGTGAAATAAATTTAATACTTACCCTTTTGCTTTAAGCTGTAACGTCGCTATAGGATGCTTGCCTGCTCCGATGGGACGCTGCCATCACCTCTCGTGCGGTCCCACTTTGAGAAGAAGAGAGGGAACCTAAATTAGAAGAACTTCGATGTCAGCGACATAATACTTTTCACATGCATATCATTTTATTATGGCAGTATCATTTAACTATGATAAAACATATCATTTTTTAAGACAAAAATGTAACATTAATGATTACATAAATTGCCTTCTATCAAAATGTACATTGTTAATCAGTCCTCATCATTCTCTCATTCTCTGATTCAGACTCAGTCTCATACTCTATGTTGTTTTCCTCTGTAGTCTCAAATGGTTCTACTAAAATATTTGATTCATCATTTAGAGATCCAAAATCAGCATGATCATCGGTCATTATTATTTTGCTATTTTCCTCAATATTTGCTTGATAAGCTTGTTCGTTTGGAATATTCTTTCCATCAAACGTAAATCTTGCCTTTGTTTTAAAAACTGCCGACAAAATTGCTTTATATCATTTTAGAGATGGATATGGAGCGTAATAAACTTGTAGTGCTTGTTTGACTAGTACAAAAGGATCGTACTTATGACAACGTGATGTATGCTTTATTTCATAAGATTATGATCTTTGTGCACATTGATTCCAGAACTTGAAACATTATTGAACCAATTGCATTTAAACAAAAAACTTCCTCCGCAGGTCATGTGAAATATGTCGATTGCAAAACTTGGGTTAACATGCCGTAAAAATCAATTATATGATTATTTGAATCATCACCACCTTTAACAAATACACCGATATTGTTAGTTAATTTTTCAACACCGTATTCTTTAGTATTGAATTTATAACCATTGACGAAGAATAATGGATATGTCTTGTCATTTCTTTTGGCCCACAATGCAAGATGTTTCAATCCTCCGTTGACCACAGAATTTCTTGAATCGTAAACGTAGATCGAAAACCAACCAGTGAATTTTTTACTGAGATCGCCGTGTGGATGTTGAGATTCATAAACACAGCAGATATAGATAGTATATTGCATTATAATCTACACGTGTATTATTAAAATAAATATATCGAGAATCATTTATCAATATTACCTAACAAATGGTGTAATTTCAGCACATTTAAGAAGAATATATGTGTATGCTACATGGTGATCTCTATCGTCTAACCATAGTTCCACACATTTTCCAATAGGTCGGCCATGTTGTCTAAAAATAGATAATATTACCTGAGAAGAATCTTGTTCAACACCTTCATTATTAGACAGAACACTTTCAAATAATAAGTTCGCATGGTCGCTAAAATAATGAGTGAAAAAGAATGAAGCTTCTTCTTTGATATTTGATTTGCAAATCGAACCTCCAACTCGTGTTTTTTGTCTAATTTTTTTTCTTTAGATGATTTAAGCACCTATTAAAAAATTATTTTAAAATAAAATTTTCTTATATATGTAATTAAACTAATATTTAACATACTCAATACTAATACATTTCAAATGGATACATCCATCGATATTGCACAGGACCTCGAAGACGTGCTTCAGATGGAAGATGAATCGGTAAATGCTCCATTATATTAAAGAAACCTGGAAGAAATATTTTCTCCAGTTTGTAGAGCAGTATAGGGATTTCTACTATAAGTTTACGTAGACGATAACTTTATCTTAGTCGAACAAAGCTCTTTACAAAACAAACTAAGTTCCATTATAACCGTCCAAACCTTTACGGGCAACAGTTCTTTGAAAGCAACGGGTAACAAATTTTACATTCTTACATGACAATCATGGCTTTTCATCCCACTCAGTTTAACGTTCTTATAGTCGACATATCTTTGAAGATTAAAAGAAATCCCATCAGGAAATCTTAATCCTTCCACCCATTTTAACAGAACTTTAACTTAGTTATTGTCTAACTCATAGCATGCGTTGGGTTTTTTTAGTATCATTTGGCTTGAAATGAAGCTCAAGTCGCTTGCATATTTCTTGTATATTGCGTCTTGATTTCAAATTATCCTTAATCTTTCCATCAACATTCAAAATTGTATTAAACACATTATCAAACACATTTTTCTAATTGTGCATCACGTCAATTTTATGAAGAAGTATAAGATCTTTCCAATGAGGCAACTCCCAAAATATACTTTGTTTGCACTAATCATAAATCATCGATTTACTTGGAATTTTAATTTTTACTCTACTTTCATGTATCCTTGGATAATTCTTTACAAATTCACATATTCCATCACTTGAAAATCGTTGGTAGTTGCATAGTTTCTTGCCTTTTAGCTATAAAGTTTTTTCTATCTCTTCTTAAAGGATGATTAATATGGAGAAGACATCGATGACAATCAAACCATGAAATTTTCTTCCAATGCAATAAAGAAAATGCTCATGTTTCTTTCATGCAATAAGGACAAGCTAGACGACCGGCCATACTCCAACCTAAGAGCATTGCATACGCAGGAAAATCGCTAGTAGTGCATAATGAAGAAGCAAACATACAATTTTTTTTTTGAAATGTCGTATGTTTCAAATCCTTCATGTCACCGTGTTTTCAAATCTTCAATCAATGGCTGTAAATAAACATCAATTCCTTGTGTCGGATCAGCTGAGCCAGGGACGACAATAGTGAGAAACATATTTGGAGTTTTCATACACATCCACAGAGGTAAATTGTAAGGTGTAACGATAATATGGCAAGATGAATATTTAAAACCAAATTGAGAGAATGGTGAAAATCCATTCGTACATAGACCAAGTCTAACATTACGACTCTCCACTATAAAAGCAGGATATGTCTTATCAAAATGCTTCTATACTTCCCCATCAGCTGGGTGGGTTAACGTACGTTCTTCGTATGTTCTCACACCATGCCATCTCATATGAGGCCCGATTACATAAGATGCATATAATCTTTGAATCCTAGGAGTGATGGGTAAGTAATGTATACGCTTGTATGGAACTTCCTTTCCATTCTTTTTTCTTGGTTTATATCTTTCCTCGTTAAATATTCTACACTTTCTAAGATTGATGTTCCCTTTCAAAAACAACATGCAACCATTTAAACATATGTCTATTTTTTGATATGGCAAACCAAAAGCAGACATAAATTTTTCACTTCATAATGATTTTCGCCCATTAAATTATTGAGTTGAATATGCCATTTTGCAGCTTGTACAATAGCATAAATCCGGCTTCTGTAAAGTTGTATTTTGATTTCATCGCAATATACTCTGCAGTTATAGATAATTGTGTGCCGCTTTTACATCCATCCTAAAGGGGTTTTTTAGTAGCATTCAATAAATCATAAATTTTATTTGCTCCAATATTTGGTTCTTCTTCGACATTTACATCATCATCGTCAACTTCAACCATAGGGAACATTGATCGTGCTGCATCTTCAACCATATCTTCAACGGGATTCGCCATGACAATGTCTTTACCCACCTCCTTCTCTTAATATATAAGATTAGGTGCTATAAGTTCTCCATGACGATCCCACACTTTATAACCCGACACGAAACCATATTAGCATAAAATAACTATAACCATATCCGGTACCAAATGCTTCAAGAGTATGCACCAACTACACGGACAACGAATTTCTTCATCGTTTCCTTTATTACTTAAAGTGAATTCAATAAATACGTTTACACCATTACAAAAATGTTCATTTATTGAAACACACAACCACCTTCGTGGTTGATACATCCAGCTCCGATCAACAAAGTAGGTGCTCATTTTTCCTATTTAAGAAAATATAATAGAAAATTAAAAAAGTATTGATCATTTTATAGATTGATATTTTATTTTTCAATTCATTTATATATTTTAATGTTTTATTCATTATGTAATATGTTATTCTTTTTTATTTTATTTTTCAATTTATTTATATATTTTAATGTTCCCTTAACCATAATTCGTTTATTAATTATCATTTATACATTTTACGGATTGGCATAAATTATGAATATAATATTAAAATTTTAGTTTATTATTTTCTACTTTGATAGTCGGTCATCCTACTTCCCATTACAAACACAATAGTAATTGTGTTTCGTAAATCATTTCATTTTAAATGATTCAATAAAATTTCGGCAGCACTTCCCCTTTGTTCTTTGTGTCGTACACAAATGTGGTATACAGGGAACAAAAAGGAAGTGCTGTTGAAATTTTATGAACCGTTTAAAATGAAATGATTTACAAAATGTAATTACTTTATTATGTTTGTAACTTGTCCAATACAAGGAAATATCCAACAAATATTGTATTAGACGAATATAAATGTACATTCTATGAAAAAAACAAATATCCATATAATGATCATATACAACGCTTGTCAGAAGGGGCCAACTCTCTAAAGGATTAAAAAAAATAAAGCATATTATGCAATAATTTGTTTATATATTACTGTTACATATACATTATAATTTTTTATTAATTATATAACATATTAGCATTTGTACAATAATTTGTTTACATTTTATGGTTTATTAATTATATAATATATTATTATTTTTCAATTTTTTTATAAAATCTTTTATATTTTTTAAAATTTAGTGAGTTACGAAAATAATATTATATTTAAACAAATAACCACATTATACAATAATTTACCACATGTCACGTTCTAGCAAACTAGGTTTTATATATAATTAAGAGTATAAACTAATAAATGTTTGTGTAAGTAAATTATTATTTTCAACATTTTAGGAAACAATATGTGCTATACGCTAATTAAACCAAGTTAGCCCCAAACACTAAATTATGCGCATCTACACTAATTAACGCATATACACATACACTAAGTATATTTTAACTTTTGGATTTAATACTAACAACTGTAATTAGCATTCAATGGGGTATTATAAAGAATCAATGAGATATTATAAACAAATACAACCTAAAATCCACCCTAATTTAGCAACTTAGACTTAATTAGGTTTAGTAAAAAAACCTGATTTAAGATGAAATAATCGTCTAGGGTTATGGAGATTGAAGATTGATAAAGTTACCGATGGTTGGGGAGGGGGAGGAGCAGCCGACGATGAGATTGGGGAGAGAGATAGGGTTTTGGAAGATGATTTGGGGAATGAGATAATGAAAGATGCTCTCGGCCGGAGCATACGTATATCCCATTGTCCGACGGCTTTCGACGGCCGTCGACGGTAATAGTTAACGACAACATCCAATGGCTTTCGACGGTTATTATGACGACCCACCTTTCTAACCCCAAGGAACAACACTTAACACATCCTCGGTGTCTGTGTGTCATTGCCCAAGCATCAGAAAGATGAATCATCATGGGGTGAAATAAAGAACAGAGTAGAAAACCTCCCAACGAAACTGCTAAATAAAACATAACAATCAATAGTACATCAGGTTACTCCTTAACAGAGAGTTATTAGAGTTACACAAAAGTACTACAAATTGGCTTAGGCAATTATAACATCCCACCTTTACAAATGCCGAAACAAAATACACTTACACAAACTAGATAAATAGTGGAATAGACAGCTAAATAGATAAAAGCCTCCTACTCGAACGTCGTCGTCAAAAGAGCCCAACAAAGACTTGCTACTCCCGGAATACTCAAATAAATGAATACTCGAGAGTTTAGGAAAACAAACAACTCGGGTCAGACAATATGTCTGGTATGAGTAAAAAAATTTAAAACAGTGGGTGTGAAATTGAGCACAAAAATGTGAGACCATGCCATTGAACACGAAACGGGTTTACTTTCATATAAATCAACATCCAAACGTAAAGAATGGATAAATAATTAAACACTACGAAGAGTGGTTGACTCTTCCCATGCAAATAAGGAAATAAATTTGAAGGTTCGAATCAAATAAGAAAAGGAAAATCTCCAACAAATGACTAGGAAGGTGCACCACCCTTGAAGTATACCTCTAGTAATATACTTTTGAGAAGCTCAGATACTCCATGACACTTCTCGAAAATGTACCAGCTGGACCCTACCAAACGTTATCGAGATTTGAATATTTCACATCGAAATGCGCAAACGAATCCGATCTAGATGAGATGTGAAAATACCCTAGTGGGAGCAACTCCACATAGATGGACATCCTTTCGCGCTTTGGGTTTAGTCATTTACCGACAAAGGATAACAAAGCTCAACGGAGCAACAAATCATCCTAGAATGATGATAATAAAGAAGCTGAAGTAATCAATAGCTAAGAAAATAACTATTGAGGATATAAAATGATCGAATATGGAAATTAAGTCTTGTATACTCACCACCACTCATCGAAGTCAAACTTGTACTATTTCTTGGCTAACAATAATACCAAACAAGTCAAGGTAGTGTTACCTCAAAGTCATGTCCCACTATTATTCTTAACTTTCGAAATAGCGACAAGTCTACTCCTCGATGTTTAGTGCTAATTGTATAAATAAATCATTTCCATACAAGTGACTCGCTTTATGGAAATTAATTCATTTCCATAAACAATTCAAACTTTTCGTTTAAAAACCCGAACTCATACTTGGCTTCACATTACAAGTATTAGCTTCAAAACACTTTGTTAAAGAGTTTATTAACTTTGAAATATCATTAAAAAGAATTCAACCACTTAAAACATTCTTTTTACATTGACTAATTAACTTATAAAACCTTGTTAACTAAGCTGATTAATTAACTTTAATAACCTTTGATTAAAAAGAGTAAATCACCTTTAAAACATCATTGATTCAATTAATTAATAATATAATTAATTAAATTAATAATAATTAAATATCATTATTTAATAGTGATTAATTAATTTAAAATTTTATTTAAGGAAATATTAATTAAGGTTAAACAGATTTATTAACTTTTAAAAGTCATTAATGAAAAAGATTAATTAATTTAAAAACATCTTTAGTAAATTTATTATTTAAATTTAATCCATCATTATTAAAAGATTAATTAAGCTTAACATCATTAGATAAAATGATTAATTAATTTCAAAACATCCTTAACCAAGTGATTAGTTAATTTTAAACACATTGTTAATAAGTTAATTGGTTAACTTTAATCTTTATTAATTAAATAATTAATTAAGTTAAATAGTTGTTATTAAAATAATTAATTATTTTTGTGAAAACATCATTAACCAAAAACTTTCTTAACTTGTAAAATAGTTCCTAGCACGATAATGAAACCAAACGGTTTCGGTAAAAGGTGATTTTTTGAAAGAGCCGATATAGCGACTATCGCTGTACGGATAGTTCGAAATTCGTGTATATGACATTTTCAATACAACCAACCATCACAAAGCAAGGGGATGAACTTACATACATGCTAGTTTGCAATAATTCAACACATAACAAGCACTTATTATCAATGGAATTAGTTTAACTACTAGATTTTAATAATATAACTTAAGATTCGCTTACTAACTTTCCAAAATGACTAATTTTCAAAGTAACAAATCAATCCAACAACCAAACCGTTATTATGACTATACAATAAGCATTCATTAGCGACATATATGGGCATGAATATAGTTTAAACTTTATGGTTCAAAGGTGGATGCTTTACTCACAAAAATGCTTCTAACTTAACCGGATCACCATAACAAGTTGCCGAACTCACGAATTATCTTCACTACACCTTAACTTGGACTTTTGGGTCCTTAATGGGCTACTTTTGGGTTCGGCCTATGAAATATGGGGCTTGGGGTTTTGGGGTGGAAATGGATTTTGTTTTGGTGGAGGGGTGTTTGTGTATGAATATATGAGTTTTAGCTTGATTTTTAGTAGTTCATTCACTAGTTTTTGGACTTTGGAAATAAATATAGAAGCCATGGATATTCTTGAACATGAAGAGAAGAGAAATAAATATGAAAATGAAGATGTAAAGTGAGAATGTGTGGAGATGGTGGGTATCAATAGGCAAAGAAGTGAAGTATTAATTTAAATTAACATAAACATTTAAAATATATTAAATGTTGTCATGTGCATGCTTGCCATACCCCCTCCACAACACCAAGTACACATGCACACACCTCTCTCCCCCCTTTACCATGCCATAGGTACTTGTTTAAATTGTGGTTAGGGTAGTTAATTAATTTCCTAATGTTATTTAATATATTTTTGTGCATTTTATGTCAAATCAAGTTTATATTTAAATTAAACTTGATTATTAAATTTAACACATTGATTAACTTATCGCATGATATATGTGCATGTGTGCGCATGTGTATATGAGTGATACAATAATATGCACAACATTTTCGATGAATTTCCAAGGCCAAAAATTCAAAATTTTGAAAAACGTTTTTCGGTCATATTTTCTATTTTTATTTAAAGTAATTATTTTGGTAAACAAAATTTGAAAATAAATTTAATATCATTAATTAATGTTTAAAATATGTTTATTTGGTTATTAAAATCCATTATTTAAATATTTAAAAATGATTTAAATATTCTAATCCAAAGTGATTAATTTACGGGTCGTTACACTTTCCCCCTTAGGAGAATTTCGTCCCCGAAATTAATACACAAAAGATAAACAAAAGGTACATCTTTTACAAAGAAATTCCTATAACAATGCAAAGCAACTATGCAATAAAAGAACATACATGATGCATTCAAACAACAAACAACTAACCTGACATTACATCAAGGTAAGTTTCTCTATTATGATCCTCAGTCTCCCAAGTACAATCGCGGGGTTCATCACTCCACTGTACCTTCACAAGCTTCACCACCTTGTTTCTGTGATATCCCGGGATTTCAGAGAATTTAAAATGAGATAATCTTTTAAATTAATTATTAAATATTGATAAAGGTTGTTGTTCTCAAACAATTTAATATTGAGTTGTTTTTAAATATAAGTAGAAATAGATTTTTAAATAGACTTATTTTCAAATTAAATATGTATTGTTTAAAAATATATATATGTGAAATGACCCTCCTATTTACACACTAATTTTATTAGTGATTTTTTTTTTAAGATGATATATAGATATATCATCCATTATAAATATATTTTCCAGGGTCATTTTCTTTCTCTAATAAACAAAAATATATCCAGGATCTTTCACAATATAAAAATATTGTTTTAATTCTAAATCATTTTTAACATACATATATGAAGATATCTATGTTATATTCTACTTGAATCAGAGCATGATAATAAGTAGAAATCCTTTTTAAATTTGCAAAAATGTGATAAATTCCCTTTTTAAAAGATTAGTTATTGTATTCTGATTTTTGACTATAGTGTCCACTGGAAATATATACTTTAGGCTGTTTTTATAATTAAGAAATGATCAAGCAATAATCAGTGGAAAGCAAGCTTATAATATAGATGATTGTCTTAAAGTCTGAATATTATCAAACTCAGTTTAAAAGAAAGTGGATCCTAAGTGAACACAAGCAACATCTAGGCGTAATGGAAACGCGCCTAACTTATACATTCAAGGTCACGAGTTCGAGTGCTATGCTGGTCGGTTCAAACACAATTTTTGGTTTTTCTTTTTATTTTTCTCCTGTATGGTTAGAAATCTGATACCTACCTATATTTGTACAAATATATTCAATTTTTGCCTATAACCTAACATACAAAACAATTCTTCTTGCATAACTATTTTTAAAACCCATTCTTTCAACTGTTTTAAGAATTTACATTTATATTTTTGCCCAATATCAACATGTACACAGATATACATGTACATGTCAGTGTCTTTGTTCATTTTCCAGAAAACTGAGCTCAAATGTTCCCTTGCTTCATTGATTTGAAGTGAAACATTTGGCCTGACCTATGGCCTAACCATGTGGTTACCCTGGCCATTCTTTTGTTTGCATTTTTACAACCCAGATTATACACAAAACATTGATACCTCTCCTTTTCAAAAGCATGTGTATATATTTGTATGAATCAGACACCTTGTGATCAGATATATATCATTCTTCCTAACCATACTTCTCTTTTAAAAATACATCTTCAGGGTATAAACACTTTTCCCTTGCATTTGGACTTATGTCAATATCATAAATTGAAGATATAGCAGTTTAATTCTTTTCTGGGTTTTCCCAATATAATTTTCTGTATATCTATATTCTTTTTGAAAGAACTCAGGATTAACTGAAATCATCATAAAATGATTATGCTTATAAAATCCAGGTTTTTCCTCTAAATCAAAACAACTTTAGCAAATAGGTTTTCAAATCAGTTTAACATCAATATTCTTTGTTCATACCAAATCAGAAATAACCAGAAACAACATAACACATGTCTCTTACAAGTTCTTCCTACTTAATACATTTAGATAGCCATATCAATCAGGGAATACATGCATGAATTAACACATTCTAGCTTTTATTTCTAATTATCTTAGCATCCTCTATTCCATATCTTTTTAATCTTGCTTACTTAGCTCCATCACAACCTGCAAAAGCATTAGTGGCTGCCCCATTATAAATGAGACACCCCCATGTGCCATGAGCAATAAGGGGTCAGATCTATGATCTGGTGTGAGCATTTCTAACATATCCATGATATTAAGCTAAGGATACAGCATAAATATACTTTGCATACTTGACAGGTATTATCATGTACAATATATAAGAGCAGACATATGCAATAAAACAACTTTTATCTGGAACTACTAAGGTTGCCTTTTCTTTTTCTTATAAATTCCTGGCCTCATCTGCTATAAGGAATCAAAGGGGCACATTGCCATGAACTAATTAACATTATGGCACAAAGATCTCAGGACTTAAACAAGCCATGTGCCAACTTGTCTACTTCAAATAGGACAAGCATTCCAGCAGCCTTCTTGGCACAAAATCCTTAGTTATATCACTAAGTGTATTTATGTTCATTCTATCAATGATAGCTAGGTGTACATACCACCTGTACTCATGAAGCATACTAGTTACCTTGCAGACATAATATTGCAAGCAAGTTAAAGGTTACTTTCTAGAGGTATAACACCCCAGTCATTCCATCTCACATTATTTAGCATATAAACACCCTATTCAAGCATATACCAGAATGTTTGCAACTGAGAATAAATGCATGGCTCTATTGGGTTTATTTTGATTTTGCAAGCAACTATGTTTAGCCAGATTTTTAATCTTGTTTAAACATAGTTTTTTTTTTAAGCTTGTAAATTTCTGTTTAGTTTAGGGCTCAACACTTATAGAGAAAGACTCCATTGCACCCTTAACCAATTATTTCAAGCCTCAGCACCATACCAATGTATATGCAGCTCATAGTTTTCTTTTTCATTCTTTGTCTTAAGCCATGATTCAGACTAGTTACAAATACTCTATTATATGTTCTTTAAGGTTTTGGTATAACATACAGAGATGAAAATAGAACAACAAAGTTACACATCCATCATAGCAGATCATATCTCATCAAGCATTCATGTAACCATCAGTAGCCAACATAGTTTGTAAATCAAAACATACAAAATATAGCATATAAAAGCTTGGCTGCCTAATCCCAGGTCTTAATGCCATGTATATGAGTGAGGATACTCACCTAAATGCTTACACAAGCTTAAACCAGAAAACCCTTCAAATCTTTAGCCTTATCTTCCTCTTCTTCCTTAGGTTAATTAATTAGTGAGAGAGCAGTTTTCTGATTGGGCTCTTGGTTTAAATAAGGGTTCTATCTAGGGTTTTGGGTGATGCAAAATCCCTATTTTAGCCCAGACCAGAATCATGCATTTGGCATTGCATATTCCCTCTCTCCTAACCCTTAATGTCCCGGCCAATATTTTAAAACAAGGCTATATTGTGCTCATTTTCTTTTCTTTTCAGAAAGTGATTACTTTAAGTATTTTTATTATATTTACCTCAAACATGATAATGGTGTGACTTTCTATTTTCTGCCTATGTACATTTGCTTTCTTGCACTTTGGTTCTTACTGTTTTAGTGATTCCTTTATTAGTTTTCTGCTCAAATAACATCTGGATATATATATATATATTCATTTATACAACTATAGGTGTTAATTTAACTTTAACCCTTTATTTGCAGAAAACATGTGCATACTTATGTGCATTTCTACACCTATTATTCAAATAAAATTTTACTTATTCATTATAAATCAATGTTCTCTTCTGTCTTAATTTTCAGACAAGTCATACATAGGCATATATATAGATATATATATATATACACACATCCTCAGGAATTTTTAATATTCATGTCTAGGTCTATATTTCCTTTATTTAAAACATTTTATCTAAATGTTTCCCTTCCTTGTTTTATTATTCAGGAATTCTGGATTTTCTCTTAGTGCCATAACTAGTGTGCACGTGCACACAAGCACACAACCTTGCACCACTGAAAATCCCACCTATATAATAATTCTGATTTTCCCCCAGAATTTTAATCATTTATTTAAAAGAATTTTCCTCAAAATCTTGGGGTATTACAATATGTGTATTTAAAATTGACTTTAAATAGGATAATTATTGACAATTAATAATGTGATTATTTAAATCTAATATATATATATATTTATTTGAATTGATTTTTAATTTGGATTTTTAATTGACTTTGAATTGAATTTAAAAATTGAATTTAAAGATGTATATATATCTTAAAATGAAATAATATAGTTTGAATTTAAAATATATGAATAAAAGTTTTTATTTAAAAATAAGATTTGTTTTGTATTATTCTCTTTAAAGAAATATATTTATAGAAATTGGAAGAGTATTTATTTAATAGGAATAAATACAAAAGCTTTTAAATTAGCATTTTTAAAAATAAGCTTAAAATATTTTATATGGTTTTTATTTAAATCATAATTGGTTTATATTCTATTTTCTTTTAAAGATTATATTTATATAAGGTAGAAAAAGCATTTATAATTTAGGATATGTATTTATTAATTAGGAAAATTTAATAATAAAAGCTTTTAAATCCATTTAAGAGAATATAAATTTAATTATGCATGTAAAGTTACATGTGTTAATCTATAAACCTCTTAAATACCATGTGTTAGCAAACTAAATAAGGTTAAGACAAGTGTCACATTTATTTTGATTTTCTTTTCTTTTTAATAAATTCCAAATTAACTTATATAAAAACATATATCTTCCTCTTCAATTCCTTTTCTATCTTCTTAATTCTAAAAAAAAAAGAAACTTAAACCTCCAAACTATTCTCAAACCAGAGAAAATCAAATATAAAAGCCTGTAACACTTCTCAAAACAACAAATCTAAAACCCTATAACCAACCCTGTAACTCAAGCTTCAACCTTCTCGGCAACAACTAAGCAATTCAAATTTTCAAAGCAAACTTTCCAGTAACAAGTTTTCAAAGTTCAAGCTTCATCTCAGCTTTCAAAGACCATCATAGCATTCAGTTTTCAAAACCAAGGAGCTACTTCAGTTTCAAGCATTTTTCAAATTCTGGTTTTAAAGAGAAAATCATCTCTGCAATTCAAAGTTTTCAAGTTTCCGGTTTTTCAAGTTTCTGCTTCAAACTTCAAAATGGTGAGTAAATCTAATTTTAAAAACAGTTTTAAAAATCTGCTACCATGTTTGATAGGTCTGATAAATGTTATAATAACATGATGAAATGTTTACTTGAATGATTAGATATAAATGGATGTTTACATAAGAGTTGTTATGCATATGAATGTACATTATTCTCTGTTATTTTCCTGAGAATAAACTCTTAAATTAAAAGTTTAAGTAAGTAGATGTTGTTTGTGATGTTGCTGTGATAATGATGCCATGCATGTGTATGTATGTAAGTATAAAAATCTGTATATATAAGGTGTTCATGTGTGCGTATCTGATTTAATACATCTTCTCTGTTCTTTATTCCAGAGTTTAAGATACAATAAAATTTCCAGATCTTTTTTAATCACTGTTAGGACTTGGATTCAAAACAAAATAGATTAGTTTAATCATAATCCAAGTACTAAAAATAGATTCAAGTATTTTATATTTGAAAATCCTCTGAAAATCAAGGAATACAGTGAAATATCTGAAGCATGTTAAATTCAAACATTTTGATTCTCGAATTCACTTATATAATCTGAATCGTCTTTGAAAACTAAGATTTTTAAAAGAAGAATCACGATTTTTAGTTTTGTCTCGGGTGAGAAATTCGTGGTTGATCAGATTATGGGTTTAGGGGAAATTCTGGTGATCGGCATGGTGAACATCATCGGGATCGTGGTCGAGCTTGGCTGGGGGTCTACGACGAGGATTGGGTCGAAGTTACGTGGTTTCTGATGGTCGGTATTGACATCGGCGAGGTGTTTTAGTTGATTGGTTTCGAGTGCCTGGATGATCGAACTGCTCGATTTCGAAGCTCTGTCGAAATCGATGAACTGGATGGTCGAAGCGTTCGTAGGGGTAGACGTCGACGTGCTGGAGGTGGAATCCATGGTCGGAATCGCTTCACTCAAGCATACACGTGCACGCGTGCACGTTATATCAGATGGAAGAGAGTTTTGGGAAGAAGCAGTTGTACTGGGTTCGTGCGACTCGAAGGGATGTCGGGGATTCTAGGTAAAAGCTCGAGTACTTGCTCGTGTTCGTGAGGTTAGGAACGGGCAGTTTTAGTTTTATATAGGAATTGAGAGAAGAAGAAGATGATGGGGAGGGAACTCGAGACACTCTCGAGTAGGATGGTGGATGACTCGAAGCAAGGATCGGGAGAGAAAGATGTTAAGCCTGTTTAAAGTTTTTATAAATAACAGTTGAAATTTAAAAACGATTCCCTGTTTAAAACTTATCTAAACCTCTTTTAAAATGTTCATAAAATTTATTTAAGGAATATGTTTATAAAATGAATTATTTAACAGGGTTAAAAATAAAGGTAATTAAAGTAATATAATGTGTTTAACTTGAATTGGTTAAAGTTAAATCTTAAGTTATTTTAAACTTAATTTTAAGATGTATTTAAGAGTTAATTTTAAAGAATTGGATATTTTGAAAATATGTGTTAATCATGATTAAGTAATTATTAAGATAAAGATTTATCTTTAAGTTAATTAAGGCAGGGATAATTAAATTGAGAAATTAATTAAAAGTAATTAATTAGTTTACTTAATTAATGATCAAGGATTAATTAAAGTTAATTGAGAGTTATAGTTAATTAGATTAGAGATTAATTTAATGATTAGAGATTAATTAATTTAGTAATTAGAGGTTGATTAATTAAGTTTATAAATAAATAATTAGGTTTTATTAATTAATAATTAAAGAGATAATTAATCTATAAAGATTTATTAAGGATTAATTAACTAATAATTAAAGGTTAATAAACTGTTATTAAGTTTTATTAATTGATAATTAAGGTTTATTAATTAATAATTAAGAGAATAATTAATCTATAATTAATGATTAATTAAATTGTTTAAAGAGTAATTAAGGATGAATTACTCAAGTATAATTAGTGAAATGAATGTGATTGAATTAAGTTAATTAATTTGTGGATTAATTAAAGATAAATCACTTGATAAAGGATTAAGTAGGAATACTTAATAAGATTGATAAGTGTATTTACTTATTGTAAGTTATTAATGTATAATTACAGGATGTAATTAATAAAAGGGAATTATTTAGTGAGAAATAATTGAAGTATGATTACTTTGTAAAAGTAATTAAGGATTATTATTTGGTGTAATAAATCAATGGATTAATATAATTAATTAAGAAGATAATTAATTAAGGTAAGTAATTACATGATGATAATTATTGTTTATGATTAATTAAGGTGGATTAATAGAAATGATTAATTAAAGTTTAATTAATTAATATAATTAATTTTAGTTAATTAATTTATGGAAATAATTAATTAAGGATTATTAATTAATGTAATTAATAAAAGTAATTAAAGGTAAATTAGTATTAATGATTAAGAATAATTAATTTGTAAAATTAATTAAAGAATAATTACTTTATGTAATTAATGAATAATTAATCAAGGATGATTAATATTTAATGAGTAATTAATTAATTAAAGGTTTGTAATTAATTAATGATTAATTAAGCAAGGTTAGATAATTAATTCTTAAGTAATTAATTTAATTTAAGATAATTAAATTAATTATAACATAGGGTTAATAATTGTTGCTTATATATGATTGTTGTGTAGAATATCTGAATTGAATGATATCTATTGGATGATATGCTATGATATTCTGTGATATGATATTGGATATATCTGTGATAAATGTGTGATATTTATCTATGTTAATGCTGTATGAATTCAAGTATTGAATTGAATTGAATTGTTTAAACCTTTAAACAACTTGGACCTAAAAGATGGCGATTTGGATTCGATGAGACCGGGATCGGGTTTCCAGATTTGGATATCCGAATACCACATCGATCCAAATTAACGATAGGTCGTGAATCAAGTGAAGATGAAGATTCAGAGTGCAAGGGTTATTGTCGTTAACTCTGAGGGTGATTCCAAAATGAGTGTAACGAGATAATGCCTTCGGTTTCGTTCGAATCCGGAACGAACTTGTATGGATTGAATGCTTTCAGCACATCGTCAGGTGGACGATGAGCATTCTAAGTGATGTGTTCTGATTAAAGGTAATCGTAGCCTCAAGCCTCATCAACCGGGAATGGCTAAAACAGGGGAGGTGCAGCAAGGTTAGTGGGTAGCACCCAAGTAGTATAAGATTCCCCTGTCTAGAGTCCCTTTTTATTTCGGCTGTGTGGGTGGTTGTTTGGCCGCAACCACGGGGTTTCTTATGCGGGAATTATCCAGTAAGGGATGTTCCGGCCTTGTGTTGCAGGGGATTGGGCGTGATCCTCGGTACGTTGATCTAGGCCACGTACTGTGACGAGCGGTACCCCGGTAGCTCTGCCATTGTATGGAATCCAAAATCCAATAAGTGCCGTACGATTTAGTTGTGCCCAACTATGTTGGAACGTGAGATGTAAGCATTCCAGCTATTTCTGTATTTTACTTGAAAACCCTAGACCCTATTATAATATAACTGGATTTCCTATCAAATGTTTTGGTTAGCGTAAGGTAAAAACTTACCCATGTTTATTTGTGGGGAGTCTTACGTGATACCTTTGTTTTCAAAAGGTTTTGAAGTTAAGCAATTTAAACCGTTTACTCACACCAGACCCATGTCTGACCCAAGTGTTTATTTTCTGTTTTATTAAACTCTTGGGTACTCAAATTTTTACGAGTAGCCAAGGGATTCAGGTTTGCTTTGACGAATCTTTGGAGGAGCAATGGAGCAGGAGGCTTCAGCGTTCGTAGATATAGTGTTCCGCTGTGTTAGTCTGTATGAGTCATTTGTTGAGTGTATTTGAGTTGTAATGACTAGACAGATGTTTATAACTGTCTAGTATGTGTTGTATAAGCTGTGTATCTCTGATGTATATGATACAATGTAATATCTTATTTGATTAATATAATTTATTCGTTCCGCTGTTTAGATTCTGATGTGTTTCTTTCTTTCTTCTCTATCTTATCTCTTTTCTATCCCTTTCTTTCTTAATTCATGATACGTCTTTCTGTGGCTAGAAAGTCGGGTCGTGACAGTTGGTATCAGAGCTGTAGGTTGAGTGAATACCTAGCTCTGGAGTGATTTCTATCTATCTTGAGAGAGCGTATTTGTAATTTTTATATAACTATATATATATATATATTTATTTCTACTTATTTGTTGGGTTACCTGTTCGGGTTTTCCCAATATAAGATATAAAGGTAGATAAGGTAGTGGTGTGTGTGTAACACAACTACCAATGGTTGGAGTTTGAATGTTGAGGTTGGAAATGTATCTGTCGAGACTGTAGACCTAATACCGTCTCGAGTAAGCTTTGATATGGTGTGAGGATTTCTCTGATCTCTGAAGGAAACCTATGAAGGTTCAGAGTACATCTTTGAGTAGAATTTGAATCTGTCGAATGAGCAGAAGCGAGTGATGGTATCTTGACAATCTCAGGAAGAAGTAGTTGCGTGATGAGATGCAGTGACTGGATGTTTCTGAAGATGTTTTCTTTTGGAGCAAGTTTGAAGAAATGTGTCTGCTTCGGTGTTGTGGCTGAGTTCAGCAGAGTCTTTTCTGTTTGGTTTGGAGTCCGAGTTTCTCGAAGCTTTGGATAGGGAGTCTTGGCATCTGGGTCAGCAGTGCAGCTCGGAGTGTTTCGTGTGCCGGCAGGAAGTTTTCTGGCTAAGCAGTTTTCTAGAGTTGGAGTTCAGAAGCAGCAGAGTGGATCCAGTTCTTCGATGGATTGGATAGCATAAGCTGTTCTGATTGGTTAAGAGAGAACAGTTTTCTTTGGATTTGGGCTGGGTTGATCGCAAAAGTGACTTGCGATAGTTGAGTATTCTCTTGAGTTATCTGAGACTTTCTGGATGTCTTATCCGAAGTCAGAGATTTGTCTACATTTGAGATTGAGTTTCCATATCGACTTGGTTCCAGAAGTGGTACCGGTGGTTCAACTTAGTGGAAGGATGTCTCCTAGAGAAAGGATTGGGTGAAACAGCTCAGTATTTGATGGAACTTCTGAGTTTTATTTTTATGGATCTGTTGAACCATATTTCCAGGATGTGTTGTCTAGTCTGTGCTCGAGTTCATCGACAGCTTTCTCATTTTCTCCAGATCAGAGTTGTGCAGCGGAAGCAAGGTGACAGCTGGAAGAACCTGGAAGTTGCAGTGTTGGGATTAAGAGTTGCTACAGGAAATTTTTCTGGATTTGAGTTTAGATTGGCAGTGCATCTGTTTTGTCTTTTCCGGATAAGAGAAGTAAGTTGTAATCTTCTGATATTGAGGAGTAGAGTTTGTGTTTCTTGATTCTAGTTAATCTTGAGGAGATCATTTTGCTGAGTTGATTGGTCTAGTCTGTTTCTAGAAGTATCAGCGAAGGTTGAGCTGATCGGAATGGATGCAGGCATTCCAGAATTGTCAGAAAAGTTCTGAAGATTAGAGATGGAGGAATTTGGAATTCGAAGTTGGAGACTTCGTTATTATTGAAGTTTTCTCTGGTAAAAGGGAGCTATAAGATTGGGTAAGTCTGGGAAGTCAGCTCCGAGTTGTTTTAGATCTCTTCTATATTCTGATTTGGATAAGTGTTTGATCTACAGGATTGAATGGCCAGTTTGGATAACTGGAATTCGGAGTATATCGCGTATCTTTGAGGAAGTACGTGTAGGATCCATCATTGGTTTTGGAACCAACAGTTCTAAAGGAATTGGTAGTTGAGTTAGACTTATCTGTAGTCTGATATTCTGTTTAGTTTTATAGATCTAGTTGTGTAGGAGCTCTGTAGCTCAGTAGAATTGGTTGTTTGGATTCTGTTGAGCGAGTATCCCGGTATATATATATACTTGGGGAAAATCGAGGAAATTTTAGGAAGCTTATCCGGATCTGTGTCCGGGTAGCTAGTATAATTGTTTGGATAAAATTGTTTGTTTGGATGAATAGTTGTTTGTTGAAAGTGTATGGTTGATAAGTAGGCTTGAATTGTTTTAAAATTGGTTAAAATAAAATAAAAACTTTAGATTATCTTTTGTTTTAAATTTCGAGGACGAAATTCTTTTAAGGGGGAAGGAATGTGATATCCCGGGATTTCAGAGAATTTAAAATGAGATAATCTTTTAAATTAATTATTAAATATTGATAAAGGTTGTTGTTCTCAAACAATTTAATATTGAGTTGTTTTTAAATATAAGTAGAAATAGATTTTTAAATAGACTTATTTTCAAATTAAATATGTATTGTTTAAAAATATATATATATGTGTATTTAAAATTGACTTTAAATAGGATAATTATTGACAATTAATAATGTGATTATTTAAATCTAATATATATATATATATATATATTTATTTATTTGAATTGATTTTTAATTTGGATTTTTAATTGACTTTGAATTGAATTTAAAAATTGAATTTAAAGATGTATATATATCTTAAAATGAAATAATATAGTTTGAATTTAAAATATATGAATAAAAGTTTTTATTTAAAAATAAGATTTGTTTTGTATTATTCTCTTTAAAGAAATATATTTATAGAAATTGGAAGAGTATTTATTTAATAGGAATAAATACAAAAGCTTTTAAATTAGCATTTTTAAAAATAAGCTTAAAATATTTTATATGGTTTTTATTTAAATCATAATTGGTTTATATTCTATTTTCTTTTAAAGATTATATTTATATAAGGTAGAAAAAGCATTTATAATTTAGGATATGTATTTATTAATTAGGAAAATTTAATAATAAAAGCTTTTAAATCCATTTAAGAGAATATAAATTTAATTATGCATGTAAAGTTACATGTGTTAATCTATAAACCTCTTAAATACCATGTGTTAGCAAACTAAATAAGGTTAAGACAAGTGTCACATTTATTTTGATTTTCTTTTCTTTTTAATAAATTCCAAATTAACTTATATAAAAACATATATCTTCCTCTTCAATTCCTTTTCTATCTTCTTAATTCTAAAAAAAAAAGAAACTTAAACCTCCAAACTATTCTCAAACCAGAGAAAATCAAATATAAAAGCCTGTAACACTTCTCAAAACAACAAATCTAAAACCCTATAACCAACCCTGTAACTCAAGCTTCAACCTTCTCGGCAACAACTAAGCAATTCAAATTTTCAAAGCAAACTTTCCAGTAACAAGTTTTCAAAGTTCAAGCTTCATCTCAGCTTTCAAAGACCATCATAGCATTCAGTTTTCAAAACCAAGGAGCTACTTCAGTTTCAAGCATTTTTCAAATTCTGGTTTTAAAGAGAAAATCATCTCTGCAATTCAAAGTTTTCAAGTTTCCGGTTTTTCAAGTTTCTGCTTCAAACTTCAAAATGGTGAGTAAATCTAATTTTAAAAACAGTTTTAAAAATCTGCTACCATGTTTGATAGGTCTGATAAATGTTATAATAACATGATGAAATGTTTACTTGAATGATTAGATATAAATGGATGTTTACATAAGAGTTGTTATGCATATGAATGTACATTATTCTCTGTTATTTTCCTGAGAATAAACTCTTAAATTAAAAGTTTAAGTAAGTAGATGTTGTTTGTGATGTTGCTGTGATAATGATGCCATGCATGTGTATGTATGTAAGTATAAAAATCTGTATATATAAGGTGTTCATGTGTGCGTATCTGATTTAATACATCTTCTCTGTTCTTTATTCCAGAGTTTAAGATACAATAAAATTTCCAGATCTTTTTTAATCACTGTTAGGACTTGGATTCAAAACAAAATAGATTAGTTTAATCATAATCCAAGTACTAAAAATAGATTCAAGTATTTTATATTTGAAAATCCTCTGAAAATCAAGGAATACAGTGGAATATCTGAAGCTTGTTAAATTCAAACATTTTGATTCTCGAATTCACTTATATAATCTGAATCGTCTTTGAAAACTAAGATTTTTAAAAGAAGAATCACGATTTTTAGTTTTGTCTCGGGTGAGAAATTCGTGGTTGATCAGATTATGGGTTTAGGGGAAATTCTGGTGATCGGCATGGTGAACATCATCGGGATCGTGGTCGAGGTTGGCTGGGGGTCTACGACGAGGATTGGGTCGAAGTTACGTGGTTTCTGATGGTCGGTATTGACATCGGCGAGGTGTTTTAGTTGATTGGTTTCGAGTGCCTGGATGATCGAACTGCTCGATTTCGAAGCTCTATCGAAATCGATGAACTGGATGGTCGAAGCGTTCGTAGGGGTAGACTTCGACGTGCTGGAGGTGGAATCCATGGTCGGAATCGCTTCACTCAAGCGTACACGTGCACGCGTGCACGTTATATCAGATGGAAGAGAGTTTTGGGAAGAAGCAGTTGTACTGGGTTCGTGCGACTCGAAGGGATGTCGGGGATTCTGGGTAAAAGCTCGAGTACTTGCTCGTGTTCGTGAGGTTAGGAACGGGCAGTTTTAGTTTTATATAGGAATTGAGAGAAGAAGAAGATGATGGGGAGGGAACTCGAGACACTCTCGAGTAGGATGGTGGATGACTCGAAGCAAGGATCGGGAGAGAAAGATGTTAAGCCTGTTTAAAGTTTTTATAAATAACAGTTGAAATTTAAAAACGATTCCCTGTTTAAAACTTATCTAAACCTCTTTTAAAATGTTCATAAAATTTATTTAAGGAATATGTTTATAAAATGAATTATTTAACAGGGTTAAAAATAAAGGTAATTAAAGTAATATAATGTGTTTAACTTGAATTGGTTAAAGTTAAATCTTAAGTTATTTTAAACTTAATTTTAAGATGTATTTAAGAGTTAATTTTAAAGAATTGGATATTTTGAAAATATGTGTTAATCATGATTAAGTAATTATTAAGATAAAGATTTATCTTTAAGTTAATTAAGGCAGGGATAATTAAATTGAGAAATTAATTAAAAGTAATTAATTAGTTTACTTAATTAATGATCAAGGATTAATTAAAGTTAATTGAGAGTTATAGTTAATTAGATTAGAGATTAATTTAATGATTAGAGATTAATTAATTTAGTAATTAGAGGTTGATTAATTAAGTTTATAAATAAATAATTAGGTTTTATTAATTAATAATTAAAAAGATAATTAATCTATAAAGATTTATTAAGGATTAATTAACTAATAATTAAAGGTTAATAAACTGTTATTAAGTTTTATTAATTGATAATTAAGGTTTATTAATTAATAATTAAGAGAATAATTAATCTATAATTAATGATTAATTAAATTGTTTAAAGAGTAATTAAGGATGAATTACTCAAGTATAATTAGTGAAATGAATGTGATTGAATTAAGTTAATTAATTTGTGGATTAATTAAAGATAAATCACTTGATAAAGGATTAAGTAGGAATACTTAATAAGATTGATAAGTGTATTTACTTATTGTAAGTTATTAATGTATAATTACAGGATGTAATTAATAAAAGGGAATTATTTAGTGAGAAATAATTGAAGTATGATTACTTTGTAAAAGTAATTAAGGATTATTATTTGGTGTAATAAATCAATGGATTAATATAATTAATTAAGAAGATAATTAATTAAGGTAAGTAATTACATGATGATAATTATTGTTTATGATTAATTAAGGTGGATTAATAGAAATGATTAATTAAAGTTTAATTAATTAATATAATTAATTTTAGTTAATTAATTTATGGAAATAATTAATTAAGGATTATTAATTAATGTAATTAATAAAAGTAATTAAAGGTAAATTAGTATTAATGATTAAGAATAATTAATTTGTAAAATTAATTAAAGAATAATTACTTTATGTAATTAATGAATAATTAATCAAGGATGATTAATATTTAATGAGTAATTAATTAATTAAAGGTTTGTAATTAATTAATGATTAATTAAGCAAGGTTAGATAATTAATTCTTAAGTAATTAATTTAATTTAAGATAATTAAATTAATTATAACATAGGGTTAATAATTGTTGCTTATATATGATTGTTGTGTAGAATATCTGAATTGAATGATATCTATTGGATGATATGCTATGATATTCTGTGATATGATATTGGATATATCTGTGATAAATGTGTGATATTTATCTATGTTAATGCTGTATGAATTCAAGTATTGAATTGAATTGAATTGTTTAAACCTTTAAACAACTTGGACCTAAAAGATGGCGATTTGGATTCGATGAGACCGGGATCGGGTTTCCAGATTTGGATATCCGAATACCACATCGATCCAAATTAACGATAGGTCGTGAATCAAGTGAAGATGAAGATTCAGAGTGCAAGGGTTATTGTCGTTAACTCTGAGGGTGATTCCAAAATGAGTGTAACGAGATAATGCCTTTGGTTTCGTTCGAATCCGGAACGAACTTGTATGGATTGAATGCTTTCAGCACATCGTCAGGTGGACGATGAGCATTCTAAGTGATGTGTTCTGATTAAAGGTAATCGTAGCCTCAAGCCTCATCAACCGGGAATGGCTAAAACAGGGGAGGTGCAGCAAGGTTAGTGGGTAGCACCCAAGTAGTATAAGATTCCCCTGTCTAGAGTCCCTTTTTATTTCGGCTGTGTGGGTGGTTGTTTGGCCGCAACCACGGGGTTTCTTATGCGGGAATTATCCAGTAAGGGATGTTCCAGCCTTGTGTTGCAGGGGATTGGGCGTGATCCTCGGTACGTTGATCTAGGCCACGTACTGTGACGAGCGGTACCCCGGTAGCTCTGCCATTGTATGGAATCCAAAATCCAATAAGTGCCGTACGATTTAGTTGTGCCCAACTATGTTGGAACGTGAGATGTAAGCATTCCAGCTATTTCTGTATTTTACTTGAAAACCCTAGACCCTATTATAATATAACTGGATTTCCTATCAAATGTTTTGGTTAGCGTAAGGTAAAAACTACCCATGTTTATTTGTGGGGAGTCTTACGTGATACCTTTGTTTTCAAAAGGTTTTGAAGTTAAGCAATTTAAACCGTTTACTCACACCAGACCCATGTCTGACCCAAGTGTTTATTTTCTGTTTTATTAAACTCTTGGGTACTCAAATTTTTACGAGTAGCCAAGGGATTCAGGTTTGCTTTGACGAATCTTTGGAGGAGCAATGGAGCAGGAGGCTTCAGCGTTCGTAGATATAGTGTTCCGCTGTGTTAGTCTGTATGAGTCATTTGTTGAGTGTATTTGAGTTGTAATGACTAGACAGATGTTTATAACTGTCTAGTATGTGTTGTATAAGCTGTGTATCTCTGATGTATATGATACAATGTAATATCTTATTTGATTAATATAATTTATTCGTTCCGCTGTTTAGATTCTGATGTGTTTCTTTCTTTCTTCTCTATCTTATCTCTTTTCTATCCCTTTCTTTCTTAATTCATGATACGTCTTTCTGTGGCTAGAAAGTCGGGTCGTGACAGTTTCTCAATCTCCTTTCATCTCGATTTATAGTATGAACTAGATGTCGGACTGCCATCAAGTTTGGTTCTATCTCCAAGTCTTCCTGAACAGACATCTCAACAATAAAAGATGGATCATGAACATGCTTTCTCAGATGAGACACATGAAAAACAATATGAACTTCTGACAATCTCTCAGGCAAATCGACTCTATAGGCCAATGATCCAATTCTCTTAAGAATTCTAAATGGTCCAATGAATCTGGGTGCTAGCTTTCCTGTTTTCCTGAATCTTAAATCTCCTTTAATCAGGGAAAATTTCACAAATACCAAATCTCAGACTGCAAATTCTAAATCCCTTCTCCATTGATCGGCATAACTTTTCTATCGATCATGGGCTTCTTTCATCCTTTCCTTGATCATAGCCACTTTCTCTGATGCTTCTCGAATTATCTCTGGTTCAAGAACTAAACGGTCTCGGGTCTCTACCCAACACGAAGGTGATTTACATGGCATCCATACAAAGCTTCATAAGGTGCCATGACAATGCTAGCTTTTTAACTGTTGTTATAAGAGAACTCTACCAAATGTTGATGATCTTTCCAAGAACCTCCAAAATGCATTCTCTCAAGAGATCCTCCAAAATCCAGTTCACCCATTTGGTTTTTCCGTTTTTCTACGGGTGATAGGTTGTGCTCAAGTTCAACTTTGTCCCTAAAGCAGCTTGCAATGCTCCCTAAAATCGACTGGAGAAGATGGGATCTCGATCACCGACTATACTTACTGGAATTCCATGCGGTCGAATGATCTCCCTCAAATAAATCCCTACCAAAGAAGCTGCAGTTCTTGATGACTTCATCGGAATAAAGTGGGCACTCTTCTCGTTCTGGGCAACCAATTGATAAAGTCTATGGATACTTGCTCCCACTTCCAATTCGGTATCTCCAATGGTTGGAGTAACCCAACAGTCTTCTGTTGGTCACTCTTGACCTGTTGACAATTAAAACACCAACTCACGAAGATTGAAATGTCTCTCTTCATCCCTTTCCTCCAAAAGGTTTTCTTCATATTCTGAAACATTTTAGTTACTCCTAGATGGATAGATAACCTTGACTGATGGCACTCTCTCAGTACATCTTGTCTAACTCCATTAACATCTGCCACACAAACCCATTCATTGATTCTTAAAATGCCTCGAGAGTCAATCTGAAAACTAGAAACAATTCCATCTTCAACATTCTTTTTGAGCCGAGCTAGAATAGGGTCTTCTTCTTGGAAATATGCAGTTCTCTCCATTAGTGCTGGATTATCTTCCAAATTCGCAATCGTCACCACATTCCTACTCAACACATCTGCAATAGCATTTGCTTTCCCTACGGTATAAATAATCTCCAGGTCATAAGATGTGAGAAATTCCAGCCATCTTTGATGCCTTAAGTTCAAATCCTTTTGGGTAAAGAGATACTTTAATGACTTGTGATCCATATATAACTCAAACTTTACACCCAAAAGATAGTGCCTCCACACCTTCAATGTGAAGACAACCGCCAATAGCTCCAAATCGTGCGTAGCATAATTCTTCTCATGAGGTTTCAACTGTCGACTCACATACGCTACTACTTTTCCATTCTGCATCAAAACTACTCCCACTCCGGTCCTACAAGCATCCATGTAAATTGTTAATCCTTCACTCCCATTTGGGATAGTCAAGGCAGGAGCACTCGTTAATTTTTCCTTTAACTCATTGAATGCTTGATCGCACTTGGGTGTCCAAATAAACATAGCATCTTTCTTCGTCAGCTTTGTTAGATGAGAAGCAATCTTTGAGAAATCTTTAATGAACCTTCTATAGAAACCAGCCAATCCTAAGAAACTCCTAACCTCCATTGCATTTTTAGGTTTCTTCCAATCTTGAACCACAACTACTTTAGCTAGGTCCATTGATATACCTTCTTTCAAAACTACATGCCCTAGAAATCTAACTTCGGATTTTCTGAATTGGCACTCAGAAAACTTTGCCTCTAAAACATGACTTCTTAAAGTATGTAGAACAACATGAAGATGGTACTTGTGCTCTTCCTCCATTTTAGAATAAATGAGAATATCATCTATAAAGACTAGGACAAACTTTTTATGAAAATCCTGAAACAGTATATTCATCAAATCCATGAAATAAGCGGGTGCGTTAGTCAACCCGAATGGCATGACTAACCACTCGTAAAAACTATCAGGAGTACGAAAAACTATGAAGGGTACACTCTCTTTTGTTACCCTTAATTGGTGAAAACCAGTGGCAAGATCCAACTGAGAAAATATCCAAGCTCCGTGGTGCTGGCCAAACATGTCGTCAATCCTAGGTAAAGGATATGTATTCTTGATAGTCCTCTTATTCAACTCTCGATAATCTACACATAATCTAAGAGAACCATCTGCCTTGGTAACAAAAACTACTGGCAATCCCCAACTCGATGTGTTGCGTCTAATCAAACCCTTCTACAATAAATCAAAAGTCTCCTTCTCTAACTCTCTCCTTTCCTTCGAAGCGAACCTTCAAGGAGGTTGCACAATAGGTATGGATCCTGGAATCAAATCAATGCGGAACTCCACTTATTGGTGAGGAGGTAAACCTTACAATTCTTCAAAAATATCCTTGAAATCCCAAACAATTGGTATATTCTTTATCTCCTCTTTGGGTACTTCGAGGGAATAAAGAAAACTACTCATCAACCTATTAGGCTCTCCACAACAGATAACAATGCTTCTGCCTACTGCATCTTTTATCACGAAGATTCTTCTACTACAATCTAGGATGACATTGAACTTAGATAACCAATCCATTCCCAAAAGTAACCCAAAATCCATGAACTCAAGAACAAACAAGTCAGAAAAGAAAGGTCGATCTCGATAAGAAATAGGCACATTCAAACATATGGTATCAAGATTGTTCGGACCCCCAATTAGGTTCGACACATAAAGAGAATTGTTTAAAAGAATGGGTTTGAGGTTAAACTTATCAACAAGCTCTACTAAAATGAAACTATGGGATGCACCGGTGTCGAATAATACTCTAACAAGAATATTAGAAATGGATAATGTACCTTGCAACACCTGCTTTCCTTTTGGATCTGTAGAAGTAAAAGGTATCTCTTCAATAGTTAAAGCATTCCCCTGAGCCCCCTTCTTCGGAAATAGGCACTCGTTCTTCATATGTCCATGTTTGTGACAATTGTAGCATAACGGTACATTAATCTCCAGGCAACTATTTGTAATGTGTCCCATCTTATCGCACTTATAATAGAGAATCCTAAAGAAGTCGATCTGCTTTTTTGGCGCTAGAGCTCCCCCTTCAGGTTTCTTTCCCAACTACTTCTTCTTCCCTTTACGCTTGAAAAATGGCTTATTAGCAACTGGTATCACTGATAAAGGTTGGAAATTCACTGTTGACAATACTCCCCTCTGCACACCTTGCTCAATATTAAGAGCTTCAAACCAAAGCCATACTAATCAGATTGGTAAAGGTAGCGTTGAGATGATTGGTCATTTCCCAATGAAATTCGAGTCGCATTACTTTCGCGAACATTTCATTCTTTTTGACTGGTGTATTAATCAATCCTGGTCCAAAGCAAGACAATGCACTGAACCTATGCTCATACCGTGCCACTTTTATCTCACCTAGTTTCATATCCATAAAAGTTCTGAACAACTGAGTCCTTCCCACCTCTGCACAAAATGAGCTTCAAAAAGCTCCTTAAACTGCGCCCAAGAGAATTCTTCTTCTGGTGTATTCATGGTGATCGAATCCCACCAATCCATTACGTCTTTCTAAAGCTGACGCAATGCCAACAATCTCTTTCTAGCATCTCCCAACCGAAGATCCCCGAATATCCTTTCACAAGAGCGGAGCCATGTCTTAACCCCCAAAATATCTTCAGTTCCATAAAAAGGCTTACCACCTAAAGCAGTGTAATTCTTGCACAAGGTTACAAGTTCTGAGGCGGATGAACTTGCATCATTGCTTCATCAATCGGCTCTACAACTGCTTATTTCTAGGAGCTCTGCCATTTGTAGCCGTGCTAGTTCCAAATCCCCTCCCTCTTCTTCCTCTTGTACTCATTTCCAATAACTTGGATAAGTGACATGTATCTTTAGAATACAAAGATAGGGCCAAAGGTGACAAAAGAGAAACTGCAATAAAGGATCTAAAACCGGACTTTTAGGGGAGAAAAGGAAATGCTCTCTCAAGATTAACTCATACTAGGACTCGACTCACCCTATCCCTAATGAGTTGTACCCCAATCAGGCTAAGGTATTCACTCAACCGACGCTCTAATACCAACTGCAACAACCCACCTTTCTGACATCTAGGAACGACACTTAACACTTCCTTAGTGTTCGTGTGCCATTGAAAAAGCATCAGAAAGATGAATTGTCGTGGTGAAATAAAGAACTGAATAGAAAACCTCACAACGAAATTGCTAAATAAAACGTAACAGTCAATAGTACATCAGGTTACTTCTTAACAGAGAGTTATCAAAGTTAAAAAAAAGCACTACAAATTGGCTTGGGCAGTTATAACATCCTGCCTTTATAAATGCCGAAACAAAATACACTTACACAAACTAGATAAACAGCGGAATAGATAGATAAGTATGTAAAAGCCTCCTGCTCGGACGTCGTCTTCAAAAGACCCAAACAAAGACCTCCTACGCTAGAATTACTCAAATAAATAAGTACCAGAGAGTTTAGAAAAACAAACAACTCGGGTCAGACGATATGTCAGGTCTAAGTAAAACTTTTAAAACAATGGGTGTGAAATCAAACACAAACATGTGAGACCACGCCTCTGAACACGAAATAGGTTTACTCCCACATAAATCAACATCCAAACGTAAAGAATGGATAAATAATTAAACACTACAAAGAGTGGTTGACCCTTTCTGATGAAAATAAGAAAATAAATTTGAAGGTTCGAATAAAATAAGAAAAGGAAAATCTCCAACAAATGATAAGAAGGTGCACCAACCTTGAAGTATATTATAACATTCCCCTACTTGGAGGCCCAAAACTAACGATTATGGATGCTGCAGTCATCCATAGTTATTAATCCTCGGTGACCAAATACGGCGGTGTTAAATTCATTGATACACAGAAACTAATGAATATGGAAAGAAAGTTAAAACTTCAGATAAAATCACATTCCATTACAAATCATTTCCAATTCATTACATAATCCCATAATCGTAAACCATGTTCAGAGAAAATATATTTATTACAACATATGCCAAAAGCGACATATAAATATGCCTCCTTGGATGATCAGAGTATATACATGCAATATAAAAACTTTGCCATTACAAACAACATAGCGGAATCAAAATAAAAGAGAACTCTAAATATCTATTATGCCTTCTGCACGTCTATGAAAGCTTTATTCGCCTAATGTGGTACCTGAAAACCTCAACTCTCAAACTAGTCAAATTCAATTGAGTACCGAAGAGTTTAAGGGGAAAACATAAACTTCGAGTCGGACATAAAGCCTGGTTTGAATAATAATCTAACTTCTCAAACCATTTAGATATCCAATGAGACCATGCCGCATAGCGGAACGGGTTTTCCCCTCACTAGTATCTTAACACATTTATAAAACCATTTATTGTGCTCCTGCATCCATAATGGTTAAAACATAGTCATTTAAAAATATTATGATGATATGCATACAAGTTAAAACATTCTGGATCCCCAACCTCTGTTTAATTGCCTCCTTGTCATATTTATAGTTTCTTGGGTTACTATTAACCTATTAGTTTTCATGGGCTTACTAATAACCTTTATATAAAATATGCACTCCCTATCCTATTTCATAGTGTTCATAGGTGCACTATGAACCTATTAGCCTTTGCCAATTTAACATAATTAATTCACGGGTTCCACCGAACCAATTGGTGACTCCAAACTTATCTCGTATCCTAGTTTCATGGGTTGACTAGCCCATTGGCAATTGTCAATAACTTAATCCGAATATAGATTTCATGGGTGTACTACAAACCAATAGGCCTCTACCAACCATTCTTTATAACATAGTTTTCATAGGATCACTATGAACCTATTGGTAACTCCAATAACTTCCTAATCATAGTTTTCATGGGTACACTATGAACTTATCACCCTGACAACTTCCATAATTAGGTATACCTCTTGGATGCAATTCTACTCATCCAGGAGTTTAATCCATTTATATTCACTACTGGGTTAACCTAGCTGGTTCTTCTACCCTTTATCCCCAAAATGCAGTTATGGGTCCATTATAATGCGAATATATTTATATTTGAAAAAGCAAACATAATTACAAAACCATACCACTCCTATGGGTTTAATGTCTTTGCAATACTCTTCATATAAAACACAGTTAATCCCTTTAACCTATAATTTTATCAAGGAAAACTTCTTCTTAAAATCATTTCAAAACTCCTTTAATTTAGCCATAGGTTCTTCCATTAAAAATGAGTTTAGGTTACAAAGCCTTTCGAAACCTCGCTTTCGACCTCATTGGATACCCTCCTTCGAATGCACATAGATCTATCCTCAAAACAGTAGGCTCCTACCTTTCAAACACTTTAAAACATTTCTTTCGAAACCTTTCAAATGTATTAAAGTACCAACATTTAACTTTAGAAACATAGCTTCGAAACCAATTGAAAGTCCCCCTTTCGAAACCATTGAAAGTACTCCTTTCGAAACCATTGAAAATTACCCCTTTTGAAAACACCGGTTTATACTTAAAATATTATTTGGGTCAAGTGAATATAAACGAAAGTATCTCTTTCAAAACCATTCTTTATCTTTAAAAGTATTAGGGAAAACATGATGGCGTCGGCACCATCCCTTTCGAAAGCATAATTCGTTTGGGTAAAATACTTGAAGGTTGGTTTCAAAACCCCTTTCGAAACCATTGCCTTCGAAACCCCTAACCCCTTCGAAAGCTATAGGAAGTGGCTTATATTTATAAAAACATAAAAGTTTCCTTTCGATAGCATTGATATCTTCAATACCATCGAAAGGCTTAAAATTACGAAAGGGTTTCGACTTGGTCGAAACTACCCCTTTTGAAAGCTTCAATTTGAAAGCTATGTAACTCCTTCGGAAGCTACTACTTTAAAGAGGCGGCAGCTCTCCATCAAGAGCTTAATTAAAGTACCCTTTCGCAAGCAATGATTTTGACTCCTTCGAAACTTCTTTGTAAAATAGGCAAGTGCTTTTCTTTAGAAAACAAAACAAAACAAAGGTATCGACCCCTTCAGAAGCTATATTTCGACGCACTACCTTCCGCCTTTCTCCAATCCACTGCGTACCAACTAAGTGATACTATGTGTATTGGTTTCGACTTCATTGGTTTCGAACAGATAGGTTTCGACCTAATTGGTAGCAGATGTCTGAGTCGAAGGGTCCTTCCGAAAATGGCAGAACCTACTTTTCTGTGTATAAAAGCTGTTTTTACCAATTAAAGCAATCTTTTTGTAACTAACTTTCCCACTTGTAAACACTTGATTGGTTTCCTTAAACTTCCAAATTATTTTACAAATAATCGCCGCATTTTCTTAGATCTAAAACCTGGATAACATTAACAAATAAGCCCTTCCCATTTAACATCAATTAAATCATTTAGGTCCTCCTTTCAAAATAATTTAATCTCCATAATAAATCTCTTAGTAAAAATCCCCAAAAAATCATAGAAATTCACTTTTAATATGTTATCTAACATATATAAATTTCAGACCCAAATTCATCATATAACAATTGAAAATAATTTTTAAACCCAATAATACATGTTTTCCTTTTTAAAAATTCATAATTAATTCTCCACTGCTTGGAAAATCATAAAAATTGAAACCCAAATCCAAAATCATGTTTCTCATAACATATAATTTTTCCATGGCATTCTAAATTCATTTGCTATCAGATTTGCCTTAAAACCATTCATATACATATTTAAACAATTTGATACTAAATTAAACATGTTATAAAACCAAGCATATCATCAGTCAAATCATCATAAAATGGATTAATTCATAAATCCGAAAACATAAGATTGAAAACAAAATAGAGATGATTAGGATTATTATTCACCATAGATTGGATAAGGAAATTAGAGATTTGTTTGAGGTTGATTCCCATTAGCTTGATCCTAAGCTTTTACTTTGATTTCGCTTCCTCTTCTCCTAGTAATGGCCGACTTGCTCTTTTCTTTTCTTACGTTTAAATTTTCGTGATAAAATGAACGTGAATGATAAGGTAACGTAATTATAGAGTAGTGAACTGTAAGTGCATCAATTATCCTAATGCCCTTATGTTAATTTAATTATCATTTATCCATTTGTAAGCCCATTCAAGTTACTTAAGCACGACCTCTAAGTTTATTCACCAATCTCAATCTCCTTTTCACTCTACATTATTCTACTTAATTTATATAATTTAATCTCTTGAATAATGTTATTTAAAAATTAAGGGTGCTGCGGGATCCCCTCCTTAAAGAATTTCGTCCTCGAAATTCAGTAAGGACTAAATACTAAACATAGCAATCATCTGTAACGACTCCTAACAACCATACTAGTCTACTTGATTGGCTAATATCTATATAAATCTAATATAGACATACCATCAAAGAATCCTATCCCCTGTCTCCCAAGTACAATCATTCTCGTTGTCACTCCACTGAACTTTCACCAACTTGACTGCCTTGTTCCTCAATCTTTTCTCATCTCTCGCTATAACCCGAACTGGTTGTCTAATAAAAGTTAAATTGGTCTCTACTACTAAGTCTTCCAACCCATTTGGAGGAATAGTAGTCTCTGGATCATGCACATACTTGAGAAGATGAGACACATGAATACATTATGGACACCTGCCATACTGCTCGGCAACTCTACTCTATATGCAAGCTCTCTAATCCTCTCTATAATCTATAATGGACCAACATATCTTGGGGCCAGCTTCCTAAACTTTCCAATTCGTATCACACCCTTCATTGGTGACATCTTAATGAAAACCCTGTCTCCAACTGAGAACTTCAAGTCTTTATGCCTCTTATCTGCGTAACTCTTCTGTCTGAATTGAGCTTCCTTCATCCTTTCTCGGATCATCTCAATTTTCTCTGACGCCTCTCTAATCATATCTAGACCTAAGACCAATCTGTCTCCAGTCACCAACCAACATGCTAGTGATTTGCATGGCCTCCCATACAAAGCTTCAAAAGGCACCATTCCTATACTAGTCTGGTGACTATTATTATAGGAAAACTCAACCAAATGTAGGTGATCTTTCCAAGATCCACCAAAATCCAATACACAAGCTCTCAATAAATCGTCGAGTACCTTATTGACTCTCTCTGTCTGCCCATCCGTTTGAGGGTGATATGCAGTACTCATCTTGAGCTTAGTGCCTAACACATCCTGTAGACTCCTCCAGAATTCGCTAGTGAACAAAGCATCTCTATCACTAACTTTGCTACTAGGAACCCCGTGAAGTCTAAATATGTTTTTCATGAACAACTTTGCCAAAACAGGTGTTGTTCTAGTTGACTTTACTGGAATGAAATGGGCACTCTTGGTCAACCTGTCCACTACGACCCATATAGTTTCATTTCCTCTGTTTGACCTTGGCAACCCATCAATAAAATCCATGGATATCAAATTCCATTTCCATATTGGAATTTCTAAAGGCTGAAGCAACCCACTCGGCTTCTGATATTCGGCTTTCACTTGTTGATAGTTAGCACAAGTCAACATCCCTCTTCATAACTTCTCAATAGAAGCTTCTCTTCATATCCTAATACATCTTGGTCCCTCCAGGATGAATCATAAACTCGGATCGATGACTTTCTCTAAGAACTTCTCTCCTTAAATTCTTAACATGTGGAACACATAATCACCCCTTCTTTCTCAGTCATCCTCTCAGGTCAAGACAAAAATCTTTCAAATCATCGATCTCAGTTCCAACCTCAAGCCTTCTGATCTTCTCGGCTAGTAATAGATCCTCCTTCTGCTTAGAAGTAATTCTCTCGATCAACACTGGTCGAACTTCTAAACAGGACAACATGGCAGTACTCTGACTAGAACTAGCAGACGATCTTAAATGCACTCCATAACTAGCCAAAACTTCTAGATCCTTCCATTCTTCCAACATAGCCAACACCACATTCTGGTGTCTTCTGCTAGCATCTGCTACCTTATTACCTTTCCCTGGTGTATACTTTATACCAAAATCATAAGCAGCAAAAAATCCAGCCACCTTTGTTGTCTCATATTCAGGTCCTTTTGAGAGAATAAGTATCTTTAAGACTTATGATCTGAATATAGCTCAAATCTCTCTCCTAAGAGATAACGTCTCCAAATCTTCAATGCGAAGATCACCGTAGCCAAATCCAAGTCAAGAGTAAGATATCTCACTTTGTGTGGCTTAAGCTGTCGTAAAGCGTAGGCAATCACTTTACCCTTCTGCATCAATATAGCACCCAATCCAGTTCCACATGCATCAGTATACACCACTAACCATTGGTTTTTTTTTGGAAATACTAACACTGGTGCATTGGTCAATAATGCCTTAACTTAAGGAATGCTTCCTCACATTTGTCGGACCAAACAAACTTCACCTCTTTCCTGGTAAGCTTAGTCAAAGGCGCTGCTATCCCCGAGAAATCCTTGATGAATCTCTGATAGTAGCCAGCAAGTCCAAGAAACCTTATGATCTCGGTTACCACCTCTGGTCTCTTCCAATCATTAACAGCTTCGATCTTATCAGCATCGAATGACAACCCTTTCCCTAAAACCATGTGACCAAGAAACTTGACCTCTTTCTTCCAAAATGACACTTGGAAAACTTCGCCTTTACCTAATTCTGCCTTAGCGTCTCAAGCACCGCTCTAAGGTGATCTTCATGCTCTCTTTCGTCCTTAGAGTATACCAAAATGTCATCTATAAACACCAACACGAATCTGTCCAAATACTTTTGAAAGACTTTGTTCATTAAATCCACAAAGAAAGCTAGTGCATTCATCAACTCGAATGGCATTACTAACCACTTGTACGAACCATACTTAGTTCGAGATGCTGTTAAAGGAATTCTGTCCTTCGCCACTCTTAACTGATGGAAGCCTGTCGCCAAATCCAATTGGAAAAACACTCTGGCTCCACTCAACTTATTAAACAGATCATCTATTCTTGGCAAAGGATACTTATTCTTGATCGTCCTTTCGTTCAACTTACAATAGTCGATGCACATCCTTAACGACCCATCTAGTTTCTTCATGAAAACGGCGTCCGCTCCCTAAGGCGAACTGCTTGGTCTAATAAAATTCCTTCCTTCTAGATCCACTAGCTTCACCTTCAATTCCTTTATCTCAGTTGGTGTCATCTTGCTAGGTGGTCTATAAACTGGTTCAACTCCTGGCACAAGATCTATACAAAACTTGACAGCTCGTTTCGGTGGTAGCCCTATGACTAGCTCAAAAACATCTGCAAACTCCCTTGCAACTCGAACCTGACTTAGTTCCTCTCCCACTTCTATTGCACTTAACAAAGCGCAACTACTCCGGTTAGAATTCTCCGCTGAGAAAATAATTCGGTTATGACTATCAGGGTGTCTCAATGATATTTCTCTATCCTAGCAAAATATCCTAGCCTCATACTTAACCAACCAATCCATACCCAAAATGATTCCAAAATCTACGAAATCGAGACTGCATGCAAACTTATGACCTAACAAATCAAGTTCTAACAAGTCACATCTCATCCCTAGAGTTGCATACCCTCCTATTGGATTCGCAACCCTTAAGGAAGTAACAAGGTATGTGGGTTCAATGCATACCTATCAACCAAATAGTGTGATATAAATGAATGTGATGCACCGGTATCATATAGTACCCTAACTGGTGTACTCTGAATCAAAAGCGTAACTTCCATCATAGTTTTCCCTTTATCTGCGGTAGTAGGCCTAGAGGTGGTTGGTGTTCCAATAGCAAAAACTTTCCATCTGTCCGCCATGATTGGCTCTGGACACCAGTTCATATAATGCCCAATTAGTCGCAATTGAAGCATTTCACATTATTCTTTTCTGCAGGCTTCTTCCCCTTGCCTGTCCGGCACTCGTGCGCTTAATGGTCTTTCTTGTCACACTTGAAGAACACTAAATCAGCCTTTTCCTTCTTGGCAGCATCCCCTTTCTGGGCTCCCTTCTTCTTTAAGAATTTCCTCTTCTTTCCCTGAGGACCCTGGAATTCAACTGGCTAGCACATCCAGCCAGCATCTCTTCATGGCGAATGGCCATCTCCACCACCACATGACAAGGATCACAATTGTTGGGTCATGGTCATTATAGCAAGCTTAGGTCTCAGTCCTCAAATGAACCTCTCATTCCTTCTGATGTTAGTGTCCATGGTGGCATATCCATATCGAGACAGCTCATCAAAGTTAGCGGCGTACCCGATTACTTACATATTTCCCTGGACTAGATCCGTAAACTTCCTCATCAATGCGAGTTTGCCACTTCAGATAATTTTTTTTGCTCAAACCTCATTCTGAAATCAGCCCATGTCAACTATTCCTCCGAAACTCTGGCAGTCACACTATTCCACTAGTGAAGCGCTGCCCCTTGTAACTTCCTAGAGGCCAGCCTCCTCTTTTGCTCATCATCCATGCCTAGATCAGTAAAGATCCTCTCACGGTGCAATAGCCAATTCTCAACCTCAATAGCATCCTCTGTTCAAACAAACGGCTTTCCACCCAGACTAGTGTAGGCTCTGCTCAACTTAGCATAGTTATTCCCAACTAGAGCCACAGGATTAGCTCCTCCAACATTTCCATCCATACCAGCAGCTGCTCCTACTTGCATAAGATTTACCAAGAACTGATACATCATCCCCGCATCTACTGGCAAATTACCAGCACCGATATTGGCTTCAACATTTTGGTTAGCATTAGCCTGTCAACCATGGTTCCTCCGAGTACTAGTCCGAGCATTTCCATTGGTTGTGGTGCTTCCTCCATCGAGATTTACTCTTCTGTTTCCTGCTTCCATATCTTCTTTTTCGTAAATCTGCATACGAGCCTTAATAAGATACAGAAGAATGGTCTAAGAGAGAGGGGAATATGTACTTATATATATATATATATATATCAAATACAAGTATGTTATTATAGCGATATCCCACCTTGATAATATTTCTGCTTCATTGGACTATGTTTGAAAAAAGCTTTTAGGTTTTTAACTTTCTTTTAAAGTTTCATAAACCTATGCTCTGATACCAACTTGTAACATCCACCTACTTGGAGGACCAAAACTAACGGCTACGGATGCTGTTGTCATCCATAGTTATTAATCCTCGACAATCAAATACGGCGGTGTTAGATTCATTGATACACAGAAACACATGAATATGGAAAAGTTATTAAAACTTCAGATAAGATCACATTCCACTTCAAATCATTTCAAATTCATTACATAATCCCATAATCGTAAAACACATTAAGAGAAAATATGTTTATTACAACATACGCCAAGAGCGACATATGAAGATGCCCACTTGGATGATCAGAGTATATAAAGGCAATATAACAACTTTTCTGTTACAAACAACACAGCGGAATCAAAATAAAAGAGAACTCTAAATATCTATTATGCCTCTTGTACGTCTCCGGAAGCTTTATTCATCTAATGAGGTACCTGAAAACCTCAACTCTCAAACTACTCAAAATCAATTGAGTACCCGAGAGTTTAAGGGGAAACATAAAATTCGAGTCAGACATAAAGCCTGGTATGAATAATAATCTAACATCTCAAACCATTTAGATATCTAGTGAGACCACACCTTATAGCAGAACGGGTTTTCCCCTCACTAGTATCTTAAAACCTTTATAAAACCATATATTGTGCTCCTGCATCCACAATGGTTAGGACATAGTCATTTCAAAATATTATGATGATATGCATACAAGTTAAAACATTCTGGATTCCCCGTCCTCTGTTTAATGACTCCCAATCATATTTATAGTTTCTAGGGTTACTATTAACCTATTAGTTTTCATGGGCTTACTAATAACCTTTATATAATATATGGACTCTCTATCCTATTTTGTAGTTTTCATGGGTGCACTATGAACCTATTAGCCCCTGCCAATTTAACTTAATTAATTCATTGGTTCCCCTGAATCTATTGGTGACTACAATAATTTATCTCTTAGCCTAGTTTTCATGGGATGACTAGGAACCTATTGGCAACTGTCAATAACTTAATCCAGATATAGCTTTCATGGGTGCACTACAAACCAATTGGCCCCTGCCAACCATTCTTTATAACATAGTTTTCATGGGATCACACCGAACCTATTGGTAATTCCAATAACATCCTAATCATAGTTTTCATAGGTGCACTATGAACCTGTTACCCTGACAACTTCCATATTTAGGCATCCTATATTCTGGTCTCTCTAACCTCTTGGATGCAATTCTACTCATCTAGGAGTTTAATCCATTTATATTCACTACTGGGTTAACCTAGCTGGTTCTTCTACCCTTTTATCCCCAAAATGCAGTTATAGGTCCATTATAATGTAAATTTATTTATATTTGAAGAAACAAACATAATTACAAAACACTACCACTCATGTGGGTTAATGTCCTTGAAATACTCTTCATATAAAACATAATTAATCCCTTTAACCTATAATTTTATCAGGGAAAGCTTCTTCTTAAAATCATTTCAAAACTCCTTTAATTTAGCCATGGGTTTTTCCTTTAAAAATGAATTTGGGTTACAAAGCCTTTCGAAACCTTCAAAATCTTGCTTTCGACCCCATTGGGTACCCTCCTTCGAAAGCATATAGATCTATCTTCAAAACATTAGGCTCCTGCCTTTCAAACACTTTAAAAACTTTCTTACGAAACCTATCGAATGTGTTAAAGTATCAACATTTAACTTAAGAAGCATAGCTTCGAAACCAATTGAAAGTCCTCCTTTCGAAATCATTGAAAGTACCCCTTTCGAAAACATTGGGTTTATACTTAAATAATATTTGGGTCAAGTGAATATAAACTAAAGTATATCTTTTGAAATCATTCTTTATCTTTAAAAGTATTAGGGAAACTAGTTGGCATCGGCACCAACCCTTTCGAAAGCATAATTCATTTGGGTAAAATACTTGAAGGTTGGCTTCGAAACCTCTTTCGAGTCCATTGCCTTTGAAACCCCTGACTCCTTCGAAAGCTATAGGAAGTGGCTTATATTTATAAAACACAAAATGTTCCTTTCGACAGCATTGATATCTTCAAAACCATCGAAAGGCTTAAAATTACAGAAGGGTTTCGACTTGGTCGAAACTACCCCTTCTGAAAACTTAAATTTGAAAGCTAAGTAACTCTTTCAGAAGCTACTACTTTAAAGAGGTGGCAGCTCTCCTTCGAGAGCTTAATTAAAGGTACCCTTTCTCAAGCAATGGTTTCGACTCCTTTGAAACCTCTTTGTAAAACAGGTAATCACTTTTCTTTAGAAAACAAACAAAACAAAGGTATCGACCCCTTTAGAAGCTATATTTCGACACACTACCTTCCGCCTTTCTCCAATCCACTACGTATCAACTAAGTGATACCATGTGTATTGGTTTTGGCTTCATTAGTTTTGACCAGATAGGTTTTGACCTGATTGGTAGTGGAAGGTCTGAGTCGAAAGGGTCCTTCTGAAAGCGGGGGAACCTACTTTTCTGAGTAAAAAGGCTGTTTTTACCAATTAAAGTAATCTTTTTATAACTAACTTGCCCACTTGTAAACACTTGATTGTTTACCTTAAACTTCCAAATTATTTAACAAATAACTGCCGCATTTTCTCAGATCTAAAACCAGGATAACATTAACAAATAAGCCCTTCTCATTTAACATCAATTAAATCATTTAAGTCCTCCTTTCAAAATAATTTAATTTCCATAATAAATCTCTTAGTAGAAATTTCCAAAATTCATAGAAATTCACGTTTAATATGTTATCTAATATATATATATATATATATATTTCAGACCCAAATTCATCATATCACAACTGAAAATAATTTTTAAACCCAATAATACATGTTTTCCTTTTTAAAAATTCATAATTAATTCTCCATGGCTTGGAAAATTAAAAAAATTGAAACCCAACTCCAAAATCATGTTTCGCATAACATATAATTTTTCCATGGCATTCTAAATCTATTTGCTATCGGATTTGACCTTAAAACCATTCACATACATATTTAAACAATTTGATACTAAATTAAGCATGTTATAAAACCAAGCATATATTCATTCAAATCATCATAAAATGGATTAATTCATAAATCTGAAAGCATATGATTGAAAACAAAATAGAGATGATTAGGATTATTATTCACCATAGACTGGATAAGGAAATTAGAGATTTTTTTGAGATTGATTCCTCTTAGCTTGATCCTAAGCTTTTACTTTGATTTCTCTTCCTCTTCTCCTATTAATGGCCGGCTTGCTCTTTTCTTTTCTTACGTTTAAATTTTTGTGATAAAATGAACGTGAATGATAAGGTAACGTAAGTATAGAGTAGTGAACTATAGGTGTGTCAATTACCCTAATGCCCTTATGTTAATTTAATTATCATTTATCCATTTATAAGCCCATTCAAGTTACTTAAGCATGGCCTCTAAGTTTATTCACCAATCTTAATCTCCTTATCACTCTACATTATTCTATTTAATTTATCTAATTAAATCTCCTGAATAATGTTATTTAAAAATTAGGTGTGTTACAGGCTCCCCTCCTTAAAGAATTTCTTCCTCGAAATTCAGTAAGGACTGAATACTAAACATAGGAATCATCTGTAACGACTCCTAACAACCATACTAGTCTACCTGACTGGAATATATATATATATATATATAAATCTAATATAGACATACCCTCAAAGAAGGTCAGGATATGTATCTCAAATCCCGTCCTCTTTCTTCCAAGTACAATCCTTCTTGTTGTCGCTCCATTGAACTTTCACCAACTTGACTGTCTTGTTCCTCAATGTTTTCTCATCTCTCACTACAACTTGAACTGGTTGTCTAATAAAAATTAAATCAACCTCTACTACTAAGTCTTCCAACCCAGTCGGAGGAATAGTAGTCTCTGGATCATGCACATACTTGCAAAGATGAGACACATGCAATACATTTTGGACGCCTGCCATACTGCTCGGCAATTATACTCTGTATGCAAGCTCTCCAATCCTCTCTATAATTTGGAATGGACCAACATATCTTGGGGCCTACTTCCTCGACTTTCCAAATCTTATCACACCTTGCATTAGTGTCACCTTAATGAAAACCCTATCTCCAATTGAGAACTCTAGGTCTTTACGCCTCTTATCTGCGTAACTCTTCTATTTGGATTGAGCTTCCTTCATCCTTTCTCGGATCATCTCAATTTTCTCTGATGCCTCTCTAATCATATCTAGACCTAAGACCAATCTGTCTCTAGTCTCCAACCAACATGCTGGTGATTTGCATGGCCTCCTATACAAAGCTTCAAAAGGCACCATTCCTATACTAGTCTGGTAACTATTATTGGAAAACTCAATCAAATGTAGGTTATTTTCCCAAGATCCACCAAAATCAAATACACAAGCTCTCAATAAATCCTCGAGTACCTTATTGACTCTCACTGTCTGCCCATCCGTTTGAGGGTGATATGCAGTACTCATCTTGAGCTTAGTGCCTAACACATCCTGTAGACTCCTCCAGAATTCGCTAGTGAACAAAGCATCTCTATCACTAACTATGCTACTAGGAACCCTATGAAGTCTAAATATGTTCTTCATGAACAACTTCGCCAAAACAAGTGTCGTCCCGGTTGACTTTACTGGAATGAAATGGGCACTCTTGGTCAACCTGTCCACTACGACCCATATACTTCCATTTCCTCTGTTTGACCATGGCAACCCACCTATAAAATCCATGGATATCGAATCAGATTTCCATATTAGAATCTCTAAAGGCTGAAGCAACCCACTCGGCTTCTGATGTTCGGTTTTAACTTGTTGACAGTTAGCACACTTCCAAACCCACAAGCCAACATCCCTCTTCATACCTACCCAATAGAAGCTCCACTTCATATCCTGATACATCTTGGTCCCTCTAGGATGAATTATAAACTTGGATCGATGACATTCTCCGAGATCTTCTCTCCTCAAGTTCTCAACATCTGGAACACATAATCACCCCTTCTAACTCAGCCATCCTCTCAGGTCAAGGCCAAAATCTTTCAAATCATCGATCTTAGTTCTAACCTCAAGCCTTCTGATCTTCTCGGCTAATAATGGATCCTCCTTCTGCTTAGGAGCAATTTTCTCAATCAACACTGGTCGAACTTCTAAACAGGACAACATGGCAATACTCTGATTATAACTAGCAGACGATCTTAACTGCACTCCACAACTGGCCAAAACTTCTAGATCCTTCCATTCTGCCAACATAGCCAACACCACATTCTGGTGTCTTCTGCTAAGAGCATCCGCTACCTTATTACCTTTCCCTAGTGTATACTCTATACCAAAATAATAAGCAGCTAAAAATTCCAACCACCTTTGCTGTTTCATATTCAGCTCCTCCCGAGTGAATAAGTGTCTTAAAGACTTATGATCTGTATATAGCTCAAATCTATCTCCTAAGAGATAATGTCTCCAAACCTTCAATGTGAAGATCACCGCTGCCAACTCCAAGTCATGAGTAGGATATCTCACTTCGTGCGGTCTAAGTTGTTGTGAAGCGCAGGCAATCACTTTACCCTTCTGCATCAACACAGCTCCCAATCAGTGTAAGAAATGCGGATTAAGGATCTTAAGGCTAGAATTAACACTAGAGGGGGGTGAATAGTGTTTTAAGAAATTTGTTAATATTTTTGAGTTTATCTTAATTTGTTAATAATGCATACACTAATCAGACACAGATATGAACACAGAATCAAACACATATGCAAATATAAAGTAAAAGCAGTAAAGGAAAGAACACACCGGATTTTATACTGGTTCAGAGTTACCCTACATCCAATCCCGCACAACTAAGTACGGATTTCCTTTCAAAAGCAATTCAACAATTACAACCCTCGGTTTCAAGGCTACGAGGTACACCCTCCAGAATCACAATCCTCTAGGTAGAGATACTTGATTTTCGGGGCAACAAGTTCACACAATTGATTTCCAGGGCTACAATCACACCTTCTCTCGCTCAATTGATTACAAAAAGTCTATAACTCAGATTAGCACTTGGATCTTGTAGAGATAGTGGAGAGAATCAAAACCAGAAATTATCTAGTTAGATTCGATATTGATTTCGGTAGAGTAATGGTGTAATTTGTAAATAAGAAAGTGGAGAAGAAGAAGAGAAGTTAAATCAGAGAAAAAAGTGATTAAAATTCATTGAAAACACCCTTTATTTATAGTAGATCAATAGCCATGTCCATTGGTGAAGGGATGTGGTGAATAGACACTTATTTTTAAAAAACAATTTAACTGTCACCATGTCGACAGGGGTACATGTGACCATGTCGACATGCCCTTGTAATTTTTGGTGATTTGTTTTTCTTTGAAAATAATTTCTATATTATATTATACTTATATTTAAACTTTAAAATATACTTATATATAGTTATAATACATAAATAGCTATAGAGAACAATATTAAAATATATATAATAATTTTCTATACTTTTATATTTAAATCTTAAGTATAAATATATAAAACAGCTAAATATATTAATATCAAAATTATAGTTTAAAAAACTTAGGATAATAATTTAAAATCAAAGATATTTTAAAATTAAGGATATTTAAAACTAAGGATATTTTTGAGGCTAAAATATATTGAAAAACCAGGACAGATGATTTTGGTTTTTAAACAGGAATATTTAAAATCATTTTGAAAAATATATATATTTTGAAATAAAAGTAAGTGGATACAAAAAGATGTTCCACTAGATTTTTCGTAGGTTCCATCCTACTTAGGGTTCCATCCCTTTAACGAGCACGAAGTGGATTCCATTCCACGAATAAAATAGATTTTAAGATGTCAGTGCCTTTCTATGAGTTTTAACAATATTCCTAACTATATAACTTATCTTGGAAACTTGAACTCTTGAAATTCTTGATACTCATGAGTCTTGAATCTTGATATCTTCAATCTTTTGATCTTGAATCTTTATACTGTACAGTTCTTCATTCTTTAGTACCTGCAAACATATCTATATATATCTACACAATAATGTTAGCATTATATATTTTATAATCTAATTCTAAGTAAGGTTGTTGTCATCAAAACCAACTCCTCAGGGACTAACAATCAGTTCCACATGCATCAGTATACAACACTAACCTTTGGTTTCCGTCTGGAACAACTAACACTGGTGCATTGGTCAACAAATGTTTTAACTTAAGGAATGCTTCCTCACATTTGTCGGACCAAACAAACTTCACCTCCTTCCTGGTAAGCTTTGTCAAAGGCGCTACTATCCACGAGAAATTCTTGATGAATCTCTGATAGTAGCCAGCAAGTCCAAGAAAACTTTTGATCTCGGTCACCATCTCTAGTCTCTTCTAATCATTAATAGCTTCGATCTTATCTGGATCGACTGATAACCATTTCCCTAAAACCACGTAACTAAGAAACTTAACCTCTTTCTTTTAAAAATGAAACTTGGAAAACTTCGCCTTTAGCTGATTCTGCCTCAGCGTCTCAAGCACCACTAAGGTGATCTTCATGCTCTCTTTCATCTTCAGAGTATACCAAAATGTCATCTATAAACATCAACACGAATCTGTCCAATACTCTTAGAAGTGTTGGAAATGCGGATTACGGATCTAAAGGTAGAATTAACACTAGAGAGAGGGGGGGGGGGTGAATAGTGTTTAATTAATTTTTTGAATCTTTTTGAAATCTTTTCAAATTAAATCCAAATAGATGCAATTCAAAACCATAGAGACAATCACAAAATCAGACACATATGAAAATTTCTGACCTAACAAATCAAACATATAGACTGCATGCAAACTTATAACCTAACAAATCAAGTTCTAACTGGTCACATCTCATCCCTAGAGTTGCATACCCTCCTATTGGATTCGCAACCCTTAAAAAAGTAATAAGGTATGTGGGTTCAATGCATAACCTATCAACCAAATACTGTGATATAAATGAATGTGATGCACTGGTATCAAATAGTACCCTAACTAGTGTACTCTGAATCAAAAGCATACCTTCCATCACAGCTTTCCCTTTATCTGCAGTAGTAGGCCTAGAAGAGAATGGTGGTCCAATAGCAAAAACCTTCCCTCTATCCGCCAGGACTGGCTCTGGACATTGGTTCTTATAATGCCCAACTTAGTCGTAGTTGAAGCATTTCACATTCTTCTTTTCTGTAGGCTTCTTCCCCTTGCCTATTCGGCACTTGTGCGCATAATGGCCTTTCTTGTCACACTTGAAGCACACTAAATCAGCCTTTTCCTTCTTGGCAACATCCCCTTTCTGGCTCCCTTCTTCTTTAAGAATTTCCTCTTCTTTACCTAAGGACCCTGGAATTCAACCTGCTTATCTCTAGCACATCCAGCCAGCATCTCTTCATGGAAAATCTCAATCTCCACCACCAACAAGGATCACAGATATGGGTCATGGTCATACTAGCAAGCTCAGGTCTTAGTCCTCGAATGAACCTCTCATTCCTTTTGATGTCATGTTTGTGGTGGCATATCCATATCGAGACAGCTCATCAAAGTTAGCGGCATAATCGATTACTGAAATATTTCCCTGGACTACATCCATAAACTTCCTCATCAATGCCGACTTTGCCACTTCAGATAAAAACTTTTGCTCAAACCTCATTCTGAAATCAGCCCATGTAAGCTTTTCCTCCAGAACTCCGGTAGTCACACTATTCCACCAGTGAAGCGCTGCCCCTTACAATTGCCTAGTGGCCAGCCTCCTCTTTTTCTCATCATCCACGCCTAGATCAGTAAAGATCCTCTCACGGTGCAATAGCTAATTCTCAACCTCAACAACATCCTCCGTTCCAACAAACGGCTTTCCACCCAGACTGGTGTAGTCTCTGCTCAACTTAGCATAGTTATTCCCAACTGGAGCCACATGATTAGCTCCTCCAACATTTCCTGCCATACCAGCAGCAACTCTCGCTTGCATAAGATTAACCAAGAACTGATACATCATCCCCGCATCTATTGGTGGATTACTAGCACCCACATTGGCTCTAACATTTTGGTTAGCATTAGCTTGTCGACCTTGGTTCCTCCGAGTACTAGGTCGAGCATTTCCATTAGTTGTGGTGCTTCCTCCACCGAGATTTCCTCTTCCGTTTCCTTCTTCCATATCTTCTTTCTCGTAAATCTACATACATGCCTTAGCAATATACAGAAGAACGATCTAAGAGAGAGGGGAATACGTACTTATATATATATATCAAATATATGTACGTTACTATTGTGTTATCCCACCCTGATCATATTTCTGATTCATTGGATTATGTTTGAAAAAAGCTTTTAAGTTTTTAACTTTCTTTTAAGGTTTCATAAACCTATTGTTAACTCGCCTTTTGGCAAGGTCGTAGACAGGCAAATTTAACTAAAATTGACTACTCATTTGTCTTCTGGAGCTGGAGCAGATCAGGCATCAATCTACATCACTAGGGACGAGATGTAGATCATTATGGATTCCATGCAGGAGCAGTTGATGAAAAGGCAAGAGGAAATGATGCAGACACTTTTCAGACAATTTGGATAGGCAGGAACAACAGGAGTTGTAGGAGCTCAGACAATGGAGCTGGATCAGAAGGACTCAACAGGCAAGCAGATGGAGTGGTTCAGTAGGAGGCCACCCCCAATCAGCAAACAACTATCAATCTAAGGGACCTAGACTCGGGGGCACACCACCAGGTAATATTGGACCAATCCATGGAGGGATACAAGATGACACTGCACAGCTCGGCGCCAACAGGAATACAGGAGTGCATGACGAGTAGTATGTGCCCGAATTCCCTCGAGGACTTGGAAAGCAGTTAGGAAAAGGAGATGGGGGGAAACCCATGGTAGATAACACTGGATTAGCTTACATTATTAGGCGAACTATTCGCAGAGGTCTGACAAATAAGGATTTGGAGGGAGTAAACAAAAGTCCGTTTACCCGTAACATCAGGATGGCTAGGAATCCACCTGATTTTAAGCTGCCCACTTTGGAAGTGTACAATGGTAAGATGGATCCCACTGACCACTTGATGAGGTGCACAAGGCATATGGAAGTGCTGGGGGCATCGGAGGAGGTTATGGCCCGATGTTTCCCCTTGTACTTAACCGATATAGCTGCTATGTGGTTCAGACAGCTGGAGGATGGATCTATTAGAACATGGACAGAACTAGTGGATTGGTTCTTGAAACAGTTTCGAGTTCACATCAAAAGGCTGAAGAATGTGATGACACTGACGTCGGTGAAGCAGAAGATGGGAGAATCGATCAGGACTTTTTTAACTCGACTTAATGCACCTGTTGCTTCGGTGGATCAGCCGTATCCATCAATGGACCTAATGGCGGCGGTGTCAGGAGTCAGGGCTAATTCAGATTTCAAAGTATCGTCAATACGGGACCCACCAATGGATCTTGGGGAATTCTTTCACGAAGCTGAGAGATTTCTTTGATAAGAGGATGCATGTTTGATATAAGGTTAAAGGGAGTAAACATGGTTAAGGATGGAGAACCGTCCGATGAAAGCTCGGGTAAAGATAAAGATAAAGGGAAGAGGAAGCGTTGGGGAGAGCCAAAATTCTCCATTTACACAGGGCTGAATGAGACATTGGACGGATATACTTGGATATGCAGGATCGCCTTCCTTATCAAAGGCCGGCAAGGAGGGAACCCTCAGAACGCGAAAGAGCATCAGGAAGGCACTGTCTCTTTCATGACCTGGACGGGCATGATACTAACAACTACCGGCATTTAAAGGATATAATCGAGGAGCATGTAAGGAATGGTCAGTTGTGACAATATGTCAAAACTCGAAATGCGGTGGTGGAACAAGAGCAGCCACAATCTACCTCAAACAATGACAGTGTAAGGCCCAGGAATGATGGCCAGTTGGTCATCAACTAATCAGGGTGGTATGGAATAAGTAGCAAACTTTGGGAAGACGACTAAGTCACTTACTCATGTATGGGGACGGAGACAATCCCTAGGCATGCTCTGAGATGATGATAAACCATGATGCTCTGGTTTGTGAAATCTATTTTTTCTTTTTCTTTTTGGCTTGGACACTTGCGTTTTCTGGTTTGATATTGAAGTTTGGTTTGAACTCCTGGTTTTGTTTATTTTCTGATTTGGATTCTAGTTTGGACGTTTTCCTTTCGGTTTTGGCTTTTGATATGGATTTTTGGTTTGAATCTGGATTTTGGATTGGATTTTGATTGACTTTCTGTTTAGTTTTTGGCTAAAAGGTCGTCGAGCATGGACTATGCTCGGCAGGGGTCCGGAGAGACCAGGATTCGGCCTAGGACTTAGGCCCCATATTGTCTATTGGTTACTATTTTAGGTCGTCGAGTATGGACTATGCTCGGCAAGGGTCCGGAGCGACCAGGATTTGGCTTAGGACTTAAGCCACGAAATTACTAAGCGTTCAGGGACACTGAACCAGAAACACCATGGTATTACTTAACACAGGTCGTCGGGTGCAGGTTACACTTGGCAAGAACCCGAAGAGGTTATGAATTTGGATATTGGCTATGGATAGCTAAGGGTTTAGGCATGGACCGGAGTGGTCCCGGATTTGGATATCGCGAAGAGGTCATGGATTCGATTAATGGTTATTGATATGGATGGATTAGAGCTCGATTGTCGAATTCAGATTTCAGTTTAGGATTTGGACCCGGCGAGGTCCGGGATATGGATTTTAGGACCCGGTGAGGTCCCAGCTTAGGATTTGGACCCAGCAAGGTCCTCAGTTTGGACTACAAGACCCGGAGAGGTCCCTGGCTCGGATAAAATGATCCGAAGAGATCGTGGATTCGGTTAATGGATTTGGGATGGATTCGGAATTGGATAACGACTTGGGGCGGTCACGGGGTAGACTATCAGATTTGGATGGAATTGCCTGATAATGAATGGAACATGGATTTCGGGTATCGGATTTAAGGCTGTTCAAAATACACCTTCCAATAGCAAGGCATGTTTTGGGGGTCAAATGTTAACCCGCCTTTTGGCAAGGCCGTAGACAGGCGGATTTAACTAAAATCGACTGCTCGTTTGTCGTGACTAGAATACGATGGTTTTAGTCAACTGGATGGATGGACTGTCAATCACGGATGATAATCATGATTATGAAGTCGGGGTTCCGCATAGTCGATGGACAAAAGTTATGGGATACTCGAAATATGGGTTTCGACAAAAGTCGAGTTGTCGCGAGTCACCCGGGGTTTACTTCGAGTCGTTCCTAGGTTTGCTTCGAGCTTTCATGGAGTTTGTTTCGGGTCACATTGAGTTTTGCTTCGAGTTGCTCTAGGTTGGTAGGAGTTCATGAGTGGGTTGGTGTTGTGAAGGTTTTAGGTCGGTAGGAAGGTGGTTCAGTCATGATGAAGTGGGTCGGTAGTGGTATGGATCGATAGTGGTGTGGATCAGTGATTGGAGTGGATCGGTGATTGGAGTGGGTCGGCATTGAAGATGGTTCGGTCATGATGAAGTGTGTCAGTAGTGGTATTGATCGGTAGTGGTGTGGACCGGTGATTGGAGTGGATCGATGATTGGAGTGGGTCGGCATTGAAGGTGGTTCAGCATTTGGGTGGGTCGGTGCTTGCTTGGCTCTAAGATGGACCCAGGTCGGTGTATGGAAATCCCCGGGTCGGCTATAGAGATGGATTGTGGGTCGGCATGTTTTAGATCACCCCGGCTCGGCATCATCACAAGCTTGGATCGGCATCTTTGGGTCGGTCAAAGGGAGTGGGTCGACAACACATGGGGATCGCCATATTTGGAGTGGTCGTCTACTTCGGGTCGTGGTATGAGTTTCTTCGGGCCAGCTGTGGAAAAAGGGATGGATCAGCATAAGGGAAATAACATGGGTCGGTAATGTTTTGCTTTGAGTCGTGACACAGTTTACTTCGAGTCAATCATAAGGCTGCTTCAGGTCATTACCTAGGAATACTCAGGTTGGCATACCCAAAATCAGGGTCGGTCGTAGAAAGGGATTGTGGATCGGCTATGGAATTGATGGGCCTGGATCACTTAGGAAGCCCAGTAACTCAGGTTTTCCCTATAAATATAGCATGTGGGGCTTCAAAAAACGGGGATCTTCATTTTATGTTCCTCTTCCTCTTCTCCACTAAGGCTACTCTGCCATTATTGTTTCGAAAATTCCGGATTGCGATGGTACTTGATGCTGATATCAATAAAAAGGAAATTTCTAGAGTGGACGTAAGCCAGAGTCAGCCGAACCACTATAAATCCTCTATTATTACTGCTTCTTTTTAATTTTAACTGTTCTTCATATTTATACTCTCTACTTACATTCTATTTGTGATCTGTGACTGTGATTTGGTGCTTTCATATGGATTTGGGTGTTAGTGACCAATTTTGGCACTAACACCTATGCTCTGATAACAACTTGTAACATCCACCAACTTGAAGGCCCAAAACTAACGGCTACGGATGCTGTAGTCATCCATAGTTATTAATCCTCGATGACCAAATACGGCGGTGTTAGATTCATTGATACACAGAAACACATGAATATGGAAAAATTATTAAAACTTCAGATAAGATCACATTCCATTTCAAATCATTTCCAATTTATTACTTCATCCCATAATCGTAAACCACGTTCAGAGAAAATATGTTTATTACAACATACGCCAATAGCGACATATGAAGATGCCCCCCTTGGATGATCAGAGTATATACATGCAATATAACAACTTTTCCATTACAAAAACACAGTGGAATCAAAATAAAAGAGAACTCTAAATATCTATTATGCCTCTTGCATGTCTCCGGAAGCTTTATTTGTCTAATGAGGTACCTGAAAACCTAAACTCTCAAACTACTCAAAATCAATTGAGTACCCGAGAGTTTAAGGGGAAAACATAAACTTTGAGTCAGACATAAAGCCTGGTATGAATAATAATCTAACATCTCAAACCATTTAGATATCTATGGAGACCACGCCGCATAGCAGAACGGGGTTTCCCCTCACTATTATCTTAAAACCTTTATAAAACCATATACTGTGCTCCTGCATCTACAATGGTTAAAACATAGTCATTTCAAAATATTATGATGATATGCATACAAGTTAAAACATTCTGGATTCCCCGTCCTCTGTTTAATTGACTCCCAGTCATATTTATAGTTTCTAGTGTTACTATTAACCTATTAGTTTTCAATGCCTTACTAATAACCTTTATATAATATATGGACTTCCTATCCTATTTCATAATTTCCGGGGATGCACTATGAACCTATTATCCCTTGTTAATTTAACTTAATTATTTCATGGGTTCCCCTAAACCTATTGGTGACTCCAATAACTTATGTTTGATCCTAGTTTTCATGGGTTGACTAGGAACCTATTAGCAATTGTCAATAACCTAATCCAGATATAGTTTTCATGGGTGCACTTCAAACCAATTGGCCCTTGCCATCCATTCTTTATAATATAGTTTTAATGGGATCGCTATGAACCTATTGGTAACTCCAATAACTTTCTAATCATAGTTTTCATGGATGCACTATGAACCTCTCACCCTAACAACTTTCATATTTAGGCATCCTATATTCTGGTCTCCCTAACCTTTTGGATGCAATTATACTCATCCAGGAGTTTAATCCATTTATATTAACTACTGGGATAACCTAGCTGGTTTTTCTACCCTTTATCCTCGAAAAGCATTTATGGGTCCACTATAATGTGAATATATTTATATTTGAAGAAGAAAACATAATTACAATACAATACCACTCTTGTGGGTTTGATGTCCTTGAAATACTCTTCATATAAAACATAGTTAATTCCTTTAACCTATAATTTTATCGAGGAAAGCTTCTTCTTAAAATCATTTCAAAACTCCTTTAATTTAGCCATGGGTTTTTCCTTTAAAAATGAGTTTGGGTTACAAAGCCTTTCGAAACCATCAAAACCTTGTTTTCGACCTCATTAGATACCCTCCTTCGAAAGCATATAGATATATCTTCAAAACATTAGGCTCCTGCCTTTCAAACACTTTAAACCTTTCTTTCGAAACCTTTCGAATGTATTAAAGTATCAACATTTAACTTTAGAAGCATAGCTTCAAGATTAATTGAAAGTCCCTCTTTCGAAACCATTGAAAGTGCCCCTTTCGAAAACATTGGTTTATACTTAAAAATATTATTTGGGTCAAATGAATATAAACGTAAGTATCTCTTTCAAAACCATTCTTTATCTTTAAAAGTATTAGGGAAAACTTGATGACATCGGCACCATCCCTTTCGAAAGCATAAGTCATTTGGGTAAAATACTTGTAGGTTGGCTTCGAAACCCCTTTCAAGACCATTGGCTTTGAAACCCCTAACCCCTTCGAAAGCTATAGGAAGTGGCTTATATTTATGAAACAAAAAAAGTTCCTTTCGACATCATTAATATCTTCAATACCATCGAAAGGCTTAAAATGATAGAAGGGTTTCGACTTGGTCGAAACTACCCCTTCTGAAAGCTTCAATTTGAAAGCTAAGTAACTCCTTCGGAAGCTACTACTTTAAAGAGGCGACAGTCCTCCTTCTAGAGCTTAATTAAAAGTACCCTTTCGCAAGCAATGGTTTCGACTCCTTTGAAACCTCTTTGTAAAATAGGCAAGTGCTTTTTTGGAAAACAAAACAAAACAAAACAAAACAAAGGTATCGACCCCTTCGGAAGTTATGTTTCG